>OY728128.1:1313756145-1316706145 GCA_963277665.1 Viscum album | reverse complement strand
TCCAAGTGGGCCTAAATGGTCATATTTTATTCCTAAGGTTGTTTTTGGTTTAATTACACTTAAAGAATAGAATTAGTACTTGTGTTAGGATAATAATAATATCATTTTTACCCTTAATTACCCTATTTACTTTTAACCGTGGTAAATAAAAGTAAAAAGTTACTATTCACCAAAAAATTATTTTTATCTTATTGAACCGCATTTTACTTACTGACATCAACCATGTCTCTCGGATTTTCGAAATTCCACTCACAGAAGTGGTAAAATAAAGTTTTATTAAAAATTCAGTTTTTTTAACTACCACTTAGTGGTTTCACTATTCATAAAAAATTTAATGTTTTCAGAAAAATACCAAAATTTCACCCTAGGTTAATTTCGATATTATGAATCCAAAAATGAAGTCAATTTTGAAAAATGAAATTTATAAAATTTAAAAAAGTGGTTATTACTATTCATAACGGCTAGATTTAATAATATTTTAATAGCATATCATTGTTTAGTGAAACTCGGTATTGCGTACGATGCAAGCTATCGAGGAAGGCCGTGATTGCGTGTAAAGCAAGAAAATATAGTGTTGTGTGTAGTGAAAGATTCCTTTGATGATTTAAAAACAAAATATTTCTCATAAAATTCTCCGGTGTTACATTCTACCCTCCTTAAAATGAATTTCGCCCTCGAAATTCGTCACTTTGTAACAAACAGATGAGGATACCTCTCCCTCATCATATCCTCAAGCTCCCATGTAGCTTATTCTAATTGGTGGTTCGTCTATAAAACTTTCACCAAGCGAGTGGTCTTGTTTCGTAGGACTTTTTTGCTACGATCCAGAATCTCTATCAGTTGTTCTTCATAAAAAAGATCTTGTTCCAGCGGTACAAATTTTGAGCTGGGTACATGCGATGGATCAGGTATGTACTTTATCAGGAGAGATACATGGAACACATCGTGAACTTGAGAGAGATTCGGTGGAAGCGCCAATCGGTAAGCTACCGTTCCAACACGATCCAGTATTTCGAATGGACCGATATATCTAGGGCTCAACATCCCCTTCTTTCCAAATCTCATGACCCTCTTCCAGGGAGATATTCGTAAGAACACATTATCACCCACTTGAAACTCTAGGTCTTTTCTGCAGTTGTCGGCATAACGTTTTTGTCGACTCTGAGTTGATCTTATGTGTTGTTGAATAGATAGGACCTTTTCTACCATCTCATCAACAAGATCAGGTCCTAATAGATTTCTTTCCCCAACTTCATCCCAGAAAGTTGGAGTCCTGCATTTTTTTCCATAGAGAGCTTCATACGGAGCCATCTTAATATTGGAGTGAAAGCTATTATTATAAGAAAATTCCACCAAAGGTAGGTGTTGATCCCAACCACCTTTGAAATCCATAGAGCAAGCTCTCAACATATCTTCTAGGGTTTGAATTGTTCTCTCAGACTGACCGTCTTTCTGAGGATGATAAGTAGTGCTGAAACTCAACACTCTATCCAGAGTATGCTGGAGACTTCGCCAGAACTTTGAGATAAACCTCAGATCCCGATCAGATATAATAGAAAGTGGTACTCAATGCAATCTTACCACTTCTTTCACATATATCCTGGAAAGCTGATCGAGAGAGAAATCCTCTCTAATAGCAATGAAGTGTGTGGACTTTGTAAGACGATCAACTATGACCCAGATAGCATTATTGCCTTTGGATGTTTTAGGAAGTCTGGTGACAAAGCCTATAGTGATTTTTTCCCATTTCCATTCGGGTATGGGTAATGGTTGTAACATCCCCTTGGACTTCTGTCTCTCAGCTTTAACTTTCTGACAAACCATGCATCGAGAGACATATTCAGCAACATCTCTTTTCATGCCATCCCACCAGAAGTACTCTTTCAGGTCCCTATACATCTTCGTGCTTCCATGATAAATAGAGAATGAAGATTTATGAGCCTCATCCAGCAGCTCCTTCTTTAATTTGGGGATGGGAGGAACACAAACCCGATTCCTGAACTTTATTATCCCATCACAATCAAGGTTGAATTCAGGAACATTTCCCACCTTCTTTTGTAACTCAACATCTTCTTTTTGTGCCTCTTGAATCTTCACATGTATAGATGGTTGAACATTCATTTGAGAAAGATACGATTTTCCACCTTCCATTATAATTCCAAGATCCATCCTTTGTAAATCTATAAATATTGGATCTTTTGTGGTCCTCATCATGGATAAACTGGCATGGTCTTGCCGACTTAATGCATCTGCGACCTTGTTTGCTTTCCCATGGTGGTAATGGATTGAGCAATCGTAATCCTTAATCAGCTCCAACCATCTTCTTTGGTGCATATTCAGCTCCTTTTGTATGAAAATATACTTTAAACTTTTATGATCAGTATAAATATCACACCTTTCTCCATAAAGGTAATTCCTCCAAAACTTTAATGCAAATATTACCGCAGTTAACTCCAAATCCTGAGTTAGGTAATTTTGCTCATGGATTTTCAACTGTCGTGAGACATAAGCTATCACCATATCATTTTGCATAAGAACACACCCCAATCCCTTCTTGGATGCATCACTATAGGTCACAAACCTTTCTCCACTACAAGGCAGTGTGAGCACAGGTGAACTAGATAACCTTCTTTTCAACTCCTTGAAATTCTCTTCACATTCTTCCGTCCAAACAAACTTAACTCCTTTCCGAGTCAACTTGGTGAGTGGATTATATAATCTTGAAAAATATTTCACAAAACGTCGATAATATCCAGCCAAACCAAGAAAACATCAGATCTTAGTTACGGTTGTTGGTCTCGACCATCTTTCGATAACCTCTGTTTTTGCTGGATCCACAGATATCCCCTCTTTTGAGATTATGTGACCCAAAAATGAGACTCTTTGAAGCCAAAATTCACACTTGGTAAACTTGGCATAAAGCTTCTCCTTTCTTAGGGTCTTCAATATAATTTTCAAGTGATCCTCATGTTCTTCCTTTCTCTTTGAATATACCATAATATCATCTATAAAGACTACCACAAACTGATCAACAGAGTCTCTAAAGACTCTATTCATCAGATCCATGAAGATAGTATGGGAATTAGTAAGACCAAATGGCATCACTATAAATTCATAGTGTCCATACCTTTTACGGAAAGCTGTCTTTGGTATATCCTCCCTTTTGACCATTAATTGATGATACCCTGAACAAAGATCAATCTTGGAAAAGTATTGAGCTCCATGTAGTTGGTCAAGTAATTCATCAATGCGTGGGAGAGGATATTTGTTCTTGATAGTGATCTTGTTAAGTTCTCGATAATCAATGCAGAGTCTCATTGATCCATCATTCTTCTTAACAAACAGAACAGGTGATCCCCAAGGTGAAGCACTAGGGCGTATGAACCCCTTATCAAGATTCTCTTGGAGGTGCTTCTTCAATTCCTGCAACTCAATTGGGGCCATTCCATAAGGTGTCTTTGAAATAGATAAAGCACCCGGTATGAGTTCTATAGAAAACTAAACTTCACGATTTGGTGGAAGACCTGGAAATTCCTCCGGAAAGATATCGTCAAACTCCCGTACAATGGGCATATTCTTAATCGTGAGTTTCTCACCAACCATTTGAGATAAATAACCTTCTTTTAGTGGAATCAAGACCCATAAGATGGAAGAAATTTCCACTGGAAGGTTATGTTCATCCTTCCATCGATAGATGATCATAAATTTATCTTGAATATAAAATGTGATTTCCCTTCTTTTGAAATTGATATGATCTCCATATAAAGAAATCCAATCCATGCTAAGAATCACATCAAATTCCACTATAGGAAGGATCACAGGATTTCCAGGAAGCACTTTCCCACAAACTTCAATCGAAGAAGAGTTATAAACTTTTGATGCGACTGTTGTGGCATTAGGGGACATCACAGCTAACTCAACATCTAATTATTGAGGTAAGACGGTGATATCCTTAGAAAATTATTCAGAAATAAATGAGTGGGTGGATCCAGAATCAAATAAAACATTTCCTACTTTAGAGTGGATGGTAAGTGTACCTTTCACCACATTGTTATCGTACTCCACATCGCTGATAGAAATTGCATGTCACTTTCCTTTGTCTTTAGCCTTAAGAGTTTGTTGACGTCGACCATCATCATCAACCCTTGGATTTGGGCATTGATTGGAATAATACCCCATCTCCTTGAACTTGAAACATTGAAGTGTAGTAGGTTCATTCTGTGTATCCCTTCCTTTTTTTACATCATTAGACATCTTCTTCCCATCATTGCAGCATTCAAATACCTGATGACCTTCCTTTCCACATTTGAAACATTTACTTGTCCCTTTAAGACAACTCCCTCCATGTTTCTTTCCACACTTTGAGAATAAGGGAAAACTCATCTTCTTTTCAATGTGCTCTTTAGATTTTCCTTTGAATTCCATTTTCTTCTTCTTATCAAACCCATATGACTGATGGGTTACTCCAATCTCCATCTCGACTTTGAGAGCACATCGAACTATTTCCTTGTAGCTATTGAAGTCCCTTATGGCTAAGACCCTTTGAAGACTTGGTTTTAAGCCACTAAAGAATCGATCGATCTTACTCTCAGGTTGGATAATAGTACCAGAAGTGTACCTTGCAAGTCTTGTAAAATTTTCTTCATAGGTACCAACAGATTCATCATCCTTTTGCTTTAGATCAAGAAACTTCTTCTCCATCTTTGTTCGGATAATACGAGGGAAGTACTTATTGAAAAATAAGTTCTTGAACTTGTCCCATTCCATGGACTCAATTTCATCTCTTTGCCTCGTATTCTTGATAAGATTCCACCATTGATCAGAATCACCTTCCAAACGATACACTACTAAGATGACTTTATCATGTTAAGAACATTGAAGAACTGAAAATATCTTTTCAGAAGTACAAATCCATTTTTCAGCAATTAATGGATCAGTAGACCCGCTGAATGAAGGTGGACGCCGCCTCAATAAGGATTCAACAGAATGTTGCTCCTTCCTTTGCTGGTTTGGAAGTCCTGCATGATTCATAGCTTGAGAAAGTTGTGTGAGCATGGCTACAAGATTTTTCATTCCAGCTCCCATAGCGTTTGGTTGCTCAGGGGGGACCATCATTGCATTGCCCGTCGCATTCCGCATTAACACGGTTCCTTCGGGTTCCATCCATTGACTAAAACCAAGAAGAATAGTGTGAGCAACACTAATTATAATAGGAAAACCACATAATCAAGAATAGAATTTCACACTTAAGGTCTTATCCAAAGTTATTCATGGCCATTTCTAAAACACTAAGATTTTGTTCTATGCATAGACTTCTCCTTAGGGTTCTTACAAAGGCTTTCACATCCTAGTTTCCAAAGGTTGACTATACCTTTCCTCTGATACCAACTATAACGACCCATACATTACATACATTGTTATTACTTCAAAATTGAAGCACACTTATTACAACATATAAGAAAACCAGGAAAGGACCGTATAGGTATAGAGTCTTTAGAAACTGGGAAACATAAACAACTGGTTCATAAAGCATCTACTTTGCCTCCCATTTATTTCATCATATCTAGAGTCCCTTTTGGCATATTCTAATTAATAAACTTATTCCTGACATGGGGAAATAAAACATACAAAAGGGTGAGATCAAATGCTCAGTAAGGGTAAACAAAGTAAAAAATCAATCACATCATATACATAAGAACATATCTTTTGGAAATCTTAACCTGCACAAGAGATCATAATTTCATAACATGGGATAAATCATAGTAGTTAAATGTAAACCCAATAATCATAACTTAAAACATTAAACATTGTGGAATACACAAATAATCATATAGAATCATTTCTTATTAGTAAAGACTCATTTACAAGACTATCTTAGTGGACAAAGTCTATTTCTGATCTGAGTTCATTCCTCGTTTCAGTCCTGTTTCACTGAACCGGTTTAACATGCCGTTCCAGCCATGTCTATCTCATGAGATATAAAATCTTTACCCAATGCATTGGAGGGAGATATAGGTCCCACCCATATCATAATTATACCATTCTTATGTGTTCCAAAAAATCATAAACCATACATCATAGCATAACCCATGTAATAAAAATGGGATTATTAAACATCGTGACATCATAAAACAATTCATATAAGAAAAAGGAATTCATAAAAATAATTCCATCACAACATAATCAAATCAATGTAATAATAGGGATAGAAATACAACCCTTTATTATCTTAGATGGAAAATAATTTTGATAAAACACTTGAACTCCATTCTTGAAGAAAATATCCTTTCTACTTAAAAAAACACTTTTCCTTTCTTAACATGTCATAAAATTATAAACTAAAAGAAGTTGATTAAAAATAAACCTGAAAACGTGTAAAGGAATCTTCTCGGAAATAATTTTTTAAAAATCCATTCATGCCGTATAAGTTAAAAAACATTCTTCTCGTACTTTTGTCGGAAAAGTCAAAAAGTACCTCGTACGAAAAACGACAACAGATTCCTTTCATATATTTTACTAAAAACTCACCGAAGGGTAAAATTGGAATTAAACTATTGTAGAAGGATATAAATATTACATATCGAGGAAACATGGATGTGGATGATAAAATACACCCCAGTAAATACCAAAGTATAAACAATCTCAGATAAAAATGATATTGTGATATTTTCCCTTACCTTAGGTCTGATTTGCTTCCTAAGTGTCGGAACCTCCTCTATAATGATTTAAATAATGTCATTGACTTATTACAGAATCATACTCATTGTTATGATATCATATATGGTCATATTATTATCTTATTATTAGTAATATTTCATTTCTACTTGTTATTAGGGTGTTTATTACTTTTTGTTCTTATGCGTGTTTTGTCGAATAAATTCTTATTCTTATTTTTAGGTTATAGATACCTCATTTCCTGGAAGGTATTAGATTAATATATATCATATTAATTCATTCAATTCATTTATATAATCATTATGCAATGAATATCGTGTATAATGAGTCGCATCACATCGTGGAGACGGTATTCCGTACGTACGCACGAGCGATGATATCGTTCCCATGATCGTGGAATTGTATTGGAGTGTATGTATACTATTTAAGAATCAATATCACTTTAAAATAATCATATATATTCATTATTTACACCATTATACCCATCCAAGTAAGGTGGTGGTGGAAAATAGATTACATCACGGTGTGGAGACGGTATTACGTACGTACGCACGCGTGGTGATTTCATTTTCCGTAGGATGGATAGATGGTGAAATAGGGTTTTTTCATAATTATAAAAACATATCAGTATATTATTGATACTTATTTTATTACTTCATAATGAAACAACTAAATAAGAAGAAGTGGAAGAAGAAATGAAGATGAAAGAGTCGGTAACGGACATTACCTCTTCTTTGAAACGCTTCTTTGAGACCTCCTTCTAGGGCCTCAAAATTGGTCTTTGAAGAAGACCAGGACCTCTAGGATGTCCCTAGGGAAGTGTATAATAGAAATTGGAAGGGGTTGGCTGATCTCGAAGGCTCAAAGTGGTGTGAGGAAAAGAGGGAGGCGGCGCCCTTTTATAAGGGATGAGAGGGGCACCTTTGGAAAAACTAAAAATATTATTTTATTATAAAGCCAAATTCGGTTTTAAATAGATCCAAATTGATTTATTTAGAAGATAAGGTGGGGATGGGTCTAAATACTCTCATCCAATAGAATTTAGACAAGTTTAGGTTCCTATTTTAACCTTGTCATTTAGATTTAACATTAAGTTAAATAATTTTACTTTTACTGTATCTTCTTGTGTTCTTACACTATATGGTTAATAAACTTACTATAACAAGCCAAACGAACCCCATGTTCTTTATTATTAGTATATATAACCTTATCTAAGTCATTTGACTGAACCTTAGATTTTTAGGAATAAAATAACAATTAATAATATAATATTTGTTTTAAAAACTACTTTATGTCAACTTTGACACTATTTAGTAATTGATTTTTGTGAAAATCATAAAAGAATGATTAGTTCTGAAAAAGTTAATTAAATCAATAATAACATGTCATATTAACCAATAAAATTAGTTTAATTCATAAAAAGTCTCAAATTACATTTATTGGGGTATTTATAACATCAATTATGTAAATATTTAATTATTAAGATAATTACTTCATCATCGTTGTGTCATAAATAAATTAAATTATTTAATGTCTAAAAATTACAAATAAAATACCATTATTTAGGAAATTGTTTTATCTTTCTAATTAATATTTACAGTCGAATTTATCTTATGTATAACCCCATATTAAAAATAATTTACTTATTAAACTTTGATTTTAACTATTTTAACCTTTCTTTAAATAAATTAATAATAAATGTCCTAATCTAATCCAAGAGGGCCTAAATGGTCATATTTTATTCCTAAGGTTGTTTTTGGTCGAATTAAACTTATCAAATAGAATTAGGACATGTGTTATGGTAATAATAATATCATTTTTACCCTTAATTACCCTATTTACTTTTAACCGTCGTAAATAAAAGTAAAAAAGTTACTATTCACCAAAAAATTATTTTAATCACATTGAACCACATTTTACTTACTGACATCAACCGTGTCTCTCGTATTTTCGAAATTCCACTCACAGAAGTGGTAATATAATGTTTTATGAAAAAATCAGTTTTTTTAACTACCACTTAGTGGATTCACTATTCATCAAAAATTGAAAGTTTTTAGAAAAATAACAAAATTTCACCCTAGGATAATTTTGATATTCCGAATCCAAAAATGAAGTCCATTTTGAGAAATAAAATTTATAAAATTTCAAAAAGTGGTTTTTACTATTCATAACGGCTAGTTTTAATAATATGTTAATAGCATATCATTGTTTAGTGAAACTCGGTATTGCGTACGACGCAAGATATCGAGGAAGGCCGCGATTGCGTGTAAAGAAAGACAATATACTGTTGTGTGTAGTGAAATATTACTTTGATGATTTAAAAACAAAATATTTCTCATAAAATTCTCGGGTGTTACAGGCTCAAAAGAACAATTTTACATAAGTGTGTGATTAATCCTATCAAATATTCTTCCAAGGGAAATATTATAAAAATTATGGTGGGGAAGTATCCATAGATCATTTAATGTACTGAACATTAATCTAAATGAGGATACAATGGCTTCCATGGAAGACATTATTATAATTTAGAGATGATAAGGTACTGGGGTATCATGTTTGGTGCTTGGAATTGAGTTGAACTGTGGTTTCTTAACTACTGTCCTTAGTGAGGGATGGTACATGATCCATGTGGTTCAATAATTTTGTTCCTTGGTTGATGAAAAGGACAATCCTATGGTCGAGATCATAAAATCATTCATGAAGGGATCAACCTATATGGAAAGGTTTTGTCTATGTGGTAAGACTAGTCATTGGGATGGTGGATCTGAATTATCAATATTCCATGGAGTACTCTAGTAAAAAATTAGATTTGATCTCAAATGATATTTGAGCATTTATTTCAGAATGGGATGTTCTAATGATAATATTAGGGTGATTCAAATCAAATGGGAATCAATTTTTTGATAGATCATGAAAATGAGATCAATTGATTGGAGTTTCAACTATGTATTTTTATTGATGTTTAGGGTTGGTCTTCTGTGATCTTGTTATAATGGTCCTGGAATATCTCTACAAGATAATTCATCATTATTGGGTGCTTTGCTGATGTGTTGGTATGTACAACCAAGAATTTTTAATAGTTATCCAATGAAGTTCTAACTATTTTTTGTGTTTGAAAATTGACATGGTAGGTTGGAAGTTGCTTAACATACATTATATTCAATATGATGGGGATTTTGAGTATTGAACCATTATTTCAAGGAAAACTAATGTTTTTGGAGCTTGTGAATAGGGGGTGGTGAAAATCATCCATTTGGTTTGGTATATAGAGTGTGGAGTTTTATTTGAATTGACCGGTGTCCTCTTCCAGAGTTGGTTGTTGTGTGTTGTAACCATGGAAATTGTGTCATAGGATCGCTGCAAGTAAGTTTATAGGGGTGATTCTAGTGAGAAAATTACCAAAGATCAAAGATAAATGTTGTGGGATATGTTCTTTGGAAGCGATTTATATAGTTTTACAAGTAAATGAGTCAATGGTTCAATCATGTTCTATAGTTGAATGGTGTTTCGAGTGTTATATTGATTGTGAAATGTTAAAGGATCTTGGAAAATCCCAGAGTGGAATGACAAGAATGAGTCTTAGGGTGGTGGAAAATGTCGTTAAACTTTTAGAGACCTATTAGGACTGATTGTCTAGTGGTGTTTTCACATAGCATGAAAAGTGTTTGTTTGGGAAATCATTGTATTAATAATGCTTGCAACAAGGTTCAGGTTGAGGAATCTGTCAATTATCATTGGATATGCATTGGAGCACCCGTGATAGATGGTGATGGTTTTTAGGTAGGATAATATCTTTAGATCAGTAATAAATATATCCCATAGTTGAGAGTATGCATTAGATAAGTTGAACGGGTTAGCTCTTTTGAATGGTTTTCAGTGAATGTCAGGTGTGTCTCATTATTGGACCCGGACTGGTGGTGGTGTGGTTTTTCGAAGAGAACATATGTGTGGGTATTTGTTATGAGATAATGATATGTTATAATTATTAGTGTTTTAAAATCAAGAGGTTTGGGTAGAATGTCACATGATACAACCAAGAGTGGTTACAAGGAATCGGGAAGCAGGTGATTGAGTCTATGGAACTTCGATGTTCTAGTTTGGCCAATAAATGTGTGTTTTGAGGTAAGGAATCTTGTTATAGAAGTCTCAAATTTGATACTATTTTCAATGAAAGGTGTTCCTAGTTTAAAACCTACTTGATTTAACTAATGCTGTTAATCAGTGGGGTGTTATTTCAAGGTTACTCAATGACTGGTTGTATAGATCGAGAATGAGTTATTGTATGGTGGGGAAGTTTTAAAACCTCTCCACTTAACCAATTTAAAACCCCATTTAAATTTTTCTAGAACTCATCGTATTTTTATAGAAAGAGTTGTCTAAGTGGTTTGGGGGGGTCTCAGGTGCGTTTGAGAGGCTGAGAAGTAGGAGTCGGGATTGGAGCAAGCTGTTGTAGTCCCACTAGCTAGATTATATTGGTCCACCGGCTCACCGGTGGAGTTCACAGTGGCACTTACAACCATCAGGGGGAAACCAGCTAGCTGGTTTCCGCCACCAGTTCATTGGAAGTATTTTTTTTGGTTTCTTTAAGGGTGAATGTTTATTTCACCCCTTTTCCCCACTTTCTTCAATTACAGATTTTGGCCTCTTTAGGTCCAGCAACAAAGGTGTGTAATCGCTCATATACTCCCTTTAATATTGGGTGTTGATTCACCAATATTTTCCCATTTTGTAATCTGTCTATCATGTTATAAACATTTTAGTATTTTTAATACTTTTATTGCTCCTTTTGTTATTTTTTCTCACTCTATAAATCCCTTTCATCGTGTTTAACCTAAATACACTATTTTTTAGGGTTTTGTCTGGTTACATCATCTATTTCATTTTATCTAGAATCAATGAACAATATTAGACAAGTGGGTCACTATGAGGTTGAGGTAGGTGGTATAAGTTCTTTTAACTTAATTCTCACCATCGTATTTCATTTAGGCTTGTACAATCACACTCACTCATCGCATATTAACCAAAAAATGAATTAATTTTTTTAACATCTGGAGTGGTGTATTGGAAACTCCATTTGGCTTAGATAAGCATGTTGGCTTTTGGTAAACCTTTTTTAGAGCCTCTAATCTAGTGAATCTGGCTTGTACCTTGGAGATTTTGTAAAATAATGTGGTGTTTTAGGGATTCCTTGAATGTTTAAGGTTTTTTCATGAAATTTGGGTTTATTAAGATGGATTCTAGGACCCTGCAGTTGTTATGGCCATGAAATTTATAAATGAACATGTGAAATGGACCAATGTTTTAAATATTGCCTGGAATTTTTCAATTTATTTGTATTTATATTGTAGTTAATGACTTGTAAAAATTCATAGAAATGATGGTGATTATGGAATGCCATGAAAGGTTCCTTGGATTCCTTATGAATTGTATTACTGTATAAATACATAAATGAGACCTAAATTATATTAAAGGGCTCATTTGAATTATGAGAGTGAATACTCCCTTGGATAAAATGAGTTCTAAAGTTATCGCATTCCTTAAGAATGCCAGTGAATTCTAAATAGATTCATTACAAAGAATTCAATGGGGTGGACCGCCTTGGATATGGGTAATGTATGACTTTATTGAATGTTATGGATTGATATTATGGATTCTTAGGGGTAACCCTATTTAATGGAGTGAGATGAGATATTTGGATTCAAATCGATCTTATTGGTGAAGTAAACCTCTGGTGTGAGCCTTGGATTATAATCGATTCATGATTTTGAATCTCAAGGATGGTTCCTTAAGTTCTCACTAGAAATTTGGATTTCATTGGGAATTTCTAGAAGGAAATTTCTATATGGACAAAGTGGATTCTCTTGGGTGAAATGATTATGTTTTCATTATTTATGGTCCCTGATACTAAACTGAGCATGGATACCACCACCCAGATCAGAGATACTGGTGTTGGATGAAGCTTGTAAGGTTAGCTCAGGATTCTATTTTTGAACTAAGGCTTAGCTTAGTTCTCTTCATTTTCGAAGCTTATTATTATTACTATTTAACTTTTTTATTTCAAACCTTCATAATTTATACTTACAAACGATAATTTTCTTAGGCTCTATTGGTAGTGGCCTACTAAATTATACTCACACCAAGATTGTGCCACCTTTTGGTACCTGGTAAAAATTCTTGGATGCAGGTATGTAGAAGGAAAAGTTCTCTTCTGTTGATGATTGATTGTATGCCTATGTTGGAGTTTGGGAGATGAGAGCTTGGATAAAACTTAGTACATCCGAGGTTATGTTTTCTTTAGTTATTTTTCCTTTTTTTATTTTGTATGGTTGTACTAGACATTACAATTACGTATGCCCGTAATGTACGTATATATCATCATTTTGATATTTCATAGGATGTTACATGGTATTTTCAACAATAGTTAATTTTTTTGGATGTGATGTTATAAGATGATTCCCTTATTTATGTTGTGTTCTACTCTGACCAGAGGGTATAATCTCCACATAGTTCCACCTATAGTCTTCGCTACTAGTCAAAATCCGTTGGCATATGGGGAGGTGTGCTTGAGAGCATGTTTTTCACCAAGATGGAGCATCAATATAGTGTCTTTCAGATCTAGATGTTATATCCCCACTCTGATTTTGGGGTATCTAAAAGATTAAATTAGGGAATTTTAGTGAACACAAGTGAAAAAACCTATTATCAGTTGCCATTGTAAAATATGAATTTCATATATGATGTTTTATAGGTTGTTCCAAAAATAGTTTCCAAAACAACTCATATAATGAATAGGGCTACCATTCCAAACATGTGTACAAATAAAATATTAACATGAAAATGTGATATATTATGAGCATGTTAATAAAATTGTCAATATAATATAAGTAACAAACCTTGAAAATTTTAATATTAACAAACTAAAACAACTCCAAGGAAATTTCAAATGAAAAGAAAAATCAAAACAATATAAGCATATATTTACTATTTCTTGTTAAGAAATTTTCAAAAAAATTCCACCAATATTGTAGAATGTAAAATAATATTATTCCAAAAAATAATTTATAAAACAAAATATATCGTTTTTAAAAACGGGGAAGAAATAAAAGTGAAATTGTATAAATAATTTCAAAAACACCACACTCAAGGTTATAATATAAAGAACATGCTTCTGAAATGGAATGAAAATAAATAATTGGATATTAAATCATATCTATCATCTCATTATATTTTTTAATGAAAATATAATATATATTAATAATATATCGACATAAAATATTTAATAATGATTAATTATCATATAAAATGAAAAATATGGAAAATTAATGATTAATTTAACAAACTATACATAATCGGTACAAACAAATTGAAAATATAAAAAAATTATAAAAAAATGAAATTATCTATATTTATATGCCTTATATTAGGAAAATTTTCCACAAGATGTAAATGAATATATATATATATATATCCTCTTTGAAATTACCAATCAAATCAATGAGTTTATAATTGTTAGGTTTGTTGCCTACCATATTTTTATTGTCAGTCAAAGGTGGAATGGATATAAGAATATGATTCCTCTATGAGAACTCCATAATTCTATGGGGTTACAGGGGAATGATAATAAAAATTCATTGATATATTAGGTAAATACAATTTCTAATGTTAAAGTCTTGTATAATTAAAAAGTTGGTTATGAATAAAATAATATGGATAGAAATAAAATATTTTTATTTAGTTGAAATTGAAGTTGGATATAGTATATAATGTTTTTATAAATTGAAAAATTGAAATATGAAAAAAAGAGTGATGTTAGAGAATATATCATATTATCCAATAAAACTTGGTTAAAATAATAATATATATACCATATAAAACATTAAAAAACACTTTCACAAAAAGGTATGTTAAAATAATTTAATCTATTAGAAATTATATTCCAACTAAAAGTGTGTAAGGATATTTTTTCCTGAATATGATCATCAATGTTCATTAAAGGGATCACCAAAAAAATATTTTCTAAAAATGAACCCCACCCTTCAGTACATTGAAGATACCTACACATTAATATAATTAACCAGTTTAAAAAAAATTAATCATGATAACATTATCACACAAAACTACCCAGTCAATTATGTGATATTTAAATCCTAAAAATTTGATGCTAACCGATTGAAAAATAAGAAAATATTAGTTGATCATAGACATATAATAAATTCACTATCGATTGAATTTATTTGTGAATCATTACCTTGATAACAAACCCTAATATGGTATCCCCAATTTTAGGTCTAAACCTACAAAAAATTTATTAATGGTAAAAAATATATAAAAATTGGAATGTGAAAAGTTCATGAATATTATAGAACGAAAAAAAATTATTAAATAATTTTAACCACCTAGATCAAAATAATTGATCATAGACTTATTTTTTCACATATTCAACCACTCCAAAAATAGTTAATATTGACACTTCTTTATGATTTTTTGTTCCTTAAACCCTTTTCCACTGAAATATTGACATTAAAATATGATTTCACAAAGAAAATTTGTAGTTCAAAAAACATCTTTAATTAAAGAAATATATATAAAAACCTACAAATAAGAACTAATAATTCATTTTCATGATTTATAGATAACATATCTTAAAGTGACAGTAGAGGATAAAATAATAATGAGAATTATTTAGTTTAAAAGATTTTATCTATATGTATTAAAGTAATCATTCTTTGTTGATGATATATTAGTGTTAAATCTAAAAAATTATAAAATTTTATATGATATTTTATTTAATAAATGTGAGAGTATTATTTCATATTAAACTTCACTTAAAGTGGAATTTAATGATTATTAAATATAAATTACACTTTAAAACAATATACTACACATAAAGAGGTGGGATATTAAAACTGTAGTGTTTAAAAAAGGTACATTAAATTCACATGGAATGAATATTTTAGAGTGGTGGTCAGCTTTAAACTATATATCGCAGATAAGAAGAAATATTATATATAATTTTAAAAAATTAGTGAATTAAATATAGTGAGGTTTATACAGTGTTGTTTACAGAGTATGTATATGAAAACATAATATACAATCTTCATGTAATGAAAATATAATCATTAGATGACAATTTTATAAAAAAATATGCTTATAATCTAGAGATCATCAGGTTCCTAAATTTTGTGTGAAGGAGATTCAATAAGTGTTATAGAATCAAAGAAGAAGATGATGATAGGAAATTCATATCGAGATATTATGGCTTTTACTTCTAGTTTTGCTAAAGAGTCCAATGCAATATTTATATTCAAAAAAATTAAAATATAAGGTATTATAAAAAATGAGTGAAATCAATTTAATTGATGTAGTGAATAGTGATATAAAGCACTAAATAAACTGTAAGTTATTCTCAAATTTATAAGAGAGTTTTAATGAAGGAGAAGTATTTGAGATGATAATGTGCAAGTCATATAATGCTACTAGTAGTGAACTGTATAATATTTAAAAGAAATGTGAAATTCTAGGAATAAGAAATTAAGAAACAAAATAATGATTGGGAAATGAGAAAATGAAAAAACCTATGAAACAGATAATGATTGTAAAGAAATTTAAAGATGTAGTGGTTTTAATGAAAATGAATTAGGTATACAAATTCAAGTTCATCTATCATGGAATAGATAATCGAAACCTAGTAAAAATGTAAAATAAATATTTGTTAACTAACACATATAATAATAACATGAAGAAATAATTTAGGGTTACAAATTCATTAGGTCTTAGAGTCATGTGAAATAAATAAAACCACAATACCTACTGATTAAAATATTATGAAGATTTCCAGTCTCAAATGTCCAAAGTCATATAAGAAACGGTGAAACTAGAAGTGGGTTAATGTTGTATGAAGATATTGTTAAAATTTCAACGGTATATCTGATGATTTGCAATTAAAATGAACCAAAACACTTGCCTGTGTAGTGTTGTGAAGGTTTCCAAGGATGAGTGTCTATAATATCCACGGAAATAGTGAAATTATCAATGTTTATATATGTCGAATATATGTTCTATAATGGGAATAAATGATTTATAGTTTGTAATTATAAATCTATTCAGGCTTGGTGGGAGGAAACAAACCACCATATGGGACTAAGGATATAGACCAAAAGGGTGGGATCATGGAGGAATGTACATGGAGGCTAAAATTTGGTGGGGAGCACTATGAAATAACCAAGATATTAAACAATAAGTGAAGATAGGGATGAAAGAGTGATGAAGGTGACGATGATATTAGTTTGGGATGATTAATCATAATCACAAGGGATAATTGGTTTCATAGAGATGTGGTAAATTTTTTTGGAGGGAAACCAGTGAAGGGGTTGTTTCTATTTTTAATGTAGGAGTTACAACTATTAGTATATATAAAGACATTATAATTAATATTATTTATTATACACACAAACTCACACATAATGAGAGATAAAACATTATAAAATTATTACATAAATTTTTTTATGATTCAAATAGAAATAACTAAAATGAATAAAAGTCTATTCTAGTGTGTGTGGGGGGTTCAAGGGAACCAAAGATTCGATTTGAGGGGCACAGTGGGCAATATTCTTATGTTTTAGGTATAGTTTTTAGGGTGTAGGATTTGGTGTCCACTGGACAAGATTGTGCATGGATGGGAATCAAGGTCGGTCAAGGTTTTGTGTGGGTATTCAGTGAAGGTGACGGGGAGGGAGTACACTAGGGGAAGAGAACTAGGGGTGGGGATTTCAAGGAATGGAATTGTGGGGGGGGGGGTACGTGTTAAGAAAAATGGATTTTTCCGAAGATAGAACCCCACTATTGAAACTAAATTTTGACAACATCCAATGAAAAATAGAATCACGAACATATGAAAAAAAAATTAATCAATACATATTATTTTTAATAGGAAAAAACACTCAGATGTGAAGGATTAAAATACCATGAGGAAACTATGATAAATTACAATAATTATTAAGTAGTTTATAAAATCCATATAAAATCCTAAAACATGAATTATAGTGAGAGCATAGAAAACAAATGCTAAAAACCACAACCTGATACACCTCATTATTTTATCTGATAATCATCTAGTGAAAAAATGTCACCCCTAATTGATCAAAACTGAAAATGTAGCAGCATTGTAGAACCTCCAATAATTTGTTGCATAATTTGATTTTCCACTACTCGTTGTAGACTACAGTACGCTGCTACCCACAAAAAAAACCATCACCCATATATTTTAAAAATAAAAATAACTCACCTGCTACTCCCTTTTCATGTGAAGGATTCCCTAATAAGATGTGTGGGACATTCAAACAAATATTTAAGGGATAATATAAATATCTTTCTATTTAAAATCCGCATAGTGTCTATGGGAGTGTTAGAAATTTTTAATCTCCAATTTTATCTCCTTAGAATATAGGATGAATCTTAATAGTGTATAGGGGGAGAGGAGAGGGAGAATGTAGAGGGTCACATAGATATCTGTGTAATTTTATTCTATTTTATTTTTAATAATGTAGTGACATCTGAGGGTTATTTTCAGATTCTACTTATCGTGATTACTCAAATATCTAATATCAAAACAATGGATACCCAAATAATTACCAAAATCCAATCATATATATAAAATTTATTTTATTTGGATATAGGACAAAATTTATCATGGTATTCTCACATCAATAAGGTAGGGCCACCATGGAATAAAATTCTCTAATATCAACATATAATGGGGTCAGATATAGCCTAAGTTAACTTGAAAAAACAAGGATATGATATATGATGATAGGCTTAAGTAAAACCTCAAATGATATAAATTAAACCCATGCTACTGGAATAGGATCTGGTAAAGATGTGGTATCCAGTAAACATGAGTAATAATAATAGGAACAGGGTACTAGGTCACAATAGACTACCTAAATTTTGAAAATTAAAACTTCTCTCTTGGTTTTATTTTCGGATAGACATTGGTGGTAGCTTTCTCATTGAGTGATGGAAGTGATGCACCCTCCTTACATTCATTTTGTTCACCCTTTAATCTATTTGGGTCATGATAGTGGTTTTTCTAATTACTTCCTCATATACTCCTCCATCAATGGGCATTGTTCTGCATCATGGTCATTAAAGGAATTTGATGTTCGTCTTTGATGGTGTCGAGATCTGGATGTCAGCTTCAATTCAAATGTTCTTACTTGATATTTCGTATCATATAATTAGTTCCCTTGTTTGTCGATGATTATAATGATTAGATGACCATTTTTTTACCAATGATAGGCATAGGGGTATTTATGTAGTCATTATTAGATAGCAGCTATGTTTTCCAACAGACATTGCCTAGACTATGGAAACATACACTCTTTAATCATGGTCCAAACTAAGAAAATAGACACTTGATATCCAAGAATACTATATCCATGGTTAAAACTAATGATATAGGTATAAAAGATATTTAAATAAAGTCCCTTCCAACCTAAAAAATAACAATTTTTAACTGAATGATCAACAAACATAAAATAAACATTTCAAAATCAATAAAAAGAATAATAACATATAAATATGTCATCAAATTTACGTATATTTTCAATAATTTCAACCTTTATAAATCCCATATATAATCTCATCAATGAAATCATCATTGACACCAATATCAATAATTTCACCATCAATATCGGCATGATAACCCCCAACATCATCATTGTTACCACCAGAATCCTCACCACCATTTTCATCCTCATCACTAATATAATCAACAAGATCTGTAAAATCAATTTCATCATCATAAATCAAGTGAATCCTTAATAAAAACCATAAATAATTTTTATATCTATAGAATAAGTTAAGAACATATAGTTATCATCACTTTAATCAGCTATTCATTTTTCTTATTTTTACTCTGTAGAGTCACTTTTCAAATATGTTTTGTTTTTTATCAATGGTAATATTTAATTGTACTTATGTAACAATATCTACAGTTTTACTTAAAGAATCATTACCAAAAGACTAATATCTCAATGGTGTTTTTTTCATTCCTTATCTACAATAATCTCTACTGGAGTTCTAATCACCATGAAGTAATGAAAATGATCACCTAGTCTAAAAGTTTATGATTCCTTCTCAGATAGAGCTTAAAAATAATTCTATTAACAAGGTGTTTCCATTTAATTAGATAAAGATATTAATAATAAAAAACATGATTATAAACTACGTAGTATAAACAATTTAAAATCTTAAAATATCTGTCACAGTTTTTTTATGTTTCCCAGTTCATAGGGATTCGATCTTTCTTTTTTCTACAAGAAAAAATATTGATCAAGGAACATGACCACAAATATTTTTCACATGTTTTATCATGAAAATGCATAATATATCATTGAAAAATAAATATATATTTCATGGCACAATTTTTTAACATGAATATTATAATTAAATAAAAATATATTAAGCATAAAAACAAGTCATAATATTTAACGAATCACCATTTCTACATAAAAGTTCAATATGATGAAATAAAAACTCAAATAAGTAGTTTTTTTTAATTCCAACAAAATGAACACACTCATAAACCCCATATTAAAATTAAATTTAAAAAACCAAATACTTAATTCAAATATGCTATGAAATTACCATATTCTATTCTAATAAATCCAAAAAAATCAGTACTCAATTAAATAGAGAACAAGTAAACTCTATTTTTTATTTCATTATACATGGATTTAATAGATAGAAGAAAACCAATTTCAAAAACTAAATAATCTTCTTTATACAATTATTTTAAGATAAACAAAAAAAATTTATATAAAATGAATAAAAATAAATGATATCCACATATAAATATATAATAACAAATGTTTAGTCTATGTAATGAAACAAAGAACGGATATATATAATAAAAACACTTGTCCAAAAAACCAATTTCTCTATCTCAATAAAAACAACGTCTTAAATTTAATAAAAAAGTAATGATCCCTAACAAAAAATATGAAATTAGATGTACAATTAACTAAAATTACCTAAAATCATAATTATTCTTTTATTAAATTATCTTTTTATATTGTTCAAGTGGGCATTCATTTAATATATTAATACTCTCAACATCATTACATATTCTAATTTTATATCTGATACATGAGCCATGCATGTACTTCCTCCACATCTCTCTCAATTATAATAATCTAGTATTTTATCTTTCAGACTATCTAGGAAGTTGTATCGAAGCTACATATTAAAATAATGTAGTTAATAATACTTTATAAATAATTTAAAAAATGAATGTCAAAATTATATTAACCACATTTCAACCCAAGCATTTTCATTTACCTACATTCTAACTTGTCTCAATGGGATTTCTTGAACTTGAATGATACTCCTATGTTTAATGACTATTCCCCCCAAAACTTCATAATTATTTTCTATTGATTCTATTAATCATTCATGTCTTCATTATATTCAAAAATTATTCTTATTTACTTTTTCCAAACATAAAATGTCTTAGTATGAAAATGTGTTTTATAATTTGAAGTCTTTAAATATATAAATGAATATTTAGTACAAATAATAGCTGTGATTTTAAAAAATTATTAATTAAAATTTTAATATCTACTTGAAGAAAAGTTTTATATTATTATATATTGTACACTATATGGGGAGATAATAACAGGAGGGGTATCTTTTGTAGTAGAATATGGATGTTGAAGGTGGGTAAGTGTACATGAGTATTCTAGAGGGATAAATAGTAGAGTAATACCTTGTACAAATGAAGAAGGATAAGGATAAAAGGTTAGGTGATTAGAAGGGTAGGACTACCCTACATAGTAGTAAGTGGAAATAGATAAAATGGAGGACCTATCATGTTTCAGTGTGACATAAAATGAGAAGGATTGGTATGAGGAAAATAATCTAGAGACTAAAAAGATGTTTTCTATGTAGGAACTTATGTAATAAGGGAACTATATGTAGGGGTAGTACTATATTCATAACAAATAGTCATCTTCTCTATTAATACATGTTATCTCCTCCATGATTTTGTTTTTCCCACATTATGTGAGTTTTATTTTTTTTCAAAAGAATTTAAATAATATGAAAGTTAATAATATGAGTTTGGAGGTCGTTAGGAGGTTATAAAGAATTGTGTCTCATTATATTATGTAAATTTGGACTGGAAGATACATATTGGATGTGGTATTTGAATTTTCTGTTCTTGTTTTATATGAAAAATGGAGTTTTTTTATTTCCTTGGAAAATATATTAATTGTTGAGGGAAACCAATTATTTGAAAAATTTTGGAGTCCCATACAAAATTTCTCTCTATGTTGAACATAATGAGTGACTATAAGAATCAAGGTAGGAGGATCACTAAGTTTCTAAGGGATAATAATCATTGAGCAAGTATCCTTTAGAATGATTGATGGAAGATCATTGGTCTTCTATATGATAATAATCCCTGAGTAATAATGATCTCCCATGCATAATGGTGATTTCTCCCGTGAAGGGTTTTATGCTGTCATCAACTATCCTTCCACAGACTATGCTTCCATAGTCTAAGATTTCATGGACTAATTATTCATGGATTGATAATATATTCAAAGAGATTACATGAAGTTATTATAACCGTGCACATGACGTGCACGAATCCACAGTGTGCTTCCATCCTTCTTTGACAATACTATAGATATTTAGGGAGATTTAGTGCTTTTGTGAGAGGAATCATAGTTCATCCATGAGTTTGAATCTTTTTTTTGGTTTGATCCCAAACTATACATGGACCTTCCTCAAATGATGAATGAGTGATTGTGATTCGAATTGTAAGAGGATTAATTGTAAGTGTCATGTTGAAGATGGATTGGAGATCGACCAAAGAATAGGGGAAGAAACATACAATGATTCATTCTACACTGATCTTAAAATAATTATATATCACAATATTTTTCATCTTGATCCTTGAAAAAGAGTTGAAAACGAATATTGAGAGAATCTAAAAAGAAGAACAAAGTAGTTTCCAAAGATTAAGATGTCATTTGATGAAGAAAAAAGAAATATATATGAATGGACTGTGTATGTGAATGAATCTTTATATGAGAATGGAATACATATGCGAATTAATCTATAGATGTGAATGGACTATGTATGTTAATGAATTTTCATATATGAATGGACCACATATGTGAATCTGTATATAGATTGTACATATGAAAATATATGTGTATGTGAATCATCATATAGAAATATACGTATATGAATCCATAAAAAATTGAATTAATGAGTGGAGTTTTATGATGATAATATCTATTTGATACTAAGTAATATGACAATCATTATAATGTTCATCATGAGGATTCCATTTATTTCTTGATTCAGGTAGACATAGAGATTGAAATAATGTATTATTTTTTTCTGCTACATTAATTGGGAGAAGTACGATTGTCTTTGTGTAACAATGGAGGATCCATTACTATAGAAATTTCATGAATTAAAATATTCATTCCAATGAATATTAATTTAATTTCATGGAATAAAGAATGAATAATCTATAAGGTGTTTGTCACAAATAAAGAAGGATTCATGCTTGTATTTACTCGAGAAGTACACACAATGAAGAAATATTTTTAAGAATGATGAAGTTGCATTAGTTAATATATATTAAAATACAATTATTATCTTTTTTTATTATATGAGAAGATTTGTGATAATTATAATTATCATGGGAGCAGTTAATATCGAGTCTTTAGGCATTTTAAATGAGGATAAGTTATCAAATATCAATAAGGATTTGAATTTCCATAATACATGGTAATTAAAATCATATATGGGTGGGATCTTGAAAATAATATAATGAATAAGAGAGAATATAGAAGATAAAAAATTCTATAGTTATAAATATTATAACATCTATATATTTCCTATTTTCAGTGATGAAAATGATGTTGATGACCCGTTATAGAAACTAAAGAGAATATTTACTAGTATCGAAGAAGAATAAAGAGATCCTACTTTGGTTATTCATATATATCCAAAAGAATAATATAATTTATAAGTGATTTAGATCATATCGTTTTCATTGAATAAGAATATAAATAAAAAGGTGGTGAGAGGGATCTATTTCTTATTGTTCACGAGCACTGACAAAAAGAATGATAATAATATGTATAAGAGAAGAGAGTATTGTGCATATCTATTTTCATGGGATAAAGAAGAAAATGAAGAAGATAGGAGAATGGAAATGTGATGTGAAATTATATTGCATAAAAAGAACCTAAGAATGGTATTGCAAAAAATTTAATGGAATAATAAGGGGAGAATGAAAATGTTGTGTCCTATGTATGAAATGAGGCATTCCAATATTTTGTTGTGAAGAGAAATAACGTTGTGTAGACTATTGTCCATACATGGTAAAAAGAATAAATCTTTATTTTATGTTTTTATGAATATGAAGATAGATGGAGGAATAGAATAACCAATCAACACTATGATATAAAAAAACTCAATTGGTGGAGGATATATATGGTGTTGAAAAGAAATTAGGGAAATTGTAGACAATTTATTTATGTATTATAATGATCCAACAATGTGATATAGATAGACCAGGTTATCACCAGTCTAGGGTATTAGGATTTATTTCCATCTCAAGTCTTCAAGTGTAGGGATCAACACATCGATTTAGAATTATTTCTAAGACAAACCACTGTATTTGGTACCTTGTTATAGTGTAAAATCTATGAATTAGTCACCACCATACACCATAATGACTATCTACACTTATTGAGTAGTGAACCTTTTAAAACATCATGTACCATACTTTACTCACATTCATCTACATGGATATCAAAAGCCATAGATAATAAGATGATAAATATTTTAATAGGTCTAAGTGGTAAAGGGATAAAAAATTTAAATTGTAATTAAAAGTCCCCAAAATAGATTCAACCTGCCCTCATTATTGAGAATATTCCTAATGTGTCCCAACGATTCATATTAGAGGGATGGTTCTCCTATTTTGGATTATTGATTTTGATATTTTTTATATTTTTTAATATTTCATGTTTCATTACTAAATTCACAATGAATTATAGTTTTGGAAAACATTTGTCTATTTTATAGAATAATTATATTTCTATCAATACCATAATGAATAAGAAAAAAAGTGACAAAAATTTGGTGAAGATAATCATCTTGTTCTTAAAGGAATAATGATCAGTATCTCCATTCCATATAACGTTAAAATTCAGTACTTTCTTGGAATAAGAATAAAAAGTGGTTTATATTTCAATCAAATATATGGACTAAACTTCAAATTAAAATGATTCAGATAATCATGATGTATGTGAAAATTCTTGCACAAACTTTCTTTTAAAATAAGATCCTAGTATAAGTGGTGTTGATATTTATATAAAAATTATTAATAAATATTATTCAATGGATTGAATAGATTATGCATTGAAATCCCAAGAGGAATTTTCTTTTATTTTTGGATTTTTTGAAATAATTTAGGAAGAAAACACACACCTTGAAGATGAAGCGGATGACAAAGAGAACGCTCTATAATAAAAAGGCTCATGAATTTATAAATATTCCCACGATGGTTAGATCCATAGGAATAAGTAGCATAGATCATGAAATAATTTCCTTAAATTAAAAAAAATAACTCAAATAGTATTAAGAGAATTAAGAGATAAAGCATTAACATGAAGAGAAGATCCACCCACATGAAGAAAAACAGAAAAAATAACATATATTTCATGGATTCTCATCTATAAGTAAAATGAAATAGTATTAAAGAGCTTGAAATATTTCTATAGGAAAATATAAAGATTCTAGAGGGTCGTATTGAAAATTTTGAGAATGGATTATGAGGATAATGTGAAATTTATTGAAGATCATAAGAATATACTCAGTTTGAAATATCTAGAATTTATAATTAAACTGTATAATCTATTTAATACATATAATGAGTCCTTGCAACCAACTAAAGATTTTTTTTTATTTTAATCAATTATTAATATAGTATTTTTATGATAAAATATAACTAACATGTGAAAAAAAGATCATGTCATCATTTGATTTTCTATCTTAAGTAGGTTTGAAAAAGATGGAGCAATGCATAACTTTTTATAATAATTTATCTAAATCGGTCTTTATGAATAGTACCAGTTTGAAAAACATATGTGCAGGTATGGAAGAATAAAAATGAGTAAAATCCTAAGAATGTGTCTATAGTCAATAGAACGAAGGTGTTTAGAAGTTTTTTCTCCAAGAAGATCCCAATAGGTTGTTGAGAATACCCAAAAATAGAATTATCAATGTGGTGGATATTATAGAAAAAATGTAATAGATGAAATAGGATCAAGTTTTGAGGGGTATTTTTTTAATATAACAGCTTTAGGCATTGTTCATTTTATTTTTGGTACAATATTCTAAATTCTAAATAATAAAGTAAGCCCATGTCAAGGGGATAAGGTTAAAGAAGAATAAATTTCAATAGTTAATGAGGAATCTATCTCTATTAAGCAAATTTGATATACATTAAGGGAACAGTGATAATTTCAATAAGAGTGGTCACAATAGTGGTGCATGATTATCTTATCATGTATGAAATTCATGTAAACATAGAAGACCATAATAGAAGAATGAATTTCCACCAATGAAAAGGTTTTTGAAGGAAGATGAAAATCTAAATTCTCCCAAGAAAAATAGAAATGAGGTTTATAGTTCATCCTAGGGTAATAAACCTTAGAAGTTGAAGAAAAATTAATGATATAAAAGTTTTGATAAGCTGAAATGCACTCTAAAATTTTCATGTAAAGACACCATGAAGGCTTCCAATGTACCCAAAGACATTTCAGTTATTTGGCCACCAGATTTAGATAGAGAAAAAAAGTTAAAATTGTTTTAAGAAATGTATTATACCAAAGGAGAATAATATATCTCACTATAATAACCTAAATTTCATGAGAAGTTATTAACTCAAAACATCCCTTTCTTTAAAGATGTTTTCTATGAGAGATGCAATAAGCATG
Organism: Viscum album; assembly: GCA_963277665.1. Taxonomy (NCBI): domain Eukaryota; kingdom Viridiplantae; phylum Streptophyta; class Magnoliopsida; order Santalales; family Viscaceae; genus Viscum; species Viscum album. Next base: position 1,316,679,437 of record OY728128.1, on the reverse strand, counting down.
GACAAGAATCAAAATATATTTGACAATATTTCAATCATAAGAATAATCGATCAAAGGAATGTAGATTACACAATGGGGTTCATGTGATTTTGTGCATAAATAAAACATATTCATCCTTCACAATGAATTCAAAACTATGATGTGTCACATGTTTTCTAAAACTAAAACAAATATAAAAACCAGACATGGTAACATGAAGAGAGGAACATCTTGGTTGAGAAAATCATATAAGCCCACTTTTTCACATTGAGGATCAATGAGATATACCTTTGAATAAATTACATTTGTAGTGTGTTTTTTCATAAAACACAAAGAATTACAGGTGAATCATGGTATTAAGGGGGAGAACTAGAGAAAGAGAGGATATGTTATGAATACAGGAAAACTATAAATAAGTCACCATCTGAGGGTGATCCCTCGATTGGTATTCCAAATAACCTAATTAAAGGATCATCTTTGATCAAGTTAAGGAAATAATTTCTTTTAATACTTGATTGAAAATTGAGCAATATACCATCTGGGGTTGAACTTATATTTGTAATTATATACAATATGAATTAAAGACATAATCCTTGATGATGATGTGTAGGTTTTCAAATCTGGATAGCCATGCAAAGGTCTATTTTTTCTATATTCCTCACCTGTAACCTCAAGATATTTATTCCATGAGGTGAATCACCACGGTAAATATTGGATGTAGTGTCCCCTTGAGGAGGATATGAGTGGAGAATGAAAAAGAATATTTAATAACCAATATTTCATTCGAATTTATATTATTTTATTGTTTTATTAATGTAATTTTGTTAAAAATGTAGGTTTTCATAACTATCTCATCCTTGGCAAGAAAAATAAAATACTATTAGACGAAATTAAATTAATCAATGACATATGAATAGTACCAAGGTAGTCAATCCTGGTTTATAATTGATTTTTTGACTTGTTTATTGATGTAAGTGTAAGAATCTCATTTTAATTAGTTTATAACATATTTTTATAATAATTGGTATCTTCAACCTAGAATATAGTTATATATACCTTAAATATAGTTTTCGCAGTTCTAATTTCAATTGGTATCAAGTTTAATTAAAAATGGTCAACTTTTTCATCTATATAATATCTATTTGTCTTATATAGTAAGCATGGATCATATAGACATTGAGTGAGATAATTTATGGTACATTACATAATAATTAATTGATACCATTGTACATTGTACTTTGTATTTATTATTAATAATGGGGAGATAAATTGGAATGAAATATTAATGAGGATTGGGGATAGTATGAATGAAAAAAACACATATGGATATATCATTTAATAGGTATTGAAAAAACTAACAAGGGGGGTTTTTGAGACCACTTTGTGTGAGTTGTATTTCTTATCAAATGAATGATAATGTTGTGAAAGTGAATAGGAAGATCTTTGAGGTAGTTAATAAGTTTTCAAGAATTTTTTCACATTATATTACGTAATTTGAGATTGGAAAATACATTTTGGATGCTATTAGATGTTTCTTTTGATTTTTTTATGATAAATGGTGTTATTTATTTGACTTGAATAAAATATTTTTTTGAATGGAAAAATATTATTTAAATATTGATGGAGTTCCATCAAGAATTTATCTCTATGATGAAGATAAGTAGTTATCATGAAAAGCATGAAAATAATATCAATGAGAATTTGAGGGGAAAGTATCCATGAGATGCATGACAGGAAGATCCCTGAGCATCCGTGGGATAATAATACATGAGTAATAATGAGGTTTTATGAGTAATGGTGATCGAATACATGATGACTTCCATAATTGTTTGTACTATTCATTCATAAACTATGCTTTGGTAGGATTCTCTTATATGGACTAGTCATCCAGGGACTAAGCTTCCATGAGTTTAGCGTCTATGTAATGAACTTATATAATGTTAATGTTACCATACCCATGAGGTGTACAGATTTTCCATGATTTTTAGTCATTCTATGAGAAAACCATAGATATTTTATGAGTTTTGTGCCTCTTTGAAAAGAATCATGGATCTTCTGTGAATATGGATCTTCTATTTTATTTTCAAAACACTATGGATGGATCTTCTGTGAGTAAAAAGGTAATGAAAGTGAGCCACATGGTGGTAGGATCTACTATGACTATCACATGGAAGGTGTCTTGGATGTCAACTGTACAACAGGGGAATAAAAGTCCAGTGATTCATTGTAGATTAATATTCATTGAATTAAGCTTCATGTTATTGATCATTGAGAACCTTGAAAAATGAGATAAAGATAGATTTTAAAAGATTGTATAACTAAGAACATAGATATTTCTTATGTTAATTATGTTGTTTTAAGAATATTAGGACCAAGTGTGGTTTGTTTGCATTTTTTTAAATATATTAATTTTTTTGGATTCAATGTTACTTAATAAAGACAGATAATATTACGAGAAGATAAACATTCTTAAGAAATTTCCTTAGAGAAGTTTCATAAGGATGTTTCTGGAACATTCCTTATGGAGGAGCATAATAATGATCCTTAAAAAATTATATGATTTTATGTTATTTTTAAAATTTCCTAACATAATAATGTTTTTTCATGATCAAAGAAATTTTTGTACATGCATTTATAAAGTGATAAGATAAAGAACAAAATAGGAAGTTTGAGTTCGTCGAATGAAATTTTTTTAAGAAGTATTGAACAATTCCATCAAACATATATAATATGAAGAAAATGATTTTTATTTAAAGTAGAGATGAGGAATCCAGAGAACATATGTGAAAATAATAGATGAAGAAACCATATGAGCATTTCTAAAAAGTATGGCTAAAGAAATTGTGTGAACATTTATGAGAATAGTGTGTTGTCGTACGTGGAATCATTTTTATAATGTTTAAATAAGTAAAAATGAGTATAATTCCTAGGAATCATCAAGTTGTAAATTTAGTGAAAATTTATAATGAAGGAAATTTTGTGGATTAAGTCCATCACATGGGAAATAATTAAAATAAATTCCACGATATTGCTAGAAAAACATTTCTAAAGATATTAAACCAAGTAGTCTACAATGATTGTGCAATGGAAAATTTAACATATAGAGAGAATTTTTAAGAATTAGATAAAAATTTACAATTATCATCATAGGTATAATGGTTTTAGGGAGAATTACTCAAAGAAAATATGGGTCTGGTTAATTGGACAATGTCAATTGAATGAATAAAAGTGGAGAAGTAAATTTTGTTGATCCAAAAAACAAACCAGAAGAATATTTTGAGAAACACATCATATAATTATGCATAATAAAAACTATGTTGATAAAAACTCCCAAATATTACAATATTTATATGGTTAAGGAAGTTCACCAAAGTTCAATAACACCAATTTTAAGGAATATTGATGAAAGAAGATGTTTTAAATAAATTTTACAAGTTTTTGAGAATGTTTTAGAAGATTTGAGATAAATTGAAATGAAATTAAAATAAGAGAGATATTAAATATTGGAATTTTAATGTGTGGGAAAGATAAATTGAGTTACCAAAAAAGTTATTTTGGAAGAACTTATATAAGGGTTGAAAAGTACCAAGGTATGTAACACTTTTCAAGCATATGAAAAGATGATAGTCGAAAGATTTTTCGAGGGGATGATATTCCAACCAGATTTTAATTTCACGTTAAAGTTGAGTTACTAGGAAAAATTAAATTATATATAGAAGTGGTTGAGTTCTGAAATTGTGTTTCTACTCAATTGATGTAACACCCCAAGCTTCTGTGGTACACTTCTCTTTGAGTAATGTGATAGTGTGGGTTGTACACAACACCGAGTTCTAACACACCATAACCAATTAAATTAGCTGTTATGAATGGTAATACCTAATTTTTGAAATTATATATATTTTATATTTCAAAATGGAATTCATTTTTGGATTCGGAATATCTAATTTAGCCTAAGGTGAAATTTTGGTACTTTTCAGATAACTTTAATATTTTGATGAATAGTGAAAATTACAAACTTTTAATTAAAAACAACTTTTTTAATCAAAATAATTAATAGTGATAAATTATGAATTTGAGTGGTTATAAAGTATATTTAGAATATATTTTTACCATTTAATATAATTTTGGTCATTGGACATAATTTTACAATTAAACCGAATATAAAAAAGTGGCAATCTTTTGATAGTTATTATCTCTTAAAAACATGCTTTTTGTTTTGGCAGCGGGAATTAATTTTAAATTAATTTCTGCCACTTCTGTGTTCTGAATTTAGAAAAATGGATTCCATATTTGGATTTAGGATGTTCAAATTGTGTAAATAGGTAACTTTTATTTTTAGACATTTTGAATAATTACTGCGGTAAATATTTTATTTACCATGGTTAAGGGTAAATCCGGTAAATAAGGGTTAAAAAATAGTATTATAATAATACTAAATTACCCTAAAACGTGTCCTAGCCTTATTGGTTGATACGGTTTCGACCATATCCATCTTTGGGTCGATTTTGGGACCCCATGGTGCCACTTGTAGGTGATAGGGATACTTTATTTTAATTAAGTTAAAATGAATACAAAAATGACAGAAGCATATATCTTTTATGAAATATTTTTTATTAAATAGGGTTATATATGTTGGATTTTAGATTATAAATATTCATTAGAAAGATAAAAATATTTCCTACTTAATGATATTTTATTTATAATTTTTAGACATTAAATAATTTAATTTATTTATGACACAATGATGATGAAGTAATTACTATAATAGTGAAAAATTAAAATAATTGATATTATTAATACCCAAATAAATATCATATGAAACTTTTAATGAATTAAACTAATTTTATAGGATAATATGATATATTAGTATTTATTTAATTAACTTTTTTCGAAGTAATCAATCTGTTATGAGGTTCACAAAAATCAACTATTGAATAGTGTCAAAATTGACATAAAAGAGTTCTTAAAACAAATATTATATTATTAGTTGATATTAAATTTCTAAAAATCTAACGTTCAGCCAAGAGACTTATATCATGATAGTTTCATCATTAATGGACCACTTGGGGGTCTCTTGGATGTATATAGTAAGTTTATTAACCATATTATATAAAAATACAAAGAGACATTGTAAAAGTGAAACTAATTAACTTAGAATTAATACTTAAAGATAAGGTTAATATAAGTACCCAAACCTGTCTAAATTCTATTGGTTGAGTTGTTTTCGACCCATCCCCACCTTAACATTTATATAATCAACTTTGGATCCATTAGAAACCGAATATGAATTTTTTATAAATTAATATTTCTAGTTTTTTCAAAGGTGCCCCTCACCCCTCTTATAAAAGGGAACTCCTCCTTCTCATTTCTTCACACCTTCAAAGCCTTTTGGTTCGGCCAAAATCTGCCCAAATACTCTCCCAACTTCCCTCACTACAACCTAGAGGCCTTAGTTTGATCCGAAAGCCATCCTATAGAGCCCTTTTGATCAAATCAAAAGGAAGAACCCGAAGAAGAGGTAATGTTTTGACCACCCCTTTTCAAGTTCCTTTCTTCTTCCACTTCTTCTTTCTTTGTTATTACCATTCTAAAATAATAACTCCAGTATCTCACATATAATGTGATGTTATTATAAATATGGTACAACCATATTCAGTATTCTATCCACCTTTTGAATAACATGTCACCATACGTGCGTTCGTACGGCTTACCGTCTCCACGTTGTGGTGTAATTGTTATTCAATATATTATTATTTGGATGGGTATAATAATGATGTGTAACTCATGTAAATATTAAATATGACATGTTAATAATTCTGTATATATGATATACCATCCATTTATATATTATTTTAATATCAAACGAATGATATTGTCGCTCGTGCGTACGTACGGACTACCGTCTCCACGAACGCGATTAGATTCATTCTCCATCATATCCATTCAAGTATAATTGTCATTTGATGATTTAGAAATTATGTTTAAGGACTTTATACCATACTGGATATGAATAAGATACAACAAACATGACTTATGTAACAAAACATGTAAAAGAAAATGAGTAAGTTAACACCCGAAACAACGATAATTCTTAGATATTATTAACAAATCAATGTTAAAAGATAATATATGATATGATATTAATATATATGATTCTTGTATAATTTAATAACAATTATTTCACCATTATACAGGAGGTTAACCTACCCCAACCAAGGAAAAGTACAAGGTAAGGGTTTATTTCGCAATCTCTTCATTATCCGAGGGGTTTTTTACGTAATAATCTATTGGGATCTCTTTATCATCCACATCCATGTTTCTTAAAAATGTATTTCAAAACATTTTTACTATTAACAAGCATATGTGTTAAAGTCATTTATACCCTTTTTTGACTTTTTATAAGAGGTTTATAAAGGAATCTTTCCGTCTTTTTCCAAACAAGGTGCTTTTTAACCATTTCGACAAAATTAAGGTAAGAATGTTTTTTTTAACTTATACGGTGGGTGCGGCTATTTTCTTCCATTATAAAATCGTCGAAGCTTCCCTTACAATCTTATAAGAATATTTTCAAAGAAAATGTTTTATTTTATACATATATGACTCTTAAATGATTTCAAAATAGAAAGAGATATTTCTCTAAAAAGAGTTTTGATTTCATCTATGTCAACATCCTTTGATGGATTTTACGCTTATTTGAAGTTGATTTATTATGATACAAAACTTCTATATTGTATTGAAGGTTTTGTGATATGTTTTACTGTGGATGTGCTATTTTTATACCATTCATGGTTTATGGTGAAAGTATTGACATTTTGTTTGCTAATTTTAATATGAATGTTTATGTTATGTTTAAACCTTTTCATATGGGAATGCATTGGACTTAATATGTGACGGGTGGAGCCCGCTATAGCTCCTCGATGCATCGGTAGGTCTCATTAGACAAACTAGTGTCTTGGCACAAGGCCTTGGCAAAATCTTATTTTTAGTCTTGGCACAAGGCCTTGGCTATGTGTTTATGATAGTCTGGCATTATGCATTCCAACATTATGAAAGTGGTTATTGATTTTGAATGTGATTATTCGATTAGTAGAATATCCATGTGAATAAGTAAATGGCATTATTTCATTTTATTTATGCCATACCATGTTGAATGTTCAGGTTTGAAAGTCTTTTGTTTTAGTTATACATTGCCTTAAATGTTTATTCTTATTTATGAATGTTTCTGCTATATTGTTATCCTTACTGGGAATTTGAGCTCACCCCTTTTCTATGTTTTATTTTTCCCAGGAGGTGAAGAAGTAAATTGTGAATGACCTGTAGGGATATTATGTGGGGATATGAGTGTGGATTATGGAGACAATATGTTGTTGTATTAGTTTTTCATTTTATGATGTAATGTAAGACTTATGAATATATCTAGTGTTTCCAAGGCTACTAAACCAATCGGTCTTTCGATATTTGATCTTTCTTGTGATCATGCCAATGTTATGTAATAATGCACCGACTCTGGGTAACTAGGGTGGGGGCGTTACAGTTGGTATCAGAGGAAGTTTAGTACAAACCTTGGAAGCTAGATTTAGATAAACTCTGATTAGAGCACGTAGGCCTAAGATGAACTTTGAGGATTAGTATAGAAGAACTTCCTATAATTTTGTTATTGTAGAGATTTTGTGAGTTTTCCGAGCAATACATCCCTGTCTGGATATGAGCAGGTAGAGGCGGCTCTGGCACAGATGTACCTAGGGGTAAAACCCGAAAACACCGCTTTGAGCTAGACTCGAACGGGAACTGGTGCACGAAAACAGGCCTTGCTGCACTCTTGGTTACGACACTCCCGGGGGATATACTTAGGATAACTCTCATTTTCTTTACAAATCATTATGAAGGGTTTATGAGTATATACTTCCTCAAAGAAAACATTTTTATGATTATGGATTATATCCATAAATAGTTCAATTTATGTTAAGTGTTTTATATGTATGGGATTATGTATTTTGATTGATAAACTGATCTAGTTTATGCCATTGTTTAGAAATGGCGCCTAGTGGAAGAAATGGAAACTGTAACAATGCACGCACTCCATGTAGGGATTTCCCTCCTGCTCAAGATAATTATAGTGGAGCTGGTGATGCAACTGGTGCCGATCAGCTAATCACCATACTGGGACAACTCACTCAGGTTATGAATACTAAACTTACTCGTATGGAGCATCTTGATCCACAGCGTGGAGGATCAATGTTAGATCGATTCATGAGGAAAAAACCACCAACGTTCAATGGGATTACAAATCCCTTAGTAGCTGATCAATGGATAAATTCCCTAGAGAAAATATTTCAAGCTTTGGGGAGCAGTGAAAAGGAAAAAGTTATCCTGGCAGTTTACCGCCTCACTGGAGATGCTGATCAATGGTGGTCATTGATTCAAAACATGAAGGAAGATGATGAAGTATAAAATATGGAATGGAGGGAGTTCAAAGATCTGTTTTTCGAAAAATACTTTCCTCACGACCATCGAGCAGATATGGAAAGGCAATTTCTGAGTCAGAGACAGAAGGAGGACGAGAATGTTGCAAAGTATGAGGCTAATTTTACAAGGCTAGCAAGGTATGCTGGAGATTATATACGTAAACCAAGAAGTAAGATTGATTGTTTCTTTGATGGGTTAAAACCATTTCTTCGTTGAGCATTAGTCTCACAATCCTTTTCGTCATACGAAGACATTGTCTCATGTGCTATCAAGACTGAAAAGGAATTCTCTAAGTCTTATGACTTTAAAGAAAAGCATGAGAAGAAGAGACCTGCTGATCAATCTGGGAATGGAAATAAGGGGAAGAATGGAAAGGTTGAATATCCATCATGTGGTAAATGCGGGAAGAAATATCCTGGTACTTGCTTGAAGGGAATGGGAGTCTGTTACAAGTGTGGTGAAAAAGGCCACCAAGCTCATGATTGCAAGGGGAAGAAGGAAGCTACTAATGTTTAGTGCTACAATTTCAGGGAGATGGGGCATTATGCAAATGAATGTCCTAAGCGTCAGGAGAACTTACCTCAGAAAAGGACAAGGGATCAAAACCAGGCTTATGCTATGACTACTGCTGAGGTAGAAGCTCAGAAAGACGTGGTGGTAGGTAATTTAATGGTTTCCTCAAGTTTAGAAAATGCATTATTTGATTCTGGATCATCGCATTGTTTCATATCTTCCCAGTTTGCTAAGAAAATTTGATATTTCCAATTTGATTTAATAAGGTAGTTGTCAGTTAAAACCCCTAAGGGAAGTATCATTGCAACAAAGTTTTGTGAATCAGTCCCCATTAGAGCACATAAATGTTCTTTATCTGCTGATCTCATCGTCATACCTATTATTGAGTTTCGTATAATCCTTGGTATGGACTGGCTTTTGGACTATGATGCGAAGATTTATTTTAATAAGAAAGAGGTTACGATTCTTGATGATAATGCTAAGGAACACCTTATCTTTAGATCAGAATCGTCCCCACCTAATTCTTATTTAGATCCACCCCCAGTAGCTCAACTTAATTCAATTATTGTGGAGGAAGAGAATGAAATGACTGTGGGTGAGGAAAGGAATGTTCAAATAGAGGATGTACCTGTTGTGAAAGAATTTGTAGATGTATTTCCAAGAGATTTACCTGGACATCCTCTAGAACGAGAAGTTGAGTTTTCCATTGATTTAATTCCGGTATCAAGGCCTATATCGAAGACCCCTTATAGAATGGCCACTGTAGAGTTAGTCGAACTAAAGAAACAACTAGAGGAGTTGGGTAATAAAGGATTTATTCGCCCTAGTGTTTCTCCATGGGGAGCCCCTGTTATTTTTGTTAAAAAGAAAGATGGATCTATGAGGTTATGTATCGACTACAGGGAGATCAATGCTATAATGATAAAGAACAAGTATCCCCTACCACGCATTGATGATTTATTTGACCAACTGCATGGAGCTCAATACTTTTCAAAGATTGACCTTCGATCTGGATACCATCAGTTGTGTGTGAAGAAGGAAGACATTCCGAAGACAGCATTTCGAACCAGGTACGGGCATTACGAGTTTACTGTAATGCCTTTTGGATTGACTAATGCACCCTCTGTATTTAGGGATCTGGTGAATAGAGTTTTTAAGGAGTATCTCGATGAATTTGTGGTGGTATTTATTGATGATATCTTGCTATACTCCAAAACCTACGAAGATCATGAAAATCACTTTCGCATTATCTTGAAGACTCTGAGGAGGCATGAATTATATGAAAAGTTTAGAATGTGTGAATTATGGCTCCATGATATTTCTTTTCTTGGCCATATTGTCTGTAAAGATGGAATCTCTTTTGATCCTTCTAAGACCAAGGCAATCCAAGAATGGCCAGCACCTACGAGTATAACTGAGGTACGTAGTTTTATTGGTTCGACAGGTTATTATCAACGTTTCGTCTAGAATTTTGCCCGATTGTCTAACCCATTAACGAAGCTCACACGTAATGGGGTTAAATTTGTTTGGACAAAAGAGTGTGAAGAATGTTTCAAAGAACTGAAGAGAAGATTAGTCAATGCTCCTATATTTACTCTACCATCGAGGAATGATGGGTTCGTTATTTATAGTGATGCATCAAAGAAAGGACTTGGTTGTGTCCTTATGCAGAATGATAGATTTGTTGCCTATGCATCACGATAATTGAAAATTCATGAACAAAACTATCCTACTCATGATCTCGAGTTAGCAGCTGTGATCTTTTCTTTGAAGATATGGAGGCACTACCTCTATGGTGAAAAATGTGAGATTTATACTGATCACAAGAGTTTGAAGTATATCTTCTCACAAAAAGAAGTCAACATGAGGCAAAGGAGATGGCTTGAATTACTCAAGGATTATGATTGTACGATACACTACCACCCGGGGAAAGCAAACAAGTTGAAAGATGCTTTGAGTAGAAAATACCATGGAGTTTTGAACATGATGAGAATTGAAAGGGATCCAATTTTCAAGGATCTAGTAAAGATGGACATGGGTATAACCAGGGAAGGTGAAAAATCAATGCTTTTTCAAATGGTTGCCAAACCATATTTACTAGAAAGGATTAAGAGTTCTCAGACTGATGATGAAGAATTCCAAAAGAAGATTAAAGCTGTGAATGATGGGAGATTGAGAGACTTTGTGTATGAAGATGGAATTTTGAAATTCGGGAAGAGACTTTGTGTTCCCGATTTACCTGATCTAAAAATGGAATTGCTGGATGATGCTCATAGTTCCAATTTCTCTATACACCCTGGGAGCACCAAAATTTATAGATATTTGAAGGAACATTTTTGGTGGGACAATATAAAGAGAGAGATTGCTGATTTTGTGTCAAGATGTATAGTTTGTCAGCAAGTTAAAGCTGGAAGGCAACAGCCTGGAGGATTCATGCAACCTCTTCCCATACCGGAGTGGAAATGGGACAATATTACGATGGACTTTGTCATGGGGCTACCAAAGACTCCTAGAAGGAACGATGCAATATGGGTTATTGTTGATCGTCTTACCAAGTCAGCACATTTTCTTACTATAAGAGAAGATCTACCCCTGGAACGTCTACCAAGACTATATATTAATGATGTTGTGAGACTTCATGGAGTACCTCTATTGATTGTTTCTGATCGTGATCCCCTTTTTACTTCAAGATTTTGGAAAAGTCTTAAGAAATCCCTAGATACTGAACTTCATTTTAGCACTGCTTACCACCCTCAGACAGACGGACAATCAGAACGGACTATTCAAACCTTATAAGACATGTTGAGATCTCGCTCACTTGACTTTCAGGGTACGTGGGATCAATATTTACCTCTGGTAGAATTTTCCTATAACAATAGCTTCCATTCGAGTATTCAGATGGCACCATATGAAGCATTATATGGAAATAGATGTCGTACACCAACCTGTTGGGATGACGTTGGTGAAAGAAAACTAGTAGGCCCAGAACTGGTGGAGGAAACGGTGGAAAAGGTGAAGGTAATCCAAAATCACATCAAAGCAGCTCAAAGTAGGCAGAAGAGCTATGCCGATAATCGAAGGAAGGATTTGGAATTTCAAGTCGGTGATCATGTTTTCCTGAAGGTATCTCCATGGAAGGGAGTCATACGTATTGGTAAGAAATGTAAATTGAGTCCCGGGTACATCGGACCTTTCGAAATTCCAGAACGAATTGGGGTTGTGGCTTACCGATTGGCAATGCCGCCAAGTCTCTCCAAAGTTTACAATATGTTACACGTATCTCTGTTGAGGAAATAAATGCCTGACCCAATGCATGTACTCACCTATGAAGAATTAGAACTGGAACCCGATCTTTCTTATTGTGAAGAGCTCGTCAAGATTCTTGATACAAGAGAACAAGTGCTGAGAAACCGGACGACGCGTCTGGTAAAAGTTTTGTGGAGAAACCATAAGATGGAAGAGGCAACGTGGGAACCCAAGGAACTTATGATGAAGAACCACCAGAGTCTTTTCATGTGATAAGTATTCTAGAAATTTCGAGGATGAAATTATTTGATGAAGGAGAGAATGTAACACCCCAAGCTTCTATGGTACGCTTCTCTTTGAATAATGTGATAGCATGTGTTGTACGCAACACCGAGTTCTAACACACCATAACCAATTAAACTAGACGTTATGAATAATACCTAATTTTTGAAATTATATATATTTTATATTTCAAAATGGACTTCATTTTTGGATTTGGAATGTCGAATTTATCCTAAGGTGAAATTTTGGTACTTTTCGGATAACTTTAATATTTTGATGAATAGTGAAAATTACAAAATTTTAATAAAAAACAACTTTTTTAATCAAAATAATTAATAGTGAAAAATTATGAATTTGAGTGGTTTTAAAGTATATTTAGAATAAAGTTTTACCATTTAATATAATTTTGGTCATTGGACATAATTTTACAATTAAACCGAACATAAACAAGTGTCAATCTTTTGATAGTTATTATCTCTTAAAAACACGCTTTTTGTTTTGGCAGCGGGAATTAATTTTAAATTAATTTCTTCCACTTCTGTGTTCTGAATTTAGAAAAATGGATTCCATATTTGGAATCAGGATGTTCAAATTGTGTAAATAGGTAACTTTTATTTTTAGACATTTTGAATAATTACTGCGGTAAATATTTTATTTACCATGGTTAAGGGTAAATCTGGTAAATAAGGGTTAAAAAATAATATTATAATAATACTAAATTACCCTAAAACGTGCCCTGGCCATATTGGTTGATAAGGTTTCGACCATAGGCATCTTTGGGTCGATTTGTGGACACCATGGTGCCACTTGTAGGTGATAGGGACACTTTATTTTAATTAAGTTAAAATGAATACAAAAATGACACAAGCATATATCTTTTAGGAAAAAAAAATTTTACATAGGGTTATATACGTTGGATTTTAGACTATAAATATTCATTAGAAATATAAAAATATTTCCTACATAATGATATTTTATTTATAATTTTTAGACATTAAATAATTTAATTTATTTATGACACAATGATGATGAAGTAATTACTATAATAGTGAAAAATTAAAATAATTGATATTATTAATACCCAAATAAATATAATACGAAAATTTTAATGAATTAAACTAATTTTCTAGGATAATATGATATATTAGTATTGATTTAATTGACTTTGTTCGAAGTAATCAATCTGTTATGAGTTTCACAAAAATCAACTATTGAATAGTATCAAAATTGACATAAAAGAGTTCTTAAAACAAATATTATATTATTAATTGATATTAAATTCCTAAAAATCTAATGTTCGGCCAAGAGACTTATATAATGATAGGTTCATAATTAATGGACCACTTGGGGGTCGCTTGGATGTATATAGTAAGTTTATTAACCATATTATATAAAAATACAAAGAGACATTGTAAAAGTGAAACTAATTACCTTTGAATTAATACTTAAAGATAAGGTTAATATAAGTACCCAAACCTGTCTAAATTCTATTGGTTGAGTTGTTTTCGACCCATACCAACCTTAACATTTAAATAATAAACTTTTGAGCCATTATAAACCGAATATGAATTTATTATAAATTAATATTTCTAGTTTTTCTAAAGGTGCCCCTCACCCCTCTTATAAAAGGGCACTTCTCCTTCTCATTTATTCACACCTTCAAAGCCTTTTGGATCGGCCAAACTCTACCCAAATACTCTCCCAACTTCCCTCACTAAAACCTAGAGGCCTTAGTTTGATCAGAAAGCCATCTTAGAGAGCCCTTTTGATCAAATCAAAAGAAAGAACCCGAAGAAGAGGTAATGTTTTCACCACCCCTTTTCAAGTTCCTTTCTTGTTCCACTTCTTCTTTCTTTGTTATTACCATTCTAAAATAATAACTCCAGTATCTCACATATACTTTGATGTTATTATAAATATGGTACAACCATATTCAGTATTCTATCCACCCTTTGAATAACATTTCACCATACGTGCGTACGTAAGGCTTACCGTCTCCACGTCGTGGTGTAATTGTTATTCAATATATTATTATTTGGATGGGTATAATAATGATTTGTAACTCATGTAAATATTAAATATGACATGTTAATAATTCTTTATATATTATATACCATCCATTTATATATTATTTTAATATCAAAAGAATGATATTGTCGCTCATGCGTAGGTACGGACTTTCGTCTCCACGAACGCGATGAGAATCATTCTCCATCATATCCATTCAAGTATAATTATCATTTGTTTATTTAAAAATGATGTTTAAGGACTTTATATCATTCTGGATACGAATAAGATACAACAAACATGGATTATGTAACAAAACATATAAAAGAAAACGAGTAAGTTAACACCCGAAACGACGATAATTCTAAGATATTATTAACAAATCAATGTTAAAAGATAATATATGATATGATATTAATATATATGATTCATGTATAATTTAATAACAATTATTTCACCATTATACAGGAGGTTAACCTACCCCAACCAAGGAAAAGTACAAGGTAAGGGTTTATTTCACAATCTCTTCATTGTTCGAGGTTGTTTATACGTAATAATCTACTGGGATCTCTTTATCATCCACATCCATGTTTCTTAAAAATGTATTTCAAAACATTTTTACTATTCACAATAATATGGGTTAAAGTCATTTATACCCTTGTTTGACTTTTTATAAGAGGTTTATAGAGGAATCTCTCCGTCGTTTTCCAAACAAGGTGCTTTTTAACCTTTTCGACAAAATTAAGGTAAGAATGTTTTTTTAACTTATACAGCGGGTGCGGCTATTTTCTGCCGTTATAAAATCGTCGAAGCTTCCCTTACAATATTATAAGAATATTTTCAAAGAAAATGTTTTATTTTATAAATATATGACTCTTAAATGATTTCAAAATAGAAAGAGATATTTCTCTAAAAAGAGTTTTGATTTCATCTATGTCAACATCCTTTGATGGATTTTATGCTTATTTGAAGTTGATTTATTATGATACAAAACTTCTATATTGTGTTGAAGGTTTTGTGATATGTTTGACTGTGGATGTTCTATTTTTATACCATTCATGGTTTATGGTGAAAGTATTGATATTTCGTAAGCTAATTTTAATACGAATGTTTATGTTATGTTTAAACCTTTTCTTATGGGAATGCATTGGACTTAATATATGATGGGTGGAGCCCGCTATAGCTCCTCGATGCATCGGTAGGTCTCATGAGACAAACTAGTGTCTTGGCACAGGGCCTTGGCAAAATCTTATTTGTTGTCTTGGCACGAGGCCTTGGCTATGTGGTTATGATAGTCTGGAATTATGCATTCCAACATTATGAAAGTGGTTATTGATTTTGCATGTGATTATTCGATTAGTAGAATATCCATGTGAATAAGTAAATGGAATTATTTCATTTTATTTATGCCATACCATGTTGAAAGTTCAAGTTTGAAAGGCTTTTGTTTTAGTTATACATTTCCTTAAATGTTTATTCTTATTTATGACTGTTTCCGCTATATTGTTATCCTTACTGGGCATTTGAGCTCACCCCTTTTCTATGTTTTATTTTTTCCAGGAGGTGAAGAAGTAAATTATGAATGACCTTCAAAGATATTATGTGGGGATATGAGTGTGGATTATGGAGACAATATGTTGTTGTAGTAGTTTTTCATTTTATGATGTAATGTAAGACTTATGAATATATCTAGTGTTTCCAAGGATACTAAACCAATCGGCCTTTCGAGATTTGATCTTTCTTGTGATCATGCCAATGTTATGTAATAAGGCACCGACTCTAGGTAACTAGGTTCAGGGCGTTACAATTGATGTAGGAAGCGCATCAGACAGAACATTCTTTACCAGATAGAGATCTACTAGATGAAGTCATCAGATAGAGTTCCTCTAAATGTAGCATTGGGGACTAAAGCATAGTGAGATTCAATATGTGGAGGAAAATAAGACAAACCCACAAGACAGAGGGTTACCAGATAGAGGCCAAATGGATGAACATTTGGAAAATCACATACTGATCATATCTAGGTCAAAAAAATATTAGGAGGATGTTTCATGACAAAAATACTCTTAAGAGGTTTGTTGATAATCTTAAAGATTTAACGCCGGTGAAGTTGACCAAGCATTCATGTGGAGGAAGAGGAGATCATTCCATATTGAATTAGAAATAATATGGAAGGTTCTTGTAAATGATCAGTATAACCTTCTGCTGAAAATTCGTGTTGGATGGGGGTATTGTAACATCTCGTTATCGATATGATAGGTACATCTTAAACCTTTTCATAGATTTTCATTTCACTGTTTGGGTAAGGGTTACATTTGGATTCAGAGGATACCTATAATGGTGAAGTTATAGATTTTTTGGATTCTCTCCATTAAATTAATTTTTCATGTATCCTATCTAGGGGTTTCATGTCGTGTAATAGATTTACACACCATGTAATGGATCTTCAACTTGTCATGAACGACTTCACACTATGATTAGTGCACTTTGTGATTGGTCCTCACACATAGAAAAGGTTTTAATGACCAATTTTTAATTCAAAGCATCAAGATGTAAGTGGAGGTGACGTGTTCTTCAGTGGTTATGAAATTTATGTATTTCACAATGTGTATTGGGATTTCACATATTGTAATACCCCAATTACTTTTTTTACAACTTGTAGTGTGGCTCGTATTTCCTTTCAGATCCTATCTATTTATTATCCCTCGACCCAAAAAATTCTCTAGAGGATCCTAAATCATTCCATCCATTCCAGATCTATTTATTTGGAATTCGAGCATCGCTACAATTCTGGTGTAATTACCTAGTAAGAGTTCTCCCTTATTCTTCATGTTACTATCTCTATCCTCTATTTTATTTTCAATGGATCATATTATAATTTATTGATCTATTCCCTATGGTGTAGGATATTTCATTTAGGTCGGGTTTTGAGGTCTTCTCCACCTTTGTTCTCATTGATGGGTGTCGTTTTGAGTGTTGAGTTTTGGGAAGAGGTAGGTGGTTGCATCCTATATGGTCAAATTGATTACCTTCCAATTTCACGATTTATTTCCGCTGAAGAATTAAATTCAATTTCTCATGATTACATTCAATTGATTTGATAAAACCGAACTCCATTGAATTGGGATTTTTGAAATGGTTTTTCTTTAAAAAAAAATGGGAAATACCCCATTTCCATTGAATTGGGGTGTGTTTATGCAAATTGGTAAATTTCAACTATTTAATTTAAATTATGGATTTAATTGAAATTATTTCAATTAAATTATTGAATTTAATTTTGGAAAATAATTGTGAAAATTTATGGAATTGGGTTTGAATGGATTTAAAACTAGTGGAAATGGCTTAAAATGCTTTGATAGAAACCTAGTGGTTTTATCTTCGAAAGAAGCATGTTTTTTTTATTAAACCCCATTTGGGTTTTAAATGGTAAATTGGAATTTTGAAATGGGATAATGGGATCTAATTGTATATTAAGCAGTCTTAAAATAAATTCTTCATCATTGATTATGTAAGATCACATGAAAGACTTATCTAGTCGGTGAATTATTTTCACCCACTCTATACTATTACAATGTTCTAAAATATACATGTGGTGGGTCACATCCCTGATGGAGGGGTGATGAGTCACCTCTATCCAATGTCATGGGAACGTTTGTACACACATATTGTTGAGATCGCATAGAGAGTGTGGAGTCCTATAGCTGGAAATACTGTCATGCCTGTTTGGCAGATGACCGTGTTTCTCACTTGTTATTTATATTTGAGATATAAATGTATACCAATGTTTACAAACTACTTTACATGCCTTCTAGAATTATATAATCTGTTTTATATAAATTTTTTATTTAGTCCATTTTTTATAAGTATTTCATCATTTGTAAAGCCTTTACTTAATATAAATTCAATCATTAGAACAATACATTGTGATTTATGCAAGGTCCCAGATTTTATTAAAGTACGTTTTGGTTTAGGTTTTGGCTTCGGCCTCTTCTTTTTGGCTATATAAGTATCTTCCCAAGTCCTTGAGAAGGCTGAGGGGTCATTGAGGTGTTTAGGGCATGAAAAATGGAAAATGGGGATTTCTAAGAAATCATTACTATTTACACACGGTTTGGAAAACTGTATGAGAGAAGGGCATGCAGGTAGTAGTAATATGCATGGTTGGTGCATGGTTTGGAAAAAACTTGCGAGATAATGAAGTTCAGGTAGTATCCTCTGCACAGTCTTCCCACAGTTTGGAAAACCATGAGGGTAAACAGTGCAGCCTGGAAACTTTAAAATAATTAAAAAATTGACACTACAGGATTTTAAACCCCAACATTGGTGTCTCCACCATTTTGTCCCATGTAACCCTATTAACAAACATGGACGACCCAAGCTTCCAAGAGGATATTATCATTCGATTCTTGGCTGCTTGGAGTTCCGTTGGTTTCAGAATGAATCCTCGAGTTAGTCTAACACCCCATTAGATCTTATTTTTTGTATAAGGGTTTGTATTTTATTCTAACTCCTTTAAAAGACCTAAAACCCTCTTTTTCTAGTGAGATCTAGGTTGCGGCTTCAAGGGGTTCTTGAATCCATATCTATGGCCATAATTAAAAGGGTGTTCATCAAAGGATTCGAGGTAGGTGGTCTATAATTATTATCCCATAGTTTTATTTTGGATTTTTGCACGGAAGTTGGGGTTCTTGTTTTCCCATTTTTCTATTCTTGGTTCCATTGAAGTGGTTGATAATAATGGTTGTTTAAGTGACCAATTAAAACCCTCATGATCCTTGTGGGATGTTTTGAGGATGGATTGACCATTTTAGGGCCACCCATGGGGTGTGCTGGCATTTCCAGACCTAGGGAGTGGTGAGGGTTAAGTGAATGATGTCCAAATAATAATGCGGGACCCAATTCTAACATGTTTTAACAGTTGATGAAGTTGTAAATGGAATGATGGTAAATATTTCTATGGATATAATGGAATAAGATGATGATGGAATGATAAGAAAATGGTTAATTGGGTTAAAAGAAATTATGTTGATTGTTTCATCAATTTTGGTTAGAAATGCCTAAGGGGATTAGGGAAAATTTAATGGTGAACTTTTAATTGGGTAACAGAATAGGAAATGGGGAATGTGTTAATGGGATGTTATAAGGTAATGGATGAATGTTTTGAATGGTTTAATACATGAGAATTAGGTGGTAAACCTAAATTATTGAATGTAATGAAGAGATTATGTTATGTGATATGAGAATTGGATTGAAATGCATTAGTGGGTAAATGATTGTGAAATGATAAGTGGGATAAATGTGATGATGAATGGTCAATGATGAATTTGGATAAGGCATAGGGGTTGTTAAATACACCTAATGGGTAAAGGCATGGGAATGAGAATTTGGCTATACGGCGGTGAATTGTAATTGGTAAATGTTTTAATGGGTTATGGAATGATATTAATTCCCATGTTTCTGTCATGTATTATGAATTATAATGGAATTGAATATGATTGGTTTTGTTATTGTATGGATGTAGTGACTTGATAAATAATCATACGCACATGGCTTGGAATAATGGGATATTGACCATAGGTTCTATGCCCATGGGTCGAGTTACATTGAGGCTTTAAACTCTACCCCAAATTTCATGAGTTAGGGAAGGGGACGGAGGCTCTATTCCCCTTACAGTTTCATTCCACCCAGACTAAGGCTCCGAGATGAGGATAATGTGTTGATGTGATATATGGATCCCTAGTGAGATAGTGAGCTGATTTTTTTCCGCTATTCATTGTGATTGGTTGTCGTATACCATAGTGTAGATGATATTTAGGCCTAACCCATGGAACATGTGATTAATATGGATAATGTAATGGAGATGGTATAAGAAATGAAATTGAGATAAATTCTAGGCATTAATTAAATGAACCTTGTTTACTAATGGAACCTAAACTATCCCTTTATTTATTACTATTTATATTTTACTTGCATGCACTATCCATTAGACTAGATATTTTGTAGACACCGTTGGTGGTGACCTACTGATTTTTGTACTCACACCCTACTCGGGCCGCAATTGGTACCTTAGTAGATCTCTTGGTTGCAGGTCAGGACAAGGGAAAAGGCCATATACGAAGACATTGAGTTGGGCTCTGGATGTTCATGGGGGGGGATCCAGACATACATTTGGGACCCATTGGAGTTTAGTTGTTTATCTTACATTTGGTTTTCATTCACTTTACAATACTAGTATGACATGACATTATTGTATTTGACATGTGGTATGTACCCTGTTTTAGGAAATGGTTTACTATGCATGCTTATTAGTTATTCTAATTCTTTCTGTTATTTAAATTATTATCTACTATGTATTGCTCGGGTAGTAAAGAATATAGACTCCCCATGTGAGCTTTTAGACCCTCGATGCTAGTCAGAAACCTCTAGCGTATGGGGAGGTGCACTTGAGGTCATGTAGCGACCCAGCTCAGGGCACTAGATTAGTGTCTCCCAGGTCAGGGATGTTACAAATTGGTATCATAGGAGTTATTTTGTCTTCCTTACTATTGGGTAATGGTAGACATGAGATTAGGATGTTTTAGTCCTTGGTGATAAACTTGTGCTTGTGAGTAGCTAACCCATGTACGAGGGAAAAACAAAGTCACCCTGGGTGGGAATTGTTGTTCATGATGTGTGTTGTTATAGTTGAATGATATTTCACAACTGGGTGATGCACATGTTGTCTGATTTTAATGATTTATGATATTTTGATCATGGACAGAGTGTCATGAGGTTGTGCATTAAAGAATCATTTTTTCCCTTAAGAATATAGGTGGCATGCATCGTTATAGGCCCACACATTGGATGGGTGTGCAGGGAATAAGGTGTATAATTCATTTTATCTCCTTGAAAAATCTGAAGAAAATGATTTTTAATAGTGGTAATGTAAGTGGGTTAAAGAAAAGAGTGCCAAAGAATAGTTAAGTAATATCATGTATAATGAAATTTTATCAATGGGAAAACATTTTGGGTTATGATAAATTATAAAGATTGAATTGTTTCCAAAAGAGAAAGATTTTTTTAGTGAAGAAAAAAGGGTTTACGAGTTTTCCTAATTAAATGTTTAAATGAGATTGAAATAATGATTGTAAGAAGTTGGGAAATGGGAAATTTGCATAAGAGGAATGGATTGTGTTGTAAATGAAGAATTTTTTTGAAGAGGTGTTGATGAAATACTTGTAATTAAGTTAATTGGTTACCCCTTGTTGACAATGACCATGGTAGGTATGGTAGATGGCGGTTCTATAAGTTTGATGATGAACATTTGGATAAAGGATGAAGAATGGGTTCTTTAAGGATAATAGTGTGAGACCATTTCCATATGTGGTTAAATCAAGTCAGTCATTCTTCAAAGCTTTGAGTGAATTATACATTTAAAAATTAGAATGATTGAGTTCAATAGTGGGTATCCTCTTTGTTGTCAGTTGGACCCTTGTGTGTGTGAGTTGAGGCAGTTATAATACTCTAGTTTGGGACTTTGGATTTGGACTGTGAGGCCTTTACAATTGTGTTATGTCCTAGGTGGTGTGTTTAGGGATCCCTTGGTAGAGGTGTGGCCTTTGGGTTGTGAGGTGTTGTTCAATAATGCGAGTGAGGAAACTCTCATGGTTCATGACCATATAGAGTGAATATTGGACCCTAAGGATAGTGCCTGGGTCTTGGTGAACCTGTGAGTATAGACCATACGAGATGTGTTTTGAATCTGGAAGGGGATGTTTGTCTCATAGTTCTGATGAATTTTCAAAATTTTTGTTTGGAGCCTATATTAAATGCTTTTTTAGTGTTCTAGGCACAATGTGAATTGAAACTGTGGTGAAAATTCCATGCCCAAGCGCTGCTTTTTTTTTGTGTCATGATAAGTATGGTTTAGAGATAGGAACAATGGATTCTTCTGGGTGTGACTCCAGTCTAGGGAGTTGGTATCATTCAGCCATTGAGGTGACCTATAGGAGAGGTCAGATAGAGTTTATGGTGCTTTTGGGGGTGTGCCCCACTTGTAGATGTTTTGGACTTGATAGTGGGACTTAGAGTGTTCCATGGTGTAGAATTGGCCTTGAGGGATATGTGGGAAGGTTGATGGTTGGTTGTGCCCCTCGAGTTGTGGTTATGTGATGATAGTTTTGCAAAATCAAGGGTGACCTCATGGGAGGATAGCCCTGCGGTATAGGCACCTTGTAATATAATGCATGGGAGATGCTTCAAAGGTGGTTTCAATGCATTCTAAGTACCACTATGTTTTGTAAATGCTATAGTTGTATCTTGGATATTACATGAGGGAACTATATTGTTTTTGATAGGAGGTAAATATTGTATCAATGAGTTGTATCATATTAATCCATGACTCACCTGTTTGGATGATGATTAATGGAGGTCAGGAAGATGTTTCTGAGTAGAAAAGACATGTTTGGATGATGTGTGGTTAAATACTCTCCCTCGATTGTGACACCAGGGTTAGGGTGGTCCGGTGGATGAACTTTTTGTATAGATGGTTGGGTTGTGGGTGATATTTAGAGGCTACCTCAGGGATAATGAGGCTGACTAACCAAGGTACGTGGTTAGGTAAGTAAGAAGGTGATGGACTAAATAGAAGTGAGGGTTTTTATATAATATACTGATGGTTTGGATGGTGTGGTAGACCATGTACTTCAGTAGTTGGCTATCGGGGAAACGTTGGAAGAACTATGGTGGTGTGGTGGAAGTAGTTCCACATGAAACATTGGTTTATTGCTGCCTGGAGGTTTGGTCATAGAGCGATGGTTAAACTTGGTTGGAAATCACACCGTAGTAGTGGTGGTTAAGTGTTGATGAGATGCGTTCGTCAGGGAGCCTAAATTACATGGAAGGACATGGGGTCGCATAGTTCGACAAGAAAAATGGATAAGTTGGTGGTGGTGTTGTTTGATGAATTCTTAGCATACCTCATCTAGTGACGAGCATGCCTAATATCTTAACATTGTCCCAGGTATGCTGAGAATCTTTGGCTTGTGCCAAGATACATGAAAGTGTTTGGTTTGATGAGCGATATCATAGAGTTTACACTCACGGAAATGATATGTGTGAAGCCTGAGGATGTTATGTACACTCTCAATGGCTTCAGGTGAGGTCCCCGGGATGGACCAGATTTTAAAAAATGTCAGGGGTGTCATTCACAGGATCCTAGAATGCACACTAGGTGATGTTCATTTTCTTATTTTGAGAAAAATATAGATAGACATGTCTAAGTTTGGGGTTCAGTTTGAGATCTGGTATAATTTTCGGTGGTTGGAATACCTCATGGTGGGTAGTGGTAACAACACTCCCAAGGTGGGGATTGATAAGTCAGTCTTGGATGTGGAGATGAGAACACTGATTCAATGTAGTGGCACCATGATTCCAATGAGAAACTTGTAAGGTGTATGTTATATACCTTAAGGAGGAAGTATGGGCCTTGGACATGATTTCTAATGAGAAAATTGTTGGTTTTGAGGTCATGGTGGTTCCATGCAGACAGTGTGATGTCTGTGCCACGTCGTAGAAGAGTGTGGTTGGATATGAAAACATGTTTTGGAAACAGAAGTTGGGGTCCTATAACTCCAACAAATATTGGGGTTAGACTCGTGTAATTTTCATGTGTGTGGTTTTGAAACGTTGTGAAGTTGATTGAACCTTGGCCATGTGATGTGGTTTCATGCCAAGGGTGAAGCCTGATTATGGTTTGGAGGGCATTAAATTCATGATGATGGAATTATACCAGAATTCAAGAATTTACCTCAGTGGGTGTGTGGAATAATAATAATTATAGGCATCATGTCAGTAATCACCTTGGGAATGTGAGAGAAAGGGTATCGTATTAGTATTGGATGATGGGTGTTCTGGGACAAGCTAGTCAGGTGTGCTCCAACCTGATATGCTAAACATGAATGGGTGTGGTGAGTGTGACCCTCCTCTAGGTTCACGTTGTAGCGGAAAGAGAATTTTGAAACAAATTTGTACCTGAGTGAGGTCAAGTTGATCTTAGTCTTGAATGTCCTTTCGAATAGTTTCGACAATGTGGTTGGATGAAAATTTTGGGTAATTCCCTATGGAAGTTTGGGCATAGTGAGTTGTAACATGTTAGGCGATGGGAAGTTCGGGTTGAGTTCTGGTGGTCCTTTATTGATAGGGGAGGTTCCAAGTAACCAGAAATGGTGGAGATAACCATAACGGATAAATGGTTGGGGTATGACATGATTATAGTTTAGGGATGGAAGGAATCAAGTGGTCACCATTCAGGTGAGTTGGCCCTGGTAGAGAGTTTTGGAACGGGTTTACTTGGTTGAGTAGATGAGAGTTTTGAGTTTCATTTGGATTTATAGTTGAGGAATTAAATCTTTAGGAAATGTGATTGGAAGGATCATGTGTTTCCCATTGGGTGATATCGGGGTTGGGTCACAATTAGAGTTCAAAAAATAGAGGGAAATGATGCCAGGTTATTTTGGTCACGAGTTGTGGAGAGGATTGGGCCGATGAAGTTCTTATTGGTTCATCCATGATAGTGTGATGCAGTGTGTTAAGTGTAAATGTGTCGTCAGTCAGGTTTTGTCACCTAATTTTTCTCCATGAAGTTATCGTGGTGATAATGGTATAAGTGGATGCATCCTTGAAGAGTTTTATTGTTTTTTGTTGTGGGTTGTGGTCACCAAGTCATGTGGGGGAAAGTCTATGCCCTTGATCCGCATCTGGTGGCATTTTTATGTAAACTGATACTTAGAGGTTTGGAACAGATAGGTAGGCCTAGTGTAATGACCTCTAGCTACAAAATCATAGTGATGTTTGGAAGAGAGGTTCAAGTATGACCTAATATAAGGTCGGGAGGTTGTAAGGTCCCAGATTTTATTAAAGTAATTTTTTGTTTATTTTTTTCTTGGGTATTTTGTTTTTGTATAGATAAGTGTCTTACCAAGTCCATTAGAAGGCTCAAGGGTGTTTCGGGGGTTTTGGCATGAAAAAAGTGGAAAAGAGGCTTTCTGGGAAAACCACACTGTTTGCTCATGGTTTGGATAATCATGCGAGAGAGGGGAATGATGAAAGTAGAAATATGCATGATTTTGGCATGGTTTGGAAAAACCATGTGAGAGAACATTGTGTGGGTAGAACCCTCTGCATGGTTTGTGAATGGTTTGGAAAACCATGAGGGTATAACGTGCGGTCCAAAAACATTGAGAAAATTACAAGATTGACACTCCAGGATTTTAAACCCCAGCTCATGTTTCTCCAACATTTTCCCCCAGAAACCCTAGTGATGAAATTGGGAAACCCAAGATTTTAATAGGTGATTCTACTTTGATTCTTGGATACTTGCAGCATAGTTTGTTGCGGATCAAAGACCTCGGTAAGTCTAACTCTCCTCTACCTCCTCTTTTTCGGATTAGGGTTTGTAGTTTATTCTATATTCTTCTGAAATCCAAAACCCTCTTTTTTTCAAGGAGATCTAAGTTTGGGATTCAAAGGATGCTTGAATCTAGATCAATGTCAATGAATAAGAGCACATTCATCAACTAATTCGAGGTAGGTCCTCTACAAGTATTGTCCTATAGTTTTATTTTGGATTAGTGCATGGAAGTTGGTGTTCTTGTTTTCCCCTTTTCCTGTTCTTGGGTCTGTTGAATTTTTTCATACTAACGAGTGACTAAGTGATCAATTAAAACCCTCACAATCCCTATGGGATTCATTGAGGATGGCTTGACCATTATAGGGCCACCCATGGGGTGTGATGGAATTTCCGAACATAGAGAGTGGTAAGGGTTAAGTGAATGCTTTCCGAATAATAATATAGAACCCATGTCAAACTTGTTTTAACGGTTAACGAAGTTGTAAATAGAATGATGATAAATATTCCTAGGTATATAAGAAACTAATATGATGTTCTAATGACATGAAAATGGATAATTAGGTTGAAAGAGATTAAACTGATTGTTCCATGTATTTTGTTTATAAATAGGTTAGGGGATTAAGGAATATTAAATGGTGAAATTTTAATTGGGTAATGGAATGGGAAATGGGGAATGTGTTAATGGGATGGTATAAGGTAATGGGTGAATTTTTAGAATTGGTTAATACATGAGAATTAGGCGATACACCTAAATTATTGAATGTAATAAAGGGATCTTGTTATGGGATATGAGAATTGTACTTGAAATGAGTACGTGGGTAAATGCTACTGAAATGATAAATGGTCTAAATGGATTAATGAATTTTCAGTAATGAATTTGGATAAGGCATAGGGGTTGTTGAATACACCAAATGGGTTAAGGCACAAGAATCAAAATTTGGCTAGATGTCTATGAATTATAATTGGTAAATGTGTTAATGGGTTATGGAATGATATTAATTCCTATGTTGTTGTCATTTATTGTGAATTCTAATAGAATTGAATATGCTTGGTTGTGTTATGGTATGGCTGTGGTGACTTGATAAATAAGAATGTGCTCATGTCTTGGGAGATTGGGTATTGAATTTAGGATCTACGCCCATGGGTCGAGTTAGACTGAGGCTCTAAACACCACCCCAAAATGAATGGGTTAGGGAAGGGGACGAAATATCTATTCCCCTAATGGATCTATTACACCTGGACCAAGACATCAAGGTAAGGATAATGTGTTGATGTCATATGTGGATCCATAGTGAGATTGGGACTTCATTTTTTCCCCTATGAATTGTGATTGATTGAAATATACCCTTGTGTATATGATATTTATGCCTAACCCATGGAACACGTGATTAATATGGATTATGTAATGAAGATGGTATAATAAATGAAATTGGGATAAATTCTATTCATGAATTAAATGAACCTTTTTAACTAATGGCACTTGGACTGTCCCTTGATTTCTTACTATTTATTTTTTACTTGCATGCACTATCTGTTAGATTATATATTTATTATACACTGTCGGTGGTGGCATACAGAGTTTGGTAATCACACCCTACTCAGGCCACTGTTGGGTACCCGAGTAGATCTCTTGGTTACAGGTCAAGACAATGGAAAAGGCCCTACACAAAGAAGTTGTGATGGCTCAACATGTTCATGGGGGAGGATCCAGATTTACAGTCGGGACCTGTTGGAGTTTAGTTGGTTGTCTTAATTTTTGGTTTCATTCACTTTGAACTACTAGTATGACCTGATATTACTTTATTTCATTTGTGGTTTGTACTTTTTTTTGAAATTTTTAGCTATGAATATTTATTAGTTATTCCCATTATTTTCGTTATTTAAATCATTATCTACAATGGATTACTCTAGTAGTGAGGTTATAGTCTTCTCAAGTGACATATTAGACCCTCACTGCTAGTCGACAACTTCTGGCATACAGCGAGGCGCACTTGAGGTCATGTAGTGTCCTGACATGGGGCACCAGATTAGTGGATCCTAGGTTGGGGATGTTACAATTTATTTTAATATCCTTTAAAATTACATACATATTTATTTTAAAATAGAAATAATTTTTTTGGATAATATATAACTTTTAAATTGGTAAGGAATCCTTGGTGAGACCCTATAGGGATTATTCTCTCAATCCCTACAGGTTCATTCAGGTGTTTTTAGATTGCCTTATTCCAGGTTCGAGAAAAGGGAAAGATCTCTTAGAGGTGGATCCAGATGTTGAACCTTAGTTAGGGTGAATTGTGTCCTTAGGGTCTTGGGTTATATTCCTATCTTGGTACCACAGTCATAGTACATTGGAATTTTTATTCCTTTTTGTATTATGGTACATCACTCCAAGTAGATCTTCATTGATATTCATGCTATCATGTTTTCTTTTTCTTTCACATCTTTAGTAGAAAAAATCATTTCAACTTGCATGTTTTATGATGAAATGTGTTAGTCATAGAACTATGGGGATCAAGAACTCCCTTAGAGCTATGTTAGTTCCATCTCGGTTGTCTGGTTACCATGGTACCTAGGATAATTCATGAAAAAATGGTATTGTAGGTAGGTAGTTGGTTGTTGAGATTTTTTCTTGAATTCAGTATGCATTTTTGAAATCTTTTAGGGGCTTATGATGTAGTTTTGATTAAGTTTCAATCCATCTCTAACCGCAATGAACTTTAAGTCTCTAGGGTTGTTAGGGAAAGATGTCTTTTGGTTTAGCTCTAGTCTTTTCACTATTGAGATTTGGATTGAGTGAAATCCAAATCTTCTTGTTCTTTTTTTCGGGATTAATTTTCCTCAATGCTATATTTGAGAACTACCTGATGTCTTCAATGTTATCTGTTGATGTTTTGTAGCATCATTCCTCCAAGAAGACATGAAAATTAGATCCAAGAGGAAGTTTCTACTGAACCGTAGTAAGCGAATCCTCCAGTGGTCCCAAGATAGTTGAGGTGATTGTTCTTACTATACAAGATCTATGATAGGCACCACATCTAGTCTCCATTCTGGCTCCAGCTGGGGATCCTTAGGGGGATTTTCATCAAAATCATTCTTAAGAGTTCCTTCTCTATAATCCACTAGTTTTCAGTGGATCCATTGAACCTCATTATGCTGAAGAATGGTTAGGTAAATAGAGAATGTATTTTTGAGTTTTGGGAGACACCATATGTGATCAAGGTGAAGTGTTCCACCATCGTGCTAGAGGGACCATGTAGGAGATGGTGGGACATGATTGTGATGGAAAAGAAACACCAGTTATAATTGTGAAAAGACTTCAAGGTTCATTTCACTTACAATTTATATCCAGATTCTATAGTATTGGATAAAGTTGTGGTGTTTTTCAAGCCTGAGATGGCGGATAAAACCATGACTGTGTATTCAAATCACTTTGGGGAGTTGGTCCAGTTTTCTCCTAAGATTATATCTAATGAGATAATAAAGGCTCTATGGTTCAAGTTGAGACTTCAGTTATATATCCATTTTTAGTATTTCTTGTTGAATCTACCAACTTATGAGGAGGTGCTATATAGGGTGATGATGGTTGAGATGGACTTGGCTAGCATGTTAGGGTTTTTTGGGAGTTTCTTTTCCTCCTAGTGGAAATGATGTTTCCTTCAATAGAAAATGGATGTGTGATGATTCTCTTGGAATTTCTCAATGGCAGGGTCAATAAAAACAACCTAATGCACCTGGAGGATGTTCTCTAATTTTCTACCAGTATGGAAAGCCGGGACATTCTTATAGGGTTTTCACTGAGGCCCTAAGAACTGTAACTCATGTGGATGTTCAAGGAACATAAAGAGATTCTTCCATCACTTTTCTACTCTGTGTAGTGAAATAGGATCACCATCTACTCCTAAAACTCTGGGGCAATCAGATGATTCATGTACAAAAGGGTTTTATCCATAGGAATATAGAGCGAAGAATATTTTCATAGTGGAATATTGTCAAGAAGAAGTATACATTAGTCTAATTACTGTCAAAGGTACCATTACTATAGCATTGTTATTAGTGACTACTCTATTTGATACTGGTACATATCACTCATTTATTTCAACTCATATTTTTAATCTACTTAATCTTCATATGGAAATTGTTTCTTGTGTAATGGATATCACTACACTCATTGGTTCAACAAGATATAAGGGTCTTTGTATTACTGTATGAATCTTCTCTCCTTCAAACGTCAATCTTGCTTGGATTTTTCTGGTTCTCGACATAAAATCTCATGACGTCATATTCAAGATGGATTGTCTCTTTATAAATAAAGCCCGGATTGATTATTATCTTAGATGGGTCTACCTTATAAAATCAAGTGGTGTGGCTCTTATATTTCAAGGATAATGGGACACAGGGTTGGGGAGAGTGGGACCCTTTTATCCAGATTTTGGGTAAGTGATATCATTTTTTTATTTTGATCAAGAGCGGGATCCAATGATTAGGGACATTCATCTAGTTGTCTTTGAGTTTCCTAACATGTTTCATTCCAATTTCTAATGTTTTACACCTGTGAGGGAGGTCAAGTTTTCCATTAACATCATTCCTGGTACTCCACCAATTTCAATTCCCTCAAACTGCATGGCACCTGCCAAACTGAAAGAGCTGAAGTCCCAATTGGATGATCTTATGGAGAAGGGATTTATACAACTGGGTGTGTCATCTTGGGTGTTGTAAATTATATTTTCTAAAAAGGATGGCGGTTCTATTTTCTTGTTTGTTGATTACAAAATTCTTAATCGAGTTACGGTTAAGAACATATATCTGTTTCCACATATTGAAGATCTATTTGATCAGTTGGAAAGTGAAAAATGGGTTTAAAAGATCTACCTTCGATATGGTTACCATTTTATAAGGATAAAGGAATATTAAATTTATAAAACTTCCTTTTGAAGTAGGTATGGCCATTATGAGTACCTTGTTATTCCCTTTGGTCTAATAAATTCTCCTACAGTGTTCATGGATTTGATGAACAAGATTTTCCCCAAGTATCTGGATAACATTGTGGTAGTATTTCTTGATGGAATCCCCATATACACTAAACCTGATGAGGATCATGTGAAATATCTAGGAATAGTTCAGGGTGTAGTGAGAAATCAATGAAATTATTCTAATATTTTAAAGAGTGATTTCTGGATTCAGGAAGTGAAATTCATGGGACATGTGGTTGGATTATCTGATGACTAATCTTACTCGAAAGGGAGTGAAGTTTTCTTGGGATGATAAATGTCCGAATTCATTTGTTGAGACCAAAAATCTATTGAATAATGTTCCATTGTTGAATCTTCCAGAGGTTGATTAGGGCTCTGTGGTCTCTTGTGATGCATTGGGTCCAGGCTTGGGTTGTGTTCTTATACATGGCGACCATGTTGTTGCTTATAGATCTTGTCGGATTAGTCCACATGAGAATAATTAACCTACCCACAATCTGGAACTTTCTTATGTGATGAACGTGATTAAGAGTTGGTAGTATTACCTTTAGTGTGAAAGGTTTACCATGTTTTCATACCACAAAATCATTACTTATATCTTATCTGAAAAATATTTGAACCTTCACTAGAGGCATTGTGTTGAGTACCTACAGTCATTCAACATTGACATCACCTTCACCTTAGGGAAATGGAATGTTGTTACTAATGCTTTGAGTATGAATCTTTTAACCTAGGCTATCAAAGAATGTTTTTAGGGGTGAATTTTTATGGATATTTTTTGATAGTTTCATATTAGAGTTCTTACGAAATAGGATGGAATTTTGTTAGATATCATTTAATTGACATCTACTCATTTTCAGATGATTCTTCAAGAATAAAATATTGAAAATGAATTAAATATAATTAGAGACTCTCTTTATGGTGGGGATACAGATTCTTAGTTATCATTCCCTAAGGAGGGTGTTTTGTGATATTGAAACCATTACATTGTGTTGTCGGTAGCAATGAAGTCTATAATGGGGGATTTCCATAATTCTTAGTGGGTTGTGCACCTAGGAACCACTAATATGTTCTGCGAAATGAGGCAGTAGTTTTGGTGTCTAGGTATGATATAGCGAATTGCTGACTTTGTTTCCTATTATTATATGTGCCAATAGGTGAAATTCGTGCACCAAAAACCATTGGGTTTTCTTCAACCACTTCCAGTCCCTACTTGAAGTGGGATGAAATCTCTATGGAATTTTTTTTGGGTTACCACGTACCCACAGAAATATGAATGTGATATGGGTTGTGATATAGAGGATGACCTAGTTAGATTACTTTTTACCCATTTGATATATATATGAAGTTAAGGCCTTCATAAATCTCTATGATAAACATATGGTACATTTTCATGGAGTTCCATCGGATATAGTCTATGATATGGATCCTTAGTTTAATTATCTATATTGGGAAGGCCTTTAGGAGCCACTGGGATCTCTGGTCTATTTGAGCATGGCCTACCATCCGTAGTCAGATGTCCAAATAGATAGATCTATACCGATTCTCAAGGATATGATTCACGCTTGGGTTGTCAACATTGTAAGGGCTTTGGATGATCAGTTGGGACTGGTTAAGTTCTTTTATAACAACATTTATCAATCCTCAATTGGAATGTATAATTTTTATTCCTTGTATGGATGGCTTTTTAAATATCCCTTCTGTTGATCAGAGGTTGGTGAAGGTTCTGTGGTTAAACCGAGTTTGGTTTACAAGGAAAAAACTATGATTCAGTTGATTTTTCAGATAATGTTAATAGAAGTGATCCGATATAAGACTATCATTGATCATTGTCACAGGCATTTGGAATTTTTAGTTGGTGACCGGTATTCTTAAAGGTTTCACCCCGGTTCGGTTAGTGAAGGCTTGGGAGGTAAGAGAATATTTCTCATTGTGTTTTGGTTCCTCTAAAGGTTGTTGATCAGGTGGGGGAAAGTTCATTACTGTTTAACACTACCACCATAGTTGACATTGATACATAATGTGTTCCATGTATCATAGCTAATAAGTTATCTGTACAATCAATCTCACTTTTTGAACTCGAGTGATCTTGATATTGAGCTTGATTTTTCTTTGACTGAGTGGAAAATTATGATAGTTGATTATGAGACCAAGGTACTTCATGGGAGGATAATACCTTTGGTTTGGGATCTAGGGAATCATGGTTCTAATAATCATGAGACATGGGAACATGAGCCATTTATGAGAGAGATGTGGCCTCATATCATTGGTATGGAAGCTTCTTCATAGGCTTTCTATGGATAGAATGTTTTTATGATGGGGAGGTGGTAGTATCCCATTACCGATCTGACATGTACATATTACACGTTTTCATGGTTTTCCTTAATATTTCATGGGTAATGGATGAGTTTTTATTAAGAGTATACCTATAATGGTGAAGTCATATGTTTTTTGGATTTTCTCCTTTAAACGAATTTTTCATGCAGGCTGCCTAAGGATTTCACATCGTGTGATAGAGTTACATGCCATGTAATGGTTCTTCAATATATCGTGAATGAATTCATGTTGTGATGGGTACACAATTTTTGTGGTCATTACACATCATGATGGTTTTAATGATCTATTTTTAATTTTGAGCATTGGGATTTAAGTCATGGTGATGCTTTTTTAGGATGTTACAAAATTTAAGTATTTCACGACGTGTATTGGGATTACACCTGATGTAATAACCCAACCACACTTTTAAAATTGGAAATGTGGCTGATATTTCATTTTTGATCCTCTCTGGTTTATTATCCCATGACCTACGGCATTATCCATGCGATATGGAAGCTTTATAACCTTTCTAGATCTATTCATCTGTAATTTGATCGTCGCTTCGCTTGCGGTGTAATTCCTCGGTAAGATTTCTCCCTCATTATTCATGTTTATATATTTCTGCTCTATCTGGTTTTCAATATATCATCCATGAATTTAATAATCTATTCCTTGTGGTGTTGGATCATGATTATAGGTTGGGTTTTAAGGTCTTCTCCACTATTTTTCTCATTGGTGGGTGTCTTTTCGAGGGTTGAGTTTCGGGAAGAGGTATGTGGTTCTATCCTGTATGGAAAAATTGATTACCTTTGAATTTCATGATTTATTTCATCTACTGATTTTAATGAAATTTCTCAACCTTACTTTAAATTGATTTTATGAAACCCAATTCCAGTGAATTGGATGATTTGGAAAAGATTTTGGCATGGAAAATTGGGAAATCCCCAAATTCAATTGAATTGGGGTGTGTTTATGGATGTTTGTAAATTTAAATTGTTTAATTTAAATTCTATATTGGATGGAAATGATTTCAATTAAATTGTTAAATTTAACTGTGGAACATAATTGTGAAAATGGATAGAATTCGTTTCGAATGGATTTCAAACTTCTGGAAATGGATTAAAAATGATTTGTTAGAAACCCAGTGGTTTTATCTTGGAAAGAAGCATGTTTATTATTAAAACAGATTTTTGTTTTAAATGGAAAAATTGAATTTGGAAATGCGATAATGGTATTTAATTTATTTTAATAATCCTTAAAATAAATTTCAAATCATTGATTATGTAAGAGTATATTCTAGAGTAAGGTATTTGGTGTGTTATTTGGACACACTATATGCTATTATAATGTTATAAAACATACTTATGGAAGGTGACATCCCTGATGGGTGGGTGATGAGTCTACTATGGCATGTGTCAAGGGGAAGTGTGTGTAAAAATATTTCTAAGATCACTTATAGAGTGTGGAGTCTTATACCTAGAAATACTATTGTACATATATGGCCGATGATCATATTTCTCACTTTTTTATTTATATTTGAGATATAATTGTATGATAATGTCGTAAAACTTCATTACATGCCTTCTGGATTTATATAAACTATTTTATGTAAATGTTTTATTTAATCCATTTTTTTATTAATATTCCATCATTTTAAAGTATTTTCTTTAAGTACATTCTGTAATTTGAAATGTATAACATGATTTGTTTAAATATGCTTTAAAATTCCAAAAAAAAAATTTAAAATTGAAAGAAATATTTTGGTTAATCTATATTTATAAATTGTTATGAAATCCTTAGTGAGACACAATTTGGATTTTTTTCCCACACCCTATTTGTGCCTTCGGGTGTTTGTAGATTACCTTTTAATATGTTCTAGAAAAGGTAAATGGTATCTTGGAGGTGGATCCAATTGTTCAACCTTGGTTATGGTGATTTGTGTCCTTAGGCACTTGGGCTTTTTCATATCTTGGTACTTGGGTTGCAGTACTTAGGTATTTTTGTACCTTTTTGTATTCTGGTATACCACATCTAGTAGAGTTTCTTGGATATTCATATTGTCCTGTTTTCTTTTGTTTCCTCATTTTAAGTGGAAAAAATCATTCCCACCTGCATGTTTTTTGATGACAAGTTCTATACGTTGAACCATGGGGATTTGGATTGGACTTTTGGATATGTCAGGGTCAGCTCAGTTATCGGGTTACCATAGTACCCAAACTAGTATTTGATAGGTATAACTACCAGTGGATTCAGTGTATATAGTTAGGATGGTTGGGGGTATAACTGCCAGTGAAATAAGATCTCATTACTGGGGGTAAAACTATTATTGGATGGATTATGATTAATATGGTGTTGAACTAGTTTATACTTGTTTCTTTTTATTCCAGAAAGAAGTTAGTAAAAGAATACATGTTAGGAGGAATAACTAACATGAAGATGGGTAGGTCTTTGTACCGAACCTTATAAATATCATTTTTATCTCTATTTATATTTGGTTCAGATGAATGGTTATGTTGAGATTTACATTTGAGTGGATCGTAACTCTAAGAATTTTTTATAGGGTAATAAATATTCCTTATAAACTAGAGACAATTTCTTATAAAACAAAAAGAGAAAATTGATTCACCCCCTCCTTCTCTCAATGATCTCATATATCAATCAAAGGGAACTACAAGTGGTGTCATAGGGTTTTTATCTTCTGAAAAATCCAACTCTAGTAATGGATAATTTAAATTCAATGAAAATCAACGGTTTTATAATGTTTTATGGCTAAAATTATCACATTTGGGGGAATAAGATGTTACACTATCTTATATCTCATGTCCTTAAAGTCAGATATACAACAATAGTAGTATTTACTCCCACTAATGAGGTTATAATGATAATTTATGATAATATAAATGTAAAAGTGTATCTGAAATATCATAATTCTATGTTTATCTCTCTTGCAAAAAATGTTTATATAAAGATTATAGGGTTTCCAATGACTAAGAAAATGTGAGATAAGTTGAGAAGTAGTTATGATGTAAATGAGAAAGTAAAGTAAGATAGTCTTTAAATTTGTAGAGGTAGACTATTAGATGTGAAGATGGATGATTAATAAATTATTGATTACTACTCTACAAGATTCAATGAGATTTTTAGCAATATCAGTGGTTCTTTCAATAATCTGGACAATTTTATAGTCATTAAGAAACTGATGGGGACCTTTTCAGATAGATTTTATTTTGATGTTTCAGTATTAGATGATAATGAAGATTTATCATTGGATAAACTTCAAAATATTCACATAGAATATGATATTATGGAAATAAATGTGTTTAGGAAGATGAATTATGAAGAAATGGATTTTGAGTCTTTTTAAATGGGAATCATTGAGACAAATAAGATAATGAAAAATCACATGATTTAAAGGTAGATGAAGAAGAATTGGACCTCAACACAATTATGTATCCTCTCTAATAAATATTAATAGATAAATTGGAAGGGTGAAAAGAAAAAATTCCCCCAAATGGTGGAATTGTGATGAAAAATTTCATTCTACAAAAACAAATCATAACAAAAATTAAAAAAACTATGAGTCAAAAGAATAATATAAAAATTCTAAATAACAAAAGTAAAAGGAAAATAAGAAAATATATTATCAATATAAGAAGAAATTTTTTTTAGTAGAAGGGAGAAGAATGAATCTTCATATATCAATGAATCTAATTTTCATTTGATATTCTTTTCTTCGGTTATAAAAGTGCTTCATTAAGCAGTGTTGACGATGATGATAAAAGGACAAAATATGTGTAGATTCTATAAGAAAATTTGAAGAAATCACTTGAGGAAAATACTCCACTCAATAAGTTTAAGAAAAGAGTTAAGGAAATAAATTTTTGGAATGACGAGCGAATCAATAAGGAGGATAAAAACCTCAACTTAATTATAGCTCATAAAATGAAAGTTGATATCACAAATCAGTCTAGATTGATTAATAATTTTTATTTATTTAATTATATTTAGACTCATTATTAAATTTTGGGTCAATGTGAATTAAATTTAAAATTTATGGATTTTTATCAAAGGTAAATAGTTGACACACAGTTAGAAGAAATCATTAATACACCCTGTGAGGGTTTATGTAACCTAAAAAAGTATATCACATGGAAGATGCATGGTTTGTCTATCTATGTGGCTTGCCTATGTGATGCTCTCTAGGCCTTCCACTATGGGGTGCATGGTTGCTCACATTTTGGTTAAGTGGGTATCAAAATCATGCATAATTTCTAGGCTTAAAATAACTATAATAATAATAATAACCAAAATCAAATAACCCCCACTTACTCGTCACACCCACCCCCTCCCCTTCTTCTCTGTGTCACACATCATGCAACACCCAAGATCTATCGACCTTGTGATTCACCCCCACCACTCCCTCCAATCTCAATTTCTGATCCCGATTCCAGGTTCCGTCTTTTTCTGTAAGCATTTCTCCTCCTCCTATATCTTTTTCTTACATTTTATTCATGATTTTCCTCATATCCCATTGGTTTTGTGTGAACCATCTGAACTCTAACCCAAATAGGGGTATTTAATTTATAAATTTATTGTGACAAGAGTTCATGACCTCCAATAAAGCTGGTTCTTACCATGATAGATTAAGGAAGTTATTTTTCTATTGGTTTAGGTTAGGGTTTCATCGTCTCATAATATTTGGATTATTTTTAATTATGAATTTTTTTATTCTTAGTTTCCTTTTTTCCATTAGGTTTCCATGAACCTCCATGAGGTGGATTTTTTCCATAGTTGTCTAGGGTGAAACATTTTGAGGTATGTTACCCTATGCCCGAACCTTTGAATTGAAATCCATTATTTTTTTTTATTTTAGTATGTATTTTTATTATATTATTATGTAAATAAATTATATAAAGGTGTTTTGATGAAAATAGTGGATTTTTTTATGATTTCCACACATTCTTAAAATTTTTGGCATGAGATACTTTTTTAAAATCTTGTTTCAATGTTTTCTTGAGATATTAAACATCATAATTGCACATTTAGTTTTCTAAATGGTTTTAATAATGTAAATTTGAAATTCCAAAATATATTTTGTTCTATTTAAAGTATTTCCATAAAGTCTTAATGGAATTTTTTAATTCCTTAAATATGTCTGATACAATTTTTATTCCGTGATTTATTTAAATGTTACTTATATATATAGTTACATATATAAGTTACCTATTTTTAAATATTACCTAATAGAAATGGTAACAAGTACATTAGGACAAGGGGTGCTTATATATATATATATATCATGTTTTATATATGTTTATATGTTCAAAATGGGTTTGGAGCATGAAATATATGGTATTTAATTGGATTTTCTTGTTCAAAATAAAAGGTGAAGGCCCAATTAGAACTTCTAATGATTTTCCTAAAGGGATGTTCCCCCCAATGGAATCCCATACATTTATGAATTTTTTTATTGGATTGATGTGATTGGAATGTGGGTATGGATTTGAAAATGGGGCTTTTCATTGGTAGTGCAGGGAGTTGAGATGTTTTTGTATGCTTGATTCACATTATTATATGATTGAATTTTATTCTTTACTACACCTCCCTTGTGTATTTCAGTTATGAGAATGAAACATGGGAATTATGGGTACATAGGATGGTAGACTAAGGACTAGTATGTGTGTTGAGTTGGTAGGGTTTGGACTTAGTCTCCTTGGTAGGATTACACTACAACACTAAAAAACAACATGATTCCACTATGGGCATCGTGAGAACCTTAGCTTCGTCACCTCTAGTGGCACATACATGAGGGTTTTTATTTTTTTGGTTTTATCATTGAGAGTTTGAGGATAATATGACCCCATATAACCTAGATAATTTATATTTTACTATTCCGCTTAATCTCATTTACTCTTATTTACCAAGGTACTATTTAAAAAATACTATTTTTCTTGGTTTCCTTTTAATGTTTTAAATGATAATAATCATTTTTCACTTACCCTAAATTTATATCACCTAATGGTAGAAACTAGACTGTTATAATTCCACTAATACTTGTGTTTTATCATCTCATTCTCTCTTATAAACAAATTATTGTAAAATCCCCCATGATTTAGAAATGGATTTGGAAATAAAAGAGGTAAATTGTTTCTTTTTTTATGCAATAGCCTATTAATTATTTTTTAAAGGAAATAGAAAAAATTATATTCAATTATTTATATTTTCAAACTAAATTGAAATTATTTTATCTTTAAAGTTAGGGAATGGGTTATGGTTTTTCTTTTGGCATCCCTACAGAGTTCCTATCTACTCAGATGTGTATATATCTATCATTTTTCAAATATAGGTTTCAGATTATCTTGTATTGTCTAATGTGGGGTTTCTTAGTTCTTGGGTGTCAAGTGGTTACATGTGTAGTCATATGGAAATTGGTATATTTATATTTTAGTTTTTATTTCAGTGTTTTCTATCACATTGTCCATATAAAATTTTATTGATTTCTACAGATGGAAGGTAACTATAGTTTCTGGTTGGAGAAGTAGTTTCATTGGAGGTAGGAATATTTTACATACATGAGAGGGTGTTCAGAAGAAGTGGTAGTTTTTTGGTTCCCTCTATTGTTTTGCTACTTTACTAGATTTTAAATTAGTATTGTTTTTTTCTATAGATTGGGAATCGGATGTACGGATGTGTCATACCGTAATTTTATTTAATTCATACTTATAATATACTTAATTATTTATTAGTTGAATCATTACTAAGTGGTAATTCCATGATTTCCAGGTACTTATTCTATCCCCTAGGGATTGAGACCACCATTTGGGGATTATCATGAACCGGGTTGGGCATTTGATGAAGGGACCACCCGGGTTGGTTTCTGACAAAATGGAATTAGAGAAGGACTTGGGTTATTATCTCTGTAGTAACCTTGTATCTCTTGAAATTATCCCTTATTATTTGGGATTTCATATAGATTATAGATAGGATTATTGGGACTTATGAGGTACATGTGGGGATAGTTTCACAAACAATTTTTGGTTTAGAGCCTCAAGTCACTAGGAGAGGCTGGTATTTTGATGTTGAGATTTTATTTTGAGGATGAAATGAGAGTTTATTGGGTGGTGTACAATGAGATGATATGGAATGGTAACCCATTTTGAATTCTTGTACATGGTTATGTGTTAGTCCCGATGATGGTTTTGTGGTTGACACATTGTCCACCAGGCCTTGTATTCAATTCATGCACAGTCACTAATACATTATTAGTGGCCTAATATTGTGTGCAGTTGTTCAATAGAGTTTTTATAATTGTTTTATAAATTTGTTTTTAATTTAAATTAGTTTTCAAGAAATTTTTTTATCTTTTTATAAATGGAATTATTTGTTTTTAAATTTTTATAAGTGGATAAAATCAGTTTGAAATTGTAGAATGGGATTTTTGTGATGGGTAAACATTTTACAAATGGACTTTTATTGTCTTTATTCTATAAAAACCATTTTAATAATATTGAAACTTAGTTTTTATAAATTGTTAATTTAAAATGTGTTCTATAGTGAAATTATTTTATTTTGGAAAAATGGTTTTAGAGGTATCTTTACAATGTTTTTAAAAAAAGTGGTGTTTTCCTCTTCAAGGAAGGACCGTGATTTTGATCATTTGGGTTATTTTTAATTGAATTTATAGGAAAAAAATTGAATTTTACTTGGATATATTTTTCAAATATGGGGATTTTAAATGGAAAAGAGTATTTTAATAATGGTGTTCCCATTTTAGTAAGCTTTGTTTTTAGTTTTGGTTTCTATTTCAAGATAGAACTATTTGGTTTTGATTTGGTAAGAATTGATCAATGTATTAATGTTTCATGTTATATGAGTATGCCCAAGAAAAGTATAAATAAATAGTGGATGTTTAACCTTAATAATATATTCTCATTCTATTCGGTGTGTCCTCTTGGGTCACCTGAAGATGTTTTGTAAGTTTCACTACTAAAATAGGATGTTTTTGTTGGGGATTATCAGCTCTGGGCATGGGGAAATAGATTCTTCAAGTTATTATATCAACATACATAGGCCTCGGAATAAATATTTTCATGTAGTATGGGATCTTCCAGTTTTGGTGGATATTGACGCAACTTGTTGTTTCTAAAGTCAGAGTGGAAAACATTTGCGTTTTACCTTACAGTGGTTTTCTTATTTTTTTAAACCTTTAATTTTTGTGGATCTTAGTGGCTAGCGTTTACTGGTATGATATTTTCATGTTTTAGGAAGTTAATGTATCGGAGGAAAATCTAAATCAGTTTTTCTCTTGGTATTCCTCTATGGAAACTCCTTAGTGGCCATTGGTTGTTTCAGTGGTCTTTTATTTTGTTCAGGTGAATGCCTCGAGGTTGGTATGTCTTGTTTGGATGGGAATGTCTTTATTGATTCATTGGGTTGATTGGGAAGGGTTCTTTGTTCTTCTAATCTATTGGTTTCAATGAGGTTATGTGTTCTTATAAATGGTTCTAGGTTTTCCTCCCTTGAACAAATACTATGGTCGATGGTTATCTTGTTGAGGTATGTTCATTTGGTGGATCATTAACCATACCTTGGTTAACTACTAAAATTAGTTGGCCCTTTTTTTCATCATTCTAGGTGGTAGCCAATTTATTTCATAGTTATAGAAAGTGTTTAAGGTTATTGGGAGGTGTGTTTAGGTTAGTTGGGTATCATTGGTTTCTCTTATGAGCCTTCTATTCTTTTTTCTTTCTTTTAAGAATCCTATTTTTAATATAAGTATATTTTTCGGAAATTATGAATGTTTCTATTGTCAAGTTTCATTGTTTCTTGTTATGTCCCTCATTTATTTTAACTCCATTTCTATTTAGGGCTCATGAGTTTGTTCCAACATGGTAAATTAGTGTTTTACTATAGTCCAATTATAGTGGTGAAGCCACCATAAAAGAAGATTGTGGTTAACTCGGTTTCCAAGAATTCATGATGGGGTAAGTCTTTATCCCTACCCCACTGACCCACTCATCATAGTTTCGTTGTTTATGAACAATTTCTTGTAAAAAAGGCTCAAGGAGATCTCGAAAAAACTAGGATGACTTCTTGTGGTGATTTCTACATTAGGGTTAGGGTGTTCCATGTTTTGAGGTAGAGTTTTGAAATATATGTCCCTCTCTTTTGATTATTTGAATTGATAGTTTGAGTTCCTTGATAACTTTTTTCTTGGGATTCTGATTATAAATTTTTTGGATGGTTTCTTAACCTATTTTTGGATTTTAGAGTTTTTGGTTTTAAAGGGAGAGTGAGTATTGGTTCTTTACTATTTGATCTTTCAGGTATCCTCTTGAGTAGTATCCTTTACTTACCTTCTTCATGATCAATTAAGTATCATGGGAATTTAAGGAAGAAGAATGTATCATAGTTTGGGGATTTTTCACACCATGATTTTTTAATTATTTTTAATTAATTAATTGTATTTAGCCTTGTTTTTGAAGTTAGAGTCCAACCAGTTTTAAATGTTAAATTATTGGATTTTTTTCATAGGTGTAAAGTTAGTAAAAACAATGCACAGACTATGAGGGTGTATGTATCATGATATAGAAAATCACCAAGTTGGAGCATGGTTCTCCTAAAT
Organism: Viscum album; assembly: GCA_963277665.1. Classification (NCBI taxonomy): domain Eukaryota; kingdom Viridiplantae; phylum Streptophyta; class Magnoliopsida; order Santalales; family Viscaceae; genus Viscum; species Viscum album. Next base: position 1,316,636,644 of record OY728128.1, on the reverse strand, counting down.
TCTTGGTCTTCCCATGCAAAGCACTCTAGGCCTTCCAATGTGGGTTGCATGGTGGGCACATGGTTGGGCATACCATACAGCCAAACCATAAGCAATTTCCTGGCTTAAAAAATTAAATTAAATTACATTAATAATAATAATAATAAAATAAATCTAATATCCTCCTCCCCCTTACTCATCATACCCCACTCCCTCCCCTTCCTCTTAGTGTCACATATCACACTATGGCCATGAGCCCTCAGTCATGTGCTCCACCCCCTCTAACACTTTTTGGTTACCGTTTCTCCTCCAGATTTTTGTTGTGATCTTCATCGGTAAGCATTTCTCCACCTTCGCTCTCATCATTTTCCATTTTATTACTGATTTTCCACTTCTAAGATGGGGTTAATGTGACACAATTGTACCCTATCCAAGTTTTAGGTATTTTATTTTTTGATTCCTTATATCAAGGGTTCATGATCCTTGTTATGTATGGCTTTTTCCATATATATTGATGGCAAGGAGTTTTCTATTAGTTTCACAAAGGGTTTCATGTACTCTTCAACATTGACCAATTTTTAGTTATGGATTTTTTGATTATTAGTTTTCTTTCTAAAAATTATGTTGTCTCGGACCTCCTTGAAGGGGATTTGACCCATCATTGTTAAAAGAGACATGTTTTGATGTAGGTTACACTTTTTCTTAACCTTTAAATTATAATCCATGTTTTCTTGATTGTTTTATATTTTTCATTTTAATATTAGGTAAAACATTATAGAAAGGTGTCTTGATGAATGAAATATGCTTGCTTTATGATTACAGCATATTAAAAAAAATTAAAAGCATGGGATCCTTTTATAAAATATTATTTCTATGTTGTTTTGAAATATTAAACATCCAAAGTACTCATTTGGGTTTTCAAGTATTTTAAATCATGTGAATTGCAAACATATAATGATGTTTTGGTATTTTGACCAGTTTTCCATATAGTCCAAATAATATTTTTTTGGTTTCTTAAAGATACTTAAACTGATATCTAAACCCTAGTGCATTTAAATATTACTTATTCATATATACATATATAATTTCCCTATTTTTACTTATTCTTTCATGGAAATGGGAAAATGTAAATTGGTAAAAGGGGTTCTTATATATCAAGGTGCATATATGTTTAAGTGTGATTAATGGTTTTTTAATGTGAAATTTATGGTATTTCAGTGGATTTTATTGTTTAAAATAAAAGTAAAAGGCTCGATTGGTAGTTTATAATGCCTTTAAAAAAGTGAAGTGAACTCCATTTGAAGCCTAAAATTTTATGAATTTATTGGGACTGGATTGATGTGATTGGAATATGGGTTTGGTTTTAAAAAGGGGGCTTCATTTTCGTAGTACAAGGAGGTGAGATTTTTTTGAATGATTAATTCACATTATTGGGTTATTAAAACTTTAGCTTCAAACTTATGTATTTTGTTTATTATCATGACACATGTGAATCATGGGTACCTAGGTGAGTGGAATAAAGAATAGTATGATGGGAGAGTTGGTCGGGCTTCAACCTAGTCCCCATAGAGGTATTATGCTAAAACACTAACAAAAAAATATGATGACAGTGTGGGTACCACAAAAACATTGGATTCATCCAATATAGAGGCTTTTGTATGGGGGTAGTTATTTTTATTGTTTGATCACTAAGGGTAAGAGGATCCTAGGACCCCAACTAACTTGGATACATCAAAAGTTCCCATGTCTCATGCTTTCTTTTACCCTTTTTTCTATCATTTTCATTTAAAAATTATATTTTTATTTGTTTCCTTTTAACATTTAAAATGATAAAAATTATGTTTCACTCCCCCTATATTGTTGAACCTTATTGTAAGATCACTTCTATTATGATTTCACTAAGAATCATGTTTTATCATCTTTTTCTTTTTTATAATTGGATTATTGGAAAACATCTAGTTATGTAGAAAATGGTTTTGGTAATCAAAGGTAAAAATAATTTTTTTTTCTTCTAAATAAATATAATTTTACTTATTATGGAAAGGAAATAGAATACCCTATATTCTTGTATTTATATTTTCAAACAATTTTGAAATAGTTTTATCTTTAAAGGTAAGGTATAGGGAGTTTTTTCTATTAGAATACCTATTACGTTATTATGTTATCATGCCTATATATCTCTATCATTTTTTAGATGCAGGTTTCAATATATCATTTATTATTTACCTAGGGGGGCCTTGGTTTTTGTGTATTAGGCGGTAAATTGTATATTCATAAGGAGATATATATGTTTGTAGTTTAGTTTTTATTTCAGCTTTTTCTATCACATTGGCCACATACGATTTTATATATTTCATTGGGTGGAGAGTAACTATAAATTATTATATCCAAAGTAGATCCTTTTGAGGTGGTTGTATTTTCCTTATAGGAGAGGGTGTTCATAGGGTGAGGAAGGTTTTTATAGTGACCCTACTTTTCTTACATTACATTTACATCATTTTAATCATAAAAAATATAAAAACATTACACATTAGGGTTCCAAAGGTTTAGATTCTTGGGAAGACATGGACAATAAATAAAATTTACAACATAAAATATATATTTAATTCCTTATTCTCTTGCTTCTTATTATATCATGGCTTCTCTTTAGTACATGTAGTCATCTGAGGATATATATCAAAAAGGGGTAAGATAAAATTCCAGTAAGAGGATAGATATAATCATTAAACAATGTAACATTAGATGAGAATAATCATTATCATCATAACATAGGAAAAATATCATAATCATGAGAGGAAACATTACAAAAAGGCTTCCAATATGGAAATGCATAAAAATAAAACATCAAGCCTTAGTGGATAACCACCACACAAAGTTGTGAACAAATATGGAATCATGTTCACACATAACATTACATTAACTAATGAGATCAATCACTTTAACCAATGCATTGGACCACTGTATAATTCTAGATACACCCATTACATTAAAACATTCATATTGTGCTATATAATTCCAGGAGAACTCGTCTCATCAAAACATTTACATTATCAAGAATGGAAAATTGAAAACATGTAACACTTGAACATAAAATAACCCATAGAAAGAAATGGGTTTCACATCATAAATAACACATTCATAAAAATTTAGTTCCCCAAATAAAGAGGTAATATCATTCTTGACATAGAACTGTTAACCCTGAGTGAAGAGTGAAACAATCTTCAAGAAGTTAAAAGGGGTGTGTTTATTTGAAAGAAAAGTTCTTTTGGAAAGAATTGGGTTTTACATAAAATCAATTATGTAATATTTATATCCCATAAAATTTAATATAATGGTGAATAAATTATTTTTACGGTATATCCATACTGAAAATGGGTTGAAGAGGGAAAACCAAAAGAAAGAGAGTTGGGTTCAAGAGTTTCCCTTTACCACGTATCCGAATGATTTATTCTCTTTAATGTCCTATTTAATCACATTATATTCATTAATTAGAAATTCCAGAACCATATATACATTAATTTGATTCATTTTTGATTTATTAAGTTCCTTAATGGGTATGTGGATGATTTATAGTGTTTAAGATCCTTGTTCGGAAGTGTTCATTTTCTTTGTTTTTGTGAACGGTTCACTTGTATTCATGGATAAAAGTTTGTATAAAAAGTGGATAATAAAAAGAATTGTAAATAAATAATATTATTAAAATTATATAGGTACAAATGTTTAATTTATTTATATACCATGAAGATTAATTATTAGATATAATTTTAATGATAAACGCTCGGATCAATTTGGCAGTTTTGCTCACAATGAACTTGTTTGTATTATTATTTTATATAATGAATGTATAAAGACTACAGAACATTAAATAAGATAAAATTAATATATTATGATCTGGTTAAACCATTAAAATGTTTTATTTACCAGTCTAGAATATGTTAATGAAAATTGAGAACACATCTTCCTTGAATGTGATAAATCAACACATCTTGGAGAGTGTTTTCTTTTATAGTATAAAATGAGGGGGAATGAGAAGTTATAATGAAATATCCCATTAGAATAATATATTTATAGTACATGTATGTTACTAGAGATATCATACCATTTGGGTTAAGGGAGGTGAGTAAAGAAAAAAATAAAAGAAAAGAACTTGAAAGAAAAAAAAAAGAATCAGAAAGAGGAATTTACCTCTTGACATTACTCTTTCGGGACGAGGTTTTGGTCTTTTTATCATACCAAGGGTTGTTGGATGTGTGGGGGATATGGAATAGATTTTGGCAGAATTTGGGCAAGTCTTTAATCCTGATAGTTTTTAATTAATGAGGGTGTGATGGGTGGTATTTAAAGTGGAGGGGATATGGATTTTCTCAATATTATATACATTAATTTATTATTTCTCCACAAGACAAGAAATAGTTATGACTCTGTGAATAATAATAGTAATAAGTGCATGTGAGTTATAGATTTGGGTTCTTAAATCTCTCATGGTGTTAATAATAGTATATTTAAATTAAAATTTATTTATTCAGTAAATTAATGTATTTTACTATTCACAAAAAATTCAGGTATTTCCTAAAATTTCCAAAAATTCACCCTAATAATTATTTGATGTATAAAATAATAAAATGAACTTCATATTATGAAAATAATTTTCTAAATATTATTAATTTATTTCTTAATTAAAATTATAATTTACTTGAAAAATACATATTTTAAAATTCAAACTTATTTTATAATACATTCAAAAATTACACAAGGTATTTTAAAATTAAATTAAAAATAGAAGAAATAAAATTTTTAATTTCTGAACACATTTTAGGAAAATAATTTTTTTAAAAATTAATTAATTAATTATAATTATTTTTTTATGTCTTACAAAATTACCAATACTTTTACTATGGTCCTATTGTCTCTTATAAGATACCTAAATGTTATTTTATCATACATGGGTGAGGTTTCTATTATTTTGGATAATTTAAACTTGATAATTGTAGGTTACTATTCATATGGGAATGTTACTATTCATTATAGATTAAGTTTCTTCTATCGGACTCCAAACATCTTACTGATTACAACCGTATATGTTATATTTTCAAAATTCCAAACACAAAAGTGGAAAATTTATGTTTAATGGTTACATAGTTAGTTATTTAAGCATGATGTGGCATTGTGTTTCTTAATGTGATTTATTATGACATTACTAAAATAAGGGAGAAATTGAATTGATAAATGTTTAGGTCATTACATTCATCCCCCCTTTAAAAAATCTCCCTTGAAATTTCATTTTACATAAATAAGTCAAGGTACTTCTCCTTAATCACATCCTATGGTTCCAATGTTACTAAATCATACTTATGGTTCCTCCACAACAATTTGACAAGGTAGGTTGTCTTATTGATTTATAGCCTATCTCTATAGTCTAGAATCTTTACTGGATTCTCTTTATAAGAGAGATCATCTTCCAACTCTACCACCTCAGATTTCAGTAATGTGAGGGATTTTGTATGTACTTCATCATGACTGATACATTAAACACATCATGAACATGAGCCATATTCGTGGAAGTTCAAGCCAATAGTCCACGAATACTATGGGATAAAGGTTATAATAGGGGATAATGTACCTTGTTATTATCTTCCCTTTTTTCTAAACATCATGAATCTATTCCATAGTCATATTCGAAGGAATAATTCATCCCCAACGTCGAACTCCACGTCCCTTCAATGGTTATCAATGTAGCTCTTTTGCCAACCCTGAGAAACATTGATATGTTTTAGGATATCTTGAACCTTCTATATCATCTATTTCATAAGATCAGTTCCAAGGATATTTCTTTCTCCAACTTCATCCAAACAGGTTGGAGTTCTACATCACTTTCTATACAAAGCTTCATATGGAGCCATCTGAATACTCAAGTGGAAGCTATTATTATATGAGAACTCAACCAATGGGATATGTTGATCCCATACAGATATTAATTCTAATGAGTAGGCTCTAATCACGTCTTTAAGAATATGAAAAATCCCTTTATATTGGCCATAATTTTGGGGTGATAGGCTATGATGAAATTTATTTTATTACTCAAAGCATGTTGGAGAATCCTCCAAAATTTAGATGTGAACCTTGGATCACGACCAGAGATAATCAAGAGTGGAACACCATGTATTCTCACCACTTACTTCACATATATCTTTGTAAGTTGTTCAAGTGAGAGATCTTCCTGAATAGGGATTAAATGGACAAACTTTATGATTAAATCAACCACAAACCATATCAGATTATTTCCATTGGACTTCTATGGGTAACCCATGAAAAAGTCCATAGTGACATTTTCCCATTTCCACATGGGTATATAAAATGGTTGAATCATCCCATTAGACTGTTCTCACTAAAATTTAACTTTCTAACATACCAATAACCTGGAGATATATTCCTTAATCTCCTTCATCATGTTATCCCACCAGATGTGTTCTCAGAGATCTTGGTACATCATGGTGCTACCTAGATGGATAGAGAATATTGAGATATGTGCATGGTCCAATAGCTCCTCCCTTATCATAGGTGATGAAGGCACACAAAGACATGTTCCAAAGTGAATGAAACAATCCTCATCAATATGGAACTCTTACAGCTTCTCTTCCTTTATTTAATTCACCATCTTTTTTAACTCTTGATCATCCCTTTGTGCATCCTTAATCTCTTCTTGGATAGATGGTTGTGCAATAATTTGAGAAAGGAAGGAGGTATCCCCTTCCCTTATGATTTCCAAATCCATTCTTTATATATCCAAGAATATAGGATCATTCTCAATCCATAACATGGATATAGTAGAAAGTTCTTTTCTACTTATAGAATTAATAACCTTTTTCACCTTTCCAGGATGATAGTGAATAGAGAAATCGTAGTCCTTGATTAGTTCTAACTGTACCCTTTGATGCTTGATGGGATCCTTATGTGTGAATATATACTTTAGGCTCATGTGGTTTTTGTTAATGTCTCACTTCTCACCATAAAGGTAGTGCCACCAGATTTTCAAGGAAACAATTATGACTACCAGCTCTAGATCTTGTATCGGGTAGTTCTTCTCATGGATCTGGAACTATAGTGTCGTTTAGGAATTCACATTATCATTTTTCATGAGTACACAACCTAAGCCTTTATTTGAAGCACCACTGTATATCACAAAACATTCTCCACTTTTCAATAATGTGAGTATAGGTGTAGAGATCAGCCTTTTTTTAGATCTATGAAGCAACCCTCAAATTCTATTGTCTAGAAATTCTTCACCCCTTTCCTTATTAACATATTTTATGGGCTTGAAAATCATGATAAATGTCTCACAAAACATCTGTAGTACCCATATAATCCAATAAAACTACATATTTCTGTGACACTAGAGGGTCTGGGCCATTCCTCGATCCCCTTTTTTTAAGGGGGCATAGAAACTCTCTCACTTGTGATCACATGTCTCAAGAATGTGACTTGATTCGTCTGAAAGACACACTTTCATAACTTGTTGTACAAATTCTCCATTCTCAATGTCACTAACACAAGTCTTATATTTTCTTCATGTTCCTCCTTACTCTTCACATAGATTAGAATATTATCAATAAACACTACTACAAATTTTCTGAGATAATGTATAGAGACATTATTCATAAAATCCATGATTACAGGGGCCTTAGTCAGTCCGAAGGGCATCACCAAAAACTCATAGTTCCCATACCTTATATAGAAGGTAGTCTTCTTAATATCTTCTTTCTTCACCTTTATCTAATGATATCTAGAATAAAGATCCACCTTTGAGAAGTATTGATATTCTATTAACTAGTCGAACAAGTCATCAATCCTTGGAAGAGTACACATGTTCTTTATGGTGATCTTGTTGAGTTCCCGATAATCAATACACATTCGCATTATTCTATCCTTTTTCTTGACAAAGTGCACTGGTACACCCCAAGGTGATGCACTAGGGAGTATGAACCCTTTTTCCAAATGCTCTTGCAACTACTTCTTTAACTCCTCTAGTTTTATATGAGCCATCCTATAGGGACACTTTGAGAAAGGAGTATCTTCGATATGAGTTATATTGATAACTCTACCACATGATCTGGGGGAATTCTTGGTAACTATTTAGGAAATACATCAGTGTATTCCCTCATGATGGGAATTTCCCCTAGTTTGACACTTTCCTTTGACTCAACCATTTTAGTAAGTTATTCCTCTTCACAAGGAATAAACAACCACACCATTGAATTATTTTTCAAAGGACATTCATGATCTACCTTGAATTTGTAGAGGATCATGGAATGGTTCTGAATATGAAAAGATATTTCATTTTCCTGATAATTTATGTGTGCTCTATATAACAAGAGCCATTCCATTGTCATTATATCATTGAATTCCACCAAGGTAAGTATTACGAGATTCACTAGAAGAATCTTCCAACATATTCCAATAAGAGAAGAGTCAACCACTTGGGTTGCAATGAATTTACTTCTTGGTGTTTTTACAGATATCACTCCTTTATGGTTTCTGGGCTTCAATTATATAGTTATAGGAAACATTAAATATATAAAGGAATGTATAGAACCAGAATCAAATAAGACATTTTTCATTCTTGAGTGAATAGGAAGTGTACCCTATATGACTTAATTATCTTGCTCAACTTCCACAGTAGTTATGGGATAAGACCTCCCATGTTCTTTTGGATTTGGTGGTTGATGACACAGATTACCAATGAGGACTCTAGGTTGAGTGCACTGGCTTTGATATGTCCCTTGCTCCCTATAGTTTCAGCAGTAGACCATGGATGGTGCTCTCCTTTATTCCACTACATTCCCCTTCCTTCTCATATTCATTCGACACTATTGACAATGATGGCCTTATTTCTTACACTTCAATCATTTCCTATCCCTTTTAGGTAGTTCCAATGATGTATCTTCCCATGTTTTTGGCTTTTAGTTGGTTGAGTATTTTCCCACCTTTATCATTAGATCATCCATCTTGAAACTCCATATTGTGTTTCTTGTCACCATATCCATGGGACCATTCTCCAAACTCCATCTCCACATTTAGGTCACACCAAAAAACATCATAATTTCTCATAATGTCTCGAATTGCAAGATCCTTTCAAAGGATTGGTTTTAATCCACTAATGAATCTATCAATTTTATAATCATTTTTTATAACAAAACCCGAAGCGTACCTTGAAAGCGTTGTGAAATTTTCTTCGTATGACATGAAATATTCGCCTTCCTTTTTCTTGAACTCTATGGATTCTATCTCTATTTTCTTATAAAGAGTTCATGGGTTATAATTATTAAAAACATGAACTTAATGCCTTCAATTAGTTCTCTTCAATTTCGTCTCTTGTCTCGGTGTTCTTAATCAAATCCCACCATTGATCAACCACTATATCTAGATGATAAATAGATAGTGTCAACTTCTCTGTATCAAAATAGTGAAGACCATAAAATATATTCTCCATGGAGTTGACCCAATTTTTTGAAACTAGTGGATTAGAAGATCCACTAAACATTGGTGGTCTTTGCCTCATAAAACACTCAATATCTAGTTTCTCCCTCTTTGGTGAAGGAGGGTGTTCCTCGTTATTCATTTATTTATTCATAACCATGGATAGTTGTGTAAGAATCACCACGAAGTTTTGAACTCCACTTCCTAAAGCCTTGGGGATATCATTTGGTAAATTTTTGCATTGGACCTTACCCGGGTTATTGGCCTGGATTCTCATGGTTCCCACCATTTTCTAAAAAAGAAATGGTTAGAAAAAAACATAAGTCAATGAGTCATGAATAATTAACTTATTAATTTCTTCAATTTACACTAACATAATATCTTATAGGATGCCTATTTTTTATAAATATTCTTATGTGCATATTTATACTTAGTCTCATACTGTATGTTTTCTCTAGGGTTCACTAATCCTAATTCCCAGACTAACTAAACCTTTACTCTGATACCAACTATAGTGACCCTTATTTTCTTACATTACCTTTAAATCATTTTAGAGATAAAAACATAAAAACATTACACATCAAGGATCAAAAGTTTTAGTGTCTTGGGAAAACTGGGACCATACATACCATTTACGACAAAAAAAAATTTATTTAATTCCTTCTTATCTAGCTTCTTATAGTCTCTTGACTTATCATTAGTACATTTAGTCACCTTAGGCTATAAATCAAAAAGGTTTGACCTAAAATCCCATAAATTGGATATATAAGAACATGAAATATCATATAATGGGATGAGTATAATAATTATCATCATAATATTGTCACAATATTATAATCATGAGAGGAAACATTTAGAAAATACTTGGAATGTGTCAATTTAGAATTATAAAACAATATGTCTTAGTGGTTAACTAACACACATAGTTGTGAAGGAAGATAGAACATGTTCACACATAATTTCACATTAAATCATGAGATTCATCACTTTACCCAATTAATTTGAGCACTGTATAATTTCGGGCACACCCTTCAAATTCAAACATTAATATTTCGCTATATAATTTTGGGTGTGACCATCTCATCATAATATTTACATTATCATGCTTTCCACATTGAAAATATATGAAAAATTAACATAAAATATCCCATGAAAGGAAATGGGTTTCAAATCATAAATCATACATTCATAAACATTTTGTTCCTAAAATAAATTGGGAATTTCATTCTTGACATAGAATTATTTACCTTGAGTGAAGAGTGAAACAATCTTCGAGAATAAAAAGGTTGTGATTGTTTGAAAGAAGAGTTCTTTTAAAAAACATTGGTTTTTTAATAAAATAAATTTTAGAACATTTGTATCCCAAAAAAGTTAATATAATGATGAATAAATTATTTTTAAGGCTTATCCATACTGACAATGGATTGAAGAGGGAAAACCCAATGAAAGAGAGTTGGGTTCGATAGTTTCCCCTTACCTCTTATCCAAACACTTTATTAACTTTAATTTCCTCAATAATCACATAAGATTAATTAATTAGTAATTCCAGAACCTTTTATACATTAATTTGATTCATTATGTCTTTATTAAGTTCTTTCATGGGTCTTTGGATGTGTTATAGTGTTAAAGTTCATTGTTCGGGAGTGGTCATTTTCGTTGTTTTCTTGAACGGTTCACTTGTATTCATGGATGGATGTTTTTATAAAAATTGGATACCAACCAAAATTGTTTATAAATAATATTAGTTAAATTAAAAAGGTAAAAATGATGAATTTTTTATGTACCATTAGAATTAATCCTTATATATAATTTTAATGATAAACGCTTGGATCAATTTGGCGGTTTTGCTCATAATGTACTTGTTTGTATTATTATTTTAAATCATGTATATATAAGTATTATAGAACCTTAAATAAGATAAAATAAATATATTATTATATGTTTCGACTATTAAAATAGTTTCATTTCCACTTTAGAATATGATAATTTATATTGAAAACCTGTGTTCCTTGAATGTGATAAATCAACACATCTCGAACTGTGTTTTCATTTATAGTATAAAAGGATAGGGAAAGAGAGATTATGATAAACTATACCATTATAATAATATCATTCAAATAAAGTTTTGTTACTGCAGTTATCATAACATTTGAGTGAAGTGGGTGATAGAATAAAAAATAAAATAAAATAACTTGAAAGAAAATAAAATAATTGGAAAGTGGAATTTACCACTTGAGTTTATCTCTTTTGAGAGACACTTTAGGGAAGAGTTTTTGGTATTTTTATAATAATTAGGGCTGATAGAAGTGTGGGAGAGGATAGGGAAGATATTTGGGAAGAATTTGTACAAGGATTGAAGTTTAAGAGGTGTGAATTAATGAGGGTGTGAGAGGTTGTATTTATAGTGGAGGGGAGAGGGGTTTTTTCAATATTATATTCATTAATTTATTATTTATCCACAAGACAAGAAATAATGATGATTATATGGACAATAATATTAATAAGTGAATGTGAGATCTAGATTTTCATTCTTACATCACTCATGATGTCAGTAATATTGGATTTAAATTATAATTTATTTATACGGTAAATTAATGTATTTTACTATTCACAAAAAAGTCATGTATTTTAGAAAAATCCCAAAAATTCACCCTAAACATGTTTAAAAATTTATAATAAAATATTTACTCAATTTTTTAAAAATACTTATCTAAATATGATTAATTTAATTTTTAATTTAAAATATAATTTAAATGAAAAATATAGATTTAAAAAATAAAACTGATTTTATATTACTTTCTAAAATTACATAAGGTATTATAGAATTATATTGAAACCAGAAGATATAGTTTTTTAATTTATAAACACATTATAGGAAAATAAACTTTCTTTTAAATTAATTATCAATGTATTTGTGACTTACAAAAATACCAATATGTTTACTATGGTCATATTGTCTCTTATAAGATGCCTAAATTTTATTTATCATTCATGGATGAGGTTACTATTATTTTGGTTGATTTAATATTCATAAGGTTAGGTTAATATTCATAAAGATAGGTTACTATTCACCATAAATTATGTTTTCCTTATCAGACTCCAAATATATTATGGATCGCAACTGTGTTTGTTAGATTTTCGAAATTCAAAACACAAAAATGGTAAATTTAAGATTAAATGTCACATAGTAGTTCATTTTAGCATGATGTGGCATTTTGTTTCATAATGTGATTTATTATGACATTAATAAAAGAAGGAAAAAATTTCATTGATAAAATTTTTGGTCGTTACAGTTTTTGGTTCTTGTTGATGTTTCACATCATTCCTAGTTTTAATATTAGGATTGCTTTTTTGTTTTTTCCATATCTTCAGTGTATAATGTATGGAAGAGTTATGACATGTTTTTATATAATTTTTTCTACTTTATTTAATTATTAATAAGGGAAAATCATTCTCAGGTGGTGATTCCTTGATACCCAGGAACTTGTGCCTACCTATGGGGATCAAGAATGCCCTTTGGGCCTTATTGTTAACCTATTGGGGCATTTGATACATGGATGACCCAGGTTTGTTTCTGATAGTTGATGAGATATAATTTAATCTAAAAGATTATGAAAAACATTAGTTGGTATTGTGAATATAAACACGGTAGAAACTACTATTTTTGAAGAAAGTAAGAAACACAAGGTGAAGATAGTTGAAATTGAAAATATTGTAAAAGTTCTTGAAGAAAATTGGGCTTAAAAAGAATAATAGTTGTTCAAGAAAAATAAATATTTCTTAAAACACAAAGTGAGTTAATAAAGATGAGGGAAAATTTTTCAAAATAAGTTGAAGTTAAAGGTTTAACTTCTTGAAGATGGTGAAAAAAAGTTTTCCTATAAGAAGGTTGGTTCTTTTCCCAAAAATGAAAATGTACATATTCTTCTTTTAACACTACGTGTTCAAAAGTCATGTTTTTATTAAATCATCCTCTACTAAGAAATAGAGAGTAATTATTCAAGAAATTATCTCACTGAAAAAAATTTCACATAGTTTGTGAAGAAACAAAACCAACAAACATTAGAGTAGTTTTACTATGAATCTAAATGATCAAGATTCATAGGTCACAATTGATGTTTTAGAGTTTCTAGTATAAAATATTATCCATGTTGGTATAAAATGTTTATTCAAGTAAATAAGTAAGAATCAAGGGTTAGCTATAACGATAATAGAATAAAAATAATTCAAGAAATGAAATTGAGGATGAAAAGAAAGTTTTGAAACTAAATAATTCTAAAGAATCAATAGTGAAAATGAAAATATTACGAAGATGAGAAAGAAACGTAGTTTAATAAAAGTTTAGTATGCCATGATATTTGAGTAGGGAAAGAAAGAGTGCTTAGTTATATGGAGAGACCAAATTCCCTTGGATAGAATGTTGGAATAACGAAACTAATATTCTAATGAAAAGGGTATAAAAACGTTTTTTAAAATACGAATTAATTTGGTAAAAATTTATAAAAATATGGTGTTTTGGAAATTCTAAAATTTTTAAAGAGATAAGAGAAATATTTTCAAGTTACAAAAACTTATATACCTATCTTACCTATACAAGAAGAAATCATGAAGAATATGTTACAAACTCAACATAATAAAAAAATTATTAAGCTAATGAAAAATTCATAGCTTCATCTAATGATTATATAGATCATAATAAATCTATTAAGAAATCTAGGAGTATTGAACAGAAGAATGAAACACATATAAATAAAAATCAAAGAAGAAGATGAAGAAGGATTCAGTGATGAGTGATGATTCTGCATCTAAACTTTACATTTAATAAAAACTAAGGTTAGCCTTTATTCCCCAAAAAACTTTTTTATCTTTGAAAAATTGTAGGTAACTGAAAGAGTAGATGTAAGGATGTTGACTAAGTTAAGTATAAGTTTTATAGAAAACATGATATAACCATCATGGAACAATTTTCCCATTATGATGAGGAGTGGAGTGCTACCCTTCCAGGGGAGAAATGTAGATGAATTAAAGGTACAAGTATAACACTATTATTTAAAACAAATGTCAAGAAGGATGGGAGGTTGGAGAAGTGGTGTTTACACACTTGAAATATTTTGATCTATTTGTTGAGATGGGTAATGAATTTATCTTAATAAATATTATCATATTTTACTATTTAAAAAGTTGTTATAATGAGTTTGATTAAACTATTACATGAAATAAATGTTATATTCAACATTTACCACCCTAATTATTTTGCTCTTTTTTTTCTACACTGGGGTCATACACGTAGAATTATAGTTTTTTAGTTAAAGGATCTTGGTTAATAAACTCATGTGATTTTATTTTTCTCACAATAAAATATTTCATGATTCTAAGATGAAGGAAGATATGTTGATATGGAACATTAGAATTTTAATTTCAAAATGGTGGATTATAAAATTAGTGGGAGAAAGAATATGCAAACACCATATGGGTATAAAATTTTTAGTATACGTATTAACGATGAAAATGATGTATGTTATTTGTGGGTATTGAAAACCAACACAGAGGGGGGTACTGTTAGGACCAATTATCTTTTGGTTTAATTAATTTCAATATATCAATATTTTGTTGTTGTAAAAGTTACTTATGAAATATGGAGAAGTTTGTGAGAAGAGAAATTTTCTTAAGAAATTTTATTTTGTTTCTTTGGGAAGTTTAAGGAACATTCCTTATAGAGGTGTATAAAAAATTTACCTAAAATCAGATTATTATATTATATTATTAAGGTTTCCTAACAACATTACATTTTTCATGATCCAATAAAATTTTGTACATGCTTGTACAATGTGAGAGAATTTTAAGTGAAGAAAAAATGTGTACGTTTTAGTTTGCTGGAATAATTTTTTTTAATAATATTGTACAAGGACATCAAACATATAGATATTGAATAAAATATATGAAAATTTGTGATAATAATCGATCTAGAAAACATTTAAACTTATATAAAAATAAAAGATAAAAACTAGATGAACATTTGTGAAAACTAGTGATGAACAAATCAGACAAACATTTGTGAGAAGAATGTGTTACTGTGTTTGTAAACTTTTTTATAAATTATAAATAAGTTTTAAGGGGGATTAATACAAGGATGTATAATGTTGTGAAGTTAGGGAAATTACCCCTAAGTATATTTAGTGGATCGAGTCCATCAGAAGAATATCCATTAGACATAGAGTCATCGGACAAACCTTCATGATGTTGTTAGATAAACATTTATAGGGGATTGAATTGTGTGGGGTTCACATATTGAGCTGAGGTAAATTTACCATACTGAGAAAACATTGATACATAGGAAAAATATTTCCTAATTCTAACATACATAGTATTTTTGGAAAGATAAATGGGTAAATAAAAGATGTGGTAGGTTAATTGGACAAAGTCATCTGAGAAAAGAAAAGTGGAGATGTAAAGTTTGATGATAAGACCAACAAACTAGAAAAAGTTTTCTTAAGAAGTAATAAGATGAACTTACACCTTATAGACACTTTTATAATATTTGTATAAATTTTTATAGCCTCAAAATTATATTGATTTCAGAACTAAAGGTTGAAATATTACAATATTACTGAGATTAAGAATGTTTTCCAATTTTCCTTAACACCATGTTAAAGGAATTTTGACAAAAGATGAAGCTTATAAGAAACTTCAAGAGTATTTGAGAATGTTTTGAATGTGTTTATAATAATTCTTAAAAAATTCTTATAAGTGAGATATTTGGTTCTGGAATTTCTAGGAGTGAGAAACTGAAATTGAATTCCCTCCAAATAAATTTTGTTAGAATGTATATAAAGGGTGTCAAAAGTAAATAAATAATTAAAAATATTAATATGTATGATAGTATGACACTCTAAAGTTTTTTTGATAGGATGAAATTCTAATCAATGTTTACTTTTTTGTCAATTTTGAGTTACCAGATGAACATTCATCGAACAGAGATGAAGTTGAGAAGTTATATTGATTTTTTACTCAATAAAAGTAGGAAACAAATAGGCTGAACATTATTCATTGGAAATAGATCCACTGGATGAAGTCATCAATGGAGTTCCTCTGATCATATAATTGGGGGCTATAGTGCAGTTAAAGCCATCAGATGGATGAAAATTAGAAAAAAAACCATTGGATTGAGCATTACTAGATATAGGCTGAAGGAATGAACATTTTATAAGGAAGTTTTCATAACAAAGTTTGGAAAATTCATATTGAGCATATCCAG
Source organism: Viscum album (assembly GCA_963277665.1). Classification (NCBI taxonomy): domain Eukaryota; kingdom Viridiplantae; phylum Streptophyta; class Magnoliopsida; order Santalales; family Viscaceae; genus Viscum; species Viscum album. The sequence goes on along the minus strand of OY728128.1, from coordinate 1,316,619,936 downwards.
GTCTTCCAACACCATAATGAAGTTTCTAGACCAATAAAATATTACTAGGGTTGCTAAGGATCATGAGGATTATACATATGTGAAGATGATCTATGTTTATTTTGGAGGAAGAAAATATCATTATATTTGGGTTTAGAAGATAAGAAGGGAATAGAATAAATTTTGGGGTATAAAAAGTTTATTAAAAGTCTTGTTGGATAGGCGGAATAACCATATGTGACTTTAGTGGATACAATTTTGGAATTTGGGGGGGGGGGGGGTATGACCTGTTTTAATTTTTATTATTCGAATACATCTCTACTCTATGTGTTTCTATGATTCAAAAAATACCCAATCTTACTCTAAAAATATTGTTAAGTGTTTCAAATTGTATTCATCTCAAGATGTGTACTCAATTATTTATCTTACACAAGAATATTATCTTATGATGAATAAGGAACATCTTTATTTATTGAGAAATAGATATGACAAAATAATATTTTACCTTACGATATTTGACTAAGTCACTCAATAATGACCTTACTTAAAAAATTAAAATTTTAAAGGACTTTATTTTATTGAGAAATAATCATAGTCAGAAAAAGTTGAATAGATGTAAATTTTGTGACAATAAAATTTTATTATATTGAATTTCAAAGATTGAATATATTACGTAGGAAAATATTATTGTCTTATTGAAAAAATATCAGACAGTTAATGGTATGATCATCTGATATCCTTCAAAGATCAGATGGTATATAATTTCATCATTATCTTTTCTAATATTTTGATAAGTCATTTAATACCTTTTGATTACATAAAAATAAGACTATCAATTTAAGGATAGATCGGTCTGTGAAGGACATACCATGAATATAAAATCTATTTCACTATGGTCATAAAAGAAATTCTATTTTTGGAATAAATGGATACATACTCTCCTTATTCTATCATATTTGGATATTTTTATAAACCATTGGATTGTTATAAATATCCTTTCTCAAGTTAAAAACAACATATATATATGGAATAGTTGGAAACATTAATATACATGTGTATGGGAGGAAAAAACAATGTGTAGAGAACAAAATAAGGTTGTCCCTGTCAAATACTATATATCTCTACATATTGAAAATTCATACACCATGTTTTAAGATTATTTACTTCATCTGTTTCATTGAATATTATCTTGAGCTATGATTAAATATTACCTTTTCATAGGATGAGTCTTTGTCTACTCTCAATTGCTGCTTGCAACTGTGTGCTGCAAACATTTCTAAAATATTTTATCTTTTCCATTGTTTTTTCTCTCTCTGTATGAGTGTGGTTAAGATAGAGGATATGTCTTGTAAAGGGAGAGTCTTATTGAATGCTCTTGAACCATTGTATTAAGTGATAACTTCTTATACTCAGCTAGGAGCCCCAGATAAGAGGGTTGTTTAGTCATAATCACCATGCTCGTAGAGTGGAGCATTAGTGGAGTAAACTAGGGTATTTCTATTACCCAAACCTGTATAAACCTCTATATTATATTTCATTTCTACATGTTTTAATTTTCAACATCATATATTCCAAGAAATAAAATTGGATGTGAATACATTGAAGAGGGTGGACTGTATTTCAAAAAATATTTTAATAACTCAATTTACCCCCCCCCCCTCAAGGAGTTATTCAGGCAATCATTATCTTGGACAGAAATTTGTATCAGAGAAGGTGACTTTTCAGTTCTCAACTATCAAAAGATGAATTTCAAATATATATCATCAAAATGGTTTCTATGGCTGATAACTGAGAAGTTATATCAATGGTTATATCTCCATACATAAATGGTGAAAACTATTGTTTCTAGAATGCATGCAAGGTCATTTATCTAAAGAATCTTGGTCTAAATGTAAATCTCAATGTAGTTAAGGCCTATGAAATTCATATGATGCAACTTAAAATTTGGGATGCTTCATCTGATGAAAACTGTGATCTAAATTAAAAATCTATTAATTTAAATAACTATGGATTAAAACTAGATGAATTTAACTAGATCTCTTAATGTCAAACAACACATGAAATGTGGACTAGTATAGTAGTATCATATGAATGTATTGACAATGTAAAGTCTCTTAGATATGATACATCCAAGATTATGTTCTATAGTTTCAGAATGGCTGAGTGTGATATGATTACAAAAATAAATAGAGGACTCACTAAAAACAAGAATAACATTTATTCCCTAGGAATTCCTATTACTGCTCCTGAATAATCATTAAAAGTTCATAGATTATTTCCACCAATGTGGAGTCAAATCTCTACTGTCATCAAAAAATATAAAGAGGTAAAATATTTCAAGATAAAATATCTCGTTGGAACTCTTATTATTTATGAAACTATGATGTAATTTGAAAATGAGGATCCCAGAATAATCAAAAATGAAAATACTACCTTGAAAGCCTATACTTCCAAAGATATTAAAAATAGTACAAGTGAACAAGTTTCTGAAGTATCTAGAGAAGAATACTTCTCATGAAACGCTGAATCAAATGATTACATGCTCAATTTTCATGAAAGTATTAAAAAATATAACAAAATATGACGATTGAAAATACCATTAAACAAGAATTGAAAGCATGGACATGACTATAAAGAGTTGAGATGTTATGAATAAAAAAGGTATGACTCATTAATTTTGATTATTGGAAAATAAAAGAAAAAATAAACACAAAAAATAAATATTTCAAGGAAACTGGATATAAGAAGTTGAAGAAAGCTATGATGGCTACATGGAGTAAGTATGAATATTCTAGAGATTTTACATCATCCAAATCAAAAGATAAATTTATAAATCAAAAGGCCATCATATGCTTCACGGAACAATCGAATGAGGTACATTCTGACTACTGTTCTAATCATGATTCAGAATATAAAGATTCTACATACAAAGAATTAAATGATTATAACACCATGTTGTAAATTAGGTTTGAAATACATAAAAAAGTAAAATAAATTACTTTGAAATTCCTATTATACATTCATTTGTGAAGAAGAAAATATGAATAATCAAATATCAGAACAAAAAGACCAGCATGAAGAATCTACCATTCTGATTGCTGAAAAGGTCAAAACCGTTGAAAACCTTCAGAAGGATATCCAAATTTTTAAATATGTTGAAATCATTTTTACAAAATGAGAATAATATTTAAACAATATTATTGTTCAAAATAAAACTAGAAAATAAAATTTGTAATTAAATGAAAAGGTGAAAATCCAAACATTACATAAAATACATTGTTCCATGTTCAAAAAGTAAATATATTTCTAATGTTACTTGTTTTAGTTGTATTGAAGTATGACATTATGAAAATATTTGTTATTTGAAAAATCTTCAAATCAATTGAATTAAAAATGAATTTCATTCAAAATAATTTTCAAAAAAAATGCTATGTTCGTTGGAGAATAGAAGTAGGTATGTATTCCTAAATGTATCTAGAAAATATTTCAAGACCCAAAATAATTTGTGTATCAAAGAATTATTTTAATTGACTTGTATGTGTAGGAAACTTTTTTTATGAACAAAAATTCATGAATGGTTCATGGATAGCATTTTTTTAGAAATATGAGTGGATATTACTCCAGTTTTCCTTCTTTATCCAAATTAGATGGAGGTAATTTCATGTTTGGAGAAAATTTAAGTGGGAAATTTTTTGGCATTGGATCCGTTGGAAATCCATAGTCCATCCTTATAAAAAAAGTACTTTATGTTTAAAGATTGAAGCAAAAAATAATTATTATTTCTCAACTTTATTATAATGGTTATTCTATTGATTTTAAAAATAATTACTGCTTATTTTTTAAAGTTGAATGTCTTAAATATAAAGCACCCAGTACAGACAATTATTACACATTAGATCTTAATTTTTTATGTAAAAAACATTAAATGGATTAAATGTTGAAGTTGTTGAATCATGGATTTCGAATAGAATGCTTGGACATTACAATGTTCATTCCTATAGAAAATTGTCTAACAAATTTTGATTTATGACTTTCTTGATCTTAAATTTATTTGAATGAAATTATGGGATTCCAGACAAATGGGAAAGAAACATAATTCATCGTTCAAGTAAGTTAAAGAAGTTTCTACTTCTATACCTCGTCAACTTATCCACATGGATTTTTTCATACCAACTATAATTTCAAGTCTTACTGGTAAGTCTTTTTTTTATGCATTATTTATTGGTTTTCTTAGATTTATATGGGTTTACATTTTATGAATTATAAGTAAATAACTTTCAGTGTTTATTGTTTTTTGTAAACTTTTAAAAAATGAAAAATATGTCAAAAATATTTCATTAAGAAGTGATCAAGGAGGTGAGTTTGAGAATCATAAATTTAATTCTTACTAGTCTATGTAATTAATTAAACAACATTTTATTCCCCTATGAAACCTAAAAAAATGGTTTTTTTGAAAGGAGAAATAAAACTTTGTAAGAAAATTTTATAACTATGTTTTGTGAATATAACACGCCCAATCATTTTTAGGTTGATGTTTTTAACACAACATGTTATATCATTAAAAGTGTACTAATAGGTATTATTTTGAAGAAAACACCCTAAGAGTTATTGAATAATAGAAAACCAAGGTTAAGATACTTCAAAGTATTTGGATGCAAGGTCTACATCTTGAACACCAAGGGTAATCTTGAAAAATTATATCTAAATACTGATGAATGTATCTTCCTAGGTTACTATAAAACTTACAAAACATATATAGTTTCAATAAAAGGTTAAGGATTGTTAAAGAATCACCGTATGTGATATTTTATGAATGTGATCCCTTCAGTCACAAAATGATTCAGTTTTATGATTAAAATAATTCGTTCAATGATATGAGACCTAGACCCTTATTTTATGACACAAAGGATGATGATTTGGAACATGAATAATTTAAACCAAATCTATTAAGGAATAACATAGGAGAATCAGAAAGTCTGTTTCCTAGAACAACAAAAAACCTTAGAGACTATACTATAGATATAGTTATAGTAAATTTGGAACAAATTGTAAGGACTAGAGGAAATGTAGAAAATTTAGAAGTATTATCTTCATTTTTATCCCAATTAGTGAATAAATTTGTAGAATAATACTTATTATATAAAATCTCGATTTCAGCAATGCCAGAAGAACTAAATAAATTTAAAGGTAAGGGAATTAGTTGAATGAACCTTGAACTATCTTGTAATTGGAATAAAATTGGTTTTTAGATTTATGAAAGGTAACCATGGTGTAATAACTATAAATAAATATATATTGGCTTCCAAATTATATAATAATAAATAATGAATAGATTATGAGGAAACATTTTACCACATAGGAAAATTAGAATCCATTAGAATTATTCTAGAATATGCATCTTATATGAATTTTAAATTATATCAGATGGATGTAAAATCTTCCTCTTTTAGTGGTTGTTTAATGGAGGTAGTTTATGTAGAAAAACTTCTTAGTTTTCAATATCCTCACTTTAAAAATTCTATTTTTATACATACCAAATCTCTATATGGAATTAAACAATCCCCAAGGGCATCGTATGAAAGATTAAACTCTTTTCTTATATCAAATGGTTTTATAGTAAGAATATCAGATCCTATACTATTTAAGAAAACATGTTTTTTAGATATTTCACTAGTACAAATATCGGTAGATTGTGCTATTTTCGGCTCAACATTTCAAAATATTTGAAATGGTTTTTCAAAACTTATGAAAAAAGAGTTTGAAATGAGTATGATGGGAGAACTAAACTATTTTATAGGATTTCAATTTTATCAAAAAGATTTCATGCAAGTTTTAAATCAAATAAAATACCTACTTTGTAGTATTAAGAAGTTTATAATTTAAAACAAAAAAACTCATTCAAATCTTATAATCTCTAATATCAAACATCGTTGGAATGAAACTAAAAACTAGTTGACAACAAGTTGTATAGATGAATCATTGGAATTTTTTATAGCTTACTTCACGTAGACTGTACATTATGTTTTCAGTATGTATTTGTGAAATATTTCAGTCTAATACAAAATAATTACATTTAAATGTTGTGAAAAAGAATTTTTTGATATTTAAACGGAACCATAACTATTTCTTTTATTTTTACAAAAAATTTTGATTTTAATTTAATTTCATTCTCAGATGCTGAATCTGTTGGATGTAGATTAGATAGAAAAATCACCTTAGTAACCTGTAATTTTCTTTATAACTCTCTTGTATATTTTTCAATTTAAAAATGAACATTATATAGCAATATCAACTTATGATTCTCAATATATTTATACTAGATGTTGTTTTGCATAGGTGTTGTGGGTGAAATAAACCTTAATGGATTGAAAATTTAATTTTAATCATGTTCAAATGAGATTTGATTACACCGGTGTTATCAACATCTCAAAAATTCTGATAAACCATTTGATAACAAAGAACATTGACTTAAGACATCACTTATTAATAAATCATGAATAAAAAGATGGTATTTCTTTAGAATTTATTTTTGCATAAATAAATTTGTCAGATTTTATTACTAAAACCTTGTCTGCTGAGAGATTTTATTTTATTAAATCTAAATTACTTATGTTCAATTTTACAAAGTAATATTTTATATAAATTTATTAGTAATCACATTATTTTGTTTATTTAGATTTTTCTTTGCACCACCATTTCATGTAATTGTCACATCCCATAGGCCGTGTCACCTATGCTTAGTAATAATTAATCAGATATTACTATGTTACTCCTTGTTTTTTTCAATCAAAAAGGGGAGAATGAGTATCATATCTACACATGAAATGACTCAAAACCCATTTGAAATCTTCTTTCTATTTGCTCGAACCCTATCTATACTTGACCTCTCGACCTTACAATCCGAAAAATCTTCAAAAAATGGCCAAAACCAAGGGATCCAATGCTGGTTGATCCGGTAGAATGAAACTACATAAGATACCAAGAAAATTGTTCAGCTGTAGAGCCTTCTATTCTAAGTGGTTAAACAAAAATGATATGATCTTCAAAAGGGTTATAAATCATCATTATTGGGAATATGTGTTTGATTCATCATGGATCCCCTATATTTTTTTTTAGAAATAAACTTGTTAAATGTATGAGTTTTTAACTTTTATCTCCTGAAAATATGAATACTCAATCACTACCACAGTCATCAAAAAAGAGCTATCCCTTACATCATTTAATCTCACTTAAATGTTGAAATCCCATCATGAAGGTTATCATTTATTATACTACTCTCTATTGTCCATATATGGTGTGTAACGTTCTGGTTCCGGAAGCCACCCAGAGGCACCCCGTACCTGGTTGGTCACATGGCCTCAATCGCATTTCCCTGAATGCTAAAGGCTGTAGACTAGCAGCGAGGGCCTTGGGTGTGATAGTGGGGAAACTATGCCATCATTGGTAGAGTAACCCGGCGGAAGAGAACAATAACAATAGCGTAAGTAGTAATAATCCATACAAAATTAAATAGTGGAATAATGAAATATAATAAACAGGATAACACACACACACACACACATATATATATATATATATATATAAATGGTGCATGATACATATGTCTAGGAAAGCAGCCCAACAAATCACAATGATGGAATACAAACAATACTAAACCAAAGTACAAAAGAGAACAGATAACAAATCCTCAGCATCACGAGCCTCTGATTGGTCCCATGCTCTCCAGCTCCACAACAATCAAGTACTTGAAGTAGATGGGTGCTTGCCCTTATCTATACCTGCATCAATATAATCTATTTGAGCCCAAAAGAATGGCCCAAATTGGGTGTGATACTAAATCCCAGCAGGAAACCACCACATGATTTTTTTCCTAACAGTTAGTGAATATATGACATGTAATAAGTAAAAGAAAGTAGTAAACAAGGAAGTACATACCATTAAACAATCCACAGTTTCAATGCATTCAATTTCATATATCATGCAATAGTAAATCAAAGCTGTTAATTACAAAGAGGTAACACTCTGGAAATTACTCACAGCCTATCTACTCTGGTCCTACCTGGAAACAAAATCAAGTAGCTAAACACCAAAGTTAACCCTCTAGGAATTACTCATAGCCTATCTCCTCTAGTCCTACCTAGTAACACAAGAAACCCTCTGGGCAGTACACTTAGTCTAACCCCTCTGGTTCAGCTTAATCATAGACTCTCTAAGGAAGCACTCACTGTAAATTCCTCCTATAGTCTCGTATTGGTAACTAAAGGCACTCTAGGGAACAACTTATTCCACATTCCCTCTATGGCCCATGTTGAGGAACTACAGACACTCTGAGGAATCACTTACGTCAATTCCCCCAATGGTCTCCATCGTAATCAAAACAAACACTCTGGAGAAGCCCTTCCGTCCATTCTTCCTATGGTATACTACACCAGGTTCTCACAGCCCTGTGTAAGTCAGACAAGTATAAAAACATGCATCAGCCAAAGTAAACCTCAAGAACTACAAGGCAAGTAGTCTACAGCAACAGCATGTCAGATAAACAAGATCACTCCATCTTACAAAACTAAGCATGGGGAAAAACAAGGCAGCCTAACAGGCTAAGAAAAACCAAACAGCCAAAACCAAAACATGTATGGGAAACACATCTAAAGCATAGAAATTCATCCTATTCACAATCAATTCAACCTCTACTCAAGCATACAAGAATAGCAGACAAAAAGTAGGGATAAAACAATAAATACACAATACCCTGTTCCTGGGTATAGGTGATTTTCCACATATAACTCAAATATTTTCAATAGAAAGGCACACACCACCTACCTCAGTGTTATATGATCGATATAAGTGAACTTTAATCCTTGAATCTCCCAAGAAAACCGTAGATCTACAACATGCTAAAAACTCTAATCTGAAGATAACATGAGAATGATGAGGAATCAGGAAACGAAGCTCTAGCAGATGGAAGAGCTTACCGAGGTGATTCCAACGCAATCAACGGTGGTATATTTCGATAATAGACACTTTATCAGGAGCTCGAAGGAAGATCAGTGTCATTCTCTTGCTCTCAAGTGAACCAAACCTAGAAGGAGGTGGTTCTGTCTGTCATACACTACCCCGATGCATTTAATAAAAAACATAAAGGGAATGTACTTTATAAGTACACAGAGTGCACTTTCCTTCACCGACCCCTATATTATGTGTTCTCCAGGTCACCACACACGGCCGTGTGCAGGGCTGCTACACAGCTAGCACCCGGCTACCCACGGTAACCGAGTACACGATGTATACTCATAAAGTACACAATGTGTACTTAAGAAATTTCCCTAAAACTATCTTTTTCTCAAAAATGACCAGAAAAGGAAAACATACCTGAAAAAAAAGATATGGGTTCATAAAAACATCCCCCCTTAAATTTATTATTCCCCAAAAATCCCTACCAAGGCAGCAGAGAAGAAGAATCCAAAAAAAACTCCAGCCACTATGATCGTACATCGGCCTCCCTCTCCCAGGTCTCATCCTATACCTACCCATTCGTCCATAGCACTCGTTCCAGAGGGACTGACTGACCACAGAGGACCTTAGTAATGCGATCAACAATCCGGATATGATTCTCCTAGAATGATAAATCTACCTCAAACTCAACCTCCTCAGGTTAAAAAACATGATATGGGTTTGAGAAGTAACGTCGATGTTGAGAAATGTGGAAGACGTCGTGCATAGCCCGGTACCTATAAGTTAATTGAAACCGATAGGCGACCAGCCCAACTCTCTCCAACACATTAAATGGCCCAACGTACACTAGTGAATGCTTACCCTATCTCATAATCCTCATATTACCCAACCTCGGTGTGACACGTAGGAAAACCTGATCCCCAGCCTCGAACTCCAGGGGTCGTCTTCGCTAATCAGCATAAGACTTCTGTCGAGACTGTGCGGTAGCCATCCTCTTCCGAATCAACTCTATCTGCTCTGTGGTATCTTGGACAAGACACGGTCTTAGCATAGCTTCTTCTCCTGCCTCCATCCAACATAAGGGTGACCAGCATGGCCTACCGTACAAATCCTCATAAGGTGCCATCTGAATAGTTTCATGAAAACTATTATTGTTGGAAAACCCCACAAGAGGTATGTGCTTCTACCAGGAGCCTCCAAAATCTAAAATGCATGATCGTAGAATGTTTGAAAGTACCCGAATCATACACTCGGAATGACCATCTATCCAGGGATGGTAAGTTGTACGCAAAAGTACATGTGTACCCAAAGCCTTATGAAGCACCTGCTAGACCCAAGAAGTAAAACGAGCATCCCTATCTGAAACAATGGAGTGTGGAACCCCATGTAGATGTACAATTTCATGAATGTAAAACCTTCCCAAATCATCAACACTAAAGGTCTCCTTGATCAGCATGAAGTGAGAAACCTTCGTGAGTATGTCAGTGAAAACCCAAACTGCATCATTCCCTCGGGGAGACCTCGGAAACCCGGTCATGAAATCCATCTCTACATCATTCCACTTATACTCGAGAATGGGTAACTTTACAAAATCACTGATGGTCGTTGATGCTCTGCGTTTACCTACTAATATGTGGAACACTTCATTATGAAACCAGCCACATCTCTCTTCATACCAGGCCACCATTACTGACGGTGTAGATCATGATACATCTTGGTGACACTTGGATGAACTGCCCAAACTGAGGAATGAAACTCCCACATCAACTCCTCACATATATCTCCTAGAAACCATGAATGACCCTGAAAATGCAAGATATAATCCTCGTCTATTGGACATCTTTGAATAAGGTTCTCTCCTGACACACTTTCCTTTAGGACTAGGCCTTCTAAATCTGATAGTTGTCCCATTATCACTCGATCAAGTAGAGTAGAGGTAACAACAAAAGATGATAGAAATGTTTTCCCTTGTCTATAATTCACCTCCAAATGAATATTAGAGAACAAAGTAATAATCCTCCACTGACTACTGGCCTCTTGAATTACCTGCATCTGAGTCCTCCTACTTAGTGCATCAGCCACTGCATTGCCTTTCCTAGGCAGGTAGTCAAGGTCAATGTCAAAATACTGAAGGTACTCAACCCACCTTCATTGTCTCAAATTTAGGTCACACTGAGTGAAGATATAATTGAGACTTTTGAAGTTGGTTAAAACCATAAAATTCTCTCCCAGAAGATAATGTCTCTAATAGTATATGGCATGAACAACAATAGCCAACTCAAGATCGTGCGTCGGGTAGTTCCTCTTATGTGGGCTCAACTACCGAGACTAGAATGAAACAACTCCATCCCCTTGAATAATCATTGTTCCAATCCTGATACTTGATACATCATAGCACACATTATAACTCTTTCCTGGCCTTGGTAATACTAGTATCAGTGTTGAATTCATCCTCCCATCCAGCTCCTGAAAGGCTGACTCACAAAAATATGACCACATGAAATTTGCACCCCTATTAGTCCGACCCGTCAGTGGTGATGCTATGCGTGTAAAGTCATATATGAAATATCTATAGTATCTACCCAGCTCTAGAAAACTATGCACCTCAAATACGTTCTTCGGTTGCTCCAAAGAAACTACTTCCCTCACTTTCTCTAGGTCTACTGATACTCGTGTCTCTAAGATAACATGACCCAAGAAGTGAATATCATCCATACAAATGTTCCATTTTGAGAGCGTAGAATTTAACTTATGCTCTCTCAGTGTACTCAACATCATCTCATGATGGGTAGCATGGTCGTGTCAAGTGTGAGAGTACACCATGATATCGTCCACGAAGACCACCATGAAGGAATCCAAGTATTGATGGAACACTCGGTTCATCAGTTCCATAAAAACTGCATGTGCATTCGTGAGACCGAATGGAATAACTACATACTCATAAGACCATACCTACTCTGAAAGGTCATAAGAGGTATATCATATGGTCTAACGTGCAACAGAAAGTAACTGGATCTCAAGTCAATCTTTGAGAACACACGGGCTCCTCGAAGCTGATCAAAGAGATTAGCAATCCTCAGCAAGGGATATCGGTTCTTGATCATCAACTTATTCAACCTCTGATAATCCAAACAATTTCAGAGGGTTCCATTTGCATTATTCGAAAATATAATAGGAGAAACCAAAGGTTAAGTACTTGGTTAGATGAAATCCTTTACCTGTAACTCCTAAAAATGTTTCTTGAGCTCCTGTAACTCTGGCGTAGCCATCTTGTAAGGAGGAATGGACATCGGTGCCGCTCCTGACATAAGATCAATAGAAAAGCCTACCTCTCACTCTGGAGGGAAAACCTAAAAATACTTCTCGAAAGACTTCCCTAAAACAATCCACCACTGGAGGAAAGTCCATCTGTGAAATCCCCTGGTCATCTAGATATAGACTAGAAATCTGGGATGTAACTCTTCCCAACCCATGATGCTCAGGTCCAGCTCTGCTCCACTGGACATCCCATTCTATCTTATGAAGAAAAGATCCACCCTATGGTGATTTAAAACTCACCCTATGGCGATAACAATAAAAAACTATCTATAAGGGAACTAACCTGTCCATTCCAAGAATGACATCATAGCCTATCATCTTTAAGACATAGAGGTCCCATAAGAAGTGACACCCACCAACCTCTAGAGGGAACTACTTACACTGTCTCACACTAGCCGTTCTAGTCCCCAATGGTGTGTCTAGAATCATGATATCAGCATATGAAAAGATGCAGAGCCCAAGGCTCTCCAGAATAGCAATAGATATGAAGTTATGGGAAGCCCCTGTATCAAAAAGATCATAAGATAAAACTCAGGAAAATAAGATTGTACCTCGAACTATAGAAGGTTTTATATCCTGCTCCTACTGGGTCTGCTCCACTGCAAAATTCTGGCCTCTTCCGCAGCCCTGTGACCCTGCCTGACCACTCAGAGTTGGTTCACCCTTCTATCACAGAAAATGTGGCGATTGACTACCACAGTCGCGACATCCACCTCGGCTTGAACGTCCGGAAGAACTCATGTTCCCAGAAGGATGAGAAACTGTGGGTGCTGCTCTAGAATGCGGATTAATAGTAGAACCCCTTTCACCAGCAGCTGGTAAGAAGATATGATGGAAATGCTGAAGATTCCCCATCTTTTCTCAAGATCGGCACTCCACTGGGTCTCTCGGGTAATGTGGTCTCCTACGCCCGCTCTTCAAGCACTAGTATCACACCACCTGGCTACCAAATGAAGTGTCTCACCTCCTTGGTTCACCATGCGAAGGCCCCCTGCGGCACATCTGGTTGTCAGAAGGAGGAATGCTAACTCAGAATGTCGAACCTCATTGGTACGCAACTCACGAATCCATCAGATTGTGCTCCATGAGCAGTGCCTGGTTGATGATAGAAGCAATGGAAGACAACTAGAAAATGTTCACCTGAGATCAGATGTTGTTCCTCAGACCATCCGCGATCATCCATGCTAGGAATAACTCATCACCTCCTAGAATAGGTGTGAAGTGCTGCAGATCTGTGAAGCGAGAAGAATAGACCATAACAGAAAGAGTACCCTGCTCTAGTCTCATGAACTCTCGATCTCGATCAGCCCTCAAAGTCTCTAGATAGATGTAATCATAGAAGTCTTGCTGTAACTTATCCCACTTCATAAGATTCTAGCATCCTGCCTATGAGATCACATCCCACTATCTGTTGGAGGAATCCCAAAGCATGTACATAGCAAGCTTTACCCTCCTCTCCTGAGGCGTCTCCAGATACTTGAAGATAGAAAGCATAGATTTTAAACCTGACTCTACTGCCTGAGGTCCTCCTTCCCCTTTGAAGTTGGGAGGATGCTACTGCTAGAAAACCCACGTCAACTATGCCATAGAAGGGGCAGGATAAGGTAATCCTCAGAAGGTCTTCATGAACCTCATAAATCCCTCTCGGAAATGTGCATCACCACCTGTGTCTAGAATGACGGCTAGTGCCAAGACTGGCACAACTTTAGGATCTGCAGGTAGTCCTTGATCAGTCATGTCCGGTGTCTGATCGTTTCCCTATTACTAGCGTAGAATTTGAGGATGTCTCGGTGGAATGACTCTGGAAGGTCAAGTTCACACCTTATATCAAGATTGTCAAGGACTGAGAACTAGAAGAAATGGTGGTAACGGGAGAAAGAAGGCATTCAAGTCTTCCAAACAAGGATACATGGCATGTATACTTAACTACACGGCGTATTCGTATAATCCATTCACATGGGTGTGTACTTCTGCCAACCAAGGTCATGTAACACCCCATATATGGCGTGTTTTCCTTACAAAAGGTATGCACTTGAATCCTCTTACCATGCCCGAGTTCCCTTACATTGCTAGGCCACAAGGTTCTCATAGAACACGAATACATGGCGTGTTAGTGCCAGACATAGCGTGTACCAGACGAGCTTCAACGACCCGTGTTGTAATAGACATGGCCGGATACATAGCTCATACTACACGGCGTGTTTCAGAGGGACACAATGTGTACTAGGAATATTTTTCCAACCCGTGTTGTTAGTGACACGACTGTATTCCAAGAATTACACTACACTACGTGTTTAATATTGACACGGCGTGCATTAGAGAAGACTCAAACGACCCGTGTTGTTAGTGACATGGCCAACTACATGGTCCTATAACACATCGTGTACATCCGGTACCCGGAGTGTCCTACCAAGGATTCCAAACCCTGTGTCCCTACCCACATAGTTTGTGAAACGGTTAGATACTATATGGCGTGTACATGTGGTACATGGTGTGTACTAAAAAAACAGTTTCATCCCAAACAGAAGAACACATGGCGTGTATTCAACATTACATGGCATGTATTCTGGGTTTTTCTTGACATTATGCCTTATAAACAACTCCAGTACCCAGAAAAACACTGAAACGAACCTTTAAGTTCCAAAATCTGATTCATGAAGTCCCATACTCCCCGCAAATCAAATCTTGGCAACTTACATATGTTATAAACTAGCATAACATGGCAATGATCCACCAAATTCCGGTCTGGGGGGCCCATAACACCTCAAGAACCAATTTTTGGCATTCATTCTACCCAAACATTCAAAATTTAATACCCTATCATCAAAGCATCTATCACAACATCATGCATATCAAGAACAACATCTATCACAACAACATGCAATTGCTAATGCACCCTAAATATCATGGCAAGAATTCATGACATGTGATTTCTAGAAAGTGCCTATATGATGCATGAGATGGAATACCCTCATCTCATCGGGTTGAAACAGAAATAGAACCTCAATAACATCAGCAATAATAGCACAAAACATGTGAATCACTCAAGGTGAAATCAAATCAACTGTAATAATTTTCAAAACAAGAAAAATTGTAATAAACGAGGTAGATTGGCTTTTCCCTATACACGGGTTAGCTACTCCCGGGCACAGCTTATTGCCAAGTACCTATTCTATCATATCCCTTGCTATAGGCTCCAAATAGTAATCCAAGATAAAATAATAACTTTGATACCACTTTGTAACGTCCCAGTTCCGGAAACCGAGCAGAGGCGCTCCGTACCCAGTTGGTCACATGGCCTCAAGCATATTTCCCCAAACTCCAGAGGCTACCGACTAGCAGTAAGGTCCATGGGTGTGATAGTGGGGAAATTATGCCCTCATTGGTAGAGTGACATAGTGGATTAGAACAATGACAATAGAGGAAGTAGTAATAATCCATACAAAATTAAACAGTGGAAGATTGAAATATAGTAAACTTGAGCAGACACATATATATAAATTATGAATGCTACATATTTCTAGGAAATAAGCCAATAAAATCACAATGCTAGAATAAAAATAGTAATAAACGAAAGTAAAAAATAAAATAGATAACAACTCCTAATCATCGTAAGTCTCAGCTTGGTCCCATGCTCTCCATCCCCACAACAATCAAGTACTTGAAGTAGGAGGGCGCTTTCCCTTATCTATACCTGCATAAATATAATCTATTTGAGCCCAAAACCTTCGCCCAAATAGGGTGTGAGACTAAATCCCAGTAGTCAACCACCACAAGATCGGTGCCTAATAGTTAGTGAATATATAACAAGTAATAAGTAAAAAAATCAGTAAACATGGAAGTACACAGTGGTAAATAATCCACAGTTTCAATGCATTCAGTTTTAAATATCAAGAAACAGTTAATCAAAGTAGGTAATTGCAAATAGGTAACCTTCTGGGAGGTACTCACAGCCCATCCTCTCTAGTCCTACCTAGCAACACAAGAAGCAGCAAAACACAAAAGTTAACCCTCCGGGATGTATTCACACCATATCCCCTCTGGTCCTACCAAGTAACACAAGCAACCCTCTGTCCAGTACACTTTGTCTAACCCCTCTGGTTCTGCTTAAGAATAGAATATTAGAGGAACAACTCACCATAACTTCCTTTTATAGTCATCTATCGATAACTAATGGTTCTCTTGGGAAGCACTTATGTCACATTTCCACTATGGCCCGCGTCGAGGAACTACATACACTCTAAAAAGGCACTTATATCAATTCCCCATATGGTCTATTATCATAAGAAAAATAGACACTCTTGAGAAGCCCTTCAATCCATTCTCCCTATGGTCTAATACACTAGGTTCTCACGGCCCTGTGTAATTCAATTAAGTAGAGAAATGTGCATCATCCAAAGTAAACCCCGAGAACTACTTGGCTATCAATCTACAACAACATAATGTCAGATAAACAAGATCACTCCATCATAAAAAACCAGGCATGGGGAAAAACAAGGCAGCCTAACAGGCTAAGAAAAACCAAACAACCACAACCAAAACATTCGTGGGATAAAACTCCAAAGAATAACAACTATCTCTATTCATAATCAAGTCAACCTCTACTCAAGCATAAAAGAAATGTGGGAAAACAATAGGGCTAAAACTGTACGCATGCAATACCTTGTTAATGGGTATTTGTGATTTTGCACATATAATTCATATACATTCAATAGAAAGGAACAAACCACCTACCATAGTGTTGTAGGATCGATATAAGTGAACCTTAAGCCTTGAATCTCCCAAGAACCCCATAGATCTACAAAACAGAAAAAACACTCAACCAAAGATAACCTTAGAAAGAGGAGGAATTAGGAAACCAAGCTCTAGAAAAAGGAAGATCTTACCGAGGTGATTCCAACATAATCGATGGCAGTCAATTCAGATAATAGACGCTCAGTCGGGATTTCAAAGGAGTATCAGTGTTGTTCTCTCGCTATCAGATGAACCAAACCTAGAAGGAGGTGGTTCTATCTGTCAGATGTTACCTTGGTGCGTTTAATAAAAAAAGAAAGTACATGGCATGTAATTTATAAGTACACGACATGTACTAGCCTTCACTGGACCCCACATTAGGCGGTCTCCAGGTCACCACACATGGTCGTGTGCATGGACACTACACGAACAACACTTGGCTGCCCACGTTAATCGAGTACACTGTGTGTACTCATAAAGTACACGGCGTGTACATAAGAAATTTCCAGAAAAAACACTTTTTCCCAAAAACAACTAGAAAAAGAAAACATACCTAAAAAGAATATTTGGGTTCTTATATGGTGTTACTCCTATGGAAATCATGAAGTCACTCTTTGGAACTACTATTGTGTAGAATAATCATGTAAAGACCCTTAAACCAGAAAAAAAGTTGATGGTGAAGTTTACTCAATCTGGAATTTCATAATGTAATTGTGAGTTTGAAAAAATTCTTTTTCAAGAAGTATCTTTTCTTTATCTATTTATTCTTCAAAATCCTATCATCCTTGCATGATATATCATGATATATATGTTTCATGATTAGAATAAGTCCCTAAACATGAATCTTTATGGACAAATCCTTACTCTAATTTTTGTAAATGATGGAGTTATCTTAGATGGTAATGATGAAACTCAATGTAATGGTTTGACAACTCTCAATCCAAATATTTTAGGAAAAAATTGTTTACATTGGGATGTATCTATGATAAAGTTGATTCCTTTTTGTTCGATGCCAAAAATATAACATGTTCATATTTAGGGGGAATGTATCAATCTGAAAAAAACAATAATTTTGGATGGATTGTCTCATCAGTCTAATCCCATACAATGCTTTTTTGAATAATAAGAACCAATATATTTTAGAAGGGGAGTAAGGATTTCTATTCATTCACGATATCAATCTACTGATCAAGAGAGAACCCTTCCTTTATTTTCATGTCCACTGGTTTAAAATACAAATCAAAGGATAGAAACAACTATCAACCGAATGTTTTCTATTGGTCATGACAAGTCTATCTCTATAAGGACATGATTATCCCCACTTTTAGTTCCCAATCACTCTCTAGTTGTGGAAGTAATTGATGAATAGGGATCTAAAAAATAGATTCTCAAGAATCATTCCATGATGATAAAATAAAAATGCTTCTGAAAAATATCTTGTTCACAAAAATCGTACAGAATTTAACCAAGAAATAGAATCTCCCATTCCTCAAGGTACTCAGAATGAAGATGTACCTAGATTTGCAGGAACCTTTTTTTAAGTTAACCTCTTATATTAATATTCTAAAATTTCAAGTTTCTGAAGTATATCGTTAATAAAATAGCATCTATGAAAAAAAAATCTCTAAAGATGATGTTCAAGAAATTATGTTTTTGGTACAATCAGTTTTTGAAAAATACCAAGAAAAACATTATATTGAAAATATTATCATTTAATATATTCAATCAAAACTCTTGGAACTGTCACAAGTTGTAAACTATGTCACTACCATTGTTGATTCACTTCGGTGTGAATCTGTGAAAACATAAGTATGTCAAGTATTATAAAGATCATTTGTTGGTTAATTTGGAATATTGTGAGTTGCAATAAAAGAATATATTGGAAGTGTTTAAAAATCAACAGAATTGTTGAGTTTTATTCTTAGAAAATAGATTACAGGCTCTCAGGTAAACCCCTTGAAAATGAATAATCCTATAAGTTTCATTGTTACCCTTCTAATAAAGATAACTGGATACTATATGAATAATTATACTAAGATTGAAAAGAAAATTAAAGATCTATATAAAGTAGTAATTAAAAATCTTAATTAATTATTTTCATATAATGATAAATTTGAGAAAGATTATTTTGAATAATCATATAAAAGAGATGAACCCTCAAAAGAAAATAAAATTATGCCTCTCAAGGGAATGTCAGAAAATTAGGTGGATGTTTTGAAGAATATAATCTCTAGTTGTGAAAGAAAGGGGATATATAGATCCCAATTGTAAATTTATTTCAAAGGATGTATAATAGATTTAAAATCATTCTAGACTTCTAAAAAATGACTTAGTGAGACTAATTTATGTGTGTTTGGATAAAATCTTTCAAATCCATGGAAGAAGGATGTCGAGACCCTAAATCTATAATCTATATCAGTATACCTCTCAGTTCCTAATGGAAATCTTTGAACTGTTAGTGGATCAATCCAGGGAACACCAATATTTTTACATAGATAAATCTTCTTACTTCCCTAAATCGCTCTCTGAACTTCCCTTTAAACATGTAGATAACTTTGATATGGTTATAGCACACCTAGCTACCTGCAACATTCAATTAACACCAATCAGGGTTTCTCATGAAGATAATGCTAGTCATGGAGCTTCATAGCTAATTTTAGAAGATTTTATTAGTACAAAAACTGACATTCATATATTATTGTATTCATTAGCTCACAACCAACCCCTCTCATTAAATAAACCACCTCTTAAAATCGGGTTCTAATTGACCATTTAATACTTATTCCTCCTGATTTTTATTATGTTTTAGTGCGTATTGGTTGGGTCTTTCACAAACATCTAAATCATGAAAATTTTTTTGATAGCATTTTCCACATTTTCATCATTTTTAATCATCTTCTTCAGTTAACTCTAAAATTTATTTTATAAATTTTATGATAAATTAATATTTTTTTACTAACTTTACTTTTTAAAATCGATTATATCATAGGTGTTGTTTTTTAAGTCATTATTTTTTTACCAAGTTTATATTTTTATATCCTTATTTCTATTATAATATTTTAATGTTTCCTTATGAATTACTCATTCTATCATTCCTATTATTTATAACTAATATCTTTTTGAAGAAAAGTTTCCCTTCTTATAGTATTTTTATATCACACAATGGGTGAGAAGAAAATGAAAATTAAAAATTTCACTTATATTAAAATTTATTTCTTATTTCAAAATAAATATTTTTTTCCAGAAAAAATTAAAATGATATCCCATTATAAAATTTTTATACCAAATTTAGGAAATATTTTTTTCTTGTTATCGGTTTTATGATAATCAAAAAGGGGATATTATTTTGAAAAGTATTATTCCAACACATCTCTTCAATATGTGTTTTTATGATTCAAAAAATCCTTACTTCCGGCATGTTTTTTAAGTGTTTCATATTATATTAATATTATTCTGTGTGATCAAGTATTTATCTTACACAAGAACATTATCTAGAGAAGCATATGGAATATATTTAGTTACTAAGAAAGAGAAATGACAACATAAGAATTTATCTTATGATATTCGACTAAGTCAACCAAGAAAGACTTCACGTCGAAAATTTAAATACTAAATGGATTTATTCTTTTGAGGAAGACTCATAGTCAAAAGAATCAGAGTAGAAGTGAACGAATTGTTAGTAACATTTTATCTTATAGAAATTCAAAGACTGATTATGTAACTCCCCGACCCCAGTTACCTAGAGTTGGTGCATTATTACAAAACATTGGCATGAACAAAAAATATCAAGTCTCGAAAGACTGATTAGTTTAATAGCCTTGGAAACACTAGATACATTCATAAGTATTACATTACATTATAAAGTGAAAAACTACAAAAACATAGTCCCCATATTCCACACTCATATCCCTATAGACTATCCCTGCAAGTCAATCATAAAATACTTATTCACATCCTAGGAAAAACAAATCATAGAAAGGGGTGAAATAATATGCTCATTAAGGATAAAAATATATTGGAAACTTTTATAAATAAGCGTAAACATTTAAGGCAATGTATAATTAAAACAAAAGCCTTTTAAACTTGAACTTCAGCATTACATGTCAAAAATAAAATGAAATAATTCCATTTAATTATTCACATTGATATTCTACTAGTCAAATAATCACATGCAATATCAATAACGACTTTCATAATGATGGAATCCATAATGCTAGACTATCATAACCACAAAGTCAAGGCTGTGTGCCAAGATTACAAATAATATGTTTTTTCAAGGCCTTATGCCAAGACACTAGTCGGTCTCATGAGACCTACTAATGCATCGAAGAGATATAGAGGGCTCCACCCGTCACTTACTAAGTCCAATGCATTCCTCATATGAACAGGTTTAAACATAAAACATTCATATTAAAACTAGCATACTAAATGTCAATAATTTCTCCACAAACCATGAATGGTAGAAAAATAACACATCCACAGTCAAACATATCACAAAACCTTCAATATAATATGGATGTTTTGTATCATAATAAATAAACATAAAATAAGCTTAAAATCCATCAATGTATGTTGACATAGATGAATTCAAAACTATTTGAGAAAAATATCTCTTTTTTGAAATCATTTAAAAGTCACATAATTATAAAAGAAAACATTTACATTCAAAATATTCTAATAAACTTGTAAGATTTGTCAATTTTATAAGGGTGGAAAATAGTCGCACCCGCCGCATAAGTTAAAAAGACATTCTTATAATAATTTTTTCAAAAAGGTTATAAAGGTCTTTGTTTGGAAAACGACAGAAAGATTACTTTCAACCCAAATTATAAGAATTCAAACAAGGGTATAAATGACTTTAACCCATAGTCTAGTAAATAGTAAAAATGTTTTGGAATACATTTTTAAGAAACATGGATGTGGATGATAAAGAGGTCCCAGTAGATAATTACATATAAACAACCTCGGATAATGAAGAGATTGTTAAATAAACCCTTACCTTGTACTTTTCCTTGGTTGAGGGTAGGTTAACATCTTGTATAATGATGAAATAATTGTTATTAAATTATAAAACAATGATATAAATTAATATTATGTCATATATAATCTTTTAATATTGCTTTGTTAATAATATTTTAGTATTATCGTCATTTCGGTCATTTCAGGGTTCACTTAATCATTTTCTTTTATATGTTTTGTTACATAAGTCGTGTTTGTTATGGATAGGTTGTATATTATTCATATCTATAATGACATCAAGTCTTTAAACATTATTTTTAATCATAAAATGAAAATTAGTCTTGAATGGATACGATGGGTAATGAATCTCATCGTGTTCGTGGAGACGGTAATCCATACGTACGCACGAGCGACAATATTATTCTTTTGATATTAAAATACTATATAATTGGATGTTATATCATCTATAAATAATCATTATCATGTTACATTTATTATTTACATCAATTACACATCCTTATTATACCCATTCAAATAATAATGTATTGAATAACAATTACACCACGACATGGAGACGGTAAGTCGTACGTACGCACGTATGGTGACATTTCATTCAAAGGATGGATAGAATAATTAATATGGTTGTACCATATTTATAATAAAATCATAGTATATAGAAGATAATGTATTTATTATTTTATAATGGAAACAACCAATAGAAAGGTAGTGGAAGAAGAAAGGAACATGATAGAGGGTGGTGAAATTATTACCTCTTCTTCGGGTTCTTCCTTTTGATTTGATCAAAATGGATCCTTAAGATGGATTTTTGACTAAATGAAGGTCTATAAAATTAAGTGAGGGAATGTTAGAGGATATTTTTGTAGGGTTTTTCGAAACCAAAGGGCTCTAAAGGTATGAATTTGAGGGATGGGTGGTGCCCTTTTATTAGAGGGGTGAGGGGCACCTTAGGAAAAACTAAAAGTATTATTTTATAATAAATTTATATTTGGTTTATAATTGCTACAAATTAATTTATTTCAAGGATAAGGTGGGTATGGGTCTAAATCCTATCAACCAATAGTTTTTAGACAGGTTTGGGTCACTATATTAACCTTATCTTATAGTTTTAACTCTTAGTTAATTAGTTTGACATTTACCTTGTCTCTTTGATGTTTTATATTATATGGTTAATAAACATACTATAAACTTCCAAGAGAAACCCAATAGGTTCACTAATGTCACATATAATATTATTTAGGCCCTTTTTATGATCCTTATAATTTTATTAATATTATATCAACCAATAATATTGTATTTGTTTTAAAAACTCATTTATGTCAATTTTGAGATTATTTAATAATAGATTTTTGTTAAAGTCCTAACAACATTATTAAATCAAAATAAATACATTTAATCAACCCTAACATGTCATATTAACCTATAATTTTTTTATGGCATAAAAATATTCAAATTATATTTATTTTAACATTTATAATACCATTTATTTGATTCTTCCATTAATAAGGAAAACACTACATCATCATTGTGTCAAAAATAAATTTAATTATCTAATGTTTAAAAATTATAAATAAAATACCATTATGTATGAAATCGTTTTAGATTTATAATAAATATTTATAGTTTAATAGATGACATGCATAACTCTATTTAAAAATTGTTTTACTAAAAGATATATGCTTATGTCATTTTTGTATTTACTTTAACTTGGTTAATATAAAGTGTCATTATCACTTACAAGTGAAAATGGGGTCCCAAAATCGACCCAAAGATTCCCATGGTCAGAAATGTATCATCCAATAATTTTAGGACATGTTTTAGGGTAATTTAATATTATTATAATATTATTTTTTATCCTTATTTACCGGATATACCCATTAACCATGGTAAATAAAATATTTACCGAAGTAATTATAAAAAATGTCCAAAAATAAAAGTTACATATTTAATAAATTTGGGGATCCTAATTATAAATATGGAATCCATTTTTATAAATTAAAAACACAGAAGTGGCAGAAATTAATTATCGTTGTCAAAACAAAAAGCGTATTTTTAAGAAATAATAACTATAAATAAGCTAACACTTACTTATGTCCAGTTTAAATGTGAAATTATGTCCAATGAAAAAAAATTGTATTAAATGGTAAAAATATAATCTAATTATACTTTAAAACCACTCAAATTAATAACTTATCACTAATAATTATTTCGATTAAAAAGTTGTTTTTAATTAAAATTAAGTAATTTTCACTATTCATCAAAAATAGGAAGTTTTCAGAAAATTGCCAAAAATTCACCCTAAGATAATTTCGGTATTCCAAATCCAAAAATGAAGTCCATTTTGAATTATAAAATTTTTAAAAAGATAAAAAGTGGGTACTACTGTTCATAATGGCTAATTTGATTGGTTATGGTGTGTTAGAACTCAAAGTTGCGTATAACACACGCTATTGTATTATTCAAAGAGAAGCGTACCATGGATGATTGTGGTGTTACATTCTCCCATCATTAAATAAATTGTGTCCTCGCAATTTATACTCGGTATTGGAAACATGGTGTTGACATTTCAAAATATCTTAGTTGAAATCCCACATCGAAAAATGGATTAATGAGGCCTCAATTTTAAAATAAAGAATGGTAAGTATGAAGGTTATAGAAAATAACACATACTAGGGTTCTATGTAGGAAAACATGGATATATAAGAGAAAAATAATCTTTGAGTTCTGATGGAGGGTGATCGAGAATATTATAATGAGAAAGTTAATGATCTGAAAGCCATAAACATGTGATGGGTTGAATGGTATTTGATTACCCCGTAGGAAAAGTAAACAGACAACGTTTTTGTTCTAAGTTCCTTTTCATAATGTTAAGGAATTTATTTATGAGATTTTATAAGATAATAAGGAGATATACTTACTTTATAATTAGAGTTTTATCCATTAATAAATTTATACCACAAACTCATATTTCACTCCAAAACATAATAGAACTCAAAAATACTCTATTTATCCTAATCGTATAGGGTTCCAAATATAATCATATACCATTTAAATGATGAAAATTATTTTGTAATAACCTGGGACGTTCTGTAGGCTAGTGGTAGGTAATAAATGCCTATCTCATAATGATTGTGGGATCGATTCCTGCAGCTTTTTCCGACACGACAGGTTATCGCCCGACCTGCAAGTTGTCCTTTTTCCAAGACTGTAGTATTATAATATTCAAAAAATAATCATAAGAAATGTTTTATCCTTAAAAAATACTATCCAAAGTTCAATGAAATCCATTATAAACATTATTTTTATCAGAAATTCCTCTTTCCAGACTCTCTGTAAAGGGTATCTAACTTCCAAAATCAATTGTAACATCAGATTCTCCAAAAAAAGTAAAGATTCTCCTATTGTCACTTACTGAAAATATGATTACCTTAGTCATATTAAAACATTAATGAAAAAACACTTACTGCAGTACAATCCTAATATATATCACATTATTGTTATAACTAGAATATAGTTATTGAATCCAAAAACACAAATACAATAATTATTCAAATTCAACTGTAGTAACAGCATAAGCTTGGCCTTTATCCCTTGGAATTTTCTGAGGTATGTTTCCTTGGATCTTAGGACATTAATTTGAATAATTGCTCATTTCCCTATAATTATAGAATTCAATGTTGATAGTAACTTTCTTTCTCTTGCAATCATGAGCTTGGTGGCCTTTTTCACCACACTTGTAACGTACTCCCATTCCTTTTAGGCAAGTACCAGGGTGTTTCATCCCACATTTACTACAGGATGGATATTAAACTTTTCCCTTATTCCCATTATTTCCATTTCCAGAGTTTTCATCAGATCTCTTCTTCTCTTTCACTACTTTAAAGTCATAAGGCTTAGAGAATTATTTTTCTATCTTGATAGCACATGAGACATTGTCTTCGTACGCCAAGAAGGATTGTAAGACTAATGCTCAATGAAGAAATGGTTTTAACCCATAAATGAAATGATGAATATTACTCCTTTGGTTATATATATAATCTATTTTATTCCTCACTGACCTTGTAAAGTTAGCCTCATACTTTGCGACACTCTCATCCTCCTTTTTTCTCAGACTCAGAATTTGTCTTTCCATATCTTCTCAATGGTCATGAGGAAAGTATTTTTCTAAGAAAATCTCTTTAAACTTCCTCAATTCCATATTTGATACTTCATCATCTTTATTTTTGTTTTGAATCAATGACCACCATTAATCAGAATCTCCAGTGAGGCAGTAATCTATAATAATAACTTTTTCACTTTAAATACTCCCCAAGAATGGAATATTTTCTCTAAGGAATTTATACATTTCTCAGTAACAATTAGATTTTTACTCCCATTTAATGTTGGTGGTTGTAGCCTCATGAAGCGGTCTAACATTGATCCTTCACGTTGTGGATCAGGGTGCTTCATACGGGTAAGGTTATTATTCATAACCTGAGTGTGTTTTCCTAATATAGTGAGAAGATGATCAGCACCAGTTGCATAACCCGCTCCACTATAATTATCTTGAGTGGGAGGGAAATCCCCACATGGAGTGCGTGCATTGATTCGGTTTCCATTCCTTCCACTAGGAACCATTTCTAAACAATGTCATAAACTAGATTAGTTTATGAATCAAAATACATAATTCCAAACATGTAAAACACTAAATATAAATTGAAAAGTGTATGGATATAATCCATAATAATAAAAATGTTTTCTTTGTGGAAGTATATACTCCTAAACCCTTCATAATGGTTTATAAAGAAAATGAGAATTATCCTAAGCATATCCCCTGGGAGTGTCGTAACCAGGAGTGCAGGAAGGCCCGTTGTCATTCACCAATTCCCGTTCGAGTCTATCTCAAAGCGGTGTTTTCGGGTTTTATCACTAGGTACATATATGGAAGAGACACCTCTACCTGCTCATATCCTGACAGGGATGTATTTATCGGAAAACTCACAAAATCTCTACAATACCAAAATTCTATAAAGTTCTTCTATTAAAATCCTTAAAGATTATCTTAGGGATATTTGCTCTAATTTGTGTTTATCTAAATATAGTTTTCAAGGTTATTACTAAACTTCCTCTGATACCAACTATAACGCCCTGACCCCAGTTACCCAGAGTTGTTGCATTATTACATGACATTGGCATGATCACAAAAGATCAAGTCTTAAGTGACCGATTAGTTTAGTAGCCTTGGAAACACTAGATACATTCATAAGTCTTACATTACATCCTAATGTGAAAAACTACAAAAACATAGTCTTCATATTACACACTCATATCCCCTCATATTATCCCTGCAGGTCAGTCATAAAATACTTCTTCACATCCTGGGAAAAAAACATAGAAAGGGCTGGGCTCAGATGCTCAGTAAGGATAACAATATACCGGAAACTTTTATAAATAAGAATAAACATTTAAGGAAATTTATAACTAAAACAAAAGCCTCTTAAACATGAACTTCAGCATAACATGTCAAAAATAAAATGAAATAATTCCATTTACTAATCCACATGGATATTCTACTTGTCCAATAATCATATGCAATATCAATAACAACATTCATAATGATGGAATGCATAGTGCCAGACTATCATAACCACATAGTCAAGGCCTTGTGCCAAGAATACAAATAAGATTTTGTCAAGGACTTGTCCCAAGACACTAGTTTGTCTCAGGAGACCTACCGATACATCGAGGAGCTATAGCGGGATCCACCCGTCACTTACTAATTCCAATTCATTCCTCATATGAACAGGTTTAAACATAACATAAACATTCATATGAAAACTAGCATATGAAATGTCAATAATTTCTCCATAAGCCATGAATGGTATAAAAATAACACATCAACAGTCAAACATATCACAAAACTTTCAATACAATATATAAGTTTTTTATCATAATAAATGAACTTCAAATAAGATTAAAATTCATCAAAGAAAAACTATTTGAGAGAAATATCTCATTATTTAAAATCATTTAAATGTCACATAATTATAAAATTAAACATTTCCTTTGAAAATATTCCTATAATCTTTTAAGGGAAGATTTTGATATTTCATAACGGCAGAAAATAACCGAACCTTCCATATAAGTTAAAAAGACATTCTTACCTTAATTTTGTCTAAAAGGTTAAAAAGAACCTTGTTTGGAAAATGACAGAAAGATCCCTTTCAAACCATTTTATAAAAAGTCAAAAATAGGTATAAATAAATTTAACCCATATTCTAGTAAATAGTAAAAATGTTTTGGAATAAATTTTTAATAAACATGGATGTGGATGATTAAGAGGTCCCAGTAGATAATTACGTATAAACAACCTCGGATAATGAAGAGATTGTGAAATAAACCATTACCTTTTACTTTTCCATGGTTGAGGGTAGGTTAACCTCCTGTATAATAGTGAAATAGTTGTTATGAAATTATACAATAATCATATACATTAATATGATATCATATATGATCTTCTAATATTTCCTTGTTAATAATATTTTAGTATTATCGTCGTTTTGGGTGCTCACTTACTCGTTTTCTTTTATATGTTTTATCACATAAGCCATATTTTTTATCTATTGGTTGTGTATTATTCATATCCACAATGACATCAAGTCTTTAACCATTATTTTTAATCATCAAATGAAAATTATTCTTGAATAGATACGATGGGGAATGAATCTCATCGCGTTCATGGAGACGGTAATCCATACGTACGCCCGAGTGACAATATCATTATTTTGATATTAAAATAACATATAATTCGATGGTATATCATATATACCGAATCATTATAACCTTTTATTTAGTATTTAAATCAATTAAACATCATTATTATACCCATTCAAATAATAATGTATTGAATAACAATTACACCACGACGTGGAGACGGAATGTCGTACGTACGCACGTATGGTGACTTGTCGTTCAAAGAATAGATAGAATAATAAATATGGCTTTAACATATTTATAATAACATCATAGTATATAGAAGGTACTGGAGTTATTATTTTAGAATGGAAACATCAAAGATAAAGGAAGTGGAAGAAGAAAGGAACTTGAAAGAGGGTGGTGAAATTGTTACCTCTTCTTTTGGTTATTTATTTTGATTTGATCAAAAGGGATCCTTAAGTTGGAATTCTGACTAATGAAATTCCTCTAGGATGAATTTAGGAATGTTTATAGGATATTTGGATTGGGTTTGGCCGAACCAAAAGGCTTTTAATGTATTAATTTGAAAGAAGGGGGTTCCCTTTTATAAGAGGGGTGTGGGGCACCTTAGGAAAAACTGAAAGGATTATTTTATAATAAATTTATATTTGGTTTATAATGGCTCCAAATTAATTTATTTCGATTATAAGGTGGGTATGGGTCTAAAACATATCAACCAATAGGTTTTATACAGGTTTGGGTCACTATATTAACCTTATAATTTAGATTTAACTCTGAGTTAATTAGTTTTACATTTACCATGTCTCTTTGTGTTTTTATATTATATGGTTAATAAACATACTACAAACTTCCAAGAGAACCCCAATAGGTTCATTAATGTCACATATAACATTATTTAGGCACTTTTTCTGAACCTTAGACTTTTATGAATATTATATTATCCAATAATATTGTATTTGTTTTAAAACCTCATTTATGTCAATTTTGAGATTATTTAATAATTGATTTTTTTAAAGTCCTAAAAACATTATTACTTCAAAATAAATAAATTTAATCAACCATAAAATGTCATAGTCACCTATAAAAAAATTTTATGTCATAAAAATATTCAAATTTTATTTATTGTATCATTTAATTACAATTTATTTGATTCTTCCATTAATAAGGAAAACATTGCATCATCATTGTGTCATAAATAATTTTAATTATTCAATGTATAAAAAATATAAATAAAATACCATTATGTAGTAAATATTTTTTTTTTCTAATGAATATTTATAGTCAAAGAGATAACATGTATAACTCTATTTAAAATTTGTTTTACAAAAAGATATATTCTTATGTCATTTTTGTATTTACTTTATCTTAATTAATAAAAACTGTCATTATCACTTAGAAGGGGCTCCATGGGGTCCAAAAATCAACCCAAAGATGACCATGGTCAGAAATGTAACATAAAATAAGGTTAGGACATGTTTTAGAGAAATTTAATATCATTATAATATTATTTTTTACCCTTATTTATCAGATTTACCCACTAACCACGGTAAATAAAATATTTACCGAAATAATTATTCAAAATTCCCAAAAATAAAAGTTACCGATTTAAAAAATTTGGAACTCCTGATTCTAAATAAGGAATGTATTTTTTAAATTCAAAACACATAAGTGGCTGAAATTAATTTAAAATTAATTCTCATTGTCAAAACAAAAAACGTGTTTTTAAGAAATAATAACTAGAAAAATATTGACACTTGCCTACATCCAGTTTAAATGTGAAATTATGTCAAATGACCAACGTTGGATTAAATGGAAAAAATATAATCTAATTATACTTTAAAACCACTCAAATTCATAATTTATCGCTAATGTTTATTTCTATTAAAAAGTTGTTTTTAATTAAAATTTAGTAATTTTCATTATTCATCAAAAATTGAAAGTTTTCACAAAAATACCAAAAATTAACCCTAAGCTAATTTTGATATTACAAATCCAAAAATAAAGTCCATTTTTAGTGATAAAATTTATAAAATTGCAAAAATTGGGTACTACTATTCAAATGGCTAGTTTGATTGGTTGTGGTGTGTTAGAACTCGAAGTTACGTATAACACACACTATTGTATTATTCAAAGTGAAGCGTACCGTGAAAGCATAAGGTGATAAAGATTACCTTACATAGAACAATTTCAGTGTCTTACAAAAAAGGTATTCAAAGGTGAATTTTATGATCAGCATGTATCTTTCGAAGATAGTATTGTATATATTTTTAGGACTACATTTTATAATCTCATGATAATTAATTTCAATACTTTTGAGTACATAAAAAAATATTATGAATTTAAGGGAATATATGTCTATGAAAAACTTACATTGAATATAAAATCTCAGAGTGATAAAAACTCTCGCACTATGGTCATAAAAGAAATTCCATTTTTTGAATTAATGGATACATACCCTCCTTATCTTATCATATGAGGATTGTTGTATAAATAATTCGACCATTAGATCTATCCTTTTCTCAATGTTAATATATAATATATATTTAATAGTTGGAAACATCAATAAGTGTGTATGTGTGGAGTAAAGAATGTGAAGTGACAAAAATAAGGTTACCCCTATAAAATACTTGAGATTTGTACATATTGAAAATCTATACATCAAGTGATAAGATTATATAAATTATCTATTTCACTGAAGATAATCTCGATATATGCTTAAATATTTTATTTTCTTAGGATGAGTCTTCAACTACTGTCAGTTGTTTCCTGAAACTATGTGCTTTAAACATTCCTCAAAATTTGTATCTTTTTCACTATGATTTCACTCTATGTATGAGTGTGGTTAAGACTGAGGATAGGTCTTGTGAAGGGGTTTCCTGGTTGAAATCTCATAGGCCTTTGTATTAAGAGAAATCTATTTGTACATAATAGGGAGCCCCGGGTAGAGGGTTTGTTTAGTGAAAATCACCAAGATCATGGATTATAGTGTTGATGGAGTGGGCTTGGGGATTTCTGTTCCCTGAACCACAATAATCCCTTGTATTCAATTTCCTTTTTGTATGTTTTACTTTTCCACTACATATATTCTCAATAAAGAAAATTGGATGTGTATACCTCGAAATTTGTGGTATGTATTTCAAATTATCTTTTAAGAACTAAATTCATCCCCTATTGAGTTATTACATTAGTGGTTTTCTAAGAAAACATAACCAAATATTTTAGAATAGATGATTACAATGGAGGGATATAATTAGGGTAAGATAAATGATGATTATTGGGGAATATAACCAGTTTTTACTTGTGGCTTTTTATTATGAGAAGTGGTTAGTAAAAGAATCCATGTTTGGGGGGTGACAACCAACATGGAAAGGATTAAGACATTATAATGAGCCTTTTAAATATCACGTGTTAATACCTCTTTATATTTTTTTCATATTAAAGGTAATATTTAGGTTTATATTTGAGTGGATCATAACTCTAAAAAGTATTTAAGGGTTAAGAAATTTTCTATTGGAAGTTGAGGTACTTTATTATAAATAAAAAAGTGATATTTATTCACCCCTCCAAATATAATTGATCTCATAAATTGGTCCAACAAAACTATAAAGAATAATATAACCACATATGTGAATGAATATTCATATGAAAAAGGATTGTTCATGCCAGTGAATTTTCATATTTTAATGGAATACATATTCAAATGAATCTATATATGCAAATGGACCACATATAGGAATTTTTATATGTGTTATACATATAAAAATATCTATTTATACAAGTCTTCAAATATAAATAAATGTATATGAATATATTCAAATGGGAATTCATGAGTGATGTTTTATGAGGATAATAATATAGAAGACTCCAATTAATATTACATTAATTGAAATGATAATCAAAAGGGTTCAATTTAATCCATGATTCAAGTAGACACAAATATTGTATCAATATATGAGTTGTTTCTTATAAATCAATTGGGAGAAGTACCAAAGGATTTGTGCTATGATGGAGGTTCCATAAAAACAGTAATATTATGAATTTTTACATGAAGGATAGTAAATATAATTGGATTTTATGGAATGAATAATGAATAATTTAATAGGTTTGTGGAAAAAAATGAAGAATGAGCCACAGTGGTATTTACTATAGATGTATAAACGATGAAAGAGTTTTGTTGAAGAAAGATGAAGCCTTATAAGTTAAAATATATATATATAATTATTATGTGTGGTTATTACAGGATAGGTTATGTGATAATGTCTATTATTATGGGTGTAATTAATTCTATGTAATTAGGAATTTCAAATGAGGAGAAGTTTCTAAATATCAAGGAGGATTTAAATCACCGTAATACTTGGTAATTCAAATCATGTTTTTACATGATTTTGAAAATACATAAATTTATAAGATAGGTAGAGGAGAACATTATTGATACTAAATTTACTATTATTATCATGTATACATATATATTTTATGCTTTTAGAGATGAAAATGAATTTGAAGATCAGATATAGAAACTACAGATTATATTTACTAGTATCCAAGAAGAATATAGATATCTAACTCTGGAAAATTATTCACATCCTAAATATTTGAATAATTGAGAAGATATCTAGTGAAAAGTATATGAACCAAATAATAGTAGGAATAAATAACTACGGAGAGAGATATAGTGTAGTTTTATCAAGTTCACTGAAGAAAATATGAATAATAAATGGAAGAGAAGAGAGAGATGTGCATATTTGTTTGTATATAAAGAATAAGAAGCATAATAATAATAATAATAATAATAATAATAAATAGAATAAGGGAAAAGTTTTTTACAATTTTACTGTATTGAAATAATATCATAAAGATATTATATAAAGTTCAAGAAAATAATAACTAATTATAATAAGTCTTTAACCTGTGCAAGAAAAACAACATTCCAGCCAGTAGCTGTGTATATGAAGAAGGTTTCATACACTATTGTTCATACAAGGGAACAATAAGTGGGGTTTCTTGTACTATTTTATGCAAGTAGAAATAGAAGAATAAGTAATATAGAAACAAAGTAACAATACAACATTCAATAGAAGTATCAACTGTTGGAGGACTTTTTTGGGGTTGTAAATCGACAGGAGAAATTGAAGACTGCCTATATCTATAGTATAAAGATCCAACAAGGTGCAGCAATTGGACCAGATTATCACCAATCTCTGTACCTGATATTACTTTCTATCCCCATACTAAAGGTTATGGAACCACTCTTCAGTTTAGGTTTTTTTGAGATAAACCATTGTATTCAGTACCTCAGTATTGTGAAGAATCCATATATTAGTCCCCACCAAAAAAACAAGGACTATATACTATTATTTAGTAGTGCACCATTTAAAACATCATGTGCCATCCTTCACTCTATTTTAACATGTTGTATAAAAAAGGAAGAGATAACAGGAAAATAAATATCATATCTATTCTAAGAGGTAAAGGGATGAAAAGATTAAATTGGAATTAGAAGTTCCCAATACATATTCATACCTCTCAGTATTGAGCACATCCCTAAGAGGTCTTAATATATTATAATCAATGATAAATATTATTTGTTTAAAGATCATATATAGTAAATATAAAAAAATGGTAATCATAGGAATGCTCAAAATTTTAAGCTTTTCAACTTTGAATATCATAAGGAAGTAATGTGAATATTTATAAATGTCAAAAATAAAATAAATAAAAAATGATACAAAAATTTCAATAACAGAAATAATTATTTACATTGCATTAAAAAACCTCAAATACTTTCATATACATTTATAATTTCAAAATATTAAAAATTAATATCATTTTCAAGAAAAAAATTAACATTGTTGAATCCAAATATGACTATTTAGTGCACAATATATACTATATTGAATATATATATAGAAAATCTATTCATCTCTACATTGGATTTATGCTCTAATTGAATAGAAATTGTATTTATAATATTGTATATTTGGGATTAACTTATTATCAATAACTATAATAAATATTAATTTTAACTATTTAATTAGATCTATACCAAGAAATATTATAAACCTAATAATATTAGAAAATTATAAAATGATATAAGTATAATATTCTATTGCAACACATAACATACTGAATTTTTCAATTCTAAAAACAATTTATTTTAATAAAATAAAATATAATTAAAGAAAAATTAACTATCATTTTTAATCCTATGTGATTTTACACAATATCGGAAATAGGATAGTTAATTTATATTTCAAATCATGACAACAAATGTAATATCATATTTGAATAAAGGAAATAAGTATTTACATCAAATTAAAAAGGTTTACGATTAAAACATGTTAAAAATTGATCTTTAATGATTACCTTACACTATATTAAAAATTTTAAATTTAAAAATAAGTAAATGATGAACTAAAATCCTTACTGAAAAATATTTTATATAAAAATAAATATATACATTATGTGCATGCTAATAATTCTCCAATATAATTTCAGGATTATAATTTATTTTAAAAATTGAGTCCATTTCATCATTATATAAAACATTTTATTGAATATCATCTAATTCATCTAAAATATTAATTCAATATATGCCTTTTTTGAACATATATCTTTGAATAACATCAATAATAACACTTATTTTCTATTTTAAATGATTGGTGGCATGGAAAACTTGTTTTTATAATGATTTTCGAATGTAAGGCCCATCAATATAAATCCAACACTTCATTTTTATCAATTTAAATTCAAAAATTATATACATGAAATATCAATCATTATATTGATTAAAACCACTTTCATTTCATTATAGAGACTCTACCATGTGCGTAGTAATCCAATATGATTATTTTATCAACAACTGCCTAATAAGATATACTTTCTGATCAACGTTGCATGTCTGATCCAATAACATAATAAACTACTATTCCACTTAATTATACATCATCATGTTCAATTTCATTGTTTTTAACATGACTATTTATATTTATTTCTTAACCATTCACAACTAGTGCTTTATACTCACATGTCACATTATTCAGACCAATAGAAAATTCTATTATCTTTGGAAATACAACATTTGCTAGTAAATTATAAACCTAAAATATATCAATATATTTTTATAATATTTATCATATAATTAATTCATCTAAAAATTAAATATCTTACATTTCATTTTAATTAATAATGAAACCCTTTTTTGCGTAAATACTATCTCTTATTAATATTAAAAGAATGATGATTTATTTTTAAAATTTCTTTGTGTTCCCTAAAATTAAAAAAATAAGATGTGTGATGTTATATAATTTATTATATAAGATAAAAAACATAATATTATATTTAGATACATGATATAATCATCATTCACACCATATTTGAATAGAATTAAGTGATAAGCCATCTTCCAATTTTTCAGTTCATAATGTATATAAGAAATATAACCCAAATATCCCCCTTGAATGGGATAGTGATGGAAAGCTAGTTCAATGGTAATGTATTTTCCATATTCATTTCCAGTTGTTCAAATACTCCTTTTAACATAATTACCCTTATACAATGTGAAAAAATACATGAATACATGTGTTAAATAACCTTTCATAATGTAACCTTTAGGAAGATTCTTATTTCTGGAAAAATATTTCATAATAGAAATCATTATTTCAATAGGATATATCCACCAACAAGAAACAATACCACCTAATACACTCTCAATAGAAATATTCATAGTCATATATAACATATATGTGAAAATTTAAAGAGGAAAATATTTTTATATCACAAATAATGAAAGGGGAATATTTTTTCAATTTCATAATAATATTCATGCTCATCATTTTCACAAAAATGGCTCTTTTAAAGTGATATAAGAGAATCACATAAAAAATTAAATTATTTTTAGTACATAATTTATGCCTATTGGAATAATATCATACAACAACATATGATAATCATGCATCTTTTATGATTTCTTTTTTACTTCCTTTATATTAACTATTTGGAATTGTTTCTTGAATAACTATTCAAAACCATTAGACAATATAAAACATGAAGGATTTATTTCATAACATTATTTTTCATTGAGAACAAATAATAATGAACCTTCGAAAAATTATCGACAATTAACTTTAGAATAAGTCTAAACTCAATACCCCAATTCATTAGGTCATGGAGAGAGAGTAAATTATCCTTTCCCCCTTAATATTTGAAAGAACCAAAAGTAACATATCACAAACATTTTTCTTAATCTATGTTATTTCTAAAAAATTATGGAATAAATAAAATTACTAGTAAGTAAGTTCAAATAAAATAATTTCAATTACATCTAGAATTTCAAGAATGTTCCTTATTTTTCTAAAATTAACATTGGATTTTCCATGAAAAAAATCCACACCTTTAAATTATTTAAGGGTATAATCCCCTAAAAAATGATGTTCATTCAATCTATATAACATTGTTTATTTTTAAATGATTATTCCTACATAGATGATCCATAGGTTAAAATATATGATATTTTATAAACCTTGATGTTTACTAAAATTTTAGTCTCCTAGAATATTTATTTTCATAAAAATATGAAACAATAATTTCCCCTCTATACTCAAACCAGACATAATAATATATATAGGTAATTAATTATATCTAGATATCAATATACTCATAATAGTAAATATATTTTCTGTATACATAAATGGATGAATTTTATAAGTATATATAAAAACAAGCCATATATTGTGTAAATTATTCATATGATGAAATAGGTTGAACCCATCACATGATAATCTCAATAAAAGATTTAATGCTTCAAATACATAAATATATTGTTTCCTATTATTTTTTCCTATGTTAATCCATCTACAATATAAACTAATTCATTTTTATCCATATTTATTCCATCTTCATGAGACTGCATATTTTTTGACACCTATTTTAAAATATTTCATTCATGAAATCACCTAATTCCTGTGATGTTCCACATTTCTTTTTCTATTACATGAGAGTGGGTTCAATATTTATTATCATACCATATTGATGCACTAAAATATTTTCACTCATTCAAGTCTACAATCTATTTAAAAAAACTGAAATCTTTAGGACATTTTGGGATGTTAATAGATTAAAATATATTTTTTCTAATCAAATTTTGTTCTATGTAATCATTTTCCGAAATTAATTCATAGTTAGGTAGTAAATCCATAAAAATGGGAAGAGATAATTAATTAATTAATTAGTAAATTCGTACAGCATCTTTCCATGATAAAGTCATATTAAAAAGTTAAGTGTTTTCATTTTACCGCTTACATGAAATATTGGGGTTTGTAAATCTACCATCAACATTTTAACTTTATTTACTTTATAATCCAGATAAATATATGAAAATTACATTCCCATATTCATGTCCTCTAATTATTTTATACATATAGTTTTATATTAAGACATGAATGGAAAATGAACATGTATCAAATTTGTCATATCAATTCACTTAGTTAATTCGTAAACATTATGCATCCAAATATTTTTTTTATTCTTCCAAGAAACAACATTTAGGGTTATCATATAACCTATATACCAACAGATACTAAATAAATATTTTTATAAATCCCAATCCATAAAACACCAAAAAAAGTCATTATAAATTCAAATTTTAATTATCTTACAGTTATAAAGAAATGAGGAGCCATAGGGTGACATTATCATGCCTCGAGCCGTACACCTATGAAATAACCAAGGATGTGCATCCTAAGATCTTGTAATATTATTGAAACCATCACATCAAGAGGAAAAAACACTCCACCGATAATATTTAGGACTCTGATTAATAAAATCCACACCAGAAGTACATTGATTAGAAGAAAAACCTCACTAATAGACTGAGAAAACCACCACCACTAAACATCGACCATGAAATCATGAACTTAAATGTTGTTGAGGATGAAACACCATGAACCACTAACTTTGGACCAGAATGAACACTAGAAACACATCTAGGATGCTTAAATAAGAGACTAATCTCTCTTAGGGACAAAAACTGGTTAAAGAATAAAAATCACCACACCCCTAGCCCAGAACCTCCACACTTTCTCCTCAAGAAGGATTTTACATAACAAAGTTGTTCTCATTTAACCTAATATAGCTAAATCAGTTCACACTTCTTATAAGATACCCTATACATAGAAAAGAAAGGAAGATATGAATAAACGAGAGAGGTATAAGATAAGGGAACCCATTGGTTTTCATAAAACCAGTGAAATACCTATAGAGACCCATGCCTTATACACATATTATCACATATTTTTTAAACATAAATATTTAATAATTACAACCCAATGATCATGATGACTAGTGTCTTTGGAATAATAGGTTTGTAATGCATCAAAATGGAACTAAATCATGGAATCCTTCATTTATTCTCTGGAATGATAACATAAATCCATTTCAAATCATAAAACTACATAAGATAAATTAATAAATATATAAAATAAAGGGATGATCTAAATACCTTGTTGGGGAATATGATAAGAAAACATAACATTTGATTCAAAAGGTATAACCTGATATCATAAAAGAGAATACACATTACTATTAACATGGAATAATAACATAAAGAGCATGGTATCATAATATAATATCAATATATTAAATTTGGTAGTAACATAAAACAATATATACACATGAGTCAATGTTATCTTTATAGACAATATCACATGGTGTAAAAAGTCTCATAATGGATTAGTTTTACTCCCTAATCTCATACATAGCATCTCATGAGACTAATGATTTACCCAATGCATTGGATAACTATCTAAACACTCCCATCGTAACATTTTAATGATTAGTTTTTCTATAAAATAAAATCAACCATAATTCAAAAACATAATAATTACCCACGGAAAGAAAATGGGTGCTATAATCAAGCCTCGTATCATAACCAAATGAAATTTCATAATGAAACAATTTGTGAGGTTAACAAAATTCATGTATTATCCCATAAAAGGAAGGTATAAAAATCATGGTATTTATGTGGTGAAAAAATGTACATAATTTATAATAATTTCATAACATTAAATAGAGATAGATAAAGTGAGTTAGAGAGATAATGGTCAAAACACTAAAAAGAGTTGCATAGAGAGATCCCTTACGATGAGCCAGATTTGTCATGCCATTATTTATCTTACATAATAATAGAATTATGTTAATTATTTAGTTTGTTATGAACCCTTTTCAATTTTATTATTATTTTTATTTTATTTATCATTCTATATTCAATTACTTAATCATTTAGGTTCAAGATAGTTTTTTAAATAATGTTTAGATCATATGTCCAAAATATCATTGGGAAGATGAATAACGTAAATGTAATTATTAATTAATTATATCCATAATGAAAATAATGAAATAATTATCATTTTTATACAAAAAAATACCTTTAAATCCAATCATGAATGATAGTTATGGAAAATGAACTATATTACAATTATGGAGATGATAGATTATACTTACACATGAGAAATGTTTCCATTTTTCAACCATCATGATGGAAATAAAGTAAGTGTTATTTTACCTTTATATAATGACCATTATATAATAAATATAATATTATTTCCTTAAATACACTTATATATATGATCCATGTGATGCGGTAATAAAAAATGAATCACATCGCTTTGCAAGGAGATAGTTCACCGTACACATGAATGACGTTATCATTCTTCATTAGTTGGTAATGTAAGAAGGTATATGATATATTAATTTTAAATATTTATTAAAATATAATTAATAATGTATATAAACATTAAATCAATCTTCATTAACCTCTATGATTGCAGATGGTGTAAAATTAATTACATCGTTTTGTGAGGTGGTATCCTCCATACACAAGAAGAATGGTTTTATTTCCCATTTTATAAGAGAGGAGATGGATTTAGGTTATGAAATTTACATAATATAATATAATTATATCGGATATACTAATTTTATTATATTAGGATTATGGATTAATATTTTAATGTGGTGTAATAAGAAATATAACAATGATGCTTGATTAAGAATGATACCTCCTCTTCAGACTGCCTCTTTAGGATTATACCTAAAGCCTCCCTAGATTGTATTAATGATCAAACCATGGAATATAGGAAATATGTAGGTAATTAGGTAAGGTATTTGTGTATTTATTTTCCAAAACACAATGCTTTTGAAGTGTGTAATAGAGAGGAGATGAGGTTCCCTTTTATAATTGAGAGTGAGTGAATTTTTGGTAAATACCCAAAACTATTCAATAATGGAAAGTCACTATAAATAAAAGTCCCCCAAAATTAGTGAATAAATCATATGAGGGAATATAAGGTCTATAAACTTCTAAAAAATAAAAATAAATATTTTTGAACCATGTTATTCTCTTTTCCTTCACGGTTACTTAAATTTACCATCTTAGTTTTTCACTTATATTACTAATATTTTACCTAGGAAATTTATCCTTTAAGACTTAAAAAAAGTACAATAATATATAATTTGGACCCAATTATTATAAATATAAAATAAATTTACTAAATTAAAATATTATGTTTATGTAAAAATAATATTAACACAGACACATGTAACTTTCAAAACTATGTTTTAACTTTAACACCAACAATTAATTATTTACTTATCATTTTAACCAAAAAATAAATTAACCTTATAAAAATTATTATTTTTTAGTAATAAAAATATGGAATCCATTTTATAAATTAAATTTCATATAATTTTTATAATTTAATTAAAAAGTAAACCTGCAAATCCTATTAAATAATGTTTTCCAATAAAGGCATTTTACAAGCACAAGATGGCCATTCATTAACAATATAACTAGTAATCATCATAATATTAATTCAAATTAATTTAAATATATATAAAATATATAAAAATAATTTAAATATTTCTTTATTGGGGCTTATTTTAATTAATTAAAAATTATAAACTTTATGCACTTACAAATAGCTTGTAGAAATGTATGTTTTTAAGCATAAAAATAAACTTATACCAAAATAATGAAAATAAATTAAGAAAATGAAATGAAATATATTTATGTAAATAAAATGGATCATATTTAACTTTAATATGAAATATATAAATATAATAGAGCTTTTAAATTACTTTATTTAATGAATAGAAATGAAATTATTTGAAGACTGAGTAATTTTTACAATTCATTGCAAAATAAAACATTTCTAAAAAATAAAAACAATTCACCCTATGTTAACATTGATATTATTATTTAGAAAATTATGTTAATTTAATAATGTAATTTTTATAAAATATAAATTAATTAATTATATTATTTTCTCGTGAAAATAAAAAAAACATTTTTCAAGTAAACATATGTATTTAATAAAACTTTTGTGTGTATTTTCTAGTAATTTATTAATATATTTATATTTATTATTTTAATTATACACATATTTTATAAATTAGTTAATATTATTCTTACCTACTAATTTAACGGCTAGGTTTTAATAGTCATATTTAAATAAGTGAGTTTTGTTTAGGCTTGGTGTTGCGTGTCATATATGATATTGGAATAGGGTTTTGTTTTTATAAAAGTCATGGTGCTACAGGACCATACAAGAACTAACCAATACATTTGAGAAAAAAAGTAAAAAATAAGAAATTTAAACAAAATAATTCATTGGGACACCCCCCCCCCACCAAACAGCCAAACCACCATATGTACCATCGTATTAGAGTAAGGATGTGGTCCAATGGGGAGGGTTAAGTAGAAAGAGCTTAGTGGGGTGAATGAAAATATTGAATTGATCATGAAAAGACAAATGATATATAAAAAATGATATTCGATGAGATAACCAGAAAAATTCCCACACATACAATCACAAATCTATAAGAAATCCAATCACATCGACCAAGATAGGGTTGAGAATGTTGGTCTGAGTTGTAAGAGTAGTGGAGAAATCTAGACTGGAAAGATAATTTTTTCCACAATCAAAAAAAATATGGAAACTGTTAAATTAGAAAAAAAAATTAAAAATATTAAGAAAAACACATCAAGGAATGAAAGATAGTATAAGAAAAAGAGAGGAATGGGGTAACGAATCCCCTTATACTAGAGAATAAGAGGAAATAATGTTGGATTGAAATAATGAAAGAAGATACTAATTGTAGTATCTAATGATGCTCAATACACAATAGGGTGGGTGAATTGTATACTTTAAATATTCTTTTGGAACTTTCAAAGTTGGTTAGAAACCTTTATATTGTTTAAAAAGGTTTAATAATATAATTCACAAAACCTCTTAGTTCTACACACTTGCTTGATTCCAGAAATATGATTATGAGAATGCAATTCCGGAAAATTGAATCCATAAGTGAAACATAATAAGAGTTTACAAAGATAAGTATTATACCTTAAAGAGTATAGAATCTCACTATATCATAGTGTACAAATGTAAGGAAGTATAATATAGTTACAGTTTCCTTTAAAAATGTAGTGGAAAACATGAAACAAACAAGTAAGAAGTAGTAAATCTTTTAACCCAAAGAGAAGAGTATCCAACAACCATGGTTAAAGGTCCCTTCATTTATACTTTCAAGAAAGTATTTCCTTGCGGCTTACCCTTTCTAAACCTTTTTGATTTTCAAAAAGTAATACAGGGAATGAAAAAGTAAATATGTTACCTGAAATATTAGTACAAAACATCCATAAAACACGAAACCAAAAAATTTCATTAGGATTGGAAAAAATTTTACAACAAGGAAAATTCAACAAAAGATCAGATTTAAACAAAGTTGTCCTTCCTTTTCCTTGGGAATCAGCTTATTCACTATTTATTTGAGCTTCTTAATATTCTTTTGGTCTTCCTCTACTCATTTGAGAATCTGATCATGATCCTCAGCTTTCTTATCAAGAGCTTTGATTCTATCATCCCCAGCCTTAAGAGCCTCTACCTGATCCTTCATGACTTCTTCCTACTTGAGAAGCTTTTCTTCTATATCAATCTGAAGATATCTTTCTCTATTCAATATTTGAGCCATTGAATATAGTTTCCCATTCAAATACTTCACTTCTTAACTCCAAGAATTCTGTTCCACAGTCAGATTTTTTCAAAACTGCTTGTGATATCCTTCATCTTACCATCTTCAATGTCAAAATCCTCCTTGAAACTATCTTTGAACTCATCAAAATCTATCATATCTTCAACTATCTTCTTTGACCAGCTAACCATTTTCTTACAAGACCTTTTGTGGGCATCGTAGTTATTGAATAAATTTTTTAAATCATTGTTAAGCTTTACACACTTATGCATCACCATGGATATTGAATCTGATTTATGGTTCAAGGTGTGCTGAAGCATTTGACATCTCGAGTCAATTCTTGGAAAACTAGGAATGGACCTAATAAGATTCTTCAATGACTAAAAAAATAAATCATGTCCAAGGGATGATGATTCCGAATATGAAACTTTGCTTGGTGAGGGATCTTTGTCTAGCTCGGCATGTTTCCTCTTTGAAGATCCACTAGATTTCTTCTTCTTTACAACACCTTTACTAGGTGTATCAACTACCACCTATTTACCCTTATCAGTTTTTGGAATGGCTTCCTCATCCATAGATTCATGTTCACTATTAGACAATTGAACAATT
Source organism: Viscum album (assembly GCA_963277665.1). Taxonomy (NCBI): domain Eukaryota; kingdom Viridiplantae; phylum Streptophyta; class Magnoliopsida; order Santalales; family Viscaceae; genus Viscum; species Viscum album. The sequence continues at coordinate 1,316,575,650 of OY728128.1, read as the reverse complement.
TTATCTTCATCTACTACTTCTTTCTCAGCTCTTGCCTCATCATCCTTTGGGTGAATGAAGTCATGATTAGAAATTTCTTCCTTCGAGAACTTATTCACATCAAATTCTCCCTTCTTATCCTCTCCATTCTCATCTTTCCCAGGTGTATCCAGCATTGAAGATTCTACTTCTAAGTTCGGATTGAGAGCTTCTTGGATAAGCTTTCTTTCTCAAGGAAATCTTCTACTTTATTAATCAACTTTGCAGTGTCACTACTGCTTTCTACTTCTTCTTAAAATTATTTTTCTTTTACTTTTTTCTGAGTCACAAATTTCTTCCCTGGAGTTTCAGGTAATGCTTCTGCCAGGAAGGATTCTTGTACCAGAATATTTTCAGAATCTTTGTTAGTATCCCTCAGAAGGGATTGCACAATCTCTACTTCAATCATCTTCTCCTTTAATTTCTTTTCCTTCTCTTCCCTTTCCATATACTCATTTATCTTCACCTTTAGAGATTTTTCTTCAACAGGGTATAGACCAAACATGGTCTCCCCTTCTTTATTGTTCTTCTTATCTTCCCTCCACTTAGAAAAAAGCTCATCTAGATATGGTTTTTTCTTCTTAGGTTTTGGAGGTACGGATTGGATTTCCTTGGGCACTGGAGTTTTTTCTTCCACTACTACTACCTTCAACTTCCTCTTCCTTCCTCCCTTTTTGGACGGTTCAACCACTTCTTTTTTCATGGAATAGCTTCAGCTTATTCCTCTGGTATGTTATAAAATTCTCCAGAACATGTAGAAAAACCAATGTCCATCCTCTTCAGGGTATCGACACTAACTAGCATGAATTTTCAATTCCTTGGCTTTGAGATGCAAGGAATTTTAAAAGATTATAAGCACCGAACAATTATGTTGGAGATAATGTACGGATACATGATTATCTGAGCTTTCAAGTTTCCATTCATAATATTCTCAATAGTAATGAGAATATACTTAACCAGATTTATCTTCCTTTGGTTCACCAAGAAATCTAAGATATAAAATGTCACTCTTATTCAATGTGTCCTTGTCCCATTTTCTCGGAATTATAAATCCTTGAACCCATAATTCAAGAATCTGATGATTTGTAGACAATTGGGTAATCTTTGGAGTCTGTATATCAAACATTCCAAGACATTCCATAGCCTTCTCCTTAACAAAACTACCTTTGACATTTGGCAGCTTATGAGGATAGAACTCAGCTTCTCATTCGTATGGAATACCAACCAAATTAGCTTACTTAGTATATAAAAGAGCATAAGTCTTTCCATAGCTCTTGAAAGAGAACTTATCTCTATCTTATTCCTTGAAAAAACTTAATATTTCATAAAACTCAACTAGTATATCCAGATACACAAAATCTTGAGCTCTTGGATTCGATACAGAAACGCTCTCCCATCCATTGAGCTTAGTGTTCTTAAAAATTATAGAATCATACTTAGAGTAGAAGTTCGGACGCACCAACCTTTCTCTACAGACATGCCACTCCAAGATTGGTTTGACAGTAGATATATCTTTCTGAGAATATTTTTCGACATAAATTCAGAATTGAGAAACCCTTGAGAATCTAGAATGGGCTTATGTAGAAGGGTAAATCTTCAGCACGTGAGATCTTGAGATTCAATGTGGGAGAACCATCGGGGGTCCTTTATATGGGTTTTTGAAGTGACGGTTCATCTTCCAAACACAATCCAATGGATGAAAATCATTATGATCAGATCTGATGGTTGATATGATAGCCGCAACGAAATCATGGATCTGATCTTTTGAGGTTTTTTTAATAAAAACATTCGGATTTAAGGAAAAGAGATTCCAAAAAAATTAAAAACAAAAGAAACTACCAGAAAGTAAAGGATGATTACAAAAACTCCGGAAAGGAAACATACCTTTTGAATTTCTAGGAAGATTATTCATATTAAGGAAAATTTTTCTTGAAGAACATTAGATTCCAAAAATATTGATTGCGGAAAAAAAATAAAAATCTTTATTATGAAAATTTTATGTACGAAAATCTGCATTACAAAAATTTAAAGAATATAAAAAGGTTTTTAACTATGAAAAACATATATTGGGGAAAATTTTTAAAATCTTAATATGGAAATTTTCATTACAAAAGATTTAAAAAATATGGCTACAAAAATTTTCACCACGAACGTTTTGAAAAATATGACATTGAAAATTTTCATTACGAAAGATTTGAAAAACTTACTATGAAAATTTTCATTACGAAAGATTTGAAAAATCTGAATACGAAAATTTTCATTACGAAAGATTTGAAAAATCTGACTACGAAAATTTTCATTATGAAAGATTTTGATCTCTCTAACAAGCAGATGTAATTCCCCTATGAAAAAGAGTTTATTACTGTAAGGATATTGGTTTCAATGAAAATTTAACAAGGAATATTACCTTATGGTTATCATTCCTAACCTCTGTTTAATGTATTTAAATCTATCGGAGGGTAAATATTTTGTGAAAATATCATCAAGTTGATCTTTTGTTCTGATAAATTGAATAATTATATCCCCTTAAACATATAAAACATTTGAAATCTATTTTTTCCCAAAAACAACGATGTTTCCTATGCTAATAATTCTTCCCTTAGCATTATCTCTGAAAGTTAATTTCCCACCTTTCGTCTTGATAATCTTTTCAACATAGTTTGTGTTACCATTCATGTACCAGGAACATCCACTATCCATATACCAAGTATTTTTGTTGTTACTTTCATTATTTTCCTGAAAATACTAATGTTAGACTTTCGGAACCCAAAATTTCTTGGATCCTAAAATTTCATAAAGAAAAATTTTAGGGACCCACATTTTTTTAGAAAAATAGGGTTTATGAAATCCTAAAGACTGAGTTTTGTTTAGGGAACATTTTTTGTCATTTTCCCACCACACTGACATTTAGTACAGAAGGGAGAACTTTGAGGAATAAAATAATTATTACTAAAAATCGGTTTAGAACCAATATAACTAAATCTAGAATTATTTCTTAGAGATAGGATTTTAGAATACATTTTATCAAAATTTTCAATACCTAAGGTAAAGTTTGACAAACACTTCCTCATGGAAAATATTTCATATTTTAGTTTGATAACTAAGTTCTAATCTTCCAAAACATTATTTTTCTGAAAGAGTTAGACTCAAAAACATTTTTCTTAGAAATTAACTTCTCTAGATCCGTAGAAATTTTATCCTTCTCATAATTTAATTCCTAATGGTTTTTTAAATACTTTTGAAATAAAAAAGTTTCTTATCGAAATCTTTAGAAAGATCTGATATTTCTTTAATAAGAATAGTATTTCTAGAATTTTCATTATCAAGATCTTTGTTGAGTTTTGAATTCTCATTCTCAAGAAGCTTTGCAAACCTAGAAACTTATACATAGGTAGGTAAAGTATTGTCCTCATCATAATAATATTCTTCATCCAAAGATTTATAATATTAATTATCACTAAAATTATAATTTAATGATATATTGGTCATGGATTCATCATTGTGTACCTTATCCATTATGAAATGATTTTCAATAGGTATTCTCGCTTTTAAACCATGATTCTTCTATCCAGAAGATTCATACTCTGATGATTCATCTGAAGAGTCACCACCACTGGCACTCCAGGTGTCATTAACTTTCAGAACTTTCTTAGCATTATCTTTGTAGTACTTCTTTCTGTTTCTCTCAGAATTCATTTCCTTTCTTTCCTTTCTTTTAATCATTGGACAATCAGGTCTTATATATCCAGCTCTTTTGCATTCATAACATGTGACTTCTGAATCATTCTTATCTTTCCTTTATTTTTTCTTGTATCTGGATTGAAAGTTGTTCTATCTAAAAAAAAATTTCATTCTTCGAGAAATATTGGCTATCTCATTTTCTGAAGACTCACTTCCACTAGATTCGGATTGAATAGCAACCTTCTTATATTTGGATCTTGTAACTCTCTCGGGACTCTTGGCTTTCATATCATTTGAAGTTATACCAAAAGAAACACTACCATTCCCATTCTTCTTCTTCATACTGTCAGCATCTCTCTTCATTCTAGTCTCATATTGAAGAAGAGTTCCAAAAATTTCATCAAGAGAAATCTGAGTAACCTTTATTTTCTCATTTATAGCTATTCTCTTGGATTCCCACTCATTGGGCATGATTTCTATGATCTTATCCACAAGATCTTCATAATATAATCCTTTCTCACCCACAGATTTTAAACTATTAACAATATTCATAAATCTTTGTTTCACCTTGCATATGGGTTCTCCATAAGGAAAGCAGAAAACCATGATATTCATCTCTAAGCATGGCTCTTCTAGTTTCAATAACTTTGGATGTTCCAAAGTGAGTAACTTCAAGCTTCTTCCAAATACAATTTTCTGCTTCACAAGATGATATTTGGATGTATATATTTCTAGTAATGGAACAAAGAAATTTATTGCATACCATATAATTTAGTTGATAATCATGCTTTTCTTGATTGGTGAAAGTACTAACTTCCTTGTCGGGGATTTTATATCCTCTAGTGAGCATGAAAAAATTGTCTACTCCAGTATTTATAATGAATGTATTCATATGATCTCTCCAATATTTGTAATCATTCTCATCCAAAATTACTGGCCTAGTTGGATTTAGGTTATCTATGGAACCAACATTGATTCCTTCCATCTTAATGAAAATATTTAATCACAAACTTGTTGGTAATAAAAGTTTATAAACAAGGAAAATATTCCTCCACAAGGAAAATATAGAACAATGCAAAACATGAGAAAGGAAATATTATATGTGAATATAAGTATTTCAGAGACCTCCCCTGATACCAATTTTAGGATTGATTCAGGGTATGAGGTCACCACCTCTGATACCAATTGTTGGATCGAAATAATAAATGACGATACTGATTGTAGTATCTAATGATGCTCAATACACAAGAGGGGGGTAAATTGTATACATTATAAATTATTTGGGAACTTTTAAAGTTTGTTAGAAACCTGTTTATTGTTTAACAAGGTTAAACAAGATAATTCACAAAACCCCTTATTTCTATAGACTTGCTTGATTCTAGAAATATGATTTCGAGAATGAAATTTTGGAAAAGTGAATCCAGAAATGAAACTTAAAAAAATTTTACAAAGAGAAATATTCTATCTTAAAGCTTATAGAATCTCACTATATTAGAGTGTAAAAATGTAAGGAATTATAATATAGTTATAATTTCCTTATCCAACAAAATGTAGTGGAAAACGTGGAATAAATAAGTAACAAGTAGTAAATATTTTAACCCAAAGAGAATGGTATCAAACATCCTTGGATAAAGGTCCCTTGATTTATAATTTCGAGAGTGTTTGTCTTACCCAGACTAGGATAAACCCTCAATACGGAGATCAGATTCTGTCTTTCTATCCCTGCAATCCCTCAACTTCCAGGTAGTCGGTATCGCTTACTTCCTCAGCAAGGAAGTCCTTGATCTTTAAGGGAGTTTACACCTCTGTCTTTATATCCCCAGGAGACCTTGAATGAACTCAGCAACATTTGGAGTCACATAAAGAAAATATTAACAAGGTGTTCAGTAACTTGTTGTAGTGAGCTCTTTCAATTTAGATCCTATTTATAGGCACAACTTCAACAATCGGCTCCCTCCTCCAACGGTCATATTTTTCCATGAATTTCAGAGGGACCTATATACGTGTCACTCAAAAACTGGTTAGTTAGTAACTGAAAGCACAAAATCATTTTATAACCAAAACATGTGTAAAAAGAATATTATTACATAACCAAAATAATTTTTTAGTGTTTAAGGAAAAATAGTTCAGAGTATAACCAAAAACTATTCAGATTCTATAATTCAAGGATATTCGAATTCTTTTTTCCAAGGAATTCGGAACCTAAATTCTATAGAATTTTGGAGTCTGGATTTCATGGAAATTTTGTATCTTGATTCACAAGAATTTGGAGCCTGAACATTGAAATTTCGGAGTCTGATTTCATAAGAGTTCAGAGTACGAACTTACAAAAGTTCAGAGTTTGAATTCATAAGAGTTCGGAGTCTGAATATACAATTTTCGGAGTCTTAATTCATAAGAGTTCAGATTCTTAATTCCAGGAACTCAAAGATAGAACTCAGAAGAGTTTGGAGTCTGAATTCATAAGAGTTCAGAGTTTGAACTTAAAAAGTTTGGAGTCAGAATTTTGAAAACTCAGAGTCAGAACTCATAAGAGTTCGGAGCCTGAATTTAGAGAGTTTAGAACTAGAATTCATATCCTAAAATCAAAATTCTTTATATCTAAGTATATATATTATTTAGAGGCTTTTAAATAAATTTTCCTTATAAAAGTAAATCATAGGGTAAAATAAAATTTTCCCTGAGATAAGGTGTTTGTAATTTTCAAAACATGAAGAAATGGTAAAGTCATAAGGAACCCTTATTGACTCAACAATCCCCCCAAACAAGATGGAATGGAAAAGTAATAAGGAAACCTTATTGAATCAAAAAATAATAGTTAACCATGGTCTTCCAACACTATCAAAATAATGGAATCAAATTAGTTCACCACCTAAAACATATCTTTATGAAAAATAAAATAATAAATATAGCTTGTTCTGAAACTTGTTTAAGATCCCATCAGTATTTTACATCTAATATCTTTATATTCTAATATAAAAAATACAATGTTCTTAAAAATAATGGAATTTTAGAAATTAAAAAATAAAAATAAAATATTTAGTTTAACAGATTAAATTTTAAATGTAAAATATATTTTTTTAATTTCAAAACATTTTAAACAACACACTTGTAATGACAAACTATTATGTTTTGTTTTATTATGACATATATTTATACTACTAACTAAAAAAAATTAGTTAATATTTTTTTAATCATAAACCCTTGAATTCATGTATGTTATCTTTTTTGGCATTTATATTAAAGTGAATACAGTGAATACATAAAATATTTAAATTATTTTCATGTCATATATTTTTAAAAAATTATAAGACATTAACATTTTATAAAATAATTATAACAATAGTTATAAAATTCGAGTTATGATCACCTAAGAAAGGAAAGTTTCATTAAGAAGGATAAACTACATCTATAAAATTCCAATGCCTCAAGAGTTTATCAAAATATTAGAATGAACTAAAAAAAACTCACTTACATAGCAATTTTAAAATAAATAGAAACGATAATTTAACATGAAAATATATTATAAAATTAAGAAAATATAACATAATTCATCAAATTATTTATTAAATTTTATCATAATTTCTATTATAAATCTATTTAATTCCAATTATACCAACAAAATATAAGTTATTATTTCAAATATTATCAATATAATCACATAAAACATATAAAATAAAGTAAAAATACTCTTATTGATCAATATAATAGATAAAATTATTATTTATTATATATATATCTATTGTTAGAATAAGAATTCATAATATATTCAATATATAATCAACTAAAAAAATTATAATTAAAAATGATATGTATATATACACTCATATATATAATTTCAATTAAGTGCATAATTATATAAATTTTTTTTTGAAATAAATAAAGTTTAAAGGAAGGATACATTGTAATTTTTTTTAAACTGCATTTTATCTATATATCATTTGAATAATATAGATATGAAAAAATAATATTAATTAACAACATAATATTTTAAAATATAAATATGTTTAATTTCATATGAACTAGCTGTAATGAATAAGAGGTTAAAATGTCCTAATTTCCAATAAAAGACCCAAAAATATTATAAAATAATAAATACTTTGGAATGAAAATAGTAATTTAGATTTAATATCCAAAATAAAAATAGATTAAAAAAGAAATATATTTGGGGGGAGAACAGTTCACAATAGGGTTTATAATAAAGAAATTAAAAATACCTATAATGAACAGTGAATAAATCTATTTACTTGAATTGGGAATAAGAGAAACCATGAGAGAGGGTTGGAAATGAATGAGGCATGTTGATCTACCAAGGAGGGTGTCATCATGGTCGATCACACAAATATGGGGGAAATAGGGTTGGTCACAGAATGAGTGACTACAGAGTGGGTAGTGGTTTTTTGAATTATATGTATGTGGTCATTAAAGACCATATTAGTAGTTTTTCCTATTTCCATGGTCCATGTGGATTGTATAAATACTCAATTTATTAAGTTTTTTTCCGTAGTATATGTGTAATGTGTCTTTAGGGTATCTTATAGCTGGGGTCCCCATGGGCTGTGGAAATATTTTTTTAATATTTTGGCCTCTTCATCTTTCATTTAGTTCAATCACACCTACTTTTTTCAGTATAGAAATTATAAAACACGTTAATTTATATATAATGTAGAAAAATTATGGATGACTAAGCTTTAATATTAGATTAACCCCCATTAAAATAACTTTTATTCCTTTTTTCCAGAATTGGATCTTCTATCATCAATGAATATGAGATTTATCTCACCCTAAGAGATTTTCTAATTAATTTCTAAAACAGATGAATTAATTTCTATAATTAATTGTAAAATTGTCATTATGGGAAAACTAACCACATAGTGTAACATCACTAGAATGTTATGCAACAAAATTTAGATGGATCATAGATAACACCCAGTCCATCTCCTATAAAAGGATGTGAAACAACTTTTATTCATCGTATATTGGTATCTTATAACTTAAATATGAAACAAAACCATCACAACAATTTAATTTCACCATTCTTGTCTGAAATACCACCCAAATCCTTAAATCCAACCTCACTAAAATAAATGAAGATGAAGGGAAATAAAATTGGAAGAATAGAAGTAAGTAACCAAACTTAATCAATGAAATAATTCATTTTGAACATCAAAGATCATATGTGGAAGAAGATAGGTGTAATATAAAGAGAATAATGGTTCTTCCCCCCCATCATCATTCTCTAGAAAAGGACCCCTAAGTGGAGGGGTTAATTTTTTAAAGGGATAATTTTCTTATTTTTTACTTAAAAAATAGATTGGGTATCATTGGGTACCCATGGTCACTTTAATAAGTACCTTGTACACCACCACCAAGTTCATGGTGGTAACTAACATAATTTCAACAGTATCACCCTATACATTAGATACCTAGTACACCCCATCAGTTACTCAATAGTATTTTCCATTTAAATTTATATAATCCATTCCATTTCATCATATGAACCTCTTAAACTTCTCCAAAACCTCCAAATGCTTCAAAAATAATATGCTATTTGATACTGAAATATCAGGATTTCTTTCTGTATATTAGAAATCAAAGAATCCAAAACTTCATCATCACCATATTCTTACCTCTCTCTATGTAATAACACTATTCTTATTCATGAGGTACGGGTTTCTCCTTTTCCTTTTCCTTAAGTGTTTTTGGGAAAACAAGGGAAATGTGGGAAAAATCCCAAATTTATGGGTACAGGCTTTATACTATTGTACCCACGTCATGTACTTTGTCTTTGTGGGATGAGAATACATGGCATGTAGGCTTGTCGGTGATTAATGGTGTAAAAACAAACTACATACCATGTACTTTTGTACACATGACATGTATTTTGGCTATGTGGGATGAGAATATAGGGCGTGTAGGATTTTTCGCGATTAAGGGTGTAAAAACTAACCACACATCGTGTACATAGTAATACATGTTGTGTAATCAGTCGGCATATGAACAGTGAGTCAATGGAAAGTAGCCACCAGAGGGACAGTTTAAAAGGAATGTACACGCAGTTTAGTTATGTTTTTTTGTTAAAAACATGTAGTAGCCTCTTCATTCGGCAGAGGAGGCAGAGGGATCACCAGGAGTAGCAGGAGAGGAGGATGAGACATAGAGGAGATCATGATCACTCACCGAGACTTCGATTCTTCCATCGTCGGTCTTGTTTAAACTGTGCGGGTAAGGTCATCCCTCTTCTTGAATCTTTCCTTCCAATTATGTCCCTAAGAGAAGTTATTTTGGTTTGAACGGGTAATCTATTATCTCATATATATGTTGTTCTTGGTTGTTTTGGGAGGCGCCTTTCACATATATCGATCAGAGGAGATTGAGTATGGTGTTCTTGTGTTTAATTACAACTGTTGAGTTGATTATGTGTACTGTTGTGACACACACCCATGTTCGGCGGGTCATATGGCTGAGACATCTACTGTTGAGATACCTCGAATTTCATAGGTAATCTAATGAATAATTATAAACTGTTGTTTGAGATCGTTGCTTTGATCTAGGTCCACCCCGAGGGTGTGGTTCCCTTGTTTATCCATTTGGCCAGGATACCCATGGGTATCCTATGATTATATCATGTTTTGAGTTTTCTTGAGAGGAAACATATATAAATTGCTTGCTTATGTGTTGGGCTCAGCCTGGTTACTTCCTCTTCTTATAGAACTCTTGAGGGAAGGGTTTTTTTGCCTGAGGGAAATGTTTTGTTTAGCCTGAGGGCAATCTTTGGTTTAGCCTGAGGGCAATGTTCTATTTAGTCTGAGGGAAATGTTTTGTTTAGCCTAAGAGAAATGTTTTGTTTAGCCTGAGGGCAATTTTTCTTATATCTGTGGGCATTAGCTTCAATGCCTCAGCGAGATCTCTCATATGCCTGAGGCAAATATTCGTTATGCCTGAGGGCAGTCACCTAAGGGTTTCATTTCTGATTTCCAGAGGGTATGGACTTTCATGTCTGAGGACAATGTTTACTTTAAATATTCACTGTAGTGATTTCTTATGTTATACCTGCCAAGCTAAAGTACATTCTTGGTATTATTATCTTTTACTTTATACATAGCCTATTGTTGTTTCTGATGTGGAACTGGTATATGAGATTGTCGGTCAAGGCCGAGTCTTGGAAAACTCAGAATTAAATTATATTTAAATGTTAAATAATTATTAAAATAACAATTTAACTGGTAGGAATTGTTACTTTTGAGTACTTACTAGTTTACTGCATTTCATTATTAAACACTATTGTTGCACATTTTCACTGACATTTGGGCATGGGCCTTTCGTGCTTGCCTATTGGGGGTTTATTTCTCACACCTTGTTTGGGTCATGTCTTGGACCCAAATAGATTGTATTATTATAGGTTTAGATAAGGGAAAGGGTCCCTACACTGGTACATGATTTTTGCAGAGGAGTAGAAGAGCATGGGACGGAGCTTAGGCTTGCAATGCTGATGCATTCCTGTTGCATTGCTGTGGTTTGGTTTTGTTGTACTTTGTACCTTGTCTTGTTTTGTATCATATTGCAGTGTGTCCTATTTTGGATTACTTTCTTAGAATTAGAGACATGTTGGATCGTCATATATATGATTGTTGGTTATCTTTTACTTCAGTTCCATTTTCCATTTCAGGTCTATACTGTTTACTGCTTCCTCTTTTATATGTTTATATTTTTTTCCGCTACACTACACTTTGAAAAAGGAGGGCATTGTTTCTCCACTATCAGTCTTAGGCCCTCACAACTAGTCGGTAGCCTCTGGAATTTTGGGAAATGTTCTTTAGATCATGTGACCAATCGGGTTCGGGGAACCTGTTGTGTGGCACCTGAATCTAAGACGTTACACTCTAATTATACCAACACTCAACAATGTGGATCATTATAATATAGTAGTAGTATAGGTATTTCTTTGACATGAAATATAGGCTAATATTATGTCATTCACTAAATAAAGGATTTATAGTAGGATATAGGATATGATATTGGTATTTTATATTATTTTTAATTTGTGTTGTGGTTCCACAACTTTTCCAATATGTGTGTTTAAGGAATACCTCTGGGTACATGTTATATTATGTGACTTCCAACCACATGTAGGGTAGATGAGATCCAAAATTCATTATGGAGGTAAATATGTGGAGTATCACGGAATGGATAGAGTATTATAACTATTACTCCTCTCTAGGAAATTGGGGACAATATTGAGTCATGGGATGAGATTTTGGGATCTTTGAGGCCTCTTGCGGGATATATTTTATGGGGGACTTCTTATTATGATATTATATGTTGTGAGTTATATATTTATATAAATACATTTTTATTTGGTGAGACTGATTATGATTAGAAATGACTATCCTTTTTATAAAATAAATTTTTGATATTAATGTTATATTATTGAAATTGGGATGTTTATTTAGTATAGTAAGGATACCATTGTAGTTTGGAACATTTCAAATTTTAGTATGAGGTTTCTGTCTCCTTTTCAATTTATTTTTATAATAAATGTAGACACTAGTTGTTCATTAGTGTCAAAAGACTATACTAGATGTCCATACAGAGTAATATTACTTACCCTTATATGTAAATTTACATTTTTATGATCTTTTGTTTATATAGATCATCAGTCACAACTGGGAAATTTTATTGGACAGTAAATATTAGAGGTATTGATGGTGAAAAATAAATTAGATTCTTCAGCATGGTGACCACATTGGTTTTATCCTTTTTGAGTTTTATTTTTTATCCCATGTACTTGGAATAAGTTGTTTACATTGGGTTTGTGTTGGTTTATTACATTATATTGTGGTTTTTGTGATTTTTAATTTTCATGAATGATTTATCTTTCATTATTGTTGATTATCAAATTATATAAGTACATTTATTATTATTCATTTATATCATTGTGGAAAATAATAGAAGTTTAGTATAAAATGGGATTAATTTATAGGAATGGCATCCCATTTCTTGATTGGATACCATGGCCCTATTCACTAGCCCTAAATATATTCAATGTGGGATTATATATTTTACATAATAATTATTTAGGATGTAAAATATTGGAATTATATCCATGTTATATTTGTATTTAGTCACATGTGAGGTTTTAGTAAGGATTCTAAGGTGGTAATTTATTGGTATTAGAGTTCAGTTTATAAAACTAGGGAACCTTCTAATAAGGATTGGTTATCGATGAATTTCTATGTATATAATATTATTATTTAATCAAATATTTTTTCATGGTGAATTTAGGATATAGTATGCATCATGTACATTTAGGTTATGATTCTATTTGTGTATTGATTTGATTAACATTGGGAATAGCTTTCAAATGAAATACTGTTACGAATTTTATAAATTTTTACATCACTAACAATGAGATAATGTTTAAATATTTATGAGAGGTATTTATAATTAAATAATAAATACTTTTATCATATAGATAGTGGGAAGAGTTCGCATGGATTGGGGTGGTACAACATAATTATATGATATTAGATAGTGAGTTGATATTGAGATAGTAGGTGGAGATATTCTAACATAACTGTTACATGATTTTGGAGGAAAAAAATTTTGAGTACATGGGTAAAGACTCAGAGAGTACTAGGTTATGGCAGCAGTCATTCATTTCTTGTGAGAATATGGAAAAATTCTACCATATATTCTGCATTTCTCTATTCTACGTGTTATTGATTTATCAAAATTTTGAATTTCTTTCTTATATGATATTTTAAATTTCCAATATTTCATTGTGAATTCAATATTTAAGACCATTAAGTTTGTACCTATTAGAGTTCCACATGGGGTTGATTAAGACATAGTGAGAATTTAGATCTTGTATTTGAATGTTTCAGACAAAACTCATGACCAGTTCTAAGATGTATCTTATTATGGGGTTTGAGACAGCTTGTGTTTCTAAGAAATTATTTGAATTTTAATATTTGATTTTACCTTAGTGTTTGAGTTAGCCTGATAATATATGATGGGGTTTAGTTGGATGAGATTTATTAGAATTTTTCCCTAGTAATGAAATTTTCATCAATGATATTTCTTTTCACAATGAACACACTTCGTTATTAGTATACATGTGATAGATAATGACTATTTTATCACAATAGAGGATTAAAAACATTTCAGGGAGTCTTTGGACTTTCTTTTAAAACATTATTTTATTTTATTAATAGTAAATAATTATATGAGATATGCCTTATTATATAACATTATCTATTGTATAGAGTATATAATTTGATGTTAGTACTATTTAAATTTCTATGAGATGATGGGAGGAAATATTTTATATCTCCCATTTGTATGGATATATGTTTACTAAAATGGGATTGGAAGATCATCTCACATATTTTTTTTACTTTTTGATTCCATGATCATATATATAAAAAATATTATCTCAATGGGGTGAAAATCAATATTGGAGTAGTAATTAGTTTATCTTTTGTGTTTCTATGGATTGTTTAACGCTTAATCAATGCAGTATAAATAATTTAAAACCCATAAACCCCAGGTCTATCATTCTTGAAAATGAATTCATATATAACTAAAATTAATAACATAAAATTTTTCCTTTCATTTTTGAATTCCACTACTACCATAAATATTCAAATGTTTGAATAAGGCCACTAAGAGGTATCGATTCGACTCCCTCCTTCATATTGTATCCAGAGCATGAAAAAAAATAACACTAAGTTCAAGGAGGATTCTCCTTATATATAAGATATGATAGTATATCATGAGGTTAAGAATGGGAGAATAAATAGGGAACTTGGGCATGGGATAAATCCGATCAAGACCTTTTATAAGAATATCACACCCATCATAATAGTAACATCCCTTTCAATACCCTTCTAGGATGCTCCGCGAGTGTTCATGCATTATGTTATGCAGTATAAAACATAATATTAAATTTTTTCTTTCAACGTTAACTATTGTAACCCTCAGAAAAAAATCTTCTATCATGTATTTCATTTAATTAAACATAACTGATAGCTTATGTGATTGGTATTCAAATTTTATCTCCTTAATATTCAATTAGTAGTAAAATGATACCATATAACATTCCTTTATCATAAGCCTAACACCATGGAATATGATTTTCATTTAATATATTTATTTTGTATGATATAACATGATTATATCATCACATATGATATATGATTTATGGTACATTTTTAACAATATCCATTTTCCACTAATTCTTTATAGTCTTAGGTCCAATTCACCTTATATTGTAACATATACAATAACTTGTGAGACCATATCCAAATATCCTCTTGGATATCCTATAAAATACATTTCTGAATCTATCATTGAATTTATTTTTTATCACATCATATGTAATATCCTAGGAATATTCATCCAAAACTTGTTGATGGTAAACTCTAAAAGAAATTTTGAGTAGCTCTCTATATAAATTCAATATCATTCAATCAACCAAAAAGTGTTCCCTCACACACCTTTTCATAATTGAAATCAATTATGCATTCTATAATAAAAAATGTTTGAAAACTATGGATTGTAGAAAATCATCAATTCTACTTGGGATAAAAAAGGATCTTGTGTGATCTTCCTCAAATACATATATCATTAATATTATTTCCAACAGATGTGTCATATGAATGAATTAATTTTTACATAATCACTTTATCTAAGGAATTGAGTAACTATGACAAATAGATTACACCAATACCATATATCTATACATTTATTCATGATTTTATCAGTATAGACTGACTAGGTTCATGAATACATCACATGTAATTATCCTTTATGGATGATCACATCACATGCCTCTCATATGATATATAAGAACATCATATTTCTTATCTAGGTTTTTCCATAAAATTCTTCAGTCTATCTCAATCAAGGGCCCATATTTGATACTCTTCATATGAGAGGAAAAACATTATTTTGATTAATCTCCAACATATGAAATGATTTGAAATATTACCAAACAACCCCCGTTTTCTATGAATCAATACATATATAATAAAGGTATCAATGTATCAATATTTTCTTGTTTGGTATTTCACCAAAATCCATTATTAGAGAAATAAAAATATGAACCATGAATCCCTTGTATAAAAAATACATATTTTATGACACTCCATGTCGTATATTGTAATGACCCGCCAATTCTCATTGGCTTGAGAGTACAATGAGTCATTACTATGCCTTAAGAGACATCCCCATGATGCCAAAGGCTGGAAATAAATGAAGAAGGGTTTCAAATACAATTGGGGGATGATTTACCCTTTATGAAAATAACACATCCATTAACCATTCACTATATGATGCATGAACAAAAGTAGACCAACAAACAACATCATTTATAATAAACCACATCAAAGTACACAACAGTAGAAGACCAACCAAACATCAATGTACATAGCAGAAATAGAACAACAGAAGACTCCCAAAAGACACCACGACTCAGTGGTCCAAAAGATACAACCTCCACAGTATCTCCAAAACATCACTACAAGCCACTAGTATGAGATGTTTCACCTTTATTTGTGTCTCGGAATACAACATCTGAAAAATCACTAAAGTTCCAAATCAGGGGTGAGTATAAAACTCAGTAGTTTTTCCCCAATGACTTTCCTACTCATGCCACTAGGATAGAAGAGTTATCAACATTTATATAAAAACATTTTCACCAAATCAGTTTATAACTAAATATAAACTAGTTTTCCCAAACCATCCATGCTCAAAATCATCAAAGTGAAAGTTAAACCATCTTTTCAAACACGTTATTTTTCCCAAAAAAATAACCAAACAATTTCCAAATCATTTTCCAAACATCCTGTTTTGGCATACTCAACCATTTCACAACCCCGTGAAACCAACTATGCATGCTTCGTTATGACAGTTCCATACTCATGAGCGGTTTCTCATCGATCTACCAAGTCGTCACAAGTTAATTACTTCCCATGTTCCATTACACCTCTGGCAGCGGGCACAATGTCATATTTCAACCAATCCTCGTACATATAGTCACCACATTCCATTAAGCGTTTGGCACCAAGCACAAGGTCCTATTTCAACCAAGCCTCGTACATGCAATATGGACACACACCACTCATTCCAAAAAATAATGCCAAACCATCCATTCAATAAAACACCTTTTATTGAAAACCATTTTCCATTCAAACCAAGTGTGTTCAAAAAATTCAAACCATTTCAATAAAGCTACCCTTTTTATTGAAAACCAAATCCATCAAAAACCATTTCAATAAAACACCCTTTTTATTGAAAACCCATTTCTCATCAAAACATTTACAATTTCAGCAATTTCATAATTTAAAATCAAAATTTTAAATTCAAATAGTAATGTCACTTTGCACACATTTCACCAAGATTTCACAATTTCATCAAAACCATAAATCTTCCCTAAAGAAGATTTATTCCATGCTTTTCACAATCAATTTCCATTCAAATAACCAATTTGAAACTAAGCCAACCAATTCTAACAAGAGGATTCAATATTGATGCCACCTACCTTAACAAAATAGGCGAAAACCATCCTACGGATGAAGAACGCCAATAAAACCAGGCCGATTATCCAAGAATCCTCCTTAGATTCCTTCTCCTAGTGCCAACAAAACCAAAATTCGACTTAAAAGTCATCCCCTACCTTGGATATACCCACCCCGGGTGTAGATCTAAGGATCCATAAAGAGGGAAGAAGGATATCTAAGAATATAATCAAGAACGAAAGAGAACGATCACATACCTTCAGAGACCGACTTCGATTCGCCAACAGAAGCATTCGGATCGCTTCTGGAATGCTTGGGAGAGGTTCTACAACCTTCAAGGGAGAGTAATCCCGAGTTAGGGCCACTTATGGGGTTAAACAAAGAATTTAGAGTCAAAACACGTTAGATAAACATTTTAAGGATCCAATTTAAGTGACCACATGGTTAGTTCACACGGGTTAACAAACCGTGCGCTAACTGTGCGTTAGCTCCTGCCTCATCCATCCATACTCACACAGTTAGTCCACACGGTTAGTCAAACCGTGCGCTATCCATGCGGTAAATCCCTTCTTGGAAGGGGCACTCTGCACGGCCTTCACGCATGGTTTATCCAAACCGTATGCACACCGTGTAGTTATCCCTGTCCAAGGTGACTACCCAGCACGGCTTTCGCACGGTTTGGCAAACCGTGTGTAGCCCATGCATCGCCACATTTTTTACTTTAACACTTTATCCATTTCAAAACCTGACCAACCACTTCCGAAATGATTTATATACTAAAAAAGCATAAAATAAGTGTTACATACCAGAAACCGAGGGTACTTCATTCTCCCCACCATTGGTCTTTCCATCCTCGGAAAGTAGAAAACTAACGCTTGCCTGAAAGAGTTCTGGCCACTGCTCTTTCATTTCTTTCTCTTGTTCCCAAGTCTCTTCCTAAATCTGACCATGCTGCCATAAAACCCGCACTAGACCGATGATTTTTCCATGAAAGGCATTATCCTGCCTATCCACAATCTGCACCAGGATATGTACCAACGAAGCATCCGACTCTAGGTCCACGTGATCCCATCTGATCACATGGTCAGGATTGGGTTGATACTTATTCAACTGAGATACATGGAACACATTATGCACTGCACTAAACCGTGGAGGTAATTCCAACTCATAAGCCACCTCTCCAACCCGTTCCAATATCTCAAAAGGCCCAATATATCCAGGGGATAATTTTCCTGGCTTCCCAAAATGACGATGTCCAAGCCTTGGAGAGATTCTCAAAAAGACGTGATCACTCACCGCAAAAGACAACGGTCTTCGGTGATGATCCATATAATATTTTTGATGACTCTCTACCATCTCCATCCTATTTTTTATCAAGTGAATCTTCTCCTTTGTTTCTTGGACAAGGCTCAGACCAACTAGTGAAGTCTCTCCTGTTTCCACCCAACAAAGTGGAGAACGACAAGGACACCCATACAAAGCTTCAAAGGGAACCATGGGTATCAAGGCCAGATAACTATTATTTTATGAGATCTCCACTAAAAGAACATGCTCTTCCCACAAGCCACCAAAATCCATTACACAATCCCACAACATGTCTTCTAATGTTTTTATCGTCCTTTCATATTGTCAATCTGTCTGAAGATGATACGCCGTACACATATTCAACTGATTTCCCAGGGATTTCTATAAGGATCTCCAAAAAAGAGATGTGAACCTAGGATCTCTGTCTGACACGATTGAAACTGGTATGCCATGTATCTTTACCACTTCTCGGATATAGATTTTTGAAAGATCTTCAACCGTATGAGTTTCACGAATATGGATAAAATGGGCTGACTTGGTTGGACGATCCACTATCACCCAAATGGCATCATGTTTCTGGACTGTTCTTGGAAGACCCGTAACAAAATACATTTCTATCTGCTCCCATTTCCACACTAGAATTGGTAGACACTACAACATACCCACTGGTCTCTGATGCTCTACTTTATCTTGCTAACATGTTAAACAGCTTGAAGCAAATTCAGCGACCTTCCATTTCATGCCGCTCAACCAAAATACACCTTAAACGCCTTATACAACTTTTGTGTACCTGCATGTACAACCTATATTGAATGGTGGTAAGCATGAGCGAGTTGTTCTTGAAAATATAAAGGTACAACCATCCGATCTCGAAACCGCAAATCTGAATTCCCATCTAGCTTCCATCCCTCAATGGTCTCCCCACCATTGAGTTTTGAACTCATCACTACACATTCCATATCTAATGTATGTACCTTCTTTACCATATTCACCAAATCAGGAACAAGTGTAGCTGAAAAGAAAATAGCAACATCACCTCAGTCTTCACATTCCACATGCATGTCGGCTAAGAAGGACATCAACTACTATTCATCTGAAGCTTCTTTTTTAAACTGAGCATACGACTTCCTGCTAAATGCATCGGCCACCGAATTGCCCTTACCCAGTGTATACATTAACTCAAATTCGAACATTTGAAGATACTCCATCCATCTCCTCTTCCTCAAATTCAAATCTTGTTGTGAGAAAATATGATTCAAACTCATATGATTTGTAAACACAGTGAATTTATCACCAAGGAGATAATGACACCAAGTCTTAAAGGCATGGACAGCTGCAGCTAACTCCAAATCGTGTGTTGGGTAATTATTCTCATACACCCTCATATTCTTTAAACCATAAGAAACAACATGGTATCCTTGCATGAGAACTCATCCCAACCCTGTTCCTGAAGAATCACAATACACCACATACCCCTGTCCTGATTCAGGCATGATCCAGATGGGTGGTGATGTAAGGCGATGTTTCAACTCTTGAAAAGATTTCGGACATTCCTCAGTCCATTGAAATTCACTTTTTTTCTTTGTCAAAGTTTTTATTGGTGACACTAGTCATGATAAGTCACGCACAAAGCGTCGATAATAACCAGATAGACCAAGAAAACTTCATATTTCAAAGACATTCTTCAGTGGTTGACAAGAAAGAACAGCTTCTATCTTTTCTGAATCCACTGAAATACCTTTCTAAGAAACAACATGGCCCAGAAAGTGTACCTCTTGTATCCAAAAATCACACTTTGATAATTTGGGATACAACTGATGGTCTCTCAAGATTTCCAACACTATGACCAAGTGTTTCTCATGCTCATCCCTTGTTCTTGAATACCCTAATATGTTGTCCACAAACACCACAACAAAAGAATCTAGATATTGCTGAAATATCTAATTCATCAAAGACATGAAGACCGCGGGTGCATTTGTTAGACCGAAAGGCATGACTACATATTTGTAGTGTCCATATCTGCTTCTGAAAGCTGTCTTTGGAATATCCTCCTTCCGAATTCGCAATTAGTGATATCGTGATTGTAAGTCAATCTTAGAGAACCACTGAGCTCCAATTAATTGATAAAACAGGTCATTAATTCCTGGAAGTGGATATCTATTATTTATCTTAACTTGGTTAAGCTTACAATAATCAACACACAACCGAAGAGTTCTATCTACCTTCCTCACGAACAAAACCGATGCTGCCCATGGAGACACGCTTGGGAGAATGAAACCCTTGATTTACAGCTCCTCTAACTACACATTCAATTCTCTTAACTCCGTTGGTTTCATCCTATAAGATGGAAGTGAGATAGGGCTGGTCCCCGGAATGAGATCAATTGTAACCTCCACTTCTATTACAGGTGGTAATCCTGAAAAGTTTTCCAGAAAACCATAAGGAAATTGATCCACCACAGCTGGAAAAATAGTTTCATCACTCTCTTCCAATGATTCCAAATTCAATGCTTCCAATTGGTAAGAGATCGTTCCCACCATTCGTTCCAACAAGCTCTTTGCACCTTTTTTAACTATTCTCTCTCCTCTAAAGAGATGCTCCATGCTGTCCTCCGTCGTGAAACTAATTGTTTTCCTATAACATTTGATGTGAGCCTTAAACCTTGTCAACCAATCCATACCCAGGATTACATCATAGACATCCATATCCAACATAGACAAGTCCCATTTTAGCTCAACTCCACCAACAGTTATAGCACATGCTCTACACACGAAGGCTTGATATTATCTTTCACCAAGAGAAGTTTTCAGTTTCAAGATAGAAGGAATCATTTCCATTTTTATGTTCAGAAAATCTACAATACGAGAAGAAAGAAAAGAATGTGATGCACCCATATCGAACAACACTTGCATGAGGGTAGAATTCTAAAGAATCGTACCTCGCACCGTAGATGGTCCAGCCTGACCATCGACCATCATCTGCTCGGCTTCATAAAATTGCTTCGTCGCTGCACTGTTCTCCTTGTTTCCTTGCAGAGATTTCCTTGGTTGAGGAGTCATGGTATTTAGAGAATCACCATGGCTATCTCTGTTGTGCTGATGAGACTGATTCTGCTATCCTCGTCCTGTCTAAACATACGATGCTTTCGACGCCTAGGAAGTATCATGCACACCCGACCTTAGAGCACTGCGATAATAGCTCTTAATATGCCCCATCTTGTTGCAGTTGTGACATGATCTAGGTTGTGCCATGCACTCCCGCATTATGTGGTCAGTCGAACCACATTGAAAACAACTTGCTTTGCTCTGGGGTCGTGGAGGAAGGTTAACTGATCCCGCTGTCTGGTTCTGATTTTCACTCCAAACATGGAAGTAGGTGTCCCTCTTCCGATTGATCCCAGTATTAGAGTTCTCACCCGTTCCTGTGGGTATCATCATGCTTCCTCCTATTGATCCAAAGATATCATGTTCAGCAATAGTTTCTCTGTTCACCATCTCTGTATAATCTGTAATACAGAGCATCGTAATCTTCGATCGAATCTCCTGCCTTAGCCCGATTCGATGATGTGTGCCTTCAAAGAAGCACTTTCTGAAACCTCTGGTGCAAAATGGACTAAATTCACGAACATATCTACATACTCTGTGATAGAGAGGCTCTCATGTTTCAAGCTGAAGAAGTCCATCATTTTATAGATCTTGAACTTGTGAGGATAGATTTTTTTGTTAAACAATTCTTCAAAATCCTCCCATGTAAGGCCTTCATCCAATTTAGCATGCTCCGCTTAATTCCACCACTGACATGAAAGATCCACAATCATATACATCTCCAACTTTACATTCAGGTCCACTTGTGTGCCAATGAAATCGAATATACGATTCATCCTACTTAGCCACACCTCCGCCTTCTCGGGTTCAGCATCACCCCTAAAATTTGGTGGATTTTGCTTCATGAACTGGATGGTATGATCCACATGTCATAGATCATTCCTCTAGTTCCCTGTATCCACAGCTTGAAAGGATTGGAAAATACTCTGAACCAGCTCTTGGTTCACACATGGTTCAGGTGCTACCACATTCTCCGCAGCTTATTCGGGTTGGTTTCGATGACGCCTATCGGGTTCCATTTTCTAAACCAACAAAAAACTCCGTCAATCTCACTCTCTAGCAACTACTGGCTTAGCATTTCAAATTCTATCACATCAACTATCACAACATTATTCCCAAAACAACCTTATTCCATGTTCAACCATTTTTTGAAAACATTCAACATACTCTTTGAAAATCAATCCATTTTCAAAATACACCAAATACGCAATTTTCAAAGTCTTTTGGTTAAAAATAATTTCTGCATTTATCAAAAATTACCACCATTCAGAAAATTCTTACTCATTACTCACAATGAGATAAGAAATCCTAGTGGGAATACATTCTTCTACAATGCATTTCATGCTCATATAGTTGGATAAACCCATGACAATGAGATTTTCAACATTCTAGAACTGTATCCAAAACACTTATGTACCCAACACCCTAGTAACTTGAAGTTCAGCATAAACGGGTTAGCTACGTCCTTTTATGCTATACATTTCAGGTTCCAACAATCCTACTCCTGTCTAAGATGACCACCCAAGGAATAGACAAGAAGTAATTTCAACTCCAAGACCAAGAACATCGATGACTACTTGTTAGGCAAGGACCGAACAAGCCGATACCATTTGTAATGACTCGCCAATTCTCATTGGGTTGAGAGTATAACATGTCATTACTATGCCTTAAGCAATGTCCTCAAGAAGCCAAAGGCTGGAAATAAATGCCAAAGTGTTTCAAATACAATTGGGGGATAATTTACCCTTTAAGAAAATAACCCATCCATTAACCATTCATGAAAAAAAGTAGACCAACAAACTACTTCATTTATAATAAACCAAATCAAAGTACACAATAGCATAATACCAACCAAACATCAAAGTATACAGTAGAAATAGAACAACGCAAGACTCCCAAAAGACACCATGACTCAGTGGTCCACAAGCTCCAAGCTCCATAGCATCTTCTAAACATCACCACAAGCCACTAGTATAAGATATTTTACCTTTACATGTGCCTCAGAATAAAACATCTGCAAAAGCACCAAAGTGCCAAAGAAGAGGTGAGTATAAAACTCAGTAGGATTCCCCCAATGACTTCCCTACTCATGCCACTAGGATCTAAGAGTTAGACACATTTATATAAAAACAGTTTATATAAAACAGTTTCACCAAAGTAGTTTATAACTAAATAAAAACTAGTTTTACAAAACCATCCATGCTCAAAAGCATCAAAGTGCAAGTTAAACCAGCTTTTCAAACATGTTATTTTTTCCAGAAAAATAACCAAAAAATTTCCCAATCATTTCACAAACATCCCATTTTGGCATACCCAACCATTTCACAAACCTGGGAAACCAACTACGCATGCTTCGTTATGACAGTTCCATACTCATGAGTGGTTTCCCATCGATCTACCAAGTCATCACAAGGTAATTACTTCCAATTTTCCATCATACCTTTGGCATTGAGCACAAGGTCATATTTCAACTAAGCCTCTTACATATAGTCACCACGTGCCATTAAACGTTTGGCACCGAGAACAAGGTCCTATTTCAACCATTCCCCGTACATGAAATATGAAAACACACCACTCATTCCCAACAATCATGTCAAACCATGCTTTTAATAAAAAACATTTTTTTGAAAACCATTTTCCATCCAAACCAAGTGTGTTCAAACAATTCAAACCATTTCAATAAAGCTTCCCTTTTTATTGAAAACCAAATCCATCAAAACCATTTCATTAAAACACACTTTTTATTGAAAACCCATTTCTCATCAAACCATTTACAATTTCATCAATTTCATAATTTAAAATAATCATTTTAAATTCAAATAGAGAAGTCACTTTCCACACAATTCACCAAGATTTCACAATATAATCAAAACCATAAATCGTCACTCAAGATGATTTATTCCATGCTTTTCACAATCAATTTCCATTCATCTAAACAATTTGAAACTAAGAAAACCAATTCTAACAAGAGTAGTTGAGAGTGAATCCACAAACATTAAAAAAAATAAGCAAAAAACCACCAACGGATGAAGAACGCCAACAAAACCGAGTCGATTCTCCAAGAATCCTCCTTAGATTCCTTCCCCTAGTGCCAACAAAACCAAAATCCAACTTAAAAGGCATCCCCTGCCTTGGATATTCCCACCCCTGGCGTAGATCTAAGGATCCACCAAGAGGGAAGATAAAGATCTAAGAAAACAATCAAGAACGAAGGAGAACGATCACATACCTCAAGATACCGTCGTTGATTCGCCAATAGAATCCTTTAGATCGCCTCTGGAACGCTTGGGAGAGATTCTCCAACCTTCATGGGAGAGTAATCCCGAGTTAGGGCTACTTAGGGGCTTAAACAAGGAATTTAGAGGAAAAAACACATTAGATCCACATTTTAAGGATCTAATTTATGTGACTGCATGGTTAGTTCACACGGTTTAACAAACCATGCACTAGCCGTGCGTTAGCTCCTGCCTCATCCATCCATACTCGCACAGTTAGTCCACATGGATAGTCAAACTGTGCGCTAACCGTGCGGTAAATCCCTACATAGATGGGGTGCTCCGAACGACCTTCATGCATGGTTTTCCCAAATCGTGCGCACAGTGTGTGGTCATCCCTATCCAAGGTGACTACCCAGCATGGCTTCTACATGGTTTGGAAAACTGTGCTTAGCCCATGCGTCACCACCTTTTTTCCCTTAACACTTTAAAAGTTTCAAAACTTTTCCAACAACTTCCAAAATTCTTTAAATACTTAAAAGAATAAAATAAGGGTTACTTACCAGAAACCGGGGGTAATACATATATACTTATATGTTTATCTAGGATACATAACATGTGTTGTACCTCATGACAATATCATGTATCTTGATACAAGAATCATACTCCTAATAACCTTTTCATTTCAATATAACCTATAATAATTCAAGATGAATATAAGTTAAGGATAATTCAATTTTTTTTTTGAGAGGTCAATAATCATTACACATTATGAAATATATGTAGCCAGTGTAAAATAATGATAAAGTAGAGATTTCCTAATGCATTAAATGATAAATTTTATATTTTTAACCTCTTAATAATTTATATAAAACCATACATAAGTGTATATCATATCATATCACATATATTAGACTGTTAGTTCATACTTTTGTTTACTTTACTTTTAGGGTTTTATTAAACTCATTACATATCTATAGAATTCCCGCCACATATTTATATGACAATCTGTTAAAACTCATTCACTCAAACATTTAGTAAGCATGTTTGAATAAGTATGATACTTGGGAATAATTTTCCTAATGTTCATCTCTTAGAAAATTTTATTCAAACTCTTTAACGTTTTGAAATCCTATATTATAATTTTAATAACTTATGTAATTTACTTATAACTCTTTAAAAGTCTATCATCATTATACTTGGAACTTATTCCATGAAAAGGATTCATTTATATATCTTAATATATCTATTTATATTAATAATTCCAATACATCTTAAAATAATTTAGGATAGAAAGTGACATTTACATTATATTTTTACTTGGTATACACCTTTAATTGATTACTTTGAACTGATAAAATTCTAAACATACTCCCATTATCCTCTTAGAAACTATTTTATCTTCATAATATCTTATTAAGAAACACAAAACATTTTATTTTATAAAATAACATTTATTTCCATTAAATATAAATATTTAACAAATATACTATTATATCTATATCTTATGTGGTATTATATATTTTTTGATCGGTAGTTTAAAAGTAATACTTTATTCCATAAAACATGACATTTAAGGGTAGTGTAATCTCAATTCATCTTTTTTATAAATATCCCATATTTACCATTTTTATTGAAGTCTTAATCTCATATTTTTAAAAAAATTATTTTTTAATAAAAAAATCCCATTTAATATAAAATAAATAAGATAAAATACATGTTATTTATGAAGATCCATATGAGCTTGATAATTTCCTTTTAATTATACATCATGAATTAGAAACCCCTATCTTTATCATTCAAATACAAACTACATGTTCCAATAATTCATTTATTATTTTTAGATCATGTATATTTATATCATTTGTAAATTATACATTTAGTACCATATACTTTTCAAAATAAACTAATTTATTTTCTATAAAACTAATAATTAAAATGGGAATTCTGTGGAGTTTATCGAACCCCTTCAGATCTTTGGAAAAAATCCATCTTTAGAATGTATTGTATTTTCTTCTTGAAATCTTTTCTATGTTTCAATGGACTTGAATGGATATTTGAAGGAACATTTTTAGACTCTACAACTAACATTTCTTCTTCTGGTTTCAATATTAATCTAATTTCACTATTCATATAGAACAAGAACCCTGATATCATATGCCTTAGTTTATTTTTCAATAAAACATTTGGAAAACCGGATAAATATCTCTTGAAAACATTCACTTTTTTTTGAAAATTTACAAAAATGAATCAAAACTAAAATCCATATTTATATCAATACATAAGGGAAACCTTTATTCACCCCATGTAATTTATTCATTTAATCATATTTAGTATATGCGAAATAACTAAAGTTATGTATACCTTTTCAAATTAAATTCAATAATTCTATATTTCTCATAAGCATATAGATTTACTTTAAAAAAAATTAAAATTTGGTTATTCCTAAAAGTATTTATTTAACACATTGAAATTTATTATTGCTTAATAATGATTCAAATTCTTATTTACCATTTTAAGAAGTAACTTATATTAAGATTATCCTTTTCAAGGATTTATCTCAGAGGAATGTTTGATGATGATGATGCATATTTTATCTACAACATAATATTTTGTTAAAAGAGTGTCATGTTTTACATTAATTTAATATGAAATTTTAGTAAATGTACTCCAACTAAAATGATGAATACATTTAAACTAATCATATCCATTAGTGGGACAAGATTCCTAACGTAATAATTAATGAACTCTATTTGGTGTGAACCTTACCACATGGCTATTTAGGTAGGAAATTATTCCAATCATATCAAATAGAACTATTGGATGGTTGGGAAGACAAAACATTATTTAATCCAACATATGGATAATCTCAAAACTATTCATCTTGTATCATAAATCATAGTGTTTCACAAGTGTAACCCAAATTAAACATCAAGAGTAGGTCACCTAACTTTTAGGTTCACCACATTCAATTCTTTTATTATACAACATAATCTAGGGGAACCCCACTTTAGCATGAAACTACCCGGTTTGATGATTAAGGTCTTGAAAATTGTTCACTTTTGAATGAATTTTCCCCTTAATATTTTTAAGTGGATTTAATCTCATAAATGTATCTCATTTATTCCGTTTACATGTATGAATGCTTGTAATTATTTAGTATAGAAAATTATTCCTTTCAACAATTTAGTATGTTTAAACCATATTGATGTGTAACCCT
Organism: Viscum album; assembly: GCA_963277665.1. Lineage (NCBI taxonomy): Eukaryota > Viridiplantae > Streptophyta > Magnoliopsida > Santalales > Viscaceae > Viscum > Viscum album. The sequence goes on along the minus strand of OY728128.1, from coordinate 1,316,547,584 downwards.
TTAAACCACCCATATCTTGTGTTACTAATCCATATTAATTTCAACTATATTCATAAATATCCAAATGGATACCATGTGTAAAGTAAATTAAAATATTTCCTTAAAGGATTAAAATAACTTTAAATCAAAAATACCCATAAGAGTAATCTTGGAGCAATCTATATTTGATCCCCACCTTTCTAGAAAAAGAATAATCCTCTAAGATAGTGATCAGTCCAACCCAAAGTACATCTACCCAATGATAAATTACTAATCGATACCTAAATTATAATATAATTCTAACTTTTTATGTAATATTTATAATTAGCCACTTTATTCAAGCTCATAACCCAATACAATCCAAAGTCATGGTAATGTAAAACTAAATCATTTATCATACCTAGAATGTAATATAGTGACCTAAGATTAGAATTCATTAATATTACATCATTTTAGATGAATATTCAATACATTACTAAATTACCTGCCCAACGATCGTAATAGTTTAGTGTCTTTGGAAACTTAGTAACAAAAAATTTTATCTTGGTGAAATATCTTTAACAACTACCATAATTATCTCCACCCTTAGTACTTCTACCTAAAATATTTCCTTATAACCATGGGAAACTAAACATAAGAAAGGGGTAAGATCATATGATAAGTAATGGTAAATAAAGAAAATGCATAAGAATAACATCAATAAAATAGTATGTAACATGAGCATAACATTTTAAGTTCAAACCCTTCATATTAGAGATCATAATAACATTGACAGTTCATAAGACATGGATCATAAGAGAATTAATAACATAATTCATGAAAGTATAACATAGGAATACAACATGGAATTTTTGGCATGCACATTATTTAAATCGTCATGAATATTTATAAGTAAAAATAGATTCCCTCATTAAGGTAAGTACGTGAAATTAGGTCCGTCCATCAACTTATAGACATGCAACCGGGTCTTTGTATAACATTTTGAACGTGTAATCAGGTTCACGAACAAACTTAGGGATATAAAACCAAGTCCATGAATAACATTTTTAACATGTAATTAGGTTCACTCATAACATTGTGAACATGTAATCAGGTTCATGCATAAACTTATGGATGTGAAACTAGGTCCATCCATAATATTTTGAACACATAATAAGGTTCATTCATAACATTGTGAATATTTTAGCTGGTTCACGCATGAATTTATAGACATTATACTAGACCCATGCATAATATTGTAAATATCTAATAAGGCCCATTCATAACATTTATACTCATGAGTCATCCATCATTACCCAATGCATTGGAGGAAGATATAGGTCATACACATCTTATAATAAAATAATTCATATATCTTCCATAAGAAAATAAAACATTCATCATATCATAACCCATAAAAGAAATAATTTTTAAATACATCAAATCATAATCTTTGAAATGAAATGGGTATCATTAATATTTCATCACATCATAACCTATGGAAAAGTGATGGGTTTCATAACTATTTCAATGAATCATAACCCAAGAAAAGATAATGTTTTAAAATCATATAACCCATGGAAGAGAAATAGGTGTCTTAATAATTATTCCATCAATACATAAACCATTCAAGAAATAATATGAATGAAACTATTAGTTTATTTTCTAGAAGGGATGAGTAACATCAATGAATATTATCTTAGATGGAAAATAATGTGGAAGGATATTTTGAAAACCTTTTTCTAGGTAAACATCCTTTATTATTTTAAAAGATTCATTAAAACATAAAACTATTTTAAAACCATTTTCTTGAAATAAACGTTAAATATAATAAATAAATCTTTGAAAAACTTTTGGAAAACTTTTTTCTTTGAAAACATATAAAGAGAGTTTGAAAACGTTTTGAAAACCATTTTCTTAAAAAAGATATAAAATAATCTTGAAAAATTTTTGAAATGCATTTCTATGAAAATATATTTAAAAAAACATTTTCTTAAAAATTACCTTTAAACATTAATATAAAGCCTCAAAGTATTATTGGTGGATAAATTTATTCATGTCATATGAAGTAAAAGGAAGATTCGTTTTTCATTGTTAAAAAGGTAAAAAAATGCCTCATTTATAAAGGGAAAATAATATTCTGTTGAAATAATTTTATAAAAGTAAAAATAGGGTAAATTTTTCTTGGAAATCATTTTAGAAAACATTGATTTCTGACCGAATAGAGGGTAAAGTCAGGTATTCATAAAAACACATTCTTAACTATCTGACGTATGAAAAAGATGAAATATTAAAACAATACATGATTATATCTTGAATATCCATAGGATAACAAAATTAATGAATTTTGTGATATATAGGTTTTAATATTTTATCAAATGAATCGTAAACATAAACAATCATGAAAAGCGATGAGATTTTTTCAATAAACTCTTATAACAATGTAACTTGGGATGATTCCCTCCATGTAAAAAATGAAATTAAATTATGTATATAATATCATGGAAATATTTATATTCCTCATATATCATTTGAAATGTAATTATACACACATCAAATGAATTTAGGTGTGCAACAAAACATGATTCTCAAAGAAGGAAAATTGAGACAAAACTATTTTAGTGATTCGGTAAATTTTGAAACTTAAACGCCATGAAATAAGGTTCAAAGAATATATATGTAAATACACATAAATTTATATATATAAAAAATTTATTACATCCATGTTTAGTATAAAACCCCATAAAAGTAATGGGTGGTGAATAAATCGCGTATCTCATGAAAATAAGAAGGGAGAAGAAATATTCTTACCTTGTGTCTTAAATATCGTCATAATCATTCAAAACACCTATATAATAAACATAAATTTATTATATATATTTAAAATAAAAATATTATTATATCTAATTCCATATATATTTTTATTATGACCTTATATTACCCTCTTGTTAACCATCCTATGTTAAGGTTTCACTGCGGGTAATATTCTCTTTGTTCTTCATATGTGTCTTAATTTATTATATTGTTGGACCTTATACTTATATCATGATTAAATAATTTAAAAATATTATATAAATATAATTTATATCCATTATATTTTTATTATAATAATCTATATAATATAGTATATGAAATTGAATTCACCATTAATGGAGACGTTAAGTTGTATGTACACATGAACGTTGTTTCCGTTTTTATTTTTGTATTGAAGGAAAGATATTATATGACATGTATGTATATATGTGTGTGTATATATATAATTATATAGTATCATCATTATATATTATAATTCATATAATTTCACTAAACCCATCATTAATACATTCAATGTGGTGTGTTAATGAATCACATTGCTTTTAGGGGCTGTAGTATATACTTCCTCAAATGAAGCTATTGTATTAACATGAAATAGAAAGTAAAGAAGATATTGGTTTTCAAATAAATATAGAAGGTAAAGGAAATAATATTTATTAAATATATCATATATAAATAGGATTTCCATCATAATTTCCACCATGAGAGGCAGTAAGGAAAATAGAACAATTATCTTTTAGTGAGGCGATAGTTTGTCATACATGTAAACAGTATTCTTGTTACCCAATAGATGGATGTGTGTATAAGTGTAGGTTAAAAAATTAGAATAAAAACATCATATTTAATTGAGATTACTAGTTTTTTAGACCATCATATAATACTGATATTTGAAGGGTTGGGGAAGGAAAATAAATGAAAGGACTTGAGAGAAGATGTTACATCTTATTCAGGTAACTTCTTTTGGTGTGTGCCAAAATGATTTGTTAGATTTCCATATGCCCACGGGAAGGATTATAAAATAAATTAAGGAATTTTTTGAATTTTATTGGATAGATATTTCCTAAACCTAATAGGTTTTAGAGGTGTGAGAATGAAGGATACGTGGTGGCCTTTTGGAGGTAAGGTGGAGTGGCGCTCTTGTAAGTATTTGAAAAGAGTATTCCACCCATATTTTTCATGTTGAAAGTAGATCCAATAAAAATTAAAACTAGATAAAAGGGATTTTATGGTTGAATTATTTCTATACAATGGATTTTGTAAAATTATATAGGTCATTTTGATTCTTACATTTATGATTTAGTCCTTAGTTAAACATAATTTCACCTTAAGCGATGTAATTAATTTTAGTCACCTTCACTAATAGTTTTGGTAAAAAACTATGTTGACCTTATTAAAACTTATAAATTATTATGATTAAAAATATGGAATCTATTTTTCTAAATTTTTATTACATAATTGGTATAAATTAATTTAAAATTAATCCTATAGCCGAGTTGACAATGCGGGTTTTTAAAGTAAAAATGATCAAAAAAGTTTTCTATGTTATTATATACAATTTCAATATATAATTGGTTCCAATTACCCGATATGAATTAATTAATAAGAATATAATATAATTTTATCTTTTGGACCAAATTTAAATCTAATTTATCCTTGTAAATTAATTAGATGAAAAAGGTATTTTAAATTAAAATCCTGTATTTTTTACTTTTCATCCAAAAAATGATGTTTCTCAGAAAAATCCCACAAATTAACCATAAAATAATTTCTATATTCTAAATTAATAATTAATTTTTATTTTATAATATTAAATTTCTTATTGTGTCTAAATTTAGTTTTTTTATTAAAAGTTGTTCATTTGAGTAAACGTTGTTTTAAGACATTAAAGAACTTTGCAAAGAATCAAATATTTCCTTATTAATATGTTTTGTCAATATAAAAAATTATAAAAAACATTTGAAAAATATATATTACTATTAATATAACTATGTTGAATAGTTAGGTTATAATTATCTTATTTAAATTATTATAATAATAAAATGATGTTTTTTAGAAACTTCAGTGTTGTGTATAACATACACCAAGTCAGTGTTACATGTTGCATATTACATGTCACGACTAACCTTGGTGTTCGGTATAGAGAAAGCATAAATTTATGTTGTGTGTAGTGAAAAATTAACTTGGTGTTTCATATAACTTAATCCAAACATTGTACTTTAATATGAAATAAACTATTTTCATTTTTATGTAAAATGAAAAATATCGCAATGTTTAAATTAATTTGAAATAAATAATTCCCAAAATATTGGGGTGTTAGATCTTACCTCCCATAAAATGAATTTCCCCCTCAAAATTCATCGGGGTTGTCAAAGGTTTAACACTTGAATGTTTCATTCAAAGAAACCCACATCTTAAAAATGAATACTAAAACATCCCTTAAAAGGGGATGTTTGAACCATAATTATTACACAAAGTAACATATTACTTGGTTTACACATAGAAGAACATAGGTTTGGAGTGAATATTGGACATGTAAGAAAAGCGTAAATATATATAAAAAGTGATTGAGGTCATCAACCAAAAACAAGTGAAAGATTAATGAAAATTTGAGGGCCTCAAAGTCATACAACTATGATGATTTATAAGGTCATCAGTTTAACAAAAATTAAGGTCTTAGGAAAACATTTTTTATCATTATCCTATATTTGAGTAATTATAGTATTGACCATGAATATAAATAAATATAATAACATGATATTTTTCTATAAACCAAATTTCATTCTTTTGTGGTGCTTTTAACTATTTCAAATTCATCCATTATATAATGAAATTGATGTCCATAAATTAACTTTGATATCAAAAGCACTAAAATACACTTGTATAAGATATAAGACCCACAAAAAAATGAGAAGTATAACTATTTATCTATATATTTTCATAGAAATAAATATTATTAATCTCTAAACATATAAATAAGCACTAATGTTTCATAAAAAAATTATACACAACCAAGACATCACATGGGGTAGTGGTAGCCATGAAACCCTTATCATCCTTCGGTTATGGGTTCAAGACCTATGGCCTTCTATGAATTGGTTGGTGGTTATGAGTCACACATTATGTCCTTGTCTAAAACCTCGCTAATATAATTTTCAAAATATAATGTTCATCCTTAAAATAAGGATAATCACTAAATAGCCTTTTAAACATGGGTGTCAATACAATCTCAATACATAAATACTTCCTCGGCAGTTTAACATAAAGTTTTCATGAATAGATAACCTTATAACCCTTATGAAAGATGAAAATCAAAAACTTTAGAAATAATGTCATGAAATCAGATAAACAATGATCCCCCATATATCAAAAAGTATAACTTGGTTTTTATATTCCAAACATGTGAATACCCTCTTGAAAATTTTTCTTGGAACAAGGTAACAACATAAATTAAAATAATTCCTTTTGGAAAACATGCATGCTTCCTTATTCCATATATTATTGGATGTATTCCATTACACCAAGAATTTATTAAAATCATCCATGAGATCATGAAATACTTTACAACATGTCCTTAATTAGTTCAATGTAAATATGCACCATCCAATTTACTTATTCATATATCACATATCGTTATCCAAAAAACAATATCTTTTCACCAAGAACATATTAAGGGTTATATTTCCCTTAATCATGTGTTTTATATAGACATCACCATGCCATTAAATCACTTTTCTATTCCTTCGAAACCATTCAATGTGTTCTTGTAAATCCCTAGTGAAAAACATAAACTTAATAATCCTTATATTTTTCGCATTTCATATAACATACTTTTTGAATCAAAATATATAAAAATATTATTATCCCACTTCATCCTTATTACATTATCAAGGTTACCTAATCCTATTACAAAATACCTCTTTCTATTCACATTTTATCTCTAGTATCTTCATCATTAGCAATGTAACCATTACTCGTGCCACCATACTGATCCTCATTAAGAGCTTTCCTCTTGGTACATTCAGTTAAATAGTAATTGTATACTCCATAATTAAAACAAGTAACATTTGATGATGTATTAGGTAGGCCAAAATTCACATCTATTCCATTAACTGAACTCTTTATTCTTCCTTGCATTCATTTTATTTGTGTCCTTATTTTCCATAGTTAAAACTTCATTAATATCCTCCAAGATATTCAATTTTCAGATCCATTCCACATTCTTGACACAAAGGAAAATGAATCTTATTTCATATGTGGTATCCATTAACCAAACTCTCAGTGAACTCCTTATTTTTATTTTCTAGTGAGTCTAATAGTTGGTTAAGTTACACATTTCTAATCATGTTCCGTGAAAACTAATTAGTCACGATCACAATATCTTTCACTCTATTGATCATCCCACTTGACTAATCATCAAAAAATAGTTTATCACATTCAACATCAATCCATTTTTTTCTGGTTATCTCTATTCTCTAAAACCAAGTTTATATTGTGAGAATTACTTATCATAGTATAAAACCACATAGTCATGAAAATAATTACTTATATTATTTCTAAATCATGATACCTTCTTTAATCGATGAAGCATGTGGTTCATCTCAGGTTATTCATACCCAAATTATTTTTAAATCCTTCAGGATTGTTCGTGAAGAGGTTGTGAATTCCCAAAGCATATCCCCAAGGAGTGTCGAACCAGTTGTGCAGTAAGGCCTATTATTGTGTACTAGACTATTCCAAGTCATGCCCATAACATCCTGTAAAAGTTGTTTCCCTTAGGAATATCTGTTCCAGAGCCACAATCACTTGTAGTATACAGACCAGGGTGTTTCTAGGAAACCACTCACTCTATCCTTTACCAAAATTCCAAGACATTTTCCAAAATGTTAAATATTCCTTGTACTTGTCTTTAGAGGCATCCTGAGACATATCTATAGAAATATAAGTAGGGATCTCACTAAGGTTTTCTAATCCATGTTTCCAAAGGTTGACTAAACCTTTCCTTTGATACAAACTATAGTGACCCATGCTTAGAATGCATGGATATTACATCCTTCTAGATGAATTTTTAGTACATTAAACAAATACATGTCTGAGGACCATAATAGTGTAGTGTCTTTGGAAACTTGAAAACAAAAACTTCTATCTTGGTGGATGATCTTCATCAAATATAATAAGTATCTCCACATTTAGTACATACAACTAAATAATTTTTTTATAACTTAGAGAAATGAAACATAATAAAGGAGTGAGCTTAGATTATTATTAAGGGAAAATAATGGAATTTCATAAGCATAACCCTTTAACCAAATCCCTTTTTTAATTTTCAAAATAAAACACTTTATAGATTAGTTGGAACCCAAAAAATTTAGGGATACCAATTAAAACACCACATGAAAGGCCAAAACCAACAAAAACACCCAACCCACATATTAAAATTTCGAAATAGAACTAGGGGACATCATCACCACATACATCAAGCCCCTTGAGATACATACCTTGGAACCGCAGTCAACATCATCATCACCCACCCTCAACATCGATGAGGACTCGACTTAAGATTATCTGAAACGCTATATATATTCATTGGAAAATAGAATATTCAAAAGCCACAATGAAACACGTCACCCCAAAACCACCATAACAATCATGAAGAAACAAACCAACATCATAGTTCCCATCCAATAAGGGTCACCATCGGTAGTATCGATCCGGAAAACGAGAACTGACTCAAATTTTTAGGGGAAACACAAAATCCAAAAATTCAGGACCAATATGAACATTGTCTTAATTTTGCACCTATGAGAACACTGAATACCACTCATTATGTCGAAATGGGTTCACTCATTAAGTTAAGGCCATGATTTTTGGTCCCCACATCAACTTATAGATATGATACCATGTCCATACATAACATTTTGAATGTGAAATTAGGTTAACAAATTACACTACAAACATAAAACTAGGTCCATTCATAATATTGTGAACATGTAATCTGGTTCATGAATAACATTGTGAACATGTAATATGGTTCAAGAATAAACATATGGACATGAAAATAGGTCTATGCATAATATTTTGAACATGCAATAAGGCTCACACATAACATTGCGAACATGTAATTAGGTCCATGCATTAAATTATGGACATGAAACCAGGTCCATGCATAACATAGTAAAAATGTAATTAGGCTCACATGTAACCTATAAACTCATGAGTCATCCATTGTAACCCAATTCATTGTATGGAGATATAGGTCCCACCCATCTCATAATAAAATCATTCATATATGTTCCATAAGATAATAAAGCATTCATCACATAATGGTCCATAAAAATATATAAGTTTTATAAACATAAAATCAAAATGCTTGAAATGAAATGGGTATCATTAATATTTAATTACATCATAACCTATGGAAAATAAATTGGTTTCATAACCATTTCATCAAATCATAACCTATGAAATGTCTCAAAATCATATAACCCATAGAATAGAAACATGTTTCCTAAGAATTATTCCATTAAAACATAAAATGTTCAAGAAATAATATGAATGGATCCTTTGGTTTCTTTCCTATAAGGTAATGAGTAACTTCAACAGATATTATCTTAGATGGAAAATACCTTGGAAGGATATTATGAAAACATTTCATGAGTTAAACATCCTTTATTATTTGAAAAGGAACATTATAGCATAAGACCTTTTGAAAACCATTTTCATGAAAATAAATGTTAAATCTAATAAATGATTCATTTAAAACCTTTTGGAAACCTTTTTCATTGAAAACATATTAAGAAATCTAGAAAAATTTTATAAAAAAGTCATAAAAACATATTAAATGATTTTCAAAATTTCTTGAAACCCATTTCTATGAAAATATATTTTCATGAAATTCTTAAAAATTAACCTTTAAACATGAAAATAAATATTAAAAGGATTGATGGTACATAAATACGTACAAGCCATATGAGGTAAAAAGAACTTTCCTATTACACAATAAAAAGGTTAAAAATTAATCATTAGGAAAGAAGAAATAAGATTACTTTTGAAGAGATGTTAAATGATAAAAAGGTAAAAAATATATTTTAAATATTACAAGATAATGGTATAAAATTCATGGAACCCTTTTTAGAAAACATATATTTCTGACCGAAGAGAGGGTAAAGTAGGGATTTCTTAAAAAAACATACTTAACTATCTTATATACCAAAGTCTAGAAATATGATTCAAATAAATGTGTATATCATGAATAAAAAAGGGGAAAATTCTTGAATTTAATTAGATATTGGTTTTAATATTTCATCAAAGTAATTGTAAGCATAAACAATCTTGAAAAGCGATGATATTATTTCAATAAACTCTAATCACTTGGTAACTTTGGATCACGCACCCCATGTAAGAAATGTTAATTTAAATAAGCTTATAATATCATGGAAATAATAATATTCATGATTTATCTTGTAAAATGAAAGTGTAATGACCTCAAAATGAACTTTGGATCATAATAAAACATGAGTCTCAATGAAAGAAAATTGAGACAAAACTGTTTTTCTGATTTGATAACCTTTGAAACATAAAACCCATGAAATAAAGGTCATAGAATGGATATATAAATACCCATAAATATATCTATAATAATAATTTATTACATCCATGGGAATTATACACACCACATAAAAGTAATGGCTGGTGAATAAATCAAGCATCTCACAGAAATAAAAAATGAGAATAAATCCCATTACCTTGTGTCTTGACTCTCATCATACTCATTAAAACCACATTTATAATAAATATATATTTATTATAAAAAATTTATAAGAGAATATTATTATATTTAATACCATATATGGTTTTATTATGATCTTATATTACACTCTTGTTAACTATCCTATTTTAGGGTTTTAAATCAGGTAATATTCTATTTGTTCTTCGTATATGTCACAATTTGTTATATTGATGGTCCTTGTAATTATATGTTGATTAAAGAATGGAAACCCTGATATAAATAAAATTTATATCCAGTATATTTGTTTTATAATTATGTATATAATATATTATTATGAAATGTAATACACCATTCATTGAGATGGTAAGCCGTACGTATGCAAAAATGTGGTTTCCGTTTTTGTTATCATATTAAAGAAACAAATTATATGAAATATATGTATATATGTATATATATATCATTATAAATTATAATTATTATATAATATATATCATATAATTTTACTAAACCCATACTTAATACATTTAATTTATTTTTTGAATGAATCACATCACTTTGAGGGGGCGGTAGTCCACACTTCGTCAAATGAAATTATCTTATTAACACCAAATAGAAAGTAAAAATATATGTGTTTTAAAATATACAAATAATATTAATTAAATAATAAATATAACATATAACATATATAAAAATATTTTCCATTATAATTTCCACCATGACAAGTGGTAAGTAAAATTGAACAATCATCGATTAGTGAGGCGGCAGTTCACCGTACATGTAAACAGTATACTCGTTACCCATTAGATAGAGGTGTGTGTAAGTGTAGGTAAAATAAATTTCATAAAAAATCATATTATATTTAGTATACTGATTTTTGAAAATAATCATATAATAAATAGAGTTTATGGGTGGGTAAGGATAATAAAAGAAAGGACTTGAGAGAAGATGTTACCTTTTAATTGGGTAAATCCTTTTGGTTTGTGCCAAAAAGATTCCTTGGATTTCCTTCTACCCAAGTTAATGCTTATAAGAAGAATTTATAGATGTTTGGGAGTGTATTATAAGACATTATATGAAATTAATAGGTTTTATAGTTGTGAGGATGAGGGATAGTTGGTGGACTTTTTTAGGGAAGGAGGAGTGGCACTCCTGTGAATATTTAAAAATAGAATTCCACCCATGTTTTTCATGTTGAAAGTGGATCGAATAATAATAAAAATACAATCCAAGGTAGGATATGATTAAAATATTTCCATAAAATAGATTTTTGGAAAATTTTATAGGTTTTTATTAGTCTTAAATTTAAGGTTTAGTACTTACTTAAGCTTAATTTTACCTTAAGTGACGTAATTAATTTTAATCAATTTCACTAATATTTTTGGTAAAATACTATGATGAACTTATTATACATTATAAATTATTTTGATTCTAAATATGGGGTAAATTTTTTCAAATTAATATAAAATAAATAGTATAAATTAATTTAAAATTAATCCCACAGTCAGTGGACAACTTTGGTTTTTAAAGTAAAAATGATCAAAAAGGTTGCTAAGTTTTTATATCGATTTTCAAGGTGAAATTGGTTCCAATTAGCCAAATTGGATTAATTTATAAAAATATAATCTAATTAAAATCTTAAAACAAATTAAAATATAATTTTACCTTATAAATAAAATAGATGAAAAATCTGTGTTAAATTAAAAACTGGTATTTTTCACTATTCATCCAAAAAATTAAATTTTGAAAAAAATCACAAAATTAATCCTAAGATAATTTCAACATCATAAATTAAAAAATTAAGTTTATTTTATCAAATTAAATTTCTGAATTTGTCTAAAATTAATTTTATTATTAAAAGAGGTTCATTCAAGAAAACATTTTCTTAAACAAAAAACGACTTTACCAAAAATAATATCTTTCATTATCAATATGTTCTATATATAAATAAAATATATATAAAATTTGAAATATATTTATTACTATACATATAACTATGTTTAATGGATATGTTATTATTATCTCATTTAAATAATTATAGCAATAAAATTATTTTTCATAGAAAAATTAGTATTGTGGGTAACACACACCATGTCAGTGTTGCGTGTTTTGTATGCCAAGTAATAGCTAACCTCAGTGATAGATGTAGAAAAATCCTAAATTTATGTTGTGTTTAGTGTATTATTAACTTGTTTTTTCATATAATTAAATCCAAACATATTACATTAATATAAAATAATCTATTTTTATTATTACGTGAAATGAAAAATATCGCAATGTTTTAATTACCTCAAAAATAATAATTCACAAAATCTCAGGGTGTTACATGTAAATACTTATGTTCATTTTTTATAATCCATAGATGAAATATAACATTTTAAATTAATTTATACTTCATAATGAACCCAATATATTATAATTGTATTAATTTATAATTAGAATAAAAATATGTGTGCTTGCTACTGGTGGAAGACACCAAATAAGATAGAGAAGATTATACTCATATAGGTGAGAAATTAAAACTGAGTTTATTTAATTTTAAATGAATAGTAATAAATAAAGAGATACTAATATTGTCTTAGTAGACTTTCCAAGATATATTCTAGAGGGTAGTTTTAAATCTAGTAACTGAGGATATAATCTTTATATCTATGGGAAGTGTTGATGCCTATGAGAATTAGTGTCTAAATTTTTTTAATGGAGTCATAATAGATAGATGATGAATTAAAAAAAAATTAAAATTTTTTCGATTAAAAAGGTAAAATTTATTATGTTTATTGAATTAACCATTCAAGGATTTTTTTTATCATGAATTTCGTTTTATACAGTGAATAATATCACTTTGATGAAGGCTACAGTTGGGTGATATTGAAGATGGAATTATAGGTGTAGTGAAACTACATGAAAATTATATAATAAGTGTTTATATTTTAGAAAATATATTGTATTTTATGATAAATATGGTTGATTATACTTTATAACACTCAAAGGTATTTGATACATTTTTAAGTTTCCTGAGAATGCCTTAAAAAGATTTAAAATTTTTCTGATTTCATCTGAATAGATTCTTTCAATGTTGTATTTTAATTGAAAAATGGAAAAGACCTAAATTTCATAAGATTTCATAAAGGTCATCATATATTTTTATAATATTTAATGGGTTATACCATCTATTTTTTAAAACTCATCCATAATAGTTAGTAAGAGAAATAAAAAAGGCCAGAAGTTTTTGTAAGGGTATTCAAGCAATTCTTAAGGGTAACATCAAAGTAGGTTAAGAGAATTTAGAAAAGGAATGAACTAACTAAAACCCCGTAAGGTTATTTTTTAAACATTAATAAGTTTTAGTTAGTTTTTTATCATTCAATTGAAAAACCATAAGAATCATTGATAAAAAATATTAGGGTCATCTAAAAAATGTAACTTTCATTGATCTGATTTCCTAAGAGAATTTTTTTAGATTATTTGTAGAATAATTTAGTAAAGTCATAAAGACCCCTACAAATTTTAATATTCATTGTAAAGTAATAATGGTCTTTAAAATTTCATAAGGGTATTTATTGATTTCTTAAGGTTCATTTTCTATCTTCGTAAGACCATTCCATGTGTTTTTTAGGGACACTGCCTAATTTTGTAAGGGTTAACATTTAGTAAAAAATGGAAAAGGAATGAGCCTTGTGTAAGATTCATTTCACGAGAGTCATTTAATCTTACTAGTTTTAGGATGGTCTAAAATTGATAAATTCCCAAGGGATATTATTCTATATAAGATTCTTTAAGAAAAAATGTAAGATTCATATACTCTTATGAAATTGTTTCTATGTAAAAATTTACATTGACATTGACTCTCAGTGTAGTTTATAAATGTGATAATAAAGTTTTATAAGGGTCACCTTGAGTCCAATGGTTAGTGAAATTTATTGATATGATATTTTAGGAAGATATAGGGAGTTCTATCAAATAAAATCAAGTGATGTTGGAACTGTTCTCAAGTGAACTATACATCATAAATAAAATTTTGAATCAAGAAGAATGATTGAAAATGTTATATTTAACTTGGAAAGTAAAAGATCAAGAAGTGTAATATATGATTGGAATTGAATCAAAATATTATTTTTCATTTCTTAGAGACTATCATGATGTAAGAGGAAGTGCCACATTGCAACTATATTTGTGATTTATATTTTTATACATATTATGAAGATTTATTTATTATGATTTTTTGTAATTATTTTGAGAAAAATAATTCAATCATTCAACATAAAATCTAAATAAATTTTTAATTTCATTGAGAATAAATTTTATTAAATGAAAATAAGGTTATTCTTGGAACAAAATTGGAGACAATTAGTTATGATAAGTATGGAAGATTATTGAGTACATAGAAACACTCTTTTAGAGCCAAGATGGATCATACAAGGACATTTAGAGGGGATGAATCAGTATAGCCAAAATTTACAAAATTTATAAATTCTTTTAATTTATTCACTCTTACTCTTAAACCTCTACCCTGGTTATAAGAAATGAATCTTATATGCACTCTTAAAAATCAAATACACGTGTAATGTAGATAATAAACGAAATAGTTACATATAAATATTTTTACAATGTTTGGACTTAATGTGAATGTGTACTCCTTATTGTAATCAACATGTGGCAATTTCATTGAATTTATTATCACTATAATTTGTAATGATTATATATGTATTATATTTCGGACACAAGTGTTGGGAAGGTAACATCTACTTCCCAAATTCAACATTATTTATACTGGTACCACCAGTTCATTAATGGTGTTGTTTATATTAACACCACCAATTATTAAAAAAATATTCCAATTAAATTTTAAATAAGATCTTTTAGTCAAATAAATGATTTCACTACATTAAATTAAATAATATCTCTTTCATAAACCAATATATCATCGACAACAAAATTAATATCAAATATATATTATTTTTTGGCCCTGTAGTATCATCTCACTATTAGAATGATTAGCATTTTTTGAATGGCGAATAATCTCTGTTTTTTTTAATTTTTTTAAAATTATAAATAAATTGTTCTTAATTATGAATGATGAAGTTCCAACCTCACTTTCTTTAAAATATACTTGAATTCACTTTAAAAACTCTGAATAATTCATCTTAAAATTCTAATCTCAATTCATGAATACATACAATAATTCATTGTGAATAAAATTTTCGTATTATCATTATTATATGTGTCTTGTTTATTTTTATTCAATAAATGCATATGCACTAGTACCTATCTTTTCACCGGTTTTATATTATTATTAAAACTCAAACTCCATCATCAAAATTGCATGGTCAAAATAAGGTCATGTGAAATCTTATTTCTTGATCTCCTTCGAGAAAATAGTGTATTGTGCATTTTTTTACTTCTTCAAGTTAATTGTACCTAAGACAAAGGCTATATGTATATCACCTTATTATTTTCACAAAAATCATATAGATTCATGTGATTTGCTTCCATCACAAAATAGGTATCATGTAAGACTATTTACTTCACGTGATCTATCTTTTTCATGTATCTAAGTGAGTTACATTAGGTCTTTTTATCCTTTCCTTCATGTGAAAAAGTATAAAAGTTATTTTATTTATTCACATAACCTAGGAGGTTCAATAGTTTCTTACCCTCCTTTGTGTGATCAAATCATAAAAAAGGTCTTCTAATTCATATGACTAAGGTAGCCCACATATTTTCTTCCTTCATGTGAAGGGATCACATGAGTTATATTTTTTTCCTAAAATGAGAGTTTTCTTTAAAAATATTCGATTATATCATAACCATTAGACCATGACAATATATTTATAGTATATTTCACACCACCTCCCCTCTGATTTTCATGGAGAGTCAAATAAATTTAAATTCCCAAAGATCCCAGGATCATATTTTCCTTTTAATGTCTAAACATTCATCTTACTCCACAATCAAGCGATGATAAAATATATGGTGTCTAAGATTTACATGAATGGATTCGCTTTACCTCAATCATTATGAAATATTGTGGTTTTATAATGTAATAGCTCAATTGAAACATGATCTTGTGATGGAGGTTGTCCATGGTGGTAGAATCTTGTATATGTTCTTTTTCACATGATGTCACGATGATTTTCTGCAAGGATTTCAAATAATCAATGCTTGTTCTTGAAAAGTATTTAGTCAAACACTTCTCCCAAACGTCATAATAACATGAGAGTTTCATTTTTCTTCAAATGATTAGATTCATGAAAGTAAATTACTACATTCACGGACTCAGGTTTATCTACCTACTGTTGATCACCGAATGTTGTGATCTTACATGCATACACCCTTCTTGGGATGAAGTTTAAAGATGAAGGCCTAATGTGATAAAATATAATAGGATTGCATAATCAGATGGATGAGGTTATACCCATAATTTTTAATAGTATAAGAACAGTGTATTATGATTCATGTCCCGTATTGATCTTCAATGAGGATATGATCTGCTTGATAATAATCCCCACTCCTTCAGCCTCTCGAGCTGGAACCAATTTTAGTACCTGGAGACACTATCACACACCACATAGGGAATGTGCACCTACATGCCCATCCATGTTGCCCTTGTGCATCCCTATGGGTGTTATGTTCCCACCATTCTTTTCACATACAAGATCCATGATGCATGTGGTCCCTCATGGTGATATACATCCTTATTTTCAAACTGTAGCTGGCCATGCAGAACTACCACCCACATGGTTGTCCCCTAATCCCATATTTGGTTGAGGTGGGTCCTTTTTTTCTAAAGGATAGCACATTTTTTCTATATGTTCACTAAAAATACTTATTCATAAGGGGGAATCCATCTAAAAAACAATTAACTCATTTATTTTAAAATCATGAAACTAATTAATATGAATTCCAAATATATTCTTCATGATCTCAAATATGATCATTTAATAATCATGTACAAACATTACTATTTTTCTATGGTCTTCTAGCCAATAATTTCCTCACACAATAATGGATTATTACTGTCATATTTAACAAAATTATTCACCCAATTAAGGGATAGACTCACTTGTTATAAAAATTTCTACTCCAAATTTCATTATCACATGTCTTAGACATTAATACAACTTCAACAACTTCCTAATTTAACATGGATGATTGTCTTAACTAATTAAATTTAATGAATCCATAACAATATTCCCAGAATTATCACCATCCTTCTTCGTTATTTCTCAAATTCTTTTCATATTTTTATTTCCATGCTTAATCACTAATCAAAATGAACTTTATTATCCATTATACACTGAATTTGATTCTATATTATATATTGAAAAAAATTTAGCCTTACTCATCAACAATCCATATGGGGTCTTTAATATCCTCCTTGGTATTTTTTTTCCAATACCATTTCCTTAAATAAAGTAATTATATCTTCTCCCCCTTATTAACAATAAATGAACGATATGTGAGGGCATAATACTATCACGACCCGTCCCCCAGGGCCCGTTCCATGACTACCCCAAGCCCGCCTTCCATATGCTAGGGGCTGGCGACTAACACCGAAGGTGTATTCCCTAAAACTAGGAAGGAATTTCCTTTAAAACCTATAACACACACAACCAAGAACCTAGCAAGATGTGAACTCAAGTAAACTGAGAAGTAAACAGAGTGGGTACACTATGTAAAAGGGTCCAAAAAACATGCCCATCTAGAAAGTACAAGAAACTGAAAGTACAAGTAAACTGGAAAATATCATGTGACCACCTGCCAAGCAACGTACATGAAGGGTAGGTATATCTCTTGAATGGTCATCTCTGTGGTACGCCTCATCTAAGGTCCACCTCTGAGCTACCTCCAGTCCTAGTAATCTTGTCCTCTGTCAACGTTGTCTATCGTCTGCACCAAACACAGTGAGGTGTGGGCATAGACCGTGTACGGGTGAGTATAAAAATGCTCAGTTGGGACCCCCAGAACATCAACGTATCACAAAATCCACAAATTATAATCGACAAATCATGAAATCAACTGAAAACCCAACTTAGGTATATGACCATAAATATAACTAAGTTATCACGTATACCCATCTCAATCATGAGGAATCACATATTCCAACTTAAAATCCCAAAATCAACTGTTCCATAAAGAAAGGAATACCTTGAAGGTGTGTACCACACAGGTATGCCACACAGAAGAATACCACCAAGGTATTACCACAAAGGAAAGTACCGTTCATGTACAAACTCAGATCACACCAGGTATAACTAAGGTACAGTAGTAGAGATTATTAGATATCACTACTAAATCATCTTACTGTGTTAAGAGGAAGACCCAAGAAGGACCGCTAATCATCATCAGACCCACATATAATCTCTAGGTGCTGACCCACATAGGATCTCTCGGTGTTGACCCACACAGGATCGCTCGGTGGTGACCCATAGAGGATCGCTCGGTGCTGACCCACATAGGATCTCTAGGTGCTGACCCACACAGAATCGCCCGGGTAGTCACGCATGGAATCCTAGAGAGGTTCCATGTGGGACCCTCAATCATAGACCCATGAAGAATCCCTTCCTCCAGTCACAGTCAGCTACTAGGTTCCCGCGCTAAGCTTGCTCGTCTCCAGGAGGGTCCGCTCCTCAAGAAAGTAGTTGATAATACAAGTGCCACAAAGTGCCATGAAAAAGTATCTCAAAGGACCTCCACATCATAGGGGTATCAACTTAATAGATGACGTGTCAATCAGGCACCCAGTCTGTAAGTTATTAGCCTTTTAGTCCCAAGGGCCCAGTTGGATTCGTGCTTGATCCAACCCAACCATTCTTCAACTTTTTCCAAATATCCATTGGGGTATACCAAAGAGACTGCCTTTCTCCAGGGTTCCATCACCACTAATGGTGCATCAAACAGATGCTCGGTGCCAATGCTATCACCAAAAGAGAGTATAGGGTTGAAACTGGTCTGTGTCCAGTCTGACCCGGTCGGCCCGACCCGGCCTGATGCACTGGGTCTGGCCCGGACCTCACTAGGCGGCATGGAGGCCGTGTAGGTTGTGAAGGCTGCAGGTGGGTGTGGGTGTCGCGGGGCAGTGAAGTCCGCAGAGCGGCGTGAGGCTGCGAGTGCCACGGGGTGGCACGCGGCCATGGGTGCCACGGGGTAGCGGAGTTCATGGGTGATGCAGGGTGGTAGAGGCCATGGGTGTCTCGGGGCAGTGGATGCCACAAGTTCCATGGGACGGCACGAGGCCGCAGGTTCAGTGGGGTGGCCAAGGCCGTGGGGGCGGTAGAGGCCGCAGGCGGCGGAGTTCCGTGGGGTGCGGAGGCTGCAGGCGGTGGAGGCCCCGGGGTGGCAGAGGACACGGGGCAGCAGAGGCCACGGGCGGAGGAGCGATGCGGGGCACAGAGGCCACAGGGCGATGGAGGAGGCGGGCAGAGGAGTGCCTCAGGGTACGGAGGCAGCGGTGTGGTGGAGACGGCGGGTGGCGGAGGCCGTGGGGCCACGAGGCGGTGGAGTCCATGGGCGGCGGAGCGCCATGGGGCGTGGACGCCACGGTGCGGCGGAGGCCGCAGGGGGTAGAGGCCATGGGATGCGGAGTGCCGCAAGACACAAAGGCTGCATGGCGGCGGAGCACCATGCCTTCACTAGTGGTTAGCTGGGCCGGCCTCCCTTCATTCATCACCTTCATCACGGTTCTCAAGTTCCACCGGCGCTAACCACCAGCACTGGTCACCGTCACCATCGTGAATATCACAAAAAATATCCACATGATTTACAGAGGGGTCAGGCCATGTTTGTTTGGCCCGTACCTTCCACGTTAGGGGGGGTAGCATAATTCTCAAGGAAGATGATTCAATGTGAGATAAAATTTAACATTGATCAAATTAAAACACACCCCTGCCTCGAAGGATTGTTAGAAGATTGTTCGCGGTTGAGATAGATTGGCGTTTGTCGATCCTAAAACAAGTCTCCTCCAACGGCATCATTGAGGAGGGGAAAAAGATGAAGTTAGTGATGACGGCGTTTCCTCGATCGTCGGTTTGTTCGTCATTGGGGATCCATCGATGATGTTTGGAGAATTATTCGTCAAAGGATAAGAGTTCTTCGTTGGTGTTCGTTGTTGGAGGATGAGTTTCTCCACGATTCTTCAAAGCATATCCCATTCCCCAATTCCACGAAAAATGAAATCCCAACATAATAGAATCAGTTATTTATTTAGTTTATTGGCATAAATTCAAATTGGATTAAATAATTAATTTATGTGGTTGACACCATTAAAGTGGGAGGATACCAATGGTCACCTCCCCCATTAATGAGGGTGTTCAAGAGGCTTATCCCATTAAAGAAGGAGTTAGGGGGTTCGGGTGGTCCCCTCCCTCAATTTCAAATTGGGAGGTTTTGGGATCGGTGGTCCCCACCTCCATAACCTCACATGGAAGGTTTCAACAAAAATAATAATTTTAAACATTTTATTTTATTCTACTCTTCCACGAAAAACCCAAAATCCAGCTTTCACCCTCTTCCTACTGCGGTCGAGTTGAAGGTCTCTTTAAGAGAATACTGGCGCTGTGAGTTCAACTATGGCCTCAGATTTCAATTCCATGAACCAGTTCATAAGTTACAAACCTCACTCATACGTTTACCAAACATACCCAAAAGAATGTTCAGAAATTCATTCTAGGCACACCAAACCTTGGAATCACGCGCCGTCAATTTTTGCAGACTCATAAAATTCCCATATATTTTAAAAAATACATGGAAATTTCGGGTCTTTACAAAGACCATGGGATATCACTTGTAGTGTTTTCAAGAGGTAAAAAATGATACTAATAAAATTATTCCATGATGGAATTTTTATTTTAGGTCAAGAATTATCTTGGACGTGACTTATTCTCCCCTTTTCAAGGATAATTATTCACTTTATCAACTTATAATGAGGAGGATGATACCATATGTTTTCATTATAATGTGTCTTTACCCAGATAGAGTTATGTTTATGTGGGATAACCTGCTGTAGAAAGAAAGAGTGATTTCACTAATATTTCAATGTTGTCTATTAATTAATTCATCATGTGATATAATTTTTATATTTTTCATCCTTTAGGAATAAAAACCAAGTTTTTCAAGAAATATTTACCCTTAATTTCAGCCAAAAAATAATTTAGAAATTAATATTGAAAAAATTTACTCACCCTTTATATGAGATTAATCATCTACCAACATCCACCATTTATATATATAGTTTATATAATCAATCTAAGGGTAAAAATTTTAAATGGGTTACCTCTATTTTTATATTCTATAGAGATGACCTGAACAACCATATATTCATGGGACAAACCTTAATAGAATATCATTTAGGTTTTATCCCGATCAAGGGGTGAACTCCCTTAATTTTACTTGGTGGATAATTTCATCAGATAGTCTTCAAGATGTTTATATTAATGATCCATCATTGTGAAATAATTCCATATTTTATCAGATATTTAATAATCATTCCAACTTCTTTTCTTACAGTTTGTTTATTCAGTTTTCCTCTAGAGAATTCTCTCAAACTACATTTCTATATAATGTTAGAGCACAAATAATTCACAATAAGTAAGAGATTAAGGAGGAGCACTTATGATCTTCTTAATAAATGAAATATGGTTATATATTTTCTATCGACCCATAGACTTATTTCCTCGTAGCTCTAAATTTTCTGGTACTTTTCATGCATGTGTCTCCTTTATAGTTCACATTATGAGATTTAATAGATATCATTGACTCTTTACATACATTCTATTTCATATTATGTGTATAATTTATCTGCATATATTCTAGAAGTGAAATAGCCTCACCTAGTGCTTGTTTTTATATCTTAAACATCTCTTCTTGAGTAGGAAAAAGATTCATACAATGTATTACATTATTTCTAGTCTTCTTGAACATGTCACACAATCTTTTTAAAACACTTGAGTTTCCATTTTTTAAAACCACTCATGAAATTATAATTATTATTGATATGGATCAACATGTTTTCCTTTTTCCTTAACTATTTGTAGTGATTCATCTTTAGTTTTTTTTCATATCTCTCGCTCTAGACACTTGATCAAGAGAAATAATTAGGCATTAATTCATAACATAATATAATTTTAAGATTCCACATGGATTATTCAATGTTTCTTAGTTTTCTTTCATGGGTAAATTATTAAAATATTCTTCAAAAATATCATTTATCAATCATATCATCTTATTTCTCTCATGAATTGATTCTCTTCTAAATTTTAGCTTGTTTCCATTCATTTTAATTTAAAAGGCTTATTTGTAGTGGTCCATGGTTTAATTTCTCTTTCTTATATAAAATCGTCTTTTTTTACATGAAATTATTATCATCAATTTTATAAATCTTCTTAGGGGTGTTTTATTTATTAATTTTTATATTTTGAAAAACTTACTTCACCTTTTTATCTCCCAATGTTGTTTTTTATCCTTTATTTCTGGCCATATTTTATATGGGTTATGGTCCATTGTTTATATTAATATAGGAGTTGTACATGGTTGGTGAATTCCAAAACTCTTATTATTTATAACCATATATGTTACATTACTCCAAAAAATATTCAAGGCATTCAAATCTATTTCTATTTCGAGGATTCATTTTCATCTATGGAATCTACTTTTTTATCAGGTTTCTTAATTTATCCACCTATAATCCACATGAATATTGGCCTCTTATAGTCTTCATACATTTTCATGTTGTTCTTATACATATCATCCCGATTTCCAAACTTATAACAGCACCAATAGTAGAAACAAATATTCTTCTTCTTCTTGTAGTACCAGCCTAACTGGATTAAGTGCCTTTCTATTTATGAGTTTGAATGTAATTATTTGGACCACCATTTTGGGGGATATTTTTCATAAACATTATATTTTATACTATTTTTGTTTTGGTAGATTTATTATAATATTTATCTACCAACACATTCTTAGATTTTAGATTTAATCTTATACTAGAAAATGAGACTACATTAGTTGAAACAAAATTAATTGGGTTTTCAGTTACCTTCTTCCATGGGATTGTTAGAAGATTGATTAAGAGATGATTTTTGAGATATTCCAAAAAATAATATGAGTCTCTTTTGAGAAATGGATTTAATTAATAGTTTTTATAAAAAATAGTTTTTTGGGATTTACTCTCTTCATATATATCAGTAGACTAATACTTTTTCTCGTTATCTTAGTACGTTCCAGCATTTGAATCCTTAAAATTTCTCAATTTTAGTTATATTTCGAGAAATTTATTGTTAAGGCAAACATTATTATTTAAATACGATTCTAGCCTTCCTTCCCATTAACTCTTCATCTTATTAATTTGATATTCATTTTTCCTGGGGATTTCATTTAATGAATTTTCAAGGTATCTTCTAGATTTAAATTCTAATTGGGATTACTTGACACTAACAATATCTTTTTGTGATTATTCCTAAAAAAGGATCTTCCGAATATAATCTTCATGAAACTTAGTATTTTCTTCCGATAAAATTTCAATCTCTTTCAACTTACAATCCTTTTCTTTAACTTGTTCATATTTCACCTTTATTGAAACATTGTGCAATGTTTCAAGTGCATGGATTAATTAACTTAAAATATGTTTTCTCACATTGTTATCATAATCATGACTTTTTAATTATTATTTAATTAATGAAGTTATTTTATTTTAATATTTCACAATTTCTAGATTTTTAAATTTCACTTCAATTTCAGGATTCTGCATGTTGAAGGAGTTCTTCTCATCCTCAATCAATCTCAACCTTTCTTCCCAATCCTCTTTCATTTTTTCAATGAATTATCCTAGGATTATTTTATTTTACTATAGATAACTATAAATATCCTTGAACTTATTATCATTTATTTCTAGTTGTGAATCCTTAATATTTATAAAAACATTGTATTGATTTTCAAATTCATTGTCAACTTTTTAAGCACAAAATCTGTTACTTATTTCTCATAAATACTACCATGAAATTTTTCATCAATTAATAAAATATTGTTATTTCAAAGAGTTATATATTATTATTTTTCTTCAATATGTTCCATGATAAAATTTAAAATTTGGAATTTATTACCAATTTAATCCTCTAATTTATTAATTTCATCTTCAATTTTTTCTTTTTCATCAATAATTCCCTTGAAAACCCAAGTATATATCCAACAACTTCGTTAGGAACGTTATTTATATGACATTTCAATTGAGAGTAGAAGTACTCAAATTTTTAGATAGAATCATATTCCACATACTCTCAAGAGAAAGATCCAGTTTCTTTAAAATGATCAATATCAACAGATTTTACAGAATAACACATATGACCTTAATCTTCATCAAATTGTGATTGATCCTTATATTTTTTTCTGAATTCCTCAATACCTTTTCTTCTATATTCTTTCTATTATTAAGAGTAATGTTAGTGTAAATCGTGTATTTTTAAATATTATTTGATAATAAGTCTTCCTTTTGAGGTTAATTATAATTAAATGGGAAACACTTTGATCAAATTAGAGGAAACCCTATGCTCAGATACCCCTTGTAGAAATAACATGGAATATAAGGTGACACTGAGAGGGGGGTGAATCAAGGTGCCCAAATTTTTCAGTTTTTATTATTTATTTTCAATTATCCACTCTTACTCTAAATCATTTATCCCTATTAACAGGAATGGATTCTATATGTTCTCTTCACAATCACATACACGTATAATGTAAATAATAAATGAAACAGCATAAAACATATATTTTTAAAAGTTCCACATTCAATGCTAAATCCTACTCATTTCCATGATCAACTTGTGGTCATTTAGTAAATATTTTTATCAAATAATTTTTATTTATTACATGTCAAGAAAAACTCACATACAAGTGTTGGGTAGGTACCATACACTTCCTAGGTACGGATTTCTTTATATTAGTACCACTAGTTCTAAAATGGAATTGTTAATAATGGAACCACTAGTTCTTAAATTGAATTTTTTCTACTAGTACTACCAATTATTCAATGGGTATTCTGAAAAAACTCTGAATACGATTATTCAGTTTTCTCAAGTATGCCACTATATCAAATTGATTATGATCTTCTTCTCAATCAACAGATCATTTATATCTAAATTAATGAAAATATATTTAATGCTTGTTAGTACTACTATATCAGTTATTTTTAAGAATTATCATACGTTTTTTAATATAGAAGTATTAATTTTTCCTTCAGCCTCAATTTTCAAATAATTGGGAAAGATTTATTACTTGTAATTGATGAATATTGACCTCGCCTTTATTAAAATACACAATAATGAACTTACACAACTCAGCATAATTTTTCTTCAATTTATCAACTCAATCTATGCATGCGTGAAATAATGTATAGTGTAGAATTATTTTTATTCTCATTATTATTTATTTCTTTTTAGTTTTATTCAATCCAGTTGCATGTATTAGTACTTCTGTTCAATTTTCATTGGTTGTCTATTTTTGAAAAAACTCAAACTACCTCATGAAATTAGCTTGATCAAAACTGGGTCATGTGATATCTTACTGCTTTCTCTCCATCATGTAAATAGTGTATCATGAGAGATATGTATTCTTCAAGTTCACATTTCCCACATATAAAGGGTATATATATCACCTTATTCTCTTCATGAAAGAAAATATCTTCACATGATTCAATTCCTTCAAAAAATAAATCATCACATAGAATTGTGTCATTCACATGATATATCTTCATCATGTATCTATGTGAGGATTTTTGGGACTTATTATCCTTTAATTATGTTGAAAATTATGCTAGATCTTCTATTTATTTATATAGTCTATGAGGTTCATGATTTTATTCTTCTCCTTTATGTGATCAAAGAATATTGGAGGCATTTTACTTCGTATGACTAAGGTAGCCCACATATTCTATTAATTCACCTAAAGGGATCACATGGGTTCTTGGTTTTCCTAAAATCATAGCTTTATTCAAAAATATTCAGGTAGTTCACAAAAATTCACCCCTATATATATATATATATTTATAGTTGAATTAAAAATTCCTCACCATTAATTTTCAGAGTGATTCAATGCTCTTTAAATTACCAAATTTCTTAAGATCTAATTTACCTTTGAATGATGAAACATTAAGCTTACTCATAAATCATTTGACACAGAATAATATGGTGTTAATGAATAAAATTATTTTATTTTCTTGATCCCAATAATCATGCAAGTTTAATGCTTCATCATGTAACAACTCGGTATGCATGTGATCATGCGGTGGAGGTTGCCCATGATGGGAGCATCATACATATATTCTTTTTTATATGATTCTAAGGTGATTTTCATCAATGATTCAATTTGATCAATAATAGTTATTATGATGTATTTAGTGGAACCCTTCTCCTCAAAATTACAACAACTCAACAATACCTTTTTTTCAAAAGATCACATGAATAACAGACAACTATTTTGTACATAGCCTCAGTTCAATCGATTAGGTGTCGATCACTTGATGTTTTGATCTTGCGTGAAAAAAAACCCTTCTTAGGTTGAAGGTAAAAGATAAATTCCCCACATGATCAAATGGAATAGGATCATGTGATAAAATAGTTATTGTCATATCTATATTTTTTAAATTCACATGAACAGTGCAATGTGCCTCCTATCCCACAATGATCTTAAATGTATATTCCCTACACTCAATAATAATCCCCACTATTCCAGCATCTTGATCTAGCACTAAGGTCAGAACTCAGACACACCATCACACTCCATAGTGGGAATGTTCACCTTTATGCCCATGGTCACCCCCTGTATGCATCCATATAGTTGTTATGTTCCCACCATGCTTTCTGCATGCAAATGCCTTCATCTATGTGCTCCCAATGGGTGTTATGCATCCTCAACATACACCCTCAATATTCCATGCTGACCTTACTCCCACATGGTTGACACCTATTCCCATATATAGATGATTTGGGTCCTTGGTTTGCAAAGTAATTACCAATTCTTCCAATAATTACACTCAAAATGCTTAGTCATATGGGGGGAGCCTTCTCAAAAACTATTTAGTCTTTCATTCTCGAATCATGGTGTTTATTAATATAAATTTAAAAACCCTTCTTCATGATCTAAAATATCATAATTTAATCATCATGTCAAAACATTAATGTTTATTCATGGTCTTTCTGTATTCAATTTACTCCTGAAACAATGGATTATTGCATGGCCTTCTTTAATACAATTGTTCACCCAATTAACAAATGACTTCACTTTTTGAAAAAAAACCTACTACAAACCTAATAAAAAATATTTATTATAAATTTAAACTACCTCAAAAATAATTTCAATTTAACAATGAAGATTTTATTACTAAATTACATCCAATGAATATGTAGAATTTATCCAAGAATTATCACTAGCCTCCTTCAATATTTCTCAAAATATTTACATCTTTATCTTTACAGGATTAATTTATAATCATAGAGGAATTCATTCACCTTCATAAATTGAATTTGATTCCGTATTATATAGTGACAATGAATATAAATATACTCATAAACAATCCATATGGGATCTTTAACACCCATATGATCTAGTTTTAGAATCATTAAGGAGAATAATTGTATAATATTGATGTATTTTCTATATTAAAAATATATAAAATATATTCAACTGATTCTATAACATGAAATATGATAAGAAGAAATAAAAAGGTTGTTATAGATCTAGAAAATGATATTTTATTATTTTTAAAAATCTTTTTGGGTATCAAAGAAGAAGAAGTGGTTGATGTGAATTAAATAGTTAATTCAGTGAATTGAAGTAGATTGAAGAAGCACAAGAAGAAACCATGACCTATCTTATGATATCCATTTCATTGAATATATTATAGAAATAAAAAATATTATAAGATTTCATAAATTGACTAAAAATTTTGTTGTTTTTTCTATCTATGTGTCAAGTCTTTCATTTTGAGGAGATAATATGTTTTGAAGATCATGGTTGGATCAAGTGTTGATAGAATCTAGCAATCTGATTCTGTGAAATATCTAAGAACTTGATATTTTATAGGTATAGAATTTCATGAAGAGAAGTATATTATCAAATACATGTTGAAAACTTTATTTAACGAGTGATATCTATTCATCTTAATGTAGTGAAATCTAGAATATCCTAGCGATCTTATTTAATAGAGAAGAGAATATTTTTAAACTGGTGGGAGCTAGTATAACCTTGTAATTACCTATCTAGAGAGAAGGTATTATCTATAGATATAAATAAGTAGTGGATGATAACTCTATATACTTTAAATGGTTATTCATTATAATGTAACATTTTTTACTCAGGATAATAATCTTTCACAACAAAGAGTAGGTTTCACACATTGGGACCAAACCATATAAAAATATTGAGTGGTGCTCTATATTTTACATTATATATTCCATATGGTTGTTATATGTTAGGTAAGAAATAAATGGATCCATTTATATAGTAATAAATAATAGAGGATAGATATTTATAGGGGATTTTATGTTTTAAGGGAGAAAAAATCAGTAAAATTGGTCACACTAATTCACCCTCTCTCATGTGACTGTATAATAATTTTAGAATATCAAGTGGTATCAAAGAGTACCAGGTTTCATCTAGTTTGATTTAATTTTATTTCTATTTGTGTTTACCTAAATAATATAATGTAAATATTTGGATAATTTTTTGAAGATCTCCATATATAAAATGAAGTTCTTATCCTTATCAAAGAAGATATAGAGTTTTTTGAAAAAAACATTGAAAACAAGAAGAATAGAGAGGTAAAAAATTGATAATGGATTAAAATAAAAAATATATGATCATATATTTGATAAAGGAAATAATTGTGTTAAGTATTCATTTTTATCTATTGATAATGATAATTCTGTTGAATCAAGTTTATATTTTGAATAAGATGTGAACATTGAATCATATTGTGATTTTTTATTTTTAAGTCAAGGATTTCCATTAAATGGACCCTCTTAATGCTTTCACATATATAATATCATTTAATAAGTTTAAATAAGATAAAAATCATCATTCAAGACAGAAGTTGAGGTAATGAAAGGATTATTGGTTAAGAAGATCCAAAATTACATCCCACCCACTAAAAATTCGGATCATAAGGAGAAGTATTTATTCATTTTCAGTGAAATATTTTCTATTGTTAAAAATGAGTTTTATAGGAATTATTATGAGAATGTTGTGTTTAAATAAGTTGTTGAAGAAATTATTCATTCAATAAATGGAGTTATGGATTTTAATAATTCTTTAACATGTAATAAAAGCTAAAATTTTAAAAGGTATTTCTAATTATTTAAAAGAAGAAAATAGGATAAATTAAGATTACATAATGATTATGATAAAGAGTTAATGAGAATAATTTTTTATATTTATAGACTATGAGAGAAATATTGAAAAGAAAGAGTTTCTAGAAATTGATGTTAAATTAATAAATCTAGAATATGATAAAATTGAAAATTCCTAAGGTATAGAGAAAAGAAGTATTGCAAAACATATTTCTTAAAAGATACTTAAATCTAAAAGGTTCAAATTTATGGAAATAGTATCTTGAGATATTGTGGAAAATATCCCCCATATGCTCATGGAATAAGGTAACCCATATTCATGATACAAAATTTATACTAATGTTTTTTTAATTGCTATTATTATTTTAAAATAAAAATATGGAAATTGTTTTGTAAATAAAATTTCTAATAAGTCCACCAAATCTTCAAGAGTGGATTTAAGAATTTAAAAGAAGATAAACGCCCCAAGTAGTTATCAAAAGAATTAAATTTTAATCTAAAAAAACATTAGATTCACACTAGCTAGTCTAAATAACAAAGAATGTTAAAAAGATTTATAGGATACTACTGGTATTGTTCAAGATTTGAGCATAAGGCCATTTAGCGTAGGCCAAACAAGCATGTTTTAAACTGGCCTGAGAATCCATCTAAACCAACACTTGAACCATCTTGTACCGTGGCCCAAAGGGTGTTCCTGATCCCCACAGGTTGGAAACTAGTGTCTTATCATTGAAGAAATACTTTGGGAATGAGTTTACCATATGAATAACAATCATCAACCATATCTAATAACATTTCAACATATAGATAAATCATCATAGCTGTTATCCATAACAAATCTATACAAGAGAATAATACACAAGTTTTAAATTGAAGATTACATTTATAACCAAAATAAAACTGAACAAAAAGGGGAAGTGTGACCAATAAAATTTAAAAAAAAACATGCCTCCTCATAACATGGGGACCATCATCCACCATGCCACCACTATCACCTATCCCCATAATGGAATGGAAGTAGAAAGAGTATCCACCACCACTCAAATATTCATTCCCTTTACCTAATACAGATAAAATAAGGTCTACATATACCAATTAGGTATATATATTGTGTGATCTCACATTCCTTATAGTATCCCATTTGTGTTCCATGCATAGCCATTATAAGATATATATAAGTTCTAGTTTTAATGCAATCCAAACAATTTGGTTTGAAAAATGCTTCAGATTTTTAAATAATGTTAAAAGATCCAAGAGTAAATGAAAGAAAGTAAAAAAAGTATAAGCACTATGGGAAACCCCAAATTATCTTGGTTATTAGAGTTCTAGGAACATTATATCTCAATGATCAAAAAAATAAAGATCTATTCAGGTGTATGATTCATTGGGGTGATGAACCTAATGTCCAATGATAGTAGTTTATATCACATCAATTAGTTAGTGTAATAATGAAATACTGCTACTAATACCAAGATGAGGCCTTATTTTCTCTCCTAGCTACTAGTCACATCTTTCCCTCCTAGGCACCAAGGGTTTCCATGTGCTTTGTTCCATTTCAAAATAGTATCAAACCTTGATTTCCATAAACTAACTCATCCCAAGACAATAATACCATTCCCAAACATTTTCTTAGATAATAAACTAATCCCAAATCCATACACACACCAATACATTTTCAATCACATATTTTCATAGACACAACTTTGGAATAACATTCGGAGGTAGTGGAAAGGACATTTAAATCATTAAATAATAACACAACATCGAACTACCTACCATTCCCTTTGAAATCACTACCAACCGGTTGAAAAATACAATCCAAAAAATTATATATCCTCTAGATGTATGAACACAAACAAAATATAAACATTAATGATAATAACATTAAATTGAACCCACTCTAGGTCTCTAATACTACCCAAGTAAAGAAAATATAAGAAATAGGGGAGAAAAA
Organism: Viscum album; assembly: GCA_963277665.1. Classification (NCBI taxonomy): domain Eukaryota; kingdom Viridiplantae; phylum Streptophyta; class Magnoliopsida; order Santalales; family Viscaceae; genus Viscum; species Viscum album. The sequence goes on along the minus strand of OY728128.1, from coordinate 1,316,515,798 downwards.
ACCAAGGAGAATAAAGATGATGAACTTACATGGAGTTTACATGAAGATCCAATCTCAAATAACCCAAGTATTGAAGTAAAGATGGAGGTGGAGAAAATGGGAGGTATGCCTAGGGTTGAGAGGGTCAAATTGAAAAAATGATTGGTGAAAGGCTGTTAAAATCAATGGTGGGTATTTTATAAAAAAACATTTTATTTTAAATACTAGGAAGGGTGATCTATTTGGGTGAATGGTCTTCCGGAACATGCACCTACCATGCGTGTTCCTCTATCAAAATAGGTATAGGCTGCGTGGTTTGGATTTCATGGTATCACAAATCATGCACCTAATAGTGCAGGCATTCTAATTCCACTGTGCAGGCTACATAGTTTGTTGGGGGCTGGGGCATGGTTTCTTCTAACCATGATCCTACCATAAACCACCCTTTTCCCCTCCAAAACCTCAATTTTTTCTTTGAAAACTTCATTAAAATCTATGAAGTATAAGAACAGAAAATAAAAAAATAATACAAGAAAAAACACTGTTGGTGTGACAATTCTCCCCACCATGACACTTTCCATGCTTAGAAATTGATACCATAGTCTTATTAGAGAATAGGTTAGGGTACTCCTCATCAACCTAAGTCCTCTATTCCCATGTATCATGCTCATAATTCTTGTTCTTCCATAGGAATAAAACTAACAAAAGTTATTTCCCTAAAGAACATTCACCTAGGGATCCACAATCCAAACTGTCTACTGAGTCATTGATAGATCAGGTTCCGACTCAAGCTCTTCCAAGATCAACACATGAGAAGTGTGTGGATTATACTTCTTTAAATAAAATGTGTAGAAAAAAATTTTAATCTATGTCAACTGAGAAGGAAATTAAAAGTGGTGCATTACATTACTGATTTTCTCAGTAATATCAAAAGGTTTGACGTATCTCAGAATAAGCATCCCCTATATTGAAAGATTGCGATGACCCAAGAGAAGTTTCTTCTTCAGGAACAAATATCCACTAACTTAGAACTCCATAGATTGAGTTTTATGGTAAGCCTATGATTTATAATTACACTAATCCATCATCAAACACTTCAAAATTTTCTAAATCTTTCTATTCGTCTCCAATCCAATGCTTGGTCACACAAAGGAAGTCACACCTACTTATATCTAGCATATAGGATGCCAACAGGGCCAATCATACAACAGTTTAAAGGGAGCTATTAGAATTTAATATTGATAAATCTTATTATAGTAATATGCTGCCAATCAATTATGGGTGTCCCATGAACCACCTAATTTTGACATGCAAGTACAAAACATATATTTCAAAATCTATTTTTCTTGCTCTTTCTAACCATCAATTTGAGGATGGTATGTTGTTTTAATCATGACATTTGACCCCATTACCTTTCAGAGGAATTCCTATAACTGATAAGTAAAATGGGATCCTTATCAGAAACAATAGCAGATGACACAATTTATAGCTTTAAAACCTCTTAAATATAAAACCTACTGAGCTATATCACTTTACTGGTATCCTTGATTAGGATAAAATGGGTGGATTTGGATAGACAATCGATAAACACCCAAATCATGTTTCTTCCCCTAGGTGTATGGGGAAACCTGATGATGAAACAGATGGAAACCTCATCCCACATCTAGGTAGGGAAGGGAAGATGTTCAAGGAATCCTATGGGATTTTAGTTCTCATCTTTGATCTAGTGATAAGTATAATATAGAGACATGATGTAGACGATATCACATCTCATGCCTATCCAACATAACTGATGTCACACATCATAAAAAAATGTTTTTGGATGTAAGATGAATGAACCACTAAGACTGACGAAGTTCATACATCCCCACCTTCTGAAGATACAATGTCATACTAGAGAAAATTTTCAAGCTTAAACCCCCTTAGAAGACAAATACCATTCACTAAGAATCTCTCTGCCATTTATAAAATGGGTAGATCACTGGCACAACTCATCTCTTGGATGCTACACCCCCAAAATTATCTCTAGAAGAGATAGTTTCAAATTTACACTAGAAAAAACATATGTAACACCCCAATATTTAAAAAATGAATTTATTCTCGATAACATAAAAGACACACAACACCGAGCTTAAACAAAAAAATGAAATAACATTATTTTAAATATGTCCTTTATAACCTAGGCCTTAAATTAATGGATATGAATAGTATATAAAATTGTGAAATATATATACAAATGACCTACTCAAAATTAATTTATTGTTAAATTATTATTAAAAAATAATTCAATTTTTATTAAGGTAATTTTATTCATCAAAAATATGTTTTCTTCATAAAAAATATGTTTTCTTCAAAAATGATTTTTATTTATTTTTGTGAGAGAATATTATAATTAATTTCTAAAAATTATAGAAAATTTAATTGATAAAATGAACATAATTTTTGAAATCATATTATAAAATTAAACTCCGGTTTAATGTTTTGGATTTTTTGGAAAATGCTGATTTTTAGTGAATAGTGAAAAAAATATTGATTTTTGTAAAACCATCAGTTATGTAAAATAAAATATGTAATTTAAGACCCATCATTCTTTGAATTTTATTTCATGTAACTTTAGTATTATATAGTTATATTCAATCCAATTAATTACACTTCAATCAAAATTATACTAAATATAAGTATTGGTTTATTTTTTAGTTTAAAAAAAGATTTTTCCCAAAATTGTTTTAATGTGCGTAATGTTTATCCACTTTAAATAATTAAAACAACCCTAACTGAGTAATTATTTAAATTAAATTTATATGTTATATATCTATAAATATTAATTTAAATCCATATAATTATTATTAATTGTCATGTATTTAATATAAAATCATCATATACAAGAAAAATACATCTCTCAAAGACCATCTTTTTTATCACGTCTCAAGGTTTTATGTTAAGTTAAAATTTTCCATTAATATGAATTTAATTTGATAAAATGGATAAAATGTTTTTAATAATCATAATTTTTATTTTATGATAATTTCATCTTAGTTTTTGTTCATAATGAATAGTGATAGTAGTAAAAATCATTTACTATGGTTAAGGGGAAAACGGGTTTACTAGGGGGTTAAGATAAAATGATAAAGGTTAAAACAACCTAAAAATTTCCGAAATTCTATTTTATTTCAATATTTATACCTTATCTCATATAAATCTTGAGAATGGTCCATTTTTAAGCCTTGTGTCATGTGAAAAATGTCGGTACACTTTTTTCTTTACAAGAATTCCAAGTGTGTCCTCACCCCAATTTATAAAATGAATCCCCCTCTCCTCTCCTCTTAACACCTTAAAACCCCTTTGGATCCGACAATATCAGACTCAATACCTTACATAATTCAATACCCACTACCTATATCATTTTATTTGATCATGAATCTATCCAAATATGACTTTTGGTTCTAACCTATGGAGGTTTTTTGAAGAAGAGGTATCATGATTAATTGAGAGTTTTATTTTATTTCTTATTACACAAATTTCAAATATTATTCAATTATTATTATATAACAAAAAAATTATCTACCACATACTAATATGTTGTTATTTTAATTTAAAACCTAAATAAATCTCTTCTTCCATAAAATGGGAAATGAAACCATCATGCGAGTGTACGAGGGAATATCGCCTTGGGAACCGATGTAATTCATTTCTCATCATCGCCTCTAACAGATAATTATACTAACTATTTTAAATTATAAATATCATATTTTAAAATAATATTACTTTTATAATTATTATATCACACATAACTTGTCACAAACCAGCCCGAGTCACACCTAAACCAGTCACAAGGGCCAGCCTGCGACAAGTCCCGAGAGGCGTTCCTGATCCTCCCGGGATGGCGACAAGCACCAAGGGAATCAATAGAGTACACAAGGGAATGACTTCACCCATATATAAACAAAAAACAAACAGAGGAATGAAATGGTCATCCCAAAATACATTTAAATAAAAACTGAACTGAACATTATGTGTACAAGAAACTAAAAGTACAACTAAACCAATAACTCATATGACCAGACATGATAACCAAATAACTCCATGTGACCCTTCTGGTCACTCTCCAACATAATGATCACATGTCACCCAAGGCGATCAAACTCAAACTGAAACTTGCACAAGGGCTAAAAACAGAAGAAGACTATAGGTGTGACTATTAAAACTCAGTAGGTTAGCCCGATATTCTATTCCCAATGCACATCCTTTAAAATAATGAAACATCAATTTCATGTTTTAAATAAAAAAATAAAACGTTATATTTTCCAAATAATGTCCCATGCCATATAAAACAATTTACCATACAAAAACTTTCATGTTTTATAAACAAGAATGTTAGTAACAATTTTCAAAGAGCTGCAACATCGAAATGAAAATAGATTTTAAGAGGGCTACTTTAAAGAATTGAATCTTTTAAATAAATCACACACAATTCTTGATTTACCAACAAAACACATCGTATGCCGATGGTGAGTACAAAATATCCCATGATCCCAGGTCACGGGAACACCCCTACGCACTAGTTAGTTGTGAGTCCCAGGTACCTCATATCTGGGTGGAAGTAACAATAATAAATATTCATTCTCGTGCACACGAGCCACTATTAGGGAGAATACCCATAACCTCGTGGTCCCCCAACATCATCATCATTGTATTTTAGTTAGTTTTGTCATCGTCAAACTTGCTACTTGAAATAGGGGCCAAACCCCACAGGATCACTAGTATACTAGTACACTGCCACCCACCTAGATACTCGTGATTCCCTTTAGTGCTAAATCAAGTTACACATATTATAAATTACCGATTTCACATCTAAAAACCATTCCGAAACTATAAAAACACAAAAAATCCACAAACATTCTTTAGATTTATTTCACTAATCAATAAACCACTAAACAATTTCATAAAACAATTTCAAGAAGTGTATTGAGGCTCCATATATAAAACTCATTCAAAAACTATCTTTTAATTATAAAAAAACAAAAAACCATACACATCCATATTTTGAACCTCTAACAACATTTAATAAAATCATTTCATTGGCCATAAAACAATACCAATTGACACAACATTGTATATACAAGTAAAACACTACTTCTACATTTTTAGGAAAGCCCAAACGGGCCTTTAAACATTTTCTCACAACTACAATTTGACAAAGTTATGCATTTAAATTTTATTAAGTAGGTGTATACACACCATTTACAGCATCAAAAAACATTCATAAATCTCTTAAAACACTCAGGTGATATACTCAAAACACAACTACTTTCATAAGAATGTGAAACATGCCATTTTCCTGTAACTCGGGCCAAAACATATTGTAAACCAAAAACCATTTGTTTGTAAAACCAAATCAAAATTGGAAATACACAAAAGGATCCCAAAATAATTTTTTACATGCTAAAAATGAATTTATAAATCCAAACAAATCATTTTAAATTAAACTAGACACATAAAATCCAACCGAGAAATTTACCAAACACTTGACATGCACTCTTTTACAAAACAAGTTATGTTAAGCACATAAAAAGTGATAAAATACCATTTTAATTCCATATAGTTATTCAAGATACTTAAACATATTCAAAATAACATAAACCATGTGGTAAATCTCATGGAATAATATATCAAACAAGAGGAGTGCACATTTATACCAAAACAACTATATTTATAACAAAATAAGTCATAAAACATAATTTTCACACAAAAACTTTAAAAACAAGTTTTCACGGTATAACATATCATATAAGTAAGGTTATAAAAGAAATATAATGACGAATCTTAAATTATAAAGGCTTGTTCAAGGGATATCCTACCTCAAATCCTTGGAGTAATGGGAATGCACACCCAAAATCACCATCTGAGCGTTCACAAACCCTAAACCTATGATGACCAGACCCAAACTAACAAAAACCCCATAAAATATAATGGGATAAAAGAACAATATGTTTACCATCACTATGGTATATTATAAAATATGTAAATAATGAATGGAGGAAGAAGAGGGTGGATAAAGGAGAAGGAATCTCACCTTTTCAACTAGAAAACTCTTCGTATTCCATTAGATCAGAAACCATAGAGAAAAGGTAACGGGATGAAACTTCTTGGAGAGTCTACAAAGGTCTGTAAAAACCAGGGAAAAAAAGTTGTGAGAAAAAGAGCACGAATCGAATGAGTTATGTATGATACAATTTACCTTATCAATTCTGGACAATTTGAGGTAACATGATATCTTTCTCCCTAATTTGTGACTAATATCAGCTCCAAAGAGGGAAAATTGATAGTGGGGGTGAGGATTGGGGTATTGGATTCTATTGGGAGGTGTAATCATCAAAATATATTATAATTTTAATTAGATATAAAATAAACAAAGTATTTGTTTAAAAATTGAAATGGTCTCATGGGTTGTCCCAGTACCTAAATATGTAACCCCAATTCCCCAAGATTATGAATCTCTACAGGGTCTGAAATGATATAGTAGTATTAATATGTCTGTGGAGGAAAAATGGGAAGTGGAATGAATGAAAAAATTTGAAAATCAATGGAGTTATTAAAGAAACAAATTTGGTTTTTAAAACTAAAAATGTGCTCATGGTTGGCCCAAATCATGAAATAACCACCCTTTCTCCAAAAACTCCTAAAAAGAAATGGGGAACCCAAATTAGGGTGATTAGACATATATGGAATTTAAAAAATCAAAATTAACCTCACCCAAAACCCATGAAAAGGATCAGGATTTTAAATGAACCGGATTAAAACCATGACATGAAAAGAAAATAAATAGGTGTGGAAATTCTCCCCACCATTAAAGCTTTCTACCCCAAGAAATCCATAAGGCTTTCCAAAGGATATAACAGCACCTAATGATTCCTTATAAACATAATAAATCCTCTAAATCTTAGTAAATATCATTCACCAACAATGTAACTTAATACTCTTACCCAAAGAAAACACCAACTCACAAACACTTCCAGAGATTCAACAGAAAGATCAAGCCACCACCTCCACAACCAAGCCAAGAAATAGATTGTTGGGACTTATCCCAATGAACCCAAAGTTCATCCCAAAACATAGTTCACTCAAAAACTCCAATGATTTGGGGTGGAGGTCGGAATGGGATCCCCACTATTAAATCAAAACTACCATCTGAAAATTTTTAAAGGAAATATCTTCGAGATCCACAGTGGGTCTCCCCACCATTAAATACCAACTACAAATGAAAAAAAAATCAAGATGAACTAGAATTGGGACTCAACTACACAGGACCACCAAAACTCTCCCACAACAACCTACAAACCCAACATGAGTGGAACACAAAATGAACATTTAAGCCACCCACTCTCTAATGGAGGCGGCAAGAACAGGGCCAACACTCTCTGCACGGATCCAAACCCCCACCAATTAGAGAGGGGAGGGAAGGGGGCCCAATCATTAGGACATTAACACCACAGAAGAAACAACGGAACAACCTTGATGAAATTTTATATGTATGATATTTCCAATTATACCCACAATCCTAGGACTCTTGACTGCGCGCTAACTTCACTCCAAAACCTATGGCTAGATCTTTGATGGATGTAGCATATCTTTCCTCGCAGCTAGGCTTTGATAATCCCCAACTTGTACATTATCTCGTTGTTCCACACAGTACCCCATAACACTCCTGTAAGAAACAACAGATCAAGAGACACCATGAAACTCTCTTCCTCAACAACACATTTTTACCCAAACAAGAACATAGAGATACACAACACTATTTTCTCTCACTCTGAACGGGGATCAGAATGAACAAGGATCAAAAAAAACACCCACTAAACACCACTGAGCACAACTACTATAACTGAGAGAATCACCATAAAGGGAAGGCACTTTAAATCGAGCCCAAACATCTTTATATTTCAACAAAAAGGACTGAGGTATCATTCTAAAATGTGGATTTGACATTCGAAACAAATCCTTAGGTTTATCAACTAGAAATCAAAGCAATGGAGAACCACCCATGGAAACATCTCAACATCAAACACATCTTTAGAAACCCACTGATCATAACCCCAAAACCAAGCCACCAACAAGATCCCATATCGAGATTGAACAAGAGTATGAATTCTTGATCATAGGGAAGCATACTAAATAGAAAAAACTTCTAAGATGTAGGATAAACCATCCACATAACCATTGGTTGAAAACAAAAACCACAATTTTTCAGCTAAAAACCCTTTTGAAAAATAAAAAAAACTAACTTGGTGGATTTTCACATTCGCCAATGGTGTTTCATCAAGTCTCACTCACATGAATATTTAAGTGCCACCCCGAGCACTCAAATACCTAGCCACACCATCCATTCATCCATATATCTAGAAAACCTTGCATGTGAGAACCCATGAAAACAAATAATTCAAAAAAAACATCATAATTACAAAAATAATCGTGTACCTTCCACAGGCACATCAACCACCAAATAAAAAATCATTTTCATATTTCACAAGAAAAGCCATGCCTCATCATGAACCATTTGAATAAAAAACAATCGATTTCATTTAAAAGAACTTAAAAAAACAACCATTATATTCCAAATATCCATTTCTCATTTAAAAAAAATCAGCAAGGTCTCTTTTCATAATCCGACAACCACAAAGGCCAACACCGCTTTCCAGAAAACACCAGCTGCTCAAAACCAAACTTCAAAAACCAATTCATCAGATTCAAAAACAGTTCAATAGCCCAAATAACCTCATTTAAAACAAGGTTTCAGAATTAATTTAAAATTATTAACACTTTCAAAACCTTTTATTTCAACAAACCACAAGTTTAGATTAGGTAAAATCCAATCCTGTTAAATCATTTTCACTTCCTCCCAAAAATTTGTTAAAAAACAACCATATAAAACCATTCTAGTATTTAATTATTGAAAACAAATTTCCCCCTTTTAAAAATACAATACTTCCTTTAAAACCCATTTCCATAATTCTCACTCTAGTATTTTCAAATCAACAAATCAGATTTCATGAAAGGTCCAAGAAACCCACAAAAGGAAACTAGTGTTAGTGGGTGACTTGACCATATGGTTGGCGGCCATATGTCAAAAACAACACCAACATAGAGAGACTTATTAGGACCATTCCCCAGATCCAAATGGCTTTCCAGGCCCTGTGAGCTCATGGAGTCCATTGGTCAGACTCCCCTTGTCATATCCCAAAACTAGATAATCATCAAGAAAAAAAAGATACTAATAAAACCAGACTTCTCATGGAAAACCGAGGGTTAGAACAAGAAAGAGTTTGTGATGCTCTTCCCGAACTTACCCCTCAAGTCCCAAAACTCCTACTCCATCTACCTTGACATCCCCCAAATAACAAGGGCTCTCTAAAAAGAAAGGTCTACTAAGAGCTGACCTCCTCTGATACCATTTTGTCATGAATCAGCCCGAGTCAACCCTAAACAGGGCACAAGGGCCAGCCCGCGACAAGTCCCAATAGGTGTTCTCGATCCTCCCGGTATGGAAATAAGAACCAAGGGAATCAATAGATTACATAATGGAACGATTTCTCCCATATATAAACAAAAACAAACAAACAGCTAAATGAAATGGACAACCCAAAAAAATTATATAAAAACTGAACTGAACATTATTTTTATAAGAAATTTAATGTAAAACTAAACCAATAACTCATCTGACCAAACACAATAACCAAATAACTCCATGTTACCCTTTTGGTCACTCTCCAACATAATGATCACATGTCTCCCAAGGAGATCGAACTCAAGCTGAAACCTGCTCAAGGGCTAAAAACAGAAGAATACTATAGGCGTTAGTATTAAAACTCAGTAGGTTAGCTCGATATTCTATTCCAAATGCACATACTTTAAAATAAATAAACATCATTTTAATGTTTTAAATAAAAAATATATAAAGGTATGTTTTCCAAATAAGGTCCCATGCCATATAAAACAAACTACCATCCAAAAAACTTCAGGTTTTATAAACAAGAATGCTAGTAACAATTATCAAAGAGGTGCAAAATAAAAATGAAAATAGTTTTCAAGAGGGCTTCTTTAAAGAATTTAAAAATTTAAATAAATCACACATACTAATGAATTTACCAACCAAACACACCTAATGATGATTGTGAGTACAGAATATCCAATTACAACAATTCATGGGAAAACCCCTAGGCACTAGTTATTTGTGAGCCATAGGTACCTTGTATCTCGGTGAAAGTAACCATAATAAATATCTGTTCTCATGCACGTGAGCCACTAGTAAGGAGAATTACCATAACCTAGTGGTCCACCAACATCATAATCATCATAGTTTGGTTAGTTTTTTCATCGTCAAACCTTCCATATCAAAACAGGGGCTAAAGCCCACAGAATCACTAGCATACTAGTACAGGTCCGCCCACCTAGATACCCGGGATACCCTTTAGTGCTCAATAAAATTACACATATTATAAAATACACATTTCACATCCAAATTCCATTCCAAAACCATAAACACACAAAAATCCCACAAAAATTCTTCACATTTCTTTCACAAATCAATAAACCTTGGAAAATTCTCGTAAAACAATTTCAAGAAGTGTATTGAGGCTTTGTACATAAAACTCATTCAAAAACACTCTTTTAATTATAAACACTCAACAAAACCATAAACAACCCTATTTCACAGCCCTGAAAATATTTAATAAAATCATTTCATTGACCAAAAAACAATACCAATTGACACAACATGGTATATACAAGTAAAACACTCACTATTCATTTTTAGGAAAGGCCAAATGGGCCATTAAACATTTTCTCAAAACTATCATTTGACAAAGTTATGTGTTTAAATTTTATTAATTAGGTGTATACAAAAAATTTATATAATCAAAAAACATTCATAAATCTCTTAAAACACTCATGTTACATATTCATAACACAACCATTTTCATAAGAATGTGAAACATGCCATTTTCCGGCAACCCGGGCCAAAACATGTTGTAAACCAAAAACCATTTATTTGTAAAACCAAATCCAAATATGAAATCCATAACATGATCCCAAAATAATTTTTTACATTCTTCAAATGTATTTATAAATACAAAAAAATAATTTTAAATTGCACTAGACACATAAAATCCAACCGAGCAATTTAAAGAACACATGGCATGCACTCTTTAACAAAACAACTTATGTTAAGTACATAAAAAGGGATAAAATATCATTTTAATTCCATAAAGTTATTAAATATAATGAAAAATATTCAAAATACCATAAACCATGTGCGAAATCTCATGGAATAATGTATCAAACAAGAAGAGTTCACATTTATACCAAAACAACTATATTTTTAACAAAATAGGACATAAAACATAATTTGCCCACAAAACATTTAAAACCAAGTATTCACATCATAACATATCATATATATAAGGTTATTAAAGAATTATAATGATTAATCTTAAATGATAAAGGCTTATGTAAGGGATATCCTACCTTAAATCCTTGGCGTAATGGGAACGCACACCCAAAATCAGCATCTGAGCGTTCACAAACCCAAAACCTATGATGGCCAGACCCAAATGAACAAAAAACCCATAGAAAATCATGGGATAAAAGAACACTAGGCTTATCATGACAAGGGTATATTATAAAACAAATAAATAATTAGAGGAAGAAAGGTGAGGATAAAGGAGAAGGATTCTCACCTTTTCAACTAGAAAACTCTTCATATTCCATTAGATCAGAAACAATAAAGAAAAGGTAATGGAATGAAACTTCTTGGAGAGTCTCCTATGTTCTGGAAGAACCAGGGAAAGAAAATTTGTGGGAAAAGTGCAGGAAGTTAATGAGTTATGTATAATATAATTTACCTTATGAATTCTAGACGATTTGAGGTAAAATGAGAACGTTTTCCCTAATCTGTGACTCATCTCAGATCCAAAAAGGTAAAATAGATACGGGGGGTGAGGATAGGGGTATTGGATTCGAGTTGGAGTTGGAATCACTGAAATATATTAAAATTTTAATTAGATATAAAAGAAACAAATTATTTGTTTAAAACTAGAAATGGGCATATGGGCTGGCCCAGTACCTAAATAAGTAACCCCAATTCCACATGATTATGAATTTATAAGGGGTCCAAGAGGATATGGTAGTATTAATATATTTGTGTAGGCTGAGTGGGAAGTGGAATGAGTGAAAAATGTTGAAAAACAAGAGTTATTAAAGAAACAAATTTGGTTTTTAAAACTGAAAATGGGCTCACGGTTGGCCCAAATCATGAAATAACCGTTGTTTCACCAAAAACTCCTAAAAAAGAAATGGGGAACCCAAATTAGGGTGATTAGAAATATATGGAATTTAAAATCTCAAAATTAATCTCACCCAAAACCCATGAAAAGGATCAGTAATTTAAATGAACCTGATCAAAACCATGACATGAAAAGAAAAAAAACAGGTGTGACATAACTTCTTACATTCCATTCCGTGTGGAATATGATAATGTCAATCATGTGTACAGGTAACAACCACATCATTAAGCGTTGTGGTTTTTTTTCAATAACAGTTTACATGGAAGGTTATAAGGATAAATTTAATGATTATATTTGATATATATGATATTAATATAATATTTTTAATATTTTTATCATTATTAAAACATAATATATCATTTTCATTCTTACCTTGTCACTCATAGAAAAATGATAATGTCATTTCTGCGTATGTGGGGACTACTGCCTCCGTGAGGTGATGTGATTCTTTGTTATCACCAAATATAATATATGATATATATATATATATATATATATTATTTAAATAAAATTATATTAGTTATGCTGTTATTATCATTATATAAAGATAAAATATTACTTACCTCATTTCTATAACATTCAAAAATCGAAACATTACTCATGTCTACATACGGTTTACTGTCTCCATAGATGTAATGTTGTTTCTTTTTCAAAACCATATTTCATTATTGATTTTAAAAGATTCATTTATATAGAAATATGGAAATATTTCACTATTATTATTCTCTAGATTATGTAACAATGACAACTTTGACCTCAGTCAACACATCGAATACATTTTTAAATAATGAATCAAACATCATAAAAATACACAATGTGGACTTAACTACTTTAGTATTTAAATATTTGATTAAAATAAAAAAATCATTTCAGTATAAGGTATTAAACCTATAAAATTATATTTATAAATAAATAAATTAATATAATGTTATTATGTTGGATTTAAATGACATACATGGAAATTTTGGGCCCAAGGTAAGAGACTTTATCTCAATTTTTCTTTATTATGGAATATTTTAATGATATGCACCTAATTTATTTTATATGTGGTATATATTTCCCTTTTTAAATATTATATCATGAATCATCCATAAATAATGGTATTTTAAGTTTCAATTTTAATTATTTCATCCAATTTTATTTGACATGAATGTTACCAAGTGGTAAATAATTTTATAACTAAATTTAATTTCATTTGGTTATATTACTTCATCATTATCTTTGATATTCTATGATTATTAATATGATTAATTTTGTTTAACATATGTTTTATTTAAACTTGTTTTATACAAATTTAAATTTGATACACATAATATATTCATTGATTAATTTTCACATCAATGTTATGATTATAGTACGGGTTGCTCATCTCCAATATTATTTTTTGAGGCACATTCTATGTTATACACTAATCTTATTTTATGAGGTATATCCACTGTCACATTGATATGTCATTCCCAAAATCACTTTATATTCATGGTATTTAAATTTTAAAATAAATTTATTCCTTCATGAGGCTTATTATTAGTAGTTACCAATGTGGAAATGGATTTAGGATTCAATATCCTTTATTTTCATGATTGTTTACTTTGATGCTTATTTAGGAGGAAATGATATGATTTTATTTTCTTGAACAATGTCACTTTTTTAACATCTATTTATTCATGAAATTTTCAAGTGATATTATATTTTATACACTTTTGTACTTAAAATTATTTAAAAAATATATTTTAAGAAAATTTGACTTCATTCCTCTCTTTGAAAAAAATTATATTTTCTCTTCAAAACCATGTTTTTTAAAATATTTTCAAAAAAATTTACTATGAATATTTAAAGTAATTTTTACAAGTAATTTAATTTTTTAAAAATGGTTTAAAAAGGAATCTTCCAATAATTTTTTGAATGGTTAAATTTATTACTTTTTACCAAAAATGTTAAAGTAATCTTCATTTTTAATGTACTTGGCATGAACAAAACGTTCAAATTTCATGACAACTAAATTTTATTAAAGATTACCTTTTAAGTTTAAACATTTATTTTCAAATAAAATGATTTCTTTAATGTATGAGAAACTTTTCAATTTTAAATAATTATTTTTAAAATAGAAATTATATTTTCCTCAATAAATGTTTCAAGTGATCTTCAAAAGTCATTTTCTATAAAAAATGGTATTCTTTGATGTTATCCAGAGTGAAAATGTTATTTTCTTGAAGAATTTTTAATGATATTTTTATGGTATTTCCATTCATCAAAATTAAAAACCCTTGATGTTACTTATTCTCCACTTGGATATATTGAAATGATAATATAATTATTCTTTCTCCAGATGGATTATTATTATATTACGTGATTTTCTTGAAACCCATTTATTTTCCATGGATCAATGAAGTTATAAAAGGAATAAATATCATTTTTATGATTTCTATGATTATATGCATGATCTATGTGATTTATTTATTTTATAGTTCTTCAATATTTATTAAAAAGGGGTTTTCCCCATTATAACTCATCGGTGAGCTTGATACAGATTATACTATAGGTAGAACCCCATTATAGCACAAGATATGATGGGTTGAGCCCCATTATATATAAGGCCCCGGACTTAAACTGTACTTAATATTGAATTAAATGAATAATTCACATTGAGGTTCTTTTCATGTTTAGAGTTTTAGAGAATTAGGACATAACTGTTACATCTCAAAAGATTACAAAGTAGACACTTCTACTATGTTTCCATAGAATAAAAAAACACTTAAAAATAAACATGTCTACTTCCATGTTTTATATAGCATGACTTTCCCTTGATCCCATACTTGACCCTATTCCACATTATGTCCTGTGAAAAACATTTCAAAAAAACTTGGGGTGAGCATAAAAAGCTTAGTAAGGGATACACAAAGAATGAAAACTGTTATTTTTTCAAACATCAAGTAAACCATGTATACTTTATCATAGTAATACCTTCACCTTCATGAAGTAGTAAAAACTCTTCACTGAATAAAATATCATTACTTACCCTTTTGTAACCAAATTAATACCATAAAACCCATATAAAAAACACATAACATATAAAGGTAACTTGGGACATAAACATACTTAATTGAAATAACCATACGGTCGACTTCCACACATATCACTTAATGGAATAGCCATACGGCCAACTTCCATACATACTTAATGGAATATCCATATGGCCGACTCCCATACCCAATGCATTGGAGGTTATAACATAACCACCCATCTTGGTATTCACGGCACCACCCGTTATATGGTTTATCACGTAACCACCCGTCAAATGTCCAAGTACCATTATAAAATCATAAGACATAAATCAAATATAATGGAAAGAAAACATTTCCACACTTTGATCACAATATATCACTTAAATATATTGACATAACAAATCCATTATAAAAAACCCATTTTCAATACCAAAATACATAAAATAGTATATGGTATTTATTTAATTTAAAAAAAACATTACGTCTTGTTGAGGAATCCAAAGACCAAATAATACTAGTGGTGGCGGAAAAGGTCGTTGTCACCGCGTACGTTAAAAGAAACATTCCTTTTTTTCGTTTTGTAAAACGCTTCATAGAAAAAGATTCCTTTTGTATAAAAGTAAAAGTAAAAGGGGTTTATACACCGTTTAAAAGAAATTTGTGTATAAAACTAAATATTCCTCAATGAAAGGAGATTGAGATGAAGTCCCTCACCTTGGGACCGACTTGACCCTATCGTTCTTTAACGTCCTGAATAATAAACTTGAGTTAATTTCTACTAGTTTAATAACCTTTTTCAAGTTAATTATTCCTTTTATGTCACTTATTTCCATGTTATAAACATTATGTATTCATTTATGTGAATAATGTTTGTTTTGTCGATATTTGGTTCTTAAGTCGTCAGTGGACTTCTAACAATTACATGTTGTTCGTGTGGTCAAAGGTTCATTATATCCACAATGAAATTCGTGATTTGGATATCATATATATAATATATATCCAGCATATACATGTATTTATAATATTACATAATCATTTAGAGGTAAGAAATGAAATGCTACGTTCATGGAGACGGTAACCCGTACGTACGCATGAACGCTACTTTCATTTATTTGTCATATTAATGGAATTAAAACTAAATGAGAGGTATGTATATTTTAATTCCAGAATTATATTAATCATTTATATGTAACATACATCATATATATCCATTATATACATGTACTTATAATAGTACATTACATTTGGGGATAAGAAATGAAATGCACCGTTCATGGAGATGGTAAGTCGTACGTACGCATGAACGCTACTTTGATTTCTTTGTCATACTTTAATGGAATGAAATAATAATGATATAGAGGTATATTATAATTCCAGTATAACATCATATATAATAACTTTAAATACATCCTTTATACATCCCACATATGGCATTAACGAATCAAATCACTTTGAGGGGGCGGTATTCCGCACTTCTTTAAATAAAGATATCGCATTTACCCATAATGGAAACCATAAAGGTATGCCGAAAATGAAAAATACAGAAGCTTAAGGAAAAAATAAACATATTTTATATCATATATAAATATATTGAAATCTTAATGGTCACCTTTGAAGGTGTTAGAAGAATATCGAACAATCATCGTTTCGTGAGGCAGAAATTCGCCATCCACGGAAACAGTATGTTCTTTAACCATTAGACGTAGGTTTGTGTAAGTGTAGCTCAAATACTACTTATAAAAACATCCTAGTATATGGAATATACTGTAGTTGTTACAAAAGAAATTAATAAAAAGTGTTTAGGGGGTTGGAGAAGCAAAATAAAACAAAAGGACTCAAGTGAAGGCATTGCCTTATAATCGGGTAACTCCCTTTGGTATGAGATCAAAAGCTTCCTTGGGAAGACTTCTGCCCAAAGTGAGGCTTCAAGTAGTAATAGAGGGATGTGGAGAGACAAAATGATCAGGGTTTGGTCGAGCCAAAGGATTTGGAAGTGTGGGTAATGAGGTAGAGGTGGGGGGATTTTATAAGAGGAGAGGAGGGGCACTCTTGGAAAGTAAGGAAATGTTATATTATTTAAGAATGATATTCGGTTATTAATGGTCCCACATTGATGTGTTTCAAGAATAAGGTGATAAGGGTTCTAAATATACCCATCCAATAGGTTTTGGACATGTTTAGGTCTTATATTTTATATTATCTTTCCATTTTCTTTAAATCGCTAAATAATGAGGTAATCGCTGCATCATCATGGTGTCATAAATAATTTAATTTATTTAATGTCTAAAAATTATAAAAAAAATAATGATGTAGGAAATATTTTTATCTTTATAATGAATATTTATAGTAAGAAATATGACTTTTATAACCCCGTGTAAAAATTGGTTTAGTAAAACCTCTCATGTTTGTGTCATTTTTACTTTAACATTAAATAAAAAGCTATTTATGTCATTTCCTGACCAAAGTGGCTCCATGGGGTCCCCAAGTTGACCAATGGATTTTGTAGGTCGTCCATGACACATCCAATGATGTTAGGACATGTGTCAAGATCATATCATATTATTAAAACCTTATTTTTACCTTAAACTACACAAACTACCTCTAATCGCGATTAAGAACATAAAAGATACTATTAACCAAAGAATTATTTTAATCTCATTGAACCACATTTTACTTCATAATGAAAACCACGTATGACGGATTTTTGAAAATCAAATCACAAAAGTGACAAAGTTTCATTTAAACAAAAAATCAGTTTCTTTAACTACCACTTAGTGGTTTCACTATTCATCAAAAATTGAAGTTTTTCAGAAAAATATCAAAACATCACCCTAAGCTATATTTGATATTATGAATTCAAAAATGAAGTCCATTTTACAAAATTCAAAACATATAAGTTGCATTAATTTATTTAATAATTAATTCCCGCTGTCAAAACAAATAGCGTGTTTTTATGAAACAATAAGTATCAAAAGATTGACACCAGTTTAAGTCCAATTTCAAAGTAAAATTAATTACAACGACCACTATTGGATTAAATGGTAAAAATATATCCTAATTTCACTTAAAAACCAATTCAAAATATTATCTAATCATCGTAATAAATTAGATTAAAAAGAGGTTTTGAATTAAAATACAACATTTTACATTATTCATTAAAAAATGAACTTTATCGGAAAAATACCAAAAAATTACACAAAGTAATATTTGATGTCCTGATTCTAAAGAAGAGTTTTATTTGGTCCAATAGAATTTATAAGAGTGACCAAAACTATATTTAATTATGGTTCTCCATCAAATGTTGATAAGTGGACCTTTCGTGAAAATTAGAGTATATAAGCCTAAAATTAAATTCTTTTCGTATTTTAAGGCTTTATACTTTATTAGATAAATGTAAAAACATTTAACAAACATATATAATCATATTTTAGTTATTTCTATCCATTCATGCCAGTACAACGGCTATGTGTTAACTAACATTTAATATAATATTATTTTATTACTAGTATGCAACGTACGATTTCAAAGAAACTCTTTGTTGCGTGTCGGGTACGCTATCGAACATAGAAACCCCTTTAAAGTAAAATTAATATTTAATTGACAAATATTAATAAATATGAAAATGTTTTATTCATTATTTACATAGGATGTTACATCCTTCCCCCCTTTTGGGAATTACGTCCTCTCAATTTTATTTACTTATCAATGTAAGTGGGGGTATTTATCCCTCATAGCATTTTCCGATTCCCACGTTGCCTCTTCAACCATATGGTTTTTCCAAAAAAACATTTACCTAGTGAATTACCTTATTTCACAACACTTGCTCTCTTCGGTCAAGAATCTGGACTGGTTGTTCTTCATAAGATAGGTTCTCTTCCAGCTGAACTACCTCTGGACTCAAAACATGAGATGGATCTGGCATATACTTCATCAACATCAAAACATGAAAATCATTGTGTACCTGATATAAACTCGGAGGTAAAGCCACTCGGTAAGCAACTGATCCAACTCTCTCCAGAATTTCATATGGTCCAATGAACCTTGGACTTAGCTTTCCTTTCTTTCCAAATCGCATTACACTTTTACATGGAGAAACCTTGAGAAAAACATGATCACCTACCTCGAAAGATAGATCCTTCCTCCGGATATCCGAATAACTTTTTTGTCTACTCTGTGTTGTTCTCATGTGTTTCTGAATCAACTAAAATTTTTCTACCATCTCTTCTATCAATTCTGGTCCCATCAACTTCCTTTCACCCACTTCATCCCAAAAAAATAGAGTTCAACACCGCTTCCCATATAATGCCTCAAAACACAATCATTATCAATGTTGAATTCAGGAAACTTACCCTTCTGAACCAGCTCTCCCTTTTTCTGCAACTCACTATCTTTCTTCTATGCTTGCTTGATTATGTCTGAGAGAGAAGATTTCACTGATACCTGAAACAAAACAGAAGAACATCTTGCCCCAACAACTTCTATGCCAAAGTTCATCAAATCAAAAACCAAAGGATCTCATTCCAAATGCAACATTATTAATGAATCATTACTTTTTCGACTGAAAGCATCAGCCACATTATTTTCTTTTCCCGGATGGTAATGAAATGTACATTCATAATCCTTGATTAATTCCAGCCATATCCTCTATCTCATGTTCAATTCTTTATAAGTGAATATATACTTTAATCTTTTGTGATTAGTATATATTTCACACTTTACTCCATACAAATGATGCCTCCAAATTTTTAGAGAAAAAACAACAGCAGCTAATTCCAAATCATGTGTAGGGTAATTTACCTCATGAGTTTTCAACTGACATGAAGCATAAACAATTACCTGATCATTCTGCATAAGGATATAACCAAGTCCCTTCAACGAAGCGTCACTGTATATAAAAAACTCACCATTCCTGGAAGGAAGTTCCAAAACTGGAGCATTCACCAATGTTCTTTTCAACTCCTGAAAACAATCATCACATTCTTTTTTCCAGATAAACTTAACACCCTTTTGAATTAGCTTAGTCATTGGACTAGATAACCATGAAAAAGTTTCAACAAACCTTCGGTAGTAACCTGCCAAACCAAGAAAACTACGGATCTCGGTTACATTTGTGGGTCTTGGCCATTCTTCAACAAATTTTGTTTTAGCAGGATCAACAATTATGCCATCTTTTGATACAATGTGACCCAAGAAAGAAATTTTTTGTAACCAAAACTCACACTTTCTGAATTTTCCATATAGTTTATTTTCTTTTAAGGTTTGCAAGATAACCCTTAAATGACTTTCATGCTCCTCTTTACTTTTAGAAAACATCAAAATATCATCGATGAAAACAACCGAAAACTTATCCAAGAACTCATGGAAAATTCTATTCATAAGTTCCATGAATACAGTAGGTACATTGGTTAACCCAAAAGGCATAACTACAAATTCATAATGGCCATATCTAGTACAGAACGCAGTCTTCAGAACGTCCGCTTCTTTTACTTTCAACTGGTGGTACCCCGACATCAAGTCAATCTTCAAAAAATACTGAGCTCCCTGGAGTTGATCAAACATATCATCGATATGAGGAAAAGGATACTTGTTCTTAACAGTAATATTATTCAAGGCTCTATAATCAATGAAAAGTCTCATTGAGCCATCTTTTTTTTAACAATCAAGACTGGAGCACCCCATAGTGATGTGCTAGGTCGAATGAAACCATTATCTAATAACTCTTGTAATTGCTTCTTTAACTCTAAAAGTTCAACTTGAGCCATCAGTGCAGTAAACTGCTCAATTCTGATTCCGACCATATCTGGTTGCTGATTTGAAAGGTCATTTCCCTCTGTATGCCTTCCCAGAAAAGTTGTTCTGTTTTCTCTAAGAAAAAACATTCTTAACTCTGAAATACCTTAGGTGAAGCAACATGGTAATCCTTAAATTCTATATCATTTCAATCACACCAAAAATTAATTTATAATTTAACACTTTTCTAACTCCTAAAGTTGTCTAAACCGACCTCGGATACCAACTATAAGGCCTCGGCCTTAAACCGTACTTAATATTGAATTAAATGAATAATTCACGTTGAGGATCTTTTCAGGTTTAGAGTTTTAGAGAATTAGGGCATAACTGTTACATCTCAAAAGATTACAAAGTTGACACTTCTACTAAGTTTCCATAGAATAAAAAAACTCTTAAAAATAAACATGTCTACTTCCATGTTTTATATAGCATGACTTTCCCTTGATCCCATCCTTGACCCTATTCCACATTAAGTCCTATGAAAAACATTTCAAAAAAACTTGGGGTGAGTATAAAAAGCTCAGTAAGGGATACACAAAGAATGAAAACTGTTAGTTTTTCAAACATCAAGTAAACCATGTATACTTTATCAAAGTAATACCTTCACCTTCATGAAGTAGTAAAAACTCTTCACTGAATAAAATATCATTACTTACCCTTTTGTAACGAAAGGATTACCATAAAACCCATATAAAAAACACATAACATATAAAGGCAACTTGGGACATAAACATACTTAAGTGGAATAACCATACGGTCGACTTCCATATATATCACTTAATGGAATAGCCATACGGCCAACTTCCATACATACTTAATGGAATAGCCATACGGCCGACTTCCATACCCAATGCATTGGAGGTTATAACCTAACCACCCGTCCTGGTATTCACGGCACCACCTGTCATATGGTTTATCACGTAACCACCCGTCAAATGTCCAAGTACCATTATAAAATCATAAGACATAAAACAAATATAATGGAAAGAAAACATTTCCACACTTTGATCACAATATATCACTAAAATATATTGACATAACAAATCCATTATAAAAAAACCCTTTTCAATACCAAAATACATAAAACACTATATGGTATTTATTTAATTTAAAAAAACATTACGGCTTGTTGAGGAAGCCAAAGACCAAATAATACTCGCGGTGGCGGAAAAGGTCGTTGTCACCACGTATGTTAAAAGAAAAATTCCTTTTTGTCATTTTGTAAAATGTTTCATAGAAAAAGATTCATTTTGTATAAAAGTAAAATTCAAAGTGGTTTATACACCGTATAAAAGAAAGTTGGGTATAAAACGAAATATGCCTCAATGAAAGGAGATTGAGACGAAGTCCCTTACCTCGGGTCCGACTTGACTCGATCGTTCTTTAACGTCCTGAATAATAAACTTGAGTTAATATATAATTTCTTAAGAACCTTTTTCAAGTTCATTATTCCTTTTATATCACTTATTTCCATGTTATAAACATTATGTAATCATTTATGTGAATAATGTTTGTTTTGTCGATATTTGGTTCTTAAGTCGCTAGTGGACTTCTTACAATTACATGTTGTTCGTGTGGTCAAAGGTTCATTATATCCAGAATGACATTCCTGAT
Source organism: Viscum album (assembly GCA_963277665.1). Taxonomy (NCBI): domain Eukaryota; kingdom Viridiplantae; phylum Streptophyta; class Magnoliopsida; order Santalales; family Viscaceae; genus Viscum; species Viscum album. The sequence goes on along the minus strand of OY728128.1, from coordinate 1,316,493,075 downwards.
TTGGATATAATATATATAATATATATCCAGTATATACATGTATTTATAATATTGCATAATCATTTAGAGGTAAGAAATGAAATGCACCGTTCATGGAGACTGTAAGCCGTACGTATGCATGAACGCTACTTTCATTTCTTTGTCAAATTAATGGAATTAAAACTAAATGAGAGGTATGTATATTTTAATTCTAGAATTATATTAATCATTTAGATGTAACATGCATCATATATATCCATTATATATATGTACTTATAATAGTACATTACATTTGGGGATAAGAAATGAAATGCACTGTTCATGGAGACGGTAAGCTGTACGTACGCATGAACGCTACTTTCATTTATTTGTCATACATTAATGGAAAGAAATAATAATGATATAGAGGTATATTATAATTCCAGTATAACATCATATATAATAACATTAAATACATCCTTTATACATCCCACATATGGCATTAACAAATCAAATCACTTTGAGGGGGCGGTAGTCTGCACTTCCTTAACTGAAGATATCACATTTACCCATAATGGAAACCATAAAGGTATGCCCAAAATGAAAAATACAGAAGCTTAAGGAAAACATAAACATATTATATATCATATATAAATATAGTGACATCTTAATGGCTACCTTTTATGGTGTTAGAGGAATATCGAACAATCATCGTTTCGTGAGGCAGAAATTTTCCATCCACGGAAACAGTATGTTCTTTAACCATTATACGTAGGTGTGTGTAAGTATAGATCAAATACTTATTATAAAAACATCCTAGTATATGAATTATACAGGAGTTGTTACAAAAGAAATGAATAAAAAGAGTTTAGGGGGTTGGAGAAGCAAAATAAAACAAAAGGACTCAAGTGAAGACATTACCTTATAATCGGGTAACTCCCTTTGGTTTGAGCTCAAAGGCTTCCTTGGGAAGACTTATGCCCAAATTGAGGCTTCAAGGAGTAATAGAGGTATGTGGAGAGACAAAATGAGCAGTGTTTGGTCGAGCCAAAGGCTTTGGAAGTGTGGGTAATGAGGTAGAGGTGGGGGCCTTTTATAAGAGGAGAGGAGGGGCACTCTTGGAAAGTAAGGAAATGTAATTTTTTTTTAGAATGAGTTTCGTTTATTAATGGTCCCACATTGATTCGTTTCGAGGATAAGGTGATAAGGGTTAGAAATCTACCCATCTAATAGTTTTTGGACATGTTTAGGTCTTAGATTTTACATTATCTTTCCATTTTATTTAAATCGTTAAATAATGAGGTAATCGCTGCATCATCATGGTGTCATAAATAATTTAATTTATAAAAATTATAAAAAACATAATTATGTAGGAAATATTTTTAGATTTCTAATTAATATTTATAGTAAGAAATATTACTTTTATAACCCCATGTAAAAATTGGTTTAGTAAAACATCTCATGTTTGTGTCATTTTCACTTTAACATTAAATAAAAATCTATTTATGTCATTTCCCAACCAAAGTGGCTCCATGGGGTCCCCAAGTTGACCCATGGATTGTCTTGGTCGGCCATGACACATACATTGAGGTTAGGACATGTGTCAAGCTCATATCATATTATTAAAACTTTATTTTTACCTTAAACTATACTAATTACCTCTAATCGCAATTAAGAACTTAAAAGTTACTATTAACCAAAAAATAATTTTAATCTCATTGAACCACATTTTAATTCATAATGACAACCATGTATGTCGGATTTTTGAAAATAAAATCATAGAAGTGACAAAGTTTCATTTAAACGAAAAATCAGTTTCTTTAACTACCACTTAGTGGTTTCACTATTCATCAAAAATTGATGTTTTCGGAAAAATACCAAAACTTCATCATAAGCTATATTTGATATTCTGAATTCAAAAATGAAGTCCATTTTACAAAATTCAAAACATATAAGTTTCATTAATTAATTTATTAATTAATTCCCGCTGTCAAAACAAATACCTTTTTTTATGAAACAATAAGTATCAAAAGATTGACACTAGTTTAAGTCCAATTTCAAAGTAAAATTAATTCCAACGGCCACTATTGGATTAAATGGTAAAAATATATCCTAATTGCACTTAAAAACAAATTCAAAAGATTATCTAGTCATCTTAATAAATTATATTAAAAAGTGGTTTTGAATTAAAATACAACATTTTACACTATTCATTAAAAAATGAACATTATCAGAAAAATACCAAAAAATTACACAAAGTAATATTTGATGTCCCGATTCTAAAGAAGAGTTTTATTTGGTCCAATATAATGTATAAGAGTGACCAAAACTATATTTAATTATGGTTCTCCATGAAATGTTGATAAGTGGACCTTTCGTGAAAATTAGAGTATATAAGCCTAAAATTAAATTCTTTTCGTGTTTTAAGCCTTTATCCTTTATTAGATAAATGTAAAAACATTTAAAAAACATATATAATCATATTTTAGTTATTTCTATCCATTCCCGCCAGTACAATGGCTACGTGTTAACTAACATTTAAAATAATATTATTTTATTACTAGTGTGCAACGTACGATTTCAAAGAAACTCTTTGTTGCGTATCGGGTACGCTATCGAACATAGCAACCCCTTTAATGTAAAATTAATATTTAATTCGCAAATATTAATAAATATGAAAATTTTGTATTCATTATTTACCTAGGATGTAACATCATAGCTCAAGATATGAAGGTCTGACCCCCATTATTTCTCATGATATGATGAGTGAGCCCCATTATATCTATCAAATGTAGTGATTTCTTCAAATATGTAAGTCAAACATATTGGTCATTCCATTTGTAAGAGTGATATAAAGATAATATTCTAACATACCAAAATTTTTTCTTTATGATTTAATTGTTTTTTTTAAAGATTCCTTTGATCAAGATTGAAATCACATGTCTCATGATTATTGATTATTTTGAAACTTTTTTTAGTTAAATCTTTATTCCATTCCACATGTATATTGATCATGTTTTGATAAGCATGAGTTCTATTTTATTATGCACACAGAATTTTATTATGTCATCATACCCTTATGCTCATCTTATTCTCACTGATTAAATTCAGTTAATAATTTTATTTACTATCACAAACCTACCTAGGTATCCTGGTAACCTGATTACCGAACCGGCCCTGACATAGCCTCAAGGGTGTTCCTGATACCCACAGGTTGGAGACAAGCACCATGTATCATAAAATATGCAAGTGGCAATGATTTTTCCACTAAAAATGCAGATGTAAAAGGAGAAAGATAGTATGCATATAAAAAATAAAACTCTACTGGGAGTAAAGTACCAGAATACAATAAGGAATAAATAAGACCAAAGTACTATAACCCAAGTTCTAAAATTGGGAAAACACAACCCAGGTCCTTAAGGACATAAATCATCAAGACCATGGTTCCGTAGTTGGGTACACCTCTTAGTAATCCTTTCCATTTTCTCGAACGTGGAAGAATATAATCTAAAAACCCACAAGGGAACAAGTAGGGTGTGAGCTAAAAATCCCAGTAGGGTCTCACCATGGATTCCACAAAAGATGTCAAAAATTAATTAACCAAATGAATGCTTTCAATTCTTAAATATAAATAGGTTTTTCAATTTAAATCATAATTAAAGAAATCACGCAACAGAGTTCAAGTGATAAAAATTACTTTAAGCAAATGCCTTACAAATGATGGAATATTTCTAAAATAGTGGATTAAATAAAACAATTACACAAAACAGATTATGTAAATTCAGTAGGAATGTAAATTGGTTCAAAGTAATTAGCATACATTTATATCTCAAATATACGTAACATGGGAGAAACTTGGTCATCTTCACCTAGTAACAATAGTATTTCCAAATATATGAATCCACACTCTATAAGTGATCACATAAATATGTGTACACATAGGTCCTCTGGACATTGGTCATGGAGGACTCGTCACCATCACCTAATGGATGTGACACTAGTGAAAAAAACTAGATTTAACATCAGTTTTTTTAATTTTTTATGTCTTCTTTTAACCGATGTCTTTATTGGTGACGTAAAAAATAACATTCCATCATCATGTTTTTTAAAACCAATACTAAAAACTAGTCGGTGCTCGATTTTTAGAATCAGTTTTTAGAAAAATTAACGCCAAAAAATCAATCTTCAGTGTCAGTTTTTATGAAAACCAACACCAAAACTCACATGGGGGTCATTTTTTCTGTTGATTTTTATATAAAACAGACACCAAAAACGAGTTGGTGCTCAATTTTGGGCATCGGTTTTGATGAAAACTGTCACTGAAACCCACATGGGGTTGGTTTTTTATGTCAGGTTTTCTAAAAACTCATGTCGAATCCCAAATTATAGTTTTTTAATGTTTTGGTGTCAGATTTTATGAACACTCATGACAGAGATATAATTTTTTTATAAAATTCAAAATATTACACTTCCCAAATAATCATAATCCATATAATAAAAACACTGTAAACAAAAATCAAATAGAAGTACTCATTAAGTAAAAAACTACAAAAACATACATTCTTTTATCAACTAAACTAGAAAATTATCTATAAATTTTATTATAAAGTTGATTTCAGATATACATACCTGAAATTTATAGAATTCTCATGGTTCATTTTTGTTGAAGCATTCATTTGATATCATTATGTTAAAACAAATATTATAACAAAATAATTTGTTTTCTGAACACATCTTATTATGAAAATATAATATATTATCCACAAACATTAGAATATACATACCTCAAATCATAAGCAAACACAACAAATTTTTCACAAACAATGATTTAAGATGGGAATGTTCATTTTGGGAATAGGAATCCATATCATTGAATTTATATAATAACATTGAATGATATTAGAATAAAAATAGAATATTATGAAAGAGAATATTAGAAATTTTAATATAACTAACCTTATGAAATTCAGTACTTACCCCAGTTTTGATTATCTCATATATGAATCGTAGAACATAATACCCCCATTCAACATTCATATTAATATTGAAAATTCAGTTATAGAACGTTAAATCGATAATAAATATATATATATATATATATATATGTATATCAATAAATTAGAATAATATCTAATATAAAAAATAATTACCTTTACTTTCACAAAATTAATTGCATTTGGATTCATTATCGACATGTGTTCTTTATTAAAAAAATTCTATGAATTGAATTTTTATATATATGAACTAATAATAAATGTATAAACAATGATAATTGAACACAATATGCTGATAAAAAACCAAAAAAAAACTTAACTCTCTAATAAGGAGGAAAAAATTTAATGAACACTCCTTGAGAAATAGCAAAACCAATATAAGTGCATTCACTTGCCAAAAATACGCCTAACATCTAATGCCCCTACTATACAAAAAATTTCACAATTGATGACATTATATTGATAATTATTTCATAATGATTTTTTTGTTCTTACTTGTCAAGAAATGGAAAAACCCAACATCCAATATTTGTATGTGGTAATCTCCCACATATATAATCAACAATACTATGTTTCTACACTTGTTTCACTTCCATGGAAATGTATTCTAACTCTATAAAACTGCAAATAGTTGCGTTGTCATTTTTTACCAGAAGCATGTTTTGATACCAAATTTATAAAAAAAATATAGTTACTCAATTTAAAATATCATTTTATTAAAAAAAATAAAAATTCAATCATCAATTTACTTACATGGAAAAAAATTCAACACATAAATACCGAGCTCTTAAAATTAAACTAGATTCATGATATCTTCTTTGAGTAATCTCAATAGATAATCTCTTCTGTATATATTAAAAGACATCTGAAACTCATAGATATTATTAAAGGTACAATAATCTTGAGATAAGCCTTGTATCCCATAAGAAATATCAGAATTATCTATAGTCGATTGTTCTGAAACGTGTCGTTTCAATTATGAAATCTATTTTTCTTTTAGATAATACTATATAAGTTAAATGTCATAAAATATTATAAGTAATTTTTAATAATATATAATTAATATTAAAAAAATGCTTACCTTTTATGAAATATAAAGAAGAATACCAACTGAACAAACTAAAAATGCCCCTGACAATCCCGAACTCTGGAAATCTCTATAGTAGGAAATGGTAGTATAGCATTAGGATCAATAATATCAAGTACGGATACTCTAACCTAGACCATCTGTAAAGGATGATTATGTACATAATACCCTATAAAATATATGATTCCTAACACAACAATATTTATATGAGGATCTCCAGTAAACAACTCACAATATACAATTTGGTCCCAGCGAGGATGTGGAGGATTAATGTAGGCAGGATAGTCATGATGGGATGGAGGTGGAGGATCGAAATAAGTAGACTGTGTGGGGTAGTCCATTTAGGATGGAGGTGGGGGATCAGTGTAAGTAGGCTGGGCATGTAGGGAAGGGTAGTTCGACTAGGATGGAGGTATAGGATCAAAGTTAGAAGGTTGTGCAGGATGGTAACGTTGTATAGATTGTGACTATCTTGTCAAGTGTTCAAACAAAGCATACTCCAAGGCTGCTTAAATTTGATCACCCATATACTATTAATACTCTTTCATCTCAGCTTTTGAGGATTCTATTTTTTGATCTTCTAATTGCTTACTTTGACATAAAAACATTCTCAATACTAACACATTCCTAATATCCTCTAAAACAACTGGGGTGTTCTGCATTTCCTAAAGTGTAGCTAGGATTTCCATCCTACCCTCAGGGATAAAAGATCCCTATGTCTCTTTCTCCTAAATTTCATCCTAAAATGAAAAATGAAAATGTAATATTAGTGTTTATAATTTATAAAAATGAAAAATTCAAGACAAATAAATAATATTTACTTACAATTTTATCAGCTACTTGTTGTGATTCCACTATAAGATACTTTTCATTTTTCATTCCTCTCACTCATTTCCATTTTTCATTGTAAGTTGGAGGAGATGGGGTACTAAAATGGAACTCTTTTGAAACACTACTAGATCGAGCTCTTAATGCTTCAAAATTTTCTTCAATCATTTTTTACCCTAAATATGGATTCCCTCCACATAATAATGTATGAGGGTATACATTTTTCAATTGAATGTCTTGATGATATCTCTTAGAGGCATGTTACATAAAAATAAACTAATAAGTAATTAGATAAATATATAATAAATATTAAAATATAAAAAAATTATCATACCTGCATTTTTTCTGCATAACGGGTGTCGAAAATTTTCTTCCATGTATCTTCATCTATATACAGATAGTTAGGGCTTGGGTTTTCAAAATATTTCTTTCTAAAAACACAATTTTTGTCAGTTTTGTTTTAAAATCACTCCATGGAACCCCTCTAAAGAGAGATGTATTTTCCCAATTTATTTTGTTTATTAAAAATTTAATGTCATCTATAATTGAATAAATAAAATATCTCATTTAAAATATTTATTATTAAAAAAATGAGATAAAATAAATAAATTAAGATATTTTACCATCACGGCCTCCCAAAGATGATGTTTTGCAATCTTGTCTACGGACTTCCTATCAGGATATAAAATATGAATCTTACAATGGCTCTACATTGATATATAACTAATAAACTTAACTGAATTTGGAAAAATTGAATTATTATTATCATCAAAATGAATATTTAGTCATTCATCTCCACGAGAAAGTGATGGTTTAGGCAAATGTGTAATACCATGTTTACCAACTTGAGAACTAGATCTCTCTATAGTAACATAAGGACTCTATCTTCTGAGGATGCATCAGTAGTCCAGCAAAAAATTATAATTTAAAAGTTTTCTTTCATTAAATTAGGATATTACTGAATATTTAACAATATAAAAAAATAGATATACCTCAATAACTTCTCCTCTCTCTCTCCATATCTGATATTTCCACAAGAAGTTTTAAGGAAATTTTGTGTACCTGCATATTATGAGAAAACTGAATATTTAGAAACAAGAATGAAAAAAATAAGTAAAAAAAGCATGAAATTGTATGTTTCAAAAAAAAACAAAATATAAATAGTTACAAAAAATAGGAGACTAATTTAATGTTTTCTTATATTCCTTCATCATGATCGTTATGTACTACATGAACTATGTTTTCCTTGTAGTCATTATAATCATCCGAAAATCGCATAGTAGATGAATACGACTCATGTAAATCAGTAACATCATTAGCATTATTCTCATCACCAAATGGTATATTTTTCCTTTCATAATGACATTCCATGGATCATTTTCTGGATAAATGACATAAAATATTTTCTTTTCATGTACCACAATGATATATGGTTTCTCATTGTAATTATATATTTTCAAATCAACCAGTGTAAATCGACAATCATCTTGTTTCATGCCACTATTGTTATTAACCCAATTACACATAAACATAGTGACTTGAAATTTTGAATAATCAATTTCCCATATATCCTCAAGAACACCAAAATATGTCGACGAAGTTAAAATTGGGTTTTTATCTTTTTCACTTGAAAAATGATCGGCTTCCGTGATAATCACCACCCCACTATTTTGAACAGTACTCTTGTCATCCAGCTTTTTATGTAAAATGTGTACCCATTAATATCAAAACTAGTCCATGTTATCACATTAAGAGATTGTCCCCCTGCCAACCATTTCAACATTTCTGATAAATATTTATTTATTATCAAATTCTCTTTAAACCATGAAACACATGTATTTTTATGCTCAATCATCAAACACTTTTCATTTCTTTTTGGATATCATCTCTTTAATTTAGAAATATGTTATGATATATATGATTGAAAGTCATATGTGTTGTTTAAAATATATAAATGTGCCTGCATCACTTAATTATGTGGAATGAACTCTACATTTAATCCTCAAATCATTATACCTTCACTATAAACTGTCCAATGTTGAGATATAGGGAGACCAATATACTCCACTTCATAAAAATATTCAGTACAAAACTCAATCACCTCATATGATACAAATTTTTGAATAATAGAGGCCTCAGGTCGATAAATATTTTTGACATATCCATTTAAAATTTTCATATAACTTTCAAAAGGATACATGAAAAATAAATAAACGTGCAACATATTTTTATATCACACACCAGATGAATCACTGGATGAACTATTATATCAAAAAATATAGCTGAGAAATACATTTCATGTTGACACAATATAAGAGTAGATTCATTCTACAACTCATATAAAAAATTTGTATCAATAAATTTGATACAAAAGGATTTGAAAAAATTCCATAACCTGGTGATAGTCTTTCTGAAATCTGACGACAATATACCATGCAGTGTTATAGGTAGTAGTTGTTGAATCGATACATGACATTCATGAGATTTCATACCTATTAATTTTCAATCATTCATTGACATGAAATTATTCACAGTTGAAGAATATCCATTGCGTACTTTTATACAATACAGACACTGAAAAAAAATTACTTCACAGTCTTGATTAATGTGTGACCAGTCAGAGGTAAATATGTTTTGTTTTCTGTCATAGTGAGAGCTAACTCCAAGTGTATTCCCATTGTTATCATGTCCAATATAGAATTCAATCTATATTTTGATTTTCCTTTTATGTCTAATAAAGTTTCAATAAAACTGTCACATATATTTTTCTCACCATGAATAACATAAATGTTATGTTTTTCCTATAAAAATATCCAATAAGGTTGTTCAAAAAAATAGATTGTTTATTCCAGATAGATTTTTGAAGACCAGAACCACTTTTCTTTCCAAATATCGAATCAATATTTTTCACCATGTTGTAATATTCTTCAACTGAAAATGGTTGTGAGGGAATATTTTATTCCTATAAACCATTAAATACCTTTTTCAATCTATAATAAAGATGATCAATTCACAAAAAAAAATTCAATGTCTCATGTACATGTTCTTTTTTCCATTCTGCAATTGATAATATAATGTCTCTTCTTCAAAAATTTGACAAGATTTATTTCCCATAACAATATATCCCAATAAGTTTTTATGTGCAGAAAATTCATTTATACTGAACAATATCATAGCATGGAAAAGAAAATACTCTTTCTTATATGCATAAAAACACTTACACCTTCCTCCCATAAAAGTTTCAAATCATCAATGAATGGTGAAAGATAGACATTAATATCATTTCTTAACTGTTTTGGTCCAAAAATCATCAATATCATTATAATATATTTTTTCTTCATACAAATCTATGAGGATCAGTTGTAAATTGCCAAAAAAATAGGCCATGAACAATGTTGGCAACTTAAGCTTCGATATGGATTCTTTCCATCTGTACACACTCACATTCAGGGATTTAGGACTTTACTTCCAAAATAAAGAAATTGATTATCAAATATCTTCTATTTTGATGAGTCATGAGGGTGACATTATTAACCATCAGAGATACATTCATCTTAATTCCATCTTAACTTTTTTACATCAATTGAATTTGAAAATATATGCTTCAAATGAGGATTTATTGGAATGTTCTAAATTGCTTTAGCAGGATATTTGATTTCGGTACCAGAAAATAAATTAGAATTAATTTATTTGAATGATCTAAAGGGATTATTAGAATAAATTATTTAATTTATCTTGAGGTTATATGACAATACCTGAGAATGAATCTGAATTAACTTTTTCATCCATATTATAGCGTGATGTTCCACAAGTAGGAAAGTTTGATAAAAATTTGTATTCCTTCCTATACAACACACAATCATTGGGGCAAGCATGTATCTTTTTATACCCAAATCACATTAGGCATAATATTTTATTCACCTCATAATTGTAATATGAAAGCATGTTACCTTCTAGAAGTGTCTCTTTTAAAAGTAAAAGTAAGTTAGAGAAACTTCTTTTACTCTAACAATTACTTGCATTCAAGTTAACCAATCTCAAAATGGATGATAAAACTATATATTTACTAAAACATGGGAATAATGGTTACTGAGAGTCTATATAAAATAATTAAACACTTATTATTTTTTCAACGGTTTCAATACCTAAATTATGAGTTAAATATTCAATACAATCCTCTATCACATTATGAATATTGTTATCAACATTATTTATTGAAATTAGTGTTATTTTACCCTGCCAGATCCAATATGTATAATTAAGGATAAAACCATAAAAAGTTAGATGATACTTGATTTATCTGGAGTTTAACTTTCTCATATTCAAACACTTCACACATGGACCGAAAATCAAATCAATGTTTTAATTATTTTGTTTATAAAATTACATTAATTAATCAACTCCTTTTTAATATTCATCAGTGGTTCTGCGTAAATTTATCTAATTATGATTCATCATATACCTGATGTCACAATATAATTGGTGAATATATTAAAACATATGAACATTTAAATATGCATATATTGATAAACTATAAACAAAAACACATTTAATAAAAACTATTGATAATCAGATAGAAAACATCTGATATGGAACACAATTAAAAATAGTAAAAAATTTATTTTGATATTATATACATGTGTTTTATTGATATTTTAATTTAATTATTTTCAATCATCTAACTTTTATTAGTTCATCTTACATAGTTGTTACATTATTTCGGTGTTGCGTGCGTCAAAAGTGTTAAATATTTAATTAATTTATTATTTCATTTTACATTGTTTTTTCTAAAAAGTGGGGTATGTAGCAAGTGAAACTCACTGGTCAAAATAGATATGGAATTCTAATATCTCAGCACTAAACCTCTAATATATTGAAAAAAATCATTAATACTCTCACATATTTACGGATCAGAATGATGTAATACTATAACAATAAGATCTATATCAACATAAGATGTTGCATACTCATTCATACAATTTGGGAGTTCAACTGGAAGTCACTATAGTATAATTCTATTACAATTAAAATGTATAAATATAAATCACATATACATCCAATCTAAATATACTACTTAATATATTTAAAAATTTAAATCATGTCACTATTATAAGAATTTTTTACATTATTCATTATTTTTTTGTAGAATTAAATTAATTTGTGATTTCTTGTATTATTTTTTTATATATTATAACATATTGATTAATTATGTTGGGATTTTACCATGAGTTTATAAAATTCATGAGCTTTTTAAACATTATTGTTTAAATAAAGTCTTATATAATGTGATCCAATACTCATAAAAACATACTAATGTTATAATCTATAATTTAATCTCTATTTATATCTTATTGTATTATTAAAAATTGGTTATAACACTATTTGTAAATATATATATTTCTTATAATTCTGAATTTTTATTCTATAGGTGGTGGATTACTAGTGGACACAATAATCCTTTGATTATTTTTAAAGTAACCACATCAAACTCACATTGAAATTAGGTATCAACAATAAGGGATGTTTTAAATTTCTATTGGTAATATATTTCTCCATATATTGTTTTGAATTATCTTTGGAAAAAAAATTTATTTAGACATATTTTATACCTACAAAACACATAAATATGGTCAAATCCACTTCAATAAATATTGGTAGGATTATTAGATTTAAAACAATTTGTATATACATAATACTGATATGACATATGGTGATAAAAGATATTCCACTATTAAATATTATATTTTTCATGACTATATAGATATGTCGTGGGATAAAATATATCATGACTAATGTAGAACCAATTGAGATATTTATAGAATGGATTGTTTAATCATATTGCATGTTGTAACATGCCTAAACATGGGTGTCATAAAACAAATTATCATGTCAAAAAATGTAATATGAATATATCACATAGAATTATATAGTGAATTTATTTATTTTTAGTATGTCATATTGAACTATATATGTGATATAGTTCCGAAAAAAATAGTGATATCTTTTTTAGAGGGTGAATCAAAAAATTCACTTCCTTTTACATTTTATAATCAAAAAATTTTAATTCACGTTAAAGTGAACGACAAGATTGATATTCACAAACCAAAAAAACATCAAGGAACAAATAAATTAGAAAAAATTTATTGTTATGATGTTTAATAATTAAAATGAGCATCAAAAACTATGGAATGATCTATTAAAACTCAAGATCACACATTCCACTAAAATAAAAAAAACAACTTACAAAATTCAGAGTTCAAATTATCCTCAATCCTAAATCCAAACACCATCCCTTGAATGCGATGCAAGAATAAAAACTTCATGAATGATCTAATAAAATTGATTTTAAAAACGGACATTAATGATGAAAAAAAAATCAAACCATATTTTAGGTCGTAAATAGGATTTTGAGAAGAAAATAACAAAGATACGAGGAGGTAATCGAAGAAGATGCAGAATGGAGACCACAGATCGTGCAAATCGAAGAAAATCAATAATAATAGAGTTCGAGATCACCAGGTGGACTTCAAAGTCTTCTCGATTTGGGAGGGATTCATCTCGAGTAGGAGGGTTTTGTAGATCCAAAAAATGAGGGTTTTCTCATAATGAATGATTTTTAAAAAAATTTGGTGTCATCTATTAGAAAACCGATGATGAAAAGTCTAGGAATATATTTTTGGCATCGTTTTTTCAAAAAATAAATGGAAAAATTCTTTTTTATTATTTTTATAATCAGTTTTTGTAAAAACTAACATTTAGCATAAGTTATTCTGTAGTTTTTTGTGTCAGTTTAACAAAAAACCGACATCATTTATCCGACGTTAAAAACACTATTTCCACTAGTGTGATATGTTTCATGTATGTTTTAGAACATTTTAATAGCATAGAGTGTGTAAAATAACTCATCAACTACCTAGGACTTTCATGTTCTCTAGAACAATCAATGATGGAAAAATTATTTTAAGACTACTTAAAATAAAATTAAGTCACATTCTTCCATTTTAATTCCATTTTTCCATTTAAAACAAAATAGGTATTAATTAAAAACATGCCTTGTTAACAAGATAAAACCATTGGGTTTCTATCAAAGCATTTTATGTAATTCCCTGACCCCAGAAGCCCAGATTCGGTGCATTATTACATAACATTGGCGTGATCACAAGGGATAAAATCCCAAAAGACCGATTAGTTTAGTAGCCTTGGAAGTACTAGATACATTTATAATTTTTACATTACATTATAAAATGAAAAACAACATCAAAATTGTCTCCATTGACCGCATTCATATCCCATAAAATATCACTACAGATCATTCATAATATAGTTCATTTCATCTTATGAAAAATAAAACATAGAAAGGGTGGAGCTCAAATTCTCAGTAATGGTAAAAAATACAGTGGAAGATAACATAAACATTAGTCATGGTTAATAATTAAAAAAACATGCCTTTACAAATAATAAACATGAAAACTTTATGGTAGGAATATGAGCAGAGTAAATAATTCCATAATAAAAAATAGTCATGGGTATTCTACTAGTTTAATCACCACATGAACCATTAATAATATTTTCTTAATAAGGGAATGTATAATGCGGGACATTCTGAAACATTTTGTCAAGGCCTAGACTAAGACGCCTAAAAATGATTAAGGCCTCGGCCAAAACAAAATATCAAAATTGGGAAAGGTATTAGGAAATTCCATGTCTAATTGTCTCATGAGACCTACCAATGCACCAATGAGCTATAGCGGTATCCACCCGTCACTTTCAAAGTCCAATACATTCCACATATGAAAAGGTTGAAACATAACATAAACATTCGTATTAAAACTGAAAAACAAAATGTCAATACTTTAACTATAAACCATGAATGGTATAAAAATAACACATCTATAGTAAAACATATCATAATTCATTCAATAAAATATGGAATATGTTATTAAAATAAATCAACCTCGATCATGAAGAATATCCTATAAAGGATGTTGACATTATTGGAAATGATCAGTAAAAATCTTTGAGAGAAATATCATTTTTTCATGAAATCATTTAAATGTCACACAATTTATAAAGAAAGTAATTAAAAAGTTATTTTTGAATCAAAGTGTCTCTTACCACTTTGAAACATTTTAATGGAATTAAAATTTCACAACATTCATGTCTATATAAATAAATCCTTAAAAACATTTTGAAAACATGGACATTAATGAGAAAGGATTAGAAGAATAAATCTTTAAAACATTCAAAATAATTTTTTTATAAAATAGTAACTTAAGAATAATCCCATTTAAAACAATTTTGTGAAACATGGACATGCTTAATAAATGTGTCCTAGTAGATACTTACGGAAAAACAACCTCAAATAATATAGAGATTGTGGAATTAACTCTTACCTTGCACTTTCCTTTGGTCGAGGGAACATGGAACCTTCTGTATAATGACCATATTATGTTATTAAATTATACCAGAACCATATTAATATTTTTTATATCGTACATGATTCATTTATGACTTTATACTACCCTTTTAATAATTATTTCCATGTTAAATTAATATTTCGGGTAATAATCGCTTTCTTTATCGTACGTGTTTTAACATGTTATTATTTATCATACCATTTAGATCATGATTTAAATACTTTCAGAATATAAAAAATGATTTATATATCATATATATTTCAAATATAAATATGTATAATACATAGATATATGATATGGAAAACACTGTTTATGGAGACGGTAGGTCGTACGTACGCATAAACACTGTTTCCATTTTCATATCATATTGAATGGAAGTAAGTGAATAAGATATATATATATATATACATATTTAGTATATTTATTATTTCATATATTACATACTTATTAATAATATATATTTTTATAATCATCATTGAATGGTGAATGTGAAAATGAATCTCATCTTGTCGTGGAGACGGTAATCCTTATGTATGCATGAGCGACAATATCATTTTATTGATGGTGAAATCGTATGTAATTTGATGGTATATCATATATAAATAATAATTAACATGTTATATTTATTTTTTACATTAGTTATACTCATTATTATACTGATCCAAATAATGAAGTGTTTGAATAACAAACTACACCACGACGTGGAGACGGTAAGCCGTACGTACACACGTATGGTGACTTTGTCATTTATAGGATGGATAGAAAAACGAATATGGTTGTACCATATTTATAATAACATAGCAGTATTTAGGAGGTACTAGAGTTATTATTTTGGTATGGAAACAAAAATGAAAGAGGAAGTGGAAGAATAAAATAACTTGAAAGAGGGTGGTGAAATTATTACCTCTTCTTATGGTGTTTCCTTTTGAGTTGATCAAAAGGGAATCTTAGGTTGGCTTTATGATGAATATAAGGACTCTAGGATTATTTGAGGTAAGTTGGGAGGATATTTGGGTAGGTTTTGGCTTATCCAAATGGATTTGGAGGTGTTATTTTGAGAGATGGGGAGGTACCTCTTTATAAGAGAGGTGAGGATAAATTTAGGAAAAGCTTGAAATATTATTTTATAATAAAATCATTTTCAGTTTCTAACAGCTCCAAAATGATATATTTCTTAGATAAGGTGGGTATGGGTCTAAAACCACTCAACCAATAGGGTTTATAAAGGTCTAATTCACCATATTGTCCTTATCATTTAGATTTAATTCTTAGTTAAATAGTTTAACTTTTACCGTGACTTCTTGTATTCTTACACTATATGGTTAATAAACTTACTCTAAACATTCAGGATAACATCAAGTTGTTAATTAATGACATATATAAAATTATTTAAGACCTTTGTAAAATCCTTATATTTTTAGGAATATTATATAATTTAATAATATAATGATTGTTTTAAAAACTCATTTATGTCAATTTTGACACTATTTAGTATTTGGTTTCTGTGAAAGTCATCACAACTTGATTACTTCTAAAACGATACATTTAATCAATCCTAACATGTCAAATTCACTTATAAAATTCTTGGATTTCATAAAAACCTTGAAATTATATTTATTTTAATATTTATAATACCATTTAATTGATTATTTCATTAATAAGATAATTAATGCATCATCATTGTGTCATAAATAAATTTAATTATTTAATGTCTAAAAATTATAAATAAAATTCCATGACGTAGGAAATAATTTTATATTTTTAATGAATATATAGAGTCTTATTTATCTTATGTATAACCCTATATTAAAAATGGTTTAGTTATTAAACTTTGAATTTAACACTTTTAACTCTTCTTTAAATAAAATAATAATAAATGTCCTAATCTAATCTAAATGGCCCAAAAACGATCATATTTTATTGATAAGGTTTTTTTTGGTCGAATTACACTTCTCCAATAGAATTTGTACATGTTTTAAGGTAATTATAATATCATTTTTACCCTTAATTACCCTATTTACTTTTAACCACAGTAAATAAAAGTAAACATTTACAATTCACTAAAAATTATTTTCTTCTTATTGAACCACATTTTAATTACTTATGTCACCCGTGTCTCTTTTATTTTTGAAATTTAACTCACAGAAGCAGTAAAATTATGTTTTATGCAAATTTGTAAATGCTATTAGAAGGTGGGTAAAAGACGGTAAAAAGTACGATAAAAATTTATACATCTCATTTTATTATAAAATGACTCCAATGATTTACATTGAACATATATTGGTAATATATATCAATTTTAACTTAAAATAAATTTAAATAAAATAAATAATTATTTAAATAAAAAGTAGGTTTTAAACAATAACGTAGTGTTTTTCAATATTCATAAAAAAATTTATGTTTTAGAAAAATACAAAGAAATTACCCTCGGATAATTTTGATGTTCAGAAATAGAAAATAATGTCTATTTTACCGAATTAAAAACATAGAAGTTTCATTTATTAATTTAAAATTAATTCCTATTGTCAAAACCCAAAAGTGGGTTTTTAAAAAGTAAAAACTATCAAAAGATTAACTTGTGTTTATGTCAAATTTAAATGTGAAATTACTTATAATGACCTAAATTGTATTAAATAAAAATATATAATCTAATTATACTTCAAAACCATTCAAATTCAGAATTTGACACTATAAAATATTTCAATTAATAAAGTTGTTTTCAATTAAAACATTGTATTTTTCACTATTCATCAAAATATGAAAGTTATCAGAGAAGTACCAAAAATTTATCCAAACTAAATTTTCATGTCCCTATTATAAAGACGAAATTAATTTCATTAAATTGAATATATAAATGTGTCAAATATTGGTTTTAAAAAGGTTTCTCCATTAAAAGGTGACAAAATTGCGTTGTTTTAAAAATACTTATTTTATTTGAAAAAAAATGAATTTATTCATATATTAAGTCTATGAAACACACAATATGGATGTTAAAAGTATAGATTATATAAGATTAAAAATTCTGTTAATAATATTCATAACCACTTTTTGAATGGTAAGTTTGGTATGGTGTGGTGCGTTCGAACTCAGTGTTGCGTGTAGTACAAGCTATTGAATTACTTTAATGTGATAACAAACTATGGAATCATGGGTTGTTAAAGTATCCCCTCCTTCAATAAATTTCTTCCTCTCAATTTGAAATTGTTATTCAAAAATAAAAGTTTAAAAATAGAAAAATATCTTTGTGGGAAACCCACATTGGAAATTGGGTTAATAAAATTTATTCTCAATAAGAGGGAAAGGGAAAAGAAAATGTCACCACCAAATTATGATATCAATTAGAAGAAAATTTTGGGAAATTAGAGACACATAATTGGAGTAAAACATAAATATTTATAGGGAGTGATTGAGGTCATCAATGACAAAGAAGTATATAATTGAGGGCCTTAAAGCCATTAATCTAAGATGATGTAAAATATTTTCGGTTCAACAAAACATAAGGTATTAGAATAACACATTTTTTTGTTTCAAGATCTCTTCCCATATGATTATGAACTAATTTATTCATATAATAAGAGGAAAATATATATATATATACATGACAAGTATAGTTTCATCCTTCAACTAATTCCTACCACAAACTCGTCTTTCACTCTAAAAGATAATACAATTACAAAATATTCTATTTATCCTAATCGTATAGGGTACCAAAAAATTAATTTATAATTTATCTATAAGACAATTTAAAAAAACTACATTATACAAACCAGGACATCATGTAGGATAGTGGTAGGTGATGCACCCTTGTTGCCCTTCGGTTGCGGGTTCAAGTCTAGCAGCCTTACCGACGTGACGGGTTGTCGCCCGACCTTTGGGTTTTCCTTTTTATAACAATCCAAAAAATAACATTTAGAAGTTTTTTTAACCTTAAACAATAGTATCCAACGTTTAACATAATCCATTCCAATTTTTAGACTTTTCTAAAATACTTCTGTCCAAACTCACAGTCCAGAATTTATAATGAAGGTAAACACAATGAAGATCTTTTTTTCCACATAATAACATGTGAATACCTTTTTTATGTATTCTTTTAAAACACGATAACACCCTGAATTACCATAAAACCTTATTGATTACATTCATGCACCCTTATTCCTTATATAAAACTAAATATACTCCTTATATCCAAAAATGTAGTAAACTCCAACAATGATGGAATATACAAATCATTAATCAGTTTCAAGGTAGTCAAGAATATCCCATATAATTTATCCAAATCGCTAATATCTTATTCCCAAATCACTACCTCTATATCAGAACCATATTAAGGTTTATCTTTCTCTCAACCATATATTTTCCAAAACAATTAACCTACTATTGAGTCACATTTCTTGGTTATACACAATCTCAAGTCAATAATGAAATAGTACTGCAGTACAATCCTTATATACTCTATAATTCTTATAACATGTACATCATTAATACAATAATCAAATGACACAATACTTTAATAATAGAATAGGAACTCAAATCATTCCTCTTCATCTTTGGTAGTATCATAACTTGATTATTATCTAATAGCATCATTTGGGATATAATCTGAGGATTGATTCACGTAGTGTCCCAACTCATTACAGATGAAGCATTGTACATTTAAAACCTTTTTCTTACCCTTACAATCAGGTACTTGGTGTCCTTTTTTCAACATTTATAACAAACTCACATTCCCTTCAATCATTTACCAAGGTGATTCTTTCCAAAATTATCACATATGGGAGAATCCTTCCTTCCCCTCTTCCCTTTATACATATTTCTCTCTTCCATACTTTTCTTATCTTTCTTCCCTTCAAAGCCATAGGACTCATTGAATTATTTAATTCTCTTATTAACAGATGGTATTATTTCCTCATATGATAAGAATACATGGGAGACTATTTCCCTTCTATATGTCTGATTAATACCATGAAAGATGTGATCCTTCTTATTCTTTCAATCATGTGTATTGCTGGAATTCCCATTCCTTCTACTGGGCATCATTTCTAAACAATGGCATACACCAGGTTAGTTTATGAATCACAATGCACAATTACAAACATGTATAATACCTAACGTAAATTGAAATTATTATGCATGTAATATATAATAATAAAATGTTTTCTTGGAGGATTTATTTACTGCTAAATCCTTCATTATGCCATGTAATGAAAATGTGAATTATCTTAAGCATATCCCCTAGGAGTGTCGTAACCAAGAGTGATGTAAGGCCCGTTGTCGTGTACCAGGATACCCTAGGTCAAGCCCGAAACTCCTTGTCAGAGTTTTCCCTCCTAAGTACATCTATGCCAGATCCGCCTCTACCTGCTCATATCCAGACATGGATGTATTGCTTGGAAAATACAAAAAATCTCTACATCACCAAAATTCTAGGAAGTTCTTCTATACTAATCCATAAAGTCAATCCTAGGGTAATGTTCTGTAATCAGATTTTTTCTAAATCTAGTTTCCATGGTATGTACTGAACTTCCTCTGATACCAACTGAAATTCCCCGACCCCGGAATCCTAGAGTTAGTGCATTATTTTAATAAATTGTCATGATAACAAGGGTTGAAATCCCGAAAGACCGATCAGTTTAGTAGCCTTGGAAATACTAGATAAATTCATAAGTTTTACATTACATTATAAAATAAAAAACAACATCAACATTGTCTCCATTGACCAAATTCATATCCCTTAGACTATCCCTACATGTTAGTCATAATATACTTCTTCACATCTTAGGAAAAATAAAACATTGAAAGGGGTGAGATCAAACACTCAGTAAAGGTAAACAATACTGTAGAAGATAACATAAACATTAGGCATGATGAATAATTGAAAACACATTCCTTCACAAATAATAAACTTGAACACTTTATGGTAGGAATATGAGCTGAGTAAATAATTCCATAATAAAACATATTCATGGGTATTATACTAGTTGAATAACCAGATGATCCATCAATAATATTTTCATAATGAGGGAATGTGTAATGCGAGACATTCTGAAACATTTTTTCAAGGCCTATGACAAGATGTCTAAAAATGATTAAGGCCTCGGCCAAAAAAATATATCAAAATTGGGAAAGGCCTCAGATAATTCCATGGTTAATTGTCTCATGAGACCTAATGATGCACTGAGGATCCATAGTGGGCTCCACCCATCACCTACAAATTCCAATTCATTCCACGTCTTAAAAGGTTGAAACATAACACAAATATTTGTATTAAAACTAGCATACGAAATTTCAGAACATTAACCATAAACCATGAATGGAATAAAAATAGCACATCTACAGTAAAAAAATCATAACTCATACAATAAAATATGAAAGATTTTATTATAACAAATCAAACCTAATCAAGTATAATATCCCATAAATGATGTTGAAAAATCTGAAAATGATCAGTAAAAATCTTTGAGAGAAATATCCCTTTTTCATGAATTCATTCAAAAGTCACACAATTTATAACGGAATTCATTTAAATATTATTTTTGAATAAAATTTTCCCATAAAAATTTGAAACTTTTGAAAGTAATTAATGTTTTAAAACAGTCAAGTCCATATAAATAATTCCTTAAAACCATTTTGAAAACATGGACATTAATGAGAAAGGTTTAGAAGAATAAATTTTTAAAACATTTAAAATGATTTTTTAAAAAAAGAGTACCTTAAAAAGAATTCCTTTTAAAAATATTTTATGAAACATGAACATGGATAATAAATATTTCCTAGTAGATACTTACATAAAAACAACCTCAGATAATAAAGAGACTGTTGAATTAACCCTTACCTTGCACTTTCTTTGGTCGAGGGTACGTTTTACTTCCTATATAATGACCATAGTATGTTATTAAATTATACCAGAACCATATTCATATTTATTATATCATACATGATTCATTTATTAATTTATAGTACCCATTTAATAGTGATTTCCTTGTTAAATTAACATTTCAGGTAATAATCGATTTCTTTATCATACGTGTTTTAACTTGTTATTCTTGATCATATCATTTAGATAATGATTTACATACTTCCAGAATATAACACATGATTTATATATCCTATATATTTAGAATATAAATATGTATAATAGATAGATATATAAAATATAAAACACCATTTATGGAGACGGTAGGTCGTACGTATGCATAGACGATGTTGCCGTTTTCATATCCTATTGAATAGAAGTATGTGAATAAGATATATATAAGTACATACATATACATAAATACATATATATATATATATTAAGTAGAATTATTATTTCATATATTACATACTTATTAATAATATATGTTTTTTTAATCATTGTTGAATGGTGAATGTGGAAATGAATCTCATCGCGTCATGGAGACGGTAATCCGTACGTACGCATGAGCGACAATATCGTTGTATTGATGGTGAAATCGTATGTAATTGGATGGAATATCATATATAAATAATCATTAACATGTTATATTTATTATTTACATCAGTTATACACATTATTATACCCATACAAATAATTAAGTGTTTGAATGACAAACTACACCACGACGTGGAGACGGTAAGTCGTACGTACGCATGAATGGTGACCTTGTCATTTATATGATGGACAGAATAATGAATATGGAAGTAGAATATTTATAATAACATCAAAGTATATAGAATATACTGGAGTTATTATTTTATAATGGAAACAACAAATAAAGAGGAAATGGAATAAGAAAATAACTTGAAAGAGGTGATGAAATATTTACCTCCTCTTCGGGTTATTTTTTTTGATTTGATCAAAAGGGGTATTTAGGATGGATTTCTGATCAAATTTAGGACTCGAGATTGATGTGAGGGAAGTTGGGAGGTTATTTGGGCAGGGTTTGGCCGAGACAACTGGCTTTGTAGGTGTGATTTTGAGAGAAGCGAAAGTATCCTTTTATTTGAGAGGTGAGGGTCACTTTTGGAAAAGATTGAAATATAATTTTTTAATAAATTAATTTTCGTTTTATAATTTCTCAAAAATGATTTCTTTCAAGGATAATGTTGGTATGTGTCGAAAAACACTCAATAAATATGTTATATATAGGTTTAGGTCACTATATTAACCATATCTTTTAGATTTAGCTCTTAGTTAAATAGTTTAACATTTACTGTGTCTTCTTGTATTATTACACTATATGGTCAATAAACATACTCTAAACTTCCAAGAGAACCTAAATTGGTTCATTAATGACATATATAATATTATTTAATCCATTTTTCCAGACCTTATATTTTTTGGAATAATATATCATTTAATAATATAATATTTCCTTTAAAAACCCATTTGTGTCAATTTTGACACTATTTAATATTTGGTTTTTTTAAAAGTCATCACAACTTTATTAATTCAAACTAGATACATTTAATCAATTATAAAATGTCATATTCACATATAAAATTATTTTATGTCATAAAAACATTGAAATTATATTTATTGTAATATTTATAATACCATTTATTTGATTCTTTCATTAATAAGGTAATTACTGCATCACCATGGTGTCATACATAAATTTAATTATTTAATGTCTAAAAATTATAAATAAAATACCATGATGTATGAAATAATTTTATCTTTATAATTAATCTTTATAGTCTAATTTATCTTATGTGTAACCCTATATTAAAATGGTTTAGTTATTAAACATTGAATTTAACACTTTTAACTCTTCTTTAAATAAAATAATAATAAATGTCCTAGTCTAATTCAAGTGGACCAAAGAGGGTAGTATTTTATTCCTAAGGTTGTTTTTGGTCAAATTACACTTATCCAATAGAATTAGGAAATGTTTTAGGGTAATTATAATATCATTTTTACCCTTAATTACCCTATTTACTTTTAACCGTGGTAAATAAAATTCATTAGTTACTATTCACAAAAAATTATTTTCATCTTATTGAACCAAATATTACTTATTTATTTCAACCGTGTCTCTCATATATTTTAAATTCAACTCACAGAAACAGTAAAATTATGTTTTATTCAAATTTGTAAATGCTCCAAGAAGGTGGGTAAAAGACGGTAAAAAGTTCAATAAAAATTTATACATCTAATTTTATTATAAAATGACTCCAATGAATTAAATTGAACTTATATAGGTACTATATATATATTTTGACATAAAATAAATTTAAATAAAATAAATAATTATTTAAATAAAATGTGGGTTTTAAACAATAAAGCAATGTTTTTAACTATTCATAAAAAATTTAATGTTTTCAGAAAAATACAAAAAAATTACCCTAAGATAATTTTGATATTATGACTTCAAAAATGAATTCTATTTTAACAAATTCAAAACATATATGTTAAATTTATTAATTTGAAATTAATTCTCATTCTCAAAACCAAAAGGCAGGTTTTTAAAAAGTAACAACTATCAAAAGATTGACATGTGTTAATGTCAAATTTAAATGTGAAATTACATATAATGACCTACGTTGTATTAAATAATAAAAATTTAATCTAATTATATTTAAAAACCATTCAAATGCATAATTTAACACTATAAATTATTTCGATTAAAAAAGTTTTTTTTAATTAAAACATTGTATTTTTCACTATTCATCAAAATATGAATGTTATCAGAAATGTACCAAAAATTTGTCCAAACTAAATTTTTAGGCCCCTATTCTAAAGAAGAATGTATTTTCATTAAATAGAGTATATAAAAGTGTCAAATATTGGTTTTAAAAAGGGTTCTCAATTAAAAGGCAGTGAAATAACATTTTTTGAAAAATACTTATTTTATCTGAAAAAAATGAATTTGTTCTTATATTATGTCTAAGAAACACATAATATAGATTTAAAAATTATATGGAGTATATAAGATTCAAAATAGAGTTAATATTATTCATAACAACTTTTTGAATGGTTTGCTTGTTAGGTTGTGGTGCGCTCGAACTCAGTGTTGCGTGTAGCGCAAGCTATTGAATTACTTTAATTAGATAACATACTATAAAATCTTGGGGTGTTACATTTTAAGTCTATTTAAATATTTTAAAATCCATTCAAAACCAATTCAATCATTTCAAAATTCATTCACCCAATTAAATTAAATAATTTAATTGAAATCATTTCCATCAAAATACATAGTTTAAATTGAACAATTTAAATTAAGAAATTTCCATAAACACAGCCCAATTAAATGGAATTGGGGGTTTTCCGAATCTCATGTCAAAACCACTTCAAATCTATAAATTCATGGGAATCAGATTTTACTACATCACTTGAAAGTGATTTTAACCAATTTAATTTAAATCAACTATTGAAATAAATCAAGTAATAAATTGTTCATCAATTTGGCTAATTAGTATTGAACAACCAACCTCTAGGTCGTTGATGTCTATGGAAATGATAAACAACCTTGTGTGTTTAAATACACCTCATTGTGGAATTATTATAGTATGCGTCGACACACCACTGGTTGACATTTTTCAATGGTTCCTAAAACCAAAACTTCTTATTTTATTTCAAAAATAAATAAAATTTCACATGGAATGATATGTTCACTCTTCGGGATAATTTTAAAATTATTGATTAAAATATTACATGTGATAATATTTTATCACTAAAGGGTAATTTCAAATTATTTATCACAATATTACATGTGATAATATTTTACCACTCTTGGATAATATCTAGATTATCATTTTATGTCAGCGCATGGGTTTGAAATTATACTCAATATTTCATGCAATTACACGTTGATAATTTTATATTTAACAAAATTGTCCTTAACTTCCAAAGTAATTATCAAAAATATATATATCTAACTATATGAATATATATCTATATATTGATAATTCATTATCTTTTGATAATCCAAATAATTATCATCTAATAATTTAAAATAATTTTCCATTCAATATTTTCCTTCTAATAATTTGATGAAATTATCGTTTGATAATTTCTCATAATTATAATTCGGCAGTTTCACATAATTTCTCTTCTAATAATTTTAGGCAATTTCTATTTGATAATTTTAATAAAATATTTCTAATTTGTTTATATATATATACATATCTTTTGATTAATTCACAATATTTATCTTTATAATACTTCTTTATATTTTATCCTTTGATAATTTAGGATTCACCATATTATTATTCCACCATTTTTTTTGAAATTGGAATGGAAAAAGAAGAAAATATAAATATGACAAAAAAATAAAAAAATAAACCAACCTTCTACACATATATGAGTAGGGAATGTGAAGAATAAGTTGCTTTGGAAAAGCATCTGATTCGGTCGACTAACCTTCATCGATCCTGCGACAAGATATTCTAGAGTCATCTGGACTCAATCAAACAGACCAACATTGAAATCTTTGATGTTGATGTTTATATAATCTCAAATTTGTATTCCTATGAATAGTCAAAACCCCAAATCTCAAACTTATTTTTTGACCATCCTTTCAATCAAAACTTAATTATAGAGTGTTTAATTTTATCCATTTAATACAGTAGTGATTGAAATGGTCAAAACGGATGTAAAATGAAGTTCAGTGCCCCCCCCCCCCATTAAAGAATGGGGTTTACCCCTTATTTAAGATGAAAGAATATAGAAACATTTTTTAATTAATTTAATAATTATATTATTAAATAACATAATTTAAAAAGAATACCGACTATATGCCTGTTGCTAATGAATGTTATACCTTTTCTAGGGTAAACACCATGTTCCGAACACACCCGTGGTTTCAGATTTCCCAAACGATGAATTTTTCGATAGATACTAATAATTTATTAATTAAAAATCTGAATAAATAATTAATTAAAATAAAATGGGTTATTTTTGCGAGTGAGACATTCAAAAGTCCAATGCCTAAAAATGTTATATCCCATTTAGGGTAAACACCATGTTCTGGACCTATCAGTGGTCTCAGATTTCTCATACGACACACCGTTTGAGAGATATATAATTATTTTTAATAAAATAATATATTAAATATTATTTAGTAACTTTATCTCTAGAGTGAGGCATCCAAATGTCAGACACCTTCGAATGTTATACCATGACTAGGGTAAACCACTCATTCTAGCCCCATTGGTAGTATATGAATTCCCATACCACACACTATTTGGAAGATATTTAATTATTTTTAATAAAATGATATATTAAATATTATTTGATAACATTACTTCATGAACGAGGCATCCAATGTTCTAGTGCCTTCAAACATTATACCCATCCTAGGGTAAACAACATAATTAGAACATAACTATTGTCTTAGATTTCTCATATGACGCACTGTTTTGGAGTTATTCAATTATTTTTCATAAATTGTGCACACTTAATATAATACAATTAATATTTTTATTTGGTCCTCTATGAGACTTTTTGGGCCTCAGAATCTCACACTAAATCAATGTAGAACCCCAAGAATATTCAGTTGAATGTTCAAAGTTGTTAACTGGTAGTTAAGGACATTAACACCCTTATCAAAAATTCTTTAATAAGTCATTTTTTTCCAACATAATATGTTTATAATTTAACAAAAGAGGGTTTAAGAAAGAATAATGATAATGTCATGATGAAAATTGTGTAAATATGGGGAATTCGATTATGAATGAAAAGAACGTGCCCGACGCGCCAGTTTTGTGGTCTGATTCTGGAGCCTCGTATTTTCCCTGTTCAAATAGGGTTTCTCATTTTGGGGATCCTAGTCCTTCATCCTCTATTCATGGATCTCCTGAGATTGTTGAAGTTACTCAAGCTTCGGATTCGTGTAAAATGTTCAAAGAGGCTCTTTGTGGAACGTCTCTGGATTCGAGGGGGATGTCTCTTCGAATATCCGTCCGTTTTCAACCTGTAATAATGCTTTAGGTCTGACTGTGGAGTTTCCATCGGAGGTTTATGATGAGGTTGTGGCTGGTTAGTGTTGGACTCTCGTTGCACGTTTTGGGTCAGCGAAACCTCCGATTTCAGTTTTCAAGAAATTTGTTGGATCTTGGGGTCTTTCCTATCCAGTTCAGGTTTCACCTCTTCATTGTTCTTCCTTCTGTATGTCCTTTGGATCTGAAGATGGTTTTCTGAATGCTTGGTGTTTATGTTCACGAAACATGGGACGTTGGAGATTTAACCTTACGCGGTGGTCTCTTGATGCTCACAGGGGAAAGGAAAGTCCTTTTGCAGCAGTGTGGATCTCTCTACCAGTTTTGCCTTTACCTCTGGATAACATTTCCTTTCTCAAATCTATTGGAGATTCTATGGGGAGTTTTGTGTGTGTTGATAGTAGTCTCAGGGGTCGAGTGGATGTTTCTAATGTGAGGCTTTGTGTTGAATTAGACCTATCCTTGCCAATTTTGGATATTATCTCTTTGAATGTGATAGGGTCACTTTCTTGGAATTAGAGTATCGTCTATCCAGTCTTACCCAGGTATTGTTCTCACTGTTGTTTGTAAGGAAATTCGATTCAGATTTTCATGAAATCTAATCGTGATGGGTTGCGTTTTCAGAAATCTGTTAAAAAGGGAGAGTCTTCTGTTGTGGATATGAATGTTAAGGGGGTTATATCTACTGTTCCTGATTAGGAATGTTCTTCAAATGCTATTTTATCTGTGTTCAATACTGATCTGGTTTCTGTGGATAAATGCAAAGAGTTTTCTAAAAAATCTGAATTTGTGTTTAGTCTGGCTGCTTTTCTGTATGGGATTTATTCTAATCTGATTATGCCTATGATGATTATTCCTAGTTTTCTGAACAATCCAATACTTAGAATTTTTTTCAAGGGGTTGGTCAAACGGTTTTTTCCCCTTGTTGGTCTGTTATGATGTTTCAATACGGTTTATCTGTTGGACTCCTCGATGGAAGTTGAAATGGATAAGGGTGAAAATCCCTCAAGTAAGCATAGTGTTGTGAATATGAACCCCCTGATGACTGTTAAAGGAAACAGATATGGGTCATCATCCTGAGTTTTTTCATTCTCTCAGGGGAGCCTGGGAGTATGTAAGGAAATTTCCCCATCTAAGAAGGTTACGTTTCATCCTCTGTGTAATTAAAGAGGGGTTATTGATTGTGATGGTAAGGATGTAGATTTAATTGAGAAGGTGAATATGCCTAAAGACATTGGAGTAGTTACTAAGGAAAAACTTCATAATATTAAGACGTTTTTGGAATCCCATTATAGTCTGACTAGGATGCCTGGGGTCAAAGCCAGGCTTAGATTCTATCAATGATTCCATTTATTATATGGAATGCTCGTGGCATTGGTTCACGAGTAAAAACTGATTTCTTAGTCACAGAAATTAAGAAAAATAAAGTAAGTGTTGTTGTTATTCTTGAGCACAAGAAAAATTTGGATAGAATTGGAGAGCTCCCTCGAATAATTAATATGTATTCTTGGATTCATGGAGAACCGGCTAATCAGCATATATGGGTTTTCTAGAACAAAAATGTGGAAGTTGTGTTAGTAGAGGCTGGTGATCAATACCTTTCTGTGAAAATAAATAATTTTATTGATCTTTTTCTGGTGTCCTTTGTTTATGGGAGTTGTGATTCTCAGAGGAGGGAGATTATGTGGCAAAATTTGGAAGGCTTTGATTTGGAGGATCTTCCTTGGTTTGTGGGTGGAGACTTCAATATCATTTCTGAACCTGGTGAGAATAAGGGTCGAGGTGTATTTCTTCAGGCTACTAGCAGAATATTTGTTCAAATTATGGCTAGGAGAGGTCTTAGTGATATGTGCTTCTCTGGTGATTGCTTTACATGGTGTAATAATCATAATAAAAAATGCTCGTTCCTGGAGTACCCTTGATAGGTTTCTGGCGAATTTGCATGTTGTTTCTAGTTTTACTAATGAAAAAGTTGATCATCTTGTTCATGGGATCTCTGATCATTCTCATCTTATTGTGTCTTTATCTCCCAGACAGAGTTCTGGGGAATACGTTTGTTTCTGTAATTATTGGGGAGAAAAACATGAATATCATCAACTTGTTAAAGTTTTTTGGGAGGAGAAGGTTCAAGGGAATTCTTGGGTTCCCTTCCATAATAAATTGAGATGACTAAAGCAGAAACTTCATGCCTGGGTGAAAACCTTTCCTCCTGAGAATCAGGTTTTGGAGTTTCTTAAACAGAAGATTGTAAATTCAGAAAAACATTTGGAAGTCAGATGGAGTGATAAGGTCTTTGAGGAACTTATGGGTAAGAAAAATGATTTAAAGGAGGTTATTCTGAAACAGGAGAGTGATGCTCGAGATAGAGCCTGAGTTAAATGGCTGAGTGAAGGTGATAAAAATACTGCTTATTTTCATGCGTGTATTAAAGAAAAAAAGAGGTGGGTTAATCCGAGTATTCTAATATTTGATGGTTCCCTCTCAAGTGATAGGGACGTGATTGGTTCCTTAGCTGTTTCCTTCTTTAAAGATCTCATGGCTGACCCTAACCCATCAATGGTTAATGGTTATCCAAGTGGGAATGCATAATTGTTTGAAAAAATTCCGAATATATTGTCTGGTTTGGATAATGAAATGCTGGAGGCTGTTCCTGATGAGAAGAAGATTCATTATGCTATGATGAGGCTTAACCCGGATAGTGCCTCGATTCCTGATGGTTTTCCAGGGGCGTTTTATAGAGGGGCTTGGGAGGTGATCAAGGTTTACTTGAATTTCATTTTTCAAGATTTTTTTCGGGGTGGTCCTATTCCTAAGGTGGCTGGTGCTAATACTCTGGTAATGATTCCCAAAGTTAAAAATCCTTCTTCTATTTGTGATTTTAGACCAGTGAGTATGTGTAATTTTTCATATAAAATTATTTCTAGCATCATTAACATGTGTCTAGCTGGTCATGTCTCTCGATGTGTATCTCTGGAGCAACATGGTTTTGTTAGCGGTCGATCGATTCAAGGTGCAATTGTGTTCGCTCATGATATGATTCGGGAAATTAACATCAAATGACAAGGGTCATATATTTCTTTGAAGATGAATATGAATATAGCTTATGACAGGATGGAGTGGGGGTTCATTATCAGAGTTCTAAGAGGTATGGGATTATCTTCGTGGGCTGTTGATCACATTTTTCGCTGTTTTAGTTCTGCCTAGATGTCAGTTTCTTTTATGGGAAAATCTCATGGTTTCTTCAAGACAACTCAAGGTCTTAGACAAGGGGATCCTATCTCTCCGACCCTTTTTATTCTCATACAGGATTATTTGAGTCGTCTTATCGATAAAAGCATATCCATGGGAAATATTTTACTATTTTGGAGAAGAATGAGACAAACATCGATTTCTCACTTGATGTTTGCAGATGACTCTCTTTTTTTCATCAATGATGTTGTAAGATCGGTTGGTGGTATGATTAGAGTACTGGATGAGTACTGCTTGTGGAGTAGGAAATTGATTAGTAGGGAGAAGAGCAGTTTTTTCATTTCTAATAGATGTGGGGACAATCAGGTATTCTCTATCTCAAGACTGATGAATATACAGAGAGGTTCATTCCCTCTGACCTATTTGGGATCTTCTTTAGCTCCTGGACGTATTCGGATTAGAGACTTTGATGTTATTGTGAATCGTATTTTGAGTCGTGTGCTTGACTGGAAAAATCGTTTTTTATCTTTTGGAGGGAGGATTTATTTAATCAATAGCTTGTTAACTGCTATTTCGATCCATGTTCTATCGGCCTACAAAGTGCCGAAGGGTGTGATTTCGTCTATTGATAATGCCCTAGATGATTTTATTTGGGATGCTCAGTTTGAGGGGAAATGCCATTGGACTTCATGGGAGAAAGTGGCTAGACCAATCTAGGAAGGTGGTACCAATATTAGAAGTCTTGGGGATACTATTCATTGCTTGCATGCGAAGCTTGCCTGGGAAATTATAGAGGGATGTACTCTTTGGGGGAAAATTATGTCATTACGGGGTGAAGAACACTTGGTGGACAGTATCCATGTTTCACCTTTCTGGCCTTTAATTCGTAGTTTTTTTACTGTTATTCGCCAAAATTCTCACTAGATTATAGGGAAGGGCGATGTTTCTTTTTGGAATCATAACTTTTCTGGGTCAGTTATTGGTTTTCTAGGTTTCCCTGATCCAAGGATCTTGTTCAAAGAATCTTGTAGTTACCCAACTTTCATTAATTCTGTTTCTGATGAGGAACAAAATAAGACCTTTGATCTTATCAATTTGAATATGGAGCCGGACATATGCATTTTTACTGCTTCAAAATCAGGTATGTTCTCTTCTAATGATTTTCTAAGTATTTCTAATTCCCAGGCTCAGCAAGATTATTGACATAATATGACATGGTGTAACAACATTCCTATTAAATTGAATTTTCTTGTATGGAGAATTAGAAATCAGGCTTTCCCTATAGATGAGAATGTGAAAAGAAAGGGTATTCATTTGGCTTCTAAATGTCAATGTTGCAGCACGTATAAGGAGGAAAATGCCAACCATCTGTTTTTTGAAAGTGATTGGGGTTTGGCTGTTTGGAGTTTTTTTGGACAATTCACTAAAGTTTCCTATCCTCTTTTTATTGGAATTCCTTTCCTGGAAAGGTGGTTTCATGATCTGAATAATGTTGGTTCTGAAAGAACAACTAGATCGGCGATCCTTGGTGCGGGGTGTTGGTGTATTTGGAAGGAAAGTAAAAGAGCTCGTTTTGAAGATATTCAAGCCTCAAATAGTTCGGTTGTTATTAGGACTAATCTTCTTTTACTTGAATTAGTTCGGTATTCTAAAATTCCAAGCGATGCTCCTTCCTTGAGAAATATTTTTCCTATCTTGACTTGTCCAGAAATTATGAGGAGAGGAAACTGGGTTAGTTGGTGCCCTCCTAATATGGGTTTTAAGCTGAATTTTGATGTATCCTGTGTTGAAGGGTTTATTCGGGGTGGTGGTGTAGTCTGTGATGGGATTGGAAGTATTTTAATTGCGTTTTATGCTTATTATGGGAAAGGCAGCTCCATGCAAGCTGAAGCAGAGGCTATGAATACAAGGATTATGTTGTGTGTTCAGAATAACATTTCTATTTCTCAAATTGAAATAGATTCAAAGATGATTTATGACTCGATGAATGGAAGTATTTCAACACCCTGGGTGATTACTTACATTGTCAGAAAATGTAGAAACTGGGTCGATAGCAACAAGATTCGGATGTCTCATACATGGTGTGAAGGTAATAAAGTTGTTGATTTCTTTGCTTCCTTTAAGGTGGCGGACCAAGGTGACAATGTTGTGTGTTTTCATAGTATTTTTCAAATTGAACCGGAAGGAGTAGGTTTGATTAGGGGAGACCAACTTGGTCTCCATTACTACAGACCACCCTAAATTGTTGTTTCCGGCCCAAAACCTTGCTAGTTTTTGGATTTCTCCTCTATAATAAAAAATACATATTGTGTGTCAAGAGGGTTTAAGAATACAAGAAAACAATAATGGTATGTTACATCCTCCCCGCCATAGGAACTTTCTATCCACAGAATGACTATGAAGAATCCTCCATGTTAGAAAGATGATACCAATACTCTCTCATCAGTGCCTCCCTCTACCACCTCTCTTGAGAATCAGAGTCATGCTATCATTGTACATGAAACAGGGGTATCGTCTTCCCACAAAGTATATTGGTCTAAGAATCAATAACTCTGAATGGTCGTTCAGTCACAAATAAATTATGTTCAATCTCAGGATCATTCCAACTCAATGTGTGAGATGGATCAGAGGGATACTTATGCATCTTCAATATATGGAACATGTTATGTATCGACGTCAGCTGCGGTGGTAGTGTCAAATGATATGAAACTTTCCCCCACATTCTCACCAACCTCAATATATCCTATAAAATTAGGAGAAAGCTTCCCTTTCCTCCCAAGTCGTCGATGACCCAACCGGGTGAAACTTTCAGGAACACATGGTCACCAACTTAGAACTCTAAAGGTCTACAGAGATTATTAACATAAGACTTATATTAGCTTTGGGCTGTTAAAATTCAATGAATATTCAACTGAATCTTATTTGTCACCTCTTGGACCAAAATCGGTCCAAAAAAGGAACTTTCACCAATCACTGACCAAAAAAATGGATATTTACAAGGACGACCATACAAGGCCTAAAAAGGAGTCATTCTAATTGAGAAATGGTATCTTTTGTTATAAGAAAACTCATCCAACCCCAAATGATCATCCCAAACCCCAAAAAAGTCGAGAACACAAGAATGAAGTATATCCTCATGAATATCATCCAACTGGGACTTTAGCTCTTTCGGTTCTTATAGTTTCATTCGGTAAGAGGTAATTGAAACTTGTTGAGTACCAGGCATCAAGTCAATTTAAAACTCAACTAATATTATCGGCGGTAATCCAGAAATGTCAAAATGAAACATGATGGGAAACTCAATGACAACTGAAAGTAGATAACCAACCATTTAATATCTCTCCTGATCAAAATCAAAAACTGATATCACTTCCCCCAACTCTATATAATAAGATCCTACTCACCTCGACCTAGGGTCTTTTTCTCATTGAAAGACAAGAGGCACACTAGGTGTAGTATGGTAGACCCTTCAAAGATAACAATCAATCCAAGAATTATTGGTAATGATCCATTCCATCCTCAATATGATTTCAAGAGATTCCATGTCGAGAACCATAAGACTCCAAGAATGATTGACATCTGATAGAGAGAAGACACAAGAAGAACTATAGAGACCTTACTCTCTCTTTGCACCAAGGGGTGTAATAATATCCATTACACAAGATAAAATATCTATAGGTATATTAGTAATATTAATGATATGGGTTTAAAAAACTAGTGAGGTACACATGTATAAAAGGAGCAGTAACTAAAGACAAATCTATAGTAATTGTACCTCTCATGGTCGTCGGGTTCATATCAGCTTTCTCTGGGGATTCTTCCACTGCATGAAGAATATTAGTTCTAGATTCCTATGGTTGGAACCCATTTATAAGTGAAGCATTTGATTGCCCCATAGATTTTTGAGGTGTTGATGATCTAATTCCATTTCACAGAGTGGAAAAGTTATTGAAAAACTTATGTAAGTTCCCTAAATGACCATTGGAGCCACAAATCATGGGTGCCTTATTGAAAACCCTCCTTGAATTTCTGGGTCGGCCACACTGGTAGCATACTATAGTGCTTCTTCTAGGCACCAGAGAAGATTGAAAACAACACAACTTTCTATACCCACTATGAGAGTCATCATGCTTTCTCTTTCCGTTAAAAGAACTCATTCTTCTATTGGGATAAAAAATAACTCCCATCAACCCTGAGTTTCCCTCCAGGTATATCTCAACCAACATTTCCCTATCCATCACATCAACATAAGTGGGAAACATCAGTAAGAATACCTGAGAACATATATCCAAATAAAGTCCAAACTCGAAGCATCAAGCCTTCATCCTTTCATTATATACATTCTCAAGTGAAAATTGTACCAATTTTTCAAAGCATTTTGAATAATCAGTCGCGGTTCTGTTGGCCTTCTTAAAAATGAAAAAATCTATAGTATTGGACAACACCATTGACATTGGATAGAACTAGTCTCTGAAAAAAAAACTTTAATGTCATTTAATTTTAAGACTTCACATTTATTCACAGTCATCATCTTGTCCCTCCATCTTCGACTCGGTCTCTCTAGCACGACAGTGGCACACATCACCTTGATCTCATCTAATCTCTCAAAGAACTCAAATAGACATTCTATCATGACCAACCATTCCTCAGTGAGTTTAGGATCAATGGAGCCTTTGAAAACATGTGGTTTCCGATGGAGGAAAACTTGAGAATGATTTTGAAGAGCATCCCTCTGAGGTTCCACATCTGGAGCCTGAATGAGGACTATAGGTGGTGAATGTCCCAATGCTTAGACAATGCATACGATCAACTCAACTAGACACTGGTCCACAGAAGGATTATATCCATGAGGTTCAGCAGCATCTTCTTCCGGGATCTGATTCTCACATCTTCTCAGAGGTATGTTGTTACATAACAACAACAGACAACAAGGAAGACATTAGATAATCCTCATATTGAACAATGAGGGAAACATGATCTCAACCAGTAAAATAGACACGATTTAGATTTCACTCCATCCAAATAAATTTAGGGAAAATACTAGAACTGATGCACAATACGTCTTTCCCTAACCACCCACGGAGACTTGAGGTTCATTGCGGTGAGATATGGCATGGCACTCAATCACAACTAACTCTTAATTCTCGACAAGAATACACAAATGCATTCTATCATCAAGGTAAGATTCTTAACCTCTATCTAATACCATTTTGTCACAAGCCTGCCTGGGTACCTTGGTAACCCGATAACCGAGCAGGCCTTGACATAGCGCGAAGGGCATTCTTGATCCCAATGGTATGGAGACTAGCACCTGGAATCATACAACATGCAAGTGGGAATGATTTTTCCACTAACAAAGCAGAAGTAAAAGAAGCAATACAATATGAACATAAAATGAAAACACCCCTGAGAGTAAATTACCAGAATAAAATAAACAATAAATTATCCCAATGTACTACAACCCAATTACTAAAACAGAGAAAATACAACCCGAGTACCTAAGGACACAACTTATCAAGACCCTGGTTTAGTAGTTGGATCCACCTCCAAGTGATCCATTCCCATTCCTTGAACTTGGAAGAAAATAATATACAAACACCCAAAGGAACAAGTAGGGTGTGAGATAAGAATCCTAGTAGGGTCTCACTACATATTTCATAACAGATGAAAAAAATTGATTAACCAAAGGAATGATTTCAATTTTTTAAAATAAACAGGTTTGGAATGTTAAATCATAATTAAATAATTCATGCTACACAGTTCAAGTGATGGAAATTTACTTTAAGAAATGACTTTACAAATGATGGAATATTTCTAAAATAATGGATTAAATAAAACAATTACATAAAATAGTTTATGTAAATTCAGAAGGCATGTAATGTGGTTCAAAATCATTGGAATACATTTATATCTCGAATAATCAACAAGTGAGCAACATGGTCATCTGCCAACTAGGTACGATAGTATTTCCGGATATCGAATTCCACACTCTTTAAGTGATCATGATAATATGTGTACACATGCATCCTTTGGACACTGAAAAGAGGGGACTTGTCACCCTCTCTTAAGGGATGTGACCTACTACATGAATGTTTTAGAATTTTTTAATAATATAGAGTGTGTCCAATAAATCACCAATTACATAAGGCATGAATGAGCTCTTACACAATCAATGATGGTAAATGTATTTTAAGACTGTTTAGAATACAATTAATTCTCATTCTTCCATTTTAATTTCAATTATCCATTTCAAACTGAAACGGGTTTTAATAAAAAAAACATTCCTCTTTAACCAGATAAAACCACTGGGTATCTATCCATAAATTTTATGCCAATTTCAACAGTTTGAAACCTTTCAAAATCAATTCCATCATTTCCAAATTGGTTTCCACAATTAAATTAAAAAATTTAATTGGAATCATTTTTATCAAATCCACAATTTAAATTAAACAATTTAAATTTACCCATTTCCACAAACACACCCCAATTCAATGGAATTGGGGGTTTTCCAAATCTCATTCCAAATCCATTTAAAATTTCCAAATTCACTAGAATTGTGGTTTACTGAATCAATTTAAAGTGATTTTCAGCAATTGAATTTAAATCAACTATTGAAATTATTCAAGAAATATGTGGCTAATCAATTTGTCCAATCAGGACGGAACCACCAACCCCAAGGTCTCTGATGTCAGTGGCAACGATAAACCACCTTGTATGTTTCAACACACATCTTCACAACTTTATTATCATAATCATCAACACACCCTTGGTCTATGTTCATCAATGTTTCCTAGAACCAAAACATGTTTTTTTATTTCAAAAAGAAATAAAATTTCACATGCAATGATATGTTCTCTCTCTTGGATAATTTTAAATAAATGGATTAAAATATTACATGTGACAATATTTTATCTCTCATGGGTAATTTAAAATTATTGGTTAAAATGTTGTATGTGATAAAAAACTTTCTCTTTGATAATATATGGATTATTATTTTACGTTAGCGCATGCCTTTGAAATTGTACTCAATAATTTATGCAATTACATATTGATAATTTTATATTTAATAAAACTATCCTTAACATACAAAGTAATTACGATAAATATATATCTAACTATATGTATATATATATATTGATAATCTAAATAATTATCATTTGATAATTTTAAATAATTATCGATTCAATATTTTCCTTCCAATAATTTGACGAAATTATCATTTGATAATTCATTATAATTATAATTTGGCAGTTTCACATAATTACACTTTCAAAAAATTTAAGTAAATTTTATTTGATAATTTTAATAAAATATATATAATGTATATATATATATATATTGATAAATTCACAATATTTACCTTTATACTATTTCATTATATTTTACCCTTTTATAATTTAGGTTTCATTATTTTATTATTCAACGATTTTTTCAAAAATTAGAATGGAGAAGGAAAAAAATATAATTATGAAAATAAAAGAAAAAAAATAAACCAACCATCTACACATATATGCGCAAGTCATGGGAAGAAAAAGGTTCTTGTGGAGAACATCTAAATTGGTCGACTAACCTTCATTGGTCATATGACTAGGTATTCTGGAGTCATTTGAACTCAATCAAATAGAACAAAAATAAATGTTGGGTGATTGATATATATAGAATCTACAATGTGTATTCCTATGCATAGTCAAAACCCCAAATCTCAAACTTTCATTTTAACCATCGTTTCAATCAAAACTTAATTACAGAGTGTTTAATTTTATCCATTTCAGACATTGGTTATTGAAATGGTCAAATATGAGGTCAAATTAAGTTCTTTGAAACCTCCCCCATTTAAAAATGGGGTTTACCCATTACGGAAGATGAAATAATAGTGAAACTCATTTTTTAAATTAATTTAATAATTACATTATTAAATATATTAATTTCAAAAGCAGGTAGACTAGACGCTCATTGTTGATGAATGTTATACCATGTAAAGGGTAAATACCTCATTCTAGAATAATGGTGGTCTCAGATTTCACAAACGATGAACCGTTTGAGAGATATCAATAATTTATTAATTAAAAATTATAATAATTAATTAATTAAAATAAAAGGGATATTTTTGTGATAGAGGAATTCAAATGTCTAACACCTACAAATTTTATACCCCATCTAGGGTAAACACCATATTACAGACCTATCAGTGCTCTCATATTTGTCATACAATGCACCACTTGGGAGATATTTAATTATTGTTAACAAAATAATATATTAAATATTATTTAATAACGTTATCTCTATAGTGAGGCATCCAAATGTCTGATACCTTTGAATGTTATACCCTTCCTGGGATAAAACCATCATTCCAAACACATCAGTAGTCTCTGAATTCTCATACGATGCACTGTTTGGAAGATATTAATTATTTTTAATAAATTGGTATATTAAATTTTATTTAATGACTTTATCTCATGAGTGAGGCATCCAAATATCTATCACTTTTGAGTGTTATACCCATCCTATGGTAAACACCATATTTCAGACATAATTTTTGTCTCATATTTCTTATATGATGTACCATTTTTGAATTATTCAATTATTTTGAATAAATTAAGTGCACTTAATATAATATAATTAATATATTTATTCTATCTTCTCTGAGGATTTGTGGGTCTTGGAATCTCACACTAACTCAGTGTAGAACCCCAATAATATTCAGTTGAATATTCCATGACGTTAACTGGAAATTAAGGACTTTAACACGCTTTCCAAAAATTTAATGATAAGTCATTTTTTCCAACTTAATATGATAGTAATTTAACAAAAGAGGGTTTTAGAATACATTTATATAGTAAAGGAATGTTACAAAAAAGATTAGGGCTATCCCACTTCAATGGAGGAGGAGCAAGAAGCACCCCTTTATAAGGTGGTGTGGATACCTCTCCCATCATGAGGGATTTTCCTTGGGGATACCTGAGGGCCAGAGCCCATGGAAAGAAATTTTTTTCGGGATAGGCCCAAAGCAGACAATATCATGATCGTGAGCTAGACTAGGACATTATAAATGGTATCAGATCCAGTGTCCACTTGGTATGCCGATGTGGACAATGGGCCCTACTAGGGGGTAGATTATGGATATCCCACAT
Organism: Viscum album; assembly: GCA_963277665.1. NCBI lineage: Eukaryota > Viridiplantae > Streptophyta > Magnoliopsida > Santalales > Viscaceae > Viscum > Viscum album. Next base: position 1,316,452,571 of record OY728128.1, on the reverse strand, counting down.
CGAAGGAGGAGTAGTATGAAGCATCCCTTCATATGGTGGTGTGAATACCTCTCCTATCACGGGGAATTTTTCTGGGGGATGTCTGAGGGCCAGAGCCTAGGGAAAGTAAAACCATATAGGCTAGGCTCAAAGTAGACAATATCATGATTGTCGGTTGGATTGGGCCATTTCATTTACCCTTACTATGAATTTTAGATCACCTTACTTATTTTTGATTTTCCCCATGATATCAAGATTGATTTTATATGAATTATTAATATAAGGGTTTCATATGGTTGATGATGATGACATAATGTGAAATATGAAAATCAGGGTTTAGTGAGAGGAACACTCACTTGAAGACTTAGGTATTGTTTATGTAAGAGCAGGTCGTAATTATCTAAAAATATAAAACTAAAAGATCCTTAGGCATGTAAGTGATCTAATATTTCCTTTTTATATTGCATGTTTTCGATAGAGAAAACTGGGTCGCCTTCAACTGTATCAAAGAGAGAAATGTAATGTTTATGATTTTATCGCTAGATCCATAAGTGTGGGTTTGAGGGTCTTATAGTTGGTATCAAAGAAAATACTTAGATAACTTTGTAGATTAATATTTTTCATGTGAGGTTATCTAAAGGGTTATGGATACCGTCATTGGTGTATGAGATTAAGGTAGATCATAATCTTAATGGTATTGAGAACCTTTATGTTCTATATGATCTATAATGATTAAGGTTATTTTTAAGGATGTTAATCATATTTTTTATGAATTTTATAAGGATATAATTTTATAAAAAAGGATAACCTAAAGGCCGGGTGACAACTCATCACATCTGGTAAGGCTGCGGAGCTTAAACCCATAACTGAATGGTGAAAAGGTTGAAACCCCAACCATTGGATTATGTGATGTATTGGTCAGTATGACATTATTTTTTTCACCCAAATGGCTTGATATATAATTATTAATTTGATTTAGGGATCATATGTTATATTATATAGATAACCATGGGATTGAAATTTGATTTGGTGATTAGTTGATTAATTTTATTTTGGATGATGTTCACAATTTTGGGAACCTTATATGATTAAGGTAAATAGAATATTATGGAATTTTATTTGAGGAATAAATATTGAATTATATTTTTGACTATTTATTTGTTGAAATTCAAGTTATTTATGGAAATTATTAGTATATATTGTAGATTATAAGATTCGTGCATATACATTTTTGGTATGAGACTTTAAAGGTGATTTGTGTTATTTGGAGATAAATGGTAAATAAATATCAGAAGAATTGTGATCAAACCCTTCTGATTTTTTCAGTTTCAATCATAGTTAAGAATATGTTGGATAATTTTAAAGATATTTATTTATTCAATGATATAAGAAAAACTTTGGGTGTTATTGTCGAGGCCTCGGAGATTAATGTTTTATTTCATTATATAATGGTTTATTCATTTTGGGAATTATCTTACCTTATGATAACCATTTTCATTTTGGTTAATGTATTCAGATAATAAGAATATTTTTTTATCCCTTTATGGTTTTATGAACTGTTAAAAGATTATTTAAGTACATTCAACATTAAAAATTAATCTTGAATAATTATCCTTTGGAACAAAAGTTGATATTGTGGTGGAAATTGATTAAATGGTGAAATTTAAATTATCAAGTAAGTATATTTCCTTATGTTCTTATAATAGATGATAATGAATTTCTAAACCCTAGGTTAAGGATCTTGAAAATAAAAATTTCATCATATTATATTCAGTTTTGATGAAATAGTTGTCTTTTTCACAGATATTTTATTTATAGTTTTATAGATGTTGACTATCTGAAGATCAATCACTTTCATGAGATCAATGATCTTTGTTACTCTCCATAATTAATTTTTAATTAAGATTTTATTCCATGTTGAAATATTCACATCCCACCATGGTTCCCCTATTTGAAAACCTGTTATGTGTTATTCCAGATGACCTTCATACTTTCTTTTCACTCTTGTCAAGAGGATGTTTTAATAATCCTTTTTATTATGTGGGTTTCCAAAAATGGTATTTTCAAATGTAAATTCATTTATTACCAATATAATGTAAAAATTGTGAGGATGAAATTTATTAAACGTAGTTCAATGTAACACCTTGATACATTGAAAAGTAATCTATGCTCTATAGTGTATAAGAATCACAACACCATGCATAAATGAACCATGAAATAATATTATTCTAAATATGATCGTTATAACCTAACATTAAATTAGAGAGTATAAATAGTATTAATCACATAATGATATATATATATATATATATATATATTTCCTAGTAAAAATAATTTTTTTGGTAAATATTTATTAAATAGTCAATCAATTTCTAGTAAAGTAATTTTATTCATCAAAAACATGTTTTCTTGAAAAATGATTTTTATTGCTTTTTATGAGAAAATATTATAATTAATATCAATAAATTGTAGAAATTTTATATACGAAAAATTAAATTTATTTTTTAAATAGTCATATATAAATTAACTTAGGGTGAAATTTTGGGATTTTTTTTTAAAAATTATTTTTTAGCGAATAGTGAAAAATACAGTTTTTGTAAAACTGTCTTTTCCTTTAAATAAATTAAGTGATTTAAAAGTACCATTGTTCTTTGAATTTGATTTAAATTAACATAAGTTTTATTTAGTTATATTTAATCCAATAAAATACCTTTTAATTAACTATCTACTGATTTTCAGTATTAGTTTATTTCTGGGTTTAAAAAAACTCTTTTTTCGGAAAAACTATTTTAAAGTTGGTGGTTTGTCTCTATTTTAATTAATCAAAACAACATATAATGAAGAATTATTTAAATTAAATTTATATATTATATATTTATAAATATTAATTTAAATTAATATAATAATTAATACTTATATGAGAGTTAATATAAAATCATTTTATTCTTGAAAAATACATCTCTTGAAAAATTTCTTCTTCGCCACGTCAATGGGTTTTATTTTATATTAATTTTTAACACTGATATGAATTAAATTTATTAAAATGGATTAAATATTTGGAATCATAATAATTTTCATTATATAATAATTTTAACTTTAATTTTTTCATAATGAATAGTAAAAGTAATAAAGATATTTAATTGTGGTATAGGTTAAAATAAGTTTAATATGGATTAAAATAGAAAAGATATGGTTTAAAATAAACTAATAAATTGTATAAATTATATTAGGTATCCAAATTTCAACCTTATATAACCTATATATTTATAAGGTAACATTTTTTATTCTTATGGAATGTGAAAAATGTGGGTAAACATTTTTTTTCAAAAATTGTAAGTGTGTCATCTCCCCCACTTATAAAGGCGACTCGTCTCCTCTCTTATTCACACCATCTATTCCATTTGGATCATAAAATACCTACCCAAATAACTTACTTAATTAACTCCTTATGAAATATTTCCCTAATTTTAATCATAAATCCATCTGAAAAATACTTTTGGTGCTAACTAAGATGGTTCTGTGAAGAAGAGGTATCATGATTAACTGAGTATTTAATTTAATTTCTTCTTCCACCTCATTTATAAGTTTTTAATTGTAATGATATACTAAAGAAAATATCATAAATATAATATGATTTTATATTTTTAATTTAATAACATAAATCTATCTCATCTTCTATTAAATGGGAAATGAAACCATCATTCATGTGTACGGTAGATTACCGCCTCGTGAACCGATGTAATTTGTTTTTTATCATAACATCTCAAGGATTGTTAAAATGATGAATTAAAATTATTAATATTATATCTAAAAAATAATATTACTTCTTGAATTATTGTATCACATATACCTTCTTACTTAGCATTTCATGGTGGATATGATAATGTCACTCATGTGCACAGTATACTACTACCTCGTGAAGCAATGTGATTCATTTTTCACCGACGCTTTAGAAGGAAGCTAATAAGGATAAATTTCATGAATATATGAAATATATATAAAATAATTATTATATTAATGACATATTTATCATTCCTAAAATATAATTTATCATTTTCCTTCTTACCATTCCACTCATAGGAAAATGATAACGTCATTCATGCTTAAATGTGGAGAATCACCTCTATGAAGTGATGTGATTATTTTTCATCACCAAATCACATGGATTATATATATAAGTATTATTAAAGAATTAATAAAGGATTTATGATAATATGATAATTATTTAAAGATAAAATATCACATATCTTTTTTCATAATGATCTTTGAAAAATGGACATATTACTCATGTGTATGTATGACCTACCATCTCCATGGTTATAACATTGTTCATTTTTTTAAAAAAATATTCCTTTTTTTAAATAATAATTTATGTATAAATAAGATAAATTTTTCTTGATTATTATTATATGGATAATGGAACAATTACATATTTTACCTTAGTCAACATGGCGAAGTTTTTTTGAAACAATGAACTGAATGCCCTCAAAACACATAGCTTGGACTTAACTGATTAAGTATTTAAAATTGTAATTAAAAAAAATAAAATAAATTTTTAAATATATGGTATTAAACATAATAAAGGTTTTTAATAAATTGAATAATTTATATAATCTTAATATACTGGATTTAAAGGATATAAATTGAAAGTCAATACTCGTGGTAAGGGACTCCGTCTCAATTTTCCTTCATTAAAGAACATTTTAATGTTATTCAACTAATTTATTTTATATGGTTTATATAAATGTAGGGACTATAGTTGTAACACCCCAAGCTTCTACGGTACGTTTCCCTTCGAATAATGCGATAGCGTGTGTTGTACGCAACCTCGAGTTCTAACACACACCACAACTAATCAAACTAGCCGTTATGAATAGTAATACCTACTTTTTGAAATTATATATATTTTATATTTGAAAATGGACTTCATTTTTGGATTCGGAATATCGAATTTAGCCTAGGGTGAAATTTTGGTACATTTCAGATAACTTTCATATTTTGATGAATAGTGAAAATTACTAAATTTTAATTAAAAACAACTTTTTTAATCAAATTAATTACTAGTGATAAATTATGAATTTGAGTGGTTTTAAAGTATATTTAGAATATATTTTTACCATTTAATATAATTTTGGTCATTGGACATAATTTTACAATTAAACCGAACATAAACAAGTGTCAATCTTTTGATAGTTATTATCTCTTAAAAACACGCTTTTTGTTTTAACAGCGGGAATTAATTTTAAATTAATTTCTGCCACTTCTGTGTTTTGAATTTAGGAAAATGGATTCCATATTTGGAATCAGGATGTTCAAATTGTGTAAATAGGTAACTTTTATTTTTACACATTTTGAATAATTACTGCGGTAAATATTTTATTTACCATGGTTAAAGGGTAAATCCGGTAAATAAGGGTTAAAAAAAAATAATATTATAATAATACTAAATTACCCTAAAACGTGTCTTAACCCTATTGGTTGATACATGGTCGACCATGGGCATCTTTGGGTCTATTTTGGGACCCCATGGATCCACTTGTAAGTGATAATGACACTTTATTTTAATTAAGTCAAAATGAATACAAAAATGACACAAGCATATATCTTTTAGAACAACAATTTTTACATAGGGTTATACATGTTGGATTTTTTATTATAAATATTCATTAGAAAGATAAAAAGATTTCCTACATAATGATATTTTATTTATAATTTTTAGACATTAAATAAGTTATTTTATTTATGACACAATGATGATGCAGTAATTAATATAATAGTGAAAAATTAAAATAATTGATATTATAAATACCCAAATAAATATAATATGAAACTTTTAATGAATTAAACTAATTTTCTAGGCTAATATGATATATTAGGATTGATTTAATGGACTTTGTTCGAAGTAATCAATCTGTTATGAGTTTCACAAAAATCAACTATTGAATAGTGTCAAAATTGACATAAAAGAGTTCTTAAAACAAATATTATATTATTAATTGATATTAAATTCCTAAAAATCTAAGGTTCGGCCAAGAGACTTATATTATGATAGGTTAATCATTAATGGACCACTTGGGGGTCGCTTGGATGTATATAGTAAGTTTATTAACCATATTATATAAAAATACAAAGAGACATTGTAAAAGTGAAACTAATTAACTTAGAGTTAATACTTAAAGATAAGGTTAATATAAGTACCCAAACCTGTCTAAATTCTATTGGATGAGTTGTTTTCGACCTATCCCCACCTCATCCTTTGAATAGTCAACTTTGGAGCCTTTAGAAACCGAATATGAATTTATTATAAATTAATATTTCTAGCTTTTCCAAAGGTGCCCCTCACCCCTCTTATAAAAGGGCACTCCTCCTTCTCATTTCTTCACACCTTCAAAGCCTTTTGGTTCGGCCAAACTCTGCCCAAATACTCTCCCAACATCCCTCAATACAACCTAGAGGCCTTAGTTTGATCAGAAAGCCAACCTAAGGAGCCCTTTTGATCAAATCAAAAGGAAGAACCCGAAGAAGAGGTAATGATTTCACCACCCTTTTCTAAGTTCATTTCTTCTTCCACTTCTTCTTCCTTTGTTCTTACCATTCTGAAATAATAACTCCAGTATCTCACATATACTGTGATGTTATTATAAATATGGTACAATCATATTCAGTATTCTATCCACCCTTTGAATAACATGTCACCATACGTGCGTACGTACGGCTTACCGTCTCCACGTCGTGGTGTAATTGTTATTAAATATAATATTATTTGGATGGGTATAATAATGATGTGTAACTCATGTAAATAATAAATATAACATGTTAATGATTCTGTATATATGATATACCATCCATTTATATATTATTTTAATATCAAAAGAATGATATTGTCGCTCGTGCGTACGTACGGACTACCGTCTCCACGAACGCGATGAGATTCATTCTCCATCGTATCCATTCAAGTATAATTATCATTTGATGATTTAAAAATGATGTTTAAGGACTGTATATCATTCTGGATATGAATAAGATACAACAACCATGGCTTATGTAACAAAACATATAAAAGAAAATGAGTAAGTTAACTCCCGAAACGACGATAATTCTAAGATATTATTAACAAATCAATGTTAAAAGATCATATATGATATCATATTAATATATATGATTCTTGTATAATTTAATAACAACTATTTCACCATTATACAGGAGGTTAACCTACCCCAACCAAGGAAAAGTACAAGGTAAGGGTTATTTCACAATCTCTTCTTTATCCGAGGTTGTTTATACGTAATAATCTACTGGGATCTCGTTATCATCCACATCCATGTTTCTTCAAAATGTATTTCAAAACATTTTTACTATTTACAAGAATATGGGTTAAAGTCATTTATACCCTTTTTTGACTTTTTATAAGAGGTTTATAAAGGAATCTTTCCGTCGTTTTCAAAACAAGGTCCTTTTTAACCTTTTCGACAGAATTGAGGTAAGAATGTTTTTTTTAACTTATACGGCGGGTGCGGTTATTTTCCGCCGTTATAAAATCGTCGAAGCTTTCCTTAAAAGCTTATAAGAATATTTTCAAAGAAAATGTTTTATTTTATATGGATCTTAAATGATTTCAAAATAAAAGGAGATATTTCTTTAAAAAGAATTTTGATTTCATCTATGTCAACATCCTTTGATGGATTTTAAGATTATTTGAAGTTGATTTATTATGATACAAAACTTCTATATTGTATTGAAGGTTTTGTGATATGTTTGACTGTGGATGTGCTATTTTTATACCATTCATAGTTTATTGTGAAAGTATTGACATTTCGTATGCTAGTTTTAATACGAATGTTTATGTTATGTTTAAACCTTTTCATATGGGAATGCATTGGACTTAATAAGTGACGGGTGGAGCCCGCTATAGCTCCTCGATGCATCGGTAGGTCTCATGAGACAAACTAGTGTCTTGGCACAAGGCCTTGACAAAATCTTATTTGTAGTCTTGGCACGAGGCCTTGGCTATGTGGTTATGATAGTCTGGCATTATGCATTCCAACATTATGAAAGTGGTTATTTATTTTTGCATGTGATTATTCGATTAGTGGAATATCCATGTGAATAAGTAAATGGCATTATTTCATTTTATTTATGCCATACCATGTTGAAAGTTCATGTTTAAAAGGCTTTTGTTTTAGTTATACATTGCCTTAAATGTTTATTCTTATTGATGAAAGTTTCCGCTATATTGTTATCCTTACTGGGCATTTGAGCTCACCCCTTTTCTATGTTTTATTTTTCCCAGGAAGTGAAGATGTAAGTTATGAATGACCTGCAGGGATATTATGAGGGGATTGTAGTGTGGACTGTGGAAACATTATGTTGTTGTAGTAGTTTTTGATTTTATGATGTAATGTAAAACTTATGAATATATCTAGTGTTTCCAAGGCTACTAAACCAATCGGTCTTTCGAGATTTGATCTTTCTTGTGATCATGCCAATGTTATGTAATAATGCACCGACTCTGGGTAACTGGGGCCGGGGCGTTACAGTTGGTATCAGAGGAAGTTTAGTACAAACCTTGGAAGCTAGATTTAGATAAACTCTGATTAGAGCACGTAGACCTAAGATGAACTTTGAGGATTAGTATAGAAGAACTTCCTAGAATTTTGGTATTGTAGAGACTTTGTGAGTTTTGCGAGCAATACATCCCTGTCTGGATACGAGCAGGTAGAGGCGGCTCTGGCACAGATGTACCTAGGGGTAAAACCCGAAAACATCGCTTTGAGCTAGACTCGAACGGGAACTGGTGCACGACAACGGGCCTTGCTGCACTCTTGGTTACGACACTCCCGGGGGATATGCTTAGGATAACTCTCACTTTCTTTACAAATCATTATGAAGGGTTTATGAGTATATACTTCCTCAAAGAAAACATATTTATGATTATGGATTATATCCATAGATAGTTCAATTTATGTTAAGTGTTTTATAAGTATGGGATTATGTATTTTGATTCATAAACTGATCTAGTTTATGCCATTGTTTAGAAATGGCGCCTAGTGGAAGAAATGGAAACCGTATCAATGCACGCACTCCATGTAGGGATTGCCCTCCTGCTCAAGATAATTATAGTGGGGATGGTGATGCAACTGGTGCTGATCAGCTAATCACCGTACTGGGACAACTTACTCAGGTTATGAATAATAACCTTACCCGTATGGAGCACCCTGATCCGCAGCGTGGAGGATCAATGTTAGATCGATTCATGAGACAACAACCACCAACGTTCAATGGAAGTACAAATCCCTTAGTAGCTGAGCAATGGATATTTTCCCTAGAGAAAAAAATATTTCAGGCTTTGGGGAGTAGTGAAAGGGAAAAAGTTACCATGGCAGTTTACCGCCTCACTGGAGATGCTGATCAATGGTGGTCATTGATTCAAAACATGAAGGAAGATGATGAAGTATCAAACATGGAATGGAGGGAGTTCAAAGATCTGTTTTTAGAAAAATACTTTCCTCGCGACCATCGAGCAGATATGGAAAGGCAATTTCTGAGTCTGAGACAAAAGGAGGATGAGAATGTCACAAAGTATGAGGCTAACTTTACAAGGTTAGCGAGGTATGCTGGAGATTATATTCGCAACCCAAGAAGTAAGATTGATCATTTCTTTGATGGGTTAAAACCATTTCTCCGTCGAGCATTAGTCTCACAATCCTTTTCATCGTACGAAGACATTGTCTCATGTGCTATCAAGACCGAAAAGGAATTCTCTAAGTCTTATGACTTTAAAGCAAAGCAAGAGAAGAAGAGACCTGCTGATCAATCTGGGAATGGAAATAAGGGGAAGAAGGGAAAGGTTGAATATCCATCTTGTGGTAAGTGCGGGAAGAAACACCCCGGTGCTTGCCTGAAGGGAATGGGAGTCTGTTACAAGTGTGGTGAAAAAGGCCACCAAGCTCATGATTGCAAGGGGAAGAAGGAAGCTACCAACGTTCAGTGCTACAATTGCAGGGAGATGGGGCATTATGCAAATGCATGTCCTAAGCGTCAGGAGAACTTACCTCAGAAAAGGACAAGGGATCAAGGCCAGGCTTATGCTATCACTACTGCTGAGGTAGAAACTCCGAAAGACGTGGTGGCAGGTAATTTAATGGTTTCCTCAAGTTTAGCAAATGCATTATTTGATTCTGGATCATCGCATTGTTTCATATCTTCCCAGTTTGCTAAGAAAATTAGATATTTCCAATTTGATTTAATAAGGGAGTTGTCAGTTAAAACTCCTAAGGGAAGTATCGTTGCAACAAAGTTTTGTGAATCAGTCCCCATTAGAGCACATAAATTTTCTTTATCTGCTGATTTCATCGTCATACCTATGATTGAGTTTGATATAATCCTCGGTATGGACTGGCTTTCGGACTATGATGCGAAGATTTATTGTAAGAAGAAAGAGGTTACGATTCTTGATGATAATGATAAGGAACACCTTATTTTTAGAGCAGAATCGTCACCACCTAATTCTTATTTAGACCCACCCCCAGTAGCTCAACTTAATTCAATTATTGGGGAGGAAGAGAATGAAATAACTATCGGTAAGGAAAGGAATGTTCAAATAGAGGATGTACCTGTTGTGAAAGAATTTGTAGATGTATTTCCGGAAGATTTACCTGGACATCCTCCAGAACGAGAAGTTGAGTTTTCTATTGATTTGATTCCTGGATCAAGGCCTATATCGAAGACCCCTTATAGAATGGCCACTGTAGAGTTAGTCGAACTAAAGAAACAACTAGAGGAATTGAGTAATAAGGGATTTATTCTCCCAAGTGTTTCTCCATGGGGAGACCCTGTTCTTTTTGTTAAAAAGAAAGATGGATCTATGAGGTTATGTATCGACTACAGGGAGATCAATGCTATAACGATAAAGAACAAGTATCCCCTACCTCGTATTGATGATTTATTTGACCAACTGCATGGAGCTCAATACTTTTCAAAGATTGACCTTCGATCTGGATACCATCAGTTGTGTGTAAAGAAGGAAGACATTCCGAAGACAGCATTTCGAACCAGGTACGGGCATTACGAGTTTACTGTAATGCCGTTTGGATTGACTAATGCACCCTCTGTATTCATGGATCTGATGAATAGAGTTTTCAAGGAGTATCTCGATGAATTTATGGTGGTATTTATTGATGATATCTTGGTATACTCCAAAACCTACAAAGATCATGAAAATCACTTGCGCATTATCTTGAAGACTCTGAGGAGGCATGAATTATATGGAAAGTTTAGCAAGTGTGAATTCTGGCTTCAGGAGATTTCTTTTCTTGGCCATATTGTCTCTAAAGATGGATTCTCTGTTGATCCTTCTAAGACCAAGGCAATCCAAGAATGGCCAGCACCTACGAGTATAACTGAGGTACGTAGTTTTATTGGTTTGGCAGGTTATTATCGACGTTTCGTCCAGAATTTTGCCCGATTGGCTAACCCATTAACGAAGCTCACACGTAAAGGGGTTAAATTTGTTTGGACAAAAGAGTGTGAAGAATGTTTCGAAGAACTGAAGAGAAGATTAGTCAATGCTCCTATATTGACTCTACCATCGGGGAATGATGGGTTCGTTATTTATAGTGATGCATCAAAGAAAGGACTTGGCTGTGTCCTTATGCAGAATGATAGAGTTATTGCCTATGCATCACGACAGTTGAAAATTCATGAACAAAACTATCCTACTCATGATCTTGAGTTAGCAGCTGTGATCTTTGCTTTGAAGATATGGAGGCACTAACTCTATGGTGAAAAATGTGAGATTTATACTGATCACAAGAGTTTGAAGTATATTTTCTCACAAAAAGAACTCAACATGAGGCAAAGGAGATGGCTTGAATTACTCAAGGATTATGATTGTACGATACACTACCACCCGGGGAAGGCAAACAAGGTAGCAGATGCTTTGAGTAGAAAAGACCATGGAGTTTTGAACAATATGAGAATTGAAAGGGATCCAATTTTCATGGATCTAGTGAAAATGGACATGGGAATAACCAGGGAAGGTGAAACATCAATGCTTTTTCAAATGGTTGCCAAACCATCTTTACTAGAAAGGATTAAGAGTTCTCAGACCGATGATGACGAATTCCAAAAGAAGATTAAAGCTGTGAATGATGGGAGATTGAGAGACTTTGTGTATGAAGATGGAATTTTGAAATTTGGGAAGAGACTTTGTGTTCCCAATATACCTGATCTAAAAAGGGAATTGCTGGATGATGCTCATAGTTCCAATTTCTCTATACACCCTGGGAGCACCAAAATGTATAGAGATTTGAAGGAACATTTTTGGTGGGACAACATGAAGAGGGAGATTGCTGATTTTGTGTCAAGATGTATGGTTTGTCAACAAGTGAAAGCTGGAAGGCAACAGCCTGGAGGAGTCATGCAACCTCTTCCCATACCGGAGTGGAAATGGGACAATATTACGATGGACTTTGTCATGGGGCTACCAAAGACTCCTAGAAGGAACGATGCAATATGGGTTATTGTTGATCGTCTTACCAAGTCAGCACATTTTCTTGCTATAAGAGAAGATCTACCCCTCGAACGTCTAGCAAGACTATATATTAGTGAAGTTGTGAGACTTCATGGAGTACCCCTATCAATTGTTTCGGATCGTGATCCCCGTTTTACTTCAAGATTCTGGAAAAGTCTTCAGAAATCCCTAGATACTGAACTTCATTTGAGCACTGCTTACCACCCTTAGACAGACGGACAATCAGAACGGACTATTCAGACCTTAGAAGACATGCTGAGATCTTGCTCACTTGACTTTCAGGGTATGTGGGATCAATATTTACCACTGGTAGAATTTTCCTATAACAATAGCTTCCATTCAAGTATTCAGATGGCACCATATGAAGCATTATACGGAAAGAGATGTCGTACACCAACCTGTTGGGATGACGTTGGTGAAAGAAAACTTGTAGGCCCAGAACTGGTGGAGGAAACGGTGGAAAAGGTGAAGGTAATCCAAAATCACATCAAAGCAGCTCAAAGTAGGCAGAAGAGCTATGCCGATAATCGAAGGAAGGATTTGGAATTTCAAGTCGGTGATCATGTTTTTCTGAAGGTATCTCCGTGGAAGGGAGTCATACGTTTTGGTAAGAAAGGTAAATTGAGTCCCAGGTACATCGGACCTTTCGAAATTCTAGAACGAATTGGGGCTGTAGCTTACCGATTGGCAATGCCGCCAAGTCTCTCCAAAGTTCACGATGTGTTCCACGTATCTCTGTTGAGAAAATACATGCCTGACCCAACGCATGTACTCACCTATGAGGAATTAGAACTGGAAACCGATCTTTCTTATTGCGAAGAGCCCGTCAGGATTCTTGATACAAGAGAACAAGTACTGAGAAACCGGACGACGCGTCTGGTAAAAGTTTTGTGGAGAAATCATAAAATGGAAGAGGCAACGTGGGAACCCGAGGAACTTATGATGAAGAACCACCCGAGTCTTTTTATGCAGTAATACCCTAGAAATTGCGAGGACGCAATTATTTGAAGGAGGGGAGAATGTAACACCCCAAGCTTCTACGGTACGTTTCCCTTCGAATAATGCGATAGCGTGTGTTGTACGCAACCTCGAGTTCTAACACACACCACAACTAATCAAACTAGCTGTTATGAATAGTAATACATACTTTTTGAAATTATATATATTTTATATTTGAAAATGGACTTCATTTTTGGATTCGGAATATCGAATTTAGCCTAGGGTGAAATTTTGGTACATTTCAGATAACTTTCATATTTTGATGAATAGTGAAAATTACTAAATTTTAATTAAAAACAACTTTTTTAATCAAATTAATTACTAGTGATAAATTATGAATTTGAGTGGTTTTAAAGTATATTTAGAATATATTTTTACCATTTAATATAATTTTGGTCATTGGACATAATTTTACAATTAAACCGAACATAAACAAGTGTCAATCTTTTGATAGTTATTATCTCTTAAAAACACGCTTTTTGTTTTAACAGCGGGAATTAATTTTAAATTAATTTCTGCCACTTCTGTGTTTTGAATTTAGGAAAATGGATTCCATATTTGGAATCAGGATGTTCAAATTGTGTAAATAGGTAACTTTTATTTTTACACATTTTGAATAATTACTGCGGTAAATATTTTATTTACCATGGTTAAAGGGTAAATCCGGTAAATAAGGGTTAAAAAAAATAATATTATAATAATACTAAATTACCCTAAAACGTGTCTTAACCCTATTGGTTGATACATGGTCGACCATGGGCATCTTTGGGTCTATTTTGGGACCCCATGGATCCACTTGTAAGTGATAATGACACTTTATTTTAATTAAGTCAAAATGAATACAAAAATGACACAAGCATATATCTTTTAGAACAACAATTTTTACATAGGGTTATACATGTTGGATTTTCGATTATAAATATTCATTAGAAAGATAAAAAGATTTCCTACATAATGATATTTTATTTATAATTTTTAGACATTAAATAAGTTATTTTATTTATGACACAATGATGATGCAGTAATTAATATAATAGTGAAAAATTAAAATAATTGATATTATAAATACCCAAATAAATATAATATGAAACTTTTAATGAATTAAACTAATTTTCTAGGCTAATATAATATATTAGGATTGATTTAATGGACTTTGTTCGAATTAATCAATCTGTTATGAGTTTCACAAAAATCAACTATTGAATAGTGTCAAAATTGACATAAAAGAGTTCTTAAAACAAATATTATATTATTAATTGATATTAAATTCCTAAAAATCTAAGGTTCGGCCAAGAGACTTATATTATGATAGGTTAATCATTAATGGACCACTTGGGGGTCTCTTGGATGTATATAGTAAGTTTATTAACCATATTATATAAAAATACAAAGAGACATTGTAAAAGTGAAACTAATTAACTTAGAGTTAATACTTAAAGATAAGGTTAATATAAGTACCCAAACCTGTCTAAATTCTATTGGATGAGTTGTTTTCGACCTATCCCCACCTCATCCTTTGAATAGTCAACTTTGGAGCCTTTAGAAACCGAATATGAATTTATTATAAATTAATATTTCTAGCTTTTCCAAAGGTGCCCCTCACCCCTCTTATAAAAGGGCACTCCTCCTTCTCATTTCTTCACACCTTCAAAGCCTTTTGGTTCGGCCAAACTCTGCCCAAATACTCTCCCAACATCCCTCAATACAACCTAGAGGCCTTAGTTTGATCAGAAAGCCAACCTAAGGAGCCCTTTTGATCAAATCAAAAGGAAGAACCCAAAGAAGAGGTAATGATTTCACCACCCTTTTCTAAGTTCATTTCTTCTTCCACTTCTTCTTCCTTTGTTCTTACCATTCTGAAATAATAACTCCAGTATCTCACATATACTGTGATGTTATTATAAATATGGTACAATCATATTCAGTATTCTATCCACCCTTTGAATAACATGTCACCATACGTGCGTACGTACGGCTTACCGTCTCCACGTCGTGGTGTAATTGTTATTAAATATAATATTATTTGGATGGGTATAATAATGATGTGTAACTCATGTAAATAATAAATATAACATGTTAATGATTCTGTATATATGATATACCATCCATTTATATATTATTTTAATATCAAAAGAATGATATTGTCGCTCGTGCGTACGTACGGACTACCGTCTCCACGAACGCGATGAGATTCATTCTCCATCGTATCCATTCAAGTATAATTATCATTTGATGATTTAAAAATGATGTTTAAGGACTGTATATCATTCTGGATATGAATAAGATACAACAACCATGGCTTATGTAACAAAACATATAAAAGAAAATGAGTAAGTTAACTCCCGAAACGACGATAATTCTAAGATATTATTAACAAATCAATGTTAAAAGATCATATATGATATCATATTAATATATATGATTCTTGTATAATTTAATAACAACTATTTCACCATTATACAGGAGGTTAACCTACCCCAACCAAGGAAAAGTACAAGGTAAGGGTTATTTCACAATCTCTTCTTTATCCGAGGTTGTTTATACGTAATAATCTACTGGGATCTCGTTATCATCCACATCCATGTTTCTTCAAAATGTATTTCAAAACATTTTTACTATTTACAAGAATATGGGTTAAAGTCATTTATACCCTTTTTTGACTTTTTATAAGAGGTTTATAAAGGAATCTTTCCGTCGTTTTCAAAACAAGGTCCTTTTTAACCTTTTCGACAGAATTGAGGTAAGAATGTTTTTTTTAACTTATACGGCGGGTGCGGTTATTTTCCGCCGTTATAAAATCGTCGAAGCTTTCCTTACAAGCTTATAAGAATATTTTCAAAGAAAATGTTTTATTTTATATGGATCTTAAATGATTTCAAAATAAAAGGAGATATTTCTTTAAAAAGAATTTTGATTTCATCTATGTCAACATCCTTTGATGGATTTTAAGATTATTTGAAGTTGATTTATTATGATACAAAACTTCTATATTGTATTGAAGGTTTTGTGATATGTTTGACTGTGGATGTGCTATTTTTATACCATTCATAGTTTATTGTGAAAGTATTGACATTTCGTATGCTAGTTTTAATACGAATGTTTATGTTATGTTTAAACCTTTTCATATGGGAATGCATTGGACTTAATAAGTGATGGGTGGAGCCCGCTATAGCTCCTCGATGCATCGGTAGGTCTCATGAGACAAACTAGTGTCTTGGCACAAGGCCTTGACAAAATCTTATTTGTAGTCTTGGCACGAGGCCTTGGCTATGTGGTTATGATAGTCTGGCATTATGCATTCCAACATTATGAAAGTGGTTATTTATTTTTGCATGTGATTATTCGATTAGTGGAATATCCATGTGAATAAGTAAATGGCATTATTTCATTTTATTTATGCCATACCATGTTGAAAGTTCATGTTTAAAAGGCTTTTGTTTTAGTTATACATTGCCTTAAATGTTTATTCTTATTGATGAAAGTTTCCGCTATATTGTTATCCTTACTGGGCATTTGAGCTCACCCCTTTTCTATGTTTTATTTTTCCCAGGAAGTGAAGATGTAAGTTATGAATGACCTGTAGGGATATTATGAGGGGATTGTAGTGTGGACTGTGGAAACATTATGTTGTTGTAGTAGTTTTTGATTTTATGATGTAATGTAAAACTTATGAATATATCTAGTGTTTCCAAGGCTACTAAACCAATCGGTCTTTCGAGATTTGATCTTTCTTGTGATCATGCCAATGTTATGTAATAATGCACCGACTCTGGGTAACTGGGGCCGGGGCGTTACAGTTGGTATCAGAGGAAGTTTAGTACAAACCTTGGAAGCTAGATTTAGATAAACTCTGATTAGAGCACGTAGACCTAAGATGAACTTTGAGGATTAGTATAGAAGAACTTCCTAGAATTTTGGTATTGTAGAGACTTTGTGAGTTTTGCGAGCAATACATCCCTGTCTGGATACGAGCAGGTAGAGGCGGCTCTGGCACAGATGTACCTAGGGGTAAAACCCGAAAACACCGCTTTGAGCTAGACTCGAACGGGAACTGGTGCACGACAACGGGCCTTGCTGCACTCTTGGTTACGACACTCCCGGGGGATATGCTTAGGATAACTCTCACTTTCTTTACAAATCATTATGAAGGGTTTATGAGTATATACTTCCTCAAAGAAAACATATTTATGATTATGGATTATATCCATAGATAGTTCAATTTATGTTAAGTGTTTTATAAGTATGGGATTATGTATTTTGATTCATAAACTGATCTAGTTTATGCCATTGTTTAGAAATGGCGCCTAGTGGAAGAAATGGAAACCGTATCAATGCACGCACTCCATGTAGGGATTTCCCTCCTGCTCAAGATAATTATAGTGGGGCTGGTGATGCAACTGGTGCTGATCAGCTAATCACCGTACTGGGACAACTTACTCAGGTTATGAATAATAACCTTACCCGTATGGAGCACCCTGATCCGCAGCGTGGAGGATCAATGTTAGATCGATTCATGAGACAACAACCACCAACGTTCAATGGAAGTACAAATCCCTTAGTAGCTGAGCAATGGATATTTTCCCTAGAGAAAATATTTCAGGCTTTGGGGAGTAGTGAAAGGGAAAAAGTTACCATGGCAGTTTACCGCCTCACTGGAGATGCTGATCAATGGTGGTCATTGATTCAAAACATGAAGGAAGATGATGAAGTATCAAACATGGAATGGAGGGAGTTCAAAGATCTGTTTTTAGAAAAATACTTTCCTCGCGACCATCGAGCAGATATGGAAAGGCAATTTCTGAGTCTGAGACAAAAGGAGGATGAGAATGTCACAAAGTATGAGGCTAACTTTACAAGGTTAGCGAGGTATGCTGGAGATTATATTCGCAACCCAAGAAGTAAGATTGATCATTTCTTTGATGGGTTAAAACCATTTCTCCGTCGAGCATTAGTCTCACAATCCTTTTCATCGTACGAAGACATTGTCTCATGTGCTATCAAGACCGAAAAGGAATTCTCTAAGTCTTATGACTTTAAAGCAAAGCAAGAGAAGACGAGACCTGCTGATCAATCTGGGAATGGAAATAAGGGGAAGAAGGGAAAGGTTGAATATCCATCTTGTGGTAAGTGCGGGAAGAAACACCCCGGTGCTTGCCTGAAGGGAATGGGAGTCTGTTACAAGTGTGGTGAAAAAGGCCACCAAGCTCATGATTGCAAGGGGAAGAAGGAAGCTACCAACGTTCAGTGCTACAATTGCAGGGAGATGGGGCATTATGCAAATGCATGTCCTAAGCGTCAGGAGAACTTACCTCAGAAAAGGCCAAGGGATCAAGGCCAGGCTTATGCTATCACTACTGCTGAGGTAGAAACTCCGAAAGACGTGGTGGAAGGTAATTTAATGGTTTCCTCAAGTTTAGAAAATGCATTATTTGATTCTGGATCATCGCATTGTTTCATATCTTCCCAGTTTGCTAAGAAAATTAGATATTTCCAATTTGATTTAATAAGGGAGTTGTCAGTTAAAACTCCTAAGGGAAGTATCGTTGCAACAAAGTTTTGTGAATCAGTCCCCATTAGAGCACATAAATTTTCTTTATCTGCTGATTCCATCGTCATACCTATGATTGAGTTTGATATAATCCTCGGTATGGACTGGCTTTCGGACTATGATGCGAAGATTTATTGTAAGAAGAAAGAGGTTACGATTCTTGATGATAATGATAAGGAACACCTTATTTTTAGAGCAGAATCGTCACCACCTAATTCTTATTTAGACCCACCCCCAGTAGCTCAACTTAATTCAATTATTGGGGAGGAAGAGAATGAAATAACTGTCGGTAAGGAAAGGAATGTTCAAATAGAGGATGTACCTGTTGTGAAAGAATTTGTAGATGTATTTCCGGAAGATTTACCTGGACATCCTCCAGAACGAGAAGTTGAGTTTTCTATTGATTTGATTCCTGGATCAAGGCCTATATCGAAGACCCCTTATAGAATGGCCACTGTAGAGTTAGTCGAACTAAAGAAACAACTAGAGGAATTGAGTAATAAGGGATTTATTCGCCCTAGTGTTTCTCCATGGGGAGCCCCTGTTCTTTTTGTTAAAAAGAAAGATGGATCTATGAGGTTATGTATCGACTACAGGGAGATCAATGCTATAACGATAAAGAACAAGTATCCCCTACCTCGTATTGATGATTTATTTGACCAACTGCATGGAGCTCAATACTTTTCAAAGATTGACCTTCGATCTGGATACCATCAGTTGTGTGTAAAGAAGGAAGACATTCCGAAGACAGCATTTCGAACCAGGTACGGGCATTACGAGTTTACTGTAATGCCGTTTGGATTGACTAATGCACCCTCTGTATTCATGGATCTGATGAATAGAGTTTTCAAGGAGTATCTCGATGAATTTATGGTGGTATTTATTGATGATATCTTGGTATACTCCAAAACCTACAAAGATCATGAAAATCACTTGCGCATTATCTTGAAGACTCTGAGGAGGCATGAATTATATGGAAAGTTTAGCAAGTGTGAATTCTGGCTTCAGGAGATTTCTTTTCTTGGCCATATTGTCTCTAAAGATGGATTCTCTGTTGATCCTTCTAAGACCAAGGCAATCCAAGAATGGCCAGCACCTACGAGTATAACTGAGGTACGTAGTTTTATTGGTTTGGCAGGTTATTATCGACGTTTCGTCCAGAATTTTGCCCGATTGGATAACCCATTAACGAAGCTCACACGTAAAGGGGTTAAATTTGTTTGGACAAAAGAGTGTGAAGTATGTTTCGAAGAACTGAAGAGAAGATTAGTCAATGCTCCTATATTGACTCTACCATCGGGGAATGATGGGTTCGTTATTTATAGTGATGCATCAAAGAAAGGACTTGGCTGTGTCCTTATGCAGAATGATAGAGTTATTGCCTATGCATCACGACAGTTGAAAATTCATGAACAAAACTATCCTACTCATGATCTTGAGTTAGCACCTGTGATCTTTGCTTTGAAGATATGGAGGCACTACCTCTATGGTGAAAAATGTGAGATTTATACTGATCACAAGAGTTTGAAGTATATTTTCTCACAAAAAGAACTCAACATGAGGCAAAGGAGATGGCTTGAATTACTCAAGGATTATGATTGTACGATACACTACCACCCGGGGAATGCAAACAAGGTAGCAGATGCTTTGAGTAGAAAAGACCATGGAGTTTTGAACAATATGAGAATTGAAAGGGATCCAATTTTCATGGATCTAGTGAAAATGGACATGGGAATAACCAGGGAAGGTGAAACATCAATGCTTTTTCAAATGGTTGCCAAACCATCTTTACTAGAAAGGATTAAGAGTTCTCAGACCGATGATGACGAATTCCAAAAGAAGATTAAAGCTGTGAATGATGGGAGATTGAGAGACTTTGTGTATGAAGATGGAATTTTGAAATTTGGGAAGAGACTTTGTGTTCCCAATATACCTGATCTAAAAAGGGAATTGCTGGATGATGCTCATAGTTCCAATTTCTCTATACACCCTAGGAGCACCAAAATGTATAGAGATTTGAAGGAACATTTTTGGTGGGACAACATGAAGAGGGAGATTGCTGATTTTGTGTCAAGATGTATGGTTTGTCAACAAGTGAAAGCTGGAAGGCAACAGCCTGGAGGAGTCATGCAACCTCTTCCCATACCGGAGTGGAAATGGGACAATATTACGATGGACTTTGTCATGGGGCTACCAAAGACTCCTAGAAGGAACGATGCAATATGGGTTATTGTTGATCGTCTTACCAAGTCAGCACATTTTCTTGCTATAAGAGAAGATCTACCCCTGGAACGTCTAGCAAGACTATATATTAGTGAAGTTGTGAGACTTCATGGAGTACCCCTATCAATTGTTTCGGATCGTGATCCCCGTTTTACTTCAAGATTCTGGAAAAGTCTTCAGAAATCCCTAGATACTGAACTTCATTTGAGCACTGCTTACCACCCTCAGACAGACGGACAATCAGAACGGACTATTCAGACCTTAGAAGACATGCTGAGATCTTGCTCACTTGACTTTCAGGGTATGTGGGATCAATATTTACCACTGGTAGAATTTTCCTATAACAATAGCTTCCATTCAAGTATTCAGATGGCACCATATGAAGCATTATACGGAAAGAGATGTCGTACACCAACCTGTTGGGATGACGTTGGTGAAAGAAAACTTGTAGGCCCAGAACTGGTGGAGGAAACGGTGGAAAAGGTGAAGGTAATCCAAAATCACATCAAAGCAGCTCAAAGTAGGCAGAAGAGCTATGCCGATAATCGAAGGAAGGATTTGGAATTTCAAGTCGGTGATCATGTTTTTCTGAAGGTATCTCCGTGGAAGGGAGTCATACGTTTTGGTAAGAAAGGTAAATTGAGTCCCAGGTACATCGGACCTTTCGAAATTCTAGAACGAATTGGGGCTGTAGCTTACCGATTGGCAATGCCGCCAAGTCTCTCCAAAGTTCACGATGTGTTCCACGTATCTCTGTTGAGAAAATACATGCCTGACCCAACGCATGTACTCACCTATGAGGAATTAGAACTGGAAACCGATCTGTCTTATTGCGAAGAGCCCGTCAGGATTCTTGATACAAGAGAACAAGTACTGAGAAACCGGACGACGCGTCTGGTAAAAGTTTTGTGGAGAAATCATAAAATGGAAGAGGCAACGTGGGAACCCGAGGAACTTATGATGAAGAACCACCCGAGTCTTTTTATGCAGTAATACCCTAGAAATTGCGAGGACGCAATTATTTGAAGGAGGGGAGAATGTAACACCCCAAGCTTCTACGGTACGTTTCCCTTCGAATAATGCGATAGCGTGTGTTGTACGCAACCTCGAGTTCTAACACACACCACAACTAATCAAACTAGCTGTTATGAATAGTAATACCTACTTTTTGAAATTATATATATTTTATATTTGAAAATGGACTTCATTTTTGGATTCGGAATATCGAATTTAGCCTAGGGTGAAATTTTGGTACATTTCAGATAACTTTCATATTTTGATGAATAGTGAAAATTACTAAATTTTAATTAAAAACAACTTTTTTAATCAAATTAATTACTAGTGATAAATTATGAATTTGAGTGGTTTTAAAGTATATTTAGAATATATTTTTACCATTTAATATAATTTTGGTCATTGGACATAATTTTACAATTAAACCGAACATAAACAAGTGTCAATCTTTTGATAGTTATTATCTCTTAAAAACACGCTTTTTGTTTTAACAGCGGGAATTAATTTTAAATTAATTTCTGCCACTTCTGTGTTTTGAATTTAGGAAAATGGATTCCATATTTGGAATCAGGATGTTCAAATTGTGTAAATAGGTAACTTTTATTTTTACACATTTTGAATAATTACTGCGGTAAATATTTTATTTACCATGGTTAAAGGGTAAATCCGGTAAATAAGGGTTAAAAAAAATAATATTATAATAATACTAAATTACCCTAAAACGTGTCTTAACCCTATTGGTTGATACATGGTCGACCATGGGCATCTTTGGGTCTATTTTGGGACCCCATGGATCCACTTGTAAGTGATAATGACACTTTATTTTAATTAAGTCAAAATGAATACAAAAATGACACAAGCATATATCTTTTAGAACAACAATTTTTACATAGGGTTATACATGTTGGATTTTCGATTATAAATATTCATTAGAAAGATAAAAAGATTTCCTGCATAATGATATTTTATTTATAATTTTTAGACATTAAATAAGTTATTTTATTTATGACCCAATGATGATGCAGTAATTAATATAATAGTGAAAAATTAAAATAATTGATATTATAAATACCCAAATAAATATAATATGAAACTTTTAATGAATTAAACTAATTTTCTAGGCTAATATGATATATTAGGATTGATTTAATGGACTTTTTTCGAAGTAATCAATCTGTTATGAGTTTCACAAAAATCAACTATTGAATAGTGTCAAAATTGACATAAAAGAGTTCTTAAAACAAATATTATATTATTAATTGATATTAAATTCCTAAAAATCTAAGGTTCGGCCAAGAGACTTATATTATGATAGGTTAATCATTAATGGACCACTTGGGGGTCGCTTGGATGTATATAGTAAGTTTATTAACCATATTATATAAAAATACAAAGAGACATTGTAAAAGTGAAACTAATTAACTTAGAGTTAATACTTAAAGATAAGGTTAATATAAGTACCCAAACCTGTCTAAATTCTATTGGATGAGTTGTTTTCGACCTATCCCCACCTCATCCTTTGAATAGTCAACTTTGGAGCC
Source organism: Viscum album (assembly GCA_963277665.1). Taxonomy (NCBI): domain Eukaryota; kingdom Viridiplantae; phylum Streptophyta; class Magnoliopsida; order Santalales; family Viscaceae; genus Viscum; species Viscum album. Next base: position 1,316,428,735 of record OY728128.1, on the reverse strand, counting down.
TTTAGAAACCGAATATGAATTTATTATAAATTAATATTTCTAGCTTTTCCAAAGGTGCCCCTCACCCCTCTTATAAAAGGGCACTCCTCCTTCTCATTTCTTCACACCTTCAAAGCCTTTTGGTTCGGCCAAACTCTGCCCAAATACTCTCCCAACATCCCTCAATACAACCTAGAGGCCTTATTTTGATCAGAAAGCCAACCTAAGGAGCCCTTTTGATCAAATCAAAAGGAAGAACCCAAAGAAGAGGTAATGATTTCACCACCCTTTTCTAAGTTCATTTCTTCTTCCACTTCTTCTTCCTTTGTTCTTACCATTCTGAAATAATAACTCCAGTATCTCACATATACTGTGATGTTATTATAAATATGGTACAATCATATTCAGTATTCTATCCACCCTTTGAATAACATGTCACCATACGTGCGTACGTACGGCTTACCGTCTCCACGTCGTGGTGTAATTGTTATTAAATATAATATTATTTGGATGGGTATAATAATGATGTGTAACTCATGTAAATAATAAATATAACATGTTAATGATTCTGTATATATGATATACCATCCATTTATATATTATTTTAATATCAAAAGAATGATATTGTCGCTCGTGCGTACGTACGGACTACCGTCTCCACGAACGCGATGAGATTCATTCTCCATCGTATCCATTCAAGTATAATTATCATTTGATGATTTAAAAATGATGTTTAAGGACTGTATATCATTCTGGATATGAATAAGATACAACAACCATGGCTTATGTAACAAAACATATAAAAGAAAATGAGTAAGTTAACTCCCGAAACGACGATAATTCTAAGATATTATTAACAAATCAATGTTAAAAGATCATATATGATATCATATTAATATATATGATTCTTGTATAATTTAATAACAACTATTTCACCATTATACAGGAGGTTAACCTACCCCAACCAAGGAAAAGTACAAGGTAAGGGTTATTTCACAATCTCTTCTTTATCCGAGGTTGTTTATACGTAATAATCTACTGGGATCTCGTTATCATCCACATCCATGTTTCTTCAAAATGTATTTCAAAACATTTTTACTATTTACAAGAATATGGGTTAAAGTCATTTATACCCTTTTTTGACTTTTTATAAGAGGTTTATAAAGGAATCTTTCCGTCGTTTTCAAAACAAGGTCCTTTTTAACCTTTTCGACAGAATTGAGGTAAGAATGTTTTTTTTAACTTATACGGCGGGTGCGGTTATTTTCCGCCGTTATAAAATCGTCGAAGCTTTCCTTACAAGCTTATAAGAATATTTTCAAAGAAAATGTTTTATTTTATATGGATCTTAAATGATTTCAAAATAAAAGGAGATATTTCTTTAAAAAGAATTTTGATTTCATCTATGTCAACATCCTTTGATGGATTTTAAGATTATTTGAAGTTGATTTATTATGATACAAAACTTCTATATTGTATTGAAGGTTTTGTGATATGTTTGACTGTGGATGTGCTATTTTTATACCATTCATAGTTTATTGTGAAAGTATTGACATTTCGTATGCTAGTTTTAATACGAATGTTTATGTTATGTTTAAACCTTTTCATATGGGAATGCATTGGACTTAATAAGTGACGGGTGGAGCCCGCTATAGCTCCTCGATGCATCGGTAGGTCTCATGAGACAAACTAGTGTCTTGGCACAAGGCCTTGACAAAATCTTATTTGTAGTCTTGGCACGAGGCCTTGGCTATGTGGTTATGATAGTCTGGCATTATGCATTCCAACATTATGAAAGTGGTTATTTATTTTTGCATGTGATTATTCGATTAGTGGAATATCCATGTGAATAAGTAAATGGCATTATTTCATTTTATTTATGCCATACCATGTTGAAAGTTCATGTTTAAAAGGCTTTTGTTTTAGTTATACATTGCCTTAAATGTTTATTCTTATTGATGAAAGTTTCCGCTATATTGTTATCCTTACTGGGCATTTGAGCTCACCCCTTTTCTATGTTTTATTTTTCCCAGGAAGTGAAGATGTAAGTTATGAATGACCTGCAGGGATATTATGAGGGGATTGTAGTGTGGACTGTGGAAACATTATGTTGTTGTAGTAGTTTTTGATTTTATGATGTAATGTAAAACTTATGAATATATCTAGTGTTTCCAAGGCTACTAAACCAATCGGTCTTTCGAGATTTGATCTTTCTTGTGATCATGCCAATGTTATGTAATAATGCACCGACTCTGGGTAACTGGGGTCGGGGCGTTACAATAGTTTTTTTATGTAATAATTTATAATATTCCTTAGAATATTTTCAAGGACCGGAGCTGAGATGACATGCGATTCTGAGGCCCGGTGAGACTGGAATAAATTTTATTAAAATATTAAATACATTTTTAGTATGTGCAAAAATTTATCCTAAAAAAGTGGAATATATCATAAATGGGTTCTCACATAAAAAATATGATACCATAGTTGAATTTGGAATGCAATGTTTACCCTAAGTGCAACCAAAATTTTCTTAGCGTAAGACATTCGGATGGGGAAGTCGTTGGTGGGTGGGTTGTATAAATTAACTAATTTAATAAAATTATTTAATAACCGTAACACAAATAACTCACAGAAAGAGACTCATATGGAACTAAGACCCCCATTTATTTCAAAATGTGGTTTTTACCATTGAAATGACCTGAAGTTGGTTTGCATGAGACATCTAGTAAAGGAAACTGTTGGTGGGAGCATTTGATTAAAATAAATAATTTATTTACATATTTTGAATTAAATTACCTAAAAAGGTTTCCACTATAAATAAGCAGCTATAAAAAATCTCTAGGGTTAGCCTCATAACCTTAGGATTCTTGAGAGGAGATTCCACACATTCTTCATTGGCTGATTGAGACCGAATGATGAACGGTGATCAGATCATGGTGAATCAGCATGCAATAGATGTAGTGGATCACCTTCACCACTAGAGGATGTGTTCTTCCCCAAAAATTGATCCACAATAAATGATGTTTTATGTGTTTTACAACATTATAATTAAAATATTGATCATTATCAAGTCTCTCTCTTTGACCTACGCTAATTTGAGCCTTTGCATGAGCTCGTGTATCAAAATAAATTTTTCATTCAATTTATTTATTGTTCTTGACCTTTTCCTCACCCTAATTTACACATTATAGAATCATTGGACAATAATGATTGACCAATTATATTTATCACCTTTTTTATTGGTGTTTTCCCCCCCATAGTTTTTCATTTTATTCATCGTTGGACCATGAGGTCATGATTCGGCTTTGTTGGGGTGAGTTCGAGCATTTTCGAACCCCCGAATTTGTGGCATTAGAATGAATGACATGTAGATTGATGGTTTATGGACAGTTTGATAAATGTTTGGGATGGTGTTTTTTGAATGTATTTGATTGGAACCATGGGTGTGTGTTTCTAATTAGTGGTGGTTTGGGTCAGATCAGGGATCCCCATTTTCTTGGTCAGCATGGGTTGATGATGTGTGGTGTGATGGGGTCGTTTTTTAGTAGAGGTCATGCATGGAGTCTCAAAGAGGAGGCTGCTTGGTGAGGATGTGACGGTGGCCAGACTTGTCTCTTCGACGAGGTGGTCGGATGTGGTCAATATGGTGGGTATTAATATTATTACTATTAATAATAATAATGGTGACGAGTTGATAAAATTAAAAGAGGATTTTATATTATTATTATATTAAATAATAATAATAATAATGGTGGCATAAAATGTGTGTGGTTTATTAAATTAAATGGTTTTAATTTAATTAATTAATAAAAATAATTTTATTTTTTTAAGGAAATTAATAAAGTTTTCATTAAAAAGATAAATGAATAAAATAGTTAGAGAAATTTGTGTTTAATTTTATTTATGTAAATAAAATTAATTAATTGAAGAGGAGGAGGAAGCATTGCCTGCTAGTGGAATTATAAAATATAGAAGATTAGTGGTGGTTTTTTAGACGGGGTTATTCGCAACCCCCTCTAATGTTTTGCAATATTTTTTTATTATTTGGTTTGATTTTAGAGGCAGCCAAGTCAAACCCACAGCTAATTTAATCATTAGTGGCACTACATTCTGTTGGATTTTAGAGGAGCTATATATATAATATTCATTTGGATATATATATATATATATATAATTATTTTGTTAAAAAGAAAATAGTGTGGGTTCACAACCCCCTCTAATTTAAGATATTGGATGGGGTTCATGAACCACCATTAATCCCTTAGATTAAAGGTGGTTTTGAACCCTCTCTAATTGATGATATAAGAGGGTGGGTTTGAACCCCCTCTAATTCACGAAATTTGATGGGCGGTCATAAACCGCCACAAATCACTTTGATTAGAGGGGGTTTTAAACCCCATCTAAATTTTTCATTTATTTTTTAAAATAAATCTCATATAAATACAAATTTTATAATATATATATATATATATGTTTTGCGCGCATGTGTATATATATATATATATTTCATAAAAACATTATATAATTCTATTTAAATACATTATAATATATATAAGGATATTATATAAATACATTATATAAATATATATACATATAAACATAAATGTATATATATATAAATACTGTTATATATAATATAAATTTAATTATAAATATATTTATTAAAATTTATAAAAATTAGTTATGGTTTTATAAATAATTTACATTTATATTATGATTTATATTATACATATATTATATTAAATTCTTTTTTATTTTTTATTTTTTGTATAAATACAATTATATTATATTATGTAGACAAATATATATAATATATAAAAGAATAAATATACATATATACATATATATATAAGTTATAAATATTTAATTATATATATATATATATATATTATATTGTACTGTACTATATTAATTATAAATTAATTTAGTAAATATATTTATATATATCATTTAACTATATTTTATATTTCTAATTATATTGATGTATTTAGTATTGTGTGTGTATATATATATAATATAATATAAATGTATATAATAAAATACATAAATAAATAATATAATTGTATTTAAAATAATATATGTATAATATAAATCCTAAAATATATAAATGGAGAGTGTTTATAATACTAACATATAATTTTAATAGTTTAAAAAATATGTGTAATAAAAATAACAATAATTAATAATATTATTGTGGCATGAACATGTACATATATACAAATATATAAAAATGATTATTTAAATATATAAACTTTAATTATATTATATATATATATATTTGTTAGAAATATATAAATACACACACACACACAAATATAGATTCATTTACAAATATGTATATAAATATATATTAGTATATGTAAATATAATTTGTTATATATATATTATATATACACAAAAACAATATATATAAATATTATATACAAATATAATATATATATATATATATTATATACAAATAAAATATATATTATCTAATATTTATGTATCTAACATATTATATATATATATATATTATAGACAAATATATACATAATATATTATACACAAATACATTATATATATATATATATTATACCCAAATATATATATATAAAAGTATACACAAATATATATTATATATAAATATCATACACAGATATATCATAAAAAATTATTTATATCTATTTAATTATTTAGTTAAATAATATATATTTTAATCACCTCCCTAATATATATAAATATAAAAATGTGTAATTTATGAAGAGAAATTGGTTTTCCATAGTGGTATAGAGGTGAGATGTATAACTTGGTCATTAGCAGATCAAAACTCTACCTTAACATTTTGTAAATGGGCGTGGGGGAGCATGGAACAACACACACAAGGGGGAACTTGAGAGTGGAGTGAGGGAGGGGCGGTACTAGACCATAATGGTATGGAAGCTGGGTGTGGGAGTAGACTTGGACTGGAATGGGAGGGGTGGGACGAGATGTGACTTGGACAAGAATGGGTGGGGGTGCGGGGAGAATATATTCTCATGATATATAAAAATAGTAATATCTAATTATAAGTGGTTATAATAACTACCACTAATATATCCTCTATTAGATGGGGTATTAACCCCCTCTAATTTGGCCTTAAATAGTGGATTTTTTAAAAACATCCTTTAATTAAATATCAGTGGTTTATGACCGCCACTATTTAGGTAAATATATTAGATAGGGTTAAAACCCCTATAATCTTATCATAGAATATCATATTAGAGGGGGTTTTAGCCTCCTCAAATCTAACCGCCGCTAATTTACCCTCTCCTTTGCCAGCAGTTCTTCAAAACCCCCTAAAAATGCATTATGTGGTTAAAGGGGGTTATAAACCATTCTAAACTAAATAATAACCCCTTCTAACTGGGTCTTTTTTTGTTTGTGAAAAGGGGAATTTCAATTTTACCATACAGATGATATGTGTGTGGTAATTTATATTAGTTTTGTATTTTGATTGATTTAATTAAATGAGGAAAAAATATGAAATTTAACTAGAGTAAATGGTGGGGTTAATGAGGGTTGTGTGTGAAGGAATTATTCCCCCCCCCCCTCACATGAGGACTCTCCCATGTTTTTTTAGAAAATATACTAATAATCATATAAAATATTATTATTATTATTTTGTTATCAAATCTTAATTCACCCATAACTCACTCATATGGTGTCAGATTGCTGAACTATTAGTGGCACTTTGATCCTAAAATTGAGGATGACTTTTGAAGACCAATATAAAGTATTTAATTCAGACTTGTGGTTCGGGCCCGCGAAACTCTATTTGATAATGATGCGGTGATGTGTAAAGTTTTCACCAGGTGTCTGATTTGGGTAAGCAAATAGACTATCCTTAGTTTCTTTCTATGAGGAATGAAATGTTGTGATCTATTTGGAAATTTGGGTCCAATTTAGGCGGAATATTAGTGAAACTACATTTTTTCCCTTTATACTGATGGTGAGCCTCATGCGTTCGTCATACTTTTGGCTGAGACATGTTGCGTAGTACCCTTACACACTGTGTAGCACTACATGTCCAGAAATCTGTGTGTTTTCAGAGACATGACAAGGAAATAGAGTGGGACTACACACCATGTGGGTTCCTTACCTACCAGGTGCTTCTTTAGGAATCTTTAGCATCTCATATCTCCTTTGATTGAAGACGAATTTTGGAACATGACTAGCCTATACTCAGTGTTTTTTCACATGGAAAATGATTTTTCTCTTGGTTGTGGCTTTAAAGATGCTATGTCAAATGTTCTAGGCATGTATATTGATTAGGCGATGTTTAACGACAACAATGATCATCCAGGATCACCAAACGCATTCGGAGTATAGCCTCCAACATAGAATGGTCAGTGGAGTCCTCGATGCTTTCTGAGTAGACCCTTTAGTAGTTACTAGGCATTTGAGTCCTCAAAGAATACCGATTTTACCCTCCAGCATAGTTGGGATGTGGAATCCTCGACAGATACTGAGTTAACCTTCCTGCATAGCTGGGCAGGGTAGTCCTCAATGTATTCTGAGTTGACCATCCAATAGAGCTGGGTAGTGGCGTCATCCACAACTTATAAAGTGTAACCCCTATTTCAATCGGGAGTGGTTCCTCTACGTTGAGTTGTGGGTCCCTTGATTGTGAAACATAGTGATGAGGCATCGTTAGACTTGTATGATTTCCTCTGGGCATACGCGTGAGATGTTGGGAATCATTGATGGAATTTTGGAACTGTTGTAAACTATTATTTTTGGGATAATCTATGAGATGTATATCCCATTACTCTCCCATTTTTTATTCTTTGACTGATCATATATATATATCCTTCTTTTGTATCCAAAACATGGATTTTAACACTCTTATTCCAAGATTAGTGAAGATGTGTGTGGAATGACACACTATTTTCGTGTTTAGCTTCTCATGGATGGATGAGTAGACTCCCCTACTATAGGTGGTGATAACTCAAAGAGTAGTTCATTTACTCAATGTGTCGATCACCTTGTGTGTGGGAGAAGTTACCTTCACTCTCTTTTTTTGGGTTGAGTTGTACTGTTTCACTATACATTGTTCTATATACTATCTTTCTCTTCTATTGTATCTCTTACGACTCCCCTTCAACTTTTGAGGTGTCATACTGGGTATTTTTATACTAACTTATGCATGGGATTTGTCCACATGTATCATGTCATATATAGATGACAAATAGGTTGACCTGACTATAGAGGATCTTAGGGATACTGGGTGCTTGGACCGCGTACGGTGGTCGCAGCTTGGGATTCCAGAGCATGACTCTCTTTTAGCTGTTTACTTTTCTAGTTTTTTCTCGGGTTGGTACATATTGCTGATTGGGTGTGTGTTATTCCCCTTTACCTTTTAGTTTACACTATCATACTTTTTTACTATCTAGAGGTTCTTGCATGCTCGGTTTACTTAATAGAAGTGTTGCATATTTTTTTTTATCCCTCTACACTTTTTCATCCAGATGAGTGTGTGTGTGTGTGTGCGTGTACAGGTACTTAGGAAAATTCCTCCCTAAGTTAGTTATTCCTTCGACAGTTGTCGCCACCCCTTTTCATATGGAGACGAGTTTCAGGTAATGGCATCTCAAGCCCCATCTTAGGTCAGGTCATGAAAGATTGGTATCAGAGAAAGTTCTTTCCTTGGGAAGTTTTTCAAACATATCCCCTTAAAAGTATTTGGATGGGTTTAAGGAAACATCGTTAATGTGTCTTGAGTGTGGTTCGTAAGCTAAGGAATCTGGTGATGGTGCGACGACAAATGTATCCATTCACCAAGACCTGCTTGTTGACTCCTTCATAAATATCAGTATGTATCTGTGACAACAACCCTTCAGGATACAAACTCAAGTTCATAATGAAAATCTAATGAGCTACAAGGCCTCTATTCAGGATCCATCCCATGACCCCCTTCCTCCAAGTGGGAAGGTAGTAGAACATCCCCCCATTGAGTATAAGATCATACTAGCAGTGCCAGATGGTGATTTGCGTAGTCTTAGCGCACTCTACGAGTTCCAACACTAGAGGATATTAAGGTTCCACGATGATCTAGTTACCAAATCATTGGAGCTTTGGATTTATTTGGTGATCCTTATTTTCAAACATGTGTACATCTTGACCACTTATATGGTTTCACTCGGAATCAGTGCTTATCACAAGGATGTAGTTGGTTCTAGTGGTACACGTAGATGAAACACCTATATTGAGAGTACATTGTAGGTTCCAGAAACAGAGATCACCGAAGTATCATTTTGAGCCGTACTCCCTTTTTATGAGGTTGAGGTCTGGCCCAATCCAGTTGTTTGGATATCCCACTCGGATGGGACCCCTTTCAATGGTGTTCCTCATAGAAATACTTCTCCAGGGTGATGTGGGGCGTTGGTGTAGCCTTGTGTTGGTGATTCTTAATGTGGATTTAGACATGGTTGATAAGGGGAAACATCCCCCAATAAGACACATTCTTAAGAAAAGATCTAAAACCATCTGGGTGAGTCATTTATTCCCCATATTGGAGAGTATCATGGTGTAGTGTATGAGTTCCTATGACTTTTGTGCTTGGGTCCAAGTGACGTGTTGGTGATAGAAAATAGAGGGCTTGATAAGTCCTAGTTGAAATTTTGGGAAAGCCTTTGTTGTTTGTTAGTACCCTTATGCACTTGGTGTTAGTTTTTATGAAAGATGATCAAGGAGGACATGGGACAGTTTGACCTAGATTTGGACTCTTGAGGAAGAGAGACATTTTTTCCACCAAGACATGTTTTTTTGATGCACCCAAAACCGTGCGGGTGAGTTACTACCGCCTAGAGAAAATAATGTTGCGGTGTGGCGAACAAGTTCCTTAGACTTGTGTATTATTGGAGGTGTTATGTAATGGAGTGTCTGAGTAGGTCCACGCATTACTATTGGGGTTTTTATACTTGGGATTCCACTATTGGTTTTGATAGAGGTTCTGGTTTGGGGTTACTCTCCTTCCAAGAGTGGTGAATACACACAGGGTATGCCACGTTCTTTCCATATCTAGCTTCTTGTGGTTAGATTAGTCTACTCACCTACCTTCTTCAATGGTACCCTTGCATTGCCAGTGTCATCCTTGATGGAGTGGAATGATGTTATCACATACAGGATGAGACAGCTGATCCCCAATGAACAAAACTATGCGACTCACTACCTAGGCCTTGAAATAGTAGTCTTCTCATTGAGGATGTAGAGGCACTACCTTATGGTGGGACATCGACTGCGAGGTGTTTCATGACCAGATATCCTTATGATTTTCACATGATGGATTTTCTAAATAATGGAATCATGTCATCCTTTTTTAGGAATTAATGGTGATTTTTATCATGTTACGAGAGGATGTGACGAGGGAGATTCTCACTTCTCCTTTGGCTACACATCCTAATATAGCAATGATTTATGAAACATCCAGATGCGGAATTAGTATCTCCATATTTCTTCTTAGTTTTTCATATCAAGGATGAAAATATTTGAATAATTCAATAATGTAGGGACTCTATTTTTTTGTATAAGACTTTGGAATATTATTATGAATATTTTCAAAGTGAGGCTCTCAGACGACACGTGATTCCGAGGCGCAATAATCCCTGAATTAATTTTATAAAATATTAAATATATTTCGATTACACACGAACACAGATTTCCTAAAATATTTGAATATATCATAAAAAAGGCTTATATCAGAAATATGAGACCGCAATTGAATTTGGAATGTGGTGTTTGTCCTCGGTGCATCCTAAATTTTGTCAGCACAGGATGCTCGTATGGGGAAGACATTGGAGGGTGCATTTGAAAAATTAATTAATTAAATTTATTTATTCAATAACCATAACCAAATAACTATAAAATAAAGTATCATATGGTAAATATGATACCACCATTGACTTCAAAAAATGGTTTTTACCCTAGAAATGACCTATGGTTGGCCATCACGGGATGTTTGGTAAAGGAAGTCGTTGGCGGGTGCCTCTAATTAAAATAAAAAAATATTTATTTATATTCAATTAAATGACCTCAAATTATTTCCAATATAAATAAGATATAATGTGAAATCTCCCTGGTTAGCCACATTACCCTGAGATCATTGAATGGAACTTCCACCCACTCTTTGTTAGAGGATTGAGACCGGATGACGACCAGTGATCGGATCAAAGTGAATCGATAGACATCAGATACAGTAGATCACCTACATCATTAGTGGATGTCTTCTTCACCAATGATCAATACATAATCAAGTTTGGACTCATTATATATGGTTTTATTTCATAATAATTAAAATATTGATAATTATCAATTCCCTCTCATTGATATATGCTAATTTGAGCCCTTGCATGAGCCTGTGTAACAAAATAAATTATTCCTTCATTTTAGTTACTATCTATTACATGTTTCTCACCCTAGTTTCCATGATATGTAATAGTTGTCTATGAATGATTGACCAATAATTTTTACCACCTTTTTATTAGTGCTTTTCCCCCATCGTTCTTCTTCGTTGGACTATAGGGTCGTGATTCAAATTTGTTGGGGTGGGTTCAAGATTAGTCGAACCCTCATATTTTTGGTAGTATAATGAATGAAACATGGATTGATGGTTTGTGTGAAGGTTGATAAAGGTGCGAGATGATGTTTTGTGAATGGATCAGATCAACATAATGGGTATTTTTTTCTGATCAGAGTTGGTTCAGGTCGGATTAGGGATCCCAGTTTTCTCAGTTGGTACATAGTGATGACGTGTGGTGTGATGGGATCAGTTCGGAGAAGAGTTCGTGTGTAGAGTCTCAAGGTGGAGGCTTCTCAGTGAGGACGTGGTGGTGGTCGGAATCGGTTCTTTGATGAGTTGGTCAGATATGGTAAATATGGTGGGCATTAATATTATTACTATTAATAATTATAATGGAGTTATGTTAATAAAATTAAAGGAGGCTTTCAGATTATTATCATATTAAATAATAATAATAATGGTGTCATAAAATGTTTGTGGTTAATTAAATTAAATGATTTTAATTTAATTAATGAAGAAAAATGGTTTAAATTTATTTTAAGGAATTTAATAATGTAGTTATTGAAAATATAAATGAATAAAAGAGTTGGAGAGGTTTGGATTTAACATTATTTAATTAAAAAAATGAATTAAAGTAATGGTAGGAGGAGGAACCACCTGCTTCTGGGCGTGAAAAGGGGCATTTCATTTTTCCTGAACACATAAAATGTGTGTGGGAATTTATATTCTTTTGAATTTTAATTGATTTAATTAAAGGAGGGATAAAATATGAAATTGGAGTAGAGTAAATTGTGGGGTTCATGATGGTGGTGCATGAATGAATCCCCCCCCATGTGAAGACTCTCCCATGTTTTTTTGATAATATATTAATAATCATATAAAATATTATTATTATTATTTCATTATCAAATTTTAATCCTCCCATAACATACTCATATGATGTCATATTTATGAACTGTTACAAGAATCATGATCCTGATATTGAGTCAGAAGTTTCAAGATCAATATCAGGCATTTAATTCAGAAACATGTCATGGGCCTAAGAAATGCCATTTGAGTATGATGCGGTGAAATGTGACTTTTTCACCAGGTGATCGATTTGAGAAAGTGAATATCCTATCCTGAATGTTTTTCTTTGAGGATTCAAACAGTGTAGTCTATTTGAAAATTTGGGTCCATTTGAAAATTCATATGATTGGAATTATGTTTTCCATTTGGACTGACGATGATCCCCATGCGTTCGTCAGACTTTTGGTTGAGACAAGTCATGCAGTACTCGTACTTTTCAAGCAGCTCTACATATAAAAAAATTAGTGTGTTTTTAGGGAAAAAACTAGGTAACAAAGTAGGAACACATGTTGTGTGGGTCCCTTACCTGTCGATTACTCATTTATGAATCATAAACCTCCCACATATCCTTTGTTTGTACTCTAATTTTGGCCCGTGAGTATCTTATCCTATGTTTTTTTTCTGTATAGAACATAGTGGTTCTCTCGGTTGTGGATTTCAAGATACGATGTGTAATGTTCCAAAAATTATGCTCTATTAGGTGACACATTATGATGACATTTATTGTGTAGGATCACCATGCACTTACTATGTAGACCCTCTAATAAGGACTGGGCAATGGAGTCCTCGGCACATTTTGAGTAGACCCTCCAACATGGACTGGGTATTATAGTCTTCAAAAGATATTGAGTTGACCCTACATCATAGTTTGGAATTGGTGTACTAGATTGATATTGAGTTGACCTGCCAGTATATCTGGGTAGTGGAATCCTTGATGTATATCAAGTTGAACCTCAAGTATAGTAGTGTAGTGGTGTCCTTGATGGATATTGAGTTGACCCTTCAGTAGAAATTGGGAGTGGCATCCTCAATGACTTACAAAGTGGAACCCGCTGATGCACTAGGGAGTGGGTCCTCTACATCGATTTTGTGACCCTTCAACTGTGTGGCACATTTATGATGCATGTTTAGACTTTTATAGTTACTTCTAGGTAGACACGTGAGATATTGGGCATCATTGATGGAATTGTGGAACTGTTGACTACTCTTGTTCTTAGGATAAACTATGACATAGAGATCCCCTTACTCCCTCCTTTGGTATTATTTGACTGGGCATATATATTTATCCTTCTTATGTATTCACACCGTTGATTTAGACACTCAACTTCTAGGAGGGGAAAAGATGCGTAGGGTGTTCCACATTCTTTTTGTGTTTAGCTTCTTGTGGTTGGATGAGTCTATTATCCTCCTATAGTAAGAAAATATTCGGTGAGTAGTTAATCGAATCACTATGTTGAGCCCCTTGTGTGTGGATGAGTTTAACATCACCATATTTTTGGGTTGAGCTGTAATATTTCATTATACCTTGTAATATCAACCATCTTTCTCTTCTATTGTATCTCTTACTCCTCCCCTTTCAATCTTCAGGGCATCCTACTATGTATATTTAAACTCACCCTTGTGTAGGATTTGGTCACACATATATTTTCTTATGTAGAAGATGAAGAGGTTGATCATGACTACAAATTAACTTAGGGATACTAGGTTCTTGTACAGTGTATAGAAAAACTATCTTGGGATTTAAGAGAAGGGCTCACTTTTAGTTGTTTACTTTTACAGTTTTCTGTCAGGTTGGGACACATTTCTGGTCGAACGTGTTTTTTTCTTTACTTTTAAATTTACATTACCAAAATTTTGTACTATCTATAATTTCATGCATGCTTTGTCTACTTAATAGTAGTGTTTCATTTTTCAATCTTCCCCTCATTACCTTTTCATTGAGATCAATATGTGTGTGGGTACAGGTTATTAGTCAATGGTATCCCTGAGTTAGTTATGCCTTCGACACTTGTCACCACCCCTATCCTACGAAGTTGTTCTTGGGGTAGTTCTGGCTTAATCCTTAACTTAGGTTTGGTTGTGAAAATACTACCCATTTTGCATATAATATCATGATTCCTTAATACACCATGGTATTTTATGTTTCAATTTGAATTATTTCATCCAAGGGGATTTGAATTGAATGTTACCAAGTTGTAAAGAATTTAATAAATTAATTTCTTTTCATTAGCTTATATTAATTCTAAATTTGTCTTTTATTTTGAATGATTATGTCTGCCATTAATTTTTATTACCTTATATTGTATTTCCACATGTTTTGTGTTTATTTTCAGTTGACACACATAATCTATTCATTAATTAATTCACACATCAACATTTTGATAAATGTAAGGTTCACTAATCTCAAATTGTATTCTTTGGGATACATGTTATGTTGTGAAACTATCATATTTTATGAGGTATATCTAATTGTCCTTTTATTTTTTATACCCCAAATATCTTTATATTCCTGGTATTTAAATTTTCATATGATCTTATTATTTCATGAGGCTTATGATTTCCAAAGTTTCAAAGGCTTTATGATTCAATCTCCTCTATTTTTGAGATTGTTTATCATGAAGGTTCTTTGGTAGGATATAATATAATATTATTTTATTGAACAAAATATCTATTCTTATCATCTAGATATTCAATAAATTTTTATCTAATAGTATAATTTTACTCTATTTAGTACATAAACTGATTTAAGAAAATTCTTCTAAGAAAATTTGACATTATTTTTTTCTTCGGTCAATAATACTTTATATTATAAATCCCTAATTTCCAAAAATGTTTTCAAAAATTTTTAGAATCATTTTTTAAATTAATTTTTTTTATAATTGGTTTTTTAAAATAAAATTTAAAAATGAATATTCTTATCATTTCTTAAATGAGGTACTTTTTGACCGTTTATCAAATATCTAAAAAGAATCGTTATTTTAACATACTCACTAGGAACAAAATTCTCCACCTTTAAGAATACTTAATTATTTGTTGTTTAATTGTTATGTTTCAATTTTTATTTTCATAGAAAATTATTTCATTAATTTTTTATAAAGTTTTAGATTTAAAATAATTTTTTTCAAAATGGAAAGAATATATTCCTTAATAACTATTCCAAGTGATCCTTCAAAATCATTTTCCATCTAAGATTACATCCTTTGATGTTACTCAAAGTTAAAAGGTTATTTTCTTCAAGAATTTTCATAATGATATTTAAATTTTATTTATATTCATCAACATCAACCATGATTGATGACACTTATGCTCTATTGGGATATGTTTAAATGATACCATCCCTATTCCTTCTCTAGATGGATTAGGATTATTTCAAGTGATTTCCATGGAAACCATTTCTCTTCCAAGGTTCAACGAATTTATGAAATAAATAATTTTTTATATGATTTTTATGATTACATGTAAGATAAATGTATATTATTTATTTTATGGTTTTTGGACATTGTTTATAAAGGTTTGAGCCTCATTATATCACACGGGTAAGCTCGATACAGCTTATATGAAATGTTGAACCCCATTACATCTCAATATATGGTTGAATAATGAAAATTATATATTAATATATAAAGTCTTGATCCACATTATAAGTCAATATATAAACGTTTAAACCCCATTATATCTCATAATATGACGGGTGATACCCATTATAACTTTCCAATGCATTGGGTTTTTTGAAGATGGAAGTTGACCATAATGGTTATTCCAGTTGTAAGAGTGATATTAAGATGATTTTATAAGGAAAAAACACAATTTCATTATACATACTATGGGTTTTTAATGATTCCTTTGATCAATATTAAAATCTCATGGATCGTGATTATCTATCCTTAGGAATCTTACCTTTTTTGAAGTGTTATGTTATTCCACATTTATATTTACCCAGGTTTGATAGTAATGATTTATCTTTTTTTATATGCATTCACTTTATTATGTCATCATTCCCTTATTCTTATCTATTATCCCCGATAACATTCATTTGTTAATGAATATATTTACCCTTATTGAGAATTTTATCTTAGTATTCTTCTGTTTCCTTTTCCCTAGGTTTTCAAGAATGATGGTAAACGAATTATGTATATAAGGGTTTCATATGGATGATGACGGTGGCATAATGTGAAATAAGATAATTTGGGTTTAGTTGGAGGAACACTCACTTGAATACATGGGTACTTTTTATATAGGAGCTTTTCTAATTATCTAAAACTCTAAACCTAAAAGGTATTTAGGTATATAATTGATCCAATACTTCCTTTTGATGTTGTTCACTTTGGATGGAAAAAATTGGGTCACCTTCATTGATATTATATCCTAAAATGTAAACTTTATTATTTAAGCACCAGATTCAGGAGTGTAGATTCAAGTTGTTATAACATAACTGCACTCTATTCCTTGTCCTCCACGTGTGTCTGAGTAAAGATCCCCATTAGATCTCATTCACCACTAGACTACTTTAGATATTGAGTTGGAAATTTCATACTCAATGCATCAGCAACCACATTTCATTTACCTGGGGTTCACATAATATCAAATTCAAACACCTAAAGTAAATTATTCCATTATTGGTGACTCATGATAAATTCATTCTAGGATAAGATATACCTCAACCTTCTACGGTCTGATTATAGCATAAACTTGTCCTAGAAAAGATAGTAATTCCAGGATTAAATTCCATGCATAAATTCCATAAGCTCATGGTTGTGGGATGGTTAATTCAGTTCATGTGTCCAGAGTTGGTGAGAGTCATACACCACCACATGGTAACCCTACAAAAGGTATGTAACCCAAAATATTACCAGAAGTATCATATTAAACCATGTAACCTTGTCCCACTTCAGGTAAGATCAAGATGGGGGGTGGAGGTTAACTATTTCTTAATCTCCTCAAATGGTTCTTGGAATTTGGGATCCGAATGAACTCTACCCTATTCTAGGTGACAATTATCGTAGGTGAAGTAAGCTAAGGGAAATACCTAATAAACCACCTATAATAACATGTTAGGCCTAGAAAACATCTGATCAATGAGATATTCCTCAGCTCCTCCCTTTAAATCACAACCCTCTTTTTGGATCGAATGAAACCCCATGTTCCAAGATAATATTCCTTAGAAACATAACTTACTAGATTTATAAACTAAAATTGAAAATTTTCTCATAAAGAGGGTGGTCTCGTAGTTTTCCCAAAAAAATACTCAAATGATGCCCATGCGCCTCTTATTATCTCGAATAGACCCAAATTTAATCCACAACACCATGATGAAGGAGTTGAGGTATATATGGAACACCTAGTTCATAAGATCTATAAAGTCTACAGATGAATTTGTTAATCTTAACCAAAATACCGAATACTCAAAATGGTCAAACCTATTTCAAAAAGATGTCTTGGTAATATCTATTTCTCTCACCCTGACTCGATGATACTATGAATGAATTTAGATATTTGAGGAGCACATTTCTCCTTTAATATGATCAAAGAGAACATCAATATGGGTAAAGGGGTATTTATTCTTGATTTTTTCTAGATTCAATTATTGAAAAATGAGACACAACTAAAGGGATCCATCAACATTATTAGAAAAAATCACTAGAGTGTCCCAAGGAGAGGTTCTCAGGAGAATAGACCATTTTAAAGCCAAATCATTCAGATATATATTTAACTCATTCAATCTAGTGGGGCCATATGATATAAGGGAAGAGATATCATCTATCTCCCCGTTGACAAATTTATGGTGAACTGCACACCCCATTTTGGAGGTAGACAAAAAATCCTCTAAGAATGCCTTAGGGAACCCACTCACCACAAAAGGCAACCTGATATCCAAGTCTTGTCCTTTATTCTCTTGAAATAGGAATGATACTTGGAAATCAAGACCACCTAGATTTGATGGCAGCGGTTTATCTCATCCTGATTGTGGATCCCATTCTCCCTTACGAAATTGAGTTCTCCCATTAGGTTCTATGAAAGTTACCTACCAGTGATTAAAACGATTCAGGTATTGAAAAGAATCATCTAATAAATTCT
Source organism: Viscum album (assembly GCA_963277665.1). Classification (NCBI taxonomy): domain Eukaryota; kingdom Viridiplantae; phylum Streptophyta; class Magnoliopsida; order Santalales; family Viscaceae; genus Viscum; species Viscum album. The sequence continues at coordinate 1,316,410,293 of OY728128.1, read as the reverse complement.
AGGGATCCTATTAAATATTTTCATATCCAAGATAGTGAGATCTCATTCTATCTCAATGTTTGATAAGGAGACAACACAATATGGGCATTGGAAACCCCATAACATCCTTCTATCAAGAGGTGTAACCAGCTCCAGGACATACGGCATAAGTTTAGTTAGGTGTTTCAATAAAATCCAAAAGGAAAGTGGAAAAAAATGAATGAGAATCATCAGTATCAAAAAAGTTATATATAATAGATCATGTAACAATAATGGTACCTATTACTATCACATGACCTATAATATATTCCATTGGTGTCTGGTCCATAGTATTCAGGCGTTTTGTCTCCTTTTGGGCTTATGGTCAACTACTAACCTAATACTCTACCATAAGATGACTATACTCAAAATAAGATTCATCCTTGCCACTATATCCACTAGAACAAGATCCCATATCTTTTTATGCATTATATTAATCTATTTTTTCATTAGAAGTTGTTGATCCTACACTTATCTGAGGTGGAGTGGTAAAAATACAAAACCATTATAGTCTGCATATGCATCCACATAGACGGAACGACCTAGGAGGAATAGGGTATGTAGACCGTGTGTGCCCAGATCACCCACAATGGTAGAAAACAATAGATACATCACCTACTTCTATCTATGAAGGTGGTTAGGGTAGATACCCATGGATACTACCACCCTTCTTCCACTAGTCTTCATGATTCCTATTCATTTTAGAGAAGTCACTCCTTCTCTATCCCAATATCGAATGAATCCCAAACAAGCCTAACTTATCCACCTGGTCAATATCCACCATCAAATCATGATCAACCACATCAGTATATGTATTCAAATTATACAAGAAAACCACATATCCAACATCCAAATACAAACCCATTTCCAAACATTGATATCTAAATTTCATTGGAAACCATAATGGGGGGGGGGGGTAGACTAGATTCTTGAAATAGTTGGAATACTCTGACATTGAATGCTCACCTTGATGGAGGTATAAAAATTCTTGGGTCTTTATGAGGGACAATGTCTTGGGGAAGTACTTCTCGGTGGAGGTTCCCTTAAATTCCTCCCATCCCATTTTTTATGATTCCCTTCCAGGACCACTAACTCCCACCACATGTGTCTAGGGACATCCAACGAAAACATAACACACTTTACTTTAACAGCTTCAGGAGTACCAAGAAACTTGAATATCCTCTAAATTTTATCCACCAAATCCTATAAATTATGTAAATACATGCGTCCCTGAAAGGAAAGGAGTTTATTCTTAAGAAAATCCTGATCCAGATCATTTTCCAGTCAGGTTTCAACTTCCTTTACCTGAGTAGGACCAGAGCCTACTCCTTGATCCAGATATCAAATAGACCAAACCACTTTCTCAACTAATCTTGGATCAACTCTTGATGAATAAATATCTCTATCCTCCTCTCACAGATATATAGAATGTCTCTATGGAGTCATAACCCCACACAAGTAAATGAAAAAATATATAAATCTCAAGTACCTAAACACATGGATAATTAAATAAGAAACCTGATAAAACATTCGTGTAAATTTGGACAAAACCCCCCAAAACTCAAAAAAAATTCAAACCACCCCACCCTACCTTAGTGACCATTCCTAGTCTGTAGGCTCTGAATTATACCTAAAGGGGGAGTCAAAACCATTTCCCAACATCCCATGGTAACCCAACTTTTATCACGATGTGTGCTGGCCAGACACCGCACTCATAACCAAAACCTCAATCCATAATATTACTAGATCCAACCCCTCTATAATTCACAAATAAAAATACCTAAATAAAAGGTAAACCCATCATTGATTCCACATTTTCAAAATCATCCCTAGGCTTCCATCCAACCCGACACCAGACCCGACCCATGGAATATCCTGAAAGGAATTCCCAATCCCTGCAGACTATAAACTAGTTCCTAAGCATTGATGCACTCTGTTTCCTCGACGTATTTCGGGGATGACCTCCTGGACGGGAGGTTCAAACGTTCCGATCGGTTTCTAACGGGTTTTTTCGTAGAACCGGAAACATCCAATGATTCCACATCCGTTTGGACCTACTTTCCAAAGGTAGGCGCTCATTAGTTTGTGGACTAATGAGACATAGGAATTTGCATTGGTCTAGAGGATCGGAGGTCGGACTCATCACACCTTTTTGAGGGGAATTATTGTCTACTCCGGGACTCTCTTTATAGATTTAAGTTATGTTCGTGAATCCTTATTACATTACGAAGTATAAAATGTTCTATCCTTTAGTTTTAACAATCAATGATTAAATATGCAAGAAATTTAGAGAATCTTTTATATGTATTCGAGGTTCTTCATCAATAGAGAATCATCTATATCTGTTTAGAGATTCTTGGTCAATGGTATCCTTCAAAACATTTATATAAAAGTATCTTGGTCATTATGATGACCGGGCTGGTTTTAAAGCCACTCAGTGGGGCACTTGAAGTTTATCGTCATTTATAAGGACATGGATTATTTCAAAGTTGGGATCGAACCCATAAATGGGCTACCTACATATCCTTTTTTTTTGAAAAGGAATCAGAACCCACGTAGTTCGAGTAATGGAGTATGATGTTTATGATTGATGGCTCAAAGATGACTGTCATAATTACTTTTACACTCTAAGCTCACGTGAGTCATGCTCGGTGTGAGAAACAAGAGGTATTGGTAAAAATTAGACAATTGTGCCATGAAAGATACAATCATAAGAATTTGTTTGGGGCTTATGTATGTATGAATTCCCAGATAGATTAAGGTTTAGGATTTACTTTTAGGGAGAAAATCCATGAACAGGGTCCATAAAGTTATATGTGCCTCATGGAGATTTGAATACTCTAATCTTGGGGCTTACTTCTAAGAAGGATGCCCAAGTTAGGAGGGGACTTATGATTGGGTTTTACTCCTGAAAAGGAAACCCAAATCAAAGGTAAATTATGACTGGTTAAGAGAAATTTAAGGGGGCTTGGGATTTACTCCTGAAAAGGGATTTACTCCTAAAAAGGAGGCCCAGTTCAGGGGACTTGGGGCTTACTCCTGAAAAGGAAGCCCAAGGTTATGACTGAGTCTTATTCCTAAAAAGGAGACCCAGGTTAGGGATTAAGGTTTGGGGCTTACTCCTGATGAGGATGCCCATATTTGAGGTTGGGGCTTACTCCTAAGAAGGATGCCCAATTTGAGGTTGGGGCTTACTCCTAAGAAGGATGCCCATATTTGAGGTTGGGGCTTACTCCTAAGAAGGATGCCCAAGGTTTATGACTGGGGATTATTCCTTAAAAGGAGGCCCAGGTTATGATTCTCTCATCTTAAAGGATGAGGTTGATTGAATGAACTCTCCATATTTAGTGACATAAGGATATTTAAATCACTAGATTTTGAGAGATATTCCACAGAATTCCTTTTAGATAAGGAAGTCAAATCAATAAATCATGCCATAAATGGCTTTGAAGAGTGTCTTGAAGACTGAATCTTGAAAAGGAAAGGTGAAATGGCTTAAGAGGGGTAAAATGGGCAAGATGGGAACCCAAAAAGATAGGGTCGCGCAAGTCTTGAAAGGCGCGCAAGTATTGTGGCGGCGTGCAAGTATTGGTCGCGCAAGTATACTTGCGCGACATGAGGGGTACTTGCGAGATTCTCAAATATCATTAGAATATTTGAGCGACTCTTTATAAATCCCTTTAGAATCCTCTTGAGGCTCTTCCAGAAAAGGGACGCGCAAGTTATTTTGAAGGAAATAAGTCGGCGCGCAAGTGTTTGATAAGTTTCAACACTTAGGCCTTCCTTCTTCTCTTTAGATCTTCCGTTCTAGGTAATAAATTACCTTATAAGTGTTCCGGAAGCTTTGAGAAGAGACTTGGGCGTCGGGAGCTTCAATCCGAGTTTCTGGAAAAAGATCCTCTCGAATGGGGGGCCCACAGGATCTATTTATAGGCAAAAGAAGGCCCTGGGCGGTTACCGGGCAGTTACCACATAGGTCGCGCAAGTCACTTGCGCGACCAAGGTAGCCGTGCAAGTACACTTGCGCTCCAGTTAGATAACTTGAACGGTGTGGTTGCTGTTGATCCTTTCTTCCTTCCTTTGTTGATTTTTTATGTTTTCTTCAAAGGATGAATCACTTTGAGCTCAGATATTCCCTTTTCCAATCTTTAGATTCTGTGATGAAAGGAGCGTCAACAAAAGTCCCCCCTCAGAGTTTGATCCGGAGAAAAAAGAGGATTGGACTCTGAGGAAATCGAATTCCTCCAAAGAAAAAGGGAGGCGCGCAAGTCTTCAGTGCACAGAGGGCGGCGCGCAAGTTTGCGTCGCGCAGGCCTTAAGCGCTCTGAATACGGAACGCAGATAGTTCTCCTGGCCTATAAATACACCGCTTTTGGCCGTGGATAACACCTGATCCCGAAGTTCTCGAGCTCTCGTCGCGCAAGTCTTCCTCGCCGCGCAAGTCTCTTTTTCATTGTTCCCTCGCTGTCGCGCTCCTGTAAAGGTATTCGTACTTGCACGGTTTATTCTTATGCATCAAAAACTAGCGCGGAACACGAAATACTTGCGCGCCATTGTTTAGATTTGCGCGACTTAATGCCTTGGCCATTTTTTCCGAATTCTTTCAAATATTTTATGAAAAAATAAACCCATTTAAGAGTTAAATTTGTTCAACTTTTGTGCAGATTCAATGGATCCTAAGGGAATTGGAACGGCTGATGAACTGGCTAGCAAGCGGATTGATGACATGATGAACATTATTGGCCATGATTACTATGATATCTGCGACAGCACATTCCCAGATTTGGATAAGTACTTGAAAATATATCATCTTAATTTCCCACAGAGCATCTACCTGTCTCTGTGTGGTCATGGTCATCTGCAAGTAGTCAATGTTCCAAATGCAAACAATTATACACCTGAGATGCAGCTGCACTGCTACTTCTCTATTTCGGTTATGCTGTGCATTAAGAGTAACAACAATGGTGTGAACTTTCAAATTCTTCCTCCATGTCATTTCCTTGCAGATATGAAAATGGCAAACCCATGGGCTGAAATTTTTTCCACTAATGGTTGGTGGAGAGAATACAAACATGGTATTATAGAAATATATGAAAAGAGTACTCTCTCCAAATGGCTCTTTACTTCCAATGCTCCATTCTCAAATCCATGTATCCATATTCCAAGTCTCTTGGACAAAAACAGAGTCACTGTTTGATCAGCAGAAAATTTTCTCAAACCGCACTCAATAACATCCTTTTACAATTGTTCCAAGAAGAGCTGGTATCACTGCATCTCTTATTGTATCCAGTTGAATGAACGAATTCCAGGTGGTTGCTAATGAAGCTCGAGATGCCGTAAATCAAATGAAGTGTTATGTTGAAAGTCTCTTGTAATTCTTGAAAAAAGAGAAGAGACTCCAGTCTGTGGATGTCCTTCTAACTCTTATGCATCAATGAAAAACACTTTCACCTTCAATCATTTGTACCTGCATTCTTTCATTACCTGCTTCAAATTTACTTAAGCCAATGGGCCTAGTAAGCATAGTTTGATTTTTACTAGGATTATTACAAATAATCCTACAAACTTTGAACCTTTTAATTGCTCAATATTACCTAAATCATACAAAAAATGTATATTTAGTGAGCTGGAACTTGACTTTTATTCAGAGTTCCTTTGTCTTTTGTGTGGGCAGTTTAAAGTCATACACGCCGGACATAAAAGGGCTAATGTTTAAGGTCGAAATAGCTTTGACCAAAATGGATTAAAATGGATTCAATTCCTTGACAATTTATCTGAAAACATATTACCATACTCAAGTATGAGAGAAAACATGTAAACTATGGCTTAAGAATATTTGAATCTGAGGAATGATATGAAAAAGAGCTAAAAGGCATTAGAAGAAGTAGTTTCCAAGAATGAAGTTACTATTATTTAACAAAACCCGTTAGGGGGTTGAAATATGCAGGGCCACCTATGGGCATTGGCTGCATGGTTAAATAAATAGCATCTTTTGGCTGACAAGTCTGTTATGTGGACTGTTTATGCAAGGCCACCTATGGGCACGTGCTGCATAGTCAGGGAAAAGAACTCCCAAAAATTTACTTTCCTAGTGCTAAAAGGCAGTGAATGTTTATGGAGATTCAAATTTTCTAAAGTATAGAGTTTGTTGTATGTAAAGAGGTACTTGAATATGGAGAAGATATTTCCGAAAAAGAATATCGAAGAATTGGATGAATATCACTCCTACGAAGGTCTGACCCAAACGTAGGGAAGAAGAATAAACCATATACTTGAATACTTTCAGATCATGAAAAAGGATATGGGACAAATATGTTAAGGATGGCTATTTTATTTTTATTTTTATTTTTTTTCGGATCCCTACATACTGTCGTTTAAGACAAATAAGGACAAAAGAGGCATTCTTCCCAAGAATAAAGTTACTATTATTTAACAAAACCCGTTAGGGGGTTGAAATATGTAGGGCCACCTAAGGGCATTGGCTGCATGGTCAAATAAATAGCATCTTTTGGCTGACAAGTCTGTTATGTGGGCTGTTTATGCAAGGCCACCTATGGGTACGTGCTGCATAGTCAGGCAAAAGAATTCTCAGAAGTTTGAAATTTTTGTGATTAGAAGTCATGAAAAGGGTTATGAAGATCTGAAAATATTTAAGGTTAGGATTATAACACATAAAGATGGGTATTGTCCAATGTATATAGAGATACATAGGTCAATGATAACTATAATCATGTTGTTCCTGGGTCTTGAAAACCTGGACTTCACTACGTATCTCATAAGAATGAGAATCAAGCCATACGTAGTTCTTGAAATGCAGTTTTAACGTTGTGCAGGACGAAAGTATGAGTGATCTTAGTTTAGGGTCATAGAATTCAGACCATAATAATGAATACACAGTGTGTGTTTTCATGAGGACTTTTCAGCCAAGGGACTGAAAGTGAAATTTGGGGTTAGGCCCAAAAGACTTGGGACTGGATTTGAGGGATACTCGAATGTTCCTACGTATCCCATAAGGATGGGAATCAAGTCCACGTAGTTCTAGAACTACCCTTTGTACAAATTTGGTGCGTACATGTGAAGGGTGAAAGGGGACTTTAGTGCAATGATGGTTTAACCTAAGATAAAAAGTTTAGGCATTACCATGTATGCATGTAGTCTTTTGAAAATGAAAACCATGATTGAAAAATAAATGTCAATAATAGTTCTCTCTCAAATGAGGAAATCAAAGAATATTGTAGTTTATTGTCGTACCGGACAAAAGTGTTGCATAGTTTAACGTCATATAACAAGGACGAAAGTGAATCAATGTAAAAAATATTGATTCTAGGGGCGGTTTCACGAATCAACATCATATGAGATGGTGGTGAACCGATGTGAAGAGATTATTTTTGGGCTTGAACCATGGGAGGTTGCCTACATACCCAGCCTGGAGGGCAAGGATCAAAGTCCGTGTAGTTCAATTAAAGAATGAATTAATGATCAAGTTGTTCTTGGGCACAACGATCTAATTAAAGTGTTGTTGGGATTTACACATGGTTAGTGGCCCAAATGGAGTATTATGGTTGATATTTTCTCTAATCTCACGTGAGTCATACTCGGTGTGAGAAACAAGAGGTAATAACAACCTTAACGATGCACAGTTTAATGTCATGTAGGACATAAAAAAGGGACTATGCAGTTTAACGTCTTGCAGTTAGGACTATTGGTGCTGCACAGTTTAGTGTCATGTAGCAGGGAGAAAATAACAGTTTAGTGTCATGTAGGACATATCAAGGACTTTCTGTACAGTTTAGCGTCATGTAGTTAGGACGATGGGGATAATACAGTTTAACGTCATATTGGACGAAAGGGGGATAGTTTAAGGTCATATTCATGAACCGTGGATGGTGCAGTTTAATGTCATGCTGGACCTTTGATGATTATATAGTTTAACGTCTTTTCAGATGTGAGGGACTTTTATATAGTTTAGCGCCATGTAGTTTAGGACGTCACAGTTTAACGTCTTGCTGGACATAAGGGATTTGCAAATAGTTTATGGTCATATACATGGACCAGGGATGATGCAGTTTAAGGTCATGCTGGACGGTTCATGGAAATTTTTCACAGTTTAATGTCATGTGGGAAGAAGTTGCAGTTTAAAGTCATACTGGACCATTGCTGTATAGTTTTAATGTCATATAGCAAGGAAGAACTGGTGTTGTACAGTTTAAGGTCATGTAGCTAGGACTAAGGTGAACCAATACGAGGATATCAGTTCTGGGGACTTTTTACAGTTTATCGTCATGCTGGATGTTGGAAGTGCCACACAGTTTAATGTCATGTTGCTAGGACACAATATAGTTTAATGTCATCTCGGACAAAATATAGTTTAATGTCATCTCGGACAAAATATAGGAACTTCTGTACAGTTTAACATCATGTAGATAGGACATAATACAGTTTAGTGTCATGTAGGACAAAATCATGAACCAATGTGATTGTTTTTGGATCTAGGAACAATATTTTGTGTTTATACAAAATACTTATTCAGAAATATGGTATTAGTTGGAGTCGTGATGTGTTCTCCATCCATTGAGATTAGAGAATATGCTCCATTGGAGTAGACCTTATGTATTGAATAAGGTCCTTCCCATTTTGGTTCAATCTTGGGAGGCTTCTTTCCTGGTATCATTGGTGCTCTGAGAACCAATACCAATTCTCCCTGAATGAATGAACGAAGATGAACTTTTTTGTTAAAAGCTCGTGCTATTCGATTCTGATAGATTTCCAAGGGGTGAAAAGTGCACAATCTTTTCTCATCTAACTGTTCCAATTCATCCAACCGCTTTTGGGATTGCTCATCTGTAGATAACTGATCACAAATGGCTATTCTGAGTGAGGGCAATTGAACTTCAATTGGCAAGACTGCTTCTGTTCCATATACCAATGAATATGGAGTTGACCGCGTTGCATTGCGAGTGGTAGTCCGATAAGCCCATAAAGCATGAAAGAGTTTATCAGGCCATGACCTCTTATCTTTATCCACCATCTTTTTCAGTATATTTGAAAGAGTCCTGTTGAAGGCCTCTATCTGGCCATTAGCTGCTGCATGATATCGAGATGAATGGTTGGACTTAATGTTGTATTCTTTATACAATTTCTTTACCTCAGAAGAACAGAAGTTGGTGCCGTTATCCGTTAATATGGTATGAGGGACACCAAATCTAGTAATGATGTTAGACTTGATGAAGCTAAAAATGCATTTAGAACTGACTTCTTTGAGAGGTACTGCCTCTGCCCATTTGTAAAAGAAATCAGTAGCAGTAAGAATGTACTTAAACTGCTTGGCCGTAGCTGAAGGGTAAGGTCCCACCACATCCATTCCCCATGTGGAAAATGTCCATGAGTATTTAGCTGTATGAAGCAACTCTGGAGGTTTATGAATGAAGTTGGCATATACTTGGAATGAATGACACTTCTTTGTGAAATTAACACAATCTTGTATCATTGAAGGCCAAAAGTATCCAAGCCTTCGAATTTGATCAGATAGTCTATGTCCAGACTGGTGGGCACCACAGACTCCTGCATGCACTTCTTTTATGACAGCCATTGTCTCTTCACCATCAATACATCTGAAGAGAACTCCATCAAAACCACGTTTGTATAGAATTTTCTCGATGTGGTTTGGGCTATCATAAAGAGTAAAATTGACCACACGTCGCCGAATTTGTTCTTTCTCGGATCTATCAGGTGGAAGTGTTCCATTTTGAAGGTATTCCCTGATAGGTGACATCCATCCTGTAGTATGACCATACGGTTCAGGAATGGGACTAATTTCATTAATTTCCTCTGTTCTGACTTGAACATAAGGTGAAATTGCACGACGGTGGGCAATACAGATGGTTGTCTCGTCCCGATTTGGATCTGCTAAAGCTGTGACTATATTAGCAAGTGCATCATCTTGAGCATTTTGTGATCTTGGGACATAAGAAAATGTCGATTCTGAAGGGAATTCTGACATTAACTCTCTGACGTAATCATACAAAGGGATTAATTCTTCTTTTTTGATGGCATAATCCCCATTGACTTGTTTGATTACCAGGTCTGAATCTCCTTTCACCTTTAAGTGATTCACTTGTGCTTGAAGCGCTAACTCCAAGCCTGTAATGAGAGCTTGGTATTCAGCTTCATTATTGGTACCACCTTCCCACAACAAAAAGGAATAAGGTAACACTGCCTTATCTACAGAAATGAGCACAATTCCTAAACCAACTTTGTTGAATTTAGGATTTTCCATTTTCTTCCCTGTTGGACTTCTAGAAGCACCATCAAAATACATTTCCCATGTTCGAGGACTCTCTTGAATAGAGAAAACTTCCTCATCAGGGAGTTCGATATCTGAATACGTGTCTTCCACTGAAGGATGTTCAGCTAGGAAATCAGCCAGAGCTTGGCCCTTAATTGCCTTTTGAGACACATACTGAATGTCGAACTGCTGTAGAATAACCACCCACCTTGCCAGACGTCCTGTAAGCATTGGACGACTAAGGATGAATTTGAGCGGATTATTACGAGATACCAATTGGACCTCGTGATGTTGCAGGTAGTGTCTCAGTTTCTGAACTTCAAATATTAATGCTAGGCAGCACTTTTCAATACTTGAATACCGGGTTTCTGCTTCAAGCATAGTTCTACTGAGATAGTAGAGACTATTTTCATTCCCAGATTCATTCTTTTGAGCGAGAAAGGCACCCAATGATCGCTCTAAAGCTGTCACATAGAGGATAAGAGGTCTACCCTCAACAGGTGGCATGAGTACTGGTGGACTCAAGAGGTATTTCTTGAGAACATCAAATGCTTCTTGACATTCTTCATTCCACTGGTAAGTGACTCCTTTCTTCAATAATTTGGTAAAGGGTAAACTTTTTCCTGCCAAATTGGCGATGAAACGCCAAATATAGGCTAAGTGTCATTGAAGTCCTCTTAATTCTTTCAAATTCTGAGGAGGTGACATACCAAGGATTGATTTGGTCTTCTCAGGATCGACTTCAATACCATGATGGCGTACAACAAAGCCGAGGAATTTTCCTGAGGTTACCCCAAAAGCACATTTTAAGGGGTTCATCTTCAAATTATGTTGTCGAAGCTTGTGGAATATGAGTTCCAAATCAGCCAAGTGATTAGAACGTTGTTTGGATTTAACCACAAAATCATCTACATAGCATTCAACAAACTTCCCTAAAAGAGGTTTGAAAATACGAAGCATGGCACGTTGATATGTTGCACCTGCATTCTTTAAACCAAAGGGCATCACCTGGTAACAAAACACACCTTGAGGAGCTCTGAAGGCTGTATATTCCTCATCTTCTGGGTCCATTTGGATATGATTATATCCAGAATATCCATCCATGAAAAAAAGTACTTCATAGCCAGCCGTCGCATCAATTAAGAGTTCTGTAATCGGAACTGGGAAATCATCTTTAGGACAATACCGATTAAGATCTCTGAAATCGATGCAAACCCTAATTTGTCTGTTCTTATTCTTTACAGGGACAATATTAGCCAACCACATTGGATATTGAACTTCTATGACGAATTTAGCTTTGATAAGATTATCCACTTCAGCCTCAATTTTGGAAGCATAGGTTGGGTGTGTTCTTCTCGCGGCTTGCTTGAATCCTCGATGTTCTTTTGGTAAACCCAAATGATGAGTAGCAACATCAGGATCAAGCCCAGGAATTTCTGTATAATTCCAAGCAAAAATATCTTTATTTTGCTTTAGAAAATAAATATACATCTCTTGCTCTTCAAGGGTCATGGCCGCACTAATTAAAGTGGGGCGTGGATCTTTCTCTGTACCCAGATTTACTTCTCTGAGTTCATCCACAGTGGTAGAGATACCCTCTTCAAATGCTGGAGGAGCATCTCTAAGATCATCCTCTTCCTCTTCATCATGTGTTATTTCTTCCGTTTCTACTTGCAAAGTAGATGAAAAAACGAAATTTTCATGATTATAAGAGATGTCAAAATTTTTACATTTTGAAGAAGAAGCTTCCATTTCTGACCCTATTGATGATAAAGGGTCTTCTTTGGGAAATAAAGAGGAGATGATGGATTGAGAATCGACATCATTATTCACCTCTGGTGTTTCTATAACTTCTTCTGGCCTGATTAGCGAAGTATAGACTTGTTGGACTTCAACAGACGAAATGAAAACGTCACCACTTATGATTTCATCACTGCTTGGTAAGTTACCAATTTCTCCCATGTTGTCTGGCTCGATTGCCATAATTGACATTATGGATTTTTCCATAAGAGTATTTTGATTTGGGCCTATTTTGTCAATTTGACTGATAGGTAACACATAATCTGTACTCACATGTGAAAATGGATTTATTGGAATTTTTTCCAAACCATATGGAGCATTAACTTTGGTAATTTCCTTCATTGTAGATTTTTCTCTTCCCTTCATGTGATAAAATTCCGCCTCAATGTATTGAGACTCACATGTCTTGAATGGGGCCTTATCACCATGCAATGTTCCAACTTGACCATCGAAACAGTATTTGAGACATTGATGGTATGATGACGGAATAGCTGCATGCTGATGTAGCCAGGGTCTTCCAAGCAAGATATTGAAAGCTAAGTCTTGATCAACAATCATGAAATCCGAATTGGAAACAAGATCTCCAAACTGAGTTCTGAGTGTAACTTCTCCCAGTGGTTCTTGTTCATTTTTATCATATCCTTGAAACATCATGGTAGAAGGAGATAAATCAGATTCCGTGAGGCCCAATCGACGAAGTGTACGAATGGGCATGAGGTTGACTCCTGAACCATTGTCAATGAAAGCTCTTCGAACATCTATACCATTGACTTTTCCAGATAAGTACAAAGGTTTTATGTGCCCATGCACAACATCATCTTCATCTTTATCAGTAAAAGATATCACTGCATGGCATTATGCAGGATTATTCTCTATGTGATAGATTTCAGCTGCAGCAATTTCAGCTTCAAACTCCTGAGGACTTGACAAAGCGTCGATGAGTGCTTCCCGGAGATCTTTTGACAGATTCAAAGCATCCAAAATTGATAACTTGGATGGTACTTGGGCCAAGTGTTTCAATATATCATACTTTTGATCTAGAGGTCTGCGTTTCCCAATAGGAATATGCGGTTTAGCAGGTACCTTGGAAGCAGATGCTTTGGAAGCTGATGCATCTTGTATTGAAGTTGGAAACATCCTTGGTTTTGGAAGATTAGACTGATTAGATCCATTTACTTGCTGAGATAAAGAAGATGGAACCTTTAATCGGTCTTCCAAAATAACTGTGCCAAAACTGAGTTGGCCATTGGCAGAAGAACTTTCTTGTTCTTTTTGAGCTCGCTGAAGGGCTCTACCACGAGTTTCTGCTGCATATACAATGCTAGCAGGGGTAAAATTAGAGTAGTGGCTTTGGAAAGATCCACGTCTTCCCCTATATCCTGAACCTCTAGAACCTCTTCGGATTCCCTTATTTGATATAGGGAATTCAGGCTCATCAAGACTGGAATATGAATCTGTTAATTGAATCATATTAACAGAACCAAAGATTAACTCTTCGTCTGATAAAGACTCTGCCTGGTTAGCCTGTTTAGGCTGTGCCGTTTGATGGGGCGGTGCCTGTGGCTTTGAAGTAGATGGCATGAAATCTTCCAAAGTCAAAGACAATTTAGGCTTTGATACATACTCATCTTCTCCTGATTCCTCTTTATTCTTTGAATTGCACTGTCCTTTTGAGGATTTGTCTTTTGATGGAGGCTTTACTACAACTTTTGTAGGAGACACAATTGGCTTCTTCAATTGTTTTCGCAAAATGGAATGGGTCCGATTGATTGTCTTTCTAACCATCCAATCATCATATTTTTTCACAGTTTTTCTTTTGACTTCCTGCCACTCGCCTCCTTCCTCTGGATCTGTAGCGGTAATACACGCTACATGAGCTGAAGAACCCTTCAATTTGACTTATCCCAAGTCGACCATCTTTTGCAGGAGGTCTTTAAAGACAAAACACTCCTGGATGGGATGCCCCAACATTTTATGAAAGGGACAATAATTGGGACGGTCTTCATCTCCTTCCTTGTTTGGCCACTTCGGCACTGGTAATTGAACCAAATTATTTTCCAGAGCTGAAATGAAGTAACCAGGAACTTGCTCACTTCAGAAAGAGTATGTTTTACTCTTCATATCCTCAAATTTTTTTTGTCGTTGATCTCTTTGATCATTTGGGCGAAACGGCCTTTGTTGTTGGAGTGCAGGAGGTGGAGTCCTTCGAGAAGATGAAGGTTTTGAAGTAGATATAGGTACAGGTGCTTGTTTAAGCATAACTGTAGCAGTTTCTGCTTTACCCATTCTTCTTCCTGGAGCTGATGGAATTACAAGAGATTTAACCTTAGCCTGTATAAGGGAATCTTCAATCTACTGAGCGATTGAAGTAAGGTCTCGAAACCCTCCTTTGTATTTCACAGGGATCAATGGCGTGCGTAATTCGTCACGCAAATTTGCCACATAGATTGGCAACAATTCCTCCTGAGGGAGTTCTGAACTCAAGGAATACGTTAATCCCTTCCAACGAGCAATGAAATCAGAGACTCTTTCATTCTCCCTTTGCTTGCATTTTGTAAGATCGAAAACTGTCGTTTTTGGAAAAGTTGAGCTAAACTGAAGAAGGAATTTTTGACGAAGATCCTCCCATCCGATGACTGACCGGGATTGCAAGCTTGTATACCAGACAAAAGCTGGTCCTTGGAAGGTTCTCACGAAGCATCTGAGTTTCACTGCTTCTTGCTGCTCTGGAGTTCCCATCATAGGATCACAAAAAGACACGTAATGCGTCAAATGTTGTTCGGGGTCGCCTGATCCATTGAAAGTAGAGAAAACAGGGTTTCCAAAACTAGATAGAGGAGAAATTGAATCTACCCATTCAGGGTAAAATTTCTTTTCATGTTGAACTTGCGCCCATTTCCCTTCCATAGTTTCTAACCGAGCTATTAATGACTCAATAGTAGTTATTAACTTTTGAGAAACGTCAGGTTGAGCTTGGTTTTGGGTAGGTGCAATGAATGGAGCTTGGACAGACGTGGTGGTTGGTGCTGCAACTGATGGTAGTGATACCAACCGTTGTTGCGTTTGACCCGTAGGATTAGACCTCTGTGGGTGTACTGATAAAGGAGGATATTCTTGATCCATCTCAGTAGTTACAACAAATTCCTTCGGCTGTCGGACTTCAGCATTCTTAAGAAGAAGACTACTCTGAAGTAGTTCTTCATTCAACCTTATTAATTCTTTTATTTCTTCCTCCTGTTGTGCAAACCTTTTCTCTAATGAGAGCAATTGACCTCCTTCAGAGGAAGGGTGAGAAGTAACCTGATTCTTTCCTTTCCCCTTATTGGATCCTTTTGGGAGAGGGGGAAGTGGGTTACTTGAAGGAATACCCAGATTTTGGGTAAGCCTTTGATTACGTGTGCGTACACCTTCTTCATTTAGGTCTGTGTGAGCAACTTCTTGAGCAGTAACCTCTTCGTCTGATCCCTCTGATTGAGCCTCATCTGGTGAATTAGCATCAACGGCATTGATGACATTAATGGATGCATATTGCATGGAATCCTTTCTATCAGCATTTCTGTGATATTTTCTTCTTCTATGTCCATGATGAGACATGGCATTCCGTTGACTTGATCCCTCAAGAACTTCTTGGAGAACTTTCACTTGGAGAGAATCTCCTGATAGCTTGGCTCTTCGTTCCTCTTGAGGCTTATTCCCTAATCGAGAGAATACTGACTTTCTCTGAGGGAGGGATTGAGGATTTGAAAAAGTCCCCAGTCCGGTGGACTGGGGATGTTCCTGCTGCTTCCTCTCAACTCCTCAAATCCCATTTGTTGACTCTGAGGGTTGGGTTAGAGAAGTCCCCAGTCTGGAAAGCTAGGGTGTCTCTTGACATGTTATGTCTGAGATCTTCTTAAAATCTCTCTTGATCTTGCGAATCATAGTTCGGAAATTAGCTGGATGCATTAACCTGTATCCACTTTTATCACCTGGTTCAGCAGATCGTTGGATGATTTCCGAAACTTCTGTCATTTGATGACGTGTTTGCTCCAGACGAGAGGCTTGTGCAATATTCTCTCCTGCTTGATGTAGGAGAAATTCAAAAACTTGTTCTCTATATACTTGATTTTGAGAGGAACTAGTTGAAGCCTGTTCTTGAGCATGCTTTTGATTATGAACAAATCCCATTGACTGTGGCCGGCCATGGGCAATAACATTGCATGAGACCATTTTCGGCAGGCTTTGCTGACTGGAAAGCACTGTGAAATGTAGTGCTCCGTGAACACCCCATCCTCTGATATGAACATCAGATGGAGCATTGGCAATTAACTGACACAATTTTCTTAGTGCGCCAAGGCATGAACGTTGAAGGGTTCTCTGTTGCTTTTCAGCCTTCAGATACCGAGCGACTGATAGAGATGCCAAATCAATCTGACGTTGTAGCCCTTCTATTATCTTAAGATGATTTTCATATTCATCGTAAGATAATACCTTCTTCTTTAATTGACAAAGAGTTTTACATATGTTGAGATGAATATCATGGATTCCATCATCCGTCAACATCTTTGGAATGTCGTACTGGGAGTCAGCCAAAGGCCAAAACATGACTGGTACTTCACCTTTTGCCAGTTTGTTCCTCATATTCAGCATTTCCTCTTTATCATTAAATGAAGATTCCTCTACCTGTTTGGACCAGATTTGGCGTTTCCTTGTTGCTTCATCGGATTCAACAAGATTGGTAGAGAAATAACTATTCATGCTGGAAGATGAATGACCCAGGGATGGTTCGGAGAATAACCTGAACCCCAGGCTATCTTCTGATAGAGAAAGAGTTTCACCTGCCAATAGTAAAGCATCAGACATGACTGGTTTTACATTTGCAAGTGCCTCGAGATAGGAGGGCTTTCTCGTCACTACATTTCCTTCTGAAGAATTTTCGAGACAATGTGAATCACTACTGCGGAGAGGACTTTCGCAGCGAAGTTCATCATCATGAGGAGGACCGTCATGATGGGTTATAGCAAAAGATGAAATCTCTTGCTCCTTGGTCTTCTGACCACACAGAGGGTTCCTGTGGCTCTCATCTGAAGAAGAAACTTCAAGATTGACCGAACTTTCATAAAGCAAGTCTTCATGAGGAAGTGTCTGTTGAAGACCTTCAGAATTAATGTTCCCGTTATTGGGAACTGAGGGAGTAGAATCTTGAATTCTGACAGATAAATGTCTGAGGGCTTCAAGAACTCCAGCATCGAGCAAGGATTGGTTACAGATTGGCCTTTGATCTCGTGACTGTTCTGGGTGGATCTTTTTCTTATATGCCTTCTTACTCACTTTAGAAACCACTTGATGAAGAAAGTGATTTCTCTGAGCAGGTGTATGTGCCTGATTAGGAAAGATGGTCAGGTCAGGCTGACGATCTCCACTCAAATCAGGTGTATTAGCCTGACTTGGTTGTCCGTATGATATGGGGGAGTATGCCCCATAACCCTCTTGGACTGGAACAGATGTGTGTGTCTATTCCGGAGTGAATCGTTGATGTGTCACTCCATTGCTAGGGATAGATTTATGTGTCTGTCCCTGTGATGATGCTGAAGCTGTTATGATATCCTGGCAAGCATCCAGAATATGAGCATGAATTTGCTTCTGCTCTTTCCCCATTGACAAAATATGTTTGGTGACTTCAGCCGCCGTAACGGGGATATACGTCCATTCCGGGCTTGGAGTAGGTGTATGTGCCTGCTCCTGTCCTCCTTTTCCTGTCAGTGAATCCTGACAGTACTCAAGTGTGGAGGCAGAGAGTTGAGTCTGCCTCCTGTTTGTCGTCGGGACTTTCCGACTGGCTTCTCCGTGCGCTACCAAGCGAGACTGTTGGTAGGATTTATTAGTATTAGCAGGTGTATGTTCCTGCTGATTACACTTCGCCAAACGCGGTTGACGATATCCATCATATGTAGTCAGACGATCCTGCTGACTAACTGGTGATGTATAAGCAGGTGTATGTTCCTGCCTATGGTACTCCGTCGGAATTGCCTGGCGGGATTGGCGTGATGCTGCCAGACGAGTCTGCTGGACAGCGGAATTAAAACGGATAGGTGTGTATGCCTGCTCTTTGTTTGCCACCAAGTTAGGTTGGTGGACTTCTCCGGAGATGGCAGGGATGACAACCTGCCTATCGTTAACCGGATTCCGTCTCTGGCGGTTCATCTTGCCTGCTCGGGTTTGAGGAACCTGAGCAGAATGCCTGGAGTCGGTACCCTCATCATGTTGAGGGCGCACTACCGCACGAGTCTGGCGGCGATTGTTGATGGGAGCCCTCGGGAAGGACTCCTGTCTTTTTGAACTAAGGCCCTGAGGGACCTGATCATTCACTTCCTCAGAGTAACGGAGTGAATGGAAATTGCGTTCCGGGGATAACGACCCGAAACGGTTGGAGACGGTAGTCAGCACCGCCTGCTTCTTGATTGATGGTCGCCGTTGTCCGGACAACCAGGTAGAGTTGTTAACTTGGAGGGATTGACGAGCGGCCTCCAGAGTTGGGATAATACCGTTGCGACGGTACTCCTTAACTAGTGCATTAGAAACCCAGTGTTGAAGACGCTGAGTTGGTGATGTCATCCTCAGAGCGGATGACGTTCCAGCAGGAGTAGCAGCATTGGTTTTCACAACAACAGACCTCACAGTAGAGGTGTTCACAGCAGCAGTATTCACAGGGGTGAATTTAAGGAAAGCCATTTGCAGACGATCTTGAGAAAAAAGGGTGCCTGTTCCATATAACAGACGTAATCAAGATGAATCCGGCCACTACATCTTTTGGATGAGCACATGTCAATGATTTATTTGTTTGGCCCAAGGGGCCTAACAAATAAGAAAAACATCACTTTAACTTGGTTAAGGATTCACGTCGGGTTCACCATTTTTGTTTCCTCGACGGATTTCGGGGATGACCTCCTGGACGGGAGGTTCAAACGTTCCAATCGGTTTCTAACGGGTTTGTTCGTAGAACCGGAAACATCCAATGATTCCACATCCGTTTGGACCTACTTTCCAAAGGTAGGCGCTCATTAGTTTGTGGACTAATGAGACTTAGGAATTTGCATTGGTCGAGAGGATGGGAGGTCGGACTCATCACACCTTTTTTAGGGGAATTATTTTCTACTCCGGGACTCTCTTTATAGATTTAATTTATGTTCGTGAATCCTTATTACATTACCAAGTATAAAATTTGCTATCCTTTAGTTTTAACAATCAATGATTAAATATGCAAGAAATTTAGAGAATCTTTTATATGTATTCGAGGTTCTTCATCAATAGAGAATCATCTATATCTGTTTAGAGATTCTTGGTCAATGGTATCCTTCAAAACATTTATATAAAAGTCTCTTGGTCATTATGATGACCGGGCTGGTTTTAAAGCCACTCAGTGGGGCACTTGAAGTTTATCGTCATTCAGAAGGACAAGGATTATTTCAAAGTTGGGATCGAACCCATAAATGGGCTACCTACATATCCTTTGTTTTGGAAAAGGAATCAGAACCCACGTAGTTTGAGTAATGGAGTATGATGTTTATGATTGATGGCTCAAAGATGAATGTCATAATTACTTTTACACTCTAAGCTCACGTGAGTCATGCTCGGTGTGAGAAACAAGATGTATTGGTAAAAATTAGACAATTATGCCATGAAAGATGCAATCATAAGAATTTGTTTGGGGCTTATGTATGTATGACTGCCCAGATAGATGAAGGTTTAAGATTTACTTTTAGGGAGAAAATCCATAAACAGGGTCCATAAAGTTATATGTGCTTCATGGAGATTTGAATACTCTAATCTTGGGGCTTACTTCTAAGAAGGATGCCCAAGTTAGGAGGGGACATATGATTGGGTTTTACTCCTGAAAAGGAAACCCAAATCAAAGGTAAATTATGACTGGTTAAGAGAAATTTAAGGGGGCTTGGGATTTACTCCTGAAAAGGGATTTACTCCTAAAAAGGAGGCCCAGGTTAGGGGACTTGGGGCTTACTACTGAAAAGGAAGCCCAAGGTTATGACTGAGTCTTATTCCTGAAAAGGAGACCCAGGTTAGGGATTAAGGTTTGGGGCTTACTCCTGAGGAGGATGCCCATATTTGAGGTTGGGGCTTACTCCTAAGAAGGATGCCCAATTTGAGGATGGGGCTTACTCCTAAGAAGGATGCCCAATTTGAGGTTGGGGCTTACTCCTAAGAAGGATGCCCATATTTGAGGTTGGGTATTACTCCTAAGAAGGATGCCCAAGGTTTATGACTGGGGATTATTCCTTAAAAGGAGGCCCAGGTTATGATTCTCTCATCTTAAAGTATGAGGTTGACTGAATGAACTCTCCATATTTAGTGACATAAGGATATTTAAATCACTAGATTTTGAGAGATATTCCACAGAATTCCATTTAGATAAGGAAGTCAAATCAAGAAATCATGCCATAAATGTCTTCGAAGAGTGTCTTGAAGACTGAATCTTGAAAAGGAAAGGTGAAATGGCTTAAGAGGGGTAAAATGGGCATGATGGGCACCCAAAAAGATAGGGGCGCGCAGGTCTTGAAAGGCGCACAAGTATTGCAGCGGCGCGCAAGTATTGGTCGCGCAAGTATACTTGCGCGACATGAGGGGTACTTGCGCGATTCTCAAATATCATTAGAATATTTGAGTGACTCTTTATAAATCCCTTTAGAATCCTCTTGAGGCTCTTCCAGAAAAGGGATGCGCAAGTTATTTTGAAGGAAATAAGTCGGCGCGCAAGTGTTTGATAAGATTCAACACTTAGGCCTTCCTTCTTCTCTTTAGATCTTCTGTTCTAGGTAAGAAATTACCTTAGAAGTGTTCCGGAAGCTTTGAGAAGAGACTTGGGTGTCGGGAGCTTCAATCCGAGTTTCTGGAAAAAGATCCTCTCGAATGGGGGGCCCACAGGGTCTATTTATAGGCAAAAGAAGGCCCTGGGCGGTTACCGGGCGGTTACCACTTAGGTCGCGCAAGTCACTTGCGCGACCAAGGTAGTCGTGCAAGTACACTTGCGTGCCAGTTAGATAACTTGCGCGGTGAGGTTGTTGTTGATCCTTTCTTCCTTCCTTTGTTGATTTTTTATGTTTTCTTCAAAGGATGAATCACTTTGAGCTCGGATATTCCCTTTTCCGATCTTTAGATTCTATGACGAAAGGAGCGTCAACACACTCATTTGGAAATGATTTAACCATAATAATAACAAAAAAATACCATAACAAATAAAATTATAATATATATATATATAAATCATCACAACCATTATCAATTATAAATATATACAGGAGACTCATACTCAATTTTCAATTTTAATCTTACATTTATAACCAAAACCAAAATGGAAAAAATGGGAAGGGAGAGTAAAAAATAAAACGAAAGACAAGCCTCCTCATGATATGGGTACCATATTCCACTATTACACTACCATCACTTATCACCAAAAGGAAATAAACTAGTAATAGTATCCATCACTTCCCAAGAGGTGTTTACTTTACCTAATCGAAACAAAATAATGTCTGCATATACCCATTAAATATATGTAGGGTGTGACCTCACATACCCAGAATAATCCTACTAGGTTTTCCATGAATATAAATTATAAGATAAATAAAAGTTCCAATTATAAATTAATGAAATACATTTGGTTGGAAACATGATTTAGCATTGAAATGAAAGTATAGGATGATAAATTATCTAAAAGATGGAAAAAATAAAGTATAATAAACTTGGTTAACCCTAATGTAGCTAGGTTATTTTTCATTTAGGTACATTTTATATGAGTGATTCAATAAGTAAATATCCATTCCCATGCTTGAGTTGTTGGGGGGAGGGATTAACCTAAGGTAAAATATTAGTAGTCCAAGTTACATCATTTATTTTGTGTTTTATCATAATATGGCTAGTAAGACTAGGTTGAGGCCCTTCCAACTCACCTGGATACTAGTCTAAGCCTACTCACTTATGTACCCAAGTCTTAATAGTGGTTTTTTCCATTTCAAAACCATATCAATCGCCCTTTTTCATAAACTAGATGAACAAAATCCAATCATTCCATTCCAAACAGCTACCATAGGGGATAAACCATTACCAAATCCATACAAACACCAATACTTTTGAAATCACCCATTTTCACAAATGTACTACTTTGGAAAAATATTTAGAGGTATATTAATAAACATTTGAATAATTAAATAATATAAAAATATGGAAGCACCTATATTTCCCTTTAAAATTGCCACTAACCAGTTAAAAACCATGATCCAAGACAAGTAAAGATCCTAAAAAATAAATAACACACCAAAAAATCAAAAAATATTCCATGAAAATTAGATCTATCACACTCTAGGTCACCACAACCATCATAGAGAAGGAAACCCAAGAATGAAGGGAGAAGAAACAAAGGAGAATGAATAGGAGAAACTTACATGGATTTACCTTGAATATCCAAGATCAAATCACCCATGGATTGAAGCCGAGAAGGATGTGGAGAAGATGGGGAGAATTATTTGTGCTAATAGGGTCAATGGGAGAAATGAGGGGTTAAAAGGGTTTGAAATCGGGGGTATTTTTGGGATTTTTTTTCAAAACTAGGAAGGCTGCATGATTTTATTGTACGGTCTACCGGACTATATTCCAACCATATGGGTTCCTCTATCCCAATAGGTGTATGCCTCATGGTCTGGGCTACATGGTCTCACAAACCTTTCACCTAACAATGTGGGCATTCAAGTGCCACTACTTGGGTTTCATGGTTTTTTAGGGGATTGCACGTAGTTTCTACTAATTTTTTGCCACAATTTATTTTTCCAAAACTACCATTTTCCATTTAAAAACACCTTGAAAATATATGGAGTAAAACAAGGACAAAAAATAAATTAAAAATACCTTTATAAGTACTATGCGTGTGACAATGGAAAATTGGGTAAATTATAGAAGGCTTGAATTTAAGGGAGCATAACTAATGTGAAGAGAAAATATACTATGTATAAATTGAATTTGAAAAATAAAATTAATTTTTATAGTAATTTCATATTTTCAAGTATTGAAGAGTTTTTTATTATTGTAAGAGAATGGTTCAAAATTATGATGAGTGTTAGTATGTACAAACATGGTACAATTCAAATTTTTATTTGAAAAGTATACCACCATAGAGTAGGAAACAAGTTAGAAAAGTGAACAAGTATAGATTAGGGTGTAATAAAAAGAAAAATTTGTATAAAACGCCTCTCAATTGGCTCAAGAAGATCATTTAAAAAAGTATCAAACCAATAAATAAGTGGTGCTTCTTTTGTGGGAGCAAAGTCCATATCATGGAACACTAAAAAAAGACAATAAATATCAAGATAAAAAAGGAGTAACATTGAATCAAAAAGTGTATAAATACAAGAGAGTTATAATAGGACTTATTTAGTGGTCGGAATCCTTCATGAAGAAATTAAGAGGCTTCCAAAAAATTATAATCCAAATACCACCAAATAGTTTTGTGGAAGGTCAATTTTTTTGGAATATATCTAACAAGTATATGAAATGTATACCTCAATAAGAGGGTTTTCTAATGAATAAATGGAAACACCAATGACTTCTTATACTATAAATATTTCTATGAAAAAGAATTCTATACATAAAAATAATGTTGAGAACATTTATAAATAATACAAAACCATATCGCTATAACTGTGGGATGTTTCTAGGAAGTTCTAGAAAGTATAAAATAACGAAATCGATTAGTTTAATTAAGTAAAAAATATTATTCCATCTAAGAAGATATATGAAGATATTATTAATCCCATGATTCTTAAAGAAGTTAATATTTATAAAATCAAAGGTAAAACTATCATTATGATTTCCTAATACTTGTAACTATCAAGAAAGAAGTTTTTTTGGTTAATATAAAAGTATTAACATTATTTATCTCACTAAGGATCTTATAAAGACTCATATTATTACCTACTTTCTTATTTTTACTTCTTATACAAATAATTAAAGGTAATGTATCAAAATGTATAACTGTAATAATGTTGTGATTTTTATACATAATTATAAGTCATCCATTTATAGAGTTATAAATCATATTTTGATAACTAATTTTAACATATTAATTTATTTAATAATGATTAATTGAGATTGTTCTTGATGATAATTAGACATGATTAAGATAAATGGATGGTATCCCTTAAGGGGGGCTTAGAAGGTCAAGTTTTAAGAGATTTATTATTTCATGGTAAATATTTAATTTCTGGATAACACTTAAATAAATATGAAGGTTGAGGTTTGGAAAAAACTCTCTTATTCTAATTTTAGAACGTATCAAAACTAATTAATTAATGGGGAGTGATTGTTACACTAAAACAGAGTAGTAATATACCTTTTACTTGAATGTTTGGACATGGTTTTTGAAGTTGAGGGTAGGATATAAACTTCATAGTTGGTGTCACATTTTGGATAATTTATGGATGGAATTGTGAACTGGAATAGTCACTCGTTTTTTATACTATAATTTTCTCACAGATACATAGAGTTGATTAAATGATGGATTATTTATTAGAAAAATGTTATTTGATCATTCTCTCAAGAAAATAATTTTTTATTTCCCTCATGCGGAGTCACTCAAGAAAAGGGGGAAAAATAAAATGGGATAATATTTTTTAAAAATTAATTAAATTAAAGATATATGAAAAATGTTCCCCAAAACTAAACCTTTGTATTTCTAGTCAATAAGGGAGAGAATAGTACAAGTTATGAATACATATTGACTTCATATCTTGTGAATAAATTTAAGGTATTCATGACAAATCCAAAATGGGGAGATTGAAGATCCTAATGGATTGTAATTGTATATTTTTTCAATAATAATTTCATTATGTGTGTTAGATAATGCTGAAATAACTCAAAGAATATGGATAAGATATTTCTCAAATAGGTGATTATAGGAAATTAACAAGGTAGAAGGAGATACTATTTATATATTAGAAGAATTGGATGGATATATTCTAGGGAGAAGTATTAAATTTTATGATTAAAGAGGTGATATTAGTGTATATTATAAGTGTTGAAACCCTTGATATGTACTATCTAAAATGTTTTTAATAGAGTTGTAGTAGTTATAAGCTAGCTACTAAATTCACTAAATAGATTATAGAGAAGGGATTAAAAAATTAAAATATAGTAGGTTTATTGAAGAAACCATTCAAGGATTTTTTTAAATTGATGACTACTACATACATTGAATAATATTTCTTATATAAAGGCTAGAGTTATATGTTATTGAATTGGTAATTATAGGTGTAGTGGTGATATGTGGAAGAACGCTATGAATATTTTATATTCTATTAAAGTCATTGGGTTTGAAGACTAAAAGGGTTGATTAGAATTCATAAACTACCATTGGTATTTGATATTTTTCAGAGTGGTCTCAGAATTCCCTGAGAATATTGGATAATGATCTGAGTTGATTTGAATATATTTTAGAAACCATGTATTGGAAGTGAAAATTTCTCAATCCTGAGATCATATGATTTTTTAAGGGTCATCATAGAATTTCATAATAATTAATGGACAACCCCTGCATTTCGTAATAGTAATCTAGAATAAATGGTAGGAGAAATAAAAAATGTATGGAGTTTTTATAAGGTTATTCGTGGAATTCATTAAAGTAAATTAATAGAATTTTAGGATAATTTATTTAAGGAATTAACTCCATAAAAAATATAAGGTCCATTTGAAAAATCCATAAGAGTCATATTATTTTGTAAGATTCATCTAAAAAACTGCAAGGTCCACTAATAAAAATTATAATGTTCATCATAAAATCATAATCGTCATTGATCCAATGATGTAAGAGTCATTTTTAGATTGATTATAGGTAGAATTAAAAAAAATAAGGACCACATGGAATTGAAAGAGTCATTAGTAAATAATAGGGTTCAATACTCATTTTATATGGGTCATTTTCGGAGTTCATAAGAGTCATTCATAGAGTTCATAAGGGTCATTCAAAGATTTTTTTTGTGAAAGAAATTTGTGAAAATTTTTAAAGGCAATGGATTCATTCACGAGTCATCTTACCGGAGTTAATTACTCTTATAAAAATGAATTGAAGCTAAATTTGAAAATGTCTTAAAGGAAACTATGCCAAGATTGATTCATCTAAACAAATATAAGAGTAATTTGATCACATGAAAATGTTATTTTCTAAATATTTATAATGACATAAACTTTTATTAGAGTTCATAAAAGTAATACGAATGTTTTTAAGGGTTACCTTGAGCATAAAAATTGGAGAAATTTGTTGAGATGAGATTTTTAAAAGATATCGAGAGTTTAAAAAGATATAATTTGGTGGCGTTGTATTTTTTATCAAGTATATTAATCATCATAAATCATATTATTATTCTAACTAAATGATTAAGAATATGATCTTAATTTTTTGAAGTATAATATCTTGTAGTGAAGTTTTTGAATGATATTCAAGATGAATATTATTTTGTATTTTTCAGAGACTATCATTTTGCAAAAGGAAGTTCCACATGAAAATAGTATTTATGTTGTATATTGTTATATAGATTATAGATATTGATTTATTCTGAGTTTTTATGAATTTTTTTGAGAAGAATAATCTAGAGTATCATTCAATAAATTAAATATATATTCAATTGAACTATGATTAAATTGGATTAAATGAGAAGATAGGTATTCTCAGAATACCATTAGAGACAATCACTTATGAGAAGGATGGAATATTATTAAGATCATGAGAGAACACCCATGTAGTTTGGTTGGATAATTATTGAGATTAGTCATCAGGTGTGATTAAATTATTATATATATTAAAAATATAGAAAATATATTCATATTATAATGGAATATAAAATAAGTGAAGAAGAATGAGAAAGGTTGTTACAGAGGGGGAAACCAATTCTATATTCTGGTTGATGATATTTATGGGTATCAATGATGAAGAATCAGATCACATGAATTAGATATTAATTTAGTTTGTCAAAGTAAATTGAATAAGAAGAAGGAAAAGTAGGAACAATGACATGTCCCAATATATACATATCATACAAAAAAATACTAAATAAAGAAATTGAAGAAAAATTGTGAATGTGGTTGACATTGCTTTCTTTTCTAATATGGGTGTTAATATATCTATTTTAGGGAGATACTAGGTTTTTAGAGTCAAGTTTTGTTCAAGTGTTGAGAAAATACATCAATAAAATTCTATAAAATATTCAAGATCTTGGATATTTGAAGAGAAATATTTTCATGGAGATAAATATATTATCAACTAGTAATTGAATACATTATGATAGGAAGGAGATATGTTCATATTGAAGTAGTGACATATGGAATAACATAGAGATATTCTTCATTAGTATAGGGAAGTTTTCTAAACTGGCATGATCAAGTATAATCATGTAATTACTTATCAGGAGATAAAATGATTTATCAAGAGATATAAATAGGTATAGGACGATACATCTCTATCCACTATTATTGGTGATTCATTACAGTGGAAAATCTATGAACCAAGATAATAACTGATCATAACATGGATAAGGATTCCCATATTGGGATAGAACCTAGTTAAAACATCATGTATTACTTTTTTCATTCTAAATTGAATTTATTTGTTATATGTTAGGTAAGACATAAAAATGTATATTTATATCCTAATAAGTAATTTTGGTTCTTATATTGAGAGGGGAGTTTTATGTTTGAAGGGAAAAATAATTCTATCAAATCAGTCACCCTAATTCACCCCCTTAGGGATTGCATGGTTTTTTAGGCTTATCACATCAAATACCCATAATATAAAAATTTTATAAATAAATATTTTATGAATATTTTATAATTTAACATACATTTGGGAAATTCCATAACTAAATTAAATATAACCAATTTATATTTATTTCTAATATGAACTCCTTTATTTTCCCATAATATGGATTTTTTCTTATATATATGATATTGAATGTAATATAAACATTTTATGTTTCATTTATATTATAAAAATAATTAACACAATATAAAATAAAATGTTTAATTTTATTTGAACCATGATCATATCGATTATAAAAACTCACTTTGACATTGTTTACATAATTTCTCATATTAAACCTATAATTTGAACAATTCAAAATAATAATTATGAAGAAATCATAATATTAAATATAAACCGCTTTATATTTTTTCCTTCTTAATTTATAAACCCTTTAAAATCTATATTTATAATTTTAGTATAAAAAATTTATATATAAATTATAAATCATAAAATAAAACAGGAAATTGTTATTTTTAAAATTAATATTTAATATTTTGGAATAATTATTTATAAAATGTTATATAAATATTTAATCATTAATAATAAACCTTCTATAATCAATTAATTTTTTAACGATTTATAAGTTAAAGAAATGTCCCAAAATACTATTTTCTATAATCTATAAGCATTTTACAAACTATTGAAATCTAATTCATAACTGAAAATTATAAAAATATTTTTTTCATTTATATCTTATTCAATGAAATACCACGAATCATATGTTATGATTGATAATCCATAATTCCATAAAACTATTTAATATTTATAAATATTATTTTATGTTTGATAACCAAGACACTGATAGGCATGGGGGCCTATGGGAGATAAATTCATTGCGGTGGGACAACTGTATCCTACGATAGAAAGCTATATAAGATAAACCCCGTGCATGCCAACCTGTGTGAGATTAACATTCAACACCCATGTAATATAAACATAGAACCTGACAGATGTGGCTTATGATAAGTCAATGCATATGAATAACCATCACCTGACATCGGGTTTTAAAATATCACCTATATTATAATAGTGATATATTACTATATTTTTTATATTTATAATAGTATTATCTTCTAATATGATATACCATATCAAATGATATAATACATAAAAAACAATGTATTGAAATATGTCATTACCTTTGATATCCCATATTGTATAGCATACCCCAATAAAAAATTAAGATGTCCAATATTGTAAACCAAGCGGCATAAGAAAATATCAATCATATTTTACTACAAAAATATGATATTGATATAGAATCAAATTTTATTCATCTTAAAAAATGATTATTTTAGAATAAAATGACATGGTATATATCAATTACCACTATTGGGTTCTTAAGGGTCAATTAACACTTAATCAATATTGTTGATTTAATTAGGAACCATTAAACCCAAGATCTATATTTCATAAAATTTAGATAATGTATAATTAAAATAAATTATGTGAATGTGAAACTTTTATTGGCGAATTACACTACTACCATATTAATTCATATGTATTAAAAATATCATTGAGAATCATCCATCTGAATCCCTTCTCCGTAGTGTATCTGAAGGCTAGAAAAAATGAATTGATGCTCAAGAGTGATTAACTTTCTATCAAATATATTCTAATATATATCAAGTTTAATAATAGGAGAAGAAATATATCAATTCATCATGGGTGAAGTTTTTCAAAGAGTTTAAATTTTAATCACACACCCATCACAATGGTAATGGGTCTTAAAGTATCCATTGAGAATGATCCTTGAGGGTTCATACATTAATTTTTAAATTATAAAATATATGAGTAAATTCCGCCTTTGGTTACAAATATTATAACCCTTGACCAACATTGTAACACCCCAGGTAAATAAAGAATATGACATTTTCATATTTATCCATATTTGTGAATAAAATATTGAAATGAATTTAAAGGGGACACTATGCTCTATGGTGTACCCAACACGCAACAACGAGTTTCTTGGGAATCTTACGTTGCACTCTAATAATAAAATAATATTATTTTAAATGGTAGTTAACATGTAGCCGTTGTATTGGAGGGAATGGATAGAAATAACTAAAATATGATTATATATGTTTTTAAATGTTTTTACATTTATCCAATTAAAGCTAAAGGCTTAAAATACGAAAAGAATTCAATTTTAGGCGTATATGCCATAGTTTTCACTAAAGGTTCACTTATCGCCTTTTAATGGAGAACTGTCATTAAATATAGTTTTGATCACTCTTATACATTATTTTGGACCAAATAAAACTCTTATTAAGAATCGGGACATCAAATTTTACTTTGTGTAATTTTTTGGTATTTTTCTGATAAAGTTCATTTTTTAATGAATAGTGTAAAATGTTGGGTATTTTAATTCAAAACCCCTTTTTAATCTAATTTATTTATATGATTAGATTATCTTTTGAATTGGTTTTAAAGTTAAATTAGAATATATTTTTACCATTAAATCTAATAGTGGTCTTTGGAATTAATTTCACTTTGAAATCAGACTTAAACTAGTGTCAATCTTTTAATACTTATTATTTCATTAAAACACGCTATTTGCTCTGACAGCGGGAATTAATTATTAAATTAATTAATGTGACTTATATTTTTTGAATTTTGTAAAATAGACTTCATTTTTGAATTCATAATATCAAATATAGCTTAGGGTAAATTTTTGGTAATTTTCTAAAAAACTTCAATTTTTGATGAATAGTGAAACCACTAAGTGGTACTTATAAAGACCGATTTTCTGTTTAAATGAAATTTTGCCATCATTGTGTTTTGAATTTCAAAAATCCGACATACATGGTTGTCATTATGAAGTAAAATGCGGTTCAATGAGATTATAATAATTTTTTGGTGAATAGTAACTTATTAAGTTCTTAATCGCGATTAGAGGTAATTAGTGTAGTTTAAGGTAAATATAATGTTTTAATAATATGAAATGAACTTGACACATGTCCTAACCTCATTGTATGTGTCATGGCCGACCAAGACAAGCCATGAGTCAACTTGTGGACCCCATGGAGACACATTGGTTGGGAAATGACATAAATAACTTTTTATTTAATGTAAAAGTAAAAATGACACAAACATAATATGTTTTACGAAAACAATTTTTACATGGGGTTATAAAGATCCGATATTTGATTATAAATAGTCATTGGAAAGATAAAAAGATTTCCAACATCATAGTATTTTGTTTATAATTTTTAGACATTAAATAAATTAAATTATTTATGACATAATAATGGTGCAACGATGACATCATTATTTGACGATTTAAATAAAATGGAAAGATAATGTAAAATCTATAAACTACACATGTCCAAAACTTATTGGATGAGTGGATTTCGAACCCTTATCACCTTATCCACGAATTATATCAATGTGGGACCTTTTAAAACCGAAAAAAATTTCAAAATAAGTAATATTTCTTTACTTTTCAAAAGTGCCCCTCCTCTCCACTTATAAAAGGCCCCCACCTCTACCTCATTTCACACACTCCTCAAGCCTTTGGCTCGGCCAAACCCTGCCCATTTACTCTCTCCACATCCCTCTCCTCATCCTAGAGGATTCCCTTTGGGCAGAATCCTTTCAGAGGAAGCCTTTAGGCTCAAATCAAAAGGAGTTACACTTTTAAAGGACGTTAAAGAACGATCGAGTCAAGTCGGACCCGAGGTAAGGGACTTCGTCTCAATCTCCTTTCATTGAGGAATATTTCGTTTTATACACAAATTTCTTTTATATGGTGTATAAACCCCTTTGACTTTTACTTTTATACAAAAGGAATCTTTTTCTACGAAGCATTTTACAAAACGACAAAAAAGAATGTTTTTTTAACGTACGCGGTGACAACGACCTTTTCCGCCGCCGCGAGTATTATTTGGTCTTTGGATTTCTCAACAAGCTATAATGTTTTTAGAATAAAATAAATACCATATACTCTTTTATGTATTTTGGTATTGAAAATGGTTTTGAAAAATGATTCTATTATGTCAATATGTTTATGATATATTGTGATTGAAATGTGGAAATGTTATCATTCCTTTATATTGGTTTTATGTTTTATGATTTTATATTGGTACTTGGACATTTTAACGGGTGGTTACATTATAAACCATATGACGGGTGGTGCCGTGAATACCAGGATGGGTGGTTACGTTATAACCTCCAATGCATTGGGTATGGAAGTCGGCCGTATGGCTATTCCATTAAGTATGTTTGTAAATTGGCCGTATGGCTATTCCATTAAGTGATATGTGTGGGAGTCGACCGTATGGTTATTCCACTTAAGTATGTTTATGTCCCAAGTTACCTTTATATATGTTATGTGTTCTTTTTATGGATTTTTATGGTAATCCTTTGGTTACAAAAAGGTAAGTAATGATACTTTATTCAGTGAAGAGTTTTTACTACTTCATGTAGGAGAAAAGTATTACATTGATAAAGTATTCATGGTTTACTTGTTGTTTTGAAAAACTAACAGTTTTCATTATTTGTGTATCCCTTACTGAGCTTCTTATTCTCATCCCAAGTTTTTGATATATTTTTCACAGGACTTAGCGTGGAATAGGGTCAAGGATGGGATCAAGGGAAAGTCATGCTACCTAAAACATGGAACTATACATGTTTCTTTTAAAGAGTTTTTATTTTATGGAAATTTAGTAGAAGCGACTACTTTGTAATCTTTTGAGATGTAATAGTTATGTCCAAATTCTCTAAAACTCTAAACCTGAAAAGATCCTCAATGTGAATTACTCATTTAATTCAATATTAAGTAAGGTTTAAGGCTGGGGCCTTATAGTTGGTATCAGAGGTCGGTTTAGATAACTTTAGAGGTTAGGGTATTCTTTAAGCATAAGTGACATTACCATAATGGTTAGGATTTCAGACAGAGTCCTAGTTTTAGATAAAGTGAATGAGTAAGAATATATTAGTGTTTATCTTCCTCATTAGTACGTGATGGTTTTGTTGTTATACTCACACTGACCCTTTTTGGTTTTAGTAAATGGCTGGATCTAGCAGGCACCAAGGTAACGGTGGATGTGAAGGAAACTGTGACAGTTTTCTGAGCGAGCAACTGAATGATATGGGGGCTGTAATGAGAACTCTTGTGTTTATCCTCAACCAACTATCTGGAGTCATGATTGACCACCTAAACCTTGGAGATTTCTCTAAGGCATCATATTTGCATGAAAAAAATACCTACGGAAGTACATGTAGTAATCATAAAGGTAGGTGTGTTCATGAACCTATGTGTCAATGATGTGGAAATAAACACCTAGGAAAATGTTACAAAGGGACAGAAATATGCTATAGATGTGGAAATGAAGGTCATAAAGCACGAACCTGCCATGGAAAAAGGAAGCATCCAGTTGACTCGTGGAAAGGGAAAGATGTTCTTTCTGAGGGATCAATTGAATGTTTTAAATGTGGTGTGCATGGTCATTATGCAAACACATGTCCTATGAAGAAGTTCCATGAATGGGATCACCAAGATCATACAAATACTCATTTACCAATACCTAATGCCATTCCGATTGAGGATGGAGAAACTGAAAATGACCAATCAAAGGTATGTATTATTTCATGACTATTGTTTTCCTATTTTGGAATCTTAGGATATGATTCATGATTTTGTTTGTAGGAAAGAGGTATTTCGGAATAAGTTGGAAAGGAATGGTTAATGGATCATGAAGAATGTTGAATGAGTAAGATGTCAACATATAAGGGCTTCAAGAGTTATGGTGAAATTCTTAAGAGTATTAAGTCTCTTTTGGTGATGGGGTTACATTAGAAGACTTTTTATATTATGTGTAACCCTGATGTTTAATATAGGCAAATTTTATTCATGGAATAGTTATCTTTTCTTTTTTGGACATAGTTATAAAGAACCATTTGGGTTTATATGACCCTTACTTTTGAGGTAATTATGGGTTATTATATGATATGCTGGAAAATGAAAGGCATGAGATAAACTTGAGGTTAAAATATGTTATGATCATTTTTGATGATTTTATCTCTTTTTGGGGAATGATTTAAGAATTATATAGTTTTGGAAAAAGGACAACACGCAGACTGTGTGACAACCCGTCGCGTCGGACAATGTTGCGGGAATCGAACCCACAACCAAAGTGCGACTGGCATTTATCGCCTACCACTGGACTACATGAAGTCCCTGGTTAGTTTGACTGATTCTTTCTAGTTATATGATTTTATCAATTAAGAGTAAGTTGATTTTGGGTTATTTATGAAAATGATTAACCTATCATGGAGGATATGTGATTAGGTTAATTACTTTTCAATACGAGACTTTAGGAGCAACAGATGTTGTTTTGAAATAAAATGTTACGATTTAACTTGGAAGACTATGTGACTAAATCCTTCAAATTTTTGGGTTTCAATCTTAGATTGGTTTACTTTGAGGAATTTTATGGACAAATTGTTGATCGAATGGTCCGCGTTGAACTTTGGGTTTTGTTGGACAAATTTTGGAGATTAAAAATAGATTTTCTTTTTAATGGCTTATCCTTTTCTGGATTATCTGACCTTGTACTAACCTTTTTGGTTTTGGTTTTGGTTAAAGCCTAAAGACATGGGATGTATATAGTTATCTTTTGTGGATTAGGTGATTCTCTAGAAGTTGATTATAGTACTCTTAATGCGAACAAGTCACCCTAAATACTCGTCTTTTGAAAAAAATATGAGTTTGATTAAGGAATCTAGTAAAAGTTGAAAGTCAACATGATAAGTGATTATGTTTCCTTATGAATAACTTCCTCAATAAAAAGTAACTTAAAACAAAAATGTTGTCTATTAACTTTTCCTACTGGGGAACCCAACACCGTTTAACCCATCACAAGTTTGTGATTTTCTTATTGTTAACTTTCTCCTAAACATGTTTTCTATCACTCTCCATCAGAACATGACTCTATGTTTCCTCCTCCATGTCCATATTTTCATACTTGGAATCCAAGTATGGGTTAACTCGGGTGACCCCTGTGCTTATCTTTCTTTATTTTAAAGTGATTTTTTTACCGAATCTTGTTCCTATGTGGGACGTTCAAGGATGTTTCCAAGCGCAATTTTAAAATTGCGAGGACGCAATTCCCAAAAGGGGGGAAGGATGTAACACCCCAGGTAAATAAAGAATATGAAATTTTCATATTTATCCATATTTGTGAATAAAATATTTAAATGACTTTAAAGGGGACGCTATGCTCGATGGCGTACCCAACACGCAACAACGAGTTTCTTGGGAATCTTACGTTGCACTCTAATAATAAAATAATATTATTTTAAATGGTAGTTAACATGTAGCCATTGTATTGGCGGTAATGGATAGAAATAACTAAAATATGATTATATATGTTTTTAAATGTTTTTACATTTATCCAATAAAGGCTAAAGGCTTAAAATACGGAAAGAATTCAATTTTAGGCGTATATGCCCTGGTTTTCACTAAAGGTTCACTTATCGCCTTTTAATGGAGAACTGTCATTAAATATAGTTTTGATCACTCTTATACATTCTTTTGGACCAAATAAAACTCTTATTAAGAATTGGGACATCAAATTTTACTTTGTGTAATTTTTTGGTATTTTTCCGATAAAGTTCATTTTTTAATGAATAGTGTAAAATGTTGTGTATTTTAATTCAAAACCCCTTTTTAATCTAATTTATTTATATGATTAGATTATCTTTTGAATTGGTTTTAAAGTTAAATTATAATATATTTTTACCGTTAAATCCAATAGTGGTCTTTGGAATTAATTTCACTTTGAAATCAGACTTAAACTAGTGTCAATCTTTTGATACTTATTGTTTCATAAAAACACGCTATTTGCTCTGACAGCGGGAATTAATTATTAAATTAATTAATGTGACTTATATGTTTTGAATTTTGTAAAATAGACTTCATTTTTGAATTCGTAATATCAAATATAGCTTAGGGTGAATTTTTGGTAATTTTCTAAAAAACTTCAATTTTTGATGAATAGTGAAACCACTAAGTGGTACTTATAAAGACTGATTTTCTGTTTAAATGAAATTTTGCCATCATTGTGTTTTGAATTTCAAAAATCCGACATACATGGTTGTCATTAAGAAGTAAAATGTGGTTCAATGAGATTATAATAATTTTTTGGTGAATAGTAACTTATTAAGTTCTTAATCGCGATTAGAGGTAATTAGTGTAGTTTAAGGTAAATATAATGTTTTAATAATATGAAATGAACTTTACACATGTACTAACCTCATTGTATGTGTCATGGAAGACCAATACAAGCCATGGGTCAACTTGGGGACCCCATGGAGACACTTTGGTTGGGAAATGACATAAATAACTTTTTATTTAATGTAAAAGTAAAAATGACACAAACATAATATGTTTTACGAAAACAATTTTTACATGGGGTTATAAAGATCTGATATTTGATTATAAATAGTCATTGGAAAGATAAAAAGATTTCCTACATCATAGTATTTTTTTTATAATTTTTAGACATTAAATAAATTAAATTATTTATGACATAATAATGGTGCAGCGATGACATCATTATTTGACGATTTAAATAAAATGGAAAGATAATGTAAAATATATAAACTACACATGTCCAAAACTTATTGGATGAGTGGATTTAGAACCTTTTTCACCTTATCCACGAATTATATCAATGTGGGACCTTTTAAAACCGAAACACATTTTCAAATAAAGTAATATTTCTTTACTTTCCAAAAGTGCCCCTCCTCTCCTCTTATAAAAGTCCCCCACCTCTACCTCATTTCACACACTCCTCAAGCCTTTGGCTCGGCCAACCCCTGCCCATTTACTCTCTACACATCCCTCTCCTCATCCTATAGGATTCCCTTTGGGCAGAATCCTTTCATAGGAAGCCTTTAGGCTCATATCAAAAGGAGTTACACTTTTAAAGGACGTTAAAGAACGATCGAGTCAAGTCAGACCCGAGGTAAGGGACTTCGTCTCAATCTCCTTTCATTGAGGAATATTTCGTTTTATACACAACTTTCATTTATATTGTGTATAAAACCCTTTGAATTTTACTTTTATACAAAAGGAATCTTTTTCTACGAAGCATTTTACAAAACGACAAAAAAGAATGTTTTTTTAACGTACGCGGTGACACCGACCTTTTCCGCCGCCGCGAGTATTATTTGGTTTTTGGATTTCTCAACAAGCTCTAATGTTTTTAGAATAAAATAAATATCATATACTCTTTTATGTATTTTGGTATTGAAAATGGTTTTGAAAAAGGATTCTATTATGTCAATATGTTTATGATATATTGTGATTGAAATGTGGAAATGTTATCATTCCTTTATATTGGTTTTATGTTTTATGATTTTATATTGGTACTTGGACATTTTAACGGGTGGTTACGCTATAAACCATATTACGGGTGGTGCCGTGAATACCAGGATGGGTGGTCACGTTATAACCTCCAATGCATTGGGTATGGAAGTCGGCCGTATGGCTATTCCATTAAGTATGTATGTAAATTGTCCGTATGGCTATTCCATTAAGTGATATGTGTGGGAGTAGACCGTATGGTTATTCCACTTAAGTATGTTTATGTCCCAAGTTACCTTTATATATGTTATGTGTTCTTTTTATGGATTTTTATGGTAATCCTTTGGTTACAAAAAGGTAAGTAATGATACTTTATTCAGTGAAGATTTTTTACTACTTCATGTTAGTGAAAAGTATTACATTGATAAAGTATTCATTGTTTACTTGTTGTTTTTAAAAACTATAATTTTTCATTATTTTTGTATCCCTCACTGAGCTTCTTATTCTCATCCCAAGTTTTTGAAATATTTTTCACAGGACTTAGCATGGAATAGGGTCAAGGATGGGATCAAGGGAAAGTCATGCTACCTAAAACATGGAACTATACATGTTTCTTTTAAAGAGTTTTTATTTTATGGAAATTTAGTAGAAGCGACTACTTTGTAATCTTTTGAGATGTAATAGTTATGTCCTAATTCTCTAAAACTCTAAACCTGAAAAGATCCTCAATGTGAATTACTCATTTAATTCAATATTAAGTAAGGTTTAAGGCTGGGGCCTTATAAACATATTATATCATTCATTTCAGTTAATAAGACAAAATCATATATTTTTTTGTTTATATTTTGATGTCAACTCATTAAAAATCAATTGGCAGTAGCATGATATCAAATTTCATGATTTTACAATAATCCCATCATCAAGTTATATGATATACCTTGAATACATGAATACTTTTCTCAAATAAATGCTTATATATTCATATAATCTATAGTATTTAGGGATTTTTTATAATAATATCATGATTGTAATATTAAAATTAATTCATCAGTGTTAAACATTACTCTAATATTTGAGACCATGACTCTTAGTGTCCTGAAAATTAGTTATACTAACAACTTATTATTATATTATATCTCATAATAGATACCACTAGAATGTGGTGGTGGATGACTAATATTTTTAAAATATATTAATATTTTAGTCTTATTAGTGTCACTTTATATTTTATAGGTTTTATTATTTCGTCTAAAATAGATGAATCTTAGTCAGTTATACATATATAGGATTTTCCACTTGATATATGGTGAAATGTTTCCTCAATAGACTTTCAGCCTTTTTATATAATGGTTGATGGAGGTAAGAGTGTTTTTATTATATATGATACCTACTATAAAATAGCTTCTATATCAATTGAATAGATTTAAAAATGTTTATGTGGACTTTAATGACCAAAGTTATTAGTTTAAATGTTTTTAATGTATATAGGTTTTTAAATGGATTATATAGATGTGATATCATATGTTTTTATGCTAGAAAACTCATGGTTAGTAAAATTAGAATAATAAATAATAGCTCATTTAAAAATTAGTTAGTATTGATAAAAACATATTGATTAGTGAATATGGATGAGTTTAATGATTTAAGAGTATATTAACTTATATATTGTGATGTGAATGTGTTACTAGATTAAATACATTGTTAAATGTTGGAAATATTCAATAAAATAAGGGAAGTGGTTTTTTAATTAATTTTAATCACCAATTGGCAGAACCTTGGGTGTTATCAGGTTGTAAAATGAGTTATAGAAATGCAATAATTGATTTGGGTGAAGGATAAGTAGATAATTAGTATTTAACTTTGTGATAAGTCGTGCAATGAGTAGTTCCTCGCAAGGAGATAAATAGATGTTAATGAAACAGTTGAAGTGACTATTTATGATTATTTTATTAATCATCATAACATTATTTTGGGGAACTCTATAATATTTTGTTTCATTTATTTTTTTATGGAAGACAATCATTCTTATTTTTATATCACGCTATGTTCCTTGATTTTATTACTAATCAATATGATATCTCTTATATCACTTCCAAGTACTCCCCTATGAAGTGAAAGCCATGATTAAGGATGAGTTTATAAATGATTAATTAAATATAAATGAATATGATGTTGACCCATTATTGATTTCAATTAGTCTCTATTTTACTCAAATTGTAGGATGGGTTATGATGTAATATTGTATTGTTATGTTTTTTCTTGTTATATATTCTCATTACTAAGATAGTGGCGTTATTATGAGATATATTGATGATTATGTTGGTTTTTAATATTTTAAGAAGCATTTTATGAGGATATTTTTTATGATCATGTAGTTTTAGATGAATCATATTGAGGTTTCTTCTTAAACTTGAGGATATTTATGGTCATTTAAATATTAATAGATACGTTTAATGAGATAAAGGGGGAACTTTTAGGAAAGTCACACATTTTTTGTAGTTATATTTTTTAATATTATGAATATGTATCTTGATTTTTAATAAATATATTGTTTTGAACATAGTAAGTGTTTTCATGTTATTATCCTAATTACATATCTATTAAGATAAGAGTTAAGTTTTCAGGTTTTATATTATCGGTAAGTTAACCTTTTAATTTTTTAATGACTGTAGTGATGTGTTGTATGGATTATTTTGTCACAAACCAATCATGAGACCATGATGATTCATTTTTTGTTTTTTATTATAGTGACCCATGGTTTTTACACACATTATTACATGATTTTATGCATAATTAACCATTAAATACAAACCGAGTATCATAAAGTCTGGTTTATATGGAATATTAGGTACATAATTAGAAAGTAGGAAACAAAAATGAAAACATAATTTATTTAATCGAGATAATGATATCATAACTTCATTTTACCTCTTATATATTAATAATATAACCTAGGGAATACATTAAAAAAGGGGTGATCTAAAAAGACCAATAAGGGATTGAAATAAGAATAAAGCATATCACATGGGTTATAAGACATAACATGATGACATAAAATGGAATGTAAGATAAATAAACATATGGAATCATAACATGTAGAACATAATATCATTTAATAATGGCATCATTGTAATGTTGTAGCAACATACAACTTGACATAAACATGATTCAAAGCTAACTACCAACACAATATCACATGGTGTATGAATTCCCACAAAGGAATTAGGTTTAGTCCCTATCTCAACATGACATCTCATGGGACTAAACATTACCCAATACATTGGAGGGTTATCTAGGTTCACCCATCAAAACATTTTCTTGAATATGTGTACCACATAAATAATCAAACATTGGGAATAAACATAAGGGTTACCTATGGAAAGAAGTTTGTGTCGTAATATTTTCATAAAGCATAACCAAGGGAATATCATAATGGTGCCCATGAAATAATGGATTAAAATCAAACATGGAAATTAATAAAGGAAAATATTCATATATAATGATAAATTATGTCCAATTGAATTAAAAAACATGTAAAAAGAGTGTTTAATAAACTTTGGAAATGATTCTCTTCAGTGCGGTTTAAGGGAAACTATAAAAGAGTCTTTACAGCAGACAAAAGAACAATTATTTTAATAAAACATGAAATGAAAAAAGATAGTTTTAATGATAAAAATATTTATTTTACAAAAAATTGTTTTATTAAAACAAATTATGAAGTGTACTTGGAAATGGGTAAAAAAATTGGGAGGTTCCCTTTAATTGGGCTTGCTTATCGAGAGGTATTGAAAAGGGAACCTTATAAAACAAGTATTTAAACATAAAATAAAGAAATAATAGAGGTAAATATGTATATGAAATACAGACATATTTT
This sequence comes from Viscum album, assembly GCA_963277665.1. Taxonomy (NCBI): domain Eukaryota; kingdom Viridiplantae; phylum Streptophyta; class Magnoliopsida; order Santalales; family Viscaceae; genus Viscum; species Viscum album. The sequence continues at coordinate 1,316,369,171 of OY728128.1, read as the reverse complement.
AGGAGGAGTGTATAATAAAAAATAAGAATTAAATTGGGGTAAATATAGAGAAAATGTAACGCAATGGAAAAAATGGGGGTTTAGAGAGAATCACATGCCTTATCTCCAGAAGTGTTTTTCACTTATACATAATGTTATAGATAATAAAATTATATCAATTAATTAATTAATTTAGAACAACATATACATTTATTTTATTTATTATAGTTTTATTAATTTAATTTATGGACTTTTTGATGATTTATATGATTCAATTCTGTCTTTCTGGAAGCATTCGTTTCAGGGTTTTATGATTGGATCCCTTGAGTTTAATTATGGGGGTCCGTATCAAATAAATGAAAAACTCTAGAAGCGGAAGTTTATGATATTTATGAACCTAAATAATTTTAAACAGTCCCATATATAATTTTTTTCTTATATTATAATGATTCATTAGATAACATTTCAATAATGAATGTTAGTTTATTATGGTGAATTTTAGATTATCACAAACTAGTTTTTTTTTAATATTATCTATATATACTAGTTACAAAACCTAAAAATAGTTGTAATATACATTTTAAAATCTGGTTTAACCATTATTATATTTTTATGACCATCTATAAATGCGGTAAAATATAATGAAAAATAGTCATCTACGAAGGTGCTGAATCGATATGTCACAGAAAATGTTTTCATTTTTAAGATAAAAAAAAGAAGATAAGATATTTTATGATAAATATCCCATTAACCTAATAAAATTGTAGTATATAAATTATACTTAATTTATCATGTTACTTTGGATAGGTTTTGAGGCAAGGATAATAAAAGAAAAGAAATTAGAAGAGAAAGAGGGGGGGATTACCTCTTGAGTGTTGTCTCCTTGAGAATATACTTAAGGAACTTGGAAATGGTCTTTGGGTGAGACCAACAGGTCCCAGACTTGGGTAAGAGTTTTGGGAGAGAAATTGGTTAGAATATTATCAATATCCTAGTATTATAATGTGTGTGGAGAATTGGTGGTGAGGGGTGGTGTTTATGGTGGGAGGAGAGGGGTGTTTTTTATTATTTTTTTATTTTTTTATTTTTTTGGCTCAAGATTATAAATAGTGTTGATTCCTAGGACTAAGTATGGTAAATAGAGATTTTATGTTAGATATAATTTCCACTTACATCATAAATGCCTCAACCATGACTCAAAAATACATTTATTTACTTGTACTATTAAATACCGTAAATTAACGTATTTCACTATTCACCAAAAATTAAACTATTTTAGAAAAATCCCAAAAATTCACTATGAATTTTTCTTGATGTGTAGATTTAAATATTGGGATAAATTTTAAGAAATTTTTTTTTTGGCTTGATAAATTCAATTTTTAATTAAAATCATCATTTATTTGATAAAAAAAGATTTTAATATTATAACCGATTTTTTTACACTTTGATAAATTAATCAAGGTATCATAAAAATATCTTATAACCATAAGAAAAAAAATGTAAATTTATTAATTTATTTATGAAAATAAATTTTATTTTAATCATTATTTTAAATAAAAAAATTATATATACAAATTTATGTTTTACAGAAATATCAACACTTAATTTATCATTTTTAAAACATTTATTTACTAATATCATGATATAATATTTCATATTTTCAACTATAAGATACTTAAATTTTATTTATACTTTCATAGGTTAGGTTACTACTCTATTGGTCATAATATTATTCCAAATGGTCATATTACTATTCCAACAGTCAAGTTACTATTCCATCGGTATAGGTTCCTTAATTTCTAGAAATACCTCTTATTTAATTCATTCTTCATTTATAAAGTTTTTTAGTGTTATATAGGTGATTTTATGTGATTTATACTATATGAAATAGTTATAAGTGGGTATAAAAGTTTGGGTCATTATAGTTAACGGTTAATTTCTCCATCTATTTCTATATTATTTAGGTACTGGCCTATGTGGAATTCAAGATAGATAATCATTCATATATGAGGTTATATTTAATGTGAAATGAAGTTTACATTGATTCAAATTAGATGCATAATTCTTTATTGGGGATTAGGAATATATTGAAGCATCATATATGTATTCTTATTCTATTACATCACAATCCATGGATTTGAAGTATTATATGTGAGTGGTTATATGGTGTGGAATTACATTAGATGGTGGTAAAAAATAATATGTACTTTATTGAAAATTTATTAGTATGAAATTACCAACTTGGTAGAGTCTTTTAGTAAATATTTCTTATGTGATATGTTTTGAAAGATAAAAAAAATTAATAACACTTTTACATTGATTCCCAAAAAAAGACAAACAGAAAATCTAGAATTTTTTTAAATTTTGGCATATGTTTTCATGAATAAAACAACAAAAAAATCCACCTGGGTTGGTGGTTAGGCTAAGTATGCCACCAAAATTCCACCTCTAATAGGATAATGGCTGAGGACTAGAACCAAGTATGAATTTCACACAACATGCAAGATATTTCATTAATTAACATACAAAACCACATACTTCCATACAAGATATAATAATAATTAAATAAAAATAAATAAAATAATAAAAAAAATATAAATACATGTGATTAACAATAATCATTCACATATTATTAAAACATGATACTAAATAAAGTAAAGGGGAAAACATAAGCTTACTATTTAAGTGTAGAACAACCTAGAAAAAATGTAAAATAAGTTTCCTCGATACACAACTCCGGACATGAGTATAGTCCTGCACCCAACACCTCTAAAAACCACTGAGATCCTACTCTACAAATACTATGTTCTTCATAATCACTACCAAACTACTCATCATCTTCATAATACATAAAATGTGTTGATAAAACACCCATGTAAGGGTGATTTTATATATACCAAGTTGGACACCCTAAAAACCAAAAAGGATAAATAGAAAGACATGTAATTTTATAACTGAAAAGTTGATGATAACCCAGATATTATTTTAATATAGAAAACTTGATATTTAAAATAGTCCCTCTCTCCACATCCCAACTATACTAAGATCAGACACCATGAACAACTGAAGAAAATAAGCTACCCAGCTTTAACAAACTTATATCAGCTATCAGAATCAATAGTGGGGGCCCACATGTTATAAAGGTATTGAGTGTTGAATGATAGAGTATTTACCTCATGGGAAGGACTGAACCTTATTAAGCAATGTTGAATGAGGGAGTACCAAACTCCATAGATATAGGACATGCAACCCATTAACGGAATATTTTGTGACTTTATCATCCACGTGGGGGACTTTTGAGTTATCTAGGTCAAGGGTGCATGAACATCATACCCAAAACTAAAATTATTGTTCCCCAAGTAATGTGGATATGTATTGAACTTTGTAAATAATTCATGGTACATGTTCTCTAACATCAACATATAGCTAGGGGAGTACCCAACCTTATTCTTACTCAGAATATCTCACCCAAACCCATTCATTTTCCTTATGGATATAAATAACGGAAATTTATAAAAATAGAAATTTTCCTCAACTTTTACCTTAAATAGTATTTTAACATCATGATCGATATAAAAAACACATGAGATACAATCCACTTTCCTAAAAATGAAATAGAGACAAAAATATGTGAAAATTCTCACAAAAAAACTCATATTAGATTATGATCCTCTAGGGATTTAAACTATTTTCGAGGTAATATGTACCACTAAATTATAATTATATAATATATAAATATCATTTTGACATAAATAAACATTTCATTGTCAACACCTCCACACCACAACCCAAACTCATGTTTTAGTCATCAGGTACCAGGTTCATAGTGCAGCTCATCCATAGAAGTGTGATTCTCTAAACTAATTATAAAAATTATTTGGATGGGGTAATAATGGTGTAACCTAGTGTGTTTAAAAATGATTCACCATATCAAAAACTAAAAAAAATTGAGATCATGAGTTCCTGTATAACATACCCTCTCATGACATAATATGACTCTAAATAGAACAATCTCATTGTTATCGTCATTTTTCCAGTATTATCGTCACCATATCACACATATGGTGTCGTGAATCATCACTAATGACAACCATATTTAGGTATAGATACCTATATTTTGTTGAACTATAAAGATAAAGGATTAATGGAGAGTAATTCTTAGTAATAGTATTCATTACTCAATATAGAAATTTTCATAAGGTATCAATTAAAAAATTGATTTTTTTCATAAATAAAAGGGACTTTATAGTGATGAAATTCTAAGGGAAAGTTGAATTGATTGTAAACAAGATTGTAGAAAAGGATCAAAATAATATAAAAAAATAATGGAGCATAAGATAATAAATGAGTCCATCTTTAGAAACCACTCATCAAAATTGAAAAAATCTATACTACAAAAGTTCCCAGAGATCACCATAATATCATTATTCATCAAAGAACCATCATGGGTAACTGGGAATCCAAAATTATACTACTAATGGTTTTATAGTCAAGTGAAAAACGAAAAATTGAGATAGAGAAAAGAGGTTCAGTCAATATTTATAATGAAAATCATGGCTGACCCAATCATGTCACAATATATATTTTTGTGATACAATTGTTTTATAGTAGGACCAGGTCATGACATAATAATACTATAACCATTAAGGTACTAAATCATCCAATATCTAAAAACCATTATTTTTCGAAATCCTTTACGACTCCCCGTTAAACTTTTTCAACTCCCACAACATGAAGTGGCTCAACCACATTGTGATATAACATAAGGTGTCATAACAAAATCCTTAAACCTATGGTAGTCATAGTATTACCCTAAAGTATCCTTGATCATACCCTAAAAACCCTTTTAAATCGAACTAAACACCATCATAGAATTCCTCATATGTAAGATTAACTCACAATCACTTAAAATATATATTCCACAGCCTATAACACTAAGGAACAACACTAACCATAACTGCATAACTCCACATATCATGCTAAAAATAAATCCTTCAACATAAAAATTTAAAGGATTAAAATGAAAAATTATAGATCATTCCATCCTCCCTACATTAAAAGATTTTTGTCCCTAAAAATAATGACTCTTATAAAGAGGTGGGGGTAATAAACCTATATCTGACCCTTGAATTCCCACAAAATCTTCCAAAGCATCCAATGATACCACAGTTATGTAAATATGATATTTCTTAACCATAGAGGGTCCTCTATTGTTGGTCCTTGATCATGATCAAGTACTCCATGAAGGTAGAGGCATACTCAACACCCAATTCACCCTAGTTTATAATCTGTCAGAGATCATAGGAACATCTCTCTAACTATGACATGTAGAAGATGTTGTGAACCCGATCAAATAGTGGGGGTAAAACAATATAGTAACAAACCTCTCCCACAGAAATTAGATCTAGAAATTTTGGATGAACCTTGAGGATGGATTAATTCTTTAACCAAATATCTATAAACTAAATTGAGGATAGATATTCAAGGACATGATCTCCCCCATAAAACTCTAAAGGCCTCTTTTATCAGTCCGCATTATATTTTTGATAGTTCCGGGATGTCCTCATTTTCACCCAAAACACTTGTACCTTTCCCATCATCAATCATACAAACTATAGCCCCATAATTGATTACTCACAAATCTATGTGCAAAAAAATAATGTCCTATAAGATCTCCTATATAGGGCCTAACAGGTGTTATATTAATAGTATAATGATAATTGTTTTTGTATGTGAACTCTATTATGGGTTAGTGATCCTCCAAGCTCTCGAAATAACCAAACACATAATCCCATGAGTTATCCTTGAGAAAATAAATGTTTCACTTACTCTATATATCCTTTTGAACATGGAAAACCATTATCAATCGCAATTATTTCCTGAATTCCTCATAAAATCTCCTATAAGACTATAACATAAATTAATCATGTTGACTAGAAAATATCATCAAGGTTGTCCCATAATATTGGATAATATCATCCGTGTAAAATAATCATAATATCTTCATAAAACTTTTCTCCCATATCAGAGGAAAGTGGTTTTATTTTTTTATTCGATTGAAATTCTCTCGGACTGAGTTGTTACCCTTTACTTAATGTGGAATTATGGGCATGAAGTCTGCCAATATACCATCCCACTTCCACTTTTTAACATTAATGGGATGGTTTAAACCTGCTAGAAACTAATGTTTCTTCTTTACGTGGTCAAATTTGTGACACTATGATATGAAATTAGCAACAATTTTCTTCATACATCAGCACAAAAAAATTTAATGAGATCACGATACTTAATTTCAACACCTAGATGAACCAGTTGGGTGGAAGTGTCAAACTCAATTGGAGCCTCCTTACATAGTATAATAAGGAATACTATACACCATTCAAAGAGGATAACATGAACCCAAAATTTAGAGAATCCATCTAGTCACTACGGGAAAAATGGGTATTTGCGACGGGTCATTTGCGACGGGATCCCGTCGCAAATAGCCTTTTGCGACGGGGGCCCGTCGTAAATCGCATGTTGCGGAAAACGCCGTCGCAACAACAATTATTTGCAACGGGCCCGTCGCTGAATCTATTATTTGCGACAGGGATCCTTCCCCTCGCAAATAATACTCTGTATATTTGTAAAATCTTTTAAAAAAAGTAATTCTGACGGGCCCCGTTGCAATTGCTTTTTTAAAAGAAAAAAATAAAAACTATTATTAAATTATTTTAATGGATATAATAATAATATTATTTGCGATGGGCATAGTATCTCGTCGCAAATACTATAAAAAAATAAAAATATTATTAATAAATTATTTTATTTAATATAATAATAATCCAATTATAATTCAAAAATAAAAAATAATAAAATATTAATAAATGATTTTAATAAATATAATAATATAATTATAATTCACAAATAAAAATAATAAATTATTAATAAATTATTTTAATTTATATAATAATAATAGAATTATAATTCAAAAATAAAAAATAATATAATATTAATAAATGATTTAATTAATATAATAATATTAGAATTATAATTCATAATTAAAAAATATATTAATAAGTTATTTTAATTAATATAGAAATAATAGAATTATTTTAGATTCAAATATTAAAATAATTCAAATGTTACAAAAAAATATAATTAAATTATAATATTATAAAATTTTAATATATATATATAATTTAATATTATAAAATATAAATAATATTATTATTCATATTAATATTGTTATTTCAAAATATAATATTATTAATATTTTATAATGAGACAGAAACTACGAATAGAAAAAAATTCATATTTTGATTTAACAAACTTTATAACATAAAAAAAAACTCTAATCTGAAGAAGGGGGAGGGGGGATATGCAGATGTGGGTGGAGGAAACTCCATCCCTAAAGCATGAGTGAGTCGGCGCATGTACTCCATCTGCTCCTGGTGCTGCTACTGCCACCGACTCATCTGCTCTTCGTACAACTGCTGCTGGCGTCGACGCTCCTCCTTATGATGTTGCTGCTGCTGACGCATCTGCTCATGCTCCTGTCGGATACTCTCTATCAATGCAGTCTGAGATCGCAACTGATCCTCATACTGTGTAGCAGAAGAAGATGCACGAGCTCCTCTCGAGCTGGACGCCGACATCGCAGCACTGCCATAATAATCTCCGGGAGTCAGTCGAGAGCTAATACCAACTACCCGGCCCTTCTCGAAGGAATACTAGGTGGCCGGCATCCATGACGCCTCATCAAACTGACGGCCAATGGTCTGATCTGATGACTCGGCCTGACTCTCAGGCCGGGTCTGTGATGCTGCGGCCTCTTATGACTCCTGTAGTTTCACTTTAAAATTAAAATTGTAAATATATTATATGCAGTTAATTTTTAAACTTGAAAACAAATAATACTGACCATGATGTGATGCTGACAATCACCTCTGAGCTCCCCAGTAGCAGGATCACTATACATCCTCTGATATACGTCGTACTCCATAATGTCGGGGTGCTCGACAGCCTATAAGAATAAAAAATGAACTGTTAATATTTATAGTTATATAAAATATTTATAAATAATGTACGTACCAGATGTTGTCTATGAGTACTGAAAGAACGACTCCCAGCTCGATGAGTCACCTCCTATCTCCCCCAATTCTACCTTCTCACCGATGATCTCCTCTGAATGTCACCACTCAACCAGTGCGCACATAATCCATCCCATACATGGGATTAAATGTACTCTGGTCGGTGTGCTCTACATGACTCGTCAAAATCTGACACTCCTGATTTCTTCATGGCAGATTTTCTTAAATTGTGCAAAAATTGACGCAAGCAATCACGCATTCCCACCTCCCATGCCTTTTGGATGGCGTCACGCATGGTATCCTCGATCGGATACCATAAACCCTACAAATAAATCAAAATATCTAGTTAGAAATGAAATAATTTTCAAAATAAAAATTATTTATTTACGTACGTACCAACCAGTGGTTGAACATGGCCTGCTGCACATCAATGGGAATCTGCTCCCATGTGGTCCACGGCTGAGAGAAATAGTTGCGCAAAATAGCACTTCCCTGTCCGACTTCTATATGCGGAAAACTGTAAAAATAATAAACATTTATTATGTGAATAGATTAATGAAATCTTAGTCAAATCCACAGATTATCACACAGGTTATCACACCTCCGTGTGCGTGAATCAAACCCAAGATGTGGACGTCGCTCGGGGACGGGGTCAGGAATCATCAATCGTGCAAGACCATGCCCCCTCCACGTACTCCCTGGAGCGCCTGCAGGCTGAGGGTCATCTGCTTGCAACTCATCCGCATCGAAATTCAGGTCAGCATCCGCCAACTCACGAAATGTCTCGTCATCCATCTGAAACAGAAAATGTTAATGTTGTTAGCAAATAATTGATAATTACTATTATATATATATATATATATTATGATTGTATATAACTACAATGGAGTTCTATCAGTGTTCATCCTCATCATCATCTTCATATATGTCAATGTCATCTTCATATTCCTCCTCAACATCATCGATATCCATTCGAGTTCCAGTTGCTTCATCTCTTACAATTCCAAATTCATATGTGACATCATTAACATCATCGTCATCACCGACTCTTAAATGTGGGGTGTCGTCATCGATACTCATGTCTCTTTGTAAAAAAGATTGATTTTGATGACTCTCTTGAAAAACTTCAATTCTTTGCACATCAGTGAAAGCACATTAACTTTGACTAAACTGGTTTTCTCGAATTTTGATTTTCATTACACTCCACCAATCAGTCAAGTCTCTTGATGTAGCACAGTATATTGCGTATTAAACTTGATGTGCCTGTTGAGCCAATAAGAATGGTTCATTTACTGCGAGAACACATTTACATTTAATATCGATGATTCCATGAGTCAGATGAACACGCACGGCTCTCTCTGTATCCAACCACCGACATTTGAACATGGTTATGTAATGTTGTCCAAGATAACAGAGTTCAATTATTTCATCAAGTATGCCATAAAAGTCAACTTCATTTTCTCGATGATGAGATCCTCTCAAGCTAACTCCACTGTTCATTGTTTTTTTGATTCCCCATATGCATGTGTGTGAAATCGAAATCCATTCACCACATATGCATTATATGTTTTAACAAATTTGGAAGGTGGGTTACTCAATATACACAGCCGTTTGTCAATTTTATCAGCATGTCGAGACACCTGAAAAGTTGTGAAATAATTATCAAAATAGTAAACTATACATTGAATGAGTTGCTAGAAGATAAAGAATTTAAGTTACCAGTTTTTAAAACCACTGAGAGAAATTTTTCTGTCGGCGTTCTTCGAGAGAAGCTGCTGTAATTTGTGGAATTTGTTTCTTGATATGATTATCATACAACCTACAAAAACCAAAGTTATTTACTGTAACATAAATGATAGAATAAGTGATATAAATACTTACAGTACAACTGATGTCATCTCTTAACAGTTGAGCAGAACATACGTATGAGCTCTGTGATGTTCATCATCCGAAAGCCAGCGTTCATAAACTCCACCAAAACCAAGCTCGGGTTGGTTGAAAACAGATAATTGATTGTCGATTTCGTCAATATTCCTCTCATTCCGAAAAAAGATATTTCCTCTTGCAAATAATCTTCTGTAATAGATCCTTCAACAGATTCTTTGTTACGTACTTTTCTTTTCAATTTTTGCATGCATCTTTCAAATGGGTACATCCATTGAAACTATATTGGACCACCACATTTGGCTTCATATGGCAAATGTAACATCAAATGTTCCATTGATTCGAAGAAAGACTGCAGAAATATTTTTTCCAGTTTACATATAATTACAACAACATCTTCTTCAAGTTTTCATAGAGCATCATAATCTGTTGTAGCTACACAAATTTCCCAAAAAAAATGAGACATGCCTGTTATGGAATCCCAAATCACAGAATTCAACAGACCTCTTAATCCAATGGATAGAAGTCTTTCCATTATAACATGACAATCATGACTTTTTAATCCAGTAATATGTCCATTTTTTACACATCTACCCAAATTGGAAGCACAGTCATCTGAAAGTCTCAAATCTGCAATCCACTGACAAAATAATAAACGGTTTTCTTTAGACAGTGTATAAGCTTCTTTTGGTTTCAGTAACCTTTCTGTTCTGACATTCTCAAACAGTTCCAGTTCTGGACGCCTGCAAATTTGGGCAAGATCTAAACGTGCATTTACATTGTCTTTGCTCTTTCCTGACATATCCAAAACTGTATGAAACAAATTATCAAAACAGTTCTTCTCAATGTGCATGACATCTAACATGTGTCGGACCAACAAATTAGACCAATATGGAAAATCCCAAAATATGATACGTTTAATCCAATTGTGTTCTTTCCCAAAACCAGAAATTTTATGTTGGTTTAGTGTGGGACCAAAAGTGATGGGAGGTAATGAAAATACAACTGATTTTAACTCCGAACCTGATAGCATTTCTGGAGGTCCATCCCTTTCAACTGTTCCTTTTCTGAAATGAGATCTGTTTCTACGAAAAGGATGATCAGCTGGAAGAAATCTGCGATGACAGTCAAAACAGGTGGTTGACATTCCGTTATCTGATTTGATAGCCATAAATTTTGAAACTTCTTCTAATTTTCTCATCTTGCAGCCAGGATATAATGCATCCTCAGCAGACCTCAACAACTCATAAAATTCAGACGGTGCTAACTCAGGATCTGAAGCTATATCAGCCGGAGTTTCTGTATGTTGAACAGATGAACCTGCAACATCATGTACTAAATCTTGAAACCGAGATGGATCCGGAATCAAGTTGGTATCACCTGATCTGGAACTGCGTTCACTGTGTTGATACCAAAAAACATAATCTGTTTGAAAACCAAAATGCAAGAGATGTCCCCCCACTTTTTCAAACATTTCAAACGTTCTAAATGCCCATTTTCTACAAGGGCATTTTATTTTGCCTTCTGAAACAAATTCTGGATTTGATGCCGCAAATGATAAAAAAGTCTCCACACCCTCTACAAATACTGGATTTAAACCAGAACCGTTTGGATTTCTACGTTGATTTATCCATATGCGGTCACCTAATAATGATTGTTGACGACCTCGTTGCTCCATATTTTTCTATAAAATATAAAATCATTACTGGTTTTGAATAATTTGTTAGAAAAAACACTCAAGCAAGGATAATTATAGAGTTTACTAATTATTGGTAATTATTTCTAATTATTACTAATTATTGGTAATTATTCCTAATTATCGGTAATTATTACTAATTATCGGTAATTATTGGTAATTATTGGTAAGTCTTACTAATTATTCCTAATTATTGGTAATTATTCCTAATTATTGGTAATTATTCCTAATTATGGGTAATTATCAGTAATTATTGATAATTATTGGTAATTATTGGTAATTATTACTAATTATTACTAATTATTGGTAATTATTACTAATTATTACTAATTATGGATAATTATTCCTAATTATTACTAATTATTACAAATTATCGGTAATTATTGGTAATTATTGGTAATTATTGGTAATTATTACTAATTATTGGTAATTATTACTAATTATTACTAATTATTGGTAATTATTCCTAATTATTGGTAATTATCGGTAATTATTGGTAATTATTGGTAATTATTACTAATTATTAATAATTATTCTAATTATTGGTAATTATTACTAATAATTGGTAATTATTACTAATTATTACTAATTATTGGTAATTATTCCTAATTATTACTAATTATTACTAATTATTGGTAATTATTCCCAATTATTGGTAATTATTCCTAATTATTGGTAATTATTACTAATTATTGGTAATTATTACTAATTATTGGTAATTATTACTAATTATTACTAATTATTGGTAATTATTACTAATTATTGGTAATTGTTACAAATTATTACAAATTATTACTAATAATTGGTAATTATTACTAATTATTACTAATTATTACGAATTATTGGTAATTATTACTAATTATTACTAATTATTACTAATTATTGGTAATTATTCATAATTTTTACTAATTATTACTAATTATTGGTAATTATTCCTAATTATTGGTAATTATTCCTAATTATTGGTAATTATCGGTAATTATTGGTAATTATTGGTAATTATTACTAATTATTCGTAATTATTACTAATTATTGGTAATTATTACTAATTATTGGTAATTATTACTAATTATTACTAATTATTGGTAATTATTCCTAATTATCGGTAATTATTACTAATTATCGGTAATTATTGGTAATTATTGGTAATTATTACTAATTATTGGTAATTATTCCTAATTATTGGTAATTATTCCTAATTATTGGTAATTATTGGTAATTATTGGTAATTATCGGTAATTATCGGTAATTATTGGTAATTATTGGTAATTATTGGAAATTATTACTAATTATTACAAATTATTGGTAATTATTACTAATTATTACTAATTATTACTACTTATTGGTAATTATTCCTAATTATTACTAATTATCGGTAATTATTGGTAATTATTGGTAATTATTGGTAATTATTGGTAATTATTACTAATTATTACTAATTATTGGTAATTATTCATAATTATTGGTAATTATCGGTAATTATTTGTAATTATTGGTAATTATTACTAATTATTACTAATTATTACTAATTATTGGTAATTATTACTAATTATTGGTAATTATTACTAATTGTTGTTAATTATTACTAATTATTACTAATTATTACTAATTATTACTAATTATTGGTAATTATTCCTAATTATTACTAATTATTACTAAATATTGGTAATTATTACTAATTATTGGTAATTATTCCTAATTATTGGTAATTATTACTAATTATTGGTAATTATTCCTAATTATTGGTAATTATTACTAATTATTGGTAATTATTACAAATTATTGGTAATTATTACTAATTATTACTAATTATTACTAATTATTGGTAATTATTACGAATTATTATTAATTATTACGAATTATAGGTAATTATTACGAATTATTGGTAATTATTACTAATTATTACTAATTATTACTAATTATTGGTAATTATTACTAATTATTACTAATTATTGGTAATTATTCCTAATTATTACTAATTATTACTAATTATTGGTAATTATTCCTAATTATTGGTAATTATTCCTAATTATTGGTAATTATTCCTAATTATTGGTAATTATCGGTAATTATTGATAATTATTGGTAATTATTACTAATTATTGGTAATTAGTACTAATTATTGGTAATTATTTCTAATTATTGGTAATTATTACTAATTATTCCTAATTATTACTAATTATTACTAATTATTACTAATTATTGGTAATTATTCCTAATTATTACTAATTATTACTCATTAGTGGTAATTATTAGTAATTATTACTAATTATTGATAATTATTACTAATTATTACTAATTATTACTAATTATTGGTAATTATTACTAATTATTGGTAATTATTACTAATTATTGGTAATTATTACTAATTATTACTAATTATTACTAATTATTCCTAATTATTGCTAATTATTGGTAATTATTCATATAATTACCAATAATTAGGAATAATTACTAATAATTTGGAATAATAACATTATTAGTATATTTTATTATTAATATTAAAATAATATAATTTTCTATATTAGATACAATTCTCCTTTCATCTGTGTGTTTTCTGTCTCCACATACAAATATTACATGTGGAGACAGCAAACACACAGATGAAAGAAGAATTGTATATAATATAAAAAATTATATTATTTTAATATTAATAATAAAATATACTAATAATTTAATAATGTAATTATTCCTAATTATTGGTATTTATTACTAATTATTAGCATTTATTCTTAATTATTAAAAATTATTACTAATTATTCCTAATTACCATTAACTATGAACAATACTAATAATTTAAATTTATTAAGTAACAAAACAATGTAAACATAATTAAATTACAACTAATGAAGAATAATTGAAACTAATAAAAAATTTAAAATAAATATTAAATTAAAATGAAAATAAATACCTTTAAAATTGATCTCAGCTTGATCTCTGATCGTTCTTAAAAACTCCAATATCAACTCCGGAGAAAAAAATTAAACTTAAGAAACACTGAACTCTAGAAATAGAATTTTGAGAGAAGAAGAAGATGGAGTTTGAGAATGAATTGAAAAAAATGGATGGGGGTATTTATAGGTTAGATTAGTTGCGACGGGTCCATTTGCGACGGGTATCCCGTCGCAAATACCTTAGCCATCATTTATTACGGTCAACGGTTAAATAGTTATTTGCGACGGGTCCCGTCGCAAATAACAACCTGCCGACATACTATTTGCGACGGGAGAATATTCCGGTCGCAAATACCTTTTACCGTCGCCGGTATTTGCGACGGGAAATAACCGCCCGTCGCAAATATGTTGCGCGCCAATTCTTTTGCGACGGGGAAAGCTAACCCGTCGCAAAAGACTACTTATTTGCGACGGGCAAATACCCCTGTCGCAAATAAGTTTTTAACGGGCCTATTTGCGACGGGAATAAATCCCGTCGCAAATACCCATTTTTCCCGTAGTGAGTGTATCACCTAAGAACATATGTTTCTGTGGGACCTTGCATTCAATATCAACCAACTGAAGATCCCTCACATGATGAAGAGTCGAAAAGATCACCAGCATTAGTCAAAGATAAGAAACGTCTCCTAAAATCACCAAGGGAAACATTATTAATAAAATATAATCTAATACCTCCTCCACCAACTAATAATGATATTTCTTACTAAAGGCATCAACAAAAATATTTCCCTTTCTTAGAGTATAAACAATCTCAATTTCATAGTCTTATAGAAATTATAAACATAAACTATACCTCAAGATGGGATCTCACATAGAGAAACAAATTCTTTATAATTTTCATTACCTCTGTTATAGAAATACAATCCTTTTACACATATTATTTCATGATTTTTATCATAAACATGTATTAATTACAACACAATGAAAATGAGGCCTAGTATATTTTGAAGACTATATTCATAATACATTAAAAGGAAACTAAAATATGTCATCTTTGTTTTTATTCTCCTTAGTGAGATACTAAATCCATTTGAGCTCCTAAAAATTCATAGGATAACCTGAGGAAATATGGAAAACAAAGGGGTTAGATTAAAATCTTAGTTAGGGAATAAACAATATAAAGAAAAATAACATGTCAGTCAAAGTTATAACATTATATCATAAAATAGATGGATCAATGGTAATCACATGGGAGAATAATAGAAATAACATTGTATCATAAGATCATTTAATCGTAGGAAATGTGTAAGAAACATGTAATATGACATAAACATTATTCAAGGAAAACTAACTATATAAGATCACATTGTGGACAAAGTCCTGTAATGGATTAGGTTTACTCCCAAATCCCTTACATGAAATCACATGAGACTAAAAACATTACCTAACGCATTGGAGCACAATTCAGGTGAACCCATCATAAAATTTTCATGATTATGTGTTCCAAAAAAAGGAAATAAACCATAATCAAAAAATAAGAATTACCCATTGAAAGAATTGGGTTTCATAATCTTGTCTCGAATCATAATCAAAATAAATTTCATAATGAAAGAATTTGAGAGATGAACAGAAGACATATATTACCCCATAAAATTAATGGATAATTTTATAGTTATATATGTAATAGAGATATATATACATTATTTTGAATTATTTCATAGCATCAGAGGTTACCATCATTGATGGAAATTTATTTAAAAGATTACAAGGAATACTTCTTAAGAAATAAATAAAATTTTTATTTTGAAATCACTTATTTACATTCTAAAAATTTTCAAAATAGTATACAAAATGATTTCGTCAAAATAAACATGTAAAATAATTAGTTAATCTTAAAATAGTTGATTTTTTGTGATGTCTGTTAATTCCATATATGCTCTATAAGTTAATAGAAACATTGCTTTCATAATGTTTTAAAAATTTTAAAATGTCCCTTGCTTAGAAAACAATAAGAAGATTCATTTAAAACCATTTTTTATAAATTAAATCATGGGTATATATTTCTTTAAAAAACAATTCTGATTTTTTAAAAACATTTTTGAAAATATTTCTAGAAAATTCTATATTGGAGAAAAAATTATTTTTTACTGAAGAGAGAAATGGGGTTATCTTTTCTTGAAAAAAAATTTCAATAGTTTTAATTACCAAAGAGAGAATAATGGTAATATTAATTAGAAATTTAATGAAAACCCAAAGTAGAATAAAATTAAATGGTTTTATTAGGCAATGGTCAAATAATTTTCTACAATGAAAATTCAAGCCTACTAATTCCAATTAAATTTAGATTGATACATAAACGCTTACCACTTTGGTAACTTTTGAATCATTACTACCATGAATGAAGTAAATAAATTACAACTCAAAATATCATTAATTTTGAATTATTCATGATATAATATTTAAATTTGTGGTATATACACCATTTAAAATAAATTATATGTATAAAAGAACATGTGTATCAAAAAAAGAAATTTAGAGATGAAACCCTTACCTAAAGTCCATGATTTAGCGTGTATGTATTTTATCTCCTTTATAATAAACATATATCAATTATTTTTTTAAGAACATTTTTCAATGATAAAAACTTATACTTAGACCATTTACATTATTTTTTTATGACGTGTTTAATTACATAATCAGTTATGTCCACGTCGTGTGTTTTTTAGGATGCTCAGTTCATAATTTCAAAACAGCATTGACATGGCGACCGAGATCAAAGTAGTAATTATTACATCATTTCTAGAATAATAATAACGATATAATTATCCATTTTATATATTATCTGTACATTTAAAAATAACCAATAATTATTATTATGACAAATGAAATACATTATTATCATGGAGATGATAGACCATACATACGCATGTGTAACGTTTCAATTTTTCAACAGTCATGATTGAAATATTTTAAATGTTATTTTATCTTTATAGAATGATAATAATGTAATAAATATCATATTATTTCTTTAAATAAACTTAAATATTCCATCCAAGTGATGCAATCATAAAAAAACAAATCGCATCACTTTACGAGGAAATAGTCTCTCGTACACAAGAAAGACGTTATCATTTTTTCATGGATGGTATGGTCAGAAATTATATGATAAAATAATTTTAAATAATTATTTATATTTAATTAATATCATGTATAAATATTAAATTCATCATCATAAAAATATGTTATAGTTGATGATGGAAAATAAATTGCATCGCTTCGTAAGGTGGTAGTCTTCCATAAACATGAATGATTGTTTAGTTTCCCATTTGATGGAAGGGAAAATTGATTTAAGTTATACCATTAACATAATAACATATTATTATATGTGAGATAATTATTTGATTATATTATCATTATTTATTAAGATTTTAAGGAGGTGTGATATTAATTAAAATAAAGATTCTTAGTTAAGAATGATACCCCTTCTTCGAACCACCTCTTTATGATTATACTTAAAGAAAAAATTGATTGGGTTTTTGATAAAAAAATGACTATAAGATGTGGGTATAGAACAAGGGAAGGTATTTTTGTAGGTATTGGTTGAACTAAATTTCATTATAAGTTTAATTAGAAGAGGATATGGGGTTTCCTTTTATATTTGGGGGAGAGGACACACTTAGAACATTGCAAAAGAAAAATTTGTACACATATCTTAAACATGAAAAATATAACATTCTGACCTTGGAGACACTAAAAACTATCTTGAGCTAGTGTTTCACAAGGCCTAAAGCATGACACCCCATACTCCATGGCTTTCTGATTAGTAGTGAGGGCCCAGAGTGTGTTTGTGGGAGACTATTCCATAATGTCAGAGTGTAACACAATTATAGTTATCAAAATAGTCAAATAATGGAATAAAATATAATAACTGAACAAATAACGAAAGATGAGCATCCAAAACATGGTAATAATAAATATCCAAAAGTTGTCACATACAATATGGTGATCATGTCATGAGCCTATACAAAAAGAGATAGGCAGGAATTCAATAAGCATCTAGAATAGTACAGGTATCAAAAGACCAAAACGAAAAAAAGGAAATATCCTAGACTGCAACTTGAGCGTAGCTCAGTCTTATACTCCCCTTCTCCTAGGTAGTGATCATATCAAGCATTGTATAGTGGTTTCTTTCATCAGTCCCTACCTGTATCTATATAGTCTATCTGGGAACCCAATGGTGACCTGAATAGGGTGTGAGCTAACACTCAGTAGGCTACTGCTAATGGTGTCTATAAAAAAATCCAGTATGTGTAGTATAAACAGAAGAATTGTGCAATATATCGTAGGTATAAAATCAATGTGAAAAAAGTTTCAAATAATATATGATCTTATCTAACCAAACATTTATCCCTCTGACAAATAGTCAATATTCTATAAATAAGGGAATCTATAAAGAAAAAATATACATGTTTTATATCATCCAGTCTAAAAAATGTAATCAGATACCCATAACAGGGATATAAATAAAAAATAGAAAAAATATCCACAATTACTATACCATATAATCATGTTTAAATATCCATAAGAGGCATGTCGTGTAATCCGATGTCAGATCACAAAAGTCCAAATCCTTTGTAGAGAAGACAATGAAATCCTCATCGAGTCCTAGAATAATCTGAATAAAAACTCAGTAAAGACTTGGGTGGAGCACAAGGAGAATGTAAATATATAATTTCCAATTAAAGTCTAAGAAATATATATCTATGGGGTAGTAAGGCCCAATGAATCCTACAAAATCAGGATACAAGGAGGAAAAAATTATAAGGCATCCACAACCATAATCAGGATTCGTCGAGTAGAAATGTTTAATGGCATCTAATGGAATCAGGATCCAAGGAGCTCATCCAAGGAATACACTACCATTATCAATTCATTATCTAAATTCATTAAACAATTCCTGACCAATCAAATTCCATGAGTCCATCTAAATCATGTAATAACTTCCATTAAAAAAATTTAATCAATTCACATCATGTAATCACATGGTAAGGAGGCATAACATTCTCATGACCATTCATTCAATTCCCATTCAATTTATCAAGGCTCCCAAAACTAGTGAAAATATCACTAGCACACAGTGGGGTGGTAAGAAATAGGGTAGATACAAAGGAACACCCCATGGGTGGCCTATTTTGGGGATAACAACATTCAAATATTACAAAGGTACTAGTTGGAAAATTAAACTCTCCTGAAAAAATTATTCAAGATATTATATTAAATTTAGGTGAATTACTGGAAACCCTGGCACTTGGAACAACAAAAAATAAGAATAGAAAACATAAAAACTTGAAGTAAATTGTATATAATACATACCATATACACATGGTTGAACACTCATATAGTATCAACTTATGATTCAGTTCAGATTGAGAGAGAAATGAAGAGAGGATAAGAAACTAAAAATAGGGCATATTAGATTCCACTAAAAGAACTCTGTCAACATGAAGAAAAAAATAATGGAAAAATTTGATCAAAGAACTTACTGGAATAGATCAAACGACATGATCAATGTTTGAATATTTTTTTGGATGATGAAATGGGAGAAATCCCTAGACTAAGATCTCAATAGGAGAAAAATGGGATCTCTCTAAACACTAGAAATGAAAATAGATGAGTGGGATGAATTAAAAATTAATAGTGGAAAATTGTACATTCCCATCTAAATTATGGGATTCATGGTGTGTATACATGGTTAGAAAAACCATTCACCAATTTTGTAACTTTCTCTACCTCAAGGGGGGCCTCACATGGTTTATGCGCACAGTTTTGGAAATCATGAGAAAAATATGAGTTTAGCATCTATTAAAAGTATATAGTTTTCTTCATGAACTTGTGGACCTGGATTCATGGTTTACTGAAACCATTTGACCTTTTTTCTAGCCCTTCATGGTTACTCGTAACCACATGGACTAGGTTTCACATTTTGTACTAACTATGTGGCACAACTGCCTTTTCCAAAAACTAGGTCTCTATGCACTAGGCTTTGAACAAGCCTCAGACACCCCCCAAAACACCCATGATCACCTTAGGCACTCAAATTAGGTAAAAAATAAGGAGTTAAACCCAAATTATAAAAAATTACACCACAATATAAACCTAATATATATAAATATTCCCCCTTTATAGAAATTTATCCCTGAATTTCTCATCCATGGGTGGTCAAGAATCACCTGAGAACAACCTTGGCCACTGAGCACGTATGTCGGCCTCCCACTCTCAATTCTTTTCCTATAAACAGTTGTGGTAGCATATCACTAATACTAGTGTAAATTTCTATCCTCATAAAACTTTCATGCTCTTGTCAATGATATGAATAATATTCTCTTCAAAGGAAACATATCCATCTATACAGTGTGGCATGGGTCTGATTGATAATGACACAACTGAGTTACATAGAAGATGTCCTGGATGGATCGGTACCTTTGTGGTAACTTAAACTAATAGGCTTCCATACCGAATCTCTCTAGAATATTGAACAGCATAATATATCATGCTGATAACTTACCCTATCTCATAATCCATCTGTGTCCTAGCTTCGGTGAGATACGTAAAAAAACTCGATCCCCTACCACAAACACTAGATTTCATCGATGATGATCGGTGTAGGGTTGGGGTCTAGACTGGATAGTATCATATTCTTTCGAACCAAATGCACCTAATCAGATGTCTCTTGAATGAGATGAGGTCCTAGAAGCGCTGCCTCTCCTTGCTCTAACAATCACTGGGGTGATCGGCCTGGTCTATTATAAAAATCATCATAAGGTTCAATCTGTATAGATTTCTGATGTCTATTATTGTTGGAAAACTCAACTAGGGGTATATGATTCTCCAAAGAGCCTCCAAAATCAAGGACGCATGCTCGCATCCTATCCTCAAGAACCTAAATCGTGTACTCTAATTATCCATTAATCTGAGGGTGGTATGTCATGCCCAATAGCACCTATGTATCTAACTGCCTCTGACATATTCAATATGTAAACGAGTTTCCCTGTCCAATACCACTTTATAAGGAACCCCATGAGTTATCAATATCTCATAGATATATAACCTACTAACCTCATCTACAAAGAAGGTATCCCTACACACACATAAATGACTTTATTTTTATTAATGAGGGTAGGCCAAAACAAATTCAAATTAAAGGATGAATAGATCAAGGAGGTATATTGTAATGAATCCATAAAGCATCCCCTAAGACCAAGTCCATACATTCCAAATTAAAATATCCCATGTCAGAGAAACAAATGATTGATTTTTCATGAGGATCCTTGGAAGAATGAAAATCGTCAACTTTGTTACCTTAATGATAAATGTAAAGAATCTACATTTTTGTTCTTAATGAACCTTGTGCATTTCTGAATGAGGTGGGAGATTTACCAAGGATAGAGATTTGGGTTCCGCAAGGAGTTGTAGATAGTAGTGGAGTCAATTTCAATGGTAGAAATATCAATTTTGTGCTGCCTGTAAAGATCAAGGCTTGTTAACATCGCTTTATCCTCCACCTATATAGAGTCACCAAAACCATAGAAAGTATATAAATCTAATATAAGTGGTCCCCTGATATCTCAAACAATACCTCTTCCCCACACGACACATGATAAACACGAGTATTTGGTGTTCAAATTATTCCCCCATATTGTTCGGTAGCCGAAAAATCTAGCACCCTTAAGGACCACCGATTATAGGGGGAAAAGATTTGGTATTAAACATAAATTTAAGGGAGGTATAATTAAACTAGTCTATAGTGAGCTGAGAAAGATCTATTAGAATGCTTCTAGATCTTTGAATTGAGGCCTTCTTCGATCTGGTAATCCCCTCATGGTGTGCTCTATTTCTGGCCAACAAGATACTCCAACACCATGACACAACAAAGATCTCTCAATCCTTTCTTTCAAGGTAGTTGTTCTCCATGATTTTGAACCAACAATAAAAGAAGGATTTGATTGTATGAATCTGAGGGGAGTAACTAGTGAAATCTCTAAAGTCCATCCATGTCGTGTTCTCCCATTCATCATTAAAGAATAAATGCACCATATATTCTCTTTGAGGATTGGAATAGAAGGAAAATTTTGAAGTGGGGATAATAGTCGTGTGTTGGAAAAGCTCATAATTAGGAATTGAATTATTTCTCACCATCTAGGTAATGAAATTAAAATTTGTAGAAATGTATTTATACCACAACACTTCTCTTCACTCTACCTGATCACTAGGGGAAGTTATCAGGCATCAATACACCTTATTCGAGAAGGTCCCTAACCTCTCCCCTATAAATATAAATTGATCCGGATCATAGGATAGATCAATGAGGTTGTAGGTATCCTATTGATCCCAATCTAATACTACAAGAGTGAAACTAGGAAAATCCTTCTCTTGGATGAAAGAGATATCTGGGATGGGACATCTTGGATAACCAATCTTTTTTCCTACCCAGTTTTTGTTCCAAAATCTAATTTAGAATCTTCCAACAATCCATAATGTGTAATTTCAAGAGTCTGAAGATGTAGGAATATCGTTCACCATAATGAAGAGGAACTCTTAAAACTCATACTACCTTCTCTATATTTATGTGACAAGTATCTACCCAAAAATATTCAACTTTCAATTAATTCTACGGCTATCTTCATGTTCACGAACTAAACCTCGCATAATATTCTTCGGAGACTGATACCCCCATCCAACACATGTCTAGCCATCCACTCCCACATTGCCCAGTTATGTCACCCCTCTGAATGGGCATCCTAGATGAAGGAATTTAGAGCCTTTTCAATATTTGTAATAATTTTTCTTCGGACCTTGAGAGTGGAGAGGATATGCATGGAAATTTAAGAGGGGATGCAATTAACCAAGGTAATTATACCTCCGAAGGAAAAAAAATGTTTTTCCAATTACCGATACACCTAGTGATAAGATCTATCATCTTTTTAAAGTTATGGATGAGAATAATTTTTAGGGAGATCGAAGCTTTGACGTAATCCATTGGTAAGTTGCATCTACTCATACCCATAGTGTGAACCATAGAGGTAGCAGGGCTTTCCAAGCATCTATTGGAGATCAAGACAATGATTTTTTCATGATTTACCACCTACCCAATATAGAAACAGTATTCCTCCAAGGGGTTGTTGAGAAACCTTATAGAGTGCTTACTTCCATTAAGAAATATAATCTTGTTGTATGTCAACATAAGGTGAGAGATTCCATGCTGGTTGCATCTGCATCAAAATGGATGACTTTTCCCTTCCATGATCCATTTTTTGATGAGGCAACTTAGATATTGTTTCATGAGGATAAATAAGTTGGAAGATAGGGGTCACCTTTCCTGATACCTCTTACTGATTTGAAAAAGTCCCGCTATTTCCCCATGAAGGAAATGGAGAACCATGCTGAGATAAAACACCTAAACATCAAATGAGTAGACCATGAGGATATTCTCATCTTATTGAGAACCTTTAGTGTGAAGTTCAATTCAACACTATAATAGTATTTATCCATATCTAGTTTTATTACTTCATTGGAGACAACTATCTTCGTATCGACATCATGAATCATCACTTGTTCCAGTCCAATTGAACCATGAATTTTCCTTCCCCTCATAAACCCAAGTTTCTCCTCAAACACCCGTTTAGATAGATGCAAAGACACACTTTTCTTGAGGATGATATCAATGATTTTATAAGGAAAGTTACACATACATATCATATGGTATTTATTTAAGGAGAATAGAATATTAACCTTATGTATGAGCCTTAGATTTGTTTCAGACACCACACTTGGGAGGTAGCCTCTGTGGAAAAAAATTACACAGAAGGCACCACATCATTATTAACTGAATACCATATAGCCACATAAAAGAATTCTGGGAATCCATCTAGACCTAGAGAGAATTTGGGATCAAGATACTTAATATCTTCTTGAATTTATTTCTCATATGTAATCTTCTACATCATATGATTAATGACACTATACACCTTACGACATATAGAATCTAATAAATCTAAATTACCCTAGGGATATCCATTTTTCAGCTAGAGGTTGGGATAAGCTGGAAGAGATTTGAAATGATCCTTGACCAACCTACCCACAATATCTTTGTCATTTGAGAATGAGTCTTCCTCCAATTGAATATTAGGGCTACATAAAATTATTTTTTCTTTTATTCATGCTTGAAAGAAATATGTGTTCCTATTTCCTTCTTGCAACAACTAAGAAGGTCTCCTTGATCAAAATGAAATGTGTGACCCCTATGAGGCTGTTCATAATAACCCACATAGCATCACTACCTCAAAGAGACCTTGGAAACCCCGTCATTAAATCCATCACAATGTCATCCTATTTATACTCAAGAATATTTGAATATTATAAAAGGATTCATGGTTATTGTTGTTTCATACTCACCTATTGATTGTTGGAACACCTCATGAAAAAACTAGATACCTCAATTTCATCCATGGCCACCAATATTGGTGAAGTAAATCATGATACATCTTGTTAGTGTCGGGATGAAAATCACAAACCAAGCCATGAAAATCTTGCATCATCTCCCCACCTATGTCTACTAGAACCCAAATCTGATCATGAATATGTATAATTTCATCCTTATCCATAGTCTAACCTGGAGGAGGGTCCCCACATTCCATTCTCTCTCATGGGAAGAGGCCCTCTAAATCAGAAAACTATCAAATCCCCACTCTACACAGAAGAGTACATTTCATTACCATGTATGAGAGAAAATATAACCAAGGATTTCTTATACCTCTAAGTGAATCTATAAAAATAAGTCCATAAGATTCCACTCACTACTGGCCTCATGAACTAATGGTATCTGAGTCCTCCTACTCAGTGCATCGGTAACTATTTTTCCATTTCCAAAAGTATAGGAAAGCGTGAAGTCAAAAGACTATAGGTATTCAACCCACCTTCTCTACCTCAATTTCAGATCATGACATGTAAATATGTACTTGAACATTTTTTGGTCCGTATACACCAAAAAATGATCTCCCATAAGATAATGTTTCCAACAACGCAAATCATGAAAAACTATAGCTAACTCAAGATCATGAATCGGGTAATTCCTATCATGTGGACTCCACGGAAGAGACTCATACACCATGAATATATCTCCCTACTTAAAAACTTATCCTATCCTGATACCTAATGCATAAAAATACACAGTGTATCTCCTACCCGGCTATGGAATAATTCGGATCAGTGATGCAATAAGTCTCTCTTTCGACTCTTCAAAGGTTGTCTCATAGGAATCTGACCATACAAACTTGACACCCTCCATAGTCAATCTTGCAAGAGCTAATGATAGGCATTATAAGTCCTGTATTAAATGCATGTATTTTCCTGCTATCCCTAAGAAACTCTATATATCAAAGACCCTATCGGGATGCTCCTGAGAAACTATAGCTCTCACCTTCTCTAGGTCAACTAATACGCCTTTATCTGAGATAATATGACCCAGGAATTGAATCGTGTCCATCCTGATGTGGAAATTTATGATATTATCAAATAAATGATACACTCTTAGTGTATCAAAAATGATATCAATATGTTTGGAATGGTCATGTTGATTATGAGAAAATATCATGATATCATCCATGAATACCACCATAAACAAATCTATATAAGGATGGAAAAATTAGTTCATTGGCACCATAAAAATTTCTAGTGCATTCATGAGATTGAACAACATAACCAAATAATCATATATAACATACATGAAATGAAAAGTTGTATGATGTATGTTTTCATGTCGAACACGTACCTAGTGATAATCTGATCTCAATTCAATTTTAGTGAAAACCATGCTTCTCAGAGTTGGTCGAAGAGATAATATATCAATGGAAAAGGATACAGGTTCTTAACTATAAACTAGTTCAGTTTATGATAATCCACATAGATCCTAAGAATACCATCAACATTTTTTGAAAAAGGACCAAAATACCCCCACAGATAATTACTATGTTATATAAAACACTTTTCCTATAAGTCCTCAAGATTCCTCTTAATAATCTACAACTCATTAGTATCCATCCTATAAGGAGGAGTGGATACTGAGGTAACTCCAAGAACTATCTTGATAGAGAACTCAACTGCTCTCTCATGAGGTAAACCATAAAAATAATCTATGGAAGAATCTCTAAATTGATGAACCAATAAGAGTAAATCTACTTGATGTAATCACCAATCATCTAGGTAAAAACTAGAAATTTGGATTGTCATCCATCCTATCCCACATTTTTGTAGTCTATCTATACTCAATTGTACATCCAATTCACCATTGTGACCAAAAAAATAAACCCTTTGGAGGTGTGAAGGTCACGCTCTAGTGATAGAAATAAAAATAGTATTGATAAGAAACTATCCATTCCATGTTGATTATGAAATCAAACCCTATCATCGCTATGACAAAAAGATCACATACGAGCAGACAATCACCAATCCCAAGGGGGGACTCCCTGAACTAGAGTACACTCTTGGATATAATTTCCAATAGATTGTTGAGTGTCATAATATCTTTAGAAAACTAAATAACGATCTCATTTCTATCCATAATGGGTAATGAAATGAAGCTATGTGATTCACTAATATCAAAAAGTTCAGATACTAGATTATAGTCTATTAAGATCGTACCTCTCCCCATATACAGTTTGACACTCTACCCCTCAGGTGTAGCATGTATATAATATATATTTCATGAACCACAACCCTATTAAATAACCTCACTACCCATAGTAGGACCACTCTTCTATATAGGTAGAATTGGTGCTTGCCTACCTTGTCTGTAAACACCACCTCAGCCTGACCAATCGGTGCTACTCCATCTCTCAGCCTGACGTGAAGATTTGAATCCCACTCCTAAACCTAAATTCAGAGTCGATCTATTTCCATTGACTGTTAGAGGGAAGTTCCAACAAAAAATTTATGTGGCCCATACAACCTCAAGCTCGACACTCAAATGGGTCTTGATCACACTGATTACTCTATTACACCAACATTCACACTAATGATAGAAAACAAATCTACCAACACTAATAGCCGGATTGGTACTCCCTCACGAGAATCCTCAAGATTGAACCTTTTACCATAAGAAGATAAACCACTAGGTCCAAAGACTATATTGTCCTGATCTACACCCCATCTTACCCCAAGTTCTACTCATTAATAATTTTCTGATTCATTACCTCTGTAATAGTAGTCAATTTAAACACATTGACCTATGATCAAACAACGGTATTTAGAACTTCCTCAATGCGTATCACCCTCAATATCTCATCAGTATGGTAAATCTGTGAAAATTTTGAACCTCTATAATGTGTTCCAAATACTCCCTAACACTCATTGTTCCTTGATCCACATGCATAAACTCACTATACCACTCTTCTCTTAGAGTATTGTGGAAAATTAATCTTAATACCTAGATTGAAAATACATCCAAACCATATCTCAGAGTGTATCCTCCTTGTTTAAAACATCCCAATAGTGCTTACATGCTCCATGAATAATATATGTTGTGAGATTCATTATCCCTTCATGAGTTTTCTCTAGATGCTCAGAAATAAAAAATGTAGTCGCAAGAAATAGCTCAGTAGCTTTTGGAACTCCATACCCTAAAAACATAGGAGGATGCTACTTCTGGAACACCTTTATCAGCTCTTCCATAGATGTGACATGATATGGTGATCCCAATAGTGTCTATAGATAGCATTTAAAACCCTCATAAAATTCGACCTTATCCCCCACATCTAGTAGAACCACTAGTTCCATAACTGGAAATAGAAGATGATCGACGGGAAACTCATATCCCACCACCTTTAGAGCATGTTCATTGACAACCTCATAGTGTACGACTGGAGGTCTTCCTGGTGTCATGTCTCTATAAGGATGAACACAGGGCAAAAAAGAGATCGATAATGAAAATATCATATAAAAACATATGAAAGGTTGAAGCCTTCATTTAAACTGGCCACACCCCTTTGCCTGCTCCGGAGCTAGGACTGGATAAAAAGGAATAGTCATAAATATCTCTAGATACACTGCCTACTTCCCCCTATAAAGTTAGGACTAGTTAAAGTTCCTTATTTCACAAATTCAATTTTTATTTCGATTCAATTTGTTAACAATTATCTTCAAATGGTTGAACAAAATGGGTTAACACTTCTTATCCATAATGTCACATACACCTCAGGAAACAAAGTGTGGAATCCACAAAATCCATACCATAACACTTTACACTCCATGTGACCAATGTTCCATGACTCATCATGACATAGTTGACTGAATAGGGTATTTTTTGTAGCCTAAGTAGGAAAACACTATTTAGGTTATAGTATACACTATAATTATCAACTATGTTTCTTAATTCCCTGCACAAAATGTTAACCAAAACATAGAAATATCACATAAGTCGCACATCATAATGTCTTGTAGGCAAGCATTTCAACCTATATGGAATGGAATAATGCATTCCATGTGAGTTCTAAAAGGTTCCTAAAATGATGCATGAGATGGAATACCCTCATCTCATCAGGAAATAGAAAAATACATAATCATAATAAACATGGAACCACAAGTGTGTCACTCAAAAGTTGAATAAAATTAAATATAATATGAAAAATCTAGAAAATATAAATCTTCATTCTAGAAAATTTTAAATTTTCCTATACTTGGGTTAGATACTCCCATGAACTACTCATTAACAAATCCCAACACTTCCTATTTCTACTTGCTATTATCCTAAAATAGTAAATGTAGAAAATAAAATTCTTTTATACCACTTTGTAACATCCTGACATGGGATCCACTAAATAGTTCCCTGATCTGGTGGGTCACATGGCCTTAAGCACACCTCCCCACACACTAGAGGTTATGACTAGCAGTGAGGATCTAGGGTGTGTCTCTGGGGATATTGTGCACTAATGTTAGAGTGTAACACAATTGCAGTAATCATAACAGTCAAATAGCATAAGTATATATAATAATTGAACAACATACATAAGATGAACATCCAAAAGAAGGTAATAATAAATAACCAAAATCAATCATATACAATATTATGATAATGCAATGATTCTATAAAAAATGATAAACACGTCCATGCAATAGGAATATAGTGTAATACATGTGTAAAAAGGAAAAAATACAAAAAAATTGTCCCAACTAGCATCAGGAGCATAGATTGGTCCTATCCTCCCCTTCTCCAAACCAATGATCATATCAAACATTGTACAGTGGAATATATCCCCAGTCCTTACCTGCATCCATATATTCTCTCTAGGTACCCAACAATGACCTAAAAGGGGTGTGAGATAACACTCAGTAGGCCACCACCAACAGTTTCTATAATAAATCCATTATAGGTAATATAAACAAAAAGCGTGTGAAATATATCATAGGTATGAAAGAAATTTAAACAAGGTGTCAAAGAATATATGATCCTATATAGGGAAACATGGATCCCTATGAATAATATTCAAGATCCCATAAATGAGGGAAACTGTAACGAAAAAATATATTGGTGCGATATCATACAGTATAACAACTGTAACTAGATGCCCATTATAGGTCTATATGTAATGCATAAAAAACATTCCATAATGGCCACACTATATAATCATTTGTAAACATCCAGAACAACCATGTAGTAAAATCTAGTATCAAACCACGAAGGAACATATCCAAGGTAGAGAAGACCAAGTAATCCTCATTGATTCACCTGATAATCTTGATTGAAACTTGGTAAATACTTGGGTGGAGTCCAAGGAGCATGTCAACATAGCATGTCCAATGCAACTCAAAGAAAGCCAGATCCAAGGGGTGGAAAGGCCCATGAAATCATACAAAATAAAGATATAAGGGGGAATAAAGTCAAAGGTATCCACTACCTTAATCAAGATTCATGGAGTATAAATTTCCAACAACATCTAATGGAATTCGGATCCAAGCAGCTCATCCAAGGCATCCACTACCATTATCAATTCATCAACTCAATTCGTTCAACAATAAATAACCAATCACATTACATGAATTCATCCAACTCATTAAAATTTTACATTAAAATAATTAAATAAATTCTCATCATGTAATCACATGGAAAGGAGTCATAACCTTCCCCTAATCATTCATTCAATTCCCATTAAATTTTTCTAGGCTCCCAAAACTAGTGGTGAGCTCACACACTCCCAGCGTGGTGGTATAAAATAGTGTATATACAATTTCACACCCCATGGGTGGCCTATATTGGGGATAAAAACCTCCAAAAATCTCAATGTTACTTGTGGGAAACATAAATGGTCCTAAAAAAATTATTCAATATATTCCATTGTTTTATAGGGAATCACCGAAAATCCCAACATGGTGAACAATTACAACTTGGCATATAAAACACTAAACCTTTAGGGAATGTTATAGACCACATATTGTATACACATGGTAGAATACTCTTCTAGTATTGTACTCTAATTTAGTCCAAATCCATAGAAAATGAATAATAGATGAAGAAGTTGAAAATAGGGCATATTATTTTTCACCTAAATAACACCATCAATATGATGAAAAATGAATAACAACACAAGATAATCGAAGAACTTACCGAAATGGATCCAATGAGATGGTTGTCATCCGAATTTGTGTCTAGATGATGAAATGGGAGAAAATACTAGATTATAAGATCAATGAGATAAAATAGGATCTCCCTATACGCTGGAAATGAAAATATAAGAGTGGGTTCAATTAGAAAGGAAATAGGGGAAAAATGGTAAGTTCTTCTCTAAATTTGGGGTCACATGGTTGGACAAACCATGTACCAATTGTGCACCATTATATAATTCATGATGACCCTTATATATTTTTTGTTTCTAGTTTGAGAAACTCTATGAAAACTATGTGTTTATCATCTGTTAAAGGTCTACAGTTTTTGGGATGGGTTTGTGGCCATGGTTGCATGGTCCCCTCAAACTGTATAGCATCCTGCTCTCTGTCTAGACCTGCACAGTTACTCCTAACCATGCGTCTTGGGATGCATGGTTTATATTAATGATGTATCCTTATTACATTCTCTAAAAACCTAGTCTCCAGGCTCTGAACAAGCCCATGGAACCCCTGAAACTCCCATGATCACCTTAGTCACTCTCATTAGGTCAAAACCAAGGAGTTATGACAAAATTAAAAAGATATATACCTCAATAAAAACATGGGATCTTACAAAAAAAGGTTCCAAAATGGATCATTCTAGAATATTATATGATATAATGTCAAAATATTTCCATAAAATAGTATTTGAAGAAGTTTCTAGGTTACTTTAACCCTTATCTTTTTAGTTTAATCCTACAATAAACACATTTTAACATTAACCACAATAATTATTTTTTATTGTTTTTACTATTAATTATGAAAAAAATTCAGTTTTCCTTATTATATAATATTTTTTACACTTATTTAGAATATGTAATTCATATTTACAAATTCAATTCACCATAGTGGAAGATTCTAATTTAAAATCAAACCTACAAATGTGATGAAAAAAGTTTTATAAAGAAAACATTTTCATATGTATAAAATGTTTTTATATAAAAATTCAATATGAAATTTATTTCAATGAACTAAATCATATTAATAATAAAATAATTGAAAAATTTTAACTTTTAAAAAAAACTAAAAAATATAACTTTCTAGATTATTTAAAATGAAATTTAGTTTTCAATAAAATCTAGTATTTTTCACTACTAATTAAAATTTAAATTTTTTAAAAAAATCCCAAAATTTTTCCAAAAATTAAGTACTTATTTATCAAAATATTTTCTTTATCCCTCATATATAATTTTAAAAATGTGTATTTTCATATTCATACCTTTAAATTTAATGTCTAGGTTTTAATGTTCATGATTAAATAATAAGTTAATAGTATATTAAGGTTTGTTAAAACTTAGTGTTGTGTGTTATATATGTTATCGAATAAAGTGTTCTTTTAAAATATCTAAGTGTTACATGTATATCCATGGTTTTGAATATTAATAAATATCTTATAAAAATATTATTTTTATTGTATGTAACATTTAATGAGATTTTTTTGTTAGTGTATATATCTAATTGGAATGTCATAGGATTTCCCTACAATGATGAGAACCTAGGAGTGTTATGATTATATTTCTAAATACATGTTATATAGTCAGATGATATCATCTAAATTGAAAAAAAATGATCTATTATTTTAGGTTTATGAGGCTCATAATACATTGATTCTTCTTCTCATTAATTTTTCCTCTTATAATCTCTAATAGACGAGTTTATAAGAACAGACCCATCCAATGTAATTCCATAAGTTTTATGTGTAATTGGATATTATAATCCATTGTTGTGTGCATTCATCATTATACTTGAGATTCTTATTAATTCGTATCATGAGTCATGCTATATGATGTATTGTTGAAAACCATAATGACATGTTCTTGGGGAATGTTAGGATATTTTGGGTGTTTCGTGAGTGGTATGTCATTAATAAATAAGTTAAGAAAGGATTTCGACCATCCATTTTAATGGAAGTAGATATATCTAGAACTTTTATTGGAATGGAACCACCTAATTAATTACATGGGCATGGTGGTTTTATTGATGAGTTAATTTTTTAAAAATCAAATAGAATTCATCAAACATATAGATTGATGACACATGCGATGTAATCATATAAATATGATATAAAGATAGAGGGGTTAAATTATACAATGAGTATTTTTAGGTGACTATTTTCATTACAATATTTAAAAAAATTCTATATTAGTTCCTAGAAATTTTTTAGATATTAATCTATTATTTTAGGCCAGTTTGACTAATTATAATAAATAATAGTTCTATAAGGTCACACACTAAGTGTTACGAGAACCTCAATTAAATTCTATTTCAATTTAATATTATAGTTAATATTATTCTCATTTTTTAACAATTGATAATTATTCAAGTTATATTGATCACATATATTCAATCAATTGTTATTCGTGAGATTTAATATGTGAGTTGAATACATCTTTATTCACAAGTTTAGTGAATATAATATTTATTTATTTATTGAATGAATAATGTAGTGATATATATTTATTTAAGTAAATAGTAATTATTCAAAGTTTTATAAATGATTATGAGGGAAAAAGAACCAAGTTAAGGGGTCAGTGGGAATGATATATTAAATATAATTTAAAGAAATATTAATTTATTTATTTAAGAAATGATATTTATATTATCAATGATACAAGAACATGTATAAGAAATGATAATATTGCTATTATTATTATTATTTGATATGAGGTTTTATAAGGATTAAGAAATTGTATAAGGCCTATGTATAATTACTAATTCTATATCTTAGTAATATAAACCTAGTTATATCATTTCAAGGTTAATACATTGGAGGCCTTATTTTCAAAAAAAACCTCCATAAAGAATTATCTCAAACCTTGGGAGATATTTCTTTAATACACTCTTAAGAAAATATAATCTCAATCCTCCGTCTCCCTCTCAAGTTATGAGAGACCTAGAAAAAATCCTTCAAGAATTGAATAATTCTTGTTGTGATCATTAAAGAACGACAAAAGCTTTGAGAACCATCCATACTAGGACCCGATAATTCTACAATAATGTTTTTAGGTTCATAGATAATGTGTGAATATAACTTAAGGGATTATACACTTGAATCGTTTTATGAAATGATGGTATGAAAAGAATATATCAATCAATTTGATAGTGAAGAAATAATTACAAGCTAAGTTAATTAAAAATTATATAAATTAATTATATCTTATATGTAAAAGATCATTTTAGTGGATACTATGGTTTCTATTCATCTAGTTCTGAGGATAAATATTAAAAAATTGATGAAAACTAATATTGGGAATGGGATTGACGACTTCCACTCTTCCTTGGAATATTCATGTGGTATTAGAGTAGTCACATATTAATTTAAAATTATTTATTAATCATTGATAAATTTATACATTTTTTGTCAGTTTTTTTACATTGAGTTTAATTTTTTTTAATCCAAAATAATAAATAACTTGTTTATTTCCCTTTATATGACCATGAACAAGACAAGAACTAATGAATAACAATAGATATTCCATCAAAAGGTGCTGAAGAATCTATCTAGATAACATGGATACATGGTATTTAATAGAAATGTGCATGTTGTGTACCAATGTTCACTACGTCATGATGTGTTTATTTAAATCATGGATTATAGTGGGGTAGGATAATACATGACATCATTATAGGTTTTTTATTAATTTGGCTAGATTCCATGTGGCTTGGTGGATTATATGGTGTTTTGTTGGCGTAAAAACTACATGACACATCCAGTTTCACCATGTGGGAAACCTGAAGTCCATGTGGTCAAAAAAGGTGGGATATATTAATTACACATTTTGTGTTGTTCCTTAGCTAAAAAACATGATCCCGATGATATTACATGATTTGTAGCTGGGAAAACATCTTTTAACTATTGAATGTTCATAGTACATACACGCTGAGTCTCTAAGAATGTATCATGAATGACCAAATAACATAAAACACAATGTTTAGCATGATATACATATCTTGTAACTCTCACTCATTCTCATTAATTACACATCAAGATAGGATATAGACCATGTAAATTGATTATGTGGAATGAAAAGTAATTATGAAAATAAACCAAACTACATAGTGGGTAGCTGGAATAGAAATTGTGTGATAGGGTTTTAAGAATATTAAATTCATATTTGATTTCCACATAATTTCATAATTAAATACTACATATAGTAATCATACATGGCATGTAATTCAAGGGTATTAAAAATGATACACGCCACTTATATTGAAGGTGTTCGTGTGTCATAAATGTTGTACATATTATGCAACTTGACTCATAAGAATACACACTATGTATGCTACATATCGTGTAAGTATATAGTACATGACAAGGACCATATGGGACAGTTCATAGTTAACATTGGTACATTCCATGTTGTATCTAGTACAAACCATGTAATTAATAAAATATTTAATTAAATATGTTTTTTAAAAAAATTATAGATGATGGGAATCTCTAGAAATTTTTGGATGAATAATTAAGATAAATGAATTTATTTATTTATTTATTTATTAATTAACTAATTTAAGTACTTTATCTTAGAAAATAATATATATGAATGAATGATACGCATTTTTTCAATTTCATACTCATTACATGAGTGGATAATCATGACCTTGAGTGGCCTATGTATGTGATGGATTTCTTTTAATTTAATTATTATTACAAAGTTTTTATAATTATTATTATTAAATTAAAATGATGATCTATATTTCATCACCTAATATTTATTATGTATAGGCCTATGTGTCCATGATTTATTTTATATAACTTTATACCATGGGTTCCCCTCACCTATGTGTGAGTAAGAATATGCAAAGGATAAATCTACTAAGCAACTAGAGGCAGTTCAAGGTGATGCTTGGGTGAAACCAACCAAGAATATACATGGGAGGATAGGTGGAATTATATAAATAAAACCATGTTTTAGATGAAAAAATTTATCCCCTAGGGCCAAGGTTCAGTCTATCATCCGCTCGATAAACTGTCCATTATAAACACTTACGATCATTCCACGTATATTTATTTTATTCCAATAAAGTTCATAGTTAATTATTTATTTTTATTAGATGATTTATCATGATCATATAAAATAAATGAATTAAAATTAAAGTAATATAAAATAAAATAAATGAATTATGCATAAATTATTTTATCAAGACGTGGTTAATCACTTGTGTAAAATATATACAATATTTACAAGCATGTGAAAGGATAAAATAAATAAAATTTAATTATATGATTAAAATACCCCAAAGAAAATATTTATTTCGTATAGACTTAAGTTACTTTAGTTTATAGGTGAACTTAGTTAAAATTACTTGTTTTTCCTCGATAAAGGTGTTTTCAATTATTGGGGAGTTTTAATAAATGATTTAGGTTGAATTACCCTAGTTTTCATTAACAGTTGATTACATCTGTAGGAATTTGTTCATTTAGGATGAAAGTGTTGAGGAAATAAAATTACATGGTTTTAGGTTTAGGGAGTCGAATAAATAGATCAATGATCAATGATTTAATACATTTATTAAGATCCTCCTACCTAAATACCTTTTAAAATCTTGTTAGGCCCCCCAACTTAGTTATGATAAGTGAAATATGGATCCTTTCCACTAGAATACCCACACAACATGATATTTCAATTCTAATGGTGAGAGATATTGTTACATTATAAAATAGTCAGAGACTAAATAATATAAATATGAATTATCATTTATTTTTTTAGTCCAGATATGGTAATAAAACCCTCATTTTATTTTAGTATAGAAAATTTAAAGTAATTTGACCTTGATATTATCACTGTGATCGATTTTGGAGAAAGATAATCTCCTCACTGGTAGTAACTTCTAGGAGAGGTACAGGTTCTTTCACATCATACTACACTAAGAATAGAAGACTTCCTTATTAGAGCCCCATGTTCATGATATTCCTTATAAAGAGGCTACTGAGGAAGATCTTAATTTCTTCCCAAAACATTTGGATGGTTTATAGGATGTTAAGTGCCTCATGTTATCATCCATGGCTACTAAGTTCTAAAAGTTTCTTGAGGAAATTATTGAATATAGAATAGTATCTCACATCTATGATTTCTATTAGAATAAGTATATACATGAGTGGTATGAAATCTCCAAGTAACTTTTCTCATGTAATCTTAGAGAAGGTTCAGTAAGTTAAGATGATTGTCCATATTGATCATTTTAATGTATTTGGATTTAATCTCTTGGATAATTTTCACACCAACTTCATATTTTCCTTACCACCTCAGATATTATCTATTTTTATTTTTAATTATAACATAAAAAATATTAATAAGTCACTTATGGAACTCCTCACATTTATTATCATACCAAATAAAGACATGAGGTATTAAAGACATAAAGTCCTTATTATATGTAAAATTAATGGAAAGGAAAAATGGAATTGAATAATCATTCCACGTCTAAGGCTTATGAGTACGCGATTTCTAATAATAGGATGTTCTAGATGTATTGAAGTGAATAAAATGAAGAATTTTTTATATGTGGTTACAAGGTCCCTTGGAAGAAGAATTGCACCATAGTAAGGAAGAAAATGGGAAGATTTAGACATATTTTTTATTATGTTTAATCTTTCTATATCTATAAGTTAGGTATTATATTTTGCTTGTGGTGATAAAATTTTCACCCAAATATAGGAACCAAGTAGATTTATGAAGGTTTCCAGAGGTGAATTAGATCTCCAAGCTACAAATGAAGTAATACTAGATACCTTTTTTATAAGATACTGCCATGTTAAATTTCAAATTGGAATGATTCTACTCTAGAATAAATTTTGATATGTTCCTAGTGTTACCAAAAACATTATATTAAAATTGAGTTTAGATATGGAAGGATTTTTATTCTTGTTTGTGAATAAAAGTTGAAAATCTTATAAGGATAACCTTTTATGGTATGTAACACCTTAACAATTGAATTTATGTACAATAATATGATAACCAAGTATTAGAAATCAATAATAAATACAGTTCACATGACTCATATCATACCCATTTCTAACATCACTAACCTAGTATTGTAAATGATAAGTACTTAACAAAGATCAATAATTATGACTATTTGGGTTCTTTTGAACTAAAAATTCATGAGATATGTCTCTCATGTTTACAAGGAAAGATAAATAAAGCAATTTTTGGTTGAAAAAATGAAAGGGTCATAAATGTTCTTGAATTGGTACACACATGTGTATATAGACCTTTTATAATTGAATTTAGAGGTGGATAATTGCACTTAGTTAATTTTACTAATGAATTTATTAGTCAAGTATTGGTCTCATTAATTAGGTATAAGTAAAAATACCATAATAAATTTAAGGATGTTGATAATGGAGCATATAATCATCATGGTAAGAAAATAAAGAAACTTTGATTGGATCTAGGTGGAGAATATTTTAACCAAAAAAATAATTGATTATCTCATGAATTTTGGGAACCTATCTCAAGTCACTACTCCTTATACACTACAGTGGAATGGTGTTGGTGAAAGAAAGAACCAAGCCTTGTTAGACATTGTGAGGTTAATGATGAGTCATGAAGATCTTCCATTATCCTTGTGGGGATATACATTATAGGCATTGAAACACATGCTAAAATGAGTTCCAAATAAAGTGGTAAATATAATTCCAAATAAGTTGATGTATGAGAGGAAATAAATATGGTTACATACTCATGTATAATATTTTTAGGCATTTTGTAATCCTATTATTGACAACAACTTAACACCCTGAGGCATAAAGTGTATGTTTATAGGATATTCCAAAAATAAATGTATATTATCTATACGAACTCTAAGAAAAGACAGTAATAGTGGAAATAAAGACCATATTCCTTGAAAAATGTCACAAATTTAAAAGATACAGTGAGTGTAACACCAATGTATTTTAAAATAATATTATGTTTGATAACCTATATGATACAAAACACCAACCTTTAATGACTATAAAATATTATTATTTAAATATGATCGATATAACCCAGAAATTGAAATGGAGGGTATAAATAGAAGTATCAAAATTATTATATATATATATATATAAAGGTCCTACTCGATAAAATGTATTCATAAATTCCTAAAAAACAAGAACTTGATTTTTCGTAGTAATTTATGCTTCAAAAATATGCTTTCTTTTAAAATGTTTTTTATTGATTTTTGTGAGAAAATATTATATTCAATTTCTACCAATATAAGAAATTTTATTTTTTTAAAAGCATATATTTTTTGAAATCATCATATCAATATTATTTTAGGATAAGTTTTGGGATTTATCTGAAAATTTGGATTTTAGGGTGAATATTGAAAATTCTAATTTTTCAGATACTGCCACTTTTATGATATTATTATGATATGATAATTAATTAATAAATTTTTAACCTTTTTGGATAGGACAAATATATTTTAAATGGTTAAATAATTAATTTTAAAACATTATTTTCAATTTTGGAACTCATGCTTGACTTTTATAAAAATAAATTATAATTTATTCAATTTTAAAAAATATTTTTGGGTATTTCCATTTAATGGTTTATTTGGAAGTTTACATTAAATTTTGTATTCAATAAAATTATAAAAACCTTATTTTTTATTTTTTAACCAAAAAAACATTTTTCATGCCAACTTCTTAATAAATTTCTTGGTGGAATGTTTTTTATTCTTAAATCAGGTATTTTCCTAAAAACAATTTCTCATGTGTTTTGCGTACTTATATTAAATTTAATCTATTAATACTTTAGATTTTGAATTTGATAAAATTTATTCTATATTAAGAATCCACATTTATAAATTTGGTAAATAGTTCAACTTTATTTTTGTTCATAATAAATAGTAATTGTGCAAAATATTTGTCTCCTTGGTATGGGTAAATTAGGTAATTAAGGTAAAAATGTGGTATGGATTTAAAAATGTATTTAACAGTTTCTTTAATTGTATTTTATGATTTTAGATATATAACCCAATTTATATATAAAAAATATGGAATCTTGGTTCAGTTGTATTTGATCAATGCAATTATATTATTTCAAGTAAAGGAAAATTCTAAAAATTTAACTCTCTTGCTTTTAATTTCTCTTATATGTTCGCATAAGAATAAGAAGATTTTATGAAAAAAAATATACTAGTTTATTTTGAAAATTATTTATTTATTTTTATTCTGTACTTTCTTTTTAATTTTTTGTGACGGTATAGTTTCCTTAAATCCTTAGAAAGCATAGAAATAGTGCTTTTGAATGCAGTAGAAAAATCAAAGTATATGATTTTAAAAACTAAAAAAGGTATCATTTTTTATGGATTATGGTTCCAAACAAATTTTATGGTTAATAATAATATTTAATTTATGTTTATAGATTTTATATTCAAATTTCATACCTAAATTGATGTCATTATAATCAAAATATGTGAATAGTTCTTAAAATGAGTTTAATGGTACTTGATATTGAATAATAAATAATTAAATGATTTAAGAATCATAAAAATATTAAAATAGGATAAAGTGAAAGGGATGCCATCTATGATTATATCCCTTGAACATTTTGAGCCAATTCTTACCTTATAATTAAATTTATAACGTTTTAGTATTGAAAAATGTGTTACCATGGTTGAGGTCAAATTTAGTTAATGAAGGGGTTAAACCCAAAGATAAGATTTAAAATAACACATAAACGTATCCAGATTTTATTGTTTGAAATTATTTAAAC
The DNA here is from genome assembly GCA_963277665.1 of Viscum album. NCBI lineage: Eukaryota > Viridiplantae > Streptophyta > Magnoliopsida > Santalales > Viscaceae > Viscum > Viscum album. The sequence continues at coordinate 1,316,328,244 of OY728128.1, read as the reverse complement.
CATAAACTATATAATGTTCTAAATTTTTTCCACTTGGTTCTACATGAACATGAAAAATAATTTATTATATGTAAATATTTTATGTAATTTTAAGTGTGTCTTTCCTTCACTATAAAAGTATGTAACTTCTTCTTCTATAATTCCAATCACATTGAGCAACATATCTCCAAAAACCCTATAAAAACTATTTTAAACATCATTATACAAGTATTTGAGGTTCTAGTATCCTAAAAATTGCATCCTTCTGATCCTTAAGAATATATCGAAAGGAGGACTCTTGAAGACGTGGCAATAGTTTTAACTGATATATTTAATTTTACTTCTTATTTTTCCTCCTTAAGTTAAATAATGACAATTTAAATATAATAAAATAATTATATAGTATATATTTAGATGTTATTATGTTAATTAAATAACATAATTCATCTCTTTGTCTCTCTTATGTGGAATTAAATCATTATTCTTGTGTACGTGTGGACTACCACCTCTACGAAGAGATCTGTTTTGTTTTTCAACACCACCTCATAATTATAGTTATTATGGTGAATTTAATTAATATATAAAAAATTAATGAAATAATTATCATTATTTAAATATAATATATCATTTATTTTATTTCCCTTCAGCGCAATAAAAAATTATAATGTCATTCATGAATATGTGTGGGCTACCAATTCCATGAAGTAATGTGATTCATTTTTCACATACACCTTTCCTGGATGATTCTAAAATTTTATTTTGTTTATATAAATTATAATAATTTAATTATTAAAATTTTAAATATTATGGAATAATTAAATCTTTTACCACAGTCATCACACTGAATTTTTATTGAAAATATGAACTAAATGGCCTCAAAGAACCTAACATAGACTTAACTGATTAAGTAATTAAATATTTTATTAAAATAAATGGTTTAATGATAAGGTAATAAAACGTGAAAATGTAATTAAACAATTTAATAATTTATATAATTTTATTATAAAAGATTTAAATGTCATGTATTTCAAGGAGAGACTAGAGGTAAGGGGTTTCTTAATTCAATTTCCATTCATTTGATTATAGCACCACTTCATTGACTTTGTTATTCCATGATTATGTGTGAATTTATCTATAATATTTTTTATTTTTTTTATAATTAGTTTAGGATAATTTACATATTTATACATAATTAATTCATTTATTAATTATCACTTCAAATGTAATTATCTTTTTAAGGGTTTTCTTAGTCTCAATAATATTTTTCTTGAGACATGCTTTATGTCTTGCACCATGATTTCTTTGTAAAGAGTACTTACTAACCCATGAATAAAATTTTTATATATTAATTGATTTAATTAAAGTTTTTTATAAACCCATTTAATATTATCACTTTTAATTACTTTTTATTATATGGTTACCAAAGTGGTAAATGATTTATGCTATAATATCATTTCTTTTCTAGATTATCTGTGAAAAATACCAATTGTGGGAAATTTTATAGATATTATCCTTTAAAACCAATATATTTTGTTATACTATATTTATTCCTCTAATTTTAATGTATTAGTACAATTTTTTTTATCTTTGGTATTTAAAATTATTAAGAATTTTTTTTTAAATAATAGTCTATCTTATTTCATATTTGGTTGACAAAAGTTTCCTTACATGTCCATTCTCTTCAAAATTGTTTTATAAAAGTTCTTAACTAGAATTAAAATGTTTTAATAATTTCATTTTCATTACATTTACTTTATTTACAATGTTTTAAAAAAAGATATTTCATAAAATTTTTTGAACAACTAATTTTTTAATTTTTGTAAATGTGTAAAAATAATGTTTTCCTTTAACATATATAGCATAAATGGATTTTGACACTATCATAACAATTATTTTATTTGAATATTCATTTATAACTTTACAAGATAATTTTAAAAGAAAATAATTTTCTCAATATTTTTGGAATTTTTTGTTTTTAAAGGAACCAAAATAAAAGTGTATTTTACCATGTTTTCTAAGAAACATTTAAAATATTCTTTTGATGGTATTTTCAATTATGCCATCTCTATTTAATGAGTCATATACTTCATTAGGGATATGGTCTTATAATATAATTAAATTTATTTCTATTAATAGATTATGATACTATTTTAATGATATTTTTAGGAAACCAAATTTTTTTTTATGGGTAAATTAATCTGTGTTAGTTTTGATGAAATGCAAGAATCCAAGTATTTTGTTTCATGAAATATAACTTGGAAATTATTGATGAAAGAGGGATTGTTGAGTGAACCCAAATCCTTAAGGAACTTTTTATAATATGTGATGGGTGGGTTAATTATATTCCTCCAACAAATTGGGTAATGAGGTGTAGTTAACTAGATGGATGTTACTCCTAAGAGATAAGGGAGTTATTTTATTCCTAATATATGGAAGAGTTAATAGATTACAAGTCACTCATAAGTGATGAAAAACTTTAGCGGTTATATGTTACTCCTAAGAGATATGAAAACTATCCATTTAAGATATTCCTTGATGAATGTTTGATGTTATAAGATACATAAATAAATTTTCAATGCTTGTTATGAGTTTATATGGGTCCTTTTATCATGGATTTGTTTTACATGGATCCTGATTATTAACTTATATTACTCTTATATTATATTAAATCTTTATTATATGTGTTTTGATTTATGATACATGATTTTATGTGTATAAATTCAATTTTTTTATTCTCATGAAGTTTGATTATGTCATCATACCATTATGGACTTTGTATTCCCAGTGATGATGTTAAAGTTTTAATTATTATGTGTACCCTTTCTAAGCATTTGAGCTCACCCTTCTTATGTTTTCCATTTCCATTAGTTATGAAAAATGATGTAAAATAAATTATTCTCAAAAGGTTTTATGTGTGAATAATTGTATGGGAGATGTTGAATACTTATTGTGAAATAAGAAAAGACGTGTATGGTAGGAAAAATGATCAAATGAATATATTAGTATTGTTATATAAGAGTTTTCCTAAATTCTATAAAACTATAAATCTAAAATTTCCTTAAGTATATAAGAGATCAAATGTTTTTAATGTTTTATGTTCTGGGTGGATAAAATTGGATAACATTTACCAGTATCACATCCAAAAATTTAAAGATTATGTTTTTTGCATTGGATCTATGAGTACGGATTCAAGGCTATTATAGTTGGTTTCATATAAGGTTTTAGATAAATTTTAATATTATGATGTTTTTATGCAATTTTAACTTAATAGTTATGGATACCATTATGGGTTTTTATGTTAAACGTTCACCGTAAGTAAAAATCATTACAAAACCATTTTCAGGTTTTAAGTGATGGGATTTGAATGTGATTAATGATATTTTGAGAGATGTTTTATTGGGTTCAGGTATATATAAACCTTAGATATAATATAAAATATTATTTCAAAATAATTTTATTTCATTTTTGTGGATGTAAGATGAAAGGTATGAGAAAATTTTTGAATTTGAAATGTTCTTTAATGTTGAGGTTATTGAGTTAAATTGGGATATAGAGTTATTTATTCATATAATGATATAATTTAAACCATTGATTTAATTATTTAATTTAAGAGATTAATTTATCATATCTTCATATGAAGGTGTATTATTTTTAAATATTATCTTATCATTTGTGAACCGTTTTGGTTTTGGTTAATGTCTATTGAAATGAGGAATGACTTGTTATCCTTTTTTGGATCATGTGGTCCATTAAAAGTTTATTTTAGTGTTTAAATCAATAAAAATTCATCTTGAATATTCATTTCCTGGAACAAGAGATGTGGTAGAATTAGAAAATGATTGAATGAATAGTGAATTATGATATTGTGATTATGAAATATAACAAATTCAAGTAATTATATTTTATTATATTCATTTTCAAGATTGTAAAGGGATTCCAAAAATCTGGAAAATTGATATTGATATAAAAATGTTATCATATTACCATCATTACGGATGAGTTGATGGTATTTTTCACACCTCATTGATTTATGGTTTTATGGTCATTGACTTTCTCATGATTATTGACTTTATTCTGATTAATTTTTTATATCATTACCCATCATTATTTGGAGATTGTTTTTCTTCTACATGTATAAATTTTCACTTTCCACTAACATTATCCTTTTTAGAGAACTAGTTATATACTTTTATAGATAACATTCATGTTTAAATTTACCTATTTTCAAAAGGAATCATTATTATCCTTTTTATGATGTGGGTTTTTAAAAAAGATTTTTCCAAATGTTAAAACCTTAATTACAAATCTCAATACAAAATTATAAGGACATAATTTATTAAAGGGGTTCACCGTTAGTTTCAAATAAAAACTAAGTTTGATAGAAGACAGTATTGGGAGCACGGATATTTATTGATCATGAAATATTATTATTTATATATGAATGATATAATCAAAAGGTAGGTGATCATGTGTGGTTGTCAATAGTGTGACATCAAATTCCTTCCATTAGGTTCATTGACCATTTTCCAGATAGTAATATTGGACTTTAGGAAATACCGGCTAATTTTAATGAGAAAGAATCATAAAGGGTCACACACTGAGTGTTTTCATTGATCTCAGTTGAATTTTATCTGAATTTAATTATTTGAATAAATATTATTATCAAGACTAATGTAACATCCTGGTTAAGGTACATCTATGCTATTTTTTAAGAGTATTTTTTTTTGTTTTACATGACTTTTGGGAGTTCTCGGAGCTTTCTGGAGAACCTAGAGTAGAACTTCTTATAGGTAACATTCACACCATAAAGACGATTCATAAAATAAATATATCACTAGGAAGATGTTTTTAATACCATTAAAAGTGTGAAAAAAGTTTAGCATGTGAATCAAGTTCATGTTTTTAATCAGTTGATCGAGATTTATTTTACCTGAGGTGATGCCTTTTTGGTTTACTTGGAAGTTCTTAGATTTTTTTCGTGAATAGAGGATTCATGATGTGAATCGTTCATGAGTTGTATATTTTTACACGCTGCAATCCTGAATCCTAATTTATTTTGATTCCCATCTCCCTAACTTATACCCTAGGTTCCTTCCATGTGATTTTGGGTGTCTCCTCCTCATTTGGACAGCTTTGTTCGATGCTCGATCTCCATGGTGTCTAAAAGTGTCTCTCTTGGTAAGATACCTTTATACTTCTTCATTTACATTGGTCATTGTAGTGGTGATGCAATATGTTTATGGATCCATCAACCTTATGGTGATTCTTGTGTGATTATTTCTAAATCCATTATTTGATCTACTCCCAAAGGTCAACCCTTGCTTTAGTCATGGTGTGGCATGCATGGTTCTTAAAGTATGTGTGATATAACCTCTTGAATGGATCTTTTTTATTATGGATTGTGATTATGAGATATGGGAATCATTGTTAATACCTATTTTGTTCTCTCTATTTTCTTTCCGGTGTTGGTGGATTCTATTGCGGGTAGTATTCAACCCAAGTTTATGGTGGTTGGTTCCATATCTACCATAACTTATGTAAAACTTTTAATGCTCCTATTTTCCAAAAATGTTTTCTAAATGAGTTTGAATGATTTATTGATTTTTGTGTTTGGGAAAACTATTTTTTGAGAAAAGATAGTTTCCCCTTGTTTGGGTAAAAGAAATGTGTATTTTCAAAAAATTGTGAAATGTATTTATGAAATGGTTATCAAATAATGGTTTTTGAAGAAATAGTTTTGGAAATAAACCACATGGGAAGACTTGGGTACTTAGATAAAAGGAGTAGCATTGGTCCATATTCCATTTCATTGTAAGGTTCTTCACTCATGGGGTGTTCCTCTACTCCCAATGCATGTTGTTCTAGGGGCTTGGTATTGATATTGGTGAGGGGGGTTCAGTTGTGGAGTGTTCCTCTGTTACTTATGTATATGTTATAAGGATTTTATTTTTCACTAGTCATTTATTTGGTATGATTATTCTTATATCCTAGCCTATTTTCATCCTTGGCATGATTTGCAAGTGCTTTGGTTTGGACTATTGTTGGATCTTATTACTTTATTGGATAAATGTGATATGCTTTATTTTTTGTTACATAAATGGTTTTAGAATTATAGATAATTGGGATTTACTCACCATGATTTTGAAATGAAAACTATTTTATTTCTTATCATTCCATGTTTTTCTATAAATTGAGCACATTGTTATTGTTTTATAGTTACTTGATCTGGAAAACCTAGGTTGGATCCCATTGAACCTTTATAGCTCACACCTGAACACCCCTTCAGCAGTGTGTAGACCATATTATGTCCTTTGATTTATGAAAAGGAAAGGCGCCATAGTGAGGTGGTGAGGTTCATATCATCTGGGTATGGGCAGCTAGTGGTGAGATGGTAGGGATTTTCCCACATATCACATGGGGTAGCATTTGTTGGATTTACTTGTCTTTTTTTGTTGTATATGTTCCTTGGGTTTTATATACTGATTTAGAGTTATATCACTACCTCTATTTCACTTTAGTTGTGGAATATAAATCACATAGTTTTCTTATGTTATTTATTCCCATTGTGTATATATGCCATGTATCTTGTTTCAGGTTGGAAAAAATCATTCCCTCTTTTTTTTGTTTGATTCTCCGGTGCTCGTAGCCAACCCATGGGGATTGGAAACTCCCTTTGGGTCTTACATTATTTCAGTTTAAAGCATATATGGTTGAGTTATCCATGTGGGGATGAGATAAATGAAGAATAATTTTATTTACGATTTATCGATCACATATATTATTCACTAGGTAATAACTAATTATGTATTCATTAATAAATAATTTATTTATTTGAGTGAATATATTATAAATACTTATTCTCTAGACTGTGAATAAAATATTTATTTTATTTTTTGAATATTTAATAAATATTAATCCACCAAACTATGAATAGAATATTTATCTTATGAATAAATATGAAACTAAATATTTTTTTAGGTATTCAATCAATATTGAGTTTGATGACTATGAAAAGATTGTTTCCAGTGCTAAATATTAATTTTCAAGCTAATAAAATAAGATTTATCATTTCAAAAATTTCCAAAGCCTATGAATATAATAATAATATTATTATTATTACATGGAATTGGGTCAGATGAGGTTTAATATATTATTTAAGGGTTGTTGTGTAATTAAATAATATTTTAACCCTAACCATATCGTTATAAATAGATGATTGTTTTATTATGTATAGGTTTACTAAAATTGATTATTTTGGAGAATATTTGATCAAAATCAAATCGAGATATCTCTCTAATGAAGAACATTTAGAGATTCTCTTCCCACCTCTATCATATCAATAATGATAGTGCAAGAAAAATCCTTTAATCCCAAAGGAATTGTCGTAGTGATTCATACGAACACTACAAAAAGAACGATCTGTTGCACTAGAAGCCCGAAATACATTAGTGTTTTTTGGATATAAAAGGAAAACATGTGAATCCAATATAAAATCCTAAATTAAAAATATTTTAAAACATTTTTAATTCATTTTCCAACAATTATAAAAAGTTTTGGAAAATGAGGTGCAACTAATTTAGTGATGCTTGTAAATTTCTCTAATTATCGACACATGATTTATCAAAATTTTTTATAAACAACAACAAAAGACACATAATTTCCTAACATTTATAAAACACATCGGGAATTATTTTTTGAATTTAATTTTTTTAAATTCCCTATTTCTTTAAAATAATTTTCCTTTTTCCCCCTGCTCCCTCCCTTGCCTCCCCACTCTGTTCCCTCTCCCTTTCCACCCTACCTCACTCGTTGTCAACCTGATCCCTCCCTCATAGGCTTGTATCCTCCTGACCCCATCGGCCCACCCTCCCCACCCATTGCTCCCTCCCTTTCCTCCCCACCCAACTCATTCACCCTCTTTGGCCTCTGCTCCCTCACTCCATCCCTCACCGACCCACCCTCCCTGCTCTCCTCCCTCCCTCACCGAAATTCCCTCCAACCCTCCCCAACTACCTTCTCCCTCTACACACTCCTCCCTACCTCCCTCAACTATTATCCCAACTCACCCCATCCACCAACATGCTCCACTCATGTGCATTCCCCCTTGCTCACTTTTTTAAAATTGAAACAAACTGGATTTCAACCTTTCACCTGGACACTCCCAGCTAAGTACTAGACCACTGATCTCCACTGATTTATATTTATTATTTAATATTATGCTATATTAATATATAGTAATAGATTTATTATGAAAAAAATTAATATTATATATATAATTATATATATTAATATATATATATATATGTTTATAAGTGTGTGTGTTTTTATATAAATATTATGATATTTAAATATATGTTAATGTTTATGTATATAAATATAAATTTATATACATAAATATAATTATAAAATTTTATATATATATATATATGTATATATACATATGTATATATTAATATATATATTTATATTTAAATTTTTATATATATGTTTATATTATATATATATATATGTTAATATATATGTGAATTTTATATACATTAAAATGAATAGAATTATGTGTGTGTGTGTGTCTGTGTGTGTGTTTGTATTAATATATATGTGTGTTTATGTGTGTTTGTGTGTTTATATAAATTAATATATTTATAATTATATGTATATAATTAGCCATGTTTTTTATACACTACTTAAAATTTCACTAAAATAGCAACATCTTCTTAAAAACGTGGACAAATTTAAAATATATATGTATTTATATATATGTGTGTGTGTGTGTTTGTTTATATTAATATATTTATATATGAGTGTGTTTGTGTGTTTATATATATATATATATACATTTACATATTATTATATATATGTTTAATTATATGTATGTGTGTTTATATATATATATATATCTAAATTTATATTTACATCGATGTAGGAAAATGAGCTATATTACAAATGAAAACAAGCAACACAAAAATGCAGGGAAGAACTCGATGAGGATTGAACTCGAGACCACATCAAGACCCACATGGGTGGCTACCATTGAGCTTTACCCTGGGGGATGTGTGTGTGTGTGTGTTTGTGTGTATATATATATATAATGATATTAAGATATATATTAATGTCATTATCATTATTTTTTTCAAAAATTTAATTGGTCATAATATTTATGTCTTGTAAAATATGTTAATGATCCATTAAATCTAAAATATGCTGATTTGGGATCAGCCTCTATAAGAACATCTTCTATTCCCAGAACCATCACGTGGTGTCATAGTTTTCTTTTTAAAATTTATAATTATGTATTTGATTGTGGACCATTACACATTTTAAAGTTAAAATTCATTTCATGTTTTAATTTTTTCTTGATCTACCATTGAAATATATTCTTCATCTTCAATGTTTGTCACTCATATTACCAAGATCGGTTAATAATTCTTGAAGATCATAGCTAAAGAACCCATCTGCAGGTGCTAAGAATTCTGGCCTGATAATACAATATTACACGGTGTGAGATCCTATCCTACATTTCACATATCCTTTTTTATTACACAAGGATTCCCATGTGGATTTCGAGTCATTTTGTAATTAGTAAATGATGTGTTCAAGTAATACACCAAATTTTGACTAGGAAATGATTCACACAACTTTTCTAGAGTAAATTAAATGTAGATTTACAACACATCGTGTATTCTATGTGTTTTCAAAGAAGAAAACATGGGGTCAAACCATGTCATGTAATTAATACATTGTGTGTATTTAATACATGGTTTGTGGAGGATGGAAGCCTTGTAACTTGAAGTACACATCATGTTTCCTCTATACACACCACATCATGTACTTAATAAATGTTTATTATAAGTACACTTTGAGTACCTGGGATTGTACTACAGATATCTGGTGATGATAAGTACATGTTGTGTGGCTATCTAACACACATCATGTAATTTACCTATTTAGGTGTAAGTATTAAATTTAATTAATCAATCCATTAAACCACATCGACCTGAGTTCTATGGGAAATTAATTTGATATTACACGCTTGTTGTTTGGTTTTATATTATATTAAATGATTAATTAATTCTATGTAATATTCAGATCTTTGAATCATGTATGGTTATTGTATAATAAATACTCAACGGATTAAATTGTACATAATATGTCATTTTTATGTGTTCCCTATAGAATTAAATTGGTGGTATGCATTGTGAAAATTATGACACATGCCATGTACACAATATGTCATATGAGAGCATTGTTTACAATTAAAACCATGAGGAATTGTTTGGAAAAGTAATCATTGAGTTTCTTCCAAGTACAAAGTTGTGTACAATTTTATTGAGTTTAAATAAATAATAATAAATTATTTTATTTAAACTCACAGTGGATGGAATTTTAGGACTATTGGATGAAATAATATAATATGAAGGTGGGAGACCATAACTCTGTGTTTTTTCATACATGTTTCAAAGAACGTTCATCGATGAAATTCAAATTTAAGCTTTAGGAAGGTTCTTATTCTGCGTACATTAATGTCGGTATCCAAATAACCTTTTATCACTTCAAGATGCTCCTTACGGACAACCTCTCGGGTCTCCCAATTATGTCGGAGGGGTAGGCAGCCTTCATGGATGGCATCCACCCTAGTGTTGGGGAAGCTGAGAATGATCTCCTCGAGACTCTACCAAATGGGGATGAGGTCGGGAAAACTATGCATAATATGTCCTTGGATAGTTCTCCTAGTCTGGATGGATTTTTGGTTGCTTTCTATGTAGAGGCTTGGGATTTTGTGGGAGATCATGTGACTGAGTCTATTAAGGACTTCTTTAAAGGAGGATCGTTAAATAGGTGTACATGCTCCTCTAGAGTGGTTTTGGTTCCCAAAATTAAGGATCCTTCAGTAGTGGAACATTATCATCCCATATCACTGTGCAATGTTTCTTACAACATCTTGGAAATCCTAATTTCTAGAAGTTATGACAAGGTCATTCGAAACATTATCTCTCAGGAGCAACACAGATTTTTCAAGGGAAGAGGTATTCAAGGAGTGATTGGGATTTCTAAAGAACTTGTGGATGATGTTAAAAGATGGGTGATTGGATCCAACGTTATCATTCAAGTGTACATGGATAAATATTTTGATAAGTTAGAGTGGATCTTAATTATTTGGATTATGGGGAAACTTGGTTTCCATGAATTGATTTGTGATATTTATTTATTTTTTTATTCCTCTTTGTGGATAACTATTTCTCTTATGTGGTAGTGTTTAGATTTCTTCAAAAGTTTTTTTGGTGTGTAGAAAGGATACCCCTTGTCTCCAAATATTTTCATCATATCTCAGGAGGCTTTGTCTCAAAATCTATTCAAAGGATTGGCTGATAGGAAGATCCTTCCCTTTCATTCACGTGCTTCGGATAGTACCTTCTCTCATATGATGTTCACTGATGATATTCTTATTATCTTGAATGGAAGGAGGTATTCTCTTAAGAATATTATGGAGGTTATGATATTTTATGGTTGTCTTAATGGTTAATGTATCAATTTCATAAAGGGCATTGTTTTATTTCTAATAAGTGTTTTAGAAGAAGGGTTTGTTCCATCCAGGAGACATTGGGAATCCAGCAGAAGTAATTTCCAATAATGTATCTTGGTGCCCCTATTTCTTTTGGCCAGGTGAAGAAACTGTTCTTTGAGAACCATTTCAACAGGATGCTCGGAAGGATTCTTAGCTCAAAGAATAATTTTTTTCCTTTGGTGGTCGTGTCTCCCTTATTAATAGTGTCTTGGTCTCCATCCCCTTGTATGTTCATGCCATCATCACTCCCCCCAAAGGGATTATCTGTCTGATGGAGAAAATTCTAAATAAATTCCTTTGGGATGCTAATGAAACGGTTCATTGTCACTGGGATTCATGGGATCGCCTGGAGAATCCGATCAAGGAGGGTGGTGTGGGCCTCAGAGATGTGTCGAATTCCATGGAAGCCAGGCAGGTCCATCTCATGTGGGATATTGTTGAGGGTAAATCCATTTGGGCCATGATGATTAAGTATAAATATGGGAAACACTGGGAGGAATGGGACAGACGGAGACTCTCAGGTCTTGAAAAAACTAGTATTTCTCATCTAGAAACTCGGAATGAAGCCTCTCACTGGGTGGTTGGGTGAGGAGATATTAACTTGTTGAATGATAACTGGGTTGGGAGAAAGTTGTTCTTTCATGGATGTCCCATGTGGGATATTTATTTCAATGAATCTATCCACTTCCCTCTCCTTCTAGAGTGCATCCTGAATCAAGATAATCTGGAAATTTTTAAAGAAATTGTCTTCTCGGAGGAGGATAACCGATGCTTCTTTACTGGTTCACCCACTGGGTTCTTCAAGGGTCATTCTTATCGGGAGATGTTTGGAACGGGTGGTGTTTGGGATGAGTGGGCCTCCCATCTATGGTACAAAGAGGTTCGAACAAAGATGAATCTCTTGGTTTCAAGGGTGAGAAACTGAGCTATTAATATGGAGGATAATGTGTAGAGGAAATATGTTTATTTATCTTTTAAATGTTTATGCTACTCATCTCTCAAAAATATACTATTTCTTCATTTGTTTACCTTGAGCGACTGGGCAGCCTGTGTTTGGTTTTCTTTGGGTCAGTGGGGCCGTTTTGACCCTTAATATTCCTCCATGAAAGATTTCATCAACTGCTCGTTTTTGAATGTGGGTTCTCAGGATTCAGAGTCCAAGGTGTGTTTCATCATTTTTATAGTTGTTGTTTGGACACTTTGGAAAGCTCGAAACAATGCAAGGTTAAAGAGGATTCCACTAGTTTATTTCTTACAGATCAGACTGAAGATGTTGTTGCATGAGTTAGGGTCTCTGGTTAAGGGTGGCCTAAAATATCCTGCCATCTGTACTCTTCTCAACAGGCCTATGAATCAGCTCAGATCATGTGTAATTTGGATTGCATGGCGGCCCCCGTCGTGAGGTTTTAAACTCAACAGGGATGGTTCTTTTATGAATGTCCAGATGCGTGGGGCTGGATTCTTATGTAATGATAATGGATTAGTTTTGGTGGATTTCATAACTTGTTATGGCCCCAGGAGTTTTTTGGGTGCAGAAGTGAGAGATTTTCTTTCTGGTGTTGATATTTGTAAGAATCTTGCATTGATGGTGGCGGAGATTGAGTCAGACTCAAAAAATCTAGTCCGAGATCTGAAAGGTAAAGAGGTTCCTCCATGGAATTTGACTTATCTGTTCTGTAGGTGTCTTCTAGAGATCATCCAGGGTAGTGTGGTTCGTCAAGTGAGAAGGGAGGCCAAATTTGCAGGAGATTCCCTTTTCCCGGGGGTGCAATTTGTAGGGTCAGATCATTGTTTAGTTGAGTATGGGATCACTACATATTGATTGTAATAACATTTTCAAAGGGGATGCCCTTGGAATCCACAATTTTAGACCACCCTATCTTTGGTTAGTTATTGTGTTATATCCCTTTTTTTTCTTTAAAATAAAAAAAATCAATTTCCAATCAGTTAATTATTACATTTTTTTACTTCTCGTGAGATTGACTAGACCTATGTATGTGTTGGTTTTATTTAATTTAATTTTACAACAGGGTTTTTTAATTAATTATTATTAAATTAAATATTATTGTTTGTGAGTTATTCATTCATATTTTTTTATGTTGGGCCTGTATATACATGGTTTTTTATTTAATTCTCCATAATTATTCCTTTGGTTCCCCTCACCTATATTTGTGTTATAAAACATATGGAATAAAATGAGTATTTGAAGGCACATTGAGTTAGTTCAAGATAGATTTGAGGTGGAGATTTTTCAAGATGGAATCATGATGAAACCAACACATGAGAAATACAGGTGTACATGTGGTATAAAGTACATAACTCTAAAGAAATTACAAGGAGTTAATCCTTAGGGTTATAGGTTAATTTATTGTCTTCTCAAAAAATCAACCATTAGATAAAGATCATGATCATTCCATTTATTTATTTATTTTATTTTTGTCTCATTAATTATTTATTTTATGGATTCAAGACCACCATTGCATAAATAAATAGACTAACATGAATATATGGAATTAAAATAAATAGATCATGTGTAAATGTTTCATTAGAGTATGGATAATTCCTAATGTAAATTCCACTTTATATTACTAATACATGTTAGAAAATAAATAATAAATTTTATAAATAATGAATAAAATATATCAATTTAATATTAAGTCAGACTAATTCTTCCATTACTTTATTAGAAATAAAAACCATAGAACTAGGTGTTTGACCAACCCATGTTGGGACACTTACTTATATTATGGAGTTCTTATGAAATATTTGGGTTGACTTAACCAATTTACATCAAGAGAAGTGGCCCAGTCTATATTTGATGTAACTTGGAGGAAATTGTTGACGAAATATAATTAAGGGATTCATGATTGCGGAGTATAATGACTCATAATTTACATACATTGTTATTACATCAGAATTGAAGCATACATATTACAATATATAACAAAACCATTAAAGGACTGTATAGGTATAGTGTCTTTAGAAACTGGGAAACATAAACAACTGGTTCATAAAGAGTCTACACTATCTCCCATTTATTTCATCATATCTATAGTCCCTTTTGGCATATCTTACTTAATAACCTTCTTCCTGACCTGGGGAAAGAAAACATTCAAAAGGGTGAGCTCAAATGCTCAGAAAGGGTAAACAAAAGAAATATCAATCACATTAAAATAAAAACATAACATTTTGGAAATCATACCCTGCAAAAGAGATCATAATTTCATAACATGGGATAAATCATGGTAGTGAAGTGTAATCCCAATAATCATAACATAAAACATGAAACTTTGTGTCATACACATATAATCATAGAGAATCATTTCTTATTAGTCAAAACTCATTTCCAATACTATCTTAGTGGACAAAGTCTATTTCTGAACCGAGTTCACTCCTCATTTCAGTCCTGTTTCACTGAAATGGTATAACCTGCCATTCCAGCCATGTCTATCTCATGAGATAGAAAATCACTACCCAATGCATTGGAGGGAGATATAGGTCCCACCCATCTCATAATGATACCATTCTTATGTGTGCCAAAAAATCATAAATCATACATCATCGCATAAACCATGTAGTAAAAATGGGATTCTTAAACAACATGACATCATAAAACAATTCATATAAAATAAAGGAATTCATAAAAAAAATTCCATCACAACATAATCAAATCAATGTAATAATAGGGATATAAATAGAACCCTATATTATCTTAGATGGAAAATAATTTTGATAAAACACTTGAACTCCATTCTTGAGGAAAATATCCTTTCTACTTCAAAAACATTTTCCTTTCTTAACATGTTATAAAATTTTAAACTAAAAGAAGTTGATTAAAAATAAACTTGAAAACTTTTAAAGGATGCTTCTTGTAAATAATGTTTTTAAAATCTATTCATGCCGTATAAGTTAAAAAAAACATTCTTCTCGTACTTTTGTCGGAAAAGTCAAAAAGTACCTCCTACGAAAAACGACAAAAGATTCCTTTTATTTGTTTTACTAGAAACTCACAGAAGGCTAAAATTGGATTTAAACAACTGTAGGTGGATGGAAACAATATTACATATTGAATGATCATAGATGTGGATGACAAAATACACCCCAATAAATACCAAAGTATAAACAATCTCGGAGAAAATGAGATTGTGATATTTTCCCTTACCTTAGGTCGAATTTGCTTCGTAAGTGTCTGAACCTCTTGTATAATGATTTAAATAATTTTATTGACTTATTAAAGAATCATACTTATTGTTATGATATCATATATGGTCATATTCTTAGTTTCTTATTAGTAATATTTCATTACTACTTGTTATTCGGGTGTTTATTACTTTTTGTTCTTATGTGTGTTTGTCGAATAAATTATTATTCTTCTCTTTAGGTTATAGATACCTCATTTCTAGAATGGTATTACTGTAATATATATCATATTCATTCATTCAATTCATTTATATAATCATTATGCAATGAAGATCATTTAGAACGAATCACATCACATCGTGGAGACGTTATTCCGTACGTACGCACGAGCGATGATATAGTTCCCATGATCGTGGAATTGTATTGGAGTGTATGCATACTATTTAAGAATAAATACCACTTTACAATAATCATATATATTCATTACTTTCACCCTTATACCCATCCAAGTAAGGTGGTGGTGGAAAATAGATTACACCACGGCGTGGAGACGGTATTCCGTACGTACGCATGCGCGGTGATTTCGGTTTCCGTAGGATGGATAAGAGGTGAAATAGGGTTGTTTCATATTTATAATAACATATCAGTATATAACAGATACTTATGTTATTACCTCATAATGAAACAACTAATGAAGAGGTAGTATAAGAATAATTGAACTTGAAGAAAACGGTAGAAGGTATTACCTCTTTCTCGAAGTGCCTCCTTTAAACATTCTCTTAAGGCACTAAAGTTGGTCTTTTGATAAGACCAGTACCTCTAGTAGCTTTATAAGGAAGTGGGGAAGTGAAATGGGCAGGGGTTGGCCGAGCATGAAGGCTCAAATTGGTGTGAGGAAGAGAGGTGGGAGGTGTCCCTTTATAAAGGAGCAGAGGGGCACCTTTGGAAATATAAGAAATATTAGTTTATATTAAATCCCAACCCCACTTAAAAACTTCCAAAATGACTCATATACGAATCATAGATGAGATAGGGTTGTAATCTCATCAACCAATACAATTAAACATGTTAGTAATTTATTTTAAACATTATCAACTTGATTTATCCTTATTTATCAATTTAATTTTATTTGTGGTAATAATATTCTAAATTTTAAATTATTATAAATAATTACATATGTGTTGGGAATTTTCCATAATTTGACACTTAATTACATTGTTGACCATATAAATTTTAATTTATAATTTTTAAATATTATTTTGATTTTTAAACAATTTTATAATATGTTATGTTTATAAAATAACAATAGTGTCAATTTTGACACTATTCATTTATTTGAATTTAAATAAAATATATACAGACGATATGTTCGAACTAAAAGCTTTAATAGATTCATAAAATGACATATGTATCTAGAAAATAAGTTTAGCACATTAAATAGTTCATATAATATTTATTTTAATATTTTTAAAACAATTTATTTGATATTTTAATTAAAAAAATAATTTCAACATCACTATTGTGTCATAATTAATGATAATTATTTAATCCCTAAAAATTATAAATAAATTACTATGATATAGATAATTGTATTAGATTTCTGGAGACTATTCATGTTCGAAGTTGCATTAAATTTATCACCAAATTAAAATTATTATACTTATAAGATTTAAGAAAGTGACATGTTGTCACATTCTTTAGTTTTGATAATAATTAAATTATTTTCATGGACAAAAGTCCATTAAATGAATCTAATCTGACCTTTATGTGATATGGGTCGACTTTTAGTCATCCAATTGAATTTTGGCCGGTGTTAGGGTAATTTTATAATCTTATATTTACCCTTAATTACCTGATTTACCTTTAACTATGGTAAATAAAATTTACCGTAGTTACTATTCATAATGCCCAAAAATAAAAAGTAGTATATTAACATAATTTGGACCCACTGATTATGAATATGGAATCCATTTTTCAAAATTCAAAACATATAAGTTGCAGTAATTAATTTAAAATAAATCCCGTTGTTAAGAAAATGGGTTTTAGAAGTTAAAACATTGCCAAAGATTGAGATGTCTTTACCTATGAATTCAATTTGAAATTAATGCTAATGACATACATTATATTAAATGGTAAAAATATATTCTATTTATACTTTAAAACCATTCAATATTATAATTTATCCATATAAATTATCTCAATGAAAAAAGTTGTTTTTAATTAAAAATTAGCATATTTTTACTATTCATCAAAATATGAAAGTTATCAGAAAAATATCAAAAATTTACCCAAAGTAAATTTTTATACCCTGATTCAAAAGAAGAATTCTATTTTGTCAAATTGAACTTATAAACATGTCAAAAACTATATTTAATGTGGGTGCGCCATCAAAAGGCGTCAAAACTGTATTTTTTGAAGAATATTTCTTTTATCCAAAAAAAACTGATTTTCATTATAGAAAATGTATAAGTTGAATTAAAATGTTATAAAATTCAAAATTCAGTTAATACTACTCATACCGGCTAGTTTTAATAATATTTTAATAGCATATCGTTGTTTAGTGAAACTCGGTATTGCGTACGATGCAAGCTATCGAGGAAGGCCGCGGTTACGTGTAAAGCAAGCCAAGCTAGTGTTGTGTGTAGTGAAAGATTACTTTGATGATTTATATAACATAAAAACAAAATATTTCTCATAAAATTATCGGGTGTTACATTATACCCCCCTTAAAATGAATTTCTCCCTCGAAATTTGTCACTTTGTAACAAACAGATGAGGATACCTCTCCCTCATCATATCCTCAAGCTCCCATGTAGCTTCTTCTAATTGGTGGTTCCTCCATAAAACTTTCACCAAGCGAGTGGTCTTGTTTCGTAGGACTTTTTCGCTACAATCCAGAATCTCTATCAGCTATTCTTCATAAGAAAGATATTTCTCCAGCGGTACAACTTTTGAGTTGAGTACCTGTGAAGGATCAGGTATGTACTTTCTCAGGAGAGATACATGGAACACATCGTGTACTTGAGAGGGATTCGGTGGAAGCGACAATCGATAAGCTACCTTCTTGACGTTATCCATTATTTCGAAAGGACTGATATATCTAGGGCTCAACTTCCCCTTATTTCCAAATCTCATGACCCTCTTCCAGGGAGATATTCATAAGAACACTTTATCACCCACTTCAAACTCTAGGTCTTTTCTTCAGTTGTCAGCATAACTTTTCTGTCGACTCTAAGCTACTCTTATGTTTTGTTGAATAGATCTGACCTTTTCTGCCATTTCATCAATGAGATCAGGTCCTAATAGCTTTCTTTCCCCAACTTCATCCCAGCAAGTTGGAGTCCTGCATTTCTTTCCATAGAGAGCTTCATAAGGATCCATATGAATACTAGAGTGAAAACTATTATTATAAGAAAATTCCACCAAAGGTAGGTGTTGATCCCAATCACCATTAAAATCCATAGAGCAAGCTCTCAACATATCTTCTAGAGTTTTAATTGTTCTCTCAGACTGACCGTCTGTCTGAGGATGATAAGCAGTGCTGAAACTCAACTCTGTATCCAGAGTATGCTGAAGACTTCGCCAAAACTTCAAGGTAAATCTCGGATCCCGATCAGATATAATAGAAAGTGGTACTCCATGCAATCTTACCACTTCCTTTACATGTATCCTGGCAAGCTAATCCAGAGATAAATCCTCTCTAATAGCAATGAAGCGTGCAGACTTTGTAAGACGATCAACTATGACCCAGATAGCATTATTGCCTTTGGATGTTTTAGGAAGTCCTGTGACAAAGTCCATAGTGATGTTTTCCCATTTCTATTCGGGTATGGGTAATGGTTGAAACATCCCCTTAGACTTCTGTCTCTCAGCTTTAACTTGCTGACAAACCAAGCATCGACAGACATATTCAGCAACATCTCTTTTCATGCCATCCCACCAGAAGTACTCTTTCTGGTCCCTATACATCTTCGTGCTTCTAGGATGAATAGAGAATGAAGAACTATGAGCCTCATCCAGCAGCTCCTTCTTTAATTCAGGGATGGGAGGAACACAAACCCAATTCCTGAACTTTATTATCCCATCACAATCAAGGTTGAATTCAGGAACATTTCTCACCTTCTTTTGTAACTTTACATCTTCTTTCTGTGCCTCTTTAATCTTCACATGTATATATGGTTGAACATTCATTTGAGAAAGATACGATTTTCCCCCTTCCATTATAATTCCAAGATCCATCCTTTTTAAATCCATAAATATTGGATATTTTGTGATCCTCATCATGGATAAACTGGCATGGTCTTGTCGACTTAATGCATCGGCCACCTTGTTTGCTTTCCCAGGGTGGTAATGAATTGAGCAGTCGTAATCCTTAATCAGCTCCAACCATCTTCTTTGACGCATATTCAGCTCCTTTTGTGTGAAAATATACTTTAAACTTTTATGATCAGTATAAATATCACACCTTTCACCATAAAGTTAATGCCTCCAAATCTTTAATTCAAATATTACCACAGATAACTCCAAATAATGAGTTGGGTAATTTTGCTCATGGATTTTCAACTGTAGTGAGGCATAAGCTATCACCATATCATTTTGCATGAGAACACATCCCAGTCCCTTCTTGGATGCATCACTGTAGATCAAAAATATTTCTCCACTACAAGGAAGTGTGAGTACAGGTGCACTGGATAGCCTTCTTTTCAACTCCTTGAAATTCTCTTCACATTCGTTCGTCCATACGAACTTAACTCCTTTTCGAGTCAACCTGGTGAGTGGATTAGATAATCATGAAAAATCTTTCACAAAACGTCGATAATATCCAGCCAAACCAAGAAAACTTCGGACCTCAGTTACTATTGTTGGTCTCGACCATATTTCGATAACATCTGTTTTTGCTGGATCCACAGATATCCCCTCTTTTGAGATTATGTGACCCAAAAATGCAACTTTTTGAAGCCAAAATTCACACTTGGTAAATTTGGCATAAAGCTTCTCCTTTATCAGGGTCTTCAATATAATTCTCAAGTGATATTCATGGTCTTCCATGCTCATTGAATAGACAAGAATATCGTCTATAAAGACTACCAAAAATTGATCAAGGTAGTCTCTAAAGACTCTATTCATCAGATCCATGAAGATAGCAGGGGCATTAGTACGACCAAATGGCATCACTATAAATTCATAGTGTCCATACCTTGTACGGAAAGCCGTCTTTGGTATATCCTCCATTTTGACCCTTAATTGATGATACCCTGAATGAAGATCAATCTTGGAAAAGTATTGAGCTCCGCGTAGTTGGTCAAATAGGTCATCAATGTGTGGGAGATGATATTTGTTCTTGATATTGATCTTGTTAAGTTCTCGATAATCAATGCAGAGTCTCATTGATCCATCTTTCTTCTTAACAAACAGAACAGGTTCTCCCCAAGGTGACTCACTAGGGCGTATGAATCCCTTATCAAGATTCTCTTGGAGTTGCTTCTTAAATTCCTGCAACTCAATTAGGGCCATTCTATAAGGTGTCTTTGAAATAGGCAAAGCACCCGGTACGAGTTCTATTGAAAACTCAACTTCACGATTTGGTGGAAGACCCGACAATTCCTCCGGAAAGACATCATCAAACTCTCGTACAATGGGCATATTCTTAATTGTGAGTTTCTCACCAACCATTTGAGATAAGTAACCTTTATTAAGTGGATTCAAGACCCATAAGATGGAAGAAATTTCCACTGGAAGGTTATGTTCATCCTTGCATCGATAGACGATCATAGATTGATCTGGAATATGAAATGTGACTTCCCTTCTCTGGAAATTGATATGAGATCCATATAAATAAAGCCAATCCATGCCAATAATAACATCAAATTCCACTATAGGAAGGATCACAAGATTTGCAGGAAGCACTTTCCCACAAACTTCAATCGGGGAACAATTATAAACTTTTGATGCGACTGTTGTGCCATTAGGTGTCGTCACAGCTAACTCAACATCTAATTGTTGAGGTAATACGGTGATACACTTAGAAAAATCTTCAGAAATAAAAGAGTGGGTGGATCCATAATCAAATAAAACATTTGCTACTTTAGAGTGGATGGTAAGTGTACCTTTCACCACATCGTTATCGTACTCCACTTCACTGATAGAAATTGCATGTGACTTTCCTTTGTCTTTATCCTTAAGATTTTGTTGATGTCGATCATCATCAACAACCCTTTGATTAGGGCATTTATTGGCAAAATTCCCCATCTCCTTGCACTTGAAACATTGAAGTGTAGTAGGTTCATTCTGTGTATCCCTTGCTTTGTTTGCATCATTGGACATCTTCTTCCCATCATTGCAGCATTCAAATGCCCGATGACCTTCCTTTCCACATTTGAAACGTTTACTTGTCCCTTTAAGACAACTCCCTCCATGTTTCTTTCCACATTTTGAGCATAAGGGAAAGATCATCTTCTTTTCAGTGTGCTCTTTAGATTTTCCATTGAATTCCATTTTCCTCTTCTTATCAAACCCATATGACTGATGGGTTACTCCAACCTCCATCTCGACTTTGAGAGCACATCGAATGATTTCCTCATAGCTATTGAAGTCCCTTATGGCTAACGCCCTTCGAAGACTTGGTTTTAAGCCACCAAATAATTGATCGTTCTTACTCTCAGGTTGGATAATAATACCAGAAGCGTACCTTGCAAGTCTTGTAAAATTTGCTTCATAGGTACCAACAGATTCATCATCCTTTTGCTTCAGTTCAAGAAACTCTTTCTCCATCTTTGTTCGGAGAATACGAGGGAAGTACTTATTGAAAAATAAGTTCTTGAACTCATCCCATTCCATGGACTCAATTTCATCCCTTTGCCTCGTATTATTAATAAGATTCCACCATTCATCAACATCTCCTTCCAAACGATACACTACTAGGATGACTTTATCATGTTCAGAACATTGAAGAACTAAAAATATCTTTTCAGTAGTACTAATCCATTGTTCAGCAACTAATGGATCAGTAGACCCGCTGAAAGAAGGTGGACGCTGCACATGAGGGATTCAACAGAATGTTGCTCCTTCCTTTGCTCGTTTGGAAGTCCTGCATGATTCATAGCTTGAGAAAGCTGTGTGAGCATGGCTACAAGATTTTTCATTCCATCTCCCATAAAGTTTGGTTGTTCAGGGGGACAATAATTGCATTGCCCATCGCATTCCGCATTAACACGGTTCCTTCGGGTTCCAACCATTGACTAAAACTAAGAAGAATAGTGTGAGCAACACTAATTATAATAGGAAAACCACACAATCAAGAATAAAATTTCACACTTAAGGTCTTATCCTAGGTTATTCATGGTCATTTCTAAAACACTATGATTGTGATCTATACTTAGACTTTTCCTTGGGGTTCTTACTAATGATTTCACATCCTAGTTTCCAAAGGTTGACTATACCTTTCCTCTGATACCAACTATAACGACCCATACTTTACATACATTGTTATTACATCAGAATTGAAGCATACTTATTACAACATATAACAAAACAATTAAAGGACCGTATAGGTATAGTGTCTTTAGAAACTGGGAAACATAAACAACTGGTTCATAAAGCGTCTACACTGTCTCCCATTTATTTCATCATATTTACAGTCCCTTTTGGAATATCTTACTTAATAACCTTCTTCATGACCTGGGGAAAGAAAACATTCAAAAGGGTGAGCTCAAATGCTCATTAAGGGTAAACAAAAGAAATATCAATCACATCAAAATAAAAACATAACATTTTGGAAATCTTACCCTAGAAAAGAGATCATTTTTTCATAACATGGGACAAATCATGGTAGTGAAATGTAATCCCAATAATCATAACATAAAACATGAAACTTTGTGGCATACACACATAATCATAGATAATCGTTTCTTATTATTCAAGACTCATTGCCAAGACTATCTTAGTGGACAAAGTCCATTTCTGAACCGAGTTCACTCCTCGTTTCAGTCCTATTTCACTGAACCGGTATAACCTGTCATTCCAGCCATGTCTATCTCATGAGATATAAAATCTTTACCCAATGCATTGGAGGGAGATATAGGTCCCACCCATCTTATAATGATACCATTCTTATGTGTTCCACAAAATCATAAATCATACATCATCGCATAACCCATGTAGTAAAAATGGGATTCTTAAACAACATGACATCATAAAACAATTCATATAAAATAAAGGAATTCATAAAAATAATTCCATCACAACATAATAAAATCAATGTAATAATAGGGATATAAACATAAACCTATATTATCTTAGATGGAAAATAATTTTGATAAAACAATTGAACTCCATTCTTGAGGAAAATATCATTTCTACTTCAAAAACATTTTCCTTTCTTAACATGTCATACAATTTTAAACTAAAAGAAGTTGATTAAAAATAAACTTGATAATTTTTAAAGGAATATTCTTGGAAATAATGTTTTAAAAATCCATTCATTCCGTATAAGTTAAAAAAACATTCTTCCCGTACTTTTTTTGGAAAAGTCAAAAAGTACCTCGTACGAAAAATGACAAAAGATTCCTTTTATATCTTTTAATAAAAACTCACCGAAGGGTAAAATTGGATTTAAAAAATTGTAGGTGGATGGAAACAATATTAAATATTGAGGAATAATGGATGTGGATGACAAAATACACACCAGTAAATACCAAAGTATAAACAATCTCGGATAAAATGAGATTGTGATATTTTCCCTTACCTTAGGTCTGATTTACTTCATAAGTGTCTGGACCTCTTGTATAATGATTTAAATAATGTAATTGACTTATTAAAGAATCATACTTATTGTTATGATATCATATATGATCATATTCTTAGCTTCTTATTAATAATATTTCATTACTACTTGTTATTCGGGTGTTTATTACTTTTTGTTCTTATGCGTGTTTGTCGAATAAATTCTTATTCTTCTATTTAGGTTATAGATACCTCATTTCCAGAATGGTATTACTGTAATATATATCATATTAATTCATTCAATTCATTTATATAATCATTATGCAATGAAGATCATGTAGAACGAATCACATCACATCGTGGAGACGGTATTTCGTACGTACGCACGAGCGATGATATCGTTCCCATGATCGTTGAATTGTATTGGAGTGTATGCATACTATTTCAGAATCAATAACACTTTAAAATAATCATATATATTCATTACTTTTACCCTTATACCCATCCAAGTAAGGTGGTGGTGGAAAATAGATTACACCACGGTGTGGAGACCGTATTCCGTATGTACGCACGCGCGGTGATTTCGTTTTCCGTAGGATGGCTAAGAGGTGAAATAGGGTTGTTTCATATTTATAATAACATATCAGTATATAAGTGATACTTATGTTATTACCTCATAATGAAACAACTAAAGAAGAGGTAGTAGAAGAATAATGGAACTTGAAGAAAACGGAAGAAGGTATTACCTCTTTCTCGAAGTGCCTCCTTTAAACATTCTCTTAAGGCACTAGAGTTGGTATTTTGATAATACTAGTACCTCTAGTAGGTTTCTAAGGAAGTGGGGAAGTGAAATGTGCAGGGTTTTTTCTGAGCTTGAAGGCGCAAATTGGTGTGAGTAAGAGAGAGAGGAGGTGCCCTTTTATAAGGGAGGAGAGGGGCACCTTTGGAAATATAAGAAATATTAGTTTATATTAAATCCCAAACCCACATAAAAACTTCCAAAATGACTCTTATCTAATTCTTAGATGAGACAGGGTTGTAATCTCATCAAAAAATAAAATTTAGACATGTTAGGAATTTATTTTAAACATTATCAACTTGATTTGTCCTTATTTATCAATTTAATTTTATTTGTGGTAATAATATTCTAAATTTTAAATTATTATAAATAATTACATATGTGTTGGTAATTTTCCATAATTTGACACTTTATGACATTTTATACCATATAAATTTTAATTTATAATTTTTAAATATTATTGTGCTTTTTAAAAAAAATTATAATATGTTATTTTTGTAAAATTACAATAGTGTCAATTTTGACACTATTCATTTATTTGAATTTAATAAAATATATACAGAAGATATGTTCGAACTAAAAGCTTTAATAGATTCATAAAATGTCATATGTATCTAGAAAATTAGTGTAGCACATTAAATAGTTCATATAATATTTATTTTAATATTTGTAAAACAATTTATTTGATATTTTAATTAATAAAATAATTTCAACATCACTATTGTGTCATAATTAATGATAATTATTTAATCCCTAAAAATTCTAAATAAATTCTTATGATGTAGATAATTGTATTATCTTTCTAGAGACTATTCATTTTTGAAGTGGAATTAAGTTTATCACCAAATTAAAATTATTATACTTATAAGATTTAAGAAAGTGACATGTTGTCACATTCTTTGGTTTTAATAATAATTAAATTATTTTCATGGAACAAAGTCCATTAAATGAATCTAATCCGACCCTTAGGTGATATGTGTCGACTTTTAGTCATCCAATAGGATTTTGGAAGGTGTTAGGGTAATTTTATAATCTTATATTTACCCTTAATTACCCGATTTACCTTTAACTATGGTAAATAAAATTTACCGTAGTTACTATTCATAATGCCCAAAAAAAAGTAGTCTATTAACATAATTTGGCCCCACTGATTCTGAATATGGAATTAATTTTTCAAAATTCAAAACATATAAGTTGCAATAATTTATTTAAAATAAATCCCATTGTTAAGAAAACGGGTTTTAGAAGTTAAAACATTGCCAAAGATTGAGATGTCTTTACCTATGAATTCAATGTGAAATTAATGCTATTGTCATATATTATATTAAATGGTAAAAATATATTCTATTTATACTTTAAAACCATTCAATATTATAATTTATCCATATAAATTATCTCAATGAAAAAAGTTGTTTTTAATTAAAAGTTAGCGTATTTTTACTATTCATCAAAATATGAAAGTTATCAGAAAAATATCAAAAATTTACCCAAAGTAAATTTTTATACCCTGATTCAAAAGAAGAATTTTATTTTGTCAAATTGAACTTATAAACATGTCAAAAACTAGATTTAATGTCGGTGCGCCATCAAAAGGTGGCAAAACTGTATTTTTTGAAAAATATTTCTTTTATCCCAAAAAACTGATTTTCATTCTAGAAAATGTATAAGTTGAATTAAAATGTTATAAAATTCAAAATTCAGTTATTACTATTCATAACGTCTAGTTTTAATGATATTTTAATAGCATATCGTTGTTTAGTGAAACTCGGTATTGCGTGCGATGCAAGCTATCGAGGAAGGCCACAGTTGCGTGTAAAGCAAGCCAAGCTAGTGCTGTGTGTAGTGAAAGATTCCTTTGATGATTTATATAACATAAAAACAAAATATTTCTCATAAAAGTCTCGGGTGTTACAGGGAGTCTACTAAATAGTTCAAGGATCTTCAAAACCACAATTGGAAAACACTTTCCTACATAAATACCATCGAGTAATTGACCGATCCCATTCTTGGGTTATAAGAAGTGGCATATTAATCTCCTCCATTAGAATGTATAAGAAACTAGAAATTTTGATTCTAATGGTGAGGGATATTGTTACTTGATTAAATAGTGGGAGGCTTAATAAAATTAAAATTACTATGTGTCACATAATTTTTAATCTGGTAAAGTATTAGTCATCTATTTTTATTATTATGGAAATATTGGAAAGTGAAACAATAAAACCACAATGATAATTTCTTAACTCTTTACATGTTCTTAAAAATAAAAAATTTAGATGTGGTACAATCATTTATGCCTTAAATTATTATCAGAAAATTTGTATTATGTATTACAATCCCCTATTCCTATTATTCCGCCACAAAAATTGAGAAAGGGTAAAAAAATTCCTTCAAAAGATATATATAGGATGTTTCCTATGTCTATTTTATTATTTTATTAACTAATTCTATATAGTTGATGATACAACATTAGGACATGGATAGTCACACCATAATACACCATCTTATTTTGTTGATAAAGAGAAGGAAATTCTCAAAATAAATAATATTTTTGATGTAATATATCAATGTAAAATGGAATATGGTAATATGTCTAATAATAATTCCTTCAAAATGTTAGCATATTTTTAATAGTTATAGAAATTGGGATTCCATTGAGATAAGAAATAATCCATTAATCTTATTTTACAATCCTTACCACTGACGTTATCCTTATCCTTATAAGCCTCGATGAATGAGATAAATATGTTTCTATGGAATATTTTGATCATAATTAACCAAAAAAATAAGGATTGGATGAAACATTTTTATCCAAACATTATAGTAAAATTTTTGAAAGACAATGATAAATATTCCTTGGCTAATATACTTCGAAAAATTATTTTATAGCATCATTCAAAAATAAAAATAGATTCAGAGGTGGCAAAATGAATCGGAGGCCATTTTCATCTTATGGGGAAAGAATGGACCCTGAAAAGAAATTATAATGAATTTCAAAAGAATTAAGTTTCATATAATTCATGTATATTCATAAATTTTCTATTCCCAACTTATGAATTAAATAAAATATTATTACAAAATACATGTATTTAAATATATTAAATTTTCATTAACAGAAAGGTTATAGAGTGAACTCAAAAGGATTTGAAAAGGAAGATTCCTTTGTCAGCTAAGGGGAAATCAATACTACTCATTGTAAAGATTGAGTGATTAGATTTTTTATTCATTTAATGAAATCATTTATATCAATTTATATCCTGAAAAAATAATTTATTTCACATTTGGAATAAATATTTTATGGCACATTAATAGTATACTAATAGTTCATTAAATCTTAAATCATAGATATCCATCATAATGAATGATGAATATAAAATATAATACACTAAAATGGCTATGGAAAGATAATTATTTTTCCAATAAAACTATAATTATTTGACTTTTTTATACACATAAAAGTGTTTTAGTCTTGATTGAGCTATGAAACTAGATATACAAACAAACTACATATCATGTTTCTGATTGAAAACCATTATAAATAAAGGTACTCTATAAATATTTTAATTGTTAGTTTAACATGGCCAGATGAAATATTTTAAAGATATATGTAACTTCATATACTTTATGATATTTCTTTATGAAATTTTTGAAATTATCAGTGAAGTACATGATTACAATTGGTAAAGATTGAGGAATCACCAATATTTCTTGTCAAATAATATCTTATCCATGTATATATTAATTTTAAATGTGGATTAAATGTAATCCCAAAATCAAATTTCCTTATATACAATAATATCATGCTAGTAGTAAAAAACAATTATCAATGATGAGTCTTATATATATTGAAAATATTCTGAATTCTTTTCCAAGACATGTATTGAAAATAAAAGTGAATCAAATATTCATATTCCAACAATATATTATTTAATAGATATCATATGAATTTTTATATGATAATAATAGATTAAGAAACTAACATAAGTGTTTTTTGAAAACCGTTTGTTAAAATTTGGGTTTAACTACAAGAGAACATAAAATACTAAGGTGCATCTAATTTATTAATCCTATAGCCACTAAGGATATTAAATTCTAGTAAATAATGACTATATTCGCATAAAGTAATCCTATATATTTAAGGAAAGTGGGATAAAAATTAATCTCTACAGGTTAAGGCTCTTCACACACATGAGTTGGCATAGGAATGGACTCCTCTTAGCTTAGTGGGAGGAGCAGTTCCAAAGACACATAATATTTAGTAATTTATTACCAAATAGGTATTTTATGTTCATTATGGTGGGTGATACATATATTATTCTTTTAGAATAAATATTCTTAAAAATAATCAGTAAATGGAATCATTATAATGTTGACAGGTTTGTACAAATTCAAGTAATAGGCCACATGTATCTTGATTTGGGTACTTCATATTTTGAATGTCTCTAAGACATGATAATATTGGTGATTATAAAAGGGAAACTGGTCATGTGTGGTACAAGAAGGTACCAATAAATAATGATTGATTATTAAAAGATTTAATTTATGAAAAAAACCTATACGACAATCATATTTACTAAAAACGTTTTGAATTATACATGTGAAAACATACTTCTATTATCAATATATTGGCCTATTGATTGTTAAGGCCACCTCATTATTGTAATCCTTATAGAAGATATATATATGAAGTGACCAAATTCCTACCCAATGGTATATGTCTATAAGGAATAAATAGAATGGTTCGATGACATCAAAAAATGAGAATGAGATATACAGATTATGAAAGTTCATTTAGGAATAATTCATGCATAATGGTCATAGAATATTCATTTGTAATGAATGAGTGACATGTGTCTCTAATAGGTTAGTGTGAGCACTAAAATTTTTCAATATGGATATATTGATCACATATATAAAAGAAATATAGTGTCTTATGAGTTTGTTAATACTAAGGATTAAAATTTCTACAAGTATGACATAAAGTAGCAACCGTGTTCCCGGGGAAAATATCAATAAAATAGATCCATGGGTTTAATAAATCTAGTTAAAGTACATATATTAAAATATTATTGAAAAATAAAATTTGAAATAATTAATGACTATATTTTTGTTATCATATAATCCTTCAAGTAGAAAATGCATAGACATAGGAAGAGATTGTTAATATTAAAAAAAATAACCAGATTAAGTGCTTGAAATTTATATCATATTACATGATATGTATTGATGTTTGATAATACTGATTCATAATGCATAGTTGGTGAATATTAAATAGATCCAACATAATTATATCAACTTGTATTTAGAACTATCTGAAGGTACTTGGAAAAGTATAAGTGGATGAGTTCTTAGTATCTGGGGAATTGGGAATACTATTTATCAAGGGAACTGAACAATTTTGTTCACTTAGTTCATTTTGATCTAGTTTCATAGAATTGGGTAAGTTAATATGCAATTAAAACTTATTACATCTAGTGGATTCCATATCAACAATATCATATTTTTTTGGGGGTTTTAATGTGGCTTAAGGGGCGGTTTGGAAACATTCTATTCCAATTTTGGGTTTTACCAAAACAAATAATTTTATCATTATAATAATAATATTTTACTATAGACTTAGTCAAGATGTCAAGACTCTAACATGGGAAAAATATGTGGATGCTCAGTTATGTCACTACTTGATGGATTTTCTCAAGTTAGGAATGTTGTTGTGAACATATTTTCCACTTATACATGTGGATCTATTAACCCTAGTTAGGGGAATGTGATAGGTCTAGTAGTTATAGCTATACTTAGTAGAAGTGTTTTTAACATGAAAGAACTTAAATGTAATTAGAAATTGGCTCAAGTTCAACTGAGATTCTATTGGAGTTGGTCCCCTTAAACCAACTACTTTTCAGTATAGTTTATTGGTATATTCAAAGAAGTGAATATTAATATAAATAATTTATCATGAATTAACCAATGTTCAATATAAAATTAATGTTATAAAGTCCTAGGGTATCTGTCACATAATAATAGGTTATAACAGTTCCCTTCTATGAGAAGAACCTTCTGATTATATAAATATATTTCATAAATACTAGTTATATTCTATGATAACATTCTATTATGCGTAACACAGTATGTCTACTATCAGGATATGAAATTCTCACTTGGCAATCCCTATGATAAGAGATTATGAGAAAAGACCTGGCATTATGAATTTCACATGTTTATTTCATCAAATATTCCTATCTCAGAGTGTCTGTAATGGTCCTTGGACATTAATATTACTATTTATGAATTTCATGAATATTTCACTTTGATTTACTAACAGAAACTAGGGTTCTGTATATTTTCTGGAAGTAGGGTACATTGGGTGTGTCATGAATGAAATGTTATTAATTAATATGTTGAGGAAGGATTTTTTTCATTCCATATTAAAGGAAGTATAAATTTTAACACTTTTAATGAAATATTACTATTGAATTAAATGACATGAACATGGTGAAAAAATGTTTATTTTTATATAGTTAATGAAATATGTATCAATCATATAGGTTGATGGTGTGACTGTGAAACCTTCTTCCTGGGATATTATGAAAAAGGGATTATATTACACAGTAATCCCTCATGTGTGATTGTCAACATTAAAACATTAACTTCTTTCTCCTGTGTTCCTTGACTAATTACAAGATAATAATCTTATACTTTAGGAAATACGACCAAATGCTAATGAAAATAATCCAATATGGTCACACGCGAAGTGTTCTTGTTGATCTCAATTAAATTCAATTTGAATTTAATTATTAGAATAAATATTATTCTCAAGATCGGGAAATAATTTTATTTAGGATTTATCAATTGTAAATATTATTTTTAAGGAAACAAATATTTATTTATTAATTAATTAATCACTTTTTTAATTATATTAATATTTAATAAATATTTTTTTCTTTAAATTGTGAATAAAATATTTATTTTATTAATTAGATATTTAATAAATATTTATTCTCCACACTGTAAATAGAATATTTATTTTATAAATGAATTTTTAATTAAATATTTATTCAGGTATCCAATAAATACTGAGGAGAAAAATTGGACTAGGATTATTTATAATGAAACATATTAATTTATAATTCTGTAAAATAAGATTTTTCATTGCCCCTATTTAAGCATGATATGAAAATAATAATAATAATAATAATAATAAATAAAATTAGGTCAGATAAGGATTAATATTTTATTTAAGGTTATTTGGGAAATTAAATATATTTTTAAACCTAATCTTGTCTCTATAAATAGAAAATTTTGTCTATTGTATAATGGTTGATCAATATTGATCATATTACAGAATCAATGTGCACAGAAAAATATAGTGCCCTCTCTCAAGACTGAAGGATAATCTATACATTCTCTTAATTCCTCTATCTTCTCAAGAATGAGAGTGCAAGGTTGATTCTTCATGCCTAAAGTAATCATCACAACTATCAATTAAAACATCACAAGATGATTGATTTTCCTCACTTGCACCCGAAAATCAATCAGAGTTGTTTAGAGATCAAAGGAGCATGTGTGGATCCCTACTACAAGGATTCTACACTTATATCCTACAAGAACAATGAAAAAAACAAAAAAGGGTTTTATATTATCAATAATATCATCCAAGAATGTTCTCAAGATCGAGGTAATATTTTTTTGATCTATTTAAATTAATTATAAATTTAACATGAAAAGATATCCTATTTTTCTGACATATTTCAATGTAAATATTATTTAGAAAAAATACATTGGTCTTGAAATATACATCTTGTACAATATAAAAATAATCCATCAAATATGACATTTTTTTATTCGGGATTGGCCCTAAAAAGTGCTTCAATAGTGCCAAGAACCATCATTGCTTAGGTTAGTTTTTCTTCAGATACATCTTGAAATGCCTATACCTTGTCTTCACATTGAACTGAATCCATCCTCCTTTAGATACACCATTTTATTTCATATATTTTTTATCCCTGACACTAATGAGGGGAACCAAATGATTGGTAAATGAAAATTGTATAAAGTAATATTGAACACACCAGTCCTACATAATAGGGGGAGGGATGACACATAGGATATCATATTTACTTTAATAATAAATAATTTCAAACCCATGAAATAAAATTAAATTAAATTAAACAAACACATACATATGTATGTTCAAAGCTCATGATCAGTTATACATATATAATGACAATGCATTTAAAACAACTTGTTATAATTCATTTCAATTCATTCATCGATAAGATAAAATGCACAAAAATTAGTTTGATTAATTATCTTATTAATAAATTTATATATTTTATTTTAATTCATCCTATCATATTAAATATTCTCATCCACTGTGAATTTACATAAAATTAATTATTTTATTTGATGTAAAATTTAATAAAATACTACACATCTTTGTACTTGGAAGAAACTCGATGATAACATATCTAAACTAATTAGTATGGTTTTTATTGTATATAATGAACTCATATGACATATTTCATACATGGCATCTGTTGTAATTTCATGGTGTATACTATTAAATTAATGACACATAGAACATATTAAAATTATGTTACCAATATGATTTAATACATGTTTAGTCATTAGTATTCAATGAAAATACTTGACTTTTAGTTTAGAATATTGCATGGAATTAATTAAGTATTTGATGAAATATAAAACCCAATGACCAGTGTGTACTATCAAATTAATGACTCATAAATCTGATGTCAATGTGGTTTATTGGATTAATTAAATAATTTTAATATTTCCTTGTTAATAGGTAAATAAAATCATGTGTTCTTTTCATCGCCATAGTACATTCTTAGGGATGTGGCAGGTACTTCCCTCGGGCTTTTATGAGGTACACGACATGTCAGAAGGTTGCATGGTTTTACTTCAAGTTGTATAACTTCCATCCTAAAAATTTCATGTATTAAATACATGTGGTGCATTCCTTTCATGACTTATCTTGACCCAGTGTTTTTTGCCTCTAAAACACATGGACTACATTGTGTGTAAGAAATATGAAAGGTGTGTAATATAGAAAAACTCTATGCCACCTAGGCTGGTCAACACATGAAGCATTTAATTAATGGAATGTGTATTAAGTACATGACAACCTAGATTCCATGTGGGTGTCTGGGTGAAATGAACAAGGATACATGATGTGTGATGAACGACTACATGATGTTTAACCCTATGTAATCTATCCATAGTTCTTGAAACATCTTGATAGGTTCTTTGAATGCTTTATTCATTAATTATTAACTGATCTAGGTTAATTGAGTGAGAAATTAAAAGGATGAATAATAAATCTCAATGGTGGATTATGAAGGAAGTAAACATGAGATGAAATTTAACTTTTAAAAGTGTATTGATCAAAAATAATATAAATAATTATAAATTTCAATGTGAATCCTCTGATAATACTTGTAGATTATGAGTATAACATATGTGCTTAATGGAGTCAGGTCTGACATAGAAATTTTTAAATTCAATGGATATTTCATTATGTACATCACATGAAATAAATGACGAGTGAATATGTTTCTAACGAAACTTGATAGACATGATGAAACCAAAATGATATTTTATGTTAAATTTATAAATAATTTAAATGTATGGGAAGAAGCAATACCTAATTATTTATATCTTTCTTCAATGAATATGTTGATCTTTTGAAACCATTTTGGTCAACCAATGTTTCACATGAAGTATCCAAGTGTATAATCCCTCTAGTGGTGATCAACACATGATTCTTTGATCTCTGAACAACACCAATGGTTTTTCAAGTACTAGCACAATAGATCGATCATCTTATAGTGTTTTCCCTGACTACTAAGTTTATTTATTTGGGCATGAATAATCATCCTTTCACTCTTATTCTTGAGATTATAGAGGGTGGGGGTTAATTTATCAATATTGAGATAAGAAACTCTAGATCATTCTTCAGTCTTGAGAGATAGATCTCTTGATTTCATTGTCCACAAAAATTCCCAAATTTGATTAACCCTAACATAATAGACATGACAGTCAATTTATAGATTTATGGGTTAGGGTTAAATATTATTTAATTTCACATAGGCTCTTAATAATATATTAAACCCTTAAATGACCCCATGAAATGTATTATTATTATTATTATTTTCTCATTGTGTGAACTAACTCAAACAATGATAAATATTATTTTAATATCTTTCAAATTAATATTTATCATATGACTTTTTCTTTGTTCACTTATCTTCCTCAAAATTTATTGAACACTAAAATATATATTTAATTAAATATTTATTCATTGAATATATATATATATATTCAAATTCATATAATTAAATAATTTATTTGTGAATAGATAGTTAGATAATTCATGAGATTAATTAATCAGGAATAAAATTATTCATTAGGTATAATAATAATATTTATTAAAATAATTATATTTAAAAATAATTTAATTGATATTAATGGAAACAATTAGTGTGTGACCCTATAGGAATATTCCTCATTTGTATTAGGTGGGTTTGCCTAAATTCCATGACTAATTTCTAGTAATTGGTTATAGAACCCAAGAAGAAGAAGTTAATGTTTCAATGTTGAAAACCATATATGATCACATGAAATGTAATATAATACCTTTTTCATGATATATCATCAAGGAGGTCGCATACTTGATTCATCGACATAAATGTTTGATATATATTTATTTGATTATCTGGAATGAACATGTCTACCTCACCATGGAAATGGAATTTATTTTTGATAGTTTTATTTCAATCAGAGGGATGAGATATTAGCTTCTATAAAAGTGGAAAGGAAAAAATATTAGATCAACTAATTCATTAATAACATACTGATCATGATATAGACAACATATCCTACTTAAGATGAACATAGTTATTTATGGGTTTCTTCAACACATTTAAATACATGAGTCACAATGTGTATTAATAATAATATTTAAGTCTGAGGACCATTATATACATTATCAAATAGGAAGATCTGATGAATAAAAAACATGGAAAATTATAATTAGTGGGGTTTTGTCTCATAATATCCCTATATTGGAGATCACCACGTGTGAGATTTATGAAATGAAGCATTATCCTATTATGAGAACTCAAACTTGACAGTCATCAAACTATGCACCCTATCATAGTTTTTCATTGTGGTCAAAGGAAAAAATATTTAATAGATATCAACACACCATCTCAAAGTTCTCATCATAGTAGGGAACTACTATAACTTATTTTGTTTTGAAAGATACCATAGGTTATTATAACATTAAATTTATTCATAATAACAATAATATGTGACAATATATTCTTAATATTCACTTCTTTGAATAAAATTAGTAATCCAAAGTATAAACCCTTTTGTTATACGAAACTAATTCAAATATGTGGGGTTGGTTCTCCCCATTTAGGAAATATATCTAATAACTAAAGAAAAGTACCAATTGTTTTCGTAACCTATCTTAGTCTTATTTAGTCAAGGAACACAACTAATCATTAATTTGAGTAAGTAAGTGTATGAGTCGAAATAGAAATTAATAATGTCACATGTGGATACAACATATGACATAAAAGAGTTTAAAAGTACCCTATTATATATAAGGAAAATTGAAGTACCCCAAAAACCGATGTATATACAAAATTACAATATAGATAAGGCATAGAGACCCAAAGTAAATCTCCCTAATGTGAAATATCTCTAAAAATAAACTAGGGATAACCCATGTGAATTAAAACTATCCATCCTAAAAAATCCCTAAAACACAAACAATCATACTCCACGATTCATGCGTGAGACTATCTCTCATAGTTAGGTTCCATGTACTTACCTATATAATGAATAAAAGGGTATACATGTTTCCTGAAAGGGACCTATCTAATACGTGAGTTTGATAAGTCAATAGGTGGTCTCCACCATTCCATTACTCACCTGTCATATGCTATAGTGTATGTAAATAGAAGTAAAAGTCTTTAAAAATAAATAAATATCAAGCATGTAGGATATATTAGAGCCTAACATATACATTATATGAATAAATATAACTCACTAAGATGGTAGGATCCATACATTCTTACCTACTTAAATCCTTTTCTTGAACTATGAGATGATGTGTTGAGCCATCCCTATTGTAAGTACCAATATTATCTTACAAATATACTAATATGTACTGACACATATGGGTAGTTTGGTACAATGAATTCAGGATCCTAGTGACATATCCCATTTGAAATTAATATTCCTAGATACTTATGTCAATCTCACAACCATCCCCATGTAATAGTGGAATATTTATAACGATTTATGGTATTGAGAGACCATCCCAATCCATTAGATGATATAATGAGTTAGGGACTAACACCCATCCCAGACAAGTAACATGTATTCCATGAATGTGGGTACTTATTCAAGCTTATATATCACTATATATAAATGCTTCACATATTTTAAATAACTAATAAAGTATATAAAAATAATCATAATAAAATATATTATTTAGTATAAACTTTTAATAGTTATAAATAGAATACAATAACAATAATATAACACTTCAAACTTGCTTCATAATTTCTATTTAGTAGGTATAATAATAAAAGCATATAATGGAAAACACATATCCAAAGTAATTCATAGCATAGTGTAAATATGGAAATAACCCATAAGAGAATTGAAATATGATTTATCTAAAATATATTTATTGAAAACCATTTAGTATTTCAAAATATTGATTTTAAATTGAGTTCACTTTGCTCTAAACTATTTCTAGGATAACATTCTATGAATAAAAGAGTAAGAAGGGGTATAACTACCTATTAATTTGTAGAAGTGTCTCCTTGGGGTCCATAGAAGATGATCATACCACCACTTGAATTTTTAGGCCACCCTTATACTAATATTGAATTATAGATTGGTTTGATCTCAATATGAAATACAAAATTTGGAAAGATCACTAAGGAAATACCATGAGATAACCAAAGATAACCTCCCATATCCACCAAACCAAAACATGGTTAAAGATTTTAACTGATTCAATAAGACCTAATGGTGGTAAAAAGAATATTACACTTGTTTTCTCAATGGAATGTTTTGAAGAGGGGGATTAGATAAATATGGATCCTTACCTAGATAAATACCAATTCTAGGTACTCAAATCAAGCTCCTAGAATTATGGGATGATGATGGAAACTTAGGGAGAGGTAAATAAGAGAGAAAGAACTTAAAAGGGAATAAAATGAGGTAAAATAAAGTTGAAAACTAAAATAGCTTAATTGGAAATAGTTTTATGGGTAAAAGGGCCAAAATAAACTTAATTAAGGTAATTTTTTAAAACCTATCATGTACCTACTATAAATAATTTAGCACTTGGAATTTTGAAAAAAAAAACACTTAGCCCACCTGGAGCCCACCTTGTACCCGGTAAAAGTCCATCGAGTACCCAATGGTCCCTAAACCCAAGGTGGTATTCCCTTTTATATTTCGCCCCAATCCAATACCATCCCTCCTTTTAACTTTCCTTATACTTTAACCACACCCAAAAAGATCTTTAAATACTAGATTAAAATGAGAATATTTGGTTAGTGGAGTTAGGGTCTTTACAGCCTCCCCACTACCAGGATTCTCATCACCAATAAGATTCAACCATCTTATTAAAAAAATTACTCTAGACATTTCACTATTATTTATTCTTTTTTCTCCTTGATTTAATCATGGACGTGTCCATTCTTCAACTTAACATGAACTAAAGGAATTAATTTTCTCAATAATACCTTCCAAATTTAGACAAAAATTCATATTATAGGCTCTATATAAGATGAAGCAGCTTTAAGCTCAGCATCATCAGACCAAATCGCATGTGAAGGGTTGGAGACTACATCCTTGCCTAAGATACATGAAAACTATCGTGCATGGTGTCGAATATAAGGGGAAGTTAATGTTTATTATCCACCACTTTTACATGAACTGGTATCTTAAAATATCGGATATAGTAAGGATCTATCTTTTATTACTTTCTCATATGTATATGACCCAACCTTGGGGAAACTAATAGGAATAAATGGTCACCCACTTAAATTTTTTTGGATCACCCCTGATATTCAACATATAACATTTGATTAATTTGAGTGGTCATGAGATGTTTCTAAATATATTTCACATGTTCATTCATCTCCAGTATGATGCTAGGCCCAATCTTGAAGTATTCACCTATATTTATCCACCACAAATTAGAATAACATGGACACCCATATAAATCCTAGAAGATAGATATTTGAATTGAAGACTAATATTTTTTTTGTAGGATAATTCTACCAGGGGGTGGTGATTATCCCATGAGCCTTTGAAATCATTAATTCATGACCAAAGCATATTCTGTTAAATATGTGTGATCAATGTAGAATTTCCATCAAACAATGGGTGGAATGTAGTTATCAACTTTACTTATGACCATAGATCTAATTTTAGTCTTTTCTAAAACCTATATATGATTATCAAGTACCTTATAGAGAAAATTCTATCTGGAATACTTTGAAGGTTCACAATATATCTAAAATATAGATTCCTGATATTATCCACTAAATGGGTATCTTTGATTAGTATTAAAAAAATTATTTGTAAGATGATCCACAATCACTCATATCATGTCTCATCCACTTGAAGTTCTTGGTAGATTATTAATGAATTCTAGGGTGATTTTATCCAATTTTCATGCTAAGAATGGGAGTGACTAATGATTTGATGCAAGTTTTTATTGTTCTACCATCAAAAACTAATAAGTGAGGCCTTTAGTAAAATGTATCATGATATAATTTTTTATACCTAGACCCTATGTTTTTTTGAACATTATGGAACATCATAGTGAACCTTGAATTAATAACCCATAAAAAATCATGATACTCTATTATCCATGTTTCTTATATACTAGTTGGAATAGCCAGCCTTCTATGGATGTAGAGGAACGATGGTGGGTCCTATAACCAACCATATAAGATCACCCCACCACCAAGAATCTCTTGAATAATGATAAAATAATGATCTTAAATATGTAAATACCTAATATATCCTATGATATAATACATAATTTCATTATGAAATAAGTCCATTCCATTACAACACTTGACCACATCTATGAAAAATTAGCCATAAGATACATTAATTTCTACTCATCCTTCACTTTAATCACCTTTTAGGGCGAAACTTCTAGATGAGGGTTTATATAACAATATTTCCCTTACTATAAGAATATTTGACATCAAAATCAAATTATTGGAGGTATTCAACATAATGAAATTTTCAAATATTCAAGCCCCATTGTGAAAAAAATGTATTTCATATTTTTTTGGTATGTGAAAATAAAAAATGTATTCCCATATAATTAGTTCCTCCAGAACTTAAAGGTATGAAAAAAGTATCTAATTATAAAAAATGGTTTTGGTAGTTCCATTAATGTGATCATATAAGTCATAAACTATAATCCACCACTTAATGATTCATCCTAAGAACACATTTGAGGCTAACTAAAGAAGAATAAAAATACACCTAAAGGCCCCCATCTATTCAAGGTAGAATAAGATTAGATTTTAAGGTTTAATGAATATCCAATTACTAAAAATACAACTCACATTGATAAGGGAAAATGAATTTGAATCTCTTATTAATTAAAGCCTTCATATGATCACAGTCTTAGAAAAGTCCTAAATAAATTGATCATAATAATCTATAAGGATGAAAATAGTTTGAACCAAAACTATATTCATTGGGATTTTCAAGGACATATTTGGTTTCAATTTAATTGGATCCATTGAGTTGCTATCCTCAAATATAACATGTCCAAGGAACATTACCTCTTGAATATAGAAGGATCCTTAAGATAATTTAGTATATAATGGAAGTTCCTTTAAATTACCCCAAATGATATGAATATACCAACCATGCTTATCTTGAGACTATTAAAAGACGAATATTTCTTCTATAAATACAACCATATAGGTGTCAAAAAATAGCTGATAAATTATGTTTCTTAAATAAATAAACACAATAGTGGAATTCATTAGGATTAAAGGAATTACAAGATATTCAAAATTCATACACCATCATTAAAATTTGGTCATTGGAAGACATTATATCCCAATTCAAATTTGATGATAACCTGATCATAGGTTGGTTTTTTAGAACCAACTCACAATATTTAATTAATCTTAGATATCATAAATTCTAGACATAGGTTATTAGTTTTTAATCATGACCTAATTGAGTTTATAATAGTCTACACATAAGCTTTTAATTCTATAATTTTTTTAGTGAAAAGAACTAGAACACCCCAATGGATCAATCTATTAAACCCTTTCTATTAAATTTTCTCTTACTGGATATTTAAATCCATTTATTTGGTTGGATACATATGATATTGAGAGATATATATTAGACCCATTATAGTCACTAAGGTATATAGTAACCTCCACTTTCCATTTATAATTAATTCCCAAAAATTATTCAAGGAACGCATCAGGATATAAATTTACCATATGAGGTAAGACTTTCTTCTTCTTTCTATCCATTTCCATGAGAAAGAGGCAGTCTATCTCAACAATAATTTCTCCTACCTTTTCTTGATCATAACCTTCTCAATTGATATAGGTCTCCTAATATCTATAAAGATTTCATTAAATATCTGTGGGAGATGAAAAAGAGACTATACTATTATAATAGTCAATATAGTCATGGAACAAAGTAGTCAGTACATTCCCATAATTACATAATATTTTACATATTGACAACCATATGATCACAAATATTATTAAATATACCACCACTAGCACATAGAAATTATACCTCCTCATATTCTATGTTCTCTTCACCAGTGTAGTATCAAGACTCATATATAATGGTAAGGATTCCACCTTATTATCAATAAGAAATGATAAGTTATCATAAATTATGGAACATGAATCATCCATTTCAAAAAATAGGACAACCCAATGTAAAATATATAGTAAGGTTGCCTTTAAGAGTAGAGGGATCAAATCCGACATCAGTGGAAGGATGGTTTGTAGCGTACACACATATTTCCTCCTCGTTTTATCCATTAGATACAAAACCCTATCCAAAAAATATAATATATCTATTTTATCTAACACTCATGTCCCCCTTAACTAGACTATACCTGGGGTTCTCTACTTCCATTTATAAACTATATCGATAACTAATCCTAAAAATAATGGATTTTATGAGGGTTTTCCCTAACATTTTTTTATTTGAACCATAAAAACACCACTAATGATAGTTATACTGACTAAAATATTGGAACTACTTATCCTTGAATTTATAATATGGCTTGATGTGGATAGTTTATACACACCAATGGAACAAAATTTAGGATCTTTCTAAGATAGGTGATGAGGTAATACCACTTCACCATATTCAATAGTGAGAAGAACATATATTCACCTCATCTTAACACAAATTTTGAATACTATAAGGGTTATTTGATGAGTTTTTACAAAGTAGTGGATCAACCTCTCCTGAACCTCCTTTTGGACTAATCTATGAGAATTTCATTCTTGACCACTTTTAAAAAAAATTAAATTAAAGAGAGTGACCTGAGTTTATAGAGTATATTTATGACTCATAAAAAACGTTTTTATTTGTAATAATCATCACTAATTATATATAGGGAGAAGAATATAAGATCATTAAATGTTTAATTGTTTTCTATAACTGACAATGAACCTTGCATATGATTAATAAACAACTTCATATTCACCTGACAAAGGGTATTAGGGTAAAATTGCTTGAAAAGAGATCCTAAAACCTCTTCAAAGTGAGGTGATGATATTTCATAGTCCCAATAATCTTATCCAACCATTTACATGTCACTAATTCTCATATAAATGTGGAAATACAAACAATAATTTTCTTAAGTGTCTTAATTATTGTGAAGATGTGGTGGAGATGATTAATCAACTACCTAACCATCTAAGGACATACAACTCTCCAAAATTTAAAAGGATGGTAAAACTAAAAATATATCATAATTTCAAAGTTCTTAGGATCCTTTCATAGATATATTTGTCTAGAAACCAGAAAATTTTAGGTGAGGCTCTCAAATATATGAAGGCTATGATGGTTCGAACTAGAAATACATGCTCGTACATTTATGGAATGAGAAAAGTTTATCTTTCATGACTGGTAGGTGGTGGTCATCTCAGCAAAATTAACTATGTAGGATGATATAATAA
Organism: Viscum album; assembly: GCA_963277665.1. NCBI lineage: Eukaryota > Viridiplantae > Streptophyta > Magnoliopsida > Santalales > Viscaceae > Viscum > Viscum album. The sequence continues at coordinate 1,316,284,782 of OY728128.1, read as the reverse complement.
TTAGAACTTAATTCTCAAAAGAATCACTTAAGTAATTATCTATATCATATAGGGTAGTTGTAACCTCATACCTCTCTCCCTTTCTTTAATTTATTCAAGAAACTTTATACAACAGTTTAAAATAGGCTAACATACTTTAATAATCATGTAAAGATAAAAAATGGAATTCATTAGGTATAACATAGTAGAATATGACCACTATTATTATATTAAAGGAACTATAAATCAATGGAAAGGGTTTGAAACTAATATTAACATACTTTTTAATAACAAATATACGAGAAACTGTGATTTATTTATTATTATTATTTTAGTTAATATGATTGGTCACATGGTTCAAACAATAATATTATAAGAAAATACAGACAAGAAAAAATAATTACATGATATCATACTTATTCATACCTATAAATTTCAAGTAGGGTGCAAGGGAATTGAGGATTAAGTGCTGATTAAATGGGAAGAAAAGAAAGGAAAAAATAAATCTTAGACTACCCCTAGTGACTCAAGATTCTACCATAATTATGTTATCCATACAAATTTATGGGTTACTTCTAGAGTCCCAAAAATAATATCCACTTTTTTACTCTCAATTCACCTACCCAAGATACCTTAGTGTTTTAAGATACTACTTTGTAGCATACCTTGACTTGAATACCCTAATAGAACCCATTCCACATTATCACAATACCTCAGGTGCACCTCATAATTTATAGAGGATGGAATAAATTTTAAGGGTCAATAATTACACTATTAGGGGTTTTTTCAACCTTTAGGAAATATATCAAATAAATAAGGAATATACCTATAGTTGATACAGACTATCTCAGTCTTAGTTATTCAAAGCACATAACCAACCATCAACAAAAGTGGATAAGTGTATGAGTTAGAATATAAATGAATCATATAATATGTATATTCATAAAATAATATAAACAAATTCCAAAAGTACCCAAATATATTCAATGTAAACATAATTACACCAAACAATAATATGTACATAAAATGTTAGGCCTAATGAGTCCTAGAGACCCAAAATGAAGCCCCCTTGTGTGAAACCTCTCTCAAAAGGATCTAGGGAAACCCCATGTTCATTTGGACTATCCATGCATGAAAATCCCCAAAAACGAATACTAATAGTCTTTGTTTCAAGTGTGAGAAAATATCCCATAGTTAGGTTCCTTCCACTTAAATGGATCATGAATAATACACATCCAAAAAAGGAGCATCTGTAGGGAATGAGTAAGAAAACTCAATAGATGATCACCACCCCACCCCTAATAACCGGTCATAAGCAATAGTATATGTCGTAAATAGTAAAATAATAGAGTAAAAAATTTATATCAAGTAAATTCAACATATTAGAGTAAAATATATATATTTACATAAGAAAAATAAGTCCCTATAGGGGCAGATCTATACTTGATTACTTTCTTCAAGCCGCAACATAGAATATGAGGCAATACCTTAGCCCATCCCCTATAAGAGGAAATATATGTACCCATATTTGATTAAAATTTTAATCATATAAACTAAAACATATGGATAGATGTGTTCAATAATTTTAAGATCCTTATAACCCATCCTAATTGAAATGAAGAGAGCAAGCTAGTCTGGGAAATTTTTCAATCTTTCCTCTGAAATAGCAGGATGGGTATAACAAGTTTAGTTATTTCAAGCCCATCTAAATCCATTAGTTAATATAATTATTTAGGTTCTAATACCCATCTTAGTCAAGAAATCTATACCCCATGAAGTACGGTACCTATTTAAGATTATATGGACCTATATATAAACACTTTTCAGGTTTAATATAACTAATGGAGTAAATAACAAAAAACCCCGATATGTTGAGTGAGAATGGTCAAAAATATCATTGAAAATGAACTTTTAATAGTTATAAATAATATCCAATAACAACCAAGGAGGGAATAACAATAAAATAATATGACGGAAAATGTATATATATCCAAAAATAACTCATGATATGCTTCAAAATTTCTATTTGGATAAGTAAGTATACCTAGAAAAGAATATGATGGAAAACATATATATCCAAATTAATTTTTGACATAGAGAAAACGAACAAGGAGGGAATTTAAATATCCTTTATCGAAAAAAATATTTAAGTGAAACCCTTTATTATTTTAAAATCTGTATTTTAAACTAGGTTCACTCAGACCCAATCAACTATCAAGTTAACTTTCTAAGATTATGAGAGGATGAAGGTGTATTATTACATATTTAATTATATATGAACCTCATTAAGGTACATATAAGATTATTAAACCACTACTTGAATTTTTGGACCATCCTAATAATGATATAGAATTAGATATTGGTATGATCTAAATATGAAATAAAAAATTAGGAAGGATAATGAAGGAAATAGATTTAGGTCGCCAAAGATAACCACCCTTAGACACCATACTAGAAGATGATTGAATATTTAAATTCATACAAAAATACATATAGGAGTTAAATAGAAGATTAATAATACTAACTGAATGTATGTTCATGAAGAGAAGGATTAAAAAAATATAGATCCATATGTAGCTAAAGACCAAACATAGGGGACTAAATAAATATCCTAGGATCAGGGGTGGATATTAGATCCTTAGGAGAGGAAAATAAGAGAGGGATATATTGAAATGGGAATAAAAATAGAACAATGAAGTAGAAAATAAACCCCCTTTAATGATATTTAGTTTTAAGGTTTAAAATGACCATAATACCTTTTCATTAATGGAATTTTTCCAAAACAAATATTAGCTACCTAGTAGAAATAATTGAGTACCTGGAAGTTCAAAACAAAACCACCTAGCTCACTTAAATGTCAATGAGTACCTAATCTAGAGACATTGGGTAACCAATTGTCCCCAAACCAAAGGGGTTCTTCCACTTCCCCTTCCTTCTTACTCTAATATCATCCATTATTATCCTAACACTCATTCATCTTATAACACTTATAAAAGGTATATGAATACTTAATTTAAATAAGAATAACATGGTAGTGATGTTGGGATAATTAAATAAAAACAAAAAGAAAGGAGTAATTAAGGGTTATACTTTATAACTAGTATTATTACTAAATAAAAAAAATATTTCACAAGGAATCAATTTCAAAAACAAATTCAGAGAAATTAAAGCGGCATTGAAATATTGAAATCATAAGAGAAATATAGATGATAGTAAATGAGATTCTAGAAAAGGGTCACTATTATATTATTCAAAAACATATCATAATATAATAATTGATTCCTTCCTCATAAAATTCTTGTCTATATTTCATAGATCCACAATCCAAAATAACTAAGATATCTTCTCACAATCATTGTTGATTGAAGATCCGTCCAAGTTTACTAGGAATATAAAATTTCACCACCAAGATTTGTGTGATCGAGTAAATAAATAAAAATATATTATATAGAGAGGGTTTAGTCAATATATTTAATGAATATCAAATCCAACAAAATCATGGTGTAATATAATTTTACACAATAATTACTCCAAATAAAAACTAGGACCTGATGCAATAATGACTATCACTCCATGATGTTCATTTGGAAACTAAGATCTAAATACCATGAAATGTTAAAATCCTTCATAAATCCCCATTAAAAATGGAAAAATATAATAAATTCACATAGCTCAACCATGTTGTAATGAAACATAAGGTGTCACAACATAATCTATAAACCTCTAGTAATCATGGTTTGACACTCATGTTTCTTTATCATACCCTAATAATGGACACAATGTAGCTCCAAATATGATGATACAATTAACTTTTTGTAAGATTAACCCTAAAAAAATCACAACTTTATATCCCAAAACCTATAATGTTATAAAATAAGGATAATACTCAAAGTAAAACTCAATATACCACAATTTATAGAGATCTTTAAAAAAAATTAATGGATTCAGATTTAAAGTTATATATCATTGCATAAGTCAAGGTTGGTTTTCATATAAGAATTAAGAGAGTATAACATTGTTCATAGTAAAATTGAATGATCCTTTGTGGTCATGAAGTTCTTATGTGACACCCACATCATTTTTATTTGAGGAAAAAATATCCCTAGTGATTGCATTCTAATTATTCAAAATCAATGTCATTTTTTGGATGGATGGTACGGATATTTTCTGACCTCTTAAATACATTGTAATCTATTACCATTTATAAATAAAATCCAATCCTCTCGTTGGCCATAAGACTTTTACATGACATAAATATCCATTTTTCAGGGTCCACAATATTTTACTTATAAATAATCCTCTTGGAACAAATTTTGTAATAATTTGGATTTTCATTAGGACAATCATTGAGAAATAAAATCATTTTTAACCAATCCTTTATGATAGATACTTTAAAGATTACATCTCATAGTTATACTCTCATTATAAGTCCCAAAGTGGATAAAAACGTTTGTGAAAATATTTCACAACCATGCCTTATCTATATAAAACCTTCACATTTGGTCTACATAAACTCATATGGAGGGGCATATATAAATCCCTGATAAATGGATTCCACCAAATGAAATATAAGAGTTTTCCAACCATAAACCTACATACCCCAGGTGGACCCCCTTATTTCATATAAATTCAAATATTATGTGATATATGAGTTTTCTTAATCATTTTTCCCTCGATATGATTGTATAGATTCATATGATATTTGAAATAGGGAGTCCCTCATCACAAAAGATATTTTCTTGGGTTATTAAGGATTAAGATCAAGTATTACCAAGAAGGATCTACACCTATCCTTTAATATTGTATCTAGATAACCCATTAACCCTATTCGTCTACTTAGGATAAAATTTAATATTCACCATAGTGAACAAGAAAACCATTATGGAACCCTTTAACCTAGGTTAAAACCACCCCAAAGATTATTTTTATTAAGAATCCTCTATATCCTCTCAACATACATGATTAGGTCACCATCCATATTCATTTTTCCCTTTCTATTATATATTACCTAGATAATGGGAATCTTCCTAGTTATCCTACCAATTTGTTAGGGTCATTGAAATACAACTGATCATTTATTCCTTTAATAATGAGGATCTATACACCTAGGAAACTAGTAGAACATTTATTTTCTCAAGAAAAACATCTAGGATACTCTAAACCAACCTCAGTAACTCTTGGGAATTTAGTCATCCTCCATGTGTCCAATTAATGAGGCAATGGTATGAGTAAGCCTCCAACCTGGTATAAACCCCATCCAGAAAGGTCCACTCATGTGTAATTCCCACAAAAACCATGACAAGGCACTCACACCCAGAGGACATAGTCCTATATCCTTAAAATAAAAACACAACAGTTTATTCCGCATGACATTAAAATACTCAAAATTAGTCCTAGACCCATGACCTTAAAAGGCACATCATTGGTCATGGTTAAAAAAACATAAATGGAACCACATCATTCTTTTTCACATGATAATAAAATTTATGGTGTACCTAATTTAATGGAATGTAATTGTATAGGTTCTCATTCCACTCATATATATATATATATATATATGAATCCATTTTCATGGGTCTTATCCAAACTCCACAATACCCATCACCTCCTTGGATCATAATTAATTCATGATTTCCCATTTTTATGGATTTAAACCATATAATAATCAAACAATTATGTAAAAGATATAGAATATATCATATATATAGTATTCTCACAAATTCATGGTTTTAATGGATATATATCATGATATGGGTTTTTAGTATTTTTATTGGGAAATATTTTTATAACTTCTCTTAATTCTATAAAAGTGTCTTGGTCTAGGGAAAATGTTTTCAATGAGATGGGAGATCCTTTCTCCCCTCATCTAACAAAATTTTACATCAACACTAATCACGATTATTATGAGTTTTAATACCATTGGAAAATGGTAGTGGAACTAGAATGAACTGGTCTCACAAAAAATAATTGAAAACATCAAAAACAAATGGTGAACTCATAGTGAAGTACATTACTTATGAAATAGATCTATTGACTATGCATTCTCATTTATGATACAACTCTAGTAGTTTCCTTTTTGTGTTTTATCCCACAATATCGAATTTTCATCCTCAATCAATGTGATATAAGGAGTTAAGTTCCCCATTCTGGTTGGGGGAAACTACTAAATAACCTTTATTGGGTTGAACCTTTAACCAATGGTAGCCTAATAATATATTATAGCTACTATGACTATAATAGATCTAAAATAACAATGTATGTTTTATCACACATGGCACCTTCAGTGCCAGGTGGTGAATTCCATAATATGATAGTACCTTTGTAATAAAATTATTCTTAATCTAGATATGTTCTATATAAGCCTCAAGGAACTGAATCTGCATTTGAGGTTGTCACCTCAACAATAATCTATTAGGGGTAGGTGAACCTTATCACTAATTCCAACCACTTTGGGATCCTCTAACTATAAGTTGACAATTCCTTACTTCCAATTTATGAATAGGTTGATGAGGATATACACAATGTTCGAACAACTACCATAGATCCTCCCAAGAGGGATACCACTGGTCAAGGTCGTCACTACCACCACATGAACTCAAAATTTCTAGAAGCTATAGATTAATTTTTAGTCCTCATTTCATGTACATGGGAACCCATAAAAAGGTACCCCCAAATTTGAATAGCTATTGAAGTCTAAGATAACATCCCTTCCACCATTGAAACAAAAATACCTAATACCCAATAGAATATCCTCAGTATGGTATTTGGGAAATTGTAGATCTCTATCAGTAATAAGCCTTAAATATTATCCTGGAAGTAATTTGTGGTTGTTCAAAAAACCATTTACTAACAAGGGAAGTAAAAAATCACTATAGAGGTCCTCCCCATAGCCACACATTGAGAAACACTTGTGTTAATCCATAATGTACTCATTATAGAGGCCTTCCACACAATCATATGAATATTAATCATGAATTTCCTTCCCATGGTACCCACCAACAACCCAATATTCATGGAGGTCCTCCCCTTGGTCAAGGAAAAATAGAAAACACTAGAGTTCCTCTTGATATACCCAGTTACATAGGACAACCCCATGATAATTCAAATACTAACAATTAAGGTCTTCCATATAGTGAATTGAAATGAAGCAGCCATAGAGTTCCTCTTTGTGGAACTACTTATGTAGGTACTTCTTCTAGTATAATAGTTAATAGATAAGAAGGTCCTAAACTTTATAAAAAATCAATGATCACCCATACTAAATGTTATCCCTAAAATGTTTTTCATGAAGGTCATCCCTATGATAGAAAGTTTAACAAAGTAAAGGTCCTCCCTAAGGTGGAAAACCATGATATGCCAACCATGGCGATCCTACCCATGTCAATAGTCAATAAAAAAGAAATATTGAGGGTCCTCTCCAAGATACCTACTATAAATGACCACCCTACAACATCAAATAAGGTAACTATCGATTCCCTCCCTGTGGAACCCACTGTAGAGGTTATCCTCATGATGAAATATCTAGTCGATGTGAAGGTACCTCCCAGTGTCAAGGAAAAATAAACTATATACATAGAGTATATCCTCATGGTATATTATATAAATATGATAATTAGGATAGTGAATCTGATCAATATAAAGGTCTTATATATGTCATTATCATCTAAGATTCTACTTCCCACTGAGGGGAGCTTTTAAATCTAAAGTTAGTTTCACTAAGCACTACACAATCAACTGGAAGTGTATCATACAAATATATGGGTTATTTGAGGAAATTATCATCATTAATTACCTTGTTAGATCATGTAAGTCCAAATTTAGTAAAAACAATTAAGAATAATTTGGTGTAAATCAATAAATTAGTGATAAAGTAATATTTATAGCTGAAACAAGTTGATGAACCATTTGATGAAGGTCAAGAAAGTTTTGTAATTATATGTAAACAAATAATTCAAGATAAAACATTGGTAATGTTATAGCTCATGGAAACCTATTATTATATAATCCCTAATATATTCAATCAGGAAAACCTACCCCACCTTCACTATAATCTTTGTAAAATGTTCCATCATCCAAAATAAAAGGATTTTCCCTATAAAGGATATGCCAACCACCTTAAGGAATTAAATAATAATTACCTCCAAGTTGATTTTCATTCTATCCTAGTATCTTGGAATCCAAATCATGTGAAGAAGAATTATAATATCTAAAAACATTTTATAAAAGTCATTAAGTAACTCCATCTATTCATCAAGGAGGCTTCTCCCCATCTATGTATTAGAGACTAGGGTAAATTCATTGTATTTCATTTCACCAAACTCACTCGTCAATGGATCTTTTTGAGGAAGGAAATTTTAAATGTCATTAACTCAAACCAACTTTTAAATATATGATTTGGGTATTCTATATATTCATCATAAAATAACCCCACTATTTTAAAAGTTCATAAGTGATACACTTGATAGAAGTGAGAAATCAATCAGATCCTACACCAATCCAATAAAAACATCAAACATGCAGTAATATTATGGTGATGTCATATTATTAGTCAAGATATATATTTTTTGATGTATATTACTTAAGTAATACCATCACAAAAGGTGTTACATACAAATCATTCCAGAATGACATCTCAAAAGGCAAAGAGGGATACATCAACAACTATAAAAACATAGTGTAAAGACCTAGTTTTTTTTAATTAAGGTATGGATCCTTTAAATTTCCATAAAATATTTTATTTTAGGCTAAATAAGGATGAACAATGATTTCATTGAGGTTACGAAGGTGTTCAGGGATTTTTTAGAGCACGAAATCCCGACTAGTGGAGAAAAGGACTATGTCGTATGGTTAATAGAAACCATGTAAGTCGTCACACAGTTTCCCTAAATGTGTGATGGATTTAAATAGGGAAAAATAATGGTTCAAGACTTTCCCTAACTATGTGACCAAGTCCACACACCTGTGATAGTATCTCAGCAAAATTTAGTAGAGGGTGAATCATGGTTGGCACACGGTTAGTCAAACCATGCACATGAAACTGTGAGGGTCCCTCTTTATGTAGTGGGAGACACACAATTGTCCATAGTTTTTCCAACCATGTTGCCAAACCTTGCGACCCCAAATTTTTGGGGTAAAATTACCAAAACACACTTAATGAATTATAACTTAATCAATCTTCCTCTTTTTATCATTAAAGATGACAATAGAGCCTCCCTTATCCCATTTTGATCTCCCTGCCCTATTTTCAAAGGTTTTGATATCATTATTATATCAAAAATATTATTCTATCCTAATTTATCACTTTTTATGCACATTGGTATGTACTCTATTAATTTTAAGTTTTTCGTCGTTTTTATTCTCCTCAAAGATGCTATTTTGATGCAGGCTCATATGCTCTATTATTAGGGTGTTGATTTTTTCTTAAGATTTCTTTTAATCCAGGCCAAACTAAAGGCTGATAATGGATGAGGAAAGTTGTAAGAAATTAAGGTAGGTGGTATGTGACTCATACCTGAATGCTCATTATTTTATAAATTATTTTTGTGTGCACACTAATTTCATTGGGAGTTACCTATTAAATTAATATTCTTTTCTTATAGTAATTAGAATAATATTCAAAGACCATTTTTATATATATTCTTCATTATTCGGGGTTATGACCTCAACTTCAACCACCCTAAGTAGGGGGTTTTCCTTGTTTATCCTTTTAGTAGATTTTTACGCCAATTTTCACCATTATTTGGGTGTGATATCACCAAACCTTTGTAAGGTAAGTGTTATTATATAATCAAGGGATCCATAACTGTTAAATGGATAGAATTTGTATAGTTTCCACTTGACCCTTATAATGTAATTATTTCATGTTAATCAATGAATATTTTAAATGTTAAATGGAATGTATGTTACAATATATCACTTGGCCTACATATTCATAATTTGGTATTAATGGCATGTCCATAGATATCCTTCTCGTGATTATGAATGTTAAATGAATGAAATTAATAATTGAATGTGTACTTAATGTACCAAATGGATTCATGTCATATTTAGTCTTGTCACTGGGTATTGAAGGCAATGGAATGACCCAAATGACTTATTAAATGGAATGATTATTAGATGGAATAATGAAATAATGATATAAGTATAAGGTGAATATTGAATATGGGTCTCTTTATATTTACAAGAGTGTTAATACTTGAGACATCCTTGGATTCCTGAGGGAATGCCTTGAGCACTCAGAGGATTCTATTCTGATCCAAGGAGTTGACTGCCAAGGGATATACCCATCTTAGAACTTGGTCCTTGTCTACTAGAGGATGCCCTGCATGATGTCATAGGATCCCTTCACTATCTTCTAGATATTAGGATTCTATGGATACACTCCTTCAATCCAGTTTGACATCATTGGACATGTAGAATCATTGATATAGCTCATTGGTCCCAGTCATGGTTAGCTTTTTTTACCTTTGATGATATCCTTGTACTCTGTTAGAACTATTAAAGTGAAATGCCTTAGGAAATTCCCCTTGGATAACACACAAACCCCTTATAGTTGGGCTATAGGTTATTACTATGTTGGATCGACACCTGAGGTCCGGGATTCCTTAGATATTACCTTGGATCCTTTTCATTATTATTAACATTACGAATGCCTTGGTTACTACTTTGGATCATTTATTATTATAATAATTGGAATACTTGTTCATACCTTGGATCTTAATGTATTAATTATTATAAACTGGAAATTAATTAATTAATTAATTAATTACATTTTCAGACACCACCTGACGTTGAAGCAGGTATCAGGGTATCTATATTACTGAATTGTCTTTACTTTTATATATACCTTCACACTATTTTAGTTCATAATAATAAACTTAATGGTATATATGTTGTTGGTGGTGGCCTAATGATATTTATCTCACACCCTATTTAGGTCGTCGATGGTACTCGAGAACATTATATGTATGCAGGTGTTGAAAAGGGAAAGCATCCCACATTGTACACTTAATCTTGATTACATTATTAGGATGAAGTTTAGTAGAATATTTCCCAGATAGTGCATCGGATTCTTGGTTAGTTTTGGGGCTTATTATTTATTCCTTTGGATAGCATGCATTGTCTGCCACCATGTATTCCCTTTTAACTAGTTTTCTAAAGACATCACATATGTTATCATTATCTTTATATGATTCAATTTCTATTTATTAGATTCAATTTTGAGTATTATTATAAGTTGTATCTATTTTTTATTATTCATATATGCTCTAGCTACAGTGGGTTAGTGGTCTAGTTGTTATAGTGTTTGTTTCTATTGTGCCATATATTATTATACGCTTCCTCTATTTATCTATTATTATATTTATCCAATGTGTTTCACTATGACATATGGGAATAGTCTCCCCATGGACATACCCTACACCCTTACTTCTAGTCAGCATCTTCTGGTGTATTGGGTGGTGTTCTTGAGGATGTGTACCAAATTGGTCTTGGGGAACCTCTAAGTGGCACCCGGGTCTGGGACCTCACAAAGTGGTATCAGAGTGGTTCATTTCTTTCCTCCCTATTTGGAGACAATATAAAAGAGATTAAAAATTATTTGGAACTTGGTTATAATCCATGATTAAGCATAGATAACCCATAATTGGGGTAAATATTGAGTTACCTAAAATAAAAATTATTATTTTATATTTTTCTTATTATAGTTGATATCCTTTCACCATTGGGTGACACACTGGAATTTTGATTATTATTATTATTATTATTATTATTGTGATTGAGGATTTTATTTCATCCATGGCCCAATGAGATGGGGGAAAGTAATAATCAATCATGCATTATTATAGGAACCTAGAATTTTCATTCCATGCATATTTCATGCCATTTATGTGCATTTCACTACTTGAATTTCTTGTTTATCCTGTGATTGTTGAGTGATCCATGGTTTTTTATATATATTAATGTGCTACTAACATAATATTTATGGTAGGGATTTGGTCATTTAAAGTTTCAACATAAATCTAAATAGCTTTTTCATGTATAGGTTTATGGTGGTTTCTTAAATAGTAGGTTTCTACCCATGTAATCAATGTACCTCTAGTTACATGAGTTGCGATTTGGCTATGATTGAGTGATTTCTAGTTTTAGTGGGCCCCCATGGTTTATAATGGGTAATTTACCCGGTCAATCCATTGTATATCACTCGTTAAATTCTGAGAATGAATACATATGGGGTTAAATAGAAATTCAATGGGTGTCAATTTTAGTGATAAGATGTATCGACATTTATTCACTGGGAATAGTGATTCACTTTAATCAAACCTTAATATATGTATAAAATAAAATGAGAAGTTAAAATGTAAAACTTGACATATAAAATGAAATGGTTTACAGTAAATTACTAGGTAATGTATAGTTGAACCCTTCATCTGTTGGAACCCCTATAAATTAAATTCAAACACTTACCAATACCTAGGCTTCTAAGATGGTAGTTGGGGTAGTATACCTTGGGAACTGAGAACTTAATATTACATTCTTCTTCCACTAATGAATCTATTTGATCTTAATATTGATCTGAGGTGTGTTCTTAGAATTTTTAGAGCTATGCTGCCAGAATTTTCTCACATCATATGCCTAGAAGGTGGTGAAAACCATGCTCTAGGGAGGGTGCACACTGTGGTGCAAGTTTTACTTCCAAGAGTGCCACTTGAGGCATCTCCTATTATTCTTGATCTATGAACTAAATGTTAGATTCATGAGAGTTTCCTATGTTTAATGCAGTCCATGTAGGGTGCTCCAAAACCTACACCTTTTATGGATGATCTGACACATGAGTTCCAACAACAACATCCTATTATATTTTTGGGGGATGCTGGTCCACAACCTATTGAGTCTTGAATGGAGGCCACCTTTTCTATCTTTTATCATCTAGAGATTCCTCTAGAGAGGAGGGTCGATATTTCCACCTACATGATGCATAATTCAACCAAGAACTTTTGGGATGTGATTAGCCTTGATGGTCATCATCAAGGCATGGTCTAGGATAATTTTCAAACTACCTTCTATGATCACTTCTTTCATTGGACACTAAGAGATGATTGAGCCTGAGAGTTCATGCATCTAGAGCAGGGTGTTATTTAATTCATGGATTATTCATCATGTTTTATAGAGTTACAGTGCTTTATACCACTTATAGCTAGTGGTGAGCTATCATGTGTTGGACACCCTGAGGATGGATTATGTTTGCCAACTATACTTAGGTGAATGTATTTCATATTACTATATCTTCTAATATCATTAATCATCACCTTATCACTGAGTGAAACCTAAGGGAAGGTAATTGTTCTGGGAACATATTTTCAGTGTTGAGGTAAGGTAGTAGTTCTTCTAGTAGAAGGAAATGTACCCTTGAGGTTTCCTATCAGTGTAGTGGAGGTTAGAGTAACCATAATGGAAACTCTATTATAATCCATTAGTGTAGAAGGTAGGGGAATCTGAAGCCTCAACCTGATAAATATACAATGGATTTATGTTCTTGAGGATATATGGGGAATATTTAGATATTATATCAGACCTTTCCATCTACGTCCAATGGAAGACGTTCAGCAAAAGCTCTACCTTCAGGAGCAGGATAAGTTGCATTGTGTCAGGTGGGAGCTGGAGTAGCACCAACAAGATTGGATGAGGATGAGTTCATTATTATGGTAGCTAGACTTATAATTATTTTCTCAAGAAGAGTGGACCTACTCATGGTAGTATAATTATAGCAAAAGTCCATGGATCAGGATAGTAACATTCCTTACAACCAATAACCTATTATTAGAGTATAGAATCATCTATAGTATAATTTATAATACTAGTAGCCTCCACTATTGTACTGGGTTTTGTCGATATAGTTTATTTATAATACTTTATCTCTATATGAACCATGGAAAGTCTCAGGATAGAAATTTAGTATTACTATGGTGTGATGACACTGGATACATTGTTGGGAGTATGGTCAGAGGGAATATGCCGATGTAGGGACTGACCCCTTTAGGTAGATAGTTATACCTTCTTATAGGATCTCTTCTTCCTCGAGATGGTGGGATTCAATGTCATTCTCATGATGGATTGACTGGTTCCATATCATGTCTATGTGGACTTCTATCATTGTAGGGTTTATTTATATCACCAGATGGTAGAATTTATCTCCATATGGGTGAGTGGGATGTCTAAGTTGGTAGAGCTGGACTAGAGCATCATGGGCTAGGTGGAGTGACCACCCAGATTGCTAGTATCTTTATGTAGGAGTGAGGCCCACCTAAGATTTATTTTCCTCTACTAGTGGATTGTTTCAAGAATGTATTTGATGATGATTTTTATTCCTTAAATCCTAATGGAGAGGTATATTTTTTACTCATGATCATTCTAGGAGTGGTTATAGTGTCCATTTCTCTGAATATAATGGCACCTACTAAGTTCTAGGAGCTCAAGAAACAGCTGGAAGATCTGGTGTCCAAAGGCTTAATTCGACCCAATACATCTTCTTATGGTTCATCCATTATTTTTTTCCAAGAAGGAATATGGGACCCTTCATTTATGTGTGGATTACTGATGGTTTTACCAGCTTAAAATTATGAACGAATATCCATTTCCTCATATAGATGACATCTTTGACCATATATGAGGTGGTAAGGTATTCTCGATGATCTAACTGAGATTAGTCTATCATAAAGTTTGAATTAGGACTTTGGACAAACCTCATGTAACTTTTCATAGTAGATATGGTCTATATGATTATCTCGTTATGCCATTCAGGATTACTAACATTCTTTCTATTTTCATAGCCTTGATGAATTGGGTTTTCCACCCCTATTTGAATTATTTTTCCATGGTATTTTAGGATGACATGTTAGTGTAATATCACACTCATAGTGACTGTGGTACACACCATGAGACAATTTTTGGATACACTAAGATAGAATCATATATCTGTTATTCTTGTTAAGTTACACTTTTGGATTGACAAAGTTTTCTTCGTGGGTCATATTATCTCAGAATAATGAGCATTAGTTGACCTAGAGAAGGTGAGTGTTGTGGTTTCCTGAGAGAATCCTATGAACGTGTTTAATATATATTTTTTCTCGGGGTTGGATATATATTAGAGGAATTTCATAAAGAAATTATCATTCCTTACTCCACCTCTAACTATTCTTACAAAGAAGGTTGTAAATTTCATGTGGTCAAAAGCAAGTAAGAAATCTTATTGGATCTGAAAGGGAGGATTATCTCAACACTTATTCTAATTCTTCAAGACCCTATCAGAGGATATATAGTGTTATATGATATATCTTATGTTAACCTGGGTGTAGTGTTGATGTAGTAGGAAAGAGTCATTATATATGGATATTGGAATTTATGGCCCCATGGGAGGAATTATCTGACATACTACCTTGATCTAAAAACTATTTTCCATACCTTACACTATCAGAGATACTATCTGATGGGTGGACACTTTTTGGTGTATAAAAACCCCAAGAGACTCAAATATATTATTAAATTTTGTGACTTGAATATCAGATAGTGAAGATGGGTCTAATAACTTCAGTCCTTTTATTTTTGGCTTTCTTATATACCTAGAAAGGGAAATACGGTATCAGATGGGCTAATTCATAAAACTCCATCACAATACACACAGGAAGATAGGCATGAATGAAAATATATGGACCTAATTTTTTAGCCCAATTTTGAGTTTCATGAGAGTCATGATCTGCATTCTCTTACATTATTGACAGCTACATATTAACTCTATGATTGGGTAAAGAGAATATAGTTTTCAAATCATGATCTTTTGATCCTCTAGGAGAGTATTACTGGTGAGGACTCGACTCTAGATTGAACTATCGATTGATATGAAATCCAACATATTCATGGCTATGTATGGGTTTCTATATATATTAGATAGGAACTAATACGAGAGTCCCATGATTCTTAGTGGGTAGTTTATCTAGGTATATCTAAAATGTATCGAGATATGTGATACTAGTATTATTGTCCTGTGATAAACTGTCATATATCATGTTTTATCACTCGGTGTTATACCTTTTAGTAGGTGAAGGTGGTGAACCATCAACTTGATGGCTTATTACAACCTCTTTTTATCCCAAAATGGAAATGGGAGGATGTTTCTATGGATTTTTTAGTTAGATTCCCTAGGTCACCATGTTGTAGTGATGCAGTTTGATTATTCATGGATAGACTAATGAAATAATCCCACTTCCTTCCTATCTAGGAGACATTCTAAGTTGATGAGCTAGGAATATTTTATATCGGTGAGATCATACGGCTATGCAGGGTTCCTTGTACTATCATTTCAGATTGAGATGATCATTTCACATTGAGGTTCTGGAAGAGGTTACAAAGTGTTATGGGTAAATAGGTTCTTTTGAACCCAACCTTTCACCATTAGACCGATGTCCAATCTGATGGGATGATACAAGTGTTAGAGGACATGCCTTGGGAATGTTTTCTTAATTTTAGTGATTCTTGGGAGGAAAATATCCCTATAATCAAGTTCTCCTATAATAATATCTTTTGAGTGAAGATTCAGATAGATCCCTATGAGACCTTGTATGGTAGGTTGTGTTTTTCACCCCTATGCTGGTTATAGCTAAAAGAGGTAGTCTTATAAGGTCCTCATATTTTTTAGGAGACTTAGGAGCATATACAGCTAACCAAGAAGTGTATTTCTACTGCTCAGCCTACACAAAAATCATATGTCAATCTCCATTGATGGCCTCAAGAGTTTGAGGTTAGGGATTATGTTTTCTTATAGGTATCACCCAAGCCTGAAAAAGGATGTATACAGAGGTATGGTAAGTTATCACCT
This sequence comes from Viscum album, assembly GCA_963277665.1. NCBI lineage: Eukaryota > Viridiplantae > Streptophyta > Magnoliopsida > Santalales > Viscaceae > Viscum > Viscum album. Next base: position 1,316,267,933 of record OY728128.1, on the reverse strand, counting down.
CATTATTTTGGGTCATTTGAGAGTTTAGATAGAGTTGGTACACTAGACTATTGGTTTATACTACCTCATAGGTACTATTCCTTGCATGGTTTCTTCTATGGTTCATATCTTCATCATTATCATGAAAAATTTTCTCATACTTTTGATCCCAAGGAGGTTGAGTTAGATGTTGGTACATCATTTGAGGAGTATCCTATAGGAATCATTGACCAGATCACGAAGGATATCTGAGGTCAACCTATCCCTTTAGTACAGGTTCTATGGAAGCAAGACTGCCTAAATGAGGAGACATGGGAGTCAGAGGCTGACATCATGATCAACGGTTGGAGTTGAAATCTAATATTGTTTCACCACCCTTGTAAGGTGAAAATGGGGATGATTTCCTTTAAGGGGGGAAGACTATAAGAACCTAGTTTTTTTACTTTAGGTATGGATCCTTTATATTTCAATTTAATTATTTATTTTGGGCATGATATGGGTATTCAATGAGCTCATAGATGTTATGAGGGTATTCAAGGATTTTTTTGAACATGGATCCCCAGTCAATAGAGAAATTGAGTGGACCACAAGGTATGTAGAAACCATGTGAGACAGTTTACATGGGTTTTCTAACTATGAATGGGTTGGATAGAGGGACCAAGAAGGGTGCATGTCTTTCCCTAACTGTGAATCCAAGGATACATTCCCATGCGACTATCTTAGCAAAATGTAGCATAGGGAGCTGCATAGTTGGCACAAAGTTAGTTAAACTATGCCCATGGAATCGTGTGGGTCCCTCCTTAGGTAGTGGGAGGCATAAGGTCGATCCATGGTTTTTCTGACCATATGTCCAAACTGTGAGACCCTTAATTTTTTGGGTAAAATACCAAAACACCCTTAATGAATTATAACTTAACTTATCTTCTTTCTTTACTTATTCCAACAGATAGGAGAGCCTCCCATATCCAATTTGGAGCACCCAAGACTATGTTCATAGGTTTGGATACTTTATTCCATATGAATTCTTATTTGATCAACATTCATCATGTTAGATGTATATCATTAATTACTTTATTCATCTCAAGTCGTTTTTCATTTGTCTTCTCCTCGACGATGCTATTTTGATGCTATCTCATATGCCCTATTTTTTTGGATGTTGAACCACTCTTTATTTTTCTTCCAATACGGCCAAACTAAATTGTGATACTATATAAGGGGAGTTGTACAAGAATAAGGTAGGTGGTATATGAATCATCCATCAAGTCTCACCATTTTATAAACAATCATTATTGCACACAAGCTGATTTCATCAGGTGTTTCCTATTAAATTCTCATGCCTTACTTATAGTCATTAGAATCATATTATAAGACCATTTTATATATATTATTCATCATTGAAGGTTATGAACTCAATTTTGACAACCCCAAGTAGAATATTTTTCTTGATTATGCTTTTAATAGCTTGTTACGCCTATCTGCACCACCATTCGGGTGTGTTATTATTCGATCCTTTTAAGTTAAGTGTTATTATATAATCAATGGATCCTTGACTAGTAAATGGATATCATTTGTATAGATTCTACTTAAAACATTTAATGTAAGCACCTCAAGTTAATTAATGAATATATTAAATGATAAATGGAATGTATACTATGAGATGTCACATATTTTAGTTAATCATAATTAAGTGGTATTTCTTGCATGTCCTTAGATTACCATGTCCTAAATATGAAAGGTAAAGGAATGAAACTAATAATTTAAAATGTAATTAATGTACCAAATGGTTACATGTCTTATTTATACTTTTCACTTAGTATTAAAGGTAATGGAATGAACTAAAAGACTTATTAAATGGAATGAGTATTGCATGTCCTAATTAAATAATTATATAAGTATAAGCTGACTATTACAATTGACCTCTTTATATTTTAAAGAGTGGTTATACTTGATCCAGCCTTGGATTATGAATGGAATTTCTTGAGCACTCATAGGATTCCATTATGATTCAAGGAGCTGGTTTTCAAGGGAGATACCCACCTTGGAACTTGGTCCATATCTACTATCGGATTCCCAAAAGGATGTCATAGGATCCCTTCATTATCTTCTAGATGTTAGGATTCCTTGGATACTCTCCTTGGATCCATCTTGACATCTATGAACATGTGATGTCATGGATACACCTCATTGGTCCTAGCCATGTGTAGCCCATTTAACTTTGGAGAAAATCCTTGGACTTAGTTAGAACAATTATAGTGGAATTCCTTGGGTTATTCCCCATGGATTACAGTCATCCCCTTATAGTCAGACTATAGGTTATTAAAGAGTTGGCTCAACCCCTGAGGTCAAGGATGGCTTGATTATTACCTGTGATCCTCTTAATTATTAACATCATTATATATGTCTGGGTTACTACCTTGGATCCCCTGTAATTATTATTATAGGATTTCTTGGTCATATATTGCATCTTTATATATTACTTAAGATCGACTAAAACATAATTAATTAATTGATTAATTGTTTAGACACCAAATGAAGCTGAAGCAGATATTAGGGTATTTAAATTACTGTAATATCTTTACTGTTATAAATACATGAACACAATTTCAGATTATAATCACATACTAGATGGTATAGACATCATTTGTGGTGGACTACTAAGATTTATCTCACACACTATCCGGGCTGTTGATGGTACCCAGTAAGATTATATGTGTGTAGGTGTTGATAAGGGGAAGAATCCCTCTTTATACACTAGGGCTTGATTTCTTTCTTTGGATAAAGCTTGGTAGTAGATGACCGGGATAGTTTGGGGATGCTTGGATAGTTTTGGGCTTCATTTTGATTCCTTTGTGTAGCATGTGTTTCATATTTCCATGTATACCCATTTTCCAGTTTTCTTAAGACATGAAATATATTTTCATCATTTGTGTTTAATAAAATTTCTGGTTATTAGTTTCAATTTTGATTATTATTATTAGTTTTAGTTTTGGGTATAATTATCATTTTTTCTATAGTTTATTATTCATATCTTCTCCCACTATGGAGATTTACTGGTCCAATTATTATAATGTCTGTTTCTATTATGATATCTGTTATTATATTATTCTTATATTTATTTTTTATTATCGTTTCCCATTATTCTTCACTCTGACATGATTTCATAATATCCCTATGGATACAGCCTAGTACCTCACTACTAGTTGTCTACCTCTGGCATACAGGGAGGTGTGCTTGAGGTCATGTGGCCAACCGGGCTCAAGGAACCTCTATGTGGCACCTGGGTTTGGGACATCACACATAGGGACAACCCCAAACCTCTTGGCTAGGGGAATTTTTACCCTCACCACCACCCTTGTTACTATCATATATATAAAAGGATATATAAAAACTTTTGATAATACGAAATTAGACCTAGACCATAGGTTTGGGGGAATTTCTACCACCACTAAAGGAATTTTTGTTATTAATATGGGGTGAAGTCCCATAATAAAAACCTTATAGTATAACCCATTAACCATCAATGACTAGAACTCTATACCAAAGTCACATTTAGTAGATTTCAGGGGATATTCACTTGGGATCACTTTTCATGAGAAGAGATCCACCCCATCTCAATGGGAGTGTTGAAAGAAGAAATCAAATATTTTCATGGGAAAAAACTAAGAAACCCTATGACAAGGTGAAAACATAAGATAATTATAACCTATATCTTGAAGGGTAATCTAAATCTAATAAGGCCCAATACTTATCTGATTCAAATTAAGGTCAGATTCCTTCCATGGGATGCACATTAGTATATTTTATAAATGTAAACCTAGAAAATGTTGTAGGGTGGTATAGTCAATAATTGTATATGTTCATTGAGAGGGGAGAATTATAGAATAGTGGATCATTTTTCATTTTTATCATTTCTTTTGAAATCAACCTTCATCACTTGTTAGAGTGAGTGGACTCACTAATTAATACACAAATACGTCATGGAAACAAACAAACATGGACACTCGATGTATAATGTTTTCTACTCAAAATAAGTAGTTAGACATTGGAATTATTCAAACTCACATGATACCCTTTGATAAACTAGAATCGTTATTGTGGCTATAAACAAGAAAGGAATACATTTTACTCATGATACATGAATTCAGTTGTTGGCACCGGAAAATGCATTCCCAAAATTTTCAAGATACTTCCGTACACAATCCAAGATCTTAACCCTTTTTGGAAGCTTCGATTTGGTAGTTCTTAGGGCCCGAACAGAGTTACAGATTAGGAGTTATGGACAGTTGAAGTTGGGCTGGAAAACTGGTTCGCGAAGCCCTGGCGTGGATCCCCCCCAAGCAATGTGGCCGCCGCGAAGCATAAGAGGCGGTACCTCTCCGCGAACCCGGTTGATGTTCACGACCCGCCGCGAAGCAACCAAATCCCCCTTTGCGCTGCGTGAGCTCTGCTTCATGGATCCCCTTGCCTATAAATACCCAGCTCACCCCCTTCTCCAAACAGCCATTTTTTCTCCCTTTGGGCGGCCGATCACCCGGTTCGCAGAGCTCCGCTTTCCTTCGTGAAGCGGCTCCGTGAATCCATGCTCCGTGATCAGCTTCCTTCGTGTTTCTCCTCCGCAAGTCTCAACTCCGCGAGCAGCTTCCTTCGTGTTGCGGCTCCACGAGTAGCTTTCTTCACGTTGTTGCTCTATGAGTCGATGCTCCGCGATCCAATTCTCTGCGAAGCCATGCTCTGCAAGCCAAGGCTTCGCGAGTCCATGCTCCATGATGATGCTCCGCGAGTCCATGCTCTGTGATGATGCTTTGCGAGTCCATGCTCCGCGATGTTGCTTCGCGAGTCTATGCTCCCCAAGGAAATTCTTCGCGAGACCCCATGCTCCCCTGTGCCCCTTTGCTCCACGAAGCTACTTTGCTAAGACCTATCCTTCGCGCCCACCGGTAAATAACGTGGGGGCTTCGCCCCCGCACCCCCACTCGGGGTTACTACCGGGCTGCGGTCCCGGCCCTCTGGGTAGGTCCCTTCACTACCATCACAGATCCCCATGAAAAATGGAGAGTAGAACCGCAAACTATTCGGGTCGGGATGTCGGGATTTTCCATTGCGCACCCACCTTCCACCTATGGAAAACCATGATCTAAGATACTCCTCCACACACCATGAAACACCTTGAGTCAACATATTCCTCTTGGTTTCATTCCCATGTCGTGAGATGAGGTTACCACCATAAATTCCCCTAGTACCTCGAGTTGAACCATTCCTCAAGCAACTCCTCCAAACCCAATCACTTGGCTCCTATTCCAGGATGTACCAGAAAGGGGCTGCCTTGCGTAATACCCAACACCATCCATTCCTAGGAGCCTTATGCCTAACAGTCCTACCTATATGACTATAAACTATAGTGCGCCCTATCTTCCTAACATAAGATGCCTCTTGCTTCTAATGAGAGATACCTTATGCTCCTAGCATGAGATGCCAATTGTCCTATCTACAAGACTCTAAACTGTAGTACTCCCTATGTTCCGAACATAGGATGCTTCTTGCCCAATTCAAAAGATTCCTTATGCTCCAATCATGAGATTCCAAGAGGCCTATCTACAAGACTCTAAAATGTAGTACTCCCTAGGTTCCAAACATATGATGCCTCTTGCCCAATTTGAGATATGCCTTATGCTCCAATCATGAGATGCCAACAGTCCCTAGGTTCCTATAATAGGATGCCTCTTTCTTCTAACGAGATATGCCTTATGATCCTAGCATGAGATGCCAACAGTTCTATCTACAAGACTCTAAACTGTAGTGCGACCTATGTTCCTAACATAGGATGCCTCTTACCCAATATGAGAGATGCCTTATGCTCCAATCATAAGATGCCAATAGTCCCATATACATGACTATAAACTATAGTACACCCTATGTTCCAATCATAGAATGCCTCTTGCACTAACAAAATATGCCTTATGCTCTAAGCATAAGACGCCTATTGTCATGATTACAGTGGCATGATTCCAATGCCCCTTGCCATTATCCCTCTTGTGCACCAGTGTATAGGTGAAGGACTCAATTAACCAATGGGTTGGGATGCCCTCATGGCCAGACATGAGGAAGACATTATGGGATGCATCCTTGTGTAAGCCCCATCCATGATTACCGCCCCATAGTGGCATCTGGGCAGCATCCTTGCGTAAGCCCCATTCACATGTGTCGCTCCATAGCAGCACCCAAGAAGCATCCTAGCATAATCCCCATCCATGATTACCACTCCATAGCGGCACTCGGGCAACATCCTTGTGTAAGCCCCATTCGCCAGTGCCGCTTCATAGCAATACCCGGGCTGCTTCCTTGTGTAAGCCCCATTCACCATTGCTGCTCCAGAGCGGCACTAGGGAAACATCCTTGCGTAATCCCCATTCACCAGTGCCTCTCCATAGCGGCACCCAGGATGCTTCCTTGCATAATCCCCAGTCACCATTGCTGCTCCATAGCGGCACTCGGGAAACTTCCTTGCGTAAGACCCATTCCCCATTACCGCTCCTTAGCGGCACCTGGACAGCTTCCTTGCGTAAGCCCCATTCACCATTGTGATCCCAACCAGTGGTAAACCATTGACATCCTTATCGATCGATAAGCCGTTGTGACCCTATTCAGCTGTAAGCTGTTGAAATCCTTATCCAGTGGTAAGCCATTGCGACCCCATTCAGTGGTAAGCCGTTGAAACCCCCAATCGGCGGTAAGCCGTCATCGGAAGAACTACATGGACTTTGATTCCCTACCATGAGGATACGTAGGAAGCCTCTTCAAGGCTCAAGCCCGAAACCGTCGTCATCTTCACGATGATTCCATCCCATTCACCGCCCTTCATGGATGCACCCTTGCGTCATGATCATCAGGTTTATGCTGCCTCTTATTTCTCACACCGAGCATGACTCGCATGGGCTTAGAGTAAGCATTGACCTTGACAAACACCAGGGTAGCCTAGAGTGTAATCCCCACACCATTTGGACCAAGGTCCTCATTCACGTCGGTTCGCCGACACACCATCATTAACTACGGGTTATTTAATCCATGTCAAGGCATGGTACGTAGGAATCCTTCCCGAGGTTCAGGCCCACCGCCCCTTGTTTCTTCAGGTCAGGTTCCACCCTTGTCCCGCATGACGTTAAACTGAATTCTAGTCCAGAGGTAAGCTATTGTGATTATCATGAACTACGAGGTCTTTGATCTGTGTCAAGGCATTGTATGTAGGAAGCCTCACGAGTTTTATGCCCACCACTCATCGGTCGTCCCGACCTCCTTCACATCGGTTCACCAAACTCCACCATGGGCCACCTCAATGTGTGAGCCCCAAAAAGCCTCGTCCCACATGATGTTAAACTGTACCCCTGAACTACGAGGTCTTTGATCCGTGTCAACGCATGGTACGTAGGAAGCCTCCATGAGGTTCAAGCCCACCACCATTGGACCACCGGGTTCACCTTCACATCGGTTCGCTGATGAAACTCTACTCGAACTACGTGGAATTTGATCCCTATCAAGGCAAGGTACGTAGGAAACCTCACGAGGTTTAATCCCAACACCCATCGGACCAAGGTCCTTCTTCACGTCTGTTCACCGGAATCCATTCTGAACTATGTGGACTTTGATCCATGTTAAGGCATGGTACGTAGGAAGCCTCGATGAGGTTCAAGCCCACCACTCATTGGTCGCTCTGACCCCCTTCATGTCAGTTCTCACCAACCGAACTACACGTAATTTAATTCCCTACCATGGGGATATGTAGGAGGTCTCTTTGAGGCTCAAGTACAACTTCACTGTCTCCCTCACGATGGTCCCATTTCATTCCCCCTTCACTTCATTCATCCGTCCATCATCTATCATGATTCTTACCCAGGCCGCCACATCCCGGTGGGATCATGCCATCCACCCTCCTCGCTACTCCTAGCAGTACTTGGGCCGATATCCACGCGTAAGCCCCAATATGTCTCTGGATCATTGCTCTCTGTGTACACCTAGATTCATCACCCCTTCGAACTACGTGGGTTTTGATCCCTGTCCTCTACACAGGGAACGTAGGAAACCTCCATGAGGTTCAATCCCATCCAATGGTAAACCTTAGTGTCCCCCATTCTGGGGTGCACTCTCCCTGATCCACCATCAGTGGTGTTCAGATCAACCATTACTGTGTGACACCTACCCTCGATGGGGCGCACCACCTCGGATCTGTCCTCTTTGGGCGTTCTGATCCATCCACTTTGTAAGCCATCCAGGTGTTCCCTCCTAGGGATGTACCAATCTGATTCGTCTCTACGAGACGTTCTGATCACACTCATTCCATCTCTGCAAGATGATAACCTCACTGCCCGCCTCGTGAGAAACATGAGATGCCTGAGGAAAATCTCGGATGACACGCCTTTGGTGTAACCATCTCTGCAAGACGTTAAACTTGCGGCATGCCCTGTGTTAAACATGGGAAGCTGAGGAAAACCTCAGATACATGCCTATAAAATCTGATTCCCCGTATTCGACGTGGGATACCTTGGGTTCTACACCCTTAAGATGCCCTCTTATGAGGAAGAATATAGGTTCCCCAATGCGACGCACCCTGAGATGCCCCGACATGCTTGATGTTGTCATATACTCTGACCAAAGGTTTCTACCATGTTGAGACCCCATGGAATTTCCTGACAAAAGTAGAGTAATTAACCAGCATCCATGAAGATATGGCACCGGGAACAAGATTCACGAACTACGTATTAAATCTATGAGGGAGACCCAGACTAGGTAATGTGTTCCGAGGAGGAATCCACAGAAGGAAGAACCGACATCCCATCATCCTGTTTCGATCAAGGAGCAAATGTCCTTGAACAAGGAGTGAATGCCGCCCGCCTTTGGAAAGAGGGAATGTGGGGTAACAGCCGCGCGTCCTCCACAGACGGATGCACGCGCCCCGATGAAAGCGTCGGAAACAGTAGTATCAATGTATAACAAGATGTATCCCAAAAAAATACACTAATATCTTATAATATTTAGGTATGTATTACCCTTATCATCTAATGATTATCTCTCCATTATATTATAGAGCTTCTACAATTATTCTCAATGAAGAATAGGTGTAACATATTATTATTATTTACCTTATGTTATAGTTTTTATGATCACACCCAAACCAGTCATGTGAAATATTTCTATTGTTATTCTTCTTTTAATACATTCTCTCTTGAACGCCTTATTCATATTTTCTATTATTCTTATGTGAATTAAATTGAATAACACACATCTTCTATCTTTAGGATAATATTATTGATTATAATTATCTTATCTATTGTACCATATTCCTTAATTACAGCACAAAACCCCTCTATTCTCATACAACCACTTTATCTAGCGTGAAAGATGTCATTTCATTAATATCGCATACTAATAACATTAATATCATTTGAATTTGAAATTTAGAAAAAAAAATAGCATCATTAAAATTCTCTAAATTATTTTCTCAACTAATCCCACTTCATCTCCAACTATTTCAATTAATGGATCTATCTATATGAAATCTGACACAATTTATGGTGTGACTAAAATTTCAATAGCATGGCCAACCGATTTTCTCAAAACTAAAATGAAACTTCTTCTTCCTTCATACTGTAACAAATTCTTCATAGTGTGAGCCATCTTCTCTAATATATTGAATCAAAAACTCCAGGTATGATATTTAAACAATGATAGATCATTTTAAGCATCATATTATTTTAATTTTCATTAGAATAAGTATTCTAAAAATCTCATATATTTAATTCTCTCACATTTTAGTAACTATTGGAGTTTGACATTTCACATGTAATTATTTTTTTAAGACTATGTATTTTCATTACCTTACTTATTTTCCTGATAGAAACTAATTTTCATAATACTAATAGAAAAGTATTGTGTTTTTCATCAATTCTTACATTTTTTTAGAACATTTTTACATTGTCACAGCCACCTCGCTCCAAAGGTACTCCTCTTAAACCCCAATTAAGGAAGATAGAAAATAACCCATGTGTCCCACCTATAATAGGTCATGGGTTGGAAACTAGAACCTAGGGTATACAGAAAATCCCAAATGGGAGGAATCACCCTCTTACTTATCATGATGAAACATATAAACAAACACTAAAGAAACTACATGTAATAAGTGAAAGGCATTTCATTTCCCAATCCCAAATGAAACTACCAGAAAAAATCCAATAAATATAAAATAATGTAAAGTTGAACACATATTATCCACTCCAAATACCTAAACTATAACTCATAACTCTGATGATCTACACTAAAAACACTAGAAACCTATGTTGGGTTGATCACTTGGGAGTACTTAGTAAAATAATTCCACTAAATGGATCAACATTTTTGTGCAATAAATATTTAGGAATAAGAAAGTGTCAACATTACCAAGTAAAAAAATAAAAGAAACATATAAAAAATATAGAAATCATAAAGCACAAGGAACACCGTCATCAATGCCCCATTGTCACTAAATCATCTAGTCCCATCATTAACATCATTACTTTCATCACTATTATAAATCCTCAAAGTATCACCATAATGATAACTTCTGTAAAAACTATCCATAGAATTCAATATCCTTAGGCGCAAAATATATTAATCTAGTCTTAAACCTATCAAATTAAAGATTTTACCACTCAAACTTGTAGAGAGATGGTAGTATCACCTCCTTGCTATGTGAATGGATGTGAGTGTGAACTAACACCATCAATATATAATCCACCATTATATCATACATCCACAACTGCATCACCATGTTTTCATATATCTGCCTATATATCATCATACATTACCAACCATATTATTCCAATCACCACAATTACACCACTTTCCAACCATCAATCGATAGGGAAATATAAACACAAATGACATCAACCTCATTTTATCATCCTTCTGTGAACACACCCCACCAACCCTATCACATTCTCTAGAGTAGATTATCAGGGATATATAGAGAATAAACCTCATATAAACCCCCTACAATTCATGAACCCCACAAATAACCACCATTTCCACTAATTAATCATCACCTATAGTTCACTATAACCACAACTCCTCATAGCTTATGTGTATATTCCAACCTCGATCCATTTCAAACCATTAATCACCTATAGTTACATATAACCCCAAGATATCACATCCCATGTGTATATGGAAACCTATATCAATAAAAAAACAATAGAATATGTAACCACTATGATCCATTATAACCCATAAAATATGTAACTATGACAACACTATGATTCACTATTCATTTTCACCCTTACAACTTTGTGTTAAACTAGTTTTGTATTGAAAATTAAAAATATTAATAACACATTTCACTTCAAATTTGATTCAATAATATAATTTTTATAACTTTTAAGAAGGGTTATTTAATTTTTTTTTATTTCATTGTTGGATGAGGTGATTTGGAGGATCGAAATTGAAGTTGAAGCAAAATGGGCCAAACTGCATGGAATCCCATGAATACTTGTCCATTGTTTTACATGTTCAGTGAAATGTTTTCATCCAAATGGGATGAAATGTTTTTATATGATCAAAATATTATTAAAATAAAAATCATCTCAAGACACCCAATCTCAATTCATTCATATAGTGTCCCAACTAAGCTGATATTTCCATTGAACTGAATCTACATAAATGTTTGGTTCAATATTTTGAAAATATATACCATTAAAGATGTCCAATGACCACCAAATTTGATATGGAGATAATCAATAGGCCAACTAAAAATTCTCATATTTTTTTATAGTCGATATATGTATGTTTACAAGTCCAAAACTGGGATACAAATGGTATCTCTAAATCTTAGTTCCCAAAACCACCTCCCATTTTGGCTATAAAAAGTCACCATGGGAACCTCATTTATAAGTTCATATAGGGAGTGAATTGATGAATTTTTTGAGTACCATAGAATTCCTCTCATCACCTATGAGGTACTGGAGCTCCCTATCCTCATAAGTAGAGCTAAAATTATGATAGATATCCACATGAGTTTCCTCCTCTCGATGTTGGGCTTAACGATGGTCATTCATTGTCAGGGAGTTAGACACATGTCAAGGGATTTAAAATGATAATATTAGATACTATTTTTCAGTAAATTGGGTTTAAAAACATATCATTCCATTTCTCTTATATTATTTTATATTTGGATACTTTTTTTGATGCATGTGATTGATATTCTCTTAATTTTTATTCGATTGGTGTGAGGTTTTGAGTGAATGAATTTTGTTACTCAGATTAGACAACAGAAGAGTCATTTTATTACCCCATTATTTGAGATTTAAATATGTTTATATGATCTTATACCATTCATAATGGGTGTACAATGGTAGTACGATTTTTATGTCAAGGTTTGGTTCAACATGAATTAATATAAAACCTTTGAAATTAATCAAGATTCCGATTAATTTCAACCAAATATTTACTCCAAACCTAAATTAATATTTATAATAATGAACTTTAAATTTTTTTAGTGAAATATCAATGACCCATTTATATTATATTTTTCAAAATAAACTTGGTTTTTCAACTATTAAACTCTTACAATTAAGTTATTTTCATAGAATTGTTTTCAAAACCACCTCCACCTTTTAGTTTTTATTACTAAAAATACACAACATAAACAACCAAATCTCCTTGATAGATGACACATGGTCTTAAATAGACTATAAAATAATCTTTAAATCATAATCAGTTTAGATTTTCAAGGAAAAGTGGTAAAATTTTGATACTGTTTCCAGGGATCACTTTGGTTTTTAGTGTGTGTTTTTTATAAAAACATTGTGTATTTTGTAAGTTTTGGTGTTCTTATTTTCTTACATGAATTTTTAAGTTGATTTATAAAATATTCCTTTTTAGACCTCATTCATGATGTTATATTAATTGGAGGAACTACTTCCTTTTTAACATGAACTGAAGAGGATTTTTCATTATCGACACCAAGAATAACCGAATGATCCCTTGAAAAACCACGCACAAAACTTCCCCACAAATCATGATCCTTATTCTTATTCTTTTTAAACAAACATCAATATTGAAATAAAATTTCATAATATATATGAAATTAACCATAAATTAAAATAACTAGTCTCACCATATATAGATATCCATCCTTCATACATTTAAATACAAGGTGAAGAACCTAGTTCTGAACTAAAATCAGGTTTAATTCAATAATTACCAAGATTTCATGAATTAGCTGGAAAAGACCGACAAAATAACATAAGGAAATTAAATATTGTATGTTATAAATTAAAACCTAAAAATGTGGATGACGAATAATTAATTTTATAGCATTTCAATTATATTTATAATACACCTCAAAATATTTGTTATATTATGTTAATACCCCAATAAAAGGATGCATGGACATGAAACCCCTTTTTATTGAAAAATATTTCTTAGCCCCTCAAACTAAAATAATATAGAAATAAATTTTTGAAATAGGGAAATAAAAATGAGAAAAACTTCATGAATAATGGGAGAGATTTAAAATGCATTGTTCAAGTACCCCACACCACCAAATAAGTGATCAATGTTTAATACAATTCTTTTATGAAGGTAAAATTCCAATTGATTGTAACTTGATTGATGTTGTTATATGTGGTTTTATAGTGTAAAAAACCCAAATCACTAAAAGGATCCTCATTAATAACATGGAAAAGAACACACACAAAATTGGTTAAAGGTATAGTGTACTCATTCGAGGCATCCATGAGGTGTAGAGTTCTGATTTTGAGAAGAAGGTGGACATAAAGTTTAAAGTGGTAATTACTCTTCTCAGAAAAATTTCACTATCCCAAGTGAAATCACAATTTTCTCCTCTCATCCATTTTGGTTTCTATTCCTCTGACACCAACTATTCTAATAAATTCTGTCAACTGGGAGAACTTTTTGAGAGTTAAGAAGAAATCCTTCCTGGTCACCCCTATGACCAAACCATTAAGAAAGAACCGTACCATCCATTCAGCCCTGGGTGGAAATACAACATAGACTATAGAAAATGGGGTATTCAAACCAACCTAAACAACCATGGAACCAACTGGTGAAGATTAATCATCCACTACCACCACTAAGAAATCCTCAACCACCGCAAAGCCCTATCTAGAATCCCCCTCAAAAACACAAACCTAGCCTAGTGGAAATGATAAAAACAAATGGATGAAAATGATTTCAAATTCCAAAAAACCACACAATATTCCTTTAAATACATAAAAACTCAATTAGGATAACTTTCTAACTCGGTGGGGGAAATCCAAATTCATGGGTCAGATAAACGACCTTATCAACCACTAGTCAACCATAAGAATAATGAAAATTTCAATTACATGACCCTTCAGAGTGGAACACAGCCAAAATGAAAAAATTAATCCTCTATTATATTCATACCCTTATAAGGAAACCCCCTTCCTAACCATTTAAAATGGTTCAAATGAGGAAAAACCTAGTCCTAAGAGAATCCCTACCAAAGGAAAGACAATTTCAATTGATGAACAATTACCCCAAACCATTCCTCTTCTATTTCCCTAGAGGTCCACTCAACCAAGGAAACAAAAAAGAAATTTAACATGATAAATAAATCTTGAAACCGTTCAAAAAAGTGTAGTTTAACATCCCCTTTATTGATGTCTTGATGAAAATTCCATGATACACCATGTTTCTAAAAGATATGTGAACACACTAAAGGCGAATTTTAGGTGATGAAAAATTGAGCTTAGGGGGGAATATCTCAGTATTGATTGATCCGCCACTTCCCACCAAAATCAATGATTTGTAATAATCTTGATTCTACGAACCATTGGAGAGTATTTATTTTATTATGTTATGCTTTATTTGGGTTCTTCTATAAGTGTGATGCCTCACTCAATTTTCTCTTCATTTCAAGTTGAGTAATTAAAGCCCACATGAATTGTTGTTCAACTGGAAAACTGAAGTACCATACACCGCACTAGTGTGTTAGAGGATGCTTTTCTGAGGGTGAAAATTTTAATTTTTCATATTTATTTTTATGTACTTAAAATTGAATATGATAAGATGAATGGACATTACCTCAATTATATTAGGGAGTAGTTTATAGAAAACTAAAATAACCATAATTAATGTTCAAAATGGAATATTACATATAGAGTTTGGTGGTGACATTTTCCACTTCAACATCCTTGATTCCATGAATCATCCCTCATAAGAACATTCATCTCTTTCAGTTAATTATATTTGTGTACACCCTTCCCCTGAAAAGCACTAATTTTATTTCCCCTGATCCCATTTCTAATTTTTCATTATTGATAGACATTCTAGGTAATGAATCATGCATTAAATGTTGTACCTATTTAGAAATATTTCAAGTATGTCCTTTAATAGATGATTTCTTGAGTACTAAGGATCCCATGACAATCGATGATTTTTCTAAGCTTGTAAAAGCTTATTCCTCATATGAGTATTTTTACATTGAGAAGTTATATAATATCATTGACCTCTAACATTCACATTCTCTCCCATAAATTCAAAATCCTCCTAAATTGGAACATAAACCACTACCTAAAAACTTGAAATATTCATATCATAAGAATGGAAAAAAAGTTTTATGTCATCATTTCTAGTTCACTCTCTCTAGAGCATAAATTATGGCTAATTGACATTTTTAGGGAGTACAAACAAGCATTGGGATGGACACCTTCTGGTATTTCTAGTATTAGACCATTAATTTTAATTCATCATATATTGTAAAATGATGAGAATAAACCAGTGTGGAATGAACATTTTCAATTGAACCCAAACCTCTTAGATGTGTTGAAAAAATAGGTAACCATATTTCTGGTTGTTACAATCATTTACCTCATCTATGATAGCCAATGGGTCAGTCCAGTGCAAGTAGTTCCTTAAAAAACATGTCTAATAGTAATAAAAAATAATAATAAATAATTGGTTTCAAACCATGTGAATAAGAATTGGAATGTATGTATAAAATATCACCAACTAAACCAACACACTAGGAAGGACCATTTCACATTGTCATTCATTGACCAGATGCTAGAGAGGCTAGCATGGAAGTCCCACTACTATTTTCCTATTGATTATTATGGATACTTTCATATCCTTATTTCCCCCCAAGGGTTATAAAATTATAACCTTTACTTTACCCTTTGTCACATTTCCCTATAGGAGGATTCCATTTTCTCTATGTAATACTCTAGGTACTTTCCAATGATGAATTGTTAGAATTTTTTCAGGCTGCCTAGGGAATTTCATGGAAGTATTCATGGTTGATTTCAATATTTATGGATCCTCTTTTGATTATTTCTTGAGTAGTATTGTTTATATCCTATACCGCTGTATTGAAAAAAAAATTGTATTAAATTATGATAAACTCCATTTCATGGTGAAATAATGTATTGTACTTGGGAATTTCATTTATAGGGATAGTATCCAAGTAGATAAATCAAAAGTGGATGTTATTTCCTCTCTTCAATTCCCCAAAAATTTTTGGTATGTGTAGACTTTCTCCGTTCATGATATATTTTATCATTGTTTCATTTATGAATTTAGTAAGATTTCACTCCCCTATCCCACTTACTCCAAAAAAATGATTTTTTTTATAAATAATTTGAATAACTTTTAATAGATTGAATTGGAATCTCGCATCACCCCTGGTAATCCAACCAACTCAGAAGGATTTAACATTTGAGATCTTGTTTGACACCTCTAACTATGAAGATGGGGCAGTATTATCACCATGGGTTGATCGATCTTCACATGGCATAGCCTATGCCTCATGCACACTAAACCCTACCCAAGAAAACAACACCACAGTTGAAAAGTAATTCATTTCTGTTGTGTTTTCCTTGGATAAACTTAGGTCATACCTTTTAGGGTCCAATGTAATTTTGTTCTAGGACCATGAAATTCTCTTATATCTCCTTAAGAAACAATAATCCAAATCATATCTCATTCTATGGATTCTCCGACTCTAAGAATTTAATCAAGAAATTAGGGATAAAAAGAAGCACATAATGTGGTGTCCGACTATATCAATAAGATTTTTCCATGCATAGGCATTTAATCATCCCCCTGTATTCCTATAAATGAAAATTTTCCTGATGAGAAATTATATCGAGTGAAAAATATTATTATTTGGTTTGCTGAAATTGTAAATTATTTGGTAGCATCATGCATTTCTTATGATTTCACCAAAAACCAAGTTGGTCATCTAAAACATAAGACTAGTTGGTAAATTTTGGATGACCTTACCTTTGGTGCACATGTAGTGATCAATTCCTTTACCTTTGTGTTCACGATAGAGAGTTTTAGTCTATCCTCGGGTTTTTTCACACTCTTTCTTATAGGGTCCACATTGGTCCCGAATGGACTACTTGCAAAGTCCTTGATTTTGGTCTCTTTTGGAAAAAACTATTTTGTGATGCCAATGATTTCAGTAAATATTATCCTCACTATCAAAGAATGGGTAATTTCTGGGATAGAAATGAAATTCCACAAAACCCTTTCTCCTCCATAATATTTTTTATGTTTGGGGCATCGACTTTATGGTACCATTCCCTAATTCATTTGGGAACTTGTACATTCTTCTACAAGTTGATAATGTGTCAAAATGGATAGAGGCATGAGCCTCCAGGACTTATGATTCTAATATAGTTGTGTATTTTTTAAAACCAAAATTTTTTGTAGGTTTGGATTGTCAAGGTTCATCATGAGTTACCAGGGTTCTCGTTTCTACAACTAAACAATGTAATCAATTTTTTATCGGTATGGGGTCAGGCATAGAGTTTCAATTGATTATCACCAAAAATTAAATTTTCAAGATGATGTGTCAAATATATACATAAAATAAATTCTTGAAAAAATAGTTCAACCCAATATAAAATATTGGAGTCTTAAACTCAATGATTCATTAAGGTCGTATTGTACTGACTTCAAAACTCCCATTAGAATATCACTATATCAGCTTGTTTTTGGAAAAAAATTGTTACCTCGCTATTGAGGTAGAGAATCGGGACTAATTGGCCATTAAAAATTTCAATTATAATATTTCTAGTTTAGGTTCTCAATGGAATTTACAAATTAATAAGATAGAGGAAATTAGTACAAATTCATATGAGAACTCCCAAATCTATAAGGACATAACCAAGGTTTCCCACGACTACCTCATCCTTCATTTTCAATTAGAAAATAGGCATAAGTTCCTCCTTTCTAATGAAAGGATAAAGTTGCATCTATGTAATCTTCATTATCACTAGTTTTTTCCATACATTATTACTAATATTTACCCATTTGTTGTTGTTTATGTATAAAATTAAGAAGCAAAACAAACCTTATCTATCAATAGTCAGAGGTTAATGCACTTTCACAAAGCCATTATGGATTCCCCAATGGAGGAACTCCATGTTCAAGAAGAATCCTACCAATGACACCCACCAGGTTTTATCCTTCCTTCACACATTCTATTTTATTAAAGTGAGTACATTGTACACTCTATGTGTGTGGGGGGTGGTTATATTCCTGGGTTAGTTAGGATTTTTTATCATCATTCTTTTTTTTCTTGGTGCATAGTATTTTTACTTTTCTCCACATTCCTAGGTTAGTCGACAATTTTTATTATCTTCCCCCTTTTCCCTTTTTCACTTTCTGAATAGTATTATTAATTTCCCTCTATTCCCCCACCCCCCTCACTTTTTTCCAAAACATCCATTTTTTTATGCCCACTTAATTATGGAAATCATTGAAAATTCATGATTAATTTCCCAACATCAATTTGTTTTAGAATTTTAAAAAATCATTAATAGAATGTCTTTTTTAGCATGAATTTAACATTGAGATGTAACTTTTTCTAGAATTTTTTTTATGATATAAGTTTTTGTGTCTCTAAAAATATTTGATAAGATTGATACCCTTTGTGTGAGTATTTTATAGGAAAATTATGTCACTTAATTTCACCACACATATTTTCACCCAACCATAAAGTGAGAATTTTTCTTAATAAATAGATGGTAAATATAATTTAGGTTTATATTTATAATCTTTCCAAAATTATTTTTCCTTATCCAAACTTTTTTATTACTATATCGGATTAACCTATGAATGTGTACCTATTATCTGATTGTTATAATCCCTGAAACAAAAAATAAATAAATAATAATAATAAATGGTAGGATAAATAAAATTTAAAAAATATAGAGATATCTATGTTGGTAGCTTAGGTTTTAATTATAGTAATTATTAAGTGATTGGGTCTTGAAATTTGATTGCAAATGATATAAGGTAGGTTCGGTGGATATAATCATGTATGGAGAAATTTTTTAAAATAACATATACTTACTAGATATAAAGTGTAAATAATTAAATGAAATGGTTGTCACAAAGACATGTGAAGATTTAGTGAAATTTTTAAATTTTTAATTATTTTCTCAAATTGGTATCATTTATCTCTTATAATGTTGTTTTGATATATTTTATGAGACATATTTTTCATTAATCACTGAGAAAATATTCAGAGTGTGATTTATGTATTTATCACATTGCTATCATGAATTATTATTATTATTTTGAATATTTTTTCAGTTTTGAATATACTCATGCATCATTTTTGGAAATATGAATTTTTTCAGGAGTGAAATTTTTAGGTTTGGGGGTGTGATCGCCCCATGATTCACTATTCATTTTTACCCTTACACCACTATGTTAAACTAGTTCTATATTGAAAATTATAGAAATAATAAAAAAATAACTTCACATTAGAATAAATTATCTAATTTTTATCAAATTTCAAATTTTAATTTTTACTTTTATTATGATTTCATTATCAGAGGAATTCATTTACAGGATCCAAAATGAAGTTGAAGCAAAATGGACCAAACTGGATGGAATCCCATGAACACCTGTCCACTATTTTATATGTTTTATAAAATTAATGCTTCAAAATGAGATGAAATTTTTTGATATGATCCAATACTCAGTTGTATACAACTTATCTCAAGAAACCAAATACCAATTCTTCCATCTGTTGGAAAACCCATACTGATCTGCCCCCAGAATAGAATCTACATAAAGTCAAAAGTTGGGTTTGGTATTTTGAAAATGTCTCCCATTCCAAATTTCCAATGGCCTCCATATTTTACATGGGGATATTTAATATTACATTAAACAAATCAACACTATTTTCTAAGTTGATATATGGAATTTTACAAGTTCTATACTGAGATAAAAGTGGTATCTCCAAATCTAGGTTCCCAAAACCACCACCCATTTTTTCTATAAAATGGAACCTTGGGAGCCTCATTTGGAAGTTAGAACAAGGAGTTAAGTACTGAAATTTTGGAGTTACATAGTTGTCCTATCATCAAATAGGAGGTTTTGTACCACCCTGTCCTTATAGGGAGAGATTAAATGAAGAATTAAATACACTTGAGCATCCTCCTCCTCTCGATGTCAGTCTAAATGGCGGGTGTTCATTATGATGGAGATACACACATGTCAAAGGAGTTGAAATGATTATATTAGAAACTATTTTAAAGTAAATTTGGTTTTAAAACATTTCTTTGCATCTATATTACATTATTTTATATTTGAATTCTTTTTTTGATTTATGTGATCGATATACATTTAACTTCTAACCAATCAATGTGACATTTTAAGTGAGTGAATTATGTTTCTCTGATTGGAAAACACAAGAATCCATTTATTCCCCACTTATTTGAGATTTCAATATTCTTTGGAATCTCTTATACCTTGAATAAAGTCTGGACCTTGGCAATATGATTCTTATGTCACGGTTTGGTTCAACATGAAAAA
Source organism: Viscum album (assembly GCA_963277665.1). Taxonomy (NCBI): domain Eukaryota; kingdom Viridiplantae; phylum Streptophyta; class Magnoliopsida; order Santalales; family Viscaceae; genus Viscum; species Viscum album. Next base: position 1,316,247,107 of record OY728128.1, on the reverse strand, counting down.
GCATAGAAATTAATCATGATTCTAATTAATTTAAAAAAATTATTTACTCCAAACCTAAAATAATATCTAAGAAGAATAAACTTTAAATGTGTGTAGTAATATCAAAATGACACCTTCATCTCATATTTTTCAAAAATACACTTTTTTTCAACTATTAAATTGTTCAAATTAAGTTATATTATTAAAATTATTTTCAAAACTGCCCCCACTTTTTTGTCTTGTTTATTGAAAATACACAATTTAAACGACCAACAATCCATGAGAGATAACCTATGGTATTATCTAGACTATAAAATCATCTTTAAATCCTAATAAATTTGATGTGTCATGACAATGTGGTAAAAACACCACAATCCATTACAACACATAAAATATGTAACCATTAAAATCCATTATGGACCACAAAAGATAGTTTCCACTACATCTTCTCTTCCCCCACAACCAATTCCATTATAACATCAAAAAAAATAGCAATAATGTATCGATAATATATTCTATAAAATCATAACATCATCAAAAATGAAAAACATTCCTCATTAAGTTCAATAATCCAGAAAAATATTCATGACACCCATTAATCATTTAATATACCATTTTAATCAATGATACCCTCCATCACATTCATTATTTTCCATTTAATCCTAGAAATTAACATTTCTAGTTTTCATTGCCTTAACCCACATTGTGTTTATTAATTAATTATTTATCAAAGACCTATATTTATTCACATCCCTTACATTAAATCAAAGTATCATTATACCATTTAACATCCATTTTTTCATTATTTCCATATTCAATCCATTTAATCGAACCAAGATTCATTTACAAGAATTTACCATTTCAATCATTCTATAACTACCAAGCAACTACCAAGCCCATGCATGAAATTGTTCACCACCCATGAATTGACCCCATAATTTCTATATCACACATCATCTCCATAGTTCCATAAGTCCAAATCATCAAGAAACTCCCCATAGTTCCACCCTTAATGCAAACCATCACATTAAATCAACTCCAAAATTGAAGGGGAAACACAATAATTTCTCGTTTATGCAGAGCTGGTTTAATTACCATTTATAATAGACTCACGATATTAATGTGAGGAAATTCATATAAATATATTTTAGAAAACTATAACATATTTATATAATCACAAAAAATAAACATCAGTAAATTAAGTAAATCGCATGTGGTGTCTCTCATTTCCCTTAAATTCATTTGAATTTGTTTTATTAAATTTAAATCTTATTAGAGGTTATGTTTTTTAATGTGTTTTCCCATTTCCAATAAACCAAAATTCACAATGAAATAATAATATCATAATGACAAGAAAACATGAAAAGAATATTCAAGAATATTAATTCTAGAAGATGGATTATGTGTATTGAGTTCCCCTACCTCAATCTGTGCTTTACAAACTACTGTTGAGGATGATGTGAGAAGAGGAAACCCACAAAGATTTAACCACACAAAATTTGGATAAACAACCTATAAAACACCACCCACATCAAACTATAGTCAAAGATTCGCCAAAATTTGTGTTTCCATTGACAGCATCCAGAAAACGATGAATAATGGGAAGAAAACAAAAAAAACTAGGGGGAACTCACCTAGAATAAAAAAAGTTTGATCTCCCAAGATTGGGGTAGAAAGATGATGAAAGGGGTAAAATACCTCATAGTTATGCACCTATATCACCCTTTAAGAGATAGAAAATGTAGAATAATGATAGTGTTTGAATGGTATTGAGAATTTATTGGCAATATTTAAATTAGAGTACCACGATGCAACACACTACATGATGGCTCAAAATTCTGATGTGGAGCAGATTCCATAGTGAAAATAATAAGACCAAAACATAAAGGGACTTTTCAAAATCACATCCAAGAAACACAGAATGGTCCATAGAGAGACACTATATTCCTAGAAATGAGGCTAGTTTATTAGGGAACAACCATGCCATATAATTCCAAAGCTAAAGAATAAGTCTATGCCATAACCCATCTCCATCGCATAGTGACCCTTAAATAGACTAAACCAAAAAAATAATCTCCCAAGAATCCATTTCATAGAATACCCCCCCCCACACCACAACAATTCTAAAGTAGGAATAACCACCAAAACTCATCTTCTAAGGGATACATTCGATAGCTAAGCTCTCTACACCACCATACTAACCTCCAACAAACCACCATAGTGAAACTCTATCTTCAACGCTGCAACACTACTCTACAACAAAATTTTTAGCTTAACTCCCCTTTTTCATCCTATAAGCCTTATCCTAGAACCTTTAACACTTGAAACATGATGTGTAATAAAACCTATAGGTCTGGGTAGTTACATAAAATACTTCCCAATGGAATATCATCATCAAGAATCAAAACCAACCCCCATGAAGAAGACAACTTCCACCAAAACACTTACTTGGAAGACACCTCTCAAGTAGAACCTACCTTATACCAAAAACCTTAGAAATATATTAACTAAACATATCTCTAAAACATCTCCCAAAAATCCTCATGGATACTATAGATACCTCTCCAATATAATTATACCGTCAGATAAAGAAAAACTATTAATATCCTCCTCACTTAGGAACAAATTTGTCAAACTACTCCTTCCATGTTAACTTGCTTTTCAAGATAGCCACACCCCGGTAAAAAAATTCTTCATATTATTTAATGCATTCAGTTCCAATGGAGAATATATTTTCCTGAAATTTTTATAAAACATAAATTCATATATTTTCAAACCATTCAACACATTTTCAAAAAAAATCAAAATTCATTACAAGGTTTTAGAAGAAAGAGTAAAACTCAAACAAGATATACCCCCTCTACTAACTCTCTACCTATGGCTGAGAAAGTGACATAATCACACCATATCATAGCTCATAAACTACATATAAATAAATGAAACATTAAAACATATTCTAATCCATCACCATAACCCAACCACATCACCAAAACAATTTCATGGAAAAAAAGAATATAAAACAATTCTTTGACATCACCCCCAAAACCTTCCATGACAAAAAAACAGATTCTTGATTTCACCACATTCTTCCACAAACTCGGTCACCCATATCATTGATGAAATACCCAAAATATCCCCATAAATCAAAGAAGATAATGCAAAAATAACATATAAACATAAGAAAACATTCTATATTCTGCATCCACCACAATTTCAATTCAAGGGATTCTATAACATCATATATTCTTTAGCATGGTTATTATCACACCATTCTAAATTTTCATATGCAACCACTTTATTAACCATATATAAATGATTAATCTCTTTTATGCATGTCGATCTCAATAAAATAGTCGCAAAAACGGTATCAAAATTCACGAAAAACAATAGTATAAAAAATATTCCCAACAAATTTAATTTTCATAAATAACAACAAGAAAGTACTATAACAAATAATTACTTGAAAATAGTAAATACGTGATATTACTCCCCATTCCCATAAATTTCAGTTAAACCAATTAATTATCTTTATTATGTTGACCCTTATCATCCACTCATACAATCCCCACACAACTACATCACTATCCTCTATTAAGAACAACCCTGCACCTTTTTACATCAACAATAGGACACCTCTCTTCCACATAACCATTAACACCATCATTCCAACCTCTATATAGAACAAGACAAAAACTACACTAACAATCACAAAACCCTACCTCAAGAAAAAAAATCTTGGTAACCCTCCCACTATATAAAGATATTGTGTGCTTTGGAAAGCCCTAACTTACCCACACGGTTTCAAAATTTATCACAAATATAATAAATATTGATCGGGAAGGGGTTTCCCTCTATTCATATACGAGAATCCATAACACACATTATCATTATAATCTCAATCATAGAAAACCCAAATGGCATAATATATCAATTAATCACTTTTTTACTATAATTTAGGTGTAGAATGAAATTTTATATTCATCAATTTCAAAATTTTACAAACAAAATTTTTATAAACAAATTTAAGTGGTTAAATTTTTATGCGATATAAGTGATTCCATCAATACAACCATAGCACAACGTATAATTGTACATTGTGTAAATGTTCAAAACAATAAGAACATTATCTCAATGATAACACAATTTCCAAGTTTATAAATATAAGGGTTTATGAATTAGGAATCAATATGTGAAATCTTCCTCAAAAATAATCTTTAAAAATTAATTCTATATTTTGGAAAAAATAGGTTTTCAGTAAGGCATATCAACACTTCAATGTAAAAAAACAATAAACAATGTGACCACAAACAATACTCAATAATTCTAAGTCATTTTCAAGAGAATCATCAAGCCTTTAATTTAAATAACTCAAACATGTGGCTAGTTTAAAGACAAAAATTGAAAATTTTATGTCAATACAAACAAATCTTGGCATACATAAACTGGACATTTGATTACTAAAGAAACATGCTTCTAATAGAACAAAAAACCACACATTACATTTTCTATTTCATCATTTTATCTATGACAAAATTAAATATTTATAAATAATTTTATCACATAGGTAACATGATTTCATATTTAATAATAAATCATGCTTTTGGGATGAAAAAAAACTGAAAATGTTGAATTACTATGCATTATGCTTGAAATTATTGAACAAAATAGTTTTTAAACATTTCATCACTCAATAAAATATTCTTATTCACTGAAATAGATGTAACATGATTTTACAATCACATTTAAATAAAACATGATCATTACATAATATGATTTCATATTCTATATATTAGACTTACTACATGTTCATGATTTATATTCTAGCAATTTCATAACAGGATTTACAAATGTTTTCATCTTTATACATGCTTCTTAGAATAAAATACTAGTGGATTAACATGATAGTAATGTTTATTTGAGAACTATAAATTTTAACATTCTTGAAAAGAATATGTTTAATCATGTAAATTGTTTTGATTCTCAACAATTTACGAAAATTCATGCTTATAATTTTACATGAATTTAAAACAAATTACATCCTTACAATAAATTCCAAACACATGAAAGTTAAATATCATTAGAATAATGGTAAAAAATTATGTAAAAATGATATTTTTATGTTCAATATATAGGTATAAAAAATCAAAAATAACAATTATCCTAACCATGCTTGTAATATGAGATGTATTTTTTTATTTGGGTAAACTTCAAATTATCAATGGTTATCACTAAGCATGTTTATCTATTCCCAAATTTCAAAAAGAAAATACATAAAAATTCTAGTGTTGTGACAAATTTTCAACACATTCATACAACATGTAGATGAATTATCACAACAAAAATACAGTCATTCCAAAAGGAAGGGGAAAGTTATGCTTGTAAAATATCTCAAATAAAATAAACTATCAATAATAATGATGTTTATTTTCTTAAATAATTAAAAAATTAAAATAACCAAAATAATATTTATAATAAATACATAACACATGATTGGGATACATATTGAATGAAAAACAACACAGGGCATATCAACTTAACTTATATGGGAAGCATGATACTTCTATACATGGTTTCAAAATAATTCATTTTAGCATAGAAGAAGAAAATCTACCCATAGTAATATGTTTTATAAATTTTTTCATAATTCCATATCTATTCAAAACAAAATACCCTAAGTGTGTGTCAATAATGATTTCAAACATTAGTAAACTAGTTTATCATGCTACGAATTTTAGCAATTGAAACAAAATTCTATTTATGAAGGAACCTGTTATAATAGGAAACGAAATAACATATTTCAAGTCTAATTTTTTTCAAACAAATACTTCATTCCAGTTAATTTCCAATTTACTATTTTATTTCAAATTATATGAACAATTCATCAAATAATAATAATTTATTAACAATTACAACACATGCATGGTTAGAGAAACACATATAAAATTTAAAACCTAAATGATTATAAAAATAATGACCATGATGCATTTACCTCCCTATAATCCTATCCTAAAACAGTTTCACTTCCATGTCAACATATTCAGTAGGTTATCAAAGTCCTTATTTCAGATCACAGGGGATAAAAAATATTTGTGTTCTAGACGATCTCATTGGTCCACATCTCATGTTAGGATTGATTTTGATTTCTACACTATCATTCCCATGTAGTGATCACCTCTTCATAACTATAATATCTACCCTATCTCTTATCCAACACCTTTGATAAAACATGTTATGCCCCCCCTCCCTCCAATGGAACCCTTCTCAGGCTAGAAATGAAGGAAGAGAGACAATGGCCCTTAATCCCTACCTCCAGTGGGCCCTGGGTTGGAGACTAGCACTAAGGTTATATAATAACACTCAAATATGAGGAATTACCCTCTTAATTCCCATGAAGGAATATATAAACAAACACTAAGAAAACTTTATATAATAAGTGAAAGGTATAAAATTTCCTAATCCAAAATGAAACTATATGAACAAATTAAATACATCCAAAATATTGAAAATTTGAACACATGATTCACTTCAGCTACCCAAACATAAGCTCCCAACTCCAATGATTTTTTTAACAATTACAAAAAAATTATTTTGGGTGATTACTTAGAACCACTCAGTAGGAATATCCCTCTAAATAGATCAAAATTTATGTGCAATAAATATATAAGAATAAGAAAGAGTGAAATTAGACGAGTAAGAAAAATAGAAAAAACATGTATGTAGACAATAAGCAGAAAAGGAACAAGAAATACCATCATCAATACCCCACATTCACTAAACTCGCTAGTCCCATTATCAACACTAAAAATTCCATAACTACTACCAATCATCAAAGTATCACCATCACCATAGTCAATATCTAAACTATCAACATTATTTACCTTCCATGAGCCCAAAATATTTTCATCTGGACTCAAGCCTGTCAAATCAGGTGTTCTCCCCCTCAAACAGGTACCATGCCAGTAGAATCGCCTCCTAAGTTTATTTAGGGACTTGAGTATAAAACAACACTAGTAACATATAATAAATTTCCATATCATATATCTACAACTGTGTCACCACATTTTCATATATCTATATTTGTATCATCACACATCCAAAAACACATTCATACAATCATCACAATTCCACAACATTCCAACCATTCATCGATAGGGAAATTTAAACATAAATTACACCAACCTTATGCCGTAATCTTTTCATGTACATATCCCACCAATATTATCACATTCTCTTTAGTATGGTATCATGAAAATGTAGAGAATAAACCTCATACCCTCCCCCTACCATTCATGATCCCCACTATGAACCACCCCATGCTCTCTTAATTCATTACCCGAAGTGTACTACAACTAAAATCCAACATAGATCATGCTTATATGAAAACTTCAATCCATTAAATCCCATATCTCACACCTAGTTCTGTTTAACCACAAGACATCATAGCCTATTCTTATATTTCAACATCAAACCATTACAACACATATCATATATAACTATTGTGATCCATGAAAACCCATAAAATTTATAACCACTGCATTAAATTACATCCCATAAAATACGTAAACATTATGAATAATTACATACAATAAAATATAGGTTTCATTTCATCTTATCTTCCCCAAAAACCACTTCCTTAATAACATCAAAATACCATAGAAATTGTATATCAACCACATATTCCAAAAAATCATAACTTCATCCAACAGAAGAATAATGCCTCATTAAGATCAAAAATTCAAACAAATATTAATTCCATTCATTCATAATTTCATATACCATTTCATGCCATTCAACCCTCCTCTATCACATTCATTATTTCCCATTTAATTTCAACAATTACCCTTTCAAATTTTTAACGCCTTAACCCATGTTAAGTTAATAAGTCATTCGTTATCAAAGGAATATACTTATTCCCATCTATTAAAATTCTATTAAGGAATAATTATCCCATTTAACAACTGTAATTTATTTATTTACAACCCCTAACCATTTGATCCTACCTAAGTTCATTAATCGGGATTAATCATTTTAATGATTCCATAACAACTAAGAAACAACCAAGACCATGTACAACACCTTTGATCACCCATGCATTGACCTAAAATTTTTCAAATTGTAGGTAATCACTATAGTTCAACAATATAACTCAACAAGAAACCCCACACATAATTTCATCCATCGCATAAACCATCACATCAAATAAAATTCCCAATAAAAGGGTCAACACAACAATTTATCATTTACACACATATGGTTCAATTACCATCTATAAGGTCTTTACCATTTTCATGTGTGATAATTTACACCAATATATTTCATAACAAGAAAAGAAACATCATACAAAAATAAACATGAAATGAAGTAAATCACAAGTAATACCTCCCCTTTCCCTTTAATTCATTTGAATCTACTTTGTTAAATTCATATTTTCATAGAGGTTAAATTTTTCCACGTGTTCTCCAATTTACCATAAAACCAAACTCCAAATAAAATCAAAAATTCATAATTAGAAGGAAACACAATAAGAATAATGAAGAATATTAATTCCATAATATTGAAGATATATCTCAAGACCCCTTACCTCCATCAACAATTAAAAAATTGCTACATGAAGATGAGGAGAATATAGGACACCCACATGAATAGAACTACACTAAAGAGGGATCAACAATCTAGAACACACTAACCAAATCAATATCCATCCAAAGAATCACCAAAACCAATGGCTACATTGAAAAAATCTCTATATTGATGAAGTATGGGAAGAAAAATAGGGGAAGCCATCTAGAATCACCAAGGATTAATCTCCCAAGATCGGGGTTGATATTCGGTGAAAGGGGTCAAAGATTTCTCATATGGATGGACATGGATCTCCTAAGAAATAAGAGATAAGGTGGCATAATGATAGGTTTCAAAGGGATTTGGGAATTTATAGGAAATATGGAAATTAGAATACCATGGAATAACACACTGCACCAAACAGAAAAACTCAAATGTGGAGCATATTCCATGGTGGAAAGAAGAAGACCACACCACAAAGGGGATGGTCAAAATCACATATGAGAAACCAAAAATAGTCCATCGTGAGATCCTATAACTCTATAAAAGAGACCACACAACAAGGTAACCACCACACTATATAATTCCAATGCTAAAGTATGATTCCATGCCACAACCAAGCTCCATCACACATCAACCCCAAAATTAACAAATCCAATAAAACCCACCTCCCATAACATCGCACCATAACCTACCCCATATGTTGTAGCAGTGCCAAAATAGTCAAAACCACAAAAACTCCAGTTAATGGGGATATACGCTTCAACAGATCTCTATACACACCTATACCAACCTTTATCAGACTTACACAATGGAACTCAATCCACCATGTCACAACACTACTCTAGAGCTGAAATTTCAACTTAACTCCCCCTCTTCCACCTCTGATCCTTCTCAAATAACCTTATACAGTTGAAACTCATAATGTAATGAACCAAGGAGGTGTGGGATCTTATATATGAACTACAACAAAATTATAATTCCCACAATCCATTTCCAAATTTTACTCTAGATAAGTCTTATACTTCTCAAAAAATATTATGTGATACTTAAAAATATTACTCTCCTCATATAGATTATTATGCATCGTAGAAAAATTATTATGTTTTTTTAAAAATAAAAATGAAATCATAAAAGTTTATTACACTATATTTATAAGTATTATGAAATTATCTTATGTATTATAGAACCTTTATAAGTATTGCAAAAAAATTTCTTTCCAAATTTTATGGTTATCTAATGACTCTTACTCTCAACTAGAGAAGTATTATGCAGCACAATTTAAGTTCTATTGGAATTTTAAAAAATTATAGTTCAATTCCAAAATTCTAGACTTATCAAAATGAATTCAGAACCTCTAAAATTATTCCCTTAACTTATCTAAACCTATTTAAAACACCTTCAAACATAAAAATAACCTTTAAATCAAATAATAATTTTTATTTAATGGTATTCTAAATATGATTTTTGTATTTCTAAAAAATATAACACAATAAACATATCCACTCCAAATATTATCTAAATCTTCTTCCCTGAATAATTACCACAAGAGTAGGGGTAATGTATTTAATACAAGATCTTATAATATTATACTTGGGTCTCAAAGATCTCCCCAGGGTCTCAGCATATCTCAAAAAATCTTTTGGGATAAACAATACACCCCTATATATTTTTTTGAAAACTAATGAATATAAAAAAATTTCAATCTCAATATACTTATAAATAAATCATTATTCAATAATTTTAATACTATGTGAGTGAAATCAATGTAATAAACAATAATATTGAACAATAATATCATGTTTTCAATAAAATAGGGACGTATGTCCACTAACTATCATCTCTTTATCCTCACGATTACAATTCAAAATAAACTTTTCTAATCCCTTGATACCACTTTAGATCAACTAAGATCTATACTTGGGACATGTATATAACAAATTCTTGCATAAATACTCACCAAAACTATTATAACTATTTATAACTCATAAATAAATCACAAACACAAATGTTAAAATAAAAAATTTCCCCTTTTAATAACTCTTTATTAATATAATCTACCTTTAAATAATAGATCTCTCCCTAGTAAGTAAAACACATATAAATGTATTATCTATAAAAAAATTCTCCCCATTCACCAATATATTTTACAAATATATAAAGGAATAAACATAAAGTGATTTATGTTGTCTTTATCCCCATTTGAAAAAATATCCAAAGAACAAATGAGAGAGGGTACAAATCCAATATACCTTATCCTTTGAAGAATGAAGGTAATGAAATTTTCTTCAACCTCCATGGCATGGTATTGAACTCTGCCTTTAACTAATAGCCACTTTGATCAGTCATGTTTGGAGGATATATGTTCCATAAAATTTATATATATATATGGGATATATATATATATATACTATATTGTATATAGGTAATTTAGGTTGTAAAATATGACATGCATACAAATCATAATTTCATTTATATGGCTATATCACCTTTTATGATAAGGAATCTCATAAGGAATGCCTTCTATAACTTATTTAATAATATAGTACAATTGAAATGTATCGTAATTCATGTTATATTCATAAATTAAATTTCATACAAACTTCCATATTTATCTTTCAAGTAATATTATATAATTTTATTAATAACAAAACACGGTGTGAGACACAATTTATATTGATTAATATGTAATATAAACTTGTATTATATATAATCTATCATTTATGGTTATATTACATAATATTTAATGTGGTGGAGTTCATTTATATAATGTATATGATGCATGTGTCAGCTGAAGGATTAAATCATGCATAATAAACACATGATTTAATGCATGTATCATCTAGGAGAATCCTAAATCATTTATATATCCCACTATGAAATGATGAAAGTGGGTGAGATACATGAATACATGCTTGGATAAGACTGCCAAACCCAAATTTCTTCCCTTATTCCTTCTTTTCACCCAATACACTAGTATGTTGTAAAGGATACCACTCAATTAAAAATCAATTTTTCTCAACCCATGGATACCTTCGATGTTGGTAGGTTTCTATGTACCACTTTTTATTCATCATCATTATCACGAACCAAATATGGGATAATCATGAATCTGGCACTCAATCCGGCATGTTGAATACTTGAGGGGGTTTCTTGATCCCCATGGGTTAGACATGAGTACTAATGAATCAGAAGTGAACTCATGGAAAATATTTCACCCAATAACAATATTTAAACACATTACTTCCCCTCATAAATTTGGAATGTTCAATCCATACTTATGAGATCCATGACCCATAAGAAAAGAAATTAAAATAAACAAATACAAATAATGTATAGTAAATAAATAAACATCAAACACAAAGAAGAACATACCACAAAAATGGAAGTAGATATAGGAGGGTCCCTCTTGGATGATACAAAAATAATATAAAATAATATCACTCAACTCGATCTATGTGTGACTCCAGGAGTCACTATCCAACTATAGAACCATAGACACTCTACGCGTGACCAAAATCTAAACCCAAAACTAAAATATATAGAGAGTCATGAGCATAAATATCAGTAGAAATTCTAAGGAAAACACTCCCCAAGTATTATCATTAAAAAGGGATATATTTCCTACTAGTTTGGAATACAGTTTAAAAATATGGGGTTTTCACTTTAGGTAAAAAAACAAATCAAAATTTATTTCCCTTTTTTCTTTGAAATAGTTCCATTAAAATCATGATGTTTAAAATATTTCTAAAAGAACGTTTCTTTAAAATACACATGTGTGAGAATTGAAAAAGAGAGTTCTAAATCCTTTCTAAAACATTTAATAAATAATTTAAAAATTAAAACACTTGTTCTTTATAAAAATAAAATAGTATCACAAGAACAAAATAATAATAACACTGATGATAATTATAAAAAATCACTGTAAAATATGGGTAATGTGAATAGTAAAAAACTAACATAGAAATAAAGGAAACATAATCTAGATAATAAATCCAAGTAATAATGATCATTGAAATACTTAGAATTCAAGTATAATGTCTAGAAAATAATTAAATTGTCAATAATATCAGTTTTACTAATATAATACAATCTATCTAATGCTTAGTAATACCCAACCTAACCTAAACAAGTGTAAAAATCCTAAATAAAGGTGAATACATACTATGGTCCACTAGACAGAACATTCTAGAAAACTAGTGCAGTGTGAGTTCTTCTCAATTCCACAAGATACTATTTTTTCCCATGATGTATAAAATGGTGGTGAGATAATAAGAAGAAACAAAAAATATATAAAATATAGATACCTTCCCAGTTACAAAAACTGATTCATAAGCATGCCCCACTCCTAAGCACCACTCTAAGGAAAATCCCCTTACCAACATGGTAATTAATATAATAAATGTTCCATGTATAACGAACTTTCTTACCCATTTGAAAAAAACCAAAATTTGGCATATTATAAGGGTGTTTCCATAAATAAAATCTTCTTTCAAAGTTCCAGAAGGCCTCCCAAACATTATTTAGAAACAAATTTATAATATCTGTTTATAAAGGGATAGTCACACCTTAAAAGTTAAGAGAAACATTTAGAAACTATTTTTAAGATAAAAAACCTCTTAAAGTATCAAAATCATTAATAAAGGTCGTTCATGCATTTTATCAAACATTTGGTGTTCATATTTAAATAAAAAAAGATTTGAGATAAGCATTTAAAAAGGGAAATGTAGTTTCATTTAATGAAAACCATGTGAAAACCCATTTTACTTTCCATATAATATTTAAACACATCTAACACTATCATTTGATATCCCAAATAATAATCTAAATAAGAAAAAAAATTATAGTTCTAATATTTAAATTCTTATACATGGGTATACCTACCTCAAATATTCACTTTCACAAGTAAAGGTGTTATTACACCCTTAGAACGAATGAATATCCCTTAATGAACCAATATAAACAATAAAATCACAAAAAAAACAAATCAAAAATCAAGAATAACAAAACCATAGGTCTCCAATACCCTCATAGGAAAATAGGTGTAGATATGAATAAGAATAAAGGGATAAATATTATAAATGCATGCATTTTTTTTAAGAAACACCGAGAATTAAAGTGAAATAAAAAAATTGAAAGAGAATGAGGGGGATTCACCAAGGGATATCCTATGGCTGAGACACACAAGAGAAGGGGAACAAAGACCCCAAAGGGGGTTTTATGTTGATAAGGGATAAAGTGAAATTTCACCTTTTAAAAACCTAGATAGAAATAGATCATGGCGTACTCTCATGCACTATGGTGCATAACCCTAGCCTATGAACCCATATGGTGTATCCCTATAGCTCTATCATGGAGGTTCCTTGAGTTTCATGGCCACTACAGTGCATCCCTATATGCCACGACTTGGAAATATTTACTGTACACCCTCCACGATGTAGCCATCCTCTCTATTTTGTGGACCATCCACCATACCATCATGTAACCTCCTATAATCATATGTAAAAATCTTACATGGAACCCTTAATTCCCTAAGGTAAATCCCTCTATGGTGTATCCCAAGGATTAAGATGTAGAGAACTCATGTCATGCAGACCCAAGGCCTTTAGTACCAACCACTAAGGCGAGGACTCCTTGGGTTGTGTCATGGTATGTGGGGTTATTCCTATATAGTTGGCACTAAGGTAAAGGTAAAATCAAATACCCTGCCATTGCATAAAGACCAAACCCTTATGAAACAGTCATCCATGCCATAAATCCATTTGTTATATTATAACATATCACCATTCAAGGATCTACATAAGTGTAAACACTTATGAAATCCTCATCCATACACATATTCCCTAACTATAGAGTGTTCCTCCCTTACTAGAAAAACCATATCCTAGAGAAATTTTTTTGGCATGGATTGTGGTAGAATGTTATTTATGAAGGATACCCGAAAACATTACAAAAACTCCAGGAAAAATATTTTTACAAAAAAAATAAAATAAAACCATTAAATAAAAAATATAATAAAAATAGTGGGGTCATAGTTTGATAATAAAAAACCAATGAAGATTATTTGGATAAACCAATTTCTATATGGATAAAGGCACACATTTACGGATGTTATTCAGTTATAGTTTTTCATATTTTTCATATTTTAATACATAGGTTACTTTGTCATGGGATTCAATTAGTTTCAAATATTATATAATGTGTTTATAAACCCATACCAATCCAAACAATGCTATCAGATCTTCTAATGTTATTAGATTTATGAAATCATATGTGAAATGAATATTAATGAAATTATATTTTTTATCACTTAACAGTCATAAAATGTGATTTTTAGATTTTTTTTAATAGGTTTTATATTGCATCACATGATATGTGGTATCACAAGATGTGATATATTAGAAACTCATGGATTACTTAAGATCACCTTTTATAATTCCATGATATCATTTAATACGATCGTTTCACCGTATATTTCCCTAACATGGAATCGAATCATAAAAATGACACAATGCATATTATTTAATATGATATCTAATATCATATAGATTGGATAAGATATTAGTCATATAATATAACTGATAATGTGCCTTACTAATTTATCAACCATCAATTATGACCTTCCTGATATCATTGTATATGATTGTGAATTGTATCCTATGATTCTATTGGTGTCATAAAAAACAAGATCAATTGAAACTTTTATTTTTCTTCATATTCAATTAAAATTTAAATTTATTATTTATAAAATGATTATAAAGGATGATTAAAAGGTATTTTGGGGATATTTATTAATTTATAATCAGTTTATAAATAAATTAATTATAAAAGTTTATAATTAATTAATTAAATGTTTATGAAATATTTATTTATAAATATTCCTTAAATATTAAAGGTTAATATAAAATACCTTTTATAAAATTATATAGCATACCTAGTGAATTATAAATAATGTTTTTATTAATATGTCATATAGGGTAATTTATAGAATCTATAAATTAAAGAATTAATTAATAAATAGAAAGTGTTTGTAGTCTCAAGATCAAGAATAGTTAATGAAGCTTAATTTAAATAATTCAATATAAGGGGCCTTTTGGGTTATCATTTAAAACATATCAAAAAAATGATGGTTTTTAAATAAATTTAATATGTGACATTTAAATTATTTAATTTTTTTACATAATAAAAAATTGAAAAATAAAACATTTATATTTCATGAAATAACATATTTTAAATTAAAATTCCATATAATGATAATATGAGAAGTTATTATTGTGAATATAAATTTTTTATATTCGTGATTATGAAATGTTCATAATAAATATCAATGACTACAAAGTTTTACTATTTAGCTATCTTATGAATTTTTTCTAAATTATTATATTATTCGTAAATATTTTAAGTGTTTATATAATCAATGGTTATTCCCTATATTATTATTAATAGATAAAAATTGTTTATATTATGAATATGTGTATAATTTAGTATATGTGATAAAATAATTATTATTAAATGGTCAATCCCTATTGACATATCTAATATTTTCATAAATTTCACTTTTTATTTTAATAATTAAATGATCCCACACTTATTTTTAAGTGATGATATAATAAAAAAATTAATTAGAGAATGAATTTCAAAATTTTATGAAAATTATAGTTTTTATCTTTCAATTACACACTAATATTTTTATCTTAAAATATTATATATATCAAATATTAATCTAGAATTTTAAAAAAATCTAAACGCGTTGGACTACATATTTTATTTTATGACCAAGAGATATATCACACTTTTTCATGGGGATAAAATGCTCTTAATTCAATGTTAAACTGGATTTTTCAATATAGACATCACTTTACTATTTAGACTATAAATTAATCATATTTAATTGGATTGGGATGAAATATTTATCCAGGTTAGAGAGATTGAAACTAAATATTTCATTCGACTAGATCCACATTGCATTCTGTCATTTGAAGTGTCAAAGATTCATTAAAAGAATAGGGATTTATTTGACCCACTTTTAAACATTTCATTTTAAAACATTTGAGATTGTAGCTTCCCCTATTCTCTATAAATATGTATTATTCTCCTTTTGAGGATAATTTTTATGATTAGTGGGTTATTGGAAATAGTATATTAGGTTGTTTTATATTTTTTATCATTTCACTCGCACTGTAATTATTTCACTTCATGCTTTAATAAAAATTATTTTTATTTTCTCTCATTTTCCTAGTGTTTCCTCTTCAATCATCCATTTTCTTCACCATGATCTCTCACACTCACGATGGTGAGTGACTAACTTGAGGATTGGCCTTAAAATGGATTCTCAATGTTCCTGGATTCATTATTTTTATTTCTTCATGTTTTTATTATACTTATGGTGAGGGAGAGAGGAGTATTAGGGTTTGTGTAGTGGTTATCTACATATCCCTAACATGATTCTAAAACTCATTCTATTCCCTGTCAAATATTCATTCAATCAATTTTCTTAAAAAAAACTCTTCATATTAGGGAATAAATTGTGTTTTTTGAATGAAAAGTAATATGATGGATTCTAATCTGGAATGGTTCCACATATATGATGCAGTGTGTTCATCAACATAGTATATTAGATGATGTGAGATTTGGTGTATTGAAGAGATATCCAAGGCATTATAGGTTTAAAACTCAAAGTAGGGGAATAAGCTTATATATGCTGGGGTGGAATATAAAATATAATTTAGATAATTAAAATAGATAGTGAAGGAACCCAAGTCACTAAACCTTAGACCAAGTTCATTCTTTTGAACCTTATTAATTATTTTTGTGTTTTTCATCTCCATGTCTATTTTATATTTTCCATTGCATATTCAAATCCCCATGTTTTCAATTTTTTCATAAATATAAAAACAATGAAGTGTTAAAGAGTAGTGACTAGTTTATTGAAAAATCTCCTCAAATGAGATTCCAAGGTCAACAACTATACTTTATTAAGAAAATATAAACAATATTTTGTACCACCTTGTGGGATGTGTGTTAAAATATAGAACCATTTTTTGGGGATCCAAACTATAAATTATCTCCTTTTAAAAAGGCCTTTTATTTTTTATTTATCCTAATAAATACTATTTTAAACTTCATTGAGAGGGAACTATTACATGACTTGAAGTCTCAAAGGAACAAAGGCCTTAATGAAGACATGTCTTGAAGGCTTAGAGGCACATAGTCCTTGAGAAGTGGCCCCAACATTCCATACTAGCACAACCAACCCCTCCCCAAATTCATGTCATATGATGCTAGAGCATCTCCCTAATGTTGCATATTTGGTCTCTCGTCATCACACACATGGGTACTTTAAATATAGTTTGATCTAATAAATTTTAAATATACCCCTTTTCACTCTAACTTTATCCACATTGACTATATTTTAAATCATCTTAAACTCCTTTGTACTTGAAAAATAACACAATTAAATCCTACAGATCCACCATCGATGGACTGAAGGATCTTTGGATTGATGGCCCAAATATATGGCTTGAAATCCCAATTTGTATTAATAGTATTACTACTATAGTAATAGTTATGGTACCATATAAAATACCATTTAAATTATTAATTTGTTAGTTTTAAACCTGGTTCATGATGTTGGATTAAAGTGTACTTTACCACTCAATTAATCCCCCAACTTTCCTAACATTTCACTCACACTCTATTCTTTTCAAATTCTATAAATAATTCTATTTGTTTTCCTAAAAAACACTAAAAAGGAACAATAATAATAAAAATATTTTTCCATGATGTATTACAAATATGATTATTATATAGGGATTATCTACCATTATGTGTAACAAAAGATAATGTCAGTTGTGGGAGATTATAAAATACATACAGGGAGTTAGGAACCAAGTGAAAATTTTAACTGAAGACCTCCTTGAATCCAATGAGAAGTAGATAAAGTAATAACCAAGAGCATTGTAAGAAGATATATCCCTACTCATCTTTTAAATTGAAAAACTAGAGTAGGCTGATAAGAAAATACTTGAATAATTATTATCATCAGAACTTAATCAACCCTTTATATAGGAGATTTATGAAGACAACATGACAACAAATGCACATATGGGAGATTAAAAAATTGGTTTAATTATGGAATCACTTATTAAAAGTTAATTAGCAACATGATTATCCCATATTTAAAGAATAATAACCAAAACCATTGTATCTATCTCTATCTTTGTAAGAGGACATCACTATAGTGGTGGAGTTTAAAAAAAATATGTAGTAGATTAACTACCTACCTCTATCCCTGAAAACTCAACCTCAAGAAGAAATGATTAAAGAGGAATAAATTAAAGAAAAGCTAGTACAAGGAAATAACATTTTTCTAAAACTTATCATTATCAAATTTTATTGAAATAAAATTGAGAATTACCTCACACTATTGAAACTTTTTAGATTTTTTGAACACATGGATTTACCTAGAATATTAAAATGAATAATTAGAAGAAGATTAATTTTATGAGAAACAAGTGAATATCCTTAAACACATTGAATAGTTTCTTAAGGGATTAAATTAATAATTTCCAATGGATTTTCCTAAATAAACTATGTCACAAGTTTTCCAATTAGAGGAATAATATTTTAATAATAGTTCATCTTATTTAAATTTATTTAAAATATAATTATGAACTAAATTTCACTTTGATCATAATATTAATGCATCAAATCATGAGTTACCCCTAGATGTTAATGAATAAGTGGTCAAATTAAAGGATGAGGAATCATTCTTTTTCCTACCCTCACCATGAAATTTATACCTAATAGCAATGGGTATGGGAATGTAATACTCTATCCATGCAATATTCTACAAGACGTATAAGATAAAGGCATTAGAGAAACATCTTTTCTGTGTTTCCTATTAAGTAAACTTCACACTCCATCTGTTTTTGGGTGACTAATAGTACATAATTTCTAGGGGAGTCAAAAACCTACCATCAAATTGGGTGTTAAACCAAGATTTATCTATTTTTCTTTCCCTTTTTATTTTTTTTAATTTTACTTTTAATAAATTTATTATTTTTTCTTCCTTGATTTTACATATTGTTTTAAAATTTGAAGTAGCTAGGAGATTAACTCAAGGAAACCAACTCCAATAATCACGTAGTATTAATCCTTCTTCTATTAACTTGATTACTACCAAAATAAATTTTACATGTAAATTAGATATGATCATTTTAAAAAAAAGGTTAAAAATAGTTTCATTTTTTAAAAAGTGGTATTAATCTATTTAGTTTTTCATGTTTTGTTTTCTAATATTAAATTTGGTAGTGTTTTTAAGGAATTTTAAGCTTCATGGAAAATTAATTATAATCTTTCACACTTGAATTGGTTTTTACTGATTTGAATTAATTTTTTAGAAATTAAGTTTTAAATAATAATTTATGTGGAAAAGGTTTTCTTATAATTTTATTTTTAAATACATTTAATATTTATCAATTTTTGATATCCATTCTAATGAAACATCGAATCAAAATATTTTTCTAGTATTGAGAGGTATGATAAACCTTTTTAATATATTTTCCCTAGTACCCTATTTTTATTGAGGGAAACATGGAACTTATGTGATCACAAAAACATGTTATTATTTTCCTTTCAAGATAATGGAGTTGATTAATGGTTTTTGATATGATTGAAGCATTTATTTTGAAATCCTGCATTTTTATCTTAATTCCTACCAATTACATTAATTTTGGTTATCTCCTAGAATCCATGAATTTCCCTGTAGTTTTAAGCCACATTATAAGCTGATTTATCCTTCATTTCCTTCACTCTTAATATATTTTCATTATTATTTCTAGTTCGAGTGTGGGGGAAGAACCTTATATATGTGATTTATGAGACAAAATATCATTGTTGGGTGTGTGGGGTGTGTTTCAATATTAGGGGAATTTGTTTGGGGAATGTAAATGAGTCTTTTTTATCATTATACTTTATTTATTACCATCATTTTATCTAGGAGAAAATAAAATAATAAATGAATATTGACGGATATTGTGAGAAAAAATGGTGTAATGAATTATTGGATGATGATAAATAAAGTGGTATACTTATATTATTGCACCAACTAAAGTGTTAATATTGTGAACTATATGTTTCACAAGTAATAATTCAGTTTAAATTGATTTTAATGAAATGTAGAATTTGAAAAATTGTCAATATTAGTGGATGAAGTATATGAGTTTTAATATGAAGGTTTACAATTCTAAAAGATAATAAAACACATGCATAAAATTTAAATACAGTGATTTTGGTTATCCACCATCTTCAATCAAGTACCAAGAGAACTATACCATGAGAAATATAGATGAAGAATTTTTTTCAAAATGGTACATTATGCGAATATGTGTCAATCATACAAATAAAATAATGATGCCTTGGGGTTTTCTTAACATGGAAGTATCACAAGACTATTGTAACTCAATATTGAATATTACTAGAAGTATTTATGATCTGTGAAGAAATAAAAAGAAGTAGTACTGGTTGATAGGTATGTAGCAAGTGTATCTCAAAGATTAGAAAGTTATATGATAGTTCATCAGACACACTATAAATTATATTATCTTATGAGAGTATTATCAGTTTCATAGGACTGAGAATAAGATGGAGGTGAGTAAATTCTTGGTTACTAAAATTTAAAGTAATATTTGAAGATAACCAGAAACAAAGTGTGGTTTCACTTGAAATAATGCCTCTATAAATAGGGTGAAGATTTTTTTTCTATAAAATATGATTCAAATAAAAATTCTATAACTTATTTTTGATTGGAATAAAAAAAATATTGTTTATTCTGCTCATTCAAAAGTGGAGAGTTGTGATTCCAATATAACCAATTGTTGTAATCTTTAAAGGAATCGGAAGAATATATAATGTCTAAATATGAAAATTAGAAGTGTGTAATATAGATAAGAAATCCATATCTCTTTATCTCTAATATTAGTTTGTATGTAATTTCATATTATACAATAACTCTCAAAAAAATCACATCCTACAACAATCATGAATATATCATAATAATAATGGAAGATAGGTGAAATGGATGATAAGATTATAGGGTTCATGGGATTATTACACATCATAAATACTAGAAAAATGAGATCACATATGACAATATTTATATGGAACACATGTCATGATACTAAGATTTTGTATGGTCAAGAAGTGTAAGACTTTATATAATAGAAAAAAAAAGATAACTAAAATGTATAATGGTTATTTTGGAAATATTTTTGTCTATATTATTTAAGATGATGAACCCTGAGATGTCTATACTAAAAATTGTTGTTAAATATAAAATAACTAGAGGATGATGAAGCATAAAGTTCTAGTGGGAATTTTTAAAAGAGTATAGAATCATGAAAAATGTATTCACACTATGAAACATGATGAATCATATTATCAAGATGAATCTTTAGTTTCTAGGAGATGTAATCTTTGATGATCACTTGAAGTTGGAGTATTTTAGAATAAATTATTTAAATAAAATGGATAATGGAGTTTGGAAACATCAGAATATGAGTTTATCATTTGAGTGATGTGCAAATATAAATCCATTTGTTTGAAATATTTATTTAGAGATTCATGCACATATAGAATATATGGGATTATAAGATAATCATGAATGAAAAATCATGGACATTCCTTGAATACAGTGTTTTAAGGGTATCCAAAAGATTATTTGGATAATAAATATGAGAATACATTCATGTAGAATTTTTTTTGACACATTAGAATAAATATGGTAACATTCCATTCCTGTTACACTCATAAGTACCCAAACATGAGGTCCACATGGCCTCAAGCTTGCCTCCCCATAAGCTAGAGGTTGATAACTGGTATCAAGGGTCTATGGTTATATGATGAGGATATTATACCATCTTTATTATAGTGGAACACTATGGTGGTAATAATAAATAAAAAAGTGGATGCCATATAATTCAATAGTGGAATAAGATAGGGCATCAAAAATAAACATATAGATAACAATAATAGTAAAATCCATATAAAGTATCATATAAAAATGATGTCATGTCTATATAAAATGAAACTGGGAGATGGGTAGTATACCTACATACAATTAATCTATACAAAAGTGAAAATGGATAAAAATATATCTCCAAAATCACACTGACCATTGGCTCAAACATCTAATAACAACCTCCAATTCTAAAAGAAAATCAAACATCCATGACTGGGTTATTTCCATTATCTTTATCTATATCCAATTAATCTTCCCAGGTACCAAACGATGGCCCAAGAAATGTGTGAGTAGAACTATATAGGCCACCACTAATAGTGTCTAATATAAAATCTAGCATGTGAATATAATATGTAAAAGCGTGAAGGTATAATATAAAATTGGTCATTAATAGTAAATATATCACTTGGGTTCCTCATGGGATGCTCGGTCGACTCTACATGCTTCAGCCTAATCTAGAAGTCTCTGATCATAAGTTGTTTTAATTTATCTTGAGACCATGGTAATATAGCTAGGGAATATATTTATAATAATCATATAGGATCCAATGTTCAACCAAGGCATTCTTGAGCTTACAAAGTCGAACCGACTAGTAGTAACAAACCATGACACATGGATATAGGGGTTTGAGTGTAATCCAAGGGATAAACCCTTGGTATTCCACCATGAATGTTTCTAAATCATTTTGAGGAAAAATTTAAAGGTAATATTAGGCTAGACTTGATTTGTTTCCCAAGAAGATAATATGTGGCATCGCATGTCTGAGGACATGAGGATAAATCCAAGGTGATAATTATGACATTCTATTTTTTGGAGATAGAGGTGAATTTTTGGTGATATGTCAAGGAATTAATGAATAAAATACATTGAACAATACTTAGTATTTTATCTCACATAGTAGATACATTAATGAATCAGTTGGCATCTAATGAGTTCTCCCAAGGGATTTCAGATCAGGAATCCGAGTCTTCCTTAAGGTATTTCATACCTTTAACAATGATTGAGGTCCATAACAGTTGGAACCATACATTTAATAATTAATAATAATCCATCATAAATATCAATGCCACTTTATAAATCATAATGATTAATTTCATTATTAAATCCATCTAGAAATGATAAAAGGGACTTGTGTGTGTACATACCATATTATAATACAATTAAAATAATATGGTCAAAAGTATAATAAATGAAAACCCAAACACACCCCATGAGTGTTTTAATTTTATGTAAAATTATTTTCAAGGTCATATAAACAAATCTACTCTAAAGGGTGTTTCATGTTGATATCACCAACCTCTAGCAATTGAAATAGGTATAACAGAAGTTCTACATCATGATCTAGGATTTTAATTTTAATGAGTTGCAAATTTTAGAGGCAATACGTGGGCTTTTTTTCATGCAACACAATGGTGAAAAATCATAAACATGTGATACATTAGGGAAAAGTAATTGGCCAACTACATTAATAGTGTAGTATACTCTTATTATATTTTAAGCTTTATATTTGTTCTAGAATGATAAAAAAATGTAGAAACTAGAGAAATTCCATGAAAATAGGGCATATATGAATGGATTTAAATAGCATACATGATGGAGAAGAAAACATCAAAAGGATGAAAGAGTAATGATAGACTAACCAAGGGTGGTCTAACATAACTGACGATAATAAAAATGCGGTATGGAAGGAGTAGATATCTCAAATCCTGGAATAGTTAACATGGATAGCTTTTACTAGATACTACATGGGAATAAATAATGAGGATATGGGTATATTTTTTTAGGGTTGAAATAAGGGAAATTATAATTTCAACACATTTAAATGGGATCAAAATTTGGATTCATGGTTGGATAAACCATGATCCAACTATTCATGGAATACTTACCATGAAAAATTCTCTCACATAATTCATGTGCATGATTATATAATCCATGCACAAAGTATGCATTTGGAACTATTATAAGGCCCATACCCCATACAGTCTAGGCATACTATTATAAAATTCATGTGAAAAGCATGCATAGTACCTCTGTAATTTTTTATAGGTTTTTTATGGTTATGTATTCCATGTTTGATAGTATGGACAACCATTCTACTCACATACAGGGATACACTATTGATGCACACGTTTAGCATTAACCATGTGTTAGCTGTGCACCTCCCCTTTATTTAAAAAATTGGAACTTCGAGCTCCGAACTAATCATGAACACTCTCAAGACCTTCATTACCTCTTGATAAACATGCATTAGAAAAAAATTTTGATAAAAAAAGTAAAGGACCTACACCTCAATGAAAAAATAATATCTTATAACCTCCCCTCCTTAAAAAAATCATCGTTAACTTTCCCTTGCTGGGGTGGTTGAGTTTCATCAAAGAATAACATGGTAAACTGAGCACATGTAGAAAAAAATAATTCATGGGTCTTTACTTGTACATGGTCATACTACCATAGCACCTGAACTATAGGAACTGACCTACCTCAAATATTCTTCATGCTACTATAAATGATACAAATTGATTACTCCTCAAAAGAAATATCTATATCGAACTCAACTTCTTTAAGATAAAAAACATGAGATGGGTCAGAATTATAAATATAAAACTAAGAAACATGAAATACATCATGAATATCCCTATACCACTAAGGAATATCTTTATGATATGATGTCGGCCTGACCCTCTCCAAAATATAAAAATTTATGATGAATCTAGGTGATAGCTTACCTTGAATATTAATTCTTCAATTCCCCAATACATGTGATACATGGAAGAAGACCCAATATCCCGCCTCGAACTCTATATGTGGTATATAATGATCAGTATATGAATTATTCCTATATTGAGTCACATCCATACATTTCGTGATAATGTATAACTTCTATAATGTCTCTTGGATGACATGAGGTCCCAATAACACTACCTCCCCTTCATCTAACCAACGCAGAGGTGAATGACATGGACTACCATGGAGAAACTTGTATAGAGCCATCTGAATAGTCACTTATAAAGTATTGTTATAATATAATTTGGATAAAGATGGGTAATTTTCCCAAAATCTTCCAAATTAAGGACACACACTCATATAGATTCATCAAGTACCATTATAGTATTCTCAAACTAACTATTAGTATACTGGTGATATGTTGTACTCACAAGTACATGGGATCCAAGATACCTCTAAAATCTTTACTAAAACCTAAAATTCATTAAATGTACCTATTTAATACAATGGTATGTGGAACCCCATGATGACATATAATCTATTAGACATAAAGTCTTCAAATCTCATTCACTAATAAGGTCTCTTTGATTGGAAAAAAATGGGATACCTTTGTCACACTGTCAATAATTACCCATACTTTGTCACTACCTTGAGGTTATTTTAGTAATCCCATCAAAAAATCTAGGGATATGCCATCCCATTTCTAATCTTTTATGGATAACATCTATAATATAATATATAGTGAACCATAATTTTTATACATAGATATCACATCCTAATAGATGAATGTTCATTACATAACATAATGATTCCTGACATAATTGTATAGGTCTAGTTACTTTGGAAACTAGGGTATATAATCCACTAGTTCATATGTAAACTACATCATCTCCCACTAAGTTCTTCATAACTATCACCCTTATTAGACATAGCAGACATAATACCTTTCTTTATACCCAAGGGAAAAATAAACATAAGAAATTTTGGGCTCAAATGATCACTAAGGGTAAACAAGGGAGATGTTAATATAACATGAGAAAACAGTTATGATAATATGATCAAAACATTTCAAAACAAAACCCTACATATCATATATCATAATCTTGATTTGTGGACTAAATCTTGGATGTTTATAAGACATGAACCATAAATTAATCAAAGAACATGATACATGAGAGAATAACAATGGAATAATACATAAGTTTTTGGCATGCATATAATAATAGAAAATAATTTCCATAGTAGTCAAGGATTACTTCCAAAACTATCATAGTGGATTGGATTCACTTCCCAAACCATAATAGTAGTCATGGTTTACTCCCAAAACTATCATAGTGGGTATATTCTTTTCCTAATCTAGTTTTACTCTCCATTCACTTATTGTTTATCCCATGAGATATCGATATTTATTCAATGAATTGGTGTTTATAAAATTCTATATCACCCATAGCATAAATAAAATCATAGATATAAGTTGAAAAATATCATAAAACATTCATCATATCATAACTAATGAAAAGTAAATGGGTTTCATAAACATTTCATCATAGATAACTCTTAGAATAGAAATGGGTTTCATAAACATGTTGCCATCAGAAACATAAAACATCCAGAGAAATAATAAGGATGGTATCATTGGATCATATCCTTGGTAAATATTAGGATATATCAAATGATGTCATGTTATATGGAAAATGATTTTAAAGATCACTTGGAGCATTTTTTAGAAAAAATATAATTTTTATTTGAAATCGCTTATTTAAAAATTTCACAAATATTAAAGAAAAACTTTTATGTGAAAATAACATTTAAAACTTATAAATTAATATTCAAATCATTTATCAGTTATATTGGTGGTAAATTTCATTGATTCTATAACTGTTAAAAGAAAAAATTCCCTTAACACTTTAGTAAAGAGTCAAAAAGTGACTCATTCAGAAAATGAAAAAAAAATCCATTTAAACCAATTTTTAAAAATTAAATAATTGGTAAAAATGACCTTATATAATCATTGTATAATTTTATAAAAATTCTTGATTTTTTTTAGAAAATATGGATTTGGAAGACAAAGGATCTTCAGTTAAAGAGAGAAATAAATCCAGTTCTTCCATAAAAATATTCTTCCACTCTCTTGAGTACATAGAGAGATCAAAATGAAAGGAAAAGTGTATTATTAATAAATATCCATTTGATAATAAAATTACTGAGTTATTAATATTTTTATCATAATATTTTTTTCATCAAACACTTGATCATAAACAATTTAAGTAAATGATGAGATTATAGCATAAAACCCCTAATTTAGGTCTGACTTCCTTCGTACGTGTTTGAGCCTCATGTATACCAAATATAGGTTGAATATAAATCTATTTTAGAAAAATAATAATACATATAATACCATATATTATTTACTTAAAACATTTTATCACCTGTTTATTAACTATTCTTTATAAAAATCACTATTTTGGGTGATAACTGCTTCATTTTCCTTGTATGTTTTTGTTTGATATTTTCTTTCCTTGTACATTGATAATATTTTGATAATATTCATAAGTTTATTAATGATATATCTATAATATATATTCATTATATACATATTTAGAGTAATCCATAAAATTTATATAAATAAAAATGAATTACACTGTTCATGGAGATGGTAGGTTGTATGTAGGCATGAATATTGTTTTAATTTTTTAATGGATGATATAAATGAAAGTTAAATAATAATTAACAATTATAAAACAATTATAATATCTTATAAATCATATATATTCATAAAATACATCCATATTACTATCAATTTAAAGAATCAAAGTAAAATTAATCACATCACCTCAGGTAGGTGGTAGTCGACACATACGCTCGAGCGATATTATAATTTTCCCACAGATTGGAAGGTAAAAAGTTAGATGTTATATTATAATTATAGGAGTATAATTATCTGATAAAAATAATATATATATATATATATATATTGAATCAATAATTATATTCTTCTATGAGAGGTGTTTTTGGGGAAAAAATTACAACTATTCGCGAGGTGGTAGTCTGTCATACCAATGATCGATGGTTTTGTTTCCTATTTGATAGAAAAAAAGATGTATATCAGTTATTAAATAAGAACAATAAAATATCAGTATATTTTATTTGTTGTTGTTATTGTATTATAATTACTAATACAAAATTTAAGGTGTCAAAAGAAGAAGTAAAAAAGAAAGAGCTTTGTGAATATAATTACCTTCTCTTAGAAAAA
Source organism: Viscum album (assembly GCA_963277665.1). NCBI lineage: Eukaryota > Viridiplantae > Streptophyta > Magnoliopsida > Santalales > Viscaceae > Viscum > Viscum album. Next base: position 1,316,218,572 of record OY728128.1, on the reverse strand, counting down.
TCTTATTGGGATCTCTTATTTTGGAGGCTAGGGTTGGTATTTTGAGAAGACTAACTTCTCTAGGATGTGGATATGGATTTTGGAGAGATATTTGTTAATATTTTTTTACATAAATTTCTTAATAATTTTGAATACGTTTGGGGAATAGGATCCCTTTTATAACTATGGTGAGTGACACACATGTAATTTTGAAAAGTTTTAAAATAATTTTTAGTCGCATTCTTAAACAAATAGATACAAAATAGATCATATTAGAATTTGGTAAGGTTAAATAATAAATACAACCAAAATGGGGTTTAAACATATTTTTAGGTTATTTTAACCCTTAGATTTATAGATTATCCCCCCCCCAATAAACCTGTTTTAACTTTAACTGTGGTAAAATATTTTTACTATTAATACCATTCATTATGTAGAAAAATTAAGTTGAACTTATTAAATAATTTTAATTATGATTATTTAAAATATGTAATACATTTTATCAAATTAAATTCACGTATGTATAAAAGTTTAATTTAATAATAAACCCAAAAATTCTTTGAAAATCGTCTTCCCAAGAAACATTTTTCTTAAGTATAAAAAGATCTTATATCAAAATTCAACATAGAATTGATTCCAACAACCTAAATTGTATTAATAATAATATAATGGAAATAGTTTTACTTTGAAAATTAATTTTAAAAAAAATGTAACTTTTTAAATTTTTTAAATGAAAATATGACTTTTAATAAAAATCGGTATTTTTCATTATTCATTGAAAATTTAATCTTTTCATAAAATTCTCAAAAAATAACTCTAACATAATTTTTAAATTTTGATTTAACAAATAATGTTAATTTTTTGAAATAAATTTTTTTAAAGTTTTAAACATGAATTTTAATATAAGTGCGCAAAACGTGATTAAACCAGTTTTTAGAAAAATATAGTTTTAAGCAAAAAAAATCGATTTATTCTTATCTCATGACTAAAAAATATTTGATAAATAATAAAAAAATAGTTTAAATATATAATATATAAATTTCATTAAAATTACTCACCAATTGATATTAATTTAATTTATTAAGGTAAAAACACATTTCATGTATAAAAATATTTTTCAAATAACCATCTCTTTTAGTATTAAATGATTTTTATTTTCATTAATAATGAATTGATAACAAATGAATTTATTTTATATTTTTATAAACCATATAATTTTCATAACTTATTAAATCATATTCATACCCACCAATTTAATAGGTAGGTTATAACGGTATACTATATTAAGGTTCATTTAGGCTTGGGGTTGCATGTATCATAAGCTATTAAAAAGTTAAATTTATTTGAAGAGAAATATATCATAAAATGTCTAGGTGTTATAGAGAAGAAGGTCAATTGTGTTCTTTCTTCACTTACTAACAGGTGGAACTCCGAGTAATGAAACCTGCCACCCCCTTTTTCATCCCAAACCACCAATACTAGAGATGTTATTCATGGTACATCTTAGTGAGTCTAGGATATACATCCCATTTAGAAGAATGAGGTTATCACATCAGCTTATCTGGCATTTCTATAGTTACTGAGACATGCCCATGGATATTTAGGATCTCATCCTCATCAAATGACCCAACTAGGTGGTGAACCCACACTAAAAACACTTTCCCTTAGGACTAAGCCCTAGATATCAGAAAGTTATCTCCTCTTTATTTGATCCAAAAGTAATGGGGTCACTACTAAATTTATGATAAAAGAATTATATTGAAATTTTATAACATTAAAATTTATTTCAAAAAGAATACCCATCAATTTTCATTCACTAATAGCTTCATGAACCACTTGATCTTTGGCCTTTTAGCTCAGAGTGTCTACAACTGCATTTCCCTTTCCTGGTGTATAATCAAGCTCAATGTTGAAAGAATAAAATTACTCTAACCATATTCATTATTAATGGTTCATGTCACCCTAAATAAATATTTATTTGAGGATTTTATATTCTATTTATACCATGAACCATTCCCCCAGCAATTAATGTATCCAACAATGTAAATCATGAACAAAATCTATTAACTCATGTCCATACATTGGGTAATTACATTCATGATGCCTCAACTGAAAAGACCCCTATGTTGTGAATTGTTCCATATGTATCAAAACAAATCCCATATTGATGCCTGATGCATCATAGTAAACTATATATCCTCTTCTAGGATCAGGTAAAATGAGGATTAGTGTTGATGTCATCCTTTATTTATACTCCGGAAAGGATTTCTCATAGGATTGGGACCACGGGAGTTTAACACCCTTATTGGTCAAGATTATAAGTGGTGCTGCAAGGTGTGAGATTTTTTGACTGAAATGTTGATAATAACCAACTATCCCAAAGAAACTCCATATATCAAAAACATTTTTGGGATACTCCTAGGAAACAATATCTCTCACCTCCTCTTGATCCATAGATACCCATGCTTAAAATATAATGTGACTAAAGAAGTGAAACCTATCAATCCAAAATTAGAATATTGTGAGCTTGGAATAGATCCTATAAACTCTTAGTGTACTCACTTTGATTATAAGTTGTTTGGTACGATCATGTCTATTTTAAGATTATACTAAGATATCATCTATTAAAATGACTACAAAAGAATCTAGATACAGGTGGAAAACCTGGTTTATCAAGTCTATAAAGACTATCAGGGAATTTGTTCAGCCAAATAGAATTACCAAACATTCATATAAGTCATACCTACTTCAAAAAGAAATATACATTATATCCAAGGGTATGAACCTTACCTTATGATACCTAAACCTAAAATAAATCCTCAAGAAGACTCCAACTCATCAAATATGGTCAAATATATTTTCCATATATGGAATTGGATATTGGTTCCTAATGGTAATATGGTTCAATCACTGGTAATCCATAGATAGCCTTAGGGTACCATCCACCTTCTTATAAAAAAGTATAAGAAAACCCTAATGAAAAGTATTAGGTTATATAAATACTTTAGCTTCTAGGTCCTCTAACTGCCTCTTGAGTTCCTAGATCTTAGTTGGATTCATCCTGTATAGAGGAGTAGACACTGGTTTCACTCCTAGAATAAGATCAATGGTAAACACTACCTCTCTCTCTCTCCGGAGGCATCCCGAAAAAAAATGTCAAGTAAAACATCTCCAAATAAGTCCACCACTAGAGGAAAAATATTATTTTTTTATTCCTCTATCATCAAGAAAAATATAATAAATATGGTTTGACCCTTCTCCCAACCTATGATACCCAGGTCTATCTAGACTTTCTTGTACACCCCATTCTCCCTTTTGAATATAGTTATCACCCTTAGTGGATATAAAAGATACAATAAAAAGATAATAGTAAATATGGGAATAATAAATTACTAACTAGTCCATCATAATAATTATGATACAATATATCATCTCAAGGATGAAATGGTTCCATAAGAAATATTATCCACCAATCCCAAGGGGACACTCCTTGCATTGACAAATGCTTTTTTATTGTAATCCCAATAGACTATCTGGAGTCATTACACCACAAAATAACTCAATATCAGGTCCAAGACTCTCCATTACTTCCATATATATGAATTAATGTTAATATCTTATGTCAAATAAATAATTTACTAGATTAGAGGCTACTAAGATCATATCTCACACTTTAGATGACTCAACACTATACTCCTCCGGCATAGGCTAGAGTGTATATAACTAGCCAAATCCACAGGCCTGACCTATATCCTGACCTCCCTGAATAGGTCTTCACTACTAACATTTCACATCACATGTCTGGATTCATCATCCTTTTTCAACTCCTCGCCATATATGGTTAGTGGTACTTCAGTTCATGTCATGTCATGGATCTACTGATCTTGCTACAAATTGCAGAGCTAGTTTGTATCCTATCCCACTTGGGATCAATGGAAAGGTATTGAAAAATCTATGAAGATAGCATATTCACCCACATGATATACACAAAACTGGTTTTCTATCACATTGAAGCTCTATGTTTTCTTTCTTCCCACACTGATGTCATGCCATATATCTATCTGTGTGGGCACTCTGACTACCACTTCCATAGTGATAAACCAAAGGTGACGCTTCCTACAACTAGATGAAATGATTCCAAGCCTAGGGGATGAACCAATCTTCCCTATAACTTTGGGCTCCCTAAAATTTTACTTAGAGATAAGGGACTAATTAAATATTTATAGAATAGTAAATAAGTATAATATTTCCTCATGTGATCATATAGAATAACTAAGCTCATACTCAAACTATCTTTCTCTGGATATATCATCATTAGTAAGAGTTAGTTTAGATCATAGGAGTTATGTGAAGAAGGATAAATAGTTAATGATGGACATAGTACCTCACACCTAGTGCATAAATTCCCTACCTCTATTAGACCTCAATTTTTTGGAAAAAATTAACAATATAAGTGTTCAAAAATTCCCTTTGAACCATGCCCTAATGATGATCACACTGATTTAGAACATCCCACCATCATATGGTAGGACCAAAACTCATATAAAATTAGAGCTCCTCCCTCCCCTTTATAGTCATCTAAAGATGCACAAATATCAATATAATGTCTTCTATCCATGACTAAATAAACTGGGGGCCACCATCCCCTGAGAAAGTATGCGGGTGCTACTACTTGAACTCCCTTTTCAACTCTAACATAGTCAGTATAGGTGGTAAAACTCCCAACATAGACATCCCTAACCATAAGAAAATATCTCAAAGTTGAGAATTATTTCTCATCCTTGGTATAGTCAGTGGTACTACTGGAGGTATGTCTATTTAACTACAGGTGATTTAGGACCCACCGCTTCAGTATCATGGTCATCGCCACCTTCTTAGCACTTGACCTAAGGTTTTTAGGGAGGCATATATCAATAATTCCAAGAACACTCAAAACACAATAACATGATATAAAGGTTTTTTCACAGGATAAAAATATGGGAATAACGTCTCACTACCTAGAACATACTATACAAACTAACCAAATCTATGGTTAGGGTATTGGTAATATTCCAAATCTAAAATATAGAGACTTTTTTATATAGAGTTTCAACTAGAAGATGTAGAGGAAAACCCACTTTCATTTTTAATTGGAATCCCCATTTAATGGAAACCATTCCATGTAAAAGTTAAATTAATCTATTCATATATGTGGGTATAGTTAGATGTACCACCATTCCCAAGATATAAAGGCATAATATTTATATGTTACAGTTGGCATTCCATGTAATTTCAACCTTCCTTTACACTTGGTCACAAGATGTAATAATCCCATATAAGATGATTTGATTATATGAATCGCCATTCCCAATATTATAAAATCCCAAAATTTATAAATTATATTTGTCAAACATTTAATTTCAAATAACCGGTGTTTTAATCCATGTAACTAAAGTTACATGGCTTAAATATTCCATAATTGGTTAGTTGAGGTGCCACCATCAATTTATGGTGGAAAACACTATTTAGGTTGATATCGGTACTTTAAGTAACCAGTTATTTTTCTCATTTTCCCTACAAGAAATATTAGCACAAATACAATTATAGAAATCAAGTCATATATGAAATGTGTTAGGAATGAAAATAAATATAGAATGGCATATACATATCATATAAATTTATAAGTGCCTATGATGATGCATGAATCAATACTTCCATGCTATAATAGACCAAGGGTGGAGATACATAATCATAAAAAATGTTATAAATCATGTGAACCCCCCCCCCCATAGAGAAAATAGTGAGACTACAACCAAAAAATGCCAGAATAACCAGTCCTATCCTTGGAAATTTGGATTCTCCCCTGTATGTGGGTTATATATTCCCACGCATGGACTCATTACAAAATTCTGACACATCTTAATCTCTTGTCTTCCAATACCAAATCGTAAGTCAAAATAAAAGAAACCTATAATAAAATTTTATGGAATCCCAAGTCCTGGTCACTCATAAATAACAGAACATTAGGGCCATATGGACTCATGCACACCTCCGCATACACCAGAGGCTATTGACTAGCTATGAGGGTGTATGGTGATATAGGGTGGAGACTATACCCTCTTTATGAGACTAGAAAATACTATGGGTAATAAAAAATAATGTAGTTTAAACCATATAATTTAATGGAGCAATAAGGTAGGGAAACAGAAATAAACTTCATGTTAATAATAATAATAATAATAATAATAGTCAAAGCCATAAGAAATATTATATACAAATGATGGAAAATCTATAAAAAATGAAACTGAAAGGTATAAAACAAACCTACATATAATACATGTATAAAAATTACAAGATCAAAAACTATATCCATGATTACTCTAAGTACTAGATCATTCATATATTACCAACCTCTTGTCCTCAAAAAAATAAAGCATCCATGACCGAGCACTTTTGTTTATCCTAACCTGCATCTAAGAAATTTTCATGGGTGCCACACAGCAGACCAAAGAGGTTTTGAGAAAAAATAAATAGGTTAGCTCTTAATTCTTCTTTATACCTAAGGAACACAGCTATGGAATCCATGTATAATAATCATGTGGTATCCAAGGTGAAACTAAGGTATTCTTGACCTTAATAGGTCGAACCAACCCATAGTAACAAACGATGAATCATAGCTGTAGGGGTTTGAGTGTAATATAAGTCATAAACCCTTATAATTCCACCATTAATTCTTATAACCTATTCTAAGGAACAATTATAAGGTAATATCATGTTAGAATTGATTTGGATCCCATGGAGATAGTTCATGGAATCACGTGTCGAAAGACACAAACACGAATCCAAGGAGATAATCCTAAAATTCTATTTTTCAAAAGATAAAGGAGAATCATTAGTTATTCATTGAGGTATTCATGAATATAAGACATTGACTAAACCCTAGTTTGGAATCACACATAGATCTCACATCAATGAATCATTTGGCATGCTATGAGTTAACACAAGGAATTATAGGTTGGGAATTCAAGACTTACTCATGGTATACCACACCTTTAACAATGATCCATATCTATAATAGAAATCTCATTACATTTAATAATTAAAAAATATTCTATGAGAAAGATTAGTTACACTTTGAAATTTAGCATGATTCATTTCATTACTGAATTCACTTATAAGTGATAAAAATTTCCTTGTGTTTGTACATTCCATATTAAAATTAAATAAAAACATTTTGGTCCAACCATTAATAAATGACCAACCAAACACACCCCATGGGTGTTTTGGTTTTAAAGAAGAAAAAATTTCAAGGGAATATCCCCTAAGGAGTTGTTCATGTTAATTTTATCGACCTCTAATAATGGAAACATATATAATAGATGTACTATTTCATAATATAGTCATTTAATTTAATGAGTTGCACATTTTAGAGGCAATGCGTAGGAATTCCAACATGTGGTACAACGGTGAAAATCATAAACATGAAAGAGTTTTGGGGAAAGTAATAGACTATGAACCTTAACATGTTAGTAGAGTCCTTTTCTAGTATCATCTTAAAATTTGGGATAGAATGAGAGGAAACTAAGAGACTAGATAAACTTTCTAAAAATAGGGCATATAATCATGGATGGAAATAGCATCCAATAGAGTGAATAAAATAAGTAAATGAATAAAGAAGAATGATAGACTAACCAAGGGGGGTCTAATGCATCATAATGTGATCGAAATTAATTATGGAATAAAAAGATTAGATAAATCCTATAGGAGGGAAGAAGGATAGATTCAGTGGTCTATTTCATGTAAATGAATATGTTAGATAAGTATGAATTATTTTAGGGTTGAAATAAGGGGAAAATGAAAACTTCATCAATTTTAAATGGGGGCATGGTTTGGCCGCATGGTTGGAAAAACCATGTGCCAACCATGCATGGAACACTACCCTTGAAAAATTATCTCACATGGTTTATGAGCACGGTTAGCCAACCCATATGAAAACCATGCATTTGGAACTATCCCAAGGCCCACACCCCACATAGTCTAAGAACACAATTAGTCAAACCATGCTCAAAACATATGTGGTGCCTTTGAAATTTATTGTATGTTTTCATGGAAATTTGACCCATGTTGCAAGGTTTTTCAAACCATACTCCTTTCTTACATGATTACAAGATTGAGGGGCACAATTAGCACTAACCGTGAACTAACTACACACCTCTCTCTTTCTCTCAAAAACTAGAAATCTAGGGCCCGAATTGATCTAAATTGTTCCCAAGACCTCCATGGACACCTCATACATTTCCATTAATGTAAAAAAGAATGGTTGAGAATGAAAATTAACGGATCCAATCTTCTATGAAATGATGAGATCATGAGAATGTATTGTGTAAATTTTGAGGCCTATAGAAGTGAGAACATTGGAGATTCAACGTGCAGAATAAAATAAAAGGAAGAAATTATTTATGTCTTTATAACTTTTCACACGAAACAAAGGTTGAGGTAATTTTATTTATAATAATTCAAATAATATTGATGATATTGGGCTGGATGGTCATTGTTCAATATTCACAAAATTTATTTTTTGATTCAAGCTATGTTTTGTGGAAAAATTGAAACTAATTTCATTCCATGTTTTGTGGATATTTTAGTTGGCTCAATGTTTTTAGAATATTTATTGAATGAATTAAAAATTTAGTCTTAAATATAGAGATTTAATATCACTAAACATATCTAGAAGGGTGATCCTATAAAAGGGTTTGATCTTGTTCAAAGAAATATTTTTTTATAAAAATAAAAAATGTTATAGAGCCATATAGAATAAGTGAAGAGTTTGGAGGAATTATTTGGACAAAACATTCATGAAAGATTCAGTTGGTTTGATATTTTTTTATGATCGAAACTTGAATTTCTAAAAAAGTTGAGTAAGGTATCCATATTTAAAATACCAAAAGTTTTGATAAAGATCAATGTCAAGTGAAACCTATAGAATATATGTATGCTAAATATCATAAAGAATTTATAGCTCCATAATTAATTTTATCGAAGTATTATAAGGCTAACATGCAAGTAAGTTCAAAGGAAACATATTTATCATTTAAATACCTATGCATGGTTTGTAGGTTAAAATATTACAGTTTCTAGGATCAAGAATATTATAATTTTTGGGATGCCATATTCTTTGTAAGATACATAGTGGGTTAAGGATAATATCTTACCAAACCTCTTGTAATTGATAATAATATTATTAATAGAAATTTTGTGACTTGATGAGTGTCTATAGAGTAATGAGTAGATTTTCATATTAAGTTTTAAGCATATGAAAATAATTGTGTTTTATTTACTTTAAATTATGTGCATATAATAATGGAATATTCATGATGTCTTAAACAAAAGATCCATACATCCTAACTCATTACAGTTGTTCAAAAAACATAAATAAGGTAAAAAATATATGTTGAACTTAATCTGTAAAATATGGTCATCCATGATTCACCCCCACCTTCATGGATACTCCCCCATCATCTAGGACTCTTAAGTTTTATCATGGAATAGGTTCCCTCTAGTTTCATATATATGTTTACTACTAAGTGATTTTAACTAATTTATATGAAGTGAAAAATTTTGGAGGTTGAAGAAATAATTATTCTAAAAGTTAAGGAAGTTGTTGATATGAATTATCTAGAAGATTACAATGTTGAACTAGAATTAAAGTTCATGGAAGATACTTTCTTTAGTATAAATAAAAATGTTTCATCCAAAACATTTAATAACTAGAAGAAAAGATATTCTCAAAATTAGTGAAATTTAATCTCTTAAAATCATTGACCTGAGAATCCACAACCACCAGAAGTTAAAGTGGGTATTAAGATAATTGAAAATATTATTAGAATTAATTATTCAGAAGAAGCATGTTCTTTCTATGAATAGGATGAACCTATTGAAACTACTGAATATTTTTACTCTAAAATAAAGGATTTTATGAAAAAATTATTTATTGAAGTTTTTACATACATAATTATATTTATCAGGGTCTTACAAGATAAAAATCACATCTAGAATCAAAATCCAATGCGATGGAAGAATCATTTTCCAATAAGTTCTAAAAGTTAAAGTTTCTCAAAGAAATTATATAATATAAGGAATAATATGTTAAAATTTACAATGAAAATTTTTCCTTAGTCAAATAATAATTGACAACCTCAGTTTATGAAGAAAATATACCTTTGAATTTTTTGTTAGAAGTATTCCATTAATTAAAAATAATTGTGGAAGTAAATAATTCTAAGTTATAGGTAAAGGCTAAAAGAATAAAATATCTTGCAAAATTTCTATAGAAATAATGAAAGATTCATGAGGAAAAGGTTTATAAGGTAGAAGTTAAATGTCACGAGATGTTAAAATTTATTGAAGATCCTAAAAACACTTCAGGTTTATGATATCTTGAGTTGGAAATTAAATTTATAAGCTTTTAATATTATCTACCTGAATATTGGCATGAATTAGAGAAAATATACACTACTAAAATTCATAAAAATATTTTTTATTCTGGAAAGTATAAATATATAAGTAATAAAAAAAATATGATAGTATCAAAAGTATCATCTTCTTATAATATGGAGAATAAAGTAAACCCACACTCTGATGAATTTATATGCACTAATTTCTGTACTTTGAATACTGTAGGATATAGTTCTAGATGAATATGGATGAATAAAGGCATGTAAAAACTCACCACATTAAAAAGGGAGGAAGAAATAAGTAAAGTAACAAATATTACAAAAGGTTCTTGTAAACAATTATTTCAAGAAAAACCCTCCACCATTAATTGCACTCAATAAAAGAAAAATAGATTCATTGGTTACTTTAATGTTATGGAAAGTATAATCCTGATGCCATATATTATTGGAATAATTTATGAACTACAAGAAAATAGATAAGTCTTATATTAGGAGGGAGTAAAATATATTTTAATAGTAATTCAGCTAAGTATAAATGAATTATGAAAAAGAAGGAAAAATTTATGACACCCAATAAATTTGAATATCTTGAAAAAATCAATGGAAAAAAGTAGTCTTGGTGATGGTGAGTGTTGGGTTACCACTACTAAGAACAAATCAAGTAAAAAAATTGAAATAGAACACAATAAAAGAATAAAATAGAATAAATATAAATGGTAAATATTTTTTAGGGGGTAAATAAAAGATAGTTACAAATAAGGTTACACCTAATATGAATGTAAAGGTAAATGTAACACCAAAAGTAATATGCTTATACTAAGGGAAAAAATTACCCTTTATAGAAATATATAACCAATCCATGAATATTAAATTTTAAGAAATCAATATGAAGTTACAAAGTGACTCAATATAATAAATACACAAGTGTATTTGAATAAATAAAGATATATTCAATGAAGAAGTTGAGGTTCATAAGAAGTTACCACTGAAGAGTAACTTACTAGAAGATAAGATGTTGGGTGGAAGGGGAAAATTGGCTAGAAACACTCATAAAAAATACTTTACATGGTTTCCTGGTAAGGAAAAGTTACTAATAAAAAAGATAAAACATTTGGAAATTGATAAGGTAGTTATGAGGAAGAAATCCCAGCAAAAGGAAAAAGTTGAGCATATTATGAATGTTTTCAAGATTTTATAGTTATAATAGTTGGAATCTATAAGAAATTTAGTAGGTGAAGAAAAGAAGAATCTGTGTGACTTGATATAAGAAGTAAAAAAACACCAATCAAAGAAAAATAATAAAATTCAGGAAAAGAAACACATGCTACCCAAAGAGATTAGTCCTTAGAAAATAAAGGGTAAATGTATGAAGAAAAATAAAGTTGAGGTAGAGGAAGATTCAATTTTGAGAAAAAATTATCATAAATTTTTATATAAATAAGTAAAATAGAATATTCACCTTATTATATTTTTATCCAATGGTTTGTATTGAAAAGGGAATTAAAGGTGATGTAATTCAGGGGGCTGAAATAAAGTTTAATGGTGATCATACTGGATTTGACAACCTTGAACCAACTAATATGTACTTTATGATTAAATTTATTCTTATTTTTAATATTCATAAAATTATAACCACATGATAATTTCTCTTCCAAATGACATATTATGCTATAATGTCATAAGAGTAACTATCATACTGATTGGTCATAGTAGTTCCTTATTATGATGAGAACCTAGTTGTTCTAGGACAATATTCAAAAATACATGTTCTATAGAAGGATGATATCATTTTACAAGACACAAAAGATATAGTCTATTGGTTTTTGAGACTTATAGGACTTTTATTCACTCTCTCGTAGTGTATTCTATTGGTAACTTCCAGTGTAATAGATTATGAGAACATGATCCACTAATAAAAAGTCCAAATTTATATGTTTCATTGGATGTTCATATCTATATACATGTATATTGATCCTTATACTATAAGATCATTATTAATGAATATTACTAGTCATTTATTTTGATAAATTGATTAAAACCATGAATATATATGTTCACGGTGAAGTAGGATACATTGGGTGTGTCACGGGTAATATTGAATTAATAAACAATGAAAGAATATTTTTTCCATTTCTATTCTGTTAATAAAGTTGATATCTCAGGCCCCTTGAAGAGAACGAAATAACCTAAATAATCTCATATCCATGGTGTTCTATGAGCAGGTATATTTCCATAAAGTCAAAGAAAGAGACATAAAACATATAGGTTGATGAAACTAGAATGAAACCTCCTTGATCAGAGATATCATGATAAAGGGTTTATATTACATAGTAATAATTTATATGAGGTTGTATATTATTGTGACATTGACTTATTTCTCTAAGAGATCCTTGGTTTCTTGTTAAATGGTAATCTTTTACTTTTGGTGGCTTCACCTTATGCCACTAAGAAAGTGGCCTATAGGGTAACACACTAAGTGTATCCATAACATTAGTTAAATATTAAATATTATTTATTATTTATCATGTTGAATAAATATTATTCTCATAGGTGGTTTAATAACAATTCATTTTTTCTTGATCTCATATATTTATTCACTAGTTATTTGATAGAATATTTTGTGAGAATCATATTTAAATATTTATTTTCTATTTAGTGAATATAATATTTATTTATTTATTAGTGAAAAATACAATGATATTTATTTATTAAATAAATACCCATTATTAGAGGCTCAATAAATATTATAGAGGAATGGAGGAACGAGTTTAAAGGTATGGTGATAAATAATTTATATTATATATTATCTGAATAAATTTTATAAATTTATTCCAGAAATAATATTTATTTAATTCACTATTTTTTCATGTCAAGAAATAATAATGATATTATTATTATTTTTACATGTGGTTTTATCTGGAATAAGGAAATATAAATGGTGGATCAGAAATTATTTTTTTCTAACCCTATAACTATTAAAACCAAATTGTTTTTTTCAACCCTAACACTAGCCATTGTGTTGTATGTGCACAAAAATTCTAGAGAATCCTATGAATCACAAGAGATCACCTCTCCCAGAATTCCCTCAAGAACAAAGAGTGATCCTACTCCACCACCACTCCTAATTCTATAGAGATCAAGGATAATACTTTATTGGAAGTGATTCACTTGTTGAACAAGAAAAAATGATACAAGGGTTAAGATCTTCCACACTGGAACTCAAAGATTCTTGTGGAGACTCTCTGAGGTTTGCAGCACATGTGTAGATCACCGATAGAGGGAATATACACTTGATTCATGTGAAAGAACAATAGTGTGACATAGATACATTGAAATATTCAACAATTAAGAAAGATTTCATCCAAAGGTAATTCTTTAACTGATTAAATTAATTATAAATAACTATGTGATGATATTTTATTTCGTTCTGATGTTCTGGTGTTAATATTTGATTTGATTCTATTATTCACAACATTATTAGTTGATGCATATCTCTGATTAATGATTAATTATGAAAAACTAGGAGTTTTGAATACCCCACCAACACTTCCACTATAACCAAAACCTTAAAGGGGAATCGAATGGATTTTATAATAATTTATAATTATTTAAAGATTATTTATTGTTTTATGAATTTATCATTAGTTTTCAATTATTATTTTATAATTATTTAATCAAAATCATGAGATATTATCATCTTCCTCTTTTTTATCACAAATATAATCACTAAATGGATTAATTTTGAATGAAGAACATTTGAATAACTCATCTATATGTTCCAATGATTCTGTCTTGATAGCCTAATAGTATATAATTGTAACATGTAGGTACACATCGTGTAGTCATGTTTAAGGCACCATGAAAAATCAAAAATTAATTTGTTTAAAATGCAATTTTTTCATGTAGTGTGTATTTAATATATCATTTGTTTACTGGGCTAGCCTATCACATGGTTAGCTGGACTATGCGGCATGTAACATGCATACATGACATGTAGTCCATTATTCAGAGATGATCTATGTGGTTTTTACATGGAATTTGTGACAAGTAACCATGTAACTTGTGGACCACATGATGTGTATCCCTAGTACACATTGTGTACTCCATTAATTTTCAAGGTAGGACTACACACCCAATCCCTATGCATGTGTCGTGGATAGATGATGAAGATGTATACACAACAAGTAGTTTGATAGAACACATTGTGTATATTACCTCTTTATGAAGAATTTAAAAATAATTTATCGTACTAATTAAAACTTATCAACATGTGTTCTTTGTGTCATTTATTTGACTCATACAATCCATGTGATGGGTTATATATATCTTAAATATCTAATTATTTTATGTGTAATGTTTTGAACTATATTTTGTGTAAAATTCATAATACAACCATTACTCTGCATACATTATGAAATAAAACACTATATAAATAACATGTACCTATGTTTTATTAATTATATAGTACATTTCATGAAATTACATGATAAGATATGTATTATGCATGCTTCGGGAGTAAAAATTATATGAATATAACACATGTTGGGTAGTTTGGATGGTTAATCACCATGTTTCCTTCAATGTACATATTTTGTACATTATAAATTTTAAATAAATTTATTTTATTAGTTTAAAATTATAATGTATGGGAATATCAAGATATTTTAGATGATAATTAATATAAAAGAATAGATTAATTAAAGAACATAATTAATTTATTTGAGTTTAATTTATATTAAATAAGAATCATTCGGATTGAATGATATTTTATTAATTACATAATATGTTGCATATATGTTGATGATCGTGAGAATATTCAATAAATTTTTTGTGATTGATTTCCTTTTATTTAATTATTATTTTTAAATTAAAACTAATAGAATGTGTGTCGTCCCTCCTCCTATTATGTAAGGGTCTGTGTGTTTGTAGTTTTTTTATGTAAACCCCTTCCATTAGTTCCCCTCACCAGCATGTGAGTCAAACCTTATGTAATGTATGGAGCTCCCAAGAGAGTGAAGACAGTTCATGTTTAAAGCCAATGTCAAACCAATCCAATAGATATATGGGTGGATAGGTGGAAAGCTACAATACAAACCAATTCATGGTTCAATATGTCTTTTTCCTAGTTCAATGAATAGTTTATCATCCATGGGATAAAATAACCATTAGGAAATTCTTGTGATCATACCACTTGTATTATTTTATTTTTATCATGTTACATGTTAATTTATTTATGGATTTATTTTTTCATGATCACATGAATTGATGAATTAAAAATAAAGCAAGATTGAACTAAAATAAATTGGGTTATGTGTAAACTTTATCTAAGACATGGTTACTCACTTAAGTAAATATTCTTAATATTAAAAATCATTTAATAAAAATAAAATGTTTTATTCACATGTAAAGTTAAAATAACTCAACCATATATATTAATTTGGTATATCCTTCCACTATTTGGGTAGTAATCAAACCATAGTTCAAAGTGTTTGACCAACCTCTGTTGGGGTGATTTCAATTATTGGGGAATTTTTATTCGGATTTTTGTGTCAACTTAACCAATTTTTCATTAAGATTTGATAGCCTCCATGAGACATAGTCCAACTAGTATTAAATGTTCTCATAAAATCAAAATTTAGGATTTTATGATGGGGAAGTCCACTCAACATATAAAATAATATTTAATTAATGTAGTTGATAAGTTATACCTACCTAAACACCTTATAATAGCCTGACAGACCTCTTTAGGGGTTATGAGAAGGGTAATATGTATCCTTTCCACTAAAATATGCAAGAAATATGATATTTATAAACTATTGTGATGTATATTAAGTTTAAATAAAATGTAGTAGATTAATAAATTTAAAATTTAAAATATAATTTTTATTAAATAATGAACTAAAATTATACTCTTCTTAGTTGTAGAAAAAAAATACACATGACTTCAACCATATCACTATGATCCATACATTAGAAGGATAACATTCTCACCGGAACTAATTTATAAGAATGGAAAAGGTTCTTGTGCATTACACAACACCATGAAAGAAAATAATATGTGATATAATACCCAATTCTCAAAACACCTATCCAAGAATCTAGTGAGGATGAATTGTCTCTCTATGAGAAACATTTAAATAATGCAACATATTTTTAATGTTTCTTGTTATTTTTCAATTTATATAAGATTATAAAACGTAATGACATGGATGCATATATATAAATTTATAAACTTCGTTATCTTTATCAATGGGTGGTGATACAAGAGAGATATTAGATCTCTATTACAATTTTCACATGTAATCTTAGAGAGTCAGTGCCTATTGGGCCTCATGTAATCAAGATTATTAGATACACAAAGAGATTATACATCTTGGGAATTAAATTTAATGGTGATATATACACATATATATTTGCATCCTCGCTTCATAAATCATTCTTTAGTTTCATTTTGAATTAGAACATGATCAATAGTGGTAAGAATCTTTTGGAACTTTTTTACTCTCATTTTCTATGTTGAAAATGACATGGGACATGAAAAACCCAGACTTCTGATAGTGAATAAGAAAATTAAGAATAAGGAAAAGGGGGAAAAGAATCACTCTAAGTATTAATTTCTCGAGTGCCATCCTTTTAAGAAAAATAAGATTCAAATTCACGTTAAAGAATATGAAGTACTATGTTTTTGTGTGGAAATCTAGGCCACGAGAAGAAGGAATACACCTAGGAGAAAGGGGAAGCTAAATGTGTGTTCATTATCGATTTCAATGTTTCTATATATACACATTTTGTATTATATAAATATTTTTGTGATCACATATATATCCAAATGTAGAAACCAAGTATATTTCAAAATATATTCGCATGAGAAGTGGATCTTCACCAGCCAACAGAGAGAAACTTTCTTTTATAGCTATTAAAGGCTACAACAATTTATTTCAAACAGGAATGATTTTGGTTTTGATGAATATTTATTTTGTGTTGAGTGTCACTAAGAATAAAATTTTTATTTCCTTCCTTTATATAGATGGATTTAAGTTAAAATTTTGAAATAATGAATTCCAATTTTACAATGTTAGAATTTGTTAAGGTATGGAAAAACAACAGAGTAGTATTTATATATTAAATTATGAAAACCAACTATTTTTTGTTGATAATGAATCATATTCTCATGAATCATTTAACACCCAGTTATGTAATCAACTTCTTGGTCACATAAATGATAAGTATTTAAAAAATCCCTTACAAGATGGTTATTTAGACTCTTTTGAGCTAAGAACACTTGAAAGAGGCCATTATTTTTTTTCAAGGTATAATGTCTAGACCCCCATTTGGTGGATTGGGTGAAAGAGCCACTGATCTTCTAAGATTGGATCACATTAATGTGTTTGGACGTTTTCCAATAGAAACTAGAAGTCTATATTCTAAATTTAAATTTTATTAATGACATGTGTCATGGCTATGTCTGCTTTATGAGGTATAATTTTGAGTCTTTTGAGAAAATAAAATCATTTAACAATGAATTAGAAAATCAAATTGGTAAGAATATAAATAATCTTTGATCTGATCAAGGTGGTGAATACCATAACTATGATTTTATTCAATTTATATGGGATTTTGGGATTTTATCTCAACTCACTCAACCTTATTCACTATAGTGGAATGGTGTTAGTGAATGGATGAACTGTACCTTTCTTGATATGGTAAGGTTGATGATGAGTCATGCAGATCTTACATTATTGTTTTGGTGATATGAATTTCATGCTACAATGCAAATTATAAACTGATTACCAAATAAGGTGGAAATGTAATTCCATATGAATTAATTTATGGAAAGAAATGTTTTTGTCAAACACTCATGTGTAGGGATTTGATAAATTGATAAAGGCCATATCAGAAAACAAACTAGCACCCTAAGACATTAAGTGTACCTTTATGGGGTATCCCAAGGAAACATGGGGATACAATCTATAAATCCCCTTGGATAATAAAGTGAATGTTTCATGATAGGACATATTTCCATATATGGATCACATCCTCGAGTAGAATAGTGGGAGAAAATTTGACTTTGATGAAGTTGATGATCAAGGTACACAAGATTTGGTATATGAAAAAAATCTATAGGTCCCCATGGAAGAAGTTGGTACTAAAACAAAAGTACTATATAGGAGCACTAGATGGGTAGGAGAACTATAAAGATATATTTTTCTAGTGACTATATATAGTAACTCATTATTGGTTGATAATAATTAACCTCTATCATGTAAATGAGTAGTAGATAGATCAGAAGCTAAAATATAGAATGAATCTATGAATTCTAAGATAGATTTCATGTATCCGAACTAAGTTTGGGTTATGTTCAATATGTCAATTGATATAAATTATATTGTGTGTAAATTGGTATTCAATGTATAAATATACATGGAAGGTAATGTAAATACCTAAAAATAATTTCTAGTGAATAAAGGGTATAAATAGTGTCAATTAGTTAATGATGATGAAACATTCTCTCATATTTCCATTTTTAAATCCATCAGAATTCTACTTTCTATAGTATCGTGCCCTGACTATGAAATTTATAAAATGGATTTAAAAACATTTTACTTAATGGGATCCTTCATTAAGATGTCTATATGACAAAACCATAAGGTTTTATGGCTCTAAAAAATTCCAAAAAAGATATGATAGTTTTAGAGAACAATTTTTGGATTAAAGAAAGCATATAGCTCATAGAAAATTTTGTTTGATTAAGATATAAAATAATTTGGTTTTAATAAGAATGAATATGTGACATGTATTTATAGGATGTTTGGTGGGAGTATGGTTTTTATCCTAGTATTATATGTCGATGACATATTACTTATTGGAAATGTTGTACTAATCTTATTGTAAGTTAAGGTCTGGTTAAACAAATGCTTATCATGAAGGACTTATGTGAAGAAACCTATATTCGAGGGATCAATATCATTAAAAATAGATCTAAAAGGATTCTTAGACTAAGTCAAGGTACATAAATTGACCAGATAATAAAGATAATTAGTATATAACAATCTAATAGAGGATTAGTTCATGTATCACATGGTATATATTATTCTAAGAAAATGTGTCCTCAAACATAAGAGGAGAAAGAGAGAATGAGTAAAATCTCATATTATTTTTCTATAAGATCAAACATGTATTCCATGTTATATAATAGTCTTGATGTTTTCTAAATATTGAGAATAGTAGGAAGATGTTAGGTTGATCCAGGTGAACAACATATGTCTCTTGTTAAGAATTTCCTTATGTATCTAAGAATAAATACGAATATGTTCTTGGTGTTTGGAGGATATGAGGATCTAGTCATTAGGGTTTATATATATGAAATCGTTTAAATATATCATAATAATTTAAAGTCATTTTTGTGATCTCTATTCAGTCTCAACGGAGGACATATGAGTTGTAAGAGTTCAAAGTATCCAATTTTCACTGATTCTATAGTGGATTTTGAGTATATAGTGGATTTTAATATAGACAAAGAAACTATTTAGATACAAAAATTTGTGTAATATCTTAATGTGGTACCTATAATTAAAGACCACATAACATTATATTATTATAATACTATAGTGGTGTCTCTCACAAACAATTCAAGGTGACACCAATGGAAAAAATACACACTTTTTATGTATTTCCTATTGAATAATTTTTGTAATAGGGGTAAAGTTATAGTGTGAAGATTTTCCATAGAAGATAACATGGTGGACCCCTTGTCTAAAGGCTTATCTCATGAGAAGAATTTGTATAATTGATAGGTAACTAACTGAAGGTTGTTAGAAGTTGTCTCTAGTGTAAGTGGGAATCTATTATAGTTGGTTCCCTAGAACCAACTCCAATATACATTATGATTACCTATATTCATTATTTTTAATATTAATAAAATTCTTATCACATCATGATTGTTCTTCTATATGACATGGTTTGTGATAATGTCCTATGATTTAATGTCATGCTAATAGGTCATAGTAGTTCCACACTATGATGATAACCCATAAGTTCCATGACGGTATTACTAAATATATTTTCTAAATTAGGATGATAACATTTTATGGGACACAAATGATTCACGATATTAGGGGTGGGTACTCATAGGAATTTGAGTAACATTATCATGTTGTACACCCTTGGTAATTTATAGTGCTGGAGATTATGAGAATATAACCCACCAGTACAAAATACACATTCATATGTTTCATTATATGTTCTTATATATGGACATGTGTATTGATCCTTATACATTAAGATTATTATTAATTAATATTATTATTTTTGTTCTTTGATGAATTGATGAAAACTGTGATGATATGTTCTCGTAGCAAAGTATCACACATTGAGTGTGTTATTAGTAATATTGAATTAATGTATAATGTAAGAAATTATTTTTTACTTTAAATATTTAACATAAGTTGACATAATGGTCCTTTTTATGGGAATTAAATAGCCTAAATATATTCATAGCCATGGTTTTTTGTGGGTAGGATCATTTCTGGAAAGTCAAAGAAAGAGACATTGACCACATAGGTTGATGACACCAACATACAACCTAATTGATTAGAGATATTATAATAAATGGATTCTATTACATAGTATAAATTTTAATGAGGTTTTATATCATTGTGACATTAACTTATTTATTTATGGGTGTCTTGTCATGTATCTAGACACTAACCTTGGACTTTAGGCTACTCCACCTAATTCCACTGCTAAAGGTGCCTTGAGGGTTACACACTATGTTTATCAATAACCTCAATTAAATATTAAAAATTAATTATTATTTAACTTGTTTAATAAATATTATTACTATACATGGTTTAATAATTATTCATGTTTTCTTGATCACATATATTTTATCACTAGTTATTCAAGAAAATATTTTATGAGCATAATATTTAAATACTTATTTTTTAATTTAGTGAATATCATATTTATTTATTTATTAGGGAATAATGAAGTGATATTTTTTTCTTAAATAAATAGTCATTATTTAAGGCCTGATAAGTATTATAGAGTAATGGTGGACTAATTTTAAAGGTCTGGTGATAAATAATATATATTAAATATTATTTAAATAAATTTAATCGATTTATTCAATAATTGATATTTAGTTTATTTGTTAGTTTTGTTCATGTAAATAAATGATATTATTATTATTATTATTTAGACATGGGGTTCCATGATGATTATGTAAAAAATAAGTCACACATACTATTATTATTTTATAACCATAACACTATTTTGACCCAATTATATTATTTCTGGACCTAATGTTATCCATTGTGTTGGTTGGGCATAATGACTGAAGATAATCCTTTCAATCCCTATAGAGAACCACTATAAGAATGCTCCCAAGAATAGAGAATGATCCTCCACTACCCATCTTTATTATAGAGAGATCAAGGAGAATCCTTTCTTGGAAGTTATTCCCATGGTGATCAAGAACAAATGATGCAAGAATTATTATCTTCTACACTAGAACTCATAGATTACTATAGTGAAGCTAATAGGTTATTTTTACAAGTATGGATCTAAAATGGAGTGTATATAAACTTGATCCTTTATACATAATGATAGTATGATGTGGATATATATTAAGATTCATCAACTAAGAAATAATTCATCTCAAGGTAATACTTTTATTGTTTAAACTAAATTTAAATCATTATATAGTGATCTTATGTTGGGTTTTGGTGTTCCCATCCAAATTAATCTTTTATTAAATTTTTTTGGTCAAAAAATTATTCATCAATATATATATGTTATATTAATCATCTATTATGACAAAATTATGAGTTGCTCATGCCCTACTGATTCTTATGCTGCTCCAGAAACCTTATTTTCTTCCCTTAAGGGAAAAAATTGAAGTTAAAGATTCTACATAGTTGATAAGTTGAAATGAAAGAATTAAAATTACAAACAATTTAATATTTTTGATTCTAGATGTTAAAAAATATAGTGAATTGAAGCACCTAGATACATAAGCTTCATATGGTGATGATGATAAAGTTTTGGATAATGAAAATATCGAGAATTAAAGAAGATATCATCCTTATGGTATGTTGAATTTTTTTTCCTCTAATCCTTATATCTAAAAAAGAAAATTATAATTAAAAGAGGATAAAATTTTATCATATGGTGACAAAGGGAAAAATTGTAAAAGGGGGAAACATTTTTTAGGTTGATTGTTTTTATGTTTTATTATGATGATTATAGGAAATAAGTTCTGTGAAAAAAAATCTATTGTGTGTACCCTTAGAAAAATTTATATTAAGTGGAATCATTTTGTGAAAATTTTATTGATATTATTAACATCAAATTTAATCACTATTTTTGTCTACTCCGAGCATTTCTCATGAATACATAGAGTTGGTTAATTTTTGACTAATTTCTTTTTGTGATTTCAACCCTCTCTCAATAAATTCAAGGTCAAATTTTAGTTCAATAAAATATACAAAGAGAAGAGGGAAATTATAATTATCTCCTAAATTGAAACTTTAAAATTATTTTCATTAATGGGGAGAATAAATCATTGACTAAGATAAGAATTTGGTATTGATATCAAATCAAAAGAGGGATATTAAGGACCCTATCAGATGAAGATGAAGAAGTATTTTATTTTTTGTGAATAATTGTGGATAATTGAAGTCAGTGATATTCATATTGGGGAATATTTATGGTGACTATTAGTGATTTGAATGTAAGTTCCCTATAAATTCAAATTAAACACATCATATGTGAAAATTAAATCTATAATAAGCTCATACTCTTTATTGGTGAAACCATAGAAGTATGAGGGACATTAATTCTTATTCTACTATTTGAAGATAACATTAAAGGAAGACCAAATAAGTTCATTGGAATATAGAAGAATAATTTCACTAGAATTAAGGAAGTATATTATAGTTAATGCTACTAACAAATGAAGATGAATGTTCCACGTTAATTTATTAGAAGTAGTATATATAAATATGATAATTGATTGCACTGAACTTCATTTTACTCGTGAAAAGTGTTGAAAGATGATAAATCATTTTTAAAAACATTTATGTTAAAGATAATATTTTATCTAAATGTATATATCTAATATATATAAAAATAAGTTATTAATTAAACTATTCATTAATAAAAAATGTCACATTTTGATAAATTAAATGCACTGACTACTACACCAAATGAATTATGTTGATTGTAAAGGTTGTGTAAAAGGATGTTCATAATATATCATGCATGTATGAATAAATATTATGTGATAGTGTGATGAAAAATGTGGTGTAATGAATTGATAAATGAGGAAATAGTATGTGAAAAAATCGTGTTGTTTCATAAAGTAAAGTTTAAATACTGTGAACTATGTATTATGAAAGTAATAATTTGATTTAACTTGTTTTTAACAGAGGATGGAATTTTAATATTTATCAAAAATAATAGATAATGCTCATGAGTCAGAAGATAAAAGTTAACAATACCAGAATATAATAAAATTCCTGTATAGAATTTAAATGGATAAATATTGGATCTCCATCATCTTCAACCATATACTGAGAGAAATACCTTTAGTAAACTGGATGAAGCCTAATTACTAGAAGATACATGTTTAGGATGTGTGTGATAAAGATAAATAAAATAATGATTCCATGGTGTTTTATTGATTTTAAAGGATCACAAGATAGTTTCATCTCAATCTTTAATATTATTGGGATAAGTTGTGATCTTTTAAGACATAAAAAAAGTAACAGTGGTTTATTAGAATAATGAACGTATATCGATAAGATTATAAAATCATACGATAGTGCATCAGGTACACTATCAATGATGTTATCAGATGAGAGTAATGTCATTTTCCTATGACAGGGAATAATATAAAGTAAATTACATGCATGGTTATTAAAATTTTAAGTAATATTAAAATATTAACATAAAAAACATGTTAGTTAAATAGAGGTAATCTCTATATAAATTAGGTGAATTTTTTTTTGGAAAATATGAGTTCGGCGCATAAGATTCACAAGTTCATCTTGAGTCAAACAAAAAAGATATTTCTTATTTCACTCATCCATAAGTAAAGACTTATGGTTTCAATTTTACTAGTCCACATGATCTAGGAAGGAATTAGAAGAAGATGTAATACCAAAAGATGAAAAAGAAAAGTGTGGATCAAAGATGAGAAAGTTTTATCTCTTTATATTTAACCTCAGTTTGTATGTAAGTTTTGATTTCACTACAACTACTGAAAAATTATGATTCATACAACAACTAAAGATATATCATGATAAGACTAAAATATAGGTGTATCCGATGATAAGATATTGCATTTCATGAGATCATGTCACACCATAATGTCTGGAAGAAGGAGATCGTGGATGAAATGTTGTGTTCAGAGATCATTTTGGGGTACTAAGATGTTATAAGGTTAAAAGATATAAGCCAATAGAATATATAAATAAAGAATATACAGAATGTAAAATATATTTTCTAGAAATACTGGTGTCTAAATTATTTATGCTAATGAATCCTGAGATTCTTATAATAAAAATAGATATGAACAATGAAATCACTAGATGAAGTTGTAGAAGAAGTTATTATTTAGAAGTTTTATAAGATTACATTTGGTTCCCTAGACCCACACTCTAGGATCCAATGCTAAAAACAACATACTTAACATACTATCTTTGATTCACATCCTCAATTACAAGGTCTCCCACACATAATGTAACATTTACATACCAATTACCTTTTTAGATTCATATTTTTAGAGATTTTGGACAAATGTTTAACTATTAAAACCCTTTTTCTTTGTATCAAATGGATATTTTTTCCACTATATAATAAAATACTTAATCAATAACAAGTTTTCCAAATCTCCCACAAATCTATGACACAAGATAATTTTCTAGACAAATCATTAGTATTACTCTTCTTTTCATCTTGGGTGAAAATAAAAATAATAAATAGCCAGTCTCGGATGCATAATAAGTGTCAACATTTTCAATTATAATAAAATATCATTATTGGGCACAAGATGATAATATGGGTATAATCAAGATATATAATAAAATCTTACCCAATAAATCTAATATCATAAAACAAGAGTCAAGGAATATGAAATGGAAAAATATAAGAAATGAATCAAGAGAGTTTGGAAACATGAGTCAATAAACATGAGTCATGATAGTATAACATAGTTATAAAAACAAGCATAAAATTATGGCATAAAAAATCATAGGAAAACCATTGTGACCAAACACATTACATCCATGCCTATGTAAACAAACTCATTATGTCCACACATAAAATGTTAGCAAACTCATTGTTCCCATGCTTGTATAAACAAACTCAATATATCCATGCCTGAATATCATGAGATTTAAACTCAAAAAAATCATTATAGGGTTATATAGGACCCCACCCATTATCACTATACATATTTGTTACAAATTAAATAAATCATCATCATAAATAACCCATGTAAAGAAAATGGGTATCATGTCATTTTCAAATGTAATCACATAAGGAAAACATTTATAATTCTATCAATAATAAAAACATGATATTCCCAAAGAAAATAAATGGATATCTAAATATATTTAGTAGATTTATAGGTAAATATCATTCAATAAAGATAATAATATATATGGTATTTGCATAATATATAAAAAGTTTTTAGTGTTAATTTAATAATTTCCTCAATCAATCAGTATATGGAATCTAGGTAAACACCTTTTAATCAAAGAAATGGAAAATGGGGTATTTATTAATGGGGTTATAGGAAAGATTAGATTAATTAATAGTGCATGGTTAGGAAATAAAAAGAGAGTGATGGATCATATAATTGATTTAAAAAACATTACATAAGTCATCCATAGAAATAAGGTATATAATATAATTTCAAAAATGTCCTTGGTCAAGCATAAGATATATCCAAGGTCAATGACTTGGATGAAAAATAATTTTTAGGTTTTTAAAAAAATTATTTTGAAAATATGAAATATCCTTCATATTTTAAAATCATATGAGAAGAATTATTTAATAAAAATAGGATAAAAATAATTTCTTTTGGAATCCATGAAAACATAATGAGAATGTTTATATAAAATGACAAGGGTGTCTGAATGATATGTTCACATAGAAACACTAAAAGAGATTCTTCTTGGAATATAACCTATATGGAAAAAATTAAAATGATTTAATTTTAAAAAAAAGTTAAATTAAATTAAAGTTGAAAGGGACCTTTTAAATTTTTTAAAACAAATATGGTGATATCCAAAAAATGTGGAGTCTAAGATAAAACACAAGCAGAAAGGAATTTATATTATATTATATTAAAAATACCTTTATTAAAAACCACATCGCTTAAATAGATTATAGAATTTATAATTTAAAAAAAGATAAAGTGAAAAAACATCTCACTAAGGATAAATAGAGTGGAATAAAATTTGTGTGATATTGTAAAAAATACTATAAATTCTTCATATGGGTTATCACATTTCAGAGATCTTGATTTTAAAATGAGGTTAGAAAAATAAACCTTACGGGTTAGGTAACATTCAAATAAATCCATTAAAGGAAGAATAGATTTAAATTGAAATTAGAGTAACATGAACAAAATATATTTCATGATATAATACGAAAAATATGTAGTATATACATCATATAAAAATTAATTGGTCCATAATAATAATAATGTCTCAAAAATAGAAATTGAGACCAAGAAATCCTTTAAAGTAATATAATCATATAAGTAAGAATAATTTGATAATGAGGATATAACGATTAATTTTATAACCCTATAAAATAAGGATAAAATTTAGATTATTCACTAGTTAGAATAAATCAAAATTGGAACAACATAATTCAATAAAAAGGTTGTAACTCAACGGAAGAAAATTGAGTTAGTACGAATCCTTACAACTATTGAAATTTTTTAGTCAAAACCCCAAGAGAGAAAGAAATTGGAATTGAAAAATGAATATCATAAACTAAAATAGAATCATGATAAAATATACTAAATGGTAATTAGATTCACCATTTCTTAAGAAAACATGGTGTATAATAAGAAATGTGTCTCAAGGGGTGAAAAAAGAGACAAAAACCCTTACCCTATTCACAATTCAATTTGCAGATGCACCTAAATTCCTCAATAATAAAATTATGTTTATTATAAAAATTATTATATACCTTATTAATATATATTTCAATTAATAAGTAACATTTATCATCACATTATTTTTTTTTATTATACATTTTTTGGTTATGCTAGTTATTTGGGGTAGTTCAGTCAATTTCTATGTAACTCTTTTGATATGTTGACCATGGTTAAAGGTGTTGTAGTATAAATTAATAATATAAATAATTATAGGGGTTTATTAAATTTAATATTCAATTAGAATAATTTTTTTTTTTTTTTTTATAAAATGAACTCGGAATAGGAAAGGTACTCAGATAAATGAATTTAAGGGGTTGAAGTTTACTATGTTTATTGATTATTAATATAACTTATATAATGTAAAATATTATCTTTATATAAAATTAATAGTTTAATAAATATAATTTCATTACTTTAAAGAATATTTTAATGACATCCTTGTTAGGGGGTGATGAAAAACAAAGCATGTTGCTTTGTTGAGGTGGTAGTCTCTGAAAATTCACAATTAATGTTCTTTTATTTTCCTAAGTGGATGGGATGAAATAAATAATGGATATTACAATAATATAATAACACTTAACTATACTAATTATATTTATTTAATTATATAACTATGGTTATTATACGTTTGGAAGGGAAAGAATAATATGAAAAATATAAGAATTAAGTAATACTCTTTTTGGGACCCTGAATTTTCTCTTGAAAGTATCATTGGAAATGAATGGATTAGGATAAATTATGGTGACTAGAAGATAATAAATTTTAGATAGGTTTCTAGGATTCTAAAAATGTTAGTCTTTCAAGAATAAATTTTAAGGGATTGGTGTGGAATGAAGGGGTGTAATTTCCTCCTTTTATAGGTGAAGAAAATGGAACTTTTTTAGCCCTCATTATTTTTCAATAATGGAATGAAATAGTAAAAGGTTAAAGGTTTAAAAAGTGAAAAATAATAGAATTTAGGATGTTATAAGGTCAATAAATCCTTCAAAACACATTTTACCATATGTTTCAATCCTTTTACTGCTTGATTTTTATGTTTCAACATTTTGGTCTTTACCTTGGTAACTAGTTTTTAACTAAGTAATGCATGTTTTAATAAAAAATTAAAATAGTTCCTCTCACCAAATTTGAGTGTGATGAAACTAAATTTAATCTCAATTTAATCTATTTGAATTTCAAAGTATGATAAAATTAAATTTTAAATGAAAACATTTTATATGTAGTAAAATAGAGTTTTAAACATTATGTGTCCTTAATATTATTTAGCATTTGTAACTAATTAAATATTTGTTAAAATAATTATATATGTGTTTAAAAAAATATTAGATTCATAATTTGAAATGTATTAATTTAATTTGTTAGATAAAAAGTACACAATATTTAAAAAATATTTGAAAATAATTGTTTTACTATTATCATGGTCATTAACTTTAATCTTAGAAATCATAATTTATGGCCAAAAAATAAATTGAACTTATTAAATAATATATTTATGTTGATATAAAATTTTAAATCCATTTTTATAGATTTAATTTCAATATGTGATGAAAATTAATTTTTAATATAAGAGAATAAAAATAGTTTTTGGAGTAAAATGTTACTTATATTTCCAAAAAAGTGTACATGGGCTTAATAAATTAAACAAAGTTTTTGAAATAATTTATTTTAATTTTTAAATATATTTTTATATACAAAAACGTTTTTAAAAATATTTAATTCATTCATATAAAAGTGAAGGTATTAATAAAATTGGAATTTTTAATATTGACCTAAAAATATTAATTTATAAAAATCTAAATGATTCCCCTTAAGATAATTTTTTATGTGGAATTAAAAAAATGAAGACAATTTGTAAAAATTAAAATTAATTTTTTTTTATAAATTTAACTTTTAAATGAGAACTGAATATATATATATATATATATATTTATTTATTTATTTATTTTATTTAAAAAATACCTTCTAACATTTTAAGTGTTCTTAATCGTATTTTTTATGAATTTTATAATTTATTGCAATCTATCTTTAATTAATAGATGTTTTATTATTTTAAAATTTTCTTAATAATAAATATTCCAGGGCTTGTTTTAGTTCTTGGTTTCATGTGGTGTAAGCTATAAAACATTTTATTAATTTAGAAAAATATATTCTAAAATCTCAGTCATTACTACATGGATGAATTAAAAATTTATTTATACTATGAAACATGATGGAGAATGCTGTCAAGATAAAGCTCGATTTTCTAGGTGATGTAATCTTTGAAGAACAATTAATGTCTGATTATTTAGGAATCAGTTATTTCAATGAAATTTAATATGGATTTTGGAAGAATCAAAATATGATTCAATCATTTGAAATACATGCAAAGATAAATCCATGTGTTTAAAAGAAGTATCAGGAGATTTTCCCACATATAGAAGAGTTATGATCATAAGATAATTGTAAATAAAATATCATGTAAATGCCTTGAATACATTGGATTGAGAGTAACTAGAAGAATGAAGATATAATAAATATGATAATCCATGAATTCAAACATTTTTAAGATATATTAAAATCAATATATTATAGAAATATTGATTCATGGAGAATTTAGAACATAAGAGATGCAACATGTAGAATAAAACTCATGTGATAAATCATTGATGTCTTCAAAAGTTTTTTTATTGAACTAGGGTTGAGGAAAATTTCATTTATATGAAATTAAATAATTATGATGATGTTGAGATGGATAGTCAATGTTCAAAATTGATGAAACTAATTTTTTGATTCAAACTAATTTTTGAGGAAAATTTGAAATGTGATTTAACACTATATTTTGCAGCTACTTGGGTTTACTTCAAGTTTTTGGATGATTTATTGAAGGTATTCAAAATTCAGCCTTAATGTTCAGAGATTTAAAATCACTAAACTTATCAGAATGTTTTTGCCTATAAAAAGGGTTCATCCCATTTAAGGAAATATTTTTTTGTGAAAATAATAATTTGAGAGAGATACTTAGATAAATATACCTGTTGAGAGGAAGTATTTGACCGTATCTTTCAACAAAGGTTCATTTGGGTTGATGTTTTGTGATGAAAAAACATAAAGTTCTAATTAAATTGAGTAAAGTCTCTAAAGTCAGAATAAATAAAGTTGTGAGAAAGTATAATTTCAGGTAAAACAATTAGAATATCTGGAAATTAAAGTTCTTAAAGAAGGGAAAGATTTGAGATTAAGATTATTAGAAGGAGTATAAGGTAACATGCAAGTAAGTTCAATGAAATAAGATTTGGAAGTTAATGATCTACATTTGTTTTAGATGTTCAAACATTATAGTTGGAGGGTTATAGTATATTGTAACTATAATGAGGTGATATTGTGTTTGGTATGAATATTGTGATAAGTATAAAAACTTCCCACACAAATTTTACTTGATAATAAAATTATTATTAGAAAATGTTTCACTCAATAGGAGTTGACATAATAAGTAGTGCATTCTCACATTGAGGTCAGACCTTGTAAAAATCCTTGTGTGATATTTAATTTAAATTATTTACATGATGTGTGGGAAAAGTAATGAAGGATCATACTTAATATCCAAACATCCTAACCAATGAGATAGACTCAATCAACTTAAAACAAGTAAATTTTCTGTACTTAATCAGTAAAAGTTGATCACCCATGATTCACCCCCAGGGTGACAACATGATCACATATAATTCTCATTTTACATCTTTTAGGAAAATTGAGTAAGATATATATCATGTTTTTTCACTTGGATATTCATTCAATTATACTTAAGATATTTTACCACCTCTTTTCAGACTTTTATTGTTAAATAATTTCCCCCACTAACCCAAAACAACCAAAACCCATCATGAAAAAGGCCTCATGATTGAAACCAATTTCATATCTCATGGTGTGGAGGATTATGAGTTTTTAGAATCCAATATTAATACATGAATTTTCCAAGTATGATCATAATTCTAGATTAAATTTCTAACAAGTGAAGTGTTTCATGAATTTCAATGTGTTGTAGGTTGTGATTAGGACATTTATGGATTTTTAAGGTTGATAAAAATTAAATGTGAGAAAATATAATTAAATAAAATTTATTTCTCATCAATAAGACAACATAAATTCTATTTTGGAAGAGATCTAGAAAATTATCTAAATATTTATTATTGTAAAAAGTTGATATGAACATTGGATAATTTCCTTTGATTTTAGTCTTTTAGGTTGGGGTAATTGACAAAGCTAATATCATTATAAATGTTAGTTTTTATTTTAATGATTTAATGATCCTAGATTGAGTATTAAGTGATTATTTCATTAGAATTTTTAATTCTAACATGAATTAAAAATTCTAGTTTTTTCTCATTAAATTGAACTTTTGTATTTTTATCTTAAAATATTATATCTTTAGAATTTTAATTTAAAATTATAAATAATTTTAAAAATCTTTAGATGAATTTTTTCTTTGAAGACCAAGATCTATATTACACTTTTTTTAGAGAGATATGGGCCTTGAATTCAATGTTAGATTAGATTCATCAATCTATATATCACATCAATTATAGGATCATAAATTTATCATTAAATATTAGATTATATTGAAACTTTTACACAATTTAGAGTAATCAAAAAAAATAAGTCATTAAACTAGAGCAATTTCTATTTTTTGGTTTGAAGGTTCAATGATACAGAACAATAATAGGTATTTATTTTGACTTAATTTTAAAATTTCCATTTGAAATTTTTTTTATCCCTATCCTACCCTCCAATATAAAAATATAAATTATTCACCTTTGAGGGTATGTTATATGGATTATGGAGTTCCATACAATTGGATATTAGATTTTTCTATATTTTTTTATAATCTATCATTCACTAAAATTCTCGCATTTAATTATTTAATTAAAATTGTTTATATGATCTCTCATTTTCCGAGAATTTTTCTCTCCCTCTCTTTATCTTTTTTCATTATGATCACTCAAACTAATCAAGGTGAGTGAATTAAATTAGGATTGTCCTTGTGGATGTTTTCTTGGTGTTTTTAAATTATTTCTTTTTAATTTTCCAGATTTTTATTCTATTTTTGGTGATGGAAAGAGAGTGTTAGTGTTTGGTATGGAGATCATACACATTTCCCAAAAATGATTCTCAAACTCATTATATTCTCTAAAAAAAATTTCTACATATTTTGTTCTTAGAAAAAATACATATAATGGAGTTTAATGTGCTCAGGGGATGAAATGAAAAATGATAGAGTTAATTCTTTGAAGGTTCCACACATGTGATGCAGTGTGTTCATCAACCTTGACTATAGAGGAGGTGAGATTTGGCATCCTAAAGAAACCTGCTAGCCATGATATGTTTCTCACTAAAAGTAGTGGGTAATAGTTATATTATTATAGAATGGAATATATAACCGAATTTTGATAATTAAAATGGATAATTAAGTAAACTGAGTAGCCAACCCTTTGGCCAAGTTATTTCTCAGTAGCATCATTCATTTTTTCTATGTTTTTCATATTCATGTTTATTTTATTTGTTTCTTTCCATATTCAAACCCCCATTTTTTCATTGTTTTCATAATTATAAAAACATAAAAATATAATAAATTTTCTAGGAGTAGTTAGTGATTTATGGAAAACTATCTTCAATAGAGATGACCCTAATCAACCTATGTATTATATTAAGAAATATAAATAATATTTTGCAACACCCCATAACAAGTGTTTCAAAATTTGGTGTTGTTTATAGGGATCTAAACCATTATTTTCAAATTATATAAATAATTATCTACAATTTTATAAAAAACTAAAAACCACAAAAAATAACAAGAAAAATATTTCCCTATGATATATTCCAATTATGATTAGTATAAATTAATCGGATACTCTAAGGTGAAATATGAAGAAGAGTAAATTTTAATGAAATATTATATCAGTTGTAAGAAATTAGAAAATAAATGTAGGAGACTATGAACCAAGTGAAATTTATAAATAAATTCATTATTGAAACCAATGAGTATCACCTGGAGAAAGAAACAAAACAAATGGATGAATATATTTCCATACTCCTGATTTTGTTAAATAAATTGTTGAAGAAAATAAGGGATTAATTGAAAAATTATTATCATCACACATTACTCAACTCTTTCTTTAAGAGATTCCTGAAGAAAACATGCCAACTGTTGCACATGGGGGAGATCAAAAATAATTATGAATTCTAGAATAAATTTTTAGAAGTAAATTTACAATATCATTATCTCATATTTGAAGAAAAATAACAAACAACATTTTATATTCCTTGAGCTTCGGAAGAAGACACCACAAAATTGGTGAAATTAGAAGAAAATATGGAGTAAATTGAATTTTACCCTCCATACATGAAACCTTAACTTTAAGTTTTATTGATGAAAGATGAAGAAATTAAATTTAATAAAATACATGGAGATATAATTTTCTAGAACTCACATTTACCTAATTTTATTGAAATTGAATTGATCATTTCCTCTCACTTTTTAGACTTTTCATATTCAACAAATTCTTGTATTTCCCTATAGGATAAAGACGAAAATAATGATTTACCTCATGTGAAAAAACATTATTCTCCCTAAACCAATTTAACATATTATTGAGGGATTAAATGATAATTTATATTATATTTTAATTAATAAACTAAGTCATAATTTTTCCACTTTTAGGGGGATGATTTTAATATTTATTCATTTTATTTTTATTTTATTCAAATAAAATTTTTCATTGTATTTACCTTTGAAAATTATGTTGATGCAATACATCATGAGTAAGGCCTCTATATTGAATAAGTGTTCAAAGAAAAGGAAAAGAATTAATTCCATATAAGTTATACATGATAAAAATAGGGATGGACTTGCAATACTCTATCTATACTGTCATCTACAAGTATTGAAATCTGAAAAGAACTAGAGAAACATCTTTTTAGTGGTTCTTATCAAAGAAATCCTACAAATTATAAGATCTTGGGTTGCCACTGGTGATTCCTTTATGGGGGTAGTAAAACCATATCTCCCACTTGGGGGGTTAAACCAAGATTTATCCCTTTTTATTTTCCCTTTTTATTTCTTTTTATATAATTATATTTTAATAAATTCCATATGTTTTCTTCCTAGTTTTTACTCATAGGTTTTTAATGGGATGAAATTATTAGATTAAATTAAGGATATAACCACTAATAATTAGGTAGTATCAATCCTTTTCCATTTTATAGTTTACTTCCTAAACAAAATTTCATGCAAAGATAATAAGATCATTTTTAAATCGAAAATTAGGTAGAAACAATTTAAGTGTTAGGGAGTAGTGCCAATATATTTAGTTTTTCATTTTTTTCTATTTTTAATTTTTAGAGTATTTTTTTGACTTTTGATCGTCACTAAATATTCATTATTATTTTTCACCATGAATTTTTTTTTAATATATTTGACTTTATTTTTAATGAAATGTATTTTAAAATTATTATTGATATGGAAAAAAATTCATATAATTTTATTTCTAAACATTTCAAGGTGTTTGAACAACTTTTGAGATCCATACCCATGAAAAACTGACACAGATGTTTTTTTAGTCTTAAAAGTTATTTTATACTTTTTTTGACATATCCTTTAAAATCACCTCAATTTCTTATGATAAACATGAAACTTTTGTGATAAAGGTAATTTGTTATTATTTTGATTTCAAGGATTTGGAGTATATTAAATGTTTTTCATATGATTGATTCATTTCTCTAGCAAGCTTGCATTTTTAACTTGAGACTCATCATTTAACTCAATCCTTATTATCCCTTAGAGTATATGAATTTTATCATAGGTTTAAGACACATAATAAGATGATTTATCCCTACCTAACTTCACTCTTAATATATTTACATGTTTATTTCAAGTTTGAGTGTGGGGGAGGGGTATTTCATGTGAGTATTATAGTGAATCTTCTAATTGTTGTGTGTGTGGGGTGTGTGACACTATTCAAAAAAATTATAGGAATGGGAGGAAGTCTATTTTATCATTTTACTTCATTTATTCTATTATTTTTCTCCAAAAAATGAAAAAAAAGATAAAATATATAAAAAATAAAGAAGAAATTGAATTATTCACTGTGATTAATTACTTGACTCATGAGCATCTCAAAAGTCAAGGGCATGATTTGTAATTACTTTACAACATTCCTTATCATCTCATCTTCAAATAAAAAGTGAAAAAAAAATATAATTAGTATGAAATAATTCATTAATTTTATATATTGACTCATGTCCCATGACATTTAAAAAGGGGTGTGGTGGCTTATATTTTTTAGGAAAATTGAGTGAGGTTTATATACTATGTTTTCACTTGAATATTCATTTAATTGTACTTAAGAGTTTTAACATCCACTTACTGACCTTTGAATTTTAAATTCTTCCACCCAATAACCCTAATTAACCAAGAATCATATGGAAAAATAACTAATGATTTAAAACAATTATATGTCTCATGATGTGTAGGAATGATAGTTTTCACAAGCCTATAGTGATACATGAATTTTTTAAGTGTGAGTATAAATCTAGATTAAATTTCTCATGAGGGAAGACTCAAATGAATTTCATTATGAGGAGGATAGTGGTTGTTTTTTACATATATTTTTGAGGTTGAAAATTTTTAAATCAAGGATTAGACAATGGAGGAATATTTTTTCCCATGAACAAGTAATGAAAAAATTCTATTTTAGAAGAGATCTCATAACTTCTCTTGTTATTGATTATTTCTTGGAGTTGATATGAATAATGGATGATTTCTCAAGAGTGAAATGTTTAAGTGTGGGGGAATTGACAATTATAATATTTTCATAAATTTTACTTTTTATTTTAATGGTTTAATTATCCAATATTGTGTTTTAGGTGTTGATTTAATATGAAGTTTTAATTAGAGCGTGAATTTAGAAATTGCATGGAAATTAAACTTTTACCTATTAAAATGCACACCAATATTTTATCTTAAAATATTATATGTATTGAATATTAATTTGAATTTTTTAAAAAAAATTAAGCATATTAAGATACATATTTTCATTAAAGATCAAGATGTGTATCACAGTTTTTCCTATAGATAATGGACTATGAATTTAATGTTGGACTAGATTCATAAATTTAGATATCACTTCAATATTCGGACCATAACTTTAACATACCTAATTGGATTGGGATGAAATTTTTACAAAAGATAGAGTAATCTAAACCAAATATTTCATTTATAGTCACATCTAGTTCGATCATTTGATTGGATATATATATGGTATATGTTAGGTCCAAAAGAGGCCTAGATACCCTGAGAGGAGATGAATTAGGGTATGGATTTTATTTTTTAAATTCTTCCTACCCCAATATATCTTAACCTATTTATTATAAGGGTCACTTTATTTTCAATTAAATGTTAATGTTGATCTTATTATTTCCTTGTTTATCTGATGATTATGCTATTAATGTAATATAGGAAAGAAAGCACAAGGATGTAGCGATTTTTACTTGGTTAACCCTCAATGGGATACATCCAAGGAGAATACAATAGCGATATTCTAATTGTACCAAATTCACTAAGGCTCACTTCTAATAATGATGTTCATGCTAGATCACTTATATGCCCAGGCTCAGTTCCTTTACAAGGTTTAGGGTTTTCTTACTACATTCTCAAGGGTCACTCTATATGTCTCTTCCTCTAGCTCACTTCTAATGGGAAGGATCACTGTCATCCTCTTCCTTTGATCACTACTCTTGGAAGGGATCCACTCACAGTTTATGGACTTACAGGTTAAACACAGTTTATAGACATGTTGGTCCCTTCATTATCTCTAATGAATATATCATCAGTTATATATGGATGCTCAATCTAATTCCCATTTTCATCCACTTATGAGTATCAATTTACCAAAAAATACTACAAAATACCTTTTAAAACACTTTCATAAAGTACAATTCCTTTGCAAAGCTCCCAATTTTACGAAGCTCAAATAGCCTTCACGACACTCCTACGTTTTCGCAATGCTTGCTTAACCTTCGTGAAGAAACCCTTATTCACTTAGCTCAACTAGCCTTTTTGAAGCTCCTTCCTTTCATGAAGATTACTTATCTTTTTATAATTCCATTATTTTCGCAATGTTCAGAACATTCGGTTGGCATTTATAGCCTTTACAATATTCTTCACATATCACATTCGCAAACCACCCTTCTCAACCAACCTTTGTGACCACCCTTCATGATCCTTCTTTGAGATTCTAGAGCCTTAATATCTTCATTATGTCTCACTACCCTTATTAAGGGGGGAGAGGCCTATTTATAGGTGTTACCACTGATTCTAGAACCATCCAGCCATATCATCACCATTTCACGAATCTCTCTAATTTCCTTCATGGTGCTCCCTATTTCATAAAGCTCCATAAAAATTTCCCATTTGTGATGATCATTGTAATTTTGGAGAGTTCCATCAAAAATATTCATGGTTTTCACAAATCCTGTTCATAACCATGGATACCACCATCATAAACCTTCATATCTTCACAAACCACCCTTCGTGAAAACCAATTCTTCGCAAAACTCATGCCTTTACAATATTATGACTTGGCCTTCATGGAAATCCACATTTTTCAATTATTTTTGTAATCGTAGAGATAAATGTCAAAAACATTTGTTCCTTCAAGAACCACCCATCACAAAAAGCTAGTCTTTGTGACATTTATTCCTTTGCCATATTTTTACTAGGCCTTCAAAAAAATCCACTTTTCACAATGATTATCAAAATTGTGAAGATCACCGTCATAATTATTTGATCCTTAGAGAAACACAACATGCAAAACACATCATTAAAAATTAAATCCTTTAATATATTTTGTAGATATCTTCAATAAAATACACTTTTCACGATGCTTGTCTAAACTCCAAATTCTGGACCTCAAAAATTTGGCAAACACTTGGAAATGGCATCACCTTGTGTATGAAATTTTTTGTACCACTTCTAGGGAATACATTCCTTATTCTTTGATCTTTTTAAACATATAATTTAAATAATCTCTCTGAACTCCATAACATACCTTCTAAACCCTCTTTATAAAATAACAAAATCAACCCAAAAATGATGCAATGTTACCTTGAAGGATTTCTTCCCAACAATCAACCCTTTTGGGTTTGATGACAACTCTTTCATAATTTGATACCTAATTGAAGCTTCTTCCGTCATTTTCCAACATTTTCTTCATGAGATTTGGATAGTGATCAAAGATTTACTCAAAAAATACTCTAATCCCATATGAGCATTGCTCAGTATAAGAAACAAACGTATAATGAAAATTCCATCTATAAATCACTTCATCCCATTCCAAAACCACTCTTATACTTGAATCACTATCGTCATGTCATGGTATATATCCATTGATTAGTCACTTCTATAATCATCAGATTTAGTTCTCCTCCTACATCACAACTTCCCCTAACAAATTAATCTCAACTTCAACTCCCCCTATCTCAGTGCTCTTCCTAACAGCTTATCCTTATGTCTTAAACAAGAAATTTTCTCCCTTTTGACATCCAAAATATCTCCCCCTTTATCGAAGAACCCGAAGATCACTCTTTTTAGGTCTGAAACTGGGTAAAGAACACATATTAGCACATTATAGAAAAACACTCTCTACCTCGGGGAGGGTTCCCACATACATGCTTTTTTAGGTGTGGGGAGTCCACTGAACTCACATAGCTAGTAAATGCCTCTCAAACACTTCTTTGGTTATGGCCTTTTTCATAATGTCTGCAGCCTATATATATGTAGGCATGTACTCCAACTTCACAATCCCTTACTACACCTTCTTCTTGATAAAATGATACTTTATTTCAATGTTCTTTTTTCTTTAGTGATGGAATATATTTTTTCTAATATTTATAGAACTTGAATTATTTCAATGGATTACAATTAAATACTTCACTTCACCTACCATATCATCGAGTTAGTACTTCATCCAACTGTGTTCATGCTTGAGTGGATAAAACATATTCAACTTCTATGGTGCTTAATGAAATTCAATCATGCTTCTTTTTTAGCCAAGAAATACACAATACATCAAGATAGAAAGAACCTCCTGACATTTATTTCCCTTCATCTATTAAACCAGCCCAATTTTCATCTGTATATCCCAATAGCTCTAAATGATATTTTTCACTATATCTCAAATTGAAATCCATAGTGCACTTGATATACCAAAGTATTATTTTCATATAAATCATATGTCTTTCCTTGGGATTACTTTAATATTGTGCTTCTTGACACATGGAAAAAAATATGATCCTCCCACTATTAAGTACTATAGACTTCCAATGATCATCCTATATTCTTTGACATTAACCAATTTTCCATCCGTATACCAAGATAGTTCTATCTTGGTAGCTACCAAAGTCTTCATCTCCTTGGAATTTGCAATTCCAACTTTTTTTAAAACTTCTTTGGCATATATATATTGAGAAATTAATGTACCATTATTTCCTTGTGCCACTAGCACCATCATCCTTTGATTACCGTCATTTTTTAAATATAGATTGTAATCAACTCCACCATGCTGAAAATTGAGCTTTTTCAAAAACTGATCTATCTATGAATACCATGATATTGGGGATTGATTCATACTGTTTAAAGCATTCTTTAGCCAAGAAAATATTTTCTCATCTTCATGAATGAGAAAATAATCTGGATGATCAATATAAACCTTTTCTTCCTAAACCCCATTCAAAAATGAAGACTTGGCATATATCTAGAAAACTTGAAACTTCTATTTCACTATAATGGCCAAGAATAATCTGATTGTATCCAGCATTTCAACAGGTGACACTACTGGAAACCTGGGTTTTCCCAACGCTCCTATAATAATGGTTCATCAAAATATTGGTATAGGAGGCCTTTACCAATGGTTTCATAAAATTGTTGGTAAAGGAAGACAAGGTGATGAGTTCCCAACAGTTTTATGAAAACCGTTGGTAAATAATTCCATTTTCCAATGGTTTCACAAAACCCGTTGGAAAAGGTTGGGAAATGTTTCCCTTTACCAATGGTTTAGACAAACTGTTGGGAAAATATACCTAGATTTAGACCAAATCGGGCAGTACTGCATGCATTCGGTTGTTCTCTCTAATTTCAGAATCCCCTCTCCCCCAATTTGCAGAATCCCCACACGCGCCCTACTCCATCAAATGAGATGCTCCCCAACCAGATTAGAAGTACAAATCTTCATGTATTATTGCTCATTTTCCACTTATCTTGAATATTTATCCATTTATGAAGGTGGAAACCCTAAATTTGGTGTAAAAAACTTATCATTTTTAATTGAGGATTTGGTTTTTTTATTAGTGATTAGGTGTATGAGGCATTCCCCTTACTATTATGGGTGGTTTTAATCAAAAGTTATGATGTTTATACCATTAATTATGTTTTTGTCTCTATTTAATCTCATTTTTCCCTAACTTAACATTAAATTCTATATCACATTTATTTTATGTTTTTTTAATTTTCAGTTGAGTTATTTGTGGTTGATGATTGTCCCATGATAGTTGTTTTCATTTGTTTGGCGTGGAAATTGGGCATTTAATGTGACTTTTCAAATGTAGGGGCCTTGAGAATACTCCAAATATTTGTTAAAAATGATCAGAGGTATTTTATTATTTGAAATGGATTTCAAAATATATTTCAGAAATGTTTTAATCTTGAGGAAAGTGTTTTACAAAAATGAGAATTTTTTAATAAGGCTTGTGTAATGTAATTTATTATAGAACACTTTTTATGTGACTATGTTTGGTATTTAGTAACACATGAGATAAATGGTGTGTGAGAATGTGTTGTGAAAGAGATTCCATGGTCGGTTCAAGATTATATTTACGTTTTGAGACTATTAATGAGGTGTTGTAAAGATATTTTGAGATATTTACCTTATGTTTATTGGTGAAAACTTGGAGCTATAGTGGTGGTTCATGATTAAGACATATAATTACTACTAAAAATTTGGATAAACCATGCATAGTAGTTAATTCTTGAAATTATTGATGTTTTTAGTCCTTTTTTATTTGGAGTTTCTTTTGATGTTGATGTTTCTTATTGATAACTGTGATGGGAATTTATTTTAGTTTCTAAATCAGCTGAGACTCCCCCAGCATGCATAGTGTATGCAACCTCTACCCTTATTTAATCATTCTGTTTACACAGCCTATGAAACCTCTACCCTCATTTAATCAGTGAACTCAAGTCATTAATTCAAGCCTTCATTCTCACTAGCATGTAAGAAATTGAATGATGTATACCCATCCTCACGTGATTTCTTACCTTGGACAGTGTCCAACTTATAGAATACGAGCTTTCGAATTCATCAGTTAACCAGGATCATATATTCCATTTCCCCCAAGATGACTATACTAAAATAACTTTAAGGTCAATTAAATATGGTTCTCGTTGTACGTTGTATATTAGGTGTCCTTCTTGGCCAATACTCACTTTTATGAGGGCGGGGTGCTTTTCACTAGCCATGCTAGAATGTGTAGACATCAATAAAAATGTTAGATAAGTGACAATTTTAATTCAGTAATGTTGTTATCATTTACATACTTTATTATTAATATCAAATTTAAAAATAAATGTTTTTTGTCTATACTTTATGAAATTAAATCTTTTTACAAGCCATGAACAATCTATTAGTGCAGAATCCTAAATTTATTCAACCATGGGGTGCGCTTGACTTGGGTAAGTAAATGGGTAATGAAAGGTATGGCCATAGAGGTGCCATTAATGAGTTATTGAACATGAGTGAATGATTTGGGATGCCTATAACACAAAATAGTACCTGAGGCATGTGACTATTATAGAACAAATGAAAATGAATATAAATAAATTTAAATTTAAATTTTGAGTACTTGTTCTTTACATTGTTTTAATAGTTCACTACATCGACTAGAAACTTCTTCCTTTATCGTTTAGTTCTTGGGTTACACATTAGTTTCCTTTTTCTAATTAATTACATATTTGTTTTCAAAAGTAGGAAATACAGCCAATTGAATAGAGACAAAGGAAAAAAAATTATGGAGAACAATCGTCGAATGGCGGAGATGGGCATTCTACCATTAGTGCCTGTAGTGAGTAATTTATTTAAAATATATATATTTAAAAATATATAATGTCATGTGATTAATGTTTCTGTAAACATTTTTGTAGGATCCACCTATACGTCGACAGTTATTCGACGAGGAGCCTAGTACTGGTCCAAGTACTCAGGCCGGTGGTACGAGGGGGGTTCGTACCAGAGGTAAAGGAGCTGCTTTGCATACCTGACTAGACCCTGACCCTCCCACTGACATGTCATCCTTCCTAAATTCTGATCCCAGTGTTTAATTAGGGACACAAGGGATATTTAGCCCTCCTATGTTTTCGCCACCTTTTTCATCTTCTATGACAACCCTACTTTTATTACAAACTTAAACATGAATTATTACAAAAAACTTCACTTGATACAACAAAGAAGATTGAGAGGTTTAGTGTCTTTGGAGCTTAGGATCATTACATAAAAACTTAAAACATT
Organism: Viscum album; assembly: GCA_963277665.1. NCBI lineage: Eukaryota > Viridiplantae > Streptophyta > Magnoliopsida > Santalales > Viscaceae > Viscum > Viscum album. The sequence continues at coordinate 1,316,175,391 of OY728128.1, read as the reverse complement.
AAATACAACATCTTTATTGAAAACATCCTTTACATGACCACTATATTCCCTCGTACATAGCATTGCATGGGATAACCTGAGGACATCTATAAAAAAAGGGTGAGCTATAAAGCCCAGTAAGGGAATACACATGGAATAACATGAGGAGAAAAATACATGTTAGACATTAGGCATATCAATAGAGAACAAGATAAACATGAACATAAAGTCATGATAAATCATTATAATCATAACATGGAAATGTGGCAACAACACTTAACATGGAATTAGCATGAGCCAAGGCTCATTGCACATATATCATGAGTAAATCCTCATTGCACATGAAGCACGAGTAAACCCTCGTTGCACTTGAATTAGCATGAGTCAACACTCATTGCACATGACTTATTATGATATTATACTTTACCCAATGCATTGGAGCTCTATAAGGGCGCACCCTTCTTAAAAATTTCATTTCATGCATATGTGTGCCACATGGATCATAAAACATGGATTCATTAAACATAATAATTTATTCCACGGTAAAGGAATGTGGAATTCATACATGAAACTTTATAATCAATAAGTAAATGTGCATAAATTTAAATACCCTTGATGGGTAAATGGGCATGGTATTCACTACGCAAAGGCATTGGCTTAGAATATCGGTGCAATTTCGGCAACATAAAGGCGTGACATAAGAATTCATAAAAAATGGTTGATGAGAGAGAAAGGGGTGTCTCATAATATTTACATGAAATGGACAGTAAGGGGGGTCATATAGATACATTTCCAAACAATTTTAATGGAATTTAGATTCATGATACAAAAGTATTGCTTGAATGTAAATGAAGAGAGAGAAGTTCCTTTCAGAATTTCGGCATAGTAATGGGTGTACATGGAAGGCTTTTAATGAGAGAGAAAGGGGTCTCCAATCATTCAAAAATAAATAGGGCAGTATGAGGGAGGGTCAAAACCATACCCCGACATTCATAATTGAAATTAAAAGGGCCAAACAACTTAAAGAAAAATTGGACAAAAATGAGAAAGGAATAAAAAAAACCCTTACTTGGAAGTGTGTTTCCAAAGGCTTGAGAGAGGCTAGAGAGAGGCTTGTGAGAGGCTTCTTGGGAGATTGGGGCACCTTGGGAGGATTCTATAGAGAGTAGGGAAGAGGTTGGACGAACTCCAATGGCTTTTAGTGAGGAGGAAGTGGGAGCTTGGGTGGGTTTATATAGGAAAGGTGAGGGAATTCTTTATTATTGAGGTTTGGGTCCCCTTACATTAAATTAATCCAAACCACAAACCATCCCATGGTTTTTGCCCATGGTTTTTGGAAAAGGGAATAGGAAAACAATATTTTATAAGGACAAAGTCTGAACTTCTTAAAATAATAGGATTGCTTATGTGGAGGTGAGTCACACTCCCTTGGAAAACAATTTAAAAAGACAAGGTGTTTAATAAGTCTTGAAGGCTCCATTAATGCTTTGAAAAGTAATTCAAACAAACCCAAAATCACATTATTTTAATGTTAAAACATATATTGGCCGAACATAAAGCTTTTAGTGTTTTATTACCTCACTATTGGGTCATTATGATGTCATAAAACACATTATATATTTAAACGGTATTTAATTTTTACCCAAAAATTTGACTGTCTCAAAAAATTATGAAAAATTCACCGTTGGATAATTTTGACGTCCTGATTCCAGAAATAACATTTATTTTATTTAAATAATTTTCTAAATATTTTAATTTTTACTTTTAAAATTAAAACCGATATTTATAAAAAATTCACGGGTTTTGACAAAAATGTCTTTCAAACCTTAATAAAAAATTACAATTGCATTCATAAAATTATAAGATCATCTATATATAATAAAATTAATTTAATAATAATAATAATAATATTTTATTAAATTATTATTTAATTCAAAAATTCCTTAATTTAATAAAACAGAATTCTTAATTAAATAATAACTAAAAAACTGTTTGTACTTTAAAAACTATTTAAAAAGTATCAATAATGACAAGAAAGTATATTCATTATTATATTCAAAAAAATAATTTACATGAACATAGTAATATCGATTTGTTACATAACCCCTTAAAACAGCCGCATAAGACCTAAGCGTAAGGTGTGCGATGGTGACAGACTCTTAGGGTGGCTCGGATAACATCGCTCGAGTGTTAATTTCTATCAACTTCCACTTTTCCCATAGATGGTCTCGTTCGAGCTTGACATGATGAATCTCAACTTGGGCTTGGTCAAGAGCGAAGCCCAAGGACGCCACCTCTTTTCCGAGCTCCGACAAATGGGATTCGTATGGAGAAATTCTACTATATGAGGCCATCACTTCTTTCGTCTGAGTAAATTGGATTTGTTAAAGCCCTATATTTTTACTAATCATTTGATAACTGTTCAATGGATATATTGGTAATGGTCAAGATTCTTAATATAAAACCAAAGAAGTTGACATCTTATAAAAAAAATTTGTATAAAGAGACATTTAACTAGATCAAGAGGGATTTTTCATTAATGAAACTTTGGGTCGTTACAATATTCCCCCCTTAAGAAATTTCGCCCTCGAAATTTTCCTTTTCCCACACTAAAAAAAATGTGGGTAACTCAACTTCATCATTTCCTCTGATTCCCAAGTCGCTTCTACAAACTTGTGGTTTCGCCACAACACCTTGATGAGGGGCATTGTCTTATTTCGTAGAACTTTTTCTCTACGATCTAATATCTTCACTGGTTTCTCCTCATAAGAAATATCATCCTCCAACTGTACCACCTCAGAAGAGAGTGCATGTGAAGGGTCTGGTATGTACTTCCTTAAGAGGGATACATGAAAGACATCTGATACTTTATCCATGGTAGGTGGAAGTGCTAGTCGATAGGCCACAACCCCAACACGATCAAGAATCTCGAAGGGGCCGATGTACCTTGGACCTAACTTCCCTTTCTTTCCAAACCTCATGACCTTCTACCACGGAGATATGCGTAGAAAAACCATGTCTCCATCTTTAAACTCCAGGTCTCGTCGACAATTATCTGCATAACTCTTCTATCAACTCTGGGCTACTTTGATATACTGCTGAATGGTTTTCACCTTCTCCACCATTTCCTCGACCATTTCTGGTCCAAGCAGCTTATTTTCACCGACCTCGTCCCAACATGTCGGTGTTCTTCACCTTTTCCCATACATGGCTTCATATGGTTCCATTTGGATGCTTGAGTGGAAACTATTGTTATAAGATCACACAACCAAGGAAATATGTTGATCCCATCCTCCATTAAAGTCCATTGAGCACACTCTCAACATGTCCTCAAGTGTTTGGATAGTCCGCTCGGATTGGCCATCAGTTTGAGGATGATAGGTCGTACTGAAGTTCAGTTCAGTATTCAGAGCATATTGAAGACTCTTCCAAAACTTAGAGGTGAATCTTGGATCTCATTCAGACACAATAGATAGTGGTACTCCATTCCGCCTTAACACTTCCCTGATATATATTCGTTCTATTTGATCCATTGAGAAATCCTCCCGAATAGCAATGAAGTGTGCAGTCTTTGTAAGACGATCCACAACAACCCAGATTGCATTGTTGCCCTTGTATGTCCTTAGAAGTCTGGTGACAAAGTCCATAGTGATGTTCTCCCATTTCCATTCTGGTATGGGCAATGGTTGCATCATCCCCTTATACTTCTACCTCTCTTCCTTTACTTTCTGACACACCAGGCACTTTGATGTATATTCAATGATCTCCTTCTTCATATTATCCCACCAAAATTTTTCTCGGAGATCTTGATACATCTTTGTGCTCTTTGGGTGAATCGGGAAATTTGAACTATGTGCATCATCCAAATGCTCCTTCTTCAGCTCCGGACTTGATGGAACACATAGTCTTTTCCAAAACCGCACAATTCCTTCTTCATTAACATTAAACACTGAGGATTTCCCTTTTTCGATAGCTTCTACTTTTTCCTGAATTCCCACATCATCCTTTTGAGAATCCTTTAACCTTTCCAAAAGAGACGGTTGAGCAATCATTTGTGAAAGGATTGATTATGTTCCCTTCTTTATGATTCCCATGTCCATCTTCATCAAGTATAAGAAGATTGGATCCTTCTCAATTCTCATCATTGATAGAATCGTTGGGTCATTTCTACTTAGGGAATCTGCCACCTTGTTTGCCTTCCTAGGGTGGTAATGGTTTGAATAGTCATAATCATTGATGAGCTCTATCCATCTTCTTTGGTGCATATTAAGCTCTTTCTATGTGAATATATATTTAAGACTCTTATGATTAGTATATATCTCACATTTCTCTCCATATAGATAATGCCGCCATATTTTCAAGGCAAACATCACAGCCGCCAACTCCAGATCATGTGTCAGATAGTTTCTCTCATGGATTTTCAACTGCCTTGAGGCATAAGATATCACTTTATCATTCTGCATCAGCACACAGCCTAAGCCCTTCTTTGAATCATCACTAAATACCACAAAAAGTTCACCACTTGTGGGTAAAGTGAGCACGGGTGCAGTGATAAGCCTCCTTTTCAACTCCTTGAAGATTTATTTGCATTCATCACTCCAAGAAAACTTTACTCCCTTTCAAGTTAGCTTGGTAAGACAGTCGGACAATCGTGAGAAATTTCTCATAAATTGTCGATAATATCCAGCTAACCCCAAAAAGCTACGGATATCCATTACCGATGTTGGCCTCGGCCATCCCTCAATTGCATCTGTTTTGGAGGGATCCACAGATATCCCATTGCTTGTGATGATATGGCCTAATAATGAGACTTCCTTCAACCAGAACTCACACTTTATGTACTTTTCATAGAGATTTTCCTTGCGCAAAGTCTCTAGTATAGTTATTAAATTCTCCTCATGATCCTCCTTGGTTTTCGAGTATATTATAATATCATCTATAAAGACTACCACAAATTTTTCTAGGTAATCTCTAAAGGCTCTATTCATCAAATCCATGAAGATTTCTGGAGCATTTGTGAGTCCGAAAGGCATTACAAAGAATTCATAGTGCCTGTATCTTGTACGAAAAGAATTCTTGGGGACATATTCCTTCTTCACCCTTACTTGATAATATCCCGACCGCAAATCTACCTTGGAGAAGTATTGTGCTCCACGCAGCTGATCAAACAATTCATCGATCCGTGGCAGAGGATACTTGTTCTTTATCATGATTTTGTTAAGTTCATGATAAACTATGCAAAGCTGCATTGACCCATCCTTCTTCTTGATGAAGAGGACTGGTGCACCCCATGGTGAAGCTCTTGGGCGTATAAACCCTTTATCCAGATTCTCCTCTAGTTGTTTCTTCAGCTCTTCAAGTTCCACAACATCCATTCTATATGGAGTCACGGATATTGGTAGCGCCCCTGGTATAAGTTCAATTGAGAATTCAACATCTCTTCTAGGAGGAAGACAGGGAAGTTCCTCGGGAAACACATCAGCGAATTCCCTCACAATAGGCATTTCTTCAAAGATCGTTTCTTCCTTGGACTCAATCATCTGAGCCAGATACATGTGCTCATAGGTTAGTAATATCCATGCTTGAGATGATGGAGCTAAAGTAGATTCATCTTCCTCCTTACAATTTTAAAGAATCAGGGGTCGATTCTCCATATGGAGTGTTATTTCCCTCTCCCGACAATTTATGTTGGCTCTATATAAGGAAAGTCAATCCATGCCAATAATTGCATCAAATTCCAATAGAGGGAGTATGATGAGGTTCATCGAGAAATTCAATCCACAGATTACAATAGGGGAGGACTTAAATTCATGGGATGCAATGATTTCCCCATTTTTCGTACTCAACGAAATCTTCACTTCCATGATTTGTGGTGGTGCTAGTATTTTTCTACTAAACTTTTGAGATATAAAAGAATGCGTAGAAACTGAATCAAAAAGTACATTCGCTATTATTTAATTAATAACTAGCGTACATGTCAACACTTCATTTTTGGGGTTCACTTTGGCAGAAGTGATGGAAAAAGATCTTCCTTGCTGCCTTGGAGGTTGTTGGTTTCCTCAAAAAACCCTTGGATTCGGGAACTGATTTGCAAGATGCCCCGATTCTTTGCATTTGTATCAATGAACAATGCGTTGAGGTTCGAATGGAGCATTCCTCTCCTCTATCATAGTCGCGGGTCTTTCTTGCCGACAGTTAACAGCTAGGGGCCCTTATCTTCCACACCTAAAGCATTTCCTCATCCCCTTGAGGCAATTTTCAGGGTGCTTCTTTCCACACTTTTGGCAAGTGGGGTGCTGGATCTTCTTAGCACCGTTGGATTTATCCATCAGACTGCTAGCATTGAACTCCACCTTACGCTTCTTGTCCCCATGATACCCTTGTGATTCCATGATCTCTATTTCAACCTTGAGGGCGCATCAGACAATTTCCTCATAGCTGTCGAAGTCACGGATCTCTAATGCTTTCCGCAGTCTAGGCTTCAGCCCACCAAAGAAATAGTCAACCTTGCATTCAAGGGTAACGACAAAGCCAGAAGCATATCATGCAAGCCTTGTAAAGTTTTCCTCATACACTCCAATAGATTTTCCTTATTTTTTCTTGAGGGAAAGGAAGTCCCTTTCCATATTAAGCCGGAGGGTGCGTGGAAAATATTTATCGAAAAAAATCTTCTGGAAATCCTTTCATTCCAATGCCTCGATCTCCTCCTCAGGCTTTGTATGTTTGATAAACGTCCACCATTGATCAGCTTCACCCTCCATATGATAAGCCTCTAGGAGAACCTTCTCTTGTCCATAACATTGAAGGATAGAGAAGATCTTTTCAATGGAGTGGATCCATTATTCAGCGATCATGGGATCGGATGATCCAGTAAAAGTAGGAGACCTTTGTCTCATGAAGCTCTCGATAGCGACTTGTTCCTTCTTAGGGGGGTTTGGACATTCCTCTTGACCCGAGATTCTATTCAAAGCTTGAGTAAGCTAAGAGAGAAGCGTGGAAAAGTTCATGATTCCTGCTCCCATTGGATTGGGCATCTCATTAGTACAGTCATCACACTGATCTTCACACCGGTTGTTATCCTGAGTCCTCCTATTACCAGCCATTGGCTGGAATAAAAGGAAAGTTAGGGGTAACACATAAAGGGTAATCCAAAAACAAAATTTGATTACTTATAAGTAAACTTTTATTTCCTTAACTCATGATTCTATAGGATTCAATCTAGGATTTTCATCATCTACTTTCTGACATATATTTTTAGGGGCATTTTTTTATTGCCTTAATAAGGGTTCATACTAAGCTTGTGAATTTATCAAAACATATCCCTCGGGAGTGTCGTAACCAAGAGTGCAGCAAGGCCCGTTGTCGTGCACCAGTTCCCATTTGAGTCTAGCTCAAAGCGGTGTTTTCGAGTTTTACCCCTAGGATACATCTGTTCCAGAGCCGCCTCTACCTGCTCGTATCCAAAGAGGGATGTATTTGTTTGATAAACCACTTACTCAGTACGGACCAAAACTTAGGAGTTTTTTTACTATTCTTAGTATTGTCTCTAAGTCTTTACTAGGGTTTTCTAATCCTAATCCCAAAAATAACTAAACCTATCCTATGATACCAACTATGACAACCCTGCTTTTATTACAAACTTAAACATGAATTATTACATAAAAATTCACTTGATACAACAAAGAAGATCGAGCGGTTTAGTGTCTTTGGGGATTAGGATCATTACATAAAAACTTAAAACATGAAATACAACATCTTTATTGAAATCTTCCTTTACATGACCAGTACATTCCCTCATACTTAGCATTTCATGGGATAACCTGAGGACATGCATAAGAAAAGGGTGAGCTATAAAGCCCAGTAAGGGAATACACATGGAATAACATGAGGAGTATAATACATGTTAGACATTAGGAATATCAATAGAGCACAAGAGAAACATGAACTTAAAGGCATGATAAATAATGATAATCATAACATGGAAATGTGGCAACAACACTTAACATGGAATTTTCATGAGCCAAGGCTCATTGCACATAGAGCATGAGTAAATCCTCATTGCACATGAAGCACGAGTAAACCCTCGTTGAACTTGAATTAGCATGATTAAACACTAATTTCATATGACTTATCATGATACTATACTTTACCCAATCCATTGGAGCTCTATAAGGGTGCACCCTTCTTAAACATTTCATTTCATGCATAAGTGTGCCACATGGATCATAAAACATGGATTCATTAAAAATAATCATTTATTCCATGGTAAAGGAATGTGGAATTCATACATGAAACTTTATAATCAATAAGTAAATGTTCATAAAGGTGAATACCCTTGATGGATAAATGGACATGGTATTCACTACACAAAGGCATTGGCTTGGAAAATCGCTACAATTTCGGCAGCGTAACGTCGTGACATAAGAATTCATAAAAAATTGTTGATGAGAGAGAAAGGGGTGTCTCATCATATTTATATGAAATGGATAGTAAGGGGGGTTATATAGATACATTTACAAACAATTTTAATGTAATTTAGATTCATGATACAAAAGTATTTCTTGAATGTAAATGAAGAGAGAGAAGTTCCTTTCGGAATTTCGGCATTGTAACAGGTGTACACGAGAGGCATTTAATGAGAGATAAAGGGGTCTCCCATCATTAAAACATAAATAGGGAAGTATGAGGGAGGTTAGAAACCATACACAAACATTCATAATTGAAATTAAAAGGGAAAAACAACTTAAATAAAAATCAACAAAAATGAGAAAGGAAGAAAAAAACCCTTACTTGGAAGTGTGTTTCCAAAGGCTTGAGAGAGGCTTGAGGGAGGCTTTAGAGAGGCTTTTTGGGAGCATGGGGCACCTTGGGAGGATTCTATAGCAAGTAGGGAAGATTTTGGACGAACTCAAAAGGCTTTGGGTGAGGAGGAAGTGGGAGCTTGGGTGGGTTTATATAGGAAAGGTGAAAGAATTCTTTATTATTTAGGTTTGGGACCCCTTATATTAAATTAATCCAAACCACAAACCATCCCCTGGTTTTTGCCCATGGTTTTTGGAAAAGGGAATATGAAAACAATATTTTATGAGGCCCAAGTTTTAAATTCTTAAAATAATAGGGTTGCTTATGTGGAGGTGAGTCACACTCCCACGGAAAACAATTTAAAAAGACAAGGTGTTTAATAAGTCTTGAAGGATCCATTAATGCTTTGAAAAGTAAGTAAAACAAACCCAAAATCACATTATTTTAATGTAAAAACATATATTGTCCGAACATAAAGCTTATAGTATTTTATTACCACACAATTGGGTCATTATGATGTCATAAAACACATTATATATTTAAACGGTATTTAATTTTTACCCAAAAATTTGACTATCTCAGAAAATTATGAAAAATTCACTGTTGGATAATTTTGACATCCTGATTACAGAAATAACATTTATTTTATCTAAATAATTTTCTAAATATGCTAATTTTCACTTTTAAAATAAAAACCAACATTTTTTGAAAATTCATGGGTTTTGACAAAAATGGATTTCAAACCATAATAAAAAATTATAATTGCATTCATAAAATTATAAGATCATTTATATATAATAAAATTAATTTAATAATAATAATAATAATAATTTATTAAAATATTATTTAATTCAAAAATTTATTAATTTAATAAAATAAATTTCTTAATTAAATAATAACTAAAAACACTATTTGTACTTTAAAAACTATTTACAAAGTATCAATAATGGAAAGAAATTATATTCATTATTAGATTCAAAAAATAATAATGTACATGAACATAGTACTATCAATTTTTTACATAACCCCTTAAAATAGCCGCATAAGACCTAATGGTAAGGTGTGCGATGGTGACAGACTCTTGGGGTGGCTCGGATAACATCGCTCGAGTGGTAATTTCTATCAACTTCCACTTTTCCCAAAGACGGTCTAGTTCGAGCTTGACATGATGAAGCTAAGCTTGGGGAGAGAAGCCCAAGGACACCACCTCTTTTACGAGCTCTGACAAATGGTCTTTGTATAGAGCAATTCTACTGGATGAGGTCATCGCTTCTTTCGTCTGAGTAAATTGGATTTATTAAATCCCTATATTTATACTAATCATGTGATCATTGTTCAATGACTATATTGGAAACGGTCAAAATTATTAACATAAAACCAAAGAATTTGACATCTTATAAAAACATTTTGCATAAAGAGACATTTAACTAGATTAAGAGGGATTTTTCATTAATGAAACATTGGGTCGTTACATCTTCTATCTCCAGTCATACAGATATCCCATATTCTTTTCCTTCTACTTATGTCTCTCTGAGCTTCTATATTCCATCATCTTTGACTCATGTTCCACTACAGGTTGTTCCATCATTTTCTGTGGATCCAGCGGCACTCAGCGATCAGACTGGCGCAGGTATATTTATAGAACCCTAACAAATTTTTATACCAATATTTATTTTCATTATAACATGTTTTGATAAAATATTTGTTTTCCTTTCATGACAGATACATATACTGACAGAAGGCGGGGGTGGGGGCGTACACGCATGCATGCGGTGTGGAACCACCGCACACAGGTAATGGTGGATTACAATGAAGACAACCAAATGGTTGAGAAAATAGGGTAGCAATGTCGGAGTTTTTTGGTGATGCTTGCCAAATACTCCGACATCATTCTCGTCAGCACGCTATCATAGAGACAGTTGCCACATGAGGTCAAGGATAGAGCTTGGGCAGAGATATGGGTAAAAAAATCTGTTGTATTTAATGCCATGAATTATTTTTGTATTTATATGAATTAAAATTATGGTTTCAGCTTCGATTTAATTTTCCTGATGGTGAGGGTGCACGACCGGCACATATAAAGGATTTAGGTAAGATTTGGAGAGCCTACAATCATTAGTTGTATATTGGCTGGCATGCTAGAGTTGGCACTGAGTTAGAGGCGGTACCAATCGTGAATGATTGTCCTATAGAGAAGTATCGGCAGATGATTACTCATTGGACAACTACTCAGTTTAAGGTATTAATTACATTTGAGGTATTTGAATAATAAATTTCTTGTTTTTCATTAATATTATCCTTTGAATTATCAAATTTTATTTAGGAATCATCTGGAAAAAAAACATTGATGCAAAAAAATACCTCCACACACTGGGACGTACTACGATGTCGGATCATGAGAGGAAGCAGGTATGACAATTGATTATAAGTTTTCTTTATGAATTATATTTTATTTTTTCCCTCAATTATTTAATTTTTTGCTAATGTTTTCATATAACTTTAGTTTTCTATGTCATTGTAGAGGCAAAAATAGAATATTGGAGGACGTGGGCCTCGAGCAAAACTATTTTGCTCGAGTAGACGGAAAAAGGATGGAAGTGTCATCAACGAACCGAATCAGTAGCAGATTTTAAGTTTTAATCGGTTTATTTTATATTTTAATATCTATTTTGTAACTTAATAATATATTTATATTTGTAACAGGCTGCTTTAGAGGCCCTCGATGCCCAAGAACCAGACAATTTTGGGCCAACTGATCACTTACATCAGGTGTTGGGAGAGGAACATTCTGGCAGAGTATGATACTGACATAGGATAGACCCAAAGAAGTATTGGCCCTCCTCAAGTACGAGTTTTAGTGCCACCGAGTTGCAGCAATTTAGGGCACAGTTAGAACAGGATGACAAAAGGGCCATAGAGACGGCTGAATAGTCTGCTAGGGAAAACAGTGCATTTATGAAATTTATTGAAGTTCTACGTCCAACACTTCCACCAGAGGCCATCCCATCTTTTGATGAATATATGTCGTCGATACGTTCTATATATGGTGCACCAGGTGGTAGTTCTAGTGGTTTTCAAGACGATGTTCATCCTGACGATGATGATGGTGAGGAGTTTGATGTAGAAGGGGAAGGAGAGGAGGAGGGAGAGGCAGAGCATGAGGGTGAGGCAGAGGGTGAGGGCGAGGAGGAGGGCGTTGGGGAGGGTGGGGACGATGATGAGGACAATGATGACCACTAGGATGAGGGTGATGATGATGTTGATGATAGTTCTGGTGATGTGGTACAAATTGATCCATTACATTTTTTACTAATATTACTTAGATTTGATGTTTAATCTATTCTAGTAGTTGGTTTTATCTAGACCTGTAGTATAGTATTGGAGTTGAGTTATTTTTATATATTATATGTTTTCATGGATGTTTATGTCTTTTAGTGGTTGTGGTGTTTCTTGAGCATGTTTGTAGAGTTTTGTGTGTTTGGAAACTCCCCGGATAGCCCCCGGAACCCCCCCCCCCCCCCCCTTGGACCCCGAACAACCCCCTGGACACCCCCAGACAACCCCCCGAACACCCCCCCCCCCACACCCTCCTCCTTGGTCCTTGGACAGCCCCCCAGACATCCCCCAGACAGCCCCTCCACCCTCCTCCCTGGACCCAGACTACCCCCCCCCCACCCTCCTCCCTGGACCCCCAGACAGCCACCCCCCACCCTCCTCCTTGATTTCACGTGCCTTTTTTTATTTCTCTAATCATGCAATGTTATTTAGGATTATTTCATTTTTGTATGTATTGAATTATATGAATGTCTTGGTAAGCTTATTAGCTCATGCTCATCAAATGCATGTGATGATATGATTTAAATTGAATACAAATCCTTGTTGTACATTCTCCATGTTATGTGAATTATGCCTTGTTTGATTTGGTTTACTTGTAAATTATTAGGATAAGAATGGGTTACATGTTAAGGACTCATGGAAGGACTCTTCATGCTCAGGTAATTTAGACTTTCAATTCTAGGATGAATGCTTTGGATTCTATGTGAGGGCTATCAGGATGGTTTCTATTACACATGAGTGATATTGGTTCCTTGAAGATAAACCGAGGACATGTCTATTTTTCAAGATGGTAATAGCATGCCTCAGGTGATACCTGGTACCGTATGTGAGATACTTTTCAAGAAAGGCCGCCTAAATCTGAGGCGTGGTGTAGCTGACACCACTCAAAGTGACGTGTACGGGTCAACCCCGTCTAAATCTGAGGCATGGTGTGGCCGGGATTTTATGTGAAAACCACAAATGACATACGAAAAACTGAACAAATGCATTTGGAATGTGTTTATGCTTTAAGAAAACGATCCATGGGTCATATGTTATGTGTACGAGTCAACCCCACCTCAATCCGAGGCATGGTGTGGCCAGGATCACTCTAAGTGTCTTTGTTTTGTTTAAAATGGACAACATTTTAAGTACGTATGGGAAACCGACCAAACTCATTCGGATTGTGTTGATACTTTAGGAAAATGATCCATGGTTCATTTGATATGTGTATGAGTCAACCCCATCTAAATTCAAGGGGCGGTGTGGCCGGTACCACTCTAACTGTGTCTCTTTTGTTTAAAATGGACAGGATTGTAAGTGAAAAGAACAATTGGCATACTAAAAACCGACCAAACGCATTCGGAATCTATTGAAACATTAGGAAAACGATCCATGGGTCATATGTGATGTGTAAGAGACAACCGCACCTCAATCCGAGTCGCGGTGTGGCTTTCGCCACCCAAAGTGTCTCTATTATGTTGAAAATGGAAAACATTTTAAGTACATATGGAAAACCGACCAAACGGATTCTGGTTGTGTTGATAATTTATCACAATGATCCATGGGTCATTTTTGATGTGTACGAGTCAACCCCGCCTCCATCTGAGGCGTTGTGTGGCCGGTACCACTCAAAGTGTCTCTCTTTTATTTAAAAAGCAATTAATTTTAAGTGAAATCAAGAACAGACATACCGAAAACCAACCAAATGCTTTCGGAATATGTTGGTGCTTTATAAAAATGATACATGGGTCATATGTGATGTGTACGAGTCAACCCCGCCTCAATATGAGGTATTGTGTGGCCGACACCATTCATAGTGTCTCTCTTTTGTTTAAAATGGACATCATTTTAAGTGAAAACAAAAACTGACGTACGAAAAACTGACCAAACGCATTCAGAATGTGTTGATGCTTTAGGAAAACGATACATGGGTCATATGTGACGTGTATGAGTCTACCCCATTTTAATCCGAGGCACGACATGGCCGGGATCACTCTAAGTGTCTCTCTTTTGTTTAAAATGGACAACATTTTAAGTACATACGGAAAACTAACCAAACGGATTCTAATTGTGTTAGTACTTTAGCGCAATGATCCATGGGTCATATGTGAAATGTACGAATCAACCTTACCTCAATCTGAGTTGTAGTGTGGCTGGCATTACTCAAAGTGTCTCTCTTTTGTTTCAAAAGGACATGATTTTAATTGAAAACATCAACTGGCATATGGAAAACTGACCAAACGCATTCGGATTGTGTTGATACTTTAGGAAAATGATCCATGGGTCATTTGAGACGTGTACGAGTCAATCCCATCTAAATCTGAGGCATGGTGTGGTCGGTACCACTCTAAATGTGTCTCTTTTGTTTAAAATGGACACGATTATAAGTGAAAAGAACAACTAACATATGAAAAGCCGACCAAACGCATTCAGAATTTGTTTAAACTTTAGGAAAACGATTCATGGATCATATGTGACATGTATGATTCAACCGCGCCTCAATCTGAGTCGTGGTGTGGCCGACACCACCCAAAATGTCTCTCTTTTGTTTAAAATGGACAACATTTTAAGTACATACGGAAAACTGACCAAATGCATTCTGTTTCCATTGAAACATTAGGAGAATGATCCATGGGTCATATGTGATGTGTACGAGTCAACTGTGCCTCAATATGAGTTGCGGTGTGACCGACACCACTCAAAGTGTCTATTTTGTTTAAAATGGACTTCATTATAAGTGAAAACAACAACTAGCATACGGAAAACTGACCAAACGTATTCTAATTGTGTTTATACTTTATTAAAATGATCCATGGGTCATATGTGATGTGTAAAAGTAAACCCCTTCTCAATCTGAGGCGCGGTGTGGCCGAAACCATTCATAGTGTCTCTCTTTTGTTTAAAATGGATATCATTTTAAGTGAAAACAACAACTGACATACGAAAAACTAACTAAATGCATTCTTAATGTGTTTATGCTTTAGGAAAATGATCCATGGGTCATATGTGACGTGTACAGGTCAGCTCTGCCTCAATATGAGTCACGGTGTGGCTGGGATCACTCTAAGTGTCTCTCTTTTGTTTAAAATGGACAACATTTTAAGTACATACAGAAAACTGAACAAACGGATTCTGATTGTGTTGATACTTTATCGCAATGATCCATGATTCATATGTGATGTGTACGAATCAACCCCGCCTCAATCTGAGCCGCGATGTGGCTGGAACCACTCAAAGTGTCTCTCTTTTGTTTCAAAAGGACATCATTTTAAGTTAAAACATCAATTGGCATACGGAAAACCAACCAAATGCATTCGGATTTTGATGATACTTTAGGGAAATGATACATGGGTCATTTGAGATGTGTACGAGTCAACCCCATCTAAATATGAGGCGTGGTGTGGCTGGTACCACTCTAACTATGTCTCTTTTGTTTAAAATGGACAGGATTATCAGTGAAAAGAAAAACTGGCATACGAAAAACCGACCAAATGCATTCGGAATCTGTTGAAACTTTAGTAAAATGATTCATGGGTCATATGTGATGTATACAAGTCAACCACCCCTCAATATGAATCGTGGTGTGGCTGAAACCACCCAAAGTGTCTCTCTTTTGTTTAAAATGGACAACATTTTAAGTACATACGGAAAACCGACCAAATGAATTTATTTTCTATAGAAACTTTAGGAGAAAGATCCATGGTTCATATTTGATGTGTACGAGTCAACATCGCCTCAATCCGTGGCGAGTTGTGACCGACACCACTAAAAGTTTCCCTCTTTTGTTTAAATTGGACTTCATTTTAAGTGAAAACAACATCTAGCATACGGAAAACCGACCAAACGGATTCTGATTGTGTTGATACTTTAGCACAACGATCCATGGGTAAAATGTGACGTGTATGATTCAACACCACCTTAATATAGGTGTGGTGTGGCCAGAACCATTCATAGTGTCTCTCTTTTGTTTTAACTGGACATCATTTTAAGTGAAAACAACAACTGACATACAAAAAACTGACCAAATGCATTCAAGATGTGTTAATGCTTTAGTAAAATGATCCATGGGTCATATGTGACGTGTATGAGTCAACCCCGCCTCAATCTGAGGCACGGTGTGTCCGAGATCACTCTATGTGTCTCTCTTTTGTTTAAAATGGACAACATTTCAAGTACATACGGAAAACTGACCAAACGTATTCTGATTGTGTTGATATTTTAGGTAAATGATCCATGGGTCATATGTGACGTGTTAGAATCAACCCCACCTCAATATGAGGTGTGTTGTGTCCTTAACCACTCAAAGTGTCTCTCTTTTGTTTCAAAAGGACATCATTTTAAGTGAAAACATCAACTGGCATACAGAAAACCGACCAAACGCATTCAGATTGTGTTGATACTTTAGTACAATGATCCATGGGTCATTTGAGATGTGTACGAGTCAACCCCGTCTAAATCTGAGGCATGGTGTGGTCAGTACCACTCTAACTGTGTCTCTTTTGTTTAAAATGGACAGGATTATAAGTGAAAAGAACAACTGGCATATGAAAAACCGACCAAATGCATTCTGAATCTATTTAAACTTTAGGAAAATGATCCATGGGTCATATGTGATGTGAAAAAGTGAACCGTGCCTCAATCTGAGTCGTGGTTTGGCCGGAACCACCTAAAGTGTCTCTCTTTTGTTTGAAATGGACAACATTATAAGTACATAAGGAAAACCGACCAAACGCATTCTGTTTCCTTTGAAACTTTAGTAGAATGATCCATGGGTCATATGTGATGTGTACGAATCAACCTCTACTCAATCTGAATCACGGTGTGACTGACACCACTCAAAGTGTCTCTCTTTCGTTTAAAATGGACTTCATTTTAAGTGAAAATAACAATTAGCATACGAAAAACCGACAAAACAGATTCTGATTATTTTGATACTTTAGCACAACGATCCATGGGTCATATGTGACGTTTAAGAGTCAACACCGCCTCAATATGAGGCGCGGTGTGGGCGGCACCATTCATAGTGTATCTCTTTTGTTTAAAATGGACATCATTTTAAGTGAAAACAACAACTGACATACGAAAAACTGACCAAACTCATTTAGAATGTGTTTAGGCCTTAGGACAATGATCCATGCTTCATATGTGATGTGTACGTGTCAACCTGGCCTCTATCCGAGGCATGGTGTGGCTGAGATTACCCTAAGTGTCTCTCTTTTGTTTAAAATGGACAACCTTTTAAGTACAAATGGAAAACTGAACAAACAGATTCTAATTGTGTTGATAATTTATCACAATGATCCATGGGTAATATGTGATGTGTAAGAATCAACCTCGCCACAATCTGAGGTGCGGTGTGTCCAGTACCACTCAAAGTATCTCTCTTTTGTTTAAAAAGTACATCATTTTAAGTGAAAACATCAACTGGCATATAGAAAACCGACCAAACGCATTCGGATTGTGTTGATACTTTAGTACAATGATCCCAAGGTCATTTGAGACAGGTAAGAGTCAACCCTGTCTAAATCTGAGGCCCGGTGTGGCCTATACCACTCTTGCTGTGTCTCTTTTGTTTAAAATGGACAGGATTATAAGTGAAAAGAACAAACGGCATACGAAAAACTGACCAAACGCATTCGGAATCTGTTGAAACTTTAGGAAAACGATCCATGGATCATATGTGATGTTTACGAGTCAATCGCACCTTAATCTGAGTCATGGTTTGGCTGGAACCACCCAAAGTGTCTCTCTTATGTTTAAAATGGACAACATTTTCAGCACATACGGAAAACCAACCAAACGGATTCTGATTGTGTTTATACTTTAGAACAATGATCCATGGGTCATTTGTGATGTGTACGAGTCAACCCTGCCTCAATATGAGGCATGGTGTGGCCAGCATCACTCAAATTGTCTCTCTTTTATTTAAAAAGCAGTTCATTTTAAGTTAAAACAACAACTGACATACGGAAAACCGACCAAACGCTTTCGGAATATGTAGATACTTTAGTTCAACAATCCATGGGTCATTTGTGACGTGTACGAGTAATCCTCACCTTAATCTGAGGCATGGTGTGGCTGGTATCACTCCAGGTGTATGTATTTTGTTTAAAATGGACATCATTTCTAGTAAAAACATCTGGTATACGAAAAATCGATCAAATTATGAATTGAAATCTGGATTCCACATATAATTGTCATTTAAATTTTAAATTGAATTCTAAATGAATTATGTATGTTTATAATTACAATATGAAATCTGATTTAATTCTGGATGTGTATAGTTCTAGGATTCATTTTATGTTAAATGTGTATGAATTTGTTTTATATATGTATGTGTTAGTTGTCTATTGTAGGTACAATAATTTTTTATGTATGTGTTAGTTGCTTATTGTAGGTACAATAATTGGAAATGAGAGGGAATTGGAAAGGAGAGGGAGTGGACACCCTGCTCTGTACCTGCTGTGCAAATTGCAGGCTGCTGTGCAATTTTAAAAGCATAGGCTATGCCAACGGTTTCAAACTGATGGAATAGGATTCCAAGAATTTTTTTTACCAAAGGTTCATAACCATTGGGAAAGAAGTTTCCCAACGGTTCAAGCCAAACCGTGGGGAAAAACTGTCCCAACAGTTGTACCAAACCATTGGGATAGGTTCATTTTTCTAACCTATCCCAACGATTCTGTGTAAACCGTTGGGAAAAGCTTTCCCAACGGCTTACTTACCAGCGGTTTGCAGAACCATTGGTATAAGATATACCAATGGTTATGCAGGCCTTCCCAATGGTTTATAACCATTGGGAAAATGTCCATTTCCAGTAGTTTGAAAATGTCTCATCGACATCAATACCCTCTATCTGGGAGTAACCTTTTCACATTATTTGTGCTTTGTTTTGAATCGTTGTTCCATCTTCAATCATCTTTATGTGAAAGTCCCATTTAGTCCTGATGACATTCTTATCTATTAGTGTAGAAACAATATATTGTGTATCATTCTTTTCAATCTGGTCAATCTCTCCATTCATAGCCTAAACCAAATTTTCATCTCTAGCTACTTCATCAACATTAACTTTGTCTAATTAAATATTTTTCACTTTCAATAACCTTGAGATGCTTACCTCCTCGTTGCTATAATAAGTAAACTATTCACTGTTCTAGTGACATCATTTATTTCAAATACTTTTCTATCCTCCAATTGAAACATTGTTGACATTATCTTGCAACTTCTTGGTATCCTGAAAATAATCAACTGATAATGTGTTGTTATATATAGATAAATAATCTTGAAATTCGTGATTTTTTCTACCTCTCCCCCAATTGGTCTTCTTGATTTCAAACAACACAAAATTTCATCTTTTATATCCCATTGAGATCTTGTATCCTATTAGAAGATAGATTGATCCCCCTAGGATATGAAACTCTTCCTATTGTTGGGCCCACTGTTTTGACCCACAAATATTCTTCTTCTCTTGCATCATTTATTCTCATATGACACCTTGCAATAAGCCATCAACAAAACCTCAAATCCTATTGAGTTAGAACTTGGTGTAGGAAAAAAGAGATAAATTTAATAACATAATTGTTGTCTATTACACTCAATAAATTCTAGACATAAAATATTAATTTTTTCCAATGAATTCTTCTAGATTAATTCTTCAACTCTTGTAACTGATTTGAATTAATTGAAATTCTGGAGCACATCATGTCACTATTTTGAATCTTTTGATTCCACTTCCCCTTGGATCATATCTCCCCTTGAACCTGAAACACATAAACATTAGTTAATAGAATTTATACACATAAGAGGGGGTTCTCTATAATTCCCAAGAATAGGATTGTGGTTGATCCTGATGGATTAACTCTTTGATACTTTCTTGCAAAGGACTTTACTCTTTTTGTGCTTATTCCAACTATCCATCCAATTTAAACTGTTTTGTCCATACGACTAAACATTCTTTACCCACATTATAAGTATTCTTCCGATATTTAATTTCTGTGGGTTTGTCCTTTTTCACAATTTAGGGTTTATACCCACCAGTAGAAATTTCCATCCTTGGTGCCTCACTAATATGAAATTTTTCAGGATTCTTTCTCTGAGAAGGAATATTTACACAAATCATCTTCTCTTTATTCTTTCCCCATTAGAGGGAACATTCCCCTACCTATACTTGTAGTCTGTTGGCATAAAATCCAAGTTCTTAAAAAAATTCATTGTTCATTTTTCTTTTATCAGTTTCTTGATTCACTGCAGTATTTATTGCTAGTGGTGGGTTCTTCTGTGAATATACATTCTTCTTACTCACAACTATATTGGTTTCTGCCATCCTCTTCTAAGTTGGTTCACATTTATTCCAAAAATATTGTTGTGAGTGTAATAGAGGAGGTGCTCGATATAATTTTTGTTAAGATCCTTGTTTTTTCCTTGATTCTATAGACATATTTTTCATTTTATCATTTTGTATTCTAGTATAGTTTTTCTCATTATACACCACTGGGGTCAAAGATCTACTTTCTAGTTCTGTCTCCTTCCCTGATTTCTTCCTCTTACAATACTTTTCCAAAATCCAATGATTAGAACATATAAAACATCTACCATTAAAAACATACCTTGTGTCATAATTTCTAGATTGAGATGTTGATACAACTTGAGTAGTTCTTATGACATTGAGTTATTGGGATTCTTGACACAAACACATGGTGTGTCTAATTATTCCACAGTAATAGCATCTAATGGATTCTTTATTTTGAGAGTCTTTACTTTCATATTCTTCAATACACTCCTACCTATTCTAATATTTGGGAATATTTCTACCTTTATAGTTTGAAATATAGTCCAAGGCTTCAGAACAAAAACTTGAAGTATGAACATGCATCCCACAAAAATAGCACATGATGTCATTGCTTCTTGTATAAGTCCTTTTAGGTCTGTGTTCATCACTTACATGACCATTCCTATTTCTGGAACTATTTGTGACTCTTTTATTATCATAAATGGGAGGGGGTTTGTCATATCCAATACTATATTTTCCCAAACTACATGGACTTTGGGATGAGACAATACTTTCAGGTTTTCCTCAAAAATAGAAGATTTTCCTTTTATTTCATCATCACCTATCGAAGTATAATAAAATAGTAAGTGTAAGGCATCATTTATTTAAGGTTTTCTTTTGCCATTCTTTCTTGACTTATTTGATCTCTTCTTCCAATTGTTAAATTTTCTTATCCCCTTATTCAAGTTGATCATTATGTTCTCCCTTGATATTATTCCCACTAATCATTTCATATTACAATTCTCATGTGAGCTTATCCACTATGAAACTTTTCTCCTTTAACTTAGAGATCATCTGGGCAATAGAATTATTACAACAAGAATTCTCCTATTGTAGTCTTTTCTTATCCTGAGCTAGTTCAGATAATTTTGTAACAAGATCTACATTTCTGGATTTCAGATGCTGGATATCTTCAAAGTTTATATTATTTCACTTGTCATATGCTTTATATATGTCTACCTTTATAGAAAACTTTTTAATTTCATCATCTTAGGAATCATTCTTATCCTTCATATCAGTTACTACATCAATAAGCCTTTGATTTAAGCCTCTTATCTTGCTAACTTCAATCTCCAGTACTTGGATCCAAATTTCTTTAGATTTAATTTCTTCATCTAGTTTATGATCCAATTCCTTTTTCATGTTGACATTATCTACTAGTGTCTTTCTTGGAATTTCTTCATCATCTGTAGTTCCAACATCACTTTGAATTTCATTTGCTTCACTCATTCCATCATCGTCATTGAGAGAGTCTATCTTTTCACAGTCTAATTCTTCCAAATATTTCTTCAGTAGACTATTATTTTCCTTAATATGAATCATACTTCTTCCATAGACACTTCCACATTGTGGAATACCACCTAACTTTTTCTTCTTCTTTGAAGTTCTTCCCTTTCCCAAGGCACACCAATATAAGACCAGAGTGAATCTTAAATGTCAACAATCAACTAAACCATGTCAAAGTAAACAAATATAATAAAAGAAAAATTCCCTTTGATACCAATTGTTATATCCAAAAGGGGCCTAGATTCCCAGAGAGGGCGGTGAATCAGGGTATGGATATTATTTTCTAAATTATTCCTACCCCAATAAATCTTGACCACTTTATTATAGGGGTCATTTTGTTTGAACGTAAATATTAATGATGATATTATTCTTTACTTGTTTATCTGATGAATATGATCTGAATGTAATGTAGGAAATCAATCACAGGGACACAGTGATTTTTACTTTGTTCACCCTCACTAGGATACATCTAAGGAGAATACAACATCGATGTGTCGATTTTACCAAATTCACTAAGGCCCACTTCCAATAATGGTGTTCGGGCTAGATCACTTATATGCCCAGGATCAATTCCTTTACAAGGTTTAGGGTTTTCTCACTGCATTCCCAAGGGTCACTTCCAATTTCTCTTCCTCTGGATCACTATCGGTGGGAAGGATCGCTATCTTCCTCTTCGTTTTCTCACTACTCTTGTAAGGGATCCACTCATATTATATAGACTTGTAGGTCAAAAATGGTTTATGTACATGTATTTCCCTTCATTATCTATGTTGAATACATCCTCATTTGTATATAGATGCTCTATTGAAGTCCCAATTTCATCCACTGATGAGTATCACTTTCCCAAAAAACACTAGGTAATCCCTTTTAAAAATCATTCTAAAAGCACACTACCTTCGCAAATCTCCCTATTTCATGAAGCAAAAAATAACCTTCGCCAAGATCTTACTTTTTTGTGAAGCTCACTTAGCCTTCATGAAGCATGCCTCTTTCATGAAGCTCAACTAGACTTCACAAAGATCCTTCCTTTTATGAATCTTAGTTAACCTTCATGAATTCCACTACTTTCACGAAGCTCAAAACATTCAATTGGTATTTATAGCCTTCGCAAAATTCTTTTCATATCACCTTGGCAAACCACCCTTCGTGACCACCCTTCATGAACCTCCATCTCGATGACAGAGCCTTAAAATCTTTGGTAAGTTTTTCTTCCTTTATAAAGGGGATAGAGGACTATTTATAGGCATATCTACCAATTTTAGACCTTATGGCCATGTTACCACCTTTTTGTGAAGCTCTCTAATTTCATTTAGGGTGATCCCTGTTTCTCAATATTCCAAGAATATTTATCATTAGTGATGCTCTTTGTAACCATTGAGAGTTCCATTAAAAACGATTTCAGTGTTCAAAAATCCTATTTTAACCATATAGAACACTGTTAGAAACCTTCATGTCTTCACCAACAACCCTTCGTGAACACCCATTCTTCACGAAACTGATACTTTTTCCATATGTTGACTTCTCCTTAATGTAAATCCACTTTTGTGATGATTTTCATAATCATGATGATCACCATAAAAAACTTTTGTGCCTTCACGAACTACCCTTCACTAAAATCTAGTCTTCATGAAATTAATTCCTTTTTCATATTTTTACTAGGCATTCATGGAAATCCACTTTTTGTGATGATTACCGTAATCACGAAGATCACCGTCATAATTATTTGATGCTTCGAAAAACACAGATTGTGAAGCCCTTATTTTCAAAATTAAATCCATTACCATATTTTTATGAGATATTCTAGAAAATCCATTTTCATGATTCTTGGCCAAACTCCAAATTTTGGACCCTAAAAATTTGTCAAACACTAGGAAACGGTGTCACCTTATGTAAGCTATTTTCTATACCACTTCCAGGGCATCCATTCCTTTTTCTTGGATCTTTTTCAACATAACTTGTCAATAATCTCTTTGGACTCCACAACATACCTTTGAAACCTACTTTTTCAACAAACACAATCATCCTACAAATGTTACAATGTTACATTGAGGGATTTTTTTCCCAACAATACAAAATGGGGATTTATTTTGAATCGATTTCCAACATTCCATTTTAAAACATTGGTGACCCCATCCTCCCCTCCACCTTTTAAATATGTATTATTTTATATTGGAGGGGAGTTTTATCTTGGAGTATAATTTTCATGGATTGGTGAGTTCCTAGAAATTGTATACTAGGTTTTTCTATATATTTTTTATCATTTCACTCACATCGTATAATTTAATAAAAATAATTTATGTTATCTCTCATTTTCCTAGATTTTATTTGTATCACTCTCTTTATATTTATATACTATGATCTATCACACTCACCATGGTGATTAAATAACATAATACTTAACCATGGGGAGGTTTTCTTAGTGTTTCTGAATTATTAATATTTAATTCTTCATGCTTTTACTTTGTATATAGTGAGAGAGAGGGAAGTGTTAGGGTATAATGTAGTGATTGTCCACCTATCCCAAACATGATTATCATGCTCATTTTATTCTATACCAAATATTAATTCCCCCACTTTTATTAGGTAAACTCTTCATTCAATGTATTTGAGTGAATTCTATGGATGAAATGGAATATAATGGAACTAGTTCGTGGAAGGTTCTACATATATGATGGAGTGTATTCATCAACCTTGACCATTGGAAGAGATGAGATTTGATGTGATCAATAGATATCATAGGTATTCTAAGTTTCACACTCAAAATAACGGTGGTAGTTCATGTAAGTTAGGATGGAATATCAAATATAATTTAGACAACTAAAATGGATTATTATGGAAACCAAGTAGCCAAACCTAGGAACATGTTATTTATTTACAACCTTGATAATATTGTATGCATTTTACATCTTCATGTTACTTTTCTATTTAGGAGTACTGAGTAATTTACTATAAAATATCCTTAGTAGAGATGGCCCCAGTCATCCTTTGTAATATATTAGGAAAATAAAAATAATATTTTGTTTCATCACATGATTTGTGTATCACCATCATTACATTATTGGTATGCCAATATAAGATTTAAATTTTATCTACCTTGACCTAAATTTTTAGTGGAAGTTATTATCTTAAATATATTTTCTAATTATATTTTATATATATTAGGTGTTAGAGTTATGACGAACTGGATTATGACATGAGTAAAGTCACCTAAAGGATAGGGACATTGGGTCAAAATTCCCACTAACCTAGAGACTATACCTTTTTCTTTAAAGGTGGGGTTAGCTACTTATCACTTTGGTCTAACTCTTATGGATATTTTTAATCTCATGTAACTATAAGCCTTTAATTTTTTGTTCATATAACTTATGCATGGGATTAAATGGGATATCTGTAGATATGTTTGGGTGAGTGACACAAATTATGGGTTATGAAAATATATACACATTAATATGGTTTGAATATATTAATTTGGAGGATTAAATGGGATTTTAAAACTAAATAGTTATAATCATGTATACATAAAGGGAATATCATAGGATAAGATGGTGAGGTTAAATCTTACTAAACTAATAACTGTTATATTCCTTACAAAGTGGAACTTATCAAAACCTTAAGCATTGAGTATGAGTGATACAAGTGGTTAGGTTACCATGAATTATACGGTGTAAGGTAAGAAAGTAATGAGGCGACCCTAATGGTTGGGTTCCTTGTTCTTGGTTTTTTCTTTAGGATACACTTAGCTTGGAAATACTTATGTTTAGCATACCATATGAATAAATTTAGGTTTATCTACTTAATGGGTTTGAAAAATAGTTGTTTGATCAACTATCTCAGGTCCATATATGATATGATTTGTCTATCAGATATTTTCATGGATTATTTATGGACACAAACTAATGTAAGTAATGATGAAATCTACATCTTGGAAGACTAATAGATATGATGAGTTCAGAATGGGTCATAATTTTCTTGTGAGTCTATTTAATAAATTTCCTTACTAAATAGTAATAAAAATTATACTTGTATGATAAAATTTTATGTCATAGATAAATAACATCATCTCCATCATGAAAATAAACATTGAGATTAATACTTTGTAAAGAGAATCCAAATATAAGCAACTTATTAAACTTGAAACTTAATAAAAATTATTTAATTATAAGGAGAAGTTATATGATTTAAATAAATT
The DNA here is from genome assembly GCA_963277665.1 of Viscum album. Classification (NCBI taxonomy): domain Eukaryota; kingdom Viridiplantae; phylum Streptophyta; class Magnoliopsida; order Santalales; family Viscaceae; genus Viscum; species Viscum album. The sequence goes on along the minus strand of OY728128.1, from coordinate 1,316,149,268 downwards.
CTTTCCTGAGTAACCAAATGTGGAATTTATTCAACTGTTGAATCCAGATTCTTATGAAGCATATAATGGTTCACTTGTGGTTTAAAAGGAATTAGATTCATAATTATTGAAAGAATTATTTGGTTTACACTAATATACTCAATATTATTGAGTATTATAATGACTTAGTGAGACTAGAGATTTATTTAAGTCTTGTTCTGGGTAGGAGATTCTTTTTACCATCATCTATGTAAATGTTAGAACAATAAGAATGAATTTCAAGTTAATTTTACCTGATGTTGTCAAGCTTTGAGAGTAAATAAACTATGTGTATGATTTTTAAGTTCTTGTGTTGTAATGATATTACAAGAATGTAAAAATTTAAACCATAAAAAAAATTATGTTCAGAAGTGAAATAATGTTTCTTCCAATATCCAATAAAGGTCATTGAAACCTAAAGGTGTTATCAGGAAGGAGTAATGATTCCATAAGATGGAAATTCTTAGGATACCTAAAGGGGTACATGAAACTCGATATAATATTTGTGACAGGTATCATTGTAATAGTAATAAACTCAATTATTTTTAAAGTTATGTGATGTTTAATGTATATTTTATAATTTTTTTAATATAAAAGTGTTCAAAATCAAGGGAAGAATTGATAGACTACGCAGTTTTCATTCAAGTGATGAGGCAAAGAGTTTCTATATCAAATATTTGGTTGTAAAGGAATCTCTATTGAATTTAATAAATGGTTGTGCATATTTATCTTATTTATCTTATGTCATAAGTGAATTATTAAATTAATAAAGAATTATTTTTTAAATAATGAGATGATTAATTGTATATATGTTGTTTTTGATTCATTGTAATCTATAACATGTTTCGTAAAGGATACAAAAATAAAAAAAATCTATGTTAAATTATTTATCTAACTATTTGTTAAAATATAAGGGAAGGTTATCTTTCCACCCATCGTGACATGTTTTGATAAATAGTCTTCTTTTCAAATTAGAAATTAATGAACACATATAAAAAAATAGATTATGTGGAAATAATTTTTTATTTGTTAAATATTCTTTCTAAAATTAAATAATTGTTATTTTCTAAATATAAAGAATTTTAATATCTTATTATGATATTATGATAAGAATAATGTATAAGTGGCTAGTGGGAGTATCTTTGAACCTAAATAACTTCAAAGTTATCAAATAAAATATTACACCAGTCCAAAAGTTAAAGTGTTTTCCATAAATATCCAAAATAGTCTTGGATATATGATGGTAAAGGAAAAAATATAATACATTTAGTTACCATTAAGGTGAATATAAATATTTCCAAGAAGAATATTCACATAAAAATATAAAGTAATTGTCACTTTATCCTAATAGTATTTAGGATGTAATGATGAGTAATAATGTAAGTAGTAACATTATTTTTCAAAGGAAAAGTTTGATGGAATAGGTTACAAGAATGATGATTTTAAATATTGAAATAGTTCTAAGTGGATAGTAGAAGTTAACATCATAACATTTTATGATATAGTGTTAAGGAGTTTGAATATGTTCTAGGAGTTTAAAGTTAAAAATATGATTCCTAAATCTCACTATTATTCAAAATTACTTTCTTCATAGATGTTACTCACTAAAGAGTTTAGTGGGATGGTTTTATTTGATGGTCACATAGAGATGGGGTGGGACTTATATATAAATGTAATGAGTTAAATTTATTAAAGAAAGTGTGGTAAACATAAATCTGATATGGTAGTCCATCATATATGATAGGTTAGATAGGTGATTATGTTGAGTTTTATTAAGTATTCTTAAAAGAGTTTGAAGAATATAAAATGTATTATATAGTAAGAAATATCTTTTTTATCATTATTTTATGTCAGTAATATAAATGCATATATAGATATATATTTCATGAGGTTAAATGATAATTTATGTAACACCCCAAGATTTCATAGTACATTATTTCTTCAAAGTAATGCAATAACTTGCACTACACGCAACACTGAGTTCAAGCGCATCACGACTTACCAAACTAGCTATTCAAAATTGGTTATGAATAGTATTAACTGAATTTTGGACTATATATTATCCTTATAATTTTAGAATCCATATTATAAGTTTCTTAGACGTAATGTAAAAACAAATACATTTTTTCAGATAAAAGAAGTATTTTTCAAAAAATGCAATTTTACCATCTTTTAAAGGCGAACATTTTTTAAATCCAATATTTGAAAAATTTAAATATTCAATTTGACAAAATAAACTTCTTATTTATAATTGAAACATAATAATTTAGTTTCCATAAATTTTTGGTGTTTTTCTGATAACTTTCATAATTGGGTGAATAGTGAAAAATAATATATTTTAACTGAAGACAACTTTTTTATTCAAAATAATTTATAGTGTTGAATTATACATGTTAATGGTTTGGAAGTATAATTAGATTATATTTTTACCATTTAATCCAATGATGGTCATTGTAAGTAATTTTACTTTGAGATTAGACATAAACTAGTGTCAATCTTTTGATAGATATTGTTTCTTAAAAATACGCCTTTTGGTATTGACAACGGGAACTGATTTTAAATTAATAAATGCAACTTATATGTTTTGAATTTGGTAAAATAGACTTCATTTTTGGATTCATCATATCAAAATTATCCTAGGGTGAATTTTTGGTATTTTTCTGAAAATGTTCAATTTTTTATGAATAGTGAAAAAACACTGAGTTATCATTTAAAACCGAATTTTTATTTAAATAATTATTTAAATTTATTTAAATTTATTTTAGGTAAAAATAGATACATAATACCTATATAAATTCAATTTAATTCATTGGAGTCAGTTTATAATAATTTTAGATATAGAAAATGTTTTATAGAACTTTTCACCGTCTTTTACCCACCTCCTAGGAGAATTTACAATTTCAAATAACACTTAATTTTACCGCTTATGTGAGTGTAATTTTAAAAATATGAGAGACACGGTTAATATCAAGGAGTAAAATGTGGTTCAATATGATAAAAATAATTTTTGGTGAATAGTAACTTTTTACTTTTATTTACCACGGTTAAAAGTAAATAGGGTAATTAAGGGTAAAAATGATATTAATATTACCCTAATACATGTCCTAATTATATTGGGCAAGTGTATATCGACCCAAAACAACCTTAGGAATAAAATATTATCATTTATGTCCACTTGGATTAGATTAGGACATTTATTATTATTTAATTCAAAGAATAGTTAAAAGAGTTAAAATCAAAGTTTAATAACTAAAACATTTTTAATATAGGGTTATACATAAGATAAATTCGATTATAAATATTAATTATAAAGATAAAACTATTCCATACATAATGGTATTTTATTTATAATTTTTAGACATTAAATAATTAATGTTATTTATGACACAATGATGATGCAGTAATTACCTTATTAATGAAAGAATAAAATAAATGGTATTATAAATATTAAAATAAATATAATTTCAATGTTTTTATGACATAAAATAATTTTATAGGTGACTAGGAAATGTTAGTGCTGATTAAATGTATCTTGTTTGAAGTAATCAAGTGGTGATGACTCTCACAAAAACAAAATACCAAATAGTGTCAAAATTGACATAAATTAATATTTAAAACAAATACTATATTATTGGTTGATATAATATTTCTAAAAATCTATGGTTCGTCCAAAGGACATATATCATGATATGTGTATCATTAATGGACCACTTGGGGGTCTACTGGATGTTTATATTATGTTTATTAACTATATAATATAAAAATACAAAGTGACATGGTAAATGTCAAACTAATTAACTAAGAGTTCAAAATAAAAGATAAAGTTAATATAATGACCCAAACCTGTCTAAAATCTATTGGTTGAAAGGATTTAGACTCATCCCAACCTTAGACTTTGAATATTTAATTTGGATCCACTATAAACTGAATATTAATTTATTATAAAATAATACTTTATGTTTTTCCTAAAGAGCCTCTCCTCCCCCTTATAAAAGGACACCACTTCTGACCAATTTTTCACACCTTTAAAGCCTTTTGGATCGGCAAAACACTACCCAAATACTCTCTCTACTTCCCTCACTTCAACCTAGAGGCCTTATATTGATCATAAAGCCAACCTAAGGATCCCTTTTGATCAAATCAAAAGGAAGAACCCGAAGAAGAGGTAATGTTTTCCCCACCCTTTTTCAAGTTCCTTTCTTCTTCAACTTCTTATTTCTTTGTTATTTCCTTTCTAAAATAATAACTGAAGTATCTTATATATACTGTGATGTTATTATAAATATGGCATAACCATATTCATTATTCTATCCACCCCTTTAATGACATGTCACTATACGTGCGTACGTACGGCTTACCGTCTCCACGTCGTGGTGTAATTGTTATTCAATACATTATTATTTGGATTGGTATAATAATGATGTGTATTTCATGTAAATAATAAATATAACATGATAAGGCTTCTGTATATATGATATAACATCCAATTATATATTATTTTCATATAAAAGAATGATATTTTCGCTCGTACGTACGTATGGATTACCGTCTCCACGACGCGATTAGATTCATTTCCAAGTTCACCATTCATCGATGATTATAAAAATATATATTACTAATAAGTATGTAATATATGACATAATAATTCTACTAGATATATATATATTTATATATATAAGTATTTATATACTTACATATATCTTATTCACTTACTTCCATTCAATACTATATGAAAATGGAAACAACGTTTATGCGTACGTACGGACTACTGTCTCGATAAATGGTGTTCTCAATTTCATATATAAGTTTGTTATACATATTTATATTCTAAATATATATGATATATTAATCATGTTTTATATTCTGTAAGTATTTAAATCATTATCTAAGTGATTCAATCAAGAGTAACAAGTTAAAACACGTACGATAAAGAAAGCGATTATTACCCAAAATATTAATATAACATGGAACTTATTATTAAATGGGTAGTAAAAAGTCATAAATGAATAATGTATGATATCATAAATATTAATATGGTTCTGGTATAATTTAATAACAAAATATAGTCTTCATACAGGAGTTTAAACGTACCCTCGACTAAAGGAAAGTGCAAGGTAAGGGGTTTTCATCTCACTCCTTATCCCCGTGAGATTCATGCCATATGGCCCCTATTACCTTTTGTGTGGTGTATGTACTTCCCATAATGGTATTATCTGTGTAATACATGTTAATTTATGTGTATTTACATATTCATTGTTTGATACCTCTTTCAAGGGGTGTATGTTTCGTAGGTTACCAAATTGGTAAGGGCTTATTTCACAATCTCTTCATTATCCGAGGTTTTTTATCCGTAATTATCTATTGGGACCTATTTATCATCCACATCCATGTTTCTTAAAAATGTATTTCAAAATATTCTTACTATTTTACAAAATATGGGTTAAATTCATTTATTCCCTTGCTTGAATTTTTATAAGAAGTTTATAAAGGAATCTTTTTGTCATTTTCCAAACAAGGACCTTTTTAACCTTTTCGCCAAATTAAGGTAAGAATGTCTTTTTTTAACTTATACGGCGGGTGCGGATATTTTCCATCATTATAAAATTGTCGAAGCTTCCCTTAAAATATTATAATAATGTTTTCAAAATAAAGGTTTTCTCTATAATTATGTGACTTTTAAATGATTTCAAAAAAGAGATATTTCTCTCAAATAGTTTTGATTTCATCTATGTCAACATCCTTTGATAAATTTTATACTTGTTTGAAGTTGATTTATTATGATAAAAATCATACATATTTTATTTAAGGTTTTGTGATATGTTTGACTATGGATGAGTTATTTTTATGCCATTAATTGTTTATGATTAATGTTTTGGAATTTTGTATGATAGTTTTAATACAAATGTTTATGTTATATTTCATCCTCTTCTTAAGATGAATGTGGTGGACTAGTATGTTCCGGGTTGGGGTCCAGTTACAGTAGACCCTCCGGGTTGGTGTCCGGTTATTAGAGGCACTCCGGGTTGGTGTCCGGTTTTTAGAGGCACTCCGGGTTGGTGTCTGGTTATTAGAGGCACTTCGGGTTGGTGTCCTGTTATTAGAGGCACTCCAGCTTGGAGTCCGGTTACAGTGGCTCTCCAGGTTGGGTTCCGGTTACAGTTAGCCCTTAGGTCTTGGCACGAGGCCTTGACATAGAAATTAAGGTTCAGAATTATGCATTCCATCACTATGAAAATGGTTATTGATATTTCATGTGATTATTCGACTAGTAGAATATCCATGTGAATAAGTAAATGGAATTATTTCATTTTACCTTTTCCAAATTATGATAAAGTTCAAATTTAAAAGTCTTTTGTTTTAGTTATACATTTCCTTAAATGTTTATGTTTATTTATGAATGTTTCTGCTATATTGTTATCCTTACTGAGCATCTAAGCTCACCCCTTTCTATGTTTTATTTTTTCCAGGAATCCAAGAAGTGTATTGTGATTGATATTCAGGGTTAAGACAAGGGAATAATGACGTTCATGAAGGATGTTTTATGTTGTTTTGTATGTTATGAAGTGTAATGTAACATTCATTTCTGTAATCTATTTTTCAAGACTGCTAAATTGATCGGTCCTTCGGGACTTGATTCCTTGTAATCATGCCAATGTATTAAAATAATTCACAACTCTGGGTAACTGGGGTCGGGGCGTTACAGTTGGTATAAAAGGAAGTTTAGAAATAACCTTGGAAACTAGATTTAGATAAACTCTGATTAGAGCACATAGCCCTAAGATAGACTTTGAGGATTAGTATAGAATAACTTTCTAGAATTTTGATATTGTAGAGATTTTGTGAGTTTTCCGAGCAATACATCCCTGTCTGGATATGAGCAGGTAGAGGCGTCTCTAGCATAGATGTACCTAGGGGTAAAACCCTAAAACACCGCTTTGAGCTAGACTCGAATGGGAATTGGTGCACAACAACGGGCCTTGCTTCACTCTTGGTTACAAAACTCTCGGGGGGATATGCTTAGGATAATTCTCATTTTCTTTACAAACCATTATAAAGGGTTTAGAAGTATATACTTCCTCAAAGAAGACATTTTTATGATTATGGATTATATCCATAAACTATTTAATTTATGTTAAGTGTTTTACAAGTTTGGGATTAGGTATTTCTATTCATAAACTAATCTAATGTATGCCAATGTTTAGAAATGGTGCCCAGTAGAAGGAATGAGAACTCCAACAATACGCATGATACAAAGAGTAAGAAAGATCATATCTTTCGTGGCCTTAAACCTGAATTTAGAAGGGAAATAGTCTCCCATGTATTATCATTATATGAATAAATAGTATCATGTGTTGATAAGATAAGTAAACAATTCTCAGATTCCTATGGCTTTGAAAGGAAGCCAGAGAAGGAAAGGATGGTAGAGAGAATGACAGATAAACGGAAGAAGGTAAAGAAGGATTTTTTCCATATGTGATAACTATGGAAAGAATCACCTTGGAAAATACTTGAAGGGAATGGGAGTATGTTATAAGTGTGGAGAAAAAGGATACCAAGTACGTGACTGCAAGGGTAATAAAATGGTTTCAAATGTACAATGCTTTATCTGCAAGGAGTTTGGACACTACGCGAACAAATGTCCCAGTTATCATACTATGCCGCAAATGATGCTATTGGATAATAATGAAGTTATGATATTACCATAGATGAAGAAGAATGACTAGTGTTCTTATGTTGTTATTATAGAATTATTTTATTTGAGTGTTGTATCAACAGTATACTGGTTACATGAATTATGGAGATAAATAAGGATTGTACTGCAGTACTATTTTATTGGGAATTTGGGATTATATGGTCCTGATACTAAGGTAGTAATTATGGAATAACGGATGGTTGATTTTGGTAATTCAGGATGTTGCGGTGTTGTAAAATAATACACGATGAAGGTGTTCACAAGTTATTACCTGGAAAAAAGGATCCTCATTATGTTTAACTTCCTTATAAACATTGGACTGAGAGTTTGGATATAAGTATTTTGGATAATTCTAAAGGTTGGAATGGATTAAGTTTGAAATTGGATACGATTGTTAAGGTTATTTTTTGATTTCTATAAAAAGGGCAACCCGGAGTTCGGGCGGCAACCAGTCATGTCCATCATGGCCACGAGACTTGAACCCACAACCGAAGGGAGGCAAGGGTGTATCACATATCACCGACCCACGTGATGTCCTAGATTGAATAATGTAGTTTTTTTAAAGGGTCTGGTATATTAATTATGAATTCATTATTTTTGGAACACAATACTATTAGGATAAATAGAATATATATATATATATATATTTGAAATCTTTTAGAGGGAAAGATGAGTTTGTGGTAGGAATTAGTTGAAGGATGGAACTCTACTTGTCATATATATATATATATATATATATATATATATATATATTCCCTCTTATTTTACTGATAAATTAATAATTAAACTTTAGGGAAGGGATCTTAAAACCAAAAATGTGTTATCCTAATACCTTACATTTTATTGAACTGATGGTATTTTAAATCATCATAGATTGGTGGCTTTGAGTCCCACAATTATACAATTGTTTGTGATTGATGACCTCAATCACTCCCTATAAATATTTATGTTTTCCCTCAAATTATATGTCTCTAATTTCAACCAATGTTCTCCTAATCGAGATCATAATTTGGTGGTGACATTTTCATTCCCCTTTTCCTCTTGTTAAGACTAAATTTTATTAACCCAATTTTCGATGTGGGTTTTCCCACAAAGGTATTTTCAATTTGCAACCTTTTTTTTCGAAGAACAATTTTAAATTTCGAGGATGAAATTTATTGAAGTAGGGTAGAATGTAACACCCCAATATTTCATAGTACGTTATTTCTTCAAAGTAATGCAATAACTTTCACTACACGCAACACTGAGTTCAAGCACATCACGACTTACCAAACTAGCTGTTCAAAAGCATATATGAATATTATTAACTGAATTTTGAAATATATATTATCATTATAATTTTGGAATCCATATTATAAGTTTCTTTGACATAATTTAATAACAAATACATTTTTTCTGATAAAATAAGTGTTTTTCAAAAAATGCAATTTTACCGCCTTTTAAAGGAAAACCTTTTTTAAATACAATATTTGAAACCTTTATATATTCAATTTGACAAAATAAACTTCTTATTTATAATTGGGACATAATAATTTAGTTTTAATAAATTTTTGGTGTTTTTCTGATAACTTTTATATTTGGGTGAATAGTGAAAAATACTCTATTTTAACTGAAAACAAATTTTTTATTCAAAATAATTTATAGTGTTGAATTATACATTTTAATGGTTTGAAGTATAATTAGATTATATTTTTACCATTTAATCCAATGATGGTCATTTTAAGTAATTTCACTTTTATATTAGATATAAACAAGTGTTAATCTTTTGATAGATATTGTTTCTTAAAAATATGCCTTTTGGTATTGACAATGGGAATTAATTTTAAATTAATAAATAAAACTTCTATGTTTTGAATTTGGTAAAATAGACTTCATTTTTGGATTCGTAGTATCTAAATTATCCTAGGGTGAATTTTTGGATTTTTTCTGAAAACGTTCAATTTTTTATGAATAGTGAAAAAACACTGAGTTATCATTTAAAACCGAATTTTTATTTAAATAATTATTTATTTTATTTAAATTTATTTTAGGTCAAAATAGATACATAATACCTATATAAATTCAATGTAACTCATTGGAGTCAGTTTATAATAATTTTAGATATAGAAAATGTTTTATAGAACATTTCAACGTCTTTTACCCACCTCCTAGGAGAATTTGCAAATTCACATAAAACTTAATTTTACCGCTTCTGTGAGTGGAATTTTGAAAATCTGAGAGACATGGTTAATATCAAGGATTAAAATGTGGTTCAATAAGATAAAAATAATATTTTTTGAATAGTAACTTTTTACTTTTATTTACCACAGTTAAAAGTAAATTGGGTAATTAAGGGTAAAAATGATATTAATATTACCCTAACACAAGTACTAATTCTATTGGATAGGTGTATCTAGACCCAAAACAACCTTAGGAATAAAATATTATCATTTAGGTCCACTTGGATTAGATTAGGACATTTATTATTATTTAATTCAAAGAAGAGTTAAAAGAGTTAAAATCAAAGTTTAATAACTAAAATATTTTTAATATATGGTTATACCTAAGATAAATTCAATTATAAATATTCATTAGAAATATAAAACGATTTCCTAAATAATGGTATTTTATTTATAATTTTTAGACATTAAATAATTAATTTTATTTATGACACAATGATGATGCAGTAATTACCTTATTAATGAAAGAATAAAATAAATGGTATTATAAATATTAAAATAAATATAATTTCAAAGTTTTTATGACATACAAGAATTTTATAGGTGACTATGACATGTTAGGGATGATTCAATATATCTTTTTTGAAGTAATCAAGTTGTGATGACTTTCACAAAAACAAAATACCAAATAGTGTCAAAATTGACATAAATTAATATTTAAAATAAATACTATATTATTGGTTGATATAATATTCCTAAAAATTTGAGGTTCATCCAAAGGACTTATATCATTATAGTTATATCATTAATGGACCACTTGGGGGTCTATTGGATGTTTATAGTAATTTTATTTACTATATAATATAAAAATACAAAGTGACATGGTAAATGTCAAATTGATTAACTAAGAGTTAAAACTAAAAGATAAGGTTAATATAATTACCAAAACTTGTCTGAAATCTATTGGTTGAAAGGATTTCGACCCATACCCACCTTAGACTTTTAATCATACACTTTTTAGCCATTATAAACCTAATATGAATTTATTATAAAATAATACATTAAGTTTTTCCTAAAGAGCCTCTCCTCCCCCTTATAAAAGGACAACAATTCTAACGAATTCTTCACACTTACAAAGCCTTTTGGCTCGTCCAACCCCTGCCCAAATACTCTCTAAACTTCACTCAATTAAACCTAGAGGCATTATATTGATCATAAATTCAACCTAAGGAGCCCTTTTGATAAAATCAAAAGGAAGAACCTGAAGAAGAGGTAATGTTTTCACCACCCTTTTTCAAGTTCTTTTCTTCTTCAACTTCTTCTTTCTTTGTTATTTCGTTTCTAAAATAATAACTCAAGTATCTTCTATATAATTTGATGTTATTATAAATATTGTACAACCATATTCATTATTCTATCTACCCTTTGAATGACATGTCACCATACGTGCGTACGTACGGCTTATCGTCTCCACATCGTGGTGTAATTGTTATTCAATACATTATTATTTGGATGGGTATAATAATGATGTGTATTTCATGTAAATAATAAATATAACATGATAAGGATTCTTTATATATGATATACCATCCAATTATATATTATTTTAATATCAAAATAATGATACTTTTTCTCGTGCGTACGTACAGATTACCGTCTCCACGATGCGATGAGATTCATTGCCAAGTTCACCATTCATCGACGATTATAAAAATATATATTACTAATAAGTATGTAATATATGACATAATAATGCTACTATAGATATATATATTTATATATATAAGTATTTATGTACTTACATATATCTTACTCACTTACTTCCGTTCAATACTATATGAAAACGGAAACAGCGTTTATACGTACGTACGGACTACCGTCTCCATAAACGGTGTTTTCCATTTCATATATATGTATATTATACATATTTATATTATAAATATATATGATATATAAATCATGTTTTATATTCTGAAAGTATTTAAATCATTATCTATGTGATACAATCAAGAGTAAAAAGTTAAAACACGTACGATAAAGAACGTGATTATTACCCGAAATATTAATATAACATGGAAATTATTATTAAATGGGTAGTATGAAGTCATAAATGAATAATGTATGATATCATAAATTTTAATATGGTTATTTTATAATTTAATAACATACTATAGTCTTCATACTAGAGATTAAACATACCCTCGACTAAAGGAAAGTGCAAGGTAAGGGGTTTTCATCTCACTCCTTATTCCCGTGAGATTCATGCCATATTGCCACTATTACCTTTTGTGTGGTGTATGTACTTCCCATAATTGTATTCTTTGTGTAATATACTTTAATTTATGTGTATTTACATATTCATTGTATGATACTTCTTTCAATGGGTGTATGTTTCGTAAGTTACCAAATTGGTAAGGGTTTATTTCACAATCTCTTCACTATCCGAGCAAGTTTATACGTAATTATCTACTGAGACCTCTTTATCATCCACATCCATGTTTCTTAAAAATGTATTCCAAAACATTCTTACTATTTTACAAAATATGGTTTAAATTCATTTATACCCTTGTTTTAATTTTTTTAAGAATTTTATAAAGGAATCCTTATGTCATTTTCCAAACAAGGACCTTTTTAACCTTTTCGACAAATTAAGGTAAGAATGTCTTTTTTTAACTTATACGGCGGGTGCGGCTATTTTCCACCATTATAAAATTGTCGAAGCATCCCTTAAAATCTTATAAGAATTTTTTCAAAATAAAGGTTTTCTCTATAATTATGTGACTTTTAAATGATTTCAAAAAAAGAGATATTTCTCTCAAATAGTTTTGATTCCATCTATGTCAACATCCTTTGATAAATTTTACACTTGTTTGAAGATGATTTATTATGATACAAGTCATCCATATTGTATTTAAGGTTTTATGATATGTTTGACTATGGATTAGTTATTTTTATGCCATTAATGGTTTATGATTAATGGTTTGGCATTGTGAATGCTAGTTTTAATACAAATGTTTATGTTATATTTCATCCTCTTCTTAAGATGAATGTGTTGGACTAGTATGTTCTGGGATGGGGTCAGGTTACCACAGACCCTCCGGGTTGGTTTCCGGTTATTAGAGGCACTCTGGGTTGGTTTCCGGTTATTAGAGGCACTCCGGGTTGGTGTCCGGTTATTAGAGGCACTCCGGGTTGGTGTCTGGTTATTAGAGGCACTCCGGGTTGGAGTCCGGTTACAAAGGCTCTCCGGGTTGGGTTTCGGTTACACTTAGCCCTTAGGTCTTGGCACGAGGCCTTGACACAAAAAATAAGGTTTGTAATTATGCATTCAATCATTATGAAAGTGGTTATTGATATTCCATGTGATTATTTGACTAGTATAATATCCATGTGAAGAATTAAATTGCATTATTTCATTTTATCTTTGCCATATTATGCTAAAGTTCAAATTTAAAAGGCTTTTGTATTAGTTATACATTACCATAAATGTTTATGTTTATTTATGAAAGTTTCCTCTATATTGTTATCCTTTATGAGCATATAATCTCACCCCTTTCTATGTTTTATTTTTCCCAGGATTCCAAGAAGTGTATTGTGATAGATATGCAGGGTTAAGACAAGGGAATAATGACATTCGTGAAGGAATGTTTATGTTGTTTTGTATGTTATGAATTGTAATGTAACATTCATGTATGTAATCTAATTTCCAAGACTGCAAAACTGATCAGTCCTTCGGGAATTGATTCCATGTAATCATGCCAATATATTAAAATAATGCACCGACTCTGGGTAACTGGGGTCGGGGCGTTACAATTTACCTCTCAGATTATGAATTTGAGTTATCCATAAATGATGTTCATCAAATATTATTATAGGTTATGATGAAATGTTAAGGTTAGCATGAGTAGGATTATAGTATGAGATATTAAATATACTTATGAGGCACAAAAAGTGTTTTGGTGCATTGGATGACTCACTAAATATACGTACGGATTTTCAAACACTATTTCTTTAGTATATTATGGATGCATGGATCATATTTGGTCCCCATTAACAGAAGTTGGAAAGATACCTAGAATGATAACCTTCATGATTTGATATGTTTCTTACATAATCCATTATAGATTAGCTAATTACGGGGTGGTTGGGTATGTTTTTGATCATGTTATTGGTTGGAGATCAACCAAGATGGGATTTTTTATCCTATAAAATGAATATGATACTTGGTCCCTTAGTTGAGATAGATTGGGGAGTATGTATCCATACCTAGATTATACATATGATGTGTTTATCTATTTGGGTGATGGGAATGTTATGTGATCGTCTATAAAGATGAATTTCATGTGATGTATTTCATCATCCAGGTCATTTTATACTCAAACAGTCAATAATGTATGTGTTAGTTATATGATATTGGCATACACCATGTCCTATGGTCATTCAATTCTTAGAAAAATATAATGTAAGGTAATTCATTCTATCATGAGATTCATGTTGTGGATACATGTATAGAGATACATGTGTTTTATGGAGATCATGTAATATCTCTTTATATCTTTAATATCATTGATGTTTTTCTATAGGATACTCATTTCTTACATATATATATTTATTTATTTATTTATATTTGTTTTTAAAACTATAAAGGCCCATTGTGTCACACTTTTTGGTTGACTGAATGAGGATATAAGTTAACTCATTGAGATTCTCTAAATGAATTTTAGAGTTTATCTAAAATAATTTTGGATAGGTATTCATATGGTATTACATATGATGTGATATATGATGAAGTTGATGATAGTTTTCCATAAGTGTTTTGGAAGATATCAAAAAAATGAATATAATTTTACATGTTATCATATATTATATAATATAAGTTAAAATGGAACATAGGTCTATGATGTTTTAGTGTAAGTAGAATATTGAAGGTGATATATTCCCTAAATACTATATATATATGATATATATATATATTATATCATATAGTATGATATGGTAGGTCATAAAATATGATATTCATGAAAATCATAATTTTCATTCATTATGGGTATATCACCTTTTATGATAATATAGGATGTATTTTAATACTTCTTTAATCATATAGTGTGATTGAAAGGTGTTATAATGCATGTTAAATGCATGAAATTAGATTTCATGAAAACATTTATATCTCCTATGTAAGTCATATTGTATGATTTTCTTAATCATAAAATATAGTATGAGATTCTATTCATTCAATTAATAGTAATCTGCACCTATCTTCCACATAATCTATTATTTAAGTTTCTATTACATAAGATATAAGGTGATGCAGTTCATTTATATCATGTATGTGACAATTGAGGGATTAAATCATAAATTATAAATGCATGAGTTAATATGGGTATCATAGAGGATAATCATCAACACTTTATATAAACCACTTCCATTCAATGGTGGTGGGTGAGATGAAAATGTAAATGCTTGGTCAAGACTCCTAAACCCAAATCCCTCTCATTATTTATTCTTTAACCTTGAGGAAATAATATGTTGTTAAGGAAAAAGAATCTCAATCAATAATTAATAAATTTGAATTGACTTATTGATACCTCTGTAGGTGGGAGGATTTCTTATACTAGTGATCATTATCAAACACTAAAAAATATGATTGATATAATATAGTAGATAGATAGAGGAAGGAATTAAATTATATATGTTCTTCATTTCTAGTATTTTATATTATTTATATAATAATAAATGGGTAATATTTAGATGGGATTAAATCACATCTACATGTTTTATAATTTTTTTATAAATCACTACTAATCCTAGAAAAATTATTCTCCAACACCCATTTTAGATTAATATTATGCACCTTCTTCTTAACTACAATAATATGACATGTTAAAGGTTCTTTCTTCTTGTTACTCATGACTTTTTCATTTTTAAAAAATTAACACTATTTTATTGAAAGGGTTGTAATTTATTTTTCACTCTTTCTATGATCTATTATTCTTAAGATCAAATCTTCTATCTTTTTCTTTAGTATGCAATTTTTTCAGCTGATTCTAGAGTAAACAATCTCCATTGGCATCATAATATCTTCTTTATTTTTCTTTTGAGGCATCTTCTTCCTATTTTTTTTCTTTATCTTATATCTGATTTGAGATCCTTTAAACTTATTTTATTAAAACTATTAAACCAATAGAATTATGATAAATTCTTCAGAAAAATAAACTTATTGGTTACATCTCTTGCACACTTCATTCAAGCCTTTAAAACAATTCTTGAACATGTCACTTTATTTTTTTATGTTATTCTTCTTGATTTTTGTGGTTTTTAAGGGTTATTTATCCTAACATATGTAACTTCAACTAATCTTCATGGATTTAAATTTTATTCCCTTAAACTAAAAACATTCCATCATATGCCCATAGTCTCCACTGATCCAATGGTAACCGTAGACTACCAATATTCTTCCTAAACCGTTAGTCTTTCCAGCAATAATAATCTTCTAAATTTTATCCTTTTAAACGTATTTATGAATTATTATTGATGAAAAATAACCATGGGATAATCTTCACATTTTCTACTATATTATAGATAATTTTTCTAAATTTTTCTCTTCACACACAATAGAAACTTTTCCATTAATTTTATACTTTCCATAATTAAATAGATTCTAAATAGTCTTTTATTGTATTATTTTTATCACTTTTATCAACTTATATTTGGAATTAACATTTTATCCATTTATTCTATATAAATAATGAATCATTTGATGAGATTATTATTTA
Organism: Viscum album; assembly: GCA_963277665.1. Taxonomy (NCBI): domain Eukaryota; kingdom Viridiplantae; phylum Streptophyta; class Magnoliopsida; order Santalales; family Viscaceae; genus Viscum; species Viscum album. Next base: position 1,316,132,622 of record OY728128.1, on the reverse strand, counting down.
TTTTAATAAGCTTAAAGTCAATTATCATCCACAATAATCTTCTTTTACCATGAGAAATATCTTACTTCATAATTTGAATTAGAAAAATCATACCTGAAATTTTTAATATAATCTTATTTTTCTAGAAACTCAACATTGTGATATCCATAATATTTATATTATAAAATATTATTTGGTTTCACAAATTCAAATTTCTTCTTATCCTTATGGAGTAATTATTTTATATCCTCTGCTCTATAGAGTGTCTTATTTTCCTTCTTTCTAAATTAAGCATTGTATAATTCCACTTGATTGGATGAATTATTAAATATCTTATTTTTATTATCCAACTTAATAACCTTAGAGTTAATATTATTAAATACTTTCTTAAATTTTAATTCTATTTAATATTCATGTACCTCTTCATCACTAGTTGATTAAACCCTTTATTTTTTTATTCGTCATCACTACATGACTCATTGACATCAACTAAAGAACTGAATATCTTCTATTCCGTACCACTTAAGAGATAAAAATTATCACTATAATAACTTGATTATTTACCCTTATTAGATAAATAAATACTCTTATAATAATAAGAGTTCCTTATATAAATACATGATAATAACTTACCTATAATAAAATTCTTGTAAATTTTACTTAAAGTTTTCTGAGAGGAATTCTATTCATCTTCACATACATATTCCTATAACTTTTGAAAATTTAAATAAAAATATCCAATACCCAAAAATTTGAAACATTTCAAAGGAAAATTTCTATCAAATATACCTTTTCCTTTTTGGAAACTTCTTAAGATGAGTGGCTTGATTTTGTCGAACATCACATCAGCCTCTTCATCTAAACTTAAAACTCTAACTTTGAAATCATATTCATATAATTTCTTAACTTTCTCTGATTAAATTAATTTATTCACATATTTGAAATATATTTTCTTAATACCTGAACTCTTATTCTCTTTTTTGTATTCCATTCCCATCTCATATGTATCCAAGATGTTATGCAAGTCATCTAGATGAATTAGGTCTATATCAAAATCCTATCGAGCCAAGACTTTGGTATCATATCTTTTTTGTAGTATATAAAGTATCTTCTTGATCACTATTGAATTGTTAAGGGTATTACTAAACCCTCTAATGGTTATCACCACCTCATAGACCCCAGTAAATAATTAATCGTTAAATTCTCGTTAAGCATATCAATTTCTTCAGACTTAAATATCCTAATCAATAACAAATATTTGTTTACCTTAGAATTACCTTCATAGATATTCTATACCTTATCCCATATTCATTTTTAAGACTTAATCCCCATAGATTTAAAAAATAATTCTCTAGGAGTGAGGATAGAATATCATTTTTCACTCCCATCAAATTCCAAATTCTTCTAGGTATCATGAGTTGAATATTCTCCTTGTGAAATAGGTATAAAAAATTAAGTTGTAAAATCTAGAAAATACATACCCAATAAAATCTAGTATGATATAATTCCTTCATTATAAATATTTTAATTTTTCCCTTTGAATATTGGAACTCCCTTACTAATCATTGAATTAATATTCTCTATGGTTGATATAAAAATTCAAATCACAACACAAACTCAAGTGAACATATTCAAAAATGAAACTAGAATACTTATTCAATTCTAAAAGAGATAGAACAATTAAAATAAAAATTAAATTAAAAAAACATTCTAAAAAATGAACTCCAAACTTTTGAACTTCCGAGGAAAACTAGAGAACTTTGATACAAATTAATGTACCCAAGAACTATATAAGTTCACTGAGAGAGAGTAGTAAATAAATGAGTGGTGGTCCATTTTTTCTTCTATAATTTATTTTGAAATAAACATATATAACTTGTTAGATTAAGTGATAACACTTATCAATGACCACACTAAGAAAGAAATATATAAGAAAAGTTGAGGTACAAGGTTCACTACTCAAAATGAGTAGTTAATCCTTATCATGATCTAGACTAACCCTAAACTATATGATCCACTAGAATAACCATAAATTATACGAACAAGTAGGGAATATACTCTACTCATGATACAAGAATATAATAGTATTTTTTCCCCATAAGTCTCCTAGAAAAATGAATCCCTCTCTTATATTTTTGAAGAAGGTGTTGTCTTTATCCTCTAATAAATATCTCTTAAAAATATTGTTGTGATTATATAATTATTCTCTATTAATAATGGGTGTAACTTTTTAGGCTTTACCACATGTCATGATTTTAATAACAACACAAAAAGTATCAATGTGTACTCTTTTTCTTATTCTTATTCTACTTGCACTACTTCCAGTCTTCTTCTTTGAATATTACACTACATGGTGCATTTATTCTCTCTCCAAAAAAGTCAACTAGATTATTCTTATATTATTTATTGTAATATATTTCTTCATTATAGCACGAAAATATTTTATTCTTGTACATATACTTCACCATGCATGAAATACCTTTTTCTATTTATCTTGTACACCAACAACATTCTTATTATTTGAATTTCAATTTCAATTTAAATTTCAAACAAATAACCTCTTTCAATTACTATAACTTCTTTTATATACTACACTAGATTCTACTTATCTTTTTTTAGTTATTAGATCTATCCATATGTACTCTTATGTAATTCATGGTGTGAATGGATGTTACATGGAACAACCAACCAATTTTATTAAAACTAAAATGAACCTTTATATTTATTCATGGTGCAATAAACTTCTTCAAAAATGAATCATATTATCCAATAGATTGAATCACAAACTTCATTTTTGATATTTAAACCCTAATATATCAGCTTAATAATCATATAATTTTAATTTTTCTTAGAATATTTATCCTATAAATCTTAGAAATTTCATTCTCTTAAATTTTACTAGATATTGGGGTCTTAATTTTCTATTGTAGGCCTTTTTATAAGACTCTTTATTTCTATTCATTAACAAATTTTCCTAAAAAACTAATTTTCATAAGACTTAGATATATGTATTATTTTTTTAATAAATTATTACACATTTATAAAAAAATATTTGATGCTAGAAAAGTCTACCAACATCATGCCTTTTCCAAATTATGACTCTAAATAATTATTAATATTATCAAAAAAATTATTACATAGTGATATAGAAATATTAAACTACTTAGAAAAAGTCTTAAATTCCTTATAAAAAGTATTAAATTTTTAGAGAAACTATTACAAAATATTCCAAGAGTATCATGTTATCATCTAAATTCTTGTGAAATTATATATATTCTTATAAAACCTTCACAGCTATTAATAAATCCTTTCATTATAAGTTTTCTATCTATTTTAATACTATTACTCATAATCAAATAAGTCTTATTTGAATCTAAAAAGTATTATGTGGAATAGTATAATCTCTCTAAGACTTTTCTAAAATTTATCTCCAAGTCCAAAATTTAATAATTATTTAAATGACCAAATAACCTATTTAATTGTTTTTTAGAATTATCCAAACCAATTTCAACCACTTCCAAGCATTTAAATAGCCTCTAACTTTCATAATAGAATTTATTTAATATTAGTTAGAATTTTATTTGTGTACTAAAAAAATAGGACAAAATAAACATATCTACTGCAAATATTATCCAAATCTTCTTCCACTACAACAAATGCCGGTCCTAGCGGCGGTTTTTTTCCCGTTTAGTGGCGGTTTAAACCGCCGCTATATTGTGTGGCGGCGGTTTACAAAAACCGCCGCTAAGTTTGGCGTCGGCAATCTATTAGCGGCGGTTTTTTCGATTCCGCGGCGGTTTTAGAAATGTGTCGTAGGTCCTTCATTTAGCGGCGGTTTCTCTTCATTTAGCGGCGGTTATATGGGCAGCTTATTCGCGGCGGTTTTAACCGCTGCTAAATTAAGGCGTTTGATGCGCCTATTCTGCGGCGGTGAATACCGCCGCGAAATATCAGCATAATAAATTTAGCGGCGGTTAAAACCGCCGCTAAATTCTGCCCAGTTCATCATTTAGCGGCGGTTCAAACCGCCGCTAAATGATTCCTTGTTATTTAGCGGCGGTTAAAACCGCCGCTAAATGTTCACAGGTATGGAATTTAGCGGCGGTTAAAACCGCCGCTAAATGTTGAACTGGAAAAAAAAATATGTTGGATCTGCTCCACCACTGCCCTAAATTTTCCAAAACTACAGCCACATCTCACCCATCAGCCCCACATAATATCACATCCACACATATTTGTAATGTACAACAGCTTACAACATTATTACATCATCACCATTTCATATTCCATCACTAAAAGAATACTACCACAAACCACTACACACAAAAACCAACATCCTCATAATAGTGACCATAACATCTCTTACCATAATAAAAACCAACATTAAAAACACCATCCCTCATAGACAAAACCACACCATAACAAGAAACATGTATCTCACTAACTGAACAAATACATTGATTGAACTACCACATGACTAATAGGAGTGATTGTTTTTATTCAAAACCATCCTCAAAAACCAACTAATTGATATCATAACCAACCCATGTAAACTAATGAAGGAACATGTGACCCAAGATTTAGATCATGAAATCTCATGATGGAATAATTGACTATACAACCAACATGAGAAAATTAATAATGGAACACAAGGCTTCATGACCAACTCAACTGAATACGTGAATGAATGAGAAACCACAATATGAAAACAAGAAACATAATGATGTAACAAACAAAAAATGACCAATTTAAAAGACGACATGATCAAACTAGTGGTCGAATGAATAAATAGGGAATCTATGAGAAAACCCATGAATGTTTCAATGTGAAATGACTCATAAAACCATATTTAAATATCCAAAATCCAATAAAACAAGTAGGTGGGTTTTATTAAAACTGGATATATTACCTAGGATACCACTAAAACAGTTATCATCCTCATGTTCCAATGAATATAAATGGTTCCAAAATAGAACCCTTGTGGGAAACCTCTCAAGGATAATATAATAATTTGATCAAAACTAATCATTAAATAAATAAACACATAACCATGTGTCATAACCAACCAATTAAAGGGACCATATTCATATTATGACAAACAATAAAATAGATTTACACAGTTACATTGAAAAAAATGAATGAATTAAAACACTTTATGACATTATTCATTCATCTGTGAATATGTACCAAAAAATATCTCCTCCAAACCACTATTCCACCATAGAAAATGATAAAATGGATTAACATTCCCATGAAGAGTAATCTACAAATGATCCATGATTTCCATTGGGTTCACAAAATCATTACCTCATCCTCATCATCCAACTCTCTATATTTGAATATATGGGATGAATCATGATTATTTCAGTAATGTTGGGATACATGGATGATATTGTGAATTATTTTTATTAGTGGTTAGAGCTCCAACTGATATAACACCTCACCAATGTTCACCAAAACCTAAAAAATCCAGAACAACCTAGGAGAATCCACACTCCCTCACACAAAATATGCCTACACCATCATGGAAACAATACTACTACTCATCATCTGATGCTGCATCGTCACCCTCTCCACCTTCATCTCCACCACCTGCTGCCACCTGTAAGAACATTATATTGAAAATTAAATATTGTTGCCTATTTATAATAAAAATTAAAACCAATAAAAGTTTTCAAACTAAATGATTTTGATTTTTTTGTGATTTACCTGCTCACCACTACCCGATGCACTACCACCAGGGGGCATATCTGCTCATATGCTGACGTATTTCAAGCAACTCTTTCTGCAAATCAGATATCTGATTCCCCTGCTGGTGAACTGTGTTTCGTAGAGCAGACATCTCCCTCTGAGCATCTTCAGGTATGAAATGACTATAACCAGGAGTAGATGAGGCCGAAATCCCTGATGGCATGCGAAAGACCTCAGATGGTACGGGTCCCAAACCCATCCCGCGCACTCTACCAGGATGCTCCTTCCCAAGGACTTGACCAATCGGGTCATCCTGGGAGACTGAGTAGGATTGCCCAGGATTGGCATCCCATATTTCTTTAATTTTTACCTATAAATCAAATATCAATATATATTAACACAGTAAAAACTGATATTAAGTTATTATAATAAATAATTGACTTCATACCCCAACTTCTATGGCAGGTTCATTAACAAAACTTCCATCTGTTTTTTTATGAACATCCAGCCACAGTTCTGTTCGGGATGCTTCATGCCCTAAACTCTGTGACTGCATTAAACAAAGATAAATCATCAATCAAATATGTTAAATAGATAATATTATCTTATAAATATTTAAACTAATTAAAAGATTACCAATGACATTCGGCTTCTTGAAAAGCTTTTTGAACCCGCAGTGTGCGGGATTACCTGCTTCGCCCGGTTTGAAGCATTCTTTCTTGAGAGATCCTGAAATAAATAAAATTCAATTTAACAGTATTGTATTCAATGTCTATCTCCTCTTCATGTACATGTATAAATGTAAAATGAGGATAATATAATAATATATATTTCAATACCATCCGCTTCTCATCACGATGTCTATCGACAAAAACCTTCCACTGTTCTTTCGGTACCCCACTGGGTATCTTCTCATACATCTGCTGCACGGTCAACGAAGAATCGTTGACATCACACCACAACCTCCATTTGAAATCTTTCCATTTTTTTCCAAGATTTTTCAATGTCCACTTCCGTGCTATCACATCAGCAACGGTAAAGTGGAAGAATATCTGTATACATAAATTCATTTTGAATATATTAGTAAAATGACATTCAATTAAACCATAAAGGAATAAAATTACCTTTATCTGAGAATCATAAACTTCATTTTTCCAGTTTGGAGGCATATGCCTCCAATCATCATACGAAATAGGCAGGGAAACGGGCTCCGCTACCAGCTGACCTATAATCTGACCAAGTAAACCTGCGGCGTCATCCGTCGGGACCCCATAAGAATCAAATGGCACCACTATCTTCTTGCCATGCATGTTCCAAACATCAGAACTTTTTATGTCTCTTTCCACGGTTTCATTGTCTTCATCTGCAATGAGCAAACAATTACTATAAACAAAATTCAATAAATTTATTTAATTAAAATTTGTACCTATGACTGCGACCCTCCAGAATGTTCGTGATGAACTGGAGGGGGCGTGTCACTGCCCCGCTGCTGAAGCTCCTGTAGGGGGAGGAGATGACTCATCCTCTAATGAGGGATCCACTGATGGTGTCAGAGATGGTGCAGGGGGAGATGATTCCGTGGGGACAGACAGATCGTCATCTGTCGTAGAAGAAGAAGGAATAGTGTACCGCTTCTTCCTTGGCATTCCTGTCATTTAATCAAATAAAATTAAGTTCAGAATATATATTTCAAAAAAATTATGCAGAAAAAAAATTAAAAATGATAATAGATGCCCAGTATTAACAAACAAAATATATATAACAATGATAATGAATGACTACAGAAATGAAACAAGTAGTTGCTGAATGAATAAATAATTGTACATACAATCATTTTCCCCTTCAATCATGTCGGTTTCCTGCTCCATTGCTTCATCAACTTCATTCATCCTTGCTAGACCAATATTTTCAATATCATGATGGACAAATAATTCTGCTTCCTGTTGTTGATGAAATTCAGTTGCAGAGGTCAAATCTTCCACTTCATCACCCATATCATACAAATCTCTTTGTATTACGTGAGTAACTACACTCCACCCTTCATCCACAACATCATTCACATAATATACCATTTTTTCCTGTGATGCTAAGATATATGGATCATGCAGTTCACGATCACCAACATCCATCAAGCGAGAGAAGTTTACAGAAGTAAATTGCAAGGAATCTCTTTTAACACCTCTGATAAAATCGACCCATTTTCATTTGAATAAAACAACAGAAAAATGCCCGTGGTAGTTTAATTCAATAATATCATGCAGCTTTCCATAGTATTCCACTTCAGCAAATGTAAAAATACCACTATTCTGTGTTTTCAAACCCACTTCTCGATCGACTGTACGAAATCTAAAACCATTCACATTATAAGCGTTGAACTTTCTAACTTGTTTTATAGGACCTCTAGCAAGAAACTTCAAATCTTCTGAAAAGTCAGCTCGAGTATCAGTATTCATGATCTGAAAAAAAAAATATAATTTAATAGATTTTCAAATTGTATGTGTCAAAGTAATATTCGTATTTATTGCAATATTTATAAACTTACACGTCGTGCAAACCATTCTACCAGCTCTTTATTCACAGCTTTCGTTATATCTTTTTCATTTCGTATTCGGCTTCTCATTTGTCTCTTTGTTTGTATCCTCAACTCTTCAATAAATGGATCTGCAATTTCACTATTCAGCAGCACATATCTTTGTGCCTGTAATAATTCCAATTCTGTTAGTGTCGCGCGTATGAGGTCCTCCCAACTGATCGGCCAATAGCAGGAAATATTTTTGATTTCTGATGCATTTGAGATTGAGTTGATGTGTCGTCAACACGTCCAACTCGAGTAAATCTTGTCTCAATATCATCCAAATATCTGGAACAAAAGGTGAGACACTCCTCGGCCAAATAGCCTTCAGCAATAGAGCCTTCTGGTTGAGCTTTATTTCTCACGTATGCTTTCAAATGCCCAAGATATCTGTGAAAAAAAATAATAATATTATGCATTTATTTAAATGCCGAAAAATGTTTACTTAATTGGAAACATATAAATAAAATACCTCTCAATTGGATACATCCATCGATAATGAACGGGGCCTCCTAATTTAGCTTCGTCAACCAAATGCACAGTTAAATGCATCATGACAGTAAAAAACGATGGAGGGAAGATCATCTCCATTGCACAAAGGGTCAATACAAAACTCTCCTGTAGGTTGTCAAGCTGAAATGGATGTAGAGCTTTCTCACATAACTGTCTGAAAAATGTGCAGAAATGGAGTACAACAGCAGTAACTTTTTCAGGTAATAATGTACGCAATGCCAATGGTAGTAACTGTTGTAACAGAACATGTGAATCATGACTTTTCAATCCATATAACTTACGATTCTTCAAGTCAACACACCTAGAGATGTTACTCGAATACCCATCAGATACCTTCACATTCTTTAAAATTTGAAGGAACGTATCTTTATCCCTATTTTTCAATGAAAAAATGGCCAGAGCATACTTTTCATTCTCATCTGGCCAGAGATCACGTTTTATGTTCATTACTTGTAAGTCTTTGCGAGCATTGAGATGATCCTTCGACTTTCCATGCTCATTAAGTAATGTGAAAATCAAATTATCACATACATTCTTCTCAATATGCATCACATCAAGATTGTGGCGCAAAGAATTAAATTCCCAATACGGAAGTTTGAAGAATATACTTTTTTTCTTCTATTGTTGCGTTCTGATTTCACTTGACGATGCACTTCGCACTCGTTTTCTGCTATCATTCAAATGATGAACCTTCCCAAATTCTGTTTTAACATTTTCAAGCTGTGTCAATATTTCAGAACCGGTTAACAACTTTGGAGGTGGTCTACGATCAATGCAACCATTAAATTTTGATTTGTTCAGCCGAAATCTATGAGATGCATCAAGAAATCTTCGATGGCACAAGAAGCACCATTTTCTACTGTGAGGTAGCCGTTTGGGCTCGAAATCAAAGTTACAAACGGGACAAGCCAAACCCGTATAAGTGTTCCAACCAGATAAATTCCCAAGCCCAAGGAATTCACTAATGGTCCACATTAAAGCAGCATGCATTTTAAAAATTGTTTTAGAAGAAACATCAAATGTCTCAACACCGTTGCTCCATAACTCCTGCAATTCTTCAATCAAAGGTTGCAGGTATACATCAATATCATTTCCAGGCATTTGTTTTCCAGGAATAATCATCGAAATGATAAAATATGTTTGTTGCATACACATCCACGGAGGCAGATTATAAGGGATCAAAACAACTGGCCAAATGCTATAACTCGTACTCAAAGTCCGAAATGGGTTGAATCCATCGGCAGCCAATCCCAATCGAACATTCCTAGGATCAGCTGAGAAATCTGGATGTAATGAATCAAATGTCTTCCACGATTGGGAATCTCGTGGATGTCTCATTAACCCATCATTGTTATTATCTACAGCATGCCACTTCATGTGTTCGGCGGTTTTTGATGACATGAATAATCTTTGCAATCGAGGCTTCAAAGGAAAGTAACGCAAAACTTTTGCAGGTGTGTTCCTTTTCTTCTTCTCCGTGAAATTATGTTCAGTCATACTTCCAACATCACCCTTTGACTGCCATCTAGAAGAAGAACATTTCTTACAATTCTGTCTACTTGAATCCTCTCCCCAGTAAAGCATACAATCATTGGGACACGCATGTATTTTTGTATAATTCAGACCAAGCTTGTTAACAACTTTTTTCATATCATAAAACGATTCTGGGATTTTTGCTTCAGGAAATGCATCACGAATCAATTCCAATAACATGGACATTGCCTTATTTGTAATTCCACATAGACATTTGATATGGTACAACTTCAGTAGAAATGAAATCTTTGAATATTTCAAACACCCACTATACAACTCTTGATTTCCATCGTCAACTAAATCATGAAATGCATTTTCCTCACTGAAGTTTTCCCTTAAATTTGGCTCCACAGAATCAAGAGGATCCAATGATATGTTACAATCTTGATCTGCTTGTGTTACAGTCTCAGAAACATAACTTGTCACGTTGCAATTTGTAGCACCCTCTTCTGGTTGTTCTGATATGTTTTGATGCTCATAGTGGTGTCTTGCAGTGCCGAATTCATCATTTATGAGGTTTTGCATTTCATTTTCCATTGTCGAAGAACTTGGGACCTCATTCTGTGGATTAACATCAGTCCTCAATCTTTCTGTATTGTTTGATTCTCCATGCCAAATCCAACACAAATATTGCTCAGGGAATTGCTTCAGTATTAAATGTTCATAAACTTCATCTCTCTTCAACCATGTTCTAAATTTACATTTAGGACATGGACATCTTATTCTCCCTTCAACGGATCGATTAGAAATTGCAAAATCTAAAAACCCATTCAAACCCTTAACATATTGAGATGTGTTCCTCGGTAATGTGATCCAGCTTTTATCCATGTATATCACAATGTGCCTACACAAAATATACGATAGTGTAAGATTACAGAAACATAATATAATAAAGATGAACCATTGACCATAAAGTATGCATAATATAATAAAGATGATTCATTGACCACATTTACCATTTCAGACCAACTGAACAAGTCTGGTCCATAGGAGACAGCGTCAACACCTCATTGAGGAGCAATAAGAATATCGGGATACACACTTATCATAACACCATCGATGACACATTTATGTTGCCTCAAACAACACCCCTTTGATGTGTGATCGAAACTGATCATAATGCATTTTAAATCAAGTTAACTACATTCACTGAAACCATTTTCACAATGGGTAATGTTTGTTTTATTGTTCTAGGGAAATCTAAATGGCCACATTTAAGTTTTGGGGTTCATCTTGTGATGGAAGCATGAGACATGGTGTTTGAATTTCTTGAATAAATTAGTGATAATGACCCTCCTAAGGTGGAGAGAATTATGTTAGTCATGGAAATGTGGAGAAAACTGTAGAGTGGATGTGGAGGAATCAAGGTTCCAAATAGAAACCTATAAGGGACATGTTTGGGGGTTCTTATGGAAGGCCCAGTGGAACTTGGATATGGTGTGTGTAGGTGATGGAGGTATACCTTAAGTGAGAAGGCTTCGTGTTTGGGTAGAGGGGCGACATGCTAATAGGGGAAGTTGGGAACCAACGGAGTGAGTTAGCAGGAATGGAAAGACATAGTTGGATAGAAAGGGAATGGATGTGGTGGGCTGCGAGGCACCTCAAGTTAATGTTGAAATGATAAGTTTATCCTAGTAATGTGAATGAGTTTTGAAGAAGAACCAAGTAGTCCTTGGTTGAGATATGGATGGTGAAAGTGTGACAAATCTGGGTAGTTTTGGAAGAAATAATGAATTCTAGAATTAGGTGGAGTTTTCATGGATGTTGTGAGTTGGAAAACATGTTAGGGAAGTTTTGAAGGTTGAGTTGAGGTTCTGTTGACCTCTTTTATGATGAGTGAAGTTCTCAAAACTAGAAAATTTTGGTGACGAAGTAAGTAATATGGTGTTGAGAACCATGGAAGGAAAGTAATCGATTAATGGTGTGGCTAGAGTTTCAAGTTGGATGGTATCAGGTAGGAACCATATTAGTGTATTAGTTTTGGTGATGGGTGTTGGATTAGGTTTTGGATGGTTGAATACCTTGAGATGAAGGTTATGCTTGGGTTGTGCTTTGGATGTTTGAAATGGAGTGAGGTTGTTAGGCCTTGAGTTCTGGATTGATGTAGGTCAGAGAATGTGGTTGGAATCTATGTATACCTTTAGCGACAATGAGTTTGTTTCACCATTATAATTTTGGTAACTAGGTGAGGTGGTGCTAAGAATTTTGGTCCATGAGTTGTGGAGAGGATTGTAACAAAGGTGTTCCGATTGGATCTCCACAGGGTAGTGTAGTGCCTTATCGATATCCTCTTGTGCGGTGGTATAGTAACATTACCTAAACCTTTAATTTTCATTTGATGTTGATAATAAATAGTTTAGGTGGATGCATCCTCAAAGATAATTGGGTTTTAATTGTGGTTCATGGTTGGGGAAAATGTTTTCAGGTAGGACCTTTTCCTTAGTCCGAGTGTTGTAATAACATGGTTGAGTTCAAGGAGTATATTAGAAGATGGAAGTTTATAGGTGGGTCCGTGGAACTAAAATTGGCCTAAGGGGTGCTGTGATGCTTGGGAAGTTTGGATATGTGATGATATGTTATAAGGTGGGGAGGTTTTAAGATCCCAACCCTTATCCATGTGATATGATGAAAAAAATTACACCATGTAACCATAAATATCACACACCCTACTAACATGGATACCCATGACTTCTATGAGGAACCTTTCCATTACATACATTATATAAAAAAGGACCTGAAAACACCCAATGGTCAGTGTATGGTGTGAGAAAATGAATATTAGAAATATTACACCATGTTTTTCATAAGGAGACATTAGAAAAATAAAACAATTATTCTTATTAAGGGAAAATAAAATAATAAAATATATATATATATATATTAAAAAAATGGTAATTCACCCTTTTAGAATATATTAAAAAGAATAATCAAATTGATACATCATATTCCATTTAAAATAAATGTGACTAAACCATTTCATAATGTATTTATAAATAACCTCTTTGAAAAGGAAAACAATAGAATATACTCTTATGGTATATTAGGTATAAGTTATCTAAGATCCTTTTAAATCAATGGTCAAATGACTATTTACATACATATCCCTAAAATATGTTCCCTTAAATGAGGTAATAACCCTGATAAGTGAATCCACTATGGAAACAATATTTAGTTATACTTTTAGTGTAAATCATTGATAGGTAGCCACAATTCATCCTAGAATTATTTTCTTATTATATCCCTTACTAAGTACCACATGATCCCATCTATCGTAGCCCATATTGAAAGGATTTCATTTATTAATTTTCCCACACATAAAGGATTTCAATTTCACAAATGACCCATACATGTAGGATTTAAATTAAAAATTCAAACTATTTGGAGGGAATATCACACATCAATAATCAAACTACTTAATTTCAAATAAAACATGATTCAAAATCCATTTTCAAAATCAATTCCAAATTAATAAATCATTTAATCAAATAATTCAAAAAACAAACCATTATAAGAATCATAAATCAATCTATTAATCAACTTATATAATCCAAAAAAATGATATAGCAAGTATGGATTATAAAATAAAAGATATCTTTAAAGCCTAAACACATAATTTTTTTAAAAATGAATGAAATAAATACCAATAGGATCAAAAACTAAAATAAATCCATTAACCAAGAGACCCATATAATGAATCTCAGATTCAATTAGAAACAAATCATCAAGATGGATGTGATAATAGAGAAAACTCACTTTGGGGCCGAGGTTGATGTGAGAAAGGTCGTCGGGAGAAGGGGGTCGCGGGTTGCCGGTCGCAGGCACCGCTGGAGGAGGTCGCGGGGTCGCCGGAGCAGGTCGCGGGGTCGCCGGAGCAGGTCGCGGGGTCGCCGGGGGGGTCGCGGGATCGCCGGGGGGGGGGGGGGGTCGCGGGGGCTGCGGGCAAGGGTTGCAGCACGGAGGGTCGGGGGAAACGGGGGTCGGGGTAGGGAAGGGTCGGGGGTTTTTTTTAAAAACAAAGGTTTAGCGGCGGTTTATTAAAAACCACCGCGAAATGTATTTCGGAAAACGCTTAGCGGCGGTTTTATGAACCGCCGCCACAAAACCGCCGCTAAACACTGTTTATTTTGTAGTGTTCCTTAGAAAAATAATGTAATACTATGGGTAACTTCATCACTACCAAATCTCAATGACTTCTATATGGGTCTCAAAAATCTTCCAAAGGTCTAAATATCTCTCAAAAACATATCTTGGGCTCAACACATCATATAACACTGATGATAAGAAGAATAATGGAGAGTAGGAATGTATAAAAGATATTTTTTATACAAAAGTGTAAGAATAAGTCATTCATTCCCAACATCAGTGATTAGATCATAATCTGGGTGCCCGTCTAAATGTTTAGTTCCACCTTCTCACTAAGAATGTGCTAATTAGAATATGAAAGATGTGAAAACATCTATATCCCACCCACCACTCGAAGGTATCATGTTCCTCTCTATCAAAGAAAAAATTCCCTTGTATGAGGCTGAAATTAAAAAATTAAAGAATATCAATTTCAAGATACACAAGGGAAATATATTTGCTATGTGTAATTGGAAAGTTGAAATAATAATATACACTCCAATGGATACTATTTAATAAAAGGGTTTTCCTCAAGCTAAAATAATAGAATCGATCCATCTAGTAAACTTGAGTTCATTTTTTTTTAATCATAGTGCAGATTGATTATTTATAATTCCATCTTATGGGGAAATAGCAGCCACCAATTCAAGAAATTATTCTTAGGCTATCTCAGGAAAGTTACCAAGAAGTAATATAGAGAAACTAATAACATCAATCTCAAGAAAACTTCATAGCTCAAATGTTATCCTAGGTGGTAATATCACAAGAAGAAATACTTGAGTCTCTTACTTCATGGATAAAATTCATAGAAGGTAAACATGCACAAATGCATCCTAATAGGAAACCGTACCTCAAGTGGGTGGATTTGAATCCTCCTTAACCTAACTTTCGGAACCCCAACTTATCAACATTCAGTGGAATAAGAGAGTTAAAGAATCACCTAACACACTTTGTATTTTAGTGTGCCTAAATATCAATAATCCAAAAATAACAAGAAGTGGAGAAGCTCAGATATTATTTGTGGGCTCTTTAAGGTAAATAATTTATCTATTATAGTAATATATTATCTAAATCCATTTATAGTTTATAATATCTTCATCGATAGTTTTTATATCAATTCAGTTTTACATTGAGAAATATAATAATTCATAACCAATATAATTGAAAAAAATGTGAAAATATGAGGGTAGTGGGATTCATTACTAGATGGAAGTGTTTAACCTATTCTATGGACATATAACAACAAAGAAATAGTTGTTGTAAATATATGCAGAGAACATCCATAATGAGTTATTAACAATTAAAATCCCTCAAAAGTATCTAGATGGGTTATGAGAGTTCATTATGATAGTGCAGCATTTAGAAGACACTATAAATTGCACAAAAACCAAATATTAGTAGACATTAGCACTGTAGTAAAACAATATAGGAAGGAAAAAAATCATTTTCACTCTCCAAACAACAATAGTGATAGGTTTTACCCATAAATGTTCCAATTTTAATGCATTACCTCCCCCTAGGAAAGATACATAACACCCACATCTAAGTGAAAATATATAATACATGAATAAGTATAAGAGTTATCAAAAAAAAGAATAAGATTAATTCCTTCTTGAAAAAATAGGTTTCAAGGATTTTCATTACCTATCTATATAAATATTTATCCACACTACTAAAAATTAGAAAGAATAATGATGCAAGAAAAAATTAACATCTTAACTACTACCTTTATCAATAAATTCTAAGGAAAAATATCTAGGATTACTTAATCCTAAAACACCATCTTCAAAAGTAAAACAAATCATCCCAGGATAGCACCAAACCGGTACTCAAACTGACCCATCCCATGGCCTAATGCATGTTCCTAATCACCACAGAATAGAGATAAGTGCTAAGCGAATCAACATTCACCGGTGGGAATGATTTCACCAATACATAATCATATAAAATAAGAATCAAAAACTATACTGAGAATTTGGAATGACTTATCTATACATTAGATGATCATGCATATCATATAAGAAGATATTAATAAATGAATCATCCAAACATGTCTTAATAAAATAAACATCCATCAAACATGTACAATTTGATCACCATATAAAATAAAGTGTAATAAGATACAATGATAACAAAATATAAAATACACTAGGCATAATTGACGAGTACATCATCCTAAAAATAAAACATAACATAAAAACTCTAAGAAAACTACCATGTGACCCACAGTCACTCACTATATCCCACCACATCTGACCAGGAACATAATGAATCAAATACTTGGAACCTAAAAGAAATCATAATAGTTACAAACATACTCACATACACTAGTGTATATGAAAGGTTTTATCAAAACATGTCTAGTAATATTTCACTAAAGAATCTATATAGTCCCTATTATAATACATTACATAAATTCTTGTTTAAACATAATTTATAAGATAGTTTCTTCATATGATCAAGCAAAAATAAAACAAGTATACAATTTCTCCACTTTTCCTACAAACCCCATAAATTATGTCCCTTTTGAAAATAATTGAGTTTCATCTAGCCTAAAATAACAATTTTAAACCCCTATCAAAAAATCAAATCTTTTATTTTAAATCACATTCAAACCATGAAAATTTTACATTTTAATTCATAAAAAACTAATCATTTATTCCACATTTCTCAAAACATTTCCCAAATTCATTTTCAAAACAAACAACACTTTCATTTTTTAGAAACCACACCTTAAAAACCATTTATAAATAATTTTAAAATTAAACCACAACCATAAAAAAATACATGGAAGAAGCACAAAGTTCACCATGATATCAATAGAAAAAAGTAAAATCCCACCACAAAGTTATGGTGTCCTACAATCAAATCACAATTTAGGGGATACAGACACGAACATATTGGGATCCCTTAAATCATTCTCAATAGGACCTAATCATCATTGAAAACTTACTAGGATATAACATGATAGATGTTAGACCTAGTTCATCGAATAACTATCTCTATCATAGCCCTATTTGAAACTAGAATATCTCATTCAAATTCACCTTTTGGGTATTTTCAAGTAATATATAAACCCTTGGGAGGGAATAACTTTCCTAGGTTATTAGTTAGCCTACACACACTAAGATACTATAACATACATATAGACATTCTACTTAGTTATCTAGTGTTCCCATCATATCAATAAATAGTGTTGAGAAAAAAACATGATAATCATACCAATAAATATTTAAAACAAAAATTAATTAACCACATATCACCTCCTATATCCTCTCAATAAATAGACCCTTTCATATTTAGGTATAATAATCAATAATAAAAATACCTTATGGGTCTAAAATTCATTATGAGAATAAAATAAACAAAGGGGATCAACACTGAGGGTAGTCAAAATATTAGATAAATTCACTTATGAAGTGCCAAATGGGCCTTCAAAAATGATATTAGGATTAAATCAATTAAAATACCTTATAATAACTCTAGTTATAAAACATACATTATATATTGTTTAAAAATGATACTTCCCCTTGATAATTCCATAAAACATCACAAACATCCATGAAGACTACAAAGGTATTAAAACAAATAAAAATAAGGACCAATACCCTTATTTTTTTATAATTTTCAACTTTAAATCAATAAATAATCCCTTTTAAATTTTTACTAGTGTCAGACACACCTTTAGAATACTTAAATTCTATTAAAATAGCTACAGGTGAATTTTCACAAACACTTTGCATTAATAAAACTCTATATAAAGTATAAAAACACATTTAAAAATATTTAAAACCCTTCATGGGTGACACATATAGGTATAATTTGTTAATAAAAAATTTTAAGGCAACCAAGCATCTCATAGAATGAAACATAACGGATTGACATAAAAACATCTACTATAATCCAACAATATAAAATTTTAAATGCATCACCTTAGATGGAAAATTCCCAACCAATCAAGGAAAAACTCTCCATAACCCATAAAAACCAAAAACCTCATGATTAGATATATTCTAAACCAGAAAATTGGATCACATGGTGATTAGGGTTCACAGGTAAAGGGAAAACCAAGGAGAAATGAGGAGTTGGGAAGAGAAGAGGATAAAATAAGGAGCTAACCTCTATAAATCTCTTGTAATCGAAGAAAAGAATCCATGAAATGCGGGAGAAGTAGAAGGAAGAGAAAGGATCTCCATGAGCTCTCCATAAGTTTTAAATAAATAGATATAGATAAAGTATGGGGATAAAACCATTAAAATGATGGGGGGGAAGGAAAAACTATAAGAATTAAACATTCCATCAAGAAACCACCGAAGTGTAGTCTTATTCATCATAGTATGGTGCCTCTTCCAAAACCCCCACTGAAGTTAATCCCATGTGGTCTACAGTATGGTTCTCCTCTCTACAAAATCTTCATGACACAACCCATATCCAGTAGTGTATAGAATCTTGAGCAGTCATAGTCATCACCCAAATTCATGACCACTATAGCATGGCCATACTTCTCCACTGTATAAGGAGCCCTTCCTAGATAGATCCCATAGCATATCCTCACCCCTATTTCATTAACTATACCACTTCTAAAAATCAAAAAAGTAAGGGATAAACTCTTCATTGGAATATCCATAACTCCCATGGCATAGTACACACTCCACGATGTAGCAACCCCTCACCCATAATAATTCACAAAGTCATGGAGTGAGGTTATGAAATTATTTCCCTAGTAAATGGCATAGGCTATTTCTGTTCTAGACAGAATCTACTAGGGACTTCTTCAAAACCTAGGTAACTACTTAAATTCTCAAATAAATTCATAATAACCAAAATTAAATAATATTAAATACCATTATGACATGGGGTGTCACAATTCTCCCCATTATGTCGCATTTTACCACTAAAAATCATTGAAAATGGTTGAAACAATAAAAATACAAAACCAAAACACCCAAATAAAATAGGTGTGGGATGGACAGTAAAAATTATATAATCTACTATGAAAAGAAATTCCATAATTAAAACTATTCCTCAAATCCATAGTAATAATCCCTAATCATCATCAAACCACCTCAAGAATAAACCAAATCACAACCACCCAACATGAATATCTAAGAGGATGGAGACCTAAAATTTGTATCCCCACTATTTAGAATTCATCTAAAATGGTGAAACAAGGGTAGTCACACAGAACTAAAAAAATATGGCCAAAACAGCAATGTTCCCAATAATCATTGAGGAAAGTGATAAGATTTCACCAGCCAGAGATGACCATAAAATACCAAATCAAATCCATAATGAAATCACATTCTGTAAGAATGTATGAAAGGTCTCTATATAAAATCACCAATCCATCCCATATTTAACTCCCAAATATTTTAAAAAATACTATGTTTTATAGTGTGTATAACATGTAATACTTATATTAAATGTATCATGACACATTATTAAAATATTATTATTTAAACAAGGTCATTGTAACCTAGAACTTAAATTTGGTGCTATGAATAAGAATAACAAATTTTTAAAAAATAATTATTAATGATAAATAAAATATATATAAACAATTTCTTAATTCTTTGTAAAGTCATTATAGGCTTCAAAAATATTTTTTTCCAAAAAATATGATTTTTATTTATTTTGGTGAAAAATATCCTAAAATTAATTTTTCCAATTTTATAAATTGTATTTGAAAAATTGGAAATTTTTTTAATCAACATCTCAAAATTATCTTATGATGAAGTTTTTATATTTTTTCGAAAATTTTGATTTTTCAGTGAATGGTGAAAATACTGATTTTTGAAAAACTGTCATTTCTTTTATAAAATTAAGTAATTTAGAATTCTCAGAATTATTTTAATTTAATTTAAAATTAGTATTAGTATTATTTATTTATATATAATCCAATTATTTATTTTTAAAAAATATTTTTACGGAATTTTAGTATGAGTTTATTTTTAGGCTTAAAATGCATTTTTGTTAAAATGGTTTTAAGGGGCATAATGTTCCTCAATTTTAAGTAATTAAAATAACTACTAATGAGGAATGATTTAAATTAAATTTATATTATATATATATATAAATTTAAATTTAAATTCAAATAATTATGATTGTTATTCCTAGAGTTAATATAATATCATCTATTGCTTGGAAAATACATTTTTTTGAAATGTTTTTCGATATGTTTTACGTGTTTAATTTTAAATAAGACTCTGAAAAATATGTGATTTGAATTTCATAAAATTTATTCCATATTTTCAATCATAATAATTAATATTAGTTAATAATTTTGACTTATTTTTTTAGTTATGATGAATAGTAAATGCTAGTTACTGTGGTGAAAATTTAAAATGGTAAAAAGTGTGTAACCTTAGTGGTAAATGGAATGACATGTTTAAATAATGTTTCATTTTAAATAGGGGATATTTCTATAAATCATATAACCCCTCAAATCCATTATTTATCATTTTTTTTGGCACTTTTATTGAGAGTTACTTCCTATTATTGAATATTTTTGGCTATTTAAAAAAATGTCAATCCTCATTAAATCTAAAAGGCATCCCCTCCCATCACTTATTCACACCTCTCAAGACATTTTGATCAATAAAAACATGATAAAATATATCCAAAACATCCTTATAAATATTATAGATCTTATATTATTCCCAAAATACTAACCTTAGGGTCCTTAATAAGATATACAAAGGATGTTCTTCTAAGTGATGATAATTATCTTCACCGAGCTCGTTTTTTTTTCTTCTTATTTTTCCACCTTCAATTATGTCTTAATAGTTGAAATATAATGAAAATATTGTATCCTATATAAATAAACTTTATAATTTTTATGGAATAATATTAATGCATACCCTCTTCCATCAAATGGGAAACAAAACTATTGTTTGTGTGTATGGTGGACTACCACCTCACAAACCGATATAATTCGTTTTCCATCATCACCTATCACAGATATTCATGATGATATATTTAATGTTTATATATTATATTCATGACATATTAATAAATATTTAAATTTAATATATCTTATACCTTCTTAAAATTCCATCCATTGAATAATGATAATGTCATTCATGTGTGCGGTAGACTACCACCTCGCGAAGCGATGTGATTCATTTTTTATTACCATGTCACATGGATGGTATATTTAAGTGTATTAAAATTAATAATTTTATATCTATGATATTAATACCATTATTTAAATATAAAATAAAACTTATCTTCTTCCCATGATCATTGAAAAATGTAAATGTTATGCATGAATATGTAAGGTCTATGGTCTCCACGATATTTAATGTAGTTCATTTTTCATAACCATAATTAATGGTTATTTTTAAATGTATGATTTAACAATAAAAATTATAATTATTTCGTGATTATTATTCTTTATATGATAGAATAATAACACCTTTTACCATTTTCAACACACTGATGTTGTTTTGAAATTATGAGTTGAGCGACCTCAAAACACCTGATGTGGATATAGCTGATTAAGTAATTAAATATATCATTAAAATAAATGAAGTAAATTTTTTAAGTATACATTATTAAACCTATAAAATTTTATTAAGAAAACAAATAATTGATAAAATTTTATTATATAGTAGATAAGAAAGATATATGAAAAATTCTGGACTCGAGGTAAGGGTTTCATCACAAAACATCCTTCTTTGAGAGACGTGTTCTTTTATGAACCTAATTTATTTTAAATGGTGTATATACTTTAACTTTAAATATATTATTAATAATATTTCATAATTCATGATATTTAAAGTTACATTTCATTTACTCCATTCATTAGAGTTATAATTCCAAAGTTACTAATGAGGTAAGGGTTTATGTATCAATCTCTTTTTAATCAGGATTATTCATAGATGAATTTCTATTATAGGAAATTATTTAAACATTAACTAATAAAACCCTTTAATTTTATTCTCCTCAGGTTATTCATGAAATTTTAAATTAATAATATCATTTTTCCTATTTTTGGTAGTTAAAATGATTGAGAAGGTTCTTTAAGAAAAGTTGACTTCATTTCTCTCTTCGGTCAGAAATATTTTTTCTTCCATATCCATTTTTTATAAAAATATTTTTAATAATATTTTTAACATTTTAAAAATGATTTAATAAATAAAATATTTCCCATGTTTTAATTTTTAAAAATGGTTTGAAAGGAATCTTCTTGTCATTTTCTAAATATGTTACTTATGAACCATTTTACAATAGTGTGAAAGGAATATTTCATTCAACTTATACCGCATGTTCAGAATTACCTGCCATCATGACCACTCAACTATTTGACGACTAATTAATAAGTTTTCATAGTTATTTTTAAAGAAAATATTTTCAAAAATATTTTGGACATTTTTATATTTTGAATAAGCGGTTTCAAAATGAAAAGGTATTTTTTCTCAAGAAATATTCTATGTAATATTTTAAATATATTTTCATTAATTAATACAACCTTTGATGTTATAGATTGCTTTTAAATTATGTATATATGTGTATAACATATATATCAAGCTTTTTATTTATTATTTTAATAGGGTAATACATTCCTTATGTTTATCTATTAGATGCATTCATTATGAAATTTCGTTTTATTATGATATGACATAATATTATACAACCGATTTGTTTTCATGTGTAATTCTTATGTTTGTGCTTTGTGATTGACTTCCTTTTTATCGTGAATATAATCATTAACATGTTATGATGGGTGTGCCTATATAGAACTCAAATTCATTGGGTAAAGCTTTAGTCTCATGAGGTATAATTTATAGGATCAGGGAGTAAACATGATCCCTTACAGGACTTTTTCCACAATGTGATATTGTCTAGGCAGTTAGACTTGATTCATATTTATTTCATGTTATATATTTCTACCAAATTTCTTATGATACCATGATCTTATGATACTATACATCCATTCAATGGACCTAAGGGCTTCATTTTTTATTGATTTTTGATAATCCACCTTTTAAGGGGTGAGGTGGAACCCTTACAATGCCCGTAGGTGTAAGTATTACATGGCCCTGTAGAACATAGAGGAATTCATTGGTCATAGGCTTCAAACATTACATACATCCTAGAATAACTACTTGGAACTTCTCCTCCCAGCATCTTTATCGTGAAATCAGAACTCCACCTTCGCATGGCTATTCGGTTAGGCTTTCCCATGCATGCATAGGCTTGTCCTGACGGAAGGTGACATACCCTCTCATTCTTGCAATCTGTGTAGCTTCTACTGTGATGAAATCTCCTTGCTCATCCTCCTATAGATCTAATTTCTTATAGGTTTTCTGGTTTTCATCTTCACTAAAGGTGACCCGAAGGCCTTGAGGTGGCCCAAAGGCCTTACTGGCCCAAAGGCTTGGGTAGCCTGAAGTCCTTAAAGGACTCGGGGACCAAATCGATGGCCCAAAGGCCCAAGTGGGGGAAAACTTTTCGACTGCTGCAGTGCCAAATAGTGCCTAATATAGTACTGATACAGTACTACTACAGTACCAGGAAATTGTGCATCTGCCTGGATTTGATCCTGGGTCGCCTGGATGCACTTAAGAGTCCTCACCAATCGAGCTGAGGATCATGTGCTATGATACCATGTTATTTATGTTATTATCTCAAGTGATTACCCTTTAACCTTCTATTTTATGATATAATGTTATACCTTTGACCCACATGTTATGTTTCCTTATCATGTTTATTCTCTTACAGATATTTTTAGCACACCCCTTTCATTTATGTATTTCCCTAGGTTATACAATGCAGTTTTAGGATCTCAAATGGATTTAGGATCACACTAAGAAGAATAAAAATAAATATTCCAAGTTTTTTTTATTTTTTTATGTATTATTAACCCATTCTAATTAATAAACTGGGCCTCATAATCTTTGGGTTGTAATTAAGAGGTGTTAATATTAAAAATCATGTAATAATATGTGTAAAAGGCTTGGGTCACTATAACATCCCATAAGAACAAAATGAACACACCATTAATGAACATGAATTATTATATAATAACATGTGTCTAACCTTATTTCAATAAACTACATAGAGTGTGACTCGAGGAAAAACTCGTGGAAAAATGACTCATGATGATCTATATAAGAAATCCCATCCTGGAAGGACTCATGGTCTAACCAGCAACCAACTTCTCATCTTCATTACCCCAGTACACAATCAAGATTCCCCCATGATATCCATCAAACAAGCTTCATACGATGGTCCACAACATGTACAAAAAATAATGAGAATCACAATCAACAAGGAATTAACATACCAAACTAACAACCTCTCACACAAGATCAATCCACAATTTTACCCAAAGGATACACCAAACAAAGTTCACCCCAAACCCTTGTCCTCTTTAAGCCCCACAGGAAAGAATCCAAAAATATATCATCACCCAAACTAGAACCACATCCAAACATTATCCAAGTCATCTCATTATGAAACCACTAACGGTGACCCAAGTGTCCACCTTCAATAAGTGACAAGAGCTCACAACCACTAAGGCCTAAATGTACATTTTTTTATGCTAGAACATACAATAAACCTAGGTTATAAGAAATAACACCTTAAAACAATCAAGAAAAAAGCGTTGCAGACCTTCACTACTCACTCACCACAAAAGGGCTTAAAAATATAGTGGCTTCTTCACCTACACAGTTTTGGGATAATGCCACTAAAAAACACAATTTTGAATAATTCTTAAAGATTCACTAATATATGATGATAATGAAAAATTAAATCTACCACACTATTAATTTTTCTAGGAAATCCCAACCATTAAGAGGTAAATACTCAAAAAATTAGAGGATTCACCCCAAAGGTTCATTCTAAGATATGAGCTTGTACCTTTCATCGAAAAAATTCTCAGGGGAATAATTTAAACAATACAAAACATGAATCCAACCAATAATGTTTTCCAAACTAAATCAGCCATTACTATAACACCATGGGGTAAAATCCACAAACATCCATTTGAGAAATAAAAACACATGCCAAAATCATTCCCATTTCTAAAAGCACACATTATTTAAAAAAACATCATATTTCTAAAAGAATCAAAACTAATTTTTCAGATGCACGTGTGATTTTAAAATACCCATTCACTTGAAATCATTCTACTTTATTTAAAAATTTTAAATCCAACTAGGGAATTTTAATAAATTTAACTCAACTACAAAAATCACTAACTTCACTTTAATATAAGAGACTCTTAGGGGATTCAAAAATATTTTCATTATTTCATAATACTTTCTTAAAAACTATTATCTATTTAAAATTGATCCAGCCTTCAAAATATTTTACAAAAAAACATATTGATTTTAATTTTAAAATGTACCACTCTTGAAAACACACTCTAATAAGGTAAAAAATTTCCCAAATAACCCAATAAACTGGTTTTAAACCTAAAATTAATTTTCATATTTCATTATGAAATAAACTGTTTCCAAAGAAAATCATGAAAAAATTTTAATTTTACAATAATATCTAAGGACGAATTTAAAGAAATTTTTTTTAATGAAGTACCTCTTTTTCCTCGAGAAAAAATATTTTTCACAATAATATCATAAACAAAACACACCACAAATCCAAAAAAAAATACAATCCAAAAACATCAACACATCAAAAAAAATATTTTGAATTCAATGCTATTATTGGGTATCAGTCAAGGATAATATAAACATCAAAACTATAACGAGATTAAGAACCATAAATGAATTAGAGACTCAGTTTTACAAACCATATACTAATCATAAAACAAGCTCTAAAAGAGTTACTGAATCATACTCCAAGTCTCTTCATGGTTTTAAGTTATGTGAGCCAACTATACATTAGTAACACTTCCTCCATTCTCAAATAAAAACTCAATAAAACCACAAGGAAACTCAAATAATTCCGAAAATGATCAAAACACCTTCATATCTAACAAAAATCCAACAAAATAATCAAAAGAGAATCCAAATCCCAACTACCCATGGAAACTCAAGTGTTGTCATGAAAATTGGTGATCAGACACCTACTAATGACCAACCTTTGGATTCCTAACAATGATCAAATCTCTATACCACTATAATTTCCAAATAATATGAGATAATTTCAAAAACCTAGGATTTCTTTAAAACCTAGGTTCTAATACAGTTTTGTAATAAAACATCCCATGTTACCACCAAACCAGTACCTGAAATGACCCTCCACAAGGATCAAAGAGGGTTCTTGATCACTAAAGGATGGAAGAAACCTCCAAGGGTTTCAACATTAAATAGTGGTAATAATTTCACCCCCACATAATCGTATAAACAATCTGAAAAAACTATATAGAAAATTTGGAATGACCTGTCTAGATGTTGGAAATCCATGCATATCAAATAAGAAGATCCAAAAAAGGAACCAACCAAACATGTCATAATAAAATAAATATCCATAAAATATATGAAACTAGATCACCAAATAAAGTATTTCATAAGTATATACAATGAGAAAAAAATTATATTACACTATGAAGAATTGGTTGATACAACATTACAAAAAAAAACCCAGAAATTTCCAATAAAACCTTCATATGACCCACATTCACTCACCATATCCCACCACATCTAACCACAGACCTAATGAATAGGATCAGATAGTGGTAATGTTAAATAAAACATAATAGATACGCCCACACTAATATATATTTAAGTTGTGATCCAAACATTCCCAGTAGGATTTCACCAAAGAATATATGTGGTTCTTTTTATATTATAAAAATGTTATTTTGGACATAATTTATAAGATTGTTTTTTCACATGAGTAAGAATAAGGAAAAAAAGTATCATATTTATCCCATTTTTTTCAAACCTATAAAGTAAATCAATTTTGAAAACAAGTGGGTCACACCAAGCCTAAAACTATAATTTTAAACCCCAGTCAATGAATCAAATTTTTTCTTTAAAATATCTTTCAAACCATAAAATGGGGAATTTAAAATTCATAAACCATTTCTTAATCTTTTTTCAAATAAATTACTCAAATTTATTTTAAAAAGCATCAATTTAGTTTTAAAAAAACACTTTATAAACCCATTTAAAAATTAGTTTGAAAGTAAAACAAAACCAAAACCAAATTTAAGGCATAAATAAAACAGCCACCAAGATATTAATGGAACAAAGTAAAATCACACAACCAATATATGGTTCCATGAAACCAAATAAAAATCTAGTGGATTCAAAAAAAATTATATATCAAGATCCCCTAAATTATCCTCCATAGAACCTAAAAATCATAGGAATACCACTAGGATCTAACATGATTGATATTAGACCTAGTTCATTGAATCACTATCCTTAATTACCCCTATGTGAAACTAGAACATATTTCTTAGATTCGCCTTATACTTATTTTCAAGTATAATATAAAACCCTGGGACAAAATAATTTTCCTAAGTAAATAGTTATCTTATCTATATTAAGCTAGTATAACATGCATCCAGACCTTCAACATAGTTAACAAGGGTTCCCATGATATAAATAAATAGAGGTGAGAAACAATGAAATTTATAATTGTTGCATAAATAAATATTTAAATAAAAATAAAAAACCTTATATAATATTAAATACCCTTTTAAGAAACAACTTATTTCACATTCATTCATAAGAATCAATAATAAACATCGCCCAGATGGCCACAATCCATAATGATCATGATATAAACAAAGGTTCTCAACACTAATTGGCGTGAAAATATTAGATAATTCGTTTATAAAGTTACAAATGGGCCTTTTAAAATGATATTATGAAGTAAAGAAATTACACAGCCTTGTTATAACTCCTTTTATGAAACATCCTTTACAAACCATTTAAAAACACTTCCCCTTGAAAATCCATAAAATATCAAAAACAGCTATAAAGATTATAAAGGTATGAAAACTATTAAAAATGAAGTAAAATACCCATAATTTTTATAAATAACACCATTAAGTCAATAAATAACCCCTTTTAATATTTAACTAGTGTCAAACCCCTCTATAGAACACTTAAATTCCTTTAAAAAAGAAAGTAAATCATTTTCACAAACACTTGAAATGTGATAAATCCATTCCAAGTATATAAACTATTTGAAAACCATTTAAAACCCCTCATGGGTAACACATATAGGTATAATTTAGAAATAAAACATCCAAGTAGCTCATATAAATTAATATAAAGGAACGATATAAAAATTATTACCTTGATCCAAGTGAAAACAAGTCACAAAGCATCTCCTTATATGGGGAATTCCCAACCATGCAAGGAAAAACTCTTTGTAACCCCTATACATCTAAACCCATGTTATTAGATCCATATAAAACAATAAAATCAACCCACACAATAATTAGGTTTCACAGAAGAGGGGAAACCTAATGGGATAGGAGGAAGGGGATGAGGGGAGGGAGAAATAAGGAACTAACCTTGATAGACCACTTGTAATCAAAGGAAAAGGATCCAAGATCCTAGGGATAATAAGGAGGAAGAGTTAAGAGCTCCATTATATCTCTTTAGGTTTAAACATTTGGGAGAGAGAGGGGTAAATGGGTTAAAATCCTATAAAAATATATAAGGTAAAAAGGTAAGACCATTATAATTAAATGGTTGGACAGGGGCCTACCAAGTTGTGGTACCTCTTGTTAGACCCCCACCATGGTGTAGCATCTTTAGTCTACAACAGGGAACACCTTTCCCGGAAAATTCCACAACATAGACCCCAACCTGTGGCATATAGAACCTCAACCATTCAGATCCAACACCCTGAGCCATGAATGAAACGTCCTGGTTTCAGGTGCCGCCCAAAGGTGCCCCATAACTGGTTGGTCACATGGCCCCAAATGCATTTTCCCAAACACCAGAGGCTTCTGTCTAATAGCGAGGTCCTTTGGTGTGATAGTTTAGAAACTATGCCCTCATAGGCCAATCATGCACAACAGATAAAAAATAATAAAATGTAGAAGAAGAAGTAATACCATACAACAAGTAAATAGCGGGAGACTAATAGTAAATAAATAACTGGAGAACATATATAAATGATTCATGTCACTTATGACTAGGAAAATATTCAAAAAAATCACAATTCTGGAAATACAGTACTAAACCAAAGTATAAGAGAAACAAATCAACTCCGGTAGCATCGCAATCCTTAGCTTGGTCCCGTGCTCTCTAGCTTCACAACAGTCAAGTACCTGATGATGAAGGGTGATTGACCTTATCTATACCTGCAACCATATAATCTGTTTGGGTCTAAAATCATGAGCCAAAAAGGGTGTGAGATGAATCCCGGTAGGCAACCACCACATGATTTTTTTCCAAACTTTTATTGAGTATATATAGAAGGTAATAATGGAAATGCAGCAAAGAAACTATGAGTACACAAAAGTAATCCAATCCTGTAGTTTCCATTTACATTCATTAGAATTTAATGTTCATTATTTAATCAAGTATCACAACAGTTATCTCAGAAGACTGCCGAGCAGGACCAAATCTAAGCTTGTGTTTTGGCTTGGTAGACGCATCACAAACATTCAATATTTATGTAAATCCTAGGGGTAGCTCACACAGTCTAACCCCTTTGGGGAAGTAATGAAATAAAACGTCAAAGACACTCTGAGGAAGCACTCACCACCAATTCCCCCTATCGTCTTTCCTAAATAACTATAAACTCTAAAGGGATGCACTCAATGTAACTTCCCCCTGTGGTCTCGTAATGTAAACTATAGACACTCTAAGGGATCACTCCCCGTCAACCCCCCCCCCCCCCCCCTCCCATGGTCTCATAGTGTGAAATATAATAGACACTACGAGGAAGCACTCAATGTCAATTCCCCCTGTGTTCTAACTACACCAGTTTCTCACATCCCTATACAATTAAATAATGCATAAATGATATCAATTATCCCAAAGTAATCTCAAATACTACATGGATAAACAATTACAATACATATCAAAATCATTTTACAAGTAGAAAGATGAAATCAATTCCATCCTATTAATAAAGGCAATGAAATAAGGTATGCCTCATAGGCAACCTGAACCAAATGGCCCAAATCATTCAAACAAGGAAAATCACCCATGGGGTCTTCCTTAAACAAGAAATTCCACATAATATCACAACAATCAACCCTTAATACCACAATTAAACTAAGGTAGATAAAATATGGTTCAATTTCCTTAACCCGAAATACCTAAAACATGGGTAATCGACACTTTGTCATATAAAACTCAAAGTAAAACAACGTAAGGAAACAAACCACCTACCTTAACATTATACTAAGAACACTCTCGAACATCGTCCCTTTAATCAGCATAGAATGACATAGATATAAAAAATATCAAAAATGTTTAACCTTGAATAACTCAAGAGAGAGAGAAAAATCAGGAGAAGATCCTCTAGAATAAGGAATGACTCACCGGTGGGATTCCAACGCACCTGACAACACATTGATCAGAGCTCAAATGGAGGAACAGGAGGTGCTCGAAGAAAATCGGTCGTACGTCGCTCTTTTATTTGAGACATGGGAAGAAGAAGATGTTTCTAGGGATTAGATGCGACCTTGGTACGATTTATCAAATAAAATAAAAATTACATGGCATGTTCATTTAATGTACATGTCGTGTACATGCCTCAACTAGCCCCCACTTTAGGTAGTCTCTAAGTCACCTCACCCGTCCATATCTCGACCATTACATGGCAAGTACACGACTACTTGTGGCAACCTAGTACACAATGTGTACTTCCAAGTACACGGCATGTACTTCTAAAATTTCCAAAATCTCCCATTTTTCTAAAAAACACCCAAAATCAAGATCCATACCTGAAATGAAGATTCTGGTTCTTACAATGAACTCCACAATATAAATATTTTATTATATGGTGAAAAAATATCTTCCTAGGTGAATCCCATGGCACAACCTCACCCCTATGATGTGGATTTTCCCCCATCCTAAAATCAAAAAATCAAGCGATAAACCCATCACTAGAATACTATGATTCTCCACAAAATAGTCCATGCTCCACAACATATCCATACCTCACCCTTTAAAATTCACAAGAGTAATGTGGTAGACAATAGTTTATAATCCCTAGTCCACAATGTGGCCTACAACCTTCATTGAAAAAAAACCCTCAAGACTTCCCAAAACACCCAAAAAGTATCTAAAACACTGTAAAATTTTATAATTACCAAAATTAAATAATATTAAATTCTATAGTGATAAGGTTGTATCATGAAAAGGATGATAGATTAAGGTTAATTAACTCTGGAAATCCCCAAGATGCATATAACATGTGTGTCTTCCACTCTTCCTAAGGAAGAAAATGAATAATGGTGATAATTTTAAAATAATATTGTATAGGAGTTTAATTATAATATTACCAATAAATCATTGAACCATGTATATGTAGTCATCGAGGCATGACTGAATCAAGTATTCATAACCCCAATCCCTCTATTATTTTTTTGTGATAATGTATTCTTCTTTATAAACATTAAAAACTCTATGAAACTATCATCAAACAAGTAAGTAATAAGAAGAGTAACCCCAATAGGAACCCAAACCGCCTCAAAACATTATAGATTTCATTATCCCGTCATTTTTAGGGTGGGTAATTACCTATAAAATAAATATTTACCCTCATAAGGAACCCTAGAATGGCTCTCTTAATTTCATCCATATGAAAAACTAACATACTTATAAAGAATATTTTTATGAAATAGAATGTAGCACCAATTCTCTTAGAGGATGCCTCCATGGTAAAGGATGTCATAACTAAAGATAACCATGTAGTTTTGGGGTTATCCCCACTGAAATCATACATATAGTACATACTTTGAGAAAACCACTTTAATGAGCCTAATATAAACACTAGTGTAATCTTAAATCCTTTAGTACTTGTTCCAATACCATAAAATTAGTGGATAAATTGGATGGAAAACAATCACCTAATAAACCATTAAATGTGGATAATTTATCTCAATCAAGCTCATAGATAACAAAAACCCCCATATTCAGACTCATGAAGAATAATATTAATGCAACAGGCTCATTATTCTGAATCCCCAACTTGTGAAAAAAAAATGTAGAAAAAAAGGTCTCTAGCTCAGAAATATGATGTATTAAAGCATCTCACTATTGTTCCTATATTAATTTAAATTCTATATTTACTTCATCCCTCTAATGAGATCAATCATACCTGCATTGAGCCTCTTTAAACCCCATTTTAAAACTATAGTGGTATCTACTGAGATGTACTGGTCCTAAACCAATTCTACCAGGTGTTAAACTATTATTTTATTCATGGAGTAGGATTAGGAAGATGACATTTAATATCACATAACAACTTTTCATGAATCTATAAATATTTATAATTTCAATATTCATCAATCCTTGGTAGAAAATTGGTCTAGTAATAATCTTATTCTATCCTAGAACATCTATCACTTAGGATATAATGATGTGGATATATCCCCTTACATCCTAAAAATATAGATCTATGACAAAAGTGAGCATATTCCTCTAGGAAAACTCAGATTGAAGGCGTAGTTGAGGGACTTCATGTCTAACTCTGAATTCAATAGGTTTTATTAAGACACAGCATCCAATACCTTGTTGGGAATACCATGGATTCATATACATGTAATAATTCCGTCTTCCAACCATCAATACCTAAAATATTTCATTAATATAAAACATAGAGTAATTTATATTGATAGATAACCCTTTCAATCCAAAAAATATTTGGACATGGATGTGGGATATTGAAAATGGGGAGGAAAATAGCAAAAAAAGGATAGTGAAACATATATTGTTTCCTATAATATGTTATAATATAATCTCATCAATACTTGGATTAAATTAGATGGAATTTTCATACTCCCTATCAAATAAATTGAAGTGATGGCCCAAGATTCGAGAAATCCTAAAGTCATACAATCTAATGGATGAAATCCATAGATTACCTTATTATCTTATGATGGGAAAACATATTTTACTTTTTAATCTTCTTCATTGGTATAAAGGGATATCCATATGCTTAATATGTGAATTGTTATAAATTTTGAGCATATTTAACATAATAAAAGATTGAATAATATTTGGTCCACATAAACAAGGTTTTTTTATCAATTTAATATGCACTATCAAAAGGGAATGCGAGGGTTGGGTGCTTTTTATTTCATCTATATGGAGGCTACCAAAGCAGAAAAATTTGTATTGCCTTTGAATGGGTGTTCCTCAAATAGGGATGATGGGATTTTTATACAATATTTTGATACCCAAGAAGATAATATATCCATAATTATTATTTAATATGAGGGATAATATCTTGAAAATTATTCAAAAAAATTTAGTAAGGTCTCTCAACAAATTATTATGGGTTAGAAAAGGTGAACTTAGGTACTGAGTGAGATATACAGACCAATTTGATGAGTATAGCTATGGATCTTGAAAAATTAAAGTAATATGATGTTTTTATCAAATGGAATCAAAATTAATTTGCATGAAAATACACAAATATTCCATGATTGGATCCTTAGGTCTTTTCCCATCATTTTGGCCTACCAACCAACCAGTGTAGTTATAAATAGGTAGAAATAAGGTCGTATCTAAATCACGGTTCTAAAGTAGAAGTTGGATTTGATAAGTTGATCAAGTAAAATTTCATTTGAGAATACCAATAATCCACATAGATTTTTAACAGTTTCCCTACTAGAAAAAATTGAATTTGAATATCATATTTTTCATTAATTTTATGTACTTAAACTAATATTCTATAAAATGAGAATTCTCTATTCTAATCATGGAATTACTGATTAATGTAATTTTTAGTTTTCAATACCTCTCATTTATGGATGTGTACTCTTGATACAATGAGATTCAGATATCCCTTGAATATGGGGAAACTGAAAGTTTTTTTATAACCCTAATGGATGTGTTGATATTGGGTAATTCTATTCAACCTAAAAAATTATAGTGCTATTTACTAGAATACATTGTGACACATTTTTAAATCCATCCTTATTAAATATATTTAATGTTATGTGAATGATCTAGTTATCAAATTTTGAAAAAAAATTACACCATTTCACTGGCTTTGATGTAATATTATCTAAACATAGATTATATAACCTGAATATGAATCCTATGAAATGTTCATTTGGGGTGATGTTTTGGAAATTACTCAGTTTTTTATTTCATTTTCATGGAATTAAAGTTAATCTTATGAAAACCAATTAAATACATGAAATTAGCTCTTCTTAAACCCTTCAATGATTTAATAAGACATTAAGGGTGTGGTTCCAAAATTAGGGGTTTCATTGAAAAACTCTTTGGTAAGTATTTTCCCTTCAAAAAAATGAGGAAAAGATGAGTGACCTACTAGTGGGATAAGGATTTCAAAAATTACTATGATATCCTGAAGTAATATCTCTCCCTCTTATTTTAATTCCACCTATAAAAGCGAAACCCCTTATTATCTATATGGTAGTTATGAAGTGATCACTTAATTCCATCCTTATAAAGAATAATTTTTCAGGTAAGGAGAACATCCTCTACTAACTTATGTGAATAGGGATGTTGGCTGATAATTAACACATTGATATCAAGAAAAAATTTATTTCCCTGATTTTTAGGACCTATAATTTTTGAAACTATTTATAAAACCATAATATCATGTTAATCCCTTAAATGGATCCTATATTGACTATATAATTACTGATATGGGTTTTCATCCTTTAGCAGTTTAACATCAATTTTTTGTCCTAAAACGTGATTAAATAGAAAGAATTGGTAGATTTTATAGTAGCATATCATTCCCTCGAAGAGTCACCTATAGACATATAGAATCCTATTTAGGAAGTCTTTTCTATCCATAAAACTACCCAAAAATTAGAAATATACTTCAATGGAACTTATTGAATTCCAATTGGAAAAAGGATAGAATATCTAAAGCTCAATAGAGTCAGTTTGGGGATTGTGTTTATTTCTCTAGAAAAATAACTTATTCCATATTCATTCCTCTTTTCATAAGGATATTCCAATAATGGTAAACAGTATTAATCCCTCGTTATATGAATGGAAATAAATCATGTTGAAACTAAATTTTCCCTGGTCAGGTCCTCATCCTCACTAACTGAGGTAACTAGATGGACTAGAAAAATACTTCTAGTATGGGACTTTTCTATAATAAAAACCTAGGAAGAAGTAAATTTGTTAATGGGTAGAAAAAAATTCTTTTATGTAACCTAAATTCCTAAAAAAACTCTATATAAATGTGTATTTGATGTTGTCCTTCTCTGATGAATTTATGGAGAATAAACACTCTCCATTATATAAGAATTTCATGATTTTACTTGCGGTACACATCAAATAGGAACCAAGATCTTTCATCAAATCAAAGGACTTAGATATTTATGGTTCTCTATGATACATAATTGTATAGAATTTACAAAAAAGTGTCACATATTCTAGATACATGTTGATTTTATTAGTTAAACACTATTTTTTGTGTACACTAATAAATAATTTTGGATATTTTATATATGGGGAATATATGTCATGGGTCTATACCCTCTAGCCACTGTTAGGTAGGATAAGTTCATCCTTATTATTATCGAATTATTTTACAAGTTAGATAATGTTATACCCTTAAAGGGGTGTGGAAAAAATAATGTGATCAAATTCATAAATTATAATATCATCACTATATTTGGAGTTCCTCACAGAGTTCTAACAAATAATGGAACTAACATTCATGAATCTAAATTAAATAAATTATATTTAGAGAATAATATTTTGTCTAGTCACTCATCCTATTATCATGTAGAGGAAAATGAATAGATAGAGATATTCAAAAAAAACATTATCAAACATACTTTAGAAAATATAAGATAAGGATAGAAATTATTTTCCTTATAAACTTCTTTATTCTTTGTGGTATTATCACACCACCACCCATAATTCCACATAGGTGACCATAGTCACTAGTGCATGGGTCCAAGGTAATATTTCCCATTGAATTTAAATTTTTGTCACTCCTAATAGATATTTTTAATCATTTGAATACATATTAATGATCTTATATTTTTTTTGGATGAATTATAATGACTTAATTAAAATAGGTTACATATATTGAAAAACATTGAAGTTAATCAAAATAGAGTATCATTCTCATTTTAAGAATAAGTTTTTACTTTATTCATTCAATCAAATAGAATTAGTGTTTTCTTTAAGGGAACTAATGATTTCTATAAATAAATCTATAAATTAGATCCTAAATAGAATAGAACTTATATCATACATAAGTTTTACTCGAATGGATTATTCTCATATAGTACCTATTGTGGAGAGTGTATCATTCCTTACACAGATACTAGATTTCTAAAGAATTAATTTTCATAAATTCACATGGGGTTGAAAGCTCCTAATAATATGATCATAAAAATCATGACACAATACTACAGACTATAAGTTACATAATTCATGGACATTTACTTGTTACCTTAAAATGTATGGTGTATGGTCCTCATCAAATGACCTTGAACTGCATAATATATGGTTCATCCAGTATGGCCCTAAACTACTCAGAATTATTTATTCACTATGACCTAATTTCCTTACATAAGATCGGGACCTCTGTTGGATTCCCCAGTGTATGGGATTACCAATTTAAATTATATTTTCTTAATTATTACTACACTATGAAATCATATAATTTTCCTTCTTAAAGAACAATGTGTGGCCTAATTTTTATTCTTATAAGATATGTAGTGACATCTAGATCTTCTATCTCATACCCATATATAATCCTTCATCTCCATTACATTACTTATTCAACCCTATTGGTGGGAACCACAAAAATTTATGTCAAGTATCAAGCCTCTCATCCATTCACTAGGGTATTATTTCATCCAAATTCTCCCTTGTAATACCCTGAGATTTTAGAATATATTTCTCTTTAAACAAATCAAATTTATTCGATAGCTTTTTTTAAACACAATACCAAGTTTAAAAAACCATGTAAAGCTACTGAAATATTTTTATGTGACAATTATATCATTTTTAAATTCATAATATCAATACTATCTTAGGTTTAATTTTTAGTAATTTTTCAAAAAAATAATTTTGGGGTGAATAGTGAAAATAATGATTTTTAAACAAAACTGTATTTTCTATTAAATTATTTTCAAATCTTAATTTTTAGTTATATTGGTTTTAAAATACCAATAGTTTCTTATTATTAAAATTAATTTAAATTATACATTTTGGATCAACATTATACTTGATCTTGGTATAAAAATACTTTTACACTTAAAAACACAATTTTCATAAAACTATTTTTCATCATGCTTTATGAGCTTATTATAAAATGAATTTATAGCACTTATAAATGTTGAATTTGATAAAAAGTATTCCATATTTTGAATCAAGAGGTTTAAATTTTTTAAATATATCTATTTTATTTTCCATCATTATGAATAGTAACCATGGTATGATTTATCACAACAGTAAAGGGTAAATCAGATAATTAAGGTTAAAAATAATGTGTTAAGGAATTAAAAATATATCCAAAACTTTCCTTTATTTCATTGTATGAGTCTATATCACCCATAATCATGTACAATTTTAAAATATGACCATTTTTTATCATTTATATTTGATATTCATCTTTATAATATTTATGTAAAGGGTAAAGTTAAAAATATCATTCTCTTTATTTTAATATATATAATATTTTTTAATAGGGAAAAAATAAATTATTTTCTATTACAAATAATAATTTAAAATATTAAAAAATATCATGGTATATTATTTTTTTATTTTTATGAATTAAATAATTTCTTTAAATGCTTATACAATTTCGACACAGTATTTAAGAAATTAATAGAAAAATAGAATATATGATTCCAAAAATATTAGAAGCAATATAATTTGAGTGAACTATAGTGTCCAATGAATTATAAAAAAACTATAACATATTATGTATGTGTTAAAGTATTATATTCTAATTCCATTACAATCATGTTGTTTTCAAAGTCAAATTAAATGAATAGTTATCAAAAAATGACATTAATGATATTATATAATAAATAATATTTTATTAAATGACATAAAATTCATAAAAAAATCATATTTTTCACGTTAATTTGATATGGTTTAAAACATCAACCATGTCCCATTTATGGGCCGTTCTTCCTTTAATAGTAACATTATTGACCCTCAAATGGTATATTACTTTAATATTATGATAATAGTCAAAATGGCTAATAGGGGTTAAAACTAATAGATAAGGGTGAAAATATAACCAATACTTGTAAAAATTTTATTCTATGATAATATTTAGACTTTTACTCATCTTAAATTCTAATTATATCAATTTGGAGCCATTTTGACATGAACAATAAATTATATTAATTTAATAATTAAGAAACTTCCATGAATGTCCCTCCCCTAACTTATAAAAGGACACCCCTTATATATATATTTTAATCCACTATGATAAAATTAGATTAAAAAACCATGAAAATTTCTCTTATAAACATCCTTAACAAAGTTCAAGAGGTTATATTATTCCCAAAATATCAACCTCATGTCCCTTAAGAGGAGATCTAAAGGAATTCTATCAAAGAAGAGTTAATCATGTTTACTGGATATTTCACGTTTATTTATTCATCCACTTCCTTATAAACATTATAAAATAATAATTAGAGTAACATAAATATACTGAGATGTTTTTATAATTGTTGGAAAACCATTTTTTATCTCATTTCCATCCTACGAAAATAGAAAACATCGCTCGTGCGTTTGTATGACTTATTGTCCCTATGTAGCAGTGTAATTCATTTTTGCTTAATTATTTACTTGGATGGTTATAAAGATATAAATAATAAATATATATAATACTTATGATATAATTATTCTTCTGAAATTATAATATCATATCTACCTTATTACCTTCATATCTATTAGAAAATGATAACATCGCTCGTGTGTATGTGTGGACTACCACCTCCATAAAGTGATGTGATCTATTTTTTACTTATTATTTACATGGATGATAATAAAGATGGATTTAATAAATATATATGATATAATAATTATTCTTTAAATTTTAATTCTTATTTCCTTTCTTTCATTGCATCTGTTGAAAAATGAAAGTAGCGTTCATGTGTACATACAGCCTACCATGTCCATGAATGATCTAATTCATTTTTCTATATCTACCTTCTATAGATGAATATAAATATATATATATTTAATATATATTATATTTATATCCTAAATAACATTCTATAAATTATTTAACCATGGTAAATATTAAATGAACAAAACTATTGAATCAAAACATACAAAATAATGATGCATTTAACACCCAAATTAATGATAATAATAAAATGTTGTTAACAAATAGGTGGTAAAATGTTATAAATGAATCATATATGATATTATAGTTATTTATATGGTTTTATTATTTTAGAGTAAAAAATCTATATTTATTTTATAGGATGTTAAGATCACTTATGAGGTAAGTCAAATTTGAGGTAAGGGGTTTCTTAACTCCATTTCAATTCATTAAGTTATACTTCTACTTCATTGAATATTTTATTCCATGATTATGTGTGAAATTAAATTTTATTGACTTATGTTTTATTTAAAATTATTTTTTTATTTAAAAATTTTACATGTAATCACTTAATAGATTAATTCTTACATCAATAATACGATATTTGTAATGGATTTCATCTCAATTTATACTCCATTAAGACATATTTGGTATTATGAACCTATTTAATTTTATGTGGCCTATGTACTACCCATTTAGTGTATTTAAAATGGATTTCTATTTATTATTATTAATTATTCTATTAAATTTACTCTTTAAAGGGGTTGTAATTTAAAGGTTACCAAAGATTTAAAAAAATTATTTTACAATCTCATTATTTTAGGATTAATTTTATTTATATTGAAGTAATATTACAATATATCCTTCATAAAATCCATATATTTTCTTATACTACATATTTTTAAGGATTTTACATGTTTTAGTCTAACTTTTCCTCTCTTTAGCATTTTAATCAAGCAAATAAATATTTAAAATAAAAGCTTATCTTATTTCTCTTTTTGATCAAGTATATTTTTCTTCTATGTCCATTTTTTTAAAATTTATTTTACAAAATTAAGTTTTAATTATTCAAAAGATTTATCAAGGAAATTTTAACTTTTCCTTGACTTTTTATAATGTTTGAAGGGGATATTTCTATGTTTTTAAAAAAAAATCAACTGTCTTTGCAAAAGTCAAAAGTAATGTTTCTTTTTAACTTATACAGTGTCAATGAATTTTCTTACTGCTATAATAATTTTATTTTATTTAGATAATTATATAGTTTTTCTAGGGTTTTTCAAAGAAAAATATTTAATGGAATATTATTTTAATATTTTTCTTCCATTTTCAAAAAGTATTGATTTACTATAAAAACTATATTTATGATGATTTGAAATCTATATTTCATTAATTTTAGGCTATTCACTTTCTTTTGAAACATTCATATTATTTTGATCATTAGACATTACATTTATATTAAATATCCATATTATTTTTATCATGTATATTATTATTTCTTAAATCATATAACATTTCAACATACAGTGTTTTACTCTGAAAGTTATTTGATTGAATGAGGAAATATTTATATTTCATATAATTTATTCAATAAAAATATTTGTTGACAAGGTATATTATTTATGAATTAAATTAATCATTCAATATATGAGTAATTCATTATACATGCAATGGTGAGTGAGACTCGATTATAGATATCCCCTTGATTCATTTATGGGTCTTATGAGACAAATCATTTGGCCAAATTAAATTATTTTTCATCGTATACTTATCCATAAATTAAATTATCTTAGAACATGGCTTTTATGATAAAGATATCATGATTTTTAAAATAATGACTTCCAATATTAAGAATATCCTTTAATAAGATTTCATTTTTTATTATCCAAGAAATTACTGCATTGATATTATTTATGGATTCATTTTGTGTTAAAGTTATTGATTAAATATAATATGTTTTAATTTATTTACCATAACATAATTTTTATGCCTTATTTATTAATGATAATATTCATTATATATAACCATTTTTGGGAATCAGATCTCATAGTTTATTTTTTTCTTTTACGCATGATATAAAGATGGATATTATGAATAATATCAAGGATGAAAGATTGTTTCTTGTACTATATATTTTATATTTCCTATGTATTATGGGAATCATGTATGTTTCTTATTCTTCAAGACTACTAAACTAATTGGTCCATCATGATGTGATCCCTTATATATTATCCTAATGTAATAAAGTATACATCATCTATATGTTACTGGATTTGGGGTTGTTATAACCCTTCCCCCCACAAATTATATCAATATACATGGTGGACCTTAAATTAAAACAATGCATGTCTTAATTCAAGTTTCTATAAGGATTCATAGTATGGTTTAAATCACCCATAACAGAAGCAACCATGATTATTTATCTTCAACTTTTATCCCAATCTAGAAATGATGATCATCATCAATTAAAATCAAGTTTAATTATTTCCTCTCTCATAGGGTAATGCTTTTATGTAATTCTACTTTCCACTTTGTATAAGTCAGATCCATGTAGATACCCTTATATCTAAGAAATGCATTTGACTTAATTAATATTCTCGTGGGATGCATTGTGAAATCTAAATCACCTATCTCATACCAAACCAAATATTCTCATTCACTTACACCCCTCTTCTAATATTTCAGGACAACTTGATCTGATTTTTTTTGTCAGGATATTTCCTCCACCATTGAATTTTTCCCTTTCATACACCATACTTTTTATATTGATTATTTGAAATACTATAAACCTTAAATTTCTATTATTAATTAGTGTGTCTAATTCCAAGGTACCCTTTTGAATGGTGATGTTATGCACACTATAAATCCATCCCACTTATAACAAACCAAGGGTATGTCTTTGTCCCAAGGTAAAGATCCTCTAAACTCATACACCACCAACAGAATTATAGTAGAAATCATTATTCTAATATGTTCAATGGTCATCCCTTATATGTCTATTTAGTAGTACAGTAATGGACTCATCATTCAAATTTTTTCTGTGGTTATCCTTGTCTATCTATTACCATATCACTCAAAAAAATTAAAATAATTTTGGAGCTCAAATTGCAATTTGTTTTTTGGAATCACTCCTATTAAGTCTCCTTATATAGTTGATGGGCTATCCATTCACATCAGATAATGTTTCCCTTTATAACACCCCATCCTGATACCACTTATAAGTGTCTCTGTCAATGATGTCATGGTACTTTAGCCATTCCTCCTTATACACCTGAGGTTTCTAACTAGTAGTGAGGACATAAATCATCCATTAAGGAGACTATTCTCTCAATATAATAACCATAAATAACAATAAATTAACCAAACAACATACATAATAAAAATATATTTTATGAATAATTAATAAATCATATTCATGCTATAATAAATGAAATTTTTTTATACAAACATACATCCCATATAATCACCCATTTGGAATATCACATATACAACAAAAAAATAAAGTACAAGGGACCAACTTCCATCTCTGATCCTCACCCCTATCCCATATCTATTTACCTGTTGATATTCTCTGGATCAATCCACTAAACAACCTTTTATCATGCATGCGACCAAATATAAAGTCTATATAAGCACTAGGGTGCCCGTATATGGTGTGGGAAAAACATCTTAGTAGGGTCTCACAAATTTTCCCTAATATATTGTAATATCCCAGTAGATAAATTTTCATAAATTATTGGCAGTGGATAAATCATTGATATATTTTTCTTCTATGTTTCCATACTTTTGAAAAAGCCTTCACCTCATGAAAAATATTTCTTTCTCTACTGAAAACAAATCAATCACATATCCGTAGGAAAACAATAATTTACATGGTTAGCTAAAATGTAAGAGTAACTATGTACTTGGTATGGTCTAGAAACAATAAAATACCACAAAATATGCTAGAAAACAATCCTTTTATGTGTAATACAACAAGTATTATATTCCCTTACACTCATATAACATTATGTTTAATACAACGATTCATGTTCTTTAAATAGCATGAAATTATGTAATACAATTTTTTTCTTCCTAATAAACTTTCACAAAACATAATATTTCAAATAAATTCTTCACTTTATTGAGCAAGAGCTGGTAATAACTTCTTGGACTTCATAATGACACTCATTCCAATTTCTTAGTAAGATTCCCAAGTCAAATATCTCAATACAAAAATATAAATTTTTTATAATACCATTGATACAATTATGAACCACTTCAATCTGAGTCTGGAAATCCCAATATGATTCCCAATATGATGATATAGCCTAATACGATTATCGGATGAATACCATCTTATCTATTCTCATTTATTCTTATATCTGACAATATTATTTAAGAAAACACAATAAAGAAACATTTTTCCTTTAATTAAGGATCTTCTCTCTCCTCTTTCATGAGCGATGAAAGTCCTAGCATAAAAAAATTATTATCCACCTTTTACAGACACACCAAAATGGTTAAAGTAGTATTCTAAAAAGGTTTTCTTGCTTTACCAAAATTCTTTAATCTTTAATCTTCCTTAAATATCATATCTTTATTTGAATTTTTTAGTGCCTTTACTTTCCCTACAATTTTGGATCTCTCTTTGATTTTTTTAATGCTTCAGACTTCTTAAAAAATCTTTATTACAAATATGATTCCTGATTCTGATTTCCCAATACGATTTATTCATTACAATAAATCCATTTCGTCACTCTAGTTTTCTTAACCCACTGGAAAACAAATTATTATTTAATACATCTTATAATATTTCTTTGTACTAATTGAAAAACTAATCTAACTTTTCTAATTTCTTCATTATGATGAAGACAACAGATTCTTTAATACATTTCTATGTATCAATTGTGACAAATGTAAAACATATGTCTTCCAAT
This sequence comes from Viscum album, assembly GCA_963277665.1. Taxonomy (NCBI): domain Eukaryota; kingdom Viridiplantae; phylum Streptophyta; class Magnoliopsida; order Santalales; family Viscaceae; genus Viscum; species Viscum album. The sequence goes on along the minus strand of OY728128.1, from coordinate 1,316,088,150 downwards.
TATGATGTTCCATACCAATTGATAAAAACACAGGCAAACAAATTCTTAGAACTTCAACAGAGGTTCATTTCCCCCTTTGATAACACATTCAAAAAGTATTCATACAAGACTCTTCTTCTTCTTCTTTTATCTTGACCCACTTGTTAGAGATATTAAAAACATTATTTATCACTTGAATCAATCAAAAAATCATCTTGATGTGAAATGGTTTACTATATTTTTTATTGATATCGGTCCCAAAAAAATATATTATTTAATTTTCCCAACATCTCCAAAGATAATTCTTCATTTTTTTAACAACCAACCAAAGCGCAATTATTATCAAAAGAAATTTTATAGGAGTCTAAAATATGGGATCAAATTAAAATATTTTTCATGTAAGGAAATAAGATCAACATGGAGGTCTTCGAACCAGTTGATGTCTAGATTTACTCTCATGTTGTCTAGGCCATCTGCAACAATGTTTGCTTCTCAATAAACATGTGTGATGATGTAATTGAGATCGTTAAGGGAATAAGTGAATTCCATCCAACGAGTAGTAATTGGTCAAGTAAGATGTGTCATGAAATTCCAAATTTCTTGCACGATGGTCATCGAGTCACGTTCAATCTAAAGGTTGTTCCAAAAAAAGTTCTTGGCGAAGAAAATAGCGTGAATTAAACTCATCATCTTAGCTTCAAGGGAGGTGGTAGAGCCACAGCTACCCATGAAACATCCATAGATCTGACCGAGGTGATTCCTGAAGATAGAACCACATCCTGCAGGTCCCAGATTTCCTTTGGAGGTTCCATCAATATGGATTTTGATCCATCTAGGAAGAGGAGCTCTCCAGAACACCTTTAGAGTTCAACGAGGTTGACAAAAATTACCATTAATCCAAAAATGTCATAGGATTGAAAATTCATTCATAGTGTTGTGGAACTGTACCTTTTGCATTAATGTAGCTTCATGTATGGAAATAAGGATCTGAATTTGACCTTCATTTTGATTTATTGAGTAATTATTATGAAGAATAGAATTCTGATCATACCAGATCACATGGTGGAGCTCAGAAACTACAGCAAGGAATAGATTCTTGATTTATTGTGGAATTTATTGTAACTTCCAATCATTACTGGTAAATTTATTTCTTTCTAACCAATACTCAATATGATTGGACTAAATATGATTGGAAGCACCTTTACTTCCCATTTTTATCATCAAGATTGTATCATAAGTTTTATATAATAATTATGATTTTTAATAATTACAAAATAGAAAATCATCATTAGTTTTTTATCAGATCCTAACAGACTCCAAATAAACACCTCAATACAATCTTCCTTTCATTCTAGATCCAATGTGATTTTGATGGACCTTTTATACTAGAAAATATCTTCCCATTATGATGGAATTTCTTAAGCAGTGTGAGTCTAATTTCCTAAATACGATGGTCAGTATGATTTTCAACTTTTAAAAATTGAAATGATTTATCTTCTTTGATAAAAAAATACAACACACTTGTAAATAAAAATTCTTACTTCCAAAAACCTTCTCCAGCTAACTTGGTCCCAACAATCTCCCCCTATGGATTTTTTTCAACCGAGATTAATAAATCACTAAAAATTATAACCTCAATCTATGGATTTCATATCAATAATTATAAGTATACATGAGCTAACTCATTATAGGAAACAAGAATTATTGACATAAAATCCCAGTTGTCCAAAATTTGTGACTCGTGAAAAAAACATCAACATATTCAACCTTTTTCACATCTTTCTTATCTTCCTTAACATTTTTGGTAACAAAACTATTTGTTTCCTACACTTCAAATTTATTTTTAAAAAAAATTCCCTACATCCACTCCAACAAATATTTAGAATAGTTCACACACTTAAATGTTGGATTCACATCTTACCCCAACTCCCCCTTTATACATTCTTACTTAAAAGGTTTAGCACATATACAATAGATAGATTTATAAAAAATATCCCACTTGACGACACTATCCAAATATAAAATGATAGAGGACAAAAACATGTACCTTAACCTTGATGAGTAAGAGGTTGGACACCAATTTTCAACCTCAATTTAGAAAAAGGTTCCTTCAGTAAAGATTTTTTGAAAATAATAGAAACTTGATCCAATGTAGAAATATAGTTCAACTTTAATCTATTCTTCTCTACATTCTCTTTGATGAATTGATATTTTATATCAATATGTTTTGAAAGATAGTGTTTTAATATATTCCTAGTAAGGTTGATTTCACTTTGACTATCACAACCCAAGAGCAAGGGTAACTTCACTTCAATAAGTAAGTCTTCTAACAGAGTCTCCATCCACATAATTTAGGTAACGGCTTGAGTGGAAGAAACATACTCAGATTCATCTGTGCTAAGAGTACCTAAATTTTGTTTCTGTGTATGCCAACTAACACATTTTTTTCCAAAAAGAAATCTCTACTAGATGTGGATATTTTATCATCAGAATTTCAAACATAGTCAACATCTAAAAACCCAAAAAAAAAATCAATACTTTCTAAGTTATCATATCTGATTCCAAAAAAAATTGTTCCTTTGAAATATTTGAGAATTATTTTTTCCAACAAGAAAAAGTTATTCTTTAGGAAAACTCTAAAATATTCCACATAATTTAACAACATAAATAATTTCGTGTCTTGAGGTAGTCAAATATAACAAACTTCCAATTATCTTATGAAACTCTTTTTTATCAACTTCCTTTCCTTCTACATATTTACTCAATTTGGTTCCCACTAAAATTGGTGTGGAAACTGGTTTTGAATTATCTATGTCAAACTTATTAAGAAGTTACTTAGCATACATTTATTGAGGTAGAAAATTGTGTTTATTCTCTTTAAATATTTGTAACCTAATAAATTATTTCATTCATCCCATCATGGGCATCTCAACCAAATTTTTCATCTCTTCGTAAAAATTTTCACAATATCTTTTATCATTCCCAATAAATATAATTTCATCAATATAAACAATTACAATGAGGAAAACTCCAAACTTTCCTTAATGTAAATATTTATATCAACTCTTCCTTTATTAAAATTTATCTTGCTAAAGTAAGTATCCAATTTGGAATATCATGTCCTCAAAGTTTATTTTAGCACATTCAAGAATTTTTTCATCTTACACACATAAATTTCATCTTTCCTGACAACAAATATACATGATTGTTCAATGTAAACTTCCTCATCAATATCCCAATTAAGAAATATGGACTTCACATCCATTTAAAAAAAATTATAACTTCATTTTGAAACAATAGGAAGAAATATTCTGATTATTTCTAACCATTCCACCAAAGTAAAATTTTCATCAAAATAACCACCTTGAATTTGTGAGTAACCTTTTCACACTAATCTTTCCTTGTTCCTTATCACTTGACCTTCTTCATTCATATTTTTCCTAAAAACCCACTTTTTACTAATAATATTGTTTTATCTTGTCTATGTACGTGTTCCCATGTATTGTTATTTTCTATCTGATCCAGCTCTTTATTCATGGCCTGAACCCCTTATATATTCTCAAAAGCTTCATTCACATCATTAATCTTGACTTTTAAATTTAAAGAAGTGTGTTTAATAAAATTTTATGTTATTCTTGTTTGAACCTTATAATATTGATCACCAATAATGTTATGACCCTACACTTGCTTCCTCATCTTGGGATGAGATTTTTGAGTTTCTTCCTTATCACTTGAAATAGATGATTCTAATTATTTTTCATGAGTAGGATTACGATGATCGGTATCCTTATCAGAATTGTTCACAAAAAAATTATCCTACTCAACTGCCTTATCAACCCAAGTCTATTAATCTTCCTTAGCCTTTTCGATAACTTCCACATCAACAGAATCAACAATTCTTTTCATTTATTTGTTGATACATATATACCATATTAATTCCATATCATATTCAATAAAAATTCCATCTTCACCTTCCTTTTTAAACTTACCATGTTTTCCAACATTCTTCTTTATGGTTAATATACTCCTAAATACTCTTAAGTGTTTCAAACATGGACTTTTTTCCTAAAACATTTTCTATGGAGTCATATATGAACTTGGAATGTAGAAACATTAGTTTTGAATATACACATTAGTGATCATGGATTTCCTCCAAAATTAATGAGAGATACCATGTTCAAGTAACATAGTTCTCCACATTTCAACCAAACTTTTATTCTTCCTTTCAACAACCCTATTTTTTGAGGACTGTATAATGAATTGAACTCATGACTAATTCCATGATTCTCAAAATAACTTTCAAATTATTCAATTTTGTTTTCACTGCCATTAGTAGTTCTCCACTTTTTCACTAAATACTCACATTCCTTCTCATCTTTCATCCTAAAAATTTTAAATATTTTTAGAGCATATAACTTATGTTTCATATACATAACATAATTAATGTGAGTAAAGTAATAAATGGAAGTGATGAAGTACTTATCTCTATTAATTGATTGTTTTATTATTGGCCCATATATATATCAGAATGGATAAGTTCCAAGGGGTTTTTTTAACAAATATTAACTTTCTTTTGCACTAAATTCATAATTTTTCCTTTCTAAAAAATAGTTAAACACCAATATCTTCTTCTTGACATATCAGGAATATCACAGACACTGTCTAGCTTTGATAACTTTATCATGTTTCTCTTATACATGTGTCCCAACATTTTATTCCACAACTGATTCTCTTCCACTATACCTAAGTAACAAGAGTTTTGTATTTCACTAACTTGAAATAAGTTTACTTTTGTATGTTGGCCTCATGTAACAATCTTTCCATATTCCTCACTTTTCACAACAAATTTATATTTTCTAAATGACTTTTTTCCTTCATCACAATGTTGTGAAACACTAAGTAGGTTTTGATTCATCCCATAAACATACAATGTTTTCTTGGATTTCAAATTTTCTTCACAAATGATGTTTGATCCAACACCTTTGATTCTTAGAGATTCGTCATTGCCAAATGTCACTGTTCCTTATTTAAAATCATTCACATACTTCAAAAAATTTAAATCTTCTTTAATATGAGAAGAACACCCACTATCCAAAATCCAAGGTCACTCTACTTCTGTTTCCTTGGGAGCAATTTTAACAATAAGATATTTTCATTTCCCTTTATCTTTCATAACTTCCAGTTTCTGAGAATTGTTAACAAACTTTTGTTGTGCCAATAACAAAAAAAGACCTCCTTTTTCAAGATATCTAGGTTTTTTACACCTTTAATAAATAGTTTCAAGGGTTTGGAACCAATTTTTAATTTTCAGCCCAACCTTCTTAGATTTCTTCAGAACATCCTTCTTAGACTTCTTCCATTGAGGGTATTGACTCCTCAAACTTTTCCTTCTATGATTTTTTGAATGGTTATAATTTTTTTGGTTGAACCAGCACATATTTTCTATATTTTTTAATCCAACTTAATACCAATAGTATTCATAGAAATAATATATTCCTCTAAAACTTCCATATTGACCAAAGTTATTAATATGTTTCTCAGCAACCTTCTCATCTTTCTTATCTAAACTTTTGTGACCACTAACCTCTCTATCACCAATCAGATTCTTTATTTTCATATCGGTTTTATTTTCATCCTTATCAGATCTAGAATTAATTGAAACCATTTAAACTAAAAAAATTTAGAAACTTATGACTTCATGACTTTGTTAGTCTTGGCCACATATATAACCTTCCCAGCTATCTTCTCTTCGAAAACATTTCCAGTTTTCTTCTTCATGAAAAAAAAAATCAAATTTCTTTTAAACCAATGAAGGTAAAATTGGATCCTTATCAGGTTTATCCTTCTGATAAATTTAACCAACTTCAGATATAGAGTTCTCAAAACATGTATCTCACTATTCATATTTAAAAATTTTATGTTGGACAAGTTTCAAATATTCTTCTTTAGTTTTCATCATTAATTCTATATATTCATTACAATTCTTTTCATTCTTAAGATATTTCTTCAAATCATCAATCTATTTCAATAGCTTGAATTACTCATTAGTAAAACCTTCTTGATTATTTGTTAAAGATTTTTCAATTTTCAACTTCCTGGTTTTCTTTTCAAGACTCCCAATCTTCCTCACACATTCTTTTAATTATTCTTTAAGATGAAATTATAATTGAGTTTATTCTCATTTAGAACTACTAATTCTAAATTCTTCATTATTATCTATTTCAATAAATGTATCCTCACCAATATACTCAGTATATTTTTCAGATTCAACTTCACTGTCTTCTTCTTCATCATCTTTAGATAAGAAACTTCTCCTTTTGGATTTGGGGAATTTTCTATCTTTCCCTCTGGAAAAATATTTTACCTTATCACTATGTTTCTTCCATGACCTTTTTGGCCTTCTTTATTCTTCATCATTATAATATTCTTTCCTTAATTGAGGATAATTAGCCACAAAAAGTCCAATTAATCCACATTGAAAACAATTCAATGGAATATTACCTTGGTATTTACCTGCACCTATTCTAACATTTTTAAAAAACAAGGATAATATTTCTTAATAATTTTACATACCTCGATTTTTGTGCCAGATTCAGCAACATCATCTTCCTCAAGAACCTTATTAAACTTTACTTTCTTGGCTTCTTAGAAAGACATTTCTCTATCAGCTTTTGTTCCTTCATAACCTTTTCCCTTATCATTTCATATGTAATGATGGTACTATGGATATCATCCAAAGATAGTGTTTAAGGATCAATGTATAAAAATACATAATTTACATACATTGATATTACTTTAGAATTGACGTATATTTATTTCAACATATGACAAAACCATAATAGGACTGTAAAGGTATAGAGTCTTTAGAAACTGGGAAACATAAACAAATGGTTCATAAAACATCTATATTGTCTCCTATATATTTCATCATAACTAGAATAATTTTTAGCATATCATAATTTATACCATTATTCCTGAATTGGGGAAAATAAACATGAGAAAAGGTGAGCTCAAATGCTCAGTAAGGGTAAACAAAGGAAATATCAATCATATGTAACATTTTAAAATATTATCCTGCATATAAGAGATCATAATATCGTGTCATGGGATAAATTTTAGAAGTTAAATATAATCCCAATAATCATAAAATAAGACATGAAAATTTGTGGAATACACACATAATCATAGAAAATCATTTCATATTAGTTAAGGCTCATTTCCAAGACCATCATAGTAGACAAAGTCCATTACTTAACTGAGTTCACTCCTTGTTCCATCCCTGTATTACTGAACCAGAATTACTTTTTGTTCCCTCCATGTCTATCTCATGAGATATAACTCTTTACCCAATTCATTGGAGGTAGGTATAGGTCCCAACCATCTCATAATGAAACCATTATTATGTGTGCCACTAAAACATATAAACGTTCACCATAGTATAACACATGAACTCAAATGGGTTTCTTAAAAATCATTCCATCATAATTGATATAAAACAAATGGATTTACTAAGTAACAGTCAATCATAAACACAGTAAAATCATAGTAATAACAGGTATAGAAACATAAACCTATGTAATCTTAGATGGAAAATAATTTTGATAAAACACTTGAGCTTCATTCCTGAGGAAAATAACCTTTCTTCTTCAAAAATGTTTTATTTTCTCAAAATGTCAGGCAATTTTAAAAGAAAATAATTGAGTTGAAAATACACATGTAATAGTGTAGATGAATCTTCATGTAAATAAGTTGTTATGAAAATGTAAAAACTTATTCATGCTGTATAAGTTAAAAAACATTCTCCTCGTACTCTTGCTGGAAAAGTCAAAAAGTACCTCGTATGGTAAATAAAACAAAGATTCCTTCCAAACCATGTAGTAAAACTCAAAATGGGTAAAAATGACTTTAAACAAGAATAGAATAATAGTAAAAATTTTATGCGAATATTTTTATAAAACATTTACATGGATGATAAATATATCCCTTGTAGATACCTATGAATTAACAATCTTAGATAAAACGAGATTAGAAAAGTTGTCCCTTACTTTAGCTCTGATATGCTTCATGTGTATCCAAACCTCCTATATAATTATTTAAATAATTTCACTAATTTATTACAGAATAATAATCATTTTTATGATAACATTTATGATTATATTTTCATCCATTTTTTAGTAACATTTCATTGTTACTAATTATTCGGGCATTACCAACTTAGGTTCTTATGTATGTTGTGTCAGATAAGTTCTTATTAATGTATTTTTATTCAAGTTATATAATTCACAACATGGTATTAGTATAATATATATCATATTTATTCATTCAATTCATTTATATAATCATGATTTAATTAAGATTATGTAGAATGAATCAAATCGCACCGTGGAGACGGTATGCCGTACGTACGCACGAGGGACGATATTGTTCCCATAATTATTGTGTGGTATTGAATTAGATGATTTATAGTATCTTAGAATTATTATAATGTTATATTAATCAAATATAGTTATTATTTACACCATTATACCCATCCAAGTAAGGTGATAGTGAAAAACATATTACACCACGACGTGGAGATGGTAAGTCGTACGTACGCACGCGCGGTGATTCCATTTTTCATAGGATAGATATAAGATGAAATAGGGTTTTTTATATTTATAATAACATATCATTATATTATTCATACTTATATTATTACTTTATCATGAAACAACTAAATAATAGGAAGTATGAGAAGAAATAAATTTGAAATAATCGATAGAAGAGATTACCTCTTCCTCGACGTGCCTCCTTTAAATTTCCTATTAAGGCAATAGAGTTGGTCTTTCGAGAATACCAGAAACTCTAGAATGTAACTGGGGAAGTTTAGAAGAGAAATTTTAGGGGTTGGCCAAGATTGATGTCTCAAAATGGAGTGAATAAGAGAGGGAGGATTTTTCCTTTATAAGAGAGGAGAGGGGCACTTTGGAAAGTCTCAAAAAAAATTAATTTATAATAAATCCAATTTTGAGCAAAAATGGTTTGAAACTTATTTAATTCAAATATAAGATGAATTTGGTTCAAATAAACATCATAAAATAATATTTAGACAAGTTTATAATATTTTTTTATCCTTATCTTTTTTTTAACCCTTATTTTACTTTTTTATCTTACTGTGGTATCATGTTATTTTCAAATTGTGGGTTAATTTAATTACAATATCATGTAAAAGGACCCAAAAAAAGATATTTATGACATATTTGGACTTTTATAAACTATTTGGACTAATATTAGATTTTTTGGAGTTTAATATAATTTAATAAACAATTTTATGTTTTAAGTTATGAATTGTGTTAGTTTTGGACACTATTCGTACTTGACTTTTTAGAAAATCAAAAAAAACTTTATTCCTTTGAAAATAAGGCATTAACTGAAATATAACATGTGAATGTCATAAATAAAATTCGTGGATGATATAAAAATAACAAAATTACGTTTTTTTGGTATTTATAAATTTATTTATTTAAATCATTCATTATTGAGGTAATCACTACATCATATTTGTGTCATAAATAAAACTATAAATATAACCGCTAAAAATTATAAATAAAATACCATGATGTAGGAAATCGTTTTATATTTATAATGATTATTTATAAGAATAGATATCAGTTATATAACCTTATATTAAAATAGATTTAGTAAAAGATAAATATTTAGGTTATAATTATCTTTACTTTAAATTAATTCTTATAAAATGTTATTTTAACATTCATGTGAATCCATGGGGTCCCAAAATCGACCCAAGGATGACCATGGTCGGAAATCTTTCATCAAATATGATTATGACACGGTTTAGGGTAGTATTATATTATTAAATTATTATTTGTTTACCCTTATTTACCAGTTTTACCCTTTAATAGTGGTAAATAAAATAATTACTAAAGTTACTATTCATAATGTCCAAAAAAAAGGTATATATTCACACAATTTGTAACTTCTGATTCCAAATATGGAGTCTATTTTTTTCAAATTCAAAACACAAAATTTTTAGTACATGATTTAAAATTAATCCTGTTGTTGAAATGAGAATACGGTTTTTAAAAGTTAAAACATTGCAAAAGATTGAAATGTTTTTACCTATGAATTCAATGTAAAATTAATACTAATGACATAAATTATATTAAATGGTAAAAAAATATTATATTTATACTTAAAAACCATTAAATATTATAACTTAATCATATTAATTATCTCGATGAAAAAATTTGTTTTAATTAAAATTTAGTGTATTTTTACTATTCATAAAAACATGAAAGTTGTGAGAAAAATATTAGAAATTTATTTAAAGTAAATTTTTATTTCCTGGTTCAAAATAACATGTTTATGTTTTCATATATAAATTATTATTGTGTCAAAATCTTAATTTAAAATGCGTTCACCATTCAAAGGTACAAAATTATCCTTTTAAAAAATAGGTTTTTATACATAAAATAGGGTTTTATTCATACCCTATGACTAAAATATCAATTGGATGAATATCAAAAAAATATTTTATTCAGTATATAACACATATATATCATTAATATCATTACCAAATTTAATTCACTCAAAAAATACAAATATCTAATTGATTTATATTTTTTATAAACGATTAATTGCCAATAAATTCATAGTGCATTTTCATAAGTTAGTTATAATTATTCCCACTAACATAATAGCTAGGATATAATGGAAATTTTTTATTAAGGGAATCTCATGGTTCTTTTAAACTCATTATTGTGTGCATATTAAGATACTAATGAATAAAAATTATTTAAATAAAATATTTCATAAAAAAACATTTGGTTGTTATATTCTACCCCCTCAAACTGAATTTCACCCTCGAAATTCATCATTTGGAAATGGATAGATGAGGATACCTCTCCTTCATCATATCCTCAAGTTTCCATATAGATTATTCAAATTGGTGGTTCCTCCATAAAACTTTAACCAAGTGAGTGGTCTTATTTTTTAGTTCTTTTTCGCTATGATCCAAAATCTCTATTGGTTGTTCTTCATAACAAAGATCTTGCTCCAGTGGTATGACTTCCGAGCTTAGTACATGTGAAGGATTGGGTATGTACTTTCTTAGGAGAGATACATGGAACACATCATGAACTTGATAGAGATTCAGTGGATGTTCCAATTGGTAATCTACCTTCCCAACACGATCCAAAATTTCAAAAGGACCGATATACATAGGGCTCAGCTTCCCTTCTTTACAAATCTCATTACTCTCTTCCAAGGAGATATTCATAAGAACACCTTATCACCCACTTCAAACTCTATATCTTTTCTTCAGTTTTCATCATAACTTTTTTTTTTTACTCTGAGTTTATCTTATTTTTTTTTGAATAGCTCTGACCTTTTCTGCCATTTCATCAACAAGATCAGGTCTTAATAGATTTCTTTCCCCAAATTCATCCTAGAAAGTTGGACTTCTGCACTTCTTCCATATAGGGCTCATAATACTAGATTGAAAGATATTATTGTAAGAAAATTACACAAATTGTAGGTGTTGATCCCAACCACATTTTAAATCTATAGAGAAATCTCTCAACATGTCTTCTAGAGTTTGAATTGTCCTCTCAGACTTATTATCTGTCTGAGGATGATAAGTAGTGCTGAAACTTAACTCTATATCTAGAGCATGCTGAAGACCATGCCAAAACTTTGAGTTAAACCTTGGATCCCAATCAGATGTAATGGAAATTGGTACTCCACGCAATCTTACCACTTCCTTTACATATATATGGGAAAGCTTATCAAGAGATAAATCCTCTCAAATATCAATGAAATGTGCTGAATTCATAAGGCGATCAACTATAAACCAGATAGCATTATTTCCTTTGGATGTTTTGGGAAGTCTGATGACAAATTCCATAGTGATGTTTTCCCATTTCCATTCTCGCATGGGTAATGGTTGTAACATCCCCTTAGACTTCTATCTCTCAGCCTTAACTTACTAACAAACCAAGATTCAAGAGACATATTCGGCGACATCTCTTTTAATTTCATCCCATTAGAAGTACTCTTCCAGGTCCCTTTACATGTTTGTGCTTCCAGGTTGAATAGATAATGAATAACTATGAGCCTCATCCAATATCTCCTTCTTTAATTCTGGTGTGGGAGAAATACAAATCTAGTTCCCGAACCTTATTATTTTATCACAATCAAGGTTGAATTCAAGAACATTTCTCTCCATCTTTTGTAACTCTACATCTTCCTTCTGTGCCTATTTAATATTCACTTGAATATATGGTTGAACATTAATTTGAGAAATATAATATGTATCCCCTTCCGTTATAATTTCAAAATCCATTCTTTGTAAATCCATAAATATTGGATCTATTTTGATCCTCATCATGGATAAGTTGGCATGGTCTTGTTGACTTAATTCATCTACCACCTTGTTTTCTTTCCCAGGGTGGTAATGTATTGAGAAGTCGTAATATTTAATAAACTCCAACCATCATCTTTGGTTTATATTCATCTCCTTTTTGGTGAAAATATACTTTAAATTTTTACGATGAATATAAATATCACACCTTTCACCATAACGATAATGTATCTATATCTTTAATGAAAATATTACCATAGCTAACACCAAATCATGATTTGGGTTATTTTTGTCATGAATTTTCAACTGTCATGATGCATAAGTTGTCACCGTATCATTTTTAATGAGAACACACCCCAACCCCTTCTTGGATTCATCACTATAGATCACAAGCCTTTCTCTACTACAAAGCAGTGTGAGAAAAGGTGCACTGGATAACCTTTTTTTTAGCTCTTTGAAATTATCTTCACATTCATCTATCCAAACAAACTTAACTCCTTTCCTAGTAAACTTGGTGTGTGGATTAGATAATAGTAAAAAATATTTCTCAAAACGTCGATAATATCTAGCCAAACCAAGAAAACTTTGGATATTAGTTACTCTTGTTGGTCTCGAACATCTTTTAATAAGCTCTGTTTTTTTTATAAATAGATATCCCCTATATTGAGATTATGTGACCTGAAAATGAAACTTTTTAAATCCAAAATTCACACTTGGTAAATTTGGGATAAATCTTATCATTTCTCAGGGTCTTGAATAAAATTCTCAAGTGATCTCCATGTTCTTCCTTGCTCTTTGAATATACAAGAATATCGTGTATAAAGACTACCTCAACCGGATCAAGATAGTCTCTAAAGAGTCTATTCATTATATCCATGAAGATAGCATGGGTATTAGTAAGACCAAAAGGCATCAAAATAAATTCCTAGTGTCCATACCTGGTAAGGAATGTCATATTTGGTATATACCTATTTTTGACCCTTAATTGATGATATCCTAAATGAAGGTCAATCTTGGAAAAGTATTGAGCTCCGCGTAGTTGGTCAAATAAGTCATCAATGCAGGGAATATGATATTTGTTCTTGATAGTGATCTTGTTAAGTTCTTGATAATCAATGAAAAGCCTCACTGATTCATCTTTCTTCTTAACAAATAGAACAGGTGCTCCCCCAGGTGATGCACTAGGGAAAATGAATCCTTTACCAATATTCTCTTAGAGTTTCTTCTTAAATCCCTATAACTCAATTGGGGCCATCCTATAAGGTTTCTTTGAAATAGGAATAGCACCCGGTATGAGTTCTATTGAAAACTCAACTTCATGCTTAGGTGGAAGAACTAGAAATTCCTCTATAAAAACATCATCAAACTCCCGTACAATGGGAATATTCTTAATCTTGAGTTTCTCCCCAAACATTTAAGATAAATAACCTTCATTTATTGGAATCAATACCCATAAGATGGAAGAAATTTCCACTGGAAGGTTATATTCATTCTTGCACCGATAGATGATCATAAATTGATCTGGAATATAAAATGTGACATTCCTTCTTTGTAAATTGATATAGGATAAATTTAAATAAAGATGATCCGTGCTAAGAATCACATCAAATTACACTATAGGAAGGATCACAAGATTTGCAGGAAGTACTTTCCCACAAACTTCAATTGGATACGAATTGTAAACTTTTGATGTGATTGTTGTGCCATTACGAGTTGTCACAACTAAATCAATGTCAACTTGTTGAGGTAATATGGTGATATCCTTAGAAAAATCTTTAGAAATAAAAGAGTGGGTGGATCCAGAATCAAATAAAACATTTTCTACTTTAGAGTGGATGGCAAGTTTACCTTTAACCACTTCATTATCATACTCCATGTCGCTGATAGTAATTGCATGTGATGTTCCTTTGTCTTTATCCTTAAGAGTTTGTTGACATAGATCATCATCAATAACCCTTGGATTAGGGCATTGATTTTCATAATGTCCCATTTCCTTGTACTTGTAACATTGAAGTGTAGGAGGTACATTCTGTGTATCATTTTATGTTTTCGCATAATTAGACATATTTTTATCATCACTTCAGCATTTAATTTCCCAATGACCTTATTTTCCATACTTTAAACATTTACTTGTCCCTTTAATACAATTCCCTCCATGTTTCTTTCCACACATTGAGCATAAGGGGAAACTCATCTTCTTTTTAGTGTGTTCTTTAGATTTTCCATTGAATTCCATTTTCCTCTTCTTATCAAACCCATATGACTGATGGGTTACTTCAATATCCATCTCAACCTTGAGATCACATCAAATAATTTCCTCATAACTATTGAAGTCCCTTATGGATAATTCCCTTTGAAGACTTGGTTTTAATCCGCTAAAGAATCGACCAATCTTACTCTCAGGTTGGATAATAATTTCAGAAGTGTACCTTCCAAGTCTTGTAAAATTTTCTTCTTACATACCAACGGATTCATCATCATTTTTCTTAGGTTCAAGGAACTCTTTATCCATTATTTTTCAAATAATATGAGGAAATTACTTATTGAAAAATAATTTCTTGAACTCGTCCAATTCCATGGAATCAATTTCATCTCTTTGTCTCGTATTTTTGATAAGATTACACCATTGATCAGCTTCACATTCTAAAAAATATAATGCTAAGATGACTTTGTCATGTTTAGAACATTTTAGAACTAGAAATATATTTTCAATAGAACTGATCCATTGTTCATACACTAATGGGTCAGAATAATCACTGAATGAAGGTGGACGCTGCCTCATGAAGGATTCAACAGAATGCTGCTCCTTCCATTGCTCATTTGGATGTCCGACATAATTCATAGCTTGAGAAAATTTTATGAGCATGGCTACAAGATTTTTCATTCCATCTCCCATAACATTTTGTTTCTCAGAGGGACAATCATTTCGTTACCCATCGCATTCAGCATTAACCTGGTTCCTTCGGGTTCTGTCCATTGACTAAAACCAAGAAGCATAGAGTGAGAAACACTAATCATAATAGTAAAACCATATAATCAAGAATAAAATTTCAATTTATGACACTTTAGGTTTTATCCTAGGTTATTTATGGTTGTTTCTAAAACACTAGGATTTTATCCTATACATAGACATATCATTATGGTACTTACTAAGGATTTATCATCCTAGTTTCCAAAGGTTAACTATAAATTTTCCTCTGATACCAAATATAACAACCCATAATTTACATACTTTGATATTAATTTAGAATTGAATTATATTTATTTAAACATATAACAAAACCATAATTGGGATGTATAGCTATAGTGTCTTTAGAAACTGGGAAACATAAACAAATGGTTCATAAAACATCTATATTGTCTCCCATTTATTTCATCATAACTAGACTTATTTTTGGAATATCATACTTAATACCCTTCTTCCTGACCTTGGAAAAATAAATATATGAAAGGGTGAGCTCAAATTCTTGTTAAAGGTAAAAAAATTAAATATCAATCATATATAACATTTGAAAATCTTATCCTGTATATAAGAGATCATAATATCATGTCATGGGATAAATAATAGAAGTGCAATGTAATCCCAATAATCATAAAATAACACATGAAACTTTTTATCATACATAAATAAGCATAAAACATCATTTCATATTATTTAAGGCTCATTTCCAAGACCATCATAGCGGACAAAGTCTATTACTGAACTGACTTCACTTCTCATTCTAGCCCTGTATTACTGAACCGGATTTACTTTCCATTCTAGACATATAAATCTCACAAGATATAACTCTTATCCCAATTAATTTTAGGGAGATATATGTACCACTCATCTCATAATGAAACCATTATTACGTGTGCCACGAAAATATAGAAACATTCACCATAGCATAACCCATGAAATCAAATGGGTTTCTTAAACATCATTCCAACATAATTGATATAAAAAATGGATTTCCTAAATAACATTCCATCATAAACATAATAAAATCATAGTGATAGTAGGAATAGAAACATGAACCTATGTAATCTTATATGGAAAATAATTTTGATAAAACACTTGAGCTTCATTCCTGAGAAAAATATCATTTCTTCTTCAAAAATGTTTTCATTTCTCAAAATGTCGTGCAATTTTAAAAGAAGAGAATTGATTTGAAAATATAATTTTAAAATTGTAGAGGAATATTCATGGAAATAAGGTGTTATGAAAATGTAAAAATATGTTCATTCCGTATAAGTTAAAAAAACATTCTCCTCGTACTCTTACTAGAAAAGTCAAAAAGTACCTCGTATGGTAAACAAAAGAAAGATTCCTTCCAAACCATGTAGTAAAATTCAAAATGGGTAAAAATGAATTTAAAAATAAATAGAATAATAGTACACATTTTATGAGAATATTTTTAGATAACATGGACATGGATGATAAATATATCCCCAGTAGATACTTACGAATAAACAATCCTGGATAAAACAAGATTGGAAAAGTTATCCCTTACTTTAGATCTGATATGATTCGTATGTATCTAAACCTCCTATATAATTATTTAAATAACATTACTCATTTATTACATAATAATAATAATATTTTTGATAAAATTTATGATTATATTTTCATCCATTTGTTAGTAACATTTCATTGTTACCCATTATTCGGGCATTAACTAGTTTACGTTCTTATATATGTTGTGTTGGATGAGTTCTTATTCCACTTTTTTTTGTTATATTTATATCATTTATAGTATGGTATTAGTATAATATATATCATATTTATTCATTAAATTAATTTATATAATCATGATTTAATGAAGATTATGTAGAACGAATCTCATCGCACCGTGGAGACGGTGAGTTGTACGTACACATGAGCGACGATATCATTACCATAATTATTGAGTGGTATTGAATTTGAGTGTTTATAGTTTCTAAGAATTGGTATAATTTTATATTAATCATATATAGTTATTATTTCCACCATTATGCCCATCCAAGTAAGGTGATGGTGAAAAATAGATTACACTACGGCGTAGAGATGGTTAGTCATATGTACGCATGCATGGTGATTTTATTTTTTGTAGGATATATAGAAGGTGAAATAGGTTTGTTTCATATTTATAATAACATATCATTATATGAGTGATACTTATGTTATTAATTTATAATGAAACAACTAAATAAGAGGAAGTATGAGAAGAAACAAAATTTGAATGAAACGGTAGAAGAGATTACCTCTTCCTCGACGTGCCTTCTTTAAATTTCCTCTTAAGGCACTAGAGTTGGTCTGTGGAGAAGACCAGAACATATAGAATGTTACTAGGGAATTTTATAGGAGGAATTTTCAGGGTTTTTCCGAGTTTGAAGTCTCAAAATGGAGTGAAGAGAATAGGGAGGAGGTGCCCTTTTATAATAGAGGGGAGGGTCACTTTAGGAAACTCTCACAAATATTAATTTATAATAAATTCAATTTCGACTACAAATGGTCCAAAACTTATCTAATTCAAAATAAGATGATTTTAGTTCAAATACCCATCATTGAATAATATTTAGACAATTTTAGAATATTTTTTTATCCTTATATTTTTTGTTTTACCCATATTTTACCTTTTTTAATTTTACAGTGATATCATGTTATTTACACATTGTGGGTTAGTTTAATTACCATATCTTGTAAAACGACCAAAAAAGTAATTTATAACATATTTGGACTTATATAAACCATTTTTCTGAATATTACATTTTTATGAATTTAATATCATTTAATAAACTATTTTATATTTTAAGTTATGAATTGTGTCAATATTGGACACTATTCATACTTGACTTTTTAAAAAATCATAAAAACTTTATTCCTTTAAAAATGATGCATTAACTCAAAGATAAAATGTCAATGTCATCCAAAAAATTCGTTTATGAAATCAAAATAACCAAATTACATTTTTTTAATATTTATAAATTCATTTATTTGAATCTTTCATTAATGAGATAATCACTACATCATATTTGTTTCATAAATAAAACTATTTATATAATCTCTAAAAATTATAAACAAAATACCAAGATGTAGGAAATATTTTTAGATTTATAATTACTATTTATAAGCATAGATATCAGTTATATAACCCTATATTAAAATCAATTTAGTAAAAGATATATGTTTAGGTTATAGGTATCTTTACTTTAAATTAATTCTTATAAAATGTCATTTTCACATCCAAGTGAATCCATGGGGTACCAAAATCAACCCAGGGATTCCTATGGTCAGAAATATTTCATAAAATAGAATTATTACATGTTTTTGGGTAGTATTATATTATTAAATTATTATTATTTTACCTTTATTTTCTAGTTTTACCCTTTGACCATGGTAAATAAAATAATTACTAAAGTTACTATTCATAATTCCAAAAATAAAAGGTACATATTCACACAATTTAGAACTTATGATTACAAATATGTAATATATTTTTCCAAATTAAAAACACAAAAGTTACATTAATTGATTTAAAATTAATCATGTTGTTGAAATGAGAATACAGTTTTTAAAAGTTAAAACATTTCAAAAGATTGAAATGTTTTTACCTATGAATTCAATGTAAAATTAATGATAATGACATAAATTATATTAAATGGTTAAAATATATTCTATTTATACTTTAAAACCATTCAATATTACAATTTAATCATATAAATTATATTGATTAAAAAAGTTGTTTTTAATTAAAATTTAGCGTATTTTTACTATTCATTAAAACATGAAAGTTATCAGAAAAATATCAAAATTTTATACAATGTAAATTTTTATGTCCCAATTCAAAATAACATGTTTATTTTTCATATAGAAGTTACTAATGTGTCCAAATATAAATTTAAAATGGGTTCTCCATTCAAAGGTATAAAATTAACCATTGAAAAAAATAGGTTCTTATACATAAAATAGGGTTTTATTCATACCCTATGACTAAAATATCAATTGGATGAATATAAAAAATTAATTAATTAATTATATAACACATATATCTCATTAATATCATTATCAAATGTAATTCACTCAAGAAATAAAAATATCTAATTGATTTTTATTTTTCCTAAATAATTAATAGTCAATGAATTCATAATGCATATTCATAAGTTAGTTATAATTATTCCTGTTAACCTAACAGCTAGTCTATAATGGTAATTTTATATTAAGGGCATCTCACAGTTCGTTTAAACTCACGATTACATGAAAATAAATCTATTGAAGATTAAAAATTATTTAAATAAAATATTTCATAAAAACATCTGGGTGTTACACTATATCTTCTAATAAGGATAATTTTACATAAAACTTGTCATGAATAATTTTTAAGATATTTTCAACAAGTGTAGAATCCTATATATTTTTACTAAGATATCTAATAGTACTGAATATTTTATTTACCCTAGTAAACAAGTTTCCAGTAGATTCATACTCACCCATTTTCATATCTTCATACTTCAGCCTCCAGATTCCTAATTTTTTCCTCTTCACTTTTTTATTTCCTTCATATATGTTTTTTAACTTATCTCATACACCTATGGAGGTAGAAACACCCTTCACTCTTAAAATATCACTTTCAGACAATGAAGAGAGTAAATAATTTATGTCTCTTCCATCATTATTAATATTCTTCTTATATACATGTGTAAGAGGAACCTTATCATCAATAGGATGAAGCCCATCTATTATATATTTAAGAACATAATACCCAAGAGACATAATATAAGGCATCATTATATCTTTCCATATATGATAGTTCTTTCCATTGAATATTGGAATCCCATTACTATTCACACAATTCAGATTCTCTATCAAAACTTCTCTTCAAAACTTCAATAAAGAGTAAATAAAGGGAAACTTTTCTCTAATAACACTTGTAATTTACTAGTCAATTTATTTTTTTCACTGATAGGGGGAGGGTTGAATTAATTATATCTTTTTCTTTTATGTTTACTTACTTTTGAAACAACATTCTTCTCCTATTAAATATTTCTTTATCTACTAAAAACAAATCAAACACAAATCCATAAGAACACAAGAATTTACAAGGTTCACTACTCAGTAAGAGTACCTACGTCCTTAGTATGGTTTAGAAATAATCCAATACCATAAAATCTATATTAAAACAACCCTTTTGTGGAATAAAATGATTAGGATATTCCCTTAAACTTGTGTAGCGCTATGTTCAATACAACATGTCATGTGCTTAAAATATAATGATATGATATAATACAATTTTATTCTTCCTAATCAAATTTCACAAAACATACTCCTTTAAAATAATTCTTCACTTTCTTACCAAAGAGCAGGGAAGAACTTCCTGGACTTCGTAATGACACTCATTCTGATTTCCCAGTATAATTCCTAAGTTTGATTTCTCAATATGGAAATATAACTTTTTAAGGATACCACTGAGACAATTATGAACCACTTCTATATGATTATAGAAATCATAGTACGATTCTAAATCGAATTATCTAACCCAATACGTTGATTATTTTAATGTGATCTTTTCTCTTCTTCTTTTTTCTTCTGTTCATCAATCTTCTTCAAGAAAACACAATCTGAAAACTTCTTTTTTCTATAATTGTGGAGATTCTCTCTCTTTTTTCATGAGTGATGCAATTACTATAATACAAAAATTATTCTTCTCATTTTATATAAATTTAAAAATAGTTTAAGAGGGATTCTAAAAATTCTTTCATGCATTATCAAACTTCCTGAATTTTCAATCTTTCTTAAATATCATATCTTTCTTTGAATTGTTCAGCGCCTTTAATTTCCCTTCAATTTCGGATCTTTTCTTGAATTTTTCAATGCTTCAGACTTCCTAAATAATATTTAGTCTGAATTTGATTCCTGATTCTAATTTCCCAATATCATTTCTTTATTAAGATAATATAATTTGGTCACTCCAATTTTCTTGACCCACTTGCACACAAATCAGAATTGAAGACATCTCATAATGTTACTTTACACCAATTGAAAAACTAATCTACCCATTATGATTTACTCATTATGGTGAAGACATTATATTCTTCAATATTTTTCTTTGTATCAATTGTTAAAAATTTAATACATATGTCTTCACATTACAATGCTACATACTAAATGATAAAAAAAGTCAAACAAATTATCGGAACTTCAACAAAGATTCATGTCCTCATTTGAAAAAACATTCAAAATGTCTTAAAAAAGATTATTTTTATTCTTCTTTTCTATTGACCCACTTCTTAGAGATATTCAATACATTCTTTACCACTTGACTCAATAAAAAATCATATTTATGAGAAATGTTTGACTATATTGTGATTGATCTCAGTCTCAACAAACTATTATTATTCAATTGTCCCAACATCTCCAAAGATAGTTCTTCATAAAAAATTATTCTTCAACAAAAGTTTTCTTATCAATCTATCTCTGATGTCATAATAATTTCAAACAAATATATTGACTAATCGGTGTTAGAGAAACTCTGTTTATTGGTGGCACACCGAGTCCAATGAATCAATATCTGTAGCAACTTCTTTCTTCTTTTTGAATATGATACTACAAGTCATCAAAACTTTAAACAATTATGAATACGCTGATCCATACTAATGAACTTGAGAACAAAAAGTTCTTCTTTCTGTGAACTTTCTTCTTCCACAAAATATTACTTGTATCATGACTTATTCGTGACTTTGAAAACATTTAAGATCAGTTTCAGCATAATCTAACTTATTAATGAAAATTATTGTAACTTCACATCCCTACCAGCAACATTATTTCTCTCCAACCAATCCTCGATATGATTGGACTAAATATGATTAGAAGAACCTTTACTCCACATGTTTTTCATCAAGCTTGCATCAAAATTTTTACATAATACTTATGATTTTTGAGAATTAAAGAAGAAAATCATTGTTTTTTTTATCAGAGCCAGACAGACTCCAAAGTAGCACCTCAATACGATCTTCCTTTCATTCCAGCCCCAATATGAGTCCGATGAACCTTTTTTGTTGGAAAATATCTTCCCATTTCAATGGAATTTCTTAATTAGTATGAGTCTGATTTTCTTAATATGATGATCAGTCTGATATTCAACTTTTACAAAGTGAATTCAATAATCTTCTTTGATAAAAAAAGTCAAAAAACATGAAAAAAAAACTTATTTTTAATTCCATAAAACTTATCCAACCAACTATTTCCCTATATATACATCACCATATATGTTCATATGCACAAGGAAAATAAATGATAATAAATAAAAACACAAGAATGTGTGTCGGGACATTACGTTCTAACTAAGACATCACAATACTTGACCATACCTACTCTAGACTATGCTAGAAATAAGTCACTCTGTACTATAGAACTCAAATATTAGCACATACCCAAATTACTTGGATAGGGTGTCATACTAGACCCAAAACTATACCTGAAGATTTTAGGTAGAGTTTTATTAAGTCACAATCCATAACTGAAGATGTAGGTTAGGGTGTCACCAGTTCTTGACCACTACCATCTCTCTCAGGGTTGGATCCCACCATTACATCATATCTAATAAGCAATATAAGGTAACATCTCAGTATCTAACCTATCACATAGGCCAAACCATACCCTTATGGTAAGATCCCATGGCCATATATGTTTTCACTACACTTACAACATGAAATCTGATGAGGGAATATTGAGAGCCAAACTCTAACACAAGGAAAGCCCTTCCCTCGGGGTAAGTTCCCATAGATACATATTATATCCACCAGCCATAATACAATAAGTGATCTGATGAGATCTCTTTAACAACAAACCCTTCATAAATGTTGGAGCACACCAAATTGAGTTCGGTCCTATATAAAATTGTGCATCTCAATGATCTAATAAGAGGATATCAATATCCAACCTCTCACACAAGTGGAACCACCCCTTCTAGGGTAGGTTTCATGAATATTCACATATCTCAATGCATTAACAAAGTAATATAAAGAGTTTATCATGATATACATCCTCTTTAACATGTATAACTATCCCCTTGAGGTAAGTTACCATGGATCATCATAATTCCTCTAAGAAAAATTCATATATCATCCTGTAATCTTACTCAGTTTGACCATAGACTCTAAAGGTTTTCACCCATCTATCCACAGGGGAATATCTACTAAAGACTATCTTGGTTACACTTCCTTAGAATGTCAATAATCTAAGTATTATTATCTCTCCCATAAGGGAATCCAGTAAGTTCTTTGAGACCCTTATTTATCTCTTCTCACCTTCACTAAGACATTTCCAACATGACACAGTGTTATCTCAACTTGTTGGCCCTGTTAGACCCTAACCTCAAGGGAATGGTCCAAAATCTCTTCCAAATCCTACATTATAACTGAGTCCCACTAACTATGGACCATCCAAATCTATATTACACAAAATCCCATTGTAAATATAATTCCAATCATTAAGATAGTTCTCATGACCCATGTCTAGGTTGGTCCCATCTCACATCTATCTAGGAGATCTCACAACCCATTAGCTAAAGGAAACCCTCCATGTTACACCAATTTTATCCCCTGGTGGATTCTATCTCTCTTTTCACTCATAATGGTTCTCCTCCACCCATAATAGGGTGTTCCCAACTTGGAATGAGACATAAAATTTAATCACCTATCACCTAAATGGCCTGAAGGCCTTCTTTTTTATTCATTTTTGATAACCCCCCTTTTAAGGGATAAGCAGGAACCCTTACAAGGACAGTTGACTTTGAGATTACATTGTTCGTAGGCTTGGAGACATTAAAAGACTCGTAGGTCTTAAGGAAATTATAAAGACTATGACTACTTGAAACCACCCCTCCCTAGCATCTGCATCATGATTATCTCTCCACCTTTGCATGGTTTTTCGGCTAGTTGTCATGTGAAGAGATGCCCAAGCTCAGCACCAATGGAAATTTCATACCCTCTCATTCTTCCAAATTCGTTAGCCCTTGATCTGGTGAATGAATCTC
This sequence comes from Viscum album, assembly GCA_963277665.1. NCBI lineage: Eukaryota > Viridiplantae > Streptophyta > Magnoliopsida > Santalales > Viscaceae > Viscum > Viscum album. The sequence continues at coordinate 1,316,063,817 of OY728128.1, read as the reverse complement.
ACTCTTTAATCCTCCTCTAGATCTCGTTCCTTGTAGAATCTATCTGGGCATCTGCATATCAAGTGGCCCTGAAGGCCTTGAGGTGGACCAAAGGCCATAAAGGTGGTTTGAAAGCCTTACTGACCTGGAGGCCTCGGTGGCCTGAAGGCCATAAGGACTCCAATACCAAACTAGTGGCCCAAGTTGAATAGTTCTGGATGCTATAGTACCAAATAGTACCTTCTATAGTAACTGCTACAGTACTATTACAGTACCTCAGAATTATTCCTTTACCTGGTTTTGAACCTGGGTCTCATGGATACACTTAGAGAGACCTCACCAACTGGGCTAAGGCTCATGTTAAATTTTCTCACTTATCAATACTAAGACAAAGCCTCTCATTTCTACCCAACTAGAATTATGAAACTAACCTAGGTTATATTTATTTCATCACAAGAACAAGGGCCTATTCTGGACCTCTAGAAACCTCAACTCCCACATCCACCCCTTGTATGTATAGTCTCAAAGTGATACCAAGATATATAAAGTTCAAGGATGAACTTTCTTCAATCTTAGGAGGATAAATTTCATTCTATCTCTATACCTAGGGCACTCTTGTTCCCTATATATTTATCCAAACACATACAAACATGTAGGAATCCACATCCATGGAGTAACATGCATATGTTTTAGTATTATAAGGACCAACTACTTCATCCATAGAGTTACCATCCTCACCAACCTCCATACATCCCTTTTCATGATCATCCATGCCTCTTCTAAGATCACATCAAAAATTGATCCCCTATCTCAATCCATCACATCCAAAAAACTAGTTATAAAATTTTATAATTATTTATTTAATTTAACTAAAAGAGGAAAAATGGATAAAAAATATCAAGGAAATTTTATATCACCAAAACCAAAACCAACCTAATACATTCACCCTCACATGATTTCCTCTATCCAAGCCAATCAAAAGTCTTATCATATCGACCTGATTCCACCATGCTCCAATCAAATTGGCATCAAAAACATATCTTAGAGATACCAAAATTCATGTTTGATAAATAAAAAAATGTAGGGAAATAGAGGAATATTGTACCTTAAATATTCCATGCGAACACCTTTAAAATTCCCCTTACCAATAGTAGTCGAAAGGGAGGAAGAAAGTGAGGTCTTCAAAAAATGACTCTTCCTAAATCCCATTCGACCTAAATCATAAATGGCGATAAACCTAAAATGATGGGTTTGTAACTAATTTTAAAACTTGAGAAAGTTCATGTCATTGTATGACCTATATGGGTCACATTGTGACATCCACTTGAAGACATAGATTTTAATGTAACCTCAAGGTTATGGTGTCGCATGCCTCTCCTAATATTAACCATAAATATCATAGCCAGACCTTCATATTGTGGCTTTCTCCATCACGGCGTGGCCTTCACCCTCCATGATGTGTTCCCCACCCCACATACCATGGTACCTCCCAATGGATAATACCCATAGTATATGCTCTCCCTTATATCAAATGGTGACCCTCATCATAGAATGACCCTTGGGTTCATGGCATGACCTGCCTTCCCCACATAAAATCACAAAGGTATAACATAAGGGTCCATTGACCCCATAGGTAAAATTCGTCTCCATGGTGTGACGCCCTATACCATGTCATGATTATTAATAATAAGGGTCTTTTCTTAATATTTAAAAGTCACTATCATAGTATGACACCCCTCACCACAGTGTGACAAGATGTAAGAAAATTTTCTTATCCAAAAACCACAAAAAAACCTCCACACTATGACACCCATTATTCATGGAATAACTTGCTGATCTCAGGTCATAATGCCTTCCTTGACTATGAAATAACACCACAATCCACCCATGGCATGGAATGACCCTCACCTATCACAGCATGATGATCCACCTATAGTTAATTCTCAACAACGGGATTACCCAAACCCTAATCGTACATTCACCCAAGCATCTAAAACACCTCTTAGCCTATAAACACATCCAAAAACATCTCCTTGATGTGTTCCAACCCTCAGAATCTTGATCTGAAACCTGGTTCTCAAAACTCCCCCTACTCTGGGACCAAAAATTCAAATTTTCTCTAAATTTATTAACCTATAAGGGAATCATTCATTACAAAATCCACACCATAACGCTTCTTGTCCTTAAGAAGCTACAATGGTCCTCCAGCCATTATCCTTAGCCTACCTTGGTCATAAATTCACAACTAACCCACTGCTCTCTATCTCGATATGCTGAACACAATTCCATTTTGAAACTCTAATACCAGAGCATTATATTTGACAAAAGTATAGCTACCATCTCTGATGAACCCAAATGGTTTATTATTGGTTTATTGAAGTTGAAATTGTTTTTGATAAGTTAATAAGATGAAAATTAAATGAGTTCTAAATGTGAGGATTTTTGAATTGATCTTATGTTCTAAGACATATGTTTAATGTATTAATATGAGTCATTGTGCACAACTTTTAGAAGAAATGGATTAAATTTTACTATGAAAAAATTTGGTAATTTCGTCAAGATGGTTGAGTGAATTGGTTGTGAGTATTATGAAATGGAATTGGATAACTCTTTTATTTTATAGGGCACCAAAAATTAGGCCTACTGCACTAGAAATACATGAAGGACTATAGGCACTTCTAAGGTGGATAGTCAACCCTTACCCATATTATATGGGAATAAGTCAGTGTGTGTGAGAATATCATGCCAATAGAGGAACATGGAAGTATAGTGGTCCCACTATGTAGGGAAGAACGGTGGCAGGGGAGGGAGCTGGCATGGGGCGGTGCCAACGGGAGTCAAGAGTGAACCCTGTTACAAGCTTATGGTGAGATGAACAAGCGCTTTGTTATAAAAAGAAGTGTGAATCCAAATGAAAAACTGATGTGGTACTCAGACTCTCTAGTCAGTGTTCATCTATATTTAATGATACATAAATAAGCAGTGTCGCCTAATAATATTGATCTATACCATTCAATTAGTTCTAGCATCATCATCCTCTTTCGATCAAAGGAATATTCATATGGTAGAAGTATTGTTTTTTTAGATCTAAATGTCGCAGCATCTGATTGATATAGTCATGAATTTGATCATCATTTGATCATTCTAAAAATTAAAATATGATTGAATAAACATGTTACATTTTTTGAATGAAATAGAGATTCTTAAGATTAAGAGATATAGTGTTGAGAAAAATGGATTTACAGTGACCGTGTTTTTCTAAAGTCATGAAGTCATATCTAAGGTGGTATGCATGAAAGGTTGAGGTGGTTAACACAAATTATGTCTATAGCCGTTTGTCTATAAATATCCCTCGAGGAGCTCATTTATTTTCACGATCTTAACAAAATTATGATATCATCGCAATATTGAAATAGAGAAAAGAGACACTTTGTATTCTCTAAGTGAGTTCCATTCATTTGTGATTATTATTTATAGACCTTCACACATTCATGATGATGTTCTGATACCAAAAATCAGTGTATATATTCAAACTGAGTTGTGAAAAAGAAAAAATATAAACAGTCTTGTGTATATTGTTCTGTGAAGAAGAACACCATTATAATGTGAAGAGTTTGAGAAGACATACTATTTCATAAAGATCTTGATAATAATACATGAAATTTTATACATGCATGAAGGAAGTTTATCATGTATTATTTTAAGAAAATATCATTTATATCTTTTGTAACATCCCAAATAAATGAAGAATAAGACATATTTCATATTTATTAATATTTGTGAATTAAATATTAATTTTACTTTAAAGGGGTTTCTATGTTCGATAGTGTACCCGATACGCAACAACAGGTTACTTTAAAATCTTACGTTGCACACTAATAATATAATATTATTTTTTTAAATGGTAGTTAACTCCTAGCCGTTGTATTGGGGAGAATGAACAAAACTAAATACAATATGATTATACATGTTTGTTAAATGTATTTACATTCATCAAATAAATGTTAGAGGCTTAAAATGTGAATAAATCTAATTTTAAGCATAATTTACATTAATAGGCGGATTTGCCGCCTTTTAATGGAAAACCCTATTTAAATATAGTTTTGTTCACTTTAATACATTCTAATTGACCAAATTAAATCTTTCTTTAGAATGGGGACATCAAAATTTACTTTGTGTAAATTTTTGGAATTTTTCTGATAAAGTTCATTTTTTTAATGAATAGTGAAAAATATTGTATTTTAATTCAAAAGTGATTTTTAATCTAATTTATTTATATGGATAGATTATATTTTTTATTGGTTTTAAAGTGTAATTATAATATATTGTTACCACTTAATCCAATTTTAGTCATTGGAATTAATTTCACTTTGAAATTGGACATAAACAAGTGTTGATCATTTGATAGTTGTTGTTTCTTAAAAACACGCTATTTGTTTTAATAGCGGGAATTAATTTTAAAATTAATTAATGGAACTTTTATGTTTTGAATTTGAAAAAATAAACATCATTTTTGAATTTGGAATATCAAATATAGCTTAGGCTGAATTTTTGGTATTTTTCTGAAAAACATCAATTTTTGATGAATAGTGAAACCACTTAGTGGTAGTTAAAAACTGACTTTTTCATTTAAATGAAATTTTACCACTTCTATGAATTGAATTTCAAAAATCCAACATACATGGTTGTTATCAAGAAGTAAAATTTGGTTCATTAAAATGAAAATTATTTTTTGTGAATAGTAACTTTTGACTTTTATTGACCGCGTTAAAAGGTAAATAAGCTAATTCAAGATAAAAAGAATATTATAATAATTCCAAATTACCTTAACACTTATCCAAAACTTATTGGATGAGTATTGGCCAACAATGGTCATCCTTGTGTCGATTTGGAGACCCCATTGAGCCACTTATGAAATATAATGACACTTTAGATTAATTAATTTAATGTAAAGACAAAATTGACATTAACAAAAATATTTTAGTAATTAATTTTTTTATATGGTGTTATATAAGTCCTATTTTAAACTATAAATATTAATTGTAAAGATAAAAATACTTCCTACATGATAGTATTTTTTATAATTTTTAGACAATTAATAAATTAAATTATTTATGACACAATAATGATGCACTATTTAGCTCATTAATAAATGATTTAAATAAATAAGATTATAATGATTCAAATATTATCAAAAACCTATACAATTCCTATTGGATGATTTTATTTAGACCATGAGTCAAATTATATTCATCTCTAATGATTTTTGGACCATTAGAAACCGAATATCATTATATAATAAAATAATATTTTCACACTTTCCTAAAGAGCCCCTCCTCTCCCTTATAAAAGAAGACCATTTATATCCAATTCCTCACACCTATCAAGCCATTTGGATCATCCAAACTCTTCCTAATTAATCTACCTACATCCCTCTCCTCATCCTAGAAGCCTTACCTTAGTCAGAAGGCACATCAAGAAGTCCTTTTGTTTCAAACCAAAGGGAGTTACCCAAATTAAAGGTAACGATTTCTCTTACATTTTTTCCTTTTATTTTACCTCTCCTACCCCCAAACTCGTTTTATTTCTTTATTTTGTAACAACACCAGTATCCTCAATATACTATTATGTTGTTATGAGAATTATTATAACTACACTTACACACACCTCCATCTAATGGATGAAGAACATAATGTTTCTGTGTATGGAAAACTAACGCCTCACGAAATGATGATTGTTCAATTACACCTTACCACCTATCATGGTAACCATTATGATGGAAATGTATTTATATATGATATATATTATGTTTATGATTTACTTATTCTTCTGTACTTCCGATTTATAGCACGACTTTATGGTTTCCATAGTGGGTAAATACGATAATCTCATTTGAGGAAGTGCGGACTACCGCCCCCTCAAAGTGATGTGACTCGTTAATGACTTATGTGGGATGTATAAAGGATAGATTTGATGATATTATGTATGATATTATATTGGAATTATAATATACCTATGTATCATTATGTTTTAATTCCATTAAAATAATAAATAGAAATCAAAGTAGCGTTCATGCGTACGTACGGCTTACCGTCTCCATGAATGGTGCATTTCATTTCTTACCTCTAAATGTTATGTAGTATTATAAATAAATGTATATGCTGGATATATATGATATATATGATACCCAAATCATGAATATAATTCTGGATATAATGAACCTTTGACCACATGAACAATATGTAATTATAGGAAGTCCATTTTTGACTCCAGTACCAAATATCGACAAAATGAACTTTATTAAATTAAATGATTGCATAATGTTTATAACATGGTAATAAGTGATATAAAAGTAATAATAAACCTGAAAAGGGTTCTTAAGCAAGTATAAATTAACTTTAGTTTATTATTCAGGAGATTAAAGAATGATCGAGTTAAGTCGGACACGAGGTAAGGGAACTTCTTAACCCAATTTCCGTTCTTTGGGTTGATCTTCTCTTTCTTGTTTATATCATTCCTTGATTATGTGAGAAATGAATTTTTATGTATTTATACTTTCTTTATGTCTGCTTATATTGAATACACATAATAGATCTACTTTATTTACAAAATGATCTTTGTAAGGGACTTCGTCTCAATCTCATTTCATTGAGGCATTTTTAGTTTTATACATGACTTTATTTTATACGGTGTATAACCCCCTTTGACATTTCATTTTATACAAAGGGAATATTTTTATATGAAGTGTTTTACTAAATGAAAAAAAGGAATGTATTTTTTAAGTTAGCGGTGACAACGACCTTTCTGCCGCCGCGAGTATTATTTGATCTTTGGCTTCTTTAACAAGTCGTAATGTTTTTAAAAGAAAAAAATAAATACCATATACTCTTTTTACGTATTTTGGTATTGAAAATGATTTTGAGGATGGATTTATTACTTCAATATCTTGAAATGATATTTTGTTACTACAATGTGGAAAGGTTGTGTTTTTTATGCTTATGTTATGTGTTATGATCGTGTTATGGTTCTTGGGCATTATTTACGTACACGGGTGGTTCCGTAATAAACCTAGGGTGGGTGAGCCCGAGATAGCTCTCCAATGCATTGGGTAACGTGATGGAGGTAAACATGAATGTTTCTCCTAAGAGATTTATGGAATATACTGTGATGGTTATTCCAAAATTAACTCCCTATGTAGCTGTGATATCTATAATGTAAGTATGATATGGATGCCACAAGTTACCTTTATGATTTATGATTTCTCTGTTTCTTTCATAAATCTTATGATTTCACGAGGTAAGTAAAAGATTTAATGTTTTTTATGTACTTATGAACAAATTTTTTAATTCTTTGTTTTATAACCCTTACTGAGCTTTTTATTCTCATCCCAAGTTTTGAAATGTTTTCAAAGGACTTAAAGATGAATAGGGTCAAGGATAGGATCAAGGAAAAGTCATGCTATCTAAAACATAGAACTAGACATGACACTTTTCTTCAAGAGTTTTTATTTTATGAAAAAAATGGAAACTGTGTAGAAGTGTCTACCTTGTAATCTTTTGATATGTAATAGTTATGTCATAATTCTCTAAAACTGTAAACCTAAAAAGATCCTCAATGTGAATTATTCATTTAATTCAATATTATGTAATGTTTTAAGGATGGGTCCTTATAGTTGGTATCAAAGGTCGGTTTAGATAACTTTAGGAGTTAGGGTATTGATAAATTAATATCCATAAATTAATTTATGTTAATATTGAAATCATATAGCATTTACAGATTACCATGTTGCTTCGCCTAAAATATTTCTTTGTTCAGAATGGTTTTCCACAGAGGAAACAAGGCAGCTATGTTGGGACGACATCAAGAGGAAGAAAAACTTCCAAATCAGCAACCTGAGATGGTCGGAATTTGAACTGAATAGTTTTTTGTAGTGATGGAAAAGTTGACTCAGGCTATAAATGGTCGTGGTATCCATGCACGAGATCATCCAGATCAACCACAGAGGAACAAGGCAATAGTGGAGCATTTCATGAGGAAACATCCCCCATAATTTAGAGGATCATCTAACCCTATACTAGCTGAAGGGTGGATTAAATCACTGGAAAAGATTTTAGATGTCATGGGTTGTTCAGAACATTAAAAGGTTAGTCTCGTTGTTTACCGTTTTGAATTTGAAGCTGATCAGTGGTGGTCGGTGGTGAAAAATATTAGGGATAGTGAGGAGATTGATGCTCTTGATTGGGATGAATTCAAAGGTATGTTTCTTGAGAAATATTTTCCTAAGGTGGTTCGTCTTAGGATGGAAAAACAATTCCTAGAATTGAGGCAGGAGTATGACTCGGTGGCTGCTTATGAAGAAAAATTCACTCGACTGGCAAGGTATGCTCCAAATTTCATACGAGATCTTGATAGTAAAATCAACTCTTTTTACTCATGATTAAAGCCAAAGTATCAAAGGTATTTATCTTCTCATGAGTTCAAAAGTTATGAAAAACTTGTTTGTTGTGCGGAGAAGGTGGAAATGGAATTTTCTGATGATCAGGTATTCTTTGACAAACAACAAAATAAGAGGTCGGGGTGGCAGGAGAAAGGGAAGAACTCTTCAAAAAAGTCTGATGGTAAGAAACTTAAGTTTACAATTTGTGAAAATTGTGGTAAAAAGAATGTTGGGGAATGTATTTTGAATTCTTGTAAGTGCTACTGATGTGGTAAAATGGGGCATAAGTCTCGTAATTACACTGAAAAAGATCAGGGTAATGGTAAGACAAAATCTAATTTACAATCAGTAAAATGTTTTAAGTGCAATGAAATGGGACATTATACAAATGAGTGTCCAACAAAGAACTTAACCGAAGGAAAGCATCCAGACTACAAGAAGAAAGGGGTGGATAAATCCTTTGCAAATACTTCAGCAGATGTTGGTCCATCAAATGAAGTAGTATCAAGTACACTGCTTGTTTTTTCAGATTATGCCAATATGTTGTTTGATTCAGGGTTTACACACTCGTTCATTTCTGATATGTTTTCTAGTAAATTGGGAATTCCATCTCATGGTATTAATACTGAACTTATGGTAAAATAACCTGGAGGAAATGTAGAGACAAGAAGAAAACATAAGAACATTCATGCCCTTGTGTGTGGAAAGAATCTACCTGCAAACCTTATTGTTTTGCCTCTAGTAGTGTTTTATGTTATTCTGGGAAAGGATTGGCTTTCTGTTTATCATGATAAGATTGACTGCAGAGATAATGAGGTTTCTTTTCAGAAAGATTTTCAGTTTGTATAAAAAAATGAACCCTTGCTTTTGATAACATATCAGGAAGCTAAGAAACTAGTAAAAATGGAAATGAATGTTACCTTTCAAATATTGTTGAAAACAAAGGAACTATTCAGATTAATGATGTGCCAGTGGTAAATGAGTACGTTAATGTTTTTCCTAATGAGTTGCCTGGTATTATACCTAATCCGGAAGTTGAATTTACTGTGGACTTAGTTCCTTATGCTAAGCCAATTTCGAAACCCCCTTATCGAATAGCTCAAATTTAACTTTCATAGTTAAAGAAGCAATTGCAGGAGTTATTAGATAAAGGTTTCATTTGACCTAGAACATCACCATGGGGTGATCTTGTCTTGTTTGTTAAAAAGAAAGATGGTTCAATGAGACGTTGCATTGATTATAGAGCATTGAATAACATCACTGTTAAGAATAAGTATCATTTTCCTCATAACGATGATTTGTTTGATCAGCTCTAGGGAGCTCATTATTTTTCAAAGATTGATTTGAGTTCGGGGTACCATCAGTTGAAAGTAAAGGAATCATGCATTCCAAATACCGCGTTTCATACTAGATATGGCCATTATGAATTTGTAGTTATGCCTTTTGTGTTTACCAATGCACATGATGTATTCATGGAACTTATGAATAGAATTTTTTGTGAGTTCTTGGATAAGTTTGTGGTTGTGTTCATTGATGATATTTTGGTTTATTACAAAATTAAATAGCAACATGAAATTCATTTAAGGTTTGTCTTGCAAAACTTAAAAGAAAATAAATTGTTTGGTAAATTCAAAAAGTGTGAGTTTTGGTTACAAAAAACTTCTTTCCTTGGTCACATTGTTTCAAAAAATGGCATAACTGTTGATCCTACTTAAACAAAAGTTGTTGAGGAATGGCCAAGACCCACAAATATAACTGAGATCCATTGTTTTCTTGGTTTAGCGGGTTATTATCAGAGGTTTGTTGAAAATTTTACACGGTTATCTAGTCCAATGACTAAGTTAACTCAAAAATGTGTTAAGTTCATATGGACAAAAGAATGTGACGATTTTTTTTAGGAATTGAAAAGAATATTGGTGAATTCTCCAGTTTTGGAACTTCCTTCTAGAAATGGTGAGTTTGTTATCTATAGTGATGATTTGTTGAAAGGAATGGGTTGTGTCCTACTGCAGAATGATCAGGTAATTGCTTATGCTTCACGTCAGTTGAAACCACATTAGTTAAATTACCCTACACATGATTTGGAATTAGCTGCTGTTGTTCTTGGTTTAAAAATTTAGAGGCATCATTTGTATAAAGTGAAGTGTGAAATATATACTGATCAAAAAAGTTTTAAGTATATATTCACTCAGAAATAATTGAACATGAGACATAAATTATGGTTGGAATTAATCAAGGATTATGATTTCATGATCCTTTATCATCCAAGAAAAGAAAATAAAGTGGCTGATGCTTTGAGTCGAAAAAGTAATACTTCATTAACCATGTTACGTTTGGAACGAGATCCTTTGGTTTTTTATTTGATGAACTTTGGCATAGAAGTTGTTGTTGCAGGAAATTATTCTGTTTTGTATCAGGTGTCACTGAGATCATCTCTATCGAACAGAATAAAGCAAGCATAGAAAGAAGATAGTGAGTTACAGAAAAAGGTAGAGTTGGTTCAGAAGGGTAAGTTTTCTGATTTTAATGTTGATAATGATTGTGTTTTGAGATTTGGAAAGAGATTATGTGTACCTTGTGATTCACAATTGAAGAATGAGTTGTTATGTGAAGCTTATAGTTTTCTATTTTCAGTTCACCCTAGCAGTACTAAGATGTACAGATATCTTCGGGAGTATTACTGGTGGGATGGAATGAAAAGAGATATTGCTGATTTTACATTAAAGTATTTGACTTGTCAGCAGGTTAAAGCAGAGCGGTAGTTACTGAAAGGAATGCTTCAACCTTTACTGGTGCCAGAGTGAAAATGGAAAAATATATCCATGGACTTCATTGTGGTATTACCAAATACATCTCTAGGTAATAATTCAATATGGGTTATAGTTGATCGATTGACTAAATTTTCTCATTTCCTTCCTATTAGAGATACTTTGTCTTCAGATCAACTTTCTCGGTTGTATGTTAACGAGATAGTCAGGTTGCATGGTGTTCCCCTCTCTATTTTATCTGATCGTGATCCCAGGTTCACTTCTAACTTTTGGAAAGGCCATCAAATGTCATTGGGTACTAAATTAAATTTTACTACATCTTTTCATCCTCAATCAGATGGGTAGTCATAACAAACAATTCATACCTTGGAGGATATGTTACGTTCTTGCTCGATGGATTACCAGGGAAGTTGGGACCAACATCTTTCTTTGGTTGAATTTTTATATAATAATAGTTTTCATTATAGTATACAGATGGCTCCATTTGAGGCATTATATGGAAAGCGTTTTCGAGCTCCATCTTTTTCCTATGAATTAGGTGAAAGGAAGATGATGGGACCCGAATTGGTATAAGAGATGGTAGAGAAAGTTCAGTTGATTCAGAAGCACATGAGAACAGCTCAAAGTAGACAGAAACGTTATGTAGATAACCGGAGGAAGGATCTTTCTTTTGAGGTAGGTGATCATGTCTTTCTCAAAGTTTCTCCATGGAAAAGTGTGATACGTTTTGGGAAGAAGTGAAAGTTGAGTCTGAGGTTGATTGGACCTTATGAAATTATAGAGAAATTTGGATCAGTTGCGTACAAAGTGGCTTTACCTCCATTTTTATCCCAGGTACACAATGTTTTTCATGTTTCTATGTTGAGAAAGTATATGTCAGATCCATATCATGTTTTGAGCCCAAGGGTAGTTCAGTTGGAAGAGAATCTCTCTTATGAAGAACAACCAGTTCAGATTCTTGACCATAGAGAGCAAGTGTTGCGGAATAAGGTAATTCACCAGGTAAAGGTTTTTTGTAAAAACCATATGGTTGAAGAGGTAACATGGGAATCTGAAAATGCTATTAGGGATAAATACCCCCACTTATTTTGATAATTGAATAAAAATTGTGAGGACTCAATTTCCAAAATGGGGAAAGGATGTAACATCCCAAGTAAATGAAGAATAATACATGTTTCATATTTATTAATATTTGTGAATTAATTATTAATTTTACTTTAAAGGTGTTTCTATGTTCGATAGCGTACCCGATACACAACAAGAGGTTTCTTTGAAATCTTACGTTGCACACTAATAATATAATATTATTATTTTAAATGGTAGTTAACTCCTCGCCGTTTTATTGGCAGGAATGAACAAAACAAACTACAATATGATTATACATGTTTGTTAAATGTATTTACATTCATCCAATAAATGTTAGAGGCTTAAAATGTGAATAAATCTAATTTTAAGCATAATTTATATTAAAAGGCTGATTTACCACCTTTTAATGGAGAACCCACTTTAAATATAGTTTTGGTGACTTTAATACATTATAATTGACCAAATAAAATATTTCTTTATAATGGGGACATCAAAATTTACTTTGTGTAAACTTTTGGAATTTTTCCGATAAAGTTCATTTTTTAATGAATAGTGAAAAATATTGTATTTTAATTCAAAAGTGATTTTTAATCTAATTTATTTATATGGGTATATTATATTTTTAATTGGTTTAAAGTGTAATTAGAATATATTTTTACCATTTAATCCAATGTTGTTCATTGATATTAATTTCACTTTGAAATTGGACATAAACAAGTGTCTATATTTTGATAGTTGTTGTTTCTTAAAAACACGCTCTTTGTTTTAACAACGGGAATTAATTTTAAAATTAATTAATGACACTTTTATTTTTTTTAATTTGGAAAAATAAACATCATTTTTTAATTTGTAATATCAAATATATCTTAGGCTGAATTTTTGGTATTTTTCTGAAAAACTTCAATTTTTGATAAATAGTGAAACCACTTAGTGGTAGTTAAAAAAAATTAATTTTTCATTTAAATGAAGTTTTACCACTTCTGTGAATTGAATTTCAAAAATATGATATACATGGTTGTTATCAAGAAGTAAAATGTGGTTCATTAAGATGAAAATAATTTTTGGTGAATAGTAACTTCTTACTTTTATTTACTGCGGTTAAAGGTAAATAAGGTAATTCAAGATAAAAAGATTATTATAATAATTCGAAATTACCTTAACACTTGTCCAAACCTCATTTTATGAGTATTGGACAACAATGGGCATCCTTGGGTCGATTTTGGGACCCCATGGAGCCACTTATAAAAGATAATGACACTTTATATTAATTAATTTAATGTAAAGACAAAATTGACAATAACAAATATCTTTTAGTAATTAATTTTTATATGGTGTTATATAAGTCCTATTTTAGACTATAAATATTCATTGGAAAGATAAAAATATTTACTAAATGATAGTAGTTTTTTATAATTTTTAGATGTTGAATAAATTAAATTATTTATGACACAATTATGATGCAGTATTTACCTCATTAATAAATGATTTCAATAAATAAGATTATAATGATTAAAATATTATCCAAAACCTATCCAATTCCTATTGGATGATTTTATTTTGGCCATGATCCATATTATATTCATCTTTAATGATTTTTGGACCATTATAAACCGAATATCATTATATAATAAAATAATATTTTCACACTTTCCTAAAGAGCCCCTCCTCTCCCTTATAAAAGGATACCATTTATATCCAATTCCTCACACCTCTAAAGACATTTGGCTCATCCAAACTCTTCCAAATTAATCTCCCTACATCCCTCTCCTCATCCTAGAATCCTTAACTAAGTCATAAGTCACTTAAAGAAGTCCTTTTGGTTCAAACCAAATGGAGTTACCTAAATTAAAGGTAATGATTTCTCTTAAATTGTTTTCTTTTATTTTACTTCTCCAACCCCTAAACTCTTTTTATTTCTTTCTTTTGTAACAACACCAGTATCCTAAATATACTATTATGTTGTTATGATAATTATTATAATACACTTACACACACCTCCATCTAATGGATGAAGAACATAATGTTTCTGTGGATGGAAAACTAACGCCACATGAAACGATGATTGTTCAATTACATATTACCGCCTCTCATGGTGGAAATTATGATGGAAATGTATTTATATATGATATATATTATGTTTATGATTTACTTATTCTTATTTAATTCCCATTTATATCACTCCTTTATGGTTTTCATAGTGGGTAAATACGATAATCTCATTTGAGGAAGTGCGGACTACCACCCCCTCAAAGTGATGTGACTCATTAATAACTTATGTGGGATGTATAAAGGATAGAGTTGATGATATTATGTATGATATTATACTGGAATTATAGTATATCTAAGTATCATTATGTTTTAATTCCATTAAAATAATAAAAATAAATGAAAGTAGCGTTCATGCTTACGTACGGCTTACTGTCTCCATGAACGGTGCATTTCATTTCTTACCTCTAAATGTTATGTAGTATTATAAATACATGTATATAATGGATATATATGATATATATGATACCCAAATCATGAATATAATTATATAATAATTAATCTTTGACCACATGAACAACATGTAATTATAAGAAGTCCATTTTTGACTCAAGTACCAAATATCGACAAAACAAACGTTATTAACTTAAATGATTGCATAATGTTTATAACATAGTAATAAGTGATATAAAAGGAATAATAAACTTTAAAAATGTTATTAAGAAAGTATAAATTAACTTTAGTTTATTATTCAGGAGATTAAAGAACGATTGAGTCAAGTCGGACGCGAGGTAAGGGAACATCTTAACCCAATTTCGGTTCTTTGGGTTGATCTTCTCTTTCTTGTTTATGTCATTCCTTGATTATATGAGAAATGAATTTCTATATATTTATAATTGTTTTATTTGTGCTTATATTTAATACACATAATAGATCTATTTTATTTACAAAATGATCTTTGTAAGGGACTTCGTCTCAATCTCCTTTCATTGAGGCATTTTTTGTTTTATACATGACTTTATTTTATACGGTGTATAAACCCCTTTGACTATTAATTTTATACAAAGGGAATCTTTTAATAAGAATCGTTTTACTAAACGAAGAAAAGGAATGTTTTTTTAAGTAAGCGGTGACAAAGACATTTCCACCGCTATGAGTATTATTTGATCTTTGGCTTCCTTAAAAAGCTATAATGTTTTTAAAAAGAAAAAATAAATACCATATACTCTTTTTACGTATTTTGGTATTGAAAATGATTTTGAGGATGGATTTATTATTTCAATATCATGAAATGATATTTTTTTATTGCAATGTGAAAAGTTTATCTTTCCTTTATGCTTATGTTATGTGTTATGATCATGTTATGGTTCTTGTGAATTATTTATGTATACGGGTGGTTCCGTGATAAACCTAGGGCTGGTGAGCCCGAGATAGCTCTCCAATTCATTGGGTAACGGGACGGAGGTAAACGTGAATATTTCTCCTAAGAGATTTAGGTAATATACTGTGATGGGTATTCCTAAGTAACTCCCTATGTAGTTGTGATAGCTACAATGTAAGTATGATATGGATTCCACAAGTTACCTTTATGATTTATGATTTCTATGTGTCTTTAATAAATCTTATGATTTCATGAGGTAAGTAAAAGATTTCATGTTTTTTATGTACTTATGAAAAAATGTTTTCATTCTTTGTTTTATAACCCTTACTAAGATTTTTATGCTCATCCCATGTTTTGAAATGTTTTCACAGGACTTAAAGATGAATACAGTCAAGGATGGGATCAAGGAAAAGTCATGATGTCTAAAAAATGGAACTAGACATGACTCTTTTTTTCAAGAGTTTTTATTTTATGAAAAAATGGAAATTGTGTAGAATTGTCTACCTTGTAATCTTTTGAGATGTAATAGTTATGTCCTAATTATCTAAAACTCTAAACCTAAAAAGATCCTCAATGTGAATTATTTGTTTAATTCAATATTATGTAATGTTTTATGGCTAGGTCCTTATATCTTTTCTATGTGAAGACACGGTGTCATCACAGGTGTTTCATGAATGTACAGTGAAGTGGTGTTATTGAGTTGTGTATGATATTTGAAGTTATGAGACATTGTTTCAAGATATACTTTAAAAAAAATAATTTTCAAAGGTAGTACAATGAATATGTTCATAGGAAGTATACAACAAATGTGGAAAAAAAGAAGTAAATGAGGTAGTGTAAGGATATTTCACTATTCAACACGTGCATGAACATGAAATAATGCATGCATGAAAGTGGGAGTCTTATGAATTTATATTATAGAATATATTAATTTAAAAAGACCATACAATGTATTACACACATTTATGAAGTTTGAAGAGTGATTCACAATCAATATAAATTGCATGATCAATGTGCAGTTTATTTGAGATAGATCCGATCATTATTATAGAAGAAATTTATATTTAATTTATTAGTGTATTTAGATCTGTTTAGATCATTACATATTAGTGAATAGTTAGTGAGGCAAAGACTTCATACAGAAGGAATAATTGCCGTGGTATCCTCGCAATGAGGCTTCTGATTATATAATTTGATCATAAATTATTTGAGAAAGGCTAGAATCTTTACAAAGGCTATTGAAGTGTACACGAGTAAGTGTGGTCCAGAAAACTCATAGAGGAAGGTCAAGAGATCATAATATTACGAATAATATATTCTAAAGAATAATAAGGATCTTGTGACTAGGGGTCTAATTAGTTGCTGAAGAGGCTCGAGAGATTGGGGGTCTAACTAGTCGAACAGTTGGGGGTGAAACCAACTGAGGAAGAAGAGTTGGACCACTGGGGGTATAACTAGGATCAAGTAGAGAATAGACTATTGGGTGTATAACTAGTTTCTTCTGAAACCATTTTTAATGATAACAAGATCATAGTGGATAATCTATAACTAGGGTTATAACCAGTTACAGAAAGTATTAGGTTCTAGTAGAGAACCTTGAAAAAATATTGTGTTTTGTGTTTCATTTAATTTCTTTATTTTCTAAAGGATCTACTCATCTTAACTAGTGGTAGGGGATTGAACTAAAAGGTAAAAAATAATTCATAAAAACAAGTTAGATCTCATTCACCCCCCCCCCCCCCTAGTGTGACTGTACGATCCATTGGACACTTCAATTGATATCAGAGAGAAGGTCACCTCTGGTTGGATCTACTATACTTGTCGAGTTTTTTATATTGGAAGTATATAAAGTGAATATTTTATTTTTAAGAAAATTTAGAAGTTATTTAGATGAAAAATTCTATCTTACTTATGATGTTATAAATGTTTAATTTTTAGCCAAGACTCGGAAAAATAGGAAGAAAATAGTGTCAAAGAAGATAAATAAAAACTCAAAGATAAATGAAGATCAACTACAAGATGAATAAACTCAAAGTGGTAATTGTTTAGTAAGTTCATTTGATTATAATTATGATGAATGAAGTTCAAGTTGTGATAAATATATATTAAATTATATAATTAGAGAGAATTTTAAGAAAGTTTCAAAAGAATTGGTCACATGTATGATTATATTTATTTAAGGAACTTTAGGGTGAAAATTTACAGCTGTAAGAAGAGGATAATTCTATAGAAGATTCATTTGATAAAAAGTTCAGCATATGAAACACTCTAAAAAAATTTATAAAAAAAGGATGAAATAATATTTCTTTTCAATTAAATATATACTATATATATTGAAGAAATGAAAATTAATTTTTTGAGAATGATTTTTTTGAAATTTTATTTATAGAAGTTATCCATGAAATGGAAGAACTACTTAATATATCTTTTAATGTTGAATATTATCATCTAGAAGCTAAATAAAAAAATAATTAAGGAGCTTTACAATCTGTTACTGAAGGTCAACAAGGTTTATTAAGATGAGATTCATAAGATAAAGATTCAATGGGAATAAATAATGAAATCAGTTGAAGATGTGAAGATTTCTCTGAACTTAAAATGTTTTGAATTATAATTAAAACTAAGAAATATGGAATAGGTATAAGTTGAGACTTGAAAATCTACTGAGAAAACAAGTACCTCTAAGGATTCATCTGATAAGATTAAAATTTCTAAAAAACTAAATCTAATGGAAATAAGATCTTTTTATTATCCAATGGTAATCTATTGAAGGCTCATTGAAGTAGGTAACTCTTTGGCCTGATAAATCTATGTCTACTAATGTTGTTTTAATAACTTTTAAAGAATAAAATTTAAAGTCAGGAAAAACATGGGTGAATAAAAATTCTCAGGAATCCACTACATATTTAATGATGGGTGTGAAGAAGTGTAAGAATTCTTTCTCTCCAAATAAATCACAAAAGAATAAATCTTCCACTTGAAAAATAGAAAAATGTTAAAGAAAGTCAGAATGTGTCACAGAAGAAGAAATCAAGATATTTTGGATACTATTTGTGTTTTTGGAAGTTTGGAAATTGGGAAATAAATTATTGGAACAATGAATCATTGTATGAAATTTAAATAATTCCAGAATTTAGGGGGAGAAAAGTTGAAGATGATAATAAACCTTCAAAATAAAAGAACTCACAGAATGAAAATCTGTGTATGAACCAAACTTTTATCAATTAAAATTCTTCATGATCTAATTAAATGTCTTATTATGTAAATTGGTTATATAACATATTCACTTATTTGGATTTATGATTTTTTATTTCAAAATATTGTTAATAATTGTTACCATTGCTAATATTGTTGTTGAACAGTGATCACATGATAAGTATAAATATAGGGCTTTAAAAATCGAATTTACTCAGACAAAGGAAGTGATGGCCTCATACAGTAGAATTTCTCCAAACAAGGCCCATTTTTCAGAGCTTAGAAAGGAGGTAGTGTCACTGGGCTTTACTCTTGACCAAGCCCAAGTCGAGCTTCAACACATTAAGCTTAAATGGAATTGCCTATGGGATAAGTGGAAGTTTATAGAGATTACCACTGGAGCGATGTTATCTAAGCCACCCCAAGAGTCGGTCACCATTTCACACATTACCCTTAGGTCATATGCGGGTTTTATAAGGGGTTATGTGACAAGACCCTAGCACTATGATTATGTGCATCATTTTTTTATAGAATAAAGAATATGCATTCATGTTATTATTGTTACTCTGTAAATAGTTTTTAAAGAAAAAATAGTATTTTTTAATTAATTTTAAATTAAAAATATATATTTAGATGAATTAATGGATTTTATAATTAAATAATATTTTATAAAAATATTATTAATAAATTGCTTTTTATTAAATATAAATGATCTTATAATTTTTATGAATACAATTGTAATTTTTATTATGGTTGGAAAGCTATTTTTTGACGAAACCCGTGAATTATTTATAAATATAGGTTTTTATTTTTAAAAGTAAAAATTAACATATTTAGAAAATTATTTAGATAAAATGAATATTAGTTTTTGGAATCAAGACGTCGAAATTATCCAACAGTGAAGTTTTTATAATTTTTGGCGACAGTCGAGTATTTGGGTAAAAATTAAATATCGTCTAAATATATAATGTGTTTTATGAAATCATAATGACCCAATAGTGATGTAATAAAATAATATAAATGATATTTTAGGCCAATATATGATTTATTTTTAAAATAATGTGATTTTATATTTTTTTGATTAATTTTATGGTGCCTTAGTGGACCCTCCAAGACTTACAAAACATTTTAACTTTTTAAATTGATTTCCTTGAGAATGTGACTCACCTCAACATAAGAAATCCTAATATTTTAATAGGTTAGTCCATTGGCCTTATAAAATAATTTTTTCCACTACCCTTTGGAAAAATCCATGGGAAAACCCATGGTATGGTTTGTGGTTTGGATTAGTGTAATGTGCAGTGTCCAAAACCTAAATAATAAATAATTCCCTCTCCTTTCCCATATAAACTCACCCAATCTCCCACTTACTCTTCACTAAAAACCTTTGGATCTCAAAAAAACTCTGACCTCCTCTCTCTATAATCCTCCCAATGAACCCCAATATCCCAAGGAGCCTCTCTCAATCCTATCCCAAGCCTTTGGGATCACACTTCCAAGTAAGGGATTTCTTCCTTTCTCATTTTTGTCTCAATTTCATTATGTTTGTATACCATTTTATTTTTAATTAAAAATGTTGCGGTATGATTTAGAACCTCCCCCATACTTTCCTACTTATTTTTTTATGATGATATACCCCTTTATCTCTCATTAATTCCTCCCATGTACACCCATTACTATGCTAAAATTCCGTAAGAGATTTATCTCCCCTCATTTACATTCCAGCACTTCTTTTATATTGTGCATCTAAATTATATTAAATATGTTGGTAAATGTATCTATATGACCCCATTAGTTTAAATTTCATGTAAATATAATTATATACCCCTTTCTCTCTCATTAAACATTTTTATGAACTCTTATGTCACGTCGTTAGGCTGCCGAAACTGCATCGCGATTTTTCAAGCCAAAGTCATTGTGTAGTGTATACCATGCCCATTTCTCTATCAAGGGTATTCAAATTTATGCACATTTACTTATTGATTATATAGTTTCATGAATTTATTCCACATTCCTTTGTTTTTAAATAAATTATGATGTGGAATGATTCCATGTTGTATGATCCATGTGGCACACTTATACATGAAATGAAATGATTAAGAAGGGTACGCCCTGATAGTGCTCCAATGCATTGGGTAAAGATTAGTATCATGATACATCAAGTGAAATGAGGGTTTACTCATGAAAATTCAAGTGAAATTAGGTTTTACTCATGCTCTATGTGCAATGAGCCTTGGCTCATGCTAATCTCATGTTAAATGTTGTTGCCACATTTCCATGTTATGATAATCATGCTATATCATGCCTTTATGTTCATGTTTCTATTGTGCTCCATTGATATGCATATTTCCTAACATGTACTATATTTTTCATGTTATGTCTTTTTTACTCCCTTGATGGGCTTTATAGATATACCTTTTATTATGCATGTCCTCAGGTTATCCCATGCAATGCTAAGTTAAATAAATATTGTGGTCATGTAAAAGAATTTTTCAATAAAGATATTGTGTTTCATGTTCTAAGTTATTATGTAATGTTCCTAATCCAAAAATACACTATAACTCTCAATATTATATCATTTATCAAGTGAATATTTTATGTAATAAATTATATTTAAGTGTGAAATAAAGAGAAAGGTTCTTATAATCAGTATATCTAGAACAGATAGGATTACATTGAAAATTTAAGAGATTATTACAATAGAAGTGTTCAATATTTTGATGAGTTTTAGTAAGTACCAATCATTCACAAATATTATATTTATATGAATATAAGACCACAAAAATAAGTGAATCAGGTAAGAAAATAAGATTACATGTTTGCCTTGGGATGTGAACAAAAGAATAAGGCTATTAAAAAACAAGTCCCAAGAAGTTTTTTAAGAATGATGAGAATAGTTTCAAAACAAAGAAAAGATACTTCTATTGTGGTAGGAAAGGTCACATCATGGACCATTGTGAATTTTTCCATGAACATCGATACTTTAGGAAGTAATTTGTAATTGAAGAAAGAATCAATCTAGAAAAGATACAATATGATTGATTTGGTGAAATACTTCTCTGATGAAAAATGTGATAAGTTTCCTAAAAGGGGTAACTTGATGAATGCTAAAGTTGTGTGTGAAAGGTGTAATATTTATGGACATTCATGTAAAAAACTGTTTCACATGGTTTCTTATACAAGAATAATTATTGAATAAAAGAAGAAAAACACTTGTGACATCTTGTGATAAAAATATTATAAGGAAAGGATTCTACACACAAAGTGAATAATGAGCATGTTCCAAAATAATGCTTGAACATATGGATAGAACAGTTATAAGAGGAAATAATTATGGATCAAGCATATAAAACTAAAACTGATTTTCTAGATAATTTTAAGAACCCTTTTTCATATAATAAGGTTGTTGGGTTGAGAAGCAACTCTCAACCCTATTTCTCAAACTAAAGAGAATTAAAGAACCACCTTATTCCCATATACACATTGTGTTTTTTTCATGTAGGGAATTGAATGTGGAGCATGTACTCAGGGGAGACCTTATAACAACCCATACTTTACATACATTTATATTACTTTATAATTGAATTATATTTATTTCAATATATAACAAAACCATAACCGGACCATATAGGTATAGTGTCTTTTGAAACTGGGAAACATAAACAACTGTTTCATAAAACATCTACATTGTCTCCCATTTATTTCATCATAAATAGACTCATTTTTAGAATATCATAATTAATACCCTTCTTCCTGACCTGGGGAAAAGAAACATACGAAAGGGTGAGCTCAAATGCTGAGTAAGGGTAAACAAAAGAAATATCAATCATATATAAAATTTGAAAATATTATCTTGTATACAATAGATCATAATATCATGTCATGGGATAAATCATATAAGTTCAATGTAATCCCAATAATCATAACATAAAAAAAGAAACATTTTGGCATATACAAATAAGAAAAGAAAATCATTTCATATTAGTCAAGGCTCATTGTCAAGACCATCATAGCGGACAAAGTCCATTACTGAACCAAGTTCACTCCTCATTTAATCCCTATATTACTAAACTGGATTTACTTTGTGTTTCATCCATGTCTATATCATAAGATATAAATCTTTACCCAATTCATCGGATGGAGATATAGGTCCCATCCATCTCATAATGAAACCATTCTTACGTGTACCATAAAAACATAGAAACATTCACCATAGCATAACCCATGAAATCAAATGGGTTTCTTAAACATCATTCCATCGTAATTGATATAAAACAAATGGATTTTCTAAATAACATTTCATAATAAAAAAAAATCAAATCATAATAATAATAGGTATATAAACATAAACCTACTTAATATTATATGGAAAATAATTTTGATAAAACACTTGAGCTTCATTCATGAAGAAAATATCCTTTCTTCTTCAAAAACGTTTTCAATTCACAAAATTTCATGAAATTTTAAAAGAAAATAATTGAGTTGAAAATACGCTTGTAAAATTATAGAGGAAGATTCATGGGAATAAAGTATTATTAAAATGTAAAAACTCATTCATTCTATATAAATTAAAAGAAACATTCTCCTCGTACTCTTGCTGAAAATTTCAAAAAGTACCTTGTATGGTAAACAAAAGAAAGATTCCTTCCAAACCATGTAGTAAAAGTAAAAATCGATAAAAATGAATTTAAACATACATAGAATAATATTAAACATTTTATAAGAATATTTTTAGAAAACATGGACATGGATGATAAATATATCCCCAATTGATACTTACTAATAAACAATCTCGGATAAAATGAGATTGGAAAAGTTATCCCTTTACTTTAGGTATGATATGATTTGTATGTATCTGAAACTCCTATATAATTATTTAAATACTATTACTGATTTATTACAGAAATATAACAATTTTTAGGATAAAATTTATGATTATATTTCCATCCATTTATCAGTAACATTTCGTTGTTACTCGTTATTCAGGCATTAACTACTTTACGTTCTTATGTATGTTGTGTCGGATAAGTTCTTATTCCTCTTTTTTTTATAGATATATAATTTAAATCGTGGTACTACTATAATATATATCATATTTATTCATTCAACTCATTTATATAATCATTATTTAATGAATATTATGTATAATGAATCACATCGCACCGTTGAGATGGTAAGTCGTACGCACGCACAATCGAAGATATTGATCCCATAATTGTTGAGTGGTATTGAATTGGATGGTATATAGTATCTCATAATTAGTACCATGTTATATTAACCATATATAGTTATTATTTCCACCATTATACCCATTCAAGTAAGGTGATGGTTAAAAAATGATTACATCATGGCATGGAGATGGTAAGTCGTACGTACACACGTGCGGTGATTTCATTTTCTGTAGGATGGAAAGAATGTGAAATAGGGTTATTTCATATTTATAATAATATATCATTATATTTTTTACACCTATGTTATAAATTTATATTGAATCAACTAAATAAGAGTAATTAGGAGAAGAAATAAATTTGAAAGAATTGGTAGAATAGATTACCTCTTCCTCGACGTGCCTCATTTAAATTTCTTCTTAAGGAACTAGAGTTGGTATTTTGAGAAGAAAAGCACCTCTAGAATGTAAATATAGAAGTTTAGAAGAGAAATTTTCAGGGTTTGTCTGATATTTAAGTCACGAAATTGAGTTAAGAGGATAGGTAGGAGGTACCCTTTTATAACAAAAGAGAGGGGCACTTTAGGAAACTCTCAAAAATATTAATTTATAATAAATTCAATTTCGACTAAAAATGGTAAAAAACTTATTCAATTAAAAGATAATATTATTTTGGTTCTAATAAATATAATACAATAATATTTATACAAGTTTAGAATATTTTTTTATCCTTATATTTTTTTTATCCCTTAATTTACCCTTTTTAATCTTATCGTGATATCACGTTATTTACACATTTTGGGTTAATTCAATTACCATATCATGTCAAAAGACCCAAAAAAAGTTATTTATGAAATATTTGGACTTATATAATGTAAAGACCCGTAAAATTCAAGGGAAATTTTTTCTTAATTTTCTTTGATATTTTACAAGAATGCGGTTTCTAACAGCACTTGATTCCGAGGCCCTGTGTGACCGTAATTTCTATCCGAAGTTTAGCTCGGGTACGTTCAGTGAACGAACGAACGGGTTTTTCTAACTTTTGAATCGGTGCTCGGAATCGAATTCCAAGGGCACCGATGGATTCGCAGTGCCAGTAATTGCTTAGGAACACATTTTCCGGAGTTGCTTTTTCACGAGAGAAGTTGTTAAAAATTGTGGAAGTTAAAATAAAAATTTAGCTACAATTTTTATTTCTAAGTGGTTTAAGCTTTGAGTGGAAGTTGGGGTAACCACCCAACTTCCCATGGGAGGTTATGAGAGTGGTGGGGCCCACATGAACCCCACCCCTTCATATTCCCTAACTCTTTCAACTCGCAATTAATTTGATAACTTAAGTTAATTAAATAGGTGAGTTTAATTTGAATGTTTGAAATTCAAATACCTAAGTTATGTTAATAAAATAAGTGAAGTACTTATTTTATTTTGGTTGGAACTTTTTGCTTTTAGAGGATTTGGAGATAAGCTAAGGGGAGGCTTGAATATCATCATCTTCTTTATTGAAGAATGAAAAGAGCGCACCGATCTCCGACGAAGAATGTTGAATCCTCGGAGATCGACTACGCGACGCCATGTACCACGATGCCAACGACCCTTCTTCTGTGACGCTTCTTCCGCGACACTTCTTCCATAACGTTTATTCTCCCGCAACAATTTTCGAATCATCAACCGGTTGAGGTAGGGGTTTTATGTGTCTCTGTTTGTGATTTTCTTTCGTCATCATTACTCGTTCAATTGGACCGTTTGCTATCAATTAACGGGAGGGGTTCGGACCGCACAAACATGGCCGACCCTCCTATCTTATCTTTTGTGTTGATTATGGTTCAAAGGAAAGTGATGCGGTGCTGTCTCACCGCGCGGGAACGAGCGGAAAGGATGTGCGGCACCATCGCGCCGCACAATTGAAAATCAAACCAAGATCGTGGCGCCGTCGTGCCGCGCCGGAGAACCCCGAAGGCACCGCGGCTGGAGCGGGGCCGCGGCTGAGCATGGACCAGCGGCCGGTTCCGGGCCGCTGGCGTCGGAGCAGGGGAACCGGCCAGCACCGGTCCCGTGCCGGCAGCAGCCGGCCGGCCGGAGTGGGCCGGCTGGTGAGAGGAAGAGTCGGGGGTTCGTAACCCCCGGCTGGCCGGATAAGAGCGGCCCCACATGGGGCCGCAGTTAAAAAAGGCAGGGGGCAGCACCCCCCCCCCCCCCCCCCCCACATCCCCTTCCGCTCGGCTGAAATGGCCAAGCCACATGGCCCTAACCAGCGCCAGCGCGCCGGGCCGCGCCAGCCGGGCCGGGCCGCCAGGTCGGGCCGCGCCAGCTGGGCCGGGCCGTGCCCAGGTGGGCCGGACCCAGACCTGGGTCGTGTCGACCCAGTTCGGGCCGACCCAGGGGGTACTGGGCCGGGTCGGACCGGGCCCGAACCCCCTAATATCGGACCTCTCACGGTAATTTCCCATAACTTGGGCTGCGGACCTCCGAACGACGCACCGTCAGTGGAGATGAGATCCTTGGAACGAGATGGTCGTTTAGGTATATTACACTCAAGGTTTTTGAGTACTTTTTGTTTGGCCGGGTTGGTTCGTACACGAAACCAACCGGGCCCTCGGAGCGGAAACGCTCATAACTTAAGCTCGGGACATATGATTGATGTGTCGTCGACTTTGTTGGATTCCTCTAAGTGTGACAGACCTTTTGGCTTACTCTGCTCGAGGTTTGGATGCAGTTGTAGTACGGTCGGGTTGGTTTTGACTTAAAAACCAATCGGGCCCCTGGGACGAAAAAGCCAATAACTCTCAGACCGGGCGTCCGATTGACACACTGTCTGTGATGTTGAGTTCCTGTTGACGATATGGAACTTTTGGATACATCAACTCCGGACTATGTATCAGTTGATGTATCAGACCCTCGGCTCGTGGAGCGGACCCTCCCGAACGAGCTTGCTGTGTGCGGGAACCCTAGAGTTGGCTGCGACTGCGACGACAATGACGACTGTGCAGAAATCCTCCGTGGATTCGACGGCGACGACTACAGCACTCAGTGATCTTACATGGATCAGTGCTACCGATCCTGTGTGGGTCAGATCTTGTGTGGGTCAGTGCTCAGCGGTCCTATGTGGGCCAACGCCTACAGATCCATTGTGGGTCTGATCCTGTGTGGGTCATTGCGGGGGTTAGTTACCTATCGATACTTTGTGGGTCATTGCGAGGGTTAGTACCTACTGATCCTGTGTGGGTCTGATGGCTTAGATGAATCAGTGACTACATCTGGTCATCTCTATCGTCTTACAAAGAAGTATAACTGTGTGAGCTGAGTCTTGACTTTCAATCCTTATCTTCGATAAGATTGACTTGATATCCTATGTGGATTTTGTTATGCTTTCCTGTGTGGTTTGGGTTGTGATTTCCTATGTGGAACGGGTTACGTTTTCCTGTGTGGACTGGGTTGTACTTGAGCTCGGATGTTGGAGCTGAACGAGAATTGATGACTTAGGTATATGTATGGGCATATACCTAAGTAGTGTTGGATGCTACTTCATGATTGTATCTTTCCTTTGTGGATTATCCTTTGTGGATTCAGGGAGACCTTCAGGAGTCTTGGGGTCCCTACTGAGTAGCTTATACTCACCCCTGCACGGTCTATGCCTGCACTATGTTGTGTTGGTTGCAGATGACGAACAGCGCTGATCGTGGTAGAGGCACGAGGAGAAGGTCGGTACCCGGAGGTGGACCACTGGGCGGGGCATACTCGGAGCGGACGGCTG
The DNA here is from genome assembly GCA_963277665.1 of Viscum album. Classification (NCBI taxonomy): domain Eukaryota; kingdom Viridiplantae; phylum Streptophyta; class Magnoliopsida; order Santalales; family Viscaceae; genus Viscum; species Viscum album. The sequence continues at coordinate 1,316,036,067 of OY728128.1, read as the reverse complement.
GACCCGAGGAGCTGTGGAGGCTATCGGTACCCACCCTTTAGGTGGGACTTCAAGTGGATGGATCGAGGCTGCGGCTTTACTTTTCAGTTGTTGTACTCCCTTTTTCAGTTGTACTTTACTTTCAGTTTGGGTTTGTATTCTGGCCCACTTAATTTTCCGCACTTACTATTGTACCCAGTTTTACTTAGTGTTTACTTCTACTGTTTGCTTTCTCGGTGGTGTTTGTTTACTTTACAAAGGCAATGCCTTCCCTTTTTATCAGGAATTATGCCTTGGTGATAGTCGCCAGCCCCTGGCCTATGGAAGGCGGGCTTGGGGTAGTCACGGCACGGGCCCCGAGGATGGGTCGTGACAAATTGGTATCAGAGGAGTTCAGTTCTACCACAGAACTCAGGACTCTGATCTTTTTCTATGTGAATCAATAGTGTTAAGATTATTCAGTGTGGTTATCAGTCCAGGGAGTCAGTTTTGGTGCGGCGGCCAACGTATCCGTACACCAGGACCCTGACTTCTGATTTCCGATATAATGCCCGAAAAAATTGATTGCATGTGTGTTTCAAGTTTTCTTTGTGATTACTTTGTGTCAGCTCACCAGGTATATTTTTTGACCATGGCGCACCTATTTCATTTCAGGATGGCCCGACGATGGCAGCCAGCTAGGGTTCCGAGCGTTGTGCATGACGACAGCCCACCGAGCAACGAGGCCTCGGTACAAGGCCCTTTGACAGCAGAGGCACCGGAGGTACCTCTACCCTTCGAGCGACCGATGCTACCATCCCCAACTGCTGACGATGCACGTCGCCTTAGTGCACTGCATGAGTTTCAGCACCAGCGACCGCCCAGGTTCCATGGGGAGACAGACCCTCAGGCAGCCGAGTATTGGCTGGAGGCAGTTGTATGGGTTTTCAGGTTAGTGAGGACACCAGCAGACCTCATGGTGATCCTCGAAGCGAGCCTACTGCACGCGTCAGCAGGAAGATGGTGGAGCTTGATGCTCCAGGTGCACGACGAGGCATCTCTCCTCTAGATGGACTTTGAGAGCCTCTTCCGCTCGAAGTTCGTCACAGCCACCCTCCGTGCGGTGCGCATCCAGGAGCTTCTTCAACTACGGTAGGGCATCTTGACGGTCGCCCAGTACTCGGTGAGATTTACCTATCTCTCGCGCTAGACGACAGACATGGTACGGGACCCATTCTTCCAGGCCCGGACCTTAGAGCAGAGATTGAGGCATGAGATCAGGGCATCGCTGATCTCCCTCAGCATTCCGACTCAGGCAGGGGTACTGGAGCGAGCCCTTTTGATCGAGAGCTTCCTTGTTGAGCCTTCATCAGCAGCGAGACCTACCGCAGGGCATCACGTAGTAGAGTCTTCTGCAGCAGGCAGTCAATGGATGACTCATGGGTCCAGGCAGACCAGACCCTCAGGCAGACGACCTTAGGACACTGGCTCAGCAGTGCGGGGCACACAGTGCGGAGCCAGTCTTTCGAGAGGCAGACAGTGCTACGCATGCAGCGTGCAGGGCCACATGGCTCGTGACTGTCCGACCCGCCGTGCGGAGGAGAAGCAGACGGTTGAGGGGCCACCCAGGCAGAGGCAGAGGGTCGACCATGGCAGTCCGCAGGGAGCAGGCGGACGAGGTAGAGGAGTTGTCTGAGCAGCAGGTGGTGGGCGACGCTTTGAGGCTCAACCACCACCACCACCAGGAGGTCCACCCGACCACAGGGAGCTAGTGGGCAGAGACAGGCACAGCTTTAGACAGCGGAGGCCTACGACCACGGTGCGCCTGAGATGATTTGAGGTACTATCTGTGTCTACTCCACCCTTGCTGCAGTTCTTATAGACACAGGATCGAGTCATTATTTCATAGTCGCTGCCCTTGTTCGGAGCTCGGAGATTCCGACGGAGCCGTTGGCTTGATCCTTACGGCTAGAGACTCCTACGGGAGCAGACTCGACGATTACACACTGGTGCCAGCAGTGTGAGATTACTCTAGGAGGCGAGAGCTTCGGCTGGGATCTTTTTATAGCGGCATTGAGGCCTTACGACGTCATCTTGGGCATGGATTGGTTATCTACAGTCCATTCTCAGATCGACTGTATTAGGTGCAAGGTGCGATGTGTACGCACCGACGGGAGTAGGTTCACCTTCACCGGCGAGAAGGGAGCCTTTGTAGTAAAGGATAGACTCTCGCAGAGGAGAGGATATCCCATCACTAATTAGTTGGCTAGCCTCATCCTAGGAGCAGTTGACGTGCGGAGTACTGGTTTTCCTGCAGTGGTGGATCAGTATGCGGACGTTTTCCCCAACGACATTCCAGGACTACCTCCTCGCAGAGAGGTAGACTTTTATATTGACCTATACCCTGGGACAGCCCCGATATCCACTCCAGCATACCGGATTTCCCCCACTGAGCTTCGAGAGCTATGGGTACAGTTGGAGGACTTTCAGGGCAAGGGATTTATCTGACCCAGTGTCTCACCCTAGGCTTCCCCGATTCTGTTCGCCAAGAAGGCGGACGGGAGCTTGCGACTTTGTGTCTACTATCGTCGCCTGAACCAGGTAACCGTGAGGAACAAGTATCCGCTACCGAGGATTGACGACCTCTTCGATCAGCTCAAGGGAGCACGGTGGTTCTCGAAGATAGACCTCAGGTCAGGCTATCACCAGCTCAGAGTTCGGGACGAGGACATGTAGAAGATGGCCTTCAGGTGTCGGTATGGCCACTATGAGTTCTTGGTTATGCCATTTGGCGTAACCAATTCTCCAGTAGTGTTCATGGACCTCATGAATAGGATCTTTCATCCATACCTTGATCGATTTGTCGTGGTCTTCATCGACGACATTTTGATATACCCGACCACTGTGGAGGAGCACGCCTACCACTTGCGAGTTGTACTAGACACACTCCGAGAGCACCAGATTTATGGAAAGCTCTCTAAGTGTCAGTTCTGAATACGTGAAGTCCACTTCTTGGGACACGTCATCTCTGAGGCGGGAGTTGTGGTGGATCCTGCGAAGATCGAGGTAGTGCTAGCTTGGGAGCCACCCAGGAGCGTGACGGAGGTGAGGAGTTTCTTGGGACTAGCTTGGTACTACCGAAGATTTGTTCCAGACTTCTCCAGAGTTTCTGCATCACTCTCAGCTTTGAAGAAGAAGGGGAAACCCTTTGTGTGGTCAGACAGATGTCAACAGAGCTTCCAGGAGTTGAGACAGAGATTGACCAGCGCACCTATCTTGAGGATTCCGGAGGAGGGAGTTGGGTACGTGGTTTACTGTGATGCATCAGGGACCAGACTCGGATGTGTCCTGATGTAGGAGAGGGTTGTGATCGCCTATGGATCACGTCAGTTGAGGCAGAATGAGCAGAACTACGCTACCCATGACCTGGATTTAGCAGCAGTGGTCTTTGCTCTGAATATGTGGCGACACTATCTGATGGGCGAGCGCTTTACAGTCTATTCTGACCACCAGAGTCTCAGGTACATCTTCTTGCAGAAGGACCTAAACCTGAGACAGCGGCGATGGCTCGAGTTCCTCCAAGACTATGACTTTGAGATAGTCTATACTCCTGGAAAGGGGAACATAGTAGCCGATGCTCTCATCAAGAGGATGGGCATTCAGCTACTTGGGGAGGTGACAGAGCAGCTAGCCACTTTTCAGATATCCTTTGTGGATAGAGATGGAGCAGCCTTCCTTTAGTCACTCATAGTCACCCCTCCACTACTGCAGCGGGTCAGAGAGGCACAGTGTGGGGACACTGACTGTGAGACGCGGCGTGCGTACATATCCTCAGGACAGGCACCTGATGGTTTCTCTTTAGGAGGAGAGAATGATGTCCTTTTCAGAGGACGTGCCTTGGTACCAGTTGCTTTACGAGAGGAGGTGCTGAGAGAGTTTCACACTTCCACTTTGGCGGTACATCCTAGAGTGGCGAATATGTACCAGGATCTCAGACGACAGCACTGGTGGCCGGGCATGAAGAAGGTTGTGGAAAAGTTCGTTTCTCGATGCCTCACCTACCAGCAAGTGAAGGCAGAGCACCAGGTACCATCAGGCTTGGTACAGCCCTTGGAGGTCCCAGAGTGGAAGTGGGATGGCATATCTATGGACTTCGTGACTGGACTTCCACGCATTTCCAGAGGTCACGAATCCATTTGGGTGATTTTCGACTGACTCACCAAGAAGGATCACTTCTTACCCATCAGAGAGCAGGGCTCAGTGGAGAGCTTAGGACGTCTCTACGTTAAGGAGATTGTACGGCTTCATGGTGTGTCATCATCTATCATCTCCGATCGAGATGCTCGCGTTACTTCTCGTCTTTGGAAGGGGTTGCAGGAGGCATTCGGGACGCAGCTACGTCTGAGTACCACCTTTCATCCTCAGACAGATGGTCAGATGGAGAGGACCATTCAGACTCTCGAGGACATGCTTCGTGCATGTGTCCTCGGCTTTGGTCGCAGTTGGGAGGACCACCTACCCTTGGTGGAGTTTGTGTACAACAATAGTTACCACTCCACCATCGGGATGGCACCATACGAGGCGTTGTACATCGAACCTTGCAGATCTCCTCTGTCATGGATAGACCCTGGGGAGTCAGCACTTTTGGGACCGGAGATGGTCCAGGCCACGACAGAGAAGATCCAGTTCATCTAGGAGCGGATGAGGGCAGCTCAGAGCCGGCAGAAGTCTTATGCTGACAGGAGGCGAAGGCCACTAGAGTTCGAGGATGGCGACCACGTCTTCTTGCGGGTCTCACCTCGACGTGGATTACGGAGATTTCGTAGAGGCGGCAAGTTGTCTCCATGCTTCATCAGACCATTCCAGGTCCTTAGCAGGATTGGCGAGGTGGCTTATTGCCTGGATCTACCACCTTAGTTGCACCGAGTGCACGACGTCTTCCACATATCTCAGCTGAGGAGATACGTGCACGACCCGACGCATATCATTGACCATGGGGAGATGGACATAGATGATGAGGAAACTTTTGCAGAGGTCCCAGTGGAGATCGAGGATCGACAGGAGCGGGTCCTATGTGGATGGTCAATTCCTCTAGTGCACATCAGATGGCATCACGGGAACATCCAGGAGAGGACTTGGGAGCGGGAGGCTCAGATGCGTGCACAGTACCCACATTTGTTTCCCTAGTTTTTGATGTATCTTTACGGGGACGTAAAGCCCTGAGGTGGAAGTAATGTAAAGACCTATAAAATTCAAGGGAAATTTTTTCTTAATTTTCTTTGGGATTTTACAAGAACACGGTTTCTGATAGAACTTGATTCTGAGGCCCGGTGTGCCCTGAATTTCTATCCGAAGTTTAGCTCGGGTACGTTCAGTGAACGAAGGAGTGGGGTTTTCTAACTTTTGAACCAGTGCTCAGAATCGAATTCCGAGGGCACCGATGGATTCACAGCGCCGGTATTTGCTTAGGAACACCTTTTTATGAGTTGCGTTTTCACAAGTGAAGTTGTTAAAAATTGTGGAAGTTAAAATAAAAAATTAGCTACACTTTTTATTTCTAAGTGGTTTAAGCTTTAAGTGGAAGTTGGGGTAACCACCCATCTTCCCATGGGAGGTTATGAGATTGGTGGGGCCCACAAGAACCTCACCCCTTCATATTCCCTAACTCCTTCAACTCACCATTAATTTGATAATGTAAGTTAATTAAATAGGTGAGTTTTATTTGAATGTTTGAAATTCAAATACGTAAGTTATGTTAATAAAATAAGTGAAGTACATATTTTATTTTGGTTGGAACTTGTTTCTTTGAGAGGATTTGGAGAAAAGCTAAGGGGAGGCTTGAAGATCTTCATCTTCTTCATCGAAGAACGCGAAGAATGCACCGATCTCCGACGAAGAATGTCGAATCCTCGGAGATCGACTATGTGACGCCGTGTACCGCGACGCCAATGACCCTTCTTCCGCGACGCTTCTTCCGCAAAACTTCTTCCATGACGTTTCTTCTCCCGCGAGAATCTTCTAATCATAAACCACTTTAGGTAGGGGTTTTATGCGTTTATATTCGTGATTTTCTTCCTTCATAGTTACTCGTTCATTTGGACCGTTTGTTATCGATTAACGGGAGGGGGCCGGACCGCACAAACATGGCCGACCCTCCTCCCTTATCTTTTGTGTTGATTATGGTTCAAAGGAATGTGATGCAGTGTTGTCGCAAAGCGTGGGAACGAGCGGCAAGGATGCGTGGCGTCGTCGCGCCGCGCAATTGAAAATCGAACCAAGATCGTGGCGCCGTCGCGCCGCGCCAGAGAACCCTGAAGGCACCGCGGCCAGAGCGGGGCCATGGCGGAGGGGCGGGGTGCCATCGTGCCGCGCCGGGCGGACGAAGACCGCGGACATAGGCCGTGGCGGAGCAGGGACCGGCGGTCGGTTCCGGGCCGCTGGCGTTGGAGCAGGGGGACCGGCCAGCGCTGGTCTCGTGTCGGCAACAGCCGGCCGACCGGAGCGGGCTAGCCGGTGAGAGGAAGAGTCAGGGGTTCGTAACCCCCGGTTGGCCGAACAAGAGTGGCATGGGGCCACGGTTACAAAAGGCGGGGGTAGCCCCCCCTCCCCCCCCCCCCCCCCCCCGCATCCCCTTCCGCTCGGCCGAAATGGCCGAGCCACCTGGCCCTGGCCAGCGCCAGCGCGCTGGGCCGGGTCGGGCCGCGCCATCCACGCCGGGTCGTGCCCAGGCGGGCTGGACCCGGACCCGGGTCAGGTCGACCCGGTTCGGGCCGACCCAGGGGGTACCGGGCCGGGTCGGACCGGGCCCGAACCCCCTAATACTAGACCTCTCATGGTGTTTTACCCATAACTTGTGATGAGGACCTCCGAACGACACACCATCAGTGGCGGTGCGATCCTTAGAACGAGACGGTCGTTTCGGTATATTACACTCAAGGTTTCGAATTACTTTGGGTTCGGCCGGGTTGGTTTGTACATGAAACCAACCGGACCCTCGGAGCGGAAACACTCATAACTTAAGCTCTGGACATCTGATTGACGTGCCGTCAACTTTGTTGGATTCCTCTAAGTGTGACAGACCTTTTGGCTTACTCTGTTCAAGGTTTGGACGCAGTTGGAGTACGTTCGGGTTGGTTTTGACTTAAAAACCAACCGGGCCCCTGGGATGAAAACGCCAATAACTCTCAGACCGGGCGTCTGGTTGACGCGCTGTCTGTGACGTTGCGTTCCTGTTGACGATACGGAACTTTTGGATACATCAACTCCAGACTATGTGTTAGTTGATGTATCAGCCCCTCAGCTCGTGGAACAGACCCTCCCGAATGAGCTTGCTGTGTGCGGGAACCCTAGAGCTGGCTGTGACTGCGACGATGATAATGACTGTGCAGAAATCCTTCGTGGATTCGACGGCGATGACTACAACACTCAGCGATCCTACGTGTATCAGTGCTACCGATCCTGTGTGGGTCAGATCCTGTGTGGGTCAGATCCTGTGTGGGTCAGCGCTCAACGGTCCTGTGTGGGCTAGTGCCTATAGATCATGTGTGGGTCTGATCCTGTGTGGGTCATTGCGGGGGTTAGTTACCTATCGATCCTTTGTGGGTCATTGGGGGGGGTTAGTACCTATCGATCCTGTGTGGGTCCGACGGCTTAGATGAATCGGTGACTACATCTGATCATCTCTATCGTCTTACGAAGAAGTATACTTGTGTGAGCTGAGTCTTGACTTTTAATCCTTATCTTCGATAAGATTGACTTGATATTCTGTGTGGATTTCGTTATGCTTTCCTGTGTGGTTTGGGTTGTGATTTCCTATGTGGAACGGGTTACGTTTTCCTGTGTGGACTGGGTTGTACTTGAGCTTAGATGTCGGAGCCGAACGAGAATTGATGACTTAGGTATATGTATGGGCATATACCTAAGTAGTGTCGGATGTTACTTCATGATTCTATCTTTCCTTTGTGGATTATCCTTTGTGGATTCAGGGAGACCTTCAGGGGTCTCGGGGTCCCTACTGAGTAGCTTATACTCACCCCTACATGGGCTATGACCGCACTACGTTGTGTTGGTTGCAGACAACAGACAGTGCTGATCGTGGTAGAGGCACGAGGAGCAGGTCGGTACCCAGAGGTGGACCACTGGGCGGGGCGTACTCGGAGCGGACGGCTAGACCCGAGGAGCTATGGAGGCTATCTGTACCCACCCTTCAGGTGGGACTTCCAGTGGACGGCTCGAGGCTGCGGATTTACTTTTCAGTTTTTGTACTCCCTTTTTCAGTTGTACTTTACTTTCAGTTTGGGTTTGTATTCTGTTCCACTTACTTTTCCGCATTTACTGTTGTACCCAGTTTTACATAGTGTTTACTTCTACTGCTTGCTTGCTCAGTGGTGTTTGTTTACTTTACAAAGGAAATGCCTTCCCTTTTTATCGAGAATTGCGCGTTGGTGCTAGTCGGCAGCCCCTAGCCTATGGAAGGCGGGCTTGGGGTAGTCACGGCACGGGCCCCGAGGACGGGTCGTGACATATAAACCATTTTTCTGAATATTGTATTTTTATAAATTTTATATCATTCAATAATCTATTTTATGTTTTAAGTTATGAATTGTGTCAATTTTGGACACTCTTCATACTTGAATTTTTAAAAATTCATAAAAACATTATTCCTTAAAAAATAAGGCATTAACTCAAATATAAAATGTCAATTTCATCTATAAAATTCCTGGATGACATCAAAATAACCAAATTAATTTTTTTAAATATTTATAAATTTATTTATTTAAATCTTTTGTTAATGAGGTAATCACTAAATCATATTTTTATAATAAATAAAACTATTTATATAATATATAAAATTATAAATAATATACCATGATTTAGGAGATTTATTTATCTTTATAATGACTTTTTATAAGCATATAAATCAGTTATATAACCCTATATTAAAATCTATTTAGTAAAAGATATATCTTTAGGTTATAATTATCTTTATTTAAAATTAATTCTTATAAACAGTCATTTTCACATGCATGTTAATACATGGGGTCCCAAAATCTACCCAAGGATGAAAATGGTCTGAAATATTTCATCCAATAGGATTAGTACATGTTTTAGGGTGTTATTATATTTATAATTTCTTTTAACTATTATTTACCAGTTTTACGCTTTAACCATGGTAAATAAAATAATTACTAAAGTTTCTATTCATAATGTCCAAAAATAAAGGTAGATTTTCACAAAATTTGGACCTTCTAATTTCAAATATGGAATAAATTTTTATATATTCAAAACACAAAAGTTTCAGAACCTATAGAATGAAACTAGGTAAGTTTAGAAATAATCGGTAGAAGAGATTACCTCTTCCTCGACGTGTCTCCTTCAAATTTATTTTTAAGGCCCTAGAGTTGGTCTTTTGAGAATACTAGAACCTATAGAATGAAACTAGGGAAGTATAGAAGTTAAATTTGATGGGTTTGTATGAGCTTTAATTCTCAAAATGGAGTGAAGAGGATAGGGAGGAGTTGCCCTTTTATAAGTGAGGAGAGGGGCACTTTAAGAAACTCTCAAAAATATTAATTTATAATAAATTCAATTTCGAATAAAAATGGTCCAAAACATATTTAATTAAAAAATAAGAATATTTTTGTTATAATACCCATTATCCAATAATATTTAGTCAAGTTTATAATGTTTTTTTATCCTTATCTTTTTGGTTTAAACCTTTACCCTTTTTAATCTTACCATGATGTCATGTTTTTTACACATTGTGGGATAATTTAGTTACCATATCATGTCAAATGACCCAAAAACAAGTTATTTATGACATATTTGGACTTATATAAACCATTTTACCAAATATTAGATTTTTAGTAATTTTATATCATTTAATAAACTATTTTATGTTTTAAGTTATGAATTGTTTCAATTTTGGACACTATTCATACTTGACTTTTTAGAAATTCATAAAAACATTATTCCTTAGAAAATAAGGAATTAACTCAAATATAACATGTCAATTTCTTCCATAAAATTCTTGGAAGACATAAAAATAACCAAATTAAATTTTTTTTAATATTTATAAATTCATTTATTTAAATATTTTGTTAATGAGGTAATCACTACATAATATTTGTGTCATAAATAAATCTATTTATATAAACTCTAAAAATTATAAATAAAGTACCATGATGTAGTGAATATTTTTATATTTATAATGAGTATTTATAATCATAGATATCAGTTATATAACCTTATATTAAAATCTATTTAGTAAAAGATATATGTTTAGGTTATAATTATCTTTACATTAAATTAATTCTTATAAAATGTAATTTTCACATCCATGTGAATCCATGGGATCCCAAAATCAACCCAAGGATGCCCATGATCAGACATATTTCATCCAATAGTATTAGGACACATTTTAGGGTAGTATTTTATTATTAAATTATTATATTTTACCCTTATTTACTATTTTTACCTTGTAGCCATGTTAAATAAAATAATTGTTGAAGATGCTATTCATAATGTCCAAAAATAAAAGGTACCTATTTAGTAAATTTGGAAATTCTGATTCCAAATATGGAATCCATTTTTTCAAATTTAAAACACAGAAGTTGCAGTGATTGATTTAAAATTAATCTTGTTGTTCAAATGAGAATACGAGTTTTAAAAGTTAGAAGATTGCAAAAGATTGAAATATTTTTATGAAGTCTATGTAAAATTAATGCTAATAAAATAAATTATATTAAATGGTAAAAATATATTCTATTTATACTTCAAAAAAATTCAATATTATAATTTAATCATATAAATTATCTCAGTGAACAAGGTTTTTTTTAATTAAAATTTAGTGTGTCTTTACTATTCATCAAAACATGAAAGTTATCAGAAAAATATCAAAAATTTATCTGAAGTAAATTTTTATATCCCACTTCAAAATAACATGTTTATGTTTTCATATATAAATTATTAATGTGTCAAAATATTAATTTAAAATTGGTTCTCTATTCAAAGGTATAAAATTAACCTTTTAAAAAAATAGGTTCTTATACATAAAATAGGGTTTTATTCAAAACCTATGACTAAAATATAAATTGGATGAATATCAAAAAATATATTTTATTAATTATATAACATATGTATCTTATTAATATCATTGAAAAATGTAATTCACTCAAAAAATACAAATATCTAATTGATTTATATTTTCCCAAATGATTAATAGCCAATGAATTCGTAATGCATTTTCCTAAGTTAGTTAAAATTATTCCTGCTAACCTAACTGCTATGCTATAACGTTGATTTTATATTAAGGTCATCTCGCAGTTTGTTTAAAATCATGATTTCATGCGAATAAATCTACTTAAGAATAAAAATTATTTTAATAAAATATTTCATTAAAATATCTGGGTGCTACAGACCAGAATTTGATCAAATTTGCAAACATCTTACAAATAAAAAGTTTTCCATCATGGAAGACTATTGGATGTATGTTTCTTTTTTGTAACATTTCAAATAATATTAGAATATGATTTGATTTTATTATTGAAGAAAACCAATCATGATGACGAGGTATTGAGTGCATTACTTGAGGGGGAGTATAGAAGAACAACAATCATATATCTCTATCTCAGTTGATATCTTATGAATATCAGAAGTTATGGTGAGGTATGAATCTGAAAAATATGGATGCTAAAAGTATAAAAAATAAATAATATCATAATTGAGGTATGTTGGTTACATTAACTTATTTTTATGCTAAAAAACAATTCTAAAGTGATATACATATTCTTTATGATAACAGGGAAAGGAAATTTGAAAGAGGAAAGTACATTATTTCACATAAATGCTTTTAATCTATTTTTTGAGATAAATACATAATAATGGAAGAAAATATTTTTAACAACCCCTAATATAATGTTTCAATGTTATTATCACATGATGATCATTTATTGACTGCATTAATGTTAAATTTGATCACTCTTGTTTTATACATTGATCATTTATCACTTAGACTTCGAGTTGATTAATTTTAACTCTTTGATAATATAGTGGTGATTCCATTATTATCTAAAATAAATTATATTATAAGTGTTATGTGAGTAGAATATGTTATTAATTTTGAATGATGGAGATGATAATTCCTTTTCATATCTATATATTTGGTTTTATTTCCAATAAGGGGGGATGATATGATTGAATTTTGAAATGAAGTGGGTATTGAAAAAAAATCCAAAGTTATAGATTGAAGAACTAAAATGGTTAATTATTGGTTTATTTAAGTTGAAATTATTTTCAATAAGTTTAGAAGATAAAAATTTAATGAGTTCTAACTGTGATGATTTTTAAATTCGTTTTAAGTTTGAATGTATGTGTTGATTGTATTAATATGACACATTGTGTACAAAATTTAAAAGAAGTTGTTTGAAGGTTACCATGAAATAAAATAGTAATTTTATGCATATGGTTGAGTGTATTGGTGGTGATTATTATGGAATGAAATTGGATAACTCTTTTATTTGAGAGTACACCAAAAAATTTGCCTACCACATTAGCCAATCATGAAGGATCACAACCACTACTTAGTTGGGTAGCTAACCCCTATCCAGATAGCTTGGGTGGCAGTGGTTGTGTGTGAGAATAGCATGATAGTAGGGAAAAAAGGAAGTATATCGGTTTCACATTGTAGGGTGGCATGGTGGCAGAGGAGGGAGATGGCATGGTGTGATGTCAGCGGGAGTTAGGAGCGGAACCCATTACATACTTCTGGCAGGCTAAGAAAATGCATTGTTATAAAAGGAAGCACGAAAACGAACGAAAAACATATGTGGGAGTCTTTCTCATTGTTAACTATTCATCCATTATTAATGATATGTAAATAAGTATCATCTTCCAATGAGATTGATCTGCACCATTCGATCAGTGTTAGCATCATCTTCCTCCTTTGATCAAAGGAAACTGCATGCAGTGGGAATATTGTTCATCAGGATGTGAATGTCATTATGTCTGATTGATCTAGTTAGGCATTCAAGAATAATTTTATCATTACAAAAATTAAAGTATGATAAAATAAACATGAAACTAATTTTTCATGAAAGATACATTCTTAAACATAGGAGATAAAGTCTGTAGAAAAAATGGTTTTATAATGACGATGTATCTCTAAATTCATGAAGCATGAGTTAAGGTTTTGCACATGAAAGGTTGAGGCGGTGTGCATGAGTTAAGTCAGTTGGGGTTTTTCTATAAATACCCCCCAAAGAGATCATTTTTTACATGATATTAATTAAATTTAGAGAGAATCAAGAGACCAAAATAGAACAAAGAAACATTATGTATTCACAAAGTGGGTTCCATGCATTTGTGTTAAGACTTTATATACCTTCACACTTCCATGATTATGGTTGGATACCAAAATTAAGTTTATATATTCACATTTAGTTACACGAATTAAAAAAGAAAAAAAATCTTGTGTATACTATTTCATGAAGAAGTATACCATTGTTATGTGAAAAGTTTGAGAAGACAGAATGTTTCATAAAGAGATTGATAATAATGCATAAAAATTTATCTATTCAGGAAGGAAGTTTCTTATGTATGATTTGAAGAACATATCACATATATATTTACTATTTTAAGACACATTGTAATCATGGGTTTTCTGTGAAGGAATATTTAAGTGGTTTTATTGAATTTTGTAAGATATTTGAAGTTGTGAGGCACTAATACATTATATACTTGTGTGAAGAAATTTTTGAAGATATTACAGTGAATATGTTCTTAGGAAGTATAAAAATAAAGTGGCAGTGAATAGGTAAATGAGGAAGTGTAATGTGTTTTCAATATTAAACACATGTATGTACATGAAATAATTAATGCCTGAAATTGGAAAGTTTGTGTATTTGTATTGTTTCAAATATTAAGTTGAGAAGACCATGCAATGTATTACATACATTCATGAAATTTGAAGAGTGATTCTCATGAAATATACTTTTCATGATCATCATATAGTGTGTTTGAGACTGAGTCGGCCATTATTATAGTATAAATTTATATTTTAGTTATCGGTGTTTTCATATCAGTTCATATCATTGAAGATCAGTGAAGATTTTGTGAGTTCTGGACTTTAGACATAAGGAATAATTAAATGAGTAGTGTTTCACTAAGGAATCTTAATATATAATGTGATCATAAATTATATGAACAAGACTAGAATCTATAAAAAGTTTCTTTAATTGTACATGAGAAAGTGTAATCCATCAAACCCATAGAGGAAGATCAAGAGATCATCCTATAGTGGAACAGACCTTATGAAGAAAAAGAAATAGCTTATGACTGGTGGAGTCTAACAAATTATTGAATAGGCTTGAGAGACTGGGGGGTATAACCAGTCGAATGGTTAGGGATCTAACCAACTATGGCAGTATAGTTGAATATTTGGGGGGTATAACTAGGATCAACTGGAGGATCGACTACTGGGTTGTATAACTAGTTTCTACCTAAACCATTTTAACTGACAATAATATTATAATGGATAATATTTAATTATGGGGTATAAAAGGTTGTGTAAAGGATTAAGTATTAGTACCTAACCTTTTAAAAATATTGTGTATTGTGTTTCATTTACATTCTTCACTTCATATAGGATCCACTCCTCTTAACAGGTCATAGAGGTTTTAATTAAGATGAAAAAGAAAATAGTAAATCAAGTCACACCTAATCCCCCCCCTGCCCCTCAGTGTGACTGGATGATCAATTGGATACTTAAATCTCATCCCATCATCATAACTGAGACCATGCTGAACCACACCCATCATCCTAGTAACCCAAAATGTTGAAAACTTATTCATCCCCAAACTTACAATGATCCCTACCATAAATTTTTACTCATAAAGGTTGATTCCATGTCATGGTGCTCCCCTCCAAAGGAATACCCTTTCAAAAAAACTTACTACAATCTATAAATACACCTAATGTGTTTTCCTCCTAACCACATCCAATTCCATGTAAAACACTAGTTTTTTCCCCAATTTCCAAATTTCCTCTAAAAATGCATGGTCACACCTATCAATGCCCAATTGCATCACCTTACCAAGTCACAATGCCTTAATTCTTAGAGTCATCAGGAAATCATCCAAATACCCACACCAAATTTGAAAAATAACACTGGGTATAATTTCAAATTTGGGTAATTAACCACCCAAATTAGTTATCATACTCTCTTAATTAGCATTGACGCATCTCTGATCTGACCCACTCTCATATCGCATCAAAATCCATCCTAAGCCTGATTCTGACACTCTGACTCCATCTAACACTGCATAAGAATCCAAAATCTAGTATTTTCAAAGTAAAAATATAAAATTGAATCCAACTACTCATGATAATCCTAGTGATATCTCAATTATCCATCAATCAGTCTCATCACATCCATGACTCTTCTAATATAAGAGTCATACTTTTGTGACTGATTTAATTCTCCCTAGCATAGGAGTATACTCATTATCTCCCCAAAAAAAAAATATCTAGTCTATATATCCCACACATCATATATTAATAAACATAATGACTATTCATGAATATGTTACTCACATACAAGCACTAATATGAAACATAGATCACTACTTATTCCCTACTCACTAGGAATGACATCCGCAATGTTCACCTAAATTCATCTGTAATGAGGGTTACACCCTATAAAAACCAATGGTTTTCTCCCCAGCATATGTATTTTCATACATTACACATCATAATTATCTCATATGTGTCCCAAAACTAACTATGTGTCGCACTTTGTGGTAAACACATATCCCATCCCTAAAAACCCCTATCGAGGACCATGATCAAACTGATCGTACCACAATACCCAAATCCATCTCCAATGTATCCTCTCACCACATAGGGATGCATCCCATTACCATAAAAACCATAGGAAACCACTCCCATAGAAATATCATTGAATCTATTGGCCCTCTTCCCATACACGTCCCTTCACTGATCCAAAAACCGAACAAGCATCGAGCATAACCAGTTTTCACTATTCCTAAAAAACCAAGGATTTTCACAAAAATTCATTTTAACACTCTTTCTCCTCTTCCCAGGTAGAGTGAACCTCTAAATAAAACTCTTACAGGATCTTACATACTATCTAACTTGATATCATCTGAACCAAATTGGTGTATGATTTTTTCTTTCCCTTCAATAATATAAAGTCATCTCACTCACTTCAAGGCTAACTGTGTGATCACCCACCACTCGAGCGTAATTCCAAATCACAAAACATTTATCCATGATTTATCATCATAGATGAAACCATCTAGGATCCCGATCCATGATCTCATCAGAATTCACACTAAAAAACAATAGATTTAGGCACCCAACTGATCCATCCCTCTAAACATAACCTCTATTCCAAATCACCTGGAGTAATTTTCATCTCAAAATCATAAGTTATCCCACATACCTTTCTTCCTCCCTCACAAGGGTATCCACATCCTCAATGAAATATTCACATACTTGAACCACATATCCCAGAAGTACCTCACCTATACTGAACCCACCAGGTTTCATCGCTAAGGCATACAATTACTATACTGACACACCAAAGGTCACTATATATACCTTTCATAGAGGGACAGTACAATCACCATTATAGAATATTTAATTGTAAAATACACTTGACCTATCATCAAGAAAATGATATTGTGGTTAAACTGAGTATAATTCCACTAATAAGTTATATAGTAAAACACTATATATGTTATTTTTGACACTTTAAATAAATGAACTCCCTATTTTTAGTGAAATATACTATGCACAATCACACTTATGTCATGTCAGACCAAAATTAAAAAAAAATGATGCATGTACATAGGATTCTTACCACTATGGGCCAAGAGCCAAAAATATAAATATCATTATCAAATACACACATCATACTTGAATAATCATCTCAAATATAATATCAAAAATCAAGAATAGTATTCATGTAACTCTGGAAAAAAAACTTCCCACAAAAAAAAGGTGTTCATGATCCATAATTCTAAGGTCCATCACAAGCTCCTATAAATCCATATTCCCTATATAACATATCCTAAATAATAAGACAGAATAAAATATTCTTTGATACTATTTTGTGACACCCTAGCATGAGACCACTCATCTGTGTATCGGCTGGTTATATCATAGGACCTCAAGGGTGCCTCCCCATATGCTAGAGGTTATAAACTATTGGAAAGGGAATTAATCATACACCGGGTAAAGAGTACCTTTGATCTCATAAATATAAATAATAATAAAATAACTAAACATCATCCATAATAAATAATTAGAGTATGTAGAATCAATAAAACATATCCATGCTATGATAAATGAAATGTTTTCATACAATCATGTATCTCAACTAATCACCCACTAGGTCTATCACATATACAATGTAAATAAAAATAGAGTATGGAGGATCAAATTCCATCCTAAATACTTTCCTTTATCCCATATCCAATACCCTAGTGAGATACTCTATCACAATCCCCTGAACGGCCAGTGATTAGACCTATAACCAGTCATAAAGTATTAACACACACTAGGGTACCCATGTAGTGTGTGAGAAATATATCTCAATAGGGTATCACTAAGGGAATCTAATATATATCATCATATTTTTTTATACACAATGAAAATAAATGACATAAAACAAACACACAAGCATGTGTGTCTCGTCATCATGAGCTAACTAGAACACCATGACACCCAACTGTACATGTTCTGACCTATAATAGAAATAAGTAAGCTCGTTATATAGAACTTTAACCCCATCCCATTCCAAAATAATCATGGTACGGTTTCAAATTATAACTAAAAACATACTCAAAGATGAAAGGTAGGGTATCATGAGGTCCTGAGCCATACCCAGATACATAGGGTTGGGTGTCACCAATTCCCAACCATTTCCCTAACTCTCAAGATAAGTTTCCACCAATATATCACATCCAATATGTGATCTAATGGGGTATCTCAATATAAAAACACTCACAAAAGTCGAAATATCCCATATAGGTAAGGTCCCATGGCCACATATCATATCATAGCAGGTACAACAAGCGATCTGAGGAGGGAATCTTGATATCCAAACTCTCACAAAAACATAACCCTCCCCTCAAGGTAAAGTCCCATGGATATGTATTGTATCCCAAAAAAATATAAAATAAGTGGTATAAGGAGGGAATATTAATAACAAACCTCTCACACAATCTAAACTACACCAACTCAAGGTAGGTCCCATGGAAAATCACACATCTCAACAAACTAAGGAGAGTATAACAATATCCAAACTATATCACCAACTAAACCACCACATTAGGTTAATTCCCATGGATATTTACATATCTCAACACATATAGAAAATGATCTGAAGAGGGAATCATGATATCCAACATATCATATAATCAAAACCATCACCTCTAGGTAGAGTCCCATAGTTGATCAGAATTCCACTAATCTTAAGTCATATGGTGTCCTGAACTCCCAGTCGACCTAAACATATATATTAAAAGTAACCATCCATCTAGATCCATAGAATTATATATTAAAAATCTTCTCATTCACACATGAATAGAATGTTGATACTCTTTGAATTATTATTTGACCCATAAGGGCATACACTAATCTCCTTCAAATCCATTTCAATCTTTTCTCTTTGGCACCAAGCCATATCTGACATACCATATTATTCTCTTTTTCTTTAGGCACTATCAGACCCAAGAATCAAGAGGATAATTTAAAATATACTAAAAAATATATATCATGACTAAATAATACTAACTAGGTATAATCCTAAGTTATTCTACAATGAATTCCTTTTGAAATTCAATGCCAATTCTTTAAGATAGTTCTCAAATTTCATGCATGGTTCCCATCTCACATCTCCCTATAAGTTCTCATAACCCATAATATATAGGAAATACTCCATGTTACACCTCATCGAGATCTAGATAGATTCTCTCACACATGGAACTTTCTAAGTCTATCCACGACCCTTAAGTGGGTGTTCCCAACTAATTCTGGGATGTATATTCATCTCACCTATCAACGCTAGGCCTAGGCCTCTCAAACCTACCTGACTAGCCTTGGGAAACTATCCTATGATATCCATGCCGCATATTAAGATAAAGGACCTATTTTGAAACTCTTGTAACCTAAAATGGAACATTTTCCCCCATTGGAAACATATTTGTTAGGTAATCCCAAAATACCCAAAGTGTAAGGATGAACTTTCTCCAGTCCTCAAAGGCTCAATGCCTTCCTACCTTATTACCTAGGGTACTCTCAGCCCCTATACCTTTATATAATAACATAAAAATGAAATAAATCATGTAAATACATAAACATATATATGTTTTAGTATTATGAGGACCACATACCTCATCCAAAAAGTTATTATCCTTTCCAATATTCACACATCATCGACTAAGCATGTTTATGCCTCGTCAAAGATCACATCAACACCTGAGGCCCTATCTCAATCCATCGCATCCAAACAATTAATTATAATAATTTATAATTAATTATTAAATTTAACCAATTGATTTATAATTTATAAAAACTCTCCAAGAAATAATACATCACTAAAATTGCACATAGAATAGTCTTTTCATCCTCCCACGATGTTCGCTAGAAAAGATAAGAAAAATCCCTCTCATATTCACTTGATTCCACTATTATCTAGTGGAATTGGCATAAAAACCCTCACCTAAAGATATCCAAATAAGTGTCTAATGAATGATAAAAAAAATTGTAATATCCTTAGATTTTAGAAGGAAATACTATGTTCTATAGTGTATAAGATATGCAACACCGAGTATAACGAAAAAACAAAATATTATTATTTAAATGTAGTCATTATAAACTACTTTTTAAATAATAGGGAATGAATAGTATTAATTACATTATAAAATATATTATTTTCATGATAATTTGTAATTTATAAATTATTATTTTTTAAATAATTACTTTATTTTTAGTAAAGTCGATTTATTCTTCAAAAATGGTTTTTTCTTTTAATGAGTGAATATTATATTTAATTTCGGAAAATCTTATAAAAATTATTTAAAAAAAATAATTTCATTTTCTAATTCATCATATTAATATTTCTATATGATGTTCTTTTGAGAATTTTCGGAAAAGATTAATTTTTCAGTGAATAGTGAAAATTACTGAATTTTATAAAACTATCATTTTATTTATATTAAAATGTCCCTTTAAGATTTTAATTTTATATAAAAGTAAATTAAGATATATTTATTTATATATAATCTAATTAATTAAATTTTAATCATACTGATACCTTATTTTGGTATAAGTGAATTTTTTGTCTTAAAAACTCATTTTTCAAGAAAACTAGATTTCATTGCGTTTTGCCGGATTAATTTTAAATTAAATTATGCCACTTATGTGCTATGAATTTTTAAAAATTGATTCCATATTTTTAATCAGTATGTAATTTTCAGTAAATTGGTCCATTTTATTTTTGTTTAATATGAATAGTAACCATAGTAATTTTTTTACCATGATCATTGGTAAATCGAGTAATTAAGGGTTAAAAATAAAATGATGACCACTATAAAATGACCAAAAAAACACCTAAATTTTATCAGATGATTTAATTTCTTCCATAACCATAAATTATTTTTTATATATAATGTTATGGCCATTTGGATGAGATTATGACATTTATAGTATTTTATTTCAAGAAAAGTCAAACATGTCACACTCTTGTTTTTCATAACTATAATATTTTTAATATAGGTTTATCTAGAGAAATTTTTATAATATAAATATTATTTTTAAATATAAAATATCTATCTTAATATTGGTAATTTATTTTTAATTTTTAGTAAATAAATAATTAATATAACTTCTTACACAATGCTGGCACGATAATTATTCAATTAATGGAAATATCAAATAAATGATATTAAAAATATTAAAAGTAATATAATTTGAGATAATTAATTTAATGAATAAATTTTATACATTAAATTTACATTATATTGATGTATTAAAATATTTTTTTCTAATTATAAGTGTTATCTTGATATTATTAAAGTAAAAGTAATGAATAGTTCTAAAAA
The DNA here is from genome assembly GCA_963277665.1 of Viscum album. Lineage (NCBI taxonomy): Eukaryota > Viridiplantae > Streptophyta > Magnoliopsida > Santalales > Viscaceae > Viscum > Viscum album. Next base: position 1,316,014,981 of record OY728128.1, on the reverse strand, counting down.
TTGAAATTATTGATATTTTATAAAAATAATATTTTATAAAATGATATAAAATTAATAAAAATATAATATTCAGAAAAAATATTATTATAATGTTTATAATATCAAATATGGTCTATTTATGGGCCTTTTATCCATTTATTGTAACTATATTAATCCTCGAAGTGTAAAAATACATTTCGTCACTGTAAGAGTGAAGGGGTTAAAACCAAAAACAATATGGGTATAAATATAGTAAACACATATATATAAATTATTTCATGATATTATATAGACCTATACTCATCCTAGTTTATAAATAAACGAGTTTGAAGACATTTTTAATTGAATATTAATTTATATTAATTTAATATTTTGATAAATTCTAAGAGTTTCCCTTCCCTCTCTTATGAAAGAGAACCACTTCCCCTCATTACATCACACTTAAAAATTCATTTTTTTGTCCAAAACCTACCCAAATTATTTTATATAATCCCTACCCTCATTATATATTTCTTGTTTATTAATAATACCAATATTAGAGTTCTTAATGTGTTAAGAAAAGGAGGTTTTCTAAATAAGAGGTATAGTTTTCAACTGCATGTTTTAGTTGTGTTTCTTCTTCCACCTACATAAAACATTCTTAAATCATTATAAAATAATAAAAAAAAATATTACATATAATTAGATTTTATTATGTTAATATCATAACCTAAATTCATCTCCTCTTCCATAAAATGGGAAACAAACTCATCATTTGTGTGTACGGTGAACTACTACCTCGTGAACCGATGTAATTCATCTTCCATCATCATCTATCATGGATGAATTATAATGATGTAATTAATATTTATATATTATATTAATAAAAAAATTATAATTATTAAAATATAATATACCATTTACCTTCTTAACATTCTATAAAATATAAAATGATAATGTTGTTTGTGAATACATGTAGACTACCACTTCTATGAAGCGATGTCATTCATTTTTCATCACCACATCACTTGGATGATATACATAAGTATATTTAAAGAATTAATATAAAATTTATGATGTTATGGTCATTCTATAAATATAAAATTATTATTATCACCTTTCCATAATGATCATTGAAAAATGGACACATTACTCATTTGTATGTATGGTCTGTCATCTTCATGATTGTAACATAGTTCATTTATCATAACCATATTTAATAGTTGGATTTAAAAGTAAAGATTCTATATATAATTGATAATTCAATCATGAATATTATTCTATATATGTTTTATTAATAACCACTTTTACCATAATTCAACCTATCGAAGTCATTTTGGACTAATGAACAGAATATCATCAAAACATCTGATGTGAAAATAAATGATTAAGTAATTATATATAATATGGTATTAAATTAAATAAAGGAATAATAAAATTGAAAAATGTTCTTAATAAATTTAATAATTAACATACTTTTATTATTATAGAAGATAAAGAACATATGTGATGTCTCAAACTCAAGTTAAGGGACTTCGTTTCAATTTCCTTTCGTTGAGGCATATTTTAGTGTTATGCACCTATGTTATTTTATGAAGTGTATATATAGAATCATTGACATGTTATATCATTAATTTTATCTATTATAGTGATATTAAAAAAATTAATGATATTATTTTTTGGATCTTACAAATCAAATGTTTCCAACATGGTTAAGGGACTTTCTTTTAAAAATCAAATTTTAAAGTTCCTCTTTCATCTCTTTTTATAAAGGTCAAAATGAATTTTTTTTACGTATACAGTATGAATGGAATTTACCATAATAATTATGTATTAATATTTTGAAGCTTAATTTATTCGTTTATATGGTTACTTTTAAATAAAATGTTTTCCTTTGTACATGCAAATTTTTTCTTAATAAGTGATTTCAAAATGGAAATGTTATTTTCTTAAAGAAATTTTTTAATGGTATTTTTTTCAAAGAAAACCCCTCTTTATTTTTTTCTATGTATTTTAATTTTTAAAATGGGTTATTAAATATAAGGGTATTTTTTATATTAAAATTGTTTTACATATGGGTTTGAGAGAGTTTTTTTCAAAGGTTTTATGATGAAAAGGTGTAAGCATAAAAAATTTTATTCGTGATACTTGATATTATATGTGAGAAATGGGTAAGCTCGATACAACTTATACAAAGGGTTGTTCCCTATTATAGATAATGGGTGAGATATATATATCTTATACAAAGGGTTTCCCCATTATATCTCTTCAATGCATGGTAATTTTTGGAAGTTGATCATGATGGTTGTACCAAGATAAATCGTGATGGATAATCCATGATAAGCTATGATGGTTACTCTAAGGTAATGTTTGGAATCTAACCATGAAGTTATATAATGATTATCTATGATGATTACTCTAAGGTAATGTTTTGAAACTAATCAAGAAGGTATTCTATAAGTATCTATAATGGTTACTCCAACTTTAACCGTGATGGTTATTCTATATATTAGTGCAAAATGTATAACATTGTGAAAAACATTTCATGTGATTTTCAAGTTTGAAAATAATCCTTTATGATTTTATTTTTCCTTAATAATTTCCAATGAAATGTTTTATAAAGTGTTGGTAATATAATATGATTTATTGGGTAATAAAATTGTTTGTTTTTAAGCCAATTTTTATATTGAAAAAGGGTAAATTTTAAAAGTATTCATTGATTGTCGGGTTTTTATTCTTTTTTTTTGGTTACATTACTAATATTTTTGTGCTCAACCCACATTTAAAAATGTTTTTCATAGGGTTTAATTATAGTAAAGGGAAAATAATATTTGGATATTAATTTGATGAATATTTTTCATGAAAATAAAACATGTTTTATTTTAAATGATTTACATTGTGAAAAAATGGATACTAAGTAAAAGTGTCCACCTTGTAAATTTATGGGCTTGTTATATAAGAGTTTATGACCTAATTATCTAAAAATATAAACCTAAAATATCTTCGTGAAAATAAAAATAATTCTATTATAAATACATTTCATTATATGTTGTTTAAGACAGACTCTTTACAGTTGGTATTAGAGTAGGGTTTAGATAAATTTAGATATTAGGATGTTTTTGGGTGTGGTAATCTGAGGAGTTATGTATACCATCATGGGTTTACAAGTTTATGTTTTATATTAAGTTAAAATTATTATACACCCCTTTTTATGTTTTAAGTGTTAGATTTCTAAGATGATTAAAGGTATTTTGAGAGAAATTTATGGTAATACAACCCTTATGTTTAGTATAGGTTTTATTGAAAATGTTATTTGAGGAATAATTCCTTTAATTTTTGTGGACATAAGTTTAAAGGTATGTATAACCTTTAAGGTTTATATGATCTTTTATTTTGAGGCAATTATGGGTTATTAAATTTTTTAGGATGTTCATCATATTTTGGTAATGTTATTGGAATTATATTAATATAGTTTTAGTAAAAGGACATCCCAGAGGTTGGGTGGAAACTGGTCATGTCTGGCATGGCCATGGGGATTGAACCCACAATCAAAGTGTTAAAATGGTGAAATTATTACCCCTAGCCTACATTATATCCTTCTTATTATGAAATTGTCTAAATTTATTTAAATGTTCTGAGATACATCGATTTATTTCATTTGGGGGAATATATGTTTTATCATATATATAACCTTGGGATTGGAAATTGATTTAGGGATTAAGTGGTTAATGCTATTTTGAAATAAGATTACTATAATTTTGAGAACCATTATAGGATTAAGGTAAACATGATACTATGGGATTTTATATGAGAAATAAATTTTGAATTATATTTTGGAATCATATATGGTTTTGTTATGGCTTTATGTTTATTCAAGTTATTTATATAAATGACTATCATATCTTAGAGATTATATAATTAGGGAATATATTTTTTGTAATGAGACATTAAGAGTAATTGATGTTATTTAGAGATAAATATTACATGATCAAATGATTCTGATTTTGGGTTTTTAATCTTATTTCAGAATATTTTGTGGAATTTTAAGGATAGTTTTTTATTGAATGATCTAAGTTGAACTTTGGGTATTACTGGTGAATTTTATAGATTAAAGTAGGTTTCTTCATTTCAATGTTTATAAAATTTTGGAATTATCTTACCTTATTATAACCATTTTTATTTTGGTTAATTTATAAATATAAGAGGAATATATTTTTATTCTCTAATGAATTATGTGATTTGTTAAAATTTTGTTTTTTGTACATCAGGCATGAAAATTCATCTTGAATACTCATCATTTGGAAAAAATGAGTTTGTGGTGGAAATTTATTAAGAGATGAAATTATTCCATATGAGTAAGTATATTTCCTTATGTTCTTAGTATAGGTATTAAAATAATTCCATAACTTTATAAAAAGTATTTTGAAATAAAATTTTATTCGTTTTCTTTTCTTATTAAGAAATCAATAGCCTTTTGACCCATCAAATAATTATGGTATTATGATGGTTAAATTTCTCATAACGATGTTCTATATCACTCTTTATTAGTCCTTTGGTGTTATATTTTCTCTTCCATGTCCATGTTTCACATCCCACCAATGTTCTCCTACATCGAAACCAAGTATGTGTTATTCCATACGACCTTCGAAGTTACCTTTATCTCTTTTCAAGTAGAATTTTTATTAATCCTTTTAATGATGTGGGATTTGAAAAAAGGTATTTTGAATAGTTGAACCTTGGTTACCAAGACCAAGTTAAAATTTTGAGGTTTCAATTTATTAAATTGGGGTAGAATGTAATATCTTAATATTTTAGAAAGAAAGACTATGTTCAATAACATACAAGATATGCAACATCATCCATAATGAAAAAACAAAATATTATTATTTAAATGTGATCGTTATAATCTGGGATTTAAATAGGAGGAAATGAAAAATATTAATGGCATTATCAAATACATAATTTTCATACTCAATTATAATGTGTTAATTATTGTTTTTTAAATAAGTACTTGATTTTTAGTAAAGTCGTTTTATTCTTCAAAAATTTATTTTTTTTTTGTTTTTCTTATTAAATATTATAATTAATTTCTGAAAATTTTAAAAAAATTATTTCAAAAAATTAATTAATTTTTTTAATTCATTATGTCAAAACTATCTCAGGATTTTTTTTATAATTTTATGAAGAGATTAATTTTTCAATGAATAGTGAAAAATACTGATTTTCATAAAACTGTCATTTTCTTTATATTAAAAAGTACCTTTATGATTTTAATTTAATATAAAAGTAAATTAATTAATAATTAATTATATATTATCTAATTAATTAAAATTTAATCATATTGATACCTTGTTTTGGTATAAGTGCATTCTTGGGCTTAAACATGTATTTTTCAAGAAAACTGGTCTTTATTACATTTTGTACGGTTAATTTTAAATTAAATTATTCCAATTATTTGTTATGAATTTTGAAAATTGGATTACATATTTGGAATCATTAGTTCCAAATTTATTAAATATTTACCTTTTATTTTTTATCAATATGAATAGTAACCTTAGTATTTTTTATTACTGTGGTAAAGGGTAAATCTGGAAATTAAAGGTTAAAAATAAAATTATAAGCACTATAAAATGACTCCAACACTTACATAAATTTTATTTTATGATTTAATTTCATCCATTACCATACAAGATTCTGTTATATGTATTTTTATGGCTATTTGGATGAGATTATGACATTATAATATATTATTTAAAGAAAAGTCAAACATGTCACACTCTTATTTAAATTAATATAATATTTTTTATATGGGGTTATCTGGAGGATATGTTAGACTATAAATAGTATTTTAAAATATAAAATATTTATTTTTTATCATGGTAATTTATTTTAAATTTTTAGTAAATAAATAATTACTTTAAATGCTTACACAACGTTGACGTGGTAATAAATCAATTAATGGAAATATCAAATAAATGATATTAAAAATATTAAAAGTAATGTATTTTAAGATAATTAATGTAATACATGAATTTTATAGAATAACTTTACATTTTAAATATTTATTAAAATAATGTTTCTGAATTCTAAGTGTCATCTTGAAATTATTAAAGTCAAAGTAATGAATAGATCTAAAAATTAACATTATTGATATTTTATTATAAATAAAAAATTTATTAAATGATATAAAATTATTAATAATATAATATTAAGTTAATAGATTATAATAAGGTTTATATTATCAAAGAAGGTCCATTTATGGTCCCTTTTTACATTTATTGTAACTATGTTGACCTTCAAAGTGTAAAAATTCATGTTGTCATGATAAGAGTGAAAGGGGTTTAAAAGGGGTTAAAACCAAAAACAATAAGGGTATAAATATAGATAAAACTTATCTAAAAATTATTTTATGAGATATTTTTGACCTATAATAATCATATATTCAAAATAAATTAGTTTTTAATAGTTTTTAATTAAATATTAATTTATGTTAATTTAATATTTTTGAAATTCCAAGAGTTCCCCTCTCCTCTCTTATAAAAGGGAACCACTTATTCCCATTACTTAACACTTAAAAAAATTTGTTTTAGATAAAAACTACCCAAAATCCTTAATATAGTCCCTCCTCTACTTTTATAGGTATTTTTTGGGATAATAATAATCTTATAGGTATTAAGGTGTTAAGAAAAGGGGGATTCCCAAAGAAGAGGTATAGTTTTCAACTACATGTTTTAGTTTTGTTTCTTCTTACACCACCATAAAATATTATTCAACCATGATTAAACCATTATAATAAATATAAATATATTATATTAATATAATATAATAACCTATATCAATCTCCTCTTCCATCAAATGGGAAATGAAACAGTCATTCGTGTGTACGGCGGACTACTTCCTCGCGAACCGATGCAATTCGTTTTCCATATCCATATTTAATGGATGGATTATAATGATAGAATTAATTTTCATATATTATATTAATAAAATATTTATATTTATGAAAATATAATATATTATTTACCTTCTTACCTTTCTATACACTAAAAAATGATAACATTGTTCATGCGTACATGTGGACTACCACCTCCACAAAGCAATGTGAATTGTTTTTCATTAACATGTCACTTGAATGATACATAAAAGTATATTTAAATAATTAATGTGATATTTATGATATTATTATCATTATTTAAATATAAAATAATACTTAACTTCTCTTCATAATGATCGTTGAAAAATGGGAACGTTACTCATGCATACTTACGGCCTATTGTCTCCATAATTGTAACATAGTTCATTTTTCATTACCATATTTAATGGTTGGATTTAAAAGTATAATTTATGTATAAAATTGATTATTATTTCATGAATATTATTCTGGATATGTTTTATTAATAACTTCTTTGACCATAATTCAACCTTCCAAAGTCATTTTAGAATTATGTACGGAGGAATATCACCAAAATGTCCTACGTGAACATAAATGATTGAGTAATTATATATAACATGGTATTAAATGAAATAAATGAATAATAAACTTGAATTATTTTCTTAATAAAGTAAATAATTAATATAATTTTATTATTCATGAAGATAAATAGCATACGTTATGTGTCAGACTCAAGGTAAGGGACGTCATCTCAATTTCCTTTATTTGTGTCATATTTTGATGTTATACACCTATATTCTTTTATGATGTGTATATAAATCCCCATTTACATATTATGTAATGGTTTTTAATGTTTTTTATGTAATTATTTCATGGTTCTTGATATTAAAAAGCTTCTAAAGTGGTTAAGGGACTTTATTTTAAAATAATCTTTTAAAGTTCCTCTTTTAACTCTTTTTAGAAAGGTAAAAATTAATGTATTTTTATACATATATAGCATGAATGGAATTTCCCACCATCATGACATCTTAATATTTTGAATATTAATTTAAAATTTTATATGGTTACTTTCAAAGAAATTTTTTCCCTTTGTACAAGCATATTTTTTCAAAATAAGTGATCACAAAATGGAAAGGTTATTTTCCAAAAGAATGTTTTTAATGATATTTTCTTCAAAGAAAACCCTAATTTATTTTTTTCGGGGTATTATTTCTTTAAAAATGGGTTTTTTAAGATAAGGTTATTTTTTATATCTAAATTTTTTTGAATATGGGTTTAAAAGTGTTTTTTTAATGTTTTATGATGAAAATCTGAAAGCATAAAATGTTTTATTCATGGTACTTGAGCATTATATATGAGAAACAGGTGATCCCAATATAGCTTATACAATGTTTAGAGGCCCATTATAGATCGTGGGTGATCTATATATATATTATAAAAGTTTTATCCCCATTATATCTCTCCAATAAATTGTGTAATGTTTTTAATTTAACTGTGATGGTTATTCCAAGATTAACTATGATGGTTAATCCATGAGTAGTTGTGATGGTTTCACTAAGGTAATATTAATAAGCAGACTCTGAAGGTATTCCATGAGTAACTATGATTTTTACTCGAAAATAATTTTAATAATCTAACCTTGAAGGTATTCCATGAGTATTTATGATGGTTACTCCATCTTTAACCATGAAGGTTATTCTATATATAAGTGTGAAAAGTATAATATTATGAAAAGAATCATGTGATTTCAATGTTTTCAAATGATAATTTATGAGTTTATTTTTCCTTAATTATTTTCAATTAATTTTTTTATGGAAATTGTTGGGAAGTGAAAATGATTTCTTGGGTAATAAAAGTGTTTGCTTTTAACCCAAGGTTTATTTTTAAAAAGAAAAAAATTTATAATTATTCATGGACTGTCATGTTTTTTCTTATTTCTTTTTTTTCACTTAAAAAGATTTTTATGCTCGCCCTGTGTTTTAAAATTCTTTTCATAGGGTTTAATAATGGGTAAGGAAAAATAATATGTCAATATGAATGTTATTAATATTTTTCATAAAAATAAAAAAATGATTTATATTAAAAGTTTTATATTTTCAAAAAAAATTGATACTAAGTGGTTGTGTCCACCTTGTAAATATATGGTCTTATTATATAATAATTTATAACCTAATTCTCTAAAACTCTAAACCTAAAATATCTTTGGGAAGATAAAGTGAATTATAGTCTAAAGACGCTATATTGTAATGTGTTTAAGGCTTGTTCCTTACAAAAATATAGGGAAGAAGAGGAATATTGCACCTTAAATATATCAAAGAAAAACCTCTAGAGAACCCCCCACTAAGGGGAATATAAGGGGAGGAATAAATGGGTGAGATTTAGACAAAATGAGTCTCCTAGAGACCCTATTTGAACTAATTTATGAAGGGTACCAACCCTAAAATGATATTTCTATCCATGTTTTAAAACTAGATAAAAAGAACATCATTATGTAGCCTATATGGGTTACAACATGACACCCTCCTGAGTTTAATCATCATGGAATGACCTCCCTGGTTATTGCATTACATGCCTCTCCTAGGCCAAACCAAAAACCTCATATCTAGGACTTCACACCATGGCCTCCTACTTCATGGAATGGACTTTTTATTTTATGGCATGGACCTTTCCCCACACATCATGATGCCTTCCCATGGCATGGTCCCATTATGTGGCCTCTCCCTCCTGGAACACCATGATTTTCATCCTTGTGAAACCCTAAGGGTTATGGAATGACTTTCCTTCCCCATGGAAAATAACAAAGATAGAACGTAAGGGCCCCTAGACCCCATATATAAAATTCAATTCCATGTAATGACACCATACACGACGTTATTACACCTTAACATAAAATTCATTACCCAAAATTTAAAATTCATCATCATGGTGTGATTACCCTTTCCATGGCACGACCATATGTAAGTGTCTTTCCCTATCCAAAACCCATACGAAATTGACCACATCGTGACACCCACTGGTTACAGCATGATCAATTACTCTCTTGTCATGGTGCCTTCATTGGATATATCATAATTCATAAATTCACCCTTATCATGGTGTAACAATCACTTTTCATGGTGTGACAATCCTCTTTCCAAAAATTATAAGAAAAGGGGTCACCCCAACCCTACTTTTACATTCACTTAAGCACCTGAAACACCTCTGGTCCTCTAAATGAAGTATATAGTGAATTTTATTTGTTTTTAATGAGTGTTTGGTGAAATATTCCTAGGTTTAAAATGTGATGACTCTATAGATGGTTTGTAGTTCAAAGAACATGTGTCCTTAGTTATTTTAGTTTGACACAAATGTTTACAACATTGAGAAGAATTAAAGTTTAGGGATTTATGGTTGAATTATAAAAAAATGAGAAGATAAATATAGTGAATAATTTTTCATTTGATTATGTTGTATTTGGATTGATACTATTATTTTTGAGAAGTCTTGATGTTCAAGTTGGTACTTACTCAAAAAATAAGCCAATACACAAGCTGATCCTAGCCAGCTCAACCCTTGCCTTATGTGGGACCCTAGTGGGTCAAACATGGATGAATGAGCCAGCCCAGGACAAGATAATAGGTGGCATGGCGGGAATAGGTTTGAAAAGGGGTGTGCCTATGGAACCCGTATAGAGGGTGGTGAGCCACTATGCAGGGTGGCATGGTGGTGGATGGGGGTGCAGGCATAGGGAAGTGCCAATGCGTCTCAGTAACCAATTATGGTTTGTAGAAGTCACAGGTTGTAATATAAAGGAGTCGATAATTCAAGATAGTTCAATGTAGTTACTATCTACACTATTGATCAGCCTCTAAAAAATATGGAAAGAACCAGGGTCGTTGATCTGATCATCCAGGACCATCTGATCAGCCGAGCTATGTCATCTTCATCCTCAGCCTCACCTGAGTGCTCTTCTTGCCAGACAATATCCATGTAGCCATGTCATTTGGTGTTTGGTTTGTGACCTATGAGAACCATTTGAGTGTTCTGAAAATTTTAATATGATTGAAAACACTTGATAATCCATTTTCATGGTAAAACAAATATCAAATAGTTGATATATAGAGTATAGAAATTATGATATTATCTGATGATGGTGATGACTCATAAATAAAGTATTTAGGAATCATGTACTAAAGTTGAGGAAGTGGAAACAATCTAAGTCAGTGGAGTGACTTTTCTATAAATACTTGAGAGCTTATCATTTTACCTGTGTAACTTATCTCACATCTAAGAGACAAGTGTATTTTTTGAGTGATAAATAGAGCAGATATGTGGTCTGTATTTGTGAAGTAAGTACCATATATTCAAGTTTCATGTATGTGAATGAAAGAAGATTTTAGTTTCCTTGGATTTGTTTTTTTTAAGGAGATAGAAAAACCGTGTAATACTGGAATTATGGGAATAATAAATAAGTCCCACAAATCCTTGTCTTTTGTGAAGTAAATTGAGCTTCTATGAATTGTGTTTTGTAATATAAAAGAAAAATATCGTATAATATTACGTAAAGAATAATTTTAGAAGTGTAGTTCCGAATAATAAATTGCGTTATGAGTATGATAATCATACATAAATGATCTCCATGCATGAAGTATGATACATGATGACGTATTGTGGGTTCTTATCTGAGTTGTACAAATATATAGTGAGTTAGGAGCAGTACCATTTTCATAAATAGATAGTGAGAATTGTGAAAACTATGTGGAGCTATCTTGAGATAGTGTAGATATACATTATATCTCATGAAGAAGAGTTTGTGTGAATTAACATCTAACACACATTCTAGTTAGTATGCAAGAATAAGAATAACAATGCATTTTGGTGTGCTTGATGGTGTTTTTATATGATTTAAGTAGTGCATGAAATAAAAATAGAAGTGGAAAGTGTATACTAATTTCATGAGATAAATAGTATATGCATGTATTCATGTATGACCATGTATATAATGTGGAATCTCATAAACTATATTAATTTGAAATAGAAACAAAAAAGGCAGTGTATGTTTTCTTATGTAGTATACATTTCATAAGGTAGATTATATACACACAAATTAATAAATGTATAAAATGAGAATATCATGCATTTTATTAAATACATTCATGTTTCTTGAATAAATGTAGATGAAATATACATTTCTTAGTGAGCAGTAATTTTTGAGACTAAATACGGGATAATATTACTATCAATGATTCATAATAAATTTTTATATATGATTTTTCAATGTTTATTGGGGATAGGTATTCAGTATAAGAAAGAATTCTTTCCGATTAGTGTTATACTGAAGAAGCTGATTATATACAGTGATCATAATTTGAGCAAGTCCAACATTAGTGAAAATTTACTTTAATTTTACACAAGCCGGTGTGATCCAACAATCTTGTAGAGGGAGATCTTCAATTGATCTTTATATAGTGGATCAAGACATCTGAAGTTAAAGGATGAAGTTGGGGAGTCTAACTAGTTGTTGAAGAATATGATTGGGGGATCTAACCAATAATTTTGAAATAGTTTCATTTGGGGGGTCTAACCAACTGTGAAAGGTTGATTAGAACTTTGGGGTATAACCAGTTTGTAATTAGGTGGTCTAACCAATTACTATTGCAATCACCTTATGATATAGAAGAGAATCCATGTTAGGGGATCTAACCAACATGGAAAGGAGTAGGTATTTTTAATGAACCATGTAAATACCTATGTTTTGTGTTTTAATTATTATTATTACTTGGGGTTGAGGCTGAGTATTAAAGAATAGGGATCAAGACTTTAATCAGACACAGATGTTGAATTAAAAGTAAAATAATTTGTAAAAATATTATATTGTTGATTCACCCCTCCTCTCAGTGGTATTTCATCAGTCCTTGGCCACTTAAATTTTTATTAGTGCACAAGGTACCCTCTTTAGATCTATAATACTTTTTGAGAAATGGAGAATTTGAAATTAGGTAATAGCCTATTAATTACTACTTTTGGTGGAATAAACAATCACAGTTGGAGGAATAGGATGCTTTCTTACCTTCTATCTCTTGTCCTAGAAGTGAGAGATGAAGCAACAGTGGGATTCCCTCTTATTAATGAAGATGTTTCCATGACTCAAGCTGACAATAGAAATATGGAATTTGATGGTAAGGATCAGAATGAAATCTTTATGTCTTTATCATAAAAGTTTTACCCTAAAGTGATGGGACTCAAAACTTCCAAGGAGATCTAGGATAAACTGAGAAGTATTTATGAATAAAATTAGATAATCCAAATTGAAATTTTTTAAAAACAAATTCAAGGATATAAAAATGGCTGATGATGAAATTATTGATGACAAATTTATAGGAATAAATGAAATTGTCAGCAATATCTGAGGTTTTGTAGAGAAGTTGGATTATTATACTATTTTTAAGAAGCTTATGAGAAATATTCCAAATAGATTCAACTCAAATATTTCAGCACTAGAAGAGAGATAATATATATCATTGTGTTATATTCATAATACTCTCATATCTTATGAAATAAGAAAAGTTCTATCATTCAAGAAAAAGGGAAGAGATGAGATGGCCTTCAAATCCATGATAAAAGGTAAAACCAAAGTTAATGAAGAACCAAAATCAAGTGATTATGAGGATGAAGAATCTAAAAAGGAATTTCATAAAATGATGTCCCTGCTTAAAATAATGTTCAAAAGGGTAATATGGAAATGAAATAACAAACAATATCTAAAGTGCTCACAATAGTGGTAATTTTTCTGGTAACTGTCCAAAGAAGACAGATGGCACTAACTCAGATGAAGAGGATAAAAAGTATCAGAAAATAAAGTGTAAGAATAATAAAATGAGGTTTACTTTTAAGAATATAAATATGATGAGTATAGAAATGAATTAATTTACATAATCAATTAGTGAGTCAGAATATGGTATATATTCTAAGAATCAAATGTAATTTAAGGGTAAATGCAAGAAATATAGAGACTAATTTGAAGGCGGTGAAGGTGATGAGTATAGTTGAGTTAGAAAGAAAAATGAAGAATATTGGAAAAGAAAAACTCAATAAGGAAAAGAAAAAACTGAAGAAATAAATTGACAAGATCTCCTTTGAGAATAAAGAACATGCCAAGAAATATAAGATTCATCTAAATAAGATAAGAAAAAATAAGATGAATATAGTTGAGTTAGAAGGAAAAAAGAAGAATATTGGAAAGAAAGATCTTGACAGGTAAAAATCGCCATTTTTTGAATAGAGTAAACAAAATCATTTGAAATAAGATGAATTTGATAAAATAGTGAAATATCTTGAAGAAAAACATATTGGGAAAGAGGAAGAATTATCTGAGATACAATCTATGTGCCTTGAATCTCAAAGTGAGTTTAAGAATATGAAAGAATAATTCACCAAAGTTGTTGAGATTATTGTTGAATCTTCAAAATCCATAGAGAAAAAGGTTGATTCTAAAACAAATGAATCTCAATTTACATTTGGTATTTCTTACAATGCATATCTAAAAGACAATACTAAATAAAATTATCCTAAAATAACAAATGAGAAAACATTTTATACAAAGAAATAATATACTAATTCAGTTAGAAGATTTCATCCTATGTAGATACATCCATAGTCTGTGAAAAAGAAACAACTACAATCTTTATAGTTTAATTTCTATCAGTCTAGAAGATCAAGTATAAGAGGATAATATTGGTGTTGTTGGGTGCTTGGTCATAAATCTTATTCATTCTGGTATAACATGTCACTACCAATGAGGATTTATGAATCAAGGGTGAGCAGTTTAGAGGAGATGAGATCATATTATCAGAAATAGAATCATGTGGTCAATACTTCATCTAAACTTTCAATGTAGAAATTAAATTAATGTTTGAATGAAATCTATAGAAAATGTGTCAAGAATTTCAAAAAGCTGAGAAATATAAATTTTTTTATCAAGTTAAATTACTCATAATGAATATGAGAAGAAAATTCATACAGTGATGAAAGCTACAGTCACTAGTGAATTGTGTGAGAAGTTAAAACAATTTGAAAAAGATCTGATGCTTGTCAGTGCAAAAGAAAAGAAAGTGGTGATACATGAATAATATAATATTGATAATGATTCATCTACAGATGAGGAATTTAAAATTATGAAGTGTTAAAGGTGTGTAAAAATTGTTCATGACATAAAACATTTCATGATACTTCTAACAACCCAACAGATGAAGGAGAAGTCTTTCAAATCAGAGTTTAAAAGGAATAAGGCAAAAAAGAAAGGTTTAGGGGGAACTCTTAACCTGAGTAATATTTATAATGAACAATCTGGTTACTCCTTATTCCCTTATATAAATTCTTTTGTAATAATATGTAGGTAATTAAAGGAGATGGATTCATCCCCTGAGGGGTAGTATAGATGATTTGAAGATGTCAAATATTTACAATTCTATGAAAATAATGACCACTCTCAAATTTTTAATTTGAATTTAAAAGGGGAAGATATTTTTTTCATTTGAACTTTCTTATTTGTTTTTTGAGATGTGTGTAAGAAATCTATTATAAATATTGTTCAAATTTTTCCCTGTAGTGATGTTTTTAAAACAGGTTTGAGAATAGTATCACATTATAGGATTTGAATAGATTTGATGCTTAGGTGACATCTCTCTTGTTTTCTACAACGGGCTTGACCACGTAGAGTTAGATTTGATTAACTAAAAGTTCATTTCTTTTGTTGAGTAAGGTTTCATTTTTATATAAATGATGTTGAAAAGAAAGTTCTTGAAGTTCTAACTCCTAAATTTACCTTTATATTCATCTCTAATAAGGGGAGAAATAAATGTAAAACTTTTGAAATCATTTGAGTATTGAAAATAAATACAAAGGTAGAGATTGAAGTATACATTGAATTTAATTTATTTTCAATGATTGTTTGGTGAAATATTTCAAGGTTTTAAATGTGATGATTTCAAAGATGGATTTTAGTTAAAAATACATGTGTCTTTAGTTATCTTATTTTGACACAAATTTTTAAAACATTTATAGGAATTAAAGTTTAGGGATTTATGGTTGAATTAAAAAATGATAAAATAAATATAGTGAAGAATTTTGGGTTTTAGTATGTTTTATTTTTCTAGATAATATTATTTTTTAGAAGGCTATAATTTCAAGTTGGTCCTTACTCAAAAAATAATACTGCACATGAGCTGATCCTAACCAGCTCAACTATAGCCTTATGTGGGACCCTGGATGGTCAAATAGAGATGAGGGAGCTATCCCAGGACAAGATAGAAGGTGGAATGGTGGGCATAGTTTGTTCAAGGGGCTCACCTATGAAAGGCGTATAGAGGGTGAGGAGACACTAAGTGGGGTATCATGGTGGCATAC
Source organism: Viscum album (assembly GCA_963277665.1). Lineage (NCBI taxonomy): Eukaryota > Viridiplantae > Streptophyta > Magnoliopsida > Santalales > Viscaceae > Viscum > Viscum album. Next base: position 1,315,998,747 of record OY728128.1, on the reverse strand, counting down.
AGGGGCATAGGCATGGGGCAGTGCCAGTGTGTCTCGGTAACTAATTTTGGTTTTTGGAAGTCACAGGTTGTAATATAAGGGAGTTGATAATTCAAAATAGTTTCAATGTGGGGTGCTTCTTTCATGATTGATCATCCTTTAAAATCATGTAAAGAACCAGGGTCATTTATTTGATTGTCCAGGACTGTCATATTAGGCTAGTTGTATCATCTTCATCCTCGGCCTCACCTGATTGTTCTGCTCATCGGATGATCTTCATGCATCTATGTCATCCAATGTCTGAGATGAGACCGGCGAGCACCATTTGAGTGTTCTAAAAATTTTAATATGATCAGAAACACCTGAGAATCCATTTTCATGGTAAAATGAAAATCAAACAGTTGATATATAGAGTGTATTAATTATTAGATTATTTGATGATGGTGATGACTCGTGAAGAAATTATTGAGGCATCGGGTGATTAAGTTTAGGTAGTGGAAACAAGCTGGTAAGTGGAGTTATTTTTCTATAAATACTTGAGAGATTATCATTTTCTTTATGGAACTTATCACACATCTGAGAGATGTGTGTAGTTTTTGAGTGAGAAACAGAGCAGGTATGTGGTCTGTATTTGTGAAGGAAGTACCATGAATTCACATTTCATATACATGAATGCATAAAGATATGAGTTTCCTCATATTTGTTTTTCTAAATAGATATAAGAACCAAATAATATGGGCATTATGTGGAGAAGAAATAATTCTCACAAAGAATTGGATTTTTCAAAGGAGATTGAGTTTCTGCGAACTGCGTTTTTCAATATAAAAGAATAATTGCATATACTGTTACATGTAAAAGAAGTTTATAAGTGGAGTTATGAATAATAATTTATTTTATGAGTATGATAAAAATACATAAATTATTTTCATGCATGATGGATGATTCATGAGGACTTTTTTTGGGTTCTTATCTGAGTTTCCCAAAGATACAGTGAGTTACGAGCAGAACCATATGTTTCAATACACAGCGAGACTTGTGAAAAGTGTGTGGAACTATCTCGATACAATGTACATCTACACTATATCTCATGAAGAATATTTTTTCTGAACTAACATATAACACGCATTCTGGTTATCATTAAATAAAAATAAGAACAGTTCATTTTAGTGTGCTCGAAGGTGTTTTTGTATGATTCATGCATTGTATAGAATAAAAATAGAAGCAGGTAGTGTATATGAATTTCATGAGACAAAAAGTAAATTAATATTTTCATGCATGACCATGCATATAATGTGTAATAATTATGAACTGTTTTAGTTTTCAAAAGAAACAAAAAAGGCAGTGTATATTTTCTTATGTAGTATAAATTTAATAAGGCAGTTTGTATGAACACAAATTAATACATGTATAAAATTATAAGACCACAAAGTGTGTTAAATATATGAATGTTTCTTGAAGAAATTTACATTAAATATACATTACATAGTGAGAAATTATTTTGGAGACTGAATCCAGGATATTATTACTATTAGTGATTCAGAATAAATTTATGTATCCATGTTTTTAGTGTTTAGTGAGGTCGGGTATCTAGAAGAAGAAAGAATTATTTCTTGAGCAATGTTGTACAGAGTTAGATGATTATATACAATGATCATAATTTTAAAAAGTCTAGAATAATTGAAAATTTAATTGAATTTTACACATTATAGTGTGATCCAACAAGCTTGTATAGGAATATCTTCAATTGATCTTTCTACAGTGGATCAAGACGTCTGAAGTTGAAGGATTCAGTTTGGGAGTCTAACCAGTTGCTGAAGATTTTGATTGGGGGTCCTAACCAATCACTAAGAAGAAGGTGAAGTTGGGGGGGTCTAAACAACTATTGAAGGGTGATTATAATTGGGGGTTATAACCAATTTTTAATTAGGTGGTATAACCAATTTCTATTATAATCACCTTATGATATTGTGGAGAATCCCTGTTAGGGGGTCTAACCAACATGACAAAGAGTGGTTCATTGTAATTAACCTTGTAAATCCTTGGGTGTTGTGGTTTATTTTTTATTATTTATTTTAGGGTGAGGATGAGTACTAAATATGATGGATCAAGACTTTAATTAGTCATAGAGGTTTAATTAAAAGTAAAATAATTTGTAAAAATAGTATACCACTGATTCACCCCCCCCCCCAGTGGTATCTAATAGGTCCTTGGCCACTTCACTAAATGCATCCAAAAACATATCTTAGAGATTATCTAACACTAGAAATTTTAATTTTAATCACTATTCTCAAAATATCCCCTTCTTTAGTGCTAAAAATTCAAATTTCTTAGGAATTTCATTACTTGAAATGACATAGGTCATTACACCCTTACTTCTATATGTACAACCTCAATTTTAGTCAAAACTATATGGCCTTAAAATATGATTTATATTTTATTCCAATAATTATGGTCTGAAACTACATATATAAATTGTTTAATGTTATATATTTCATCATTACTTCAATTTACATTTGGTTTATTATGCCTTCATCACTAGATACACAACCCAACTTTTGGGTAAATTTTGTATGGCCTTAAACTCCATTTATGCCTTGGTCTAGGAACTATGACCATAAACTATATATATAACACTTATTGTATGATTAATTAAACTAAAATAGGGTTTATCATTCACATTAGGTTAATTTTACCCTTATATAAAGATATTCCATCACACATTTAGTGAAAGTTATATGAACTTAAACATTATCCACTCTTTTCCAAAATTTGTATGACTTTAATCATCAACCACCTATAATCCAATCTAAAATATATTAAATTTTAGAATAAATATACATAAGACTCGTCAAGTTGAAAACCCATAAATTTAAGCCTAATCAAAATTTGATTCTTCACTCACTAAGTTTCTCCCTTTTTTATTTTAGTAAAAAGTTATAGTGAAAATAAAAAAGGCACAAATATTTTAGAGACCAAAATTCATCCCCAATAAAAGTCAAGTCATGCTCACTAGGTATATAGATCTAGGTAAATTTTAGATCTTCTTTTCATTACTAATATATATTAGTTTAGATAATTTATTTTAAATACATAATGATGTAATTTTATGTAACTTTAATCTGTCTTGATCATTAATTCACTAATGTAAAAAATCTATTTCGTTATTTTGATTATATTGATTCATTCACTCACCCGCATAAAAAATAACTAATCGTGGCCTATGGTGATGGCTCATACATTGCGTATACAACTTATTTATATCCAACCAAGAGAAAAAATCCATAAGAAAATCAAACCAATTTTTCCTTTTATCTAGTAAGTCAACCTTGGCCTATGGTGATGGCCCACATACTACATATTCAGTCAGTCAATACCCATTCAAGAGCACATACCATAAAATATAATTGATTGGTTAAATAAATTAATCATTAACTTTAATATTTCTTATTATGAATTATAAGAAACTATCAACACTAAATGTTTATATGGATTTAATTACTTTATAATTACTCTTTATATGCTTTTATAATTTATCAGTTATTAATTTCAAAGTGCCAGAAATTTTGGATTACTGAAATGTTAATTCAGACATCATATTGTTGGATACAGTCATATAAATAGATAAGAAAATTATTGATAAACAAAAGAATAATGTTATTGATTATAAAAAGTGGATATAAGTAATATCCATAGCTTGGATCTCTCCCTATTTGTAGGAAAAACTGAGGAAAATACAATCAATTGAAATAATTCTGTATGGTTCATTCAAATGGCTCCGGATCAAGAATAACTAATCTCTCTAAATAATTAATTGTATGATTAAATCCAACCAATTTCATAGTCTTGGCCTCTTCATCAATTTATAATTCCTCTTCCCTTGTAGTATCATCCATTCTCACCTTATTGGCCTCCTCAGCTAGCTTTTTCTACTCCTTTGCTTCTTTCTTAGCCATAGTCAATTGTTTATGCACTTGGTCCACTACAATCATTCCTTTATTAATTAATCACTATTGTTTTATTTTCACCACCATATGGTGAGATTATTCTTGAAGTACAGTAGTAATGAGTATTGAGAATAATGTTTCGGACTCTACCATCTATAGGTGTGATTAAAGTTCCCTTCTTTACTCTCAGCAATCAAATATTCTCTTCACACTATTATGGATTATGTGGTAATAAAATCCACCATATCTTAGGATGATAAACATGTATTAGAGATTCTATATTTGGAAACAAATATCATTGATAGGGGTCTCATTGATCATCCTACAAATACTCTTCTATACTTATATCCACAACATTCATTAATGCATAGAAGCCTCTAGGTCTAAGTTAGAGTCCATTATAGGGGCTAGAACATACCCCATAACTAGATCACTTGGATAAAAAATGACTTCAATACTCCTTAAATAATATATCACTTGATTAGTCCTTTACCCTATGACCACTAGTGACTGAGATTTTGGATCAATTTCCTTATGAAATATCATTTTTTTCAATAGGATTATTTCAATCAATATCAAATGCACATTTCAAGTAACAAATAGGGAAATTAAAGGAGATAAAAATTTTTATTTACCTTCACTTGTTTCTTAATCATTAGTTCATCAGGTGTTTTAGATGAAAAGTATTCTTGAAGTGAATATTATACAAGATCTTCGAGAACCACATATGCTCTTGGAATTATGGGGACCTCCAATGAAACCATGGATCTGAAATCCAACCTTTGTTGTAATGTGATCAGATCAATGTCAAGAATGGTTTACCTTCAAAAATAAGATAATCATTGATCAACATAATTAATAAATGATTCATATGTAAACCATGATAGATACAAACACAATATACCCTCCACCAAATTTTCATTGAATATAGTGAAAGATAATTATAAATGTTAAAACAAACCTCCAAAAACTTGTGTACTTGATTATAGGGACACATCGTTGTCATCATTATCACTGTTTTTATAATCAATTTCCATGAACTTGAGTACTTGATATGTATAAAAGTATTGATCATCGATGGCATGAACTATAACCTCGAATTATTTTATGTAAGGTTTAACTTCATCAGGATGGTCCTCAGAGTAAATATTAAATGTAATAATAATTTGACTAAGATCTATCAAAGGATCTCATCCACTTGTAATTCATCTAATGTATCCTTTAAGGAAGTACAACACCCCCAATAATCCCACTCCCCCATTCTTTAATAAATTAAGCATTAGCTGGGATAGTTCATTGGGAAATTATTGTTTCATCATAGATAGATGTGTTTAAATACCTCAATCACTTCCCAGGTAATCCATTGAGTATAGGCTTTCTTTGTTGGGACACTTATGCAATGATATCAAAACTAGTACATCCTTATCCTTCTCACCTTCATATAGTGGTGGTTTATTGATCTAAACTTCCAATCCCTTTAGCATTCCATTGGGATAAAATTTGATCTAGGTTTTAGTGTAATTCATGAACAACATAATAGAAACATCATTTTTGTGGGAAGGTGATCTACATGCCTCTGTCCTCCCATGAAATCATCATCCAAAATTGGCATTAAACCATAGGATATCACTTGAACCAAAAACTATAGGGAGGATCAAGTCATTTTATTTATATACGGTGAAATTGATGATAAAATATTGTTGGTTTTTAATTTTTGTGGATGGTATCTTTATCAACAATGTCCAATAGTATGCACTCTCATAATTCTATGAGAAAAGACCCCACTCTATGCTTGATAGTGTAATTTTCTATGATTATTCTAGCTTCGTCCTTGTATGGTTTGAAGATAAATTTATTATTGAAGTTTAGTATAATAGTAATATCTCATTTCCTCAGCAATATCAGCTAAACTATAATAATTATCTATAGATATGGATTGAACTGAGAACCTAGGATGGTATTGGTATTAATGAACTCATAGACCCCCATGTGATCTTTGATCCCACCCTAAAACATGAAACATACCAAAAATACATAATGTGTCCTTCCCCCCATTGACATTCCCAAAAATTCGATACAACTTATCCAATTATATCATGGACAATTTGATTCACTTAACACTTACTATAAATTCTTGTATGATTAATGTTATAGTCCCTATAAATTGTGCAATTAACACACTTGAAGAAGATAGTCACTGATGAACATCATAATGAACGCTACCATATAGACCCATGAATTAACATCGAGGATAATTTCCCAACCCCACTCATTTTATCTACCCCTTTCCAGTATTATATATTTTTCACCTAGGGATCCATGAGTATTGCAAGTAATTTGACTCCATGAACTCCACATATATGGTCCTTGGATATTTTATTTGATGAAATGCCTATATTAGGTAGAAAAAGGGAATTAAATGCAAGTATAGAGGTCTTTCTTTGAAATGACTCACACCAGATATAATAAAACCTTCAATAATAGAGTATTTCACTCCGTGTTATCCCATATATAGGTAGTAGGCATAAACGCACCATACATTTATCCTAAGACTAGAGCATTGTTAATCGTGCACACATCTTAATAGTATAACACACCCTCTCCAATCATCAGATGTAATTTTTTGGTGTCAAGGATTTATTTTCTAATTTGATTAGGGATGACATTCTTATTTTGATGGGAGAATGATTGTGAGATCTGGTTTTCCTCATACAATCTGAAAACCCTTAACTCAACCTTTACTTCCATAAAGATTTTTCAAACCTAATAGATCAACCAAATTCTATCCAAAAGTCACCCCCAAGGTGGAGATCCTGACAAGAATTCCATCCCTTTCACCAATATATGATTTCCATCTATGGGATAGATGTGTAGCTGTGAATTTTTTGTTCTAAATACTAAAATTCATCTTATAATTTTAATGGAATGTACCGAAGTATATTCCCCACTCCATTTCATAACTCCATGATGAATTTCTCTGTCGATGATACATTAGATCAAGTATGAACAAAAATTTAGGCAATCTAGTGCTCTAGCTAGTTATAGTCTAGCAGAGGGTAAGGGATGAGAAAATCACTCATCAATATGAACCCATAAATAGGTATTATTTTTTATGTTGAGATAATTTTTTACTTAGGGCATATAAGCTGGAATTGGTCGGAGTCAATGTTGTTAAACATGGAAATCCACATTATGGTAGAAGACTTAGAAACACATCTTGCATCTATATCTATAAGATAATGGATAAAAAGTTATGAATGTTAAGTTTTCATGCATAAATGGGAGCTAAGAATAATAATACCATGAAAAAACAGATAAATTATAAATTTTCACACAAAACATAAATGGAGGAAAATTTGCATAAGTGATATATGATCAGATATATCCTATGTAAAAAAATCATCAAAGAGTATGGATCACATGATTTCTATGTGGATACCTATTTAATAAATTAAACACATTAATCTTATACATAGTGGGTTTATGCGGTGATATATGTCAATGAGAACTCACTTTATGTGGAAATATTTATTTTTCTCAGACATTTTACTAAGTAGTTATTGTCCTATATCACTCTATATATAGGGGAAGTGGTGACCTTTTAGTTTCTCCTTATGTAGAAGGTAAGAAACTTACATAGTGGTACTTGTTTTTCCTTATAATTCAATCATTTTTATTCTAAATATATCCAATTATAAGGGTAGGGGAATTTATTGAAACTTAAAAAAAAGTGATGAACACTTTGTCCAAGATGCCGAGAAGAAGAGTGAGAGAAAACCAAGTAAAAAAATTAACATTTAGTCTTAAGTTAAATTTTTTTATCATGTAATAATTACTTGAAAATGTAATAATTAAGTTGGACCTTCATCATTTGGAGTCAAATGGTTAGATCATTTTCAACCATTAAATTCTTATATGGCACCCACATATTTTTTGATTGAGAAATGGGAAACCCATACAGTTATGTTCAAGTTACATGAATACAATTTCATTTTTGGCTCAATGAAGGGGATCTTATGTAACTTCATATATCCTTTGCAACCTTACATCATTTATAGCTAGAATATGACCATTTATGTGTTCGAAATACTTTTAAATGGCCTAAATCTCCATATTTAATTGGTTGTAAACTTTTTCCTATAAATAGGCCTCCTTGCATGAATTTTAAGACTTTTTATATTTTATTAAGGCATATATTTCAAGAAATAAAATCGTTTGAGAACATTCCTTCATGGGAGAATAATTTAGGATGAGTTCCCATAGGTAAACTCTTAAACCAAGTTTTAAAGGGGATGTCATCTTTCATATAAATATTTCATGGTTTTATCTCATTTATATATAACCATAATTTCTAGTATAAAAAACCCTTTGAGGAGGGTCCCATAAAAATCCTTTCTATAGGGATACCACTAAGTTAAACAATAGACATCCTTAAACCTTCATACCCCCAATAAACTCCATTATTACACATAAATCCAAATAGTACTTGAAATAGATGCATTCTTAAGAATCTTTTTTCATTTTTCTAATGGTATAGCTTCACATTATATATAATATGTGGTAAAAATATACAAAAAAGATCTTTTATAGGGTTTTTAATTATAAATCCCAAGTATCCCCAAGAGGGAAGCACATCTGTCCTTTGATACCACATTTGGGTGCCCCATTTTTCCTCATCCTTTACCTGGGATAAAATTAAACAATTCTCCATAGTGACTCAAAAGACCTTACTGAAACCCATTTACCCAAGGCAAGACCCTAAAAATTCCATTTTTAGGCCTTTTCCACAACCTTCAAACATACATGGAAGGGTCATCATCTAAATCTGTATTCTTCTTTAGATCATGCATTCTATTGATAATGGGAACTTCTATGGTCCTCCCAAATCAGTAGGGTCCTTAGAATATAACCAATCATGTGATCTTGTAATAAAAAGGATCACTAATACTTGGAAGCTAGAATAACCTTTCCTACATCATGACACTCATCTAATAAGATCTAAACTGTTCTTCATAACAATCAAGTATCTAATTAGTCGTTGTGTGTCTAATTAATGATCCAAAGTTATGATTGGGTCTCTAAACTACTGTAATCCTAAATTAAAAATATACAATCATACGTAAGTCCTATGAAAACTAATTTTTAGGCAATTTAACATAGAGGCCTTATTCATATAAACTTAAACTACAAGATACAATCGTCAATTCCACATGAATTTAAATTGATCAACATTGTTCAAGTAAGTTCAATCTTAAATGGCACATCATTGGTCATAGTTGTAAGACCTTTAAAGGATCTACATTGATCCTTATAACATGGAATTAAAGGTTATGATTTACCTCATTAAATTCCACCAATCTATGTTCATTCGGATACCCTTCATTGAGAAACATTAGAATCTCTTCTCATGGTCTTGATAAAAAATCAAAATAACTATAACATCCCATGATGAATAAAAATTATAGCTTTCATGGTATTATATATTTAAAACATAACATGATTATAAAATGTGGGAAAATATAAGTAACCTTTCATAAATGCAATGTTCTCAAAAAAATCATGGTTTTAATTTGTCAGTTTTATGAAAATGGTAACTAATATTGTTACTGGGAAGGATTTCATAAACATGTATTAAATCTATAATAGACTCTCATACAAGGAAACAATATCCCTATTTAAATGAGGTAACCTAATATCCTCTCATTCAAAAAAAAATTCATCATCACTTCCCTAGGTGATCAAGAGGTCTCCCACCTTTTATAAAATGGGAGTGGGACCGAAATGAATTAAACCCCTAAAAATGTATGAATGATTTGAAAATAGTGTGAATTATTATTGGAAGCATGATTATTTATTAAATATAAACATTATAAAAATCATTTTTTATTTAAGTATTAAATCTTTATTATGTCCCATTTTGTTTTTTTGTTATCATAATTTATTTTTTCCCATTAGATCTTGGAAATATATGATAATAAAATTCAGCACTCTACTTTTCTTTTCTAATTCATTCTATTCATTGATTAGTACATGGATATAGGTTGTTTTTTTTAAATAAAAATTTTATAGGGATAAGAGGATGTAGTGACTAGGATATTTATGTATTTTTTCCATTTAAGGATAAAAATTATTAAATGTGGGTAGAATTTAATATTACTATTTAATTTTGAGAATAAATTATCCTTTACTTTTAATCTGTATCTTAACTCAAATTTATTCCATTCCTCAGCATCCTATTTATTAAAAAAATTTCATGTAGTATTTGAAATATATAATATAAGAATATTTGAAAATATCATTTGACAATGGACACCAAGAGAGATTAAAAATGGTGTTTCTCAATTTTATTTGAAAATATAATATCATATGCTCATTATTTGGCACTATTTTTTATTTTATTAGATTTATTGACACACTTATCTATTAAATAAGGTATTTTATTGTTTTTTTTTTTTGAGTATCATTGAATATTTTGAAAGAAAATAATGGTTTTGGGATTTTGAGCCACTAAAAAGGTAAAACATTAATTTTATCCTTAATGAAGTTTCAGATTGTAAAAAAAAGTTCATAATTGAGTATAAAATAGAAATTCTTCAACTATATGATATTTTGGTATTAATTTGAGACTATTAATACTTTTTATTGTCATGAAAAAATTAAAATTATATCTATTATATTAAAATTAATAAGTGTTTTGACAAAAATTTCTTATATATGTTCATTATTTTTGATATAATTTACACAAACTCAGGACCTATAAATTCTCTCTAGGTATAGGTAACCATTGGGGACATTCAAGATTCATTGAAAATCAAGAATTCATCAGGAAATGTTTATATTCATTTGATATGGTGTTCTTTATATGATTTTTCAACATCCTTTATATCTAAATCTCTTCTTTCATCTCTATGATCCAGATCATAAAATTAAATTAAATTGTTATTAAATTTAAATAGTGGTAAACATTATGAAATTGGAATAATATCAATTCAATATATAGATTAAAGTTATTCCTAGTAATATGTTAAATGATCTCAAATATATATCTAACATTAAAATGATTAAATATAAAATCCATACAATATGAGAAAAATTTCTAAAATCTTTATCTTGATAAGAGTATATGAATATGAACTTTTTAAAATTCTAAATTATGGTTTTAGAGATAGTCTAGAGATATCTTTTTATATCATTTTAAATAAAATTTTTTCAAACCTCAACACATATTGTATCATATTGAAAATCGTACACTATTATTTAGATCATGAAGAAACTAATCAAATAATACAAATAAGGAAACAGTACAACAATTGTATTTAGAGTTATTAAAGAGGTATTCTTCATTGAATTACACATTCTCTTGATATTTTTATTTACATAATGGGTTTCTTATGATCCTCATAATTATAAGGACATACTATGAAAATTTAGTGGTTTGATAATACTTTTTATATCAAGGTTTTATCTATATGTAGTGGAAAATGATAGACAGTGGTGATGGCTGAGTAGTTACAAAATACACCATGAGAATCACTCAATCATCCAATCTCTATATCGAATGGCCAACACATGGTCATGTAAACAAGTGGTTAGTGTGGGAATAAGGCATGGCCCACAAGGATCTCAGTTATCTAATCTAATGGTCAAGAGATTATCAATAAAGTGGAAGATACAATCATAGGGTTATGACATGAGTGGATTGAGACTGCTTAATCAAATATCAAATGTCCTAGATTGATGTACAGGTTGAAATAGCTCAATCAATTCATTGGGGTTCATTGGGGTTCCAAATAATTCCCCCTCATTAGTATAGAGAAAATAGGTTTTTATATGCATGTGGAAACTCCCTTTTAATTACCAAAAACTCTTTTTTATTCCATTTTACCAGTCAGACCTAATAGAATAATATTTAATACAATTTAGTGAATTTAATTAGTTCAATTTAATGAATTTACCTCTAAGATGAATCTTGAGTTAGTAATTACTCATCTTGTTATTAACCTTCAATTAAATACTTTTTTTATTGATATGGATTATTTTATTGATGAATATGGCTTCTAAAAATAGTGAAGTTGTTTAATAATAATAAAATTAAGAATTAATTATAATGATTAAGAGTATTACATTTAAAGTCATCATTAACTCTTTATACTGGTGATTTGGAATTATAATGATGACATGAAACTTATTATTTGAAGATGTGTATTGTTTGAGATAATGATATAGATAAACTATGATGACCATATGGGATTATTTTAATGATTTTGTGGATAACTTTTGATGGTGTATAAATGATATAATGATTTTTATATTCTTATAATTATGACCCAGGTTAACTAGATATAATCTATTAATGACAATGATTTATCATTGAACTTGAGTGTGTTATATGATGTGGAAATTGATATGAGAATTAGTAAAAAATTATAAATGATAATTCTTATACAGATATGGATTCCTCTTTTTTAGAGGATTTTATGATATTTCCTAGATATGGAATGAAAATCCTTAATAATTTATGGAATAATCATGGGATGGGTAGTGTTACTTATTATATTTACACATTTTTCTTTATGTGCATGATAAAATTCAGTGGAAGGTTGATTTTTAGGGTGTTGAAAAATCCATGTTTCAATTCTCATTCTCACCCATATCCCTGGTTGTAACACCCCAGACCTTCACTCCTGGATCTAATTCTCATAAACAAATTCATTGCATATAAACTTTGAAATGAATTGAAGTAGACCAATTTTAATAATAAATAATTAAAATATCACAAATATTGATTCACTTACATCTGAAGGACCATTTAAGTTTATATTTTTAGAGAGTTTGGAAAAAAATTTAACTAAAAATCCATTTTCTTTCTCATAAAATGTACATTATTTCTATTTTATAAGAAAAAACTTAATCCATAATAAATCTTTAATATCTCACATAAAATTCTCCACACATGCTACTATTCTAGACATATCATGTATAAAAATTTTATCATAACATGGGGAAATGGAAACATGATAAGGGTGAGATTAAATTCTTAGTAAAGCAAAACATAAATCAAAATCAATCAAGGAAATAAATTTTCATAAATAATATGGTACGAAATAAATGTAATCAAATAATGCCATATAACTAATCGTATGAGCTTGAAAAAAATACATGGTTAAAAATATAAATAAAAACATGGAAAAAATAATTTAATTCATGGTTATGGGGTGCATTATTTTTTACATATTTATCTTTAACATTAGTGCCTCATCCAAGACATTGTTCTTACCATCAAGGTCACAGCTGGGACATCATTCTTGTCGTCAAGGTCTTAAGTAATCCATCATGCTTGCATTGGGTAGGCATACACCAAATAACTGAACAATTTGTATCATGATACAAACCAATTAATTTAGGGGATATATAATTGTATCACCTCAACAATTTAGTTAGAATAATAATAATCTCGATAGCTTTCTTAACATGCAATATCAACTTTAAGCAAATTATAATATATTATAAAGATATTACTTTAGCATATCTATTCAATTAGTGGGTGTGAATATGAGATAATCCATTATTAAATAAATTTATAATGTTCTTAATCAAGGTAAAATTATTTATTTATTCTTATTAAATAAACACACAATTTTTAGTGAAGTCATTTTATGCTTGAAAAATACATTTTTTTCATAAATGATTTTTTAATGCATTTTCTGTGTATAAATTATCATTAATTTATACCACTTTTAGAAATTTTATTTTATTAAATTAAATTAAATTTTGAAATCACCATTTTAAAATTAACTTAGGATTAAATTTTTTTATTTTTCTGAAATGATTGATTTTTCAGTGAATAGTGAAAATGCTAATTTTTCAAATACTATCATTTCTTTTCATTAAAAACATAATTAAAAAGTCCCATTATATTTTTTATTTCATATTAAATTTCAATATTATCCATTTGATTTATAATAATCTAATTAATTCCATTTTAATTACAAATGTTCATGATTTTGATATATGTTAATTTTTATGCTTAAAACGCATTTCTCTAAAAATTGTTTTTTGTTGCATTTTAAGCATTTATATTAAAACTGATTTATAATAATAATATAAATATAATATTTAAAATAGGATAGAATATTTAAAATTATTACTTTAAAATTTTATAAATATTTCTCTTTTATTTTTTTCATTATGAAAAGTAACCATGGTAAATATTTGTCACCACAGTAAGGGTAAAATGGGTAAGACATGGTTAAAACCATGAGATAAGATCTCAAAATAAGTCCAAAACATTCCTTTATTTCATTTTATGGGAAAAATTCTACCATTTCCATAAAAAAATATAATATATTTCATTTGGGTTCTATTTTCCCTTGATAATGACATTTATTTTATTTTAATTAATGAAAATTCAAAAAATGACACTCTCCTGATTTTAAATCTCTAAATATTTTACATAGGGATAAAAAGAGGATAAGTTAATTTATAAATTCTTAATTTAAATATGAATTAATTTTTTATCATGGTAATTTATTTTTAATTTTTAGTGATGAAATAATTGTCTTAAATGTTTACACAACACTGACATAGTGCTTGTGAAAGCAGTAGAAAAATCATGTGAATGATATTAAAAACTCAAAAAGTAATATTTTTTGGGTTATTTATAGTTATAAAAAAAAATTATAGATGAATAAAACATATTAGTTATGTTTTAAATTTTTATATTATGATTATATTACAATCTTGATGTATTTAAATTAAAATTAAATGAATAGTGTTAAAAATGACCTTAATGATATTTTATGAAAAATAATATTTTATAAAATTATTTAAAAATAATAAAAATGTTGAAATAGAAAAATTAGGATAAAAATTTTTCTAAAATTTCATCACCTATCCATTTATAATCCAACGGTTACCTTATAAGTAAAATTATAACCATTTAAGAATAAAAAAAGTGGTTAGAATTATTAGGTTAAAAATGGTTGATGTAACGCCCTGAACCCAGTTACCCAGAGTCGGTGCATTATTTTAATAGATTGGCACGATTACAAGGAATCAAGTACCGAAAGACTGATCAGTTTAGCAGTCTTGGAAAATAGACTACATACATTAGCTTTACATTACAATTTGAAACATAAAACACAGTATAGATAGTTCTTTGAGAATTCCATTTTTCCATGTAGCTTAACCCTGCATATCAATCATAATGCACTTCTTGGAATCCTGGGAAATAAAACATAAGAAAGGGGTGAGATCAGATGCTCAGTAAGGGTAAATAATTTAGCAGGAGCTATCAAATTTTAAGGCAAGATGTGTAATAAAGAAACCTTTTAAACATAAACTTGAACATAATATTATAAAAATAAATGAAACATTACCATATAAACATGCACATGGATATTCTACTGGTTGAATAATCACATGTAATAACTAATTTCATAATGAGGGAATGACTAATATCAGACATCATTACCACATAGTCAAGGTCTCGTGCCAAGACTACAGATAAATTTTTTTTGTTAAGGCCTTGTGCCAAGACACTATTTTGTCTCATGAGACCTACTGATGCATCAAGGAGCTATAGCAGTCTCCACCCATCACTTACTAATTCCACTGTATTCCTCATATGAATAGTTGGAACATAACATAAACATTCGTATTAAAACTAGCATACGAAATGTAAATACATTAACCATAAACCATGAATGGTATAAAAATAGAACATCCACAGTCAAACATATCATAACTCATTCAATATAATATGGAATATTGTATTATAATAAATCAACCTCAATCAAAAATAATATCCAGTAAAGGATGCTGACATAGTTGAAAATTATGAGTCAAACTTTTTGAGAGAAATGTCCTTTTTTGTAAAATCATTTAAAAGTAATGCATTTATAAATGAAGTAATTTAAAAGATATTTTTGAATCAAAGTGTCCCATACCAATTTTAAACTTTTGAAAATAATTATCATTTCAAAACATTCATGTCCATATAAATAAATCCACAAAATCATTTTGAAAACATGGACATTAATTAAAAATATTTAGAAAGATAAATCTTTAAAACATTTAAAATTATGATATTGATAAAGAGTACCTTTCAAAAATCTTTAAAATACTCATTTTGAAATCATTTTTATGAAAAATAATAATGGATGATAAAAATGTCCCAGTAAATACTTACACATAAACAATCTCTGATAATAATGAGATTGAGGAATTAACCCTTACCAATTTGGTAACTTACGAAACATACACCCCATGAAAGAGGTATCATACAATGAATATGTAAATACATATAAATTAAAGTGTATTACATAAATAATATAATTATGGGTATTACATACACCACAAAAAAGTTAATAGCAGCAATATGACATGAATCTCACGAGAATAAGGAGTGAGATGAAAACCCCTTACCTTGCACTTTACTTTAGTCAAGGGTACATTTAACCTCCTGTATGAAGACTATAGTATGTTATTAAATTATAAAATAACCATATTAATATTTATGATATCATACATTATTCATTTATGACTTTATACTACCCATTTAATAATAATTTTCATGTTATATTAATATTTCTGGTAATAGTCTCTTTCTTTATCGTACGTGTTTTAACTTGTTACTCTTGATTGTATCACTTAGATCATGATTTAAATAATTTCAGAATATAAAACATTATTTATATATCATATATATTTATAATATAAATATGTATAATAGACATATATATGAAATGGAAAACACCGTTTATGGAGACGGTAGTCCGTACGTACGCATAAACGATGTTTCCGTTGTCATCTAGTATTGAACGGAAGTAAGTGAATAAGATATATGTAAGTACATAAATACTTATATATATAAATATATATATCTCCAGTATCATTATTATGTCATATATTACATACTTATTAGTAATATATATATATTTATAATTGTCGATGAATGGTGAACGTGGAAATGAATCTCATCGTGTCGTGGAGACGGTAATTTCTACTTACGCATGACCGACAATATAATTTACTTAAAGGTGTGGAATTGGATGTTATATTAATTTTACAGATACATTATCATGTTATTTTTATTATTTATATACATATTACTCGTCATTATATCCATCCAAATAACATAGTGTTGAATAACAAATTACACCACGGCGTGGAGACGGGAAGCCGTACGTACCCACGCATGGTGACATTATCATTCATTATATGGATAGAATAATGAATAAATTTGTGCCATATTTATAATAAAATCAAAATATATATAAGATACTGGATTTATTATTTTAGAATGGAAATAACAAATAAATAAGAAGTGGAAGAAGAAAAGAACTTGAAAGAGGGTGGTGAAATTATTACCTCTTCTTTGGGTTCTTCCTTTTGATTTGATCAAAATAGATCCTTAAGTTGTCTTTATGACTAAATGAGGGCCTCTATGATTAAGGGAGGATAGTTGATAGAGTATTTGGGTAGATTTTGTCCTAGCCAAATTGCTTTGGAGGTGTGAATTTGAGAGAAGGGGAAGTGACCTTTTATAAGAGGGTGAGGGGCACCTTTGGAAAAACTTAAAATATTATTTTATAATAAATTAATATTTGGTTCATAATGGCTCAAAAATGTATTATTTAAATTCTACGGTGGGGATGGGTTAAAAACCACTCAACCAATATTTTTTAGACAAGTTTAGGTTACCATTTTAACCTTATCATTTAGATTTAACTCTAAGTTAAATAATTTAACTTTTACTGTGTCTTCTTGTATTATTACACTATATGGTTAATAAACTTACTATATACTGACAATAGAACCCCAATTGGTTAATTAATTTCATATATATTATTATATAAGTCATTTGGCCGAACCTTGGATTTTTAGGACCATTATAGCAATTAATAATATAATATTTTTTTTAAAAACTATTTTATGTCAATTTTGACACTATTTGGTATTTTTTTGTTAAAATAATACAAGAATGATTACTTCAAAAAAAATACATTGAATCAACCCTAACATTTAATATTCACCTATAAAATTAATGGATGTCATAAAAACTATGAAATTGTATTTATTTTAATATTTATAATACCATTTATTTGATTCTTTCATTAATAAGGTAATTACTGCATCATCATTGTGTCATTAATAAATTTAATTATTTAATCTCTAAAAATTATAAATAAACTACCATTATGTAGAAAATATTTTTATATTACAAATGAATATTTATAGTCTAATTTATATTATGTATAACTCTATATTAAAAAGGTTTTAGTTATTAAACTTTGATTTTAACTCTTTTAACTCTTCTTTGAATTAAATAATAATAAATTTCATAATATAATACAAGAAGACCTAAATGATAATATTTTATTCCTAAGGATTTTTTTGGTCGAAATAAACTTGTCCAATAGAATTAGGACATGTTTTAGGGTAATATTAATATCATTTTTACCCTTAATTACCCTATTTACTTTTAATCGTGGTAAATAAAAGTAAAAAGATATTATTCACCAAAAATTATTTTTATCTTGTTGAAACACATTTTAATCCTTGAACCGTTTCCCTCGGATTCTCGAAATTCCACTCAGAGAAGCGGTAAAATTACGCTTTATGTGAATTTTCAAATTCTCCAAGGAGGTGGGTAAAAGACGGTGAAAAGTTCAATAAAATTTTTATATATCTAAAATTATTATAAAATGACTCCAATTAATAACATTGAACTTATATAGGTATTATGTATATATTTTTACCTAAAATAAATTTAAATTAAATAAATAATTGTTGAAATTAAATTTTGGTTTTAGCTATAACTCAGTGTTTTCACTATTCATCAAAAATTGAAAGTTTTCAGAAAAATACCCAAAATTCACCTGAAGCTAATTTAGATATCCCAAATCTAAAAATTAATTCCATTTTACCAAATTCAAAACATAGAAGTTGCATTTATTAATTTAAATTTAATTCCCGTTGTCAAAACCAAAAGGCGTATTTTTAGGAAACATTATCTATCAAAAGATTGACACTTGTTTATGTCCAATCTCAAAGTGAAATTATTTAAAATAACCAGAATTGGATTAAATGGTACAAATATAATCTATTTATACTTTAAAACCATTAAAATTTATAACTTAACACTATAAATTATTTTTATTAGAAAAGTTGTTTTCAGTTAAAATATAGTATTTTTTACTATTCACCCAAATATGAAAATTATCAGAAAAACACCAAAAATTTATTGAAACTAAATTATTATGTCCTGATTTTAAAGAAGATTTTTATTATTTCAAATAGAATATATAAAAGTTTCAATTATTGGATTTAAAAATGGTTCGACATTAAAAGGCATTAAAAGTGCATTTTTTTGAAAAATACTTCTTTTTTTGAAAAAAAAATGAATTATGTCTAAGAACTCATAATATGGATTCTAAAATTATAAAGATTATATATAGTTCAAAATTCAGTTAATACTATTCATAACTGCTTTTGAATGGCTAGTTTGGTAATTTGTGGTGCGCTTGAACTCAGTGTTGCGTGTAGTGAAAGTTATTGAATTACTTTGAAGAAATAACATACTTTGAAATCTTGGGGTGTTACAGTTGATGAAGGGTTTAATAAAAAAGATATGGTTTAAAATGATATCAAAACCTATCTAAATTTTATTTTATGATTATATTAGAACCATATACTCCTTATACTTTAATAAATGTAATTTTGGAACTACTTTTACATGAATTTGACTTTATTATACTTTAATATTATGAAAAATTACAAGAGTGCCCCTCCCTTCACTTATAAAAGGACACCACTTATCTCTTTTATTTATGCCTACTTGAGAAATGTAGATCAACCAAACCCTAACCAAATATATTATAAAATCCCATATACATGAATTATAGTTTCATTTCTTCTTAATAGACCATTCCAAGTGTCCTTAATAAATGATCTAATAGAGGCCAACTGAAGGAGGGGTAATCATCCTACCTAACATCTTTCAATTTATTTCTTCTTATACCTCCTCTAGATATATATATATATTAATTATAAAATAATAAATTTAGTATATTATATATAATTAATGTTATTATTATTATGTAACCACCATTATTCACACTCTTTCATATAATGGGAAGTGAAAGTATCGCTCATGCGTACGCATGGACTGTCTTCTCCAGGTAGTGATACGATTCGTTTTCCTTCACTGTCTTCCATGAATGGTTATTATGATGGGTTTAAAGTTTACATATTATATTCATTACAAAATTATTATTCTTAAAATATTAATTATTATTTACCTTTATTTCATTCCATCCATCAAAAAGTGGAAAATAGCATTCATGTGTATGTACGGTCTACTGTCTCCATGAACAGTGTAATTCATTTTTTATCCCTAACTTTTATTAATGAATATTAATATAAATATAAGAAATATTTATGTAATTTATATCATTATGAAAATTTTGGAGATAATTTTACCATGATCAAAGTACAAGGATCAGAACTACCGAACTAAAATTCTCATGAAAAATGAAATAGTAAACACCCATAAATGATAATTTTAATAAGGAATTATTAGTAAATGGGTGTTGAAATATTATAAGTGGATTATATAAGATATTATAAGTATGTAAATTGATCTATTATAGAATTATAATAAATTTCAATTTATTATATTGGAGGTTAAAATTTCTTTTGAAGCAAATCAAACTCAAGGTAAGCATTTTATGTTACAATCACATTGTTATGATTTGGTTTCCAATGATAAAATTTCAGGATATACCACTTAATAATCCCATTAATTTTCTTATAATATTTTTATTTATATATATTATATATTTCACTTTCATTTTCCTCGCTTTAATAACTCAATATACTAAAAGATTTTTTTGAGGAAAATCGACTTTATTTCTCTCTTTGATCGAAAATACTTTTTCTTACATGTCCATGTTTAATAAAAATGTATTAAAGAATGTTTTTAATATAATAATATTATTTATTAAATTAATTTTTATCCATGATTCAATTTTTATGAAATGGTTTAAAATAATCTTTTTTTCATTTTCAAAACAAGGTACTTTTGACTTTTTTATCAAAAATGTGAAAGGAGTCTTTGTTTTAACATACACAACATGAATGGAATTTCACACCATTATAAATTCTCAATGCTTTGAATATTCCATAACATGATTCCAAGGTTATTTTAAAATAAAAAAATATTTAATATTTGTGAAATTTTTAGATTTTAAATAGGTGATTTCGAAATAGAAAGATTATTTTCCTCAAGAAATGTTCTAGAGATATTTTAAAGACATTTTTCATCTATAATAACATCCTTTGATGTTACTTATGATTTATTGTATAAATTATCCAATGATACCACCAAATTTCATTATTTTTATATATTATTATTATGATGACTTAAGTATGATTCTATTAAACTAGTTTCTATCATATGGGTTAATTACGTTATAATGAAACATTTATGAAACTCATTTCTTTTCTACGAGTTATGCTATGATAAAATGATGAAATGTTTATGAAACCCATTTATATTCCACATGTTATACTATGATATATTTTTTATGATCTTGTGTTGCACATATATATGATTTTCATTATATAATAGGTGGTTCTAAAATTATATAACCCTCTATTGCATTGGGTAAAGATAGATATCTCATGAGATAATAAAGACTATAATGGGGAGTGAACCTTGACTAAGGATAAAATGGATTAGTAAATGAACCCAAACCACTATGATAGTCTTGACAGTGAGCCTTTAATAATTAGGAAATTATTTTCAATGCTTACGTGTATACAAAAAACTTATGTCTTGTGTTAATTTTATGCTCTCATGGCTCATGTTATTTAATTAATTTATGATCCATATCTTATTAACTACTAATATTTATTCCATGACACAATATTATGATCTATTATATTATAGGAATGGTTATAAAATATTAATATCATGCTCTTATACCCTTATGCTCGTGTTATTCTTAAGTGATCATTCATATCTTCCTTATTTACCCTTATGAAGTATCAGAACTCAGCCTTTATTATGATTCATTTCCCTATGTTAGGAATAAAGATTATAATTAGGGTGTGTATAAAAGGAGTTCTATGTGGTAAGATCTTTGTGGGATATTTTTATGAACATTCATGAAATAATAAGAATGTGTATCTAGTCTCCAAAGACACTAAACCTTTACAGTCCTTAGGTATGTATTTGTAAAATGTAATAAATATTAATCTATTAAGATATAATAGATATGTATGAAAAATATGGGTCACTATAGTTGTTATCAGAGGATATTTTCATTCAATATTTGGAGATTAGGATTAGAAAAATTTGGTAAAAACACTAAGGATAAATCTAATCATAATATAACATCCTAAAGTTTTGGTAAGGAAGAGATTATGTGGTTTTCCAAGTAATATATTCCTTTCTGGATACTATAAGTGTACGTGGTTTGGTAATAGATACATATAGGGTTAATAACCAGAAAATAGTTGGGAAAGTATATATTGACCATCATTCGAGTGCACAGTGAGTGTGCCCTTACTATGCACTTAGTTTGACACTCCTGGGGGGGTATGATTATGTGGACTCACATTTTCTTTATAAACCATTATAAAGTATTTGAATTGATGTTAATCAATAATTACCTTGGTTAAATATATGGTTTTATATATTAGAAAGAATTTTTCAGAATTTAGAGATTCTATAAATGATTTTTCATGATCAATCTCTATGATTATTATTTCTCACGCTATGATTTTGGTTTTGGTCAATAGATGGAACTAAGATAAACCATTTTAACATTGAATGTGACAGACAATGTAATGATTGTACTTATGAGAAACCAAGTGAAATAGGAGTTGTAATGAAAAACTTTATGATTGTGCCTAACAATATATCTCATCAAATAATTAAAAATCTCAACTTGGGTGAGTTTCCTAAGACACTTAATAAGATAAAAATTGGGTTTCATGAAGATCGTAGAGGGAAGAAGATCCAAATTCTTATATATTGAGTATGTGGTAAAAACGTGGGGAAATATCTTATAGGAATGTGAAGATGTTTTTTATATGGAAGGGAAGGTCATATAAAAAGTAATATCCAAAGAAAAATGAAAAGTTTGGTTAATGAAATGGATGAGAATAGTGGTTTCCCTAAGGTATCATCAACAGTTGGATGTTTTAAATGTGTAAAGTATGAGCATTATGAAAATTTATATCCTTGGAGAAAAGATTGTGAAGTGGATTTCCAAGGTTGTATGAGTAAAATTTTTACTAATGATGATGAAGATACTATGAATGACATATGAATGGAATGAGGTATTAAGGAATAAGATGACAATGCATGTTTAATGGTTTAATAAGGGAGTTGAATGATTGAAGTGATTATGTATTGTAATATGAGAACTATGTTGTGGAAGTATTATTTATCAATGGTATTCTGGTTATAAGAATCATGAAACAAATAAGGATTGTTTTATAGAAGTGTTTCATTAAGGATTTGCAGACATGCATTGAATAGTACCAATAACCAAGAAAAGTAATTTAATGGTAAGGTTATATTTTAAGTAAAACGCATGATTAAGGGAAATATAAACCTTAATATGTTCCTAATTTTGTGATAATAATTTTTATTTGAGATAAATATTTTATTGATATTGGTAAAGTAAATGGGATAGTATTTGTGACCATGCAACTAATTAGTGATTTGATGAATAAGTGGTTTATGCTATATTTGATGAAATTTATTCCATTTTTTGAATTTATAAAATATATTTGATAATTTTTTATTTTATTTAATTAATAAATAGAGAGTTAATTTGTGGAATCATGTATAATTTTATAGAGGTTTTATAGTCATTCAAGTTGTTACAATGTTTTAGGAGAATATATGATGGTATTAAAATATTTGGTATATGAAATTAAGTGATAATTTATGTTTCTTGGGGGATTTATGTTAAGTTTATTTTATAGATTTATTGATGTTACTTCTAAATTTTTGGATTTTAAATTTTCTGAGACATATTTTGAAAGATATTTCAGGCTAGCTACTTATGTAATGGTTTAAGTTGAACTTTGGGAGTCATTTTTAAGTATTTAGATATTAAAGTATGATTTATCCATATTAAATAAACTATTCTAATTATTTTGGTTTTGGTAAAAATCTATATATGGTTGAAATGAATTTTAATTATTTTTTGGATATTATGATATTTTAAAAGTTAATTTTAGTGCTTTGGGCATGAAAAATTCAACTTGAATATTCATTTCTTAGAATAATAGATGAAGTGGAAATTCATCAAATCAAAACCAAGGGATAAAATTGTAATAAATCAAGTAAAAAAACTTTTTTATGTTTTATATATTTATAGTAAAATAATCCCTCAAATTTAGTAAAAGGATCTCGAATAAAAAATTTATCCTTTTACCTTCATTTATGATAAATTGATAGATTTTTCACCCCTCACTGATTTATGGTTTTTTAGTCATCAAATTTCTCATGAACATATTCTAAATAACTCTATATTAGTCTTTGGACATTAGTTTTCTCCAACATATATATAATTTAACTTCCCACCAATGTTATCCTTATCTAGGAACCCGAGTATTTGTTATTCCAGATAACCTTTATGTTTCTAACTTTCCCTATTCAAAGAAGGTTTAATTATCCCTCTATAGAATTTCAGCTACAAATAAAGGTATTTTCAAAAATAAAACCATTGATATCCAAGATAAAATTGTGAGGGTTCAGTTTATTTTAGGTGGGGAATGTAACACCCCAATTTTTTTAAAATAATAATAATCTCTATATCTTTCTTAGCAAGAAATAATTAGTTTTAAGCTAGTTGTTATATATTAAAAAAATATTATTATAACCTAACCGTTGAATTAGAAGTTATGAATATTATTGAAATAATTATGCAATAAATTTATAATGATTTTAATCAACACAAAAGAATTTATTTATGCTTGTAAAATAAGCACCTAATTTTGAGTAAAGACATTTTATACTTTAAAAATGTATTTTATTTAAAAATGAGTTTTATTGAATTTTCAGTATAAAAAATATAATTAATTTATAAAAATTTTAAAAAAAATATTTTATAAAAATTACCACATTTTTTAAATCATAATCTAAAAATTACCTTCAGGTGAAATTTTAGGATTTTTCAAAAATGATTAATTTTTCAGTGAATACTGAAAAATAATGTTTTTTTAAATATTTTCATTTATTTTAATTAAATAAAGTAATTAAAAAGTAAATTGTATTTTTTATTTGGTCTCAAAGTTACTTTGATAAATTTTATTTATAATAATATAATTAATTCCATTTTAATCGTCAATATTCATGATTTTGATATAAGTTAATTTTTATGATTAAAAACGCATTTTTCTGAAAAAACAAATCATTGTGTTTTACGTATTTATATTAAAATTAATTTCTACTACTTCTAGAGATTGAATATTTAAAAATGGATATCATTTTTGGAATCATTGGGTTCAAATTTGGTAAATTGAACCCTTTTATTTTTTGTCACTATGAATAGTAACCACGGTAAATATTTGTCACCTTGGTAAGGGTAAATGGATAAAACATGGTTAAAACAATGAAATAAATTCTAAAATAGACCAAAAATATTTATACTTTTCATTTTATGGTATAAATTATAGAATTTATATCCAAAATTATAATATATGGTATGTTGTACCATTTTCCCTTGATAATGACATTTATATTATTTTAAGTATGGAAAATTCAAAAATGTTACTCTCTTGATTTTAATGTCTATAAAATTTTTACATAAGGATAAAAATATGATAATTTAGGTTATAAATTATTATTTTAAATATGAATTATTTTATTATCACCGTAATTGTAACGCCCTGAACCTAGTTACCTAGAGTCGGTGCATTATTTTAATACATTGGCATGATTATAAGGAATCAAGTCTCGAAAGACCGATCAGTTTAGCTGTCTTGGAAAATAGATTACATACATGAACATTAAATTACACATTAGAAAATGAATCAAAACATAAATGATCCTTTGAGAATGCCATTAATCCCCTAACTTAACCCTGCTTATCAATCATAATACACTTCTTGGAATCCTGGGAAAATAAAACATAAGAAAGGGGTGAGCTCAGATGCTCAGTAAGGATAACAATATCGCATAAACTTTCACAAATAAGCATAAACATTTAAGGAAATGTGTAAAACTAAAACAAAATACTTTTAAACTTAAAATTTAGCATAATATGGCAAAGATAAATCAAATTATTCCATTTACTTATTCACATTGATATTCTACTAGTCGAATAATCACATGCAATATCCATAGCCAATTTCATAATGATGTAATGCATAATTCCATACTTAATAACCTCATAGTCAAGGCCTTGTGCCAAGACTAAAAATAAGATTTTTTCAATGCCTTGTGCCAAGACACTAGTTTGTCTCATGAGACCTACCGATGCATCGAGGAGCTATAGTGGGCTCCACCCGTCACTTACTAAGTCCAATTCATTCTTCATATGAAAAGGTTTAAACATAACATAAACATTCTTATTAAAACTAGAATACGAAATGTCAATACTTTATCCGTAAACCATGAATGGTATAAAAATAAAACATCCATAGTCAAACATATCACAAAATCTTAAATACAATATGGAAGATTTGTATCATAATAAATCAACCTCGATCAAGAATAATATCTCGTAAAGGATGTTGACAAAGTTGAAAATGATAAGTAAAAATCATTGAGAGAAATATCCCTTTTTCATGAAATCATTTAAAAGTCACATAATTTATAAAGAAAGTCATTTAAAAGATATTTTTGAATCAAAGTGTCTCATACCACTTTGAAACTTTTGAAAGGAATTAACATTTAAAAACATTCAGGTCCATATAAATAAATCCTTAAAATCATTTTGAAAACATCGATATTAATGAGAAAGGTTTAGAAGAATAAATCATTAAAACATTTAATATGATGTTTTAGTAAAAAAAGTCCCTTAAAAATAATACCTTTGAAAAATATTTTATGAAACATGGACATGGATAATAAATATGTCCCAGTAGATACTTATGTAAAAACAACCTCGGATAATAAAGAGATTGTGGAATTAACCCTTACCTTGCCCTTTCCTTTGGTCAAGGGTACGTTTAACTTCCTATATAATGACCATAATATGTTAGTAAATTATAAAAGAACCATATTAATATTTATTATATCATACATGAATCATTTATGACTTTATACTACCCATTTATTAATTATTTCCATGTTAAATTAACATTTCGGGTAATAATCGCTTTCTTTATCGTACGTGTTTTAACTTGTTATTCTTGATCGTATCATTTAGATCATGATTTAAATACTTCCAGAATATAACACATGATTTATATATCATATATATTTAGAATATAAGTATGTATAGTAGATAGATATATGAAATTTAAAACATCATTTATGGAGATGGTAGGTCGTACGTACGCATAAACGTTGTTTCTGTTTTCATATCGTATTGAATGGAAGTAAGTAAATAAGATATATGTAATTAAATACATACATAAAGATATATATATATATTCAGTAGCATTATTATTTCATATATTACATACTTATTAACAATATATATTTCTATAATCATCGCTGAATGGTGAATGTGGAAATGAATCTCATCGCGTCGTGGAGACGATAATCCGTACGTACACACGAGCGACGATGTCATTTCCTTAATGATTAAAAGGTGTGGAATTGGATGGTATATTAATTTTACAGAGACATTATCATGTTATTTTCATTATTTTTATAAATATTACTCATCATTATATCCATCCAAATAACATACTGTTGAATAACAAATTACCCCACGGCGTGGAGATGGTAAGCCATACGTACGCACGCATGGTGACATTATCATTAATAGGATGGATAGAATAATGAATATGGTTGTACCATATTTATAATAACATCATAGTATTTAGAAGGTACTGGAGTTATTATTTTGGTATGGAAATAACAAATAAATAGAAAGTGGAAGAAGAAAAGAACTTGAAAGAGGGTGGTGACATTATTACCTCTTCTTCAAGTGTTTCCTTTTGAGTTTATCAAAAGGGATCCTTAGGTTGGATTTCTGATAAAATTATGGAATATAGGTTGATTTTAGGGAGTTTGGAAGGATATTTGGGTAGGTTTTTTCTGAGCCAAATGGATTTGGAGGTGTGATTTTGAGATAAGGGGAAGTACCCTTTTATAAGAGAGGTGAGGGTCACTTTAGGAAACATTTGAAATATTATTTTATAATAAATTCATTTTCGGTTTATAATGGCTCCAAGATGATTTATTTCTAGTATAAGGTGGGTATGGGTCTAAAACCACTCATAAAATTGGTTTTAGATGGGTTTAGGTTACCATATTAACCTTATCTTTTAAATTTAACTCTTAGTTAAATAGTTTAACTTTTACCGTGTCTTCTTGTATTCTTACACTATATGGTTAATAAACTTACTCAAAACTTCCAAGAAAACCTCAAGGGTTTCATTAATGACATATAAAATATTATTTAATACATTTTTATGAACCTTATATTTTTAGTAATATTATATAATTTAATAATATAATATTTTTTTAAAAACTCATTTATGTCAATTTTGACACTCTTTAGTATTTGGTTTTTGTGAAAGTCATCACAACTTGATTACTTAAAAAAAGATACATTGAGTCAATACTAAAATGTAATATTCACATATAAAATTATTTTATGTCATAAAAACTTTTAAATTATATTTATTTTTAATATTTATAATACCATTTATTTGATTATTTCATTAATAAGGTAATTATTGCATCATCATTGTGTCATAAATTAATTTAATTATTTAATATCTAAAAATTAAAAATAAAATTCCATGATGTAGGAAATAATTTTATCTTTTTAATTAATTTTTATAGTCGAATTTATCTTATGTATAACCGTATATTAAAAATGGTTTAGTTATTAAACTTTAAATTTAACACTTTTAACTCTTCTTTAAATAAAATAATAATAAATGTCCTAATCTAATACAAGTGGACCAAAGAGGATCATATTTTATTCATAAGTTTTTTTTTGGTCTAACTTCACTTATCCAATAGAATTAAGACATGTGTTAGGGTAATTATAATATGATTTTTACCCTTAATTACGCTATTTACTTTTAACTGTGGTAAATAAAAGTCAAAAGTTACTTTTCACCAAAAAAATATTTTCATCTTATTAAACCAAATTTTACTTACTGATGTTAACCATGTCTCTCGGATTTTTGAAATTCAACTCACAAAAGCGGTAAAATTAAGTTTTATGTAAATTTGTAAATTCTCTTATAAGGTGGGTAAAAGATGGTAAAAAGTTAAATGAAATTATATACATCTAATTTTATTATAAAATAACTCCAATTAATTACATTGAACTTATATAGGTACTATATATCTATTTTTACTTAAAATAAATAATTATTTAAATAAAAACTCGATTTTAAACAATAACACGGTGTTTTTCACTATTCATCAAAAATTGGATGTTTTCAAAAAAATACCAAAAATCACCTTATGATAATTTTGGTATTCTGAAATCAAGAATTAATTCTATTTTACCAAATTTAAAACATATAATTTTCATTAATTAATTTAAAATTAATTCCTTTTGTCAAAACCAAAAAAGCGGGTTTTTTAAACGTAAAAACTATCAAAATATTGACATGTGTTTATGTAAAATTTAAATGTGAATTTACATATAATGACCTAAATTGTATTAAATGATAAAAATATAATCTAATTATACTTCAAAACCATTCAAATGTATAATTTAACACTATAAAATATTTTGATTAAAAAAGTAGTTTTCAATTAAAATTTTGCATCTTTCATTATTCAAAAAAATATGAAAGTTATCATAAAAACACCAAAAAAAATTCCAAACAAAATTTTTATGTCCCACTTCAAAATAAGAATTTTATTTTTTCAAATTTAATATAAAATTTTCAGATATTTCATTTAAAAAAATCACCATTTGTAGGCAGTAAAATTGCATTTTTTAAAAATATTTCCTTTATATGAAAAATTGATTTTTTTTCTTATATTATGTCTAATAAACACATAATATGAGTGTTAAAATTATATAAGATTCAAAATATAGTTAATACTATTCATAACTGCTTTTTGAACGGCTAGTTTGGTAAGTTATGGTGCGCTCGAACTCGGTGTTGCGTGTAGCACAAGCTATTGAATTACTTTAATGAGATAACATACTATAAAATCTTGGGGTGTTACATTCTCTACTACTTCAATAAATTTCTCACTCACAGTTTGAAATTGTTCTTCGAAAATAAAAGTTTTAAAATAGAAAAATACCTTTGTGGAAAACCAACATCAGAAATTGGGTTAGTAAAATTTAGTCTTAATAAGAGGGAAAGGGAAATGAAAAAGTCACCATAAAATTAAGATCTCGATTAGGAGAACATTAGTGGAAATTAGAGACACATAATTGGATGGAAAACGTAAATATTTAAAGGGAGTGACTGAGGTCATCAATCACAAACAAGTGTAAAATTGAGGGCCTCAAATCCATCAATATAAGATGATATAATATATCATCGATTCAACGAAACATAAGGTATTAGGATAACAAATTTTTGGTTTTAAGATCCCTTACCTGAAGTTTAAGAATTAATTTATTCATATAATAAAAGAAAAAAATATACTTGACAAGTAGAGTTTCATCCTTCAACTAATTCCTACCACAAACTCATATTTCACTCCAAAAGATAACATAATTCAAAAATATTCTATTTATCCTAATCGTATAGGTTTCCAAAAAATGAATTTATAATTCATTTTTCAGACTATTAAAAAAACTACATTATAAAAACCAAGACATCACGTATGTCAGTGGTAGGTGATCCACCCTTGTCACTCTTCGGTTGCGGGTTCAAGTCTTGCGACCTTGTCGAACATGACGGGTTGTCGCCCAACCTCTGGGTTTTCCTTTTTATGAAAATCCAAAAATAATATCAAGAAATGATTTAACCTTAACAATAGTATCTAATGTCAAACTTAATCTATTGCAACCTTTAGACTTATCCAAAAAACTTCTTTCCAAACTCACAGTCCAAAATTTATAAGGTAAACAAAATGAATATCCTTGTTGCCACTTAATAACATGTGAATACCTTCATCGTGTATTCTTTTAAAACATGGTAAGACCCTCAATTATCATATAGTCGTATTGATTACATTCATGCTCCCTTATTCCTTATAGAATATTGGATATACTCCTTATATCCAAAAAAAAATTTAAACTCCAAAAATGATGGAATATACAAATCATTAATCAGTTTCAGGGTAGTCAAGAATATCCAATATAATTTATCCAAATCTATCATATCTTTTTCCAAAATCACTACCTTAGTATCAGAATCATATTAAAGTTTATCTTTCCTTCAACTATTTATTTTCCAAAAATTTTAACTTGATATTGAGTCACTTTTCTTAGAACCATATAATCTCAAATCTTTAATGAAATAGTACTGCAGTAAAATCCTTATATACTCTATAATTCTTATAACATGTATATCATTAATAAAATACTCAAATGACACAATACTTTAATAAAAACATAAGAACTCTAATCATTCCTCTTTATATTAGGTAGTATCATAACTTTATTATTATCTAAGAGAAGCATTTGGGGTATACTCTGATGATTTGGACATTGATTCGCATAGTGTCCCAACTCCTTGCAGATGAAGCATTGTACATTTGAAACCTTTTTCTTACCCCTGAAATCATGTACTTGGTGTTATTTTTCTCCACACTTATAACAAACTCTCATTCCCTTCAAAAATTTACCAAGGTGATTCTTTCCACATTTATCACATATGGAAAAATCATTTTTCCCCTCTTCCCTTTATCCATCTCTCTCTACCATCCTTTGTTTCTCTTGCTTCCCTTCAAAGCTGTAAGACTCAAACAATTCTTTACTTAACTTATTAACACATGATATTATTTCTTCATATGACGAGAATACGTGGGAGACTATTTCCCTTCTAATTATTGGATTAATACCATGAAAGATATGATCCTTCTTACTCTTTGGATCATGTGTATTGCTAGAGTTCTCATTCCTTCTACTGGGAACCATTTCTAAATAATGTAATGCACTAGGTTAGTTTATGAATCTCAATGCATAATTCCAAACTTGTAAAATACCTAACATAAATTGAAAAGTTTATGCATATAATCCATAATCCTAAAAATGTTTTCATTGAGGAAGTATTTACTCTTAAATCCTTCATAATGGTTTGTAATGAAAATGTGAATTATCCTAAGCATATCCCCCAGGACTATCGTAACCAAGAGTACAGCAAGGCCCGTTGTTGTGTACCAGGATACCCCGTGTCAAGCCCGAAACTCCTTGTTAGAGTTTTCACTCCTAGGCACATTTGTTCTAGATCCCCCTCTACATACTCGTATCTAGACAGGGATGTATTTCTAGGAAAATACACAAAATATCTACATTACCAAAATTCTATGAAGTTCTTCTATAATAATACTCAAAGTATATCTTAGGGTAATGTTCTCTAATCAGAGTTTATCTAAATATATTTCCAAGGTTGTTTCTAAACTTCCTTTGATACCAGCTGTAACGCCTCGACCCTAGTTACCCAGAGTCAGTGCATTATATTAATACATTATCAAGATTACAAGGAATCAAGTCCTGAAAGACCGATCAGTTTAGCAGTATTGGAAAATAGAATACATACATGAATGTTACATTAGACATTAGAAAATAAAACACAACATAAATTATCCTTTTAGGATATCATTATTCCCGTAGATTAACCCTAATTATAAATCATAATACACTTCTTGGAATCCTGGGAAAATAAACCATAAGAAAGGGGTGAGCTCAAACGCTCAGTAAGGATAACAATATAGCAGAAACTTTCACAAATAAGCATAAAAATTTTAAGCAATGTATAAAACTAAAACAAAACGCCTTTTAAACTTAAACTTAAGAATAATATGGAAAAGATAAATCACATAATTTCATTTACATATTCACATGGATATTCTACTAGTCGAATAATCACATGCAATATCCATAGCCAATTTCATAATGATGGAATGCATAATGCTAGACTTCATAACCTTATAGTTAAGGCCTTATGCCAAGACTAAAAATAAGATTTTATCAAGGCCTTGTGCCAGAACACTATTTTGTCTCATGAGACCTACCGATTCATCGAGGAGATATAGTGGGCTCTACCCATCACTTACTAAGTCCACTGCATTCCTAATATTAAAATTTTTAAACATAATATAAACATTCGTATTAAAAATAGCATACTAAATGTCAATAATTTATTCATAAACTATGAATGGTATAAAAATAACACATCCACAGTCAAACATATCACAAAACCTTCAATACAATATGGAATATTTGTATCATAATAAATCAACCTCGATCAATAATAATATCCGGTAAATGTTGTTGACATAGTTGAAAATGATAAGTAAAAATCTTTGAGAGAAATATCCCTTTTCCATGAAATCATTTAAAAGTAACATAATTTATTAAGGAAGTAATTTAAAAGATAGTTTTGAATCAAAGTGTCACTTAACACTCTGAAACTTTTAAAAGGAATTAAAATTTTAAAACATTCATTTCCTTATAAATAAATCCTTAAAATCATTTTGAAAACATGGACATTAATGAGAAAGGTTTAAAAGAATAAATCTTTAAAAAATTTAAAATGATGTTTTAGTAAAAAAGGTACATTAAAAAGAATCCCTTTGAAAACTCTTTTATGAAACATGTACATGAATAATAAATATTTTCCAGTAGATACTTACGTAAAAACAACCTCAGATAACAAAGATATTGTGGAATTAACCCTTACCTTGCACTTTACTTTGGTCAAGGGTATGTTTAACCTATTGTATAATGACCATATTATGTTATTAAATTATACCAGAACCATATTCATATTTATTATATCATGCATTAATCATTTATTACTTTATACTACCCATTTAATAATGATTTCCAAGTTAAATTAACATTTTGGGTAATAATCTCTTTCTTTATCGTACGTGTTTTAACTTGTTATTCTTGATCATATCATTTAGATCATGATTTACATACTTCCAGAATATAACAAATGATTTATATATAATATATATTTAGAATATAAATATGTATAGTATATAGATATATGAAATGGAAAACACCGTTTATAGAGACAGTAGGCCATACGTACGCATAAACGTTGCTTCCGTTTTCATATCGTATTGAATGGAAGTAAGTGAATAAGATATATGTAAGTACATATATATATATATATATATATATATATTCATTAGAATTATTATGTCATATATTACAAACTTATTAATAATATATATTCTTATAATCATTGTTGAATGGTGAATGTAGAAATGAATCGTATTGCGTCGTGGACATGGTAAGTCGTACGTACACACGAGCGATGATGTCATTTCCTTGATGATTAAAAGGTGTGGAATTCGATGGTATATTATTTTTATAGAGACATTATCATGTCATTTTCATTGTTTATATACATATTATTCATCATTATATCCATCCAAATAACATATTGTTGAATAACAAATTACACCACGGCGTGGAGATGGTAAATTGTACGTACGCACTCATGGTGACATTATCATTCATAGGATGGATAGAATAGTGAATATGGTTGTACCATATTTATAATAACATAAAATTATATAGAAGGTATTGTATTTATTATTTTGGTATGTAAATAACAAATAAAGAGAAAGTGTAAGAAGAAAAGAACTTGAAAGAGGGTGGTGAAATTATTACCTCTTCTTCGGGTGTTTCCTTTTGAGTTGATCAACAGGGCTCCTTAGGTTATCTCTATGATAAAATAAGGACTCTAGGATGATGTGAGGGAAGTTTGGATGATATTTTGGTAGATTTCGGCCGATCCAAATGGATTTGAAGGTGTGATTTTGATAGAAGGGTAAGTACCCTTTTATAAGAGAGGTGAGGGTCACTTTAAGAAAAGCTTGAAATATTATTTTATAATAAAATAATTTTCAGTTTATAATGGATCAAAAATGATTTATTTCTATGATAAGGTGGGTATGGGCCTAAAAACACTCAGCCAATATGTTTTAGACAGTTTTAGATTACCATATTAACCTTATCTTTTAGATTTAACTCTTAGTTAAATAGTTTAACTTTTACTGTGTCTTCTTGTATTCTTACACTATATGGTTAATAAACTTACTCTAAACTTCCAAGAGAATCTCAAGTGGTTAATTAATGAAATATATAATATTATTTAATCCATTTTTCAAAACTTTAGATTTTTAAGAATATTATATAATTTAATAATATAATATTTGTTTTAAAAACTCATTTATGTCAATTTTGACACTATTTAGTATTTGGTTTTTTTGAAAATCATAAAAACTTCATTACTTAGAAAAAGATACATTTAATCAACAAAAACATGTCATATTCACCTATAAAATTCTTGTATGTCATAAAAACTTTTAAATTATATTTATTTTAATATTTACAGTACCATTTATTTGATTCCTTCTTTAAAAAGTTGATTACTGCATCATCATTGTATCATAAATTAATTTATCTATTTAATGTCTAAAAATTATAAATAAAATAAAATTATGTAGGAAATCATTTTATATTTTTAATTGATAATTATAGTTGAATTTATCTTATGTATTACCCAATATTAAAAATGGTTTAGTTATTAAACTTTAAATTTAACACTTTTAACTCTTCTTTAAATAAAATAATATTAAATGTCCTAATCTAATCCAAGTGGACAAAAGAGGATAATATTTTATTATTAAGGTTGTTTTTGGTCTAATTTAACTTATCCAATAGAATTAGGACATGTGTTAGGGTAATTATAATATCATTTTTACCCTTAATTACCCTATTTACTTTTAATCGTGGTAAATAAAAGTCAAAAGTTACTATTCACCAAAAATTATTTTCATCTTATTGAACCACGTTTTACTTAATTATGTTAATAATGTCTCTCATATTTTTTAAATTCAACTCAAAGAAGTGGTAAAATTAAATTTTATGCAAATTTGTAAACGCTCCTATAAGGTGGGTAAAAGACGGTAAAAAGTTCATTAAAATTTTATACATCTAATTTTTTTATAAAATGACTCCAATGAATTAAATTTAAATATATAGGTACTATATATCTATTTTGACTTAAAATAAATTTAAATAAAATAAATAATTATTTATATAAAAATTCAGTTTTAAACAATAATGTAGTGTTTTTCACTATTCATCAAAAATTGGATGTTTTTAGAAAAATACAAAAAAAACCACCTTAAGATAATTTTGATATTCTGAATTCAAAAATGAATTCTATTTTAACAAATTATAAACATAGAAGTTGCATTAATTAATTTAAAATTAATTCCCATTGTCAAAACCAAAAAATTGGGTTTTTTAAAAGTAAAAACTATCAAAAGATTGACATGTGTTTATGTCAAATTTAAATGTAAAATTATATATAATGACCTAAATAGTATTAAATAATAAAATTATAATCTAATTATACTTCAAAACTATTCAAATTTATAATTTAATACTATAAATTATTTTTATTAAAAAAATTATTTTCAATAAAAATTTAGCATCTTTCACTATTCATTAAAATATGAAAGTTATCAGAAAAACACAAAAAAAAATTATCCAAACTAAATTTTTATGTCCCAAATATAAATAAGAAGTTTATTTTGTCAAATTTAATATAAAACTGTTAGATATTTCATTTAAAAAATTATGATTAGTAGGCAGTAAAATTGCATCTTTGAAAAATACTTCCTTTATCTGAAAATTTGAATTTTTTTCTTATATTATGTCTAAGAAACACATAATATGGGTGTTAAAATTATATAATATTCAAAATTCAGTTAATACTATTCAAAACCGCTCTTTTAACGGCTAGTTTGGTAAGTTGTGGTGTGCTCGAACTCGGTGTTGCATGTAGCGCAAGCTATTGAATTACTTTAATGAGATAACGTACTATGAAATATTGGGGTGTTATAGTAATTTATTTTTTGTTTTTAGTGATGAAATATTTACCTTAAATGATTACACAACACCAACATAGTGCTTGAGCAAGCAGTATAAAAATGAGGTAAATGATTTTAAATACTATAAACGTAATATTGTTTAGGTGAATTATGGTTCCCTTATAATTTTATAGATTAATAAAATATATTTTATATGTTTTTAAGGTTTATATTTTAATTACATTACTATCTTGATGTATTTAAAGTCAAATTACATGAATATTGTAAAAAATGACATTAATGATAACTTATGAAAAATAATATTTTATTAAATTATATAAAAAAATAAAAAATTTAAAATAGAAAAAATAGTATTATAAATTGTCTAAAATTTCAACCCTTTTAGATTTGTGATCCAATTTTTTACTTATAATAAAAAATTTAACCCTTTAATATTAAAAAAGTTTTTTCCAAAGTTAAGGTTAAAAATGGTTAATGAATGGGTTAATAAAAATATAAGGATCAAAATGATATAAAAACCTATATAGATTTTATTGGATGATTATATTAGAACCATTTCATAATTATATTATAATTCATTACATATTTAACTACTTTTACATTAATGTGTCTTTACTATACTTTAATATTTTAAAAAATTATTAGAGTGCCCCTCCCCTCACTTATAAAATGACACCACTTCTCTCTTTTCATTACTCATCCATGAGCCATATATCTTTACAAAAACCTATATAATTATATTATAAACTTACCTATTCATTAATTATAGGTTATTATATTCTTAAAATACCATTCAAAGGGTCCTTAATAAAGGATCTAAAGGAGGACAACCAAGGGAGAGGTAATCATCCTACCCAACTTCTTTCAATTTAGTTATTCTTATAACTCCCCTAAATTTGTGATATAAATATTAAAATAATAACTTAATTATCCTAAATATAATTAAATTTTATTATTATTATGTAACCAACATTATTCTCCCTCATTTCCATCAAATGGGAAGTGAAAGTATCACTTATGTGTACGTGTGGACTGTCGCCTCCACGTAGCGATACAATTCATTTCCCATCAACATATTTCATGGATGGTTATTACGATGGGTTCAATGTATATATATAATATTTATTAAATAATTATTATTCCAAAAATATGGACTATTTTTTAACTTTCTTTCATTCCATCCATTGAAAAGTGAAAACAATGTTCATGCGTCAGTACACCTTGTCATCTCCCGAGACGGTGTAATTCATTTTTCAACCTCTACCTTTTATGGATAACTATAAATATATATATATAATGAATATATATTATATTTATATCATGATTAAAAAAATTATTTTATCTAACCATGGTAGAAGTACAAGGTCTGAAACTGCTGAACCAAAATTCTCATGAAAAATGAAACTATTAACACCCAGAAACGCTGATTTTATTAAGGAGTTATTAATAAATAGGTGTCTAAATGTTATAAGTGGATAATATATGATATTATAAGTTTCTAAATAAATATTTGATAGAATTATGATAAATTTAAATTTATTATACAAGATTTTAAAATTTCTTTTGAAGCAATTCAAACTCAAGGTAAGGGTTTTATATCACAATCTCATTGTTTATAGAGATTGTTTATGATTAAGGTTTTGATGGTGAAATTTCATGATCTAACTCTCAATAACAACATTAATTTTATTATAATATAGTTGTTTATTGAGATTAATTTTTTTCCTTTCATTTTACCCTCTTTAAGAACTCAATAGATTGAAAGAGTGTTTTTAAGGAAAACCTACTTTATTTCTATCTTCGGTTGAAAATCCTTTTTCTTTCATGTATATGTTTTCTAAAAAATCATTAAATAACATTTTTAATTTTATCCTATTATTTTTAAAAGTAATTTTTATTCATGATTAATTTTTAAAAAAATTGTTTAAAAGTAATCTTCTTGCCATTTTCCAAATCAGGTACTTTTGACATTTTATAGAGATTGTGAAAGGAACCATTTTTTTAATATACATGGAATGAATGAAATTTTCCACCATCATGACCACTAAATGCTTTGAAACTTTATTTAAAATATTACAAGGTCATTTTCAAAGAAAATTTTTTCCTTAATATTTTATAATTTTTTATATTTTAAATAAGTGATTTCAAAGTGGAAAGGGTATTTTCCTCAAGAAATGATCCAGTGATCTTTTAATAGAATTTTTCACCTATGATAATATCCTTTGATGTTACTTATTATTTAATAGGTATATGATATAACGATACCACCCATTATCATTATTTTGATGGATTATGGTTATTATTATTTAAGTATTATTCTATGAAACTTTTTTTCCCATAAGTCAATTGTGTTATGATGAAACCTTTGTGAAAATCGTTTATTTTCTATAGGTTGTGATATTATGAAACTATAAAATATATATGAAAATAATTTCTTTTACATAGGGTATGATATAATTAATGTTTTATGATATTTAGGCACACATATGTTTTATTTCCATTATGTGATGGGTAGTCACTGAATTATATAGCCCTCTAATGAATTAGGTAAAGATAGATAATAAGGATTGGAATGGGGAGTGAACTATTTTAACTAAGGGACTCTATCCACTATGATTATATTAGGAGTGAACCTTCACTAAGAATACTATGGATTTGGGGGTGAAACCAATCCACTATAATTGTCTTGGTGGTGATCCTTGACTACTAAGGAAATTATTTTCTATACTTATGTTTATGACACAAACTTATGTATTATGCCAATGTTATTCTATCATGGCTCATTTTATTTGATTCCTTTATGATTCATGTCCTATTAACTACAAAGATTTATTCCATGAATCAAGATTATGATATATGAGATACAGGGTATAGTTTTCAAATGTTAATATCATGTTATTATACCCTTATACTCATGTTATGTTTAAGTGATCATTGATATCTCCCTTGTTTACCCTTACTAAGAATATGAGCCCACCTTTTATTATGTTTCCTTTCCCCAGGTTATGAAGAAAGGTTTTAAGTAGGGTATGTTTAAGGAGAGTACTATGTTGGAAGATATTTGTGGGATATTTTGAATATATTTCATTAAATAAGAAGATTGTGTATCTAGTCTCCAAAGTCACTAAACCTTTACAGTCCTTGAGTTTGTATTTTTAAAATGTAATGAATATTTATCTATAAAGATGTAATATCTAGGTTTGAAAAGTATGGGTCACAATAATAGTATTGGTGCCCACCTATTACTTATTTAAGTATAATGAATTAACCATATAGATGATATAAATTTAAATACAATGCAGAATTAACTTGCCTTAGGATTCAATAAATATCTATATTGAGATACAAACATATGAAATTTCAATACATTTCTAATCAATAAATAATATTTCCAGAGAAATAATTTTGATGGTTAAACAATACATCATAAACTTATCTAAGTGATCAATAAAAATCCATATCAAAATAATAAATATAAAAAATTTCAATATTTCCCAAATCAATCAATGTATACCATCTGGGTGAACACCCTTAAATCATAGGGAATACACAAAGAGTGTTCAAATAGGAAAGGCATTGGAAGAAAAACATTTCCTATAACATAGGATGATTTGGAAAAGAAAAGGTAGTGATGGATTTACATGAGTTTAATACCCTAAAATAAATTAGTATTATAGGACTTAAAATTTAATATATCACAAATATATACACCATAAAATGGAAAAAAGTGGTGAATATTAATCATATCTCAATGAAGAAAAATTGAGATACAAAAATCCTTATATAAATAGTAATTCAAGAATCAAAATAATATGATAGGGATTAAATGAAATTAAAATATAATAAAATTAAATATATTCATTATACTTTAACACAATAGTATATTAAATAAACCTTATAAAAAATATGGTGCACAATATTAAACATGTCTCATGGAATTAAAAATAGAGACAAATAACACTTACGGTTGTAGAAACTTTCAAATAAAAATCGTTTGAATGATAATATTTTAAATTAATCATTAAATACCATAAATAATTATAGTTTCATGATAAAAATTATTATAAGGGAATTAGATATTCCAAAAAAAGAAATCATGTTGTATAATAAGAAATATGTCTCAAGGGGT
Organism: Viscum album; assembly: GCA_963277665.1. Taxonomy (NCBI): domain Eukaryota; kingdom Viridiplantae; phylum Streptophyta; class Magnoliopsida; order Santalales; family Viscaceae; genus Viscum; species Viscum album. The sequence goes on along the minus strand of OY728128.1, from coordinate 1,315,957,529 downwards.
GAAAATTTGAGAGAATAAACCCTTACCTTAATTCTTGGATTACACTAAAGCACTTGAATATATTGTACACAAAACATAAATATATTAATATTATATTTAATAAACTTATTCATATATATTAACTTTTATATAATTCATTTATGATCATTTATTATGAATATATTAGTTATTTATAGCTTATTTTCACCATCGAGTGTTAGCAACTTTAATTATTTCATGCATGTTTTATAATGTCTATATCAGTACCCATTATTTGATACCAAATTTATAATTACTAGATAATTTAAGTTAATTTAATATATAACTTATATTTATTTATAAATCTCTTATCTCATTCTATTAGTTTTTTAGTTATGTTGCGTGAAAATGGAATCAGTGTCGACTTATTTCGGTAATTTTAATGATCAAATATGATATTTTAATAATAATTTAAATATTTAATATAAAATTTATATAAGCATATAAAACATGATTTTATTATTAACTTATAATAACATTATTATTTAAGTTTCCATATTCATATATGTTATATTTTTATGTCATTGTTCAAGTAGGTGGTTAGACTGACCCAAACATGAACATAGCATAATCTGATGGGAGAGTATGGTTAAGAAATTGTTTATTTTGACATAATTTCATTATAATAAATTCATAATATTATTATTTATATTGTTTTAAGTATTTTAATAATATTAAAAAAAATTGGATAAATAATTAAAATCGATATGAAAAATGAAAAAAAATCATTATTTTATGGATTTGGTAATCTGCCCAACGCATGGTTCATGTACTTTTATTTTTATAATTGTTGGGAGTGAATAAATAAAAAAATCATAAATTAATTAAAATTAATTATACTATTAATACTTATTTAATTATATTACTATGGTTAGGATAGGTTTTGGAAGGGGAAAATAAGAATAAAAAGATAAGGATTAAGTAATACACACTTTGGGACCCTAAACTTTCTCTTGAAAGTGTCCCTTGAAATGAAGAACTTAGGATGACTAATTGATAATAGAGTCTTATGAAATTTATTTAGGTTTTTATTAGTATAAAAATTTCATATTTTCAATAAGTAAATATAATTAATGAGTGTGGCCTGAATGGGTGGAAGTTTCCCCTTTTATAAGTTAAGATAAGGGGACTTTTGTGAACACCCATTATTCTCCAATAATAGAATGACACCATTAAAGATAAAATGGCTCCAAAATTGAGAAATAATGGATTCGGGGGTGATATTTGGTCAATAAATCCGCAAAAAAATTATTTCCACGCATGTTTTAAACATTTTCAAAGTCATTTGTTCTTATATTCTTACTTTTACCTTTTTTATTTTTACAGGGGTAACTAGTTTTTACCCTAGTAACTTATGTTCTAATAAACATATAAAATAAATAATATTACCGAGTTTGGGTATTATAAACATAAATTTAATCAAAAATTAAACTAATTCAATTTCTAATTATTATAAAGTTAGATTTTAAATTAAAACATTTTATATATTGAAAAACTATTTTTTGTAAAAAATTGGCATTTTAGACATTTTATGTAATTAATATTATTTAGAATTGATTACCAATTGAAATATTATTTCTATATATTTATATTTTTTTATTAATTATATTAGATTCATTTTTTAAAAGTGATTAATTTATTTTATTAAATAATAATTACATGATGTTAACAATTTTGTATAAATAACAGTTTTACCATTATTGCGGTAATTAACTTTAATCCTAGTAATCATAATTTTAAGATTAAAAATTAAATTGATCTTATTAAATAATATTAAAATTTTTATCCCAAATATTAAATCCTTTTTTAGAAAAAAAAATTATATGTGTGATTAATATAATAGAATAAAAAAAATTAGATTAAAATACTACTTAAGTTTCTAAAACATTAAACATGGGTTTTATAAATTTCACATAGTTTTTTAAATTATTTATTTTACTTAATAAATATATATTTTTATATATAAATATTTCAAAAACTTTTAATTCATTCTTATATCATGATAATTTCATAAAAGTGATAGTATTAGAAAAATCGGGTTTTTTATTATTCACCTAAAAATCAATTATTCTAGAAAAATACTGAAAAATCACTATAAGCTAGTATTGTTATTCTAAATCCAAAAATTTAGTTCAATTTATAAAAATTAAAATTAAAAAAATTATAATTTAATATTTAAATAAAAATATAAATATATAATGAAAACTATTTTCATAAAAAAGTAACTTTTTAAAAAATATTAATTATTCTTATTGTAGCATCCCGATCAAGAAGCCACTAAGCAGTGCCCTGATATGGCTAGAAACATGACCTCAAGCATGCCTACCTATATGCTAGATGATTCTAACTAGAAGCAAGGGTACGTGATGGTAATGTTGGTATATTATAACATCATGATCTAAGTAATACACAATAGTAAATAATAAATGGAAATAGATGAAGCAGTAATAAATAATCAGTAGTTCAATAAGAATAATAAATCATCCAATATAACCAGTATTTGGAATACAAAACAATATCATATAAAAAATTATGATCATTCTATGATACTATACAAAAAAGAAGCACACAGGATATAGGGGCACATGCATATACAAAATTCTATACAAAAATATAAAAATACCAAAAGTTTCCACTATAAGAATCATGATCATAGGCTCAGTCCTCTACTCCTATACTCCATACTATAATTAAAAATCAAACTTTAAAATATGGAAACTTCCCTTTGTCTACATCTACAGTCATGAAGTCTGTCTGAGTACCATTGGCAGCCCAAATAGGGTGTAAGATATACTCAGTAGGCCACCACCAATGGTGTCTAGAACTATTCAGTTTGTGCATATAAAATGAGTAGTTTGCTGAAAATAATAGAAGTGAAGCAATAAATAAATAAATAACTTTGTGCTAGGATCCTCAAGGATACTCGACCGACACTACCTGCTTTGGCCTAAGATGTATATGTCAAAACCATAGTCAAATTGTAAAAATATAATATATGTGTAATAACGGGTCATCATAAATCAATCATTAAGAATGGATCTATCCCAAGAATACAATTTGTCTTGGTGGACACGTACCTAGGGTAACAATTATGTTTTATTATTTTTGATATAAATATATCCTTAAAATTTAATAAGAGGCAACCTGGTCCCATCCAAGGTGATCCATAAAAGGAATATCAAGTATCACTCTTGTAGCACTACAGATACCCAACAATGTAAGAGTATATCCAAGGATATTCATAAAAGGAATACCAAGTATCAATCTCGGCATGGTGTAAGCATGACCCTCTAAGACCATCCTATGTATCTCACGTAGGGGACCAAGTGTCACTCATGACATGGTATAACCATCTTTCCACTAATCTCATTCAAGGTGACTCCCCTAAGGAACAGATATCACTTATGGGTAGGTAAGTAATCCACCTGGTGATCCTATCCAAGGTATTCTATAAAGAATAAAATTATCTCTCCTGAATTATTTACAATCCACAATAAATATTAATTATAAATCATTATGATCCCATCCACAGAATCCTTAAATATAGACCCTTTTAACCCATTTGACTTGGAATAAAGGTTTTTTTTAGCAATTAATAACTCATACCATTTTGACAAGGAATTATAACTATAATACTAGTCAAGTTGGCCTATTCATTTTATCTAAGTAATTAAAGTTTTGGAATAAAGAACAAGGGTCTAACTCATGGATAAACTTTTTTTATAAACCATTTTACATTTCAATAAATTAATTACAAGTAAATTAATACACATCAATTAATAGTTATTAATTTTAGTTTCAAGGAAAAGGATCATAAGCCATTAAAAAAGTGTCACACCCATAGGGGTGTCTCATGTCGAGGAGAACGCCCCAGAGTATTGATTCTCAGGTAGTTAGGATCTTATTACATATAAGAATAACCTTTAATTTAATTAATTATACTTTTCAAAGATGACGCTAGGAAGTCTGGTGCATGGCACAATGGTGTATGATAAAATAAATCTATAATTTGAGGTAAATAACTAGACCACCTAACTTAAGCCCGTAGTACTCTCCTTGTCCATTGTTGGCCCTTAAATCGAGCCAGAATGGTAGAAATCGAAAGAATAGATGAAAAACCTAAAAATATGGGCATATGATCTCACAATAAAATAGCATAGAATAAGGTGAGAGAAACTATATAATGAAGGGTGAGGAGTGGATAAATTACCAAGAGTAATCCAATGATATGAACAATGGTTTATTCTGAGCTCAGATAGAGGAGTAAAGGCAAATCCTAGCTTAGGCTTGGGAGAGAGATTCATGTGGGAGAGGGGATGTCCACTGGAGGAGAAAATAAAAGGGTGGGGGTTTATAAAATTTTAATGGAAAAGGTTAATTTACCCTTTGTTATAGGGTCACATGGTTGGTCAAACCATGTGCCAAGAACGCGGTAGCTACTACCCAAGGAACCCCCTCACACGAGTTGGGTATACGGTTTCACTATCCATGTGAAGCCCATGATAAATACCTCTATCACTTATCAAAGAAAAACTACATGTCCATGTGGCCTGGATCGCATGGTTTAGTCAAACTGTGTGGCCCCAAGTTATGCATTAAGTACCCCACATGGTTAGCATTAATTGTTCTCTAACCATGCAGCTCAATTTTCCTCTCCAAAATCTAGAGCTTCAGGCTACTAACAAACCCCAGACTCTCTTGAACCACTGATTATCCTTTTTAGCACATTATTAACAAAAAATGAGAGGTTTTTAATAGTAACATAATTTTCCTTACCTCTTTAAAAATCTAGGACATTATAACCTCCCCTCCTTAAAATGACTCTTCCCTGTGTTTCCCTTCTGAGGATGGTAAACTGTTGTCTAAGAAAAGTTCCAGCCACTGGGAATATATGTTGGCCTCTCACTCCCAATTCTTGTATTGTACACAACTATTCTTCTATAACACCCATACTAGAGGAATTGACCAGCCTCAGAGAGCCTTCATGCTCTGATCAACAATACATATCAGATTCTCCTCAAATGATGCATCCACCTCCATCTCAATATCCTCAGGATCAAACGAATGAGATGGGTCACAATGATGATGATGAAGCTATGATATGTGGAATACATCGTTCATGGCCCATTACCTCTGAGGTAAATCCAACTGATAGGCTACCAGCCTGACTCTCTCCATGATATCAAAAATCCTAACATAATAAGGTGATAGCTTGCCCTGTCTTTGAATTCGTCTATGACCTAATCTAGTCAAAGCTCGTAGAAAGACTGGGTATCCCACCTCAAACTCCAAAGTTCAACGTTGATGATTAGTATAAGACTTCTTCATGGACTGGGTTGTAGCAATACATTTCTAAATCAGTTGTACTACTCTGAAGTCTCCTGAATGAGATGAGGACCTATTAGTGTTGTCTCACCTATCTCTAACTAGAATAGGGGTGAACGGAATGACCTACCATAAGGGGCCTCATAGGGATCCATCTAAATCACTTCTTAAAAGTTGTTATTATAGGAAAAATCAACTAGGGTAGGTGTTTCTACCATGAGACTCTAAAATCATGGATATATGATCAGAGCATGTACTCTAACACTTGTATTGTACGCTCGGACTACCCATCAGTATGAGGGTGATATACAATACTCAGTATCACCCATGATCCCAATGCTTTCTATAACCCTTTCCAGAGTTTTGATGTAAACTGAGTGTCTCAATCTGATATAATAGAGTAGGGAATTCTATGAAGTTGTACAATCTTCTGAATATAAATTCTCCCAATATCATCAATAGAGAAGGTCTCACAAATAAGTAGAAAGCTTGTGACCTTAGTCAACCTACTGACGATTACCCATACTACATCACTACCTTGAGGGGATCTCAGAAAACCTATAACAAATTCCATGGTGATGTTGTCCCATTTCCACATAGGATGGAATAGTGGATATAGAAGTCATATAGGCCATTGGTTCTTAGACTTCACCTTCTAATATATAGAGCATTGAGTGATAAAACCTATGATATGCATCTTCATACCTGGACACCAATACTAAAGATGTATGTCTCAGTTTATCTTGGTAATCCCAGGGTGAACTACCTAAACATAGGTGTGATATTCCTGAATCAACTCTCCCCATATGTTTGTAGGAACCCAGATACATCCATAGAAGTGTAGAATATTATCCTCACCAATAACCTAACCCGGAAGTGGGTCCTCACTTGATACACTCTCCCTAAAGACTAGGCTATATCAATCAAACTTTTTCTTTCATAACTATTACATCATTTTAAAGATAAACTACATAATAACATTACAAATTCAGGATCCAAAGTTTTAGTGTCTTGGGAAAATTAGGCTCATACAAAACATTTACATAATAAAGCATAAACATTATTTAATTCCTTATTATCTGTCTTTTTAGTACCCCTTTAATTCTCATTATTAAAAATAATCACCTAAGGATATAAATCAATGAAATGGGTGAGCTAAAATCCAAGTAAGAGGATGAATAAGGAACATGAATCAATATAACATGGGTGAGAATAATAATCATCATAATATCATAAGCATGGGTTCATCATCAACATCATGAGAGAAACATATGATAAAGTAATGGAATGTGGCAATGCATAAAAATGAAATATCATGTCATAGTGGTCAAATACCACACATAGTTGTGAACAAAGCTAGCATCATATTCTTGCATAAAATATGTGCATAATCAAAACATTATCATTATAAAAAAATCTAGCATCATGTTCACGAATAATACACATCATATTATGAGATACATCTGATTACCAAATGCATTTGAGGGCTATATAATTTTGTGCCCACCTATCTCATTATAATATTTACATAATCATGCATGCCACATAGAATTTATAACAATCATAGTTATGAAATAACCCATAGAATGGAATGGGTTTCATAAGGATTTCATCAATCATGATTTCATAAATAAAATTGGTATTCCTGAATGAAAAAGGAAAAATAGATTATTTGGTATAAGAATCATTATTTTTTCACAAAGAATAAATAACTCATGAGGATACAAGATGTGTTTTGGAAAGAAGGGTTCTTTTGGAAAAATCTTTGTATTTATCATAAAATAATATTGGAAACATGTATATCCTTGAAAATAAAATATAATAATAATGAAATTGTGTTTGAGGAATATTAAAATAATGTCCGCACTGAAATTTTGTAGGAAAGAGGGATAACCTAAAGAAAGTGAGATGGGTTTGAGAATCCCTTTACCTTAATTCCCACCTTATTTCGTCACTTTTGAGCCTCCTGAATAATAAAATTATAATTATTAAAACATTTAAATAGAAGTTAATTATAGTAATTTATAAAACTATTTATCTATTATAATCATTTTATTATATTTCTTAATTTCTGTTGATGAAATTGAAGCATTTTGATATCATTTTTTCATAGAATTTCTCGTTTCACTTTGATTTCTCTATTTTTATTAAAATTCATTTATAGAAAAGTGTGATTGACTCTAAAAGATTATAATATTTGTAATTAATTGTTTATATATTATATATAATTAATAATATCCATACATTAAGGTGGTTATAATAATTTTCTTGGAAATTCCATTGTATTTGGTTAACTAGCCCTTTTATGGGATGTTGTCGAAAGAGCGGGAAAGGGAAGTATGAAAAAAATATTTTTCATAAATATAATAATTAAAACAGTTTAACATCATTAATAATATGTTAAATCACTGAATAATTATTTTTATAGTATATGGTTTTGAAAGTAATTTAGAAAAATAAGAAAGAGAATAAGACAAAAGGGAAGAGTTAATATAGGCTTACTCTCTCCTTGGTGCAGATTCTCTTGTACAACACTATAACTCCCTTGATTCATGAATTTGGGTTGCTCTATAATTATACCAAATATTATAAGTGTATTTAGAGGGAGTATTTGGGTAGATATTTGTCTTTTTAATGGGTGGAACGATTGTTTTACCAAGGTAATGGAGAGGGGTTATTTATACTTGAGGAGAGTGGTATTTTTAGAATAAAATTTTTAATAAAATAATATATCAAATGTAAAACTTGTAATAGTGATTTTTTTACAATATAAATAATATATTAATATAATATAATGGTTTTAATACTTTAAATACCCATTATAATTTTAATTCATTAGTTTATTAAAAAAGGAAACTTGAAATAAAGAAAATTTATTATTTTAGGGGATCACTATTGACTTTAGGTTTTGGAAAGTTCTTTTTAGATTTTGAAATTAATTTTATTGTATTTTAATGACTAATTTATGAAATAAAATATATCATGGAAGAAACTCAAGTTCTAGAAACTATTATTTCATTATTACGTCATGAATGATGTAATTTAAGATACACTGGTTATGTGAAAAATTGTACTTTTACTATTCACTTGAAAATTGAAGTATTTTATAAAATTACAAAAAAAACATCCTTGGATAATTTTTGACATCAGGATTTCAAAAAAGATCTTCATTATATCAAAATAATTTTCTGATATAGGTAATTTTAATTTTTAATATAAAAATTATGTTTTTTATTAAATACTTTAAAATACAGTTTGTTATAAATCTGCATATGATTTCTTTGAGTTTTTTTAATCATGATATTTATTTTTTTGGTATTATAATATTTATATTTATTTATATTATTCATGATAAATATTATTTATATCATAATTTATTATTTTGAGGTAAAATTACAATTCCAATAGTCAGCATACTATTCCAACGGTCACATTACCTCCTATAAATACTTCTATATTCCTTCATTCATTATTCAAGTCAATTCCTCTCAAGGTTTCATATTTCCATTTTCTATAATTTTGCTTGGTTTAATAATATTTGGTTTCTTTTCTATAGTGTTGGCAGTGGGGAAGATGATTCTAGTAGATTGGGGAGATCCATATTTTCCCATTTTAGCTTTTCTATTTTATATTTTTTTCAGTTGTGATGTTAGGAATTTTAATTGGTTTCATTGCTAATTAACATAACAATATTTAATAATGATATAAATTTTTTTGGTTTCTCTATATTTTGTATGTGTATAATATTATATAATATAATAGAACACACAATTATTTAGGAAACAAATATTACTAATAAACACTATGTCGTTACATTATTCCCCCCTTTGTAAATTTCATCCCAAAAATTTCAACTCTTATTCTTGGTTGAGAATAAATGTGGGTAATTTTGTTTCATTTTTCCATCTAGTTCCCATGCCACCTCATCATACTTATGGTTCCTTCACAACACTTTGACAAGGTGAGTTGGATTTTTGCTTAGAACTTTGTCTCTACGATCCAAGATATTCATCAACTACTCTTCATATGAGAGGTCACTCTCCAGTTGTACCACATTTGGATTCAGTACATATAAGGGATCTGGTATTTAATTCCTCGGGAGTGATACATGGAACACATCATGAATTTAAGTCATACTTGGTGTAAGTGAAAGCTGATAGGCCACTTATCCTATGTGATCAAGGATCTCAAAAGGGAAAATGTACATTGGGCTAAGATTCCCTTTCTTTCCAAACTGCATAACTCTTTCCCATGGTGATATTCAAAGGAAAAATCTATCTCCAACATCGAACTCCAAGTCCCTTAGATAGTTTTTAGCATAGATATTTTTCAAAATCAAAGTATCTTTTATATATTATTGGATGTCTTGAACCTTCTCTACCATATCTTACACAATATCAGGTCCAACTATATTTCATTCCCTAACTTTATCCCAACAAGTTGGAGTTGTACATTGCTTCCTATATAGTGCTTCATATTGATCCATTTGAATAATCGAGTGAAAAATGTTGTTATATGAGAACTCAACCAATGGGATATGTTGATCCCATCCTACTTTAAATTACATTGAGCTGGATATTATCATGTCCCCGAGAAATGATGCACATCTTTCATAGGGTGTAAAAAAATGAATAAATTTTCCTAATGCAGCACAGAGGCTGATCAGGTTCGTCTCACTTGAGGAACTTTCTTAGTTGTTCACTTACTTAATCTATATCACCTAAACTAATTATTTTTACTATTTTTAATTAATATAATAATTAAATGGAATTTAAAATTAAAATTAAATGTTAAAACTTATACTAACACGCAATTATAGAATATAATTAGTGAAGAAAGAACTTGGTCCTAGGGTTGGATAACATGGGTTCATTCATTATTTATTTATTATTTAAATTAAATTTCACAATTAATTTATTGAAACATTTTTAATGAATTACTATCCATTAATTTATTTAGTGTATGTTTTTTTTATGCATCTAGAACACCAAACCACACCTCCTCTAATAGTCAAATAGGGTAACACATCAACCAATAATGTTATCCCAAAAAGACCCAACTCCACCGTATGTCATTTCATCCCTTAAGAAAACCCCAAATCCACCATATAAAAAGTATTCCTAAGAGAAGGGAGAGAAAATGAATTAATCAAGTAAAATAAATGAATTTGGAAATACTGTCATGGTGGATGATCGCCGCACCCGTGCAATATTTCTGCCTCCACCACAAATAGATTTAAAACATTCTGAATTTGAAGTGAAATAATGAAGAACACCATGAAACCTCCCCTAGGGCCAAGCCTCAGGTTAGTCACTTTCCATTGAAAAGTGATTAGAGATCTTAATAGAGAGATGTAATAGAGATAATGAGATAATTATAGTTTTAAGACAAAGAAATATAGAAGAAGAAATTGGAGACACTTTAATAAAAAATAAATATGTTACATATAAAATAAATATAAAATAAAAAGAAAATAAAATAAAATTCCCAAGTCATAAGCATGTCCCTCGGACTTCTCTCCAATGGTGGTGTCAAAATCCTTCTTCAGAATGGGTGAACTTCTCCTTATATAGTCCATGGGTTTCCATCCTTCGGTCTTCAAATTTCAGATCTTCAAAATCTATATTTAAGATTTCCTACAGATTCTGTCCACTGAAAGATTGATCATGGTAGGCAAATTTAATGGCCAAATTTTAAAATAGTGTATTATTGAATTATCTTCCAAAATATCCTTTACGTTTCATCTCAAAAAATTGTATTTATCCTCTTAGTTTAGTATTAGATATGGCCAATTAACTCTGAGATTTTTTTTCTGGATGAATGTTTCCTCTTTCTTTCCCAAATTTTGAGCATCCTTGGGCCACCTTAATGAAGTAATATTTCCACGATATTCAACAAATGAACTCCCCATTAAATATTCTTTCAAATAAAATTTTAATCACATCAATTGGATGTATGTAGACCGATTTATGATTAATTCACTGTCATGGGGTCCACACGGTTTTCCAGAATAATTGTCCAACTTGATTGAATTTTTCAGAACCTTGGATGGAAGAATTAAATCCTGGTCCAGAAGAAAAATATGAAAAAAAATAATTATAATAATTCAACAAAAAAGTAATCACATCAATTGGATTTATATTTAAAAATATATGATCTAATTAACAAAGATATTAAAATCTGTTTATATTTTCAAATTAATCAGTTTTTACATTTAATCTTAAAACACCCTATAAATCCTAAATTGATGTAAATAACACAAATTGATAAACTTTTAGTGATTAAATCATTGAATTACATATAAAAATTATGAAAATTTTATCTCTATCAATTACCCCACACATAAAATATGATTTTCCTCAAGCATAAAATCTCAACATGGAATTCAAAGAGAACCAATGTTACCAATATTCAAATTTCAAAGAAATAAAATCAAACAATTATCAATGTACAATAAAATTTTCAAGTTCCAAAAAAAATATCAATTTAATTTCCTCTTTTTCAAATAAACAACTAGTTTATGCATTTTACTTTTTCCCTTTGAAAAATTATGGTGCTTCTCCTTTCATTCATTTAAGCTTCTCAATTTATTATTATTAAACATGAAAAATCATGATCTACCTCTATTTTGAATATTTTATCTCATAACTCCTAATAAAATTAAAGTGGAGTTATGTTCATATCATGAGAACATGATTCTTATCCATAGTCTTTTAAAGGAACCACTTTCTCCACTTTTTAAAGAAAAAAAGCACGTAAAATCATGAGGACTTGAAATAAAGGTTTAAATTACTTTGTGTACTAGGGTTGGTGGGTAAATGATTGAAATAATTAAAGGCTAGATGTATGAGGTTTGACTCTTAAGTACAATTCATTATTAATCAAGTGAAAACATAGAATAAACCTCACTCAAATCCCCTTGAGAATATGAAACACAACACCACCCCCTTTTTATGACATGGGACGTGAGTCAATAAATGATTACAAAGAATAATATCATCCAAATTCTCCCCCTTTTTAAATAAAACTCCAAAAAGGGACAGCTTAATTTATTTCTTTTTTTTTGAATTTTTTTGTAAATTTTCATAAATCCACATCTTTATTTTCTCTTTTTTTTATTTTTTTAAGAAGAACTGGATGAAGTAAAAGAAGCATAATGAAATGATGAATCATGACCAATTTTATAATAATACACTTCCCAAAATTATGATTCACACCTCACACCACCAATAAATGATACACATCCTAATGATCGCACATGAAAGGCCCTTCTCCCACACTAAAACATGAACTATCCATGAAAAAATACTAAAATTGTGGGTAGGTAAGGAAAAATTGGCTTGTAATGTGGCTTAAACCTATAAGAAAATTCATGGAATATATGGGATAACGAATAATAAATTTAAGGGTGGGTCTCGGGTAAATATGTGGCTAGCCAAAGTAGTGACTCAATCATTTTAAATGTTTTTTTTTTCACAGTCATAGCTTTGAAAAGTTTCAATACAAGTTTTGTCAGGTGGCATTTCCCAATATAACTCAAGAAATATTCTCAAGATAAAATAGTAAATATTTGGTCTAGAAATCCTATCAATAATGGGAATATGATATTGGACAATAACTCATGGCATGATTAATAATAAAAAAATAATTTAAATGAATTTCAGAAATTCAAATCATGAAAAATAGTTGGGAAATTTCATTTACATGAATCAATAAATTCCCTTAAATCATGAGTTCTCATTTCAATATCCATGCTTCACTTTAATCATCCAACTCTATATTTTACTCATTCAATCTCATTAACATTGAAATAAAAAACATGGCATCACTAGATTCCTAAGAAACTCATGTCTCCTAGATCTGTCAGGTAAAACATAATTCAAGTGAGTGAATTCAATTATAGTTTAAAGCACAAAACAAAAATGTAAGGAGTTTCAAATTTAAACATTAAAATTGAACTCCCTTTTGAAATGAAGTTTGGTTTTTCTTTTTTGGGGGGTTCCCTTTTTCCATCATGAATCTACAAAATATAATTACTCAATTAAGTGAAAGGATCATGTCATTAAAGCTCAAAAATATAGAAGGGAGTGGGATGCATGCTGTATTAATTCCTAAGACGAAATTTGAAATATAAATTCCTAACATTTAAAATGAAATTACTAGAAAACAAGTAAAGGATAATTCTTGGTACGATCTCCCAAGTGGGAATTGGCTTCTTTTACTACCTCTAGAGGGTAGTACCAACTGTTATCCATAATCCGATGGTGGGTGGATATTCTTGGACATGAACCACCACATGTTGTTCTTCCCATATTATAGGTTTTTGTTCTTGTTGAAGATAATTCCATGTATAGAGTACACCATATTCGTCCCCTTCACAATTAGGTACCTCTTTCATGGAGGGGGTAGGATGAAGTATGGATCCTCCTTCTCTTCAGTTGCTACTTTTGTAATGTATTTTTCAAAATTCAGTGGTTTCTATTAATATTCTGTATGAAAAGAATAATAAAAGGGAGATTTGAAATTTAAAATTGAAGTATTAATTTCAAAATATTCCTTTTTAAGGTAGGCAACTTGTATATTTGGTTTTTCAGGCATAGCCTCTAGGATCTCTTCTGGTACTCTTTCAAGTAGATGATCAATGTCCTCAGGGAGCTCTAGGTGTTCCTTAATGGGTGCAATTTCTTCTCTATTATCTTCCTCCAGGGTGATGAAAGGATTGACCGAATCTGAAAATTCAAAATCATAAGGAGTGATACTAAAATCTTGTTTAATGAAATTAGAAAAGATATAGTTCACGAAAGGATCATCTCCCTGAGTTTCTTCCAGTCCAATCACTTCTTCAGTGATAAGTTCCTCTTAGAGTTGATCTTCCATAGATGAAGGTAGGTAGTCAAGTTCCTCTAGTATTTCTTCAAATTATACCACTTGGGTAGTTTCTTCATCTTCCACATCTAGAGAGAGGTATAAATTTGGTTTATCTTCTACTTTTTAAGGAATTAGGAGATCATGTTTCATTTCAATTTCTGCCCATTCGCTCCAAAATTTATCCAAATTCACATGATCACCCTCTTGTAAATCTGTAGAATATGATATTTCATTTATCTCCTCCAACATTGGTTGAGAGTGGTGGAATTGATCTTTAGGAACATCCTATTTTACCCCCTTGGGTTCTTCAACATCAAAAACCAATGGGTAAATTTCCTCCATAGCTTTCTCAGGCTCTTGCCCTGGTTTAGGCTCGGGTTTCTCAATATGTACTCGAACATAGTCAAATACTATTTCCATTTTTATCCCCAATTAATCCATATTATTTCTAATCCTATTCACCCTAGCATTTAGATCGCTATAATCCACTTCTGGTTTTTGATATTGCACCTGCGAGTAATCATCCCTTGCATAATAATTTGAATTTGAATACATCATAGAAAAGGTTTTTTTATTTTTTTTAAAAAAATAATGAAAACTATATAAAATTTGAAAATATAAAAATTAAATTAAAAAACCTATTAGCTCCCCAGAAACGGTTCTAGTTTTTATGCACACTTGTCATAGGGTATGAAAAAAGCAATAAATTTTCTTAATGCAGCACAGAGGCTAACCAGGGTCGTCTCACTTGAGGAGTTTTCTCAATTGTTCAATTACTTAATATATATCACCTAAACTAATTATTTTTACTATTTTTAATTAATCTAATAATTAAATGAATTTTAAAAGTTAAATTAAATGTTAAAACTTATACTAACATGCAATTATAGAATCTAATTAGTGAAAAAAGAACTTGGTCCTAGGGTTGGATAACATGGGTTCACTCATTATTTATTTATTATTTAAATTAAACTTAATAATTCATTTATTGAAACCTCATTAATGAATTACTTTCCCTTGATTTATTTAGTGTGTAATTTTTTTATGTGTTTTGTGCACCAAACCACACCTCCTCCAATAGTCAAATAGGGTAACACCTCAACCAAGAATGATATCCCAAAAAGACTCGGCCCCACCGTATGTTGTTTCATCCCTTATGGAAACCCCAACTCCCACATATGAAGGGTTTGACAAAGACAAGGGATGGAAAATGAATTAATCAAGGAAAATAAATGGATTTAGAAATAATGTCATGGTGGATGACTGCCGCACCTGTGCAATATTCCCTCCTCCACCACAAATAGATTTAAAACATTTTGAATTTGAAGTGCAATAATGAAGAACACCGTGAACCCCCCCCCCCCCCCTAGGGCCAATCCTTAGGTTAGTCACATTCCATTGCAAAGTGATTAGATATCATGATGGAGAGAGGTAAGAGAGATAATGATATAATTAGAGTTTGAAGACAAAGAAATATGGAAGAAGAAATGGGAAACACTTTAATAAAAAATGAATGTGTTACATGTAAAATAAATAAAAAGTAAAAAATAAAAGAAAAGAAAATTACTAAGTTATAAGCATGTCCCTAGGAATTCTCTCCAATTGTGGTGTTTAAATCCTTCTTCATCAGGGGTGAACTCCTCCTTGTATAGGCCATAGGTTTCCATCCTTTGGAATACAAATTTCAGATCTTCAAAATCTCTATTTAAGATTTCCTATAGATTATTTCCATAAAAATATTGATCATCGTAGGCCAATTTAATGGAAAAATTTTGGAATAGTGTCTTCTTTAAATATATTCAAAAATATCCTTTACATTTCATCCCAAAATTTCATATTTATCCTCCTTTTGTAGATATGGCCAATTTATTCTAAGATTTTATTCTGGATGAATGTTTCATTTTTCTTCCCCAAAGTTTGAGCATCCATGGGACACCTTAATAAAGGAATATCTCCATGATATTCACCAAACGAACTCCCCATTAAATATTCTTTAAAATAAAATCGTAATAACAAAAATTGGATGTATATAGACTGATTTATGGTTAATTATCTGTTGTGGGGTCCACGATGTTGTCCAGAATAATTGTCCAACTAGATTGAATTTTTCAGACCCTTGGATAGCCGAATTAAATCCTATTCCAGAAGAAAAATATGAATAAAATAATTATAAAAATCCAATAAAATAGTAATCACATAAATTAGATTTATATTTTAAGACATATTATCTAATTAATAAAGATATTAAAATCTATCTATATTTCCAAATTAAGCAGTTTTCACATTTAGGCTCAAAACACCCTATAAATCCAAAATTGATATAAATAACAAAAATTGATAAATTTTTAGTGATTAAATCATTTAATTACATATAAAAATGATGAAAATATTATCACTATCAAGCATCAAAATATTCCTTTTAGATTATCCATTAGTTTGGGGGTGATAGGTCATGCTAAAATTTAGTTTAGTACTCAAAGCATATCGAATACTTCTCCATAATTTAGATGTGAAATTTGGATCATGAAAAGATAAAATCGAAAGTGTAAACCCATGTGGTATCACCACTTACTTCACATATATCGTGGAAAGTTGTTCAAGCGATAAATATTCTCGAATAGTGAAAAGTGGGTAGTCTTGCTGAGTCAATTCACCACAACCCATATCGTATTGTTTCCTTTATATGTTTTTGGGAGACTAGTGAAAAAAATCCATGGTGATGTTATTCCATTTCCATGTGGGTATAGGAAATGTTTGCATCATCCCTTTGGACTTATATCACTCTACTTTAACTTGTTGACATACCAAACACCGTGAGATATACTCTACAATCTTCTTATTCATGTTTTCCCACCAAAAGTGTTCTTGGAGATCATGGTACATCGTGATACTTCCAGGATGGATAGAGAAATATGAGTTATATACATTATCCAATAGTTCCTTCTTTATCTCAAGTGATAAATTAACCCAAATCCCCGTTCCAAACCAAATCACACCATCATAATTGATATATAACTCATGTATCTTTCTTTATTTTTCTACATTCACCTTATTTTATAGCTATAGATCATCCATGTGTGCCTCTTTGATCTTATCTTAGAAATATCGTTGGAAAATCATTTGGAAAGGTGGGATTTATTCTTCACCATTATGATTTCCAAATCCATCCTTTTAATATCCATGAATATATGGTCTTTCTCAATCTGCACCATATATAGATTAGCAAGTTTTTTTTACTAAGAGAATCAACTGGTTTTTTTTCCTTTCTCATATGGTAATGAATAGAGAAATCATAGTCCTTGATTATAACTAACCATATTATTTGATACATGTTGAACTCCTTCTATGTGAATATATACTTTAAAATATTTTGATCAGTATATATGTCATAATTTTCACCATAGAGGTAGTACTTCCAAATCTTTAGAGCAAAGATCACAGCTACTAGCTCTAGATCATGTGTCAGGTAGTTATTATCATGGATCTTCAACTACTATGAGACACAGTCTATCACTTTATCATTATTCATGTATAAAAAACACAATAATTTCTTTGAATCGTTACTATATATCACAAAAGATTATCCACTTGTTGGTAGTGTGAGTATAGGTGTAGTGATTAGCCTATTCTTGAACTCCTTAAATATTTACTCACATTATTCTGTCCTTACATACATTGTCCCTTTCTATGCTAACTTAGTTAGTAGGATATAAAATCATGATATATTTATTAGAAAACATAAGTAGTACCAATCTAAGCCAAGAAAAATATGTATTTCCATGACACTAAAGGCTCTAGAACATTCCTCAATTGCCTTTATATTTAAAGGGTCCACAAAAATTCTGTCACTTATAATCACATTCCCTAAGAATGTGAATTGTTGTATCCAAAAGTCACACTTTCTAAACTTATCAAATATATTCTCCTTTCTTAATGTTTCTAACACAATCCTTAGATTCTCTTAATTTTCCTCCTTAATCTTGAAGTAAATGAGAATATCATTGATAAAAACTACCCAAAATTTGTTGAGGTGGTCACTAAAGACTCTATTCATCAAATCCATGAATATTTCAGGGGAATTAGTAAGTCCTAAGGGAATCACTAACAACTCATAGTTCCCATACCTTATACATAATTTTTTCTTCTTAATATATTCATTCTTAACCTTCAGTTGATGATATCTAGAATGAATATCCACCTTTGAGAATTATTGAGATCCTTGTATTTGATCAAACAAGTCATCAATCCTTTGAAGAGGATACTTGTTCTTTATGTTGATCTTATTGAGCTCCCAATAATTGATACAAAACCACATTGATCTATCCTTATTCTTAAAAAGAGCACTAGTGCGCCCCAAGGTGGTGAACTAGGTTGTATGAACCCTTTTTCCAAATTCTCTTATATCCACTTCTTTAAATATTGCAGTTAGGTTCGGGTCATATTGTAGGATCATTTTGAGATCGAAGTGGATTTAGGTATGAGATCTATTGATAACTCTACCTCATGATCTAGGGTAAATCAAGGTAACTCTTTGGGAAATATATCAATGTATTCCCTAACAATGGACATTTCCTCTAGGATGATACTTTCCTTTGACGTGTCCATTTGGGAAAGGTATTCTTCTTCAGATGGTATCAATGACCACACCTTTGAGGGGTTTTTCCAAAGTAGATTCATGATCTTCAATTTATTTATAGAGGATCATTGGATGGTTCAAAATATGAAAAGAGATTTACTTTTCTTGATAGTTTATGTGTTCTCTATATAATGAGATTCAGTCCATACCCATTATAGTGTCAAATTATAAAAAGGGAATTATTATGATATTCTTTGGAAGAATCCTCCCACAGATGATTATAGGAGAAGAGTTCAACACTTGGGTTACAATGATTTTACCACTAGAGTTTTTTATAGATATCTCTACTTTAAGGTATCAAGTCTTTTATTCTACAGTTCTAGAAAACTTATAGGATATAAAGGAATTTTTTTAACTATAATCAAATAAAAAAATTCATTCCTAGGTGAATAATAAGTGTACCTTGTACGAATTCATTTTCATGATCCACTTTAGTATTAGTTATGGCATAAGCTTTCTCTTTCTCCTTTGGATTTGGTGGACCCTGACACATATTACCCCCAAGAATCCATGGTTTAATGTGTTATCTTGTATAGTACCCTTTCCCCCTATAGTTGAAGCATTGAACCATGGGTGGTGCATTAGGAGGTGCCTTTATTTCCTTTGTCATGCTGGTCAGCTTCTTCATGTCTCTTCGATATTCAAGAGCGTGATAGCCTTCTCTCCCACACTTGAATCATTTTCCTATCCCTTTGAGGCAATTCCCATGATGTTTATTCAGACATTTTCGACATGTGGGTAGTTGGATTATCTTTCCTCCTTTATCATTTGACTGACTAACTTGAGACTCCATTCTTCTCTTTTTATCTTTATAACCACAAGACCATTCTCCGAACTCCATCTCTATTTTTAGCGCACATCTAACCACTTCTTAATAACTCCCAAATTATCGAATAGTTAGATCCTTTCAAAGGTGTGGTTTTAAACCACTAATGAATCTACCTATTTTTCTATCATTATTGATAACAAAAATTGAGGCATATCTTACAAGACTTGTGAAGTTTTTTACATAAGACATGATAGATTATCCTTCCTTTTGCTTCATCTCTATGAATTCTCTTTCCATATTTTTTCGAAGAGTTCAAGAGTAATACTTGGTAGTAAATATTTTCTTAAATTATTCCTACTCCATCTCTTTTATTTCATCCTTTGTCTTGGTTTTCTTTATCAATGTCCCCTATTGATCAGCTTCTCCATCTAAATGGTAAATAGAAAGAGTAACCTTCTCTTTCTTATAAAAATGGATCATAGAAAAGATCCTCTCCATTGAGTTAACCCACTTTTTCACAAAAAGTGGATTAGAAGTTTCACAAAAATTTGTTGGACATTTCTATACAAAGGAATAAATAGATAGTTGATCATTCATGGGTGAAGTCAGACATTTTGCATGGTTCGGGTTATTATTTCCATCCTAAGACAACTGGGTAATAATTTCCATGAAGTTTTAAACTCCACAACCCATGCCAATGGGGATGTCAATTGGACAATCATTTCATTGTCCCGCACATGGTTTTTTGGCATGGTTTCTCATAGTGCCCACCATTTTCTAAAATAGAAAACCTTTGAACAAAATTTAAGTCAAAAAGGCATGAATAATTTTTTATTTTATGCAATTAACAATAAAGGAATATCTTATGGGATACCTATGTTTATACTTTTCTAAAAATATTCCTCTAACATTTTTTACCTATATATAGACCTATACTTATGGTTTTGAATATTTTTTCTTAATGCCAATTTCCAAATTAACTAAATCATGCTCCGATAGCAACTAAAGTGACCCTACTTTTTCTTTCATAACTATTACATTATTTTACTGATAAACAACATAATAGTATTAAAAATATAATATTCAAAGGTTTAGTGTCTTGGGAAAATTAGCCTCATATATAACTTTTACATAATAAAATATAAAAATTATTTAATAACTTATTCTCTATCTTCTTAGTATCCCTTGTATTCTCTTTAGTAAAAGTAATCTCCTAAGGATATACATCAATGAAATGGGTGAGACAAAATCCCAGTAAGAGGATGAATAAGGGACATAAATCAATATAACATGGGTGAGAATAATAATCATCATCATATCATAAGAATAGGTTCATAATAAACATCATGAGGGGAAAATATGATAAAGTAATGGAATGTGGAAATGCATAAAAATGAAACATCATGTCATTGTGGTCAAAAAACACACATAATTATGAACAAATCTATCATTATGTTCATGCATAACATATGTGAATAATCATAACATCATCATTGTGAAAACATATAGTATCATGTTCATGAATAATACACTTAATATCATGAGATACATCAAATTAACCAATTCATTGGAGGGATATATAATTATGATCCCACCCATAACATCATAATATTTACATAATCATGCATTCCACATAGAATGTATAACAATCTTAGTCATGAAATAACCCATGGAATAGAATGGATTTCTTAATGATTTCATAAATCATGATTTCATAAATAAAATTTGTGTCCCAAAATGTAAAAGTTAAAGGAACATACTTGGTTAAGAATCATCATTTTTGAGTGAATAAGAAATAACTCATGAGGATTCACTATGTGTTTTGGAAAGAAGAGTTCTTTTGAAAAAATATTGGTATTTGTCATAAAATCATATTGAAAAATTTTATATACCTAAAAATAAAAGGTAAGAACAATTAAATATTTTTGATGAATATTAAAATAATATCCACACTAAAATTTGTTATGAAATAAGGATAACACAAATAAAGGGACATGGGTTTGAGAATCCACTTACCTTAATTTCTTCTTTATTTAGTCACTTTTTTGCCTCTTAGATAATAAAAATAGAATTATTAAAAAATTAATCCAAAAGGTAATTATAGTCATTTATACAACTATTTATCTATTATAATCATTGTATTATATTTATTAATTTTCATTTATGAAATTTAGCCATTTTTATGTCATGTTTTTCTTAAACATTTCCTGTTTCACTTTGATTTTTCTATTTTCATTCAAAGTCATTTATAGAAAAGTATGATTAACTCCAAAATCTTATAATAAATGTAATTAATTATTTATATATTATATATAATTAATACTATCAATATATGAATTTGGTTATAATAATTTTCATATAACTGTCGTCATAGGTGGTTAACCGACCCTTTTATGAGACGTTGTCGAAAGAGCAGAAAAGGTAAGTATGACATTTATATTTTTCATAAATATGATAATTACCATAGGTTAAAATAAATAATATCATGTTAAATTACTTAATAATTATTTTTTTAGTATATGGTTTCAAAAGTAATTGGTAAAAGGAATGAAGAGAATAAGAAAAAGGGAAGAGTTAGTAGAGACTTACTCTCTCCTTAGTGTAGCTTCTCTTGTACAACATTATAACTCCCTTGATTCTAGGAGTTGGATTATTCCATAATGTACCTAGGGATTATAATGATATTTATAGGGAAGATTTGGGTTGATCTTAGGCTTTGGAATAGGTGGAAGGAATGGTTTTCCAAGGGAATGGAGAGGTGTTATTTATACTTGAGGAGAGGGGTATTTTAGAACAAAATACTAAATAAAATATTATATCAAAGGTAAAACTTATTATAGTGAATTTTTTAAAATATAAATCATATATTAATATAATATAATGGTTTTAATACCTTAAATACCCTTTATAGTTCTAATTCATTAGTTTATTAAAAATGAAAGTAGAAAGAATGAAAAATTGTTAATTTAAAGGATCACTTTTGACTTTAGGTTTTGGAAGTTCTTTTTAGGTTCAGAAATTAAGTTTATTGTATTTTAATGAATAGTTTATGAAATAAAATATATCTTGGCCGAATATCAAGTTTTATAAAGTATTATGTCATTATTACATCATGGATGATGTTATTTAAGATACACATGTTATGTGAAAAAATAGTATTTTTACAATTCACCTGAAAATTGAAGTATTTTAGAAAATTACCAAAAAATAGCGCTTAGATAATTTTAATGTTATGATTTCAAAAAATATATTAATTTTATCAAAATAGATTTCTAAAATATTTAATTTTAATTTTTAATATAAAAAAAATTTATTTTTATGAAATACTTTAAAATACAGTTTATTAAAAATGTGCTTATATTTTCTTTGAGTTTTTTTATCATGATATTTATTTTTGGTATTATAATATTTATATTTAATTATATTATTCATGATAAATATTATTTATATCATAATTTATTATTTTGAGGTAAAATTATTATTCTAATAGTCAGCTTACTATTCCCAACGGTCAGGTTACTATTCCCAATGATCAGGTTATTATTCCAATGGTCACATTACGACCTATAAATACTTATAAAATCTTTCATTCATTATCAAGATCAATTCCTATCAAGGATTTATATTTATATTTTCAATCATGTTTCTTGGTTAACTAATATTTTGTTTCTTTTCTATAGTGTTGGCAGTAGGGGTGATGGTTCTAGTAGATTGGGGAGATCCATATTTTTCCATTTTAGCTTTAATAGTTTTGTATTTTTTCAGTTCTAATGTTTAAAATTTTAATTGGTTTCATTGCTGGTTAATGTAACAATATTTAGTAATGAAATAAATTTTTTTTGGTTTCACTATATTTTGTATTTTATATAATATTATATAATATAATACAACACACATTTATTCAGGAAAAAATATTACAAATAAACTTTGGGTTATTACATAGGCCCTCAGGATCAGAAATATATCTCATCCTTACCTATTCTAAAAGAGAGGATGTCACTATCAGAGCTGCTAAAAAGGCTTCCCGTGATATTCTTAAACCTTTAGGTGCATCTCATAAAATAGGGCCATCAACTATAACTCACCACTAGCCTCTTCAATGGTCTGTGTCTATGTTTTCTGGATCAGGGTGTCAGCCACAGTATTTCCCTCTTCGAGTATATAAGAAAGCTCAAAGTTAAATGAATTTAGGTATTCTACTGACCTTCACTACCTAGGATTCAAGTCATGTTGTGTGGAGATATATTTGATACTTTTGTGATCTATGTAAACAATGAACCAATCAACCAATAGCTAATGCCTCCAATAACATAAATCATGAACCATGGTTGCTAGATCGATGTCATGTGTAGGGTAATTCTACTCATGAGGTATCAACTAGCTGGACTCCTATGCTACAACCTGATCTCCCTAGATTATAACTACTCCCATACCAATTTCTAATGCATCACAATAGACTATATAGCTTATTCCCAGCACTGGAAAAATCAGAATCGGAACTGAAGTCATCCTCCCTTTTATCTCTTGGAATGTTGTTTCACAAGTTTCTAACCATAAGAAATTAACACCCTTCTTACTCAAACCCATAATGGATGATACTAGGCATGATAAGTCCTAAATAAAACACCTATAATAGATAGACATCCCTTATAAACAACATATGTTAAAGAAATTCTTGGGATTATCCTCAGAAACTATGTTGATCACCTTCTCAAGGTTAATAGATACTCTAGCCTCTAAGATTATATAACCCAATAAGTGAACCTTATCAATCCAAAAGTGGCAGTTGGTGAGCTTAGCATATAGCTGATGATCTATCAATGAATTCAACATGATATTATTATGTTTGGAAAGGTTGTGTCAGGTAAGAGAATAAACCAAGATATATTCCATGAAGACTACCACAAATGAATCTAGGTATGGGTGGAAAACTGGATTCATTAGATCCATAAAAAATTGTGGCACATTCGTAAAGTTGTATTTCATAACTAAATACTAGTGCAAGACGTATCTACTCTATAACTCTATATGAGGTATTTTTTCTAGTATAACATGCACTTGATGATAGTTCGACCTCGAATTGATCTTAGAGAAAATTGTTGATCCTCAAAGTTGGTTGAAGAGTTCATCTAAATGTAGAAGTATATATAGGTTATTAACCATAATCTAGTCCAACCGTTTATAATCCATGCATAACATGATGGTATCGTCTTCCTTCTTGGGTGTAGGGTCCTGAAAATTTCTCTAAGGGAAGAAAATACTCCCACAATCACTTTTCAGAAGGAAGTAATTACTCTTAAAAGTCTAGAAAGGTGAATGGACTCAAATTGAGTTAAAAATTTTATAAGAAACTTACAGAAATTCAAGTTTTCAAAGGATTGTAAGTGGACCAAGTACTACCAATAGGAAGGTTTCACGGACTTCCTAGATCACAAATCACTGATACGTGGAATGATATGTGAGGCGCTAGCCCGTGGAGAAATGGACAGTGAGGCCATTGGACCATGATCCACATCACTGAAAGAATCATTCATGCAAATTCCATATGAATACCATCTCGAGAACTCAACGGTTCACAGATGAAGCAAATTGGCAGGGTTTCATTAACCATGATTCTGAACTATAGCCTCTGCAAACCCCGGTTGACTGAGTCTTTCACGGGTCAAGATATCTCTTCAATGGGCCTCCGAAAATGGTGTTGCATGCCCATAGATATGATTTCCCCAATGCTCTATAAAATTATAACATAAGGAATTGAGAGGGGATGGATGAAGAAAGATTGAAGGGGACCCCAGATGTTAGAATAAAGAATTCAAAGAAGATTCTGGCGTTAGTCTTTGATCATCGGCAAAGCCCGAATTGTGAATCACACTCTCCGCAGGTACAGCCAGCCACGAACTATAAAATGGGAGAACTTAACAATAATAATAGAACTATGAACCACATATTTCTCATGGATTAAATACTCACAAACGATAATCCCCCGGACCCCCCTTCAATGTGGTGTTCTGCATAGTGTATCGCTACATGGATTTAACTCATCACCGCGTACTACATCAGTACGCAAATGGAACCCAAAACGGTGTGACGGACCACGTACCACTGTGGTGTGTGGTGTTCTATAAACATTCCCATGTACCATATCGGTACATGAACGACCCCTCTTCCCACATACCCCTATGGTATGTGGAGCTTCCCCAATCCCGCAAAAGAAATCAGTACGCATAATGGGGTGTTTTCGGGTATTCTTTCCTCCAAATCCAATATCACCCCTCCATTACAGTCCCATTCTCCATAGTCCCTACATGAAACAATCCCCCAGAATTAGTCCAAATCCTCCTCCAAATCCACCGTATATATATGATCAGACCATTGGGTGCGTCATCACACCACTTTGAGTCTACATACCCATGGTAAACGAAGTCACGAAGGCTCTACCCACAAAAATTTGGGGTCTGAGGATATCTATGGGTCTGCATTCCCATGGTAACCCAAAGTACAACCTAGGGATTCCAATGTGAACCTACCCGTTCTAGGGACTAAGGGTGATCACCTCCTTTTCCACTAAATTAGGAATGGTGATTAGTCAAAGGGGTTATGTTTGCTTCCCCTTTTTATGAGGATGAAACTACTCCCCTCTCCAGAGTGTGTTTTGGGGAACTCCCATTGAGGTAATTCCCCAATATTCCGAGGTCGAATCACATGAACTTTAATTTCATTTCAAAATAAAAGTCTCATCATTCTGCGCCCTCTCCCACCATCGCCCTGGCCTTGTCTGTCATAGGCTCACCCTCTCCCACAAACAGGAGAGGAAGCATGTGGTTGGTTGGATCTCTCACATTCTCTTATTTCCCACACTGATCATGACCCATGTGGTCTTAGATATTTGTGATGATTACAACATCCACACAATTATAAACTATGAGAACTCTAATTCCTAATCAGATCAGGATACGTAGGATGCCTACATGAAGGCCTGAGCTCAAAAGGGTGCCCTCCCATAAGGGAACACTTAATCATGTTCCCCTCAAATGGGAAGCCTCCACATGTAAGCCCCACACAATTCTAAACTATAAGAACTCTGATTCTTGATCAAATCAAGATATATAGGATGTCTACACAATGTCCTGAGCTCAAAAGGGTTCACTCCCATAAGGGATCACCCAATCATGTTCCCCTCAAATGGGAAACTTCCACGCGTAAGACCCACCCAATTTTGAACTATGATAACTCTAATTCAGGGTCAAACCAGTACACGTAGGATGACTACTTGATGGACCAATATCAAAAGGGGGGCCATCCAAAAGTGTTCACCTAATCATGTCCTCTTGAATGGTAATATTTTATGCCTAAACCCTAGCCATTCCGAACTACGTGGGTTCTAATTCCTCTCTTGAGGATATGTAGGAAACCCATCTTATGGTTCTGGTCCCAACATCAAGTCACCTTCTGTCCCCCCTGGATGATGATAAACTCTAGAGTGTCGTATTGTATGGATCAAGTCATCATTACCTCTATAGCATCAAATCCATGTAGGCCTCTGACGATTCTGTAAACTAGGGGTATCCTATGGACACACTCTTCAGTAATGAGCCAAGGATTCATGAATATATGAACACAACTTAAATCTATAAGAGAGTCCCATAATAGGAAATAATCCTCCCCCAAAAGGGTGTGGTGATCCTGACTTCCCTCCTCTCTACCAATGGAGTCATTAAGTGTTGTTGGCCGAATCATTGACCCACGAGCGCCTTCCTTTAGAAAGCAGGTCTATGAATCATGGATACTGAGGATTTTGGGTGTTTCTGGCTCCACGAATAAACCCATTAGATACCATCCAAGGAAGTTATATCCTACGAGGTATGATTTCACAAGTACTTGACCCCATGCAATCACTTGTTGGTATCATCTGACTATGGAATCTCTTTCACAATACGGAAGGGGTGAATTACCAAGTCCTCGCAGGGTTAATACATCCTTTTTTTAATGGATAATGATTCAGAATAGGTCAAAATAAAAGAAACAGTGAATTTGAAAAGAAATTGTCTCTAGAAAAAAGAGATGGGTGAGGATTCCCATTGGACCACTTCCTCATCACCTGGAATGTGCCACCTCGGAGGTGAAACAAAAATGGTTAACCTGACGTGAATCTTTAACCAAGGTGGCAGTTCTACCCTAATGATAATAGACAAAAATATGTTACACGTCAGACCATTTTTTCACCCCTATACACACCAAACGTTCCACCTCAGAGGCAAAACAAAAATGGTTAACCCAACGTAAATCCTTAACCAAGGTGGCGGCGGTCTTACCCCACTCAAGCCCCTTTTCCCCACAACAAAAAAAAAGAGGGGAATGGGGCTAAGATGAATTGTTATATATTCATATGTTTAAAATAATGCTAATTTGATGGGGTTTTGTGGTATGTATGTAATATATGTATGTTGTAGGTTTCCACAGAGTAACCTTTGTTCCCAATAACATCCCAATGATGGATGAAAACACACACATCAGCAATCCCGCAGGCAGCCAAGGTCCCAACAGATAGAAGGACCCCCTCTCCTACCCAACATCTTCAATGCTGGGCATCCAACATGTTGATCAAAGAGTACCACCGAAATGGTACTCTCCCCATGGTGGAGGCCACGAGACCGGACATCCAGTCTGTGAAGACTCGTCAGTCACCTCCTCAGTTGTGTTTGGCACCCCAGCACTAGGCGACCCTGGTGGTCATCTCAAACCATTTTTTGGAGCCTTTACCCAAAATGTGATAATGAGTACCTCCCTTATCTTATGGACGAAGATGAATTTAATACTGAAAAATTCATCTCAACTGCACAGGAGTCTTACTCATACGCCTTGTCTAGAGTGCATCATCGTCGACACTGGGTGACCAGATCTCCTCCTGCTGAAGATAATCTTATGTCGAGGGAACCTACTAAAGTCCAGAAGACCAGGGGCCCTTAGGATTCCTACCAAGGGAGGATAATATATAATCAAGAATACTCTATGACCCTGGTTCCTGAGGAGAAAATTTGTCGTACTAACACATATTCATTCAACGGGAAGACATATAACTACGCCCCCTCCACTCAATCCCACCAAAGAAATAGGGTGTCACAATATAAGCACATGCACATTCTTACTAGTGCTCACTGATCTCGCTATGCAGACAGAGCAGAAAACTACAGGCAGACGCAGATATCTACTGATGCACAATAATCCCATCATCTAAATAGGATGGAAAACAGCTATACACAGGCACAAATACCTTCTGATGCATGTCAATCCCTCCATCCAAATAGGGAGGTAAACAAATATGAGCGGAGTCAAATTCCTTCAGATGCATATGAAGCATGTGAGACAAATATAGTAGAAAGAGAGTAGATGAAAATTCCCACTCGTGAATATAAATCCAATCAGTCAAATATGGTGGAAACTAGAGAAGACAACTGGTGGAAGACTCGTTCCTCTGCCTGGCATAGTAGAACTACTAGTATATAATGGCAACTCATGGAGGAATGGAGCTGGTACAAACTCCTACTCCAATATTAGAATGGGTCTTTATAACTATTCCAACCAAAGATTTATCTCAGTACATCCTATAAATGATGAAATATTAGACTTCGATCCCAGACCATATCTTCCAAACATGCCAAGACATTATTTCATCAGTGGCAAAAGTGAGAAATAGGGCCCACGACCCGATTTCCTCGAACGGAATGACTTACTCGCAAAATAGGCCAGTCACTCCGGAGCAGTCATGCATTATTACTCCAGTCCAAGAGGGTTGATGATAATATCCCACAATACATGGACAACCAGATTGGTAACAAACACTCGTTCCAGCTAGGGGATGTCGGTCCAATGTGGTGGTCGCTCCGGGGTAGGCATATATCCCTACCAATACTCAAGATGTATGACAGCATATCCCGATGACATCACAGGATCCAACAAGATAGGGACCCATATATGAAGGTCATTATCAATAGTAGGCAGTCCCATAGAGTGGCCAAAAATCAAATGCTCCAAAGGTAACTGGAAAATCAAGATCACATACACGATCATGCTCTGCGAGAAGCTGGGGTTATTGATTCCCTCAAACATATATCAATAAAGTCTTAAGACTCTATTAGTCCACTACCAAATTATGGAAGTAGAAGTAGAAATTTTGAAGGCCCTCCCTGCAATGTCGCTACTACCAGCTATGAAGGTCCTCTGCAGAGCACCCATGGGGGATCACTCTGTGCACCAAGAATCATCGATCATGAGAGCCTATCTCCTGATGCGCATCAGGGTAGTCGTCCTCTTGACCTAAAGATCAGATAGAAAGAAGTTCATCCTTTTACTGTCATCCACCCTGATGATCCTCCCCAGGGTATACACTGTATATATTCTTCTCCTTGTAGTCGGACATCAAGTCATGATGGTAGTCTTCACCATGATGACAGTCATTTTCAAGGCCCTCCTCGCAATGTCAGTTGCTACGAAGGCACTACCCATAGTAATGTCAAGCAATGAGAAGTTCCTCCCCTCATTGTAGTATATCCTGAAGGCCCTCCGTAATATGTGCACTATAGAAATTCTCCCTGCAGCCAGGTATCAATATTTTATAGTAATACTCACCATCACAGTATTCATTGAGAAGGTCCTCCCCTTAGTGACATCAAGCAGAAAGAAGGTCCTCCCCTCTTTGTATCCCACCCTGAAGTTCCTCCCCAGAGTATACACCGTAAATACATTTCCCCCAATTAGGCATTGAGTTTCAATAGTAGACCTCGCCACTGCATTACCAATTGTGAAGGTCCTCCCCGCAACTAAATTTCATACCGGCGAGAATGTCCTCCCCTTACCGGAACAAATATGAGAAATCCCTCCTATGTTGAGGCACTCATAAAGGAGTCATACATATCAGGCACTCTGTTTATAATGAGATATATCCTTCCTCTACCATAGGATGGCTCGGGTCCATGCTTATCTTCTGAGCCACCCTCGCGCCATTCTCATATTAATGATCCTCTCACCAACCCGGTTTCTTGGAATGAAATTATTAAGAAGTAGTCGAGCTAGTCATATCAAGTACAGGAGTCCCCGAAACAACAACAACAGGATATGTTGCTTGTGATAACATGACTAGATAAGAATAATATACCATTGATTTATTGGCCTATAGCCACTTTTTACTTTGACATACCAGGAGAGTTTTCTGGGGAATGTATACATGATATTTTCCCCAATATATGGATGAATCTTTGTCTTCTGAAAAGAAAATTCCTACCCTACAAAGGGTATGTGGACCATGTCAACATGTTAGGAGAGATTTTCCATCTAATTGACCTGGAATCCCTCCCATCTACACGGTATCCACGATCATAAAGGTGAAATAAAAACTGTGAACTGGCATGACTCTATGCACTGCACAAGTTGTTTCACCTCATTGGCGACGCCTCGACTGAAGTTTATATTCGGGGATGGGGAGAACATGGAACTCTAAACATCACCCTGAGTCCCATCCAGAAAACCCCATTGGAAATGACATGTTGCAATTTCATCACCCAAAGGCAGCAATCAAATGAAACCCTTTCTCAGGAAATATGGGATACTCAACAAAAATCAGCCCGGAGTAAGTCTCAAAAGCATCAGGACCAAAGAGATCAAGCCATTGAGAAGCTTCTAAGTCAGGAAACCTAGAACATCCAGGAGGATTCCCACCTAAGTGAAGACAACTAGAAAAAAGTTCTCATGTCTTTAAAATACTATAGACTTTGTGCAGGCCCAATTCCATACTCATCTCACACCCATGAGGAAGTACATGAAATTGAAAGGGGGGAAATAGCGGCGGATATCGGCACGATTCGGGAACAACCCCATCCCACAGGGCTGGGGGAATTTTTAAATCAAAATGCCCCCGTAAGATTGAAAAATCCATGTTGTAACGCATCAATGAAAGAATGGGAACAACCCCAACCTATAGGGCTGGGGGCATTTTTACTTCAAGTCCCCACATAGTTGACGTATGTATTCTTCCTTCTAGGAATAATAATGGGCAAATGAGTCACTCGTTCCACCCCTTCTCATGGATCACACACTCTAAGATAAAGGAGCATTATGAGGTCATAACAAGGCTTCCTTTGGGTCAATATTCTCCAAGAAACCCTAATAATACTATAGAATGGAATGAGAAAGTCCAACAAAGGATGCAGAAATCCTTCCTACCATTCAGCACCAAGTACACCACCCCCAATACAGTATGTATCAGTGAACATGGTAAATGTCAACCCCATGGATCTCATAGAAAATGGAATAGAGGTAGAGGAATCAATAGAATATGGTTCCCTCTCAGATGCATCCCACATCGAGCTTGATGGTGTTCATACCTGGAAATAGAGAGCAGTCCTAAATTTGGGTGCCCCCTTAGTTAATATGTCACTACCTCCCTTGCAAAACCCCAAAAAAGAGAAGAATAAATCTAAGGTTGTCTATGAACTAGCTCCTCCTCTCCCTGAGAATGTGTCCCTTACCCTCAAGGAAATGTTCGTCAACCAGGAGAAATAAATGAAAGATCTCATGCGAATTAATGATGAGCTGTGTCAAGGGAGCTACCTCGCCAGATGTGTTCCCCCTGTAGAATGTCAGTAGGTGTTCCCAGAAGAGGTTCCCTTTCCACAAGCACTCATCCCGATGAATAAAGCTAAGCTTGGAGGACCATCCAATCAGGAATCATGACTAACAACCTACTTAAAACTAGCCCCGTAAGGACATCAAGACTTCCCCCCACTAGGAAGGCATCCAGAATATATTTAGGTAAACCCAAAAAGGATACCCCCAGCTGGATATCCACCCCAAATTCCAGCAGCACTGGCACACCCAGCTTTGGCCACTATCAAACCAGCCCAAGCTCAAGCCCAATAGGATATGCATCAAGGGCTCTTGAACACCTTCGAGTAACTAACGACTCGAATAGAAGCCGTAGAGGGGCGGCATGCTCTAATACAACCAGAGCGCAAATCCTACCTTGATTGGGTAAGCAATGTTCTGCCACTGCCAAATTTTAGAAACCCCATATTTCTAGTATTCAATGTCTTGGGGGACCCGGAACAGCATCTAATGCACTACACCTCTTATTTTGACCCCATGATGGGCACTCTGGAATAGTAAGAATCAGTAAAACTCAGGTGCTTCGTACGAACCCTACTGGGCTCGGCTTTCATATAGTATACTAGATTTCCATCTAACTAGATCACTGGTTGGGAGGACCTCCGACATTAGTTTCTCTTACAATTCAGTTCAACGCTACCTAATATGATGGTCAGTGATCTCATTAACTGCAAGAAGTGAGAGAATGAAATATTATCAAACATTATTTCCATATGGAAAGTCCTGACTTATTCCTTAAACCATCCACTCCCCAGGATGAAATGCTCACCATGTATATCAATAATCTTTGTGATGAACTATGAACACCACTCATCCTGGTGAATTACACAAGTGGGTTTATAGATTTCTCTTTCATTACCCAAAGAATAGAATAATACTTTAAATGGACCAACATCAAGTCTCGAGTGACCCCATCACCCCCAAGGAAAAGAACGGGAAAAGCTAAAGTGGCTTCTGTCACTCTTAAGTTTCCCCTAGCACCAGATCTAGTTACAAGTCCCCCAACAAACCATACAAGACCCCATAGATGCCAATAGTCACCCATACCTCAGCAAGATAAGTGAAAGGGTGATAAATAAATTATTCTAAAGAACAAATAAATAAATTCTACTCATTCTGAGATGACCAGATCTACGACTACTTCATAGCCGCTATGAATTGCGACTTTCTCTGGCTACTAGAGCCAAAGAGAACTGATGAAGTGGGTCTCAACGACCCCCCAAATTATTTTCCCTATCATAGGATACTGGGACACACCATCCATGAGGGATTCATTTTCAATAATATCCTACAAAAGATGGTGGATTCTAGGAAAGTCAAGTTGGGCCCACCACCAGTACAGGTGGCATATGTTTCCACCTCAAACTCAAGAAAAGAAGAGGAATGGAAAATAGTCAACACTAAGAAAGAGAAAAAGTTTGAAAATTGGATGAACAAAAATATAGTCAACCGAATACATGGAAACCTCCAAGAATAGTTGAAATAACCAACTATTCCCCCAAATGTTCATGATACAACACAGTCGTCGTCCTCGGCCCTACAGTCCTCTAAAGTTCAGAAGAGTAGGAAGAAAAAATCAAGAATATGGGCTGACACCAAATCTAAAGTCAGTTTTGACACTTTTGGACTTCATACCAACATAATTGTCACAACAGGAACCACCCCACCAATTGGTACAATGGGCACCGACCTGCCAAATGGAACCATTAGAAGGAGACAGTCATACATAGACATTGTCATATCAAGAATTGATTTTCGGGTCCATTAATGACATTCACTTGATGGACCCATTCTCAGATGGATACTATGACCGCAAACCTGAATTCCCCATGCCCAACCATAGATCCATAGGAAGAGGCCATAGAGGCTGGAGGTTTCTTAGAAGGCATGATCATGGCATGAGTCAAATTCCCAGCTATGTCATAACTCAAACCATTAACATTTCATAAACTCACGGAAGGACCCTTCGGCATACACAACAAGAACTGGAATGCTCCTCCTCTACCTTTAGAAGAAATCCAAGCCCAATTATCTTGGAATATACACCAGTGGAAGAACAAATACTAAATTGCTCAAGGAATACAGGTGGACCAGTTTGGCCAAACCCAGAAAGGACCATAGTGCCACCAGCTCCTGTCACAGAGGCTGAACCCTCTACATCCAAAGCCCAATACCCTAAGGTGTATGTGAAAGATAAACCCTGAGCCAGGAAGTGCTGACCTTTAGAATAGAAATATGATATTCTAAAGCATCTGGCTTCAGTACCAGTAAGCTGTCAATCCTAGATGCGTTAAGTTTTTTCGCAGATCTTAGGGAGGCACTCATCGAGGCCTTAATAATTCCCTAGGAATTTAAGGCTAAAGTATCATCAGCTGAAGTCTATCAGATGGAGACCAATCCTGAATAATGTCACACTGACATCTCCTTCACGGACAAGGATAAAGACACCATCATGAAAGGGCACATCAAACCCTTATGTGCCTGGAAAGATAAATTAAATTGATGTCGAGAGTATTTTCATTGATAATGGATTTGGATTCAACCTCCTCCTCCTGCGAACGCTTCGTCGACTGGGCTACGATGAAGACATCTTGACACCCTACACCACAACTTTGCTGGGATATGACAAAAGCAAACAGAATATGTTGGGATAAATCAATCTTAAAACTCCTCTTGGAGACCTCATGTCGGATTTTGAGTTCCTAGTAGTGTGGAAAAGTATGGACTTCAATGTCCTGTTGGGGAGGCCTTGGATGAATCATCATGTTTTAATTCCGTCATCATACCATCAGTGCATCAAATATTTCACTAATGGGAAAAACAAGTCATTGTATGTAGATAAATCACTGTTTGAGTCCTGTGAGTCACATTATATCAATGTAGGGTTCTATGAATCAGAAGAAAAAAATTCTTCAGCTAACGACATTGATTGGATTACTACCCTGAATAGATTGGAAATGGCTCCCATATACCCCCTCCAGCTGCTTGGGGAAGAGTATGTATTACCCATCAACCAAGTTGAATGCATAAGTGAAAGTTCGGATGCAGACTCAATTGTCTACATGATCTCCATTATTTCCACCAAGTCCAAAGACATGGGAGAACGGGATGAATTCTGTGATGATAGAAAAATCCCTACCAAAGATTCTTTCGACCCATCCATGGGACCCCAAACTACCCTCACCTTACTCACTAAGTCAAAAGATGATTTATCTACCAACATTGGAGTGTTCTTCATGAGGGTCCTCTCTCCATAAGAAGAGAAAGATGATGATGATGATGATGATTAAGAAGATATTAGAGATGCCCCTCCCATGTTCAAAGAAGGTGTCTCTACCACAATCAATAAACTTAAGAAGATAAACCTGGGCACCAAAGATGACATGTGGCCCACCCTGATCAGTGTGGCTATGCCTATAACGGAACAGGAGGTATATAATTCCTTCCTGAAGAAAAATCAATATGTGTTTTCCTAGAATTACATTAAAATTTTGGGGCTCAATCCTGAGGTTTCCACTCATCATCTGGGTTTACCAGAATATCACCGAGGCTACAAGTAGGCTGCTAGGATGACCCATCCAACTCATGCTAGCAAAATAGAGGCTCAAGTTGAAAAGCTAGTCAAAACCAACTTCATACAAGAAGTCCAGTATTCGATATGGCTATAAAAGATTGTCCCTGTAAAAAAGAAGAATAGACATATTAGAATATGCATCAACTTCAGGGACCTTAATCACCATTTCCCGAAAGACCATTTCTCATTCCCAATCACAGAATTTTTAATCAATGCAACCGCCGGATATGAGGCCCTATATTTCATGGAAGGCTATTTTGGATACAACAAGATCCGGATGGCCTATGGAGATGAATAAGCTACCAATTTTAGAGCTCCTCAGGGAGTTTTCTATTATAAGGTGATGCCCTTTGGTCTAAAAAATGTTGGTACCACATATCATCACAACATACATCGCATCTTCCAGCCATTCCTGAAAAATTCGTCGAGTGTTATGTCAACGATCTGGTGGTTAAATCATGACAACTCTCAAATCACTTGGCCAATCTTGAAACTATATTCAACAAATT
The DNA here is from genome assembly GCA_963277665.1 of Viscum album. NCBI lineage: Eukaryota > Viridiplantae > Streptophyta > Magnoliopsida > Santalales > Viscaceae > Viscum > Viscum album. The sequence continues at coordinate 1,315,921,173 of OY728128.1, read as the reverse complement.
TCGGCAGCACAGTTTAAAGATTAATCCACTAAAATTCACCATTGGCGTTACCTTTGGGAAATTAATCACCTTCATTGTAATCCATCATGGCATCGAAGTCAATCCGGAGAAGAAAAAATATATCCTTGTCATGTCCCCACCTCGCAACCTCACTAAGTTGAGAGGTCTCCAGGGGAACATGGCCTACTTCCGGCACTTCATAGCCAACTTGGCAGGTAAATGTTTACCTTTAACCAAGTTAATGAATAAAGGGGTTATGTATGAGTGGGATAATGATTTCCAAGAATCATTCAACAATATCAAAAGATATCTCCTAATCCCATTAGTGTTGATTCCACCATTTGAGGGGAGACCACTCATTTTGTACTTAACCTCCCTAGAACGGTCATTAGGCTCCTTCCTCGTGCAGAAGAATGATGTCAGTAGTGAGAACAACCTCTATTACCTTATCCAAACAATTATTGATCATGAAACTCAGTATTCAAAAATTGAAAAGAACTTCCTAGATCTAATCTTCACAATTTAGAAACTCAGGCATTACCTTCAGCACCATGAGGTCCACCTGGTCTCCCATTGCAAACCACTCAAATATATCCTCTACCATCCCATAATAAATGGATGTCTATCATGATGGTCATTCATCCTAAAATAGTTTGACAAATGGTACAAACCCCATAATTCCATAAAATGCCAAGAATTAGCAAACTTCCTGGCAGAGAACCCCTTAGAAGAAACAACACCGTTGGATGCTGAAATTATGGATGAAGAAGTGTTCTCTTTCCGGGAGGACCCCCAGACATGGGAAATATACTTCGATGGTGCTTCTAGAAGCCTGATAGGGAAAAGGGTGGATGATCCCAAACTCAACAAAGTGGGGTTGGGAGTTATAATCATATCCCCCGAGAAGGTTGTCCTGCCTTACTCTTTCCTACTCTCAAGAGGGTGTTCAAATATTGAAGCAAAATATCAGGCCCTCATTGTGGGCCTAGAAATGGAACTTCATGTGCAAGACAAAGACCTAAAAATAAAGGGTGATTCATAGATACTCATCAAATAGGTCAATATCAACTATTCCATTAGGAAAGAAGTATTGGACCCCTTGATGAACCATGTTTGAGAACTGATGGAAGAATTCCTATCAGAACCAACATTGATCTATATCCCCCAGTCTCAAAATGCTCAAGCCAATGCTTTGTAAAATACAGCCACGGCCTTGGCTGATCCATACCATGATGAAACGTTCATTAGCATTTCTCACCACATGATGTTCTTGCCATTTATACAGAATAATATGGATGAGATCAAAGAAATTAACCTTTTTCTGAGCCTCATGGTCACACCACCGGCTGGATGATGCCCATTGAAAATTACCTTCAAAAGGGGGAACTCCCACCAGATAGGGCTGGAAGGGAACAGTTCTGAAGATGGGTAGTCAATTTTTCTATGTACAATTGGTTAAACCAAGAAAAGATTATCTACAAACAAGGCCTTGATGGAGTCCTTCTCAGGTGTATTGATAGAGAAGAGACTATTACCATCATGAAAAAAGTGCACGTCGGAGCTTGTGGAGTGCACCAATCAGCAACCCATCTCTCTCACCAAATCTGTAGGCTTGGGTATTACTGGGCCACTATGATATAGGATTGTTCTGTATTCACCAATAAGTTCCATTCCTACCAAGTTCATGCTAATTTCAAACACTGACCTCTAGAGTTACTTCATATAGCTATGTACTCCTAGACATTTTCCACCTAGGGGATGGATATTGTGGGATCATATCCTCCCACTATATCTAGACAATTCAAGTTCATAATCATAGAAATCAACTTCTTTTCCAAATGGGATGAATCCATACACCTTAAAGAAGCTGGGGTGGAAAACATCATTAGCTTTGTGAAGGCCAATATCATTACCAGATTTGGTGTCCCTCATACAATAATGACAGACAATAGCACCAACTTCTGCTCTAGTAATTTGGACAAGTTATACTAGGAGTATGGAATCAAATCCAATCGTTCATCCCACTACCACGTGGTGTCCAATGGGCAGATAGAGGCTTTCAACAAGACTATTTCCAACAGACTCCATAAGATGGTAGATAAGGATAAGAAATTGTGTCCAGACAAGCTCTTTCATACTTTATGTGCTTACCGAACCACGACCCGCACTGCCACCCAGGTGACCCCGTACTCACTATTATATAGGGAAGAGGAAGTTTTACCTATCTAAATCCAAGTTACATCACTTAGTGTGTCCATTTTCAATCAAATTTCCCTAGATGAGAAATCCTAGAAGTGGTTTGATGAGTTGGAAAAGCTAGATGGAAAAAGGCAGCACGCTTTACACCATTTGAAAATCTATCAAAATCGGATCGCATGAGCCTTCAACAAAAAGGTTCGCCTTCAATATTTACTCGAAGTAGAAATGGTGTTAGTCCTTAAAACCCCAATGATACTTTGGAAGAATCCCCCAAATCTTGAACCAAAGTGGGAAGAACCATATGTCATACATAGGGTCTATTCCAATGGAGCATATGCCCTGATATCAATGGACGGACAGCTCAATGAAAAGTTTTAGAATAAGTATTTTGCGTAATAGAAATACCCATGTCTAGGTCCAAACTATATGACCCTAAACTATGAGTTGTACTACTGTGATTCCATGGTCCAAACTCTATGACACTAAACTATGAATTGTAGTACTGTGATTCCACGGTCCAAACTCTATGACCCTAAACTATGAGTTGTAGTACCACCATGGCATGGTCTAAACTAAATGACCTTAAACTATGAGTAATAGTCCTATCCACATGACATTAAACTATAGGGAGCTCATCCCTGAAACATGAAATTAAACTGGGACTCATGTCATCACTGTAAGATGTTAAACTTCATCGCACAAAGTGTCCTAATCGCATGATGATATACTACATGATCTCTCACAGAACTAAGTACGGCTTGATTCCTTACCTCACAGGATACGTAGCGATGCCTAAATCCTTGATCTTAGTCCAACACCCACAAAAAGAATGCCTATATCATATCCTCTATTTCCCTACACTAGCACGGGAAACCCTTATCACTCCTTGTTTCTCATATCGATTATAAGTCGTGTGAGATTAGGATAAGTGGTAAGGATTCCTTTATGCAAACTATTTACAGAGAAGTATGCTAGACCCAACACCCATAGAGAGTGAAAAACAATGTTCCTACCCCTATGTCCAAGAAAAATCAGTATAGGGAACGTTTATAATTATGTATGGATTGATTCATTCCCTTGAAGGATACGTAGTGACACTCGGATTTGGCATCCTGGACCAACCATTGAAAAAAAAATCCCTCACATGTCCCTATACATGGACCAATCCAGATCGGTATGGGGAACATTTAGAAATACATATGGATTGATTCCTTCCCTTAAAGGATATGTAGTGACGCTCAGATTTGGCATCCTGGCCCAACCATTGAAAAAAATTCCCTCACATGTACCTACACATGGACCGAGTCAAATCGTTATAGGAAACATTCAGAACTATATGCGGCTTGATTCCTTCTCTATAAGGATACGTAGTGATGCTCGGATTTGGAATTTTGGACCGTCCACCATAAAAAAAAAATTCCCCTTTCCCTGTGCATAGGTCATACTAGTATGGGGAGTCCACGAAAGGTCCTAACCGCATGATAATAAATAGTGAAATTCTTCAAGAGTTATGTGTGGCCCAATTCTCAGTATTATGTGATCCTGTATATTCCCCCCACTCATAAGAAGCCAAAAGATCCTGATTCCCCCTATACATATGAGTCAGATCTATGTGAAAGCTCCAATAGTTCATGGTTCATCACATTTTGGGTAGTTCTTACATTCCCAGGCACATCTTTCAGATTTTTCAAACTCCATATTCCAAGAAAACTTGGATCCCCGTAATCATTAATGGTCATTTGAGATATAAGTCTAGTGTCTTGTAGAAATATTTGTTTAGATATGCACATCATGCCCCGAAGGATCTGCATATACCACCTACAAAACGGCTGTCAATAAAAGGAAAATTCTTCCCCAGGAGAGTCCTTTCCTACCTTGGTATTCCCAATAGGCTTTGAAGCCATGTTCCATCCCTCCTGATTCAAGTTTCCCCCGGAACTATGGTTTACACCTTCTATCATCACTCACGTCTAAGGAATTATAGAACATCCTAATTGTGATTAACTCAAAGATATTAATGATCTTTATGATAGTGTAATAATCCTCACTACATGACTCTAAACTGCACAGCATCATGTCCTCACTGCATGAAATTAAACTTCAAGGACAAAATCATCCTTTTTTTATGACGTTAAACTACATAGTATTGGTTTTATCATGAATTTCCCTTCGATGTTGATTTTTCTATTCTCATGTAGTGACTCAGAATCCTCATAATACCTTGTTTCTCACATCGAGAATAGATCACATGAGCTTAGGGATCTTAGCAAGAGATCCATCGTGTAATTATGGAAAAACAGTCCAGTAATTTGGTCCTAGAAGCACAATTCTAAAAGGCATGTGACAGTTCCCTTCCCCATAAGGAACCTTATGTTCTGGCCATACGAAGTTAAATGATGGGGTACCCCAAAGATGGGATGAATGCCTCACCCTGTGTCTGAGTTAGATCTATGTAAGGGATATATAATTCCATGAGTAAATCGTAGCCCAAATGTCTCCAATATATCTGGATACACTCCTGCCGTACATAAAACTCCATGCTAGGAGCGATCTTGAATCCCCACAGTGGATCTGCATATGTCGCCTACAAAAGGGCCGTCAATCAAGGGAAAAATTTTCCCCATGAGATTCCTTTACTATATTAGTATGCCTAATGGATTTCAAGCCCCATAATGTCCCTCTTAATTCAAGGTACCTCAACGTCATGGTTTACATTATCCTTCCTACATACATCCTAGATATATCAGAATATACGGGACTGATTCATCTTTGGTATCTTTTGAGTTTTTTGTAAAATAAATATACCCCACCCATATACATTAAGTTGATCTACATACAAAAGAAGAATTCCCCCACTCATCTCCAGGTTTCTCGAAGAAGTTCAGTTAGAATAAATGTCCCTTTTCGTGTTTAGGTTCACCCCTTGACGAAGATCGTGTACTGTTTTTAAAAAGTTGCCAATCTTTATAATCCTTCATAGCCATCAGATATGGAAGGTCGGTGTCCTATAGAAACCCTTATTTGACTATACACATCATGCCCTAGAGGATCTACATATACCTCCTGCAAAATAGTTGTCAATAAAAAGAAAATTCATTCTCATGAGAGTCATTTCCAGCTTCTATACACTCAATTGACATTCATGTCCTATCACACCCTGGGATTTGGAAAACCCTGGATAACTACTTACATACCTTCATCTTCCCAAATTCCCCTGACATAAAAAATATTTCTAACTAAACTGACTATTCACCATCTCTCCCATACGCAAGTAAGGACCGTGTCGAAATAGTTTCCAACTCAAAGACAATATGAATGTCCCTAATATTTTTGGACACCATCACTCAGACTGACCACCCATTGTGGCTTCCAACATCAAAATAAATTCAAAGTGTTGAAAATATTACCAATCCATCAGATATGAAAGGCCATTGTCCCATGGACACCCTTGTTTGACTATGCACACCATTCCTTAATGGCTCTGCATATGTCGCCTACAAAATGACCATCAATCAAAGGAAAATTTGTCCCCATGAGAGTCATTTCCTACCTCCGTATGCCTAAAACGGCCCCAAAGACTCATTAATTTTTCAAATTAAAAAAATTAGGTTCAAGTAAAATACCTAATCCATGTCTTAAGGATATTAGAACATTCTCGGCTGATGAATCCTAAATTAGGGCCCCTGACCCGTTAAGATTGTTCAAAGATGTTCGACCTAAAACATCAGTAATAAGTTTCATTGGTAGGACTATGAACTATAGGGAAAAAATATGCCATGCTTTCCAGAGGGAAAATCCACAAAAGGCACCTCTGGGAAAAATTATAGTATCGTTTGGTTAAACCTACACCATGTATGGTTTTGAAGAAAAAAATGTTGAGCCATCAAAAGAGACGTAAAGCTTGTTAGCTCGAAAACCCACAAATGGAAGCCTAAGAAAAAGTCAAGTTATGCTCGTTAATCCCGTGTCAAGCAAGATTAGTTAAAAATTAGGGTAATAATGAAAAATACATAAAAGTTCATGAGGTGTTCCATAAAACCTCAGAAATAGTCGAACTACGGTCACTGAGTCTCGTGGCTCAGGAAAAAATTAGAGCCCGAGTCGATTATTTAATTTACTGGTCATTGGTTAAAATTAATACATGATCAAAATGATGTTGAAATGACTAATTATGATTAATTGAAATGATAGGAAAAATAAAAAAAGAAGTGTTCTAAGGAAAATTGGTTCCATCATATTTCATAAAAATATATGGTGGGAATCCGCAGCCTGTAGCCTCTTCTGGTAAGCAAGAGAGGATCTTTATAAGAGACATTTGGAAGAGTCTTAGATTTGCATCAATGATTTATGTGACTCCTCAATGTCTTGGTGAAGCTTTAATAAATTCAAAGTCTCAACCTCTATGTTCGCCCGCAGTCCCTTCGCATCCCTCATGGATTGAAGGCCAATACTTTCTATTTCTTGTATTTTCCATCACCCCTCTTCGATAGTAACCACGGCCCGAGCCCACTCTTATTTAAGCCGCTCCAGTTTTTTGGATTTTTTGCTCTACTTCCTAGTCGAGTTGTTCTATCAAAGAATCTTTCTTCATGAGTTCATTTTTCAACCTTGAAAATTCTCCAGCATGAGTGGCATCTTTTTCAATAAGAATTTTCCATGTAGTAGTAAGATAAGTCGTCTAATTTTCCATGTAAATTTGAGATTCAATCACATCATTTGCTTCCCGAGCAGAGACCACTTGCATTACTATTTCATAAATACCATTATAGACAAATCCACCAAAACCCAAGACCAAAAACTTGTGGTGTAACTTTTGAAATTTCACTGGCATCTCAACCAATGGGGTTAGAGAAATTAATCTCCAAATGTTCATCCATGACTTTTATTGAATGGGATGAAGATAGAACAGGCTTTCTAGATCAGTCTCTGAGTCACTATATGATGAATAAATGTAGTCATAAATTAATGTTACAACATAGGGACTTGATTCAGAAGCTATAGCATGGCTCGAACCTGCAACAGCCTCGTCTCTGGTATTTATAGTGGAGGAAATAGCGGGGATGTCTATCACTATTACTAAGGTTTTTGGTTATGATTCTGAGGATAGGGGGGAGATTACTTGAGTACCTCCCATCCTCATAGAAGTACCACTATCTAAAACAGGTGGTTTTATATCTTCAATCATCAGTTGCGCTCTATGGTTACTCAGGAATACTAAAGACGCAGGGCCATGCTCTTCCAAATTAGTATCCCTCAAGGAATCCCTAAAAAGGTTTCTGATTAATATAAGGCATGTAGGGATAGTCAGTCCAGATAAGGTTACTGGTCTCGATATCCTGGGGGCAGAAAATATAAATCCTCTTAGAACTGTAGAAAAGGTCATGATAGTTCGCTCCAAATTTTCAGGGGTCAGAACATCAGCCTCCCCGATTGTGACTTCCCTAGAGCCACCATGAGTAAGTGTAATATCAATCTCTGGAGTGACTCCCTCTATAGGGGAAAATTTTGTTCAATCAAGATTGATTGGCTCATTTATATTTTAATCCCTTCCAAAATCTAATAAGGTTTGGGGCTCACCACTGGACTCTTACCCTGCTATAAAGACTACCATGTCTCTCTCTATGAGAGTCGACTCAACATGTTCAAGTGAGTACTCAACTTCTGGATGAACTTCTATTATTGGTGTAGATATTTTTTGAGTGGGAGAAGGCACACCTGAGAGGTCAAAAAGACCCCTAGTCTCTTCATATGGCCCTATTTCCTTGTTTTGGTCAACCATAAAAGATGGTGACCCTTCCTCTTCCCTAAAAGGGACAGGAGCTGTAGATTCCTGAGCGGTCGTCATTTGGTTACTTATAGGCCCTACGTCAGATTACATATATGTACCAGTGATTTGACAAGTAAGGTTACTTGGTTCAATCACCAAGTGAATAGACAATTACTTGCGATTCCCCTCTGAATACGGTTTGACAGCTGGGAGGCTTTCTTTCATTTATTTGATTGTCAAGGGGATGTATTTTGAATAAGATCACCAAGAGGAGCTAGAGGAGGAAATTCCCTAGAAGGGTTTGCAATGATTTATTCCATGTGTTCTTGGGATCCATGAGATCCTTCTATAGTACCCCCTACTGTTGATAGGGTGCACCTCCCAACCGTAGTACCTCTAGGAGAATAAATCAGAGAAAAAGTTGTTTGCTGAGATCCTACAGGCCCCTCCAAAATAAAAAAGGAAAGGGGGCCTTTAGAATATCTGCATCAAAATAATTTAAGGTTATAGGTTGTAGATAAAACCTCTCCCATCAGCTGTGGGATTACTGCCATCAACACCACATGGTCTGACCAGTAATGTATTTCTGTAGGAGCATGGAGACACTTGTCCATTTCATTCAAGTAGGCAGCCACCACCTCAGGCTCTTCGTCAGCCGAAATACTAGTAGGAGCAATGGATCCCCCAAAACCTAGAAGGTTGAAATTCCCCTGAATAAGTCTCCATATGTCTTCATTTGAAGCGTTCTCCCTTAGCTCATCCCAGACTCTCTAGGCATCTGTAAATACAGTCGTAATTAGGATGACTGGTTCTGGAAGGTTAGTGAAGGGGAGCGAAGCAGGTTTCGATAATCAAAATTTTTTCTTAGGTGCCTTTGAAAACTCAGGACCTTGAGAATATTAACATTTACAAGACATTGGGATCAACTAAGAATCTTTTTCTGTGGCAGCCGCAATAGGTGATCCAATGACTTTTTCATCCTCAACAACAGTCTCTGGCCACAGCATGGAAAGTACATGATGTGAGTATTTGCAGAGACCACTTCGAGAATGGATGAGGGTCTTGAGGTCCTTAAGGTAATGACCCACCCTCTCTGAATCCTCATCAAAATAAATGGAAGTGGGTGCTGACACATATTTAATGCCAGTAAAATAAAATTCTCTAGTTCATAGGAACTACTATAAATCAAGAGGGGACCAGTCATGAGTAGATGGATGGCCTTTCAGTAGGTCTCATTACCTCTAGGCCACTAGAAAATCGGCCTTGGGGGGAATGGATGGTGAACTCCTGGTAGCAGCTTTAGTAGCTTGTTCGGCTGCCCATGAGGTCACAACCCCATCTTTCACAACTTTCCTCAGGGGGTCAAAGAGGCCTTCGGAGGACTTTTCCCAGTCAAGAGTGTTCAGAAACTCCCTTTTTCTTCTCCTTTCCCTTTACCCTAGATTCCTTGTAAGTTGTAACGATAGGAACCAGGTTGGCTAATTTTCCATAAAGATATGATTTAACCTAGGCCTCAGCATAGTTTTTGGTAAGGAAGGGAACGGAATCCCCAAGATCTGGAAGTATATCCTAGCATTGGGTGTCCTCCTGAGTGAACATTAGCTATAGTTTATGGGCTACCATCAGATGCCTCTATTGATGAGAACTATTAAGAGTATGAGGGAACAACTTCTGGACACAGTTAAATTGATGACTAAATCTACAGGGTGCAAGTCCCTTGAAAATAAGCTCCCCTCTAATATGGGTGACTAAGACGCCTTCTATAAAATAAAAGAAGTAAAATTTGTTGACAAAGTCCTCATATGAATTATTTGTAATTGTACCACTTGGGAATCATAAGGGTGATAAGAGAAACATTTATAAACATTGAGATAAGCCATTAAGTCTTGCTCGTTCTTTTAAGTTTTCTCCTCTTGCTTATACTGTGAAGCCCAAGCCACTGGCATGACCCCGCTGGTACTATGAAGATATGGTCAGAGCGTGGAATGTGGAATGTGGAATTGGTAAGTAATTGATGATGGAATAACCTCATATGTGGGCTCCCATCCATGCCCAAAGAATTTGGAAGGGCCCAATCATCCGATAAGGTGGGACCTCCTTGTTGATTTGACCCAGTAGGCGGTAAATCTTGTCCAACACTAGGATAGATAAATTAATACATCTTTCAGTGGACAACTGATTGGTCGTGATAAAATTTGAGGAAATTACACCACCAGATTCTTGCACTTGTAAGAGCCACCCACTCAGGAACATGGCCAAGAAAACTGCTAGTCGAAATAATTGATCGACATCGGGGATGAGCCCTCATCCCCACTTATGAAAGTTCCCCTCTTCCAGGGTGGGCTAGTAAGTACCCACTCACCTCTAGGTGGTTTTGGTAGGACAAGACCTAGGTCTCCACAGATCAGGCTCTAGAATAGTATGCTTAACAAAAGCGCCAAACCAGTCATAAAAAGGAACGTCCTACTTCGGACAAAGATCGATTTCCTTCAAGAGTGTCTTTGCTTGAACGATGAATTTACCATCTAAATGAGGGGTTCTTTCCTAGTCATCCCAAACAGATGAGGGAGGTAGGAATTCATCATACATGTCCCAGATGATAGGGACTCTCGAGATTATCCGGATGTCCTAAAGAATAATTCCGACCTCCACATCAGTCGAATGGAAGGTATTGGTGTCTGGACTCCACCTACTTAGGAGATGTGAAATAAGGTAAGTAAGATAGTGGTTGTATTTCTGAGAAACCCAAGTAGCCTTGTATAGTCCCACAGTCTGCAGCTCGATTTGGAATTCTTCGCAACTCTAGAAAACCCAGAAAGGCCACCCCCAGTCTAAGACAAATGAGCCTCTAGAGTAAAGATCCCACTGGGATGACCAACCATGCTACTCATTTGTTGTAGAATTACATGCAATGCTCTTATAACAGTGGTTCGTCTGGTTGGGTTTCCACTGCACTTCCTCTAATGTTCGAGGTGCATAGTTCAGTAAGGACCTAGAGGTAATATCCCTATGAAGGTGCCACCCCTTGGAAGAAATCAATGCCTTCAGAATAGAGGTATTAATTATCCAGGAAGTAGGTTGATTGGTTGGATTTGGCATTGGGATCACTTTGTCAGACAATAGACCAAACCCGTAAGAAGGAAGCCTGTCTGAAGCTAGGTACTCTCGTTGGATCTTCATAAGTAGATTCGCTAGAGATTGGTGAAATGGAATGACCATAATTTTTTCATCAACCAAAGCTGCCATGTTCTTCGATTTTTCATCAGCATTAGAAAGAGGGGTAGTATTAGTAGCCTCAGAAGAAGTAGCGATGTCATCGGCATCCTATAAAGCATGCATGGGAGGATCCAAAAGCTGATAAAAATTAGTCCAATGAAAGTTGTAGGATAAAGGCTATGGAAAATGGATAAAAGGACTTAAAAATACATCTGCATAGATCTCTACGTACAATTCCTAGAAATAGTATGTGGTGGGCATATCTCGCATACTTCATGATACCCATGAAGCAACCACTGCATACTGTTACGGCATGTGGAAACATTACACCGCGTACACCCATGGTACGTGAAGCAACCGTGAGGTGCTTGTCTGTGGATCATTGGACAATGAACATAAGGGTTTGCGGGAGGTGGATTCCATGAAACTAATCATTGTCAAGTTCATTTTCAAATATTTCTTATTGAAAGTTTAAGTTTGGATTATTAATTCTTAATTTTTGGATCACCGGTTCAAGCTCAGTAGGCGAACACACAAGAAGTGTAGAGTTATCCTATGAAGAATCCATATTTTAATTTTAAAATTCCACAATTCCATTAGTAAAATCCAAAAAATGGTTTTTGGATAGATAAATGGCCAAAAGATCAGTTTGTGTCATGTATGAAGCGGTTCGCGAAATGAATTTTTGTAAGAGGCACGATATGCAAATATAGAGGAAGCTAGGGAAGTCGAAAGAACTTTTCACCATGATAAATGGTAAAAGAATAATGACATGTACTCCTATATATATTTTTGTGTGGTCCCCTCCTACCATAACCATCTGTTCTACCATGAACCATTTCATTTTAGGACCACTTCTACATCATAATAGTCCCCTTTTTTCATTCCGAACAGACCCCATTCTGATGGGGGGAATTTGTAGGGTCCTAAAAATTTTTCTAAGGGAAGAAAATACTCCCAAAATAACTTTTTAAAAGGAATCAATTACTCTTATAAGTATAGAAAGGTGAATGGACTCAAATTGAGTTACAAATTTTAGAAGAAACTTGAAAGAATTCAAGTTTTTAAAGGATTGTAAGTGGCCCATGTACCATCACTGGGAAGGGTTCGCGGACCACCTGGATCGCGAATCACCAGTACGCAGAATGATCTGTGAGGTGTTGGCCCATGGAGCAATGGACAGCTAGCCCAGTGGACTGTGAGCCATGTTGATAAAGGAATCATGTGCGTGAATTCCATCGGCATACTATATTGCAAACTCAATGGTTTGCGAATGAAGAAAACTGATAGGGTTCCAAAAATTGTGATCGCAAACCGAAGCCTCTACAGACCCTGATTGATTGAGTCTTTCGCAGGTCAAGATATCTCTTCAATGGGCTGTAGTGGTGGCGGAATTATAGCGGCGTCATAGTACTGTAGAAGCGGCGGGTACTGTGCAGAACTATAGCAGCGCAGGTACTGTAGCAGTACTATTCACAGAATGGGTCTTGGGCCAAAAAAATGGGCCTACGGGCCATGTAATGTGGGCTAAATACTCACTGGGTCTTCGAGCTGTGTAATGGGTCTCCCTCTACCCAGTTAAATAGGTATTTGATTTTCTTTAATAATAAATGATGCTTTGGCCCCAACCTTTTAAAAAAATATCTCTTTAATGGGCCTCGGCAAATGGTGTTCCATGCCCATAGATACAATTGCCCCAATGCTCTATAAAAGGAGTACAAAAGGAATTGAGAGGGGACGGACGAAGAAAGATTGAAGGGGACCCCATATTTTGGAAGAAAGAATTTGGAGAATATTTTAGCTTCAGTCTTTAATCATCGGTAAAGCTTGAATTGTTAATCATGCTCTCTGCAGGTACAGCTAGTTGCGAACCATAAAATGGGGGAACTTAACAATAATAATACAACCACAAACCTGATTAGTGAAACCGAGAACCACATATTTTTCATGGATAAACTCCCTGTGAACTATAATCCCCCAAACCCCCCTTTAATATGGTGTTCCACATAGTGTATCGCTACACAGATTTAACTCAGTGATGCATACTACATTAGTACGCAGATGGAACCCAAAGCGGCATGACGGACCGCATACCACTATAGTGCATGGTGGTCTATACCCATGCTCGCGTACCACATCGGTATGCAGATGACCCCTCTTCCCACATACCCTTATGATATTTGGAGCTTCCCCCATCCCACATAATAAATCAGTATGTGGAATGGGGTGTTTTCGGGTATTCTTTCCTCCAGTTCCAATCTCACCCCTCCGTTACCATCCAGTCCTCCATTTTCCCTTAGTGAACCAATCCCTTGGCATCAGGACAAAGCCTCCTCCAAATCCACTGGACCCATATGATCAGATCATTGGGTGCATCAGCGCACCACTTTGAGTCTACATACTCATGGTAAGCAGAGTCACGAAGGCTCTCCCTACAATGGTTCAGGCTCCAGGTATGTTTGTGGGTCTACATTCCCATGGTAACCTAGATTCAAACCTTGGGATACCAACTTGAACCTCCCTGTTCTAGGGAATGGGGTTGATCACCTATTTTTTCATTCAATGAGAAATTTTGATCAGTCAAAGGGGTTATGTTCACTTCCCATTTTGACAAGGAAGACACTCCTCTCCTACCCAGAATCTGTTTCGGGACACTCCCACTGAGGAAAGTCCCTAATCTTTGGAGGCCAAGTCACATGACCTTTAATGTCATTTCACATTGAAATGTTTGTCACTCCGCACCCTCTCCCACCATCGCCCCAGCTTCGTCCATAATAGGCTCACCCTCTCCCACCAACAAGAGAGGAAGGATGTGGTTGGTTGGATCTATCACATCCTCTTATTTCTCACACCGAGCATGACTTATGTGGGCTTAGATATCTGTGAAGATTATAACATACACACAATTATGAATGAAAAGAAATCTGATTCCTGATCAAATCAGGATATGTATGACGCCTACTCGAAGGCCCAATCTCAAAAGGGTTCCCTCCTATAAGGGATCACCCAATCATGTTCTCCTCAAATGGACAGCCTCCACGCATAATCCCCACACAATTATAAACTATGAGAACTCTGATTCCTAATCAAATTAGGATATGTAGGATTCTTACTCGAAGGTCTGAGCTCAAAAGGGTTCCCTCCCATAAGGGATCACCTAATCATGTTACCCTCAAATGGGCAGCCTCCACGCGTAAGCCCCACACAATTATGAACTATGATAAATCTTATTCCTAATCAAACTAGGATATGTAGGATGACTACTCTAAGTCCCAAGATCAAAAGGATGCCCTCCCATAAGGGATAACCCAATCATGTTCCCCTCAAATGGGAAGCATCCATGCATAATCCTCACACAATTCTAAACTATGAGAGCTCTTATTCCTGGTCAAACTAGGATACGTAAGACACCTACTTTAAGGACTGATCTCAAAAGGGTGACCATCAAAAAGGATTCACTCAATCATTTCCTCTTAAATGGGAAGCTTCTATGTGTAAGCCCCAGTCATTCCGAACTACTTGGGTTCTGATTCCTCTCCCATGGATATATAGGAAACTCATCTTGTGGGTCTGATCCCAACATAAAGTCACCTTTCATCCCCCATGGATGATGATAAACTCCAGATTACCTTATTTTATGGCTCAAGTCAGCATTACCTCCATAGCATCAAATTTATGTATGCCTATGACAATTCTACAAACAAGGGGCATCCCATGGACAAACTCTTAGAGAATGAACCAAGGATTCACAAACATATGATCACAACTTAAATATATAATAGATTCCTATAATAGGCAATAATCCTCCCCCAAAAGGGTGCGGTGAGCTTAACTTCCCATCATCTCGACCAATGGAGCCGTTAAGTGTTGTTGGCTGAATCATCGACCCACAAGCACCTTCCTTTGGAAAGAAGTTCCATGAATCATGGATACCAGGGCCATTGGGTATTTTTATCTCTATGAATAAACCTATTGGAGACCATCCGAGGAAGTTATATCCTAAGAGATCTGATTACACAAGTACTTAACCCCATGCAATCGCCCGTTGGGACCATCTGACTGTGGCATCTCTTTCATAATATGGAAGGGGTAAATTACCCAGTCCCTGTAGGTTAAATACAACCTTTTTTTAAAGTATAATGATACAGAATGGGTCGAAACAAAATAAATGGTAAATTTGACAAGAAAAAGTCTCTAGAAAAATAGATGGGTGAGTACTCTCATCGGACCATTTCCTCATCACCCGAAATGAACCACCTCAGAGGTGAAATACTGGGAGAAAAGGATAGGTGAACCCCATGGAGAATTATTGGTTCATATAAAACCCTTATCTTTCAAGTATTCCAAATTATTATTAAATTCCTAAATCTCTATAGGTTCCATATTATAGAGAGGAATGAACAGTGTTTCCACTCCTTGAACTAGCTTGATGGTCAAATATACCTCTCTCATAGGAGGTAAATTGGAGAAGTATTCAAGGAAGCCATCCTTGAAACGATCCACCATAGGGGGGAGGGGGAATTCCATGCATTGTGTTCCCTGATTGATGATAAAGATACTAGCCATATAGACTATCACTCCACCTAACCCATGATTCTCAGGTACATCTTGAATTTCTTATACATCCTATTCTCCCTTATAAATGTAATAAATTCCCTTGGTTGATGTAAAAGACACCCTCTAGTGATAGAAATCAACATGGTCATGGTATGGAACCAACTAGTCCATCCTGAGAATGATTTAGAATTCGTACATTTCAAGAAAAAAAATCACAAGAATTGATACTCACCTATCTTAAGGGTACTCCTTTCACTAGTGTATACTCTCTTATTGAACTACTAACGGTGTTTCAAGATTCATCATGCCACATAAGTACTCCAATTCTTGGCCCAAACTTTCCATAATTTCCACATATATAAAATAGTGAGAAGTACCTACATCAAATAAGTAAGAAACTAAAGTAGAGGGTACTAGAATAGTACTTCTTACTATAGAAGGCTCCAAACTTTGGTCCTTGGGAGTAGGTTGTAATTCATAGATGGGGCTAGATATGTATCCCTGAGATGAAACCTGACTAACCTGGGCAGTTCCACTATAATGGTGTTGAACCTCTAAAGTATGGCTACCTCATCCATGACTATGTCCTCATCCTTATCATCCAGTTGTAGACCAGCTATCATCATAACATAGAGCTATAGATCATGTACCTAAATGCGGTGTCAACACATATCCCTTCTCACTGGGTACTAGAGGGAAAGTTTAGCAGAAATGTTGAAGGTGACCCATCCTACCACAATATCATCACTCGATTGGGTTCCTCATACACTGGGTATTCATATAGCATATCCTAACACACTGGTGACACACCATATAACTATCAGTGCACATCATCTAACTGATGTTTCCCCCATGATCAACCTTGAAATGATGTTTCCTACCACTAGATAAACCATCTCCCTGTCTCGATGTAGAATCACCCTAGATCACATTTTTACTATCCCTCGGGTTATTCTCAGTGATGAGGGTCTGGTTCACTATCTTTGAAATGGTTTTAAGTTGTAAAACATTCACCTATAATCGGATAGCATATGCAAGACCATCCACAAACCATATCATGGTCCTAAACCCATCACCAGTCAGTGTTAGTGCAAAAAATTGAAGCTCAGTGAAGTGGGATAAGTACTCCATCATGGAAATAGCACCATAATATAGGTTCATAAATTCTCTAGTGTAGTTATCTCTCAATTTTTTTGGAAATAAGTAGACATAGAAGGTTGACTGGAAGTCCACCCAGACCCTACCCTAACGATTATCATCATGAGATATTACATCCCACAAATGTTGGTGGAGTCATGGAGTATATAGGTGGTGAGCTTGACCCTTTACTCTAGAGGTGTATTTATACTCTCAATGACTGATAACATGGCCTCTAGTTAAGACGCAATAGCATGAGGACCACCATCCCCCGAGAAGGTGGAAGGATATTGTTGCTGGAATTCTCACGTCAACTCTTCCATATTAGGGGAAGGTCATAGAGATCCCTATATAGATTTCATGAAGTTCAAGAAGCTATATCAAAACTAAGAATTGGATCCCATTGGAATATCAATAGGAGGTGCCTCAAGTGTTACTACAGAAGGTAATACTTGTGGCTTATGGCCCACCACCTTCAGAGCATAATCATCACTACCCTCCAGATGCATGACTCGAGGACATCATGGTGTAATATCTCTAAAATTTCCAAATTCATGCCTTATATAAGATTTAATAATAGATAGGAAATAGTAAAATTAGGAAACTATGGGTACACAACCTTCCTATAATGAGTTACACCTCTCATCCTTCTCTTAAATATAGGTCTATGTGATAAGAAAGATCATATAAGTCTTAGGAGACACTATCTATTTCCCACTAATAAGGTTGGGCTAGGTTCAAGGCCTCATATAATATATCATAGGTTTTAATATATGGAGTTTCAATTTCAAGGTATACATGAAAACTACATTTAATTTTCAATTGGAATCCCCAATTAGTGGTAACTATTTCATTTTAAAATTTAAATTTATTTAATTCCATTCTCATTTTTATACATGTAGATATCTTGGTCTAGTTATATGCATCACCATTCCTAATTTATAAAGGCACATACTTTTTATAAATTGTAATTGGAAAATCAAGTAACTATAAAATAACATGTACTTATAATAATCAGGATGTAATAGGTCATGTATAATGATTTTATTGAATTAACTACCATTCCCAATTTATATAACTATGTGATTCATAAATTACAATTTACATTCAAACAATCAAATCAACTAATTTTTTAGCCTATAGAACCAGTGTTTCATGGCTCAAATATTGAATAATTGGTTAATTAAGGTTTCATCATCAATCTATATGGTAAATACCATTTAGGTTGATTTAGGTAATTTAATTAATCCAATTATGTTATCCCTATAATAAATGTTAGCACATTTCTATATATGATAATCAAGGCACTCATAACAATCATAGGCAATCCATGCATTAATATAAATATGGAATGGCATAGTACATGGCATGTGAGTCCTTAAGTTCCTAATATGATTCATGAGATTATACCTACTTATTATTCTAGGCTAAGTGAAAAGGAAATACATAATAATAATGTCAACAATAATAACATCACAAAACATGTGTGTCACTCAATGGTGAAATCAAGACAACTATAACAGGCACAAACCAATAACAACAATATCTCATCCCATGTAATTTGGGTTTCCCCTTTATGTGGGTTAGATACTCCCAAGCATAGTATCATTACCAAATTTTGATAAATCCTCTTCCCATGTCTAATAACCAAATAGTAATACAAAAGGAAAAAGATTCTTTGAAACCACTTTGTTGCGTCCCAATCCATAAGCCACTAAGTGGTGCTCCGAGTTGGTTGGACACATGAACTCAAGCATTCCTCCTCGTATGCCAGAGGCTTCCAAATATAAATGAGGTTCCATGATGGTATAGTTGGGAGAATATACCCTCATGATTAGAGTAAGATATAACAGTAAATAATAAATGGAAATATCTTAAGTAGTAATAAATAAGAAGCAGTGTAATATGAATAATAAATCATATAATATAACCAATAGGCAGAAGCTAAAATAATATCATATAAAAAATTATGATTATTTCATGATGCTATACAAAAAATAAGTACATAAGATATAGGGTCACATTCATATACAAAATTCTATAAAAAAATTCAAAAAGACAAAAATTTACCCTTACTAGCATCATGATCATAGTATTGATCCTCTTATTCTGTACTCCATCCTAGAATTTAAAATTAAACTTCATAAGTTATAAGCTTCACTTTGTCTACACCTACAATCATGAAGTTTGTTCAGATTCCATAGGCATCCTGAAAAGTGTGTGATATATCCTTAGCTGGCCATCACCAATGGTGTCTAGAACTATCCAGTATATGTATATAAAATGATAAGTGTTCTAACAATAACAGAAATTAATAAATAAATAAATAAATCACTTAGGATTGGGATCCTCAATGATATCCAACTTACACTACTTTCTTCAACCTAAGCTAGATATTTTTAAATCATAATAAACCTATACAAATATAATATAGGTGTAATAATGGGTTTTCATAAATCAATAATAAATAATGGACCATTCCCAAGCATGTAATTTTATTTAGCAGATGCATCCCGGGTATAATAGGTATATATTATTAGTTTTTGATATAAATACATCCTTAGAATTAAATTAGAGGCAACCTGATCCCATCTAAGGCGATATGTAAAAGGAATCTCATGTATCACTCTAGGAGAACTATATATACCCAACATCATAAGAGTCCATCCAAGGAAATCCATAAAAGGAATCTCAAGTATCACTCTCAGTGTGGTGTAATCATGACCCTCTAATCCCATCCCATGTATCTCATGTAGGGGACCGAATATTTATTGTGTCATGGTATAACTATCTTTCCACCGATCCCATCCAAGGTGACTCCCCTAGGGAACCGGTATCGCTTATGGGTAGTTAATTAATCAGCCTAGAGATCCTATATAAGGCATTTTATAAATAATCCAAGTATTTCTCCCTAAGTATTTACAATCCACAACATGTCTTAATTATAATTTATGATGAGCCTGTCCAGGGTATCCTTAAATCAGGACCCTTGTATCACCCTCTGATTAGTATGAAGGTTTGGTTTATCTATCGAGAACTCGTACCATTTCAAAAAGGCATTATAACCATAATACTAATAAAGTTGGAAAATTCATTTTATCCAAGTAATTCAAGCTATAACATAAATCAAAAGGGGATAACTCATGGCCAAACATTTTCCTTAATCCATTTTACATTATAATACATTTATTACAAAGAAATTCATGCACCTCAATTACTCACTATTAAATTTAGTTCTAAGTCAAATTCTCATAAGCCTTTAAAAAATATTCACACCCATAGGGGTGGATTATGTCGAGGAAAATTCCCCATGACAATGATTTATAGGTAGTTAGGGTCCAATTACATATAAGAATAACCTTTTATTTAATTAATTAGACTTTATATAGGTGGTGCTGGGAAGTCCAACATGTGGCGTAATAGCGCATAATAAAATACCACTAGAATTTGAGATAAATAAATAGACCACTTACCTTAATCCCATAGTACTCTCTTCATCCAGTTTCATCCCTTGAATCGATCTAGAATGGGAGAAATCAGAAGAATATATGAAAAACTTGAAAATATGGCATATGATCTCACACTACAATAGAGTATAATAAGGTGATATAAACCATATAAGAAAGTAAGATGAGTGAAGAGCTTACTGAGAGGAATCCAACAAGGTGAACGGTGTTTGATTTTGATCTTGGACGAAGGATAAAAGGAAAATACTAGCTTAGTCTTGGGAGAGAGCTTCATGTGAGAGAGGGGTTGTACGGTGGAGGAGAAAAGAAATAGGTGACGTTTTATAACATTTTAATGTAAAAAATATAATTTACCCATAATTATTGGGTCTCATGGTTTAGATGAACGGTTGACCAAACCATGCACTAATCATGAAGCATCTACTTCCCAAAGAACCCCCTTATATGAGATAGGTGAGCGGTTTGACTAATCATATGTGGCATGTGTGAAATGCTTATGTAACTTTTCTGAGACAAACCACATGGCTAGGTGGCCTAGGTATTAGGGTTTAGTCAAACCATGTGGCCCCCTACTGTAAACTGAGTACCCCCACACGGTTGATTCCCACAGTTAGCATTAATCATATGCTAATCATGTGGCTCAATCTGTCTCTCTAAAATCTAGAGCTTTGGGCTCCAAACAGGCTTTGAACTCTCCTAAACCACGCCTTATCCTTTTGAGAACATTATTAACATAAAATGAGAGGTTTTTAACAGTATAATAAGTGTATGTACCTCTTTAAAAATTCAGGATGTTACACCTATTATTATTTCCTATCAATTACTAATCAAATTGGTGTTAATATATTATTTATATCAACATTATATTTTATCCATAATATATTTAGTTTCACATAAAAATTAAATTTTTACAAAGGTTACACTTTAAATAATAAATTAGTCTTATTAGTTATTTAGCTATACTAATTTAATTTATCAATGTATTATCATGGATAATGGCCTTTATTTTTATTTATACATATATTTCATAATTTAGTTGCATCTATTTTTACCCTCCATTTCTATAGATACATTTTACCAGTTATATAATGTTAGGAAGTTCATTTTGGTTCATTTTCTCTTGTGAAACAAAGTACTAAAAACATTGTATTTTTTTAAAAGAAAAATATAATTTAAGATCTTAGGGTGTTACATACCCCACCCACCCCCCCCCCAAAATAAATTTTATCCTCACAATTATAATTATCACTTACTAAAAAAATTGTTCAATGCATCTAAAAGATAGGAATGACTCAAGATAAAATATCAAATGAGGTGTATACCTTAATATCTTAGGTATGAATAGGAAATAAATCTTTTCCCCTCATTATGTTAACCAATTTTTTCATATTTACCTTTCAACTTGTTATTATATTCCCTCATTTTCTACACATGAATCATCTTCCAGTTTCTTTGAGAAATTCAACTTTTTGATTATTACCACATTTTTTACACAAAGTAAATTGAATATTATTTTCTTATTCATCTTAATCGCCTAAAATTTCATGAGATACCATCCTTCTCTTATTTGGTGTGTTTTGAAACTTGACTAAGTTTGCATTTTTAATCATAATTCATGATAGTTGGTTAGGAATAACCATAATATTTCTCAATACAACTCTTATCTCGTTAGGTTTTTCATTAGGATAATCTCTAAATTTTCCATGGAATCCATTATTAACTTGGTTCCTTTAGTTTTCATACATTGTTAAAAAAAATAATTTAATCATTAGTGATGAATAATTAACACCATAAGAAAATTATTATATAAAAATTTCAAGCTCAAAATATCTTACTCATTGAAATTATTATATTAGCTTTTAGTTTGTCCTAAATCACTCTTAGTTCAATCTATGTTTTGTTGGGTAGTGTTATCTCATATTTATTATCCTAATCCCTTAATATAATAAATCCTTTATAATGGATTATAAAGGGAATGTGACTAACCAAAGAATATCGCATATGAGTGTCTCTCCATGTGTCCAGTATTAGGACCACTCATCGTGCATCAAGTAATGACTAAATCAATGATCAACCAGCCTTTTGGGGTGATTACCCCTATGTGCATTGATAGCACATCAAAATCCACTTTCCAATATCCAGACAGAGATCTAATTTCTTGTATTATCATGCAATATTTACTTTACCAAAATTTTAGGATGTTATTATTTACTTAGACCTATACCTTAGATTTATCCCTAGTGTTTTCACTAAAGTTATATTATCTTAATTTCTAAAATATTAAATATTACTTCAACTAAACTAAAGGGTTATCTATAAATTTGAAATTATGATAAAACTTAACCCATTACTCCTTAAATTATCCTTTACTAACATCCTAATATTCAAAGTTATCTAAACCCTCCTTTAATACCAACTATGATGCCCTAGACCCACACTCCCAGATCCAGTGCCCATAAAAACATTATTTACATACCGGTTTTAAAATGAACCAAAGAGACCCAATTTTAACCATCAATAATTATAATATCACTAACAAATATTGAGTCACTTATATTTAAAGTACCTTTTAGGTTTAGAGTGTTATAGAGTTGGTAAAAAATTAACTAAAAAACAACTTCTCTTTCTCATCCAATGGACATTTTTTAATTATATAAGAAACTGCTTTATCCATAATAAGTTTTCTGTATATCCCATAAAATTCTTCACACATTCTACACTTATAGATATATCATGTATAATAATTTTCTTCATATCCTTGATAAATGGAAACATAAGAAAGGTGAGATCAAGTAAATATTAAGTGAAAACATATATCATAAGCTATCAAGGGATACAAATGCTATGAATAATATGGTAGGAAACAAATTATAATCAAATAATTCCATATAACTAATCACATAATCTTGAAAAAAATCCATGGTTAACAATATAAATAAACACACGGACAACAATAACTAAATTTAGGGGGATGGAATGCATAATGTTATACATATTGATATTTATCATTAAAGCCTTATCCCAGACATTGTTCTTACCATCAAGTTTATAGCTAAGAAATAATTCTTTTCATCAATTTCATAACCAATAATTCACTCTTTAATTGGGTAGGAATAAAAAAAATACCCAAACCTTTTATCTCACGAGACCAACTAATGCATTGATAGGTTGTATAATAACAGGCCCAACCCATAAATTTTCTAAGTACAATGAATTCACCATATGAATGATATTAATATAAATACAATTAAAAATAAATATTTATTGGTATTCAATAAAAATCTATATTTATATACAAACATATGGAATGAAAATAATTTTTTAATCATTAAGTAAGCCATACTGATAAAGAAGGTGGATGGTTAAATAATACAAAATCAACTTTCTTGAGTAATAAATAAAAATATGTATTAGAATAATAAGTATACAAATTTTAAATATTTTCCTAATCAATGAAAGTATGGTATATATTTGAACACCCTTAAATCATAGGGAGGAAATATAGAATGTTTACAGAGGAGATGCATTAAAAGAAAAATTATGCCAATAAAAAATGAAGATTTGGAAAGAAAAAGGTAGTAATGGATTTCCATGAGTTTAATACCCAAAAAAATAGTATGAGAAGACTTATAAAGTAATATATTACAAATATATACACTATAAAATTGAAATAAGTGATGAATATGAGTCATATCTCAATGAAGAAAAATTGAGATGAAAAAATCCTTAAGGTAATGGTAATACAATAATAAAAAGAATGTGATAGGGATACCATGAAATTAAAATATAATTAAATGAAATATATTCATTATACTTTAAGTCATTAGGGTAGTCAATACACCTTATAAAAAAATATGGTGCGCAATATCAAACATATCTCCTGGAATTGAAAATAGAGACAAATAACACTTACGACTATAGAAACTTTCAAATCGAAACCCTTTGAAGGTTGAAATTTCAAATGAATAGTTAAATATCATGAATAATGATAATATCACGATTAAAAATATTATATTTTATTATATGAAACATGAAAATAAAACATTATGTATAAAAATAAATATGTCTTAAGGGGTGAAATTTTGAGATAAGAAACTCTTACCTTAATTACCAACTTCCACTAAAGCACTTGAATATCATATAAAATATATCTATATTAATATTATATTTCATAAACTTATTAATATATATTACCATTTATATACTTCATTTATTATCATTTATTATGAATATATTAATTATTTGTATCTTATTCAAGCCATTGAGTGTTAGTTACTTTAATTATTCCGTGCATGTTTTATAATGTCGATATCAATACCCATAATTTGATACCAGGTTCATTATTACTATATAATTAATGGTGATATAAATATATAAATTATATTTATTTATAAATATATTATCTTATTCTATTATTGTTTTATTTATGTTGTGTGAAAATGGAATCGACGCCGGTTTATTTTGGTAATTTCAGTGATCAAAGATGATATTTTATTAATAATTTAAATAGTTAAAATAACCTTCAAAAACATAAAATGACAATTATTTTCTTATTAAATTATTATGACATTTTTATTTATGTTCTCATATTCATCCATGGTAGATTTTAATATCATTTTTTAATTAGGTAGTTAGACTAACCCAAACATGAATATACCATAAAAAGATGGGTGAGTATGGTTATTAAAATTTCTGTTTAGAAATTTATAATTATAAGAAAATAATAATGAAATTATTTAGATTTTTTTAATTTTTTGAATCATATTTCAAGTGGTTTGGATAAATAATTAAAATTGATATGAAAAATGAGAAAAACGTTATTTTATGGAGGTGGTAGTTCTCACAGTGCACGGTTAACATTCTTTTGTTTTTCTAAGTGGTTAATAAGTAATAAATAATGGTTATTACATTAATATAATTAAAATTTAGTATAATAATAATACTGATTTAATTATATTACTATTTTTAGTATAGTTTTGGAAGGGAAATAATAAGAAGAAAAATATAAGGGTTAATTAATACTCAGTATGGGACCTTGAACTTTCTCTTGAAGGTATACTTTGAAATGAAAGACTTGGGCTAACTAATTGAGAATAAAGGCTTATAAAATTGAAATTTTTTTCTAATATAATAAAAAATACATAGTTTTAAGAATAAACCTAAAGGAATTTGTGTGTTGTGAAGGGGTCTAGGTGTCCCCTTTTATAAGTGAAGAAAAGGACCTTTTGTGAACACCCATTATTTTTAAATAATTTAATGACACTATTTAAAAGTAAATGGTTCAAAAAATGATAAATAATGATGTGTGGTGTGATATTAGGTAGATAGATCCTAAAAAACTTATTTACATACATGTTTTAAACAAGTTTTAAGTCATTTGTTCTTATATTTTTACATTACTTTTTTTGTTTTTACTGAGGTAACTAGTTTTTACCCAAGTAACTTTTTTTTACTAAACATATAAAATAACCCATTTTAAAAAAAAATTATATGATTAAAATAAATTTAATCTCTATTTAATCTAATTTAATTTATAATTAATATAAAATTAACTTTTAAATTAAATGAATTTAAATATATAAAAACTATTTTTTGTATAAAATGACGTTTTAATCATTATGTATTATTAAGATTATTTATTATTGATTACCAATTTAAAGAGTGTTAATATATATTTATATATGTTTAAAATTTATAATATATTAATTTTTTAGAATATATTAATTTATTTTATTAGATAAAAATTACACATTGTTGATAATTCTTTGAAAATAACAATTTTACCATTATCGGAGTAATTAACTTTAATCCTTGTAATCATACTTTTATCCTTAAAAATGAAATTTATGTTATTAAATAATATGTGAATATTTATCTCAAATATGAAATCCATTTTTTAGATAACATTTTTATGTGTGGTGAAAACTAATTTTTAACATAAGTGAATAAAAAATGTTTTTTAAGTAAAATATTACTTAAGTTTCCAAAACATTAAACATGGGTTTTATATATTTAACATAGTGTTTTTAAATGATTTAATTTAATTTATAAATATATTATTTTCATATATAACGTTTTCAAAGACTTTTAAGCTGTTATTTGATTATGATAATGTCATAAAAGTAACGGTGTTAGCAAAATCAGTATTTTTTTACTATTCACCTAAAAATCAATTATTCTATAAAAATAAAAAAAATAACCATATGATAATATTATTATTCTAAATAAAAAAATCAATTAATTTAGACAAATTAAAATTCTAAAACTTCAGAATTTTACATTTAAATCAAAACATAAATATATAATGAAAACCATTTTCATAGGAAAATAACTTTTTATAAAATATTAACTATTTTTATTTTTATTTCCTATCAATTACTAATAAAATTGGTGTTGATATATTATTAAAATCAACATTATATTTTATACATAATTATATATTTTCATATAAAAATTTAATTTTTATAAAGGTTATATTTTAAGTCACAACCCAATCTTATTGGTTATTTAGCTACACTAATCTAATTTATCAATGCCTTAGCATGGATAATGACCTTTATTTTTATTTCTATATATATTTAATAATCCAACTACATCTATTTTTACCTACCATTTATACAGATATATTTTAGAATTTATATAATGTTTCAATATTCGTTTTGGTTCAGTGTTGCATGTGAAGCAAGATATTCAACACATTAGATTTTTTTAAAGGAAAATATAATTATAGATCTCATGGTGTTACACTAGGATAGAGTTAATTGATCATACTCCTGAGTATCTACTCATTATCACCCATTATCCCAAGTTTGAAGTAAATGATGATTTACCATAGTGTTTTAACTCTTTCTCTCACACAAACATAGGATTGAGGTGGATAATGATTCATAGAGTATTTATTCATTTCTCACCCACAAATCTATGTTTAAGGTAGACAAGTCAAAAAGGTATTTCTCTGACAATAAAAAATGGTAAATATTGGGTGATTCATTTTGTGTGGGATTTATAGTGGGATGTTTGGTATGATATAATTATTTTATGTTACTTTTTATATGCACTGGGTGAAACTCATCCTCATTTTGGTGTTTTTATGTAAAACTAGTGGAGACACGTTATTTTGAACAAATATTATCCACATGTGGATTGTATGAGTTCTAAAATACATTAAGAAGTTTATAATGTGGTATACTTTGGATGTACAAAGTTTTATTATCATGTCCCCTCTATGGGTAACCAAGGGATGAATTATTTCATGGGATGATATCTTAGGTTTCTAGTGTCCTCTAGTAGTACATAGTTTATAAATTCCCTCCATGTCATGATATTGTGATGAGTAAGTTATATATTTATATAAATCCATTATTATTTGGTTATCATGATTATAGTGAGATATGTATAGCCTTGATATGAAATGAATTGTGGATATTAATGTGATATTATTAATATTGGGATACTAAACTAGCATGGTAAGGATACTATTATAGTTTGTAACATTATCAATATGTGTTTGAGTTTTTTGGTTTTGTTTATGCTTTTTTATTTATGGTTCATATAGACACTTGTTAATATATTTCAGCTCTCTAGATAAGATGATCGTAATGAGTATTAATACTCACCCCTATATGCACACTTGAACATTCATTATCTTATGTGCATAAAGATCCATAGGATTAGTTGATAGATATTATAATATACTAGTGACTAATGGGGTATATAGTGGTAGATAGATTAAATTCTTCATCAAAGTGGTCATATTGGTTTCTCCTATTCATGTGTTCATTATGAGTTTTTTACTTGGATTTTATGGTAGTTTATTAATTTATGTTGTGTTTTGTGGTGATGTGTGGAATACATGTATTATTTTTGTTTCATTATTGATGATTATAGATTTATATTACTATATTTATTATTATTATTTTATATCTTGGTCGATGACATTTCATTTTTATAGGAGATAAATTATATTTAGAGGTAATGCCTCACATTTCATGATTTGATACCTTGTTGCTAGTTGTTATCCCCTACCCTAGTGGAATCGGGGGATTTCACTAATCAATAGTTTATTATATTACATTTAATTTCCACAAGTGTTATTCAAAATTAATATTGAGGCCATTAAATAATAAAATAGGGGTTGTGATACTTTAGAACCTATAAATTTATATTATATTTTTAAATGGTGGTTTGAATGTATAAGGGTGATGTAGATAAAGATACTATGATGAGTGAATTTTTAATAGTAAGTGTCTATTGAAAAGTATATGAAACTTGTAATTACTTGAGATATGATTAATGTTTAATTAATGTGGTGAATAACTTCTTATGGTCAATATGGTGTGTGTATCAAGTGGAAAGGTAGTATGTTTCGTGTAATTTGGTTATTATCCCTAGAATTTATGTGTCTCTATGTGTTTAGATGGCCTGGGTGTAATAAAGAGTGGATGGTGGGGTTTGAATCCATTATTAATATATAATGATGTAGCATGATGATCATGATGATGATAAAGTGGTTGAATCATGGTGGAGGAATATGAAGTGTATTGATGTTGATTTAGGTTAGGGTGGGAAGGTATGTAAGGGTGGGTTCCCAATAATAGTGATGTCCCCATAGGTGGATAGTTTCCCAAATGTTATATATTAATGGACCGAGTTTAAGGTAGAGAGATCTCTAAGGGTGGACACTCGATAACAGAAATTTTCCTATACAATGTTCTAAATATTATTAATTATAATGAGTTCCCTAGGTTGGATAGATTTTCTGAGTTATTTTATAGTGAGGTTTATATAAGAACATAGTTTCTAGGTATTTTCTTTCAATGAGTTTCTTATAGGTGGTCATCCTTTTGGAATTGATTTACATTCTGGGGATAGTATATTTATTTATAAAAAGAGTTGTATATTGTTCTATTATTTAAGAAGTGCTTACTATGAGACATGATATGGAAATTGATGAGGATTAACATAATTTATTTGGGACTATTTATTTAATTACTATATTTTATTTACTTCATACATGGATGTATTATCATTCTTTATCACATAGATGTGTGGGAGTTTTGAGGAGGAACCTACTGCGTATATTTATATTATCACCCCTTTTTATATATTCTATTTTCAAACTTATTGGGTATCGTTAGTGGGGGTGTTAAGCAACCTTATCTCTTGACATGAGAAATTAGTTAAAGTTTGCGACTTACATTATATCTTGTTAGAGGAATTGAATAGTATTTGAATTTTGGTTGTTTTGTCATTTTTATTAGTAGTTTTATATTATTTATATGACATGGTATGCATTTTATAATACAATATTCATGTGTTTAAGGTAGATATATACATTTTCTATTATTTATGGTGATGTGAAGTTTTATTTCAAATGTAAATTCCTTCTATTTGTATGATATTGAACCCTTGGTACTAGTTTCCAAATCATATCCTATTAAAGGTGGGCTTTGGGGGTCACACTCAATATCATTTATAACTCCAGTAGAGTCCCATCAGGGTCCATTAATGGTAAAATGTACTTAAATCAAGGTTATATAATGGATTTTATAGTAGGAACTGGTGTGAATTTCATGGGAAGGTTATGAAGTTTCATTACATAAACCTAGTATGTGAAGTAGACCAAAGAAATAAAATGGATGTAAAATTTCCCCTATGAGTCTAAGCAAGGACTTCGATAATTTATGGATCAATAATAATAGAAGATTTGGTATCATTTCAGCCGAATTTTTACTTTCGACAATCCAAATTTAATTACCCAAACTTAATACTAGTATAGTGCAAGTATGGGATCGATCTACAAGGAGATGAAGTTACTGTATTTTGTTTTTATGGTTTTTAATTAATTAGGTGAAGTCTTCTGAAATTTAGAGCTGATATTTTTATGTTTTAATAATAGAGTAATTAAACATTCAATTTCTTGATAAATTACTTTTAAAGATAAATAAAAGCACAAAAATTTGATTCTTGATGATAAATGGGAAGAATGCGTTGGGGATGCGGATTTTTAGGATAATTAATAAATAAATTTTCTTATGAGTTTGTGTTGTTCATGATAACTCACATCCCTAGGTTTTGGATATAATGGAGACCCCTTGGTCTGGTGACTTTTGTTTAAATCAGTAGAAACCAATTCCCTGGTCTGGAATTTGATTTCTATTAATTTTGTTAATTGTAACCTCTTTTGAGACGACAAGTCCACCCAATGATCTTGGATGTTCTTAATCGTAATTCCTCAGAAGATACATATAAATCTCGTTCTTGGTCTGATATGGGGTTTCTAGTGATATTTAGAAATAGTTTTTGAGGGATTATAAGAGAAATATAAATAACACGATTACAATATAGAAATTGATAAACAACAACCCATAATCATCCAAATCCCCAACACATAGGGGATCGAGCTATACATGTAGTAGCTAGTGACTAACAAACTTGAAGCCTTTTGAAAAACCTAGGATTAAACCTTCAAGGCTTAACCTTGTCTGGAGCATTTCTCACAATCACATTCCTACAGAGGTTTGTATTTAGTCTTTTGGTGTTCAGCTATGCTATAAATGTAAATTATGTCACCAACATAGGGAGGACACTAATTACTGTTTCTTATCTTGTGCTACAGACTCTTCTCTTAGGAGTTATGTTACTGAAATTTTTTGCTACAGATGGTTATCTGACAACTCTATTTACTCCCAACTAAAACATTGCGTGGAAATTGATTCCTCTCAGCAAATCAAGAACCTTTTACTATCTGTGATTTCTAATCTCCTACATGTGATCTGGTATGATAGAAATGATATTATTCACAAAAATTACTCATTTAATCTTAATGTAGGTTGGATGAGGATCATTATTTCCATTCGGAAAACAACCCTCCTTCAAAAAGGTCATTGTGACAGCTCGGTTGGGGACTTTATGATTCTCTGATGCCTCAACCTTGATGGTGTTTACACCAAGACGAAGCTATCTCTTGAGGTGTTTTGGCAAGCTCTGACTCCTTGATGGATCAAGATCAATGTTTATGGAGCTTCCATAGGAAATCCGAACCCTACAGGATGTGGGTCCATTTTTAGAGATTACCTTGGTCATTGTCACGGATGCTTCTTTGGAAGCTGTGGCACTGCCTCTGCCCTAGAAGCTGAAATGATGGCGGTGATTCTGACCATTGCTCTTGTTAAGATAAAAAGATGGAACAACATCTAGATAGAGAGTGAATCCACCACCATTGTTCATTCTATTTTGGAATGGAGTGATTCACCTTTCATGGCCTCTCACTACCCGATGGATGAACTACCTCAATTTCCTTCTTGAAATCAGATACATTGCCATCCATACATATTGTGAAGCAAACACGGTTGTGGATGGCCTTTCCAACAAAGGATACAACCAAGACATGACATGGAGTGATTCTCTGCTGGTTGATCTCCTTCCCCATTTCATTCGAGATTGTAATAAGACACCATCTTTCCATTTCATGTAACATTTCTCTCTCCTTTCTTTATTAATAAAATTTTTTCTTGTCCTTTCAAAAAAATTATCAGGAAGGTAGAGGCAGCACATCCTCTCTTCTCTTCTCTCCTTCTTCTCCCATTGGGTGTCTCTATAATTAGCCCCTTTTTGTGTCTGAGTATGAATGTCGAATTAGGAGGGTCTACCCTCCTATTTATAATGTTTGGAAATACACAGTGTGTACTCAATAGTACACAGTGTGTACCCAAGTAAACTTGAATTGGTCCATTTTTTTCCACTGATGGGTTAGCTACCACACTACCCTTGACTTTGAATGTGGCACCTCCTGGTTTGTGGGGGTACACAGCATTTAACGCTGCCCCACATGGCATGTAGTATCAAACCTCAGCCACCAAACGCTTCTAGAAGGGGGTACACGGCGTGTTTAGGGTAATCACATGGCATGTAATCTCCAGCTAGAAACATGGGCATGTATTTGGTCCTGATGATCCATGTCTGGGGCAATACTTCACGATGTGTATAAGAAGTACATGTTGTGTATATGTGAATTTTTGTTCTGACCCTTCCCAATTTGTGTCTTAAGTTGTAGAATACCTGAAAATCATCATGATTACCAAATTAAAACATTTTATCTTGAAATCAATACATATATCCAGTGAAAACATGTTTTTATATTCAATAGAGTGTATGAAAAGATATACACAATTCGGGCACATCAAACTCCCCCACACTTAGTCATTTTCTTGTCCTCAAGAAAAATCTCAACATCAAATCAATAGAATACATACTCTATAAAGGGAAGCATTTAACTAATTATAATTTTAAATACTATATCCATTGTATAGGATTTTAAAATTCAAAAAACATATTTCAATTCTAAAGATATTCTAATCATGCCACTTATATAATTCAATTAAAAATTTACATCCTCTTTCATCCACATTGTTTAACTTCCCATAAATAAACATGAAACTTGATGATTTACCTCACCAAAAAGTACCACACTCATCACTCAAGATTATTTAATCAGATTTATGCTCAATATTAAGTATATTCACTCTATCCATAGGCATGAAAGTGTTATCATTCTCCAATTCAGAAGTCAAATCACAAAAATCATGTGGTATTTAAATACAATTAAAATTTTTTTGAGGCTAAGGGTTGGTAGGTGATAATGAAAATTAATCTCAAAGGCTTGAAAAGAAGGTTGGATTCTTAAACAATAATGCATGATATTCAAAATAAAGCTTACTGAAAATGTACCCCCAATCAAGATCTCTCAAAGGGTATCATCACTATGAAATTACCTTTCCAATATAGGGCCATAAACCATTAATAATATATAATGAATGAATTTGGTCCCTCTTTTTCATTTTTCAATTTTTTTTAAAATAACAGGTTCCACTAATAATATAATGAATAGTTATTTTGGAACCCTTCTACCCAAATGAACAAGTGGCACTCTCCCCCACACTTAAATGCATGGTTGCTCCAAAATATACTATGAATTTCCAAAAATCCATCTCTAAAGCTCAAATGAATAATCATGAAAAATTATGAAAGAATTATTGTAAGAAGGGAAATAGGCTTGTAACGTAACTTCCTATCAAGGAAGTTCATGGTTTCTAAGGGTTTACAATTGTCAGATTTAGGGTAGGTTTCAAGGTCAAAGGGGCTGAAAAACAATCAATTTCCTCAATCATCTTAATGTGATTCAAAAATCGTCATGTTTTGAATAGAAAAACTAGTAAGTTCGAGTAATTATGCATATCATAAAAATCTCTCAAGAAATATGGTATAAGAAAGAATATTTCAAAAAGGATTAAAATACCACTCAAGAATTAGTAAAAATAAGAGGTCAATCAGGTCATGACATGAGTATAAATGATCAGTCTAATAAATGTAAATTTCCAAGACTTAAAATCCAAAATTAAACTATATGAGCAATCATTTAAAAATAATTTGAAAAATATAATAATCATGTAACTTTTAAAATTCCATTTTATGTATTTATTATTTATTAATATAATTAATCAAAACTTTTCCACAGTTTAAAATATTTCAACTATTAATGATGTCTCCTAGATCAGTTCTAGGCAAAGACTAGTGAAGTCAAAGACCCTACCCCATACTTAATACAGTAGATGGTCCTCCAAGTGAAATACCAAGGAAGAGGAGAATATGTGGGGAAATAGCAGAGTTAAGATGAAGGGATGAAGTGAAAGAGTTAATTCAAAAGTTAAAAGGAAAAAAATGAACACTAAAAATTACTCCCCTCATGGTGAATCAACAAATATGGAAGTAGCTGAAAAAGAGATGCCCAAGTCACTCCAGAGTACCTGTGACTATCGAGGGAATGGAAAAAAGAAATCTGCAGATACATACATCATCACATCCCAAGCATAGCACAAAAGATATATATATATAATGGAAACAAAATGTGCTAAAAACCAGTCATTGGGTCACCTTAGAAGAGGCACCATCTTAAATAGTGCAATCCGCCAAAGAAGAAGTAGTCGCAGTAAAAACTGAAGTCACAAGCCTGGCACTCTGAGTGGTAGGCATAGTAAGTACCTCAGGCATGTCAATAGGGGAAGTAGCAACTGGGATAGTAGTAGAGAGTAGAACTAAATCTGTGACCAAAGCTATCAGTGGGGTCGGTGCTATGGAAGTTTGAGGATCGGATGGAGGGACTGGCACAAGTGACGTCACTAGTAGTGAAAGGCCCAAGTGTTGGAGGATAAGCAGTAACATACCCTCCATCCATGTCTATGTCTGAGTGATGGCAGCCTGGTGGATCTAAAGAAGTTCCAGACATCGATCCATCTCGGCTAGGTTGTGGGTGGTGAGGATATTATCTAAGGGTGTCAGGGGAGGTGGAGAGGTGGAAGGCATAGAAGAATAGGGGATGGTGGAAGAAGAAGGAAGCGTGAAGAAGGGGGTGGGGTGGTGAAGGAATATTTGTGGGTGGATGAGGTAGTTCAGGATCAACAACACCAGTGGGAGCAACTGGGTCATCCCTCACCCCTACAGGAGCTGGGGCGTTCTGCACAAGCACATAACCATCTCCTTAATGCTCGACCATCCGCATACGGATAAGCATGTGGAAGTCGAGACGTTGATGCAAGCCTAATTGTTCATGAGAGAGAGGGGGGTCAAAGACTCCAAGATGTTGGTCCAATCAAGTGGCATAAAAACCACCATTCAGGTTGTCCTAATGTCCATGGATCATAGAGTGGATGTAAGAAGGGACTAGAAAAGGGAGTTCAGGGTTGTCATTCCTTACAATACAAGTGATAAGATCCATTTCATAGCTAGACGTGACACCCATATACTCATGGAGAGGATAAAGGATGGCACTAAAGAATTGGTGAAGGAAACAAAGGGGACGATAAATAATGAGCGTGCTCTTCTGCGAGGTGGGGGTGTACTTGTGGTCAGGCCCAGCAAGCTCCCACCACATCGCAATGAAGTTAGAGTGCTCAGGGTGGGTAAGGGTGGAGATAGGAGGTGGGGTGGAAGGATGGGGGTAAAATACACACTCTCGGCCAAAATCCACCATAGTAAGGGAAAAAGGGCATCTGGCTAACCAAAATCAAACTGGGGTAGTGGTATCTGTGGCCATCTGTCGGTAGGTGGGCCCTTCGAACTCGAATTTCACAATGAACTCTAAAAAAATATTTGTAAGTTTGAGTTATGACCTGGAGTGTCTCAAGGAGATGTGTATGGCCAAGGAGCTCCTCAATATCCTCCCAGATACCAAGGCATTGTGGAATTTTGACATCAAGAAAGTGTCTGCTCAACTGAATAGTACATTGTGAGAAGCGTCATAATCTATATGCCATAGGATGACCCTCAAGAAATATCAAGCATGAATTCTTCTGAGGGAAGGGAAATGGAGGTATGGGAGAAGGTTGATCTGATGGTGCTAGGGTAGAAGGGATAGCTATACTAACAGTAGGTGGAGCAGTGGATACCTGAGCTGCCTCTGAGGATAGGACAGAAGAGGATGGAGGTATTGGCGCATTCTATCCCACTACTATCATGGATGGAGTTACCATCATAAGAGGAGGCAGCACGACCAATGTTGGGGGCTGGTAAATGGGGAAATCTAATACAGGACACTCAGAATGGAAAATACAAATCTGATGGTGAGGGGGTCACTCACCCTCAGTAGCGGAAGCGGGACGCTTCCCAGTCATGGTATCCTTATCTACCATAGCTGAAAGAAAATAAAAGAAGAAAAGTAATAAAGAAATAAAATGTGAGAAAATAGAAAATTAAGGAGAACACAACATGTAGATACAGGGTACACAGTGTGTAGTATGATCTGCGTAAAATCCCATGTACTCTAGATCGACATGCCAAGAGGTCATGTGGTCGGGTAAAAATCAGTGTACGACATGTAATAAGGTGTACACGCTATGTATCACAACATGGAGTGGTTCCCATGTAGGTGGCTATAAACTGCTTGAAACTGGTAGGGGATATGAAAAAATATGTGTCATGTGAAAGGAGTACACACCTTGTGGATAAACATGGATTTTTAAGGTGTGTACTTCATCCACATGGATTCCTCCAAAGTGAAAGAGGACACAGTGTGTACCGAATATGCACATTGTGTGTGGAAACATGGGAAGGAGTTATGTTCCACAGGACACGGCCAGGTCCTTAAAGGGTAGGGGAAAACACAATACATGGCGTGTACCGAACATACATGCCATGTCTGGTTGAAAATAAGAAAATGTTCCTGGGTGGTCGTGTATAATATATACACAGTGTGTGTTCTTCGTGCACCTTGTGTACTACACTGGAGAACTAAACGGTCGTCTGAATCAAAAGCACCCTAAACACATTTTAAAACTTGAAATAGGATGGGGAGAATGGTGTACCTAGACCGAGGATGGAAATGTGGAAGAAATGATAATGAAAAACATATTAAAGCGACAGATTGGTGTTGGGGGAGATAGACGGCATGTAGGAGAAGAAAATGGGGAAAGTGGGGTTGTGCAACACAGCCACAGGCTAGGTAGGGTCCCGGACTTTGTATCCAAAGTACACAGTGTGTCATAAAGTGTACATGTCGTGTATGTTTTATATATATATATATATAAGGAAATTAGTTATATACAACATAATTAGTTATAAAATAAAAAAAATGAGTCAAAAATAAACCTATACATGTAGTGTATCAAAGGATTACACATCATGTGTTCTAAATTTTGAAAAAGAGAACTACAACCTTTGTCCTGGTGCTTGGGGAGCGATTCGAACTAGAAACCGGTCATTCTGAACATAATACTTAAACTACTGGAGAAAAGGTTATAGTGCTTCACATTTTTAGTTATTTTGAATAATTAAAGTTTAAGTGTAGTTTTACACGGGATGAATAAAAATGCATTACATGTGGTTTTAATTTGAATAAAAGGGATGAAGCGGGGAGATTAGTTGATTTTGAACCTGGGTCTTTTGAATCTAGGATCAAGACTCTTCCAATCTTTTAACTTCACCCGCATACATTATTTTGTTTTAAAAATCATTTAAATTATTAATAAAAACATGGTTTATACGATGTATATCGAAATGTACGCCGTGTGGTTGTATTAATATGAAAAATGATGGAATTGGGTCGGTTATCAGGATTCAAACCCAGGTCTTTTGGAACCAATTTATAAACCTGTCCAGCCGGTCCATCCCCATCAAGGGTTTTATTTTATATAGAAAAACTTATATTTTATTTTGAAAAGTACCACACATGTTGTTTAATTAAATATGGGTTAAAATGGATGAACCCTATACCGATAGTAGGGATGGAGTGATTTAAACTGGCGATGGCTCAGATACATTTTGGTGACCTTACCATCAGCATAGGCATAATCCCTATTTATTTACTTAATTAATATATATTTATACTACTAGTTATAATATAATATACATGAAAAAAGGAATGTACATTCCATGTGAAAAAGTGATACACGGCGTGTAGTCTCTGGGTTGTCTCCCAAGAAGTGCCTTTATTTTGTGTCATTGCATCAACCTTACCTTAGCATCTTGCTACCCAAATTGTATGGTGGATATAGTACCCACCATGTCCTCTATGTGAAAATAGGGCTTCAGACGCTTCCCATTTACCTTGAATGTTTGACCATCAGCTCCAGCAACTTCCACCGCACCATGGGGGAAAACCTTGATCACTTTGGAAGGTCCCAACCACCGAGACTTTAATTTACTTGGAAACAATCTCAAACATGAGTTAAATAATAGCACCTCATCATCGGCCTGGAATGATTTCTGAGAGATCATTCGGTCATGGACCGCCTTTGTCTTCTCTTTATATAGCCTGGCATTCTCATATGCCTCCCGCCGAATCTTATCAAGTTCCATCAGTTGAAACTTGCGCTTCTCATCTGCAGCTTTTATATCATAGTTTAAGGCCTTCATATCCCAATAGGATTTATACTCAAGTTTCACTGGTAAATTACACAGCTTTTTTGAAATCAATCGGAATAGGGACATACCCAAAGGTTTTTTAAAGGAGGTCTTGTATGCCCACAAGACATCATCAAGTTTCTTGGACCAGTCCTTCCATGAGGCTCTCATTGTCTTCTCCAGGATATATTTTAATTCTTTGTTAGAGACTTCCACTTTTCCACTATACTGGGGATGATAAGGTGTCCATGTGTTATACCTCACACCATACTTAAAAAGCACGTTATGCATCAACACATTGTCGAAATACATCCCTCTATCACTGATCAAATCCCATGGAACACCAAACCTATTAAAAATATTTTTATTCAAGAATTCCACAATGAACTTTTCTTTTTTGTGTGTCGTGGTTATATCTTACACCCATTTTGAGACATAATCCACACAAACTAGTATATAAGATATTCTGAATGATGGCGGAAAGGGACCTGTGAAATCAATACCCCATATGTCGAAGACCTCAACATCAAGGATAGGGTGTTGAGGCATTTCAGATCAGCACCCCATGTTACCTATCCACTGGCACCTATCACAGTGTGTTATAAATACCAAAAATCCTTATTCATGGTAGGGAAAAAACTATATTGAATAATTTTAGCTATCGTTCTATTTGGCCTATGATGTCCCCCGACTGGGGAATAATGGAAAAACTGCATAATTCCTTGAATCTATATTTATGAGATACAATAGCAGATCACCCCATCTCTACATGAGCGGATGAGTAGTGGGTATTCCCAAAAATATCTTTTCACTATAGATAGAAATCATTTCTTTTGTTGGAATGAAAGATCATGGTGAATGACTAATGTAGCCAAGTAATTGGCTATATCAGCATACCATGGACAAGGAGCTATTCCAATTGATAAAATATGCACTTCTGGGAAGTACTACTTGATTTCTCTATCATCTTCTCTTTATAAATGAGGCAATTCTATTCTGGAGAGATGATCGGCCACAACGTTCTCACTTCCCTTCTTATCACGGATATTCAAGTCAAATTATTAGAGGAGAAGCACCCAACAGATTAGTGGTGGTTTTTCATCCTTCTTGTTTAGAAAATATTTATGTGTTTCATGTTCAATGTAGAAAATAACTTTGGATATCATTAAATAAGAGTGGAACCAATCAAATTCAAAAACCATTCCTAGAATTTCCTTCTCTATAGTAGTGTAATTAATTTATGCTTCATTGAGGGATCTACTAGAATAGTAGATTGGTCTGAAGATTCAATTTAACCACTTCCCAAGCACTGCTCCCATGGAATAATCACTTTCATCACACATAATCTCAAATTGTTCTTCCCAATTAGGGGAAATCATGATATGGTATTCTACCAATTTTTTCTTTAGAAGCTGGAAGGCTATAGTGCAGGTTTCATCAAATTCAAAGATAGCATATTTTGAAAGAATATTGGTCAGTGGTTGAGCTATATTTGAAAATTCATGAACGAATATTCTATAAAAACATTAATTCCCAAGAAATCTCTAGATTTCCCAAATATAAGTTGCGATAGGAAGTTTTGATATGACTTAAATTTTTTCCAGGTCAACTTCAATTACCTTCATAGAAATATGGTGGCCTAAGACAATGCCATTTTTCACCATAAAGTGGTACTTCTCCCAGTTTAAAACCAGAATGCTGTGCTCACACCATTCTAGGACCCATTCTAGATTTCTTAAGCAATTTTTGAATGATTTTACATAGACCAAAAAATCATCCATAAAGACTTCTAGAATATGCTTGACCATATCATGGAATATTGCCAACATACATCGCTGAAAGGGGGC
Source organism: Viscum album (assembly GCA_963277665.1). Classification (NCBI taxonomy): domain Eukaryota; kingdom Viridiplantae; phylum Streptophyta; class Magnoliopsida; order Santalales; family Viscaceae; genus Viscum; species Viscum album. Next base: position 1,315,881,088 of record OY728128.1, on the reverse strand, counting down.
TGGAGCATTGCACATGCCCAAAGACATCCTTAGATAGGAAAAAGTTCCATATGGGCATGTAAAGGTGCTTTTATCTTGGTCTTCAAGAGTTATCGAATAAAAATTATATCTAAAATAACCATCCAAAAAGCAATATAATTCATGCTCTACTAATCTCTCCAGCATTTGATCCATGAAAGGGAGTGGGAAGTGATATTTTCATGTGGCGTCATTAAGTTTTCTATAATCCACACATACTCTCCATCACATGAATGTTATTGTTGGTATAAGTTCATTTTTATCATTAGTGATTACGGTGATACTCCCCTTTTTGGGTACCACTGGCAAAGGACTAACCCATAGGCTATCGGAGATCGGGTAGATGATTCCCAAATCCAAAAGCTTGATCACCTATTTCTTCACTACCTCCATCATGGGAGGATTTAACCATCATTGTGGTTGTGGAGATGGATTGTTTCCTTCTTCAAGTAGCACCTTGTGGGTGAAAATGGTTGGGCTGATCCCTTTATGATCAGCAACTTTCCACCCAATAGCTTCTTTTCTTCATTTAAGGACTTGGAAAAGTTAATGCTCTTTCTATTGCAAGAGAGATGAATTAACTATAACTATAAGTGTGTTATTATCTTCCAAGTAACCATATTTAAAAGATGATGAGAGAGGTTTGAGTTCAAGTTTTGGGGCTTTCAGAACTAAGGGCACAATTGGTTCCACCTCAGCCCGCTCAAGAATATCAGGAACAATTGCTCGTTGCCAATAATGACCGCCCTAGATGACAATTAATTGCAACTCTAATAGTTCATAATCATGTTTTATTTTGTTTATGAATGGTTCATCAGTGATCAAACAACATTCCATGTCAGCTTCCATGTAGCCCAAGTGATCGTTCACAGTGGTCAATGCATAACAGTCCTTGTGTTCCATTAGTGATACTTTCTTAACTGCTTTGAGGACATTATAAGATACCTTTTCATCTCCCACTCTTAAGATCAATTCACCTTGATGAACATCGATAAAAACTTCCCCAATATCCAAGAAGGGTATTCCTAGAATGAGAGGTGCCTCTTGATCTTCCTCCATGTCAAGGATGATAAAATCAGTAGGAAGAATCAACCTTCCCACTTTCATAAGCACATCCTCAAGTATCCCTTTAGGATACTTAATGGATCGATCAACAAGATATAGTGCCACTTAGGTAGGTTATAAATCATTCATCCCTAGATTCTTAAAGACTTCATAGGGAATAAGATTAACACTATCCCCTAAGTCACAAAGGGATTTCCTAAACTCACATGATCCAATTGTGTAAGGAAATGTAAAACTACCTGGATCTTGGAGCTTTGGAGGAAGAGAGTGATGGAACACTGCTGAACATTCCTTAATAAGAGGAATTGTTCCCAAATCCTTCATATTCCTCTTATTTGAGAGTATTTCCTTCATAAACTCTGTATATGTTGTCATTTGAGTTAATTCCTATATAAAAGGAATTTTGATATGAATTTTTTGGAATACCTCAATGAATTTCCCAAACTGTTGATCTAGCTTCCTTTGCTTCATTCATGCGGTAAATGGTAAGGGGGGTTCATAATGTGTGACCACCTCTTTTCCCTTACCATGTACAACCTCATTCTCTTTTGATAGATCCTATATTGAGGGGGACACCTAGATCGTGACTTTATTATTCAAAGAGGGTGGAGGTGGAGGTGGATTTTTACCTTTATTTTCAGTTTTTTCCTGGGGTAATTAATTCCCACTTTGTAAAGTGATAGCATTGGCCTCCTCCTATGGGTTCTTCTTAGTGTTACCTGGTAGTGTACCAGGTTTCCTTGAAGATAATTGATTTTAAAGTTTCCCAATCTGATTCTCAAGGCTCCGAATAGATGCCTCCTGATTTTGAGATCCTGTTTCAGTAGTTGTTATGAATTTTGACATCATTTCTTATAACTTTGATGGGTGATACTACTGAGATTTTTGGGAAACCATAGGAGGTTGTGGAGGCCTTGGTGGTTGTTCCGGATGAGGTTTTTGATAACCTTGCTGTTGGAAAGCTCCATAATACTGCTGTTTGGGATATGGATTCTGGTATTGTTGTTGACCATAGTCGGTTGGCCTTTGAGGGAGAGGTTAAGAATTTTTTTGTTCCTACCCCTAGACCGTGTTTGTGTTACTTTGCCAAGTCGGGTTTTGGTATTGAGGGTAAATATTTTTCCCTCTATTCTGAGAAACTTAGATTACCTCACTTGTCAAGGCACCGACATTTGTTCCTAGGCATTCTCCCATGACATGATTGTAACCACATTCATTGCATGTTGGGTGATGTACTGCTTGAGCTTGAGATGCATTTTTCATATTTAATGCATAATTTTTTTGGAAACAGCATTGAGTTGAGCATCAAGAATCATAGTGGAATCAATGTTATGCATACCCCGCTTTGGAGTACCTCACTTAAAGTGACATTGGAAGCTGTTTGCAGACATATCTTTGAGAAATTTGAAGAGTTCCTCTAGGTATTTCCTCATCATCATCCCTATAGCAGCTACATCCACCACGGATTTTATGTTTTTCATAAGACTGCCATAGAAAGTTTGGACTTTCATCCACAATGGAAGTTCATGATAAGGGAACTTACTTAACATTTATTTAAAGAACTCCCAGGATTTGTACAAAGATTCTAAATCATGTTGCTGAAAATTGTGAATTACATTCTGCAACGTCACCGTCTTGGAGGGTGGAAAATAATTTGATAGAAATGCTTATGTCAACACCTCCTAGGTGAGGATAGAACATTGAGGCAGTCCTTTAATCCAGTCCTTCGCTTTATCCCTTAATGGGAAGGGGAATAAGTGAAGTCGAATGGTGTCCTCAAACACCCCATGGTAGTGGAAGTTGTCACATATCTCCAAAAAAATTGGAGAGATGAGCGTTGGGGTATTCACTTGGTAATACTTCAAATTGTACTGTGTTTTGGATGATTTGTTTGACGTTTGTCTTGATCTCAAAATGTTGGACCTGCACTGGTGGTCTGACAATACCCATATCAGCTTCATGGATGGAAGGAAGACTGTACTCCATAAGGGTATGACATGGGGGCATTTGTTCTTGATGACGTGGGGGCACAAATTGTTGATCGGGTGAAAAATAAGGCCCCTGGCCTAGATGGAGGTATGGTAACTGCTCTATTGGGTACTATTGGGGTTGTTGCGGGCCAAAACCTAGAACAAATGGAGTCGATTGTCATTGTTGATTCTATGGTATAAACTCCATGATGTTTGCTGGTGGAAGTTGGATCCGCCCATCCTCAGCAGCTTGTTGTTGGTTCCAGTTTTCATCATGTAATTGATGTCCAATGGATTGAATAGCAGTTGTTTCTCCTTCTTCTATGTTCACCATGGGTGTGTTTTGGTTGTGATTGCCCATAAGTTCTCGATATTTCCTTAGGATCTTTTGTTCGATCTCTAGATCAAGTGGAAGGACTTCTGATGACTCAACACTCTTATAATGGGTAATTCGGATCCTCATGAACCTATTATTCTCTTTACAACACTAAACAACACACCAAGAATAAAAGAGGAAGACAAAAATAATGAAAAACAAAAATGATATTAAGAGCATATTTTTTTAGAATTTTTTATTTTTATTTTCACTTTAATTAATACAAACAGATTAATCAAAACACTGTTAACTTTCAATTTCCCGACAATGTTAGCATAATTTTGTATCATTTCAGCTGAATTTTTACTTTCTACAATCCAAATTTAATTACCCAAACTTAATACTAGTATAGTTCAAGTATGGGATCGATCCATAGGGAGATGAAGATACTTTATTTTGTTTTTCTAATTTGTAATTAATTAGGTGAATTCTGCTGAAATTTAGAGTGTTTGTTTTTATGTTACAATAACAGAGTAACTAAACTTTCAATTTCTTGATAAATTAATTTTAAAGATAAATTAAAACACAAAAATTTGATTCTTGATGATAAATGGGAAGAATGCATCAGGGCTACATATTTTTAGGAAAATTAATAAATCAATTTTATTATGAGGTTGTGTTGTTCATGATAACTCGCATCCCTGGGTTTTGGATATAACGGAACCCCCTTGGTTTGGTAAATTTTGTTTAAATAAGTAGAAACCAATTACTTGGTCTGGAATTTGGTTTCTATTAATTTTTTTAATTGTAACCTCTTTTGATACGATAAGTCCACCCAATGATCATGGATGTTCTTAATCGTAATTCCTCAGAATATCCCTGGAAATCCCATTCTTGGTCTGATACGGGGTTTCTAGTGATATTTAGAAAGAGTTTTTGACGGATTATGAGAGAAATATAAATAACATGATTATAATATAGAAATTGATAAAAAAACAACCCATAATTATCCATAGCTCCAACACATGGCGGATTTAGCTATAAATAGAGTAGCTAGTGGCTAACAGACTTGTGATACGTGAGTGAAACATTGCACAAACTTTGGATTCAAGATTGTCGGGAAGGTAGCGGCAACATCTTTTATCTTCTCTTCTCTCCTTCTTCCCCTGTTGGGTGTCTCTGGAATTAGCCCCTTTTGTGTCTGAGTATGAATGTAGAATTAGGAGGGTTTTCCCTCCTATTTATAATGTTTTTAAATACATGGAGTGTACTCAAGAGTACACGGTGTGTACTCAAGAGTACACGGGGTGTACCCAATTCAACCTGACTTGGGCCTTTTTTCTCCATCGGTGGGTGAGCTATCGCGCCGCCCTTGAATTTGAATGTGGTGTCACCTGGTTAGTGGGGGTACATAGCATGTAACTCTGCCCCACATAGCATGTAATGTCAAACCTTATCCACCAACCACTTTTAGAAGGGGGTACATGGCGTGTTCAGGGCAATCATGTGGTATTTAATCTCTGGCTGGAAACATGGCCGTGTATTTGGTCCTATCGATCTATGTCTAGGGAAATAGTACATAGCGTGTATAAGAATTACACACCGTGTATATGTGAATTTTTGTTCTGACCCTTCCTAATTTGTGTCTTAGGCTAGATAATACCTTAAAATCAACATGATTACTAAATTAAAGAATTTTATCTTTAAATCAATACATATATCCGGTTAAAACATGTTTTTATATTCAATAAAATGTATGAAAATATATACACAATTTGGGAACATCAAGAGTGAAATAAATACATGGGAGTATTTATAGGTTTGGTTACATTAATAATGTAATTTCATGTCATGGTGATTGTGTGTGGTGTGTATTGGATAAAGATTCTTATGGGATAAATTAATGGGTAGTATTATTTAAAATTTCTCATATATCCTTGGTCTAAATTTTGTATATTTACCAATAGTAACATTATTTTTGTGAAGCCATTGTGAGTTTTAAAATGAGGAGGTGAAACAATAACTTGAATTGGTGTGTTAAAGGATATACCAAGAGGTAGTAAAAGGTTATAATATAGTCTTGAATGATTTTTAGAAATAGAATTAATTTTAGTATAAATGGTATATCTCTAGAAATAAGACTAATCATTGGCTTGATGATTGTGAGGTTTCATTTTAGTTGATTCAGATAAGTGATAAACATCATAATTATTTATATTTGTTTTTATTTTGGGGGTCAATTCATCAATGGTGGACATAGTTATTAGAGAACCATGATGTCTCTATGATTGGATGGATTTAGTTTTGTGATATGTTAAAAAAGTAGTTATTAGATAAGGCTCATTAAGTTCAATGAAAACAATATTTAGTGATCATATATTAATGTATTTCTACTATTTAGGAGTTTTATGTGAGGTTTATATAATTTTTATATTAATTTCCCAATTTTATGACTAATGAGAAGCTGGAAGCTCGTAATTTTAAAGATCATTGTGACCATACATCCATAGAAAGTTGGGGATCTTTTCTTAAAGTTTTTTTATTAAAATATTTTATAAATATGAAATAATAGATAATTTATTAACCAAGATAGATTATTTATTAAATATTACTCATAGTGAATCTAGAGGATGAAGTTATCAATTTTCAATGAAATCAATGTTCAAGTAAAATTATATAAATTAACTACTAATGTAATCTCATTTATCTAGTATGGGTGATACTCATAAAACTACTAGAAACTAAGGAATTATATATTTATCTTGTGGTGGTTTGGTTCATCCCTATATTATGTGTCTTCCCTTTAAAGTGGTCAAAGGATACTATAGTAGAGTGTGATTATTGATAGGATACCTGGACAATTTTATCATTCATCTCAACAATAGTTTCTACAGTATTAGAGGTAAAATATAAAACCATTAGGAACACCAATACAATATAGTGATAAGTGAGAACATCATGGATAATATCAACATCCTTTAGGAATAATATCCAATTATAATAAGGTAGATATGGGTGTAATGGATGAATATGAGGGGTTGGTAAAGGATAACTATGGGTGGTAGAAGTTTAAGAGGTGGAAAGACTAAAGATTATTCAAAGTGTAGTTTTTAGTTATTCTGCTCTTTCTTCTATTTTTGTTGATAATAGTGATTCATATCTATTTATCATGAATACCCTAGTTCAAATCATTGAACTTATAGTATAAAAGTCTTAAAAGGCCACTGAATTTAACTACTCTAGTGGGAGGTATGATGTAGTTATCTGAGTTGTGTTATAGTTGTGAGAAGATTTTGGGATGAGATAATTTTTCATAGAACCTAGTCTTATTATAGATACAACTATATAATTTCATCCCTAACATGTATTTTTTATATTTTTTACAATCTTTTGTTGATTTCTCTCAACAAATAGTGATATTCCAAAACTTGGAAATATATTATGTGGAATTCATTAAGGAAAGTGATTTTATTTTGGAAGAATGTGGATTAAATCATAGAGCATCATATATTAGTTGAATAATTCAATGATTTTTGAATCTAAAGTTAATATGGAAGAACTTACAAGAGTTGTGATGGATTATGAAAATATTTTTCAATAAGAAGTTATTTTTTTACCTCTAATGTGATATATTTAATTTAGTATAGATTTATATACAAGTTTTTTCCTATTTTATGCAAGTTTATCATGTTGTACATAAAGGTATTTAGGAGATGATGATTTAAATTAATGAATTTTTGTAGAGTTGTTTCATTTTTTAATAGTGTATTATTATGGGCTACTCTGGTGTTACTTTAAATAAGTAAAACTAGAGTTTTATATTATTTATCAATTACCAATAGTTAAACTTGGTGTTGGTGATAAATAATTTTTGCTTCCTAGGATACATGATTTGTCTGACAGGTTGAATTATGAAATTTGGTTTCTAAATATCAATTTATGATCTAGATATCATTATATGATGGTTAAATATGAGTATATCCCCAAAGAAACTTCTTGATGTCTTTAAGTACATTTTTACTTCTTAGTGATTCCATTTGGACTAATGAATGTATTAGTTATGTTTATGGGGCTTGTGAATAGGTTGTTTCAATTCTATCTTGATGATTTTTTTACAGTTTAGTTTATTTTAATTTATAGGATGATCATTTGGATCATATCATGATAGTGTTATAGTTTCTTAGGAAACATTAATTGATTGGAAAAATTACAAAGTATTGGTTATAGACATGTGAGGTTCACTCATTGGGTAATGTTATTTCAAAGCATGGTGTTGTAGTTAACTAGGAAAATATCAAAGAAATCATTGAATTGAACCCATCAAAAAATATTTTTGATGTGTGAAGTATCTTATTCTTGATTGGTTATTATATGAGGTTCATTATTAGTTATATGGTGACTCCACTATCATCTTTAACTTAAAAAAGGTGGGGGTTTTCTTGGAAAAATGAATTTCAAGAAACTTTTTAATGTTTAAAAGAGAAGTAAATGTGTGGTTCAATTATATAATTACCTAAATAATGTATTCATTATGAATTATATTATGATGTGAATAATCTAGGATTTATATTTACTTTGATACCAGAGAGATAAGTTATTTCATATGAGTATAGATAGTTTTGCCTTTGTGAATATAACTATACCACTCATGATTTAGAGCTTGTTGCAATGATGTTTTCACTTAAATTATAGAGGAAATATTTTATAGGTGAATGATTTATATTCTTAAAGAATTATAATAGTTTTTTATATATATTATCCTAGAATAATTTTAATTTTAAATGGATATTATTGGTGAAAATTATTTAATATTATGACTTAGAGATTAAATATATCCTATTCAAGTGTAATGTGGTAGATGAGACTTTGATTTAGAAGTCATATGGTTATGTTTATCATTATGTGAGTGAGGAATTAAAAGTGATGGATTTTTTTAAATTTTTACATCTTGATTTTTAGGACCTTTATGGAGGCCCATGTCTTTATAAAATGAATATGACATCTTCATTGGTGAGTCGGGTGGAAGAGAATCAGCTATAAGACCATGGGGTAGAAGTATAGAGAGGTTGAAAAATTAATAATGATATCCTTAATGGTTATAAAGAGGATAAATAACATTGATTTTTATTTCATGGAAAGTTATATTATCCTCATAGTATATAGGAAATAGTTTTACATTCATTTTATAACTCATATTTAATGTTACATCTAGGTATTGTGAAGATATATAATGCTTTGAAGGAGTATTTTTAGTGGACTGAGATAAGGAAATCAGAATGTGGGTTTGTATCTAGGTATCTTATATGACAAAAGGTGAAATCCAAATATCAAGTTCTAGTAGTGTTTTTTCATCCATTAGATATTTAATATTATAAATAGGAGGACATTTCCATTAATGTTTTTATAGTTTAACCTGGTGAATTGAGTTGAAATATTTTATATGGGTTGTTATTGATAAATTAAAATTCAATGAACATATTTTTGATCAAGGAATCAAGATTGGTGGACTGTTTATTAAAACATTATGTGATGGAGGTGGTAGATCTCTAAAGATAATTAACTAAAACCATGACCCTCTATTTACATCATGTATTTGGAGGTTATTGCAACATTATTTTTCTACTATGTTATGTTTCAACACCACATTCCATGCATATACTGATAGAAAAACTAATCAAACAATTAAAACCTTAAAGGTCATGTCAAGGTTTGTATCTTGGATTTTAGTGGATCATATATGAAGAATTTACCATTAGTTGAATTTTCTTATAATATAGATTATAATTATTCCATTGGTATGACACCTTATGTGGCTTTAAATGGATGATCATTTCATTCACCATTGTGTTGGGTTTAGTTTGGTGAGTCAAGTGGTATTGAACCAAATATTATTCAAATAATGAAAAAATGTATACAACCTATTCAGAATTTTATGAGGACTGCACAGAGTAGACAAAAATTATATATAATCAAAAGGATATGGTCATTAATGTTTTCAGTTATAGATAATGTATTCTTATGCGCTTCTTCTCATCATATACAATGATGTCTTGACAAGTGAAACAAGTTTTTTCCTCAATTCATTAGATATTTTGAGGTGTTGGATTGTATTGGATAGATAGCTTATCAGTTAATGTTACCACCATGTCTAGAAAGGATTCAGGATGCATTACATGTGTCTCAACTTTGGTGGTATTATCATGATCTTTTATATATAATTGATTTGGGTGATCTTGACATTTAGGGAGGTATGACTTTTGTTTTTTATCTAGTGGAAAATTAGGATCATGAATTGAAAACCATGTGTGAATGATTTATTTATTTAATGTAAATCCTTTGTAAGAATGAAAAAATAAAGGTAAATACTTGGGAAAGAAAACCACATATGAGATTGCAATATCTAGAATTTTTTTAATTGTTTCAATGTATCTTGATATATAATTTTAATTTAATGATGTAGGATGAAGTAATGATAATACTTATAGGATTATTTTTCCATTCTGATTATGGTTAAGATCTTTTAGGATGAAATGTTTTTAAAGTGGTGTGTGATGTAGAAACCTAAAAAATTTGATGTTTCGGAGTTTGTGAAATTATTGAGGTTACTTTGGTATTTTTGACCATAAATATTAAAATAGTAAATTTATTAGAATTATAATAAAATTTTGTGTGCACCATTGGATTCAAGATGATATGTTGACCCTTGGATGAAATTTCAATAATTTTCTATAGTTATTGAAATTTTTAGATATTCATTGAATTTAAATTATTTATTTATTTAAATAATTTATTTATTTTAATTATTTTTATAAAATAAATAATATGTTTATAAATTATTTATTTGACATGGGATGATATTGTAAAGGGTTGGTTGTATTTATATTAGTTAATGGCATGAAATGTGGCATAGTTAGCGATTTAATGAGAAGTCAAAGAAATTTTACAAAATGTTAATGGAATATTTTGATAAGATTTTTTATGGGGGTGGATGTTGACTATTTCATTATTTTTTCCCTTCTATTGAGAACATATTCTATTTTATCTCAAGATAAATCATTGGATTTATTGTGTCATTGAGAATTAAAGGAGGTGGAATATGAGCAAGAATAAATGAATAAATGGTAGTGGTTAAAGATTGATGATGATCATGGAAATTGAGATAGGTGGATTAGGATTATTATCTATTTTATTCCATATAAATTTATTATGATTTTATTCTTTTATAGTGGGTGGGTAATTTTTTATAATCTAATATTAAATTATATTACTATATTGAAAATGATTTTTTGATGGAGAATAATATATAGATATGAAAATGATTTATGATTAAGGTGTGATGAATTAGTGGAGGAATTAAATATGATTATAGAGAATTATTTAAAGGAGTAAAATTGTGATATATTTTTTATAATTAATTTTAACCATGGAAAATTATTATACTTAATTTTTGATTATTTTGTTTAACCTCAATGGTGGTTTTGAGCATGGTTTGATGATGAGATAATGTGGTTTCTTCAAGCCCAGTTTATGATTTTTATAATGAGTCAATTCCATATATAATGTGGGTTCTTACATATTATAATAGTTTTACCATGATGATGGTAAGCCTATGGATTATGATACAATTCATTTCATTGAGGTTGTTCCAAGTAGTTCAGGGTTCATGCCACATACTAGTGAAAAAATAATTTCATTGAGTGAGTTATGTAGAGGATATTTAGCTTCCACATGGTTCATGCCAAATTAGGCATGTGATTGTGATATATCATCATGATTCCATGCCACTTGACGACTTTTGAATCTCTCATATGTGATTAAATGGTGGTGTGAACATGTAAGGGTTATTTAGATTAAGAGACTATATTGAGTGAATTTCCAATGGTAAGTGGATAGTAAAGAGTCTATAAAACTTGTAAATGCTAAGGATGAGAGGAATGTTTGAGTGTTGTGGTGAATAACTCCATATGATTAGTGTGGTGTGTGGCTTAATTAGGAGGGTAGTATGATTCATTTTATTTGGTATTTATTTTTGTAATACCTTTATGTGTATATAAAATGACTAGTTTGGAAAAAATATGGGTGATGAGGGTCTGAATACATTCTTAATACATAATGATATAGAATGATGGTGATGATGATGGTGTAGGTAACTAATTGTGGATGGATATGACATGAGATAATTATGATTCATGTTATGGTGGGAATATTTCTATGGGTGGACACCCAAAAATAATGAGGTTTTTATAGGTGGGTAGCTTCCTAACCATTATATATTAGTGGAGGTAGGTTGAGTTGGGGATATCACCAAGGGTTGACACTCAATAACAGCGAGGTCCCTATAGGTGGAAAACTACCCAACCATTATTCATTACTATTATGGACTAAAGGGTGGAAAACTACTCTAGGGTATTTTATATTGAGGTCCATGTAGGATGATAGTTTCTCAATATTTTCTTTTATTGAGGTCCTTACTAGTGGAAAATTATGTTAACTTGATTTAAATTATGAGGATATTAGGGTTCTTTGTGAAAATATTTTTGTATTGTACATTGGGAAATTTATTTTTATAAGGCATGAGATGGAAATTCATGTGTATCAAAGGAAATTATTTAGGAGTGGTTGTTTTATTGTCATGTTTTATTAAATTTATACACTAATATATTAGCATTCTTTATTCACATAGGCACATGGGGTTTTCTAAGAAGGAATATAAAGACCCCGACCTCTTCATACATGTAATTATCTTTCATTTTTATCCATTATAGATCTTTTCTAGTATATTTTTATGAAAATTTGGTTTCAAGGGTTTTCAAGTGTTGTTAGAGGAAAAGGGGGAATGAGGTGAGGTTTATGAAGAATCAGGTACCTGATGTCATAGTACCAAGTACCCGATGGGGTACCTAGAGTGAAAGTGAATCTGTTATGAACCATTGGGTAATCAGTGGCTTATTATTGGGTACCTGGTGGGTTTTTAGTAATGATTACCATTAAAAGGTAAATTTTATCCTTTTACCCCTAAAATTAAACCCCTATTAATGGGAAGCTCAGGGTTTCATCACCATTAACCCCTACTAGTGTATCTATCAATATATTCCTTACCTATTAAGATCTCTTGGTGAACCTACCTTCAAACCTTGATCTAGAATGTCTTGATTTATATTGGGATCTCTATTTCAATAAGTCAAGTCCCTGACTCCACTTATCTTCCCTTTCCTCATATTTATTGGTTGTTATCAAGTGTAACTCTCCCCTATTTCATTATTGGGTTGGTATAATCTTTTAAATATATCGGATTATTTTTGGGATAGTTGTTGTAGAGGCTTTATATAGGTGGATTTAGGGTAATTTCATGGGTTCACATCCTATGTTTTTTTTAATCACAATAACCTAAATCTATAAATATCATATGTTAAGGTGATATGTTAATATAATTTGAGGAAACCACGTCTCTTTGGAAACCTTTTGTAAATAAAATAGTAGGTATACCCCGTCACCCTATCATACCCATAGAGAGTTAACCTAGAAATAGTATGAGGCTGAGTGAAACTGATTAAAATTATGAGACTAAACTTAATAAATGATTTTACTAAAGTTTTTATGGATAAAGTTACTGAGTTATACTATTATTGTTTATGTCAAGTTTATTTTATATACTATGTTTACTAAATCACTAGTTTTTCATTCTGTAAATTTATTGCTTGGCATTCCTAATTATTACTTATGTTTGGATAATCCTAATGTGGTGATACATTTTCCTTATATGTTGTGGTATGTCACTGGTTATTTTTATTTCTATCTTTTGATTCATATTATGCTTGTTATTATCATTATATGTCTTGTTGGTTAGTCTAGTTACAATTATCGGTATATTGGAATATATGTATATTATGTTATATGAGCTGTAAGCAGGTATATTAGCCATTAATTTATAGTTTATTGAGTGAATAGGAATCGTGATTTCCCTAACCCTGACATGGGATGGGCACGCAATGCCTCAAAATTTTATACCCTTTCCCCTAATCCTAGAGGGGTGGGATAAAAGATCACCCTGACTTGGTATACTCAATTCTCTTTCCCCCAATTGGATGGATCTTTAGGTCCCCAACTTTATTACTTGTATATATATATATGAGGGGGATTCATATATATACATGTGAGGCAGATTCACAAGTATAAGTGTTACCACCCCTAGAGGGATGGAATTGATAAATCATCTCGACTCTCGATCTAAGTCACCAAGAAAGTATACAGGTAAGGATTCTCACCTTTTATGGTGTTATATTTCTAATTCCAATAAGCATTACAAATTTACTTATTATTCCATTATTATTGTTACTTTATTATTACCCTTTATTGGTATTGTTAATGGCATACACTCTAGTTTATGATAGGTTGTAAGGGGTGGGGAAGCGGCCACCTATGAGTTTTCATACTCACACCCTTCTTAAACCCCTTTTAGGATGTATTTAGAATCACTTATATATGATCTAGGAAAAGGTAATGTTCCCAAATATGGGATCTATTCATACATAGAGTGCATGGAGCATGAGTGACCCCATCATGTTTTTTTCTACACAGACTAGCTGGGTGCACATGGGTTGTCCCTGATATCTTTTTAGAGAGAATTCACACCTGAGAGCAATATATTGGGTCCTGAGGCCTTATTTTTCCTAAAAATTTATGCATATATGGTTTTTTAGCTTGGATTCACTTAATGTGCATATAAATGGTTATTTTAAACCCTTTATGATATATAATTCATGTTCAAGTGGTATTTTACATTTCTAATTTGACATATAATATTACCTTTTTCATTAATGGTTAGTGGTATATTTTGTTAAACCAAGACCTAGATAGTTCATACCACATGTATTAATGAACCATGACTAATTAATTCATTATTAAAGGTATAAAACCACATCCCATATGTGTAATAATTAACCTTTAGAATTTTTTCCAACCTTGGGGGAGTGAGAGATGCACCTGAGGTGTTGTGAAGGCATGGTTTGGGTACCATATTGGCAACTCAATCCATAGATGTTATAAAATGGCATCAAATCCTCATTAAAGGTTTTTGGGGTATGGTAATTGTGAGGGGAAAATAATAGGATCATATAGACTCAATAAATAACTCATAAATATGGTCGTCCAACTTAATTATGGTGGAATCTTGAGTTTCCAAGGGTAGTATGGGATATATATCTTTATTTTTCCCTTGATTTGGTCCTTAATTATCAATTCACATGCATCATATTAGGTGTTAATGGATAGGTATGAGTCAATTATCATTTCATGTTGTATTATTTCCTATTTTATTTATCATAATATTATTGGAATTGGTTGATGACTCATATTAATTAAAACATTAATAATAAATAGATGGTGCTTTCTCATATATTTATTGTTAACAATTATGATAATATGGGTCATTAATTGTTCATTTTGATTTATAGCCTCATTATATGTTTAAAATGGTTATATTTCTTTATGTTATACTCATATCATGCCTTTACTTGCTTCTCAATGATTCTTTAAGCATGTGTAATTTTTTTAAAATGGTTTAATAAAGGTATTTAAATTTAAAAAAAATTAAAGTGGGGTAGAGATGGATAGGGATACACCTAAAATATATAATGAAACTTAATTCATGGGTTTATCTCTTTTATAAAGAGAGTATTGATTTTTCCCTTTACTTCATTATAGGAAATTCTGTCAAGATAACCACATCCTTCCAAGCAGGAAAGGGTATATGAGAATGTATTTATAGTTCAACCTCTAGTTTAACCATAAGTATTAGAGAGTATTCCTCACATACTTCAGAAAGTTGGTTAAGGATCTCCATGAAGGGATCTTATAACCTCTGACATTATGATTTATTTCCAGTTTCATCATCTTCTAATTTTTTAGGGTGACAGATATCTTTAGGAGTCTGAGGAGTGTCTTAATCACCTATGTTGTATCTTTTAAAGCATCAAATTCCTTAAGTAACATCAGGTTTTAATATCCACCTTTATGTTGTAAGGGGACACTCACAGATGGTGGGGAATGATGCTCGAGGACAAGAAGGACTAGGGACTCACCTAGGTGAAATTCCCAAATCTCTTCATTGAGTAGTTTTACCCGAATACCTTATGTCAATTGGAGGAAAAGAAGTTTATAAACCTTTATTAAGTCTTTGTGTCATTTATAGAATACAACACCACTTTTATTAATCTTCTATGATTTCCTCTATATTTGAGTAGGGATGAGGAGCCTAAATAAAGTCATTTTGAATTGGATCTCAAATATCCTTTACTGATGTAGGTCATTATTTTTAATCTACCAAACATTATCAAAAGTGGTTAAGAAATTTATCCTCATAGTGATAGGTTTTAAAGGAGTCCCAAGAGTGGGTAGTTCAAAAAATGATCAAACTTTGGGTGATATCTCTTCAATCATTCATAAGTGATGTTGAGAGGAATTGAGTAGGGGTGGATCTCACTAGGGAATCCAAGGTGGTAGTGTGACTTTATCACTTATCCTAGGAATACCTCTAGTGTAGTTTCATTAGTGTAGGTTTATGGGACACATCAAGACTAAATACACCTTTGAGGTGAAGAAGTAACATTTTTGTGGATAGTATGGATACCTTCAAATATTTTGTAGATGAGGTACCTTATAGAGTGTTTTGATGAATCCTCATCCAACCTAGGTATCCCAAATATATTCAGTTATGTAGCCTACTAGTGGAATACAAACACCATTTGGATGATCTAGTCAAGGAGGATAATGAGGTAGTCATATCTGATTAGATATAGTACAGTCTTCTAGGAAGGTATTCATATCAAAAGTTTGGTATAAGGAGGAAAGTAATATATATATTCCACAAAAAAACCTATATTTAACGTTGGAGTCAAGCCTTCTACAATTAGAGGTATTAACCTAATATCTTCTACTTTAGCATGTGATCTATTTGATATATGTGATTTAAATTATTTTATTTCTAAAAAACTATCCTTTCTTGTTGAACTTAGATTAAAATCATTTCCCTTATATGCGATCCTCAATAATACTTTGGGAAAGTAGATAGAGAAAACTATGAAATGTATATCATGTGCATTAGTAGTGGAATCATTAAAGCATCTTTAGAATCTCGTGGTTCTTAATATGAAAACATTAAATGGAATTCTATGAATGGACTAGATAACTCAATTTCAAACTTGTATAGAATGAAATAATAGGAGAGAATATTTATCATATTTTGTTAGTATTCAATACATACTCCATGGAGAGTGGGAGTTATAGGCTGTTCAAGTAAGTCTTGGTTAGGGACAAGTAAGAGAGATCATAGTTGAGATGTCTTGTCTTGTCTTTAAGGAGGTTGATTCTAATAATCAGCAAGTTTTAACTCATGTGGTAGAATTATATCCTAATGAATTCCATGAATGATTCTTAGGATTGCCTCTTAAGCAGAAAGTGGAATTTCCCATAAAATTAGTACCTGAGATTGAACTGATTTCCATTTCTCTTTATTGTATGGATCCAACTAAATTTATGGAATCAAATATCCAACTAGAATATTTTGAGTCTAAAGGATTTGTCATAGTGGGAACATCGCCTTTGGGTCCTCTAGTCCTATTTTCTAATAAATATAATGGGATTTTGTGATTATGTATAGAGATATGAAGTTAAATTAAGTTACAATCAAGAACCAAGACCCTTTACTGATAATTGAAAATATAGTCAATTAATTAAATGTGTTAAATTTATTCTAAAATATTGAATTTCACTTAGGTTATCATTTACTTTGAGTTATGAAATCAGATTTCCAAAGCTGATAGATACATTTTGAATATTTGGTAATATCATTTGGCTTAACCAATGTTCCTTATATATTCATGGCCTTGAAAAATAAGATATTTAATCTATTTTTGGACACAATTTTTTTATTATTTGTGGATGATATCCTTGTCTATTCTAGGACACTTTTCAAGCATGTTCGACATATCTGTATTGTTTTGGATACACTACAAGAACACCAACTTTTTTCTACTTAGACTAAATTTACTTTCTATAATTGAGAGGTCAAGTTCCTCAAGAATGTCATATCTAAAGCTAGAATTTCTATGAATCCTAATAATTTGAAGTTGATGATGTCTTGGAAAGTCTCAATGAATATATTTTAGGTTTGAAGTTTTCTTGGGCTTGCAGGGTATTATCGCCACTCTATTCAATATTTTTACAAGATCACTACTCTTATAAATATTCTTACTAATAAGGGGATTAAATTAATTTGGGTTGACTAGTGTGAGGAAACCTTCTAGAAATTGAAAAGGAGGCTCCACCCCCCCCCCCCCAAAATCTTATTCTACCTTAGCAAGGTGAATTCTTTGAGGTTTATTGTGATGCCTCTTCAATGGTCTTATATGTGTTCTTATACAGGATCATTGGGTAGTTTATTATGGTTCTAATAAATTATATTCTCATGAATATAATTACGCTACCCATGATTTATAAATGGTTGTCATTGTTTATGCCTTAAATTATTAGAGGCACTAACTATACTATGAGTGCTTTGCGGTGTTTACATACCAAAAAAAATATTAATTACACATTCTCTCGATGGGACTTGAATTGCAGGAAATGTTGTTGGGTGGAATATCTCTATTCTTTTGATTTTGACATTAAATACACTCATAGTAAAGAAAACATGTTGGAATACACTCTTAGACATAAGGTTTTCCTTAAAATATGATGGAATCAAAGGATGAATAGATTTTGATATTCCTCATAATTGAACTCCACCTATATGTTATTGATGATCTTGTGGAATGAATTTATACAATATTGACCTAACATATTTTCTCATGGAACAATTTAATGACTCCTAAATATAAAACCCTAATTGTATCATTATTTAAGAAAAACTCAATAGTGGGAAGATCCCCAATGGATGGTTACAGGACTCTTCATCCATTTTATACATCCATTATAGATTAGTTTTCCCATTTGGAATAAGGGATAGGGTGATAAAATAATACTATGACTCTTGATGGGTTATGATTCCTAGTCAACATATATCATGATATTTGATGCCAATTTTGGTGGTTTATCAAGAAAAAGGATATCTAGATATTTATTTCTAGATGCCTTTCCAATTAGAAGGTAAAGGAGGAACATCAAAATATTTCAAGAAATCACTAGTAAATCCTTTTACTAGTTTAAAAATGGGATAAAATTATAATGGGTTTCATGACCAACTTTATAAGAACACTAAGTGGTTGAAAAATAGTATGGATGATTATGGATCACCTGAATAAGATGACTCACTTTATACCTGTCAAAGAAGCCTCTTATGTTGATGAACTTAGAAGTTTTTATGATAATGATATTATGAAACATCACAATATACTTAATAGTATTTTCTCTAACAAGGATCCTAAATTAACATCTCAGTTATGGAAATGACCACGATGGGCATTGGTTTCACAAGTAAAGTTGAGTTCTCCTTTACACCCATAGACTGATAGTCAATCCAATATGATCATTAATATTCTATAAGATATACTTCAAGAATGAATTTTTGATATTTGTGGATCATACGATAATAATATCTCTCTAGTGGAATTTTCTTATAATAATATTCATCAATATTCTATATAAATAGAACCATTTAAAGATCTTTATTGGATACCATGTCATTCTCCCTTGTTTTGTATGGAGATAGGTTAATACTATGTGAGAAAGTATAATATCATCCAAGAGATGACTGAGTAACTGAAGATGATCCAAAAATGCCTTATAACCGCATAAATTTGATAAAATTCCTATTTAGATTATCAAAGTAGTCCTTTGGAATTCAAATTGGGTGGGAATTTCTTTATCTAAGTCTCTCCATGGTTGGGTCATTGATTAATGAGCAAGTAGGGAAGCTAACTCCAATGTATGTAGGGTTTTTCAATATATTATCCTGAATTGGAGAGGATTCTTATCATCTTGCTCTATCTATGAAGTTAAGTGACATGCATAACACTTTTCATATAACCCTATTAAATAAGTATATTCTCATCCCTTTATATTTGAATCGGTTAATGATGTTGATATTAAGGCTAATACATCCTTTACGGAGCATCCTATATGCATTTCCAACCAAAATCATAAGGTTTTGAAAGGTAGGTTTTTTCCTTTGGTTAAAGTAAAGTGGTATTATGGGTAGATTTGGGATGAAACCTAGGAGAAAATACTAAAATAAAGATTAAATATCTATAATTTTTCCCTTAAGAAGTCAGTTGAAGCTTCTTGGGATGAGAAGATTAATGGTGGGGATATTATAAAGATCCCAACCTCTAAAGATAGATAATTCTCTTTCATTTATGTCCATTGTAGCTATTTTCTTGTATATTTTATGGAAAATGAGTTTTTAGGGGATTTCAAGAGGAGTTAAAGGGAAATGGGAAGAGGGTCAGGTATAGCAAGCATTAGGTACCCAATGGCTTAGTAATGGGTACATGATAGGTTCTTGGGTAGAATTACCTTTTAAAGGGCATTTTTTCATTCACCCCTAAAATTTAACCCCAATTAAGGGGTATATAATGGTTTCACCTCTATTTACCTCTACTAGAGTCTCTATTAAGCTCTCTCTTCCCTCTCAAGATCCCTTGGTGAACCTACCTTGAAGTCTTGATCTGAAAGGTATTGATTAGTCTTGAGAGATCTATATCAGCATGGTGAGGTCTTAAATCCTCTCATATTTCCAATTTACATCTTTCTTGGATGGTATGAGGTGTGACTCTACCCTCTCTCACTCTAGGGGTGGTCTAATCTTCTAAATATCTTGGATTCTTTCTGAGCTAGTTACTATAGAGTCATTACTTAGGTGAATCTAAGGTAACACTATAGTTTCACTTCCCTATTTTTTCCCCAAATCATAATGACCTAAATCCCTAAATATCATACATTAAGGGGGTTTGTTGATGTAAGTGGTGTAATACCTCCTCTATTTAGAATTTAATAAACCTTCTATAAATAAATTGGTATGTGTACCCCTTCATCTTCTCATAACCATATATAGCTAACCTAATAATAGTATAGGGGAAAGTAAACCCAACTAAAATTATGATATTAAACCTAATAATGATTTTCCAAAAGTTTTTATGGACAAAGTGGTTGTGTTATACTACCCTTGATTATTTCTAGTTTTTTTATATACTATATTGACTAGATTACTTATATTGCATTTTAATAATTTATTGTTTAGTATTGCTAATGATTACTTATGTGTGGATAAGCCTGATGTGGGGATACAATTTCCTTATATGTGATTTTACATCATTGGTTAGGTTTGTTTATAGCTTATAAATCATACTCTTCTTTTAATTAGCATTGTATGTCAGGTTATTTAGTGTAGTTGAAGTTATTATCTTACCAAAACATATATATATTGTGTTATATGGATTTTAACCTAGAATTTTAGTCACTTACATAAAGGTTACTAAGGGAATGGGTTTCCAGATTTCTCTGACCCAGACATGGGATGGGCTCACAAGTCCCTCACTTATTATACCCATTCCCCTAATCCTAAAGGGATGGGCTATAAGTTCACCGTGACTTAGTAAACATGATTCCCTTCCCCCAATGGGGTGGAATACAAGGATTTTAGATTTATTAATCTCATATATATATGTGTGTATGTGTGTGTGGGTGTATATATATATATACATGTGAGGTATATTCATAAGGGTTTCCTTGTTAAGGGAGATGTGTCATCACCTGGCCCAATGGGGCTCAAGATGCAACTACCCCAAGCCTGCCTCCATAGGCCAATGGGTGGAAATAAGCATCGAAAGACATATCTAACACGAGAGGCTTTTTCTTATTAAACTTGTATGAAAAAATCTGACCATATAAATGTAGAAGTGCAGAGGAATAATAATAAAAATATGAAATATCTAGAATATAACCATGCATATGAAAAACCTCTAGGGTATATAAGAGTACAATAGTGAAAATTGAAACTAAAGGGGGTAAAATGCACGCCCAACCAAAATGATGTCCCAACATGAAAAAAATGGAATTTAAAATCTCCAAGAGAACATAACTTTTGATCTCCAAGATTTAACCACCATACGTGGTCCAATGAACCAAGTATCCCTAAACTCCTCAGTAGTCATCATTGGCCTATCTTTCATCTACATAAGACACAACACATGTGGGAAAATCCCATGCATGGGTAAGTATATACATACCCAGTTAGATACCCTGAAAGATGAAGGGTGAGTAGTAAAAGACATGATAGGAATAGATAGATAGTAGATCGATCAACACAAAGTGAGAGAGTAAAAAATTCAATGACATGAATATTGATATATATATTCTCAAACCAAAGAAACCCAAATGAGAGATAAGGGGATCTCCATCTCATAACCTATCTCATACAAAGAGTGACATTAGTTCTAGAAGTCCATCGACAATGCTCAGCATCTCACACATCTGTCCAAATAAGTAAGTGTGTGGAGGGCCCATACCTTTTCACTATGTCATACAGTCCAAGGGAAAAAATCTATAAGAAGATGACCTACTCCCTAGTTCAGCAGGGGTTTCTACTCGGTGGGTAGAGGACCCATTCCCTAGTTCCATAGGGGGTACCACTCAGAGTAAGGAGGACCCACACCCTATCTGATATAGTGTACGACTCGGTAGATAGAGGACTCTTACCCTAATTCCATATGGGGTTAGAACACAAAGTAATGAGGACCAGATCCTTATATGATAGTGGAACCACTCATAAGATAGAGGACTCACACCCTAATGACCTAGGGGATACCACTCAGTAAATAGAGGGCATGCACCCTAATGCCATAGTGGGGTACCAATCTGTGTATCGATAAAGGACTTGTTCCATAGTGCCATAGGGGGTTCTACTCATTGTATGGAGGACCCATTACCTATTTGATATGGGGCACTACTCTGTAAGTAAATAGAGGAATTGTGCCTTAATCCATCATGGGGGTACTTCTCTAATGATCATTCCCAATCACTACTGTCATCAAGCGTCGCCTAAATAACTGTCATACTAAGAATATATCTCATCATATTTAGAAATAAACTATGAAGGTCACCATCATGTTCTATGTGGAAAAACACTCAGGATATGCTACTCGTGAACCAAAATCCAAGTCCAAACGAAGGAGATACGAGAGGATAAAGTTTATTTAGAAGGAAAGAAGGGGTACACAGCATGTGAGGGGACCCACACAGCATGTGGTCCCACTCCATTGTTTGGTCTTGTTCTTACTGGTCCATATATCACTACCCTTGTAGGGATATATGGTATGTAGGTGGTCTAAATGGTTTGTGCAATCCACTTGGGGGCCTTCCTGTGCTCCCTGGTCATGTATGTGTCTGTGTACTTTGGTACACAGCATGTGCCTAGTCATTCCCGTGTTCATGTACTCCCAAAGTACATTCTGGGTTTCCATAACAAGGTCTGTAGCAACCCCCAAAAACGAGGTGCTTAATGAGACATGATATACTTAACATTACATCATTACAAATTAAATATCATGTCTCATTACAATAGAAGATCGCGAGGCTCAAGATTCTGGGAAACCAGCTGCTTTCGATTAACTTCATAGGTATCAACCTTGCCTGAAAAATTTTAACAAAAACGTAGGGTGAGCAAAAATGCCCAGTAAGGGGTTTTAAAACATTTTTAAGAAAATCCTTTCTTAAATAAGTCCTTTTGAAAAGAATAAAAATAATCTGCTAAAACAAAACATTATCATTTCTTAAAAACATGAAATCCATCTTTCTTTGAAAACTGCTTGCACAAAGAAGCACGTACTTGAAATGAGCTCTAATGTAAACATGATCAGAGTGCGCAATATAAGCAATCCATAATGCTAAAACAAGGTTACTTCAATTCTAAAAGAATTCTATGGTTAAGCAGGGAAACATGCATATCATGGTTCATGAGTAAAGTGCAGTTCATCTAACAGTTTACCATATGAAAAATAGTTCTTGTTACATAAAGTACATCTTCATGATCATGGGAGCCTTCAACTAGGGGTTGTCCTGTTAGTTGAACTAACCCCTGGTTAACCTTTATCATTACATGCAGAGGGAATGTATAATCCTGGACTTTGTCATGACTTTTCATCATGACCGTGTAACAAACTTAACAGGTCGAGGCTCACCGCCCGCCCTGTTTCTTTAGCACAAGTCAAGGCTAACTGCCAAGACCGTCGCACATGTTCGTCTCATGAGACTCCTACTTTACCCAATGCATTGGAGCGCTGTATAATTTCGGGCGCACCCGTCACATCATTCTTGTTGTGCTATATAATTCCGGGCGCACCCGTCACATGTAAGTCCTATACATCCCTCACATATCCAGACATGGTCATACACTCATAGGATTTCATACATTCATAATTGAATCCCATTTTTTTCACATATGTGTTCATAACATGAAAACAGTTCTATCATGAAAAACATGATGACATGCATGCTAAAACACCGAGCACATAACCAGTTATCTTAACATTTGAAAAAAAAAACTTGGGTTTTCAAGAAAATAAACATAACACTTAATATTACATAACATCTTAATACCCAATTAAAGAATGGTTGTTCATATCTTACACATATGATGATAAACGGATGTCATAAGCATTTAATACAAGCAGTTGAGGTTACAATGTGCATAATCAAGTCCATATATATATATAATTGTGTAAACTCTTCCATTAGCACTTAAAATAAACATGAGTACATACCTATGAATACATGTATGCATTTATAAAAGTTCAAGGAGTCTATACTATTCATTTTAAGAAAAATCCTGATTATCCAAAGCAGCGATAAATGAAAATTCTCAGTTTCAAGAATGATTTTGAAATCCAACCAATCCAGAAACTTCAACATACATATAAACATGCTTATAAATAGTTTTCAGATACTTTTCTTGAAATAACAATTTAGAAAGGGGTCCATATAATTTGTAATAGATCCTCGGTAATGCGATAAACTTTTAAGAGAATTTAATAAACTCGTCCTCCAATTCGCACCTAGATGTACATGTAACCTTATATAATCACATGTACATGCATATCTATATTCTTCATATGTCTGCATAATCCCACATATTTATTAAATTTCCTGCATACTCCACTTGCATAGGGTAGAATCAAAAATAATAAATAGGGGTTACATGCAGGTGGAAGGAAGGTGTTCAAATGCATGTTTCGTTTTATATATGTAGGTATACATTTTTATATCTACACACAAGGTGTGTGTCATTAAAACTGAATTAGAATAAATACCAAAAAGAAAGAAAAGAAAACTTTCTATAACCCGGTTGATTTCTGGAAGAAAAGAACAGAGTAGCCAGTTCTTAAAATCTTTGTATATATGTTTATATACACTTGTGTATGTGGTATATATGACCAGGGACATCCACCAAAGAAGAAGATTAGAAACGAGACCTCACCTTCATTTGCCTCTCAAAACAGAAGATGTGCAATGGTGAAATACCATTTCTTTTTCAACCTTAAATACTTTTATATATATATATTGATATATATACGTGAAGTGTATTTGATGTAAAATATCAAAACTAAAGGAAACTAAAAAAATGCAAGGACTTTCCTTTACCAGTCTGAAGAGGTGGAGAAGGAAGACGACGAAGCAAGTGATATCGGGTGCAAAACCATAGGATGTGTTCACATATACATAACACATATATATGTATATATATATAAAAAACTGAAACTGAAATAGAAAACACAGAAAATCTTCTCCCTTACCTTAGCTCGGAGAGGAGGTGGAGTACGGTGCAGCTACGGGATCCAGAAGCTGGAGAGTTCAGGGGGAACCGAAGGTATAAACCTAGAAGATATAAATATATATAACAAGTATAAACTTGTATATAACTATATACAAAACCCGGTGTTTACTCAAATTGAAAAAAAAAACACAACCCTTACCTTAGCTCGATGAGGAGGAGGAAAAGGAGAGGCAGCAACCAAAGTCCAGGAACCGAAGAGATCAAGGGATCCGGTCCTTCGGCTTTCGGTGCATCAGGGAGTTTAAAAAAAAGAAGAAGAAGAGGAAGACTTCGGGCGAGGCGAGGGGTCGGTGTCGGCTGTGGAAAGAAGGGAGAGGCTCGGGTCCACTCGTCGGCCTAGGGGAGAAAAAACGGAGCCCCTACGATCTCTGGTCTGGCGACGTGCGGAAGGAGGAGAAACCAGCGGCGCGAGGTAGGAGGAAGACGTGAAAAAATATGGACGGCCGGGATTAAAAATGGCCCGATCGATGGCTGAGGTTGACGTGGATTAAAAAAAATAGTGGACGACTGTGATCGAAGGGGAATGATCCGGTGGCTGAGGTGCGATGCGGCGCAAAAGGAGGGAACACGGGCTTCTCCCCCCCTTACCCGCGATTTTTTTTTAATTCTTTTTAATTTATTATTATACCTATTATAAACTTTATTATTATTTTATCCATCAATTATTTGTAGCTTTTATTATTTTAACAAAGGTCAAGATTCCTTTAATATGTTTATGCGTTAATTATTCTCTACCCATCTTATTTTATATTAACATTGTTTTAAACATTCAACACAAAACATTAAATAAACTACACCATTAAATGTGCATTAATGTAAATTTCAACATTGCACCACAAAATTTGAAAATCAAAGAAACCGGAACATCGACATAATTTCAAAATATTAATTATAAACGCAAGTTATGAACATTTGTATTATTATTAATTAAATATAATTTAGAAAATAGGTATAATTCATTTAACATACAGTTTGTCACAACATAAATATATATACATGTACATCTACAAACCAAGAGTTTGCACATATATATTTGTAAAAGAAGTAAAACCTCACCAAATTCAGTATAGTCAACCATTTTTATAAAAGAAAATAAATTAAACAAATAATTACTTGCTCAAGTTAAATGTATATATATATATAACAAGTAGTGGAAAACTTAGTGTTAAATACCATTGTTTTGAAAATTAAAACTTTAAAATATAACAAGTTAGGAGAGAGCCAACGGCTACATTTTTATCCTTTGGTGTTTAACGGTCATATCAGGATGCTTATAAAAAGGGTTTGGTCTCGGGTGTCCCTTACTTCAAGTGACCGAAGAAGAAGCAAGGATGGTTCATGTGATCCCCTTGGTGCTGAGCACGGTCGCGGTGGCTTCAGCAATACTTATGTTCCTTATGATGGATGCTCGAAATCCCTATCGCATTATCGGGCTCCTAGTAGTTTTAAGCAGTCTTCCCATTATTGTAATTGGGTTCTTGGTTGGGATCTTTGGTTAGTGATGTTTTGATCGTGGGGAGTTGTAATCATTGTGTTTCTTAATAAAGGAGTATTTCATTCATGCTTGTTGTTACGGTTTTCGTTTATTTTCATTTTCTTTTAATAGAAAGATGGTCCAGTTAAAGGGAAACATATCATTACGTGAAACATAAATTCTCGGGTCGTTACATCATCCCCCCCTTCAAATAATTGCGTCCTCGCAATTCTATTCATAAAAAGACAAGAAAAAGACCTCGGTCGCACAACATTACCAAAACTGAAGGCCTGGCTCGGTTAAAGGAACCCCTAAACTGGTACACAGCTCCGCTGTTTCCCTGACCCAGATACACTTTGAGCAATAAGACTTGTACTCCTGCTCATGGTCACTACACACAGGCTTCCATAGGGAGGCTCGTGCAATAAACAGCTCTGAGACGTCTGAGCGGACGAATCCCCTAGTAACCCTTCGAACTTCATCACGCTCGAGGTAGTCGAGGGGAACGACGCGATTGAGAAGGCTGAAGTTCAGGATCTGGAACATGTAGGCGGCATTGAGGTGGCCATCCTGAGATTCTATGAGAAAGCAAGCTCTGGCGGAGAAGTTTCGTGCCATAGAGAAACACTGAAAAAACCCTTCATGGTATCTCCCCCTTCGCCTATAGTAGGAGAGCTGGGTGGTGGCAAGGAGGTGAATCACATGTTCATTCTCCTGACATGCGCGGAGAATTTCCGGACTATTCGCTATGTCCAGAAGACGTTGACAGGACCCTCGTAGGTGGAGAAAAGAGGGAAAGTCCACCATATAAGTTTTGATCAAGATAGCCTCTACCAACTCGTCAGGTAGAGACGAGAGGTTCATCTGACCTGCCATCTGGAATAAAAGGTATAAAAGAGAGGTCACTTAACAACACTAAGAAGAATGGGATCATAAACTCTTTAATTAAGAAAGTTTACACATTAAAGTCCGAGTTTTCCAGATGGACACCACAAAGAGAGGCGAAACTCTCTAACTCCACAAACCACACACAAGATGAACATACAGGACTAAACTCATGGGAACATTTATAACGCCTCCTGAGTTTAGCGTGAGGGGTGTGGAGTTGGGAAACATCGGTGTACACTTCTTGCCTAAGAGACAGACGTTTGGACTCATTCTCCAACGCTCCGAAGTCCATTAACTGGCCCCAGAAGCCATAGTGTAGGGCCTGGCACAGATAAGCTGCTCGAAGATCTTCGGCAGCAGCAGCTTCTTGGAAAGGGTTATCTAGCATTGTGCCAAATTCCTCGCCAGTTGTAAACACTCGGAAGAGTCCTTCGTGATACCTTCCCCGACGTGCATACGAGGGAAACTGGGTCATCATCATTAGGAGATAGTCATTCCCCATTCCCCGGTGGAGACTAACCACCCTAGATGAGTTTGACACATCGTACAAGTGCTTACATGTCATGCGAATTTGGGCAGAGTTCAGGAAGTTTTCACAGCTAACTAGAGATATAATGTTCTCTAGAGCCTCGGTGGGGAGTGACAAAAGGTCCGTAGGTACATCAGCCATCTGAAAGTTAACATTTTTGCTTAGTTAGTCTTAGTAATATTTTTATATCACCTGGTTTTCCAGAGTTTCCTTAACCCATCCTCTGATACCAACTGTAGCAACCCCCAAAAATGAGGTTCTTAATGAGACATGATATACTTAACATTACATCATTACAAATTAAATATCATGTCTCATTACAACAGAAGATCGCGAGGCTCAGGATTCTAGGAAACCAGCTGCTTTCGATTAACTTCATAGGTATCAACCTTGCCTGAAAAATTTTAACAAAAACGTAGGGTGAGCAAAAATGCCCAGTAAGGGGTTTTAAAACATTTTTAAGAAAATCCTTTCTTAAATAAGTCCTTTTGAAAATAATAAAAATACTCTGCTAAAACAAAACATTATCATTTCTTAAAAACATGAAATCCATCTTTCTTTGAAAACAACTTGCACAAAGAAGCACGTACTTGAAATGAGCTCTAATGTAAACATGATCAGAGTGCGCAATATAAGCAATGCATAATGTTAAAACAAGGTTACTTCAATTCTAAAAGAATTCTATGGCTAAGCTGGGAAACATGCATATCATGGTTCATGAGTAAAGTGCAGTTCATCTAACAGTTTACCATATGAAAATAGTTCTTGTTACATAAAGTACATCTTCATGATCATGGGAGCCTTCAACTAGGGGTTGTCCTGTTAGTTGAACTAACCCCTGGTTAACCTTTATCATTACATGCAGAGGGAATGTATAATCCTGGACTTTGTCATGACTTTTCATCATGACCGTGTAACAAACTTAACAGGTCGAGGCTCACCGCCCACCCTGTTTCTTTAGCACAAGTCAAGGCTAACTGCCAATACCATCGCACATGTTCGTCTCATGAGACTCCTGATTACCCAATGCATTGGAGCGCTGTATAATTCCGGGCGCACCCGTCACATCATTCTTGTTGCGCTATATAATTTCGGGCGCACCCATCACATGTAAGTCCTATACATCCCTCACATATCCTGACATGGTCATACACTCATAGGATTTCATACATTCATAATTGAATCCCATTTTTTTCACATATGTGTTCCTAACATGAAAACAGTTCTATCATGAAAAACATGATGACATGCATGCTAAAACACCGAGCACATAACCAGTTATCTTAACATTTGAAAAAAAACTTGGGTTTTCAAGAAAATAAATATAACACTTAACATTACATAACATCTTAATACCCAATTAAAGTAGGGTTGTTCATATCTTACACATATGATGATAAACGGATGTCATAAGCATTTAATACAAGCAGTTGAGGTTACAATGTGCATAATCAAGTCCATATATATATATATATTTGTGTAAACTCTTCCATTATCACTTAAAATAAACATGAGTACATACCTATGAATACATGTATGCATTTATAAAAGTTCAAGGAGTCTATACTATTCATTTTAAGAAAAATCCTGATTATCCAAAGCAGTGATAAATGAAAATTCTAAGTTTCAAGAATGATTTTGAAATCCAACCAATCCAGAAACTTCAACATACATATAAACATGCTTATAAATAGTTTTCAGATACTTTTCTTGAAGTAACAATTTAGAAAGGGGTCCATATAATTTGTAATAGATCCTCGGTAATGCGATAAACTTTTAAGAGAATTTAATAAACTCGTCCTCCAATTCGCACCTAGATGTACATGTAACCTTATATAATCACACGTACATGCATATCTATATGCTTCATATGTCTGCATAATCCCACATATTTATTAAATTTCCAACATACTCCACTTGCATAGGGTAGAATCAAAAATAATAAACAGGGGTTAAATGCAGGTGGAAGGAAGGTGTTCAAATGCATGTTTCATTTTATATATGTAGGTATACATTTTTATATCTACACACAAGGTGTGTGTCATTAAAACTGAATTAGAATAAATACCAAAAATAAAGAAAAGAAAAATTTCTATAACCCGGTTGATTTCTGGAAGAAAAGAACAGAGTATCTGGTTCTTAAAATCTTTGTATATATGTTTATATACACTTGTGTATGTGGTGTATATGACCAGGGACATCCACCAAAGAAGAAGATTAGAAACGAGACCTCACCTTCATTTGCCTCTCAAAACAGAAGATGTGCAATGGTGAAATACCATTTCTTTTTCAACCTTAAATACTTTTATATATATATATTTATATATATACGTGAAGCGTATTTGATGTAAAATATCAAAACTAAAGGAAACTAAAAAAAATGCAAGGACTTTCCTTTACCAGTCCGAAGAGGTGGAGAAGGAAGACGACGAAGCAAGTGATATCGGGTGCAAAACCATAGGATGTTTTCACATATACATAACACATATATATGTATATATATATATATAAAAACCGAAACTGAAATAGAAAACACAGCAAATCTTCTCCCTTACCTTAGCTCAGAGAGGAGGTGGAGTACGGTGCAGCTACGGGATCTAGAAGCTGGAGAGTTCAGGGGGAACCGAAGGTATAAACCTAGAAGATATAAATATATATAACAAGTATATACGTGTATATAACTATATACAAAACCCGGTGTTTACTCAAACTGAAAAAAAACACAACCCTTACCTTAGCTCGACGAGGAGGAGGAAAAGGAGAGGCAGCAACCAAAGTCCAGGAACCGAAGAGATCAAGGGAGCCGGTCCTTCGGCTTTCAGTGCAGCAGGGAGTTTAAAAAAGACGAAGAAGAAGAAGAGGAAGACTTCGGGCGAGGAGAGGGGTCAGTGTCGGATTTGGAAAGAAGGGAGAGGCTCGGGTCCACTCTCCGGCCTAGGGGAGAAAAAACGGAGCCCCTACGATCTCTGGTCTGGCGACGTGTGGAAGGAGGAGAAACCAGCGGCGCGAGGTAGGAGGAAGACGCGAAAAAAGATGGACGGCCGGGATTAAAAACGGCCCGATCGACGGCTGAGGTTGACGTGGATTAAAAAAAACAGTGGACGGCTGTGATCGAAGGGGAATGATCCGGTGGCTGAGGTGCGATGCGGCGCAAAAGGAGGGAACACGGGCTTCTCCCCCCCCCCCCTTACCCGCGATTTGTTTTTTTTTATTCGTTTTTTTGTAATTATTTTTAATTTATTATTATACCTATTATAAACTTTATTATTATTTTATCCATCAATTATTTGTAGCTTTTATTATTTTAACAAAGGTCAAGATTCCTTTAATATGTTTATGCGTTAATTATTCTCTACCCATCTTATTTTATATTAACATTGTTTTAAACATTCAACACAAAACATTAAATAAACTACACCATTAAATGTGCATTAATGTAAATTTCAACATTGCACCACAAAATTTGAAAATCAAAGAAACCGGAACATCGACATAATTTCAAAATATTAATTATAAATGCAAGTTATGAACATTTGTATTATTATTACTTAAATATAATTTAGAAAATAGGTATAATTCATTTAACATACAGTTTTTCACAACATAAATATATATACATGTACATCTACAAACCGAGAGTTTGCACATATATATTTGTAAAAGAAGTAAAACCTCACCAAATTCAGTATAGTCAACCATTTTTATAAAATAAAATAAATTAAACAAATAATTTCTTGCTCAAGTTAAATGTATATATATATAACAAGTAGTGGAAAACTTAGTGTCAAATACCATTGTTTTGCAAATTAAAACTTTAAAATATAACAAGTTAGGAGAGAGCCAACGGCTACCTTTTTATCCGTTGGTGTTTAACAGTCATATCGGGATGCTTATAAAAAGGGTTTGGTCTCGGGTGTCCCTTACTCCAAGTGACCGAAGAAGAAGCAAGGATGGTTCGTGTGATCCCCTTGGTGCTGAGCACGGTCGTGGTGGCTTCAGCAATACTTATGTTCCTTATGATGGATGATCGAAATCCCTATCGCATTCTCGGGCTCCTAGTAGTTTTAAGTAGTCTTCCCATTATTGTAATTGGGTTCTTGGTTGGGATCTTTGGTTAGTGATGTTTTGATCGTGGGGAGTTGTAATCATCGTGTTTCTTAATAAAGGAGTATTTCATTCATGCTTGTTGTTACGGTTTTCGTTTATTTTCATTTTCTTTTTATAGAAAGATGGTCCAGTTAAAGGGAAACATATCATTACGCAAAACATGAATTTTCGGGTCGTTACAAGGTCACATGGCATGTGGGGGTCCCACACAGTGTGTGGTACTTATATTTCCATAAAACCCTAGCCACTACATCTAGGGCCCTACACATTGTGTGTTCTTCAAACTACACGGCGTGTAGTCTCAATTTTTTTAAGAAACTTATATTTTCCCTCATGTGTTCTAGATTCGGATCATACACCACGGATCTTGCCTCTATCTACCCAAAAATGGTGGATCTATCTCTATATAGTGATTTTTGTCCGTCTAGTGGCCGGAAATTGGTTTCTGTTAATCTATACAAAATCCACACAAACTACCTTTCACTGTTGCACCTCTATTAATCTCCCTTCACCTCACTAGTAAGATTATCCTTAGTTGAATAACACATATCCCCTTATCCACCCTAATATATGACTGGTTAATCAACCCACCCCTTATATGTGAATTTTTTATGTATCTGAGGGTATGATCGGGCTCTGTACCACTAGACAACATCGAACCAAGAACCTATATGCCAATCGAAAAAGAATGCAAATAATGGAGGGGGGAAAGTTCCATAAAAATAGTGATATAATCATTGGTTAGGAATTATTATCCATCGAATGCAATCGGGGATATTTGGGTGAGAAAGAAATTGAATAATCAAATTAAAGACATTGCATGAGCACATGCAAAGGCATAATTAGCATAGATCAAAAAAATCAATGTGGTCATGCTCAATATATTTAATAAAAAGAGGTGGAATCCAAAAATTACAAGTACTACTTGGAGATGGTATATTTTTTTGTTAAAGAACAATAATTATAATGATTGGGAGAATTTGTTTCATTTATTTCACCTTGATCTGTCTATATCCAGAGTCTCATTATTGTCATATCCCGATTCACCAATGAAGGAGAGGAAGAACGTCTCTCAATGATCCCAGGGTTATGTAGCTAACCCTAGGAAAATTTTCATAACTCTGTATTTAAAGGAAAATATGAATAGTTTAATTAATTTATTAATTAAATTAATTATTTAATTAACCCTATTAATTCACTACTAATGGATACTTTTATCTGAACGCCCCGTGCTGACGTATTTTAGGTTGTGGATAGGGTAAAAATCATGTTCTGGACTCAACCATGGTCTCATATTTCTGATCTGAGATTCCATTTAAGAGTTATTTCATTTTCATTAAAAAAATTGTGTGTATGCAATATAGAATATATTTAATATTTTTATAAAATTAATTTCAGGCACACTGGGCCTAGGAATATCATGTTGTCTTAGCTCCAAGCTCTAAAATATATATAGAAATATTCTAAATTATTACAATGAAAAAATAGGATCTTTAAATCATTCTATCCTTCAATATTTTCATCCCTAAAAAGAAAAACTAAAAAAATCTTGAGATATTGAGCCCACATCTAGATCTCCCACTCCTATGAGTTCTCTTGCATGTTCTCATGATACCACAACTCATGAACCAAGGGGATGGTCCATCCACGGAGAGTCATCTCTTGCCGATCCTCAATCACCACTAGGTGCTACACAAAAGTGGCTCCATCCTCGATTTACATCTTTTCCCAATCAATAACTTTCATGGGTTCATTCATTTATCTCATCAGATATGACATGTGGAAGATTCCATGAACCCACTCCAAATGTGGGGGTAGGGTGAGGTGGTAAGCAACCTCTCCAACCCTTTACAAGATCTTTAATGGCTCGATGGACCCACAAGAGATGCATCACCAATATCTATCTAGAACAAGGGTGACCTATAGGGTCTCCCATACATATAATTGAAAGGTAACATACCAATAGTAGAGTGGTGGCTATTATTGTACACAAACTCTACCAAGGGAAATTGATCCTCCCAATTTCGTCCAAAGTATAACACACAAGCCCTTAGTATATCCTTTAGCACCTAGATAGTTCACTCAGTTTGCCCATATATCTAGGGTTAAAAGGTTTTACTCATCCTCATCTAGGTCCTAAATGTCTCTAGCATACCTCTCTAAAATCGTGATGTAAACCATACATCACGATAAGAGATAATAGTCGAAGGTACCCCATGAAGGAAAATAATATCACGCCTCAGAGGTAATCCCAGAACATCCTCAAGTAAGACTTCCTTGAAATCATCATTGACTAAATGAATCCATACACCTAAAGAGACTACTTCTCTAAGATATACACTCTCTAATTAATGGGTTATGGGCTGCAGCCTCCTGCTCGCAAAACCCACTCACCCTGCTATGAGATCTCTATCACCCACAAAGGATAATCACATCCCATTAGTGTGAAGCCATATGAATTGTAAGTGGTGATAGATAATCTATCCTAAGACCATGGACAACCAATAAATACCCAATATGATGTTATAGGGTTCCATCATGATGACCAAAAAGGTCACATGTGAACCTTTCTACACCAAGTGATAGCTTTCACTACTGACAGATAAAAGATATAGAAGAAGTGTTCCCTATAGGAACCTCAAGAAAAATTTGTTGGGATAAATCCTTAAATAGGAGATTATTCTCTCACACCAAGAGTAAATATATGAATGAATGAATCCCACCTATGTATACTAATACTAAGTCAAGGGTATAATAAACATAGATCCTACCTATAATCATATCTTGTATCATTATGTCGTAATCCTCCATAGCATGAAGCTATCCATGGACCTAACCACCATCTCCCTAAGCCTGAAGTGGGCCACCATGTGGTGGTGGTGGTGGCGGAAGGATCTCATAGCATCATCCACCACTCATAGATCCTTTATCTCCGCTTTTGGCTCTGCCGCCCTAGGGGCCTCCCTGCCCTCTCCTAAGAGATACCTTGATCACAGTGTGGTCTCTACCATGGAGGTCTGCCAGATATATTCCTTATATACTCAACATTTTCAGCCTAGAAATCAAGAATTATGTGACCTCTCCCATCACAAGTATATAATCACCCCTATCTGGGATTCCCTGGTCCTCTGAGTTGTCCCTGTTCCACAAGACCACATGCCTGATTATGATTATGGGGAGGTCTCTTACATCGAGATCCTGTCGAGTGGAAACTACTAGATATTATAGATGACTCAGCCTTGTAATGACCACTGCCAACTCTAGATACCTAGATTACCTATGGCAGAAATCTTTCTATCATCAGTTCCCACTACAACACCTCGACATAGGTGGGAATGCAAAAGGGTACCACACTGGCACAGATCACTCTGCATATACACTTCTCAAAATTTTTGTGCTCTGAAGTATCCATCCTAGATCATGTTAAGGGAGTACCATGTAAGGTTTTTAAACCTTATAGCATACTCAAACACTATCATCCCTCTCTATTGTAGCTCTAGAATCACCTAAATCTAAACTGAGTGCATATTGGATGGGTAGTACTCCTCATGGAACAACTATTGGAAGTCAGGACATGTGAGTGTATACTCATAGTGCATATGGTTAAAAAGACTCCACAAGTGACAATATACTCCATGTAAATGTTATCTTCTATAAAAACCACTTGATTTTTCAGTTCTCGTATAAGACTAAAAACATAGAACACCAACTCTATCCAGTCCTCTGCTACCTAGGGATTTGGCTCACTGTGAAACCTCAGCGGCCTCTGATGCTGGAATTTACGGACTGCACTAAGCATGTGCACATCCTTAGCCTACTTGGATGGTATGATCTACTTCTCAATAGGTTAGGGTGATAATAATTTTCCACTTGGGGGAAGGATCTACTAGGGTAGACCCTTAACTGAGGCCTCATCACTCATCAGATCTTCATCATAATCCGGAACTGGTAACCTAATTGGCGAGCTACGCAGAGGCATCCTAAAAATTTAATCAAGATGTACCACAGTCAGATAATCATATATATAAACAATGAGTATTTGAATCAATAAGGATAGTAAAAGACTCAATCCTATATGATTCATTCCCAATTTATCTCTGCAACCAATGTCTTGGTATGCTAAGTTGAAAAGCAGGTAGTCAGGGTCCTAATGAATGGATACGTCGACCGCTGCACCAACACTGGATTCTCTGGCTTGGAAGTTGTACTCAAAACACTTTGACACTATTTCCCTAAAGTCAAACCAAATCCTCATAAGGGGAGTACTCTGAAAACCATCCCATGGAATAGAGTGCTCTGATACCAATATTTCAAGACCTGGCCCAATGGGGCTCAAGCCACAACTACCCCAAGCCTACCTCTATAGTCCATGGGGTGGTGAAAATAACTAAAATGAATATCTAACATGGGATTCCTTTGCCTAATTTACCTATACACACACACCCAACCATCTCAAATCATAAGTGAAGAGGAATAATAATAAAAATATATAGTATCTAGAATATAACCATGTATATGAAAATCATCTATGGTGTATAAGAGTACGACAATGCAAACTGAAAGTAAAGGGGTTAATAAATTCCCAAACAAAAAGATTCCCCAACATGAAAAAAACTATAAATTAAAAGTTATGAGATAGGACAGATCTTGATCTTCAAGATCCAAACATCATACATGGTCTAATGTACCAATTATCCCTAAGCTTCTCTGTAGTCATCACCGACCTGT
This sequence comes from Viscum album, assembly GCA_963277665.1. NCBI lineage: Eukaryota > Viridiplantae > Streptophyta > Magnoliopsida > Santalales > Viscaceae > Viscum > Viscum album. The sequence goes on along the minus strand of OY728128.1, from coordinate 1,315,844,167 downwards.
CTGTTATCTACATACGACACAACATGTGTGGGAAAATCTCATGTAGGGGTGAGTATATACATACCCAGTAGGATGCCCTGAAAGATTAATAGGGATCAGTAAGAGACATGATAGAAATAGATAGATGGTAGACATCTCAACCCGAAGAAATATAGTACAAAATAAAATGGCATGGATAAAAATATATATATACTCAAACCAAAGAAACTCAAATGAGAGAGAAGGGGATCTCCATATCATATCCCATCTCAAGTAAAGAGTTCAATCAATTTCAGAAGTACATAAATGATGCTAATCTTCTAACACGTCTATCTAAATAAGTAACCATGTGGAGGGCTCGAAACTCTCCATTATGAAATAAAATCTAGTGGGTATAATCTCTAAGCAGTGGAACTGCCCCCTAGTCTATCATGGGGGTTCCACTCAGTGGGTAGAGAACCCACACCCTAGTTCTATAGGGGGTACCACTCAGAGTAAGGAGGACCCACACCCTCTCTGATAGGAGGTACAACTCGGTAGATAGAGGATCTATTCTATAATTCCAAAGGGGGTTCCACTTAAATTAAGGAGGACCTAATCCCTATCTAATATGGGTTATCACTTGGTAGATAGAGGACTCATGCCCTAATTTCATAAGGGGTACCACTCAGTAGACAATGGTTCTGCACCCTAATTCCATAGGGGGATACCACTCAGTGTATAGATAGAGGACCCACACCCTAATGCCATAGGGGTGTACTACTCAGTGTACGGAGGACCTATTCCCTATCTGATAGGGGTAATGCTCTATAAGTAGATAGAGGACTCGCGCCCTAGTTTTTTAGGGGGGTACTACTCTAATGATCCTGCCTGATCACTGTCATTTTCAAGCACCACCTAAATAACCCACATGCCTAGAATATATCTCATCGTATCTCAAAATCCACTATGAATGATACCATCACATTCTATGTGAAAAATCACTTAGGATAGGCTACTCATAGACCAAAATCTAAGTCTATATGAAGGAGATATGATAGGTTAAATTTTCCTCATAAGTAAAGAAGGGGTACATGGAATATGAGGCAACCCACACAGCATGTGGTCTTGGTCCATCGCCTAGTCGTGTCCCTACTGATACATGGCTCACTTCCTATGTAGTTTTACATGGAATTTTGTTGGTATACACAGCATGTTCGAACCACTTGGGGGGCCTGCCCATGCTCCTTGGGTGTGTTCGTGTAGGTATTCTCGTTTCTATATACTTTGGTACATGGAATGTGCCCAGCCATGCCCATGTTCGTGTACTCCTATAGTACACATCAGGTTTCCAGCACAAGGTCACATGATTTTTGGGGGTCCCACATGGCGTGTGATACTTATAATTCTTCAAAACCCTATCTTTCACAGCCAAGGTCCTATATGTCGTGTGTTCTTCAAACTACACAACGTGTAGTCATGATTTTCACAGAAACATAGATATGATCTCAAGCATTACATATCTAAATCCTACTCCACAAATCTTTCCTTCATCCACACAAAAATTTTGGATTTATCTTTGGATCACTATTTCTAATCATCTGGTGGACAGAAATTGGTTTTCATTGATCCGTACGAAAGCTGCACGTACCACCTCACACTGTCACACCTCCGTTCATCTCCCAACACCTCACTGGTAATCCAATCATTTATGGAATCACCCATATCCCTCTATCCAACTGAATCTATCAAAGATTCATCAATCCATCCCTTGCACATGAATCTATCTCAAATATAGGGGCCTGATCGGGCAGTGTACCACCTGACAACATCGAACTGAGACCTCATAGTCTAATTGGTGAATAATGCGAAGAAGTTGGGGGGATCACCATAAAAAAGAGTTCAAAAAATGTTTTCCAAGAATTGTTGGACAACTAATTCAATTTGGGTTATTTGGGTAAGAAAGTAATTGAATAATAAAATTAAAAGCTTTGTGTGGGCACATATAAGGGATCAATTAGCATAAATCAAAGAAATCAATGTGATCATGCTCAGTCAATTTAATAAAATGAGGTGGAATCCACAAATGATGAGTCATACCTATATATTGGATCTGTCTTCATTGAATAATGTGTTTGATAATAATTGGTAAAAGTTGTTATGTTTGCTGCACCTCAATTTTTTTAGATCCAGAGTCTCATCATCATCAACACTCAATTATCCAATAAAGGAGAGGAATATCATCTCTCAAAGATCTTAGGGTTATGAGTATAACCCTAGTAAAATATCCATAATGGTTTATTTAAAGAAAAATATAAATAGGTTAATTAATTATTTAATTAACTTTTTGAATTCACCACCAACAGATACTTTTATCTGAACACCCCACACCAACCTACTTTAGGTTGTATTTAGGTTAAACATCACATTTTGGACTCAACCATGGTCTCAGATTTATGATCTGAGATTCTATTTAAGAGTTATCCTATTTTCTTTAAGAAACAGTGCATGTGCAATATAAAATATATTTAATACTTTTATAAAATTAATTCTGGGAACACCAGGCCTTGGAATTTCACATATTCTCAATGAATAGATCTAAAAATATATATATAAATATTCTGAAGTATTAAAAGGAAAAAAAAGGTCTCTATAAGAAGGAACCAAGGAATCACCTCAAATTACAAGATAAGGCTCAAAGAAAGTATATAGGTAAGAATACTACCCTTTTAGGAAGCTATGTTTCTAGTTCCAATAAAATTCCTAATTTAATTGTTATTACATAATGGATGTTACTTTATTATTCCTTCATCTTGGTATTTTTTATGGCATGTACTCTAGTTTATTAGGGGTGGGATGAAAACCGCCTACTGAGTTTTCAAACTCATGACCAACAAAGGCCCATTTTGGGATATGTGGGGACTCTATTATCCATAATTTAGGTTAATGGAGAGCACTTGACTATGGGATCTATCTATACACATAGATCATGGATCACAAGTGATCCACTTTGGGATTTTTACTACATGAAATGGTTGGGTGATCATGGGTTTTCCCTGACATCTTTTTCAAGAGTATTTTCACCTAAGATCATTATTCTAGGTCTTTAGGAATTGTTTGGAAACACACTTATGTATATATGGTTTTTTGGATTAGTTTATTTTAATTTGTATATAAATAGTTTCTTTTAGACCCTTTGTGATATATGATACATGTTCATGTAGTATTGTTCATTTTTTACTTGACATATACTCTTACACACTTTCATTGATGGCCAGTGGTATATTTTTTCAAACAACGAATGAGATAGTTCATTCCACATATAATCATACAATATAACTAATTATTACATTATTAATGTGGTAAAATCAATTCCTACACATGTAATACTTAACCTATAGTGTTTACACTAGCCTTGAGTGACTAGGAGGTGTGTCTAAGGTTTTATGATAATGAATTTTTTGTAACTATATCTCTCTATCATAGTATTTTCATGATCAAAAACACTGACTTATGTTTCTAATGATTTCATATAAGTGAGTTTTAGTGTTTTTTTCAAATTCCAAGTGATATAATTCATGGAATATTTAATATTGTCTGAATTATTTTTAAAGGGTTACATTTATCTCTTATCATGCTTCGAGTTCTTAGAATATTTTTAAAATATCTTTAGAAGGATTTAGAAGGAGGTGGAGATTTAAATTATTTAAGATAAGAAGTAGTAGACTACACCAACTAGCCGATATAGGGTACCATCTAGTAAGTGCCATGATGGAAGCAACCTAGGTGTGTGGAAAGTCTATTAGCCAATTTTTGGAATCCCACTGATTGTCCCAAAGAGTCCCACCATCCCACTAGTGTTGAAGGAAGAATTGAGGACCTCCAAAAATATTCCATAGGCTAGTTGGTGGAGGTGTACCAACTAGATGATTCCAATTCTAGAAGCTCTCCAAGTTCCAGGTAGCCCACTAGCTACCTAGTGGAGGCTACCAAGTAACTGGTGGTTTCAAGATAGATTCTCCAAGATTACATTAATTATCATCAAAATTTCCATTATAGTGGTCTTCCAGGGATTAATTACACATGATTATTTCAAGAACCTTCATATTCCTATTTGATCCTATAAAAGGAGTCCCTTTACCTCTTGGAATATCACATTGATTCATCGCTTTCTCCCAAAAAAAATCTCAAGATTAAATCAATGATGAATTTTAGGAATTCTTTTTTCCTCTCTAAGATCCATTCTCAAGTTCTCAATATCTCAAAGGATATCAAACTTTCCTTAAAATATCAAATCCCTAATTGTATCTATCCATAAAATAGATTTGTTATTGGATTTGTAACAAGTTCACCAAAAACAAAACCTCTCTTCTCTAATCTACTTTATCCAATAGGTTTTAACTCTACGAAAGTGAGGGACAGGTCCGTTGGATACTAGAAAATCTCAATAGGATGATCACAATCGATAATTTTGACGAATGTGTTTATGAATCACTATCAATATCAAGGTATTAAGAATATGTAACTCTTTATTATAGGGTTGGAGACATAGGGGATCACATCAAGCTATTGTTGAACTCCTTATCAATTGTGTTTTCTATCTCTTTATTTTATGCATTGCATAATTTATTATCAATTCACATACTTTCATAAATTATATTTGATAATTTTCATGATTAACTTTGATATTAACTTTTTATTTATATCTAACTTATCAACTATCGGTCCATCAATTTATCGCTTTCTTATTTCATCACATTGAAACTATTTTATTTTAAAATTGTCCTTTATCTTTCGATTTAATTTTTAAAAGGAAATTAACCCCTACCCATCTTGACATATTTTCTCTGCCAAATAATTGGTATCAAAGGGGATCTTTTTACTTTTATCCAAAACATTATGTTTCAAAATTAGGTTTATTTTTAAAAGAAATCAAATATTATTTGGTTTCAAAGATTGATATTTTTACTTTGTAATATAATTCATATTCACATCGTCCTATTTTTTATATAACTAACTATTCCTATTGGAAGAATTGAATGTCAAATTTTATTAGTATTATTATTTATGCGGTTTGGAAAATGGTAACACACAATCATATTCCAAGAAATGAATCTAAATAAAAATGGACTCCCGATGATATTAGGAATTTTGAACTTAACAAAAAATTTATGAATTCTTTATATTTTTTTCTTGATATAAATGATTTTAATCATGTTTCTACAAATAAAATGATATATGAAATTTTTAAATTATTATAATTCACACTTTAATTCATGAATAAAGTGAAGTAAACTAGATCATTTATATATCCTCAAGATTTTCAAAGTTTATTTATAAATTCAATTGAATATTTTACTAGAATTTTTACTAGTTTTACTAAAATTTGAAATATTATAAAATCCCTCAATGATGATTTATCTATAGAAACACTCATAAATAAAATAATATTGGTTTTACCTAGCTCCCGGGCTCCCAAAATCACAGCCCTTCAAGAATCCAAAGATGTGAATAAAATGGACATTGAAGAACTAATTAGTTTCCTAATAAAATATGAAATGATTATAAAGTCGTAAGTGGATAAAGAGGCCAATAAATTTAAATAAGTCAAGAAAACCACTTCCTTCAAAGCTACCAATGATAATCCATCTAGAGGTGAAGTTATAGGATATTTCCAACTCACCAAGAATATAAACGACTTATTCAAGAAGAAGATATATTCCAACCGATCCAAGAAGGTAAATCAAAAGGCGGAACCAGAAGTGGCATGCTATGAATATAAAAAATAAAGTCACATCATGTCAGAGTGCCCCATATATAAGAAGAATCATAAAGAAGATAAATTGGGTAAAAATTCTTTCAAAGTCACAACATGGAGTGCAAGTGGTAACTCTATGGATTCAACTTCCTTATCCACTTCTAGTGACTTAATCCCCAAGTTCCTTATGGAAAATATTGATGAATATGGCATGGTTAGTATCCCTCATCTTATTTCATCCTCTTACTATTATTATCCTAATTATTATTGCTTCTTTTATCCTTTTTTCCCCTCCATTAAACCTAATAATGAAGACCTAAAATATTATCATGATTAAATTGAAAATGGTTTTCATCAACATAATTCATTGTATAAAGACATTGAAAATAAATATAAGAAATTTATTTAAGAAAAATATCAACTTCAAAAAGATAATGATCTCCTATTAAAAGGAAAAAAGATTTATCTATGAAAGTTAAAAAACAACCAAATATCGTTAAACTCAAATCATCCATCAAAGAACTAAAAATTTCACTTTCCAAATTCACTCAAGGTGAAAATAATTTAAATAATATTTTGGGATATCAAATACATAAAAAATAATGGTTTGGTTTTGGTTTCTCCAATCATGAATTCTGCTAAAAAAATGCATTGAAAAATACTTTTATTAAAGGTTTCTCACAAGATAAATTTTTAAATTATTATAAAATAATAGGTCATTTAATTTATGAATTTTATTATAATAATTAATATCATGGGATACCAAAATAAATCCATATTTCATCTAATTTTTCTAAAAGAAAACCTCATGCTAAAAAAAATTGACTTCCTAAATCTTTATTGGTTAACATAATTAGACCCAAGTTTATGTGGGTTCCAAAACCTTTAGTCATTTAATTTTTTAGGAAAAGTGTTTTTTGATCAAAAAATAAGAATATTTGTGGTATTTAGATAGTGGTTTCTCAAGTAACATGTGTGGAGACCTCTCCAAATTCAATCAAATTGATAGAATATAAGGAAGTCACATCACTTTCGACGATAAATTTAAGGGTAAGATAATCATTTAAGGTACCATCAGATTTTATAACTCAAATCTAATAAAAAATGTTTTATTTATAAAATGATTAAAATAAAATTTATTAATAATTAGTTAATTTTGTGATATATTATTTAAAATTTCTTTGAAAAATGATTTTTGTATAGTATTTAATTCAAAAGAAAAACTTTTATTTACTGCATCTCAAGTTAAAATTATTTACAAAATTAATTTAAAATATCTCACTAGCCAATATGTAAAATTCTTGAGTGCACAAGTTATTGAGTGATGGATTTAGTATAGACGTCTTGGCCATTTTGGTATAAAATCACTTGTCAAACTTGACCATTATCAACTAGTATGAGATCTTCCCAAATTTAATTTCAAAGATGACATAGTTTATAAAGCATGCTAATATGATAAGTAACAAAAATCCTATTTTAAATCTAAAATATTAATTTCTTCTTCAAAATATATTAAATTAATTCATCTTGATTTTTTTGTACTTTTTCTCAAAATGACCCCTTATGAACTTTGGAAAAATAAAAAATTTGAATTCATATTTTTTGAAGTTTTTACTTGAAAATGTTTTATTTTAAACACCAAATACAATCTTGGAAAGTTTGAATCTATATAAAATTAATGTATCTTTCTTGAGTACTCCAAATCAAGCAAGGCATGTCGAGTCTTTAACAAAAGGACTAAAATAGTAAAAGAATCAATCCATATTGTTTTTAATGAAAATTTTCCAAAATTTCTTTCTCAAAATGTTTTTAAAAATTATTTTTTAAATGAACCCTAAAATTTAATAAATTTAATAATAACAAGAATAAAATTAAAATTAATTGCCTAAAGGTTTCAAAAAATCAAAACAATTTCCCCTTGAAAATATCATATTTATAAGCAAGATCTCATACTCATAGATCGATCTTAAATGAGGTTGAAATCCTTCCATTTGTCTCTCACTTGGTACCCCAAAACCTTAATAATTCCCTTAACAATGAAAATTTTGTTCTATTATTATAATAGGAACTAAATCAATTCACTAGAAATGATGTCTAGACTCTCATGGAATTACCTAATGATCATCCTATCATAGACTCTAAATGGGTTTTTATAAATAAGTTAGATGATATTGGAAATATCACTAGAAATAAAACTCTTTTAGTAGCTAAAGGTTGTGACCAATAATAATGAATCAATTATGGTGAATAATTTTCTCCCATTTCTTTGTTATAATATATTATAATCTTGTTTTAATTATCCTCTCATCCCAATTTCAAACTCTTTCAAATGGATTTCAAAACCATAATTTTAAATGGTTTTATTTATAAAAATGTTTTTGTGTAAAAATCACCTAGTTTTGAAAATACTCTTTTTACAAATTCTATTTTCAAATTATCAAAATCTATTTGTGGTTTAAAACAATCCCCTCAATCTTGTAATGAATGTATTTTAATTTATCTTTTATAAAATGTTTTTAAAATAGGAAAATCTAATTCAACTCTTTGTCTAAAACACATCTCAGATGATCTTTTACTCATTCAAATTTACATTGATGATGTGACTTTTGGATCTAATAAAAAATCTCTCTATTATGAATTTTTTGATTTAATGAAAAATTAATTTGAAGTGGGCTTTATGGATGAACTTAAATTCTTTCCTGGTTGTCAGTTTTCTCAAATAAATGATAGTATATTTTTAAACCAATCCAAATACACCAATGAACTCTTAAAATGATTTTTCATGGATTGTGCTAAGGAAACTAGTATTCCCATGAGTATAACTTGTAATTTAATGTTTGGTGATGTAGGTAATATTTTTGAAAAAAAACTTTATAGGAGTATGATTGGTATTCTACTTTATCTTATTGTGGTATATCCTATTATCATGTTCAATGTTTGTATTTGTAGTCATTTTTAATAAAATCAAAAAGAATATCATCTCCAATATATCAAAAGGATTTATTGATATTTAAAAGTAACTGAAAATATTGGTTTTTTTTCTTAAAGGAACCACTTTTGAACTAACTTCTTTTTCTGATGCTGATTTTGGAGGATTCCAACAAGATAAGAAATTATAAATGGGACTTTCCACCTACCTGTAAACCCCTCATCTCATGGAGTAATACAAAGAATAACTCATTTTCACTTCCTACTATTGAAGTACAACACATAGTCCCTAAGATTTATTTCACCCATATACTATGGATGCAACACACTCTCTTAGAATTCGATCATATATTTGACCATATCTCTATTAAGTTCGATAAAACTAGTACCGTCAATGTCTATAAAAATATCATATATCACTCTCACACCAAACCCATTGACCTTAGGCACTATTTATTAAGTGATCACTTCTAAAAAGGTGATATATTAATGGAATTTAATCCAATAAAATACCAACTCACTAATATTTTCACTAAACCAATATCCCTTGATCATTTAAAATTCATTAAATGTGAATTGGTAATATTTCACTTATGATACTCTTCATTTTATCTATAGTTATCTTGAGGTATATTTTTTAAAATTGTTTTTTTAAAATCATTATCTTATTTTCAAATATTTTTAACTTTAATTTCTTGTTTTATATTTTTATTTTTATCTTATATCTATGGTACCTTTATCTCACATTCACTATCATTTAAGGGGGGATTCTAATCTATTTTTAATTCTAAAATTTCTCTTAAGATTGATCTTTTATTTTCAAATGAATTATAATTTATAAAAATATTTTCTATTATTTTTAAAATTTAAAAATATATTTTATAAAATAATTAATTTTTATAAATACTAGTTTTTAATCAAAATCTATTTTCCAAACTCATATTAGTAAACAACTATTTTTAAAACAAAAATGTTTTTATCTCTCTAAAAGGAATAGTAATGATGAGTAAAATATTTTATATAAACTTAAATCTCTAACCCTTGTTCTTGAGATATATTTTTTTTTTTGAAATTCCAATAAAGAATACATTGGCAATATTTTTTCCCATTCAATGGAACTTATTCAAGTTATTTCGATGGTGAAAATTATTCTTCAAGGGAATGATCAGCTTGGTAAAGGTATGTGCTATCTTTGTTTTATTCTCTTTTTTCTTATTTTTATTTTCTATTTTTCTCTTCTTCTTTTTTCCTTTTCATTTTCTATATTATTTTAACTTCCCTCTATTTATAAAATACTCATATTAAAAAAGGATGTTTGTAAGTTAATAGGTGTTTTTAAAAATCTCCCTCAAGTATTTCCTCAAATATTTCTTGAGTTATCAATCATATCCTTGTTTTTATATTTTTTATAATCACATAGGGGGATATTTTTTTGAAAAAAAATATTTTTCATCATAAATGGAGAAATTTTTTGTGAATTTATTGGACTTAGAAAAGAGATAATTTTTTGTGAAAATTTATGGTTTCATTTTTCGAAAGGGGAAGAGGTTTTTTTAAAATTTATAGTACTAAATTATTTTTCAAATGGGTAGTTATTAAAATTTGATCTAATTGTTTTATTCTTGTATATGGAATGGAATGTTTGTTTTATGTATCTTTGTGATAACCCACATCGTCATGCGTTGTGAAAATATAGGGAAATTTGAACCTTTTTGTTATAGAGAGTGTTTAGGGGTAAAATGGTAATTTATTGTATCATATGATCTCCAATAATTTTTTTGAACACTCCATTGGTCTTGGAATACATTTTTTACCCTAGTATAGGAGTTTAGTGGAAATATGGACTGTTTAAATTTTTACAGAATATTTAATATTTAATTAATTAAATATTAATTTATTTGTGTATGTTTGTTTAGTTGTAGCAATTAAATGGAGTGTTATATTGAGACTAAATCTTCTTAGTTGATTCCATAATATGATTTTTTTCTTTGGTGAGGCATTACCTTGTGTTGGGTGCCATGGCTGGGCCCAGACTCTTTTTCTTTTCTTTTCCTTTTTCTTTTTTCTTATTTTTTATTTTTTATTTTTTATTCTTTCTTTCCTCCCTTGGATTTCTGCGTACAGCTATAGGGGAACCCATTTTGGGGTCTTTATCTAAGATATGGAGGGTATAGAAAAGAGGTAGAGGAAGAGGAGGAGGTTCCACCGTGGAGCTTAGGTCATTCCAGATCATCGTGCGACAACTGCAGATCAAATCGAAGCTTCAGTAGTTTCCACCCGAAGGTATGACTATTTTATTTTTTATTCTAAAAATCTCCATATAATAGTTTTTTATGTTTTAATCACTTTTATGGGTTGTTGGTGACCCTAGTGGGTTTATCTAGGCTTAATTGGGGAGAAACAGGGGATTATGGCCATTTTGAGTGGTTTTCATTCAGAAAAACTCATGTACACAGTGTGTGGTCTAGAGAACACACATTGTGTGTCATTCTTGTTTGAGGAAGATAAATTTTTGGGACTACACACCATGTAATTAAAAGTACATTCCCTATAGTGGTATTCTAGGGTGTGGCTGAGTAATCGGTCAAACACCCCATGCAGTGGTACTTGGTCATGTAGGGTAAATGACTATTCCACATATAGGGTGCACTCCATATAGGCATACACACCTAGGCAGGGTACATAGCCTGGTATATGAGCAAGTACACCATGTTGGGTTACACACCATGTATAGGTAGTTTACACCATGTTGTCGAGCATTTCACACACTGATTGGGGAATGAGGTATGCGGGTAGGTACCTAGGATGGGGTACACACCATATATACGGTCAATATGACATGTACTTTTGAAATGTACACATTTCATGGTCTAAGGCATGTATTCGTGGAGGAACCTTGCAGGTACACACCATCTACCCAAATTACAAACCGTTTACTTTTCCTGCCTTGGACTGTTTTGTCTATTTTTTACCCTAGTGTCATAATTAGACTTGTGAGTTGTTCATTTAGAGTGTTTTTTCATGTATATTGTGATATTGTAATCCTTTCAGTATTTAGAGTCCATTTGGATGGTGTTTTATATTGAGAGAGTTCGGTAGAAGGATTTCTTTTAGGTTTGGTTTTAGAATCCTCTTAGGGGTTGGATTGTGAGTTGTGAGGCTCAAGTGAGGGTTATGAGTTCAACGATCAGCCAATATTGAGTGTTCCATAGTGATATTTTTTAGTTTCTTTTTGATAGATCCATAAATGTTGGATTGATTAATATCTATGAGGAGATCTTGGCTTGTCCCTGCTTATTGGGATTGATTTCTTGAGGTTAGAGTAGTTGAGGTTTTTCTATTGGGTTGGGGGGACCAAATCTATTGGATACTTTGGAATGGGTTGGTGTCATGATATGGTGGTTATATCCAAGTTTCATTGAGTGGTTGAGATGAGTCTGATAAACTCTTTAGGATTTCCTTATAGGTGATTTAGTTCTCGTTGATGGGTTATTTTTTGGTAAGTCTGACTGAGGTTTTCTTGTGTCGGATTTTCCTTGATTTTTTTTGTATTAAAGAGCCCTTCTGTAGGGTCCTACTTTTATATGATCATGATTAATATTGTTAATGTCCCTATTGGTGGTATTTCACTTTTTTATTCCACTTTGGTTGTGTTTTTGATCGAGGATCAGTTGAAGTCCACTGAGGTCCATTTGGGATGTTTCTGTAATAGATGTGTCTCATTATTTTAGATGATCTAGAGGAACCCTTATAGGGTTCCTTGATTTTATGGTGTCCTTTTGGATATTTTAGTATGTTTTACAGATGTTTCATGAGTTATTAGGTGCAACATTGGAGTCCATAGATAGACGTCGCTTTGTGTTGTGGCCCCAGGGATGGTGGGAGCCCCAAGTTTGGTTTGAACTTGAGGTAGTTCGTAGAAAGTTGTGGTGGATATTTTGTTTGGATTATAATATCTAGGGTGATAAGAGAGGTCTCATGCCTTATTGGATGAGATTTGATCGACACTACTAGTTCATCTATTTGGACGGTGGGTTTGAGGTTGGATCATCCGATTTTTTTTCCATGATGTTTGGGGTAGATTCCACTCAAAACTATGGTTTGAGGAGGATACCCTTGGGATATCTTAGATCAGGTGTTGGACTTGAGTTTTTATCCGGTTCTTTTCTCCACTATTTGGTTGTGGTTAGAAGGTATTAGGGAGGTAAAGGATGATCTGGATGAGTTCAACCCTCGTTTAGTTGATTTTTAGCCATGACTAGTGTTTCTTTGGTCTTGTGAGGTGTTGAGGTACTCACAGGGTGGGTTTTGTGTGCCATGGATGTTGTTACACTCCTAGGGACATGGATTCTATGTGCACTCTATTTTTTATGGATCTATTCTTATTGGGTCTATATATGGTTCTTGATTCATTATGTAGGACCTTCACAACTGACATGTACTCTAGTTGTGTTGACCTAAATATTCTTGTTACTAGTTCAGATCATGTTATTGGAGTCTTAGAGTCTGATAGATGAACTTTTTTCATGTGCATGCCTAGGTTTATTCCCTAGGGTCTGGAATTCATTTTTCTCATGTTAGACATCTTGGAGATTCTATATAGATCTCACAGATCCACCGACCATCGTGTGGATGGGTAATCCATGTGTTGTAAATCCTCTGAAGGGGGCCATAGAAGGGGCATATTTACCTTGAGTGTCAGGATATAACCTTCGGTTTGATGATTTCTTTTGTTTTAGTTTTTGACCCATTTTATTTTTTTTCATTTGTTTCTTTTATGCCATATACTATTAGTTTTTTGACTAGGGTGGTCATATCATGTGTGCATGCACTTTTTATGATAGAAAATTATAGGTCCTCTATTGGTGGTTCCCTTATAAGATTTATTTCTCACACCATTTTTTCACCTTGGTGTGCATCGATACCTAATGTTTACCTTCAGGTTGGAGCACAGGTTGTGCGATGGATGGGGTTGAGGCCCAATGCTGCTTGATCAATCGAAGCCACTCATGTTGAGTCTCAGGATTGGGATAGTGAAACTCAAGCATCTTGGAGACCATATATGTGTTTTGGATCATTATTGGTAGTATATCATGTTGTATTTAATTTTAGTTTGTTTATTTTTTATATGTGGTTATCCCAGTGGATGATCAATTGTTGTATGTTCTTCTTTCTTTGAGTGTGACTGTATGTTGCATTTCATTTATTACAGCATGCTTCTTCTTGGTTATATATTATATGTACATTGGGTATTATCCCCTATGTATTATTTTGGTTATTTTTTCTACTATTTCACTCTAACCATAGGGTATAGTCTCTCCACGGTATCCTTTAGACTATCACCGCTGGTTGGAAGCCTCTAGGGTTCATAGAGGATCACTTGAAGCCTTTTGGTGAGCCAGATCAGGTGACATGTCAGGTTGACCCATGTTGGTTCATTACAAAATGGTATCATATATTTTTGGTTTTATGAATTGGGTAGTTAGTAGACAGGTGTTCTATGAATGTGTTGGAACTTGTTATGAACATTGGACCAATGTGTTTTGAACACATTTACTAATAGGAAGTCCAAGTTTTTGGGGGCAAGGGATTACTATTCTTGGATTCATTTTTTATGGTTTTGTGATTTAACCTTCTGTGATGCACTTTAATTTTTTGGATTTATTGTTTATTATGTTTTTTGGATCTTAGACCATGGGAAATAGGCCACTATTCATGCATAATTCTAGGTATGTAGGATTCACATGATATATTCCTATCTGTGGTGTTTTACTAATGATGAAGTTTTAGTTGTTTAAAGTGTCACAACTACTCATATGGAGTTTTCTCATATAATTACTTGGTGTCAATATACTCAATTGAACCACATGTATATTTTCTTTTGATTAAAGTTCATATGGATCTTGGGGTGAGTTGTTATTTGGTGTTGGAGATGTAGTCCCTTTATCGAGGGATTCATGGAAACACTTATGGTTCAGTTTTGGGCTCTAAGTGCCCTATTGGTGCATCGATGAGGGAAATGATGCCTAAGGGATCATTGGATTGAGATCGAGTTACCCTGAGGTGGTGGTTCCCCTAAAGTCTTGGATTCATGTTTCTTAGGAGGGATTTGTTCATGCCACGTATTTTCAGTTGGGTCATGTGGTGGGGGTCATTTTTCTACTACCAATGATTGCTTGGGAAAGCATGGTTATTCTTATTTGGTGGTTCTGTTGAGGTATTATATCACCAGGATATTTTTAGGTATGAATATTCTAGGTTTTTTGAGAAGTAGAGTGTTGGGAGTGCTCCTTGTCTCATGTCTGGCTTAAGAGGGCAGGTTTGGTAGGACCCCTGGCCCTACTCAGTTTTTATTGCGCTTTGGGTAGCATAGTATAAGTGTGGTTGGATGCTTGTGGATTTGAATTGATGCTCTATGGGAGGGTGTTCATATGGTAGATCATGTCATGAGGGAGATTCCTTGTTTTAAAGAGGAGCACAGAGGGTACTCTAGTTTGTTGGAACTGAACTATGTGAGGAGCATTGTCAGCGGTTTTAGGCATGTTAAAGTAGTTTTATTAGGACTTGGCATGCATGAGCATGAGTTATGTTTCTCATTTGGGATAATTTTAAGTAAATCCTTGTAGTGGTGAGTCCACTGTAGGATTTTTGCGGTTATAA
Organism: Viscum album; assembly: GCA_963277665.1. Lineage (NCBI taxonomy): Eukaryota > Viridiplantae > Streptophyta > Magnoliopsida > Santalales > Viscaceae > Viscum > Viscum album. The sequence continues at coordinate 1,315,828,863 of OY728128.1, read as the reverse complement.
TCCTCATTTTAAGTTGTTTGTTGAGCATATAGGTTGTGGGTTTTTTTCTAGTGCTTAGGTGTGAGTGGTTTGACCACATCTATCCATTGTGTTTGATGATGTACATAGTGCGGGTTGTATGGATTTCCATTTAGGTAGTGGGGAGATGAAAAGAATACTCTTGTGGTGGGGATTATCAGATTGGTCATTGTTTTATGTCTCTAATATTAGGAGAGAGTTGGAGATTCTATGAGACTGCTCATGGGACAGTTAAGATAACATCATTTATGTCAGTTCTTAGGGTAGAGAATGGTTGTTGTCTATCTTCTAAGTCTTCTCAGGGGAGATAATCATTTTTATTGGGGAGTTTGTGATGACTTGTGTCTTCACATGTTGTGAAAATCGGGGGAAATTTGAACTTTTTTGTTTCTGGGAGTGTTCATGGGAAAATAGTAATTTATCTTATCATATTATCTCAAGTAATTTTTATGACCACTCCATTGGTCTTAGAATAGGGTTTTTACACTAGGACATAATTTTAGTGTAAATCTGAACCATTTGAATTTTTATGGAATATTTAATATTTAACTAATTAAATATTAATTTATTCATGTATGTTCATTCAATCATATATTTTCAATAAATCATCAAATTTATATACTATCTCCATGGTTGATTCTATAATGGGGGGTTTTCTAGGTAAGGTATAATCTTGCATCAGGTGTCAAAGTTAGGCTTAAACCCCTTTTCTTTTCTTTTTATTTTTCTTTTTTCATCCTTTTTCTTTTTTTATTATTTATTTTTATCCCTTGGATTATTGCGTACACCCATGGGGGGCCTTTGGGGTATTAATCTGAGAAAGGTATGGGGAGAGAATATAGAGAGAGGTAAAGGAGAGGTTCCACCTTGGATCTCAGGTCACACCGGATCATTGTGTGACAGCTACGGGTCATGGATTGGATCGAAGCTTCAGTATTTTCTACCCATAGGTAGTCCATTTTTATGTTTTATTCAAAAAATACCCATGGTATAGTTTTTTTAAGTTTTAATCCCATTTATGGGTTGTTGGGGACCCCTTGTGGGTCGATCTAGGCTTAATCGGGGAGAAATGGGCGTTTCAGACTGTTTTGAGGGGTTTTCATTCGGGAAAAACCCATATACATGGCATGTGGTCTAGAGAACACATTTTGTGTATTCTTCTTATTTGGGGAAGATGAATTTTTGGGACTACATTCCATGTACTTGGGAGTACACTTCATGTAGCGGGCCTCTGGGTTGTGGCCAAGTACTCGACCAGGCACCTCATGCGGGGGTACTTGGTCGTGTAGGGTACATGGCCAGTTCCCATCTAAGGTGAATGTTATGTAGGAGTACATGCCCAAGTGGGGTACATGGTCAGGTACATGGAAAAGTACCCCATGTGGGTTTATACACCATGTATAGGTGGTACATTCCATGTGGTCAATCATTTTACACACCAAGTGGGGGTTGAGGTACACAGGAAGGTACCCAAGATGGGGTACATTCCATGTACACGGTCTACATGCCTTTTACTTTGGAAAATATATATGAAAAATGGTCCAAGGAACTTGGCCATGGAGGACTCTTGTGGGTACATGTTGTGTCCTCAAAGTAAATGTCATGTACTTTTCCTGCCTTGGCCTGTTTTGACTATTTTTCACCCTGGTGTTAGAATTTGAATTGTGAGTAGTCTATTATGAGCATTTTTTTACATAAATTATGATGGTGTAATCCTTTAAACATTTAGAGGCCATTAGGATGGTGTTTTGTACTGAGAGAGTTAAGCATGAGGACTTATTTAAGGTTTGGTTTTCGAATCCTCATGGGGGTTAGGTTGTGAGCTACGAGGCCCGAGTGAGGGTTTTGAGTTCAGTGATATTTCTAGATCGAGTGTACCATGGAAATCTATTTGAGGTTCTTTTGGAAGGATCTTAGAAGGAAAGATCATGTGGTATCTCTAAGGAGATCTTGTCATGTACCTATATATTGAGACTGATTTCTCAAGGTTAGAGCAGTTGAGGTTTAGCTCTTGGGTTGGGGAACTAGAGTTGTTGGAGCCTTTGGAATGGGTTGGAATTGTATGATGGTAGTTACATCCAGGTGTTGTTGATCTATTGATATAGGTATGATTTTCACTTGAGGATTCCCTTGTTGGTGAGTTAGTACCTATGGATGGGTTGTTTACTAAGAAGGCTAGATGGGGCTTTATTATGTGGGCTTTTCCCCAAGGTTTCCATGCACTGAGGAGCCCTTGTATAGGGTCCAGCTTTGAGGTGGTCATGAGGACCATTGTGAATGCCCTTATTAGCAGTCTTTCAGTTTTTGATGCCCCATTGGGTGTGTTGTTGATCAAGGATCAGTTGGAGGCCATTGAGGTTTGTTTGGGATGTTTCTGCACTAGATGTGTCTTGTTCTTTTAGTTGTTCTAGAGGAACCTTTTTAGGGTGTCACTATTAGATATTTTGGCATTTGCAACAATACATTAGTGATGGACTACCGTCACAAAAGTCCATTTGTGATGGGAGTCCATCGTTAATGCACCGTTGCAATAAACGTCATCGCAAATGAAGGTATTTGTAACAGGCCGTTGTAAAAAAAATAATTGTAACGGGCTAGGTGCTCGTCACAAATGATATGCATTTATGTTTTAGAAAAGGAAATTATGATGGTCTACCGCAATTAATTTTATTTGTGATGGACAATTAATCTTTCGTAAATACTATTTTAAAAAAAATATAGAAAATTAAAATAATTAAATATAATTAAGAAATTAAATATAATTAGAAAAAAATAAATAAAATTAAAAATATTTAAATATTATGAAAAATATTTAAAAAATTTAATAAAATTAAAAATAATTAAAAATTTAAAAATTTACAAATAATTAAAATTTTAAAAATAATTACAAAATTAAAAAAAAATAAAAAAATATGAAAAATAATTAAAAAATTACAAATAATTAAAAAAACATAAAAGTAATATGTCATTTCAAACCTAATATTTTTTATCCCAAATTAAAAAACAATCATAAAACTTCACAAATCATTAAATAGCATCAGGTGGAGGAGGATCACTCAAAGAATCGAGGGGGGACTTCATACCAATGCCATGAAAAATTCATCACATGTACCTCAAAATCTTCTCATATCTCTCTAACGCTGATTCTCACACTCCTCCTCCCTCTCTTTCCTCGTCCGCTGTATTATCTCATCTTGAGTGCTCAACCACTCCTCGTACTATGCAGTGGATGAAGACATCAATGAAGACTCTCCATGAGATCCCTTTGAGCTCACTGATGACATCCCAGAAGTTCCATAATAACTCATAGGTTTCATAGGGGAACCAATACCAATCACCCATACTTTCTCGACACCATGAAAATCCGCATGTATCCAGGCCCCCTCATCGAAACATGAATCACTAGTGGCATCTTGTTCACTCTTATCTTGACTCTCCCATGAATGAGAAGTCACAGCCTCATATGTTTCCTTCAAATATAATTAAAAATTATAAAATTAATAAAATTAATATTCGGTAAATTTTAAATAAATTGTTAACCAAAATATAAAGTTTTTGGTCACCTATAACTTCTCCTGTATGAGGATCCGTATACATATTCTTATAAACTTAAAACTATGGAATGTATGGGTCAGTAGCGGCCTTTATAATATAACAAACATGTTATAGTTATAGTATGTATACATTAATAAATAATATCATTGACCATATGTCATCGATGTATGATAAATGTATGACTTCCGACCCTATGTGTGACATCTTGCCTCCCCCAGCTATGGCGTCCAGATGATGACCTCCACCTAAAAGTCTCTTCTAGCTAGTAGGAGCATAATCCATCCCATACCTAAGCTAAGATATAGTCAGGTCGATGGGATACACAAGACTAGTTTAAATTGGTAACAGAAGCTATCTCATGCCCCTTGGATATGATATCTCAGTCTCTCAAGAATAAAATAAAATAAATTATGCAATACAATTAAAAACTATGTCAGTAATTAAATAAATTTTAAAATATATATATTATTTAATAATTTAAAATGTAGTGGTCAAACATCTTGTGACACACGACAATGAGAACCAAGTCCCATGAAACTCATGGCTCGGAAAAATAATTTCTTAGAATTTCACCTGTCTTCCCAACAACTAAATGTGAAAAACTAGGAAAATAAAAACAAATAATCAGAAAATTATTACCAAAATTAATACATAAAGTTAAAATAAAATAAATATCTTAAATAATTAAACAAACATCTATAAATGAGGATCAAAATCAAAATATGGCCATCTCTCTAGAATAAGATCTGGAATCAACAATCAAGCAAGATCGTACCCCCTCCTAATAGGCACATCATCATATGGATCAATGAATAGGGCTCATTAGTAGGTAGTCTGACATTATTGATATAATGGAATAGATTTTCAGAAGCATCTCCATCCACCTGAAACAAATATTCTTACCTATAAGAAATTTTTAATACAAATATAAAATATAAAAAACTAATAAATACTAGAATATAATAATATTACCTATAAAAAATTATTAATTCAAGTATAAAATATAAAAAACTAATAAATATCATATTATATTAATTAATTATAAATAAATACCTGAATATAATACATCAATCATCATATTCTTCATCATTTTCATCAAGAACAATTTATTCATCCTCATATTTATCATCGTCTACTCCCATATGACTTTTTGTTTCATCATCCATCATTACTTCATCAACATTATTTATATCATCAGCCCTTAACTAAGGGGTTTCATCATTGATATTTATATCTCATCAGGTAAGAGATATATTTTGGGATGATTCTTGAAAAGTTTCAATATGTTACGCTTCTATAGAACCATTTTCATTTTCAATAAATTGATTTGCACATTATTTCATTTTATCATACTTCATAATTCATTCAAATCTCTCAAAACATCACAATAATTTTCATAATAAACTTGATGTGCTTGATGTGCCAACATAAATGGTTCATTAGATGTAAGAAGACTGTTATATTTAATTTCAACGACTCTATGTCGGGGATGAACTCACAACCCTTGATTAGTATCAAACCAATGACATTTAAACATTGTTATATAATTTGGTCTCATATAACATAACTCAATTATTTTATCTAGCACACCATAAAAGTCAAATTCACTTTATTTATGAATATATTATTCCAAATAAACACCATTGTTCATTGATTTATTTGATTCTTCATATATGCATGTGTGGAATTGAAATCTATTAACCACATACCCATTATAATATTTTACCAATTTTGATGGAGGATTTTTTAGCACACATAATCGACTATCAATTTTATTTTCATGTTGTTTTTCCTGCAAAAAATAAAAATTATTAATAATATATATCATTGAAAAATTGATTTATTATTCCATCAAAACAAACTTAACTTACTAGTATTTGAAACAAATATGCAAAATTTTGTTGACGACGTTCTTCAAGAGTAGTAGGTGTAATTTGTACAAATTATTTTTTGATATCATCATCATATAGTCTACAAAAAAATTAATGTAAATAAACGTATATTTTATAAATATTTAATAAAATAATAAAAAATTAGTACTTACTGAACAAATTGTGTCATTTCTTTACAATTCAAAAGAACGTATGAATGATCTCTATGGAGTTATTCATCAAAAAAAATCATTTATGATAACCACCAATATCAATCTTGGTCTGATTAGAAACTAATAATTGATGGTTCATGACATCGTCAACATGTTTCTCATTATGACCTATTCAGATATGTTTTGAAGGATATTCCGATCGAAAATAATAATAGAATAAATTTTAAAGTTCCTCCTATAAGTGTGATTTTGTAATTGACCCTTCAACTGATACTTTATTATGTAATTTCTTCTTTAACTTTTTCATGCATCTCTCAAATGGTTACATCCATTGGAATATTACCAACCCTCCGCATTTTTTTCCATACAAAAAATACAATATTAAATGTTCCATTGAGTCAAAGAAGCCTGGAGGGAATATTTTCCCCAATTTATATAAAATTAAAACAACATTCTTTTTCACCATAATCAATGCATCATAATTCGATGTTTCCACAAAATATCTTAGAATAAATATGATATTTCAGTCAACACATCCCAAATTTAATAATTCAATTGCCCTCTAAGACCAACAGGAAGCAATCTTTCCATTATGACATAATAGTCATGAATTTTTAAATCGGTAATATGCCTATTTCTGACATGGTGAGAAAAATTAGAAGCATAACCATTTGGTTACCTCAAATATCAAATCTATTGACAAAATAATAAATGAATTTATTTATAAATTGCATAAGATACTTTTGGATTCATTAAATTGTGTGATATTTTATCTTCAAATAATTCAAGTTCAGGATGTCTGTAAATTTGGGAAAGATCTAACTGTGACTTTACATTATCTTTGGTATTACCGGGTGTGTCTAAAATGGTATAAAATAAGTTATCAAAAAAATTCTTCTCAATATGCATTACATCTAACATGTGATGAACCAACAAATCAGACCAATATGGAAACTCCTAAAAAATACTCTGCTTTATTAAATTATGATCATTCCCAAAACCATTTATATTTTATTCATTTATGGTTGGTCCAAAAGTAATAGGATGTAATGCAGAGATGATATATTTTACTTGAATACCTAAGAGAACTGTTGGAGCTTTCTCACTTTAAATTTGACCTTTTGTAAAATTATTTTTTTTCCTTCAAAAAGGGTGATCTGTAGGAAGAAATATCTGATGGCAGTCAAAATAACTAGTATTTCTCCCATTACCAAGCATAAATGCTTTGTTATCAGTCATGGAGTATGGACATGATTTTAGATCATGTTTTCCCCATTCAAATAACATACCATATATTGGAAAGTCATTGATCATCCATATTAATGCAACATTTAGTGTAAAATTCTGATCTGAAACTATATCAAATATAGTCACACCATTTCTCCATAATGAAATTAAATCATCAATTAGTGGCTTCAAATAAATATAAATATTCCTTTTTGGATATCCTAGAATTAAGAGTGCCAAATATATATATGGTTCCTTCATCAGCATCCAAGGAGTTAAGTTGTGTGGAGTAATGAAAACAGACCAACAAGAATATTGACTTCCATAAGCGACAAATGGACAAAAACCATCAATATAAATACCCAACCATATGTTATGAGGTTCTAAAGTAAAAGAAAATTTCATCTGATCAAAGTGTTCCATGAATCAAAATCATATAGATAATTTAAGCTATTACTGAGGGAAATATTTTATTTATGTCATGTCATCAATGTAACTGTGTTGAGAGACATAAATAAAAGTTTTAAACGAGGTGTAATTGGAAAATAAATCAATTGTTTCACATGAAATATTAAATTTCTTTATTATGCCTCTTTATACCTTGATTCTCTACATGTTGGATAATTAACCAAGGATTCACAACCACCATAATATAATATGAAATCATTTGAACATGCATGAATCTTTTGATAACTAAGACTCAAATTATGGACCAACCTCTTACTTTCATAGAAACTTGTAGGTGATGTATTTCTGTTAGGAAACAATGACTTAAAAAATAATAATATATTATTGAAAAAACTATTTGAAATTCCACAATCTAATTTAATATCCATAAATTTTGTAATAGATTCAATTTTTCTCATCTAAAATCCTGAATATAAGGCCTCCTCAGTAGATTTCAACAAATTGTAAAATTGAGAAGGTTCTAATTTAGGATTGGGAATATCATTCTTAGTTGTTGTTTCCTGAACAGATGAACTAGTAGCTACATGTACTAAATTCTAAAATGATGGATCCAAAAGCAAAAAAAAATTATTTTCTACTTAATTTCATTCACCATGTTAATACCAAAAAATATATAATCTTTATGAAAACCAAAATGCATTAGATAAAATCCATCATTGTAAAAAAAATTAATCTCCTAAGATCGCATTTCTGACGTGGATAATTAATTGTTCCTTCGGAAACAAAATATGAATTCAAAAATTAAAATGATATGAATGTTTCAACACTTTCAATTTAGGCTAAATTTATACCGAATCCATTGAGATTTTTTTGATGATTTATCCAATCACAGCCGTGTAATATAAATTGGTGTCTATTTCTTGAGTCCATAGTTATCTAAAAAACAATATAAATAAGAATAATTATTACTGGTCATTTTGATTAATTAAAGATTATTATTATATTTTAACACCTTGAAATATTCTATGTAATATGATCAGAGTGAGGTGTTGGTTTCACATTGGATTACAAGGCCTGTAGTAGCTCAGCGTGGATAGAATAAAAATATTAAATATATTATATCAGGAACACACTATTTTTTGAAAATAATAGAATATCTCATGAACAGCGACTCGTAAGAGAAATATGAGACCAGTGTTAGGTCAGGGGTGTGGGGTTTACCCTATCCATGACATAACATTTGTGCACATTGAGAGTTTAGTAACATCACGCATGATGGTAATTCCATTAAATATTTTTATTATAATTTTTTACAAAAAAAAGTGAAGTATCCTTGTAACGGTATATCATATCAGAAATCTAATATCACCATTAGATCGAAGATGTTGGGTTTACACTAGGTGCGACATAACATTTGTGTGCGTTAGGTATTTGGTTATATAGAACATGAGGGTGATTCATTTAATATTTTTATTATAATTTTTTAATAAAAAATTTAAGTATCTTCCAAACTATATATTGTATGAAACATTGGAGACCACCATTAGGTCTGGGATGTGGGGTTTACCCTAGATGTGACATTACATTTGTGTGTGTTGGGTGTTTGGTTACCTTTCACGTGAGGGTAATTCATTTAATATTTTTATTATAATTTATTATAAAAATTTTAAGTATCTTTTAAACTATGTATCATATGAAAAATCACAGAACACTATTAGGTCTGGGACAGGGGGTTTACCCTAGATGCATCATATCATTTTTATGCATCGAGACTTTGGTAATATCATGCACGATGATAATCTCATTTAATATTTTTATTATAATTTTTTACAAAAAATGAAGTATCTCTATAACAGTGTATCATATCAAAAATCTGAAAACACCTTTAGATCGGTGATGCTGGTTTTAGCCTAAGTACGACATTATATTTGTGAGCGTTCAGTGTTCGGTAACATCGCAAGCTAGGGTATCATTTTTAGTTTTTTATTAATATTATTTATATATATATTTATATTTATATATAAATATATTACAACATTTACATGAATTATTAATATGAATTATGTTAATTAATACAAAATTAATATGAATTATTATGAATTTCTAATAGTTACTGTTTTTTATATTTTTTTCAAGGTTTGAAAAAAAAACTAGTATTTATTAAAAATATTTTTTAAATTTTTAGTAGTTGATAAAATTATTTATTAATTAATACTAATTATTTATTATTTTTATTTGAATTTATAATAAATATTACAAATATTTAACAATTACTAGTATTTCATATTTTTCTTTTAAAATTTTCATAATTTTTTCAAATTTTCAAATTATTAATAATATTTTGTAACTAACACTAATATTTACCTATATATTAATAATATTTACTAATTAATTATTAATTATTAGAAATTATATAATATTTATTATTAATTATTTAAATTATTATTATTTTTTAATATTTACTATATATATATCATAGTTTCTTTATTAATATAAATACATCAAATATATTCTAACTCTTTTTTAAACAAATATACATATATCAATCTATATAAACATGTATATATATATATATAATAAACCTTATAATTTTTTTAAAAACATTTATATATACATATTCAGATATTAATAAATATATATATATATATATATAATTTATAAATAATTTTACTTATAGCTAATTTTGATTATAAATAATTTTGAATATCTTGAATTAATAATTTATATAAATAATTTTGAATTAATATATTTGAATTAATATTTATTTTGAATTAATAATTTTGAATTAATGATTTTTTTGAATTAATAATTTAGAATTAATAATTATTTTTAATTAATAATGTTTACCTAATTTTGTTGACATAAAAGATAACGATTGATTATAATCAAAATTATTGTTTATTTAATTGACATGATATAGAGATAAAAAAATATCATTGTTAATATATTTTTCAAAATAAAATTTTTCTATAATTGGCATGATATAAAAATAAAAAAATATCATTGCTGGTATATTTTTCAAAATCAAATGACTATATAATTGACATGATATAAAAATAAAATATACAAGTTAAAATTATAATATTTTTTTATTTAGAATAATTGAGTATTGAAAAACTATATTTTTTAAAAATATTTTCCAAACCTGCTCACATTAATAATCAGGTAATAATTTAAAATTTAATTTTGTTATATATACGATTATAAATATTTTTATATTTATAGTTATATAAATGTTTAAAAAATATATATGTGTATTTATAATTATATATATATATATATATTTGTACTTATATATTTAATATTTATATAACTATAAATTTATTTTATAAATATATATATTTATGAATTCACATTTATATAATTATATATTAATAAATATATTTATATATTTATATATATATATATATATTTATCTATATATATATAATTATATAAATATATTTATATATATATTCAAACATGATACACACATACATATATCAAAATCAATTGAAATAACTCGTGTGGACCCGATTAATATACAAACAGAGAATAATAAATTTTCATCAATCTTAAATACCAAATATAACTTCAAAATCAGATACACAAATACATATATCCAAATGAAACAATGAGAAAAATACCTAATAATCAATTTAATAACTTATGTAGACCCAATTATATCCAAACATGGATTAATAAATTTGAACCAATCCTAAATATCAAACACAACATCAAAATCGGATAAATTTCTAAACCTAGGGTTTGGAAAAACTAAATCGTGTAATAAAATGAAAAAAATGAAAAAATAATGAAAAAGAAGATAAGAGGAATTTTTACCTAGGTGATTAGAATAAGGATCTATAAAAAAAAATTCATTGGAGTAGATCTGACTGGGGTAGAACCCGGTGGTGCGAGCGATTGTTCAGGAGAAGGAGAGGAAGAAGAAGAGGGCAGTGCAGGTGTTAAAACCAAATATTTATTATGAAGAAATTAATTCTATCATAAATAGTAATTCCATCAAAATTATTTATTATGGGAAATAATTATTTTCACAAATAATTAGAATATGATAACTATTTGTGATGGAAATAACGTTTCATCACAAATACCCATTGTTATGTCTTTTTTTATTTGGAAATGGGAAGTTCCACCAAACTATTTGTGATGGAATAAATAATCTATCACAAATAGTTACCAGTCAGAAATTATTTGAAATGGTAAAATTGACCATCACAATTACCATGTCACAAATACCCTATATTCTTGTAGTGTTCCATGCATTTATGGTGGCCTTTTTTCTATTTGATTATATTTTTGTGGGTGTTTCCTGAGATCTTGGGTGCAGCGGGGAGTCCCTAGTTGGAGGCCAGTTTATGTTGTAGCCCTGAGGACCGTGGGAGCCCTAAGTTTGGTTTGACCATAAGGTAGGTCATGGAGAGCCATGGTGGCTATTTTGTTTGGATATTGAGATCTAGGGTATTGATAGAGGCCTCATGCCTTATTGGTCGAGAGTGGATCAACACTACTAGTTCAGTTGTTTGGATGGTGGGTTCAAGTTTGGATGATCCCATATTATATTGGTATTTGGCCATAACATTTGAGGAAATTTATGCTCAGAATTATTGTGGGAGACCCTTATGATATCTTAGATTGGGTATTGGCCATAAGTTTTGATCTATTCTCTCCACTACTAGTTTGGTGGGGTTAGACAAGATTAAGGAGATAATGGATGATCTGGATGAGTGAAACCCCCATCTAGTTGAATTTTAGACCTGATTAGTGTGGCTTCAGGCTCATGAGGTGTTGAGTCACTCACAAAGTGGGTTTTTTGTGTCGTGTATATTGTTTTACTCTCAGGTCCATGTATGTTGTGTGCTCTAGTTTTTTATAGATCCCTCCTCGTTGGGTCCATAACTAGTGCCTGATTCATTCTGTATATAACAAACATGCTTTTTATTACACACTTAAACATTATTTATTACATAAACATGTGCTTAATATAACCCATAAGATCAAGAGGTCTAGTTTCTTTAGGGATTAAGAACATTATATGACAACTTAAGACATAAAATACAACATCTTTATTGAAAACTTATTTTACATGACCACAACATTGCTTCATACTTAGAATTGTATGGGATAACATGATGACATACATAAGAAATGGGTGAGATATAAATCCCAGTAAGGGAGTAAACAAATCATAACATGAAGAATACAATACATGTTAGGCAATAGGCATATCAATATAGCACAAGAGAAACATGAACATAAAGACATGATATATCATGGTTATCATAACATGGAAATGTGGAAACAACATACAACATGATATTAGAATAAGACAAGGCTCATTGCACATGGATTATCATGAGTAAACCCTCATTTCACATGGATTGTTATGATACTAAACATTACCTAATTCATTGGAGGGCTATCAGGGCGCACCCTTCATAATCATTTCAATCTCATTCTTAAGTGTGTCACATAGATCATATAACATGGATTCATCCACCATCATCATTTATTCCATGATAAAGGGATTTATAATAAATACATTAAATTATACAATAAATAAGTATATGTGCCTAAAGTTTAATACTCTTGATAGAGAAATGGGCATGGTATTCACTACACGGTGATTTTGGCATGGAAAATCATGGTGCAATTTCGACAGCCTAACGGCGTGACATAAAAATTCATAAAATGGTTGATGAGAGAGAAAGGGGTCTCTAATAATATATAAATGAAATGGAAAGTAATGGGTCATATATAAACATGTCCCAACATAAGGATTTTTGAAATAGAATGTGTAACATAATAAGGAAACTTGAAGAAAGATGAGAAATGGAATAACTCTTATGAAATTTCAGGAAGGTAACGGGTGTACATAAGGGTTCATAATAGGGATAAATGAGAGTTAAAGGGGATTTCATCATGTATACATCAAATGGAAAGTAAGTAGTATATTTAATAACATAACCCAACATAGTAATAAAAGAAATTAAAATACATAACATGAAAAGAATGTTTGATAAAAGAGGAAGGTGGAAGATCCCTTACGGAATTTCAGCCTAAAAATGGGTGTGATTGAAGGATTATAGGGGGGATTGATGAGAGTAAAAAGAATTTCTATCATATATTAATCAAATTTAAAGTATGTGGTTCATGGAACATTATAACCCAATATAAAAATATGGAACTTAAGAATCATAGTATAAAAGAGTAGCTTGAATGGAAATGAGGAGAGAGAAATACCTTATGGAATTTCGGCATAGTAACGGCTTAGTATGAGTCCAAATGGGGGAGGATAAATGATCCCTTGTTGAAATAAAATAAAATGTAAATTAGGTAATTTATTATAAAAGGATTACAATATAACCAATTGAAATTAAAAGGACTAATTTCAAACAAGGTTCTTGAATTGAAAGGAAAAGAAAAAGGTGAGGATCCCTTACTTGAATGTGTGACTCCAAAGGATTGGGAGAGGATTTTGGGAGCTTTGGGGAACCTTGGGAGGACTATAGGGAGTGTATAACAAAGTTTGGATGAGATCCAAATGGTTTTAGTGAACATTAATTGAAGATTTGGTGGGTTTATATAGGAAAGGATAGGGAATTCTTTATTATTTAGGTTTTGGACACTACACACTAAAATATTCAAAACCACAAAACATACCATGATTTTTACCCATGGTTTCTACCAAAGAAGAGTAGAAAAAATTATTTTATAAGGCCAATTTCCAAAAATATTAAAATATTATCCTTCCTTATGTGGAGGTGAGTCACAATATTAAAGAAATGAATTTAAAATCATAAAATATATTATATATTTTGGAGGATTCACTAAGTCTTTATAAAATAAGTAAAAAAATATAAAATCACATTATTTTAAAGTTAAAACATATATTTGACTAATATACCTTTTATAGTATTTTATTACATCACTATTTAGTCATTATGATGTCGTAAAACACATTATATATTTATACGGTATTTAATTTTTACCCAAAAATTCGATTCTCTGAAAATTATGAAAAAATTACCATTGCATAATTTTGATGTCCTGATTTCAAAAATAATATTAATTTTATCTAAATAATTTTCAAAATATATGAATTTTTACTTTTAAAATAAGAACCAATAATTATTGAAAATTAACGGGTTTTCATAAAAACAGTTTTCAAACCTTAATAAAAATTACATTTGACTTCATAAAAATTACATGATCATTTATATTTAATAAAATTAATTTAACAATAATATTTTATTATAATATTATTTATTTAAAAAATATTTTAATTCCTCAAAATAGATTTCTTAATTGAATTTGAATATTACCCAAAAATATTATTTGTGCTTTATTGTATCAAAATATAATTTTTTAAAAATTGATAACTTAAAAAATTATAAATTAAAAACAATAATAAATATATTAATAATTTAAATTAAAATAAAATATAAATATTCATACTATTATGGTTACTTTGATTCTCTCTTTTTTTCAAATTATTTTTTTACCATTAATTATCCTATTTTTATTTTATCGTGATAATTAATATTTACTACAGTTACTAATAATATTGGTAAAATATTAAGTTAAAATTATTATCTAATATTAATTATTATTATTCAAAGTATGGAATAAATTTTAACAAAATTAATTAAATTTAATATAAAATCCGCAAGTATTATGGAAAATGGTTTTTCGAAAAATACATTTTTAAGGAAAATATGAGTTCACTTTAACTCTATAACTACTAATATTAATTTTATTATTTTCAATTAATAAAGATATATATATAATATAAATATTTCATTTAGTTCATTTATCATTAGTGGTTATTTTAATTGATTAAAATGGGGATACATTATGCATTCTAAACCAATTTTTTAAAAAAATGCATTTTTAATCCTAAAAATAAACTTGTAATAAAATCTGGTATAAATATAATTTACATATAATTAATTTAATATAATTAAATAATTATTATGATACCTTGAAATCAAATTAATATAATAATTAATTCCTTTATCAAAATAAGTGACAATTTTACGTAAAAACAATATTTTCATTATTCACAAAAAAATCAATATTTTCCAAAAAAATACCAAATTATTACCCTAAGTTAACTTTTATATGATGAGACCAAAAATTGAGTTTATTTATAAAATAAATTTTATATATGTTCTATAAAATAATTATAATAAATAAATAAAAAACATTTTTAATGAAAACATATTTTTTAAAAACAAAAAGACATAACCCAAATTTGATTAAATAATTAATAATAATTTATTAATATATTTATGAAATATATATTTCATAAGTTAGATAATACTAATCATATCTTAAAATTTAATGTAAATGTTAAAATGGTCATATTTAAATAATCATTATTTGTTTTAGGTTCAGTGTTGTGTATTGCATAGGCTATCGAACATAATTTTCTATTTTTTAAACTCAGGTCATTACATTGTAGGACCTTAAAGGATGATAGGTTATCTAGTTGTGTCGACTTGGATGTTTTTTTCACCAATTCATATTGTACTATTAGAGTCCTAGAGCTCAGTAGATTTTCATTGTTCATGTGGATGCCTATGGTTAAGCCCTAGGGTTTGGCATCTATGTCTACCACATTAGAGGTCTCAGAGCTCCTATGTAGATCTGGTTTACATGTCAGTTTTCATGTTTCTAGGTTATCCATGTGTTGTAAATCCTCTAGAGGGGGATAGATATGGGATAGATTTACCTTATTTGTCAGGCTAGAACCCACAATTGTCTATTTTACATTTTTTCCCTTTTTTTGTGCAGTTGTTTTTTATGCTAGTTGTTGTTAGTTTTAATCTAGGATGGGTATATCACATATGAATTCACTTGTTATAACAAAAGATTATAGTTTCACCATTGGGGGTGGTTGAATAAGATTTATTTCTCACCCCCATGTACGTGGACCTTAATGTGCATGCGGACCTGATGTCTACTTTCAGGTTGGAGTACGGGTTTCACGATGGATGGGGTCAAGGCCCGGTGTTGCTTGATTAATAAAATCATCTCATGTCAAGCCTCAAGATTAGGTTGGTGCATCTTGAGCATCGTAGAGACTGGGTAATTGTTTTGGATCAGTGTTGTGATTAGAGCCTATTGTCTTTATTTTCAATTTGTTTATTTTGTATATGTAGCCAACCTAATGGGAAACTGGTTTTTATATATTCTGCTTGATTTGAGTCTATATTAATATATGTTTCATTTCATTTATTATAGAAAAATTTTGTTCAGTTATTTATTATGCATAATTTAATGATTATACCTTATGTATGTATTTTTGTTATTTCCATTTTTGTTTCACTCTGACCAAAGGGTATAGTCTCCCCATAGTATCCTTTAGAACCTCACTGTTGGTTGGTAGCCTCTGGTGTTCAGGGAGGCATGCTTGAGACCTTATGGTGAGATAGATTGGGTGACATGTCAGGTCAACCCAGGATGGTTCATTATAATCACCATGAGCTTATTAAATATCTTGATAAATCTTGAATGTCATTATTATCTATTTCACTCTTGTTTTTCACTTAATTTATCTTTTTATGTTAATTGTTTGTAGTCATCAAAAAGAGGGAGATTATTTTACCTCTATCACTCATGGTGTTTTCATGATAAAAAACACTCACCTATGTTTCTAATTATTTTATTTAAGTGAGTTTTAGTATTTTTATTGAATAAAAAGTGATGGAATTCCTAGAATATTAAAGATTTTTTGAAGTGTTATTAAATTCTTAGATCTATCTCTTATCATGATTCAAGTTCTTATAATCTTGTTAAAATATACTTAGAAGGATTTAGAAGGAAGTGGAGATAGACATGCTTGAAGATAAGAAATAGTATACTACACCAGCTCACTGGTGTAGGGAACCGACCAGCTGATGCCATGATGGAAGAAGCCTAGGTGTGCAGTAGTTCCACTAGCCAACCAGTGGAGTCCCACCAGATCATCGGTGGAGTCCTACTAGCCCGTCGGTGGTGAAGATAGAACTGAGGACCTCCAAAATCTGTCCTCTGGCTAAGTGGTGGACGTGTACTAGCTAAATGATTCCAATTCCAAAAGAACTTCAAGTTCTAGGTAGCCTAGTGGTGGCCTGATAGAGGATATTGAGTAATCGGTGGCATCAAGACAAATTCTATAAGATTATATTAATTATGGTCAAATTAACCATTATATTGGTCTTCCATGGATTCATTACACCCAAAAATTTATATAACCTTTTTTATCCTATTAGATCCTATAAAATGAGTCCCTTGTCCTCTTGAAATATCACCTTGATTCATCACTTTCTCCCAATGAAGATCACAATATTGAATCAGCATTGAATTTCTAGAATTATCTTTTCCTATCTAAGATTCATTCTCAGGTTCTCAATATCTCAAATTATCTCAACCTTTCTCTCAAATATCTTATCCCTAATTGTATCTATTCATCAAATATATTTTTTAGAGGATTTTTAATTATTTTTATTGAAACAAACCTCTCTCCTCTCATCTCCTTTATCCAATGGATTCTCACTCCAATAAAGTGAGGGATAGGTTCCTTGGATACCAGATAATATTAAGAGGGTTCTCACAAACCACAATTGTGAGGGATGAGTTTCTTGATCACCTCCAAGATTAAGGGATTAATAATATTTAGCTCTCGAATCGAGGGGTGGAGATGCAGTGGCTCACATCAAGCTATTTTTTAACTCCTTATCAATTATGTTTTCTCTCTATTTACTTTATACATTACATATTTTATTATGAATTATCATTCTTGTATAAATTAAATTCAATCATTTACATGCTTAAATTTAATATTAATTTTTTTACTCAGATCCAATTTATCAACTATCACTCAATGGATTTATTTCTTTATTTTTTTCATGTTAAAACTATTTTATTTTAAAATTGACCTTTAACTTCCACTTTAATTTTTAAAAGTCAATTCACCCCCCCCCCCCTCTTTCCATATTTTCTCCAACCAACAACAGTTTGGGTGTCATATGGGTAACTCGGGTCATGAACATTACAAGGAACATATTGAGTATATTTATATTCTCACCCTTACTTCATATTTACCATTCTTTTCAAACTTGATAGATAGAGTTGATGGATGTTTCAAACAACCTTTTCACTTGACATAGACTATTGGTTTGAGGCAGTGCCCTATATTATACCTTTTAAAGGTATTGATAAGTATTTTTATTTCTAGTTATTCTACAAATTTTGATTTGTAGTTTTGTACTCTTTGTATGAGATGACATGCATTTGATAATACAACATTGATGTATTTGTGATTGGGATATACTTTTGGCATTCTTTATAGTGGTGTAGAGTTTTCTTTAAAAGGGTTACATCTTTTATTTGTGTGATGTTGGACCCTTGGTATTAGTCGGTAATCAGTTACCTATTAAATTTAGTTTTTTTTAATGTGTCAACTTTTTATTGAGGTGTGTTTTCATTTAAATTTTTGGAAACCCTTGTTGAGTTTACTTTTTCTCTTAGACCCTAGTGATCAGACCTTTAGGATGGTCTATTTTATTTTGATAAGTAATAAGTAGGAGGGATGGAACATGGCTATAGACCAAATACATGATGTGTATTTAAATACACAACGTGTATTTAAATAAATGACATGAACTTGGCTGGAAAGACCCCATTAATGATGTGTAAAGGTTTTTCCCTAGGAGGTATAAATATGAACATTACATAATGTGTAATGAATTTACATGCCATTTAAATCCTGTTGGTGGTTTTTAAAGGGGAATAACCCCTTTTTTCATAGGATCTCTCCTTTATTCTCTCCTATATAGAATCCGTCTAAAGCTCCTCTTCACACCTAACCTAGGATTTGGGGTATCTTCTCCATATGAGCTTTGTTGCCTTCAACTTTGGTCACATTGGATCTATAATGGTCAGATCTTCATTCCTCTTCCTTACTTTAATCATTTATCTCACTATATTTTTCACTATTTTGGTGCAAGCCCATATGCTTTATTTTCAGGTCATTTGTCTATTCTTTTGATTTCTATTATTATAGCTTGATTAAAGGGATGATAATGGATGAGGATAGTACAATAGGCTTAAGGTGGGTGGTCTAGTTCTTTTCCCTAAAAGTATTCCTGTATTTTATCATGAGTCATTGTTCCATGCATGGTAATCTTCTAGTGTTGCCTCCATAAAGTCTAATTAATTAAATTAAATGTTATTCACATCTGTAAGGGGACCCAAGAAACCCATGAATCATTTTCATGTATAAAATTCCTCGACATTAACCACCCCTATGGGTGTGCCTCTCCTTAAATTATTATAGATCTTATGCCTTGGAATTAATTTAATTTCTTTTTTTGGGTGTGAATTACCTTGTAATAGATAAATTGAAATGTGAAATGATATAAGGATGATTATTTTTTATGATTTAGGCCCTTGTGATTTATAAAATAGATTCAATTACTTGAATAAAATGAATTGGAAAACTTGTTTAAAGTATTGTGGTTATAATGCCTTGTCAAAATGGTATGAATTCTCGATAGCTAAACCATACCTTCATATCAAGAATAGGGTGATATAAGGGTCCCAACTTAAGGACACCTTGGATGGAATCATCATGATTTATAATTATAACTTTTTATGGATTGTAAAATCACTGGGAGTGATACTTTGATTATTTATAGAATAACTTGGATGGTCTCAATAGGCAGATTATTTACCTACCCATGAGCGATACTGGTTCCCTAGGGGAGTCACCTTGGATGGGCTCAGTGGAATAATGGTTATACCATGACATGAGTGATACTTGGTCCCCTATGTGAGATATTAGGGATGATCTCAGAGGGTCATGCTTTACACCATGCTGAGATTGATACTTGGGATGCCTTTATCAATCGCCTTGGACAAACTCTTATGGTGATGGGTATTTGTAGTGTTCTCAGTGTGATACTTGGGTTCCTCTATATGGTTCGCCTTGAATGGGTCTAGGATTCCACTTATTTAAGTTATAGATATCCATTCTATATAATTCCAATAATTCCAATTTATTAAATTAAATGATGAATCCTCCAATCCAAATAACATGATTGGGTTCAGTCCATACTTGATACTTTCCTTGTTAATAGGATCGGTTGTTCATACTTTAATTTATTATAGATAACCTTTATACACCCATATTATATATATATACAAGTTACATTCCATTTAGAGATATCTAGATTAGGATAAAGCAGGTAGTGTTGGTCGATAATCCTTGAGGAACCCAGTCTGAAGTGATTTATTTATTTATTTATTACTTCACTTATATTATTATCAACACACTGATCATTTTATATGCACATATTGGATTGTTATATACATCATTGGTGGTGGAGTACTAATTATATCTCACACCTTTCTCGAATCTCCCATGGTACCCAAGCAGGTTTCATGATTGTAGGTGTATATAAAGGGAAGCGTTAAGCTTCCGATGTTTGATTTTGAGTATTAGGATGGAGTACAAAAGAAGACGACTAAGCCTATGATATTGATGCTTTTAGTGGTAGATTTTGGTCTTTTTTATTTTTTTAGCATGTTGTATATGTATAATTCTTCGACATCCCATGTATTTTATTTTTTTTATAGCTACATGACATAATCATCATTATTTTTGTATCTATTTATTATTTATCTTTTTCCTGTTTATTTTCCTGAATGATTTATTATTCCGTTGCTGATTATTTATTACTGCTTTAATTTTTTCCATTTATTATTTACTACTATGTCCTACTGTGATCATGTGGGTATATTCACCCCACCATACCATCAAAGACCCTCACTAATAGTCAACAACCTATGGTGTACAGGGATGCATGCTTGAGGTCATGTGGCCAACTGGCTTGGGGAACCGCTTAGTGTCTTCCGGGTCTAGGTGATAAGGAAGATCACAATTGATCATAGGAGACACTACCTACTACCCACTACTATGTTCGGGTCAGGATCAAGTTCTCAGATAACACAATAGAATTTACTGATAAATGGGGATTCCAATTACAAAGAAAAGGGTTTTATCCTCTATACCATGAAATTGAAACTCTATATACCGGAAACTCTATTGTGTTATATGATACCTTGAACCTAACTCTACCTTAGTAGTGGGTAGTAGGCAGTGTCTCATGTGATCCGTTGTGATCTTCCTTATCACTTGACCTAACTTTAAAAGTAGGCAGAGAGGTGTGACTCATTTATAGGAAGTATTTTCACATATCCTTTATTATTATTATTGATCCTATATGTTTTTAAATTCTATATAAGGCATGTTTTTGGAAATTTTAATGTTATACCACCATGAAATCCTCGAGTCGTGTGCCAAGAAGGTGGTGACGACCATGCTCTAGAGGTGGTTCAATCCAATCCACTAGTATTATCTCTTATAGTTCCACTAGAGGAACCTCCTGTTGATCCTCCCCTGGGCATCGATTCTCAATTTCGAGATAGCTTCTTGTGTTTCATGCAGTCTATATAGGGAGCTTCGCAACCTGCACCTTCTATGGAAGAGTTTATGTAGGAATTCCAGAAACAACATCCCCCTACCTTATTGGGGGATGGTGGTCCTTGGGCTGATGATTCATGGCTAGAGTTCATGTTATCAATCTTCAAGCATATAGAGATGCCTCCAGAGTGGATGGTCAATCTCACCACTTATATGCTTTGTGACTCTACCAAGCATTGTTGGGATATTATCACTTGATCTGATCATCATCATGTTATAGTCTGGTTGAACTTTCAGATAGACTTCTATGACTACTTATTTCCATAGATTCTAAGATCATACCATGCCAAAGAGTTTATACACCTACAATAGGGTGTTATGTTCATGATAGAGTATTTAGATCGTTTCACCGAGCTTTAGAATTTCACACTGATAATGACAGGTGATGAGTTAAAAACTACTAGATGGTTTGAGGATGGGATTGTATACACCATCTAATCACAAGTGAATGTTTTTTTAATGGACACTATTTCAAATATAGTGAATCGGGCCCTCATCATAGATTATAACCTAAGGGAATCTGAAAATGTGAGCTAGGGCAATTCAGCCATGAGGAAGGGATATGGTTTATCTAGCGGTAGGAAATATTGTTTTGAGGTTGCTCATGGGGGAAACACCAGTCAGATGATGTGAACCAACAACTATGTGGTGTGCCACCAATGTGGTGGGACTAGCTATAAGAAGCCCCAATGCATGAGGAACCCAATCAAGTGTCAATATTGAAGTAGGATGGGTCACCTTTAGTGTTTTTGTTGAATTTACCCTCCATTTCCTTGTGAGAAGGAATCTATAATGAAACCGCATTTAGGTACAAGATCAGTAGCTCCATGTCATGTTTGGAGTGGGTCTACTACCAGCTGATCAGGCCAAGGAGGTGGTCATGGATGAGGTAGTCAGACTTTAGAGGTTCTGAACTAATAGAGAGGACCTTTCCAGGTTAGTTAGGTTGTATATCAAGGTCGCATATCTAGTCATATATATGAAGTGAAGCCTACTCCTGAGGAGCATATCCCAGGGCCTTCTATAGTATGATGTACTATTCTAGTAGCCTTTACTTTAGTATATACCTTATTTGATATAAGTGCTTCACACTCTTTTATTTATGTGGAAATTATGGGAAGTTTGGGCTTAGAAATAGAGTAACTTTGTGGAATGATGAATCTCGATGCATCATTAAGGGTTTGATTGAAGAGTATACACTAATGCTGGGATTTCCCTATTGAGGTGGGTAGATATATTTTCCTCAAGATTCTTTTTTTCCTCAAGATTACTAGCTTTTATTTCATTATTGTGATAGAATGGTTGGTTCCATACCATTCCCATGTCAATTTCTATCACTAGAGGGTGTATTTTACATCACTCGAGGGTGGTTCTTATGTCCACAAGGGTGAATGGGATATCCAGGAAAGTTGAACTGGACTCAAGAATCATGGTATAGGAGGAGTGATAGCCTAGATAACTAGTATCTTTATGAGTGATCAAGGAATATAGCGTATATAATTCCCTCCTATAGTGGATCATTTTATGGATGATTTCCCTGAATAATTTTTTGAGTTACCTCCTATGAGAGAGGTAGAGTTCACCATTGATCTAGTGCCAAGAGTGTCACAAGTGTCCATTTCTACTTATAGGATGGTGCTAATAGAGATTCAGGAACTCAAGAAATAGTTATATGACTTAGAAGCAAAGGGTTTTATATGTCCTAGTACTTGGCCATGAGTTTCACCTGTCCTTTTCACTAAGAAGAAGGATGCTGCCCTTATATTATGTGTGGATTCCCATTGGTTTAAATGGATTATGATTAAGAACCAGTATCCATTACCTCATATAGATGACCTATTTAACCATTTCTGAGGAGTGATGGCTTTCTTCAAGATTGATTTGAGGTTGGTCTATCTCCTGGTGTGTGTTATATCCTCAGACACACCTCACATAGCTTTCTAGGGAAGGTATGGTCTTTATGAGTATCTGTTTATGCCATCCGGACTCAAAAACACACCTATAGTTTTCTTGAATTTAATGAATCATTTTTTCCACCCGTATCAAGATTCATTCATGGTAGTCTTTGTAGATGACATCTTAGTGTATTCTCGCACTCAACACGACCATGCCCAACATCTTGAGATCACGTTGTATACACTGAGAGAGCACCATATTTATGAAAATTTCACCAAATACCACTTTTGGATCAATAAGGTTTACTTCATGGGTCACATTATCTTAGAGGTTGGAGTGTCTGTTGACCCAGAGAGGTGAGAGCCATGGTTTCCTAGGAGAATTCCAAGAACATATTTGATATATGCAGTTTCTTGTGGATGGATAGATTTTAAAGGAATCTCATTCAATACTTCTCATGATTATAAGCACCTCTCATGGGATAGACTAAGAAGGGCATAAATTTCTCATGGTCTGAATCCTGTGAAGAAACTTTTCAGGAGCTGAAAGAGAGACTTGCTTCAACGTTGATCCCAATTCTTCTAAATCTAGAAAGAATCTATATAGTTTATTTTTATGAATCAAGAATGAGGCTAGGATCAGTTCTAATGTAGGTATATTGAGTTGTAGTGTACGGGTCCCACCATTTGAGACTCATGAGAAAAATTACCCTATGAATGATCTTAATCTAGTAGTCTTGGTTCATGATTTATGTTATTGAAGATACTTTTTATTTGGAGATCAGTTCTTTATATAAACATACCATAAAAGTATCAAATACATTTCCACATAGCATGACTTGAATCTTAGGTAGCATAGGTGGGTAGAGTACCTATATTAATTCATCTTTGAGCTCATTTATACACCCAGAAATGGAAATGTAGTAGCTTATACCCTGAGCCGGAAGAATCAAACACAGACCATCCAAGAGGCTAGTAGTGAGTGGAGGTTGAGATGCACCTGGAGGTGATTAAATTTCATTGGAAGCATGTTTTAGCAGCTTTATCAGTGAGATCCTCCCTTCTGGAATGGGTGCAGTTGATACAACTTTCAGATCCTTAGGGCCTAGTCCTGAGGTAGAGTGTATCAGGTGAGAACCCACCACCTGGTTGGGTTGTTGATGAGAATGAGATTATTCTATTTCATGAATGTGTATGGATAAATATAGATATATGGGAAGATTTTATGTGATGATCTCATTCCTATATTGGGGTAGTGCACCCTAGGCTTACCAAGATGTACTGATACATACATCATCAGTATTAGTGGTCGGGTATGAAGAGGCATATTGTAGGTTTTATCACTCGATGCTCTGTCTGTCAGCTGGTGAAGGTTGAGCACTAAAAATCTATTGGACTTATATAGCCTCTATCCATTCCTAAGTGGAAATGGAGTGACATCACTATGGATTTTATGATTTTTTTACCAATATCCCCTCGAGGCAGTGATATAGTATGGGTGATCATAAACAGGTTGATCAAGGTCATACACTTCTTACCTATCTGAGAGTCCTTCTCATTTGATGATCTTATAAGGATTTATATTCAGGATATTTTAGGCCTTCATGGTGTTCTCTAGTCTATCATGTTAGACAGATATTCTCATTTTATGTCACAGTTCTGGAAAGTTTTAAAAAAGGAATGGGTTCACAGGTGCTCTTGAGTACAACATATCACCCTTAGACTGATGGGAAGTCCGATCAAATGATATGGGTGCTAGAGGGCATGATCTAAGCATGTATCCTTTATTTTATAGGTTCATGGTAGAAACATATACCTCTTATTGAGTTTTCCTACAATAAAAGTTTTTAGGAAACAATTCATATAGATCCTTATAAAGCCCTTTATGGTAGGCTATGTCATTCACCTATGTGATGGCTAGAGGCAGGTGAGGTAGTATTACTAGTTCCTTGTCTCATTTAGGAGACTTTAGAGAATGTACAACTAATTTATAATTATATGAATATTTCTTAGTCTTTATAGAACTATTATATCAATTATCACCACCGACCTCTATAGTTTGAGGTGGGACATCAGGTATTTCTGTGAGTTCTACCTAGATTGGTTCATAGACAGATTTAGAGGTAGGGAAAGCTATCACCTCATTACATTAGGACTTTTGAGATCTTGGAGTTATTTGGGTCGGTAGCCTATTGGTTGTAGTTACCTCAGAGGTACCATTATATGAACAACATCTTCCATGTATTGTAGTTTCACTATTATCATTTTGAACCATCTCATTCATTTGATCCTGATAATATAAATATGGAGGTAGTTTTTTCCTTTTATGATCATTCAGTATGTATCATTGATCAGAGAACAAAGGCTCTCAAAGGCGGGTCAGTTCCTATGGTACGGGTGATATCGCAGCACGACTGTGTGCTAGACGAAACATGGGAGAGAGAGGATGATGTATGTTCTTAGTGGCCATAAATTTTCTCAGAAAATGTTTTACCACCCTCATAAGGGAAACTCAGGGATGATTTGTTTTAATAAGGGGAGGTTGTAATGTCTCAGATTTTTAGTGAGGTGCATTTTCTTTTAAATTCAGCCAAACCCTTGTTCAATTTCCTTTTTGGCTTAAACCCTAGTGATTGGGCCTTTAGGCTGGTCGGTTTACTTTTAAGAAGGAATTAGCAGGATGGATGGAACCTAGCTATAGACCAAATACATGGCATGTATTTAATTAAATGACATGTATTTAAATACATGATGTGAACTTGGTTGGCCAGACCCCATTAACAACATGTAAAGGTTTTCCCTTGGGAAGGAAAACCCCGAGAATTACACAACTTATAATGCATTTTCATGTTGTTTAAATGTCAAGGCAAGTTTTTAAAGGGGGAATAACTCCTTATTTTTACACGGGCTCGCTTTATCTTCCTTCATTTCATCGTTTATCTTGTCATATTTTTCACTATTTTGGTGCAATATCATATGCCCTATTTTTATTTATTTCTTCTATTACTCTGATTTCACCCACTCTATCTCGATTCAAGTTCCAATACCAGACCAGGAGAGTACTACAGGATTAAGGTTGGTGGTTTAGTTCTTTTCCCTAAAATTATTATTATATTTTATCATGTATTGTTGTTCCGTTCACCAGACTATTCTGGTTTCACCTCCAAAAAGTCTAATTAATTAAATTAAATGTCGTTATCATGTGTAACGGGACCCTATCTACCTATGAATCATTTCCTTAGGGATAATGCCTCGATATGAGCCACCCCTATGGGTGAACCTCTTTTTAAAGGCTTATGAGCCTTATGCCTTGAAACTAATTTAATTTATTTATATTGGGTGTGTGAATTTCATTATAATAAATGTATTGGAATGTGAAATGATCAAATGAAAATGATTTTCCATGAGATAGGACCTTGTGATTTATACCAAATCATGAATTACTTGGATAAAATGAATTGTTCAGCTTGATTAAAGTATTAAGTTTATAATTAATTTTTGAAATGATATGAGTTCTCGATATCTAAACCATACCTTTATATCAAGATGAGGGAAATAAAAGGGTCTCAACTTAAGGATGCCTTGGATGGGCCCATAAAACTTTATGATTATAAATTTTTATGGATTGTAAATATGCTAGGAGTGATACTTGGATTCTTTATAGAATTCCTTAGATAGGCTCACCGGGAAGATAATTTACCTTCCCATGAGCGACATCGACATCCTAGGGGATCCACCTTGGACAAGAATGGTGGAAATGTGGTAATATCATGCTATGAGCAATACTTGGTCCCCTGTGTGAGATATTAGGGATAAGCTTAGAGGTTTATACTTTACACCACACCAAGAGTGATATTTGGGATGCCTTTGTAGATTGCCATGGACAAACTCTTACGGTGTTGGGTATTTACAGTTATACTTGTGTAATACTTGAGTTCCTCTATACGGTTCTCCTTGGGTGGTCCTAGGATTCCACTTATTGAAATTATAGAGATTACTTATATATAATTCCAAGAATTCTAATTTATTAAATCAAAGGATGTGTCTTCCATGCTGAATAACATGCTTGGGTTCAATCCATATTTGATACTTTCCTTATTAATAGGCTTAGTTTTTTATCCTTGAATATATGTTTGAGAACCTTTATACACCCATATTATATTTGTATAGGTTTTCTTACATTCATAGATATCCATCTTAGGCTAAAGTAGGTAGTTTCGGTCGAGTATCCTTGAGGAACCCTATCCAAAGTGATTTATTTATTTATTTATTGTTTCACTTATATTATTATTGACACAATACTCATTTTATATGAACAGACTGTATTTTTATAGACACCATTAGTGGTGTCCTAATGAGTATATCTCACACTCATATCAGGCTTCCCATGGTACCCAAGAAGACTTCATGATTGTAGGTGTAGATAAAAGGAAGCGTCCAACTTCTGATCTTTGATTCTTAGTATTGGGGTGGAGTATATGAGAAGAGGACCAAGATTATGATTGTGATTCTTATAGTGGAAACTTTTGGTCTTTTTTATTTTTTTTAGCATGTTATATATGCATGATTCCCCAGTATTATGTATATTTCATTTTTTATAGCTAAATGATATTTTCATCATAATTTTTGTATCTATTTATGATTCATCTTTTTCCTGTTTATTTATCTAGATGATTTATTATTCCACTATTGATTATTCATTATTGCTTCTACTATTTCCATTTATTATTTACCGTTGTCACCTACTTTGATCATGAGGGTATAGTATCCCCATTGTACGATCACATACCCTCACTTCTAGTCATCAGCCTCTAGTATATGGTCAGGTGCGCTTGAGGTCATGTGGCCAACCATCTCGGGGCACTGCTTAGTGACTTTTGGGTCAAGACACTATAGTTTTGGAGTCCATACTCAGTATTGTTATCAATTCAGGGGGAGTCTCAAAAGGATTGATTCATGGTAATACTATAGAACAAGCAAAGTATTGACTCAAAGTTAGTAAATTTAGTATATCTATCACAAGTAGTAATTTTATCCAGCATAATAATAAATTCATGTTTTAGATATGTGAGAAGACCTCAAAACATAATTCTCCACCTAGGTTTAGGAAAAGGGGTCATAGATTATATTATAAATTTATTTCATAGTAAAGGTAATATTACCCTAATCCAATTTAAATCATTAAAACTTTGTTAAACACACTTAAAATGTGCACTTTGAAACTATAAGACTCTTTTAAAGGTTCAAGAGAAATAATAATTAATATGAATATACAAATAAAATATTCCCTTAAATAGAATTAATAAATTTTCCTAACCCAAATAGACTCTCTCAAAAGATAAATACTCTAATTATATTGGATTATTAAAATATTATAATCTTTGATAGAACATCTAATATCAAGACCCCCATAGTCAACAAAAATGCTAAAGTATTTCCAATCAATTGGGGTTTTCCAGGACTTTTATTTTCTATTAAAAATGAAACCCCTAAAAATAGAGTTGATTAATTTAAGAATAGTATTGGGAATAACCAAAATATAACCCTATTGGGAAAAATCAAGAAAATGATAGATTTAACTAGAGTAAAATGACCTACATAGATTAGTAATCTATAGGTCCAATATTTAATTTTATAGTAAATTTTCTAAACAAGGGTAATAAATTAAAAAATATATAAATCCTTAAAAGTGAAAAAAATCCTAAAATTTTTAATTGAGGTTGATTTCTTTAAAACGAAAATTATTAGATATATTCTTATGATTGTTAAAGTTATGAATACCAATTAATATTTGAATTTTATTAACTCTAATATAAATACGAGAGAATATGAAAAAATTATTAAGTTCATATAATAAAATATTAACAATATTAATATTGACTCTATAAAATATGAAAATATCACCCAAACACAACATTATAAAGGTTGAGTATATGATATTTAGTATGAAAGTTAGACCCTTTTTTCCTCAAAGATCCTATAATAATTTTAGATAAATATTTAACACCATTTTTCATAGAGTGTTCAAAATAATATTTATATTTTTTCTTAAGAGTGAAACATGGTAGTTTTCCTTAGGGTATTTTCTCAAGGAGCCTTTATTGAATCACTCATTTTTATTTTAACTTATTAATATTTTTATTTATTTTTATATTTTTAAAAACAAGGGAAATGGGGCTATTGGTGTGTCGTGAAAGCAAACATGAAATGAAAGAAATAAAAAACATAAGAATATTAGTGAGAAAGAGGAATGATATTAGGGTCTCTATAGATTCCTTTATTGTACTCTTAAGTTTTTTTAATTCACTTCAATAAACAATTAAATATCATTCATTAATTACTCCCTTCTCACAAATTTTTTATGTCTAAAAATTCATAGAAGATATCTTATACACATCAATCCCAAAATTTTCCATAATACAAGGGCAGTGCATACCTTAATTAAGAATGAGACACCTTCCAACCATCCAAATCAATTATATGTCATTCACCTCTGGACCATGAAAACTCCATTGTATAATGAGAATATTGAGATAAGGGAGGGAGAAGAGATGGTGGAAATAAGAGAGTGAAGATGATTTCTCAAGGAGTTAATGGTACAATTTCTAACCCACACTCTAGTGTTTTCACTTCCCACTATGAAGATGAATAAAAAATTAAAAGAATTAAAAGAATTAATAGATCCAAAAATTCCCTAAGGATCAAAAACCCTAGGTTAGTTCCCCTATATTGAGGAGTTACAGAATCTCATAGTGAGAGAAAAACATAGAGAATGGAGAGTGAGAGAAACATTATAATAAATCACAAAAACAAAAATAAAAAAGTCTTATTGTACTCACATGCTTGAGAATCCAATATTGTGATCCTTCTATAATATAAGCGATGTATTTTTTGAATGAATGGCCCAAAGGCCAAAATTTTATTTATTTTGGATAAACCCACTTTTAAGGGAAAAGGGGGAAACCTCAAGTGACATCACAAACTTAGATACATTAACAAAATCTGAAGATCATAAGGGACACAATCATCCTAGAACAAAACTACATAGAAATCCCCCTCCCCAGTATCAAAAAAAATATGGTGTGACTCCACTGATGCATGCCTACTTAGTAAGTTTTCCCATGAAGAAATGCATGGGCCTGGTACTTATGGATATGTCATACCCTCTCAATCTTTCAAATCTAAAAATACATTTATGGTGAAGGTAACCTTCTCTAAATAATCTTCTGAATCAATTGATTGTAGCATTTCTGAGACAAACTGACAACATTCCATGAAGATAGAAAATTACAAAAAAACGTCACCAATGGAAACCCTTCAAAGACAAATCCACCTTCATGATGTCTCAAAATATTTTATCCCAGATGTCAGAAACATCACCAGATGAGAACCCCACCACAACCTATAAGACTCCCCCCCACCGCAGCCGCAGAGAGAACACGAATAGGTAGACACTTCAAGAAGTGTAAAGTCAATCCAACACCACCCAGGAATAGAAGTTTCAATGACCGCACCTATGAAGCATCGCCGGAGAGGGGGTTTGAGCCGATTTGAACTAGAAGTTCCACTCTGGGCATGAGACCAGGTAGATCTAGACCGTGGAAGAACCTTCACCAGAGGCCAAAACGGCCAAACCATAGAAAGCATAAGAGAAGCAGTGATAAATGGTGGGGGTTCCCAATTATTACAACATATCAAGATCATCATCAAACCAATCAATATAAAAACACCAAAAAATCATGTAGCGCCACTAAAAATGGGATTTTCTCTATATAAATGGTTTTTTAATTCTTTTATTGATTCATAATTCCTTAAAATCTCCATGATATTTATAAGGCCCCAGACTTAAACCTTACTTAATATTGAATTAAATGAGTAATTCACATTGAGGATCTTTTCAGGTTTAGAGTTTTAGAGAATTAGGACATAACTGTTACATCTTAAAAGATTACAAAGTAGTCGCTTCTACTAAAAAATAAAAACTCTTAAAAAGAAACATGTATAGTTCCATGTTTTAGGTAGCATGACTTTCTCTTGATCCCATCCTTGACCCTATTCCACGCTAAGTCCTGTGAAAAACATTTCAAAAACTTGGGATGAGCATAAAAAGATCAGTAAGGGATACACAAATAATGAAAACTGTTAGTTTTTTTAAAACAACAAGTAAACCATGTATACTTTATCAAAGTAATACTTTTCACCTTCATGAAGTAGTAAAAACTATTCACTGAAAAAAAATGTATCATTACTTACCTTTTTGTAACCAAAGGATTACCATAAAACCCATATAAATAACACATAACATATATAAAGGTAACTTGGGACATAAACATACTTAAGTGGAATAACCATACGGTCGACTTCAACACATATCACTTAATGGAATATCCATACGGCCAATTTCCATACATACTTAATGTAATAGCCATACGGCTGACTTCCATACCCAATGCATTGGAGGTTATAACATAACCACCCATCCTAGTATTCACGTCACTACCCGTCATATGGTTTATCACGTAACCACCCGTAAAATGTCCAAGTACCATAATAAAATCATAAAACATAAAACCAATATAAAGGATTGATAACATTTCCACATTTTAATCATAATAGAATCTTTTATCAAAACCATTTTCAATACCAAAATACATAAAAGAGTATATGGTATTTATTTTATTTTAAAAACATTATGGCTTTTTGAGGAAGCCAAAGACCAAATAATACTCGCGGCGGCGGAAAATGTCATTGTCACCGTGTACGTTAAAAAAAACATTCCTTTTTGTCGTTTAGTAAAACGCTTCGTAGAAAAAGATTCTTTTTGTATAAAAGTAAAAGTCAAAGGGGTTTATACACCATATAAAAGAAAGTTGTGTATAAAACGAAATATGCCTCAATGAAAGGAGATTGAGACGAAGTCCCTTACAAAGACGGTATCCTTGGTTAAAGGATAAATCAATTACATAATTATGTGTGACAAACAAATACACCAAATATAAGTGGATATTAAGTGTAAAATATTCAAAGGTCATTCTCACATATTCAAAGGATGACATATTCAATAACTACATGTTGAACCCAAAGAAATTGAAATTGGGTTAAGAAGTTCCCGTGACAGCCTAACGGCGTCACATCAAAATGAGTTGATGAGAGATAAAAAAAGGGTATCTCATCACTTAGACATAAAATTTACATCAATAAGGATATATGAGGACATATCCCAACATAAAAATATGTAAATTAAAAGACCCAACAAAAGACGTCTTTTAAAAGAGGAGGGTGAAAGGTTCCCTTACCGACATGGGTATCTTTCGAAACATACACCTCGTGAAAGAAGGGAAATACAAAATTGATGTAAATACTCATAAAAGAAATTATATTACACAATGAGTAAAATAATGGGTAGTACATACACCACTAAAAGGAAATTGTGGCAAATGTAGCATAAATCTCACGGGAATAAAAGTGTGATGAAAAATCCCTTACGAAAATTCGGCAGCCTAACGGCGCCACTCAAAACTTCCAAAATGGATTGATGAGAGAGAATAGGGTCTCTCATCATATGAACATAAAAATTACAGTAAGATTAATATAAAAGAATATCCCAATAACAAGAAATATGATATTTAAAAGTAATGACATAAAATAATGTACTTAAAAAGAAAGAGAGGTGTAGGATCCCTTACCTCGGGTCCGACTTGACTCGATCGTTCTTTAACATCCTGAATAATAAACTTGAGTTAATTTTTATTTGCTTAAGAACCTTTTCCAAGTTCATTATTCCTTTTATATCACTTATTTCCATGTTATAAACATTATGTAGTCATTTAAGTTAATAATGTTTGTTTTGTCGATATTTGGTTCTTAAGTCGAAAGTGGGCTTCTTATAATTACATGTTGATCGTGTGGTCAAAGGTTCTTTATATCCAGAATGAAATTCCTGATTTGGATATCATATATATCATATATATCTAGAATATAAATGTATTTATAATATCACATAATCATTTAGAGGTAAGAAATGAAATGCACCGTTCATGGAGACGGTAAGCCGTACGTACGCATGAACGCTACTTTCATTTCTTTGTCATATTAATGGAATTAAAACTAAATGAGAGGTATGTATATTTTAATTCCAGAATTATATTCATCATTTAGATGTATCATTCATCATATATATCCATTATATACATGTACTTATAATAGTACATTACATTTGGGGATAAGAAATGAAATGCACCGTTCATGGAGACGGTAAGCCGTACGTACGCATGAACGCTACTTTCATTTCTATATCATACTTTAATGGAAAGAAATAATAATGATATAGAGGTATATAATAATTCCAGTATAAAATCATATATAATAACATTAAATCCATCCTTTATACATCCCACGTATGGCATTAACGAATCACATCACTTTGAGGGGGCGGTAGTCCGCACTTTCTAAAATGAAGATATTGCGTATACCCATAATGGAAGCCATAAAGGTAAGACAAAAATGAAAAATACAGAATCTTAAGTAAAACATAAACATATTATATATCATATATAAATATAGTGACATATTAATGGCCACCTTTGAAGGTGTTAAAAGAATGTTGAACAATCATCGTTTCGGGAGGCAGAAATTCGCCATCCACGGAAACAGTATGTTCTTTAACCATTAGATGTAGGTGTGTGTGAGTGTAGCTCGAATACTTCTTATAAAAACATCCTAGTATATTTAGGATACTGGATTTGTTACAAAAGAAAACAATAAAAAGAGTTTAGGGGGTTGTATAAGCAAAATAAAACAAAAGGACTCAAAAGAAGACATTACCTTAAAATCGGGAAACTCCCCTTGGTTTGAGCTCAAAGGCTTCCTTGGGAAGACTTATGCCCAGCGTGAGGCTTCAAGGAATAATAGAGGGATGTGGAGAGACAAAATGGGAAGAGTGTTTCCGAGCCAAAGGCTTTGGGAGTGTGGGTAAGGAGGTAGAGGTGGGGGCTTTTTATAAGAGGAGAGGAGGGGCACTCTTGGAAAGTGAAGAAAAGTCACTTTATTTCAAAATGGTATTCGGATTTAAGAGGTCCCACATTGATGTATTTCGAGGCTAAGGTGATAAGGGTTCGAAATCCACTCATCTAATAGGTTTTGGACATGTTTAGGTCTTAGATATTACATTATCTTTCCATTTTATTTAAATCGTTAAATAATGAGGTCATCGCTGCATCATCATGATGTCATATATAATTTAATTTATTTAATGTCTAAAAATTATAAAAAAAAATACTCTGATGTAGGAAATCTTTTTATTTGTCCAATTAATATTTATAGTCAAAATTCTGACTTGTATAACCCCATGTAAAAATTGTTTTAGTAAAACATCTCATGTGTGTGTCATTTTTACTTTAACATTCAATAAAAAGTTATTTATGTCCTTTCCCAACCAAAGTGGCTCCATGGGGTCCCCAAGTTGACACATGGCTTTTCTTGGTCGGCCATGACACATCCAATGAGGTTAGGACATGTGTCAAGTTCATTTCATATTATTAAAACATTATTTTTACCTTAAACTACAGTAATTACCTCTAATCGCGATTAAAAACTTAATAAGTTACTATTCACCAAAAAATTATTTTAATCCCATTGAACCACATTTTACTTCTTAATGACAATCATGTATGTCGGATTTTTGAAATTCAAAACACAAAGGTGGAAAAATTTCATTTAAACGGAAAATCAGTTTTTATAAGTACCACTTAGTGGTTTCACTATTCATCAAAAATTGAAGTTTTTCAGAAAATTACCAAAAATTCACCCTAAGCTATATTTGATTTTCTGAATTCAAAAATGAAGTCTATTTTACAAAATTAAAAACATATAAGTCACATTAATTAATTTAATAATTAATTCCCACTGTCACGACAAATAGCGTGTTTTTATGAAATAATAAGTATCAAAAGATTGACACTAGTTTAAGTCCGATTTCAAAGTGAAATTAATTCCAATGACCACTATTGGATTTAATGGTAAAAATATATTCTAATTTCACTTTAAAACCAATTAAAAATATAATCTAATCATATAAATAAATTATATTAAAAAGAGGTTTTGCATTAAAATACAACATTTTACACTATTCATTAAAAAAAATGAACTTTATCGGAAAGATACCAAAAATTTACACAAAGTAAATTTTGATGTCCCGATTCTAAAGAAGAGTTTTATTTGGTCCAAAAGAATTTATAAGAGTGAACAAAACTCTATTTAATGATGGTTCTTCATCAAAAGGCGATAAGTGAACCTTTAGTGAAAACTAGGGCATATACGCCTAAAATTGAATTCTTTCCGTATTTTATGCCTTTATTATTTATTGGATATATGTAAAAACATTTAAAAACATATATAATCATATTTTAGTTATTTCTATCCATTCCCTCCAATACAACGGCTGCATGTTAACTACCATTTAAAATAATATTATTTTATTATTAGAGTGCAACGTAAGATTCCCAAGAAACTCGTTGTTGCGTGTTGGGTATGCCATCGAGCATAGCGTCCCCTTGAAAGTCATATTAATATTTTATTCACAAATATGGATAAATATGAAAATGTCATATTCTTTATTTACCTGGGGTGTTACATCCTTCCCCCCTTTTGGGAATTGCGTCCTCGCAATTTTTAAAATTGAGCTTGGAAACATCCTTGAAAGTCCCACATCGGAACAAGAGTCGGTAAAACAATCACTTTAAAATATAGAAAGATAAGTACAAAGGTCACCCGAGTTAACCCATAATAGGATTCCGTGTTGGAAAACATGGACATGGAAGAAAAATCAAAGGGTCATGTTCTGATGGAGAGTGATAGAAAACATGTTTAGGAGAAAGTTAACCATGAGAAAATCACAAACTTGTGATGGGTTAAACGGTATTCGATTCCCCAGTAGGAAAATTTAATAGACAAAATTTTTGTTTTAAGTTACTTTTTATTGAGGAATTTATTCATAAGGAAACATAATCACTTATCAAGTTGACTTTCAACTTTTATTAGATTCCTTACACAAACTCATACTTCCTCCAAAAGGCGAGTATTTAGGAAGACTTGTTCACATTAATAGTACTATAATCAACTTTTAGAGAATCACCTAATCCACAAAAGAGAACTATATACTTCCCATGTCTTTAGAATTTAACCAAAACCAAAACCAAAAAGGCTAGTACAAGATTAGATAATCCAGAAAAGGATAACCCTTTATAAAAAGAAAATCTATGCTTAATCTCCAAAATTTGTCCAACAAAACCCAAAGTTCTACGAGGACCATTAGATAAACAATTTGTCCATAAAATTCTTCAAAGTAAACCAAACTAAGGTTGAAACCCAAATATTTGATGGATTTAGTCACATAGTCTTCCAAGTTAAATCGTAACATTTATCTCCAAACAACATCTGTTGCTCCTAAAGTCTCGTATTGAAAAGTAATTAACCTAATCACATATCCTCCATGATAGGTTAATAATTTTCATAAATAACACAAAATCAACTTACTCTTAATTCATAAAATCATATAACTAGAAAGAATCAGTCAAACTAACCAGGTACTTCACGTAGTCTAGTGGTAGGCGATAAATACCAGTCGCACATTGGTTGTGGGTTCGATTCCCACGGCTTTGTCCGACGCGACGGGTTGTCAGACGGTCTCTGTGTTATCCTTTTTCCAAAACTATATAATTCTTAAAACATTCCCCAAAACGAGATAAAATCTTCAAAAATAATCATAACATATTTTAACCTCAAGTTTATCTCATGCCCTTCATTTTCCATCATATCATATAATAACCAATAATTACCTCAAAAGTAAGGATCATATAAACTCTAATGGTTACCTTTATAATTATTACCTGAACTTCCACATTGATTGGTCATCTTGTACATGATTCATTACAGAACATACCAAGGTTCAAGTGGTTGATCATGACTCCTTGATAGCTGGTTTAGAACAACCACGAGTTTCCTCATTGAATCCCCCATTTTATCAAGTATCTTAATCAGAGAACCACCATAGTTTCCTTCAAACCTGTTGTCTCTTTGGTGCCTTCTAGATCCATCCATTCACTAAAAACAGAAATTTCAGTGTGATTATATCAACAAAACCATCATGTACTAATGAGGAAGGTAAACACTAAGATATACTTACTCATTCACTTTATCTAAAACTAGGACTATTTCTGAAATCCTAACCATTATGGTAATGTCACTTATGCTTAGAGAATACCCTAACCTCTAAAGTTATCTAAACCGACCTTTGATACCAACTATAAGGCTCCAGCCTTAAACCTTACTTAATATTGAATTAAATGAGTAATTCACATTGAGGATCTTTTCAGGTTTAGAGTTTTATAGAATTAGGACATAACTGCTACATCTCAAAAGATTACAAAGTAGTCGCTTCTACTAAAAAATAAAAACTCTTAAAAAGAAACATGTATAGTTCCATGTTTTAGGTAGCATGACTTTCCCTTGATCCCATCCTTGACCCTATTCCACGCTAAGTCCTGTGAAAAACATTTCAAAAACTTGGGATGAGCATAAAAAGCTCATTAAGGGATACACAAATAATGAAAACTGTTAGTTTTTTTAAAACAACAAGTAAACCATGTATACTTTATCAAAGTAACACTTTTCACCTTCATGAAGTAGTAAAAACTCTTCACTGAAAAAAAAGTATCATTACTTACCTTTTTGTAACCAAAGTATTACCATAAAACCCATATAAAGAACACATAACATATATAAAGGTAACTTGGGACATAAACATACTTAAGTGGAATAACCATACGGTCGACTTCCACACATATCACTTAATGGAATAGCCATACGGACAATTTCCATACATACTTAATGGAATAGCCATACGGACGACTTCCATACCCAATGCATTGGAGGTTATAACGTAACCACCCGTCCTGGTATTCACGGCACTACCCGTCATATGGTTTATCATGTAACCACCCGTAAAATGTCCAAGTACCATAATAAAATCATAAAACATAAAACCAATATAAAGGATTGATAACATTTCCACATTTCAATCATAATAGAATCCTTTATCAAAACCATTTTCAATACCAAAATACATAAAAGAGTATATGGTATTTATTTTATTTTAAAAACATTACGGCTTGTTGAGGAAGCCAAAGACCAAATAATACTCGCGGCGGCGAAAAAGGTCATTGTCACCGCGTACGTTAAAAAAAAATTCCATTTTGTCGTTTAGTAAAACGCTTCGTAGAAAACGATTCCTTTTGTATAAAAGTAAAAGTCAAATGGGTTTATACACCGTATAAAAGAAAGTTGTGTATAAAACGAAATATGCCTCAATGAAAGGAGATTGAGACGAAGTCCCTTACAAAGACGGTATCCTTGGTTAAAAGATAAATCAATTACATAATTATGTGTGACAAACAAATACACCAAATATAAGTGGATATTAAGTGTAAAATAATCAAAGGTAATTCTCACATATTCAAATGATGACATATTCAATAACTACATGTTGAACCCAAAGAAATCTAAATTGGGTTAAGAAGTTCCCCTGACAGCCTAACGGCGTCACATCAAAATGAGTTGATGAGAGATAAAAAAAAGGGTATCTCATCACTTGGACATAAAATTTACATCAATAAGGATATATGAGGACATATCCCAACATAAAAATATGTAAATTAAAATACCCAACAAAAGAAGTCTTTTAAAAGAGGAGGGTGAAAGGTTCCCTTACCGACATGGGTATCTTTCGAAACATACACCTCGTGAAAGAAGGGAAATACAACATTGATGTAAATACTCATAAAAGAAAGTATATTACACAATGAGTAAAATAATTGGCAGTACATACACCACTAAAAGGAAATTGTGGCAAATGTATCATAAATCTCATGGGAATAAAAGTGTGATGAAAAATCCCTTACGAAAATTCGGCAGCCTAACGGCGCCACTCAAAACTTCCAAAATGGATTGATGAGAGAGAATAGGGTCTCTCATCATATGAACATAAAAATTATAGTAAGAGTAATTTAAAATAATATCCCAATAACAAGAAATATGATCTTTAAAAGGAATGACATAAAAGAATGTACTTAAAAAGAAAGAGAGGTGTAGGATCCCTTACCTCGGGTCCGACTTGACTCGATCGTTCTTTAACGTCCTGAATAATAAACTTGAGTTAATTTTTATTTTATTAAGAACCTTTTCCAAGTTCATTATTCCTTTTATATCACTTATTTCCATGTTATAAACATTATGTAATCATTTAAGTTAATAATGTTTGTTTTGTCGATATTTGGTTCTTAAGTCGAAAGTGGACTTCTTACAATTACATGTTGATCGTGTGGTCAAAGGTTCTTTATATCCAGAATGACATTCCTGATTTGGATATCATATATATCATATATATCTAGAATATACATGTATTTATAATATCACATAATCATTTAGAGGTAAGAAATGAAATGCACCGTTCATGGAGACAGTAAGTCGTACGTACGCATGAACGCTACTTTCATTTCTTTGTCATATTAATGAAATTAAAACTAAATGAGAGGTATGTATATTTTAATTTCAGAATTATATTCATCATTTAGATGTATCATTAATCATATATATCCATTATATACATGTACTTATAATAGTACATTACATTTGGGGATAAGAAATGAAATGCACCGTTCATGGAGACGGTAAGCCGTACGTACGCATGAACGCTACTTTCATTTCTATCTCATACTTTAATGGAAATAAATAATAATTATATAGAGGTATATAATAATTCCAGTATAAAATCACATATAATAACATTAAATCCATCCTTTATACGTCCCACGTATGGCATTAACGAATCACATCACTTTGAGGGGGCGGTAGTCCGCACTTCCTAAAATGAAGATTTCGCGTATACCCATAATGGAAGCCATAAAGGTAAGCCACAAATGAAAAATACAGAAGCTTAAGTAAAACATAAACATATTATATATCATATATAAATATAGTAACATCTTAATGGCCACCATTGAAGGTTCTAAAAGAATGTTGAACAATCATCGTTTCGGGAGGTAGAAATTCGCCATCCACGGAAACAGTATGTTCTTTAACCATTAGATGTAGGTGTGTGTAAGTGTAGCTCGAATAATTCTTATAAAAACATCCTAGTATATTTATGATACTGTAGTTGTTGCAAAAGTAAACAATAAAAAGAGTTTAGGGGGTTGTAGAATCAAAATAAAACAAAAGGACTCAAAAGAAGACATTACCTTAAAATCGGGAAACTCCCCTTGGTTTGAGCTCAAAGGATTCCTTGGGAAGACTTATGCCGAACGTGAGGCTTCAAGGAATAAGATAGGGATGTGGAGAGACAAAATGGGCAGAGGTTGGCTGAGCCAAAGGCTTTGGGAGTGTGGGTAAGGAGGTAGAGGTGGGGGCCTTTTATAAGAGGAGAGGAGGGGCACTCTTGGAAAGTGAAGAAAAGTCACTTTATTTCAAAATGGTATTCGGATTTAAGAGGTCCCACATTGATTTATTTCGAGGATAAGGTGATAAGGGTTCGAAATCCACTCATCCAATAGGTTTTGGACATGTTTAGGTCTTAGATATTACATTATCTTTCCATTTTATTTAAACCGTTAAATAATGAGGTCATCGCTGCATCATCATGATGTCATATATAATTTAATTTATTTAATGTCTAAAAATTATAAAAAAAATACTATGATGTAGGAAATCTTTTTATTTGTCCAATTAATATTTATAGTCAAAATTCTGACTTGTATAACCCCATGTAAAAATTGTTTTAGTAAAACATCTCATGTGTGTGTCATTTTAACTTTAACATTAAATAAAAAGTTATTTATGTCCTTTCCCAACCAAAGTGGCTCCATGGGGTCCCCAAGTTGACCCATGGCTTTTCTTGGTCGGCCATGACACATACAATGAGGTTAGGACATGTGTAAAGTTCATTTCATATTATTAAAACATTATTTTTACCTTAAACTACAGTAATTACCTCTAATTGCGATTAAAAACTTAATAAGTTACTATTCACCAAAAAATTATTTTAATCCCATTGAACCACATTTTACTTCTTAATGACAACCATGTATGTCAGATTTTTGAAATTCAAAACACAAAGGTGGCAAAATTTCATTTAAACGGAAAATCAGTTTTTATAAGTACCACTTACTGGTTTCACTATTCATCAAAAATTTAAGTTTTTCAGAAAATTACAAAAAATTCACCCTAAGCTATATTTGATATTCTGAATTCAAAAATGAAGTCTATTTTACAAAATTCAAAACATTTAAGTCACATTAATTAATTTAATAATTAATTCCCGCTGTCACGACAAATAGCGTGTTTTTATGAAACAATAAGTATCAAAAGATTGACACTAGTTTAAGTCCGATTTCAAGGTGAAATTAATTCCAAAGACCACTATTGGATTTGATGGTAAAAATATATTCTAATTTCACTTTAAAACCAATTAAAAATATAATATAATCATATTCCCTTTGTCACGACAAATAGCGTGTTTTTATGAAACAATAAGTATCAAAAGATTGACACTAGTTTAAGTCCGATTTCAAAGTGAAATTAATTCCAAAGACCACTATTGGATTTAATGGTAAAAAAATATTCTAATTTCACTTTAAAACCAATTAAAAAGATAATCTAATCATATAAATAAATTATATTAAAAAGAGGTTTTGCATTAAAATACAACATTTTACACTATTCATTATAAAAATGAACTTTATCGGAAAGATACCAAAAATTTACACAAAGTAAATTTTGATGTCCCGATTCTAAAGAAGAGTTTTATTTGGTCCAAAATAATGTATAAGAGTGAACAAAACTCTATTTAATGATGGTTCTTCATCAAAAGGTGATAAGTGAACCTTTAATGAAAACTAGGGCATATACACCTAAAATTGAATTCTTTCCATATTTTATGCCTTTATCATTTATTGGATATATGTAAAAACATTTAAAAACATATATAATCATATTTTAGTTATTTATATCCATTCCCTCCAATACAACGGCTACATGTTAACTACCATTTAAAATAATATTATTTTATTATTAGAGTGCAACGTAAGATTCCCAAGAAACTCGTTGTTGCGTGTTGGGTACGCCATCGAGCATAGCGTCCCCTTTAAAGTCATATTAATATTTTATTAAAAAATATGGATAAATATGAAAATGTAATATTATTT
Organism: Viscum album; assembly: GCA_963277665.1. Lineage (NCBI taxonomy): Eukaryota > Viridiplantae > Streptophyta > Magnoliopsida > Santalales > Viscaceae > Viscum > Viscum album. The sequence continues at coordinate 1,315,785,927 of OY728128.1, read as the reverse complement.
ATTTACCTGGGGTGTTACAATATTTGGTTGATAATTTCATATGGATAAAAGACACATGAGATCTTAATTTATTTGTTACCAAATTTAGATTAACATAATAATAGGAAGTATTATTTTTTTATGACCCTACATACATGTGACTATATGGAACATGATGAGATCAACAAATTGAGTGTATATTCTATAATTTGGGGGAATGCATTGGGTACTTAGTTTATTGGTTTTGAAATATGATAGATAGATATTGTTTCATGCATTGGAGTCACGGGCAATAAGCTTGTGGTAGTCGTACAGAATGACTTGATCATGGGTGATGACATGAGGATATTGTAGATAGTGGAAACAACTTATCCTTCCTTATAATTTACGCAAACATAGATATTTTACCACAAGATTTGCACTTAAAAAGATTCTATTTCCACCCAAGATACTCTTTTATAGCCTTGCAAGGTGTCTATTTAATCTTATATAAGAAAAATTAAACATTTTTTGGGTAAGTAAATTCCATAATTACTCTTATGTAGCTTAGGTTTTTCTAGGTTACACTTACATAGATTACTATAAATCTTTGAATTAATCTTATGTGGTTTGGGCACTATCTGTTCTATTATTATGTAGCCCCTTTATTTCTAGTTTATTCTTATACGGTGGATTCATAACCCTAGTTACTCATACACATCGCTACATTTTTGTGTTTAATCTTACACAACTACATATTAATATTATGTATAATCCATTTCTTCATGTTATTCTCATTTAGTAAATAAAATATAAATTTTATTCTTAAATGGCTACCCATTCTCATAAAATAGTAACTCCTTCACCTGAAAAATCAACAAAAACAAAATTTAGAAGGTATGAACATAAACATTTCAACACAGAAAAATAATATAATCTCTAAAAAACTATATTTATTACATTTTCAAAATAAATTCTATTCCTAAAAACTTAATATGTGATAAGTTCCCATTTATTATGATATTCTTAAGGATTAAATAATTTAATTACAAATTAAAAATAATGAAATTTCATGTTCTATCAATATTTCACAACCAAAGTAAATATAAAGGGAGATAATGGATCACCATGACATAAACCATTATTTACATGGAAATAACCTCATATTCAACCATTAATTATAATAGATTAATAAATAATTTCATTGCAATACATGATTTTTTTAAAAGGATACAGGGAAATTTAAAGGTTAATAATGCTTATCTAAAAAAATCAAAACACGTAATCAAAGGCTTAAAAAGGGTCAATATTCAAAGCATATTTATAACTAATATGTTTATAGGAGTAATTATTTATCTATTCTTGGATAAATAGGATTTCATTGGAAATGTGGGTAATATGAACAACCCCCCCCCCCCCCCCCCACACACACACACACACCTCCCACCAAAGTGGGAAGGATCCCTTTCAAACAATTAACAAAAATATTAGAGATACATTTGTAAAGGAAATTGCAATGAGATATGGGAAAAAATCATTAAGTAATTAACGTCCATTGATATTAGAAATTAGGAAATTATGAGTAATATTGAGATCATTAAACATGTACCTGGAAGGGGAAAAATCAAATGGCCTCAGTAACAAAAAAAAATAGTAATATTCTATGTTTATTTAAAAGCATGATATAGAAACCATTATGTTAATGATTCTTATCATAACATGTGAAAATTAAGACTTTTATTTATTTAATAGAGATAGGGGAACATGAATAAAAACAATCATCCTCTCCCTCTTATGATTAATCCTAAAAAAATGTTATCTGGTAGGAAAATTCGCACTAGGGGTGCCCAAGGAATAAAAATGAAAAAAATGGTATTAATATCAGTCAATTATTAAGTCCAACTACGATTTTATTTATTTTTCATAGTCATCTTATTTTTAGATTTATGGGATTTAATTAAAGTATAAAATAACTTTTAATTCATGCCCCCTTGTACTTTAATCAATGAATCTTATATCATTGTTTAAGTGGAAAATTTTTATAAAATATATGTTTTTTAACTTATCAATGAGTAGGGATTCCATTAAAAGAATATCCAAATTGAAATTACCTTTAAAAATATAATAATAAGTCACCAGGTGATTATATATAACTTCTTAAATTTGATGATCCCAACTATAAATACTTCTATGATAATGATTTTTAAATTCCACCTTGAGGGCTTTGAAAGTATATAAAATGAAAATGGGAGTTATCTTAACACAATTTATAGGGCCCAAGAAAGGTAAATACTCTGATAGGGGTGAATCGAGGTACATAGATCTTTCTCAAATGACCCATCAGCAATGATCTTTCTTTATCATTTTTAAGAACACCCCCCCCCCCCTCACAGTTGATATAAATAGACAAAGTAAATAGCATAGTGACATGAGTAATTTTATTTGGTTCACCCAAAATTGAGCTAATCCAAGGAGTATAAAATGACAATGTTATATTCACCTAAAACACTAAGTATGTTTCTTATTGGTTACAATTTTAGAGTGGTCACATTAATCCTATATATTTACAACCCTTATATAAATAAATAAATTGTTGCTCTCACACACTCAAACATCTCATTATCTCCATGAGTGTTCCTACCTTGATCCACACAAATAATAAGTGAGTTAAACTAATGTGGTGTATCAATTATGCTTCCTCAGTAAGAATTACTCTTGGATATCCTTCTTGTATTACTTTCTAGAAGCTCTGTAATTTTTCCTCTCTAGTTATCTAAGCACTATTTTTCACTCTCTATTGTATCTTACATGATCCATCTTCCTAATTATGAAATAAAAATATGTCCTTTTATATATTTTTAGAATCACCATACTACCCTATAGATATATCATTAATACACCTTCATTAAGTAGGTTAAATTATTATAAACACAACCTTGAATTTTGAGTCTAGATTACTCATTTAACTCTTTGATCCTCCACCAAAAAAATAAGAATTTTAAACATGCTAATATAGTAAAACATCTCCACCATGGTGTGTCCATTACCACCATGACACAAAGTATTTATATTTACACTCATTTTCATAAATCATGTCATGGTCAATCATTTTAAATAAGTCTATATCCTATACACCATGATATAGTGTAGTGATAGTCATGACATAGTCCTTCTCTAGGTAAAATTCCTAGATCTATGCTCCCCTTGAACATGTTCCTCCTCAAAACCAGAATCCCCATACTCACCACATCTAGGACCACAACACATGGGCTCTCTATGAATAATTTTTCAACTGGTCACACATGAGTCCCCACAATGGCCAAAACACCCATAGTGGGCCTTCCCATTTCCAATAGGGATTCTAAAAAACATCTATGATGTACATCACAGCATGCTCTCTATCAATTTCCCATTTTAAAATTTTCTTTTTTTAACCAAAATTTTTTCAACCTCGTCATGGCTTCAAAAATTCCTAAACTATAGTTCCCTATTTTATACTAGGATTATTCCAATGGAAAACACCATATGCCACAATGTGGAAAAAAATAGTCCCTATTTTTTTAGGTACTTTGTGATCTCAAAATACCACATTCCATGGTATGTCACCATTCATATATTTGTTTTGAAACCACCATGGTGTGGTTCTCTATTCCATGACATGGTTGATCATTTACCATGCTCCTAGCGGCCTACAACTCTTCTTTAGTATTTCTCATGAGCTTAAAAGCTCCTTTAGAAGTATTGTAACACCCTTTTTGGTATCCTTATTAATAAAATTATTAATAAACACAACACCAAAAATGATTCAAGTTATTTTTCTAACAATCTACCCCATGGGATTGTTAACAACCCTTCCAAATCTCTAAATAATATTCACCATCATATTATACATAAACATTAGAACTAATCTAATCCATGTAGTTTGAAACCTTCTGCTTTTATATAGTGCATAAATGATTCATTAATCATCAAAACTAATCCCACATGAGCCAAGATCATCATAATAAATAAGAGCTAAATGTAAATTTTCTAATGAAAACATTTCTAGGGATTTATATGCACTTAAACACTTCCTCTAAGCTACCAATCCCCCAAAATAAACATTCAATCAGTCACCCCTTTGTGAAAAGGTATATGATTGCTCTCCCTTTACTAATAGAAAAAAACACCCTCAATCCCATCTATAATCATGAAAAACTTATCCAGAGCAATTCTTTGAAAATTATCCTCCTTTTTCAACAAACCCGCACCGCTGTAAAAAAGAGATATAGCCACAATTCTATATTCATGGTTAGAAGTGACCATGTCTATAGGTCACTAATATCCACAGTCACCCCTGACTGTGGTTATAGGTTGGCATGTGGATTAATTATTCATACACCAACAAGGTGGGAATGTTTCTTTTCTTATGGGAAGCACCTATGGACATAGGAATTTTTTCCCATGGCTATAGCCATGTTACCATGACCATATAGACATAGGAAAAAAATCCCATGGTTATAGCCTTATTATTGAAATATAGAGTTACTAGCCCTTATTAGACCGTTTTCTTGAGGAAATAATACTTTATATCAATGTGATTTGTCCTTGAATTATGGATAGGATTTTTTTCAAATATTAATAGAACTTTAGTTATCATATATGATTATAATAGTAGATTTCACATCAACTCTGACAACCTCATGTTATTACTTCATCTAAAGTAGTTGAATGTATTCTTGAGTAGACACTATATATTCATCCTTAGTAGTGTTAAGTGAGATGCAATCTTGTTTCATACTTACCTAAGAAATTCACAAAATTCTATGATGGAAATAACCACTCAACGTTGACTTGTGATCATCCACTAAACTAGCTCAATCCATATCTTTATATCTCAACAATTCCTGATGTTATTCTCTATGATAAAATGATCTAAAATATAATATGTTATTGATGTGTAGAATAATTATTTTCACTATTAGTATGTGGGCTTACTTAAGAAAACTTTGGTATTGTACTGCTTGACATAAAAAAACATAATGTTGGCTTGTGTTACTATTAAGTACAATCGACTCCCAATTATTTTTCTATATTCTATCACATTGATCTTGTTATCATCTTTGTCTCCTAATAACTTCATATGGGTAGCCATCAGTGTTATCATTGGCTTATAATACTCCATTATAAATCTATTAAGAACTTATTTGATATATTTTGATTGAAAAAATAATTACATCATCCCTTCCTTGAATTACCTATAAACCAAGGAAAAATGTTAACTCCCCAATCATGGACATTTCAAACTCTCATATCATATATTATACAAATATATTTCATTATGAATCGTTTTATCCTATAAATATTATGGTATCCGAAAAAATTAACACCAACATTATTTTATTATTCTCTTTCTTGATTTAGAGATTATGATCAACTCCACCTCATAGGAAACCAATATTTCTCAAGTATTGATCAAGCCTAGAACACCAAATCTTGATTCTTAATTCATTCTATATAAAGGATTATTAAATAAGAAAACTTTTTTATTTTCTTCATCTATAATATGTCCATCTGATTTCTTGTTGTAAACTTCCCACTTAAGAACTCCAATGAGGAATTATTATTTTATATCCATTTGATACACTTTGAATCCTCTTTGTACGGACATTTCAAAGAAAATTATAATATTTCCCAACCAAGAAATGGGTGGAAATGACTCATCAAAATCAATTCTATTGATTTGGAAATAACCCTTGTAAACTAGTTGTAACTTGTTCTAAGACACCATGTCATCTTCATTGATTTTGTTATAGAACACCCACTTGGGTTCAATGATGTTTTTGAATTTCAACCTAGGAATAATTTCCCATATTTGGTTCTTCTAAATTTGATCAATTTCTTCATGCATCACTTTGACCCAATTTTCATCTTTGGCATTCGATTCAAAATAGTTAGGATTTGTTGGAGTTGATTCCTTAGAACCAACTTATATATACTTTATGATTACATGTATTCGTTTTTTTTAATATTAATAAAGTTTTTATCACATCACGATTATTCTGTTATGTGACAGAATATCATATAATGTCTGAAGGATAATGGTTTCACTAAAAGTTCATAGCCATTCCCTATTATAATGAGAGCCTAGAAGTGTCATGAATATATTCCTAAATATATATTATATTTTATTATGATATAATTTTATTGGACACAAATGATATAGGCTATCAGGGGTGGAGACTCATAGGACTTTGTGAAACTTTCTCATGGGGTATGCCCTTGGTAATTTTCAAAGTAAGAGATTTTGAGAACATGACCCACTAGTAGGAAATACACATTAATATATTTCATTTTATGTCCCTATATACAGATGTGTATAATGGTCCTTAGACATTAAGATTATTTTCAATGCATATCATGAGTCTTGTGCTTTGATGTACTGACCAAAATCTTGATGTTATATGTTTGTGGGAAGTATGTTATGTTGGGTGTGTCATGATTGATATTATATTAATGAATAATGTGATAAAGTATTTATCCCTTATGTTATTTTAATGGAAGTTGATATCTTAGGCCCTTTGATAGATATGGAACTACCTTATTAAGTTTATATACATGTTTTTCTATTGACAGGTTCATTTCTAAAAAATCAAATAAAGTGACATCAAACACATTCGTTAATGAAACCAACATGAAAAATGTTTGATTAGAGATATCAGGATAATAGAATTATATTACACAGTGAGCGTTCGTATGAGGTTTTATGTCATTATGACATTATCCTCATTCTTTATCGATTCATTGGCATGTTTCTAGACATCAACTTTTGACTTTAGGCAATTCTTCCTAATGCCACTATGAAATAGGCCTAGAGGGTCACACACTGAGTTTATCTAGAACCTCAGTTAAATTATATATGAATTTAAAATGTTAGATAAATATTATTCCCATATGTGGTTTAATAATTATTCATGTTAGTTTGATCACATATATCCAGTCACCAATTATTTGAGAGAATAATTTTGAGTTGGATATTTAATAAATATTTATTTTATAATTTCAGTAAATATAATATTTATTTATTTATTATTGAATAATGTAGTTATATTTATTTATTAAATAGTCATTATTCAATGGATGATAAATATTAAGGATTATTGATGAACCAGGTTTAATGGTTTGATGAGAAATGACATATTAAATATTATTTTAATAAATATTAAATTATATATTTAAGAAAATAATATTTATTTTATCCATGAGTTTAGTGCATGTCAAGTAAATAATAATAGTAATATTATTATTTATACATGGGGTTCACTAAGGATTAAGAATAATAATAAGAGCTCCTGTACAATTATTATTTTTTAACTCTAACTCTATTTAAAATTAGTTATGACATTATTCAAATACCTAGACATTATAAACATTATGTGCAATGAATTCTAGATAATATCCCTCAATCCCTATAGATTTCCTTTCTTATAATGATCTCAAAAATGGAGATAAATCCTCATCCACCGCCCTCTTTATTCTAGATAGAATAAGGAGAGTCCTTCCACTTAAATCAATTCTCAAGGTGATCAATATCAAATGATGCAAGTTTTAGGATCTTTCATGATAGCACCTAAATATTTGAATGGTGATTATTAGAGGTTTGTGGTGCATGTTGTGATCACTCCTAGAGGGAATATATCATTAATTCCTTTGATTAAACAAATTTACAACGTCAATACATCTTCAGATTCATTAATGAAGAAATAAATTCAATGTAAGGTATTTATTTATGTAAATAAATGAATTATAAATTATATATGATGATATTACCTTCTTGGTTATGGTGTAATAGTCAATTAATCTTTGATTTAATTTTTTTCATCATGATGTTCTTCATCATGTACATCTTGGATTATTCGTCTATTACGACAGAAATAAAAGTTGACAATGCCCAATAGGCACTTCCTCTATGCCTAGAACTTGAAAGTGATATCATAATGGTCACATAATAATATATAATTATTTATTATTTTGTAATCAATTTAACACATTTGTTGTTGTTATTTAATTTATAGTGTATTTTTTATTTAATATAAAGTTCAATTAACATTCTTCGACATCTTAATATGATTTTTTTCAAGTTTTAGATGATCTTAGATAGGTTAAGAATATATACATTAGATATTTCATTGGAGAGGTGTTGAATGTTATGTATGGTAGACATGGTTTCAAGGTGTGTAACTGAAAATTACTCATAGTGTACCAAGATTCATTACACCTAGACATGTCATGGGATACACAACACTCTGAGTGATTCATGACACAAAATTTTTCATTAAATTCATTAAATATACCATGTGTTTACCTGACCAACATGACACATGTTTTTTCAAATTACATGGTGTGTAGTGGGAATACATGTCATGTATTCAACACAGTTTCATGGTGAAATTCATAGAAACCATGTGGTTAAATATTAATCACTCAATTCATGTGATTAACAACTATAACATTAATGAGGTACACAACGTGTATCTAGTGTACACGTCGCTTAACTCATTATTATCCACATCCATAGAACACACTAAGCTGGTAGGTGGGGTTTACAAACACATAGCAAGTGAAATAAATAGTGTGTGGCTCATCAACACATGTCGTGTACCCCGACCGAGATACACATTAAGTCCCTAAGAATATATCTAAAATATATGAAAATTGATTTAAACAATGTTTAACTATTTAGTACATACCATGTAGTTACCCAGTAATTAATAAAATTAACTTACATAAAGAATAGTTAATTTTAGCATTAAAAACAGAATTACATGGTTGGTAGATGGTGTGTTGATTATGTGACAAGGTTACAGAGTATTTAAATTATAAATTAATTCCATGTAGATATTTATAAATTCCAGTGGTTCTATTTATTTTCCATTATGTTTCAATTGAAAGGCCTCTTTAAGACTCTTCAGATGGGATATCATGATCTTAAACCGGCCTATGTATGTGATTAGTTAATTTGATTTATTATTATTGCATGGTTTTGTAATTTATTAAATTAAAATGATGGTTTTTGCCTCATCTCCTCCTATAATTATTAAATATAATTCATTCCCATGGTTTATTTTATGTAAACCCCCTTAAAAATAAATTGGTTCCCCTCACCTGTATATGATTAAATCTTATATAATGGATGGATCTATTAGGTGAGTAAATTCAGTTAAATTTCAGAGCTGAGATGAAACCAATCCAGAAGATACATAGTAAGATGGGTTGTAACATGAACCAAGTTACAGTTCAGTTTTTTTCCCTGGGGTTTAGGGTTAATTTATCATCTTCCAGATAAAATAACCATTAGAAAGGCTCATGATCATACGACTTTTATTATTTTATTTCTTTCAAGTTTCATGGTTAATTTCTTTATGGATGTTTTTTCATGATCACATAAATTACTGAATTAACAATTATACAATGTAAAATTAAAATAAATTGTACTCTGAGTAAATTTTATCTTAGACATGGTTAATAAATTAAGTAAAATCCACTTAATATTAAAAAGAATATAATAATATCAAATGGGAAATTTATGCCAAAATATAAAATCCATCAAATAAAATATTAAGTTGATATATCCTTTCATTATCTGATTTAGGATGAAACTAATAGACAATAATGTTAAATAAAACCCTCACCAGGACATTAGAATTTAATAGGAAGTTTTATATAATTTTTTGTGTTTAGTTAACCAATTTTACATCAAGAGGAGTAACCTTCATTAGACTTGGTGTAAATTTTAAGGCAGGTGTTGAGGAAATCCAAACACTAGATTTTGGGATTGGGGAGTCCACTCAATAGTTAAGGAGTCGTGAATTAATGAAGTTGAAAAGTTATGACTACCTAAATACTTTTGAGTAACTGATCAAGCCCTCGCTTGGGTTATGAGAAGGGGAATTAGGGTCCTTTCCACTAGAATATCTATATGATAGGAAATTACAAAACCAATGGTGAGGGATACTAGGATTTTGTAAAATAGTGGGAGATAAATAAACTAATAAATTAAATTTTATTCCCTAATTTTTTTAATCTAGATAAAGTATTAAAACCTTTTCCTTATTTATTATTAAAATTGAAATCCATATTACTTTGACTATATCACTATAATATATAATAAAGAAGGTTAAACTTCTCAGAATATTGAATTTCCAATAATGGTATAGACACTTACACATTAAACTGCACCATGAGTAGAAATTATACATGGTGGAAACACCTATTCCAAAAGAACCTGGTAAAGAGGCTAGTGAGAAAGAATTGAATCTCTACATGAAAATTTTAGATGATGCCATAGGTGTCTAATGTTTCATGTTATCCTTAATGTCTAGTGAGCTTCTAAAGTAACATGAGGATATGAATGTGTATAACATCATGTCTCACCTTCATGATCTTTATCAACTAAAGGAGATGCAATAGAGATATGTGATCTCCAATTCACTATTTATGTGTAATCTTAGAGAGTTAACACCGGTTGGGCCTCATGTTGTCAAGATGATTAGCTATATAGAGAACTTATACATCTTGGGATTTAAGATCCCTAATGATATGCACATAGATCTCATTATATCTTCACTACCTAAGATCTTATCCAGTTTCATTGTGAATTATAATATGAGAAATAATGATAGGACTCTCTCAAAACTCCTTACTTTGATTTTTTGAGTTGATAAGGACATGAGGTGTGAAAAACTTGTGCTTATTATGGTGAATAAAAGAAATAATAGGGGAAAGGGATCTAAGGCTCACTCCAAGTCTAAGGTTCTTGATCACTATCCTTTCAAGAAAATTAAGATCTAGATATAAGTGAAGAAAAAAAATACACATAGTGTTTTACATGTGTTAAGCTATGCCACTGGAAGAAAAACTACACCTGGTTAAAGAATTAAGGGGAAGCTCAAGGTGTATTCATTATCAATTTAAATCATTATATATATGCACATTAGGATATTTTGAGGTTTACACATCTATATCCAAATACATGAACCAAGTAGATTCCAAAATATTTCTAGAGGAGAGGTGTATCTTTGAGTGGCCAATAGAGAACGGATAGCTACTTTAGCTATAGGAGACTACCGCCTTCTATTTCCAAAAGGGGTGATTTTGGTTTTAAGATATTGTTCTAATGTACTAACTATTAATAGGAACATAATTCGTGTATCTTGTCTAGATACAAATGGTTTTATTTTGAAGTTCATAAATAATAGTTGTTTCTTTTACAAAGACAACATATGTTATAGTATGACACATTTAAATAATATTCCTTATGTATTAGATTATGAAAACCAAGTATTATCAATTGATATTGAATCAAGTTCGAACGATTCATTTCACACCTAGATATGGAACCACTGTATTGGTCATGTAAATGAGAAGCATCTGAAAAATCTCTATCAAGATATTTATTTAGAAACTTTTTACCTAAAACCACTTGATAGATTTCATGCTTATTTATAAGGTAATATAACCAAGCCACCATTTAGTGTATAGGATGAAAGATCCATGGAGATTCTAGAATTGGTACACATTGATGTGTATAGACCTTTTCCAGTAGAATATAGAGGTGGGTATTCTTACTTTATAACTTATACTAATGAATTGAGTGAATATGGATATGTATACTTGATAAGGTATAAGGAAAAATACTTTGATAAATTCAAGGAGTTAAAGAATTAAGTAGATAATAAACTTGGTAAGAAGATAAATAAGCTTTAATCTGATTGAGGTGGTGAATATCTTAACAAATATTTTATTGAATTTTTATGAAAGTTTGGGATTCTATCTTAGCTCACTCTATATTATACACCATGGTGGAATAATTTTAGTGAAAGGATGAATCATACATTTCTTGACATGATAAGGTAGGTAATGAGTTATACATATCTTAAATTATCATTTTGGGGATATTCATTACATGATGATACATACACACTAAACTGGGTACCAACTAAAGTAATAAAAATAATAATATACGAATTAATGTATATATGAAAATTTATGTTTTCATCCTTATTTTTATAGTAATTCAAGTCATTTATTAAGGTTGCCTCTAGAAATAAACTAGCACTTTGGGGCATGAAGTGCATCTTTATAGTATATCCTAAGGAAACAAGGAGATGTTATCTATGTAACCCCAAAAACAAGAAGGTAATTGTCACAAGACATTCCATTTTTCTTGATATGGATAACATCCTCAAAAGGATAGTGGGAGTAATATTGAATTAAATTAAATTGATGCTCAATATACACAAGAGTTATTATAAGAACAGATTCTATAAGTCCCCATGGAAGATTTTGTTCCAAAAACTCAAATATTGTGTATGAGCATCGTGAGACTAAAGAACCATAAAGATAATATTTTTTAGTCATAAAGGATGGTAAATCATTATTTATTGAACATAATGATCCTCAATTATATAAGAAGGTAGTATGGAGTGCATAAGCTATAATATGGAAAAGGTCCATAAATTCTGAGATGGATTCCAAGCATCAAAACCAAGTGTGGGTTCTAGTTGATCCACCGGTTGTTGTAAAGTATATTGGGTAAAAATGGGTATTAAAGATAAAATTAGACATGGGAGGTAAATTGGGTACCTATAAATCATGACTAATGGATAAAGGTTTTAAACAACATCAAGTAATTGACTATGTTGAAACATTTTCTTAATTATTCATGCTTAAATCCATCAAAATTATACTTAACATAGAATATTTCCATGACTATGATATTTGGAAGATGAATGTAAAAATATATTTCCTTAATAAAAACCTTCAAGGAGATATCTATATGACATAACCAGAATATTTTGTGACTCTAGATAATTCCAAAAAGTTATACAAGTTGTATATATCCATTTATGGATTCAATCAAGAATATAAAATAATTTGGTTTCATTGAGGATGAATATAATCCATGTGTTTACAATAAGATTAGTTGGAGTGTGGTCATTATCCTAATAGTGTGTGTTGATGGAATGTTATTTATTTGAAATGAAATATTGGTCTTATGGTCAGTTGAGGACTGGTGAACAAGTGCTTCTCTATAAAGTAATTAGGTGAATCAACCTACATCCTTGGAATCAAGATCATTCATGATAAATCCAAGAGGTTTCCTAGGATAAGTCAAGATACATACATTGACCAGATACTAAAGAGATTTAGTATGGAACAATTCAAGAGGGTATTGGTTCCAATGTCACATGGTATACATATTTCTAAAAAAATGTGTCCTCAAACATGATAGGAAATAGATATAATGAGTAATATATCATACACTACTATGATAGGATCAATAATGTATATAATTTTATGTATTAGGTTTTATGTTGAGTGTACCTTGAGCATGGTAGGAAAATATAAAGATAATTTCAGTGAACATAATTAGTCTATTTTTAAAGTTATCCTTAAATATTTGAGACAAACTAAACATATATTTCTAATATATTGAGGGTATGAGGATCCATTCATCAGGGGTTATACAGATTCTAGTTTTTAAAGAGATCATAATGATTTGAAGTTGAAATTAGGATATATATTCTATCTCAATAGAGGATCTCTGAGCTAGAAGAGTTTAAAGTAACTAGTTTTCATTGATCATACCATATATTCTAAGTATATAACAGCTTATAATGTTGAAAAAACATCTGTTTGTATATAAAACTTTGTACAAGATCTTGATATAGTTCCTAGAAATAAATACCCTGTCATATTATACTATGATCATACTGTAGTGGTGGCTCAATAAAAGGATCCAAGGTCACATTAATGGAAATTAAACATACTCTAAAAGTATCAACACTTGAGGATATTTTTATAGAGGTTTGAAATAATTTTGATCAAATTTTCCATAAAGAACATTGTATACTCCTTCACTAAAGCCTTATCTTGGTATAAGCATAAATTCCATGTGAGAGCTATCAAACTAAAGACCATTAGCAGTTGGCTCTAGTACAAGTGGGAGTTTTTTGGATTTGATTCCCTTGAAATAACTTCTATATACTTTATGATTACTATATCCATTGTTTTGAATATTAATAAAGTTCTTATCACATAATGATTTTTCTTTTATGTGACATATTATGTGATAATGTCCTAAGGATAATTGTTTCATAAGAAGGTCATAGTAGTTCCCTGATATGATGTGAACCTAAAAGTTCCATGATTGTATTATTGAATATATATACTATATCTAGATGATTTAATTTGATTTTATTAAAATTATACAAGATATCAGGATTGAAGACTCATGGGGCTTTAAGGAACTTTCTCATAGTGCATACCCTTCGTAATTTTTATAGTAGAAGATTATAATAACATGACCCGCTAATAGGAAATCTACATTTATATATATCCTTAGATGTTCCTTTTTGTGGAAATGTGTATCAGTTCTTATAATTTAAGATTATTACTAATGTATATCATGAGTCTTGTATTTTGATGCAGTGACCAAAACCATGACATTATATGTTTGTAGGAATTATGGTATGTTGGGTGCATCATGAATGATATTATATTAATGAATAATGCAAGAAAGGCTTTATCCATTCTATTATTTAATGGAAGTTGATATCTCAAACCCATTTATAGCAATGGGACTAACTTATGAAGTCTATGTTCATGGTGTTTTCTTGTAAAGCTCGTTTCTGAAAAGTTAAAGAAAGAGACATTGATCATATTGGTTGATAACACCAGCATGCATCCTGATTAATAAATATATTAGGATAAATGGATTATATTACATAGTGATCATTCATATGAGGTTGTATGAAATTTTTATATTAACTTCTTTCTCTATGGATTTCTTAGCATGTTGTCAGATATTGTACTTGGACCTAGGTAGGTCTGCCTAATTTCGCTGAGAAAGAGGCCTATAGGGTCACACACTAAGTGAATCTAGAATCTTGGTTAAATTCTATATCAATTTAACATGTAAGATAAATATTATTCCAATACATGGTTTAATAATTATTCATGTTATTTTTATCACATATATTCAATCACCAATCATTCGAGAGAATATTTGTGAGTTGAATATTTAATAAATATTTATTTTCTAATCTTAGTAAATATAATATTTATTTATTTTATTGGTGAATAATTCAATGATATTTATTTATTAAATAAATATTCATTATTAAAGGTCTAATCAATATTAAGAAGGATTGTAAGAACAAGTTTAATTGTCTGGTGAGAAATGACATATTAAATATTATTTGAATAAATATTAAATCATTTGTTTTAAAAAATAATATTTATTTTATCCATAAGTTTAGTGCATTTAAAGTAAATAATAATAGTGATATTATTATTTATACATGGGGTTCACTTAGGATTAAGAATAATAATAAGGTATCATGTGCAATTATTATTTTCTAACCCAATATTTGTTTAAAATCGGTTATGACATTATCTGAATCCATGGCCATTTTAATCATCATGCACAAAAAATTCTATAGAATCATTCTCAAAACCTAGAGAGAACATTTCTTATAATTATCCTAAGAACAAATATTGATCCTCCTCCACCACCCTCTCAATTCTAGGGAGAATAAGAAGAATATTTTCACTCAAATCAATTCTTGAAGCGATCAATATCAAAAAAATGCAAGCATTGGGATCTTACATGCTAGCACCCAGATATTTTTACGTCAATGCTCAAAGGTTTTTGGTGCACATTTGGATCACTATTAGAGAGAATATACCCTTGTTTCCTATGATTAAATAAAGTTATAATGTGAATACATTTTTATATTCATCAATAAAAAAATAAATTCAATGTAATGTATTTTTTATAAAAATAAATTAATTATAAATTATATGTGACGATCCTTCTATATTGGTTTTGATGTAATAGTTAATTATTCTTTGATTTAATTTCATTTTTTATGTATTTCTTTATCATATACATCTCATATTATTCATCGGTTATGAAAAACATGAGTTGGAAATTCTTAAGAGTCTCTTCCAATGTTCCTAGAACTCATGGGATCTACTTGAGATAATAGATATGTTTTTTGTAAAGTTTATTGGGTTGTGAAGTCTACTCAGGTCACCAAATTCTAGTTATTGGATTTATTTCACTAGATTTGGTTCACCCGAAGTAGAAAATCATATGATGGACAAGCATGGTGTGTATTTAGCAACAACACAATCTCTCCAGGGGTAATGGAACCATTGGAAGTTTTCATCTTCTAATGGATTTTTCGATAGAGGTAAAAAAGTCCGGAAGTTCAGTGAGTGGGGGTCACTAGTTTGGTATCCAATAAGAGGTGGTCATGTTGGGTTAATCATGATTTTAGGGGTGGGGGTTAACTAGTTGACTGAATGATAGTTATTATATGATTGAGTGTTACCTCAGTGAATTCATGGGTGTGGAGAGTCATATTAATTTTAAGAATATGAGATCATGTAAATATTACTTTTTTGGTAATTTTCATTGTAATTTTTTTACTTCTAGTTAATATAAAGGAAAACATGGTGTTTCTCCCATACATGTAGGACTCATTGTCTAAATCACATTAATATTTTGTGTTTGTTCTGTATATTATATCCTTTTATTGATTTTTTTTTCATTGCTTTGAATGTTTACCTATGAGTTTGCTTAAGTTGTTTGTAAGGGTTGGATTTGTGTGGTGGGGAGGATGTGCAGTCATCTAACTTTCTTTTCACTCAATCAAGGGAGTCATTCTAGATTACCTATTTCTACTACACATCATATAGTAGTCTTATTTTAGTGTGGTACTTAAATTGGTTGAAGTGGGAATATTTCGATGGTTTTATCAAATTTTGAGATGAAAGGATTCCCAAAAGGTGGTATCAGAGCCTTTTAGTTCATACAGGTCAAGCTTTTTTTCTCACTCTAACCTTGAATGAATTTTTTTAGGTGTATTTCACTATTAGTAGAAGTTATGGAATTAAATGAAACCATGGTTTGGGTAGATAATTTTTATGGTATTGATTTTGTATTTTAAAAAATATAGATATGGGATCATCTAATTTAGAAGGTCATAGATATTATACTTACAAGTGTTCATCCATAGAAAATGGAAAAGGTGGAATGGTAATGGTTGGATAGGAAGAAATTGGTATTGATGAGGATTTCATTGGCATAAAACACTACATTCAATATCTAGGAAAAGAAAACAACAAAAGAAGTTATGAAGTCATTAAAAAATATATACATTAAACCTATGAAACTGAACAAATTTTTCATGACGTAGCAGTTATTTAGTTTAAGGTTATTAAAAGGAAGACCAGCGGAAGATCATGTGAATAAATTCAATATGGCCTGCAGGTAGCTCAAATTGGTTAAGGTAATATTCATATATGTTGTGTGGGAATTACCTGTGTTTTCTTCACTTACAGACTGTTGGGATTCAATGGTGACCATTTTCAGTAATTCCAGCATAAAAACATATTTAATGTTTGAGGATATATAGAACTTGATCCTAAATGAGGATCTTGAGTAGAGAGAGGTCCAAATACCATCTATAAGTATGCTTAATGTTGATGAATATTGAATTTAACCTCAATTGGAATATAAAATTAGAATAAATAATTGGAAGTTAAGCTGTGAGAGAAGATTCATGGAAAGTCAGTTGGTCTTGGTCCAATATGTTGGAGATATGGAAAGAAAGGACACATTAAAAAGAATTGTAGGAGTTATAATGAGAGCTCTGAAAGAACATCAACTACCATATTATAAAATTATATTAGTATGATTAAAGGAAGAAATAAACTATTTCTCAGGTTCAAAATTCCAATGGAATCATGGGTGGTTGATTATGGTTCATCTTTTCATTCAATGGTAGATCATGGATGCATGGTGAATTATGAATCTGGAATTTTTGGAAAATTTCATCCAATGGATGATAAAACCTTGGATGTTTTCAAAAAGGGAGATATGAATATTGAGATGAATAATGTTGGGATATTGTGACTCAAACGAGTCAAGAACATCCCAGGGCAATA
This sequence comes from Viscum album, assembly GCA_963277665.1. Taxonomy (NCBI): domain Eukaryota; kingdom Viridiplantae; phylum Streptophyta; class Magnoliopsida; order Santalales; family Viscaceae; genus Viscum; species Viscum album. Next base: position 1,315,767,969 of record OY728128.1, on the reverse strand, counting down.
GAAAAATGTTATTTTAATTAGAAATCTTGTTATAGAAGGTGTTAAAGTTGTGCATTGGGGATACAGAAAAGGGTGTCCTTCAACTTAGATGTACAAAATATCAAGTGGGAGTACCAAAATTTATGGATTATAAATATATATTAGAGTTGGGTATTATGAAACATCCAACTCAATTGATGATAGAAACCAAAGTTATAAGACTAGTTTAAAGGTTTGGGGCAAATATGAACTTTGTACTTTTAATAGATGTAAGATAATTTGAATGCATGAAAGAAGAGACATCACTCAGTGACTCTGAAAAAAATGGAAGTATGTAATTGATGAAGTGATGTATTCATTAAAATATAATGGAACTTAATAATTGAATAACTTTCTAGAAGGAAAATGTGCACTTGAAATAAGTGGGTTTATTTTTGAAGGAAGAGGTCAATGGAAATAAGTGATTTAGACCATAGTTGGTGGTAAAGGGATTTCAACAAAAATAGGGATTTTATTTCTTGGAAATATTATAATTGGTGGTTAAACATGAAACTATCTAGATAGTGTTGATCATGGTGGCATCGATAGATATACACTTGTAACAAATGAATGCAAATATGACTTTCCTTCATGTTGATTTAGAGGAAGAAATTTACATGAATCATCCAGTAGGTTTCATGGAATATAGGAACCTAAATTTGATTTATAATTTGAATAAAAAACTTTAAGGGACAAAATTTACTAGATAATGGAATCAAAAGTCCAATGGATTTATGTCAAAAGAAGTATTTGAGAGGTGAAACATAGATCATTATTATTACTAAAAGTAGTGCGATGATGGGATATTCATCATACTATTTTTTACACTGATTACATGTTTCTAGAAGCTATGTAGGTTTCATGGATTTAGAGGATGAAGTGCAAGTGATCCGAAAGATTAAAAATAAATGATATTGTACTTGCTAATAAAAATTTTCAGATAAGGATATAAATAGATAGGAAAGTAGAAATCTTAGTATTATCCCAAAGATACTACATCTAAAAGATCATTAAAATGTTTGGAATGACTGGATGAAATTCTATCTCAATCCCTATTTCTAGACACTTTAAGTTATCCAATGCATAATCACCAGCAACTGAAGAAGATATATGGTATATAGATAAAGTACCTTTTTCATCAACTATTTGAATTCTGGTGTACACAATGATTTGTACTCAAATAGATATTGTGTTTGTAATTGTATTCGTAGATCAATTCATATCACATCTGGGAAAGTAATGTTGGGAGGATGTGAAATGGAACATCCACTACTTAAAAAAGATTTAAAGATATAATCTTGTGGTTTGGGACTAATGACCCTTCATAGATATATTGATGTTGACTTTACTGGTGATTTAAACACTCAAAAGTTCACAATAGGATTTTTATTTACCTATGTAGGACCAATAGTTAGTTGTATTTCATGACTATAATGGATTATTACTATAATTTAAACATAATAAAAGTATTTAACTGCAATGGAGTAAAGGAAGTAAATGGTTTGGTTTATGAATTTTCTAAAGGATCTCAAATGAAGTCAAGAAGGTGGATTTATATTTTTTGATAATCATAGTGTGATCTATTTGTCTTGAAATCCAATTTTTCATGCAAGGAAGAAACATATTGACCTAAAGTACCACTTTATCTAAAACTTGTTAGAGGATAAGGAGATAGATATACAGAAGATAGTCAAAAGAAAAAAATATGATGAACATGATAACTATGGTGATAGTTCAAGAATGTTTGAGGAAACATTGTGCCTCGATAGGACTTGGGTGAATAAAAAGAAATTGGAGGACATTGCTTACTGTAGAAGAGTGAGTTTGTTTATTTTTTTCAAAGTGTTAGAGAGTTTCCAAAGGTTCCCTATAATAGTCTTCAAGCGGTAAGTTTTTAGGATGTGAAGTCTACTCAGGTCACTAGATTTAGATCACTGGATTTAGTTCACCATAAGTAGATAATTGTAATATGGAGTGGTGTGGTGTTCAGTATTTGGCAATACAATCTCTTTAGGGGGAATAGAACCATCATAAGTTTTCATCTTTCAATGGAGTTTTTGGTGGATCTATGGAGGTCCAAAAGTCCTATGAGTATGGGGTCATCAGTTTGGTATCCTAATTAGGGAACTCATGTTGGGTTTACCATGATTTTAGGATAGTAGCTTTAATTGGTTGACTAAATGATGCTTAATATATAAGTGAGTGGGACCTTAGTGAATTCAAGGGTGTGAAGAGAATAATTAATTGATATAATCTAAGAGATTATAAAGATTAATTGTCTTTAGTAGACTTATTTGTAATTCCTTTACTTCCAATGAATAAAAAGGCAGAAATAGTGTTTCTCATGTGCATGTAGGACTCATTGTAAAAATCACGTTAATCTCTTGTTTCCTTTCCTTACTTTATGTTCTTTCATTGATTTTTTTCCACTACTTTTAATTTATGATTATGATTTTTTTTAGTTGATTACAAGGGTCGACTCTGTACGATGAGTAGGGTGTGTGGCATTCTTACTTCCTATACACTCAGTCAAGGAAGCCCTTTTGGATTACCTAGTTCCATTTCACATCATCTAATGGTATCCTTCTAGTGTGTTACTTTCATTGGTTGATGTGGGAATATTCGAGTGGTTTTATCAAAAGGTGAGATAAAGTTATTCTCAATAGATTCTTCATCATTCGTGTTTTCACTAAATTTATTTGGTCACTAACAATATTTCCTTCATTGATTTTATCCTTGCTCTATGACTTCCTCACAACTGTTGAACCTGTCATTATATCCTCATCATCATTGTCTTATTATGAGTATTTTTTATCCACATATATTATCCCTATGATTCTCACTTTATCATCACTCTCCTTTGAGAGGTCATCACTATTGTTTTGTGAAAATTGTTCACTGGTTTGTGAATTTGACTCATTTTCCATAGCTGATACATTATAACTTTCAAAAAAATCAATCCTTTTGTTGTAATATTTATATACCTTTATTTTAGATAAATATACAAGGAAAATATTGTCATCCCCATAGGCTTCAAACTTTTGGTTCTTCTATTTTATGAGAATAAAACATTTACTTACAAAGATTTGAAAGTAATTTAATATTGGCTTCTTCCTCTACCACATCTCATAGAGTTTCTTCTCTTCATTAAAATATAAAAAATCTATATTAGAGATATAAATATGTAATAACTACTTCCTTCCAATATTTATATAGTGGATACTTCTCTATGAGCATCATTTGATCCATGTTATTGATGATTCAGTTACTCCTATAAATGAATCAATTTTGTTGAGGATCCATCACTACTGAAACATGGTGTCTTATCCCATGATTTTTAAGATATCCCTATACCTAATTATTTGTGAATTATGTACCATTATCCATTTGAAACTTAAAATTTTTTAACCTGAGAATCTTATCTACCAATATTTGGTAACATTTAATATAGTTGGAAACTTTTGGATTTGTGAGAGATAGCCACCAGTCATGTAATCCTGTTGTAATCATTAATTAATAGAACATAATACCTTTTTTTATCTATGGAATTGGGTAATATTGGCTCACACACATTAGCATACACCAACTCAATAAATCTCATAAACTTCTTATCCTTTGGTTTTTAGGTATTCTAAATGATTTTACCTTTTTAACTAGTATCACACATGTGAGTTTGATCACGTGAAAGTTTAGAGATGTCATAATCTACTTCATTATTTATCAATTCGTCTAAGGACTTTTGATTCAAGTGGCTAAGCCTCATGTGCCAAAAATTTCTATCTTCTTCCTTGAATATAAAAAACCTATATTCTTCTCCTCTAATGAGATATATATTTCTTTTCATAAGCTTCCCTTACATCACAAATGAACCATATATTCCTTTGATGATTCAATCCTTATGGTTGAAATTTACAACATGCCAAAATTTATGTGATTGATGTACACATAGTAAATTATGACCAAGGAATTCATCCAGTAATAAATCCATGTACCTCAAGTATTTGCCTATAATATTATCTTTCTTAGAGATAATAATCTTTAAACCTTCATCATTTAAAAAACTAATGACAAAATATTTTCTATATTTTATTCTCATGACAAGATTCTGGTTTCCTATCATATGTGGAGTACTAAGACTATCAATGACCCACACTCTAACCTGATCTATTTATTTCAAATAAATATTATAAAAAATGTTTATCTCGTCATTTCATTTCTTGATCCACATTCATTGTTTTCATTCCTTTAGTGGTGAATGATATTATTCTACCTAAAGATCCATTGGATCATTCTCATCTTATAAGGATGCAAACTGATTATTAGTTTTCATCCCACTTGAATAATATTCTAGCAAATGATATATCTTTATTTGGGTATCCATAGGCATGCCTCTTTATACCCTTTATGATAAATGTACAACTTTTTGTTAATAACCTATGCACTAAAAATAGTAGCTGTTAAAAACATATCAAGCATAGGAATTTCTACTCATTATTTATTATTTCTCTTGAGATATAAAATTCCTTTTTGTTATAAAACACATGTATTATGTACATCAAATCTTTCCACCAAAATATCATCAGACTCTTATTGTATTATTCTATATCTTAAATACTCCATTCATAACCTTTTGGGTATTCTTTGAATCACCCAAATAGGCTTTATTATAGTGAGTGGGTGATTGTATCCTTGAATTTACCACAACTAATTTTTTCTTACAATCAATCCCCTTAATAGTCTTTCATTTATTTTTAAATCTTTTTACTTGTGGATAAGTGTCCTCTTTCTCTATTTACTCCCCATAAACATCATTATATTTTCTTATATCCCTAACACTCTAACTTCTTGATGTCATATAGAGTGTTAGAAGTAATTATTTATCATTAATCTTCCTTCGCAAGGATATAACTTCACCTCTAAGCTTCTCAATCCTCTTAACATGATCTTTCACTAAATTGGTTAATCCATCAATGATCTATCCCTACTCTTCAATTTTTATCTGGAGATCAATTTATTTATCTAAAATTTTGGTAGTTTCATATTCAATCCATTCAATATCAACCTTAAACTCAGATTTTTATTCCTCATGAAGCTTCTTATAAAGTTTGTAATTGTAAACCACCCCATTGGATTTCATATTTTTATCCCTCCAAACATCAATCTCTTCAATACCGATTTCTAGTTCAACCTTGAGGTATATTTTTCCCTCAACTTTAGCGTCTTTATAATCTATACCCTATGGATGTGATTTTTCTATGACTACCATGGGAACTTCTTCACTGAGGTCAGTCCTTAAATTCCTCCTCTATAATTTCTTTTGAGCTGAAATATTCTTGAGAAATCACGTTTTTAATTTTTAATTTTTTCCCATGAAGTCCTCTTTCTTTTCAAACCCTTAGATATAATATTTATGGGTTATTCATTTTCTTAATTTTCTTTGAATTTATCTAGGTACTTTTCTGTGTCTCGCCAACAAGGGAGTCAATCAGGATATTACCTGGCTTAATGATTTTCCTGGTGATTTGCTCCCTCTTTATGATAAGGATTGTAATAAGATTCCTTCTTTTAGACTTTTGTAGCTTCCCCTTCTTTTATAAAATAATTTGTGCCTCGGTCTTTGACTGAGGCATCACCCTCTAAAAAAAATCCAGGTACTTTTCTGTGAGATTCCCAACTTTAACATGTTGAAATAAAACAAGTTTAATCCTCCCTTTAAATATTCTTTTTACTTATTTGAGGTTTGAGGAAAGGAAACACATCACCTCATCTCCAGAATCATATTCCAATGAAATCTTCTTTATCACCTTGAACACCACTTTTGAGAATTATCCTTTGTTAAGAAATCTATCATTATTCCTCATCTTGTGTGAAATGAGAGTGTTGTGAAGACAGACTAGTGTCACCTACTTTGGATTATTATCTTTGAGTATAGAGATATTTTCATTAAAACGTGATGGTAACCTTATCAAGATCCTCTTCATGATCTTGACATCATAAAGGTTTTCTCTGAGACCATAAATTTCCTCTATAATGTTGTTCACCTAATAAAATAATTTATTGATGAACTCATCTGGGGGCATCTTTAAATCCCCATACTTGTTCCATAATACCTACAATTTAGTTTCACATACCTTAGAATTGTTGAGTGCCTCCTTTAACCACTTTATGTTTTGATAATTACAAAGATTTATATGTTTTATTTACTTTATTTGTATTAATACATTGAATTTTTATTTGATTAAAGTGATCTTATTCTTAATCATATCATTATATCTTTTTCTTAATTTATCTTTAGATTTCATGTTTTGATAGCTCATAACATGTTCCACACATTTTATTTTGAGTTACTAGGATAAATAAGTCATTTGGGATCATAATATATCATTTATACATGATTTTTACTATTCCTATATATCAAAACTATTGTACACCATGTATCCAAATGGTTAACCACATAGCCAATTTAAAATTCAAGCAGCCGATTTTGAATCCACATAGCCGGTTTTATAATTTCAGATACTCTCTATATTTTGAATATATATTAATCTAAAAAACTCCAAATTGATTAATTTTTTTTATAAAACTAAGAAGATTTAATATATTTAATTATAAGACATAAAATTATGAATCGATCTATTTCATGTCTGAAATTAGGTTTGAATTCACTATATTTTTTCAGTAGGTTTTCTTCTATTTTTTGGAAATATTTTGCTATAATATTTTGATAATAACATGAGTTTTATAAATAATATTAAGGTTGTTATTGATTATTTAGAAATATAATAAAATTTTATAAATATAATTAAAAAGGACCAAAAGTTGATTCTACCTTTATCAAGGTCATTTTTAGCTCTGAATATTGATAAGTCAAACTTTTTCCAGTTTTTTAAGAATTTCCTTACTTAAATCACCTAAATGATAAATCCATTACATGAATCACCTACATAGATTCAGATACATAAATAGTATATGTGATGAATTCACTTATTTGAATCCCTTATGTGATTTACCTATGTAGAGAAAAACTCCTGCGTAAAAATCTCTTACATAAATCCTATAGGAAAAATTCTAGGTTTTATATATTGTTTCATATTCTGATTTTCATCATGTTTATTGCTAATGTTTAAATTATTCTAATTAAATTTTAAATTCATATTAATTATTTTGAACCTATGAGAAGTTATTTTTATTATTTTAAACATGTTTTTATGAAGATCAAAGAGTGTTTTATCTTCATGTGCGAAACTTATGGCTTGAAACTCAAAAAAAATATTTTTATTATTTTATGTTATTTTATTCAATATTATTGTTTATAAATTAATATTAGTTGATATTAATCTCATTAAAACTTTTTTTAATATATTTAATGTGATTTTATTTGTTTTTTTATATTATCCACATATTTACAACTTTTCTTTAACGGAATGTTTTTGAATTTTGTATTTCAAATTAAAACTTGATATTTTAATGGGATAATTCATTGACATATTATTATAGAGTCCATTTAAATTATTTAACAGATGATTTAAAATTGGTTTTAATTATTCTTTTTTTTTAAATAATAGACATGATTTGTTTGATTATTATGCAATGATAATTCCTCTCTTTCTGATAATCTAGTTTTATATCTTTTATTATTCTAACTATTTTCTTGAGTGTATAGTACAAATACATTTGTATTTAAAGGACTTGATGATGCTTAGATTAAAAATTATGGTTGAAAAATATAACATATTATCTCATATGTTCAAACTCTTATGTCAATCAAGTGATCTAGTGCTCAATTGTTTATATTAATTGTGACTAACTCTTGAGGGAGAAAAAAAAATATTCTTTGACTTCATTCACCTTGAAGAGACATATTGTACCTGTACTGGATTACCCATACTTCATCATTCAAATTCATTCAAAAGGCCTACATCAATTTTTTCATATACATATTTCTTTCTATAACTCTTTAATAGTTATATAATTTTTTTTAATTTCTTCTAGACTAGGTATATTTTTTTCACTTATATCTTTCACACAACAGGTATACCACCTATAAAAAATAATCTAATTTTGTGTTACCATACCCAAATACAGTTCCTTGGTTATTCTTATGAAAAGACCCAGAAATTTCAAGGAAATTTTTTCTTAATTTCTTTGGAATTTTACGAGTCTGTGGTTTTTTACGACACTTGATTCCGAGGCCTGGTGTGCTCGGAATCAATTTCTGAAGTTTATCTCGGGTACGTTTATTAAACGAACGAGTGGGTTTTTCTATATTTTGAACCGGTTCTCGGAATTGAAATATGATGGCACCGTTGAACTCACAGCGTGTTTTTTCGCTTAAGAAGACTTTCACCTCGACGGCAGACGATCGGGTATGAAAGTTAGTTTTTGGGGTTTTACGTGGCTTAATAAAATAAAATAAGTGAACAATTTATTTTATTTTGTTAAACACATGTCGTGCGGATAAAGTGGTTAGAAACTCCACTTGGGAGTTGTTGGTGGGGCCCACCGAGATCCAACCTCCCATGTGAGGTTGATTGTGGTGGAAACCACACGAGGCCTCCCATTAATAGGAGGGGAATCATAACTCCCTAACTCTCCCTCATTTATGAGGGACAACCTCTAGGTTTAAATCTCCCTCTTAATTGAGGAGGATGAAACCTCCCTATTTAATGAGGGGACCACCAAAGCATTAACCACCCCCCCCCCCTCCTTTCCTTTTTGTGGTTAATTAATGGTGGGGGCTGCCAGGAAATATCCTCCCTTTGGAGGATATTCTTCTGTGGGGACCACCCTGTAACGACCCAAAATTTCATTAATGGAAAATCCCTCTTGATCCAGTTAAATGTTTATTTATGAAAAAAATGCTTTTATAAGATGTCAACTTCTTTAGTTTTACGTTAAGATTTGTGACCGTTACTTTTATAGCCGTTGAACAGTGATCATCTGGGTAGTTTAAATATAAGGCTTTAACGAAACCATTTCTACTCAGACAAAGGAAGCGATGGCCTCATCCAGTAGAATTGCCCCTTACGAAGCCCATTTGTCGGAGCTCGGAAAAGAGGTGGCGTCTTTGGGCTTTTCCCTTGACCAAGCCCAAGCTGAGCTTCATCAAGTCAAGCTCAAACGTGATCGTCTACGGGAAAAATGGAAGTTGATAGAGATTACCACTCGAGCGATGTTATCCGAGCCGCCCCAAGAGTCTGTCACCATCGCACACCTTACCCTTAGGTCTTATGCGGCTATTTTAAGGGGTTATGTAACAAATAAGTAGCACCATGTTCATGTACATTATTTTTGTATATAATAATGAATATAATTTCTAGTCATTTTTGATACATTGTAATTAGTTTTAAAAGTACAAACGGTGTTTTTAGTTATTATTTAATTAAGAATTATATTTTATTAAATTAAAGGATTTTTGAATTAAATAATATTTTAATAAAATATTATTATTAATATTAAATTAATTTTTATTAAATATAAATGATCTTATAATGTTATGAATGCAATTAAAATTTTTATTAAGGTTTGAAAGCCATTTCTGTCAAAACCCGTGAATTTTTTATAAATGTCGGTTTTTATTTTAAAAGTGAAAATTCACATATTTAGAAAATTATTTAGATAAAATAAATATTATTTTTGGAATCAGGACGTCAAAATTATCCAACGGTGAATTTTTCATAATTTTCTGAGACAGTCAAATTTTTGGGTAAAAATTAAATACCATTTAAATATATAATGTGTTTTATGACATCATAATGACCCAATGGTGATGTAATAAAATACCATAATCCTTATGTTCGGCCAATATGTGTTTTATCATTAAAATAATGAGGTTTTGGGTTTGTTTGACTCACTTTTCAAAGCATTAATGGAGCCCTCAAGACTTATTCAACACTTTGCCTTTTTAAATTAATTTCCATGGGAGTGTGACTCACCTCCACATAAGCAACCCTAATTTTTTAATAAGTTCGGACCTTGGCCTTGTAAAATATTTTTTTCCTCTTTCCTTTTCCAGAAACCATGGGCAAATACCATGGGATGGTTTGTGGTTTGGATTATTTTAATATAAGGGGTCCCAAACCTAAATAATAAAGAATTCTTTCACCTTTCCTATATAAACCCACCCAAGCTCCCACTTCCTCCTCACCCAAAGCCCTTGAAGTTCGTCCAACCTCTGCCCTACTCTCTCTATAATCCTCTCAAGGTTCCCCAATCTCCCAAGAAGCCTCTCACAAGCCTCTCTCTAGCCTTTGGAAGCACACTTCCAAGTAAGGGTTTTTCTTCCTTTCTCATTTTGGTCAATTTTCTTTAAGTTGTATTGCCCTTTTAATTTCATTTATGAATGTTGGGGTATGGTTTCTCACCTCCCCCATACTGCGCTCTTATTGTTTGAATGATGGGAGAACCCTTTTTCTCTCATTAAATGCCACCCATGTACACCTGTTACTATGCCGAAATTCCGAAAGGAACTTCTCTCTCTTCTTTTACATTCAAGCAATACTTTTGTATCATGAATCTAAATTCCATTTATATTGTTGGGACATGTATATATATGATCTCCTTACTTTCCATTACATGTAAATATGATGAGGAACCCCTTTCTCTCTCATCAACCTTTTTTATGAATTCTTATGTCACGCTGTTACGCTGCCGAAATCGCACCGATTTTCTAAGCCAATGTCTTTGTGTAGTGAATACCATGCCCATTTCTCCATCAAAGGTATTCACCTTTATGCACATTTACATATTGATTATAAATTTTCATGTATGAATTCCACTTTCCTTTATCGTGGAAGAAATGATTATGTTTTATGAATCCATGTTTTATGATCCATGTGGCACACTTATGCATGAAATGAAATGTTTAAGAAGGGTGCGCCCTTTATAGCGCTCCAATGCATTGGGTAAAGTATAGTATCATGATACGTCATGTGCAATGAGTTTTTACTCATGCTAATTCAAGTGCAACGAGTTTTTACTCATGCTTCAAGTGCAATGAGGGTTTACTCATGCTCCATGTGCAATGAGCCTTGGCTCATGCTAATTCAATGTTAAGTGTTGTTGCCACATTTCCATGTCATGATTATCATGCTTTATCATGCCTTTATGTTCATGTTTCTCTTATGCTCTATTGATATGCCTATTTCCTAACATGTATTTCACTCCTCATGTTATTCATTGTTTACTCCCTTACTGGGCTTTATAGCTCACCCTTTTCTTATGCATGTCCTCAGGTTATCCCATGCAATGATAAGTACGAAGGAATGTAGTGGTCATGTAAAGGAAGTTTTCAATAAAGATGTTGTATTTCAAGTTTAAAGTTTTATGTAATGATCCTAATCCCCAAAGACACTAAACCTCTCGATCTTCTTTGTTGGATCAAGTGAAGTTTTATGTAATAAAGCGTGTTTAAGTTGTAATAAAAAGCAGGGTTGTCATAGTTGGTATCAGAGGATAGGTTTAGTTATTTTTGGGATTAGGAAACCCTAGTAAAGCCTTAGATACAAGACTAAGCATAATAAAAACATCCCTAAGTTTTGGTAAATACTAAGTAAGTGGTTTATCAAACAAATACATCCCTGTTTGGATACGAGCAGGTAGAGGCGGCTCTGGCACAGATGTATCCTAGGGGTAAAACCCGAAAACACCGCTTTGAGCTAGACTCGAACGGGAACTGGTGCACGACAACGGGCCTTGCTGCACTCTTGGTTACGACACTCCCTGGGGATATGTTTTGATAAATTCACAATCTTAGTATGAACCCTTATTAAGGTAAAAATGCCCCTAAGGATATATGTTAGAAGGAAGATCATGAAAATCCTGGATTGAATCCTATAGACTCATGAGTTAAAGAGATTAAAGTTTATTTATAAGTCATCAACTTTTGTCTTTGGATTACCCTTTATGTGTTACCCCTAACTTTCCTTTTATTCCAGCCAATGGCCGGTAATAGGAGAACTCAGGCTAACAACTGTTGTGAAGATCATTGTGATGATTGTACTTATGAGATGCCCAATCCAATGGGAGCGGGAATCGCGAACTTTGTCACGCTTCTCTCTCAGCTAACTCAAGTTTTGAATAGAAACACTGGTCAAGAGGAACATTCAACCCCCCCCCCTAAGAAAGAACAAGTCGATATTGAAAGCTTCATGAGACAAAGGCCTCCTACTTTTAGTGGATCATCTGATCCCACAATTGCTGAACAATGGATCAACTCCATTGAAAAGATATTCTCCATCCTCCAATGCTCTGAAAAAGAGAAGGTTCTCCTGGTGGATTATCGTATGGAGGGTGAAGCTGATCAATGGTGGACGTTGATCAAAAATACGAAGCCTGAGGAGGAGATCGAGGCTTTGGAATGGAAGGTATTCCGGAAGATGTTTTTCGATAAATATTTTCCACGCACCCTCCGTCTTAAGATGGAAAGGGACTTCCTTTACCTCAAGCAAAAAGATGAGGAATCTGTGGGAGCGTACGAGGCAAACTTCACAAGGCTTGCACGATACGCTTCCGGCTTTGTCGTTACCCCCTAATGCAAGGTTGACCGCTTCTTTGGTGGGCTGAAGCCTAGCTTGCGGAAAGCATTAGCGATCCGTGACTTCAACAGCTATGAGGAAATTGCCCGATGTGCCCTCAAGGTTGAAATGGAGATCGGAGAATCACAGGGGTATCATGGGGACAAGAAGCGGAAGGTGGACTTCAATGCTGGTGGTCCGATGGATAAATCCAACGGCGCTAAGAAATTCCAGCACCCCACTTGCCAAAAGTGTGGAAAGAAGCACCCTGGAAATTGCCTTAGGGGGACAAGAAAATGCTTCAAGTGTGGAAGAGAAGGGCACCTAGCTGTTAACTGTCAGAAAGAAGGACCCGCGGCTGCGACAGAGGAGAGGAGCGCTCCGTTCGAACCTCAACGCGTTGTTCAATGCTTCAAATGCAAAGAACCGGGTCATTTTGCGAATCAGTGCCCTAATCCAAGGGTTATCGGAGGCAATCAACAACCTCCAAGACAGCAAGGAAGAGCTTTTTCCATCACTTCTGCCGAAGTGAACCCCGACAACGAAGTGGTGACAGGTACGCTAGTTATTCATTCAAGAATAGCGAACGTACTTTTTGATTCAGGTTCTACGCATTCTTTTATATCTCAAAAGTTTAGTAGAACAATCCCTGCACCACCACAAATCCTGGAAGTAAAGATGTCGGTGAGTACGGTAAATGGGGCAATCATTGCATCCCATGAGTATAAGTCCTCCCCTGTTATAATCTATGGATTGAATTTCCCGGCGAACCTCGTCATACTCCCTTTGGTGGAATTTGATGCAATTCTTGGCATGGATTGGCTTTCCTTATATAGAGCCAACATAAATTGTCGGGAGAGGGAAATCACACTCCATATGGAGAATCGACCCCCGATTCTTTACAAGTGTCAGGAGGAAGATGAATCTCCTTTAGCTCCATCATCTCAAGCATAGATATTACTGCCTTATGAGCACGCATATCTGGCTTAGATGATTGAGTCCAAGGAAGAAACCACCATTGAAGAAATGCCTATTGTGAGGGAATTCGCTGAAGTATTTCCCGAGGAACTTCCTGGTCTTCCTCCAAGAAGAGATGTTGAGTTCTCAATTGAACTTATACCTAGGGCGCTACCAATATCCAAGACTCCATATAGAATGGCTGTTGTTGAGCTTGAAGAGCTGAAGAAACAACTACAGGAGAATCTGGATAAAGGGTTTATACGCCCAAGTGCATCACCATGGGGTGCACCAGTCCTCTTCGTCAAGAAGAAGGATGGGTCAATGTGGCTTTGCATCGATTATCGTGAACTTAACAAAATCACGATAAAGAACAAGTATCCTCTCCCAAGAATCGATGACTTGTTTGATCAGCTGCGTGGAGCACAATACTTCTCCAAGGTGGACTTGCGGTCGGGATATTATCAAGTAAGGGTGAAGAAGGAAGATATCCCCAAGACTGCTTTTCGTACAAGGTACGGGCACTATGAATTCATAGTAATGCCTTTAGGAATCACCAATGCTCCAGAAATATTCATGGACTTGATGAATAGAGTCTTTAGATATTACCTAGATAAATTTGTGGTAGTCTTTATAGATGATATTCTAATATACTCCAAAACCAAGGAGGACCATGAGGAGAATTTAAGAACTGTACTGGAGACTTTGCTCAAGGAGAAGCTCTATGCCAAGTACAGCAAGTGTGAGTTCTGGTTGAAGGAGGTCTCATTCTTGGGCCATATCATCACAAGCAATGGGATATCTGTGGACCCCTCCAAAACAGATGCAATTGAGGGATGGCTGAGGCCAACATCGGTAACTGATATCCGTAGCTTCTTGGGGTTAGCTGGATATTATCGACGATTTGTGAGAAACTTCTCACGATTGTCCAACCCTCTTACTAAGCTAACTCGAAAGGGAGTAAAGTTTGCTTGGAGTGATGAATGTGAAGAAAGCTTCAAGGAGTTGAAAAGGAGGCTTATCACTGCACCCGTGCTCACTTTACCCACAAGTGGGGAGCTTTTTGTGGTATTCAGTGATGCTTCGAAGAAGGGATTAGGATGTGTGCTGATGCAGAATGATAAAGTGATATCCTATGCCTCAAGGCAGTTGAAAATCCATGAGCGAAACTATCCAACGCACGATCTGGGGTTGGCGGCGGTGATCTTTGCCTTGAAAATCTGGCGGCATTATCTCTATGGAGAGAAATGTGAGATATATACTGACCACAAGAGTCTTAAATATATATTCACACAGAAAGAGCTTAATATGCGCCAGAGAAGATGGATAGAGCTCATCAAGGATTATGACTGTTCAATACATTACCACCCTGGGAAGGCGAACAAGGTGGCGGATGCCCTAAGTAGAAAGGATCCATCAATTCTATCAATAATGAGAATTGAGAAGGATCCAATCTTCTTAGACTTGATGAAGATGGATGTGGGAATCATAAAGAAGGGAACATCATCAATCCTTTCACAAATGATTTCTCAACCATCTCTTTTGAAAAGGTTAAAGGATGATCAAAAGGATGATGCGAGAATCCAAGAAAAAGTGGAAGCTATCAAAAAGGGAAAATCCTCAGAGTTTAATGTTAATGAAGAAGGAATTGTGCGGTTTGGGAAAAGACTATGTGTCCCATCAAGTTCGGAGCTGAAGAAGGAACTTTTGGATGATGCACATAGTTCAAATTTCTCTATTCACCCAGGGAGAACAAAGATGTATCGAGATCTCCGAGAAAACTTTTGGTGGGATAATATGAAGAAGGAGATCACTGAATATACATCAAAGTGCCTGGTGTGTCAGCAAGTGAAGGCAGAGAGGCAGAAGTCTAAGGGGATGATGCAACCATTGCCCATACCAGAATGGAAATGGGAGAACATCACCATGGACTTTGTCACTGGACTTCCAAGGACATCCAAAAGTAACAATGCAATCTGGGTTATTGTGGATCGTCTTACAAAGACTGCACACTTCATTGCTATTCGAGAGGATTTCTCTTTGGATCAATTGGCATGGATATATATCAGGGAAGTGGTACGGTTGCATGGAGTACCACTATCTATTGTGTCTGACCGAGATCCAAGATTTACCTCTAAGTTTTGGAAGAGTCTTCAACATGCTCTGAATACTGAACTGAACTTCAGTACGGCCTATCATCCTCAAACTGATGGCCAATCCGAGCGGACTATCCAAACACTTGAGGATATGTTGAGAGCGTGCTCAATGGACTTTAAAGGAGGATGGGATCAACATCTTCCTCTAGTTGAGTTCTCTTATAATAATAGTTTCCACTCGAGCATCCAAATGGCACCATATGAAGCCCTGTATGGGAAAAGGTGTAGAACACCGGCATGTTGGGATGAGGTTGGTGAACGTAAGCTGCTTGGACCAGAAATGGTCGAAGAAATGGTGGAGAAGGTGAAAACCATTCAGGAGCATATCAAGGCAGCCCAAAGTCGACAGAAGAGTTATACAGATAATCGTCAACGAGACCTTGAGTTTAAAGTCGGAGACATGGTGTTTTTACGCATATCTCCGTGGAAGAAGGTCATGAGGTTTGGAAAGAAAGGGAAGTTAAGTCCAAGGTACATCGGCCCCTTCGAGATTCTTGATCGTGTTGGGGTCGTGGCCTATCGACTAGCACTTCCACCTACTATGGCCAAGGTGCATGATGTCTTCCATGTATCCCTCTTAAGGAAGTACATACCAGACCCTTCACATGTACTCTCTTCTGAGGTGGTACAATTAGAAGACGATCTTTCTTATGAGGAGCAACCAGTGAAGATCTTGGATCGTAGAGAAAAAGTTCTACGAAATAAGACAATGCCCCTCGTCAAGGTGTTGTGGAGAAACCACAAGTTTGAAGAAGCAACTTGGGAGTCGGAGGATATGATGAAGCTAAGTTACCCACATTTGTTTTAGTGTGGGAAAAGGAAAATTTCGAGGGCGAAATTTCTTAAGGGGGGAATGTTGTAATGACCCAAAATTTCATTAATGGAAAATCCCTCTTGATCCAGTTAAATGTTTCTTTATGAAAAAAATGTTTTTATAAGATGTCAACTTCTTTAGTTTTACGTTAAGATTTGTGACCGTTACTTTTATAGTCGTTGAACAGTGATCATCTGGGTAGTTTAAATATAAGGCTTTAACGAAACCATTTCTACTCAGACAAAGGAAGCGATGGCCTCATCCAGTAGAATTGCCCCTTACGAAGCCCATTTGTCAGAGCTTGGAAAAGAGGTGGAGTCTTTGGGCTTTGCCCTTGACCAAGCCCAAGCTGAGCTTCATCAAGTCAAGCTCGAACGTGATCGTCTACGGGAAAAATGGAAGTTGATAGAGATTACCACTCGAGCGATGTTATCCGAGCCGCCCCAAGAGTCTGTCACCATCGCACACCTTACCCTTAGGTCTTATGCGGCTATTTTAAGGGGTTATGTAACAAATAAGTAGCACCATGTTCATGTACATTATTTTTGTATATAATAATGAATATAATTTCTAGTCATTTTTGATACATTGTAATTAGTTTTTAAAGTACAAACGGTGTTTTTAGTTATTATTTAATTAAGAATTATATTTTATTAAATTAAAGGATTTTTGAATTAAATAATATTTTAATAAAATATTATTATTAATATTAAATTAATTTTTATTAAATATAAATGATCTTATAATGTTATGAATGCAATTAAAATTTTTATTAAGGTTTGAAAGCCATTTCTGTCAAAACCCGTGAATTTTTTATAAATGTCGGTTTTTATTTTAAAAGTGAAAATTCACATATTTAGAAAATTATTTAGATAAAATAAATATTATTTTTGGAATAAGGACGTCGAAATTATCCAACGGTGAATTTTTCATAATTTTCTGAGACAGTCAAATTTTTGGGTAAAAATTAAATACCATTTAAATATATAATGTGTTTTATGACATCATAATGACCCAATGGTGATGTAATAAAATACCATAATCCTTATGTTCGGCCAATATGTGTTTTATCATTAAAATAATGAGTTTTTGGGTTTGTTTGACTCACTTTTCAAAGCATTAATGGAGCCCTCAAGACTTATTCAACACTTTTCCTTTTTAAATTAATTTCCATGGGAGTGTGACTCACCTCCACATAAGCAACCCTAATTTTTTAATAAGTTCGGACCTTGGCCTTGTAAAATATTGTTTTCCTCTTTCCTTTTCCAGAAACCATGGGCAAATACCATGGGATGGTTTGTGGTTTGGATTATTTTAATATAAGGGGTCCCAAACCTAAATAATAAAGAATTCTTTCACCTTTCCTATATAAACCCACCCAAGCTCCCACTTCCTCCTCACCCAAAGCCCTTAAAGTTCGTCCAAACTCTGCCCTACTCTCTCTAGAATCCTCTCAAGGTGCCCCAAGCTCCCAAGAAGCCTCTCACAAGCCTCTCTCTAGCCTTTGGAAGCACACTTCCAAGTAAGGGTTTTTCTTCCTTTCTCATTTTTGTCAATTTTCTTTAAGTTGTATTGCCCTTTTAATTTCATTTATGAATGTTGGGGTATGGTTTCGCACCTCCCCCATACTGCCCTCTTATTGTTTGAATGATGGGAGAACCCTTTCTCTCCCATTAAATGCCACCCATGTACACCCGTTACTATGCCGAAATTCCGAAAGGAACTTCTCTCTCTTCTTTTACATTCAAGCAATACTTTTGTATCATGAATCTAAATTCCATTTCTATTGTTGGGACATGTATATATATGATCTCCTTACTGTACATTACATTTAAATATGATGAGGAACCCCTTTCTCTCTCATCAACCTTTTTTTATGAATTCTTATGTCACGCCGTTACGCTGTCGAAATCGCACCGATTTTCTAAGCCAATGTCTTTGTGTAGTGAATACCATGCCCATTTCTCCATCAAGGGTATTCACCTTTATGCACATTTACATATTGATTATAAAGTTTCATGTATGAATTCTACTTTCCTTTATCGTGGAAGAAATGATTATGTTTTATGAATCCATGTTTTATGATCCATGTGGCACACTTATGCATGAAATGAAATGTTTAAGAAGGGTGCGCCCTTTATAGCGCTCCAATGCATTGGGTAAAGTATAGTATCATGATACGTCATGTGCAATGAGTTTTTACTCATGATAATTCAAGTGAAATGAGGTTTTACTCGTGCTTCAAGTGCAATGAGGGTTTACTCATGCTCCATGTGCAATAAGCCTTGGCTCATGCTAATTCAATGTTAAGTGTTGTTGCCACATTTCCATGTCATGATTATCATGCTTTATCATGCCTTTATGTTCATGTTTCTCTTATGCTCTATTGATATTCCTATTTCCTAACATGTATTTCACTCCTCATGTTATTCATTGTTTACTCCCTTACTGGGCTTTATAGCTCACCCTTTTCTTATGCATGTCCTCAGGTTATCCCATGCAATGATAAGTACGAAGGAATGTAGTGGTCATGTAAAGGAAGTTTTCAATAAAGATGTTGTATTTCAAGTTTAAAGTTTTATGTAATGATCCTAAGCCCCAAAGACACTAAACCTCTCGATATTCTTTGTTGGATCAAGTGAAGTTTTATGTAATAAAGCATGTTTAAGTTGTAATAAAAAGCAGGGTTGTCATACACCCGGCCCAATAACCCCCTTTTTGACTTCCTCCCCTTTTTAATGCGCCACCGCAGAGGATTAATTGGGTGGAGACCTTTGTCATAAATCTTCCTTTTATGACTTGTGTGCCAACAAAGAACCCTCCAACTCCTATATAAAGGAGGCTAGGGGAAGGAGTTCTGGACGGCTTCTTCAAGCGGCAGAACGCTAGGGGTAAGACACAACGCCCAGCACTTGGAGAGTTTTCCTCTTCCTCCAACGAAGAAAGTCGATGCCACCCTCGGTTCCTTCCTTCCCGACGTTGACGGAATGACGCCTGTCTTCCGCAACACCTATCTTCCGCGACTCGCCATATTTTAACGTCGTTTTACGAGGTAGGGGCTATTTTTGTATAATTCTAATTATGTGAATTTTACCCTCTAAGTTGGGCGTTCTTATTTGTTGAACAATGGTTTGAGCCTCTAACGTGGAGGGCACGGTCTAACGAACAAGCCCGGACCCTCCTCTAGTTGTTTTTTGTGCGCGGATTGACAGGCGATGACAAACGGGGCCGCAATGGCGATTTCAAGCCTCCATAGTGAAGTTTGGGTCCCGAGGTGACCTTAGGCGAAGACTGCGGGCAAAACGGACCACCGGAGCGCATTCGGTGATCCGAAGGCGGCGGTGGCGGCGGGCCTCGCCGGCGCGGCGGCGCCGGAGACCGACGGCGGTGGCGCGCCGCCGGAGCAGACCGTCGCGGCTAAGCCGCGGCAGTGGAAGTCGAACCGGAACGGCTTTTCCATTCCGGATTGGAGAGGTGCGGCATTAAGTCGTGCTGGTTGAACAAAGTCGCGGCTTAAGGCCGCGGCAGATCTGGAAGGAAGGCCGGTTGTGCCGGCCGCCGGTGCCATCAAGAGGTGGGACCTGAGGGGGTCCCGTTGTTACCAAGGGTCGGCCCTAATGGCCGGTCGTTTTCGAAGAACCGGGGGGTGTAACTCCCCCCTAGTCGCCCAGCCATGCGGCAAACCGCGTGGGTCACGTGGACCGGACCACGCCGGCCGTGTCGAGCCGTGCCGACCAGGTCGGGCCGCGCCCAACCGGTCCGGACTCAGACCCGGGTCAGGTCGACCCGGTTCTGGCCGACCCAGGGGGTGTGGGGCCGGGTCGGGCCAGGCCCAGACCCCCTATTTTCGAACTGTTTTCGTTTAAACGGACATATCTTGAGCTACGGACCTTCGATCGACACACCGTCAGTTGCATAGGATTCCTTGGATAGAGACGTTCATTTCAGTATATTACACTCAAGGTTTAGGAAAAGTTTGGGTATGGCCAGATTCGTTCGAACTCAAAATCAACCAGGCCCTCGGAGCGGAAACGCTTATAACTTGAGCTCCGGACGTCTGATTGACGTGTCGTCAACTTTGTTGGATTCCTCTTGTTGAGACAGTTCTTTTGGAATAATTCACCTGAGGTTTGGATGCATTTGTAGTATGTCCAGGTTGGATTGTACCTGAAATCCAATCGGGCCCCTGGAACGGTAATGCTAATAACCCACATACCGGGCGTCTGATTGACACGTCGTCTGTTGCGTTGAGACCCCTATGATGAGGTGGTCCTTTGATATACTTCCACGTGAGATTACATGACACTTGGAAGTATCAACCAGTAGCTCATGGAGTGTACCCTCCTGGAGATGAGCGTACGGAGTATGGAGACCTTGTAGCTGGCTGAGACCTGATGACTGCTTGTCCGATTCGAGTCAGAGTAACTTGTATAGCCCAGTGGGGAGCACTACTGTGTTTGGGTGGCAGGCCCGCGGTACTCAACAGAAGGAGTACCTCTGTGGGCTATTAGGGGGAGCACTACTGTGTTGGGGTGGCAGACCCATGGCGGGGAGCACTACTGTGTTTGGGTGGCAGACCCGCAATACTCGACAGGAGGAGTACCTCAGCAGTCTAAGGTTAGTGATCAGCGCCTCGGAGTTGTGACAGGATCACTGTACTCGGTAGAGGAGGATCTATTCAGTAGTTGTGGTTTCGATATCATTAATGAAAATCCTGGTTTGAGCTGAGTCAATGATCTTTGTGTTTTACCTCATGATTGAGATGGGTTACTTGATAACTTAGGTATATATATGAGAATATACCTAAGTAAAGGTTATCTGTTGAGATATTTCTTTGTGGTTTATCCTTGTTGGATTTTGTGAGACCTTGAGGGTCTCGGGGTCCCTACTGATTATCATTATACTCACCCCTGCATGGGCTATGCCCCCACCTCGTTGTGTTGGATGTAGATGAGGGATAGCGCTGACTGTGGTGGAGTGTACGAGGACTAGACGGTACCCGGAGGTGGGTCTCACGACGAGACAGTACCCGGAGGAGACGGACGGACGGACGGACGGACGCGGAGTGCTGAGGAGGACATATGTACCTACCCTTCAGGTAGGATCCGTGGTGGAAGATCCAGGAGCTACTTGTCACCTTTCAGCTGTTGCCCTTTGAGTTGTACTTTACTTTCAGTTGTAGCTGTACCTTTCTGTTGGGCTTGTATTTCCGGCCCCTTTTGTATTTTCAGCACACTTGTTTTACTGCTTTACTTAGTTTATGCTTCCTCTTGTTCTCTGGTTGTGTGAGTTTACATATTATAAAGGCAATGCCTTCCTAGTTATTGGGATTTATGCCTTTGGTGCTAGTCGCCAGCCCCTGGCCTATGGAAGGCGGGCTTGGGGTAGTTATGACATGGGCCCCGGGGGACGGGTCGTGACAAATTGGTATCAAAGGAGTCGGTTCTACCGCATAACATAGAACTCTGATATTTTCTTTTTGTGAAGCAATAGTGTTAACGGTACCGAGTGTGGTTTCAGTTCAGGGAGTCCAGTGTTGGTGCGGCGGCCGACGTATCCATACACCAGGACCCTGACTACTGATTTCCGACTCAGTGCATGAAAACACTGATTGCGTGTGTGTTTTCAAAAGTTTCTTTAAGTCAGATCAACCAAGTCATCTCACCAGGTTTAAATCGTTTGATTGTGTCGCATCTGTTCAGGATGTCTCCACACAGACAGTCAGTTGGAGTTCTGAGAGAGTACTCAATGACGGCCCACCGAGCGATGAGACTCCGGTGCAGGGCCCTCTTTCTATGTTGGCACCTTCGGGTGGTGTACCAGCAAAACCACCACCCGTTAGGCAGCAGATTCCACCAGCCGTACTAGTGGACGGTGCACGCTGATAGAGCGTGTTGCACGAGTTCCAGCAGTAGAGGCCTCCGATTTTATGAGGCGAGGCAGATTCCCAGGCAGTAGTGGATTTACTGGAGGCAATTTCTAGAGTTCTACACCTAGTTTAGACACTAGTATAGCAGATGGTGATCTTAGCTACTGGTGTTTCCCAGTGAGTGGCCATGAGGATGGTCGGCATAGTGATGGTACTTCGGTACGTGGACCGATGCCTGAGATAGTACCTTAGGGTAGTGTGCCATCTATATCACTACGTGTTGGTCAGTAGTTTCAACCGACAGTACCGGTAGATGACACATGTAGGTTAAGTGCCTTACACGTGTTTCAGTATCAGATACCCCCCAGGTTCTGAGGTGATCCCGACTCACAGGTGGCTGAGGACTGGCTTGAGGAGGTGGCTGAGAGTTTTCTAGAGCTTATACAGCTTTGGCTAGACGACATGTCGGTAGCTGAGTAATCATCGAGGCGTACGGATCGTTCATGGTACTTGATGACTATGATACGATCAGTGCTTCAGGGCTCGGACTTCCGAGAGAGGTGTGTTTAAGGATATCTGAGCCAGCACCTTTCCTCTATGAATTCCTACTTATGTTAGGGTGCTAGAGAGAACCTTTGTGGTTGAGAATTCTTTGGCTAAGTGGATACAGCCAGTGAAGGTTAGCAGTGGGAAAGCAGGAAACTGGTGCCAGTCTTGGAGACTTGGGCGTGTAAAATGTTTTAAGAAGAGGAAGTGTTAAGGACAGGTGAATCTACAAAGTAGCATATGTGGAAGCAGAGCTAGGAGGGCAGCATGTGGTGATGTACATTTCGACATGTTACAACCACCCGCCTTTGTAGTCCCCATCAGGCTTAGGGAGCAGGAGGGCAGGGGAAGATAGTAGCTGCATTCGGTCAAGGAGTGTGACCCAAGGGCTCTAGGAATGATTCGAGGTACAGTCTGTGTCTACTACTAGCTTCTGTAACAATAGACATTGATACGAATCATTCCTTCCTTCCACGAATCTTGTCCCAGACCTAGATTTTCCGGTTAAGCTATTGACTTGACCCTCACATCTGGAGATACCTTTGGAAGGAGACTCGATAATCACGCTTACGCCGATGTCGTGATCTGACCCTTGAGGTGAGAGTTTCGGTTGGAACCTCTTGGTGGCAGCATCGAGGCCTTACGACGTTAGTTTGGGTATGGACTAGGCAACCACAGTTCATACACAGATTGACTGTATTAGGCAAAAAGGTTGTGGTTTACCTACAATGTTGGGATGGGTTTTCCTTGGTCGGTGAAAAGGAAAACCCAGGAATCATAGCATAAACTCGTGTATAGAAGGTTGTGGCTGATCACACTTGAGTCGGCCAACCTTACCCTTGTGGCAGCAGGAGTTTTCAGTTTTCAGTTCCAAACAGGAAACAGAGGCCTCTAGAGTTTGAGGATAGTGACCACGTCTTTATACGGGTCTCACCTCGATGAGGTCTACGGAGTTTTGGCCGAGGTGGCAAGTAATCTCCAAGGTTCATTGGACCTTTCCAGGTCCTCAGTAGTGTAGGCGAGGTGTCTTATAGCTTGACTCCTCCACCTCAGTTGCACCGGGTTTACGACGTCATCCACGTATCTCAACTGAGGAGATGCGTGCACGACCTAATCGTCATCATCGACCACTGGGAGCTAAATATCGATGACGGGGTGACTTTCAAGGAGGTTCTAGTAGAGATTGAGGATCTATAGGAGTGGGTCCTACGAGGATGGTCGATTCCTCTTGTGCGCTTTCACTGGCATCATGGGAACCTCTAGGAGAGAACATGGGAGCAGGAGGCTTAGTTGCATGCTCGGTACCTCCTTTAGCTTCCCTAGTTTGTGTTGTATCTTTATGGGGACGTAAATCCCTGAGGTGGGAGTAATGTAAAGACCCAAAAATTTCAAGGAAATTTTTTTCTTAATTTCTTTGGAATTCTACGAGTCTGTGGCTTCTGAAGGCACTTGATTCCGAGGCCCGGTGTGCCCAGAATCAATTTCCGAAGTTTAGCTCGGGTACGTTCAGTAAACGAATGAGTGGGTTTTTCTATCTTTTGAACTGGTGCTCGGAATTGAAATCTGAGGGCACCGTTGAACTCGCAGTGCGTGTTTTCACTTAAGAAGACTTTCACCTCGACGGTAGACGATTGGGTATGAAAGTTAGTATTTGGGGTTTTATGTGGGTTAATAAAATAAAATAAGTGAACAATTTATTTTATTTTGTTAAACACATGTTGTGTGCATAAATTGGTTAGAAGCTCCACTTGGGAGTTGGTGGTGGGTGTAACAGCCCAAGATTTTATAAAAAATATTCTTTTTAATTTTATTAATGTCTTGTGTTGTACGCTACACCAAAAGGAGCTTGCACAACACGCATCCTTGACTTGCCTTGCATTACACGCAATCGCGACCTTCCTCGATAGCGTGTGTAATACGCAATACCGAGTTTCACTAAACAACGATATGCTATAAAAATATTATTAAAACTAGCCGTTATGAATAGTAATAACCACTTTTTGAAATCCAGTAAATCTTATTTTTCAAAATGAACTTCATTTTTGGATTCGGAGTATCGAATTTAGCCTAAGGTGAAATTTCGGTACTTTTCAGATAACTTTTATTTTATGATGAATAGTGAAAATTACTAAATTATAATTAAAAAACAACTTTTTTAATCGAAATAATTAATAGTGATAAATTATTAATTGGAGTAGTTTTAAAGTATATTTAGAATATATTTTTACAATTTAATACAATGTTGGTCATTGGATGTAATTTCACATTTAAACCAGACATAATCAAGTGTCAATCTTTTGATAGATATTGTTTCTTAAAAACACGCTATTTGTTTTAACAGCGGGATTTAATTATAAAATTAATTAATGCAACTTTTATGTTATGAATTTGGTAAAATAGACTTCATTTTTGAATTCGGAATATGAAATATAGCTTAGGATGAAATTTTGGCATTGTTCTGAAAAACATCAATTTTTGATGAATAGTGAAACTACTAAGTGGTAGTTAAAAAAACTGAATTTTGCATAAAACTTAATTTTACCGCTTCTGTGAATGGAATTTCGAAAATCCGACAGACACGGTTGATATCAGTAAGTAAAATGTGGTTCAATGAGATAAAAATAATTTTTTGGTGAATAGTAACTTTTTTTTTTACCGCGGTTAATAGTAAATAGGGTAACTAAGGGTAAATATGATATTAATATTACCCTAACACATGTTCTAATTCTATTGGACAAGTGTAATTCGACCAAAAACAAACTTAGGAATAAAATATGACCATTTAGGCCCACTTGGATTAGATTAGGACATTTATTATTAATTTATTTAAAGAAGGGTTAAAATAGTTAAAATCAAAGTTTAATAAGTAAATCATTTTTAATATGGGGTTATACATAAGATAAATTCGATTTTAAATATTCATTAGAAATCTAAAACGATTTCCTACATAATGGTATTTTATTTATAATTTTTAGACATTAAATAATTTAATTTATTTATGACACAACGATGATGCAGTAATTATCTTATTAATGAAATATTGACATAGTTGATGTTATAAACACCAAAATAAATGTAATTTGAGATTTTTTATGAATTCCAATAATTTTCTAGGTTACTATGATATATTAATGTTGATTTAATCAACTTGGTTCGAACATTTAATTCTGTTATGACTTTCACAAAAATCATATATCAAATAGTGTCAAAATTGACACAAAATAGTTTTTAAATAAAATATTATATTATTAATTGTTATTTTATTCCTAAAAATCTAAGGTTCGTCCAAATGACTAAGATAAGGATATATATATTAATAATAAACAATTTGGGGTTCGTTTGGCATGTTATAGTAAGTTTATTAACCATATAGTGAAAGAAAACAAAAAGACACGGTAAAAGTTAAATTATTTAACTTAGAGTTAAATCTAATTGATAAGGTTTAAAATAAGATCCAAACATGTCTAAATTTGATTGGTTGATGAGATTACAACCCTATCTCATCTAAGATTATAATATGAGTCATTTTTGGAGGTTTTTAAGTGGGGTTAGATTTATTATAAATTAATATTTTTAAGAATTCCTAAGGTGCCCCTCTCCTCCCCTATAAAAGGACACCTCCTCCCCCTCCTCCTCACACCAATTTGAGCACTCAAGCTCGGCCAACCCCTGCCAAAATCTCTTCTCCACTTCCCTAGAAACATCATATAGGTTCTGTTCTTCCTCAAAGACCAATTTTAGTGCCCTAAGAGGGGGTCTCAAAGAGGCACTTCAAAGAAGAGGTAATTACTGTTACCAATTCTTTCATCTTTATTTCTTCTTCCACTTCTTCTTCTTAGGTTGTTTCATTATGAAGTAATAACATCAGTATCACTCATATACTGATATGTTATTATAAGTATGAAACAACCCTATTTCACCATCTACCCATCCTACGGAAAAAGAAATCACCGCGCGTGCGTACGTACGGAATACCGTCTCCACGCCGTGGTGTAATCTATTTTCCACCACCACCTTACATGGATGGGTATAATGGTGTAAAGAATAACTATACATAGTTATTACAACATCATATTGATTCTGATATATTGTATAATCCACTCCAATTCAATTCAATATTTATAGAAATGATATCATCGCTCGTGCGTACGTACGGACTACCGTCTCCACGACGCGATGAGATTCATTCTCCATGTTAACCATTTAAGAATGATTATAATGTATATATAAGAAATAATAATGAAATATATGACATTATAAAGCTACTGGATTTATGTATATATATACATATGTATGTCATCTACTTACTTCCATTTCAAGACAATAAGGAAAGGAAAACAGCGTTCATGCGTATGTACGGACTACCGTCTCCATGAACAGTGTTTTTCATTTTATTTATCTACCTATTATATATATATATATACTGAATATATATGATATATAAATCATATTTTATATTCTGGAAGTAAGTAAATCATGATATAAGTAATAATGATGTCAAGAACAACAAGTCAAAACACCTACGATAAATGAAACGATTTTACCCAAAACGCTTCTTTAACATGGAATTTACAGAAGAACGGGTAATATAATGTCATAAGTGAACCATATATGATATCATAACAATGAGTATGATTCTTTAATAAGTCAATAACATGATTTAAATCATTATACAGGAGTTTCGGATACGTACAACGCAAGTCGGACCTAAGGTAAGGGAAATATCACAATCTCATTTTTATCCGAGATTGTTTATTCATAAGTATTTACTGGGGTGTATTTTATCATCCACATCCATGTTTCATCAATATGTAATATTATTTCCATCCACCTACAATTGTTTAAATCCATTTTTACCCTTCGGTGAG
Source organism: Viscum album (assembly GCA_963277665.1). NCBI lineage: Eukaryota > Viridiplantae > Streptophyta > Magnoliopsida > Santalales > Viscaceae > Viscum > Viscum album. The sequence goes on along the minus strand of OY728128.1, from coordinate 1,315,740,226 downwards.
TTTTTAGTAATATCTATGAAAGGAATCTTTTGTCATACGAGGTACTTTTTGACTTTTCCGACAAAAGTACGAAGAATGTTTTTTTTAACTTATACGACATGAATGGATTTTTAAAACATTATTTCCAAGAAACTTCCTTTACAAGTTTTCAAGTTTATTTTTTAATCAACTTATTTTATTTTAAAGTTGTATGACATGTTATGAAAGGAAAAATGTTTTTGAAGAAGAAAGGATATTTTCCTCAAGAATGAAGTTCAAGTGTTTTATCAAAATTATTTTCCATCTAAGATAATAAAGGGTTCTGTTTTTATCCCTATTATTACATTAATTTGATCATGTTGTGATGGAATTATTTTTATGAATTCCATTATCTTATATGAATTGATTTATAATGTCATGATGTTTCAAGAATCCCATTTTTGTTACATGTGTTATGCGATGATGTATGTTTTATGATTATGTGGCACACATAAGAAAGGATTCATTATAAGATGGGTGGGACCTATATCTCCCTCCAATGCATTGGGTAAAGATTTTATATCTCATGAGATAGACATGGCTGAAATGGTAGGTTATACCGGTTCAGTGAAACAGGACTGAAACGAGGGTTACTCGATTCAGAAAGGGACTTTGTCCACTAAGATAGTCTTGGCAATGAGTCATGACTAACAAGAAATGATTTTCCATGATTATGTGTGCATGCCACAAAGTTTCAAGTTTTATGTTATGATTATGGGGATCTCATTTTCACTACTATGATTTATCCCATGTTATGAAATTATGCTCTCTTTTGCAGGTTAATATTTCCAAAAGTTATGTTCTTATGAATATGATGTGATTGATTTTCTTTTGTTTACCCTTACTGAGCATTTGAGCTCACCCTTTTATGTTTTCTTTTCCCCAGGATATAAAGAAAGGTTTTAGGTAAAAAAAAGGGGGAAGATCTTTATGGGAGATATTGAAGATCTTTCACCACGATTAGAAGATTACGTTCCGAGTTTCCAAAGACACTAAACTATTACGATCCTTGTGTGTGTGTTTTTGTTATGTACTAAGTATTCCGCAAAAGTAATGTAATGTCCATGTACGTCAAGCTTCGGGTCTCTACAGTGGGGACCACCGATATCCAACCTCCCATGTGAGGTTGATTGTGGTGGAAACCACATGAGGCCTCCCATTAATGGGAGGGGAATCATAACTCCTTGACTCTCCCTCATTTATGAGGGAGAGCCTCTAGGTTTAAATCCCCCTATTAATTGAGGAGGATGAAACCTCCATTTTTAATGAGGGGACCACCCAAACATTAACCACCCCCCCCCCCCTTTCCTTTTTGTGGTTAATTAATGGTGGGTCCCGCCGGGAAATATCCTCCCTTTGGAGGATATTCTTCTGTGGGGACCACCCAGCCCAATAACCCCCTTTTTTACTTCCTTCCCTTTTTAATGTGCCACCGCAGTGGATTAATTGGGTGGAGCCCTCTGTCATAAATCCTCCATTTATGACTTGCATGCCAACGATGAACCCCCCCACTCCTATATAAAGGAGGATAGGGGAAGGAGTTCTGGATGGCTTCTTCAAGCGATGGAATGCTAGTGGAAAGGTACAACACCCAGCACTTGGAGAGTTTTCCTCTTCCTCCAACAAATAATGCTGACGCCACCCTTGGATCCTTCCTTCCCGACGTTGACGGAATGACTCCTGTCTTTCATGACACCCGTCTTCCGCGACTCGCCATCGTTTAACGCCGTTTTACGAGGTAGGGGTTGTTTTTGTATAATTCTAATTATGTGAATTTTACCCTCTAAGTTGGGCGTTCTTATTTATTGAACAATGGTTTGAGCCTCTAACATGGAGGGAACGGGCTAACGAACAAGCCCGGACCCTCCGCTGGTTGTTCGTTATGCGCGGATTGACGGGTGATGACAAACGGGGCCGCAATGGTGATTTGAAGCTTCCGCAGTGAAGTTCGGGCCCCGAGGTGACCTTAGGCGAAGAATGCGGGTGAAATGGAGCACCGGAGCGCATCCGGTGGTCCGCAGAAGGCGGCGGCGGCGCGCCGTCGGAGCAGACCGCCGCGGCTGAGCCGCGGTGGCGGAAGTCGAACCATAATGGCTTTGCCGTTCCGGATTGGAGAGGCGCGGCATTAAGCCGTACCGGTTGAACAAAGTCACGGCCTAAGGCCGTGGCGGATCTAGAAGGGCGGCCGGCTGTGCCGGCCACCGGTGCCATCAAGATGCAGGACCCAAGGGGGTCCCGCGGTTACCAAGGGTTGTCCTTAATGGCCAGTCGTTTCCGAAGAACCGGGGGGTGTGACTCCCACCTGGTCGCCCAGCCATGCGGTAAACCGCGTGGGTCACGTGGACCGGAACCACATCAGTCGGGCCGGCCCACCAGCGCCAGGCCGCGCCGGACCCGGACCCGGGTCGGGTCGACCCGGTTCGGGCCGACACAGGGGCTATGGGTCCGGGTCGGACCGGGCCCAGACCCCCTATTTTCGGACTGTTTTCGGTTAAACAGACATATCTTAAGCTACAGACCTCCAATCGATGCACCGTCAGTTGCGTAGGATTCCTTGGATCGACACGGTCATTTTAGTAGATTACAATCAAGGTTTTGGTGAAGTTTGTGTACGTCCGGATTGGTTCTAACTCGAAACCAATCGGGCCCTTGGAGCGGAAACGCTTATAACTTGAGCTCTGGAAGTCCGATTGACGTGCCGTCAACTTTTTTGGATTCCTATTGATGAGACAGTTGTTTTGGAATACTTCACCTGAGGTTTGGACACATTTGGAGTATGATTGGGTTGGATTGTACCTAAAATCCAACCGGGCCCTTGGAATGGTAATGCTAATAACCCATAGACTGGGCGTCTGATTGACGCGCCGTCTGTTGCATTGAGACCCCTATGAAGAGGCAGTCCTTTGAGATACTTCCATGTGAGATTATGTGACACTTGGAATTATTGACCAGTAGCTCATGGAGAGGACCCTCCCGTAGATGAGCATACTGAGTACGGAGACCTTGTAGCTGGCTAAGACCTAATGACTGTTTTTCCAATTCGAGTCGGAGTGACTTATATAGCCCAGTGGGGAGCACTATTGTGTTTGGGTAGCAGACACACGGCGGGGAGCACTACTGTGTTTGGGTGGCAGACCCGCGGTACTCGACAGAAGGAGTACCTCTGTAGGCTATTAGGGGGAGCACTACTGTGTTGGGGTGACAAAACCATGGCGGGGAGCACTACTGTGTTTGGGTGGCAGACCCGCGGTACTCGACAGGAGAAGTACCTCAGCAGTCTAAGGTTAGTGAGTAGCGTCTCTAAGTTGTGACAGTATCACTGTACTCGGAATAGGAGTATCTCTTCAGTAGTTGTGGTTTTGATATCATTAATGAAAATCCTGGTTTGAGCTTAGTCAATGATCTTTATGTTTTACCTCATGATTGAGATGGGTTACTTGATAACTTAGGTATATGTATGGGCATATACCTAAGTAAAGGTTATCTGTTGAGATCTTTCTTTGTGGTTTATCCTTGTTGGATTTTGTGAGACCTTGAGGGTCTCGGGGTCCCTACTGAGTATCTTTATACTCACCCATGCACGGGCTATGCCCGCACCTTGTTGTGTTGGATGTAGACGACGGACAGCGCTGACCGTGGTAGAGTGTGCGAGGACTGGACGGTACCCGGAGGTGGGTCTCACAACGAGACGGTACCCGGAGGAGACGGACGAATGGACGGATGGACGCGGAGTGCTTAGGAGGACATATGTACCTACCCTTCAGGTAGGATCCGTGGTGGATGATTCAGGAGCTGCTTGTCACCTTTCAGTTGTTGCCCTTTGAGTTGTAATTTACTTTCAGTTGTAGTTGTACCTTTCTGTTGGGCTTGTATTTTCAGCCCCTTTTGTATTTTCAACACACTTTTTTTACTACTTTACTTATTGTATACTTCCTATTGTTCTTTGGTTGTGTGAGTTTACATATTATTAAGGCAATGCCTTCCCAGTTATAGGGATTTATGCCTTTGGTGCTAGTCGCCATCCCCTGGCCTATGGAAGGCGGGCTTGGGGTAGTTACGAAACGGGCCCTGGGGGACGGGTCTTGATAGCTTACCTATCCAAAAAGTAGTATAAATAGTTTGGGGATGCTCCTTATAGAAATCCTAGGTTTCTATCTAGTCCCGCAAAAGGTTGTGTATAGGTGTAAGAACCCAATTCTTTTTATGAGGTACTATTTCTTCATTTTTTTTCTTTTCCTTTGAGTTTCTTTTGAGAAAACAAGGAAAACTAGAAAAATGTTAAGTTTTAGTAGAACATTCCATGTAATTATATGTACAAGTCATGTATATCTATCCGTGTAGGATGGGGATACATGGTGTGTGAGTTTTTTGGCCTGGGAGAGAAGAAAAGGACACTACATGTCGTGTACTCCTTAGTACACATCATGTAGTTATGTTGGCAAGGTCGGTGCGGGACGTGTAAAGTAATTCAGAGAAGTTATGAATGGTAAAGTGATATACACACCATGTATATGGATTTAAACACAGTGTACTACTAAAATTCAGCTTAAAATAGGAAGTGGCCTCATTTTCTCTTGTTCTGGATGGAGGAGCTGTCGGGTAAAGAAGAAGGATCCGTGAGAACATTTCCTTCTCTCATTTCATTTTCCGGAACCTGAATCAAGTTTCATCAGTCTCGTTGGATTCCTCTCAGTAAGATATTTCTTCTCCTTGATCCATTCTTGTTGATTTTTGTTCTTGATGAATTTATTGAGTGTTGAATGATTTACCTATTTTCTTAGATCTATGTTGTTTTAGGTTAATTCAAGGGTCTGTGTCAGTTTATATCACTCGTATAACATCAAGGTAGGTGTTCGTATTCATTTTGTTAAAATCTGAGTTTATTATATGTTCCAAAATGGTATGATACCATTTTTGGGTATTTTTTTACTCTATAATTGAAACTCTTTGATGCCTAATGATGCATAGGTATTTAATTATATGAAATTAAAGCATTTGGTTGTTGTTTTTTTGATTTAGGGACACCCTGTGGGTGTGTTCCCCATTGTTATCCATTTAGAAATAATTCCTTTGAGGCGTGTGAATGTTTCCCTTTATGGGATTGATTAGAATGATATTTTGATATATGAAATTCCCATGTGAGTTGTTATTATTAAAACCATGAAATAGTTTAATTTGCATGTGTTTGCTGCTATGTAAATTGCCCATGTGAGTTGTTATGTTTAAAGCCATGAGATAGTTTAATTCACATGTGTTGTTTTTGAAATAAAATGATAAATAATTAAAAGAGGTAATTAGCCATGGGAGAGCCATAGTCTCGGTTAAAAGACAAGGTTAGGATCATGTGACTAATTACACCTTGCTTACCTTGGGTGAACCATTGTCTCAGTTAAAAGGCAATGGATAGACTCAAGGGGTTAATTTCCTAAAGGTTGTGAGTGAGCCATAGTTTTGGTGGTCAAGCTCATTGAGTCTTCTTTATAAATGTCGAGTGAATCATTGATCCATTGAGGGATACCTAGAATAGGCTCTATTGGCAACTGAATAAATGATTAAATGCTGAAATGATGATATACTTAAATGTGAATTGGTTATGTCATGATTTGATGGTTACTTTGGTATGGTGGGTCAACGAGCCTAGGCCTTACTTTGAGGTCTTTGTTTACAGAACTTGTTAAATGAAATAGAATGACTTATGACGTGTCTGCCAAGTCAAAGCACAAGCTTGGATTCGGTCTTTACTTTTTGTCTAGATGATCTTCTGAGACATATGTAGTGTTTAATTCTATACGGGGGATTGGAAGGTTAAGGCCAAATCTTGAGATATTCATACTTAAATTAAATTGAACTTATAAATAATATAAACAGAATAAATGGATATTTTACTTGAGTACTTCCTAGTTACTATTTTCTTTTACAGCTATTGCATATATTCACTGACTGTTAGGCACAGATCTTTGGTGGTTGCCTACTGGGATTAGTCTAACACCTTATTTGGGTCATGTTTTTAGGCCCAAATAGAGTATATGATTACAGTTGTATACAAGGGAAAGTGCCCTTATATAGGTACTTGATTGCTACTTAGGAGTAGGAGAGCATGAGACCAAGCTGAGGCTTATGATGCTTCTGAGTTCTATTTTTGTTCTACACTTGTATTGTATTTGTATCTGATTACAGCGTATCCTATTTTGGATGATTTATTAGAACATATAACATGTTGAATTATCATTTTTATGGTTTGAGACTTGGATATTTATCTATCAGACTTCCGTTATTTTTTTCAGTTTCATGTTGTTTACTACTTCCACTATTTGTTAATATTTATTCTGTTGTGTTACACTCTGTCAATGAGGGCATAGTTTCCCCACTATCACACCCAAGGTGCTCGCTTCTAGTTTGCAGCCTCTAGCATTTGGGGAAATGCGCTTGAGGCCATGTGGCCAACCAGTATGGCTATCGGTTTAGTGGTAATCCGGGTCAGGAAGTTACAAAGTGGTATCAAAGGATTTCTTCTTCTTTGACTTACTATTTGAAGCCAATAGACTGGATAGGAAGGAAAAAGGTATTTGGTAATAAACTATGCTCGGGAGTAGCTAACATGTGTACATGTAAAAGCTGAATTAACTCGAATGAATTGTGATTTTCTGGTTTTATAGTTGTATGGATTTCACTGTTGGGTGACGCACTTGATTTCTGTTATTACTGTTGATACAATTGTGGGTTATATTTTAGTTGCAACCTGATGAGATGAGGGTATTCCATATCATGCATCATATAGGCACTTATTAGAATCACATTCCATGCATTATGCCATGCCATCTAGAATGCATTAGTTATCGCATGTTGTTGTGATAGATGATGTGATAACTATGCCTGCTGTTGTGATAGGTGTATTGGTACATGTTATGGTTTGGATTGAGTGGATTCCAAACTTTGGTTCTAGAGGTGTATGGGCCCTCTTGGGCCAGAATTTGGTGGATCGTGATTCATTTTTTATCTATACTTGTATCATGATATGTTCTACTTGGGTGCCAAAATTTGATATGTGGGGAGTATGGTCCCTCAAGGATCGGAATTTGGCATTCTGCTGGTGGGGTTTTCTGCAGAACAGGATTTTTCTAGGAAATTTGGAGTTTTTGTCCTAAAAAACCCAGTATACATGGCATGTAGTCTAGCCTAACACGATGTGTGTTCTTCCTATTTGGGGAATAATGTGTTATAAGTTTTTATAAGAACACGTTGTGTACCATGTATACACATCATGTAATCCTTGACCATGTAACCTACCATGTGAGGAGGGAACACGGGTTGTCGAGCTTTGAGAATGATACTCCATGTAATGTGAGTACACGCTATATAGAATTTGGTTGTGTATCTAGTTGTGTGTCTAACAACATAGGTGGATGAAAATTTTGATGTACATGTCGTGTCTAGGGTGAACACATTGTGTAGTCCTACACTAGTAGAACCGTGTGGTTCTAGCCATGTAAAAGTATATGGGCAGGAAGGGAAATAAAAGTACATGTTGTGTCTCTTAGGGAACATACCCTGTACATGGGATGTTACACGGCCATGTTGGGCAGAAGTACGCTCTCATGTAAAGGCCTAGGAGAACATTTCATGTAAGGAGTTATACATGTCGTGTACTCTTATTTGAAAACCTTGAGTGTTTTTTCTTCTCTGTCCCATTTTTCACTTCTGAGTGGTAGTATTCTCTTTGTTAAAACTTGTGATGAGGTGTGTGTGCTGTACTTTACAAAGAAATGCCACCACGATAACCTCGAGCAGTGTACCAGGAGAGTGGCGGTGAGTATACACTGGAGGTGGTTGGATATGGGATACCAATTGACCCTCCAGTTGTGACAGTTGTGGCACCATCCATTATACCGGACATGGGTGCATATGCACGGTTACGAGAAGGTTTTGTGAGCTTCATGAAAACCTTCCAGGGAGCACTGTAGGCTGCCACATCTATGGTAGAACTGACGTGTATATTTCAGCAGCAGCATCCACCTACTTTTTCTAGGGATGGCGAGCCATAGTCTAGGGAATCATGGCTGGAATCAGTACTGAAAATATTTGAGCATATTAAGATGCCTCCTAAGAGGAGGGTCAAGCTTGCGACTTATATGCTACAGGATTCTGCCAAGAGGTGGTGGGATGTTGTCGCACAGACAGAGCGTTATCAGGACATGGAATGGGGAGACTTCCAGACAGTCTTCTATGACTACTTCTTTCCTGAGACCCTCAAGGTCGATCGAGCTTGAGATTTAATGAATCTGGATTATAGTACTATGTTAGTGAAGGACTATTTTTCCCGCTTTACAGAGCTTTAATGATTCGCACCTGTTCTGATGGGTGATGAGGCGTTGAGATCTAGGAACTTTGAGGATGGTCTTCAATACGAAATCCAAGCTTAGGTGAATGTTTTCAGGTTGCCTTCTGTGAATTCCATTTTGAATCAGGCGCTAATTGTCTAGCACAACCTATAGGAATCTGGGGGTGCGAGCTAGGGCAGTTCAGCACCAAGATCTGGTACTGCCTTGACTAGAAGCAAGAAGCGTCTTATGGAGTTTTCTCGCAAGAATACAAGTAGTCATGATGTATCTTCTAGTATCCAGGTGAGGTGCTATCAATGTGGCAGAGTTGTGCATATGAGGACCCAGTGCCCGAATGACCCAGTTGAGTGCTGAGCTTGTAGAAAAATGGGCCATCTATATCACTTTTGCAAGACATTCCCACCAGTGGATAGTGAGAGAGGTTCTGTATAGACTCCATGTACAGGATCAGGGTCAGTATATTCTCACCAGTCTGGAAACTAGAATACATCAAGGCATTCAGGCCAAGGTGGTGGGTGTGGTTGTGGTAGCCAGACCCCAGGATCTCAGTGGCAGTAGGGCGGGTCAACTTAGGGTAGTCAGGCTGTGTCACAGGGTCATGGTATAGGTCAGACATATGTATTACAACAAACCCAGTAGAAGTAGGATCCCGGACCTTCTACTGCCATAGGTACTATTCTAGTTGCCACTGTTTTATCTTCTACACTTTTTTAAACTGTTGCAACACATAGTTTTATATATGTTCCCATTGTGGAGAGCCTTGGGCTCTGTGTTTATACCTATAAGAATTTTATGATGCTAGACACCCTGCTAGGGATCATAACGGCAGGTGTGTGTCAGTGTAAGGAGTTCCCCCTTGAGATTGGTGGGTGTCACTTTCTTTGGAACCTCTATGTCTTAGAGATGATAGGGTTTTATGTCATTCATGGAATAGATTGGTTGGTATCCTATCAGGCCTTCATTGACTGTTATCACCATAGGGTGAGTTTTACATCACTAGAGGGTAGGTATTTTCTATACAAGGGTGAATGGGTTGTCTAGGTGAACTGAGATGGACCTGAGTATCATGGGCTGGGTGGGATGACAGCCCATATTTCAAGTTTATATCTGGATGATTAGGAAACATGTCTGTCATATTTTACTCTAGTGGTTGATCATTTCAGGGACGTATTCCTGAATGAATTCTCAGGATTAACTCTAGTTAGAGAGGTGGAATTCACAATCGATCTAGTCCCTAGAGCTACACCAGTATTCATTCCTACTTACAGGATGGCTACGATGGAGTTGCAAGATCTCAAGAGGCATTTGGAAGATTTTTAAGCTAAGGGTTTTATTCGACCCATTATTTCTTCTTGGGGTTCACTGGTTCTTTTCACGAAAAAGGTGAATGGTTCCCTAAGGCTATGTGTGGACTATCAGAAACTAAACCAGTTAACAGTTAAAAATTAATACCCCTTACGATGGATTTATGACCTGTTTAATTAGCTTAGAGGAGCTTGCATGTTCTTGAAGATTGACTTGAAGTCAGGATATCACTAGGTACGTGTTCAACCTGCATACATAGATCGTATAGCCTTTCGTAGAAGGTATGGTCTCTATGATTACTTGGTTATTCGGTTTAGTCTCACAAATTTGCCAGCATTTTTCATGGTGCTGATGAACTTAGTGTTCCATCCTTACCTAGATTCATTTGTGGTGGTTTTCATGGATGATATCTTAGTGTATTCTCACAATCGACATGACCATGACAAACACATTAAGATCATTTTGAATACACTGAGAGAGCATTAGTTATATTCTAAGCTCACAAAATTCTACTTTTGTATGGATTGGATTCACTTCCTAGGTCACGTCATCTCAGAGACTGATGTATCAGTGGACCCAGAGAAGGTAAGAGCAGTAGTTACCTGGGAGCATCCCAAGAACATTTTTGAGGTGCAGAGTTTCTTGGGTCTAGCTGGTTACTACAGGTGTTTTATATAGGACTTATCACGCTAAGCAGTGCCGATGACAGACTTGACTAAGAAAGGTGTGAAGTTTGAATGGTCATATTCTTATGACGCAGGCTTTTAGAAGTTGAAGGGACGTTTGACTTCAGCACCGATATTGATATTGACTAAGCCAGGAAAGAGTTACATTGTGTACTGTGATGCATCAAGTATTGGGCTAGGAGAAGTTCTTATGCAAGTAGATCTATTAGTTTCATAAGGGTCTCGGTAGTTGAGGCCACATGAGAGAAATTACCCGACTCATGATCTCGAGTTGGTTACATTTGTTCATTCTTTGCACTGCTGGATACATTATTTATTGGGGGAGCATTTTATAGTGTACACAGACCAAAAAAGTCTCAAATAAATCTTCACTCGGTTTTATTTGAATCTGAGATAGTGACGGTGGGTGGAATACCTTCAGTCATTTGACTTTAAACTTGTCTATATGCCTGGCAAAGGCAATGCAGCGGCTGACACACTGAGCAGGAGGACATGTTTCATGCATGTGTCCTAGACTTTTGGGGATCTTGGGAGAAACATATACCCCTAGTTGAGTTCTCCTATAATAATATCTCCCCGGATACTATTCAGATGGTGCCATATGAGGATTTGTATGGTAGGTCATGCCGATCACCCCTGTGTTGGATGGAGACAAGAGAGGCAGCTATACTGGGACCTCATCTTATCCAAGAGACTACTGAGCAGGTTCACTTGATTTAGAGATGGATGACTACTACGTAGTCTCATCAAAAATCTTATGTCGATCGTCATAGACGACCTTTGAAGTTTGAGGTCGAGGACCGAGTTTTCCTACATTTTGCACCAAGGTTGGGACACAAGAGGATCAGGAGACAGGTTAAGCTTTCACCATGATATGTCAGACCATTTGATATTATGGAACGAGTTGGGTTAGTTTCCTATCAGTTATAGTTACCTAAGAGGTATCGAGCCATGCATGATGTCTTCCACGTATCGCAGTTGCACCGTTATCACTCAGACTTGTATCATGTTTTTCAACCTAAGGAGTTTGAGCTTCATGTTGATGCATCCTTTGAGGAGCATTTGATTCGTATAGTTTATAAGATCATGAAGGTTCTACAAGTCCATTCAGTTCCTCTTGAACAGGTACTATGAAAGCACGACCGAGTACAGGATGAGACTTGGGAGAGGGAGGCCAACGTACGTGCTCAGTGGCCGGAGTTATTATCAAATATTCCTTCACCACCCTTGGAAGGGAAATTCGAAGATGAATATCTTTAAGGGGGGATATTTGTAAGAACCTAGTTCTTCTTATGAGGTATTTTTTTATCATTTTTTCCTTTTCCTTTGAGTTTTTTTCGAGAAAACAAGGAAAACTGAAAAAATGTTAAGTTTTAGTAGAACACATCGTGTACTTCTATGTACACGTCATGTATATCGGGCCATGTAGGATGGGGATAAATTGTGTGTGAGTTTGGTAACCTGGGAGAGAATAAAACTCCACTACACACCATGTACTCCTTAGTACACACTCTATAGTTATGTCGGCAAGGTCGGTGTGGGGCGTTTAAAGTAATTCAGTGAAGTTATGAACAGTAAAATTAAATACACACTGTGTATATGGATTTACACACCGTGTGCTACTAAAATTCAGCTTAAAATGGGAAGTAGCCTCATTTTCTCTTCTTTTGGACAGAGGAGCCACTGGGTGAAGAAGAAGGAGTCTTGAGAACATTTCCTTCTCCCGTTTTGTCATCTAGAACCCGAATCAAGTGCCCTTGATCTCAGTGGATTCCTCTCAGTAAGAGATTTCTTCTCCTTGATCCGTTCTTGTTGATTTTTGTTCTTGAGGAATTTATTCAAAGTTTAATTATTTACCTTTTTTATAGATCTATGTCGTTCTAGGTCGATTCAAGGGCCGACGTCGGTTTATATCACTCGTATGACATCGAGGTAGGTGGTTTTGTGCCTTTCGTTAAAATTCGAGTTGATTATATGTTCCAAAATGGTATGATACCATTTTTGGGTATTTTTTTCTCTAGAATTGAAACCCATTGATGCCTAATGATTCTTAGGTATTTAATTATATGAAATTGAAGCATGTTATTACAGTTTGTTTGATTTAGGGACACCTTGTGGGTGTGTTACCTGTTGTTGCCATTTGGTAATAACACCTTGAGGCGTGTGAACTTTTCCATTTATGGGATTAATTAGAATGATATTTTGATATAGGAAATTCCTACGTGAGTTTTTATGATTAAAACCATGAAATAGTTTAATTTTCATGTGTTTGATGCTATGTAAATTGCCCACATGAGTTGTTATGTTTAAATCCATGATATAGTTTAATTCACATGTGTTGTTTTTGAAATGAAATGATAAATGATTAAAAGAGGTAATTATCCAAGGGAGATCCATAGTCTCAGTTAAAATACAAGTTCAGGATCATGTGACTAATTATCCCTTGCTTACCTTGGGTGAACAATTGTCTTAGTTAAAAGGAAATGGACGGACTCAAGAGGTTAATTTCCTAAAGTTCGTGAGTGAGCCACAGTTTTGGTGGTCAGGCTCATTGAGTCTTCTTTATAAATGTTGATAGAATCTTTGATCCATTAAGGGATACCTATAATAGGATCTATTGGAAACTGAAAAAATGATTAAATGTTAAAATGATGATATGTTTAAATGTGAAATGGTTATGTCACAAGTTGAAAGTTACTTTGGTACGAGGGGTTGAAGGGCCTAGGCCATACTTCTAGGAATTTGTTCATATAAATTTTTAAATGAAATTGAATTAATTATGACGCATCTACCAAGTCAAAGCACAAGCTTGGATTCGGTCTTTACTTTTTTCTAGATGATCTTCTGAGACATCTGTAGTGTTTACTTCTATATAGGGGATTGGAAGGTTAAGTCCAAATCTCGAGATAGTTGTACTTAAATGAAATTGAACTGCTAAATAACATAAACATAATAAATGGATAGTTTACTTGAGTACTTCCTAGTTACTATTTTCTTTTACTACTATTGCATATATTCACTAACTATTAGGCACAGATCTTTGGTGGTTGCCTACTGGGATTAGTCTCACACCCTGTTTGGGTCAAGTTTTTGGGCCCAAATAGATTATATGATTGTAGGTGTAGACAAGGGAAAGCACCCTTATACAGGTACTTGATTGGTGCTTAGGAGTAGGAGATCATGGACCCAAGCTTAGGCTTACGATGCTTATGAGTTCTATTTATGTTCTGTACTTGTATTGTATTTGTATCCGATTATGGTGTATCCTATTTTGGATACTTTATTAGAACATATAACATGTTTCATTATCATTTGTATGGTTTGAGACTTGGATATTTATCTATCAGACTTCTACTATTTTGTTTCAGTTGCATGTTGTTTACTGCTTCCGCTATTTGTTAATATTTATTTCATTGTGTTACACTCTGCCAATGAGGGCATAGTTTCCCCACTGTTACAGCCAAGGCCCTTACTGCTAGTCGGTAGCCTCTGTCATTTGGTGAAATGTTCTTGAGGCCATGTGGCCAACCGGTCCGGATATCAGTTTAGTGGTAAGTCGGGTCGGGATGTTACAATAGGTTTGGGGTTGCTCATCACAAAGTCCTAGGTTGGGATTCATCCCATGTAAAATTTTTGGGTTTAGATTTCTTCCATGTAAAAGTCACTATCTCTTTAATAGTGTTTTCCATACTCCATCAGTTGTGGTGTGAAGAGTAGAGTAGGATCATTTAGATTTGAACTAATATAAAAATTCCTTGTGTTCTTATCTTTAATTTTCTATATATGCTCTTCATGCATCCACTATTCATGTTCATTTAATAAACAATTGTTTAATAATTTTAAACCACCAAATTCTATAATTAATATTTAATAAATCTGATAATTTTAATAAAGTACTATTCACTCCCCCCCCCCATTAGTCCTTCTTCTATCATCATATCTAACCTAAAAATTATTTCAAATGCGGGCCCTACTTAAGGATGGTTTTACTCTATTTTTATTTATTTTTTGGATATATAACACTTGGTATTTAAGGCATACCCTTTTAGGAATATTTAGTTCTTCTAAGTTTTCCTTAGAATGATAGTTTTAACTTTGTTTATATTTTTTATTTGAGATAACATTTATCCTAGTCCTTAATAAGACCGAAGAAAGATCTATTTTAGTGATGGATGGACAGAAAAGGAAAAATTTCCAGAAAAAGAAATTCAATTGGGGGTATGAGCCAAAATCTTTTGAAGTAAGGGAGTATTTTGGTCATACATGTAATATCATTGATTTAACTAAGGTTTGTGGTTATGAATCCACTATTTTTAATAATATAATTTTAGATGAGATTCATGAGAAGTATTAATAAAAACTTTATAAAATGATGGATTTACATTTATCTCTTGATTCAAAATATAAGAAAGTTGTTAAAGAAAATAAAATTTTATCTCTTAAAGTTGAAAGGTTAAGAAATTTTGATCTTAAAATATTAAAGTTTAAATATAATAATGATATATTTAAGGATTTGTTTCTAAAAATAATGATGATGAAAAAAGTAAATTTAATATATTGTTAGATGATTTATATTAACTTGATGGAAAATGTAAAAATATTAAGAAAATAATAATTTGATAAACTATACTTATTATATTAATTATAATATTTTTTATGATATTAAATTAAAATATGACTCAGTTAATGTTATAGAAGGAGTAAATTGTTTGAAAAATACCATGTCTATTTCGAAATCCAACCATGATCATCCCTTTCATTTTAAGAAGTGTGATTTTAAAAGGAAGATTAGTTGTCCTTTAGTTACTTTATTTAAATGTAATATATAAGGAAATTATGTCGATGAATGTTCTCTCATGTTCCCTCAAACTCTTGGTATTACTATATATTCTATCTCTAAAAAATTATCTTCTCATATACCCTGTTATAAATGTATTAAATTTTCTTAGGTACCAAAAAATTATGTTATTGACCCAATTGGACCCAAAGTAGCATGGGTACAAAAAGGTGTTTATGTTTTATTTCTTATAGGAATATAACAAATTTATTTCAATTTTTAATCAAATGGTGGTTACTCTCTAAATAAAGTTTTATTTCATTAAGATAGAGGAAGTATTTAAATTCTATTTTATATGCGCTAATAATTCTATTTAGGAGGAGATATTTTGTATAATTTTATATTACTTTAAAGGGGATATTTAGATATTTTATTTATTATTTATATCATGTACTTTGTATTTTTATTGTGTAATATTTTTAGGGGGAGTTTTTATGTTTTTATATGCCAAAATTTTCATATTTATATGAAAATTGTAAAATCTGGAATCTATTTTTTGGATTACTATTATTTAATTTCAGTACAAATTTTCTTATTATATAACTATTTTAAAACCTCTCATACATTATAGATGATGTTAAATTACTATTTAAAACTTCATTTTTCATAAAATCTTATTTTTTAAAAGATTTCTCATTATTTTTTCTCAAATAATTTTTCCAAAATTCTGCACACTGTATTTAATTCTAAAGTTTTAACAGTGGATGTCATTACCATGGATCCTTTATACATGTTTTGAAATTTTTATGTTTAAGAAAATTTTATACAAAATTTTATATTTTTATTTATGTAATTACTTTATAACATTCAATATTTTTTATTTACTTCGAAAATGTATCTTTTTTATACTTTCAAAAAGAGGACATTTTTTGAAATTATTCTTGGTTTTGTATTTATCAAAAAGGAGGAGATTGTTGGTTGGATCCTTGAACCAATTTATGATTTTATAATTAAAAATATTTATATGTTTCATTTCCTTTAGTTTCTATAATACTCTTAATTATTCTTTGATAAAAGTAAGTTTAATATTGATCATATCATTATATCCTTTTCATATTTTATCTTTATATTTCATGTTTTGAAAGCTCATAACATGTTCCAAAAGTTTTATTTTGAGTTCCTAGGATAAATAATTAATTTAAGACCTTAATATATAATTTATACATGATTTATATTGTTCCTATATAGCAAAACTATTTTACACAACATAACCAATCCCAAATTCATGTAGCTAATTTTGAATCCATGTAGCCAATATTCCAGTTTCAGATACTATCTATATTTCAACTATATATTGAGATACAAAACTCCAAATTGAGTGATTTTTTTTTGAAATATAATAATATTAAATATATTTTTTTATAATTCATAAATATTTAAATCAATATCTTTCATGTCTAAAATTAAGTTTGAATTCACTGCATTTTTTTAGTCTGTTTCTGCTATTTTTTAAGAACTATTTTGCTGCTATTTTTATGATAAATTGAGTTTAGAAATATAATTAAGGTGATTATTTATTATTTATAAATATGGTTAAATTTTATAAATATAAATAAAAATGACAAAAAGTTTATTCTAACTTTATCAAGGTCTGTTTTAGCTCTGAATATTGAGAAGTCGATCTATTTTCAATTTTTCAGAAATTCCCTTATGAAAATCGCCTACAAGATAAATCCATTACATGAATCACCTATTTCGATTCGGATAAATAAATTTAAAATGTTATGAATTCACTTATTTGAATTTCTTACATGATTCTCCAACATTGATAAAAACTCCTATGTGAAAATCTCTTACATAAGACCTATAGGAAAAATGCTATGTTTTACGTATTTTTTCATATTTTGATTTTATTCATGTTAATTTATTATGTTTAAATTTCTCTAATAACTTTTTAAATTAATATTAATTATATAGAACCTATTTTAATTGATTTTAATTATTTTTAACTTTTTTTATAAATATCAAAGAGTGCTTTATCTTTACACATGAAACATATAGCTTGAAACTCAAAAATTCATTTTTATTATTTTATGTTGTTTTATTAAATCTTATTGTTTCTAAATTTATATTATTTGATATTAATATCATTAAAACTTGTTTTAATATCTTTAATGTGGTGTTATTAATTATTTGATATTCTTCACGTATTTATAGCTTGTCCTTAATGGAATGTTTTTTAAGTTTGTATTTCAAATTCAAACTTTCTATTTTCCTGGATCATTCATTGACATGTTATTATGGAGAATGTTTAAATTATTTAATGGATGATTTCAAATTGTTTTGAAATATTCTTTCTTATTTTTTAATAATAGATATGAGTTGTGCAATTATTATTCAATGATAATTCCTCTCTCTTTCTGATAATCTAGTTTTATTGATTTTATTATTCTAACTGTTTTCTAGAGTGTGTAGTCCAAATAGATTTGTATTTAAAGGACTCAAGGATTCTTGGAATAAAATTATATTTGATAAAGATATCAGACAATCTAATTTTTTCATACTCTTGCGTCAATAAAGTGATCCAGTGCTCAACTATTTACATCAATTGTGATGAACTCTAGAGGGAGGAAAAATCTTCTTCAACTTCATTCACCTTGAAGAGACATAGTGTAACTTTTATAGATTTCCCAGACTTTATCATTCAAATCCATTCAATGGTAATATATCAACTATTTCATCTAAAACTTTTTTTTACAACTCTCCAGTGGTTTTGTGATTATTGTATTTATTTATTCTATGCTAGGTAGAGTTTTTTCACTTATATATTTCTCAAAATGGGTTATACCACATATAAAAAGTATTATGAGGTTGTTATGCCTTACCAAAAGGTAGTTCCTTGGTTATTCTTACCTGACCAAAATATAGTACACATAGGTTGGGGTTTCTCCTTGTAGAAAGTATGGGTTACTGTCTACTACCACAAAAGGCTATGTGTAGGTTTGGAGATACTCCTGAAAAAGTCCTGGGTTGGGATTCATCCCATGTAAAAGTCTCTCTCTCTTTCATAGTGGGCACCATACTCCATTGGTTGAGGTATGAAGAGTAAAATGGGATCATTTAGATCTGAACTACTATAAAAATTCTTTATGTTCTTATATTTAATTTTCTTCATACACTCTTTACATATACACTATTTATATTATTTTAAGAAACAATTGCTTAATAATTTTAAACCACCAAATTTCATAATTAATATTTTATAACTCTCGTAATTTTTATAAAATCATATTCACCCCCTCTATTCATTCTACCATCATCATATCTAACCTAACAAGAATCGCCTTTATATATGTTTAGGGGTTTTCCCCACATGGAATGTTAGTATTTACATGATATAACATTTGTGTATATTTCATTAGAAAAAAAACACCTCCTAATTTATTTTCTCCGTTGGTAACAACATCAAGTTCCCTTCTATCTTTATCTAATAAATCTTTTCTCACTGTGCTGACCAAAATCCCATGTATGTCAGTTGAGTAAACATATATTCATAATGAATAGGAATAATATTACATCTAATTCTTCCATAGTTTGAAATTTTTTCTATCGAATATCAAAATTTCCTCATAATTTTCATTTATTTTTGTCGCTTTAAAGAGAGAATAATCCACTAAGAACATTTAGCTCTGATACCACTTATTATTACCAAATAAGGTAAATATCCCAAGAGGGGTGTTGAATAAGTATATATAAATTTTTCATAAATGACCTATCACCAACAATATTTATTCATCATTATCATGAACACTCCTCTCCCTCACGATTGATATAAAGTGACACGGTAAATAATATAAGTACACAAGCACTTTTACTTAATTCTCCCAAAATGGGTTAATCCAAGAAGTGTGCAAAAAAATGTGTTGTACACCCAAAACACTAATCACATTTATTTTTAGTTACAATCCTAGGTATTCACATTGACCCTATAGGTTTATAACCCTCAAAAAAAATAACTCACTCCTCTCATACACTCGAACAACTCATTTACTCTACAAGTGTTGGTTCCTTGATCCATATGAACAAGAAGTGAGTTTCCACTAACATAGTGTATCAATTATACTTCTCCAACAATAATGTCTCATGGATCTCTTTATTCTATGACTTTATAGAAACTCTAGAAGTCCTCTCTATCTCTACAATCTATATTTTCTACTCTCCATTATCCCTTCCATGAGTCGTCTTCTTGTTTATGAAATATAAATATGTCTCTTTTCTATATTTTTAGAATCACTGTGTTACACTCTAGATAGATCATTAAACTGCCTTTGTTAAGTGGGTTAAATTCATCCAAACACATCCACCTACACTCAAATTTTGAGTCTAGATTACTCTTCTAAATCCTATATACTCCACTTAAAATATAGTAATTTTAAACACATGAGCCTGTTAACTCATCTTCACCATGATGTGGCCACTCCCACTATAGAATGGGGTCTATATATTTATGATAGTTTACAGAAAACATGTCATGGTGACTCCTTTGGAATAAATCTCCAACCTGCACACCATGACATAGCTTAGTGATAGCCACAACATAGTCCTTCTCCAAGAAAAACGCCCTTTGAAACTCCCAAAACACTGCTCCCCTTTCTTGTGTTCCTCGACTCTAGAAACTTGATACTCACCAAA
The DNA here is from genome assembly GCA_963277665.1 of Viscum album. Classification (NCBI taxonomy): domain Eukaryota; kingdom Viridiplantae; phylum Streptophyta; class Magnoliopsida; order Santalales; family Viscaceae; genus Viscum; species Viscum album. Next base: position 1,315,720,409 of record OY728128.1, on the reverse strand, counting down.
TCTAAGTCCATAGTGCAATGGATATCCAAAATCCTTTTTCAATTTACCACACATGAGTCCCCCATGATGACCAAAACACCCATAGTGGGCCTCCTCATTTCCAACAAAGATTCTAAAAATCCACTATGGTGTCCACTATGGTGTGGTCACCATCAGCTGCCCATTTTTTGACCTTTGTCATTTTTCACTGAAATATCTTCAACCTCAACCACAGTTTCCACAAAACCTAAACTATAGTTCCTAATTTTATATATAGATTATTCCAATTCAAAATTCCATATTTCATGATATGGGAAAAACTACTCCTCATTTTTCAAGTTACTTTTTGATATCAAATTGCCAGGGGCCACGATATGTCACCAATAAGTTCATTATTTTGTAACCACCATGGAATGGTTCTCTTTTACATGACATGTTAGATATTCTACCATTATTCTAGATAACTATAATGCTTCTTCAACCTTTATCGTGATCTTTCTAGATCCATTATAAGTCCTTCAATATCCTTTCTAATAAAATCATCAACAAACACAACCCCAAAAACACATCAAGGGGTTTTTACTAACATGATTATACATCCAAGCATTATAAACCAAATTCTTGAAGTTATATTATTTGTAGCATAATTTATAGAATTTAAAAGGGATGAAAAACTTGATATAATGAATTAAATAAACAATATGAGGGTTGTGGTCATGGATATCTAGTGGGAGGAATTTAATAGAGGAATTTTGATACAAGAGTATCAAACATTATTAACCATGAATTTATCTAAATTTAAAATTATTATACTTTTGTTTTCTTTATTATTAGATAATATATAAAAAATACATTCACTTTCCCACTCTTCACTCATGTTAATCATAAAATATTTTCTTAACTTTTTATTTTCATTATAATGATTAACTAGGGATAACTTGACATGAAACTAGTGTATTCAAGGGGTCATTATCATGACATGTTTTTGTGGTGTTTTTTTATATGTGATTCTTTTTTCTTACTCACTTATTTGTTAGTTAAGGGTCTTGTTTTCTCATAATGTTATAAATTATTTATAAAATATAAAATTGATGGGAACAAGTGAATAGTAAGTGTTGATTGATATTAAGATAGTGTTCACATGCTTCACAAAAAATTTAATTTGACTAGGTTTTAAAGTATAAAATAAAAAAAATATTAAACTAAGAACATGGATTTTTTTATAAAAATTTTGAACACTAATTAAACCCTTAAAACCTCAAATTTAACTATTGATTCATTTTACATTTCAAAGGTATTTTTTATTAAAAAAATTAAACTTAACCATTGGGTTTATGGTTGTATTTATTATCACTTATTCTTATTATCATTTTCAATGACATTATGAAAAGGTGATGATGTGGGTGATGTATTGGAGTATCCACCCATTAAGAAATAAGTAAAGCTCATATGATGGGTATATAGTAAAGGTGATTTAGAAACTATGTCACATGTGTCAGGTATGGTTAGATCATATTACATCAAATGATTAAAAGAGATAATCTTCAAGTCTATGAAAAGTGTTGAAGGAAGAGCCTTGTCTTTGATAGGTTGAGTGGAAGCAGATAAAGCCTATAAAAATATGTCTAGAAAAATTTTAGGTGGTGGAAAAGCTAGCTGAAAGTGAAGAACCAATCTGAGGATAAAAATAGAAATTTTACTACTATAATAAATGTTATACAACTCTCAGATGAAGGTTTAAGTGATCATAAATGGCTTGGGATTGATTTAAGAATAGTTTCACCTAAGTTGGATGAGGGGCTTGTAAAAATACTCTTATTTGAGTATTTTATATGCTGCAACACCTAAAAAATTAATTTTAAGGAGTTTGGAATTATTTTAATAACTCCAATAATCAATTGAAAAAATTATGAAATTATTTAAAGAGATTAGAGTAGATCTAGAAGCAATAAAAAGTAGTTTTGAAGCTTATTAGAGAAATATGGTTTTTGGAGTTCATGAAAAAAATGGTCAAGTCCTGAGTATAAGATTTTTCCTACAAATCGTAAGACTTTACTCTAATCATAAGATATTAGGAACTAAATTTAAGGCTTTGAATTCTGATATATATTGACAAAGGTATGATCGTATGACTTCAATCACAACATAAGTCCAAATCATAAGACTTAATTGTAGGTATTTGATCCCATCATATGAATTTATTGAAACATATGATTTTGAGATAATGTAGGGTTATTATTTGGAATAATAAGAATAATCCTCTATTATAATACTTCCTAAATGTAAGAATATAAAGTTCTCAACATAATACTTCAACCATTAGGAAATTTTTGAAGTTATGCTGGATAAAAAATTGAGCTTCCAGATTTTAAATTTGATGAAGATAAAGTTATTTGGGATGATGCAAGAACTGATAATTCATGGTATAAACATAATAAACACCTATATTGGTGTCTAATACAATCTTGAGAATAAAGATAAGTTAATATTCACTTATTTAAAGTGAATATCAAAACTATATCAAAATTATATTTTCTAGAATTATTTAACTTTGATAAAAGTTAATTTAGATGATGTTGTGTTGTTCATAAGTCATCACAAATACTTAAAACTATTAAGTAGTGATTATCATAGAAATTCCTCCTGGTGGTATTAAAGGGGATATGAATTTGAAGAATAACCCCCCCCCCCCCCATTGTACCTTAAATGGTATCATATTTCAGTTGTCATCATGTCTCAAGTGGTATCAAACATGGGTGGGGAGAATAAGTTAAAAGTTGAGGAAGTCCTCTTGAATACCCACCTTGATAATTAGGGGGATAGGAAAGTGACTATTACATTTAAGGAAGTATAATTTCCACCCCTTTTAATTAATTTTCAATTAGAGGGAGATAAATTATATTGACTATTGGAGTATATATGGGATTAACAACAAATCTAAAGGGGGGTATTGAAGTGTCATTGGGTTGATGGTTGTATTTTTATCAATAATTCATGTTTTAATTATCAATGTCATTATGAAAAGGTGATGGTATATATGATGGATTGGTGTATCCAAACATTAAGGAATAAGTGAATCTATCGTGATGGATACCTAGGAAAGGTGATTAAGAAGTTTCTGACCACATGTTGGGAAAAGAGAAAAGTGGAGATGAATTCCGTTTAATACTTAGATGAAAATATTCAAGCACTACAAAAAAATCCCCGATTATAAGGGGTTATTTTTTAGATTATAATGGGTTATAACCCCTTCTAAATATGTTAGCGATGGTTACCCATAACTGATGCTAATGTGTCCACCACATTATGTTAGTAGAATTTTTCAGTAAGCGTTGGTAAACTAGATTGCAACTAGTGGAAGTTAGATTAGAGGGGGTTAAAACCCCCTCTAATTTCACCAGAAGATGTCATATTAGTAGGGGTTTTAACCCCTAGTAATATGAAACTTATTTTAGAGGCAGTTTTAAACCACCTCTAATTGAGTTGTAAGCTCAATATTAAGGGCGTTTTTAAAACCACCTCTAATTGAGTTTTAATCTCAATATTAGGGGTGGTTTTGAAAACTATCTCTAATTAAGACCCATATTAGAGGGGGTTTTAACCCCCTATAATTGAGAATAGTAATTAGAGGTGGTTTTTAAAACCGAATCTAATAGAACTATTATATTTTTAATATTGTGTATTTTTTTTAAATCTTGTGGACCCTCCCGTTCAATTACCTACCTTGACCCCTCCATTCCCTCCCATACAATTCCCTACCTCACCCCATCCGTACCCCCCCTCCCATTCTAGACGGTGCCTCACCTCACCTCCGTTCAATTCCTGCCCCATCCTCGCCTCGTTCAATTCCATACTTTCCTGTTCAATTCCCCTATGCCATGCCCTGTCCTCATTCAATTCCCCTGCCTCGCCTCCAAATCATTGTAGCGCCCACCCCTTCTAAAATTTAGATCTGGTGGGTTTCCAACATTAAACATATACATCTACACTCCAACGCCTTACCACTTAGGCAATTGTGTTTCTATATTTTAACTACACATTAGTATATTTTTATATATATATATACTATAATGCTTATTAAATAAATAATATTTGAATAAATAATATTTGAATAAATATTTAAATACATATAAGTATATAACATATATATATTTCTTTATATAGATTAATATATACATTTTTATATTATGTATTTATGTATTTATGTATTTATGTATTTATATAATATTACATTTATATTATATTCAATTTATACATTTATATAAACTATATAATTTATATGTGTATTTACATACATTTGAGTAAATATATTTTATAATTCTATTTATGTTATGTATATACACATATATTTATATATTTATAAATATATTTATGTAAATTATTTATATACTTAAATACATATCTATATATTATGTACATGCTTATTTATAATATATATATATAGATGTATTTATTTAACATATTTATATAATTTATTTCAAAACATATATTTATTATTATGTGAATTAATATATATTTATTTGTATAAATTGTATAATATTATATATAATTAATATTATATGAAATACATATATATGAAATACAATTTATATAAATATTTATGATATATATAATTAATATTATATGAAATATAATTTATTCAAATACTTTATATGAAATAAAATTTATTCAAATATTTATATAATGTTATATGAAATACAATTTATACAAATATTTATATAATGTATTTCAATACATATATTTAATATTATGCACATTAATACATATTTATTTCAATAAATATAATTGTATAATATTATGTACATTAATATATATGTATTTCAATAAATATAATTGTATAATATTGTGTACATTAATATATATTTATTTTTATAAATTGTATATCATATAATATTAATTATATATAATATAAAATAATAAACATGTTATTTAAAAATATATTTATTATTATAATAATATAAATTATAAAAACTACAAACTTGGGTTTGTATATGATACATTTTTTAAATAAATTATATTTATGTATATATTTATATAATATGTTTATGATTTTATATTATATATAATTAATATTATATGAAATACAATTTATACAAAAAATATATATATAAATGTACACAAAATTATACAATTATATTTATGTATATATATAAATACAAATAAATACATTCATATAATTGGAAATATATAATATAATTAAATGATATATATTTACTAAATTAATTTATAATTTATATGGTAAACATAAATATATATAAAATAATTATATAATATATATAAATTTATATATAATAAAATATTTATAATATAATATACATAATATAATATATATAATATAAATATATAAGATACATATTTATATTTATATTTAATTTTGTCAATATTATATTTATTTGTATACATAATATAATATAAATTTATTTATACATAAATATACAATAAAAATATATTTAATATAATATACGTATAATTTAAATCATAATTTAAATGTATAGTGTTTATAAACTCATATATAAATTTTTTATATTTGAATAAATATATTTATAATTACATTTATATTATGTATACCAATATTTATATATGTATACATTTTTTTTTATATGTATAAGTATTTATTTAAAGTATTTATATAATGTCTTTACATATATGTTTATAATGAATTTAAATACATTTACAGAATGTGTTTATGTAATACACACACACACACACATGCATACATATATATTATAAAATTTGAATTTATATGAGATTTATTTTTAAAAATAATTAAAAAATTAGAGGGGGTTAAAAAACCTCTCTAATCAAAGGGATTAGCAGCAGTTCATGAACCCCCTCTGATGTCATAAATTAGAGTGGGTTCACAACCCCCTCTAATTTTTTAAATTAAAGGGGGTTCAAAACCCCCTCTAATGTCATATATTAGAGGGGATTCACAACCCCCACTAATTTCATAAATTATAAGGGGTTCAAAACTCCCACTAATCTGAGGGATTCATGACAGTTCATGAAGCCCCTCTAATTTAAGAGATTAGAAGGGGGTTGTGAACCCCCACTATTTCCTTTAAAAAATAATTTCCATGTTATATATATATATATACTCTAATATCTAAAAAAATCATATATATATATATATATAGATCCTCTAAAACCCAACTAAACATATAAGTCCATTAATAATTAAATTAGAATTGGTTTTGACACAACTGCATCTAAAATCCAACGAAATATTACAAAAAAATGCTAAAACAATTAGAGGGGGTTGTGTATAACCCCCTCTAAAAAACCGCGGCTAATATACTATTTTTTATAGTGAATTGGGAAGCCCATATAACATCATATAATTGCAAGATATGGTCTTTAATTCTATGATAAGTGTTGAAGGAAGCGCCTTGTCTTCAACAAATTGAGTGGAAGTTACTACTGCCTATGGAGATCTAATTGGATAGCTTCTAAGAAGTAGAAAATCTAGTTGAAAGTGGAGAACCCACCCAAGGAGTAAAATGGTAAGTTTACTATTGAAATCAGTGTTATAAAATTCCTAGATTAAGGTTTAAGTGATCAGAGATGGATCAAGATTGATTAAGGAAGAGATTCACCTAAGCTGGTAGAGGAGTTTGTATAAATTCTCTTATTTGAGTATTTTATATGTTAAAACACCTTGAAAATGCATTGGAAGGAGTTTGAAATTATATTAATAATTCCAAGAATCATTTTAAGAAGTTCTAAAATGACTTGAAGAGGTTGTAGTAGCCCTATAAGTAATCAGAATTTGTTTTAAAGATTATATGAGAAATCTGGTTTTTGGAGTACATGAAAAAAATGGTTAAGTTTTAGCATAAGGATTTGCCTACTAATATTAATAATTTAGGTGTTGAACATAAGTATTTTAATTCTGGTGAATATTAATAAAGGTATGATCATATGAATTTATACATAGCATAAGTATTGATCGTAAGACTTCACCGTAAGTCTTTGATCCCACTATATGACTTTTCTGAAACATATGACTTCGAGCTAATGCATATTTAGTCTTCAGAATACTGATCATAAGTCTTTATCATAATAATTATTGACTATAATACTTTTAAGTTCCTAGTATAATACTTCAACACTTAGGAAATTTTTGAAGCTCTACTGGATGAAAAATCAAATTTCCAGATTTCAAATCTGATGAAGATGAAACTATTTTAGATAATGAAAGAATTGATTATTCATGGTATAAACATCATAAACACCTATATTTTTGTGTGATCCAAGATTGAGAATAAATATAATTTAAAATTAATATATGTAATGATAATATCAAAAACATATGAAAAGTGGTGTTTTTGGAATTATTTAATTCCAATTAAAGTTAATTCAGATGATGTTGTGTTATTCATAAGTTCCTATAATCATTAGAAATTGGTAAAAATTATTCTCATAAAAAGTATTTCCAATGGTATAAAATTGTATAGTAATTTTAATAAGAGTATCCCATTATACCTCAAATGGTTTTATATTTCAATAGGTATCATATCTCAAGTTTTATCAAACATAGTTGGATAGAAGAAGTTGAAAGTTGAGGAGTCTTCCTGAATACCCATCTTGATAATTAAGGAGAGAGGAAAGTTACCATTACATTTAAGAGGAAAATAATTTCCACCCCTTTACATTCTTTTTCAATTATTTTGAGATGAATGACATTAATTATTGGATTATATGTGGAATTGACAACAAATCCAAAGTGAGAGATTAAAGTGCCCTTGGGTTAATGGTTGTACTTGTTGTTACTTATTCTTATTTTAATTGTCAATTTCATAATGAAAAGGAGGTGAAATGTATAAGGGATTATATTATCCACAAATTAAGTAATATGTGAATCCCCCATGATGGGTACATTAGAAAGGTGGTTGAGAAGTTTCTGCCCACATACTAAGCAACGAGAAAAGTGGAGATGGATGCCCTTGGATACTTGGCTGGAAAAATTCAAGTGGAAAGCCTGTATTACATCAGAAAATTGAAATATATAATCTTCAAGTCTATGAAAATTCTAAAATAAGATAATTTTTTAAAACAATTTTAGTGGAAGTTTCTACTTCCCATGGAGATCAGGCTGGACAGCTTCTAAGTAGTGGAAAACCTAGCTAAAAGTGGAGAACCTAATAAAGGAAAAAATAACAAGTTAACTACTACAATAATTATTATAAAACTCTCAGATGAAGATTTAAGTGATCATATATGTATTTGGATTTATTTAAGAATATTTTATTCTAATCTAATAGAGGAGTTCACATAATTAATCTTATTTGAGTATTTTATATGATGAAATACCTTGGAAATTCATTAGAAAGAGTTTGAAATTATTCTAATAATTAAAAAAAATATTCAAATAAGTTTTGATATGATTTTAAGAGGTTTTAGTATCCCTATAAGTAATAATAAGTTATTTTGAAGCTTACTAGATAAATATAGATTTTATAGTTCATGAAAAAAAGGCTAAGCCCTAAGTGTAAAGATTTACCTACTGATCGTAAGACTTAACTCTGCTCGTAAGACTCCAAGAATTGAATGTAAGGATTTGAAGTCTATTAAATATTGAAAAAGGTATGATTGTATGACTTCATCCACAACATAATTTATGGTTATAAGAATTTATGGAAAAAATACTTTCTAAACGTAAGACTCTGAAGTTCTCAATGCAAGACTTCAACACTTAAGAAATTTTTGAAGTTCTACTAGATGAAAAATTAAGTTTCCAGATTTCAAATACGGTGAAGATGAAATTATTTGGGATGATGCAAGAACTGATCATTCATATAATAAAAATCATAAACACCTAGATTGGTGTGTGATACAAGATTGAGAAAAAAGTGAAACTGATCTTCATCCATAGAAATGGAAGATCAAATCTATATGATAAGTAGAGTTTCTGGAATTATTTAACTCTAATGAAAGTTAAATCAGTTGATGTTGAAGTTTTTATTTTGAGTTTAGAAAATCATTAAGCTTATAGAATTCATTATCCAATATTGTTTTGAGAAGATAAAATAGAGAATAACCACTGTATATATTATTTGATGTTGAAAATGAGTTTCAAGAGTTTTCAATAATAATGCAGATGAAGTTTCATCAAACCTCGAGCTATTATTTATAAAATACTATATATTTTTTATTCAAGTTTGTTCAAGTGTTCATGAGAAACTGATATATAAGTATAGGAATTTTTCCAAGAATTAAGAAATTAGAATACTTATAGATTTCATAAAACTAGAAAAGCAATATGAGTTCCACACTGTAAATGTGTTTGTTTTGTACTATTGATACAGTTGAAAGATTTGATGTGCAGATTTTGTTGGAAATTTTTTTAAAGAATAAGTTATGTATACTTTAGATATTTTATGAAGATATTTTCAGTTGTGTTTTAAAATAAAAAGCATTTAATGAGGGGTATTTTTTGAATACTTATTGAGAAAAAAAGGTGTGTATGAGACTACATGGAAACCTATAATGGGTATTATATAATTATGATTTTGTACTAGAAGTTTCTTTTTCCATTCAATATACAATTTATAGTATTTAGATGAGAAATAAAAAATTTAATGAGTCACTTATGCACTTGATTGGATATGAAGTTTAAGGGAAGGGGAATAGAAAAGATGGAAGGAAGTGTTTCTGGTTTGGAAGTGAAAAAAATAAATAATTCTATTTTTGTACCATAAATAATATTAATATCCTTATCTCGAAGGAGGATATGTTTCGTGTTATAGTGAAGAAGAATAGGAAGATGACAGTTTGAGTGAAGAGATGAGAAAGCTAGGTGAGCTAGTTGTGAAGATCTATAAGTCTAAGCTGGTACTAGAAACCAAATTTCATGCATATATGTTAAATATATTTAGGAATTTAAAGATCCTATGTTGATAAGAATGATATATAATTTCTGTATGTTGTGTGCCACGACCCGATCCAGACAACCCATCCAACTAGGATCTGAACTAGACTACAAAAATACCTAAATGGTGTTCTTGATCCCCGTGAACTAGTGACTAGCACCCGAGGATCCAATAATGACCAGAGGGAATGATTTTCCCAAATTTAAATAAGATATATGGAATATATATAGAGAAATATAACCTGGAGATAAATATTCCATATTCAAAATAGAAAAACAGTGATAGTGATACATCCAATGTTGTAAGTCAAAACTAAGGTACATGTTAAAGAAAAAACAAAAAGGAAAACCCAAACTATAAACATCTGTTATGTGTGATGCGTGGGAAACATCCCACCATCTCACCACCAACTACCCATACCCATCTTATAAAACCTTACCACCTCACTACGATGGCTTTCCCTTTCCCACATCAGACAAAACAAGGTATACACATCCCCAAGGTAGTGTGTAGGGTGTGAGCTAAATAGGATTGGTAGGATCTCAACCAATTACTCTATAACAAGTCTCTATCAAATAATCCTAATATGATCAATATAATAAAAACATGGAATGATAAATAACTTTTCACATTTATATCAAAAACAAGGTAAAACAATTCCCCTTTTCATAGTTCTTACACAAAATCCAGATAATACAATTTCAAATCACATTTCAAACAAACCATTTTACATTTATCAAAGCATGTTTCATATGTCATATCAAATCCAAAATAGTGAAATCCAAAGCAGAATGGAGATCACCCCTAGGATAACATAGGTTCGGGATAGCTAGGTCACTAATAACTTAATAATAAATAAAAACTATTGTGTACTAAACAAGTCATTAGGACATGGGTTCTAGGAAACATAGGAACACCCCATGAGTGGACTTCCTATGATGCCAAATAATTAAGTCCCTAGGACATAGGGCCTAGGGAATAGAGAAACACCCTATGAGTGAAACACATGTAGAAACAAGAACAAGGCCCAATACTAAACCCCCTTCTAGGTACCCAATTCTAGCATGTGATTCATATGTCAAAATGTTTTAAAGGGATCATCACATTTCACAAAAAAATTCAAATGACTCTTTTTCCATCAAAATCATGCTTTGAAAACCAATTTCACAAACCATTTCATAGTTCTTTGAAAACCATCATTACTTTACTAAAACAAGGGTAAAACCATATTTTATCAAATTCCATTTACACACAAATATAAAAACACCAAGGATCATTAAAAACATCATTTAGAAAACCATTTAGAAAAATTATAGCATATACGGTTTACCAAACATATGCTGGAGATGGAACCAACTAACTCATACTAGGGTCCCATGCTGAACATAGTGGGATACACACACCATAAGGAAAGGGAACACAAGATAAATTGAAAGGATTCCCTAAACATAGATTTCTAAATCTTAGAATTGATTTTCCATAAGCATATGGTCGGTGAGGAAGATAGATCAACACATGCCTCAGAGGTCACACACACTGCACCACAATCAATAAGATAATAGACCTTTGAGAAACAAATGTGTGATGAATCTATAAGGTTTTGAGATAGATCATAACATGATCAAAATATTCCCACAACATATCCTATAAAAACTACTAATTCTAAGAGAAATAGTGGAATTGAGATGAATTTTATTAAACTTACCAAAGAGGGAATAACTGGTCAATTAGATATCAAAGCACCTTTTAACAGATATGGAGAGTTCTCAAAACAACCTTATAAAACCCTTGGATTTTTAAAAGTATATTTGGGGTCATAGGGGTTGATCATATATGTTAAAATGTGTTTTAGTGGAATAAAATATTAAATTTCCCTTGATTAATTCAACCTAGCTCAAGGCCATCGGCTAGCCAATGGTCCTAGGTAGAGCACCTACACATCTGAAAGTCACACCAACTAGATAGTGGAGTTCCTATAAGAACTCCAATGTTTTATTATTCTATCAGTTGGTCGGTGGCCTTTTGTAGCCACTGATTATCCCACTTTACTTTTCCCCCTCCTACAAACACCCAACATTCATTCCTTTAACCATCGAATAAGATCCAAAACATGGGAAAGAGGTAAAAAAAAATAAAAAGGATCACACATGAGAGTATTATGGTATGTTATAATTCTCTAAACCATGGGAATTTATATCCCTGAAAAGTCAGGTAGAAGAAGGATGCTCCAGAAAATGGTGAGGTGACTACTCCCTCACCGATGACTCATGCTCTCGAGTCTCATGAGAATCTAATTTGTGCCGAAATAACACTTTGAAAAATAGAATATACTTACCATTTAAACTGTTAATGTAAAATGATAAGAAACCTATCAAACCCTGTAAAGACCCGTAAATTTCAAGGAAATTTTTTTTTTACTTTCTTTGGGATTTTACGAGTACGCAGTTTCTGATGGCGCCTAATTTTGAGGCCCGGTGTGCCCGGAATCAATTTTCGAAGTTTAGCTTGGGTACGTTCAGTGAACGAATGAACGGGTTTTTCTAAATTTTGAACCGGTGCTCGGAATCAAAATCTGAGGGCACTGATGAAACCGCAGCACCGGTAATTGTTTAAGAAGACTTTTACTAGAGTTGTGTTTGCTCGGGAGGTGTTGTTAAAAAAATTTGGTTTAATTGAAGAGTGAAATAAAATATGTGTTACAATTTTATTTCACTTCTAAGTGGTTTAACCTAAGTATGGGAGTTGGGTGGGACCCACTAAATCCTAACTTCTCTTGTTAGGATATTTTTGAGGTGGGTCCCACATGAGCCCCACCCCTTCAAATTCCCTAACTCCTCTAAACCCTCACATAAGTTATGTTAACTCCCCTTTGATGTGAGAACACTCAACTCTTTCTCTCTCATTCTTAAACACTTGTCAACCCAATTAATTTAATGTTTCATTCACTTAAATTAATTTGAATGTTTTTAATTTTGAAAGGCTTGGCATGTGTTAATAAAATAAGGTAAGGCCTTATTTTATTAGGTTGGCTTGTTGTGTGAGGATATTTGGAGAGAAAACTCTAAGTCTTGGAGAACTCCATCAGCTTCGTTGAAGAACGTCAAAACTTCGACAAAGAACATCATCACCGCAAGGAGAGATTGACGTGTCGTTTCTTCTCCTCTCCACAGCCGGTGTGTGACGCCTTTCCCTCCTTGGACGTACGCCAACGTTGTTGTCGAAACCACCCCCACGACGCTAGCTTCCACGAACTTCTTATGAGGTAGGGGTGTGTTTTTGATTAAGAAACGTTGGTTTTCCTTCCATGTTGTTGTTTCTCATAAAACTATTTGCTATCGAATTAATGAGGAAGGAACTAGACCAAACTAACACGGTCTGATTCCTCTGTCGTTCTTGTTGTATGGTGTTCTCCTACCGTTCTTGAGCGGTGAATCAAGGCAAGTTTTCAGAGCCGATCGGAGGCCCGAAAACATCGGAAACGGCCTCGGAACATCAGTACGACCTAGGAGCGGGAGTTTTGTAGCAAACAGATCATCGGAACAAAGGATAGATGCCTCGGGAGGCGTGCTGGCTAGAGTCGTCATTTCTGTAAAATTCCAGAATACACGGCGTGTACTTCCAAAGTACACGCCGTGTAGTACAAGCGTTCAGTGGCAGAAGTAACGGACATCAGAAGAAGTGACACACAGTGTGTGACACCGGTCACACGGCATGTACTGTCCACATAGTTTGATAGAGGATACTTCTATGGACATGGCATGTATTCAAGGGAAATACACAAACACGGACAGAAATACACGGCCACGAGGCACGGCGTGTATTATCTTCTTTGAAAGGCATAAGCGGCTTTGCGAGGCTTGGTGTGTAATCCGAGAGATACACGACCATGGGCAGAACCACACTGCCATGAGGCACGGCGTGTACTACCACCACCATGGAAGAAGCAGCTTCGTGAGGCTCGGCATGTAATATGGGTGATACACGGACACGGGCAGAACCACACGGCCAAGAGGCGTGGCATGTATTCTGTAAATACACGGACACGGGGTGGAGTACAAGGGCATGTACTCCACCACACGGCTAGGAATGGCCAGCGCACAAGGAACCGACCCTAGAGGTTTGGACACGGCCTGTAACCATACTACACGCTGTGTACTTACTGATCTACACGACCAGCCCTGCGACACAGGCAGTATCACACAGGCAGTACCCGGTGTCTGATGACACGGCGTGTATCGCTTACCTACACGCCGTGTACTTTAGAAAAATGGCTTGGTTGACTTGTTCTGCGTGACTTGGGCACGTTTTGTTTGGATCTTCCCCTATGACGTGGGACGGAACTATGGGATACATCAACTCTAGTCTTCATGACAGTTGATATACTGATCTTTGACTCGAGGAGCGAACCCTCCTAGAAATCGAGCGTGCTGTGTGCAGGAACCCTAGAGATGGCTATGAATGCGACGATGACGATGACTGTACATGGATCCTACGTGGGTTCGGCAGGGAGGACTACAGTACTTGGATCCTTCGTGGGTTCGGCAGCGATGACTACTATACTTGGATCCTTCTTGGGTTCAGCAGGGATGACGACTATACTTGGATCCTACGTGGGTTCAGCAGTGATGGTTACTGTACTAGGATCCTACGTGGGTTTGGCAGCGACGAATTCTGTATTTGGATCCTACGTGGGTCCGGAAGAGGAGATGATTCTGAGGCTACATCTATCATCTCCACCCCTCTTCGTGAGTAGTATACCTGTGTGAGCTGAGTCTTGACTTTCAATCAATACCTTCGGTATGATTGACTTGTTGTCCTGTGTGGACTGAGTTGTGATTTCCTGTGTGGACTGGGCTGTGTTTTTCCCGTGTGGACTGGGTTGTACTTGGGCTCGAGAGTTGGAGCCGAACTGGGTTTTATGACTTAGGTATATGTATGGGCATATACCTAAGTAGGGTTTATTGTTATCTCATGATTGTATCTTTCCTTTGTGGTTTATCCTTCATGGATTCTGGGAGACCTATGGGGGGTCTCGGGGTCTCTACCGAGTATCGTATACTCATCCCTACACGGGCTATGCCCGTACTACATTGTATTAGATGTAGATGACGGACAGCGCTGATCGAGGTGGAGGCTCGTGGAGCTGGATGGTACTTGAAGGAGGATCACTGGACGGGACGTACACGGAGCAGACGGCCGGACCCGAGGAGATGAGGATACTATCTGTACCCACCCTTTAGGTGGGAATTCCAATGGACGGCTCGGTGTTTCTACTTTACTTTTCTACTGTTGTACTTCCTTTTCAGTTGTACTTACTTTCAGTTGGGTTTGTATTCTGGCCCATTTACATTCCAGCACTTACTTTTGTACTCAGTTTACTTGGTGTTTACTTAATCTTGCATACTTTGTGGTGTTTTTTTCATTATAAAGGAAATTCCTTCCATTTTATTGGGATTTACGCCTTTGGTGCTAGTCGCCAGCCCCTGGCCTATGGAAGGCGGGCTTGGGGTAGTCACGGCACGGGCCCCGAGGACGGGTCGTGACAAATTGGTATCAGAGGAGTTTGGTTCTACTGCAAAACTCAGGACTCTGATCTCTCTTCTATGTGAAGCAATAGTGTTAAGAGTTTTGAGTGTGGTTATCAGTCCAGGGAGTCCAGTGTTGGTGCGGCGGCTGACGTATCCATACACTAGGACCCTGACTTCTGATTTCTGACTGAGTGCATGAAAACATTAATTGCATGTGTGTTTCAAAAAATTTATTTGTGATTAATTTGTGTCATCTCAACAGGTATACTTTATTGACCGTGGCGCACCTGTTTCTTTTGAGGATGGACCCACGATGGCAGCCAGCTAGGGTTCCGAGCTTTGTGCGAGATGGCAGCCCACCGAGTGACGAGGCCTCGGTGCAGAGCCTCATTACAGCAGAGGCACTGGAGGTACCTCTACCCGCCAAGCCACCGATGCCACCAGCCCCAGCAGCTGAGAGTGAACGTCGCCTTAGTGCACTGCACGAGTTTCAGTGTCAGAGACCACCCAGGTTTCGCGGGGAGACGGATCCTCAGGCAGCCGAGGATTGGCTGGAGGCTGTTGTTCGAGTTTTCAGATTAGTAGGGACACCAACTGACCTCATGGTGATCCTTGCGGCGAATCTTCTACACGCAGTAGCAGGTAGATGGTGGTGCCTGATGCTCCAGGTGCACGACGAGACATCTCTTATTTGGACGGACTTCGAGAGCCTCTTCCTCTCGGAGTTCGTTCTAGCCACCCTCCGTGCGGTGCGCATTCGGGAGCTACTACAGCTGCGGCAGGGCAACATAACGGTAGCCCAGTACTCGGCGAGATTTACTGATCTCTTGTGCTACTCCACGGACATGGTACAGGACCCATTCTTCTCGGCCCAGACCTTTGAGCAGGGACTGAGGCATGAGATCAGGGCTTTGATGATCTCCCTCAGTATACCGACGCAAGCAGGAGTAATGGAGCGAGCCCTTCTTGTAGAGAGCTTTCTTGCTAAGCCTTCACCAGGAGCGAGACCTACCGCAAGGCGGCACGTAGCGGAGTCTTCTGCAGCTGGCAGTCGATGGATGTCACAGGGGTCCAAGCGGACCAGAACTTTAGGTGGGCAACCTCAGGACACTGGCTCAGAGGTATGGGGCACACGCAGCAGAGCCAGTCATACGAGAGGCAGACAGTGCTATGCATGCGGTGGACAGGGCCACATGGCTCGGGACTGTCTGACCCGCAGTGCAGAGGAGCAGCCGACAGTTGAGGGACCACCCAAGTAGAGGCAGAGGTTTGACCGTGGCGGTCTGCAGGGAGCAGGAGGATGAGGCAGAGGAGCTGGCCAAGCAGCGGGTGGTGGGAGACGTTTCGAGGCTCTACCACCACCACCACCAGGAGGTCCACCCTGACCACAGGGAGCTGGAGGACAGAGACAGTCCCAGCTCCAAGCAGTGGAAGCTTATGACCACGACGCACTAGAGATGATTCGAGGTACTATTTGTGTCTACTCCACCCTTGCTGCAGTTCTTATAGACACAGGAGTGAGTCATTATTTCATTATCGCTGCCCTTGTTCGGAGCTCGGAGATTCCAACGGAGCTTTTGGCTCGATCCTTACGGCTAGAGACTCCTACGGGATCAGACTCGACAATTACGCACTGGTGCCGGTAGTGTGATCTTACTCTAGGAGGATAGAGCTTCAGCTGGGATCTTCTTGTAGCGGCATCGAGGCCTTACGACGTCATCTTGGGCATGGATTGGTTATCTACGATCAATGCTCAGATCGACTGTATTAGGCGCAAGGTGCGATGTGTCCACACCGATGGAAGCAGGTTCACCTTCACTGGCAAGAAGGGAGCCTTTGCAGCGCAGGATGGACTCACACGGAGGAGAGGACAGCTGATCACACATCAGTTGGCTAGCCTTATCCTAGGAGCAGTTGACGTGCGGAGTCCAAGTTTTCCTGTTGTGTTGGATCAGTATGTGGATGTTTTTCCTGACGATGTTCCAGGACTACCTCCTCTCAGAGAGGTAGAATTCTATATTGACATATACCCCAGTACAGCCCCGATATCTACTCTAGCATATCGGACGGCTCCCGCTGCGCTTCGAGAGCTATGGGTACAACTGGAGGACTTGCAGGGCAAGGGATTCATCCGACCCAGTGTTTCACCCTAGGCTTCCCCAATACTGTTCGCCAAGAAGGCAGACGAGAGCTTGTGACTGTGTGTCAATTACCGTCGCCTGAACCAGGTGACCGTGAAGAACAAGTAATCGCTACCGAGGATTGACGACCTCTTTGATCAGCTCAAGGGAGCATGATGGTTCTCGAAGATAGACCTCAGGTCAGGCTATCATCAGCTCAGAGTTCGAGATGAGGATGTGCAGAAGACGGCCTTTAGGTGTCGGTATGGCCACTATGAGTTCTTGGTTATGTCTTTCGGCGTAACCAACGCTCCATCAGTGTTCATGAGTCTCATGAATAGGATCTTCTAGACTTAACTCGATCGATTTTTCATAGTCTTCATCGACGACATATTGATTTACTCGACTACTGAGGAGGAGCATGCCTACCACTTGCGGTTTGTACTGGATACACTCCGAGAGCACCAGCTTTATGGTAAACTCTTGAAGTGCTAGTTCTGGATTCGAGAGGTCCATTTCTAGGGGCACATTATCTCTGAGGCAGTAGTTGTGGTGGATCTTGCGAAGATCGAGGCAGTGCTAGCTTGGGAGCCACCCAGGAGCGTGACGGAGGTGTGGAGTTTCCTAGGTCTGGCAAGGTACTATCAGAGATTTGTGCCAGACTTCTATAGAGTTGCATCACCACTTTAAACTTTGATGAAGAAGGGGAAACCCTTCGTGTGGTTATATAGATGTCAGCAGAGCTTCCAGGAGCTGAGATAGAGATTGACCAGTGCACCCATCTTGAGGCTACCAGAGGAGGGAGTAGGGTATGTAGTCTACTACGATGCATCAGGGACCAGACTCAAGTGTGTCCTAATGCAGAAGTGGGCAGTGATCGCCTATGGATCACGACAGTTGAGGCAGCACGAGCAGAACTACGCTACCCATGACCTGGAGTTAGCAGTAGTGGTCTTCACCCGTAATATGTGGTGGAACTATCTGATGGTAGAGCGCTTTACAGTCTATTCTGACCACCAGAGTCTCAGGTACATATTCTCGCAGAAGGACCTGAACCTGAGACAGTGGTGATGGCTTGAGTTCCTCCAGGACTATGACTTTGAGATAGTCTATACTCCTGGAAAGGGGAACGTAGTAGCCGATGCTCTCAGCAGGAGGACGGGCATTCAACTACTTGAAGAGGCGACAGAGCAGTTAGCCGCTTTACAGATATCCTTTGTGGATAGAGATGGGGTAGCCTTTCTTCATTCCCTCACAGTCACTCCTCCACTACTTCAGCGGTTCAGAGAGGCTCAGCGTGGGGACGTTGACTATGAGACGTGGCGTGCACAGATTTCCACAGGATAGGCACCTGATGGATTTTCTGTAGGAGGAGAGCACGTCATCCTTTTCAGAGGACGTACTATGATACTAGCTGCTTTATAGGAGGAGGTGATGAGAGAGTTTCATACTTCCCCTTTGGCGGTACATCCAGGAGTAGATAATATGTACCAGGATCTCAGATGACAGCACTGGTGGCCTGGTATGAAAAAGGTTGTGGTAGAGTTCATTTCTCGATGCCTCACCTTTCAGTAGGTGAAGGCAGAGCACCAGGTACCAGCGGGCTTAGTACAGCCCTTGGAGGTCCCGGAGTGGAAGTGGGACGGCATATCTGTGGATTTCGTGACTGGACTTCCACGTACTTCTAGAGGACACGACTCCATTTGGGTGATCGTCGACCGACTCACCAAGTCGGCCCACTTCTTACCCATCAGAGAGTAGGGCTTAGTGTAGAGATTGAGACACCTCTATGTTCAGGAGATCGTACGGCTTCATGGTGTTCCATTATCTATTGTCTTCGATCGAGATGCTCGCTTTACTTCCCGGATTTGGAAGGGGTTGTAGGAGGCATTTGGGACGCAGCTACGCCTGAGCATCGCCTTTCACCCTCAAACGGATGGTCAGATGGAGAGGACCATTCAGACTCTCGAGGACATGCTCTGTGCATGTGTCCTTGACTTTGGCCGTAGATGGGAGGATCACCTACCCTTGGTGGAGTTTGCGTACAACAACAGCTACCATTCCACCATCGGGATGGCACCATATGAGGCACTGTACGACCGACCTTGCAAATCACCTCTATGCTGGACAGACCCTGGGGAGTCAGCACTTGTGGGACCAGAGATAGTCCAGGCCACGACAGAGAAGGTGCAGGTCATCCAGGAGTAGATTAGGATAGCTCATAGATGATATAATTCCTATACTGAGAGGAGGTGGAGACCACTAGAGTTCGAGGATGGTGACCACGTTTTCTTACGGGTCTCACCTCGGCGTGGATTACGGAGATTTGGCTAGGGTGGCAATTTATCTTCGCGCTTCATTGGACCATTTCAGGTTCTCAGCAGAATAGGCGAGGTGGCTTATCGCCTGGATCTTCCACCTCAGTTGCACTGGGTGCACGACGTCTTCCATGTATCTCAGCTGAGGAGATACGTGCACGATTTGATGCATATCATTGATCACAGGGAGCTGGACATAGATGATGGGGAGACTTTTGCGGAGGTTCTGGTGTAGATCGAGGATCGACAGGAGAAGGTCCTATATGGATGGTCGATTCCTCTAGTGTGCATCAGGTGGCAGCATGGGAACCTCCAGGAGAGAACATGGGAGCGGGAGCCTCAGATGCATGCTCAGTACCCTCATTTGTTTCCCTAGTTTGTGATGTATCTTTATGGGGATGTAAATCCCTGAGGTGGGAGTAATGTAAAGACCCATAAATTTCAAGGAAATTTTTTTTCTTAATTTCTTTGGGATTTTACGAGTACGCAGTTTCTGACGGTGCCTGATTCTGAGGCCCGGTGTGCCCGGAATCAATTTCCGAAATTTAGCTCGGGTACGTTCAGTGAACAAACGAGCAGGTTTTTCTAACTTTTGAACCGGTGCTCGGAATCTAAATCTGAGGGCATCGATGAAACCATGGTGCCGGTAATTTCTTAAGAATACTTTTACTATATTTGTGTTTGCTCGGGAGGTGTTGTTAAAAAAATGTGGTTTAATTGAAGAGTGAAATAAAATATGTGTTACAATTTTATTTCACTTCTAAGTGGTTTAACCTAAGTATGGGAGTTGGGTGGTACCCACTAAATCCTAAATTCTCTTGTTAGGATATTTTTGAGGTGGGTCCCACACGAGCTCTACCCCTTCAAATTCCCTAACTCCTCTAAACCCCCACATAAGTTATGTTAACTCCCCTTTAATGTGAGACCACTCACCTCCTTCTCTCTCCCTCTTAAACACTTTCCAACCCAATTAATTTAATGTTTTATTCACTTAAATTAATTTGAATGTTTGTAATTTTGAAAGGCTTGTCATGTGTTAATAAAATAAGGGAAGGCCTTATTTTATTAGTTTGGATTGTTGTGTGAGGATATTTGGAGAGAAAACTCTAAGTCTTGGAGAACTCCATCACCTTCATTCAAGAGCGTCAAAACTTCGATGAAGAATGCCGTCACCGCAAGGAGAGATCGACATGTCGTTTCTTCTCCTCTCTGTAGCCGGTGTGTGACGCATTTCCCTCCTTGGACATACGCCAACACCATCATCAAAACCACCCCCACGACACTAGCTTACGCGAACTTCTTATGAGGTAGGGGTGTGTTTTTGAATAAGAAACATTGGTTTTCATTCCATGTTGTTGTTTCTCATAAAACCATTTGCTATCGAATTAATGTGGAAGGAACCAGACCAAACTAACACGGTCTGATTCCTCCATCATTCTTGTTGTATGGTGTTATCCTACCGTTCTTGAGCGGTGAATCAAGGCAAGTTTTCGGAGCCGATCGGAGGCCCGAAAACATCGGAAACGGCCTCGGAACATCGGGACGACCTAGGAATGGGAGTTTTGTAGCAAACAAATCATCAGAACGAAGGAAGGACACCTCAGGAGGCGTGCTGGCCAGAGGCGTCGTTTCTGGAAAATTCCAGAATGCAGGGTGTGTACTTCCAAAGCACATGTCATGTAGTACAAGCGTTCAGCGGCAGAAGTAACGGACATCAGAAGAAGTGACACACGGCGTGTGACACTGGTCACATGGCGTGTACTGTCCACACAGTTTGACAGAGGAGACTTCGATGGACATGGCGTGTATTCAAGGGAAATACACAGACACAGAAAGAAATACATGGCCACGAGGCACGGCGTGTATTATCTTCTTTGAAAGGCAGAATCAGCTTCACGAGGCTTGGCATGTAATCCGAGAGATACACGAACACGGGCAGAACCACACGGCCATGAGGCACGGTGTGTACTACCACCACCATGGAAGAAGTGGCTTCGCGAGGCTCGGCATGTAATCTGGGAGATACACGGACATGGGCATAACCACACGGGCAAGAGGCACGGTGTGTATTCCAGAAATACACGAACACGGGGTGGAGTACACGAGAATGTGCTCCACCACACGTCCAGGCATGGCCAGCACACAAGGAACCGACCCTAGAGGTTTAGACATGGAGTGTATCCATACTACACGCCATGTACTTACTGATCTACACAACCAGCCCTGCGACACGGGCTGTATCACACGGGTAGTACCCGGTGTCTGATGACACGGCGTGTATCGCTTACCTACACGCCGTGTACTTTAGAAAAATGGATTGGTCAACTTGTTCTCCATGACTTGGGTACTTTTTTCTTGGTTATTCTCCTATGACGTGGGACGGAACTATGGGATACATAAACTCTGGTCTTCGTGACAGTTGACGTACCGATATTTGACTCGAGGAGCGGACCCTCCCGGAAATCGAGCATGTTGTGTGCGGGAACCCTAGAGCTGGTTGCGACTACGATGATGACAATGACTGTACATGGATCCTATGTGGGTTCGACAACGAGGACTACTGTACTTGAATCCTCCATGAGTTCGGCAGTGATGACTACTGTACTTGGATCCTCCTTGGGTTCGGTAGTGATGACGACTATACTTGGATCCTACGTGGGTTCAGTAGCGATGGTTACTATACTAGGATCCTATGTGGGTTTGGCAGCGACGACTTATGTACTTGGATCCTACGTGGGTCCGGTAGGGGAGATGATTCAGAGGCTACATCTATCATTTCCACCCCTCTTCATGAGTAGTGTACCTGTGTGAGCTGAGTCTTGACTTTCAATCAATACCTTCGGTATGATTGAATTGTTGTCCTGTGTGGATTGAGTTGTTCTCTCCTATGTGGACTGGGCTGTGTTTTTCCCGTGTGGACTGGGTTGTAATTGGGCTCGAGAGTTGGAGCTGAACTGGGTTTTATGACTTAGGTATATGTATGGGCATATACCTAAGTAGTGTTTATTTTTATCTCGTGATTGTATCTTTCCTTTTTGGTTTATCATTCGTGGATTATGGGAGACCTACGGGGGGGTCTCAGGGTCTCTACTGAGTATCGTATACTCACCCCTACATGGGTTATGCCTGCACTACGTTGTGTTGGATGCCAACGACGGACAGCGCTGATCGAGGTGGAGGCTTGTGGAGTTGGATGGTACTTGAAGGAGGATCACTGGACGGGACGTACACGGAGCAGATGGCCAGACCCAAGGAGCTGAGGAGACTATCTATACCCACCCTTCAGGTGGGAATTCTAGTGGATGGCTTGGTGTTGCTGCTTTACTTTTCTGCTGCTGTACTTCCTTTTCAGTAGTACTTACTTTCAGTTGGGTTTGTATTCTAGCCCATTTACTTTCCAGCACTTACTTTGGTACTCAGTTTACTTGGTGTTTACTTCAGCTTGCGTACTCTGTGGTATTTATTTTCATTATAAAGTCAATTCCTTCCCTTTTATCGGGATTTACGCCTTTGGTGCTAGTCGTCAGCCCCTGGCCTATGGAAGGCGGGATTGGGGTAGTCACGGCACGGGCCCTGAGGACAGGTCGTGACAAAACCACTCAGTGATATCAAATAGTCCAATATATCTCAGAGCCAACCTACCCTATTTCTCATGCCAACGGTGACCTGAACGAGGAGAAACTTTTTAAAAACTCAATCATTAATGGAGAACTCCAAAGTATATTATCAATGATTCACATAAGATTTTTTCTAACTCTAAGCTATAACCAAGAATTGATGTATATCCTGAATCCTCACTGAAGTATCCTAAATGATACTCATTCCCATGAGAGAGTCTTCTCCCACCTTTGGCCAATAAATAGGTGACCTTCATGGGCGATCATACAAAGACTCAAAGGGAGATATTCTAATCAATGAATGAAAACTATTATTATAAGAAAAATAGACCATTCACAGATGGATATCCTAATATACACCAAAAT
This sequence comes from Viscum album, assembly GCA_963277665.1. NCBI lineage: Eukaryota > Viridiplantae > Streptophyta > Magnoliopsida > Santalales > Viscaceae > Viscum > Viscum album. The sequence continues at coordinate 1,315,696,609 of OY728128.1, read as the reverse complement.
CTAAGATACAAACAAGGATAATATCCTTCATAATTAGAATAGCATGATTTTTCTATCCATTCATCTATGGATGATAAGTTGTACTAAGTCTGACCTGATTACCCATCACCTCTTGGTGACTTCTCCAAAACCAGGAAGTAAAACTAAGATACCTGTTATAGAAAATGGCAGAGTAGACCTCATAAAACCTCATAATTTCATGTATATATAGCTTACACAGATATTCAACCTTGTTGATGTCCCTAATTGGAATGAAATGAGACTATTTTGTCAAATAATCAACCACCACTTAGATAGAATTCTTTCCTCGGGGATTTCATGATAATTCAATGATGAATTCTATGGATACCTCATCTCATTTCCATACTAGCACCAAAAGAGGCTGAAGAAAACTAGAATTATTTAAATTCTCTTCATTGATATATTTATAAGTATAGCAGCGAGACACGTAATCAATAATGTCACGCTTTATACATGTCCATCATCTCATGTCATAATACATATTTATAGTGTTGTGATGAATATCCCATGAGCATATATGAAAATCATGAATCACTAAATTCTTAATAGATAATGGGATGATGAATTAATCATTGAAGTGAAGGATTATATCAAAGGAGAGTGGCCAACCAGGAATGGTATCCATGCCATATAAGGATTCTATGATTATTATGAACTCATCAATATATTGTTGATCCTATAGAATAGACTCAAAGAGATATGATAACAACTGAACACTGGTCAAAGCCATACCTGAATCATCCTCTTACGCATCCATATACAACTAATCAAAAATACCTATAAGGTTTCACTCCTTTTTTTCTTCCAAGATAGCATGAGAAGTAAATTTCTTACTGAGATCATCAGTGATGGAATTCCCCTTCCAAGGGGTGTAGGTGATGTTAAAGTCAAATTTCTACTTCACCCATCACCTCTACCTTAGGTTCAATTATTTTTTAGAAAAGATATAACTTAAGATCTTGTGATCAAAATAGATTGTGAACCTATCCCCTAAAAGATATTTTCTCCAACACTTAAGTGCATACATAACAGCGACAAGCTCCAAGTCATGAGTAGGATAATTCTTATCATACGACTGAAGCCATTGAGAACTGCATATTTCCACTATTGGAGTCGGTGCCCTATAACCAAATTTTGTGTACTTTATGATAACTTGTATTCATTATTTTTAATATTAATAAACTTATTATCACATTATGATTGTTCTTTTAAATAACATAGTTTTTTATAATGTCCTAAGAGTAATTTTTGTAATTAAAGGTTTTAGCATTTCCCCACTATGATGAGAATCCAGAAGTGTCATGATATTATTCTTAAATATATGTTCTATATCCAGCTGAAATCATTTTAGGGACACAAATGATACAGTATATCAAGGGGTGGATACTCACAGGTCTTTGAGGTGCATTATCATGGTGTAATCCCTTGGTAATATCCAGTCTAGGATATTATGATAACAAGACCCACCAGTAGGAAATATACATTTATATGTGTCATTGGATTTTCCTATTTGTATACATGTGTATTTATCCTTATAATTTAATATTATTATTAATAAATATTATAATTCACGTACTTTTATGTATTAATGAAAACCATAATGATATATGTTCGCGGTGAGGTAGGATACATTGGGTGTGTCACGAGTAATATTTCATTAATGAATAATGTGAGAAAGGATTTGTCCCTTGTATTATTTAACAAAATTTTATATCTTAGAACCTTTGATGGAAATGATATAGCCTAAATAAATTCATGGTCATGGTGTTATATAGGAAATTTCAATTTTCATAAAATCAAATAAAGAGACATAGAGCACATAGGTTGATGGCACCAACATACATCCTTATTGATTAGAGATATCGCGATAAAGGGATTATATTACACAGTAAGTATCCGTATGAGATATTATATCATTGTGACATTAACTTCTTTATTTATGGGTGCCTTGGAGTATTTCTAGATGCTAACCTTAGACTTTAGGCTGCTTCACCTAATGACACGGAGAAAGAGGCCTAGAGGGTCACGCACTAAGTGTATCCAGAATCTTAGTTAAATAATATTATTATTTAAAAAATTGAATAAATATTATTCTCACACATGGTTTAATAATTATTATTATTTGATTAATCACATATATTATGTCACCGGTTATTCAAGAGAATATTTTTATGGGTGTAAGTAGGGGTGTCCAGACCCAACCCTGACCTGACTGACCCAACCCGACCCGACCGGTTTGGGTTGGGTTCAAAAAAATATATGCATGGGTCGGGTTACTTCAGGTTGACTAGTGGTTGGGTTAGGTCAGGTCACAATTTGGGAAAAAATAACCCGACCCGATCCAACCAACCTAATGACCCCTATGCAAAACTTTCATCTCATGGTTGCCTCCTCCTTTTACTCGCCTTGGCCAACCCTGAGGTCACAGCTAGTCACCATGTCACCAGCTATATTCCTCCTTACCTATGCCTCTCCCTTCCGAACAAAGTCCCTCACCCTCACCTCCATTTTCCTATCTGTATCTACCATGCTTTTAGCCCTAGATCCACTGAAAATTTTCACTCTTTTTAGTACCCGCTTGAGATGAATATCTCAAGATGCCAATGTTGACCAAATTCAATTCTCCTTGCCACTGATGAAGAACTTAGGATGTTGAACTGAAAACAAATCTGAATCCAACCAAATTCGAAGAACTTAGGATGATAAAGTAGTGAAGCTGAAGCCAACCAAATTCAGATTAAATCTTTAGATTTCTGAAGAACTCATAAAGATCGAAGCTGAAGCCAACCTAATTTGATCAGGATGCTGAAGCTGACCAGATTCGATCAGATTTGATTGATCCTATGAATCCAACCAAATTTGATCCTCTAAAGCCGGCCAAATTTTATCCTCCATGATGAACCAAATTTGATCCTTTGTGTCACTGATTATCTCTACACCTACTATATAAGAAGAGTCACAACACTGGTTGAAGATTTCTAAATAAGACAAGAACCCAAGCTTTCCTGTGAATTTTATTATTGATTCATTGACAGGCTGGAGTTGGGGGTGTTCTCTAGTGTGGTGAGGAAGACGAACCTGAGTGGGGTAGAGGGACTTCATGTGAGATATGGGAAGAAAGTGGTAGATTTTTTTCCAAAAATCAGATCAATCCGACCCAACCCGGCCCTATCTGATATGAGTTGGGTCAGGTCGGGTCCAAACTAAAAAAAATCTAACCCGACTCGACCTGACCCGTCCTATTTTAATTATTTAGGGTCCAAAAAATACCCCAACCCAACCCACGGACACCCCTAGGTAGAATATTTAATAAATATTTATTTTTTATTTAGTAAATATAATATTTATTTATTAGTGAATAATTTAGTGATATTTATTTATTAAATAAATATCCATTATTCAAGGCCCGATAAATATTATGAAGGAATGGAAAACTAGTTTAATGATATGGTGAGAAATAATATATATTGAATATTATTTGAATAAATAATATTTAATTTAATTCGAAAGTTTAACACATTTCAAAAAATAATAATTTTATTATTATTATTATATACATGGGGTTCTGTAAGGATTACAAAAATAATAAGGGTGCATGTGCAATTATTATTTTCTAACCCTAGTAGTATATAAACCCAATTATATTATTTTTCTAGAGAGCCAATTCATTTTTTTTTGTGCATAATGAGATCCAGAGTGAATCCTATCAAATCCCTAAAGGAATCCCTCTCTAAGAATGCTCTCAAGAATGAAGAGATATCCTCCTCTACCACCACTCTCAAGTCAAGAGAGATCGAAGAGAACCCTTCCTTGAAGCGGTTCTCAGGATGATCAAAGGAAATGACACAAACATTAAGATCTTTTATACTAGCACCCAGAGATTCCTACGATGATGTTCGAAGGTTCATGGAACACATGTGGATCACCGCTAGTGGGAATCTATTCTTGATTCCTACAATGCAACAATGTTACAACGTAGAGACATTGTTTGATCCATCAATAAAGAAATAATTTATTTCAAGGTAATTTTTAATTTTTCAAATTAATTATAAATAATATGTGATGATCATGCACTTTGGTTCTAGTGATTATCCATTTTCTATATTCTTTAATTGAATTCCTTTGATCACGGTGTTTATCATCATGTAAATCTTGGATTAATCACTGATCAAGATAGAAATTTGAGTTGGGTATGCCCCATCTGATGCTTCTGTTGCGCCTAAAACCTTCAACCACATGGTCATCCTACATAAGCACACATCTCATACCAGCACCAGATGCATCACAATATACCACATGGTCTTTACCAGGTTCTAGAAAGATCGGAATAGGAGTCAATTTTAGATGTTGCTTCAACTCATCAAAAGAGGTCTAACACTTAACATCCCATGAGAATTTTATCCGTTTCTTGGTAAGGGTAGTCAATGATGATGAAAATTCAAGAAATATTTTAAAAAACACCAATAATACCTAGCTAGGAATAGGAATATATGTATCTCAAAAACATTCCATGGTTATTCCCATGATAATATAACATTTACCTTTTCGGGATCGATTGAGTGGTCATTTATGAAATCAAATTCCCAAATAACTTCACCTCTCAAATCCAAAAATTACATTTTGATAAATTTGCATAAAGGTGGTGAATCCTTAGGATTCCCAAAATTGTAATCAGATGGTACTCATTCTATTACTCAATTATTGAATATACTAGGATATCATCCAAAAATACCATAATAAAGGTATCATGATACTGGTGAGATATCTAGTTCATAAAATCCATAAACATTGTATGATCATTAGTTAAGACAAAAGGAATTACAAGATATTTATAGTGGTCATACCAACTATTGAAAGCAATCTTCAAGATATACAATTCCTTAACCTTGAGATAATGTTAACTTGACTGAAGATCAATTTTTTAAAACCACTTTTCCCCTTTAAATAACCAAAAAAATCATCCACCCAGGTAAAATGATACTTATTCTTAACAGTTACCTAATTTAGCTCTTGATAATCTACACAAAGATGAAGAGAACCAATAGCCTTCTTGGAAAAGAGCATGGGGTCCACCCATGATGAAACACTAAGGAAAACAAATCCCTTCTCTAATAGGTTATCCAACTAGATCTTGAGATCTTTCAACTCATCAGGTGTCATATAGTAAGAGGGTATAGAAATTAGTTGCATACTAGAAACCAGATCGATGAAGAACTATACCTATCTCTATAGGGGAATTCCATAAAATTCATATGGGAAAACCTTAGTGAAATCCTAAACAACAAAGGTAAGATCAACATGAGAACTACATCATTGGGATTATCCGCAATAGTGGACAATAGAATCCAGAGCTCTAGGTGGAAAGGTCTTGCACGACTGGACCTTGTATCCCACTCTCCCTAAAACACATGGGAGCTCCCATTGGAAATAGAGAACAAGACATGCCAATGATAAAATCCAATCTCAACTTAGTGATAAACTATCCAATCAATCCCAATGATAATTTTAAAAAGATTTAGATTAAGAAATAAGAGGTCCCAAACTAACTCAGCATCGCCCATTAAAAGAGAACATGAAGGATAATGAAGCCCCTGCTTATTCCTCTTTTCAATAGGCATTTCCAACTCCATAATGTAGGGCATGATCTCTATAATAAGTTTCAACACATCCAAAAAATGAACAGATATAAAATAGTATAAGGTGCCAGTATCAAACAAAGTAGTTGTTATAGAAGATGCAACAAAAATAGTACCTCTCATTGTAGTCAAGAATGAATCATTTTTTGTTGGAAACTTCTCCACTGTGTGAAATGGATTCACTCTATAGGCCTATGGTAGGATCCATATTAACTTTGAATATTTTGATTGCATTATATTTTCCTTTATATTTGATGATCCCTGACCATATTGAGGTATAGACAGATCCTGGAAGAATCTCTGTAGATGACCTTGGTGACCACATACACTACAATTCTTCAAAGGTGTGAGGTAAGTCTTCCAGGTGTGCCCTGCCATTATACACTACGCCAAAAACTGGTAAGGGGAGCGCTACCCCTTTATCAGCACTTTTTTTGAGCGCTGATAAAGGCCCCCCTTTATCAGTGCTTTTTTTGAGCGCTGATAAAGGGGACCCCTTTATCAGCGCTTCTTTTAGTAGCGCTGATAAAGGGGGCCTTTATCAGCGCTTTTTTTGAGCACTGATAAAGGGGACCTATTTATCAGCGCTTCTTTTAGTAGCACTGATAAAGGGGGGATTTATCAGTGCTTTTCCCAAGCGCTTATAAATGTTGAGTTTCAAAAAAAATATTTTTTCATGAAAAATAATATTTTGTTATATAAGTATATTTATATTGATATAAATACAATATATATTTTTTAAATATGTTATAGATACATATAAATAGACTATTACATTTAATATATAATAAATTTAGTGAAAATGGCTTCAAAATATTTTAAAAAAATATTATTAATCAATAATTTTCTAATTATTATCGATTAAAATCATTTAATAACAATTTGAGGACACAAAAAATCAAAACAATTAATAAAAGATCTAAAATACGTTGAAAATGTAACTCAAACTTCAAACAGCCATAACTTTTGATCCAGGTGTCCCTTTGAGCTCTACAGCATATCAAATCGAAGCCTGCGACGAGCTCTACGTCGCTGTGACACGGGGAACCCCATTCAAGCGTTTTTCGAGGCCAAAAGAGGCCCAGAAGGCCTCAAAAACTGAGTTTTTAGTCGGGGTACCCAGATTTTTTAACATTAAAACAAGTATAACTTTTGATCCGGATGTCCGTTAGGACTGTACCATATATCATATCGAATATTGTTTCATTTTCTTCGATTTGACTGGTTGTGGAGTTGAAACAGAATTCTAGATTATAATTTATGGTCGTTTTAACATTTTATGTCTTTTCAAATACACATATATATGTATTTATTCGTATATATATGTGTGTCTGTGTGTGGGGGGTGTCTATATGTGTGTCTGTGTGTTGTATATATGTATATATGTATTTATTTATTTACTTACTTATAAACACACATCAAAAACATATTTTTTTCATAAATGCATTTAAAACTAATCTTATATGTACATTCTATGGCTTTTCAAATACACATATATATGTATTTATTCGTAAATATAAATGTGTTTGTGTCTGTGTGTGTCTCTGTGTGTGTCTGTGTGTTGTATATATATATATGTATGTGTGTTGTATATATCTATGTATGTATGCATGTATTTATTTATTTATAAACACACATAAAAAACTTATTTTTTCGTAAATGTATTTAAAACTAATCTTATATGTATATATTAATATACAAATAAATATACATATATAAAAATTATAACTAAAAATATATATATAAATATATTAAAATACGAATTAATATATATATACTAATATATGAATAAATATATTTATATTAATATGAATCTATATCAATATATGAATCAATAGATGAATAAATATAACTATATATATATATAGATATATCACTAAATAGGGAACAAAATGAAGTGGCATAGTGGTAAAGGTGCAGCAGTGAAAGGGGGGAGGTCCTGGGTTCGAGTTTGGGTGGAAGCAAAGGGGGTGCGCGCTTATGAGGATGCGCGGGAAGGGCGTATGAGGATACGCGGGAAGGGCAGCGCGCGGGAGACCTCCTAGCGCTGATAAAGGGGGTGTGAAGCACTGATAAAAGCACTCCCCCCATATTATATTTTTTTTTTGACCTTTATCAGCGCTTTTTAAAAGCTCTGATAAAGGCCCCTTTTATCAGCACTTTTCGAAGCGCTGATAAAAGGGACCCCCCCTATATTAGCGTTGATCTTTACAGTGCTTTTTTAGTCCTGTAAAATCCCTTTTTTAGAGCTGATATAGGCCGTTTTTTGTAGTAGTGATATACTAGTAACAATTCAAGAGTACACTACTAGTCGCTACTGGTGGAGTAGAAGCATCTTGTTGCTGATAACTACCTCCATCACTCTTGAGATCATCATTCCACTTTATCTTCTTCCCTTGTGTGCCATTGGAACTGTCACTGGGCATAAGGGAAGATCCAAATAAACCTATCTTGTCTACCAAATCAATCTCTTTCATCATAGCCTCATTGACCACTTTAGCATAGGTGGTGATCTTCAGCATATATACCTACAATAATATATTGGTTCTCAATACTTTCTGGTATTTATAATCCTTCAACTTATCATTCATCACCACCTCAGGAGCCAAACGAACCAACTCAAAAAAACAGTTAGTGTACTCTGCCATCAAAATCTCTCCCTACTGAAAGGATATGAACTCCATGTAATTTTTAATTATCGATGATTCTAGGAAAATTTTCTAAAAGAAAAGGGACTTTAAGTCTTTCCACTCTAATACCACATGTCAATTTACCCAAACTATAAAGTCTCACCACCTCTTGTTAGGACCCTCAAGTTTAAAAACCATGCACTTCACCTTAAAAGAATCAAGTGTCTTTGAGAAATCAAATACCTAATCAATTATTTCCATCCAGTACTCTACCTATTGAGGTTCATTCATTCCCTTAAAAGATGGGGACTTCTGGCAGAAGAACTCTTGTGTTTGATCCCCATCTCTTACATCTCATAGTTACACCTCTTTATCTAGGTTCTGAATAGGTGGTACATTCTAGTCTATGACATGAATTTCCCACATGATAGCCTATAGTAGATTATGATCAAGAAGATTATTCCCTTGAAGAGCATTCTCTACTTCACCCTCCTGAGGAATCCTTGAAAGATGTCTCAGAGGCATGATTCTATATATCTAAAACAGAAGAAAGTGATCAGACAATGAAACGTTATCAGTTTAAACCTTAAAGAGCATAAGTGAAAATTGTGATCTAGATCAAAACCCAACAAATAAGACACACAACCCAACATGCTATGGTGGCTTAAGGTTCGTTATGATGATATTTGGTTAGGCACTCTCTCTCAACATACCTCTTAAGTCCCAAAAATCCTATCTTCTATCTACCAACTTCCTAAGACTAAGTGTAACTTAATATATGATACCAAATTGTCACAACCTAACCTGGATAACCCATCCAACTAGGATCTGAATTAGACTGCGACAAAACTCAAAGAGCATTCTTGATCACCAAGAGCTAATAACTAGCACCCGAGCATCCAACAAAGACTAGAGGAGACACTTTTTCCAACCTAAAACAAGATACATGACATACATATGGAGAAAGATAATAGAAAAAGAAATATTTGATAGTCAAAAAAGAACAACATTGGTAGTAATAAATCCATGGTAGTAAGTCAAAACCAAGGTGCATGTCCAAAACAAACCAAAAAGGATGACCCAAACCATAAAAAGATACTTTGTATGATACATGGTAAACATCCCACTATCTCACCACTAGATGCTCATGTCGAGCTATCATAAACCTCACCGCCTCACTATGGTGCCTTGCCCTTTCCTACATTAGAAAAAACAAGGTCTATACACCCTTAAGGGAGTGTACAAGGTGTGAGATAAATAGGCCCAGTAGGATCCCACTCAAGTGTTCCATAACAATTCTATGTTAAACAATCCTAATATGCTCAATATAAGAAGAACATGGAATGATAAATCATTTTTCACATTTATATCAAAATCATGGTAAAATAATTCCCATTTTCATAATTCTTACACAAAATCTAGATAATACAGTTTTAATGCATGTTTCAAACAAACCATTTTACATTTATCAAATCATGCATCATGTATCATATAAAAGTCAAAACAATGAAAGCCAAAGCACAATGGAGATCATCTCTAGGATAACATGGTTTTGTGCTAGTTAGGTCCCTTGTACCTCAATAATAAATCAAGACTAGTGAACACTAAACAAGTCCCTATGACACAAGTCCTAGGAAGCAGAGGAATTCCCCATGAGTGAACCCCCTACGATGCTAACTAACCAATTCCTTAAGACACAAGTCCTAGGGAATAGGGGAATGCCCCATGAGTGAACCCTCTACGTAAATAAGGGAAAGACCCAATGTTAAACCCCCTCCTAGGTATCCAAGGATACCATGTTTTGTATATGTCAAAAAATTTCAAAGGGGTCATCACATTTCATAAACAATTTCCAAATAACCCTTTTTCTATAAAAAACGTTCTTTAAAAACTAATTTCAAAAACTATTTCATAGTGCTTGGAAAACTAAATTTCCTTTACCAGAATAAGGGAAAACCCATATTCTATCAAAATACATTTATTCGCGCATATCAAAACATCAAGGATCATGCCAAACATCATTTAGAAAAACCATTTATAAAAACTAGATCATATACGATTCACCAAACATAGGCTATAGATGAAACCACCTACCACACACTTGGGTCGTACACCAAACACAACTTGATCCACAAACCATAAGAAAATGAAGCAGTAGTTAAATCAAGAGGAGGCCCAAAATATATATTCCCGCATCTTATAATCGAGTTTCCATAAGCATAAGGTTGGTGAGGAAGATAGATCAACATGTACCTCAAAGTTCATAGGCGTCGCATCACAATAAACAAGAGAACCTGCCTTCGGGACACAAATGCACAATGAATCTATAAGGGATTGAGAGAGATAATAACATAAATAATATATTCCCACAAAATGACCTATAACTAATTCCAATTCCAAGAGAAATGGGGGAAATGAGAGGGATTCTATCAAACTTCCAAAGAGGGAACAACTAATCGACCAAAGATCAATGCACCTTATAATAGAGATGGAGAGAGAACAAGCCAACCCCATAGATCCCCTATATTAATAGAAGGAGAATTAGGGTCAAAGGGTGTGATTAGAGATGTTAAACATGGGTTTTAGGGGCATAAAAATACTAAACTTCCCTTAATTAATTTGACCTAGCTCGAGGCCACCCACTAGTCGGTGGTGCCAGGCAGAGTGCCTAAACCTCTGGAAGTCCCACCGACTGGTGAGTGGAGTTACTATAGGAACTCCAATATTCCAGTATGCTACTAGAGGTTGGTGGCTCCCATTAGCTAGCTAGTGGCCTTCTACATCCACTAATTGACCCACTTTACTCCCCCCCCTCCTCCGAACACTTAACACCCATTCCTCTAACCACCGAACAAGGTCCAAAACATGATAAATGTGTAAAAATGATATTTTAAAATGGGTTCATACCTGAGGGTAAGATAGGATATTAAATTTTGGAACCCCTATGTCATCCAAAGATTTACTTCTAATAAATTCCCTCAATGTAACACTTGAGACTCTATAGAGCCTATATGACTCAGGGTATGCAAGGAGATCACTGCATAACTCGGTGACAATAGTGTGAAGCTATAGAGTGTGATTCTAAAAAAAGGAAGTGTAAAGACCAGTAAAATTCACGGGAAATTTTTTCTTAATTTTCTTTTGGATTTTACAAGAACGCAGTTTCTGACAGCACCTGATTCCGAGGCCCGGTGTGCCCGGAATCATGTTCCGAAGTTTAGCTAGGGTACGTTCAGTGAACGAACGAGCGGGTTTTCCTAACTTTTAAACCGGTGCTCGGAATCAAAATCTGAGGACACCAATGAAACCGCAGCATCGGTAATTGCTTAGGAACACCTTTTCTGGAGTTGTGTTTGCTCGGGTGTGGTTTTTTTTAAAAAAGGGTTAACTAATGAATAAAATAAAAGTTGTGAAACAATTTTTATTTTATGTTCTAAGTAGTTTAAACCTACTTATGGAAGTTGAGGTGGGACCCACTATATCCTAACCCCTCTTGATAGGATATTAGTGAGGTGGGACCCACACGAGCTCCACCTTTTCAACTTCCTCAAACCCCCATTATTTTTGTAACACACCCGCACCCCCCCCCTTATTAAATACCAAGTCAACTCTCTTAATTAATGAATTGAATTAAGTTATTCAATGTAATCAATTCTTGAATTCATTTTGAATTTCGAATTGAATGTTGGCTTGTGTGTGTTAATTAAATAAGACAAAGTCTTATTTCTTTAAGGGTTATTTCGTTGTGCGAGAAGGTTGGAGAGGAATTGCTCAAGCCTGGGAATCTTCATCTTCCTCCTTGAAGAATGCGAAGAACACACCGTCACCGAAGAAGAACGCCAACCTCCGACGAAGGACAACGAATAATGATGATTCCTCGGATATCAACGATGTGACACCATGTACCGCGACGCCGACGGTCCTCTTCTCTGCGACGCCGTGTACCGCGACGACATGTACTGCGATGCTGTGTACCGCGACGTCGTGTACCGCGATGCCGTGTACCGCGATGCCGACGATCCTCCTTCCGCGACGTCGTCTTCCACGACGTCCCTTTCCTGCGACAAACCTCGTTCGATGACTTCATCGAGGTAGGGGGTTTGATTTAGTTCACGAATATTCTTTGTCATCCAAAGGTCTTTTTTTCTTTAGCCGCTTGATATCGGATTAACGGGAGGAGGTCGGTCCGCACGAACACGGCCGACCCTCCTCCCCCTTTGATGTTGTGTTTGTCGCGGCACGATTAAAGGCAACGCAATACAATAGCACCGCGCGGAAACAAAGAAGAAGCGTGGTGCCGTCGCGCCACGCCGTTGAGGCCGAACAAAGTCGCGGCACCGTCGCGCCGCGCCGGAGAACCACGAAGAGGTCACGGCCGGAGCGGGGCCGCGGCAGAGGGGCGCGGCACGACAGCGCCGCGCTGGTCGGATAAGGCTGCTGCGGTGCAAGGCGGGGTGGCCGGAACCGCCGGCCGCTGGCACCTCGGAGGGGAGGGACCGCGGGGTCCCGCGGTGGCAGCACCGGCCGACCGGACCGGGCCAGCCGTTTCGGAAGGAAGACCGAGGGTCGTAACCACCGGCTGGCAAAGGAGCGGCCCCACATGGGGTCGCAGTTTTAATCAAGGGGGGTAGCCCCCCCCCCCCCTTTCCGCTTGGCTCGGCCAGCGCTGAGCTGGACACACCGGCCGCGCCCGCGCCAGGCCAACCTGCCGCCCAGGCCGGACCTGCCGCACCGGGCCGGGCCGCCCAGGCCGGGCCGCGCCGGGCCGCGCCGGATGGGTCGGGCCGCGCCCACCGGGCCGGGCCACACCCTAATGGGCCATACCCGGACCCGGGGCGGGTCGCCCCAGTTCGGGCCGACCCAGGGGGTCTCGGGCTGGGTCGGTCCGGGCCCAAAACCCCCTAAAACCGGACAGGTTCGTTCTTTTGCCCATATCTTGGGTTATGGGCCTCCAATCGACGCAACGTCAGTTGCGATGAGATCCTTGGATCGAGAAGGCCGTTTTGGTATATTACACTCAAGTTTTCAAAGAACTTTTGGTATGGCCTCATTGGTTCGAACACGAAACCAACCGGGCCCTCGGAGCGGAAACGCTTATAACTTGAGCTCCGGACGTCCGATTGACGTGTCGTCGACTTTGTTGGATTCCTCTTAGTGAGACAGACCCTTTTGGATTACTTCACTCTAGGTTTTAATGTAGTTGGAGTGCGGTCGGGTTGGTTTTGACTTAAAAACCAACCGGGCGCCTGGAACGAAAAATCCAATAACTCTCAGACCGAGCGTCTGATTGACGCGTCGTCTGTCACGTTGAGTTCCTCTTGTCGAGACGGAACCTTGGGATACATCAAATCCGGACTACGTGTCAGTTTATGTATCGACCCCCTTGGATCATGGAGAGGACCCTCCAGGAAACGAGCATGCTGTGTGCGGGAACCCTAGAGCTTGCTGCGACTGCGACGACGATGAAGACTGCACTGAAATCCTCCGTGGGCTCGGCAGCGATGACGACTGCACTGAAAACCTCTGTGGGTTTGGCAGCGATGAAGACTGCACTGAAATCCTCCGTGGGTTTGGCAGCGATGAAGACTACACTGAAATACTCCGTGGGTTCGGCAGCGATGAAGACTGCACTAAAATCCTTCGTGGGTTCGGCAGCGGTGAAGAATGCACTGAAATACTCTGTGGGTTCGGCAGCAATGAAGACCGAACTGAAATCCTCCGTGGGTTCGATTTCAATGACTACTGTTCTTGTATCCTACATTGGTCTGGTAGTGTTTGACTTTGTTCTTGCTATCCTACGTGGGTCTGGCAGAGTAGCTGGTCTGTATCCTATGTGGGTACGACAGCTTAGCTGGTTTAGTATCCTACGTGGGTCCCAGCATAGATGAATCAGTGGCTATATATGATCATCTCTATCACCTTACGAAGAATTATACCTATGTGAGCTGAGTCTTGACTTCCAATCATTATCTTCGATATGATTGACTTGTTTTCCTATGTGTATTGGGTTGTGTTATCCTGTGTGGATTGGGTTATACTATCCAGTGTGGACGTGATCGAACTTGGGCTCAGATGTTGGAGCTGAACAGGAATTGATGACTTAGGTATATGTATGGGCATATACCTAAATAGTGTTGGTTGTTACTTTGTGGTTGTATCTTTCCTTTGTGGATTATCCTTTGTGGATTCTGGGAGACCTTCGGGGGTCTCGGGGTCCCTACTGAGTAGCGTATACTCACCCCTGCACGGGATATGCCCGCACTATGTTGTGTTGGATGCAGACAACGGACAACGCTGATCGTGGTTGAGGTTTGTGGAGCAAGTCAGTACCTGGAGGTGGACCACTGGGTGGGACGTAGACGGAGTGGACGGCTGGACTCGAGGAGCTGAGGAGGCTATCTGTACCCACCCTTCATGTTGGACTTCCAGTGGACGGCTCGACGTTACTGCTTTACTTTCAGTTGTTGTACTTCTTTCCATTTGTACCTTACTTTCAGTTTGGTTTTGTATTCTGGCCCATTTACTTTCCGCACTTACTATTGTACCCAGTTTTACTTAGTGATTACTTCTACTTGCTTACTATGTGGTGTTTGTTTTCTTTATAAAGGCAATGCCTTCCCCTTTTTGTCGGGATTTACGCCTTGGTGCTAGTCGTCAGCCCTGGCCTATGAGAGGCGGGCTTGGGGTAGTCACGGCACGGGTCCCGAGGATGGGTCGTGACAAATTGGTATCAGAGGAGTTCGGTTCTACCGCAGAACTCAGGACTCTGATCTTTCTTCTATTTGAAGCAATAGTGTTAAGGGTATTTAGTGTGGTTATCAGTCTAGGGAGTCCATTGTTGGTGCGACGGCCGATGTATTCGTACACCAGGACCCTGACTTCTGATTTCCAACTCAATGCACGAAAACATTGATTGCATGTGTGTTTCAAAAGTTTTCTTTGTGATTACTTTGTGTCAGCTCACCAGGTATACTGTTTGACCGTGGCACACCTGTTTCTTTTCAGGATGGCCCCACGACAGTAGCCAGCTATGATTCGGATCTTTGTGCGAGACGACAGCCCACCGAGCGATGAGGCCTCAGTGCAGGGCCCTTTTTCAGCAGAGGAACCGGTGGTACCTCTACCTGCCGAGCCATCGATGCTACCAGCCCCATCCACTGATAGTGCACATCACCTTAGTGCACTGCACGAGTTTCAACGTTAGAGACCGCCCAGGTTCTGCGGGGAGATGGACCCTCAGGCAACTGAGGATTGGCTGGAGGCTGTAGTTTGAGTTTTCAGGTTAGTGGGGACACCAGCTGACCTCATGGTGATCCTTGCAGCGAGCCTCCTACACGTGGCAGTAGGCAGATGGTGGAGCTTGATACACCAGGTGCACGACGAGGCATCTCTCCTCTGTACGGACTTTGAGAGCCTCTTTCTCTTGGAGTTCATCCCATCCACCCTCCGTGTGGTGCGCATCCAAGAGCTTCTACAGCTGCAGCAGGGCAGCATGACGGTCGCCCAGTACTTGGAGAGATTTACCGATCTCTCATGTTATTCGATGGACATGGTACGGGACCCATTCTTCTGGGCCCAGACCTTCGAGCAGGGACTGAGGCATGAGATCAGGGCATCGATGATCTCCCTCAGCATTCTGACACCGACAGGAGTACTGGAGCGATCCCTTCTCATAGAGAGCTTTCTTGCTAAGCCTACGCCAGCAGTGAGACCTACCGCAGGGCAGCACGTAGCAGAGTCATCTTCAGATGGCAGTCGACGGATGTCACAGGGTTCCAGGAGGACCAGACCATCAGGCAGATGACCTCAGGACACTAGCTTAGTGGTGCAGGGCACACGGCGTAGAGCCAGCCTTCTGAGGAGCAGGCAGTGCTACGCATGCGGCGGGCAGGGCCACATGGCTCGTGACTGCCCGACCTGCCGTGCACAGGAGCAGCAGGCGGACGAGGCAGGGGAGCTGGCCGAGCAGTAGGTGGCGGGCGACGCTTTGAGACTTTACCACCACCACCACCAGTAGGTCCACCCCGACCATAGGGATCTGGCGGGCATAGACAGGATCAGCTTCAGGCAACGGATGCCTACGACCATGGTGCACCAGAGATGATTCGAGGTACTATCTGTTTATACTCCACCCTTGTTGCAGTTCTTATAGACACAGGAGTGAGTCATTATTTTATTGACGCTGCCCTTGTTCAGAGCTCGGAGATTCCGACAGAGCCGTTGTCTCGATCCTTACGGCTAGAGACTCCTATGGGAGCAGACTCGACGATTATGCACTGGTGCCGGCAGTGTGAGCTTACTCTAGGAGGTGAGAGCTTTGGCTGGGATCTTCTTGTAGTGGCGTTGAGGCCTTACGACGTCATCTTGGGCATGGATTTTTTATCCATAGTCCATACTCAGATCGATTGTATTAGGCGCAAGGTGCGGTGTGTTCGCACCGATGGGAGCAGGTTCACCTTCACCGGTGAGAAGGGAGCCTTTGCAGCGCAGGATGGAATCACGCAGAGGAGAGGACAGCCCATCACCCATCAGTTGGCTAGCCTCATCCTAGGAGCAATTGACGTGCGGAGTCCTAGTTTTCCTGTAGTGTTGGATCAGTATGCGGATGTTTTCCCTGACGACGTTCCAGGACTACCTCCTCGCAGAGTGGTAGACTTTTATATTAACATGTACCCCGGGACAGCCCCTATATCCACTCCAGCATATTGGATGGCCCCCGCTGAGCTTCGAGAGCTATGGGTACAGTTGGAGGACTTTCAGGGCAAGGGATTCATCCGACCCAGTGTTTCACCCTGGGCTTCCCCGATATTGTTCGCCAAGAAGGAGGACGGGAGCTTGCGACTGTGTGTCGACTATCGTCGCCTGAACCAGGTGACCATGAGGAACAAGTATCCGCTACCAAGGATTGAAGACCTCTTCGATCAGCTCAAGGGGGCACGGTGGTTCTTGAAGATAGACCTCAGGTCAGGCTATCATCAGCTCAGAGTTCAAGATGAGGACGTGTAGAAGACGGCCTTCAGATGTCGGTATGGCCACTATGAGTTCTTGGTTATGCCTTTTAGCATAACCAATGATCTAGCAGTGTTCATGGGTCTCATGAATAGGATCTTTCAGCCATACCTCGATCGATTTTTCGTGGTCTTCATCGAAGACATATTGATATACTCGACCACTGAGGAGGAGCACGCCTACCACTTGCGGGTTGTACTAGACACACTCCGAAAGCACCATCTTTATGTCATGCTCTCGAAGTGACAGTTCTGGTTACGTGAGGTCCACTTCTTGGGACACGTCATCTCTGAGGTGGGAGTTGCGGTGGATCCTACGAAGATCGAGGCAGTTCTATCTTGGGAGCCACCCAGGAGCGTGATGGAGGTGCAGAGTTTCTTGGGTCTAGCTGGGTACTACCGGAGATTTGTGCCAGACTTTTCTAGAGTTGTGGCACCACTCTCATCTTTGATGAAGAAGGGGAAACCCTTCGTGTGGTCAGACATATGTCAGCAGAGCTTCCAGGAGCTGAGAAAGAGATTGACCAGCGCACCTATCTTGAGGCTACCGGAGGAGGGAGTAGGGTACGTAGTCTACTACGATGTATCAGGGACCAGACTCGGTTGTGTCCTGATGTAGGAGCAGGTTGTGATCGCCTATGGATCACGTCAGTTGAGGCAGCATGAGCAGAACTACGCTACCCATGACCTGGAGTTAGCAGCAGTGGTCTTCGCTCTGAAGATGTGGTGACAATATCTGATGGGCGAGCGCTTTACAGTCTACTCTGACCACTAGAGTCTCAGTTACATCTTCTCGTAGAAGGACCTGAATCTGAGACAGAGGCGATGGCTTGAGTTCTTCCAGGACTATGACTTTGAGATAGTTTATACTCCTGGAAAGGGGAATGTAGTATTTGATGCTCTCAGCAGGAGAACGGGCATTCAGCTACTCGGGGAGGCGATGGAGCAGCTAGCCGCTTTGCAGATATCCTTCGTGGATAGAGATGGAGCAGCCTTTCTTCAGTCACTCACAGTCACTCCTCCACTACTACAGCGGGTCAGACAGGCATAGCTTGGGGACGCTGACTGTGAGAGGCGGCGTGCGCAAATATCCTCAGGACAGGAACCTGATGGATTCTTTGTAGGAGGAGAGCACGTCGTCCTTTTCAGAGGACGTAACATGTTACCAGTTTCTTTACAGGAGGAGGTGCTGAGAGAGTTTCACACTTCCCCTTTAGCGGTACATCTAGAAGTGGCGAAGATGTACCAGTATCTCAGACGACAGCACTGGTGGCCGGGTATAAAGAAGGTTGTGGCAGAGTTCGTTTCTTGATGCCTCACCTGCCAGCAGGTGAAGGCAGAGCACCAGGTACCAGCAGGCTTGATACATCCCTTGGAGGTCCCGAAGTGGAAGTTGGTCGGGATATCTATGGATTTAGTGACTGGACTTCCACACACTTCCAGAGGTCACGACTCCATTTGGGTGATTATTGAATGACTCACCAAGTCGGCCCACTTCTTACCCATCAGAGAGTAGGGCTCAGTGGAGAGATTGAGATGCCTCAACATTCAGGAGATTATACGGATTCATGGTGTGCCATCATCTATCGTCTCCGATCGAGATTCTCGCTTTACTTCCCGGCTTTGGAAGGGGTTGCAGGAGGCATTCGGGATGCAGCTACGGCTGAGCACTGCCTTTCACCCTCAGAGGGATGGTCAGACGAAGAGGACCATTCAGACTCTCGAGGACATGCTCTGTGCATGTGTCCTCGACTTTGGTCGCAGCTAGGAGGACCACTTACCCTTGGTGAAGTTCGCGTACAACAACAGCTACCACTCCACCATCGGGATGGCACCATACGAGGCATTGTACAGCCGACCTTGCAGATCACCTCTGTGCTGAACAGGCCCTGGGGAGTCAGCACTTGTGGGACCGGAGATGGTCCAGGCCACGACAGAGAAGGTCCAGGTCATCCAGGAGTGGATGAGGACAGCTCAGAGCTGGCAGAAGTCTTATGCTGACAGGAGGCAGAGTCCACTGGAGTTCAAGGATGGCGACCATGTTTTCTTGTGGGTCTCACCTCGACGTGGATTATGGAGATTTGGTCGGGGAAGCAAGTTATCTCTGCGCTTCATCGGACCATTCTAGGTTCTCATCAGGATAGGCGAGGTGGCTTATCACCTGGCTCTACCACCTCAGTTGCACCGGGTGCACGACGTCTTCCACGTATCTCAGCTGAGGAGATACGTGCATAACCCGACGCATATCATCGACCATGGGGAGTTGGACATTGACGATGGGGAGACTTTTGTAGAGGTCCCGATGGAGATCGAGGATCGACAGGAGCGGGTCCTACATGGGTAGTCGATTCCTCTAGTGTGCATCAGATGGCAGCACGAGAACCTCCAGGAGAGCACTTGGGAGCGGGAGGCTCAGATGCGTGCTCAGTACCCACTTTTGTTCCCCTAGTTTACGATGTATCTTTACGGGGACGTAAAGCCCTGAGGTGGGAGTAATGTAAAGACCCATAAAATTCAAGGTAAATTTTTTCTTAATTTTATTTGGGATTTTACAAGAACGCAGTTTCTGACGGAACCTGATTCTGAGGCCCGGTGTGCCCGGAATCATGTACCGAAGTTTAGCTCGGGTACGTTCAGTGAACGAACGAGCGGGTTTTCCTAACTTTTGAACCGGTGCTCGGAATCGAAATTCGAGGGCACCAATGAAACCACAACACCGGTAATTGCTTAGGAACACCTTTTCTGGAGTTGTGTTTGCTCGGGTGTGGTTTTTTATAAAAAGGGTTAACTAATGAATAAAATAAAAGTTGTGCAACAATTTTTATTTTATGTTCTAAGTAGTTTAAACCTACTTATGGAAGTTGAGGTGGGACCCACTATATTCTAACCCCTCTTGATAGGATATTAGTGAGGTGGTCCCCACACGAGCCCCACCTTTTCAACTTCCTTAAACCCCCATTATTTTTGTAACACACCCGCACCCCCTATTAAATACCAAGTCAACTCTCTTAATTAATGAATTGAATTAAGTTATTCGATGTAATCAATTCTTGAATTCATTTTGAATTTATAATTGAATGTGGGCTTGTGTGTGTTAATTAAATAAGACAAAGTCTTATTTCTTTAAGGGTTATTTCGTTGTGCGAGAAGGTTGGAGAGGAATTGCTCAAGCCTGGGAATCTTCATCTTCCTCCTTGAAGAACGCGAAGAACACACCGTCACCAACGAAGAACGCTGACCTCCGACGAAGGACGATGAATAATGCTGATTCCTCGGAGATCGACGACGCGACGCCGTGTACCGCGACGCCGACGGTCCTCCTTCCACGACGTCGTCTTCCGCGACGTCCCTTTCCCGCGACAAACCTCATTCGACGACTTCATCAAGGTAGGGGGTTTGATTTAGTTCACAAATATTCTTTGTCGTCCAAACGTCTTTTTTTCTTTAGCCGCTTGATATCGGATTAACGGGAGGAGGTCGGTCCGCACGAACACGGTCGACCCTCCTCCCCCTTTGATGTTGTGTTTGTCGCGGCACGATTAAAGGCAGCGCGGTGCAACGACACCACACAGAAACAAAGAAGAAGCGCAGCGCCGCCGCGCCGCGCCGTTGAGGCTGAACAAAGCTGCGGCGCCGTCGCGCCGCGTCGGAGAACCACGAAGAGGCCGCGGACAGAGCGGGGACGCGGCGGAGGGGCGCGGCATCGTCGCGCTGCGTCGGTCGGACAAGGTCGCGGCTCAAATCCGCGACGGTGCAAGGCGGGGCGGCCGGAACCGCCGGCCGCCGGCACCTCGGAGGGGCAGGACCGTGGGGTCCCGCAGCGGCAGCACCGGCCGGCCGGACTGGGCTGGCCGTTTCGGAAGGAAGACTGGGGGTCGTAACCCCCGGCTGGCAAAGGATCGGCCCCACGTGGGGCCGCGGTTTCAATCAAGGGGGGCAGCCACCCCCCCCCCCCATTTCGCTCGGCTCGGCCAGCGCCAAGCCGGCCACACAGGGTCGCGCCCGTGCCAAGCCAACCGGCCGCCCCGGGCCGGACCGGGCCATGCCCTAATGGGCCGTACCCGGACCCGGTTCGGGCCGACCCAGGGGGTCTCGGGCCGGGTCGGTCCGGGCCCAAAAACCCCCTAAAACCGGACAGGTTTGTTCTTTTGCTCGTATCTTGGGCTACGGACCTCCGATCGACACACCTTCAGCTGCGATGCGATCCTTGGATCGACACGGTCGTTTTGGTATATTACACTCAAGTTTCTGGAGAACTTTGGGTATGGCCGAGTTGGTTCGAACACGAAACCAACCGGGCCCTCGGAGCGGAAATGCTTATAACTTGAGCTCCAGACGTCCGATTGACGTGCCTTTGACTTTGTTGGATTCCTCTTAGTGAGAAGGACCTTTTGGATTACTCCTCTTGAGGTTTGGATGCAGTTGGAGTGCGGTCGGGTTGGTTTTAACTTAAAAACCAACCGGGCGCCTGGAATGAAAAAGCCAATAACTCTCAGACCGGGCGTCTGATTGACACGCCGTCTGTCACATTGAGTTCCTCTTGTCAAGATGGAACCTTGGGATACATAAATTTGGACTAAGTGTCAGTTGATGTATCGACCCCCTTGGCTCGTGGAGCGGACCCTCCCGGAATCGAGCATGTTGTGTGCGGGAACCCTAGAGCTGGCTGCGACTGCGACGACGATGAAGACTGCACTGAAATCCTCCATGGGTTCGGCAGCCATGACGACTGCACTGAAATCCTCCGTGGGTTCGGCAGCGATGAAGACTGCACTGAAATCCTCTGTGGGTTCGGCAGCGATGAAGACTGCACTGAAATCCTCCGTGGGTTCGGCAGCGATGAAGACTGCACTGAAATCCTCCGTGGGTTCGGCAGCGATGAAGACCGTACTGAAATCCTCTGTGGGTTCGATGGTGATGACTAATGTTATTGTATCCTACGTGGGTCTGGCAATGTTTGACTCTGTTCTTGCTATCCTACGTGGGTCTGGCAGAGTAGCTGGTCTGTATCCTATGTGGGTCTGACAGCTTAGCTGGTTTAGTATCCTACGTGGGTCCCAACTTAGATGAATCAGTGGCTATATCTGATCATCTCTATCGCCTTATGAATAATTATACCTATGTGAGATGAGTCTTGACTTCCAATCATTATCTTCGATATGATTGACTTTCTTTCCTATGCGGATTGGGTTGTGTTATCCTGTGTGGATTGGGTTGTACTATCATGTGTGGACGTGATCGAACTTAGGCTCGGATGTTGGAGCCGAACTGGAATTGATGACTTAGGTATATGTATGGGCATATACCTAAGTAGTGTTGGTTTCTACTTCGTGATTGTATCTTTCCTTTGTGGATTATCCTTTGTGGATTCTGGGAGAACTTCGGGGGTCTCAGGGTCCCTACTGAGTAGCGTATACTCACCCCTGCACGGGCTATGCCCGCACTACGTTGTGTTGGATGCAGACGAAGGACAGCGCTGATCGTGGTTGAGGTTTGTGGAGCAAGTCGGTACCTGGAGGTGGACCACTAGTCGGGACGTACACGGAGCGGACAGCTAGACCCGAGGAGCTGAGGAGGCTATCTGTACCCACCCTTCAGGTGGGACTTCCAGTGGACGGCTCGACGTTGCTGCTTTACTTTCAGTTGTTGTACTTCTTTCCAGTTGTACCTTACTTTCAGTTTGGGTTTGTATTCTGGCCCATTTACTTTCCGCACTTACTATTGTACCCAGTTTTACGTAGTGATTACTTCTTCTTGCTTACTCTGTGGTGTTTGTTTACTTTATAAAGGCAATGTCTTCCCCTTTTTGTCGGGATTCAAGCCTTGGTGCTAGTCGCCAACCCCTGGACTATGGGAGGCGGGCTTGGGGTAGTCACGGAACGCGTCCTGAGGAAGGGTCGTGATAGGAAGTATTGTGATATGTTGGCAGTTGTAGGTATGGTAATCACCAAACCCATTATAATTTTTTATTGATTATAGTGGAGAATCCTTGATTAAGGCAAGCAACCAATCAAGGCAAAGACCAGGTCTTTGAACTGAACCTTGTAAAAGTACCACATGCCTTTTATCTATTTTACTTTCATGAATATGGTAGATAGTTACTTGTAAAAACATAACAAAGATCCAAGTGAACTAACCAAAAATAGAGGTTTAATTCCAAAGGGGGTAAAATAATCAAATATAAATTTGGAATTGGTAAAAATTAATCAACACCTAGTTCACCCCATTATCAAGTGTCTTCACCGGTCTACTTGGTACAATATTTTTAATCAAAAAATCTTGAAATACTATCCAAAAATTCAAAACTTGTTTTCCATAAATTCATTTTTTATCCCATAATTATCAAATGCCAACAATATTATTAAAGATACAAAAAATGAATCTTATAACATTTTTTTACGAGACATGCGGTTCAAACATGATAAATATAAAATATTTAGAAATAAATTTTTTTAAACATGTGTTTTATTTTTACTTTCCTTGTTTTATAGTTTTTTCAGTGTAACTATTAAACTCTAAAAAACACCTAAAGTTCCATAAAAATTTTAAATAATCATGTATAAGATCCTGGGTTTTCCTATGAGGTATGGAACTTTTTAATTTCAGTTAAATGCTTGGTTTTGACCTAATGTGAGTGACTAATTAGATCACATGAGTTTTGTGGGGGGTATGGAGATTGTTCAGATCCTAAAGCCCCACTTTTTGGAAAAATCAACTGGGCATCACGGTTAGTAGAAACCATGCGCCCCGGGTCACATGGTCAGGAGTAACCATACGGGACTAGATAGAGGGAATCAGGTGGCCGCACGGTTTGAGGAAACTGTGAAGACAAGGCCACACTCTCATGCGGGAGCACCTAAAATTTTTAGTAGATGTGTTTGGCATGGTGTATGCATGTTTTGGAAAACTATTTGCATGAACCATGCAAGGTCCCCCTTGAGATAGAGAAGGGAACAGGGTTGGTGCACGGTTTGGAAAACCGTGCGGCCAAACCGTGTGACCAAGTTAAAATGTGGGAAATTACCAATTTTCCCTTAATTTTTCTTAAAACCTAAACATTATTTCCTTTTCATACAGCAAGAAGTCCCCTTGAATCTTGGGAGCTCTTTGAAGCTCAAATCATAGTTTTTGATCCCATTTCTCCATCTGAACTCATTTCAAACATCGTTCATCTTATTGGATTAGAACTAGTAAGTTCTTAATTTATCTTGTGTCATTATTCATTTGTCTTCATATCAATTGATTTATTTAGGATCAAGATAATATGCCTTATTTCTAGGATTTTTGTCCATTTTTTCCTTTTCTCCTGATCTGGACCGAATCGAAGGTTGATACTAGACGAGTGTTATACCACGGACCTACAGTTGGTGGTCTATACCTTTCCCTAAAGGTTTGGTGTTTTATATACCCAGTTGTTGTTGTGTCACATGCCAAACTTTCCATAATTTTCCTTGAAATTAATTGAATGTTTTAATTGAATAAATTGGAACCTGTTAGGTTTCCCACTAAGTGCCTTTTTATCATTGGAGGTTGTTATCCCAAACCTAGGCCACCCATGGGGTGTGTCTTTGAATCTTACCTATTTTATACCACCCCGCTAGGTGAGTGTGAACTTGTCACTTCTTTTGAGAGCCTTAATAAATTTAATAAGAATTTAATTAATGGTTAGTAGAGGTTTATTCCTCTTTTCCATGTGATTACGTGATGATTAAAATAAATAATTTTTTAGATGTAAATTATGGAAATGTGTTGGATGAACTTGTGGACTATGTTTAGTTAGGAAATGATTAATGAATTGATTGATGAATTAATAGTGGTAGTGGATACCTTGGATGAAATCCTTGGATCCTGATTCCATTGGATACCATGGACATTTCTACCCCATGGATTTGTATTGATAGTGGTAGTGGATGCCTTAGACGAGCTCCTTAGATCCTGATTCCATTAGATGTCATAGACATTTCTACTCCATGGATCTTGATTATGGTAATAGATGTCTTAAACATTTTTACTCCTTATATCCTAATTTTGTAGGATGTTTAAGGCCTTTCTACCCCTTGGATCTAGATTTCTTAGACTAGCATTGGAAATTATCTATTGAAATGATCCTTGGACTCCACCCAAGTCGTTACTGAGTTTCTATTGAGATGCTCCATAGACTCGATAAGGATGCCTTGGTCTTCTATACCTTGGATCCAGCCCTTTGTGGTCTAAAATTGGATTACCCAACATTGGCCATTGTGAATGTTGACACTTTATTACACAGTGTGGCTGTTGTGGATTTTTCCTATGCTTCACAGATAGCCCTGATATGGGTATTTGATTATAGTTGTTAGACTGGACAATATTGAACTTGTTTATTTATGCTTTACAGTTGCCCCTGTTTATGGGAGCTCGATTATTGTTTCATAAGGAGCCATGTTTGGCTGGATAGGATCACTTCTATAATTGAAACTTTACTTTATTTACTAATATACTTATGATATACTGCACACTGCTTCATTGTTTATATACATAGACTAAACATGTTATAGACACTGTTGGTGGTGTTCTATTGAGTGTTATCTTACACCCTGTTCGAGCTATCATTGGGTACCCATACTGACTTCATGGATGTAGGTAGGGACTGGGGAAAGTGTCTAATTTATGATGCTTGATTTGATCATTGTGCATAGGAGCAGGGGAGAACGGGACCGAGATTGGTTCATGATGCTATTTGGAGATGGTTCTTTTTGGTATTTTTATATTTTAATACATGTATTGTATTGGTTTCTTATTTCCATGTATTTCCTACCTTTTTGTATAGATACATGTCATGATCATCATATTGTACATGACACTACTTGTGGCTTATTTATTATTATAGTCTTCTGGATGTTATCTTCAATATTTTGTTCAGTTATTTATCCAATTCTGTTATTTTATTGTTATGATTATTACCATTGTGCTACACTCTGACATGAGGTCATAGTCTCCCCATGTAAAAACCCTAGGCCCTCACTACTAGCCAATATCCTCTAGAATATAGGGAGGCATGCTTGAGGCCATGTGACCCACCATCTCGTGGCACCATTTAGTGGATCCTGGGTTGGGATGTTACAAAGTGGTATCAGATCACTTTCTTTTCTAGTTTTATTTACTATTTTGAGACAATAAATAGGATAATAGGAATAAATTGAAATTTGGTAATTAGTTGCACCTAGGAGTAGATAACCCACGTATAGTAAAAAACCAAATTGCCTAGAATGGAACATGCTTTTCTGGATTTTTCTTATTATAGTTGATTTGATTCCATAATTGGGTGATACACTTGAGATGTGATGTTATTGTTGATATTATTGAGGAATTTTATTTTTACATTTCCCGATGAGATGAGGGTATGTCATCTCATACATCATTTTAGTCACCTGTTAGAATTCACATGCCATTCATTATGCCATGTTATATAGGATGAATTGCTTGACTGTATGGTATTATTAATTGTGCCTTAATTGATATACCTATTGTTTGATAAATGATTTGTGTGGGGGATTGAGAAACATATTTGGTACTTAGAGTGCATGTCATAACCTAAATTTTTTTCCTACTTAGGCTATAGAAGGCCCCCTAAGTAATCAATTATGGCATGTTTAGTCATGGATCATTGGTTTCATAGACTAGAATTTGTTATGGTTTGGATTAATTGGATGACACACTTTGGTTTGTAAGGTGTATGGGCTCTTATGGATCAGAACAGGTGACTCATTTGGTTCAACCGTTTAAAGAGAATAGAAAATAAATGTGAATTTAAATAAAATTTAGATTGTGAAATGGAGAACTTGACCTTGACCCAGCTTTAGAGTGGGTAGTAGGTAGTGTTTCTAGTGATTTTTACAGTTATTTCTATTATCCAGTATTATCTTTAGGAGTAGGGAGAGGGGTGTGGTTTGTTTATAGGAAGGCTTCAACATGTCCTATGATTTCATATCTATGACTTGGTCACTACTTGATTATTTTATGAGGTGTGTTTTTAACATTGTAAGGATATTTCACCATGAAGAACTCCAATCTTATGCAATGAGGGTAGTGACGACCATGCTCCATAGGTGGTGGACCTTGGGCTACCAGTATATTATCCTATAGTTCTAGATTCGACACCAGTAGTTGTATCGAATGAAGGTGTTGATTCCCAATTCCATGAGGGTTTCTTATGCTTCATTCAAACCTTTTAGGGAGCCCCACAACCTACCTCATCTATGGAAAAGCTAACACGGGTGTCTAGCAGCAGCATCCTTACATGTTTTTTAGGGATGGAACTCCACATGTTGTTGAGATGTGGATTGAGACTATCTTTTCTATATTCAAGAATCTTGAGACACCTCCTAATAGGAGAGTAAATCTCATGACATATATGCTTTGGGGAGCAGTTAAGCACCGGTGTGATGTTTTAAACTAGGATGATATGCTATGAGATATGGTTTGGAGGTATTTCCGATCCAATTTTTATGATTACTTATTTCGTGAGACCCTGATAGAAGAAATTTCTAGTGAGTTTATATGTCTAGATAAGGGTGTGATTACCATTATAGAGTATTCTGAATGCTCTACTAATATTTAGTGCTTTGCACCAATTTATCTTGCTAATGATCAATCAAGGGAAAGACGCTTTGAGGAAGGTATCAAGAATGTCATCTGATTGTAGTTTAATGTGTTTTGGTTGAATACTATTATTTAAATAGTGCATCAAGTGATGATTACTTAATGTAAACTAAGGAAATATGGGGGCACAGAGTTGGGAAGCGCAGCATCTCGACCTAGTGGTTTAGTATCAGGTGGCAGGAAGTGCCGATTTGAGGCTTCTCGTGAGGGGAGTACCAGTCGGCTTGTTAGTGATCATAGTGTTTTCTTCTATCATTGGTGTAGGAGAAGGGGATATATGAGGAATTAGTGTGATAGAATCCTAGTCTAGTTCTGAACATGTGGGAGGATGGGCCACATATAGCGATTCTGCAGGACCTTCCCTCCAAAAGTTAGTGAAAGGGGATCAAATCTGACTCTATTCTCAAGAGAGGGATTCATAGAACTGTGTCAGTATAAGATCTGGAGAAGTACCGATTGTTTAGACCAAGGTGATGGTTTTGGTCAAGGCATCCAAGCATCAGTTCTACCTAGACAACATATTGGGCTTGCTCTGGGTAGTGAGGTGGTTTTACAGGGCTGCGATTGTAAGATCCCAGCCTTTTTTGGAGCAATTTCATGTGTGTTTTCAGGTTATTTTTGGTTGTTATTAAGTGCATTTGGGTTAGTGTATTACCTAGGGTGTGTTTGGGTGAATTTTTTAAGAAACTAGGGAAGACAGGGGATGTGCACAGTTTGTGCATGGTTTGGACAAACCATGCACAAGCTAATCGTTCAGACAGTGGAGGTCGGCATGGTTGGCACATAGTTTGCCTAACCATGTTCCATCAAGCCGTATGGGTAGTGGAAGACCACATGTTTGGCCCACAGTTTGGCCTAACCGTGCGGCCTCCTAGGTGAAACCATGTGTGCTGCCCAATTTATTCCAAAAATTGGTTTTAAAACCACCCAAACCCCCAAACCCCCAAAACCTCTCTAATTCGACCTAGTCTCAAGCTTTCCAATTTATAGGTGTTCCAAAAGCCTTATATAGGGATTAGAAGGTGATATGAACACCATTATCTAATATTGAAATCTCAAATTGAAGATCCACTCTCCTCCTGGTAAGTAGATTTCATCCCATTGATTATCCCGTTATTTCTCTTATCTTTCCTAAATCTTTTCATGGAAGATCTCCACTATTTTCTTGTATATGAACCTATGGTTTGAGATATAGATCTAGGATTGTGGATATAGATATAGATTTGAAATATCTTTATGCCTTTGATCTTATTTCTGGTTTAGGAATTTAGATCTGGAGCTTGATCGACGATGTTGCGCGGATTGGATTTTGGGGATTTCTGTCGGGATAACTTCCATCAATAAACCAAGGTAGGTGGTCTAAATAAAACTCTCATAGTCATGATTTATGATATGTGAATGTGATTTTATGATTCTCTATATTCCCTTGATAAATGATTTCCTAAATTATAGTAATTAAGAAATTGGAATTGAATTGAGTTGCCTCAATGGTTAATTGATAATTGAATCATGGAACAAATGAATGGGTTTCCCAAATAGATATTTTGGAGATTTTTTATGGGTTTATATTTTTTAATTGAGATATTTAATTTATTTTGAAAAGATAATTAATTGGGGGTAATTAATTAGGATATGATGTTTGGCTATATAAGATGATTAATTGTGAGAATCAATTATGTGCCATGACATTGACCAAAGATAATTAATTGTGAGAATTAATTATGTGACTTGATGTTGATCTAAGATAATTAATTGTGATAATTAATTATGAAAAGTGATATTTGATATGGATAATTAATTATGAATAATTAATTATGGAAAAATAATTGTGTTGATTGATTAATTAATTGATGAATTAATTAATGGGTTATGTGCTTAGTTAATTATTGAGTTAACTAATGGCCTTTGAAATGTGTAACTAATCATTGGATTCGTAATGGAATGATGTGGATAATTTTTTTGAATTAATGAATGATTAAATGGATGAGATTTTTGTGGTGTTGGACATGGCGTTCTAGACTGATTGGAAGTTGGGACTTGGACATGGTGTTCCTCCCCAATAGTTATCCAAGCTTGAGATTATGGGGTGCTAGGCATGATGAACTACACTGAATGAGAAAAGGATTACTAGTAATGACGACCTACACTCAACAAGATTTTTGGTTCTAGTAATTAAGACCTACACCAAATGAATGATAATAATGAATGTTGATTCAACTGAGATTTGGGGTGCTAGACATGATGACCTACACCAAATGAATGATAATAATGAATGATGATTCAATATAGATTTGGGGTGATAGGCATGAATACATACACCAAATGATTAATTATATTGAATGATGATTCAAATGGGAAACATGAATTGAAATTGGTCTAATGTGATAGATAAAGATTAAATGACAATGTCATAACTATTTAAATTATGCATTGTATTTATTGCTTCATAAAATTGCATGCACTATCTTTTGACTGGACTCATTTTAGACATCGTTGGTGGTGATCTACTGGGTTGTACTCATAACCTATTTGGGCCACCTAATCGGTACCCAAGTAGAATTTGTTGTTGTAGGACATGATAAGGTCGAGGCCCTAGGATATATTGTTGTTTGGGATTGGAGCATGGGAGAGGGAACCAGACGTGGTTCGGAACCCAATTGGGAGTCGTTGTGTCTTTACTTTCAGTTGCATTGTAGACACTTGACTTTAGCATTGTCATAGTATGTTTTACCTTTTAGTTGAGTATTGTATTTTCATGTTTTGGTTATCATATGATATGGATTTGTTCTATTTATTTATATGCTTCTGTACTTGGTTATTGTTATTTGATTTCGTTGGTGTTTTATTCTGATAAAAGAGGGTATAGTATCCCCAACACTGACTTACCAGACTCTCACTGCTAGTCAGCACTCTCTAGCGTACGGGGAGGTGTGCTTGAGGGCATGTGGCCAACCAGCTCAGGGCACTATTCAGTGGCTCCCAGGTCGGGATGTCGCAGTGATTCAGGCCAAATATATTCTATACACCCTATATCTATGGAGTAGATCACCAGGCTGTCTATAGTGAGAGGTACAATCATAGTATCATCTACTCTAGTATCTTCTCTTTTTGATATAGTTGCATCACATGGTTTCACATTTATACCTATTGTGGAGAGCCTTGGGCATATTGATCAGTTTTATTATGGAGTTATGATGCTTTATACTCCATTGGGGATTAGAACGGAATGTGTATACCAGTTTAGGGAGTTCCCCCTTGATATTGGTGGGTGTCACTTCATATGAGATCTCCTTATCCTAGAGATGACTGGATTTTATGTTATACTTGGGATGGACTCAATAGTTTCTTATTGATCCCATGTCAATTTTTATCACTATAGGGTGACTTTAACATCACTAGAGGGTGAAGTTTTTATTCACAATGGTGAATGGGATGTCCATGTAGGTAGAGATGGACTATAACATCTTGGGATGGGTAGGATGATAGCTTAGATAGTTAGTTTGTATCTGGATGATCAGGGAATGAAATTGGCTGAATTTCCTCCAGTATTTGATCATTTCAAGGATGTTTTCCCAAACAAATTTTTCGGTTTCCCTCCAAAGAGATAGGTGGAGTTCTCTATCGATCTAGTTCCAGGAGATGAACCATTATCTATTCCACCTTATAGGGTGGATACTACTGAATTGAAGGAGCTCAAGAGGTAGCTATAAGACTTGGAAGAAAAGGGGTTTATATGACCTAGTACTTCTCTATGGGGTTATCCAGTTCTTTTTTGCGAAAAAGGTGGACAAAACCCTTAAATTGTACATGGATTGTCATAAATTAAATCAGTTGATGGTTAAGAATTGATATCTCTTATCATGGATAGATGATCTTTTCAACCATATCTAGGGATCTTGGGTATTATTGAAGATTGATTTGAGGTCGGGTTATCACTGGGTACATGTTTGACCTTCATACATACCTCATATAGCTTTTTGTAGTAGTTATGGTCTATATGAGTATTTAGTTATGTCGTTCGGTCTCACAAACACGCCAACATTTTTCATGGGGCTGATGAACTGAGTTTTCCATCCTTATATGGATTCATTTTTTGTGGTTTTCATGGATGATATCTTGGTGTATCATCACAATTGACATGACCATGAAAAAAATATTGAGATCATTTTGGATACACTAAGAGAACATTAGTTATATGTTAATATCACAAAGGGACACTTATGGATGAATAAAATTCACTTACTAAATCATATTATCTCATAGAAAGTAGTATTAGTTGACCCAGAGAAGGTGATATTTGTAGTTTCCTAGGAAGATCCCAAGAACATATTTGAAATATGGAGCTTCTTGGGGATATCTGGATATTATAGGCATTTTATACAGGACTTATCACGCTTAGCAGCACCTCTTATGGGCTTGACTAAGAAGGGTGTGAATTTTTTATGGTCAGATACCTGCGAGATAGCCTTTCAAGAGCTAAAAGGGATACAAAATTTATTTTTGTTTCTGATTCTTCTAAATTTGGGTAGAAGCTATATAGTATATTGTGATGCATCAGGTATCGGGATAGGATCAGTTCTATTACAAGAGGATAGATTCATGGAATACGGGTCTTGTAGAGACCCTATTTTTTCCTTTTAAGACTTTAAAATATTTCTAGATATATTTTCATATCTAGGTGTTGAGACGACATGTGATTCCAAGACCCAGTGTTCCCAGAATTAATTTTATAAAAATATTAAATATATTTTATATTAGGCAGACATAATTTCTTAAAGAAAATGAGATAAGTCTTAAATAGAATCCTAGATCATAAATCTAAGACCATGTTTGAATCCAAAACATGAGTTTTACCCTAGTTCTAACCTAAAATTGGTTAGCATAAGGCATTTGGATAAAACAGCCATTGGAGGGTGAATTTAATTGAAATAAATGGTTAGAATTTATTTATTTAATTAAACACTAAAACCTACCCCCCTATTTAAATATGTCGATATGAAAAAATTTCTAGGGTTATTCGTATAACCCTATATCATTGAGATGAGTTCTTCAACCCTCTCGTTGGAGAATCAAAATCAGATGATGATGAAACTCTAGATATAGGAAGATTATGGTACAACAAACACAACAACTCCTCTTCTTCATTGGCGAGTGCATTCTTCATCAATGAACGATCCAATCTCCAGGTAGGACTCGTCAATTTTTGTATTCTGCACCAATTAATTAAATAGATTAATCATGATCACATTGTTTCCTTTGATTTATGTTAATTGGGCCTCTTCATGTTCCCACTCAATGGAATTAAATTGATTATTCAGTTTTTCTCACCCTGAGCATCCCCATTTGTGATTGTTGTCCAATAACGTTTGGCCAATGACCATTTCACCCTTTTCCTTGTGCATTTCTCTCAATCATTCTTCTCTTTCTTCATTGATTGACCCATAGAGTCTTAGTTCAACATTATCAGGTTGGACCGAGATAGATTGGACCCCAGATTCATGGTGGAATTGAATGTGATGAATGGATTGGTGAATTAGGGATGGATCTCGATTCTTTGCGAGTTTTGGATGATTTCTTCATGGATCAGGGATCCTAAGTGGGGGGGTGTGGCATGGGAGGCTCCCCAAGCAATGGTGGTGTGTGCATGTTTGAGTGAAGTGATAAGGATTTGATTTTCATCCATTGGAGGGATAAAAACATTGAGTGAAGACCTTTTGCATTAATTTTGAGAGGTATGGAGGTGAGATCTGAGGAGGAAAGTCTAGATCTAGAATACCAAAAGTAGATCTAACTTTCTGTAAAAAAAACTCGACTACATAGCATGTAATGTGATGAACACATTGTGTAGTTCCCCTTTAGCTATGGAGCAAGGGTTTTAAGAAAGTTAAGGATCACAGGACATGTGACTAGGTCACATGTCATGTGACCCTCCCCAGGTAGATAGGTCATGTGGCATAGCACACGATCAGGGCCCTATGTGGGTGGACACAACCAAGATTATAAGGACACAGCCAGGAGCATGGGAAAGACCCTAGGTGGCTGAGGCACACCATGTAGTCCACATATACACCATGTAGTGTTACACGAGAAGTGATCCATGTATCAATAGGGAAATATCCAGGCAGAGAAGTGGGACCACACATCGTGTGGGTCCCCTTACACACTGTGTACCCCTTATTTCCTTTTGAGAAAACTTCAACCACTTGTATTTCTTTCATTTGGACTCATATTTTGGCTCATGAGTATCCTATCCTGAGTGTTTTTTCATGTAAAATGCGATAGTGGACTCTATAGTGTATTTTGATATGCGATGTGAGATGTTCTGAGTATGATTCTTCTTTAGGAGATGCTCAATAATGATAGTGATCGGGTAGGATCACCAGATATTCGAGAGTGTAACCCTCCTGTTGGGATAGGACCTAAGTCCTCTACTAATCTATAGAGTAACACCCTCATGTGGCGCAGGGCATGGGTACTCTATATACTCTCAGAGTGGAACCCTCAAGTTGGGTTGGGCATGGGTCATCTATCGACTATTAGAGTGGTACCCTCTAGGTAGGTTGGTCATGAGTCCTCTAACAACTATTATAGTGGAACCCTACAGCTGAGCTCAACATGAGTCATCTACTGACTATTAGAGTGGAACCCTCTAGCTGGGCTAGGCATGATTCCTCTACCAATTACTTGAGTGGAACCCTCCTTTCAGGACAAGGCATAGATCCTCTAGCTATATACTGAGTGGCACCCTCTTGTTGTATTATACCATGGGTCCTCTACCTAGAGATTATTCCCCTCAACTATGTGGCGCAGTGGTGAGGTGTGGGTTTACTTGGATGTCTCTTCGAACAAACGTGTGAGATGGTGGGCATTGATAATGGACCTCTTGGAACTGATGACACTCTTTCCTAGGTTAGGTTGTGAGATGGAGATCCTCTTTCTCTCTCATTTGGGATTATTTTGTTTGATCATATATATATATATATATATATATATATATATATATATATATCTTTATCCATGTCATTGGATGTTGTTACTCTCTTACATTGGGTTGAGCTATCTATTATCTATTCCTATCATGTCTCTTACTACTCCCTCTTTAGTTTTTGGGGAATCTTATTGGGTATGTGTATACTCACCCCTTTCCCACACATATTGCATCTTATGAAGATGACGGATAGGTCAGCGATGATTATAGAGGAGCATAGGGATACCCCGATGCATTGATCGCATACGGTGATTGGATCTTGGAGATCAGGAGCTGGGATCTCTCAGCATTTACTTTTATAATTTTATCAGTTTGGGACATCGCTCTAGTTGGGAGTGTATTTTCCCATTTACTTTTCATTATACACCGTTGTACTCTTGTACACCCTAGAGGTTTTTAACATGCATTGTTATTCTATAGATATTCCATCTTCTTATTATTATTCCCCTTCACTTATGCATTAATATGGTCAAGTGTATAACGCCCTGAGATCACTCTTCTGGACTCAGTAATTGAAAATGTCGTGTAAATTTTTTTTTATAAAAAGAAACTAAATAATTACACAACAATATACAAATGAGGACCTTTTATTAGTCTAGGTTCTGGAGGATTAGAGAGCACCTTACATTTATCAGATTTGAAAAAAAATAAAAGAAACACCTTCCATGATTCTGTGCATGCTAACACCAAAGGCAAAGACATCTGAGTTCAGAACTTCTAATATAGCTATGGAAAACATTTAAAAGCAATGGGTGAGCATTCAATTGCCCAGTAAGGGGTTTTAAAACCATTGAAATACCTTTTAGAAAATCTTATTTGAAAAATTCTTTGAGAAATGCTTTCAAAAATAATATCATCAAAATAATTTTCGAAATACCCATTGAAAATGTAATTAAAATTACTTACATTTAAAATAATATATCTTTTTTGAAATTACTTACATACAAAAGTTTCTTTAAAAGTAATCCAGTTATTTTCTTTGAAAAATATTAAGCAAGATCCTAAAAACAAAACACTATTTTGAGGCAACTTGAATCATTGAAGGCAGTCTTGGGCCTACCCACTTATCAAAGGATGGTTTCACTCCCCAATGACCTTCCATTTTACAATGAACAAGCACCAGATTTTTCGAAAACATTTTGAGTTTTCTTTACATATATATGCATTTTCCACTGGAGTTTTTTTATTTTAAAACACATCATTGAATTAAAGTACACATATATACTTATATATATATATATAAACATTCTCACTTTTATTTATATAAAAATATATAAATACTAATATTTATTGGAAAATTTCATGTTTAACTTGGCACGACCAAATCTCTTGACTTTACATATTTTCATTGATTGTTAATTGGTTATACATACTTAAATTCTCATTCAGAATCTCATAAGGATTCCTTTTCCAATATTTGTATAGTAAAGAAATTCAATAATGAATAAACTTTCATGTATAAAAATTGATAGTAGGCTAAAGTCAAGATTTATAAATGAAATACATTTCATAAAATTCAAGATATACTTAACTTTTATTTTATTAAATAAATTAATAATTACCAATAATTTATTCATGGGTAGTTTAGAAATCCGATGTGCTTGAATAATGATTATAACATATGTATAACTTAAAAATTTAATACTGTCATACAAATGAATAATGCTTTTATATGTGACATACATAATTGTAAAACAAATTCTTAATTAAACACATATGCATATAACATACACATAATAAATTTATATCTAAAAAAATCGATAAATTGTAATGTTTGTTACAACATATTTATTAAAAACATAATTTGATAAACACAATGACAATCATGAATTAAATCATGAGTAAATATTAAAAAGAAATCATTTCAATCATAATCTGATTACCAAATATACATATATACTCTCTCATTTATTATAGGTTATTTAATTAATTAAAGTTATATATACACATAATTTTTAATTCTAACTCAAACTGAAAAAATGAATTAAACCCTTATAAAATAAGTTTTGAAAATAAATCCCTTACAAAATCTTAAAATTAAAACTTTAAAATAACTACAGGATGAATTATAAAATAAAGTATATAATTTGATTATATATATAAAACATAGATCGTTTTAAATAAATGATCTCTTACTAAAGATCAAGATTGCCATAAAAATATAGCAGTATATTCCCTTACGCAAAACCAAAAAATTAAAATCATACTTTTGAAATAACTAACTAACTATCACTTACTAATAATTATGAAATAAATTTGGAAATCAAATAATACTATACCTTACACAATTATTATTTTAGGAAGGGAAAATAAGTTTCCAAAATAACTTTAAGAAATCCCTTACATATACTTGAAGAATCTTGGTTGATGTTGGAAGAAGACTCAAACTCAAAGTCTCATACTCCTCAAACAAGAAACATAGACTCTTTCACTCTTCCTTACACTCCCCTTATATAGACTACCTAGCCACCAAAAGTACTGCTTTAAATAGCAGTTTTATCTCTTATTGATAAACTTAAAATATATATATATATATATATATATATATATATATATATATTCATACTCATCGTAAGCCATATATGGAATCAAAGTAATGGTTCTCGATGATGCTTTCCAAGAAATCATCCATTTGATTTAGAATATAATATATATTCTACTGCAAGTTGAAAATTCATAATTGGAAGACACTGCAAATCTGAGATTTGGATGACAACACGACATATAGACTATTTGATATCGACAGCCAACCAAAAACATTAATATCAAAGTTTTAATTAGGCCATGGAAAAAATTTAACAAATCAATTTTAAAATAAAACAGTCTTAAACAGATAAGGTGAAGAATAGCGACACTCGAAACCAACAAAAATGAAAATCCAATCAAAATCGTTGGAAAGCATTTAAAAATTAGAAGCATATCCAACAAGATGAAGAAAAATAAAGACAAGGACAAACAAGAAATTAATACATCAATTTCAATCGAATAGATAAGATTTCTGTGAAGATTCAGGTACGAAAAACTAAATAAACTAATCCAATTTGCATAGCAGAAAATCCATGATAGGAGGAAGTTGATTCCAAGAAGAAAAACAAAGAAATTAAAAAAACACATCATTATTGCCCCAATTTTCTAAAGATTCAGTCATCAAACATACACTTACACCTAGATCTGGACATTATAACAAGATCAACCTAACTCAAGGAGATTGAAATCCTACCCATAACTACAAACCTCCAACATGAATCCAGATCTGGACTTTCAATTGGCTTCGACCACTGCGCTTTGATCTGAAACCTAGTTCTCAGTTCTCGATCCGTGATGCACTACTGTGCATAAGGCATTTTCACCTGGTTTAACATCGATAAATTGGTTTTGTGGATGGTTTTTATTTTATTTTCACAAAGAGAATGTATCTTGGTAGGTTCTTCGGTCATTAAAGGATAAAGCGTGGAATCTTTGAAGTTTGGAGATTTAGAAGGGAATTGGAGGCATAAAGACCCTTTTCCCTCTGATGATGTTGGATGTGAGATTTTCGGATCAAATACTTGACGTGAAGGACGGAGAACGAAGGAATTTCAAAGGCCAAGAAGACCCACATGGTTGTCGCACGGTTTACCCAAACTGTGTGAAAACTGTGTGGGAGGAGATTTCCCTTACAGAAGGGTTCGCACGATTTCCACATGGTTTACAAATGGTGTGGGACCTGCAGACTAAATCGTGCAGCTCAAACAATTCTGGATAGTAGCTATGGCACAGTTTGCGCACGGTTTTCCAAACTGTGCGCCCAAATGGTGCGGCTGAAGAATCCAAGGCAGTAGCCTCCACACGGTTTGCACACGGTTTACCAAACTGTGCGCCTAAACCATGCACCCCACTTCAGATTTTGCTTTTTTCTTTCCCCCTTTCCACCAACTCCTTGACCTGGGTTTACTTTTGAAACTACCCTTTTGAAAACTGGGAAAAGGCTCTTTCTGGACCTGGAAGACCAGAGACTTAAGAAAGAAAAGGGGATTTTTCAGGAGGGGATTGGGGGGAGCTGGGTTTTGTGGGTGCTGGCTGGTTTTTCTGCTGCTTCTTATTCAGTTTGATGTGGATGAACTCCTCAAAGTTTAATAGTAAGTTTTATACTTCTTTGATTATGAGTAGCTAAAACCCCCTTTGTGCTAGGGCTGGGAGAAATGTGGGTCCGCTAGAATCCCTCCCCTTATCATTGTGTTTGTTTGTAACCTCTCATCTAATTCTTCCAACATTTCTATTTTCTATTTTGCTGGAAACCTCCATGTCGGATTAATAATGGAGTTTCCAAGGATCGTTGGAAGAAATACGAAGAGAATATCCATGACCATTGGATATTCTTGTCGTTTCTAGAAGGGTGTCTCTTAATGAAAAGTTAGTAGAAATCAATTTCCGGACCAAGGAATTGATTTCTACCGACTTGATCGGAACTTTCTAGACCAAGGAAGTTCTGACACATATGAAACCCAGAAATTTGGGTTATTATGAATAACACAACATGATAGAGATTAAGGTTTTATCCCCACATGAATATCCAGCCCCGTCACATCTTTATCATCATTCAGAAAATTTTGGTTTTAAATAATTTCGGTTTTAAAGTGATCAATAGTGAATTAGATAAGTTTCAGTAACAAGTCATTATTTTTAATATCTGAATCATGAAACTCCAACCAAAAGTTTTTAAATTAATCATCTTCACCGAATAGTTTCGGTTCATTAAACATAATCACCAACTTTGTTTCCCTGTGGACCGACCCCATACTTGCCTACTATACTAGTCCAAGTTAGGGAATTTAATTTGACTGAAGAAAAAGCAATATCAACACTGAACGGCTTGGTCAAATTTTGGCATCGTTTCCAGGGAAACTACTAAGTTTAAAACAGTCATTTTTGTTAATTGAATTGGAGTTATTTCGTGAAAATAAAAATTGAAAAAATTTCTGAAAATCCTTTTCTTCATCTTATTTCTATTTACGACTTTGTTTCCCTTTTACGTTGGGTGTTCTGTCTATGTGTGTGCAGGCCTGTAGTATATGATTGGCCGAGTCACTCGTTCCCAGATTGTCAAGTCATCGGAATTACAACCGATTGACCCCAAAATCGAAAGAACATTGTCTAGGTGACGTCGTGCACTTATGGGTGATCACAACGCAAATGATCCCTTGGAGCATCAGGAGGACGAACAGGGGGTTGTCCAAGCCGTTGGGCAGCCATTTGTTATCGAAGGGAATCCACAAAGGGGTGGCGATGAAGAGCAGCATTTAAATCCACTGGGAGTTTATATGGAGTACCTGTCGAGGAACCAACAGCGACCACCAGCTCAATTTGTGTTGGGATTCGGGCAGCCACCGCAGAGACAGTACATTCAGAGGGACCAACCACCCTTTTTTCCTCAGAACGAGCAGGCCTATTATCCTCAAGGTCAACAGAAATATGTTCTTCAAGCACCTCAGGAACCGGTACCACAACACCGGACTCTTATGGAATATGGGCTACCCTCCATTCAGGGAGCGGATATAGGGATAGTCAGGCCACCAGTGCAGGCCCAACATTTTGAAATTAAGCTGGCCATCATGCAATTAATTTAGAATACTGTTTAATTCGGTGGTTTTCCGAGTGAAGACCCCAATGCTCACCTCTCCAACTTTTTGGAGATTTGTGATACTTTCCGGTACCATGACATTTCTGAAGATGCCATCCGCCTAAGGTTATTTCCCTTCTCCTTAAGGGACAATACAAAGGATTGGATTAAGTGATTACCTCAGCGATCCACTCTAACATGGGAGGCATTGTCTCAGGCCTTTCTATCCAAATATTTCCCTCTATCAAAGATAGTCACATTGAGAAATGAAATCCATAATTTAAACCAGAAGGACTCAAAATCATTGTACGAGTCATGGGAGCGATTTAAGGAGATGCTTCGAAAGTGACCACACCATGGATTGCCATTATGGATGCAAGTCCAGAATTTTTATGGAGGTCTCACCACAAACACAAAGTCTGTGGTTGATGCAGAAGCTGGAGGGACAGTTATGAGTAAGTCTCCAGAAGAGTTGTTTGAATTGTTAGAAGACATGTCCGCTAATATCTTTCAGTGGCATTCAGAAAGAGGTACTCATAAAAGGGGCATTCACAATATTGATGTCACCACCATGCTTGCGGTCCAACTTGATGTCGTCTCAAAGAAGATTGATGCTTTGAATCTAAAGCATCCATCTCAAGTTCAAGCTATCAGTCCACCAGCATGTGGTGATTGTGGAGACAACCATGAAATGGGCGAGTGCCCGAGTGACAATGTAGTAGCCTCAACCAGTGTGGTCAATTATGTTTCTCAGAACAGAGGACCTACTAGCTACCCTCAATATCAGAACCAGGGGTGGCAGGAACATCAAAATCAAGGCTGGGGGAAACAACAGCAAAATCCTCAGCCCCGACCACAAAGACCACATGGTTATGGGAAACAGCAGTTTCAAAATCAGTACCTGAGGCAGCATCAGAGTAACCAATTCCAGCAAGGCACATATCAGCAATAAGGGTATCAAAACCCCTGTCCTGACCAACCATTGAGACAGCCACCTCCACCACAAGTCGCTCAACAAGATCAACAGGAACCTCCCTCAAGGTTGGAAGAAATGATGTCCAAATTCATCACAACTGCTGAGACAAGGTTTCAGAATCAAGAGGCATCAATCTGAGGCCTCGAGAATCAGATTGGGCAGCTGGATAATCAGTTGTCCCAAAGGCATCCCGGCACACTATCGAGCAACACATAAAGAAATCTGAGGGAGGAGGCTAATGCAGTTACTCTACAAAGAGGGAAGGAACTGATGCCAAATGTTACAATGAGAAAGGTTGCCCCAACACCGAAGCAGTCCATGTCCTCAAATGAAGAA
Organism: Viscum album; assembly: GCA_963277665.1. Lineage (NCBI taxonomy): Eukaryota > Viridiplantae > Streptophyta > Magnoliopsida > Santalales > Viscaceae > Viscum > Viscum album. The sequence continues at coordinate 1,315,654,777 of OY728128.1, read as the reverse complement.
GTTGCAACTGGGGAACCTTCCTCCACAAATGAGAAAGATGAAGAACCAGCAGTCCCACAGGGCAAGGGTAACGATGAGATCAAAGCATACGAACCGCCCTTGCCATTCCCAGCACGAATGAACCAAAAGAAGTTGGACCAGCAGTTCACTAAACTCGTGGAGATCTTTCGGAAACTCCACATTAATATTCCCTTTGCTGAGGCCTTAAGTCAAATGCCCACTTATGCGAAGTTTATGAAAGAAATTTTGTCCAACAAAAGAAAAATGGAAGATTTGGGAACCATTCCCCTTACTAAGGAATGTTCGGTTGTTGTACAACATACTCTTCCTCCAAAGCTCCAAGACCCGGGAAGTTTCACTATCCCTTGTACTATCGGGCCTTGCGAGTTTGGTAAAGCTCTATGTGATTTGGGTGAAAGTGTCAATTTAATGCCCTTTGGGGTATTTAAGAAGTTAGGATTGAACGATCTAAAGCCAACCCGAGTGGCACTTCAACTTGTTGATCGTTCTATTAAATACCCCAAGGGGTTGTTGGAAGATGTGTTGGTCAAAGTGGGGAAGTTGATTCTACCGGCCGATTTTATCATTTTGGATATGGAAGAAGGCCCAGAGGCATACTTAATTCTGGGAAGACCTTTTCTCGCTACTGGGAAGGTTTTAATTTATGTCCACCAAGGGGAGTTAATCTTCTGTGTTGGTGATGAAAAGGTATCTTATAATGTCCTAAAGGCGGTCAAGCAAGTTTCACTAATGGAGCATGAAGATTGTTGTGCTCTGACAACAATGGCTGAGCATTTCGGCCTAGAAGACGGTGATATGAAATCTTATCTATACAGTAAAGAATGTATTCTGGAGGATGACAACTTTGAAGAAACCCGGGAGGAAGTAAACTTGATTGAAGGACAAGGCGGCCACTATTGGCAAAGGGAAATTGTACCCAATTTTTTAGAGCGAGCAGAGGTTGAACCCATTGTACCGTCTATTCTCAAGGCTCCCCAGATCGAGTTAAAACCTCTCCCTTCCTCCCTAAAGTATGGTTATTTGGGAGAGAAACATACCCTGTCGGTGATCCTCAACTCATCACTCTCACAGGATCAAGAGGATGCTCTTTTGCAAGTCCTCAGAAGGCGAAAATAGGCCATCGGCTGGACAGTTGCTGATATCAAGGGTATAAGCCCAACTATTTCTACTCACAAAGTGCTTATGGAAGAAGGGGAAAAAGCATCTCGCCAACCACAGAGGAGACTAAACCCCCCGATGAAAGAAGTTTTCAAAAAGTAATCAAACTGCTTGATGCTGGTATAATTTACCCAATTTCCGATAGCTCGTGGGTGAGTCCCCTCCAAGTGGTTCCCAAGAAAGGCAGAATCATAGTGGTCACAAATGAGAAGAATGAGCTTATCCCAACCCGGACAGTCACGGGATGAAAGGTATGTGTCGACTATCGAAAGTTAAATGATGCAAAAATAAAAGACCATTTCCCCCTCCCATTTATGGATCAGATGCTTGAACTATTGGTGGGGCATGAATTCTATTGCTTCTTAGATGGTTATTCAGGTTATAACCAAATTTCAATTGCTCTAGAAGATCAGAAAAAGAGCACCTTTACGTGTCTGTATGGCACATTCGCCTACCGCCGCATGTCATTTGGGATGTGCAACGCTCCACCCACCTTTCAGAGGTGTATGCTATCAATCTTCCACGATATGGCAGAACAGATTCTTGAGGTTTTCATGGATGAATTCTTAGTATACGGGAAGTCATTTACTGCTTTTATGATGAATCTGGAGCTGGTGCTTGAGCGGTGTGAGCACACGAATTTGGTCTTAAATTAAGAGAAGTTCCATTTTATAGTACAACATGGCATTGTGTTAATCCATCAAATTTCAGCTCAAGGAATTCAAGTGGATCCGGCCAAAATAGAAGTGATCTCGCAACTACTTATTCCTACATTATTCCGAGCAATTCGGAGTTTTTTGGGGCACGTAGGGTTATACCGAAGATTTGTCTAGGATTTTTCCAGGATTGCTCATATGTTTACCAATATACTTTCTAAAGATGCAATATTTTAATTGTATGGTAAATGAATTGAGGCCTTCCAAATTTTGAAGGAGAAATTGATCGCTGCACCCATCATGATAGCTTCGAATTGGGAGGAGAAGTTTGAGTTGATGTGTGACGCAAGTGATTATGTTGTGGGAGCAGTCCTGGGACAGCGGCTGGATCGCATTTTTAAACCAATCTACTATGCCAGTCGCGCATTAAATGAAGCACAACTGAACTATACCACCACAGAGAAGGAGATGTTAGCTGTTGTCTTTGATTTTGACAGATTACGCTCCTACTTAGTGCTTTCCAAAGTAGTGGTTTACACGGATCATGCCACGTTGAAGTATTTATTGAACAAGAATGATGCTAAACCACGGCTCATCTATTGGGTGATTCTCTTCCAGGAATTTGACTTGAAAATAAAAGACAAGAAGGTCAGTGAGAATGTGGTGGTTGGCTACCTCTCCAGGATGGAGCTACCACACTTGGAAAGGGAAGAAGACCGGGAAATAAATGAGGATTTTCCCGATGAGCATTTATTTTATGTTGAAGTCCCACCTCGGCCATGGTTCGCCGATTTTTCCAACTACCTAGTGACAGGAGTCATCCACCCAGACTTCTCATTTCAACAAAAGAAGCGATTTTTATCAAATGTGAAACGCTATTTCTGGGAAGACCCCCTGTTGTTCTGCTCATGCGGCGATGGAATCATCCATCGTTGCATCCCGGAGGAAGAAATTCAAAGTGTCTTGGAGTTCTGTCACTCTTCCCCTACGGGAGGGCATCATGGACCGGATTGCATAGTCGCCAAAGTTTTACAATCCGGTTTCTTCTGGCCGACCATGCATAGGGATACACGTCATTTCATTTCATGCTATGATCGATGCCAGAGGACAGGGAATTTCGGCCGTCGAGATGAGATGTCGCAACATCCAATCCTCGAAGTGGAAATTTTTGATGTATGGGGGATCGACTTCATGGGGCCATTTCCCCCATCCCTTGGGTACACATACATCCTGGTATGTGTTGATTATGTATCTAAGTAAGTGGAAGTGGTGGCAACTACTAAAAATACAGCTCTGGTGGTTGTTTCTTTTCTGAAAAAGAATATATTCAGCCGGTTTGGAACACCGTGGGTGTTGTTCAGCGATCGCGGTACTCACTTCGATAACACACTTATGGGGAAATTGCTTGCAAAGTATGGAGTCAAGTATAATCAAGGGACTCCCTACCACCCTCAATCTAGTGGTCAGGTGGAAGTGTCCAATTGTGAGCTGAAACACATACTTGAGAGGACGGTATGCACCTCAAGAAAAGATTGGTCCAAGAAGTTGGACGATGCTTTATGGGCTTACCGGACAGCATTGAAGACACCCCTGGGCATGTCCCCGTTTTGACTGATCTATGGAAAACCCTTCCACCTACCCATGGAGATGGAGCATAAAGCATATTGGGCAGTCAAGGCCCTCAATTTTGATCTCAAGGAAGCCGAGGAAAGGAGAAAATTTCAACTGACAGAACTAGACAAGATTAGGCAAGAGGCCTATGAGAATGTAGCCTTATATAAGGAGAAGACAAAGGTGGTCCATGACCGCATGATCTCTTGGAGGACTTTCCATCCAGGTGACAAGGTTCTTCTTTTTAACTCCCGTCTTAAATTGTTTCCAAGAAAGTTAAAGTCCCGATGGTCGGGACCCTACACGGTGCTTACGGTCTTCCGCAATGGAGCGGTGGAAGTGGCAGATGCAGATGGGAGAACATTTAAAGTGAATGGACAGCACCTCAAAACATACTACAACATGGATTACATGGTGGGAATTGTTTCCACCATGCAATGTGGGTAGCTCAAGGACCAGGTAAGTTGAGCTCGAGACTTAAAACATATCACTGAATGGGAGGTAACCCGGAATTTTCAAAAAAAATCTTTCCCAATGTCTTGATTTTCTGAGTGTACTTAGGATTGCATGATAGTGTTCTTTTCTTTTCTTGCGTGATTTTCTATTCTTCATTTATTCTGTGTTGTGACTGTATTATTTGACTTGAACTTTCTTCCTGTGGTGTGATGCTTTCCCTTGTTATGGTGTGATAATGTGATGTGCTTTATTTCCTACTGCTGGTACTGTTTTGTTTTCTGGCTTCACTTGTATGGTTCTTTTTGCCAGCGGGTGTTTCATCTGTTCCATGCCAACCATTTTTCCATTCATCGGGCTCTCGCACATCATCTTCTTCTCCCACGTCCCATGTTTCAGGGGAGTTTGTACTTTTCAACTTTTCCATTTTTCTCTGCCCTCCCTTGTCATGCTGCCACATGCCCACCCTTTTCTACGTTATTACCTTCACGGGGGACCGTGCTCGGTTTTAAGTGTGGGGGAGGGCGTCCTTAATTAGCACCCCATGTTGATTTATTGATTGCCCAATTACACTCGGGTAGAATATTTTCTTAGGTGTGTCTAAAGGGGTGTTATAGATGTAATGGGTTTATACCACTTAGCGAAAACTGAATTTTGGCAATTATCTCTGAAAATGGCTCATATGTCTGGATTGTTTAACCTGGTTTGTGATGTGAATAAACTCTGTAATATTGAAAAGAAGAATTTATCCAATAATTTAGCAAAACAATCTATTTAAAGATGATTTTTTTGATGGAGTAATTCAAATTGAGAAACCCCTTAAAATGGAAGTCAAATTGTGTATAAAGAGAGGTGGGGTTTTAGTAATTGTTGTTGTCGCGCTAGTGGCTATTGCGCGGTCTTAATTCCATGAACTCTTGACTTGCTCAAACAAATTCATCATGTATTGACATGAGCATATTGGGAAAAATTTGATGCTAGTATCTCATACCTTTACAGAAAAATTTATTTTGAGATATGCAAAGGCATTCCCAATACTTTTGATGACCTTTCATTATGTTCCAAAATGCAAGTCAATGAGGGAATGTGACCTATAAAAGTAATATCCCACCAATTGGCGATGAAAAAACCTGGACTTAACTAATCTGAGTGTATAACTAGATGAAAATGGAGGTAGGCACTCTTTTTGAATGAAGAAGGGCAAAAGGCACTTTTAAGCAACAATTGGTTTCTGAATGAATGATTAACTGTTTTGGATTAAGATTACTTTGTTGGATAACTTCATAGACTTGGGAAGCCATTAAGTATGAATGTTGTAATTTTCATCGATAATTAGTTCAAAATTCATATTCACCTAAATGGTATAATCTGTGATATTTCTACCTGTCTCTTTAGTGGCACCTTGGTCATGATTGTTATGCTTTTGTTTGAGGAAAAACAACCGATCAAGTGTGGGGGAGTTTGATGCACTGCTGTGCATAAGGCATTTTCACCTGGTTTAACATCGATAAATTGGTTTTGTGGATGGTTTTTATTTTATTTTCATAAAGAGAATGTATCTTGGTAGGTTCTTCGGTCATTAAAGTATAAAGTGTGGAATCTTTGAAGTTTGGAGATTCAGAAGGGAATTGGAGGCGTAAGGACCCTTTTCTCTCTGATGATGCTGGATGGGAGATTTTCATATCAAATACTTGACGTGAAGGACAGAGAACGAAGGAATTTCAAAGGCCAATAAGACTCACACGGTTGCTGCACGGTTTACCCAAACTGTGTGCAAACCGTGTGGGAGGAGATTTCCCTTACAGAAGGGTTCATACGATTTCCAAACGGTTTACAAATGGTGCGGGACCTGCATACTAAACCATGCAGATCAAACAATTTTGGACAGTAGCTACGGCACGGTTTGCGCACGGTTTGGCAAACCATGCGCCCAAATGGTGCGGCTGAAGAATCCAAGGCAGTAGCCTCCACACGGTTTGTGCACGGTTTACCAAACCATGCGCCTAAACCGTGCACCCCACTTCAGCTTTTTCTTTTTGCTTTCCCCCTTTCCACCAACTCCTTGACTCGGGTTTACTTTTGAAACTACCCTTTTGACAACTGGGAAAAGGCCCTTTTTGGACCTAGAAGACCAGAGACTTAAGAAAGAAAAGGGTATTTTTCAGGAGGGGATTGGGGGGAGCTGGGTTTTGTGGGTGCTGGCTGGTTTTTCTGCTGCTTCTTGTTTAGTTTGATGTGGATGAACTCCTCGAAGTGTAATAGTAAGTTTTATACTTCTTTGATTATGAGTAGCTAAAACCCCCTTTGTGCTGGGGCTGGGAGAAATGAGGGTCCGCTAGAATCCCTCCCCTTATCATTGTGTTTGTTCGTAACCTCTCATCTAATTCTTCCAACATTTCTATTTTCTATTTTGCTGGAAACCTCCATGTCGGATCAGGAATGGAGTTTCCAGGGATCGTTGGAAGAAATATGACGAGAATATCCATGACCATTGGATATTCTTGTCATTTCTAGAAGGGTGTCTCTTAACGAAAAGTTAGTAGAAATCAATTGTCAGCCCAAGGAATTGATTTCTACCGACTTGATTGGAACTTGCCGGACCAAGGAAGTTCCGACACATATGAAACCCAGAAATTTGGGTTATTATGAACAACACAACATGATAGGGATTAAGGTTCTAGCCCCACATGAATATCCAGCCCCGACACATCTTTATCATCATTCAGTAAAATTTGGTTTTAAACAATTTCGGTTTTAAAGTGATCAATAGTGAATTAGATAAGTTTCAATAACAAGTCATTGTTTTTAATATATGAATCATGAACCTCCAACCAAACGTTTTTAAACTAAGCATCTTCACCGAATAGTTCCGGTTCATTAAACATAAGCACTAACTTCATTTCCCTGTGGACCGACCCCGTACTTGCCTACTATACTAGTCCAAGTTAGGGAATTTAATTTGACTGAAGGAAAAGCAATATCAACACTGAACGGCTTGGTCAATCTGTGACTTCGCTATGTTTACTCTTCACCCAGACTTGACCTCGACCAGCCCTCCCAATGGGAACAGTTGGACTCCCTCACCTCAACGCAATTCTTCACATGAAACCCTACCCCATTGCGGTTGACTCGAACCGACCCCCCCCCCCCCCATCACGATTTTAGGTTTTCATTTCCCTTTTTTAAATCTTTTATTGTTTTATTATTTTTTATAAAACAATTAATTCATTATATATATAAACAGGTCAATATATATATACATATATATATGTGTGTGTGTGTGTGTGTGTATTTATATAAATTATTATTATTATGTATTTAATGTTAATTATAATTTTGTTCAACATCTTTTATATTTTATAAAATAAAAACCATAATTAAGTAAACTTAATTATTTCCTTATTATAAGAAATTACATTGCCTTAAATTTCTTTTATAAAATTATATTCATAATTCATATATATATATACACACACACACATAAATATAACACCTTTTAAAAAAATAATGTAAAATAATTTATATGGTTTATAAACTATTTCTTTTGTCTTTAAGAAATTAATATTTATAAGTATTACATGTAAGTCAAAATAATTATTTCTAAAAAAATTTTAAAATTTTTAAATAAAAACAAAATAAAACAATGTTTATAAGAGAAATATTTATAATTAAAAATATTAATTGAATAATAATATAATTTTCACAAAAGTATAAGATAATTTAATGTTATATAATTCTAATTTTTTAATGTAATACATCGAAGTGTAGTTCGGTAATAATTTAATCAACTTAAAAAAATATTTTATAAAAAGAAAATATAATCTTATAATTCCTCGGAAGTCACATTCTCCCCCCTAAAAGAATCACGCCCTCATAATTCGTTCGTTGGACTTGAGAAAATTCTGAATTTTCTATTTTCAGAATTAAACAATTTCTAAGGGGACTTAACTATCTAAAGAAAACTCTATCACGTAAGTTTTGTTTTCCTCTAAAGACAACATCTAATCTCTAAAGTTCTCTAGACTGTGCCTCTGATTACAATTATAACACCCCGAGCCCACTCTTCCCAGACTCAGTACTTGAAAATGCTGTGTAATTTTTTTTATAAAAAGAAATTGAATAATTACACAATAATATACAAACGAGGACCTTTTACTTGTCTAGGTTCTGGAGGATTATACATCACCTTACATTTATCAGAGTTGAACAAAAATAAAACAAACACCTAATATGCTTCCCACGTGTGCTAACACCAAAGTGGAAGACATCTGAGTTTAGAACTTCTAATATACCTGTGGAAAACATTTAAAAGCAAATGGTGAGCATTCAATTGCCCAGTAAGGGGTTTTAAAACCATTGAAATACCTTTTAGAAAATCTTATTTGAAAAATACTTTGAGAAATTCTTTAAAAAATAATAGCATCAAAATACTTTTCAAAATACCCTTTGAAAAAGTAATTAAAATTACTTACGTTTAAAATAATATATCACTTTTGAAATTACTTACGTACAAAAGTTTCTTTAAAAGTAATATAATGATTTTATTTGAAAAATATTTAGTAAGCTCTTGAAAACAAAATACTATTTTTGAGGCAATTTGAATCATTGAAGGTTGTTTTAGAACTACCCCACTTATCGAAGGATGGGTTCACTCCCCAATGACCTTCCATATAAGAACGTACAAGCGCCGGATTTTTCAAAAACATTTTGAGTTTGCTTTAACATATATATACATTTTTCATAGGTGTTTTTTTATTTTAAAACACATCATTGTATTAAATTACACACGCACACAAACACATATATATATAATAAACATGCTCACTTTTATTTATATAAAAATGTATAAATACTAATCTTTTTTTGAAAATTGCATGTTTAACTTGGCACAACCAAATATCTTGACTTTACATATTTTAAGTGATTGTTAATTGGTTCTAAAAACTTAAATTCTCATTCAAAATCTCATAAGTATTCCTTTTCTGATGTTTGTACAGTTAAGAAATAAAATAATAAATAAATTTTCATGTATAAACATTGATAGTAGGCCAAAGTCGTGATTTATAAATGTCATACATTTCATAAAATTCAAGATATACTTAACATTTATTTTATTAAATAAATTAATAATTACCAATAATTTATTCAAGAGTAGTTTAGAAATCGTATGTGCTTGAATAATGATCATAACATATGTATAACTTATAAATTTAATATTGTCATACAAATGAATAATTATTTTATATGTGACATACATAATTGTAAAACAAATGCTTATTTAAACACATATGCATACAACATACACATAATAAATTCATATCTAAACAAAACTTCGATAAATTATAATGTTTGTTACAACATATTTATTAAAAACATAATTTGATAAACACAATGACAATCATGAAATAAATCATGAGTAAATATTAAAAAGAACTCATTTCAATTATAATGTGATTACCAAATATATATATATACTCTCTCATTTATTATAGGTTATGTAATTAATTAAAGTTATATATACACATAATTTGTAATTATAACTCAAACTGACAAAATGAATTAAACCCTTATAAAATAAGTTTTGAAAATAAATCCCTTACAAAATCTTAAAATTAAAACTTTAAAATTACTAAAGGATGAATTATAAAATAAAGTATATAATTTTATTATATATATAAAACATAGATCATTTTAAATAAATGATCTCTTACTAAAGATCAATATTGCCATAAAAATATAGCAGTATATTCCCTTATGCAAAACCAGAAAATTAAAATCATACTTTTGAAATAAATAACTAACTATCACTTACTAATAATTTTGAAATAAATTTGAAAATCAGATAATGCTATCCCTTACACAATTATTATTTTAGGAAGGGAAAATAAGCTGCCAAAATAACTTTAAGAAATCCCTTACATATACTTGAAGAGTCTTGGTTGATGTTGGAAGAAGACTCAAACTCAAAGTCCCGTACTCCTCGAACAAGAAACACAGACTCTTTCACTCTCCCTTACCCCTCTCCTTAAAAGACTTCCTAGTCACCAATAGTACTGCCTTAAATAGTAGTTTTATCTCTTATGGATAAACTTAAAATATTTTTTTTCATACTCATCGTAAGCCATATATGGACTCAAATTAATGGTTCTCGATGATGCTTATCGAGCAATCATGCATTTGATTTAGAATACAATATATATTTTACTGCAAGTTTAAAATTCATAACTGGAAGACACTGAAAATCTGAGATTTGGATGACAACACGACATATAGACTATTTGATATCGACATCCAATCAAAAACATTAATATCAGCGATTGAATTAGGCCATGGAAAAAGTTAACAAATCAATTTTAAAATAAAACAGTGTTAAACAGATAAGGCGAAGAACAACGACACTCAAAACCAACAAAAATGCAAATCCAATCGAAATTGTTGGAATGCATTTAAAAATTAGAAGCATATCCAACAAGATGAAGAAAAATGAAGGCAAGGAAAAACAAGATATTAATACATCAGGTTCAATCAAATAGATAAGATTTTCTTGAAGATTCAAGTACCAAAAACTAAATAAACTAATCCAATTTTCATAGAGGAAAATCCATGATAGGATGAAGTCGATTCTAAGAAGAAAAACAGGGAAATTGAAAAAACACATCACTATTGCCCCGATTTTATGAAGATTCAGTCATCAAGCATACACATACACGTAGATCTGGACATTAGAACAAGATCAACCTACATCATGAAGATCAAAACCCTACCCGTAACTGCACACCTCGAACATGAATCCAGATCTGGACTTTCGATTGGCTTCGACCACTGCGCTTCATTCTGAAACCTACTTCTTTGTTCTCAATCCACGACTTCGCTCTGTTTACTCTTTCGGCCAGACTTGACCTCGACGAGCCCTCCTGATAGGAATTGTTGGACTCCCTCACCTCAGTACGATTCTTCACACAAAATCCTACCCCATCATGGTAGAGTCGAACGGACCCCCCCCCCCCCCCACCCCCCCACACACACACATAATCTCGATTTTAGGTTTTCATTTCCCTTTTTTGTAATCTTTTATTATTTTATTATTTTTTATAAAATAATTAATTCATTATATATATAAACAGGTCAATATATATATACATATATATTTATATTTATATCAATTATTATTATTATGTATTTAATTTTAATTATGATTTTTTTCAACATCTTTTATATTTTAAAAAATAAAAACCATAAATAAGTAAACTTAATTATTTCCTTTTTATAAGAAATTATGTTGCCTTAAATTTCTTTTATAAAATTATATTCATAATTCATATATATATATACACACAAAAATATAATACCTTTTTAAAAAAATAACGTAAAATAATTTATATGATTTATAAACTATTTCTTTTGTCTTTAAGAAAATAATATTTATAAGTATTACATGTAAGACAAAATAATTATTTCTAAAAAATTTATAATATTTTTAAATAAAAAAAATAAAACAATGTTTATAAGAGAAATATTTATAATTCAAAATATTAATTGAATAAGAAGATAATTTTCACAAAATTATAAGATAATTTAATGTTATATAATTCTAAATTTTTAACGTTAGACATCAAAGTGTAGTTTGGTGATAATTTAATCAATTTAATAAAATATTTTATAAGAAGAAAATATAATCTTATAATTCCTCAGAGGTTACATTCTCCCCCTCCCCCTTGAAAGAATTACGCCCTCGTAATTCGTTCGTTGGACTTGAGAAAATTCTGAATTTACTATTTTCAGAATTTAACAATTTCTAAGGGGACTTAACTATCTAAAGAAAACTTTATCGCGTAAGTTTTGTTTTCCTCTAAAGACGCTACTGGAAATATAATATTTCCCAACGGTTCACAACCGTTGGGAAAGCCCCTCTAACCGTTGGTATATGATATACCAACGGTTGTGATAACCGTAGGGAAGTAAGCCGTTGGGAAAAGGTTTTCCCAACGGTTTACTGGAAACCGTTGGTATAGGCTCACAAAAGCAACCCTATCCCAACGGTTCTGCCAAACCGTTGGGATAGTTTTTCCCAACGGTTTGGGAGAACCGTTGGGAAATATCAATATCCCAAACTCTTTCCCAATGATTTAGAACCGTTGGGAAAAGAGATATTTACCAACGGTTCAATGAACCGTTGGTAAAAACCTCTTTAGGATTATATGCCAACGGTTTTAAACCGTTGGCATACCCTATGCTGCAAATTGCAGCACCCTTCAATTTGCACAGCCCCTGTCCATCCGGCCCCTCTCCATCAGGCCTCATTTTGACCTCATTTTCATTCCAATTATTGTACCTGCAATAAAATAAAACATACATATACAATTAAGAACAAATTCATACACATTTAACATATAATGGATCCTGAAACTATACACATCCATAATTAAATTAGAATTCATAACGTAATTATAAACGTACATAATTCATATAGAATTCAATTTAAAATTTAGATGACAATTATATGTGGAATCTGAAATTCAATTCATAATTTGATCATTTTTTTCTATACCATATATTTTTACCTCAAATGATGTCCATTTTAAACAAAATACATACAACTGAAGTGATACCGGCCACACCGCACCTCAGATTGAGGCGGGGTTGACTCGTACATGTCACATTTGACCCATGGATCGTTGTGCTAAAGTATCGACACAATCCGAATGCGTTTGGTCGGTTTTCCGTATGTCAGTTGATGTTTTTCACTTAAAATGACGTCCTTTTGAAACAAAAGACGGACACTATGAGTGGTGTCGACCACACCGCAACTCCAATTGAGGCAGGGTTGATTCATACACGTCACATATGACCCATGGATCGTTCTCCTAAAGTTTAAATGGAAACCGAATGCGTTTGGTTGGTTTTCCGTATGTACTTAAAATGTTGTCCATTTTAAACAAAAGAGTGACACTTAGACTAATCCTGACCACACCGCGACTCAGATTCATCCCGGGTTGGCTCTTACATGTCACATATGACCCATGGATCGTTGTGATAAATTATCAAAAGATTATGAATGCGTTTGGTCAGTTTTGTGTATGTCAGTTGTTCTTTTCATTTATAATCATGTCCATTTTAAACAAAAGAGACAGATTTAGAGCGGTGTCGGCCACACCGCGTCTCGGATTAAGACGGGGTTAACTTTTACACGTCACATATGACCCATGGATCATTGTTCTAAAGTATCGATAGAATCCGAATGCGTTTGGTCGTTCTTCTGTATGTCAGTTGATGCCTTTCACTTAAAATAACGTCCTTTTGAAACAAAAGACGGACACTTTGAGTGGTGTCAGCCACACCGCATGTCGGATTGAGGCGGGGATGATTCGTACACGTCACATAGTACCCATGTATCGTTCTCCTAAAGTTACAATGGAAACCGAATGCGTTTGGTCGGTTTTCCGTATGTACTTAAAATGGTATCCATTTTAAACAAAAGAGAGCCATTTAGACTGATCCCGGTCACACCGCGACTCGGATTGACCCGGGTTGGCTCGTACACATCACATATGACCCATGGATCGTTGTGATAAATTATCAAAATATTCTGAATGCGTTTGGTCGGTTTTGCGTATGCCAGTTGTTCTTTTCACTTATAATCCTGTCCATTTTAAACAAAACAGACACAGTTAGAGCGGTGTCGGCCACACCGTGCCTTGGATTGAGGCGGGGATGATTCGTACATGTCACATATGACCCATGAATCATTCTCCTAAAGTTTCAATGGAAACCGAATGCGTTTGGTTGGTTTTCCGTATGTACTTAAAATGGTGTCCATTTTAAACAAAAGAGAGCCACTTAGACTGATCCCGGCCACACCGCGACTCGGATTGAACCCGGGTTACCTTGTACAGGTCACATATGACCCATGTATCATTGTGATAAATGATCAAAAGATTCGGAATGCGTTTGGTCGGTTTTGCGTATGCCAGTTGTTCTTTTTCACTTATAATCATGTCCATTTTAAACAGAAGAGACATAGTTAGAGCGGTGTCGGCCACACCGCGTCTCAGATTGAGATGGGGATGATTCATACACGTCACATATGACCCATGGATCATTCTCCTAAAGTTTCAATGGAAACCTAATGCGTTTGCGTATGCCAGTTCTTTTCACTTATAATCCTATCCATTTTAAAAAAAACAGACACAGTTAGAGCGGTGTCGGCCACACCGCGCCTCGGATTGAGGCGGGGATGATTCGTACACATCACATATGACCCATGGATCGTTCTCCTAAAGTTTCAATGGAAACCGAATGCGTTTGGTCGGTTTTCCGTATGTACTTAAAATGTTGTCCATTTTAAACAAAAGAGAGCCACTTAGACTGATCTCGGCCACACCGTGACTCAGATTGAGCCCGGGTTGGCTCGTACAGGTCACATATGACCGATGGATCATTGTGATAAATTATCAATAGATTCGGAATTCGTTTGGTCGGTTTTGCGTATGCCAGTTGTTCTTTTCACTTATAATCCTGTCCATTTTAAACAAAAGAGACACAGTTAGAACGGTGTCGGCCACACCGCTCCTCGGATTGAGGCGGGATTGACTCGTACACGTCACATACAACCCATGTATCCTTGTGCTAAAGTATCGACACAGTCCGAATGCCTTTGGTCGGTTTTTCGTATGTCAATTGATGCTTTTCAGTTAAAATGACGTCTTTTTGAAACAAAAGACAGACACTTTGAGTGGTTCCGGCCACACCGCGTCTCCGATTGAGGCGGGGTTGATTCTTACACGTCACATATGACCCATGGATCGTTCTCCTAAAGTTTCAACGGAAATCGAATCCGTTTGGTCATTTTTCCGTATGTACTTAAAATGGTGTCCATTTTAAACAAAAGAGAGCCACTTAGACTTATCCTGGCCACACCGCGACTCGGATTCATCCCGGGTTGGCTCGTACACGTCACATATGACCCACGGATTTTTGGGATAAATTATCAACAGATTCAGAATGCGTTTGGTCGGTTTTCCGTATGCCAGTTGATGTTTCTCACTTAAAATGACGTCCTTTTGAAACAAAAGACGGACACTTTGAGTGGTGCCGGCCACACCACGTCTCCGGATTGATCTGAAACCACCGTGCAACATTCTAATTATTATTTGTGACATGTACGCGCAGACGGCACGTCAATCGTACGTGAGTTTTGCGCGGTACGGCTCAATATTCATGTTTTAAGTGATGCGCGCGCTTCGTAAACGCGCGTGAGGGTGGTCCAAACGGGCCGAACGATTTCGGAATGGCCTGAAATCAGACGACAAATACGGGTGAGTGATTTATGAAGTGGTCGAGCATATGGCACGTCAATCAGACGTTCCGTGTGCCCACGGTGACCGACAACGCAGTTCTGGTGTCATAAACGGCCAAAACGGGCGTCCAACGGTCAAATTCATAGCGGACGACCTCAGATTGAGTTGAAACCACCGTGCAACATTCTAATTATTATTCGTGATGTGTACGCACAGACGGAACGTCAATCGTACGTGCGGTTTGCGCGGTACGGCTCAATATTCGTATTTTAAGTGATGTGCGCGCTTCGTAAACGCGCGTGAGGGGGGTCCAAACGGGCTGAACGAAGTCGGAATGGCCTGAAATCAGACGACAAATACAGGTGGGTGATTTCTGAAGTGGTCGAGCAGATGGCACGTCAATCGGACGTGCCATGTGCCCACGGTAACCGACAACGCAGTTCTGGTGTCATAAACGGCCAAAACGGGCGTCAAACGGTCAAATTCATAGCGGACGACCCGTTTAGATATGTTGCTTGAATAGCCATCAGGAACTCTAATAGTATCTAATACTTCCAGAATTTTTTTTTCAGTAGGTTTCATCACATAAGAAGCACATGGAAGTTGCCATTTATTTTCACTGATACGCACAGGATGCAATTCTGGTCTGATGCCCCAATCCACCAAGTCACGTCGAGATCGTAAATCATCTTTTGTCTTCCCCTTGACATTTAGAACTGAAAGCAACATTTCACATATATTCTTTTCAATATTCATTACGTCTAAGCAATGACATAGCAAATTGGTTGAACAATAAGGTAAATCAAAAAAGATACTCCTCTTCCTCCAATTGTAACAGGTTTATGTGGAAACATTCTTTCTCTTTCCAGATTTCATTTGACCCTTCCCGAACGAAAAACTGAAATCTTTCAATTCATTAAGCACATCAGTTCCAGACATACGCTGAGGTGGATCATCGGTCTCTATAGTATTATCAAATCTTCGACGATTCATTCTATATGGATGATCCTTTGGCAAAAATCGTCGATGTCCCATAAAACTGAAACTACAACGATGTTTCAGTCTTCTGGATCGTGTATTCTTCATACAAACTGGACATGATAGTTTTCCCTTCGTGCTCCATCCAGACATCATTGCATAAGCCGGAAAATCATTGATCGTCCACATAAGCGCAGCACGCATCTGAAATATGTCTTTCGAACATGCATCGTATGTGCGCACACCCACATCCCAAAGAAGTTTCAACTCTTTTATTAAAGGTTGCATGTATACATCAATATCAATGTCGGGATCAGAAGGACCAGATATGAGTATACTCATGAAAGTGAAAGATTTTTTCATACACAACCATGGGGGAAGATTATAAATGTGTATAAAAACTGGCCATGTGCTATGCGAAGTAAGCATCTGCCCAAACGGATTAAAACCGTCACATGAAAGACCCAACCTCACATTACGCACGTCAGCTGCAAAATCAGGATGTAGAGCATCAAATCTCTGCCATGCAAATCCATCTGCAGGATGAACCAACTCATCATTAGTCTTCTTTCTCTCGGTATCATGCCATCTCATTTTTATTGATATGTCATCAGACATAAAAAGATTCTGGAGTCTGGGGATCAATGGAAAGTGCCACATTACTTTCTGTGGAACGCGGGATGGTGTTCCATCAGATTTTGACTTCCAGCGGGATGTGCCACATTTTATACATTCATTTCGTTCAGCGGTTTCTTCCCAGAATAAACTGCAATCTTTCGGGCAAGCATGAATTTTATTTCTGGAAAATCCAAGTTCTTCAACTAACTTCCATTCCATATAGTGGTTTGAGGGAATATCTGCATCATCTGGAAGTAAATCCTTCAGGAGGGTAAGAATGTAATCGATTGTTGTATTAAAAATCCCATACATAGTTTTTCCATGAAACAATCGGATTAAAAATTCCAGATTTTTCATTTTATTGCATTGTCGATATACTGGAGTCGTGGCAGCATCATTCAATTTTTTCACCCTATCAATATCATCATTTTCACTAGATGCATCAGTTGTCCTCATATCGACATCTTCTTGAGTCGAAATCCTTTCTTTTTCATGATGACGAATAAACGGAAACCGATCATCTAACAAATTCTCCATTCCAGTCCTTTCATTTCGATCATCACCAATTTGAGATTTCATTTTCTCCCCATTGTGATACCACACAAAGTAGTTTGCTTGAAAACCATTTTTGGTTATGTGGTAGCTGACTTCTTCACGACTCAACCAAGGTCTACCAACACAATTGGAACATGGGCAGTGTATACGACCACTATCTGAAGCATTGTGAAATGCAAAATCTATAAAGCTCTCCAAATTGTTTTGAAAATCGCTTGAGATAAGATCGGTTTCATACATCCAGCTTCTGTCCATTCTATAAAAAGAATTCATATAAGTCATTTTGTCATAAACAATTCAATAGGATTGAACTTTAATAGAAAATACATTTAAGTAAACGATAAAGGAAGAAAATAATCATGGTATCAACTACACATGTGAAAAAAACATACTAATGTGTTATTGAAAAAATGTAAAACCAACAAGAACTTAATGTGTTATCACATCAGAGCATGCCTCATCCCATAACCATATTAGTAGGGTATCCTCATATGCGATTTACCTTTTTGAATTAATATGCACTTCCTCACCAGGTACCTGAGTAGATTTCATAGATATAATCATCTCACATCCTGTAAGGCTTCCATTATGTATGATCTGCAGAATAATTTGAGTGATCATGAATCATGCATGGGATCTTCCCATGATCACTATAGATTATGAGAAGGAATTATGATAGGTCACGTGAAGAACATCAAACACATATTTTAGATAATTTGAGACATAATATAATAAAATAATGTATAAATCTATGGAATTTGGGATAAAAGGTGGGTTGTCCACGGGGGTCGATGATGTTCGGATGGGGGGTTCGTGAGAGCACGGCCACCCCCTGTGGCCATCCCACCCACCCCCCCTGGACAGCCCGCCCACCCCTCCTTGACAAGCTCAGGCCACCCCCGTGGACAGCCCGTCCACCCTTGTGGACAGCCCGCCCCACCCCCGTACCCCCCTGGACACCACGTACCCCCCTGGGATAGCCCCTGCCCACCCTCCCAAACAGCCCACACCCCCCCTCCCTTGCAACCCCACCACCACCACCTAGACATACCAACCCCCCTAGACACCCCACACACCCCTCCCCCACCAGGACACCCCCACCCAGACCCCCAGGACAGCCCACACCCCCTGGACAGCCCCTCCCACCCCCATGGACAGCCTTTCCCACCCTCGTGGACAGCCCCACCCACCCCCGTGGACAACCCACCCACCCCCGTGGACACCCCCTACCCCCTAGATAGCCCAACCACCCCCTTGGACAGCCCACCCACCCCCCTCGACACCCCTTCTCCCTATGGACAACCCCCCACCCCCTTGGATAGCCCGCCCACCCCCCTGGACACCCCTACCCCCTGTGGCCAGCCCACCCACCCCCCCTGGACAGCCCGCCCACCCCTCCTTGACAGCCGCCGGCCACCCCTGTGGACAGCCCGTCCACCCTTGTGGATAGCCCGCCCACCCCCGTACCCCCCTGGACACCCCGTACCCCCCCCCCCCCCCAGGATAGCCCCGCCCACCCTCCCAAACAGCCCACACCCCCCTCCCCTGCAACCACACCACCACCACCTAGACATACCAACCCCCCTGGACACCCCACACACCCCTCCCCACACCAGGACACCCCACCCAGACCCCCAGGACAGCCCACACCCCTTGGACAGCCCCACCCACCCCCGTGGATAGCCTTTCCCACCCCCGTGGACAGCCCCGCCCACCCCCGTGGACAACCCACCCACCCCCGTGGACGCCCCCTACCCCCTAGACAGCCCAACCACCCCCGTGGACAGCCCACCCACCCCCCTCGACGCCCCCTTCTCCCTCTAGACAGCCCCCCACCCCCTTGGAGAGCCCGCCCACCCCCCTGGACACCCCTACCCCCTATGGCCAGCCCACCCACCCCCCCCTGGACAGCCCGCCCACCCCTCCTTGACAAGCCCGGCCACCCCCCGTGGACAGCCCGTCCACACCTTGTGGACAGCCCGCCCACCCCCGTACCCCCCTGGACACCCCATACCCCCCCTGGATAGCCCCGCCCACCCTCCCAAACAGCCCACACCCCCCCTTCCCTGCAACCCCCACCACCACCACCTAGACATACCACCCCACCTGGACACATCACACACCCCTCCCCCACCATGACACCCCACCCAGACCCCCATGACAGCCCACACCCCCTGGACAGCCCTGCCCACCCCCCGTGGACACCCCCCTACCCCCTAGACAGCCCAACCACCCCTGTGGACAGCCACCCACCCCCCTCAACACCCCTTCTCCCTATGGACTAGGCCCCCACCCCCTTGATAGCCCGCCCACCCCCCCTGGACACCCCTACCCCCCGTGGCCAGCCCACCCACCCCCCCTGGACAGCCCGCCCACCCCTCCTTGACAGCCCAGCCACCCCCGTGGACAGCCCGTCCACCCTTGTGGACAACCGGCCCACCCCCCGTACCCCCCTGGACACCCCGTACCCCCCCTGGATAGCCCCCGCCCGCCCTCCCAAATAGCCCACACCCCCTTCCCCGTGCAACCCCACCACCACCACCTAGACATACCACCCCCCCTGGACACCCCACACACCCCTCCCCCACCAGGACACCCCACCCAGACCCCCAGGACAGCCCACACCCCCTAGACAGCCCCCGCCCACCCCCGTGGACAGCCTTTCCCACCCCCGTGGACACCCCCGCCCACCCCCGTGGACAACCCACCCACCCCCCGTGGACAACCCCTACCCCCACAATCCATTATCCAAAACATATCAAATTGGTTTGAATACAATCCATAATTCCCACAATCCATTATCCAAAACATGTAAACGTTCACGATAGCCTCCCCCAAGCTCTGAATTTACATGTTTTGAACACTCTCCTTCCAAACATAGAATACAAAAACATTAAAGAAGTCTTCACAAACACAAACAATATCCTATTTAGATATTAATTTCAATAATCAATTAAACCACCAACACCTGGAAAAAATCTATTCATTAAAACAACTACAACAATATGGTTGAGATCAATTTTTACCTATTCGTATGGGGGTGTACCTGTTGGGATGGGGGGTGCTGGTGTTCGGATTCGCGAGAGTAGTGGAGTCGGATGGGGTTCGCGAGAGCAGCGGAGCGAATAGATTAGGGCTCTGTCCAAATGGGAAGAGGAGATCACGGTCTGGAATTTGGGGGAAACCTTTGCCAACGGTTTATAAAAACCGTTGGCAAAGGCACACATTTCCCAACGGTTCTAGTGAAACCGTTGGGAAATGTGTGAGTTTAGCACCCCTTCCCAACTGTTCCAATGAATCGTTGGGAAAGGGTCCACCGAAATTCCCTTTGCCAACGGTTTTGTTAAACCGTTGGCAAAGGCTCACTATACCAACGGTTTAAGTAAAACTATTGGTATACTACCGTTGGGAAAAGACTAAATTCCAGTAGTGAGACAACATCTAATCTCTAAAGTTGTCTAGATCCTGCCTTTGATGCCAATTATAACACCCCAAGGCCTGCTCTTCCGGACTCAGTACTTGAAAATGTTGTGTAAATTTTTTTATAAAAGGAAACTGAATAATTACACAACAATATACAAATGAGGGCCTTTTAACAGTCTAGGTTCTGGAGGGTTAGACAACACATTAAATTTATCAGAGTTAAACAAAAATAAAACAAACACCTACTACGCTTCTGTGCGTGCTAACACCAAAGTCGAAGACATCTGAGTTTAGAACTTCTAATATACCTGTGGAAAAAAATTAAAAGAAAAGGGTGAGCATTCAATTGCCCAGTAAGGGATTTTAAAACCATTGAAATACCTTTTAGAAAATATTATTTGAAAAATATTTGAGAAATTATTTAAAAATAATAGCATCAAAATACTTTTTGAAATACCCTTTGAAAACATAATTAAAAATACTTACTTTTTAAAATAATATATCGCTTTTGAAATTACTTACGTACAAAAGTTGCTTTAAAAGTAATCTAGTGATTTCCTTTGAAAAATATTAAGAAAGCTCCGGAAAAAAAAACTATTTTGAGGCAACTTGAATCGTTGAAGACTGTTTTGGGACTACCCACTTATCGAAGGATGGGTTCACTCTCTAATGACCTTCCATTTTACAATGAACAAGCGTCAGATTTTTGAAATTTTTTTGAGTTTTTTACATATATATGCATTTTCCACTGAAGTTTTTTTATTTTAAAACACGTAATTGTATAAAGGTACACATATATACTTATATATATATAATAAACATGCTCACTTTTATTTATATAAAAATATATAAATACTAATATTTATTGGAAAATTGTATGTTTAACTTGGCACGACCAAATATCTTGACTTTAAATATTTTCATTGATTGTTAATTGGTTATAAAAACTTAAATTATCATTTAGAATCTCATAAGGATTCCTTTTCTGATGTTTTTACAGTTAAGAAATTCAATAATGAATATATTGTCATGTATAAACATTGATATTAGGCCAAATTCATGATTTATAAATGTCATACATTTCATAAAATTCAAGATATACTTAAATTTTATTTTATTAAATAAATTAATAATTACCAATAATTTATTCATGAGTAGTTTAGAAATGGTATGAGCTTGAATAATGATTATAACATATGCATAACTTATAAATTTAATAGTTTCATACAAATGAATAATGCTTTTATATGTGACATACATAATTGTAAAACAAAAGCTTATTTAAACATATATGCATACGACATACACATAATAAAATTATATCTAAACAAAACTTCGATAAATTGTAATGTTCGTTAAAACATATTTATTAAAAACATAATTTGATAATCACAATGACAATCATGAATTAAATAATGAGTAAATATTAAAAAGAACTCATTTTAATTACAATCAGATTACCAAATATATATATATACTCTCATTTATTATAGGTTATGTAATTAATTAAAGTTAGATATACACATAATTTTTAATTCTAACTCAAACTGACAAAATGAATTAAACCCTTATAAAATAAGTTTTGAAAATATATCCCTTAAAAAATCTTAAAATTAAAACTTTAAAATAACTAAAGGATGAATTATAAAATAAAGTATATAATTTAATTATATATATATAACATAGATCGTTTTAAATTAATGATCTCTTAATAAAGATCAAGATTTCCATAAAAATATAGCAGTATATTCCCTTACGCAAAACCAGAAAATTAAAATCATACTTTTGAAATAACTAACTAACTATCACTTACTAATAATTTTGAAATAAATTTGAAAATCAAATAATACTATCCCTTACACAATTATTATTTTAGGAAAGGAAAATAAGTTTCCAAAATAACTTTAAGAAATCCCTTACATATACTTGAAGAATCTTGGTTGATGTTGGAAGAAGAATCAAACTCAAAGTCTCATACTCCTCGAACAAGAAACACATACTCTTTTGCTCTCCCTTACCCTCCCCTTATACAGGCTGCCTAGCCACCAAGAGTACTACCTTAAATAAAAGTTTTATCCCTTATTGATAAACTCAAAATATATTTTTTTCATACTCATTGTAAGCTATATATGGACTCATAGTAATGGTTCTAGATGATTCTTGTCGAGCAATCATTCATTTGATTTAGAATATAATATATATTCTACTGCAAGTTGAAATTCTTAATTGGAAGACACTACAAATTCGAGATTTGGATGACAACACAACATATAGACTATTTGACATCGACAGCCAACCAAAAACATTAATATCAGCGATTTAATTAGGCCATGGAAAAAGTTAATGAATCAATTTTAAAATAAAACAGTGTTAAACAGATAAGGCAAAAAATAGTGACACTTGAAACCAACAAAAATGAAAATCCAATCGAAATCCTTGGAACGCATTTAGAAATTAGAAGCATATCCAACAAGATGAAGAAAAATGAAGACAAGGACAAACAAGATATTGATACATCAGGTTCAATCAAATAGATAAGATTTCTGTGAAGATTCAGGTACCAAAAACTAAATAGACTAATCCAATTTTCATAGCAGAAAATCCATGATAGGAGGAAGTGGATTCCAAGAAGAAAAACAAAGACATTGAAAAAACACGTCATTATTGCCCCAATTTTCTAAAGATTCAATCATCAAACATATACATACACTTAGATATGAACATTAGAACAAGATCAACCTACCTCACAGAGATCGAAACCCTACCCGTAACTACACACCTCGAACATGAATCCAGATCTGGACTTTCGATTGGCTTCGACCACTGCACCTTGATCTAAAACCTACTTCTCAGTTCTCGATCTGCGACTTCGCTCTGTTTACTCTTCAGCCAGACTTGACCTTGACAAGCCCTCCCAATGGGAATAGTTGGACTCCCTCACCTCAACGCGATTCTTCACATGAAACCCTAACCCATCGCGGTAGACTCGAACGGACCCCCCCCCCCCCAATCTCGTTTTTAGGTTTTCATTTCCCTTTTTTTAATCTTTTATTGTTTTATTATTTTATTATAAAACAATTAATTCGTTATATATATAAATAGGTCAATATATATATATATACATATATATATGTATTTATATCAATTATTATTATTATGTATTTAATTTTAATTATAATTTTGTTCAATATATTTTATATTTTATAAAATAAAAACCATAATTAAGTAAACTTAATTATTTCCTTATTATAAGAAATTACATTTCCATAAATTTATTTTATAATATTATATTCATAATTCATGTGTATATATATACACACATAAATATAATTCCTTTTTAAAAAAATAACGTAAAACAATTTATATGATTTATAAACTATTTCTTTTGCCTTTAAGAAATTAATATTTATAAGTATTATATGTAAGTCAAAATAATTATTTCTAAAAAATTTATAATCTTTTCAAATAAAAACAAAATAAAACAATGGTTATAAGAGAAATATTTATAATTCAAAATATTAATTGAATAAGAAGATAATTTTCACAAAAGTATAATATAATTTAATGATATATAATTCTAAATTTTTAACGTAATACATCAAAGTATAGTTTGGTAATAATTTAATCAATTTAATAAAATATTTTATAAAAAGAAAACATAATCTTATAATTTTTGATAGGTCACATTCTCCCCCCCCCCAAAGAATTGTGTCATCGCAATTCATTCGTTGAATTTGAGAAAATTCTTAATTTTCTATTTTCAGAATTAAACAATTTCTAAGGGGACTTAACTATCTAAAGAAAACTCTATCGCATAAGTTTTTTTCCTCTAAAGACAACATATAATCTCTAAAGTTTTCTAGACTCTGCCTCTGATGCCAATTAACACCCCAAACCCACTCTTCCGGACTCAGTACTTGAAAATGTTGTGTCAATATTTTTTTATAAAAAGAAACTGAATAATTACGCAATAATATACAAATGAGGACCTTTTACCGGTCTAGGTTGGATTAAACAACACCTTACATTTATTAGAGTTGAAAAAAATAAAACAAACACCTGCTACGCTTCCGCGTGCACTAACACCAAAGTCGAAGACATCTGAGCTTAGAACTTCTAATATACTTGTGGAAAACATTTAAAAGCAAATGGTGAGCATTAAATTGACCAATAAGGGGTTTTAAAAACCATTGAAATACCTTTTAGAAAATATTATTTGAAAAATACTTTCAGAAATGATTTCGAAAATAATAGCATCAAAATACTTTTTGAAATACCCTTTGAAAACGGAATTAAAATTACTTACGTTTAAAATAATATATCGATTTTGAAATTACTTACGTACAAAAGTTTATTTAAAATTAATCTAGTGATTTTCTTTGAAAAATATTAAATAAGCTCCTGAAAAAAATACTATTTTGAGGCAACTTGAATCGTTGAAGACTGTTTTGGGACAACCCACTTATCAAAGGATAGGTTCACTCCCCAATGAGCTTCCATTTTACAACAAACAAGCACTAGATTTTTCGAAAAAAAATTGAGTTTGCTTTACATATATATACATTTTCCACTCGAGTTTTCTTATTTTAAAACACATCATTGTATTAAAGTACACATATATACTTATATATATAATAAACATGCTCACTTTTATTTATATAAAAATATATAAATACTAATCTTTATTGGAAAATTTCATGTTTAACTTGGCACGACCAAATATCTTGACTTTACATATTTTAATTGATTGTTAATTCATTCTACAAACTTAAATTCTCTTTCAGAATCTCATAAGGATTCCTTTTCAGATGTTTGTATAG
Source organism: Viscum album (assembly GCA_963277665.1). Classification (NCBI taxonomy): domain Eukaryota; kingdom Viridiplantae; phylum Streptophyta; class Magnoliopsida; order Santalales; family Viscaceae; genus Viscum; species Viscum album. The sequence goes on along the minus strand of OY728128.1, from coordinate 1,315,629,187 downwards.
TTAAGAAATTAAATAATGAATAAATTTTCATGTATAAACATTGATAATAGGTCAAAGTTATGATTTATAAATGTCATACATTTCATAAAATTCAAGATATACTTAACTTTTATTTTATTAAATAAATTAATAATTACCAATAATTTATTCATGAGTAACTTAGAAATCGTACAAGCTTGAATAATGATTATAACATATGCATAACTTATAAATTTAATATTATCATACAAATGAATAATGCTTTTATATGTGACATAAATAATTGTAAAACAGATACTTATTTAAACACATATGCATACAACATACACATAATAAATTTATATCTAAAAAAAACTTCAATAAATTGTAATGTTCGTTACAACATATTTATTAAAAAAATAATTTGATAAACATAATGACAATCATGAATTAAATCATGAGTAAATATTAAAAAGAACTCATTTCAATTATAATATGATTACCAAATATATATATACTCTCTCATTTATTATAGGGTGTGTAATTAATTAAAGTTAGATATACACATAATTTGTAATTATAACTCAAACTAACAAAATGAATTAAACCCTTATAAAATAAGTTTTGAAAATAAATCCCTTATAAAATCTTAAAATTAAAACTTTAAAATAACTAAAGGATGAATTTTAAAATAAAGTATATAATTTTATTATATATATAAAACATAAATCATTTTAAATAAATGATCTCTTACTAATGATCAATATTTCTATAAAAATATAGGAGTATATTCCCTTATGTAAAACCAGAAAATTAAAATCATACTTTTGAAATAAATAACTAACTATCACTTACTAATAATTTTGAAATAAATTTGAAAATAAAATAATACTATCCCTTACACAATTATTATTTTAGGAAGGGAAAATAAGTTGCCAAAATAAATTTAATAAATCCCTTACATATACTTGAAGAATATTAGTAGATATTGGAAGAAGACTCAAACTCAAAGTCTCATACTCCTCGAACAAGAAACACATACTCCTTCGCTCTCCCTTACCCTCCCCTTATGTAGATTGCCTAGCCACAAAGAGTACTGCCTTAAATATAAGTTTTGTCTCTTATTGATAAACTTAAAATATATATATATTTTTCATACTCATCGTAAGCCATATATGGACTCAAAGTAACGGTTCTCGACGATGCTTGTCGAACAATCATGCATTTGATTTATAATATAATATATATCCTACTACAAATCAAAAATTCATAATTAGAAGACACTGAAAATCTAATATTTGGATTACAACATGATATATAGACTATTTGATATCGACATCCAACCAAAAACATTAATATCAGTGATTGAATTAGGCCATGGAAAAATTTAAAGAATCAATTTTAAAATAAAATAGTGTTAAACATATTAGGCTAAGAATAGAGACACTTGAAACCAACAAAAATGAAAATCCAATCGAAATCGTTGGAACGCATTTAAAAATTAGAAGCATATCCAACAAGATGAAGAAAAATGAAGGCAAGGACAGACAAGATATTAATACACCAGGTTCAATCAAATAGATAAGATTTTCATGAAGATTCAGGAACCAAAAATTAAATAAACTAATCCAATTTGCATAGAGGAAAATCCATGATAGGAGGAAGTCGATTCCAAGAAGAAGAAGAAAGACATTGAAAAAACACGTCACTATTGCCCAAATTTTCTAAAAATTCAGACATCAAACATACACATACACATAGATCTGGACATTAGAACAAGATCAAACTACCTCATGAAGATCGAAACCCTACCAGTAACCGCATACCTCAAACATGAATCCAGATCTGGACTTTCGATTTGCTTCGACCACTGTGCTTCGATCTGAAACCTACTTCTCAATTCTCGATCCAGGACTTCGCTCTATTTACTCTTCGTCCAGACTTGACCTTGATGAGCCCTCTCGATGGAAACAGTTGGACTCCCTCACCTCTTTTTGATTCTTCACACGAAACCCTACCCCATCGTAGTAGACTCGAACAGACCCCCCCCCCCCAATCTCGATTTTAGGTTTTTGTTTCCCTTTTTTTAATCTTTTATTGTTTTATTATTTTTTTATAAAACAATTAATTCGTTATATATATAAACAGGTCAATATATATATACATATATATATATATGTATTTATATTAATTATTATTATTATGTATTTAATTTTAATTGTAATTTTGTTCAGCATCTTTTATATTTTATAATATAAAAAAACATAATTAAGTAAATTTGATTATTTCCTTATCATAAGAAATTACATTGCCTTAAATTTATTTTATAAAATTATATTCATAATTCATATATATATATATACACACACACATAAATATAATACCTTTTTTTAAAAAAAATAACGTAAAACAATTTATATGATTTATAAACTATTTCTTTTTTCTTTAAGAAATTAATATTTATAAGTATTACATGTAAGTCAAAATAATTATTTCTAAAAATTTTATAATTTTTTTAAATGAAAATAAGATAAAATGATGTTTATAAGAGCAGTATTTATAATTCAAAATATTAATTGAATAAAAGGATAATTTCCACAAAAGTATAAGATAATTTAATGTTAGATAATTCTAAATTTTTAACATAATGCATCAAAGTGTAGTTTAGTAATAATTTAATCAATTTAATAAAATATTTTATAAAAAGAAAATATAATCTTATAATTCCTGGGAGGTCACATTCTCCCCCCCCCCAAAAAAAAATAATTGTTCTCTCACAATTCGTTTGTTGGACTTGAGAAAATTCTGAATTTTCTATTTTCAGAATTAAACAATTTCTAAGGGGACTTAACTATCTAAAAAACTCTATCATGTAAGCTTTTTTTCTTCTAAAGACAACATCTAATCTCTAAAGTTGTCTAGATCGTGCCTCTGATACCAAATATAACACTATGAGCCCGCTCTTCTGGACTCAGTACTTGAAAATGCTGTGTAAATTTTTTTTATAAAAAGAAACTGAATAATTACACAACAATATACAAACGAGTACCTTTTACCAGTCTAGGTTCTAAAGGATTAGACAACTCCTTACATTTATCAGATTTGAACAAAAATAAAACAAAAACCTAGTATGATTCCACACACACTAACACCAAAGGCGAAGACATCTGAGTTTAGAACTTCTAATATACATGTGGAAAACATTTAAAAGCAAAGGGTGAGCATTCAATTGCCCAGTAAGGGGTTTTAAACCCATTGAAATACCTTTTAGAAAATATTATTTGAAAAATACTTTGAGAAATGCTTTCAAAAATAATAGCATCAAAATAATTTTCGAAATACCCTTTGAAAACGCAATTAAAATTACTTACGTTTAAAATAATATATGGCTTTTGAAATTACTTATGAACAAAAGTTTCTTTAAAAGTAATCTAGTGATTTTGTCTGAAAAATATTAAGCAAGCTCCTAAAAAAATAATATTTTGAGGCAACTTGAATCATTGAAGGCTATTTTGGGACTACCTACTTATCGAAGGATGGGTTCACTCCCCAATGACCTTCCATTTTATAATGAACAAGCACCGTATTTTTTAAAAACATTTTGAGTTTGTTTTACATATATAAGCATTTTCCACTGGAGTTTTTTTATTTTCAAATGCATCATTGTATTAAAGTACACATATATGATTATATATATATATATGTAATAAACATGCTCACCTTTATTTATATAAAAATATATAAATACCCATATTTATTGGAAAATTGCATGTTTAACTTGGAACGACCAAATATCTCGACTTTACATATTTTCATTGATTGTTAATTGGTTCTACATACTTAAATTCTCATTCAGAATCTCATAAGGATTTCTTTTCTGATGTTTTTACAGTTAAGAAATTCAATAATGAATAAATTCATGTATAAACATTGATAGTAGGCCAAAGTCATGATTTATAAATTTCATACATTTCATAAAATTCAAGATATACTTAACTTTTATTTTATTAAATAAATTAATAATTACCAATAATTTATTCATGAGTAGTTTAGAAATCTTATTTGCTTGAATAATGATTATAACATATGTATAACTTATAAATTTAATGATGTCATACAAATGAATAATTATTTTATATGTGACATACATAATTGCAAAACAAATGCTTATTTAAACACATATGCATACAACATACACATAATAAATTCTTATCTAAACAAAACTTCGATAAATTGTAATGTTCGTTACAATATATTTATTAAAAACATAATTTGATAAACACAATTAAAATCATGAATTAAATCATGAGTAAATATTAAAAAGAAATCATTTCAATTATAATCTGATTACCAAATATATATATACTCTCTCATTTATTATAGGCTATGTAATTAATTAAAGTTAGATATACACGTAATTTTTAATTCTAACTCAAACTGACAAAATGAATTAAACCCTTATAAAATAAGTTTTGAAAATAAATCCCTCGAAAAATCTTAAAATTAAAACTTTAAAATAACTAAAGGATGAATTATAAAATAAAGCATATAATTTGATTATATGTATAAAACATAGATCGTTTTAAATAAATGATCTATTAATAAAGATCAATATTTCCATAAAAATATAGCAGTATATCCCCTTAAGAAAAACCAAAAAATTAAAATCATACTTTTGAAATAAATAACTAACTATCACTTACTAATAATTTTGAAATAAATTTGAAAATCAAATAATACTATCCCTTAAACAATTAATATTTTAGGAAGGGAAAATAAGTTACCAAAATAACTTTAAGAAATCCCTTACATATACTTAAAGAATCTTGGTTGATGTTGGAAGAAGACTCAAACTCAAAGTCACATACTCCTCGAACAAGAGACACAGACTCTTTCGCTCTCCCTTACCCTCCCCTTATGCAGACTTCCTAGCCACCAAGAGTACTGCCTTAAATAGCAGTTTTATCTCTTATTGATAAACTTAAAATATATTTTTTTATACTCATCGTAATCCATATATGGACTCAACGTAATGGTTCTCGATGATGCTTTCTAAGAAATCATGCATTTGATTTAGAATATAATATATATTATACTGCAAGTTGAAAATTCATAATTGGAAGACACTACAAATCCGAGATTTGGATGAAAACACGACATATAAACTATTTGATATCGATATCCAACCAAAAACATTAATATCAATGATTGCATTAGGCCATGGAAAAAGTTAATGAATCAATTTTATAATAAAACAGTGTTAAACAGATAAGGTAAAGAATAGAGACACTCAAAACCAACAAAAATGTAAATCTAATTGAAATCGTTGGAATGCATTTAAAAATTAAAAGCATATCCAACAAGATAAAGAAAGATAAAGTCAAGGACAAATAAGATATTAATACATTAGGTTCAATCAAATAGATAATATTTTCGTGAAGATTCTTGTACCAAAAACTAAATAAACTAATCCAATTTGCATAGAGGAAAAACCATGATAGGAGGAAGTTGATTCCAAGAAGAAAAACAAAGAAATTGACAAAACACATCACTATTGCCCCGATTTTATGAAGATTAAGTCATCAAATATACACATACATGAAGATCTAGACATTAAAACAAGATCAACCAACCTCATGGAGATCGAAACTATACCCGCAACTGCACACCTCGAACACGAATCCAGATCTAGACTTCTGATTGGCTTCGACCACTGCGCTTTGATCCAAAACCTACTTCTTATTTCTCGATCCACAACTTCTCTCTATTTACTCTTTAGCTAGACTCGACCTCGACAAGCCCTCCCGATGGGAACGGTTGGACTCCCTCACCTCAATGCGATTATTTACACAAAACCCTACCCCATCGTGTTAGACTCGAACTGACCCCCCCCCCCCCCAATTCCAATTTTAGGTTTTCATTTCCCTTTTTTTAATCTTTTATTTTTTTATTATTTTTTTATAAAACAATTAATTTGTTATATATATAAACAGGTCAATATATATACACACACACACATATATATATATATATGTATTTATATCAATTATTATTATTATGTATTTAATTTTGATTATAATTCTGTTCAACGTCTTTTGTATTTTATAAAATAAAAACCATAATTAAGTAAACTTAATTATTTACTTATTATAAGAAATTACATTGCCTTAAATTTCTTTTATAAAATTATATTCATAATTCATATATATATACACACATAAATATAATACCTTTTTAAAAAAATCATTGTAAAACAATTTATATGATTTATAAACTATTTAGTTTGTCTTTAGGAAATTAATATTTATAAGTATTACATGTAATTAAAAATAATTATTTCTAAAAAAATTATAATCTTTTTAAATAAAAACAAAATAAAACAATGTTTATAAGAGAAATATTTATAATTCAAAATATTAATTGAATAAAAAGATAATTTTCACAAAATTATAAGATATTTTAATGTTATATAATTCTAAATTTTTAACGTAATATATCAAAGTGTAATTTAGTAATAATTTAATCAATTTAATAAATTATTTTATAAAAATAAAATATAATATTATAATTCTTGGAAGGTCACAAATTGTGTGTGTAAAGGTACATTAAGAAAAGGAGTTCCATGTTAGCTATGCTTTTTTATGCTTGTCTCCACCCCCTGGCCTATGGAAGCAGGCTTGGGATAGTTGTGGCTCAAGCCCCGTTGGGTTGGGTCATGACAGATTGGTATCAGAGTAGTTCCTTCCTTGGTATGATGTTTGGAGTAATCCCCTTATGAGGATTTGGTTGGGATTTTGGGCAATAGTGTCAAAGTGTCTTGAGTGCATCTCTCAGGCCAGGGAACTTAATGTTGGTGTAGTGGTCAATGTATCCATTCACCAGGACCTTGACTACCTATTTGTCAACTCGTCATACTGAGACATTGGTTGCAGGGATCAATGGTACATGCATCATATAGGATTGAGTCCTTTGAATATCCTTCTTGAGTCATATTCCCATTGTATATATATACTCATCTGACTATGGTACGTCTTGATTAAATTTTTAGGATTCCTTCACAATAACGGCCATACAGGATATCGATTTTGGATTTTGATGAAGATATGATGAGTGATAAGGCCTCAATTCAGGGTTCATCCTATGAGATCTTTTCTTTGGGTGGATAGGTTTCAGAACCCCCACCTATTAAGTAGCAGATCATACCAGAAGAGCGGTTTGAGGATGTGCATAGGCTTAGCACACTCTTTGAGTTCCAACACTAGAGTCCACTGAGGTTCTGTGGTGATCTAGATCCCTAAGCAATAGAGGATTGGATATATTTTATGATCTATGTGTTCAGGATTATCCGTACACTAACCGATCAGGTGGTTGCACTGGTAGTTATCTTTTTCCATGGAGCAGATGGACACTGGTGGGGTCTTGTTATGCAAATGTATGATGAGTCGACACTCTCATGGACTGACTTCCAATAGTTGTTCCATAAAGAGTACAACCCCTCCTTCTTTCACTCAGTTCATATTCAGGAGCTTCCAAAGCTTTAGCAAGGAGGGATGTCAGTTTTATAGTATGTTGCGAGGTTCACAGACCTTACACGACACTCCCTTAATATGATCTGGGATAGATACTTCTGAGCATGAAAGTTTGAGAAAGGACTCTATAGAGACATCCATTCCAATGCGGTACCCTTTTTAATTCCCACATGTGTTGGGGTATTGGAGTAGGTGTTGGTGATAGAGAGATTCCCGTCAGAGGGACACCAGGTAGTTAGAGCTAGCAATGGGAATCATAGGGATGAGTTGTCTGTATAAGCTAACAGAGACCGGTCGGCAGGATCTCAGCACAAGAGATCTTTCTAGGATTAGGATTGGTCATGTGATTCAGGGTATCATAGAGGACCAAGGAATCCTGGAGAGGGGAGGTGTTATGCATGTGATGATCATGGTCACACAGTGCGTGATTTTCTAACCCGATGTGATGAGGAGCATAAGAAGATAGTGAAAGGACAGTCATGGAAGAGGCATCACCGTGATTAGGGATCTCCCAAGCAAGGGTAGGGTGGCCCCCAAGGAGGCGGAGCTAGCAGAGGAGTAGGTGGAGCTCTAGGATTAGGAGTTGTGGGTGGTGGAAGAAACTATGATATCCTTCCACCACCACTACTAGGTGGCCCGCATCAAACTCAAGGAGTTGGAGGTCAGGGTCACAGATAGCTGCGGGCTATGGAGGCATATGACCCAACAACACACAAGATTATTAGAGGTGTGATCTTCATTTATTCTATTTTTCTTTAGTACTAGTAGACACATGTGCAAGCCATTACTTCATCTCTTTACTCCTAGTGTGAGAGTTGGAGCTCCTATTTGAGGTGTTGGCCTAGAAGTTTTCTCTTGAGGTTCCTACAGGGAATTCTTATTCTATATCCTTTATCTTTTGGCAGTGCGAGTTATCGCTTGGTGGATAGAGGTTTTCATGGGACCTTTTGGTCTTCACAATGGAACCCTATAATGTTATCTTGGGTATGTATTGGTTTTTCATGGTCTGATCCCAGATTGATTGTCACTGCAAATGAGTTAGATGTCTTCATACTGATGGTATGAAATTCTCCTTTATAGGAGAGAGAGATCTCATAGAGGGACGAGTGAGTTTTTCAAGCAGTAGACCGTATCCCATCACCCATAAATTGGTAAGTGTATCCCTTGGTGTAGTAAGCACTTCAGGCATCTAGATTACTTCGGTCATGGGGAATTTCATGGATGTATTCCCTGATGACATTTTGGTATTACCTATGAGATGAGAAATGGAGTTTTGTATCAACTTGCATCTTGATACCGCTTGTATATCTTATACGGCATATCAGATGGCCCCTACTAAGCTTCAATAGTTCTGGTTGTAGTTAGAGGACCTTCAAGAGAAGGGTTTTATCAAACTCAGTGTGTCTCCCTAGGCAGATTCAGTGTTGTTCATAAAAAAGGAGGATGGGATCTTGCGGCTTTGTGTGGATTATCATCACCTGAACCAGTTCATAATAAAGAACAAGTACCCCTTGTTGAGGATTGACAACCTCTTTGATAGTTGTGAGGCATGGGAAGGTTCTCGAAGATCGATCTCAGGTCTGGCTACCACCAGTTGAGAGTTTGTGAGGCTGATATTCCAAAGTTGGCATTCTGATGTCGCTATAGACACTATGAGTTCTTGGTGTTTCCCTTCGGTATGATGAATTACCCTATCATTTTTATAGATTTGATGAACCATATTTTCTAGCCATACTTGGACCAGTTTTTTATTTTCTTCATTAACGACATACTTGTATACTTTATGTCAGAGGAGGAGCATGAAGAGTACTTAAGGATGGTCCTAGATTTTCTCCAGGTGTACCAAATTTATGGAAATCTCTCTAAGTGCTAGTTCTGGATTCACGAGGTTCATTTCCTAGGGCATGTCATTTCTGATCATGGTTTAGCTATGGACCTGGTGAAGATCAATGCAATTATTGATTGGGATCCACCCAAGAGCATGTTGGAAGTACAGAGTTTTCTAAGTTTAATGAGGTACTATATGAGGTTTTTGGTAGACTTCTCCAAGATTGTATCCCTTTGACATCCCTGATGCAGAAAGGGTAGTCGTTTACTTGGACTGAGCAGTGCCAGAGGGCCTTCAAGTAGTTGAGGCTAAGGATGATGAGTACTCCTATTTTGAGACTATCTGAGGAGGGCTTGAGTATGTAGTGTATTTTGATGCCTTAAGAGTTGGGATCAACTATGTATTGATGCAGCGGCAGGCAGTTATCATATATGAGTGAGGCATTTGAGACCCCATGAGCAGAACTATGCGACTCACAACCTAGAGTTGGCAACATCAGTCTTCACTCTAAGGATGTGGATGCACTATCTTCTGGGAGAGTTCTTTGTGGTTTACTCAGGCAATCAAAGTCTTAGGTGTGTCTTTGCATGGAGAGACTTGAACCTGAGATAGAGGCGATGGGTGGAGTTCCTGCAACACTATGACTTCGATGTATTCTATAATCCAGGGAAGGGAAACATAGTGGTATATTCCCTTAGCAGGAAAACCTAGGATCTTTTAGTGAATGAGGCTTTTAAGCATTTATCCTCCTTACAACTAACCTTGGTTGAGCAGGAGGGTGTATCTTTTTTTTGTCGGTGATTTTGACTCCTCCACTCCTTTAGCGTGTGAGAGTCTTAGTTGGGATACATTGATTATGAGGTTTTACGTGACCAGATATCCTTGGGAGATTCACCTGATAGATTTTTTGAAGGAGGGAATTGTGTCATCCTTTTCTAGGGATAGATGGTGGTCCTAGTCACGATGGTAGAGGAGGTGATGAGAGATTTTCACATATCTCCTTTGGTTGTAAATCCTGGTGTGGGGAAGATATATAGAGACCTTCAATGGTAGTTTTGGTGGACCAACATAAGACAGAACATGGCTAAGTTCATTTCACGATTCCTCACCTATCATCAAGTGAAGGTTGAGCACCAGGTTCCGGTAGGTTTGTTACAGCCCCTTGAGATCCCAAAGTCAAAATGGGATGGCATATCCATGGACTTCATGATAGGGATTCCATGAATAGAAAGAGGTCGCAACTCTATCTAGTTGATAGTTGACTGACTCATGAAGTCGACGCACTTATTTGCTATCAGGGAGTAGGGTTTGGTGGAGAGTTTGGGGCAGTTTTATATGTGGGATAGTGTTCTCCTTCATGGGTTTCCCTCGATGATTATCTCTGACCATGATGCGTGGTTCATGTCATGGTTTTAGAGAGGTCCACAGGAGGTATTCGGAACTCATATGAGAATGAGTATAACCTTCCACCCCCAGACAAATGGGAAGAGTGAGCATACTATCCAAGTGTTGGAGGATATGTTGAGGGATTTCATGTTAGACTTTGGATGGTGATGGGAGGATCACTTTTCCTTGGTAGAGTTTGTGTACAATAATAGCTACCACTCTACTATCAGCATGACACCTTTTAAGGCCCTCTATGGGAGAACTTATAGGTCTCCCTTATTCTAGAAAGAGATCATCAAGGCATATCTTGTTGGGCCAAAGATGGTGTAGGCAATGACGGAGAAGATCTAGGTCATTCGTGAGTGGATGAGGACAACTCATAACAGGCATAAATATTATGTAGATTGATGTTGTAGGCCCTTGGAGTTCGAGTAGGGAGACCACATTTTCCTGAGAGTCTCCCCGTGATGAGGATTGTGGAGATTCATCTGGTGAGGAAATCTATCCTTAAGGTTCAACAGGTTGTTTGAGATTTTGCATAGGATTGGAGGATTTGCTTACAGCCTCACACTACCCCCAAAGTTAGAGCAGATGCATGACATCTTCCATATGTTGTAGTTGAGGAGATATGTGTATGACCCTATGCACGTCATTAACTGGGGTGAGTTGGACATCGAGGATGGAGTCATCTTTGTGGAGCACCCAATGGCGATCGAGGATTGGAAGGAGAGGACCCTGCGTGGATAGATCATTCTCTTGGTTCATGTGTTGTGGTAGCATGAGAGTAAGCAGGAAAGGTCCTATGGGCAGGAGATCCAGATGTGGGCTCAGTATCCTGATCTTTTTGTTTAGTTTTTCTTTTCGAGGATGAAAAGATTGAAAGAGGAAATGATATAAAGACCATGTTTTTACCTTGTAATACTTTGAAATATTTTTAGATATATTTTTGGAGCAAGGCTCTAAGACGACATGCGATTTTGAGCCTTAGAGTTCCCAAAATTAATTTTATAAAAATATTAAATATATTTTATATTACGCGTGTGCAGTTTCTTAAAGAAAAAGGGATGACATTTAAATGGAATATCATATCATAAATATGATACCATGGTTGAATTTGGAACATGATATTTTCTCTAGGCACAATCTAAAATTGGTCGGCGTAAGGCGTTCGGATAAAACATTCGTTAGCAGGTGCGTTTAATTGAAATGAATGATTAAATTTATTAATTTAATTAAACACCTAAACATAGCCCCCACTTTAAATATGTCATTATGGTGAGATCGTCGGGGTTATTCACATAAACTTGGGATCATTGAGATGAGTTCTTCCACCCTCTCATTGGAAAATTGGAATCAGACAATGAAAAAACTCTGGATCTAGACATATCAAGGTGCAACGAATGCAATGACCCCCCTTCTTCATTAGAAAGTGCACTCTTCATCGAAGAACGATCCAATCTATAGGTAGTACTTGTCAATTTGTTAATTCTCCCCCAATTTATTAAATATATTAAGCATGATCACATTATTTCCTTTGATATGTGCTAATTGAACCTTTGCATGTCCCTTCTCAATAGATTTAAATTGATTATTCAGTTTTTCTCACCTCGGGCATCCCCATTTGTGTTCGTTGTTCAAGAATGCTTGACCAGCGGTTGTTTCACCCTTGTTCTTGTGTATTTCTCTCAATCATTCTTCACATTATTCACCGATTAATCTATGGGATCTTGTTTTGACATTGTTCGGTGGGACCGATACTGATTGGACCCCCGAATTTACAGCGAAATCGTGTGCTAGGAATGGATTGGATAATCAAGGATGGATTCTAATGCTTTGAGATTTTTGGATGATTGCTTCATGGATTATGGATCTGAAGTGAGTTTTTTCATGGCACGGGAGGCGCCTCGAGCAGCAATGGTGCATTTGAGTTTCGAGCGAAGCGATGAAGATTCGATTTTTGACCATCAGAGGGACGAAAATGATGAATTAAGGCCTTTTCCATTGATTTTGGGAGGCCTGGAGGCAAGGCCAAATTTGGAACACTATAAGCAAATCTAACTTTTTGTGGAAAAACCTGACTACAGGGAATGTATTGTGATGAACACATGTCGTGTAGTGCCCCTTTGGTCGTGATGTTAGGGTTTTGAGAAAGTTAAGGATCACACATTGTGTGACCCTCCCCAAGTAGACAAGTCGTGTGGTGAAGCACATGGACAGGAATCCATACGAGAGGACACGGCAAGGCACACGCTGTGTACCAAAGTATATATATACAACCAAGATTACACGGACACAATCAGGAGAACGATTAGGACCTCAGGTGGCTGATGTATGTTGTGTAGTCCACCTACACGCCGTGTAGTGCTACATAAGTAGTGAGTCATGTACCGATAGGGACACTACCATGAAGATAAATGGTACCACACGTCATGTGGGTCCCCTTACACACTATGTACCCCTTATTTCCTTTTGAGAAAACTTCAACCTCTCATATCTCATTTGTTTGGACTCAAATTTTGGCCCACGAGTAGTCTATCCTGAGTGTTTTTTCATGTAGAATGTAATGGTGTCCTTCATAGTGGATTTTTAGATATAATGAAAGATGTTATGAGTGTGATTCTTATTTAGGCAAAGCTCAATGATGACAATGATCAGACAGGATCATTAGAGATACTAGAGTGGCACCCTCCTGCTGCGATAGGTCATGGATCATCTACCTATCTATAGAGTGGAACCCTCCTATAGGGAATGGTATGGGACCTCTATCTACTCTCAGAGTGACACCATCCTACTTTGTAGGGCATGGGTCCTCCACCGACTATTAGAGTGGCACCCTCCAGTTGGGTTGGGCATGAGTCATCTACTAACTATTAGAGTGGCACCCTCCAGCTGGGCTAGGCATGGGTCATCTACCGACTATTAGCATGGCACCCTCCATCTGGGCTAGTCATGAGTCCTATTACTGATTACTTGAGTGGAACCCTCCTACTAGGATAGGTCATGGGTCCTCTAGCTAGATATTGCGCCCCTCGACTGTGCAGTACAGTGGAGAGGTGTGGCTTGACTTATATGTCTCTTCATACAGATATGTGAAATGTTGGGCATCGATGATGGACCACTTGGAACTAATGACACTCTTTCCTGGGCTAGGATGTGAGATAGAGATCCCTTTTCTCTCTCGTTTGGTATTCTTTTGTTTGAGCATGTATATATCTGTATCCATGTCACTGGATGTTGTTACTCTCTTTCTTTGGGTTGAGTTGTCTACTATATATTCTTATAATGTTTCTTACTTCTTCTCATTAACATTTTGGGTCATCCTACTGGGTATGTATATACTCACCCTTACATGGGCTTTGCCTTCACATGTCATGTCTTATTCAAATGATGTATAGGTCGGCGGCGATTACAAAGAAGCATAGGGATGCCCTGATGTATTAACCGCGTATGGTGGTCGGAACTTGAATATTAGGAGCTAAGATCTATTAGTATTTACTTTTCTAGTTTTTTAGGTTGAGATATCTTTCTAGATGGGCATGTATTTTGCCCCTTTACTTTTCAGTATACACTATCACACTCTTGTACACCCTAAAGGTTTTTGACATGCATGGTTATTCTCTAGATATTACATCTTATTATTATTATTTCTATGAACTTCTATATTAATATGGTCGGGTGTGTGCATATGGGTACATTAGGAAAAGTCATCCTATATTATTTATGCCTTTCATCACTTGTCGCCACCCCTGGCCTATGGAGGCGGGCTTGGGGTAGTTGCAGCTCGAGCTCCATTGGGTCGGGTCATGATGGGTCTCGTCATTTGAGGTCACATGAGAGGAATTACTCGACACATGGTCTCAGGTTAGCCATTGTGGTTTATGCCTCATGTTTTTGGAGGCATTATTTACTGTGAGAGTGTTTTGTGGTGTACACGGACCAAAAAAGCCTCAAGTATATATTTACACAGCATGACCTGAATTTGAGGCAGCGAAGATTGTTTAAATAACTACAGTCTTTTGACTTCAAGCTTGCCTATATTCCTGAGAAAGGAAATGTAGTTGTTGATGAATTGAGTGGAAGGACTCGGATACAAGTAGTCCAGAAAGCCAATAGTGAGTGACAACTTATGACCTTGTTCTATGAGATGCACTTGGAGGTGTGGGATGTTCAAGGGCATACTTTTCTCTCATTCTTGGCATTAACATCCACTCTTCTAGATAGAGTGAGGATGAGACCGTTATTTGATGCTAAGGGTCTAGTCCAGAGCGTAACAGGTGAGGACCCGCCCCCTAGTTGGACTATTGGTGAGGATGGAATTCTACTCATACACGATCATGTTTGGGTTCCAACAGACATGCATGAGGAGATGATGTGAGAGTTCCATGCCTTAGTTTGGGAAGTGCATCCCATCATCACCAACATGTATCGTGACTTGCACCATCAATACTGGTGGTTGGGGATGAAATAAGAGGTAGTTGGTTTTGTCGTGAGGTGTTCTACCTGTTAGCTGGTGAAGGCATAACACCAGCGACCAGTTGGTATTTTATAATAGTTACATATTCCTGAGTGAAAATGGGATGATGTTTGCGATGGATTTCATGACCGAGTTGTCGAGGTCGTCTTGAGGCGGTGATGTTGTATAGGTTGTTGTGGGAAGGCTCACGAAGGTCACCCATTTCCTACCGATCAAGGATACCTTCTCAGTAGATGATCTTGGAAGATTGTATATCCATGAGATAGTGTGCCCTCATGGGGTTCCTCGTACTATTGTATCAGATAGGGATGCCCAGTTTACATCTAGATCTTGGCAGAACTTACAAAGGGCGTTGGGTACGTAGGTGCTTCTAAGCATGACACACCATCCTCAAACTAATGGTCAGTCAAAGCACGTGATTTAGGTGCTTGAGTTCATGCTAAGAGAATGTATCCTTGATTTTATGGGCTCTTGGGAGATGCATATACCTCTGGTTGAATTTACCTGCAATAATAGCTATCAGGTGATTATATAGATGACGCCTCATGAGGCTTTGTATGGTAGGTCGTGTCGATCTCCTCTATACTGGTTAAAGGTGGGAGAGGTAGCTATACTTGGACCACGTCTTGTACAAGAGACTTTAGAGCAAGTTCAGTTGATCAAAAAGCGGATGACTACTGAACAATATAGACAGAAATCCTATGTTGATCACCATCAATTACCTCTGGAGTTTGAGGTTAGGGATCGAATATTTTTACATATCTCACTAAGGTTGGGACACGGACGGATTGGGAGATAGGGTAAGCTTTCACTACGATATGTCAGACCATTCGAGATTCTGGAGAAAGTCGGGTTAGTAGCTTAACGGTTACAGTTACCTCAGAGGTATCGATCTGTGCACGACATCTTCCATTATCTCAGCTACACCATTATCACTCAAACTCGTCTCACACTCTTCATCCGAATGAGGTGGAGTTACAAGTAGATGAATCTTTCGAGAAGCATCTTATTCATATCGTTGACAGGAGTATAAAGGTTCTCTGAGGCCGATCAATTCCTCTGGTACGGGTGTTGTGGTAGCACGACTGTTTACAGGATGAGACCTGGGAGCAGGAGGCTGACGTACATGCTCAGTGGATGGAGTTATTCTCAGGCGATTCTTTACCACCTATAGAAGGGAAATTCATGGACGAATTGCTTTAGGGGGGGAGATTGTAGGATCCCGGGTTTTCCAATGAGATACAAATCTTTTTTATTTCAGTTAAATGCTTGGTTTTGACCTAATGTGAGTGTTTAATGAGATCATGGGAGTTTCAGGGGTGTCTGAGGCTTGTTCGGAGACCAGAGCCCCGCTTTTTGAAAAAATCAATTGCGTCACATGGTTAGTAGAAACCGTACAACCCATGATGCACGTTTAAGAGTAACCGTGTGGGGATGGATAAAGGGCAGCAAGAGGCCACACAGTTTGAGGAAACCGTGCAGACAAGTCCGCACGCCCATGCGGGAGCACCCACAGTTTTCAGCATAGGCATTTTTCATGGTTTTCGCATGGTTTTCCAAATCGTGTGCATGAACCATGCGAGGTCCCCCTTGAGGTAGAGAAGGGCACACGATTGGCGCACAGTTTGGTCAACTATGTGGCCAAACCATGCGACCTAGTTAAAATGTGTGAAATTGCCAATTTGCCCTTAATTTTTCTTAAAACCTAAACCTATTTTCCCTTTCATCCAGCGAACAAACCCCTTGAAGATTGAGAGCACTTTGAAGCTAAAATCATAGGTTTTGATCCCGTTTCTCCATTCGGACTCGAATTCGAACACCATTCGCCTCATTGGATCTATGTCGGTAAATTCTTCATTCATCTTGTTTTGCTCTTCATTTTTCTTCATATCGATAGAGTTATTTAGGTGCAAGATGATATTCCTTGTTTCTATGCTTTTCGTCTATTCTTCCTTTTTCTCCTGATTTGGACCGAATCAAAGGTCGATACTGGATGGATGTTCTACCATGGACCTACAGTAGGTGGTCTATATCTTTCTCTCAAGGTTTGGTGTTTTATATGCCATGTTGTAGTTGTGTCGCACACTGAACTTTCTAGTGTTGCTCCTAAAATTAATTGAATGTTTGAATTGAATAAATTATAACCTATTAGGTTGCCCACTGAGTGCCTTTTTATCGTTGGAGACTGTTAGCCCCAACCTAGGCCACCCACAGGGTGTACCTTTGAATCTGCCCTATTTTATATCATCCCGCTAGGTGAGTGTGTGCTCACCACTTGTTTTGGGAGCCTTAATAAATTGAATGAGAATTAAATGAATGTTTAGGAGAAAGTTATGTCTCCTTGCCATGTGATTGTATGATGATTAAACTAGTTAATTATTGAAATGGAAAATGTGGAAATTGGTTGGATAAACTCATGGTTTGTGTTTGGTTATGAGATGATTAATGAATTTATTGATAAATTGATAGTGGTAGTGGATGCCTTGGATGAACTCCTTGGATCCTGATTCCATTGGATGTCATGGACATTTATACTTCATGGATCTATATTGATAGTGGTGGTGGATGTCTTGGACGACCTCCTTGGATCCTGATTTCATTAGATGTCGTGGACATTTCTACTCCACGAATCTTGATTATGGTAGTGGATGTCTTGAACATTTCTACTTCTTGGATCTTGATTCCGTAGGATGTCAGGGGTCTTGTTACCCCTTGGATTCGGCTTGCCTGGACTCGTATTGGACATACTTTGTTGGCATGCTCCTTGGACTCCACCCAAATTGTTACCGAGTTGTCATCGAGATGCTCCATGGACTCGATGAAGATGTCTTGGTCTTCTATACCTTGGATCTGACCCTTCGTGGTCTCACACTGGATTACACGACATAGGCGGTTGTGGATGTTGACACTTGATTACACGGCGTGGCAGTTTGTGGATTTTTGTTATGCTTCACAAATAGCCCTGGTATGGGTATTTGATTACAATTGTTAGATTGGACAATATCAAACCTTTTTATTTATGCTTTACAAGTGCCCTTGTTTATGGGAGCTCGATTATTGTTTCATAGGAAGCCATGTTTGACTATATAAGATCACTTTTGTATTTGACACTATTTACTGATATATTTGTGATATACTAAACACTGCTTCATTGTTTGTATACAGACTGGACATGTTATAGACATCATTGGTGGTGCCCTACTGAGTGTTATCTCACACCCTATTTGAGGTGTTGTTGGGTACTCAGACAGACTTCATGAATACAGGTAGGGACCGGGGCAAACACCCGATTTATGATGCTTGATTTGATCGTTGTGCATAGGAGCTGGGGAGCACATGATCGAACTTGGCTCGTGATGCTATCTATCCTTTTTGCATTTTGATACATTTATTGTATTGGTTGTCTGCTGTCATATACTACCCGCCTTTTTGTATGGAGACATGACTCAATCATCATATTGTACATGTCACTACTTGTGGCTTGTTTATTATTATAATATTTTGGACGCCATCTTCTGTATGTTGTTCAGTTATCTATCTACTTTCACTATTTGATTGTTATGATCATTACCGTTGTGTTACACTCTTACATGAAGACATAGTTTCCCCACGAACACACCCTAAGCCATCACCGCTAGCCGACAATCTCATGCGTACGGAGAGACACACTTGAGACCATGTGACCCATCGACTGAAAGCATCATTTTGTGGCCCCCGGACCAGAACGTCACATCATGTTTGTTTTTTCGATAAACATAATACTTGTAAAAATACAAGCAAAATATAATGTTCAATAAATACATAAATAAAATCATCATTATATAATTTTTTTGTATATGCTTCATGCAACTTAAAACCATTTCCAGTAAATATTATATACTATTAAAAAAATGCATAAGCACCATCAAAATATGTTACAAAAACAATTGAATGGTTCCCAATGGGTATTTGAATCGGGCCACACCATACACAATTTACATGGTGAGAGTATGATAAATAAATACTGTTTTACTTTATAAAATTACATGATCTCAATGGAAAATAATGGATGATTGAATCCCAATCAGAATTTAATTGCATGAATATGACCAATTTATGATTGGTAAAAAAGATGAGAACAATAAATAGACACATATCTAAGGACTTCAATAAGGTCATGTTTTCAATTACACCATGGACGACCAGCGAAGCAAAGACGGAATCGCGGGTCATGCCTGATATATATAATTTTTTTAATTAAATTAGCTGTAAAAAGCAGCGAAATGTAGGCGTTGCCCTAATTTTATTGCCCAAATTAGCCCCGCTACCCCTACTCACCCAATTAGCGCCCCCCGCTCGCTGTCTTCCTCGCGCCCACACCCATCCATTTCCATTCATAAATTCCCAACCCTTCCCACTAATCAGGGTGCCGCTGTTTTCGCTCTCACTTCATCGCTTCGAAACGCGGTGAAGAGACCCGCCTCCGTTCCCGCGCAGTCGCCTCTTCCCCAGTCGCTGCGGCCGCCTTCTCCCACCGTCGCCACTGAGTCCTCAATCGCCTTCATCCAAACCCTAAGTGGTCGCCATGGATCAATCGGCTCAACTCCAGCAGGCTCAGTTGGCGACGCTCCTTGGCCCCGACACGACCCCCTTCGAAACCCTAATCTCTCACCTAATGTCCTCTTCCAACGAACAGCGCTCTCAGGCCGAGCTTCTCTTCAACCTCTGCAAGCAGAACGACCCCGACTCCCTCTCTCTGAAACTCGCTCACCTCCTCCAGTACTCGGTACACAGCGAAGCCCGGGAAATGTCTGCCATCCTCCTCCGCAAGCAATTGAGCCGCGACGACTCCTTTCTATGGCCCCGCCTCTCGCTGTCCACCCAGTCTTCCCTCAAATCTATATTTCTCACCTGCGTTCAGGGCGAGCAAGCGAAAACCATTCTGAAGAAGTTGTGCGACACTATTGCTGAACTTGCTTCTGGCATCCTGTCCGATAATGGGTGGCCCGAGCTCTTGCCTTTCATGTTTCAATGCGTGTCCTCCAATTCGATAAAGCTTCAAGAGTCTGCGTTCCTGATTTTTGCGCAGTTGGCCCAGTATATTGGGGATACCCTGATTCCTCATATAAAGAGCTTACATGCCGTGTTCCTGGAGGCTTTGAGTTCTTCGAGGAGTTCAGATGTTAAGATCGCAGCATTGAGTGCCACAATCAATTTTGTTCAGTGCTTAGAGAGTTCGGTGGACAGGGATAGGTTTCAAGATTTGCTGCCTGTGATGATGCAGACTCTGATGGAAGCATTAAATAACGGGCAGGAGGCCACTGCACAAGAGGCGCTGGAACTTTTGATTGAGTTGGCAGGGACGGAGCCTAGGTTTCTGAGAAGGCAAATTGCAGATGTTGTAGGGTCGATGTTGTTGATTGCAGAAGCAGAAACGTTGGAAGAGGGAACTAGGCATCTGGCAATTGAGTTTGTGATCACCTTGGCGGAGGCGAGGGAGCGTGCCCCTGGAATGATGAGAAAATTGCCACAGTTCGTAAGCAGGTTGTTTGGGATATTGATGAAGATGCTTTTGGATATCGAGGATGACCCTGCATGGCACAGTGCTGAAACTGAGGATGAGGATGCAGGTGAGACTGGCAATCACAGTGTTGGACAAGAATGCCTAGATAGACTTTCCATTTCTCTGGGTGGGAATACAATTGTACCTGTTGCTTCTGAGCAGCTGCCAGCGTATCTGGCTGCTCCTGAGTGGCAGAAACACCATGCAGCGCTCATTGCCCTTGCTCAAATTGCTGAGGGATGCTCAAAGGTATCTAGAACTTATCACCTATTTGCTTGAATTTCATTGTACGTTCCTTTGGTTGGTCGACCATTTTAGTTAACCAAGTTATATATTCAAATTCATTGTTTTTACTATTGGTCAAGTCTGGCCTATCATATATGGTTTGCTCGCCACATGGGCTATTTGATGATGAGCAGGTGCAGTGGATGCCAGACTTCATGTTTTTATGTGATAAGCTGCATTGGTGAATTAAGGCGATGTTTGATTATAAGCTGTGCAAAGTCTGTACAAATTTCCCTATTATTGAAATATTATAAAATATAAAATATTCCTTTCATGTTTGTTGATTCAGGTAATGTTAAAGAATTTGGAACAAATTGTCTCAATGGTCTTGAATTCATTCCAAGATCCCCATCCTCGTGTGAGGTGGGCGGCTATTAATGCCATTGGGCAGTTGTCTACGGATCTTGGCCCAGAACTGCAGGGGAAGTATCACCAACAGGTGCTTCCATCATTAGCCTTGGCTATGGACGATTTCCAAAATCCCCGAGTACAGGTTGGTAGGGTTTATTTGGTGTTCATGTTTGTCTCTGTTGCTTCTTTTTTCCTTTGCTGATACCATTGATTCCTTATTCTGAAGCATGGCTTTCTTTCTAAAGCATGATGTGAAGTTTCTGTATTTACACTATAGTTCACTTGTAAACAAATCTATTCAATATTGTTTGATCTGTCACAAGTAATCACATCAGTAATGTCCTGTTTACAATGACATCTTGGTCACTGCCATGTCTGGTGCAGCCTACAGGAGACCCATTTTCAATTATTCTCCGGGATCAATTCTAATTTTGGGCAGCTCAAATGAAGTTTCAGAGTTTTCTTCCAGAAGTCCTAGATTTTTCTGAAAGAGCTTTCTGAAAAGAAAACCCCCAAATTTAGCCCTTTCCCACCAATTTGGCTTTACATACTGTTTAATATATGAGATTTGAGAAGTAAAAAATGGGGGGTTTTGAGTTTCACCCCATTGTTTTGGATTGCTTAAATGGGGAGATGAGTGAAATGATTTTCCTTGAAAGTCCCATGAGCATCCCTCCAAAAGATGAATGATTCCAAGAGAAAAGATTTGAAAAGTGGAGACCATTTTTTTTATTGCCGATATTATCCTTATAAAATTATTCTTTTCTAATTATGATCGCACTAGATATTAAATATGGGAAGGTTATTTTGATAGTGTGAGAGGAAACAGCATCTCTTATGAAATATAGCTACATGACGAGAGAAATTATGACCATTTTTGGTTTTTTACTTATCTATTCTGGAAAACAGAACATATCGAATTTCATTTTTCTTGTGACGAAACTAATCTTTTAATTTTCTTTTAAACTGTGTGGATGGTTGTTTCAGCTGTTTCATTTCGTAAAGTTAATTATGATTTGTTTTCCTCGTTGCCACTGTTTTATGTTTTCTTAGGTATGCTGGTGAGAGCACTTGCTACTTTATCTGGGCTGAACTTCAATGATAAACGTGGCATGCTGACATCCTTGATTTGGTTAACCTATAAAATATAAACTGCCTTTCTCCTCTCAAATTGCATTAATTCATTTTGCATTTAATTTTGATTTTAGATTTATGTAATCTTTGATCTGTTTCATTTTGTAAGTTTGGTCCAGGATAACTCTGTTATATCAGGTTCTTCAATTATTCATCAGTATTTACCTTGTTGTTTACCTTTTTCATGTGCATGCTCACAGGCACATGCTGCTTCTGCGGTGCTAAACTTCAGTGAGAATTGCACTCCAGATATTTTAACACCATATTTAGATGGAATAGTAAGCAAATTGCTTGTCCTTCTACAGGTGCGTTGTCTGAGAAATGATATCAAATTTTAACTAATAAATTTACATACTCTGCATAGTGATTTCAATATCTCCTCAACTTTTGTCCTATAATCTTAGAATGGAAAACAAATGGTACAAGAGGGGGCCTTGACTGCCTTAGCATCAGTTGCTGATTCATCCCAGGTATGAATTTTTATAATATGAAACCTTCCTAGTACTGCGTCTAACATTATCCGATGAACAGGAACACTTCCAAAAATACTATGATGCAGTCATGCCGTATCTGAAAGTTATATTAATAAATGCAACTGACAAGTCTAATCGCATGCTTCGTGCCAAAGCCATGGAGTGCATTAGTCTTGTTGGAATGGCTGTGGGAAAGGAAAAATTTAGGGATGATGCCAAGCAAGTAATTTCCTTGCCATATTTTTTTGCTTCTTGCTTCCTTCCCTGCCCGTCTTGAATTGGCTTTCCTCGTTGAACATGTTTGAGGACATTTTACAAATCACAGAAGACCATACAATTCATTTTTGGTCTTTTCTTTTATTGCAGGTCATGGAAGTACTTATGTCATTGCAAGGATCTCAGATGGAAGCAGATGATCCGACAACAAGCTACATGCTCCAAGTATGCTTATCATTATATTATTAATGCACATATCATTTTCTGTTTCCTTTGTCAATTCATGTTTTTATAGTCATTTCAATCATTTTTCAGGCATGGGCTAGACTTTGCAAGTGCTTGGGCCAGGATTTCCTTCCATATATGAATGTTGTCATGCCTCCTTTGCTTCTATCTGCTCAGCTAAAGCCTGATGTAACAATAACATCTGCAGATTCAGATAATGATGATGAAGGATCTGATGATGAAGGGTTCGATATTTTTTTTGACTTGTAGGGAATGCAGTAAAATTTATCCACGAATTATCGTGTGGATTGCAATATAGACTTTCACACAACTCCTTCCCCTGCAGTATCTCGTATGCCAACACAGTTGTTGCCATTGTGAATCTTTCATCACTATAATAGATTAATCGGACTCTGGAAAGATGGAAATGCCTCTATTAGTAATCAATTCAGTAAATTTAATGGCAGCACATAGTCTTTTTTGTGGCTCTCAGGATTTCAGAATCTTACTGGAGATATATGTTTCATTGCAGGATGGAAACCATAACCCTTGGGGACAAAAGAATTGGTATCAAAACTAGTGTCCTAGAGGAGAAGGCTACAGCTTGCAACATGCTGTGTTGCTATGCTGATGAATTGAAGGAAGGGTTCTATCCATGGATTGATCAGGTTTGAGATCGGCACATCTTTTATTATTTCCACCTTTGGATTATGCAAGGCAATTGATATTCTTCTTCGGTTCAGGTTGCTCCTACTCTTGTTCCACTTCTCAAATTTTATTTCCATGAAGAGGTTAGGAAAGCGGCTGTTTCAGGTAATCATTTGACCTTTTCCCTCAACTCATAGTCAAAAAGCGTGGACAGTTACCCCTCCAGTTTTCCACATTTCTTGGTCTGAAAATTCTTCATTGTTGTAGCCATGCCGGATCTACTTCGTTCAGCTAAATTGGCTGTTGAGAAAGGACTAGCTCAAGGTCGTAATGAATCTTATATCAAGCAGTTGTCAGACTACATAATACCAGCTTTGGTGGAAGCATTACATAAGGTTTTCCTTTAAATTCAACATTAATTATTTCTACATTCAATCTTTGTCCTAAAATATCCATTTTCATTGGCACAATTTGTGGGTGGTGATGCTTTTGTAATTGGCTTTTAGGAACCGGATACAGAAATCTGTGCAAGTATGTTGGATGCATTGAATGAATGCTTGCAGGTTGGTATTGTTTGTTTTATAAACACTATTTTTACCATTTTCCCCTTCTAAGTGGAGTTGTCTTTCGTTTTTTTTTACATTGCTTATTTTATCCGCAAAACTAGTGTGGATGTGCTGTGTATTAAGATCTCCCTCTTGCGCTTTATTTTGTTATATTTCTTAATGTGATCTGGTTATTTTTTCCAGTAGATCTGAATCTGCACAGTTCATTGAAATTATGGAAGCACACAATATTGTTCCATCTTCTGATTAGGGTTTTCAATGCGTGCTTGCTCATATTTTGTTGTAGAAATCAGCGTGATTTGCATGTTGCAGTTGCTTGTTCAAAATACCTTACTCTATAGTGGATATTGTGCTTTCTATTCCAGATATCTGGACCACTTTTGGATGAAAGCCAGGTGAGAAGTATTGTTGATGAGATAAAGCAGGTGATCACTGCTAGCTCTAGTAGAAAGACAGAAAGAGCAGAGAGGGCCAAAGCTGAGGATTTTGATGCAGAGGAGGGTGAATTGCTGAAAGAGGAGAATGAACAAGAGGAAGAAGTTTTTGATCAGGTATGTTTTTTATATATTGTATGAGATAGATAAAGCTAGGAGCAATGAGCTTTCTTGGTGCGGATTTAGAGCTTGTTTGTTTAAGTTTTTTTTAGCTGAAAACATTTTTTTTTTATTAAAAAAACACTTTTCTAAAATTAGTGTTTATTTTTTTTTCAAAATTCAGAATATAAAACAGCACTTTTTTGCATCTTTATTCTGACTAGCTTTTTTAAAATTGGTTCTATAATTTGATAGTAAAAAGTATTTAATTTTAACTAAAACACAAAATGATTTCTGTTTTTTCTAGAATCACTTATTAAAATTACTTATTTTTTAAGCTGAAACAAACGAGCTTGTGATATTGTGATTTCATTTTGAAAATTACTTTGTTTATTCTACTTAAGTGTTGGCATCCTGATTTAGGTGGGTGAGATATTGGGAACTTTGATAAAAACATTCAAGGCATCCTTCCTGCCATTTTTTGACGAGCTTTCATCTTATTTGACACCAATGTGGGTAAGTTCTGGTACTGCAATATTTTTGCTCTTTTGCCCTCCAGCGTTTATTTGATTAATTACGATTGCTACTTTTTTTGTTTCTCTGATGTTTGTTTCTGCAATAAATAATTAGCTTTTCATTTTTAAGTCATCACTGCATCGGATGGAGAAAAAATCTGGGCATCTGGAGAGGTTTTTTACTCAGACTGGAAATTTAAAGCGTTCCTTGAGCGCTGTTTTGACAAAAAGAGCAATTAATACTTGTGATTTTTATCATCTGAATCAAATTTTAGTATTAGATAGCATATTATCAACAACTCAAAAATATTGTCTACTTGGTTTGAGTTGAATGGGTACCCGTAAAAAGGATAAATAAATATACATGTTGGGCGTTGAATGAAATGATTGGCTGGGTTGAGAAACCTGGATTTAATATTTTTGTCATCTTTCATGTGAGAGGATGGTCTTATGTTTGAATGCACTGCAGACTTTGGCTGGATGAACTTGGATAACATATGGGGGCCTCAGGCTCTGCTTGACAGTACTAATTGAGAACTTCTTATAGCACTTGATCGTGATGAACATTTGGAAAAAATAAGGAATACTTGTTCTGTTTATGAAAAAACACTTGCATTAAATTCCAGAAGAATAAATATCAGAAAAGCACTTTTTGAATAAGCAATCTGGAAAGCACCTATGCAAAAACACCTATCATAAATGTTACTAGTACTTCGCCTGTGCAAATGGGCCTGTTCACCCCAGGATATCCAGATTTGTTCTTCATGTTGTTATCATTAGGAAAGTATCAACATGATAGGATAATATAGAAATTGGGTCATGCTGATATGGTACGTAGTGTGATTGAAAAGAATAGGTATAAAAAATGCATCTTGAAACAAAAATATAGAAGTTTGAAGAAATTGGTACCATGAATACAATGCTTGGGGAAGACAAAAAATTTCCAAATCAGTTCGTTGCAGCAATACCTGAGATAAAATAAGTTGAAAATTTGAAGAGAAAAAAATGCGGTCGCTGGTAACCACATGTAAGGACCCCACTTGCTGCATATCAGGTCAATGAGGTAAGTCGATGGTAACCCAGACATAGGATGATCATGGCATAATCCAAACAGTTTCAATTTTTCATTGACATGTTTACTGTTTTGAGTCATGAAAGCATATATTCATAAAATCCAGGAACAGAATGAAAGAAATAAATCAAATATTAATCAAGGATTTGGGATTGTGGAAATGGCCTGTTTGCATGGAAACATGGGCAAGGAATCAATCTTTCCCTTGATCCCTGTAAACAGGAAAACATGTATGAATATTCCAAAAAATATCCAAACCCTAAAAGTATACAAAATAAATTCCCACATGATTTGATTAAACAATCAAAATCTTACAAAATTACATCAAAGTTATTGAAACTCTAACTTGGATGACATATGGGTGCCTCAGGCTCCGCTTGACAGTACTCATTGAAAACTCATTGAAAACTTCTTATAGCACTTGGTTGTGATGAACAGTTTGAAAATATAAGCAATGATAAGTGCTATTAGCCGTTTCATCTAGTGTTGTCAAATGAAGCGTAAAGGCATTTTCAAGGCATAAATGCGTACACCTTACAAGTAGCCAGGATTAACTTATTATTTGAGTGTTGTTACTGTTCCAGTTCAGCAGGATAAGATTTTTAGGGTTTTCCTGTTTTAAGCAAAGTATCAGGTTGGTGGAAAGTATTCCGAATATCATGGTTTGATTTGCGGCCATTTTTTTATTTAGAAAATGGCAGCTGTGGCTGTTTGCCTTGATTTATTTATAAAAGGTGGATTCATTATAGCATTCCTTTTATTGAGCCATTAATCCTGAATGCAGGGCAAAGATAAAACCGCAGAAGAGAGACGGATTGCTATCTGTATTTTTGATGATGTTGCTGAGCAGTGCCGTGATTTGGCTTTAAAGTAGATTCACATCCATTTTATTTCTGTTGACTTTTTTTACGGTTGCTGCTTTCCATCGTCCGTGTAATGTTCTTTTTCATTGCAACAGGTACTACGAAACGTATCTCCCTTTTCTCTTGGAAGCCTGCAATGACCAGAGTGCTGATGTTAGACAGGCATGCGTTGGCTATGAAGGCTTTATCGGTCTTGTTTGGCTGCAATTTCAAGCTAATTTTATGTTTTTTTTTCCAGGCAGCTGTCTATGGACTAGGTGTTTGCGCTGAGTACGGCGGTCCTGTGTTTAAACCTCTTGTTGGAGGTATGCTCAGGGCTCACACATTTTTCATTGGTTGCAGTGTATGAATTACAGTTGATCATGATATTTTCAGAGGCTATTTCACGGTTGAATGTCATCATACGGCACCCAAATGCACTGCAACCTGATGATGTCATGGCTTATGATAATGCGGTTTCTGCTCTGGGAAAAATATGCGTGTTCCATCGTGATAGTATTGATTCAGCACAGGTCTTGTTTTTTTTTTCCAACTTTCGTACCCAAGTTTTAGTGAGTTATATTTTGTTTTCAATTAATCCCACTCTTGTTTAACTGATGTTGGCAGGTTGTTCCAGCCTGGTTAAGCTGTTTGCCAATAAAAGGTGATTTGATTGAAGCCAAAGTTGTTCACGATCAGCTCTGTTCGATGGTTGAATTGTGAGGACAAAGTTCTTTTCTCCTTTCATTACTGCATTATCACTCTGATTTTCACCTAGCGAATCCCTGTGGTTGAACAGATCGGACAGGGAACTGTTGGGCCCCAACAATGAATATCTCCCCAAAATTGTTTCTGTTTTTGCAGAGGTTTGGTTCTGCGCTGTTGTTTTACTTTTCAAGTAGCATTTTTTTTATTGGGTTGATTTTTGGATTAGGTTTTGTGCGGGGGTAAAGAGCTGGCAACAGAGCAAACGGCAAGCCGAATGATCAATCTGTTGAGGCAGCTTCAGCAGACACTGCCACCATCTGCCCTGGCGTCAACGTGGTCTTCCTTGCAACCGCAGCAGCTAGTGGCGTTGCAGTCGATACTGTCAACCTAGGCTGCCTCTGTGCAGGAAGGAACTGCTGTCTGGTGCCCGGCTGTTTTGTGCTTTATATATTTATATCCGAAGACGCCCGCCCATTCATTCATTTGCATAAAGTATGCCGTCATTCATTTTTGCATGTTAGTTTAGAGTCTGTTGCGGTCATAGTGAACCCCCTTTTTGGTAGGATGTGTATATGCCAGACGTTTTAC
Organism: Viscum album; assembly: GCA_963277665.1. NCBI lineage: Eukaryota > Viridiplantae > Streptophyta > Magnoliopsida > Santalales > Viscaceae > Viscum > Viscum album. The sequence continues at coordinate 1,315,600,314 of OY728128.1, read as the reverse complement.
ATACACATAGGGACTCTCCCATCTCTCTATATGATGGGCGTCCTGGTTTGTGAGTTTTTTTATTTTGTCCGGTGTGGGGTTTGATCTGTTGTGAGAGTTACTCCTGTAGCAATTTTGATTCGTTTGCTTCTTGTACTTGTGATCATTTATGAACTGGGATAAGGGGTATGGTTCATATTGTTTTTAGTGTTTTAATGCTTGTTTAGTTTTAAAACCCTTGCATTGAATTCTAGTAGGATTTTGAGGTTTTTTTTATGTGCGTGAAGACAAAGCATTTTCAAATATTTGTGGTAGTCAAATTTCGTAGATTTCTTAAATGTTTGTTTTTTGCTTGAAAATGAAAGATTCGTCCGTTTCTGTTCATTATGCTACCTGTTTGATGATTTTAGTGTTGTAATAATTTTCATTTATTCGTTTTAAATGGTTCTTATTTATTTTACACAGGAAGAGCACCGAATAAATGCGGCGTATTTTTGGTTTTGTGATGATTTTTTGAAAAAGTTATTTTGTTTATTTGTAACTTTTGATGATTTTAAATTTTAAATTGAAATAATGAATTGATTGCGGTTTAAAAAGTAATTTTTAATATAAAAAAATTATATTTTATAATTTTTTCTTTATTTAAATTTATGTTTTTTTTTTGCTGGTCTTTCGTTCAATTTTTTCCAAATTCTTCCAGCGTTTTTATTTTCAGAAAAGAAAATCCTTATATATTTTGGATCTTTTAGATATGAAACTCTACAGCGTTTTTGATTTTATCAGGCAAAGCGAGCTGCAAATACAAAAAGTTCATTTATAGAAACTCTCTAAACACGAATGATCAATCAAAACGACGAGAATCTATTAACAGTAGAAACTCCAAACAGATCAAAGTTCCTTTATAGAAATTCTAAACACCCTTACAGCTCGTTTGCCAGTGCGATTTTGGAAGGAGAAGAGAAGATACGTGACGGATTTATTCCGTCGGAAAGGCGGAGAAATGAATTTCTCCTCTATCAATGATTTCTTTAGTTTTGAAATCGTTCCAAAATAAGGACAATTCGGACGGAAACGCTCTGACTTTTAAATAATTTTTCAAATTCTCAAAATTACTCCTTATATATAAATAATAATAAATAACTAATGATGTGTATATAAATAATCATAAATAATTTATAAATAATTTTGATCATAGATAATTTTGATTATAAATGATGATAATTATCTTGAATTAATAGTTTATATAAATAATTTATAAATAATTTTGAATTAATAAATATTTTGAATTAATAACTTTGAATTAATAACTATTTTGAATCAGTAATTATTTTGAATTAATAATTTTGAATTAACAATTATTTTGAATTGATAATTTTGATATCCTTGAATTAATAATAAAGAATTAATAAATTATATAAATGATTTTGATTATCTTTTATTATTATTTTTTAAAATTTAAAATTTCTATTAACATATGTTCGCAGTTTAATGTTTACCTAATTTTGGTGATATGAAATATAATGGTCGATTAAAATCAAAATTATTATTATTTTTATTTGTTATAAAAAGGTAATAAAAATACATTTAAAAAAAAGGTTATTTGTATCATTTAACATAAATTGTTCATGTTGGGTAGACATGGTGGCAGATGTGGTGTTTGTAGGGATCTAATCTATGGTTCTTTTTTATCTTGAGAAAGTATGCCCTTTAATCTTGTGTGCATGTGTTATTTTTTTTAACAAAGGTTATTTGTGTTATTTGCATCAAAATAGTTTCTTTTCTTTTCTTTTAAAAATTGTCACCAAACATGATGAAGAGAAATCCAAATCATTTCTTTTTTTTACTAAGTTATTGATCCAAACACAAGGAGAGAAATCACAATCGTTTCTTTTCTTTTATAAACTATCAAATCATTTATTCTCTTTTACTAAAATCTCACCAAACATAGCCTTAGAGTGGGCACCAGATCCTTTGCGGCCAGCCGTGACCATTTTGAAAGAAGAAAAAACCATCAGCGTCCCTGCGGTTACTGCAAACATGACAAGAAACTTCACTTTGAAACCCCCCATCACATTTAACAACTAATTTCTCATTTTTCGATTTCAATTCCATTCCCCTCAATTCAATCATTGCTCATGGCTCTGGTTCTGAAAGTATAGAATCCTTTTTACACAACATTAACAATAATTTATTTATTTGAATTTCGAAATCAAAAGTTTAGTCTTATTAGTAAACAACACATGGTAAAATATTACAACATTATTTATTTAGAATGTCTAGACATGTTTATGTTCATTCATGATCTATAACAGCCCATCATTCATAACATTTTTAATTTCTTAAGAAAATCAAGAGGAATAGTAACCCACAGTGTATTCTAAAGCACCCTAAAAGGGGGTATATCATAGTATGATCAATTCAAACATTTTCTAACCGTTTATTTACTTAATCACATCACAATGGATTTGATCTTGACCACATAGGGTCACTAATTTGTTTGTTTCTTAATTTTATTTGATTAATTCCATCACACGACTCACATAAACCAAATATGAAATCATGTACAATGATATAGGGATCATTTACTTTGTTCACCTCAACGTGGGGCTTGTCCAAGTAATTTGGACTCAGATGACAACGGGTCAAATACTCGTAAAATTTGAAGTACTCTATTATATTTTTAACACATTTAACTATCCCAATCATTTTAATTATCCGATTAGAAACATAAACATTTAAATTTTATTTATAAATCTAGAATGACCATATCAAAAAATTAATCAAACACATTTTGTAATTGTACTTTATTTAATAACATATAGTCAATGAATTCAAATTTAATGATTAATTAATAATATTTTTTTAATCGCGTTCGGGTTTATGATACCCTAATAGTATTACCATAACCTTACCATTTATTAATCGACTTTTCAATTTGCTATCATAACCCTATAAACACTCGTTTAACCACTACCCTAACCCTATTTAATAGAGTCAGATTGTTAACGGGAACTCATTTCCACCCCCAACTTGAACAACTCAATGCTGCCATGTGCAAATCTCTAAAACACTTAGTGACGAGATTTAGGTATCACTATGAAGGGTTTTGTTAGAGTCCAATAACAATTATCAGATCTAGTGGAAGAGATTTAAAACCCTATTTCCAAGATCTCTATGCAAGATAATATGAAACTGCGTAAACACAAAAATGAAGCGCACCGTTCATTGAAGAGCCATTGTAACCTTTGATCTTAGTCTTCACATGCATTTTGTAAAGATCACTAAGTGACAAACAAAAGCATTTAACCTCTATAGGCATCCCTGGGCTAGTCTAAATCACATGTTGTACATGCAGAATACTCCTCCCACGATGTTCTAGCATCTCGACATGCGAATGAAGAATAAGATGAGAGCTATGGATATCTAGGAGTTTCAGTCAAGCATTATGCACGCACCCACATCCACCATTGTATATCAGTAGGCTTTATAAAGCCCTCGAGGACACTCCTTGATAGTGCAATCATTAATTTATGCGTTTATAACATATGTATTAATGTCTCAACTAATTCATGCATCATATACATGAATGCATTTAACTCTCATTCGTTTCATCTTATGAAACAATCTATTAAATGACAGCTTATGCATGAAATAATAAATGATAACAATTTATCATTTTACTGCAATCACATATTGCATAAAATAGTATACCCTTATGTGCATGTAAATCATAATTTGCATGCAATATATATATATATATATATATATATATATATATATATATATAAGTCTTTGGGGCATATCTCCATCAATCTTCCAATTACACTAAATCCTAACAGACTTTGTGCAATTTCACCTTATATTGCATCATATACAATAACTTGTGAAACCATACCCAAAACTCCTTTTGGATATATTCCAAAACACTTTTTGGAAAACCATCATTAACTTCACCTTGTATCACATCATATGTAATACATTGTGAACACCAATCCAAAACACTTTTGGATTAACTCTAAAACAATTTTAGAGTAGCTCTTAGAGTCAAACTCAATCCCCATTCAGTCAACCATAAAGTATGACCCTATGAACCTTTATAACATCAAAAAAAAAAAGAATCTCCAGACCCATATATGTAAGCAAAGAGCAGCCTCTAAAAAAGTGTCAATGCTACTCAAGCTATAAAGGGACCTGACATGATCTCCATCAAATGTATGTATCTCTGTATCTGTGTCCACCAATCTGCATCATATGAAAATGTGCATTCTCATATTTTCCCTTTTTCTAAGATATCAAGTGACTATGAGACACGAAACATGTTAATCCCATATAGCCAACTCATATGTTCTTGACTCTCTGAGTGTATACTGAATTGATCGATGAATACACACATGTCATTCATCCTTCTGGATAAGCACATCACATGTCCCATATCCAGATAAATATGTATAATATCTAGGTGCGCTCACACACTCCCAAAGTCTTATCTCCATCGAGGGCCTTGATGTTATACTCGTCATACAAGAGGATAAATCCCATCTTGGTTAAGCTCCAATCGACGACATGTTCAACAACATACCCAACCACCCCTATATTAGCTAAGTCAATATCTAGACTTGCATAAGTAGAGTATCAAAGTATGAAGGTTCTCATGCTAGGTATATTGTCAACCTCAGGCAGCGGGGACTCAAATATGATCTATGCACCCCTAATATACCAAAGACATATGTATGACACTTCATGTGGTATACTTAGTAGGTCATCCAACACACATAAAGAAACCTATTCTCTGTTTTGTGCCTCACGAGCATATTCTGCATCTCTATACAAGAATCCTACTCACACTAACCTTAACATTTCTTGATAACCTATAACACTTCATGATGAACATGTCAGTTAGGGATAAACTCAAAGTTGTACTTTGAGATTTCTATTATCATTACTCTTCACGAAATGTATATCTATATATACATTTATGTAGCCAATGAGAAAGAATGATAAAATGGAGGTTTCCTTTAATATGATACATTTTAATATTCTTAAACTCTTTAAGAATATTTAACAAAACCAATATAAGCATCGACTTGTCATATCATATATGATAAATTTCCAGATTAGCCTTATGTTTGCTACACTTTTTGGGGGTTGTTAACACATTATATCATATGCAATCGATGTCAAATCTCTATGTGACCATCCGATAAAACCCTCCCATTAAACTCTTTAGTGAGAAACATCTATGAAGTAAGCCAATTCAAATAATTTTGAGATTTCATATTCTTAACTATTTAACTTCTTGAACATATTCAAACATCTTCACTTCAAAACATCAAATGTTATGATGTTAGCTTCTATTTTTTACTTAACCTATTCCTTAAAATAATGCAACTACTTACATTATTGCTAACCGGTCCTCCTAAACTCTTTTAGGATAAAGTGAAAACCACTAACCTAACCCTATTTAATAGAGTGAGGTAGTTAACGAGTACCCATTTCCATGCCCAACTTGGACAACTCAATGCCGCCATGTGAAAATCTCTAAAATACTTAGTGATGAGATTTAATTATCACTCTGAAGGGTTTTATTAGAGTCTAATAAAAATTATCAGATCAAGCGAAAGAGATTTAAAACCATATTTCTAGGACCTCCATGCAAGATAATATAAAACTTCTTAAAAATAAAAATGAATAACTACTGTAAATGCAAGTGCACTGTTCACCGAAGAGCCATTGAAACCTTTGATCTTCATCTTCATATGAATTTGGTAAAGATCACTAAGTGACAAACAAAATCATTCCATCTCTATAGGTATTCATGGGATAGTCTGAATCATATGTTGTACATTCATGATTCTCATTTCTCCCACGATGTTCTAGCATCTCGACATGCAAATGAAGAAGAAAATGAGGGCTATGGATATCTAGGAGTTTTGGCCAAGCATCATGTGTGCACCCACATCCACCATTGTATAGTAGTAGGATTTATAAATTCTTCAATGACAATCTTTGATAGTGCAAGTATTAATTCATGCATTTATAACATATGTATTAATGTTTCAGCTAATTCATGAATCATATACATGAATGTATTTAACTCCCATTCATTTCATCTTATGAAACAATCTCTTAAATGACAGTTTATGCGGGAAAGAATAAATGATAACCATTTATCATTTTGTTTCAATCACATATTGCATAAAATAATACACCCTTATGTGCATGAAAATCATAATTTTCATGCAATATATATATATATATATATATATATATATAAGGCTTTAAGACATATTTCCATCAATCTTCCACTTACACCAAATCCTTATAGACTTTGTGATATTTCACCTTATATTGTATCATATACAATAACATGTAAAACCATATCCAAAAATCCTCTTATACATATTCCAAAATACTTTTGGAAAACTACCATTAACTTCACCTTGCATCACATCATATGCAATATCCTATGAAAACTCCAAAACACTTTTGGATTAACTCTAAAAAAATTTTAGAGTATCTCTCCGAGTCAAAATAAACCCCCATTCAGTCAACCATAAAGTGTGACCCTATGGGCCTTTATAGCTTCGACAACAAATATAAATTTCCAGACCCATATATGTAAGAAAATATAGGCCTCTAGAAAATTGTCAATGCTACTCAAGATATAAAGGGATTTGGCATGATCTCTATTGAATACATGTATCTCTATATCCATGTTTACCAATTTGCATCATATGAAAACATGCATTCTCATATTTTCCCTTCATACGTTCTCAACTCTCCGAGTATATACTTAACCGATCAATGAATACATCACATGTCATTCATCATTCTAGATAAGTGCATCACATTTCCCTTATCCATATAAATATATATAATATCTTGGTGTGGACACACACTCCCACAGTCTTATCTCCATCGAGGGCCCTAATGTTATTCTAATCATACTAGTGTACATATCCCATCTTGGTTAAGCTTCATCTGACTACATGATTAACATACCCAATCGCCCCTGCATTAGCTAATTCAATATGTAGACTTGCATAAGTAGGGTATCAAAGAATGAAGGTTCTCATGCTAGGTATCTCATCAACCATAGGCAGTGGGGGATCAAATATGATGTATGAACCCTTAATATTTCAAATAAATCTACATGACGTTCCATGTGATATACTTAGTGAAGTTCCCAATCAGGATCTAAGTATCACTGAGAGGGGGAGGGGGTGAATCAATGATGTCTTTTTCATTTTATGTTTCCTTCTTTTTGAAACAACCTTCACCACCTGTTAAAGAATTTATTTTCTGCTGAACACACATAACCACAAGAACAAAAGATTTATAAGGTTCAGTACTCAACAAGAGTAGCTACGTCCTTGGTATGGTACGGAAATAATCCAGTACCACACAATCCACTAGAAAACAATCCTTTGATGTGGAATACAATGAGTAGGATATACCCTTACACTCGTGTAGCACTTGGAAAACAATCCGAAAGTGTGTGTACACCCTCTTAGCACAAATAGGGAATTACAGTATTTTAGTGCTTCTTTACAATTGAACAAATGTATTCTCTGAAGTGAAAATCTTCACTTTCTTACCCAGAATTTGGTAAGAACTATCTTACACACAACCAAATATGTGCGAAGACCACAATTTTTTCACGCAGTCTTTAGGGTACCTTGCGCACAATTCAAATGGCTTGCGCGTAAAAATTCCCTTTTGGCGTGAATTTTATTTTTCACACAACTTCCCCTTTTTCGTGCAACTTTCCACTTTTCGCGCAACTTCCCACTTTTTCGCGCAACTTCCCACTTTTTCGCACACCTTTCCTCTTTTCGCGCAAACCTCTTTCTTTTCGCGCAACTCACTTAGCGTATAATTTTACGCACTTCAGAGCTCGAGATTTCTCTAAGTGTCGAGCCACACAACATGAGAGGGGGTCACCTTGTATTTATAGGTCTTTTTAACTCCGCATGAAAAACACTAATCCGCGTGTAAAACCCTCTTCACGTGCGTAAAAATTATTTTGCGCAACATCATATTTCGCGCAATGCTCTAATTTTTCACACACCTCATGCCTTTTCCATTTTTTGAGCTTCTGATCTCGAAACACCTCTTGTGAAAAAAACATCATTTCTCTATTTCACACACCAAACCAATATTTCACGCACCACTTTATTTTTCGTGCACCGCGCTAATATTTCACACATCACTTTATTTTTTGTGCATCTCGTTAATATTTCACGCATCTTGCTACTATTTCGCGCAACCTTTATTTTTCCACGCACTCTGCCTAATTTTTCACGCACTGCATGCCTTTGCCATTTTTTGATGTTCTGACCTTGAATCATGCCTTGCACACAAAAATCTAAACCATCTTCAATATTGCACGCAACATCCATTGCCAAAAACACATTTCTTCATCTCCCGATTTTCAGGCCCTAAAATTTAGCAAACACTGGAAAATGACGCCACCTTAAACTATTCTTTTGTGTCACCTCCAGATTGTCCATTCCTTTGTCATTTCTCTCTTCACTGCTTCCCATAACCATTCGCCAGCTTTCATCACAAACTCCACTATCATGATATATATTCTTTGATAGATCAGATTTAACAGCGTCAGAATTACAATGAAAAGCATTGAAACTTTCTTATTTTCTAGCAGCATCATTCCTTCCAATCAAAACTATATATGACTGGAATAATCATTTCTCCCCCTTTCCTTCATAAGGCTTTCATCACAAGTTCTCCCAACTTATGATATTTGTGAAATACATATCAGCAAAGCATCGTCTGTTTTACACACCCTTTACAAAGTGAATTGATTTATCTTCTTTGACAACAAAAAATAACGCTCTATAATAGAAAAATATTCTTACTTCCTTATCCATCTAACTTGGTCCCAACACTTAGTAGGCCATCCAATGCACACAAAGAAACCTATTCTCTATTTTGTGACTCATGAGCATATTCTGCATCTCTATACAAGAATCCTACTCACACTGACCTTAACATTTCTTCATAACCTATAATAATCCATGAAGAACTTCAGTTAGGGATAAACTCAAAGTTTTACTTTGAGATGTCTATTATCATTACTCTTCACAAAATGTATATCTATAAATACATTTATGTATCCAATGTGAAAGAATGCTAAAATGGAGGTTGCCTTTAATATGATACATTTTATCATTTTTAAACTCTTTAAAAATATTTAATAAAACCAACATAAGCATTGGTTTTTCATATCATATATGATAAACTGAAAGATCAACCTTATGTTTTCTACACTTTACAGGGGTTGTTAACACATTACATCATATGCAATCCATGCCACATCTCTATGTGACCATCTGGTAAAACCATCTTGCTAAACTCTTCAGTGAGAAACATCTATGAAGTAAGCTGGTTCAAATAATGTTGAGATTTCATATTCTTAACTATTTAACTTCTTGAACATATTCAAACATCTTAACTTCACAACATCAAATGTTGTGATGTTAACTTCTATTTTCTACTTAATTTTTTTCTTAAAATAATGCAACTACTTACATTATTGTTAACTGGTCCTCCTAAAATCTTTTAAGATAAAGTGAAAACCACTTTGTTACGGTAAATAATGCAACTCTTTACCTTTATCTTTACCTCCATACCCTAAATTATTTTGGGATATAAATTATAATTCAATTGTTCATTTTGAATGGTATAATCCTTCAAGAAATAAGGTCTTTCATTTTTCATGATAAGTAAATGTAACTATTTTTATCATCAAATATCCTAAACCACTTTATGATATTGAGTGAAAAACACTTTATCTAAAATTGGTATAATAGTAATATTCACTTTTTAAATGGTAACTAAATATAACACTTTACATTTTTCTTTACCAGCACATATCCTAAACATTTTAGGATATTAAGTGGAAACACTTTAAATTAATATTGGTTTTATCCTTTATTTGTTAATTTCAAACTTTTCTAAGTCTAACCATACTACCACTAGCCTCTTAGACAAACAAACTATTGTTTCCAATCATATATGGTATTCTATGTGTTTAGAACATTTTTCATTTAAAATAATATTATTAAAATATACCATCAATGGGTGGTGGGAATTCATTCCCACATATTTTAACAAATATTTGGAGATTTTTTTTATCCTGGATAAAACACTTTTATCCACATATTCTTCTCAATACATGTTATAAAAATTGATGAATCATAAACCATGCATATACAATTAATCATCTCATACTTGTTCACAACATCTCTTTATAATCAAATAATTTCTCGTATCACATAAGAGAAATGAGATGAAGATACACATATTTTACTTAAATTCATTTGAGATTGATAAAATCCTTTAAATTTAAATCCTTGATGTAGTAACTATTTACTCCATATCATGAATATAAATTACAATCTCAATCAATTATTCCTTTTATTTTGAACTCCTGTATATTTATGACACTTTGTAAAATATACATTTGGTATCGCATACCTTTTAAAAAGAATAATTAATTTCTATAACATTCATACTTGACATGGATATTACATAGGGTTTCAAAAAATCTTTTAGATATAAATCATATTGATTTATTACTCTTCCCTTTTGACAACCCTAGGTTTTAATGAACTTGATCGACTTCTTGAAGAAACATTTTTAAACTTTTCATCCAACTTTTCTTCTTCTAGTTTGAATTTTTACCCACTTGTATTGTTTATACAATACCAAAATATAGACATTATATGCACAGTTCATCCATTCTCAACATTTTAAGTATGATGGGTAAATAGGATAAATTCTCTAACCAGAACAAGCCATTTTAGTCTCCCCTTAAAGAATGTTATATAATTGAACAAATCATAACTATGTGTATCATAAACACCCATCTCATTTCATATAAACAACTATTTCTTACATGCTCTTCTCAAGATCTAAATGTGATAAAATAAAAATCTTATAATGGGTTTATCCAAGATTGAAGTAAGTTATCAATGAATCATCTCATTTGCTCCATTACTTGAAAGAAACCTTCAAGTGCTAATTCTTTCTCAACTTTCAACCTTATTTATATTTAAAACACTTTTCAAATCACACATTTGATAACATATATTTGTCAGAATAATAGAATTGATTTCTATAACCATTAATTTTTTAAGGAACCCTTTAGTATCACCAAGTCATTTAGAATATTCAATCACGAATACCATTTAACGCACCCAATAATATTGAGTATATGAGACTAAAATCATTTATGTACCTAATAATATCAAGTACATGATTGGAGACTAAGATTAATTTGATCATTTAGCATCTTATGACTTTGAAACCTTAATTGAATCATTCTATGCTTCCATAAGTATCTAGATTCAATTTTTAAGAGACTTCAACACTTGGTTACTGAGGAAGTAACTATCTAGACACATATAATTTTCCTTAAGAACATTTCTTAAATCACCAATATTTCTTAAGAACTTTTCTTAAGTTACCAATCTTAAGAGTTACTTACATTAAGTTTCTTCTTTTCAAGTATTTACAAGAAATTTTATCTTGATGATGATGATGATATTATCTACAAAAAAATATTTTATCACATGAGTATCATGTATTATTAACCATTTAATAAGGAATTTTATTAAATAAACTCCCACTAAAATGATGACCTATTTTTTGCATCATATCTATTAGTATGATAAGATTCATATTTCACTAAGTAATTAGTTTACTTTGGAATTTCTCTCACCACTTAGTTATTTAAGTAATAAATTATCCCAATCATATCATATATAACTAATGGATAGTTGAGTATACAACCCTCTATCAAATCCATCATATGGATAAATTCAACTCCATTCCTTTAGTAACCTAATCCTATCAGGGTCTCTCGACTAGTGTAACCAAAATCAAGAACCAAAAACAAGCTAATAAAGGAAAATATAGGGAAAACAACTTTGGAATGACTTATCCAAGGACATTATAGTGTCACCTATCCTTTCTTTCCTTACACAAGATAATCCATGGGAACCCATATTTGGCATGACCTATCTGGTTGGACGATCGAGGTCTTGACAAGTGTCGCTTTGAAAAGGATCTTACACTTAGCATTTGAAGATGATTTTAATCTCAATATATTATCTCATCTTATTTCCTTTATGTATTCATTCTTATAGTAATTTAGTTTGGAATCCCATTCCTTCCAAAAAATTAATATGTTCAAACCATATTGATGCATAACTCTTAACATAACTCACAAGTTTATATTACTCACCCAAAATTAGAAGTCAAGTATATTCATACATATCCAAATGTATCATATGAATAAGGTACATAAACACTTCATGTATAGGTTTAAAATTATATGATATTGAAAATATTCATATGATTAATCCCAGAGAGACAACTAACCAACCCCGTTCATTTTTCTAGACAAGTCACATGCCTCCAGGTAAGTAGGTAGTCTAACCCCAAGTTCCTCTACCTGAGGATAATTTACTCAAAAGAGAATCCAATTTATCATAATTTTAAGACCCAATATGAACAAACTATATTCAAAAACTAAATTCAAGCTAATAACTTCAATTAAAAATCGAGGCCAAGGTGGATGAAAAACTAAATTCATTATAGAGTCAATCCTAACATATAATGAAATACTCCATCCTAAAATCAGTTTAATATTTTAAACTAAAGCATACACAATATTCACATTACTTAAACAATTCACTAAACATGAATAAAGGAAGGAATAACCATTAAATAAATTAAAAATTAAAATATTTAAACATGAGATAAAAATTTATGAACAATTCATAAATCAAAGCTAATTATAAACCCTTTTATATTTTTCAGCATTAACATCATGGATATTCCATAATTTTGAATATAAAAATTTTATACTCATTTAAATTTTTTGAATATAAACACTTCATATTCATGCCAATATGCTATCTTTCATATTAATCATTATATGAAATTTCCATTTTAAATATATGATATTATATGAATTATAAACATTTTACAATTTAATTATGTAAACATTTTACATAATCTGAATATCATATACTTATTTATTATTTAAACCATGATCATATCAATCATCAAAACACTTTTCACATGGATTAAATAATATCCAAATAAGGCCCCTTTTATTTTAAACAATTCAAAATAATTAATTATGAATAATTCATAATTTAGATATAAACATTTTATATTTTGGCCTTATTTCATAATTTATAACCCTTTATAAATTATCACTTATGATTTATAAATAAACTATTTTATTTCTATATCATAATCCATGCCATATAATTTTGTAAAAGTTATTTTGAATATTAAATTTTATATTTAGGAATAAAATGTCTCATAAACATTTAATTAATTATAAAAAAATTATAATTAATTAATTTATAACCCTTTTAAAAATTAAAATATCCTAAAATACATTTTATAATGATTTATAAACATTTTATAAACCATCTTAATCATTTAATGTGTTAAAAAAAATTTTAAACATCTTTTCTATTTATCCTTACTCAGAAACCCATTCCTATGTAAAGGTAAGCTCACTCTACCCTTATGTAGACACTTTTAATAAGGGTAAACCAATTTTGGAGCCCTTGTATAAAGGTAACGCCTCATTTACCTTTACATAGTCGTGTTTTGTGTAAGGGTAAGTGTCTAGTTACCTTTACATGGCTTTGAAAAATACTCGACTACCTTTATATAGAGACCAATTACCCTAACGCGATCCTTTTAAAAGCTTGCATTACCTTTGTGTGTAAGGATAATCAACAACACACCCTCATGTAATAACTTCACGCAAACCATTTGCGTAAGGGCTACTACATATACTACCTTTATGTGAACCCTTCATGTAAAGGTAAGCCTCGGGTTTCCTTACTCGCGTAAGGGTAATTCCAAACGACCCTTACATAGAATGATCTATATAAGGTTAAGGAGAGATGACCCTTAAGACGACCACTCTACATAAGGGTAAATCATTGGTTACCCTTACGCATCTTATCTATTTAAGGGTAAGGACTTGGTTACCTTTATATAGCCTAGCTATGTAAGAGTAAAACCTTTACGAAATTGAATTTCCAAAAACATGAGATGGTGATATATTTTTTTTCTTCATTTCATCACAAGTTTCATAAAACTTAAGAATGGATCCCTTTACTACCCCTGAAGAATTTTTTTAGAGTTTAATAACAATTATCAGATCAAGTGAAAGTGATTTAAAACCCTATTTATAGAATCTCCATAAAAGATAATATGAAGCTTTGTAAAAATATAAATGAATAACTACTGTAAATAAAATCACACCATTCACAAAAGAGACACTACAAACTTTAATATTTTTCTTCATATGTGTTTGATAACGATCACTATGTGGAAAACAAAAGCATCCCACCTCCATAGGTATCCACATGCTAATCTGAATCACATTTCATAAATTTAGGATTCTTATTTCTCACATGATGTGCTAGCATCTTGGCTTGGAAATCAAGAAGAATATGAGATCTATGGATATCTAGGAGTTTTGTCCAAACATCACGCATTCACCCACATCCACCATCATATGTAAGTAGACTTTATAAAGACATCCAAGACACTCCTTGATAGTGAAAACATTAATATATGTGTTTATAATTAATGTATCAATTCCTCATCTAATTCATGTATCATGTACATGAATTCATTTAACTCCCATAGCCTTTTATAATATTTAGTGATTGACTCACTTCCTCCTAAGAGTCACTTCCTCTATGGGTCACCCCCACTTATAATGAAAAGTTTCAATGATTGTATAAGAATGATTTGGGTTTCAGATTAGGGATTCAAGTGTCTGAACATTTCTAAGGGTATTTTTGGATGTGGATCAAGACTCGGTTGGTTGTTTGGGTGCTCAGGTGAGCATTGGAGGAAGGGTTGGGTGACCCAAGAGTTGAATTTCAGTAGCCTGCACTAGTTCACTCTGTGAACCATGGTTAATTCCATAAATTATTATAGTGAGGGGATATTTCATGACTTGAATGGGGCTTTACACCATTACAGTGTCATTCATGCCATGTATAGGACATTCACTCTATGACGGTTACCTTTTTTTAGATGGTCAATGACTTCTATACATCAATTCATGCCATAAACCTTGGTTTACGCCATTAATGAGGTTGGTCGAGGGAAGGTTACCTCTTCCTTGAACATTTTATGCCATGAACCAAGGGTTCATTCCATGGATGTGTTGGAAAAAATACATTCACATTGTGAAGCACCTAGTTCATTCTATGAATGATGCCTATGTGGATTTTTTGGGAAGGGACAAAGCTGTCTTTTTTAGGGTTGATACCCTTCATTTTTGGGGGCTTTGAGTGATGCATGAGGTTCATTTCAACCAAATAACTCCCCCTACTTTTATATCCTTGACCCCCTTTGAGAGGGGATGTTTTTTGGTGCCTTTTAAAATAAATTCTGGGTGAGTTCCTCCTCCATTGTCCCTTTTTTTGGTTTTCATTTGTTACTCATTGATTTAGTACAAACAGGGGTTAGATTTTGGCATCGATTCCACTAGAGCATGGTTGAATCCAGCAAGAAAAATGGGGATTTAATTTGTGGTGGATAGAGGAGGATCCAAAAAGTTTATTTCATGTAATCTTTCATCATTTTGATTGAGTAAAGTCACTAACCTATTTTTATTTAGGGATTTTGGTGATATTGGAAGAAATTGACGGCTGACCAGGTGTTGGTGGTTAAGGTTTTTTCTAGGGATGGTGCCTAGATTTTCCATGGAACTTCCACATGTGGTTGATCTAAGTTTCAACGCAACATCGATGCCCGATGAGTTTTCCATCTATTATTCCTATTTGGTTTAAATTAAATAATTAATTATAAATGTTCATAATTATTTATTTATGGTGTATAGTTTAAGATAGAAGCTCAGGTGGTGATACAAGCTTGGATATGCTTGGATGAGGGTATGTAAAGCTTAGTGTGGATGGTAACTCCTTGTTGGAGGTAGGTGATCCCTTTAATATAATCTTATATTCATATTTATTCATGATTTCCTGAATCATTCATGTTTCATGGGTTCAGGTATAAGAATTAGGAATCAAGAGTTCTCGGGTATAAGAGGTAGGGTGGCTATGAGTCTTTTGAGGCTGAACGAGTGGTCTTAAGTACTTTATATGGCTTGGGATTTCTTGATGATTATTTTTCCAAGGGGTGAGTATATCTTTTGAGTTAATGAGATATCTTGGGTAGGTCTCTCGGGGTTCGAGATGTGACACAGGTAGCATAGGTTGGTTCTTCTAGGCCTAGTTGGGTAGGTACAAAAGGATTATTACAGGTGATGATGGGTGAGATGGTCATATGTCTCACGACTGATGAGTGAAACCCTATTGAGGGTGTATTAGGATATTAGTGAGCATTGCAAGTAGTATGAGTCCTATAGGACTAGATGAGGTGTAATAAAGAGGGGATTCCTTTGGGTATCTAGCTAAGAGATCTCCCTTAAGAGATGTAAGATAAGCCCCAGGTGTGGGTTTTGAGAATTTTTTGGGAATTGGAATCATAATTCCAAGTGGATAAAAGTGTGACAATTTAATATGGTCCCTAGGAAGCGATACTAGGAGTGGATAGGGGTTTTGAGGAGGTTGGAATGAGCCTTAAGGTCCAGTTCAGGTTGATCCTATGGGTTGTGATGTCATCAAGGGGTGACTGATGCGAGATGGTAATTATGGGTAGAGATCATGAAGGGTCTAGAGGATCAAGTGGATGCTTTGAAGAGTGAGGCAAGACATGTTCTAGATGAGGGGTTAAGTATGAAGTTAATAGTTCTTTAAGATCATCTAGTGATCTATGTGATGGGATACGAGACCTATTTGTGTTCCATGAATTTTTCTAGGTGATGGAATTTGGTGGGAGAGAGGAACCTATCTCCCGAACTTGCCTTGAGTGAGAAGTATTGGGCCATGGTGATTGACCATTCTTAGAGTAGGCTTGGGTTATAGACTTTACATTGAGTAGGCTTGGGTCGAGGACCATCCATGAGGGTTGGGTTGTGATGTGATGCGAGATGTGGATGATGGGCCTCACCCTAAGAGGCTTGGGTAATGGAAATGGACCTCCTGTGAGGGGATAAATCATGGAAAGATACAATACATGACTGATGGAACCTACCATGAGTGATAAGGTAGTGTGTTTAGATGTGTATGTATGACCGTGCCTTTCCCCTTTGAGTAGTAGGCTGAGGACTTGGATGCCAAACTACCCTGAGTCTTTGGGTATGGGTTGGATATCAGGTATGATGGAATGAGATGACAGAGAGATGAGGTGGATTCTAGCATAGTACTAGAGCATTTATGATTGGGTGTTGTGGCGGCCTGATTAGTACACGGTGACCCGATGCGCATGAATCATGGCGGCCTGGTTATCACATGTTGTCCAAGGCGATTTTGTGACATGTTTATTTTTATTTCTCATGCATACATATATATTATGGTGTATACTATGAGAAACTAGTGAGACCCTACTGATATGTATTTCTCACACCCTATATGGGAACCTCAGTGCTTGTACAGACCTTATGTCTACTTTCAGGTCAGTGCATAGGACGAGAAACAAATCAGGTTGAAGCAACTCCATGGGTATGTGAAGACTGGGTGTGTTGTGTAGAATGAGGATTCCAGTAGGGTTTATGTGTTTATTTTATCATTTCTTTATTTCTATCTGGGTTCATCCTAGTGGGAGACCAATGTATGTTTTGTATGACTATGGGTTCGTATGCTGCATTCCATTTGATGTGGAACTTTGTTTTATTTTATTATGAATACTTTGATTATGGATATGTGTGTTTTGGTTATTTTTACATTGTTTTATGACTCTAATTCAAGGGAATAATCCCACCACTATATGGATTAGGCCCCCACTTCTAGTTTGAAACCTCTGACGTACGTGGAGGCGTGCTTGAAGTCGTGTGGAGAACTCAGCCCAAGAACTATTGAGTGGACTTGGTTTAGGGAATTAAAAAGTGATATCGAATCTTTATTTTGTTTTGTGATCTTGGGTTATGATATATAGGCAGTATAGGAATGTTTCATAGCTTTTGATGGACCTCAAACTGATGAGTCATGAATACCTTTCCAGTGGTAAGTTCTAGTTATTAGAGGTGACATGACTACTATTATTATTTTGTGATTTTATGGTTGATATTTTTATTTAATATGATGCATTTTTTGGAGGTTTTTATTTATGTTTTTGGATCTTATCCTATTGTCAAGAGGCCCATGATCATGTATCATATTTATAACTCAGGACTCACATGACATATGCATGATTGTGTGTGATTGGATTTCATGATGGGGGTTTAGTTGTTTAAAGTGTCAAAAAATTATATGAAGTTTTCCTGTATAAATTTTTGGTGAAATTATACTTAGCTGAACCATAATATTTTATTTTATGGAAGTTTTTATGGATATTGGTGCAAGACATTCTTCGGTGGTGTCTATATAGTCCATTTTTAAAAAGGAAATATAGGGACCTTTATTGGTCCAGTACAAGAATGGAATGTATGAGAATGATCAAAGGACAAACATAAGTTTCCTTGAGGGTGTGAGTTTGGTTACTTAAAGTGTCAACAAGAACCTATATGGTGTTTTCCCATATATTTTCTCAGTGGAATTTTACTTATCTGAACTAGGCGGTTGAGGGAATGTATGGGAAATGCCTTGGGATTTTGGGATATACACCGCTTCAAGATTTTATGATATTGTGGATGGTTTTGAAGGGAAGGATCGGTTGGATGTTTGGAACTATAGTTTTGGTTGAACTTTCGTGTAGCGCGGTGGGAGTGTGGGTAGAAACTTTTGGTTTTGGAATAACGCCCATGTGGAGGGTGGTCCTGCAGTTAGCCTTAGAATGAGTGAGATGACTTGGGTTGTGGGATGCAAGTGAAACATGTGTGGGGAATGGTCAATGGGTTAGGTGCATGATCCAAGATTATATGGGATACGAATCATGGGAGTGTGAGTTCGGTTGAGCGACTGAGTGTTATGAGAGCATACACCTATTTGGTTTAGTTGTGATCGAGTAGGATCATGAGAGATAACCCATGGGAGGGTTCCCGATAGGTCACTCTACTGTCAGAGGAGGAGAGTGAGCGTTGACATGGATTTTTGGGGAAAAATCTTGGTGTGTAAGGGTAGGTGCATACTGGTTACACGTAGTGCTTGATTGTGCTTCATATTGGTGAATGAGCCGCGTACTGGTCTATTGAGAATGGTTTGGGTTATGGATGATTCCAAGAAATGATACAATGATAGTGCGATTGTGATAAACATGTAGGCATGATGTCCCGAGGTTTTGTTCCTCGACAAGGGTGTTGTTAAGGAGGCATGTTGGCGAGACCTGTTTAGGTTGGTACTCAAGGAGTAATGTAAGGGAATCCATATGCTGGGGGTGAACTATTAAATGTTGGATAATGTAATTCCTGATAGGCTGGGAATGGGCAACATTGGTGTTTGTTTTGTGTTGTTTCTTAAGTATGAGTGGGATAGTCACGTCCATTATTTATGTGCGGTAATGGAAAAAATATGGGAAGAAGAGTTTGTGAACTTGGTTTGATAGGTGACAATAATGATACTCTTATGGTGGGGAGCATCATATTAGTCAAGATTGATTGAACCTCATGTTGTAATAGTCATCGGTGTGGTGAAATCGCTCGGTGGATGGTCGAGGTGGCGTCAAGATACTGGTGTGCCAAAAGATCCAATTTTATCTGGTTCCTTAGTAAAGACCAAATTAGATATTTGGATGTGGTGTTAGGTGGAGTCGATGCGATGGGATCAGGATCAGGGTGGAGTTGGAGTGATTTGAAGGTGAGTCAAATTAGAGGTAAAATAGTGCTTGGGATGAGAGCTTGATGGATAAAGAAAACAGTGGTGACCCAACCATGGAATTATATTAGAAGTTGGGTTTAAAATTCAGTGTAGAAATTGGGATGTCTGAAGATTTATTTGATAGTTAAGGCATCATGATCAAGTATTTGAGGAAGCACTTGTGGGTAAAACTGAGTGTTTTTAGGAAAAGTCAGTTGGAGGAGGAATGAATGGTGTTCTTGCATAATTTTAGATACAATGATATAGAAACCACATCAGGATTTTTATTCAGGAAAAATCGAAAGGTCGTTGGACCGTTGGAGGTGCATTTTCAATAGGTCATTCCTATAGTGGGGAGAACCATGGTTTGGGATTATCCTATCTTTAAATGGTGTATTATAATAGAAAAAACCATAATATTTGGGATGAATTAAGTGATGAAACCTTGGTGTGTTAGGAGAGATGAGTGTGGAGAGTGTTTCCTTAGTGTTAGCACTATTAACAAGCAGGTGGCTTGACTGTTGGTGAATAACATGCTTTGTGTTTGGAGTTTCATAGTGGAAGTGTTTTTTGGAATTTAGATGTGGAATGTAGTGATTTATTAGTGAATTAAAGACCATGATGGTCCTGGGTGGTGTTTGTAGGACTATATAATCCTTCTTGAGGACAAGAATACCTATGGTGGGGAGTTTGTAATGACCCACATATTTCTAGGTCATTATTTTAAGAAGAAGTTTGAATTTTTCATCCTATTGAGGGGTCAGTTTGATATTTGGGGTTTAGATTAGGGATCTGAGTGTTTTCACACCCCTAAGAGGTTTTTTTGGATGTGGATTGAGGCCTAGTTGGTTGTTTGGGTTCTTGGGTAAGCGTTGGAGGAAGGGTCAAGTGACCCGAGAGTTAAATTTCAGTATATTTTAGCATTTCACAATGTGAAACATGGTTTAGGTATTGAATTCTTATAGAGAGGGGATGTTCAAACATTGAATGGGTATTTTTGTGGCCAATACCCTTACATGGGGTGGTTCACACTGTGAATGGGTCACTCACATCATGAAAGTGACCTTTCCATAGTGCCCAATTGTATTTTTTTGAGCAGGATCAAGACTATATTTTTACAATCAAGGACCTTTATTTTTGGGGGCTTTAAGTAACATGAGAGGTCTATTTCAGCTGACTCCTTCCCCCCTCCCTTGCTCTCATTTGACCCCCTTTGAGAGGGGATGGGTTTTGGTGCATTCCAATGATGATTCTGTGTGAGTTCCTCCTTAATTGTCCCCTGTTTTTGGTTTCCCTTTGTTTCTTGTTGATTTGGTGAAAATTAGGATAATTTTTGTCATCAATTCTAGTAGAGCATAGTATAATAGAGTGAAAACAACATGGATTTTCTGTGAAATGGATATATGAGGATATAGAAGTTTAATCACGTGTTTTCCATCATCATTTCAGTTGAAGCAAGTTTCTACCCTATTTTTATTTAGGGTTTTTGTTGAAATTAGATGAAATTGGAAGTGGGATAGGTGCCATTTTCAGAGATTTTTCTTGAGATGGTGATAAGAATGTGATATGGAACTTTCACATGCCGTTGGTCAAGGTTTCAACGCAGTGACAATGCATGATGATTTTTCCATCGATTATGACTCTTTGGTTTAAATTAAATAATTAATTATAAATCTCTATAATTATTTATTTATGGTGTATGGTGTAAGACAAGAGATTAGGTGATGGTATGATCTTGGATGAGGCATTAATGCGCTTGGTCAACACTACTGGAAAATTGGGCTATAGCCACGGTCAAAAACCGTGGCTATAAAGGTAAAAACCGTGGCTATAACCTATAGCCATGGTTCCAGCTAGCCGTGGCACCTATTGGCATGGCTATGGCTAAAAGCTATAGCCATGGTTTTATTGGGCTATAGCCACGATTTTAAACCGTGGCTATAGCCCTATTGCCACAGTTTCACTAAACCATGGAAATAACCCCGATATCTGTCAACCGTGGCAGTTGGGCTATATCCACGGTTGCCCCCCATGGCAACAAGGTTATAGCCACGGTTTATAACCGTGGCTATAGCCCAATAAAACCGTGGCTATAGCCCAAAATTAATTTTCACCCATCAAGATTCGATCTCTGTACCTCCGCTATGTAGACCAAACACCTTTACAATACTCCACAGACGTCTTTGCGGATATATATATATATATATTGTTAAATATATTATTAAAAACCGTGGCTATAGTAGGTAAACCGTGGCTATAAAACTTCCCACCATTTTTTCGCGGGTTAATTTTGTTCCCGCACAACTGCGGGAGATCTATAGCCACAGTTTTGATGAACCGTGGATATAGTTCATGAAAAAATACCCTATAGCCACGGTTTTACCAAAACCGTGGCTATAACCCATTGAAAAAGACCCTATAGTCATGGTTTCAGCCAAACCATGGCTATAACCCTTTGAAAAAGACCCTATAGCCACAGTTTGGGTGAAACCGTGGCTATAGATTTCGAAAAAAAACATATAGCCACGGTTTCACTAAACCGTGGCTATAGCCTTTGAAATTAAACCCTATAGCCATGATTTTGTTTAAAACCGTGGATATAGCCTCATTTTCTAGTAGTGTAAGGGCATAAAAAGCTTGGTGTAGATGGTAACTCCTTGATGGATGTAGGTGGTTCCTTTGATACAAACTCATATACATGTTTATGCATGATTTCCTACTGCATGCATGTTTCATGGGTTCAGGTGTGAGAATTAGGGATTGAGACTGCCTAGGTAGAAGAGGTATATAAAGTTCGTGAATATTATTGAGCCTTTCTTTGTCATTCTGGGGCGTTTGGTAGTTTAAAAAAGTTTTCCATATTTTAATAAGTGGTTTTAAAATGGTTTTGAAAAATATAAAAGTAATTTTAATGTTTTAAAAGTTGTTTGGAAATTAATTTGGGAGTTTTGAATTTTTTTTTTAAATTTTGGAGGCATTTTAGAATTTTTGGTCTTAATAATAAATCCTTTACTTTATAATTTATAAGTTTGTTCAGTTGAAAATTTATTTTTCTTAAAAATTTTATTATCTTTACATTGGCCTTCATCTTTGAGTAAGGGTAAGATTTTTTTTCCATGGGTCACTTAAGGGTAATTTTGAGTATTCATATGTTGTGTAAGCGTAACTTGTTAGTTCCCCAACTTGCATAAATTTTATATAGAGTTGCGTAAGGGTGGACCTTTACTGTTTTAGGGTGATCTGTTTGTCACGTAAGAGTAAGCCAGGGTGTGAAATGGCTACTCAAGGGTAGGTTTGAGTTTCTTAAAACTACATAAAGGTAGATTGTGTTTTGAACTATCTATGTAAGGATAAATCCACCATTAAGTAAAGGTGTTTGTGAGTTTATTCTATGTGCATAAAGGTAAAGCCTTTAACTAGTCTCGCGTATGGGTAAATCCAATCGCTGCGTATAGGTAACCTGTTGTTTTTAAAGGTTGCATAAATGCAACTTCGATCTATGTATAAGTCATATCAGATTTCTAGTAAGGGTAAAACCATGTCACCCTTACACAGTGTATACTTCATACGTAATAGTATCGATTTATGTTCAGATTATATGATTTCTACACCATTTTGTTCTTACATGTTCTTTTACCTATTTTAATGGTTCTAATTGATGAAAATCAAGGACTTAATTATATTTTAACTCGTTTTCATTACTATTGAGTTTCCAAAATTAAAATTGAAATTATTGGAAGTTGAATGTATTAAATTTTGAGATATTCAAAAACACAAAATGCTTTTATTTTAAAAATTATTGAATCTCTCTCTAATTTATTTTGACTCTCTCATCCAAATGATCTAGAACACATTCAATCAAGCACCAAGAGTTTTTTCAATTTGATTAAACCCTCCTGGTTGTGGATTCTAGACCTACATGTATATCTCTCCTCTCTCTCTCTCTCTCTCTCTCCCATTTTTGGACAACAACACGTGAAACCTTATTCTCTAGATAGGGGATACTTATCCTTTATTTTATGTACACATGTGAATCTATCATTATTTATATTTTTTTTAAATAGACCTTATTAACCATAATCTGATAAAAATATGGAAAGTAATCACATGACATAAGATTATATGATAATATGTAAATTTTTAAGGATGAAGATGAAATGAATGTAGTGTATTACTATTAATGAAATATTAGTATTTATAGAATTTAAATAGATGATAAACCTATAAAATAAATATTTGTATCTATTTTTTCATGAAATTATCCAAGAGAGAAAAATAGATAATTACGTGCCATTTTATAATTTATTATTTGATAAAAACAAAATGATAACATGATATGGTGTTAAACTACTTAAATAATGTTGATAATAATTATTATATAATTCTATATATTAGAGGATTGAAATGATAATCATCACATGTTAACGATAATTAATATTTTATGTTGTGTGAATTAAACGAATGGTTGGGTTTGTGATCAAATGTGTTTATTGTTTCCTATTTATATTTACAAGATAATGTGTTATATATTTTTATAGTTGTTAAGCATGGTTTATATTTTTGAAAATTAAATACCAACATAAAGATGGTAATGCTTTTATTATAATAAAAGAGGCATGTTGAAATAATTATCATCAAGATGGTTGATATATGAAAGAGTAGTTTAAGGCAGAATACCGAATTAAATAAAAAATATTTAGACTTGGAAATTTATATGGATAGTGATAGTGATATTTATTCATTATTAATTAGCTAATTAAATATGATAATGAAATTTTAATGATTTCTTAAATAATTTCTATTTGGATGAGCAAGACCACCATTGTTTTATAAAGGATAAAATGCCTTGTTTGATTTGACTATAGTTTTCTTTGAAATTATGTGTTGAATAATAAATTTAATATGTATTTATACCCTATATATTTAGATCCTTGGAATGATTGATTGATAACCTTCTGTGGTTGGAATTCTTGATGATTAATGGGTGGGGATGCCTGAGGCTGTGATAGTGGCATATGGTGTCGGTTATGATGATGCTGATGGAATAAGGTTACAGTTATGATGATATTGGCATGAGATGGAGGACGTGATAATATGCGCAATAGTGTGGGATTCTAGGGAGGTCAAGGCAAGTTCAGAGTGTGTATTTCTCATCATTGATTATTCTTAGCTTGATTCTTACTTGATGGATAATGTCTTATTGATATTTATATGACCGGTTTCCAACTGCGGGATACCGTTCGATGCTCTACAATATGAGTTCATTTTTAAGTGGTAGCTTAGGATGAGTCCTAGAGTATTTGATTATTTATTAAATGATAAATAGATTAATGAAATAATGAGGTTAGTTATTGATGCTTACTTATGATTATGACATACTTGAGAATACAAGAAAGAATAAATGGTGCCATCAGCCCTTGTCTTAGAAGATTAAAATATTTATCTTAGAAAATAAAATGGAATAATATTAAATAATGGATAATTAATTAATTAATATTGAACTTTATTCTTTCATGCTTATTGATATCTTGACCTTAGCAGTGGCAGCCATGTGTCTAGTGTGATGATAACGATAGATGAGTCTTAGGATAAGTAGTTACCCTTAGCGTGATTATGAGATATATCTACTTTGAATGTTTTTTTATTTCATATGAACCCCTATAACAACCAAAAACCCACACTTTTATATCATATGCTGAAATCCATAACTTTATATTCCAGGCTTTGATGCTGATAATTGTAGCCCAAAATTTTCATCTAAACTTTACAAGTTCAGAAGAAAAAATTGGATCACTTACATACCATAGGAACTTTTAGGTTTATAGTTTTATAGAATTAGGATAATATCCTACATAAACAATTCACATGACTTTAAATGATAATTTCTCCCACTTAACCCATATTTTATTTTTCATATTAATACGCCATCACCATCCATATGAAATCCCTTGTAGACATAACTTGTTCAATATAATTATTTAAAATCTAAGGGAAAGAAAACATAATAAGGGTGAGGTCAGATGCTCAGTAAGGGTAAAAATAAGTATTAATAGTTTAATGTCATAAATGAGTATAATAGTGCATAAGGGTATGATGAAATAATCAAAGTGCATAAGCAAGTCATAAAATAAATCATACCCATCAATACCTGGATCATCAAATATGAAAACGTGGAAAATAAAAGAGTCATCATAATCAATAATCAAACTCCATGTGTTATTAATATCAATCATTAGAAACATTATAAACTCATAATAATAAATTAAAACTCTTTTTGGTAACTTAGAGCATCACTTTCATAAAACCCTTTCAAAACCCTTTTAATTGGAATAACCATACGACTGACTTAAAAATTTATCATTTTCTAATGAATCAAAGATCTATAATGGGGATTACCCTTCGTATAATCTATATCAGGATCACTTGTGAGCTATAATGGGGATCAACCCTTCATATAAGCTATACTGGGCTCACTCTTGAGCTATAATAGGGATCAACAATTCATATAAGCTGTATTGGGCTCAACCTTTTCATATAAATCTCAAGTACCATGAATAAAAAAATTTCAACATAAAAATAATAAAAACATGATAAACCCATGGAAAAGAAATGGGTTCCATAATAATATCTTTGAAATAAGATTAAAATATGGAAAAGAAATGAGTTCCTTAACAATCTCTTTGAAACATGATTAACCCATGAAAATGAAATGGGTTAAATAAAAATATCATTGAAACATGGTGGTTGCACCGAAATTTACCCTACAGGTAGAAGCAATTGTTGTAGTACAGTTAGAGATCGAATCCATAGGGATCGAAGAAGTGAATTTGAGACACTCAAATTTGATGGAAGTATTGGATATGAAGTGGACAAATTTTTATATTGATTTTATTTTAAGAACTAATGAGTTAATTTAAAAAAAACAATAAAAAATGACTTGAATTAAAACAATTAAAGATGATGTGATGATCCTAGGTTCTTAGGGAAATAAGGTATGAAATTGTTTTCTTATGAATTTTATATTCACTAGTTTAAGATATATTCAATCAATGAGATAAGTCAAAAATATCATTATACAATTTAATCCTTACAAAATTACAAGGTTAATAACCAATTAAATTAGAGGATCACTTTCATTATCACTCAAAGGAATTGGATTTTACTATCACTCAAAATGTGTAGTCATTATTGTTAGCTAAGACAAAGAAGAAAAAAAGTCATCAAATAGAAATCTTAAAATAATAAATTGATTAAATAATTTAAGATCATAAAATAAAATTCAATACACCCCATGAAAGTACCTAGGATCAACCTATAAATGGTTATCCCTCTATTTATTCTATTATATCAATTAAATTGGGAAGTCAACTTAAAGAAGCAGGATAGAAGAAGTAAAAACAATGAAATAACAATCACTCCACCATTATATGAGGAATTTCATAATTGCTGGTGTGAATAAATTCACACCTTGATTAAATGGTATAAAAGTGTTAATGAAAAGTAAAAAATAAATTAATAATAAGAATATGAAGAAATTTTATTATGAAATTAAGGTGAACGAAAAACTTACATGGGAAAAAATGAAGATGTGATTGCAAAATGAAAGCTTAAAATTGCAATTGAAAGAAAAAAATATATCCACCAATACCTTCACCAAAATATCATTAAATTGAAAATATTGGATCCATAGGTAGAACCCACATCAATAAATTCCATCCCATTTAATTAGGATAGTAAAAGGTGTGAGATAAATCAAAGGAAATTGGACTTTTCAACTTTGAGCACAAAAATAGGACCAGATTCATCTCCCCTTTTGAAGTTCGAATTTTTCATTAAATATGGAAAAATCCTTAAGGGTTTTAGAATAAAAATATTATTATACATGTTTTTTATAATATATTTAAAAAATTTATTCCAATTGGATCATCCATTTGGAAGTTATGATGAAATTGGTGGGTTGACTTTATGGGCCTTCAAATTTGGCCCACAAATTAAATGTCAACTTCGGCTCCCTAGATCTCCTTGAAAAATTCAGAATTAGCTCTATCCATAGTTTAATTAAATGATCCCCAAAATTTTATATTTCTAAACTTAAAATTTTTTCTTAATTGGTTTGAATTTTGGGCCCCACTTTACTTTGATGGGCCTAAGGCCCATTATGCTTTGTCCAAAAATTTCTTCACCCATGGAAAAAAATGTCCATAATAACTTGTGATTAATACATTGATCCTAAAAGAAAAAATATTCAAAACAAGGTGGTAAATCATATCCAAAAATATTAAATTCGAATAATGAATAAAATATTTTCCATAAACAGATAATTGATTGAGGCCAAATTTTCACTTTAAACATGAATTGCACATGTGAGGAGAAATGAAGTTCAATTTATAAAATTCACTGAAATTGGGGTTTATTTAATTTTAAAAACATTAATATTAAAATATAATCAATGAATATTAGCCTCTTTTAGTGGCTAATCACACTCCCCAACTTGAGTTTTTCTAGTCTCGAGCAAAAAGTATCTAAAAAATATGAAATTGAATTCCCTTTTTCTAAACATTTTAACATACAATGATCATCAAAATACATCCTACCAAACAATAATGAAATCTATAAAAAAAATTTCACACAAGTTATGTTCACAAGGATATCCCAAGCTCAACCCTATTCCTTTGTTTAAATTCGTCACCACATTTCATCCAATTTCAATTAAGCATGATGTTGTGTTGTGTACCAAAAAATACATGGGGACCATTTTCTTATTCAAGGGGAAAAAATAGAAGTGCTAAGTGGGAATCACATTAAACCTTAACATGAGTATCCAATTTTATATTTTTCTTTTTTTGTTATTTTTTTGCTATTTTTAACCAAAAAAGAGATGAAAAGACTAACTCTAGGTAAGACACCTATAGAGTTACGATCCCCAAGTTCTGAATGCCACAAATTTTTTCAATTCCATACAAAAAATAGTGATGTAAAGCCTAACTATGGGAAATACAACCATTGAGTTATGATCACCAAGGGATGAAAACCATGAATTTGGACAAAAAATTGCTCTATACAGTCGTTATTTTCATTTTTTGGATACTCAAATTAAACTAAAAGTGACCCAAACACCATTATATGTTTAAAGGGACCCAAGAAATCAAAATTACACCCAGAATAAAATATAAGTGCATTGTGTAATTTTTATTAAAAGGATAAAAATTTTAGTAGTGAAAAATCACATTAGACAATCGCACTTTCCAAAAACTATGCTCATGAACTTAAACATGCATTAAAATCATAATCAAGGCATTCAAAATCATTTTACATTCAATTTTCATGATTCTTAATGTACATTAACAAATGAAAAGATAATTAATTGATGATTTTTTTTTATAAAATCTCATTTTTTCACTCCCCCAACTTAGAATGACACTTCCCTCAGTGTTAAAATAGAAGAGAAGAGGGAGCTCATAATTGGGATGAAAGATGGGGGAAGGTGATTTGAAATGAAATCATAGAATAAAATCACCTAGTTTGATATTTTTGACCATTAAATAATAAATTGATTACTTTGGCTTCATGTCATGTGTAGACTTGTTGGGGGTTATTGAAGGTTGGTTTTGACCTTTGGAAGGTATAAATTTCATTTGAGAATATTAAAATAATTTAGATTCTAAATATTACACACAAGAGACATTATATCACATTCGAAACCCCAAGGTGGTTATATTAACAAAATAAAAATAAAAAAACACACAAAATAAAATATTTAAATAAATAGAATGAAGAATATGGGTTACCTCGTGGGAAACACTTAGTTTAAAGTATTTAACTCGAATTGGACCCACCAACTTATCCAATACCAACTTTAAACATTTTAAGGACCCAATTTTCCCCACTTCAATAAGATTGTGATTGATTATTTGTTTATAATTTGTGTCATGTACAATACTTTGTTCTATAATGAGTGGGAAGATCTATGTAATATCAAAAATGGTTGATCCAGTTGCTTTTGTTGTCTTGACTAAGACATCAAGGATCATTCTTACATTATTTTTTTCAAGAAAAGAATGAATGATTACCATAATGTCTTGGTTTAACCTATGAATGGATAATTGAGTGGGGAAGGAATGAAAATAATTTTTAGTTTGACTTGATTGAAATTTCATAAAGAATATTGAAAATTTTAATCTTATTTAATTTATTATCCAAAAAATTTAGAAATAATTTGTTACTTTCTAAAATATGAATCATCCCAAAAATTGGCCATTTGAATTTATAGATTCGGTATGAACTAAATTTTTGTGATTTCTCCCAATGGTTTAGTGATAATTGGTATGGAAAAATTGATAATGGAGCAATGTTTAGAAAAATCAACCCATGATGTCAAATTATCCTCTTTTGAATCCAAAAAATCATTTTCATCCTGATTTAAAGAACCTTAAAAAAAAATTCCTTGATCTTCTTCAGCTATCCTAATTGAAAAGGTTGGTTATTCAGTAAATTCATGGGAGAAATGTGGGAGACAAGATTATTTAATCATTGACAAGGAAGGGAAATCCTGAGTGGGAATGGGTTTTATAACCATTTCAATTCCTTTTAGTTAGGATCTCAATTATGAAACTTCCCAATTCATTTTCTCCATTTGTTCCGAAAATTGTTCAAGTAATTATTGTGGATTAGGATAGATAGGATTTTTGACATCATGGACTTCCCCAAGATTTATAACTTCAATCATCCT
Source organism: Viscum album (assembly GCA_963277665.1). Classification (NCBI taxonomy): domain Eukaryota; kingdom Viridiplantae; phylum Streptophyta; class Magnoliopsida; order Santalales; family Viscaceae; genus Viscum; species Viscum album. The sequence continues at coordinate 1,315,569,732 of OY728128.1, read as the reverse complement.
TAAGAGGGCTAGAAATTTATCCTTTAAATGTTTATCATCCCAAAGATTGTACATGTTACTAGGTGTGTAGTAATCAATCAAGGGTTAATCAAAGAAATTTCCTAAGTTATGGGATTCCAAATATCGATTTCCAATTTGATTAAATCCCAAGTTTAAGTTGTGGTAATGTTTAAGATACCCCATTAGAGTAGATATATATTTTGTTTTGAGATTTTTAGGATACATAAAAATATAAAAGGGAAAATATAAGAGAAATGAGGGTGAGAAAAGAGAATTTTGGGTGAGAAAAGAAGGTGAGTGTCTAAGATACTTACTTGGGTTCCCAAAAGTGGAACCAAAATTTGGTTGAAACCAAATTTACCCTAAAGGTATAAGAGGTTATGTAGTACAGGTAGGGATCAAATATACAGGGATTGAAGAAGTGAACTTGAGACACTTATATTTGATAGAAGGATTGGATATGAAGTGGCCAACTTTTTGGATCGATTTTATTTTAAGAACTAATGAGTTATTTTTTTAAAAAAATATAAGAAAAAATGACTTGAATTAAAACAATTAAAGGTGATGGGCCAATCATAGGTTGTTATTAGGGAAAGAAGGGACGTAATTGTTTTCTTATGAATTTTCTATTCACTAGTTCAAGAGATATTCAATCAATGAGATAAGTCCAAAATATGATTCTTCAATTTAATCCTTACACAATTACAAGGATAATAAAAAATTAACTTATAGGATGAATTTCATGATAAATACAAGTAATTGGATTGTCTTATCACTCAAAATGTGTAGTCGTTAAATTTGGTGAAGATGAAAAAGAAAAAAATTCATCGAATGGAAATCTTAAAATAATGAAATGATTAAATAATTTAAGATCATAAAATAACATAAAATCCACTCCATGAATATTTTAACGACTTATTATATACCCCCTTTACTGATTTTATATGAAATATGCATAATTTGTGTGAAATATTAATGTTTTAATACTAAGTATAATTTTTGAGCATTTTTTGAAGTAGTCCAATTGAGTCAGTTTACTATTTTATTTATAACTATCACCCTAATGATTCAAATTGTGCGGTTTATTTTTTTTAGGATTCCTAATTCAATATAAAACATTTCATTAGAAGGGATCATGGGTCAATTCTTCCATTTGAAGGCTCATATGGACCACACAAGAAGGCCCATAGAATTTGTGATGAAACTGGACCATCCATGAAGATTGAATTACTGGGTTCAATCTAGAAGTAAAAATCTATTAATTATCCTCCAAAATTCTTGGTACAATTCAATTCATCTTTGATAAAAATTTTAGGGCCCAAATCCAAGAACAAAGGGCCCAAATGGAGCTTTTAAGTCCTACCCACCATTCTGTCTGGGAAATGAAATCAGCACACCAAAATTGACTTTTCTCATGATATAGTCATTAAATCAAGCTGAGATTTTTCAGTGTGAAATAGGAGATATATGAGGCCAACTTTTTTGAATAAATACTTCAGATTTGAAGGCATCTTCCTATTCAAAAACTCATTTACATTTTGGACTTCAAAAAGTTTGGATTGAAATGGACTGATTGACTTTGTTTAATCAATTGGCCATAACTTTGGATTATTAAGTCCAATGGCTTAAAAATTTTCATAGTAGAAAGAGGATATATTTATCTATAACTTTTAAGAAGATAATATCTCGATATTCGGCTGTCTAATTTATCAAATTAGAGATGCAAGTGGAGGGGAAGTTTTGGAATGCAAACAGCCCACAACATTGGGCTATAATACATCCCCCTTCTCTCCTTGCAAAGAGTTGGAATTTCAGAGTAAAGGAAAATAGGTTGGAATGAAAAAGTCTCTAGAATACTCAAGTTTTTACTTGAGAAACCATTCCTCCTTGCTTCCTTTCATTTACTTTTGTGTTGTTCTTCGTTTGTAATCGTGTAAGTGTTTGTGTTTTGTAATTCTATTTTAATGAAAGTTTCTTCTTAAATATCTCTTATTCTCATCCACCTTCTGTAATTTCATATTAATTCTCTTAAAATAGTTTAAATATAGTTGAATCCCCTTCCCTTATTTCACTTTCAAATTCAATCTAAAGTTCATTTTTAATTATGATCACCCTTCGTGTGTGTGTGTGTTCGACACACAAATCTTTTTTTATCCCTTTCTTTTCTTATATTATTAATTTATCATCATAATCATTATAACCAGATTAATAATCATTTAAATGGATGAGTAAATATACCATTGGGGTGAGTTATTATTTTGTTATATTAATTGATTGAGAGATTTTGCTCGATGAGTATTCTTTGAGTTAATATTGTGTATGTTGAACTTTATATGTCATGGATTAATGACATGTTTTGTTTAATATGTGGATTCCATGGATTATTGGAACCACAAATACACCACCATAAACAAGTAATGGTAATGATTATAACCCTAAGTTAAGTTACAACTTGGATTAAATCTTTAACACTTAGGAATTCTGATCAAAATCATCTCGTGAAGTTGGTATTAATTTAATGCAATATAAAGAAAATCTCAAGGATATCATAAGGTTAAATCCCAAATAATGAACTCACCCCAATATTTATCAAATTTTTAAATCAAAAACCATCCATAAATTATTCCAATTAATCTCTAAAAACAATCCCCCCAATCAAAATAAAATCAACTAAAAATAAACGACTATTAAAAAGTATCATCCCCGAGGATTCGACCCGAGTGATGCTATACACATTAGCAGAGCATCAAAACTTTGACCGGTTGATAGGTGAAAATCAGCTGTGCATTTCAAATGGCACTGTTTCCTGGGGTGGTGAAATTAAATAGTCTTTAGTTTCAGGTTATTGTAAAAAAAAATTAAAAAAAAAATTGATTGAAAAAAAAACAAAAAGAAAAACCCGCCTTCTCATAAAAATCATAAACAGAAAAAACAAAAAGAAAAACCCATTTTCCTCTTTCTTCCAAAATCTCTCTGAATGACCCGTAGCCTCCCAAATAATCCCTCAGATTTGTTTGACCCTAAAATTGAGTGAACTCTTTTCCAACTTAGGAGGAACTTAAGAGATAATCAACTCATTCAAGAACCAGTCCTTGTCCAACCAATCGAATTAGATATGGCCAATCCTAGGGAACAAACACTTAAAGAACTCACTACCCCTAATATGAATTACCAACCTCTTGGTATTAAATATCCAAACATAGAAGATGTCTTTGAACTCAAATCGGGTTTGATTCATCTTCTCCCTCATTTCCACGAGCTATCCGGTGAGGATCCAAATCTTCATATTAAAGAGTTCCAAGTGGTATGCTCTACCATGAAGCCTCAAGGGGTTTCTGAGGAACAAATCAAACTCCGAGAATTCCATTTCTCCCTAGATAACACTTCAAAGTCATGGATATACTACCTTCCTCCTGGTTCCATATCCACATGGAATGACATGAAGCGACTTTTCTTGGAGAAATTCTTTCCTGCTTCTCGTACTGCTTCTATCCGAAAGGAAATAAGTGATATTTGTCAATTACCAAATGAATCACTCCATGAGTATTGGGAGAGGTTCAAAAATCTTGTTGAAACCTTCCCACACCACCAAATACCTAACCAAATCTTGATCCAATAATTCTATGATGGGTTATTTGCTATTGAGAGAACTCTCATTGATGCTGCAAGTAGCGGTGCTCTTGTTGATAAAACTCCCACAACTGCAAGAGATCTCATAAGCAATATGGATGAAAACACACAATAATTCCATAATCGAGCACATGATCAAGTCAAACAATCCCAATATAATAAATCAATAGATCCGAACAAGATGATAGAGTGGATGAGTGAACTTACAGGTCTTGTGCAACAACTAGCTGTGGAATCCAAATCCCCAACCTCATCTTCTCCGTAATCAATGTTTCCTGGACCTATCAAAAACTATGGAATCTGAAACTCTCCATATCATACAACTAAAACATGTCCACAACTTTAAGAGGATCAATCTGATTCATCTGAACCAATGGAGCTCAATGCAGCATATGCTCATAGGAACACCAACCCTAAAAAATCAGGTCAATTCATTAGAAACTTCAACCAACCTCACTCTGAGCCCTTCTCTTCTTCCTATAACCAAGGCCTAAGGTATGTTAATTCTGTCTCTCATCCCCCTCAATACCCTTATCAAAACCCAAACGAATTCCAATATGGTCAAGGTGTTGGTAACTTCCAAAAACCTTACCCTTTTATTCCTCAACCTCATAGGATCAATCCTCCTCCTAGATTCCACTATCCTAATGAGCCTTCCCAATTCCCAAACCAATACAATCACTTTCCCAAGAACCAAAATAAAGGTAATCCCAATCCGGGACAAGCCTCTTCTTCCAAGAAACCATGGGAAAGCACTGTTGAAGATATTGAATTTTTCACCCGTTCTAGTCTCAAGAACATTGAAACCCAAATTGGTCAACTTGCATCCCACCTGAGCCAGCAACAACAATAAAATTCTTCCCAACTCATAGATCATCCATTAACCAACCCCAAGGGTAATGTAAGTGCAATTTCACTTAGATTGGGAAATCAAATTTCTATGCCTCATGTTGAGTCCTCCAACCCTCCTTTAAATGTTGACATAGAAAATAAAAAGAAAAAGAAACTTGAAAAGGAATCTGAAACCATTCCCTCACCTCCTTCAATTCCACTTAAGAACCCAATTCCTTTTCCTCAAGCCGTTTCTAAGCCAAAGAAGTCCTTTAAACCCGATCCTGAAATGCTCGACATATTTATACATGTTGAAGTGAAAATTACCCTCTTAGATGACATTAAAAAAATCCCTAAGTATTCCAAGTTTCTTAAGGAATTGTGCACCCATAAGAGGAAACTTAGGACCTTTGAAAATGTTTCCACCCAACAGTCTATTCCCATAAAGTGCAAAGATCTAGGTACCTTTACGGTTCCATGCCAAATTGGAAGTTCTAACTTCGATGATGCACTCATAGACCTAGGAGCCTCAATTAATGTCATTCCCAAATCTATCTTCTTCAACCTTGGTCTAGGTCACTTACATCCAATGGGTTTTGTCATTTAGTTATCCAATCGAAGCACAACCAGTCCTGAGGGAATAATCGAGGATGACCTTGTTCATGTGAATGATATGATCTTCCTAGATAACTTCTATGTCCTTGACATAGAAGGTGAGACAACTTATTTCCAATCTCCTATAATTCTAGGAAGACCTTTCCTTATGACATCTAAAACCAAAATTGATGTCCATACTGGCATCTTATCCATGGAATTTGGTGACCAAATGGCCAATTTCAATATTTTTCAATCCATGCGATACCAATCTAAGGATCAATCTTCATTCTATATCCATTCTTATGAAACTCTCTCTGAGAGTGTGTTGAATCCCAATCCATCATGTTATTCATGTTCTACTAATAGAGGAGTTTTTGAATATTTCATCCATATTAACCAAGTCACAAATGGAGAAGTTGATGTTGACATTACAAATGAAAAATACATTGATCTAAAGGATCTTGAAAAATCTTTAGAATCTCATATTGCCTCTAACCTCCACTTATCCAGCTTGGATGATAACGAGGAAAACGAAAAAGCATGTTCATTTTTTGATTCAAATCATATTATCCAGCATTCATCATTTTCTATCCATGATTATGAAAATTCTGTTATATGTGAGGTGAAACCTGAACCAATGTGTTTATATTGTCTCGATGGGAGTTAAGATTGTGAGATTTGTTCCCTAATTAATAAAGTGATCACTAGTAAGGTTGAAATTTACCATTCTTTGGTGAACAACATTGATATAAAGGATATTGAAAAATTTATTCAGTCTTATGACTCCAGTGATCCTCATTACTCTACATCGGTAAGTGATGAAACAAATGAGTCAAAAACAATTGGGATCTCATACTGAGGTTTTGTGTTATCTGATCCTTACATAAATGAACCATCAGAATTGAGACATATTCCTGAATTTCCAAGCATATAAAACCATCACTTTTTGGATAAAATCATTCCTCACATTGAAGACCAAAGGGAGGATAGTCATATTCTATTTCCACCTCCATTTAATTACAAGAACATAATCAAGGAAGGGGATAAATTATCCAATGAATCATCAGGCCTCCCAAAGGGAAAGTATTTATGGAATCAAACTTGAGTTGAGAAAATACGATGGTCACCGTCAGACTATGGGTAGTCCAATGCAACTGTCCAACTATAGACAAATAAATGCAGCACTTCTTAGGAGGAAACCCATGTTTTATTTTCCTTTTATGAAATTTTAATTTCTTTTTAGTTTTTCATTAGATGAATAATGATTTTTCTTTTTTAGGTAATATCCCACAATCCTAGAACCACATCTACTTCCATCAGATCCACAGTAGACCCACCACTGTATGGAGATATCAACACACCAAATCCAAACCAGGGGGCACCTCTTTCCCTTTAACTCTTCTTCTCTCTCTATCTCTCACTCTTTCTTCTTCCTCCTATGTATTTAATTTTTTACCACTTTCTTTATCAAACCCTTTCTTTTTATCTTTCTCTTTTTTGTGGGCATGTCTTTATTAAAAACTAAAAAAAACTACAAAAAAAAAATCATAACAAAAAAAACAAAAACAAAAAATCAAGAGTCATACTTACTCACCATCTAGTTTTGAAAATTTTACAACCTTTTTGGGGAGTCAATAGACATGTTTTCATCTTAAATTTTTTGTATTTTCATCATGACTTTGGATAAAGAATTTTTGGTCAAAACCAATAAACTTTTAATGCTAACTTTTTGATTTGGAAAATGATTTTCCCCACCCGTGAGGAAAACCATTTGCTTTCACGCCAAGGCTACCTATGGCCATCTTTTCAAAATGTGTGTTTTCCACCCCCATTTGTGAATATTGAGTTTGTGGACATTTGATCTGAATTTTCTACTTTGGTGTGCATTAATATAATAGAGGCATTTTATGAACCACATTAGAATCACAATAGCCAAATAGCCTCCCATTTACCTTACATTAATCCTCCTTTTGAAATCCCCTTCGAGACTATGAAAACTTTTTCTTTGATAGCCACATTACAAGCCCAATACCTTTTCCCACCCAATATCAACATGGATTTTCATTGCATATTTATTTTAAAATTTAAGTGTGGGGGGGGGGGATGAATTTCATTTTGGGTACCCTTTTTTGATTTCACCATATTATCATATGATTGAGGGAAATCATCCATTTTAGTGTGGGGGAGAGGTTTTCCTTTAGCGGGGTTTAGGAATGTATATATGCTTATGACATATTGTTCAAATTTTATTGACAAGTTTTCAAGAAAAAAAATGAAAAAATGGGTTATGTCTTGGGTAGGTCAAAAATCACTATTTCTCATCCATTGATCTTGTTATAAATATTAAAATTAGTGTCTTGAGGAGATCAATTATGGGTTGGTATATGAGTGTGAGATCTGTTTCAAGGTCAACTTTCGAAGAAAAGAAAAAAAGAACACTTGTATTATATTCTTATGTCATTGGGAGAAGTTTTATGTTTTGTAAATATTACATCTTCTCATTCCCTTAATATTTACTTCCATTTTGTTTCTTATTTCACATTTTAATTCCCTCATAAATATGTGTTTCCATTTCCTTTCATGTATCATTTCAAAAAAAAGTGCATTTCTTTTTCCATGTTGGTGTTTTACCCCTCTTCTTCTCTCTCTTGGACATTATATTCCTACTGTCCCATAGCCACAGAAAACCCCCTTCAAAAGACCTCTTGATTCTTGTGCACTTTTTATAGGTATTGGAAGCTGATAGCTCTTTCAAACTCTAAGATTTTCACTTTTGGTTGGTGAATGAGTGAAGCTCCATAAATTAATTTTATCATCTTGAGTGGTGTGAGTTTTGAGTATCCACATTTTCTATTTCTAAATTTGAGCATGAAAAAAATAGTTTTTTTGGAACATTTTTTCTATAACAGCTTGTGCTGGAATTTAAAATGGATGAGTGAAATTGTGTAAACCTCCCCTGATTTGAGAAAACAAAATTTTAATATTTGTTAGCGAGTGAAAATGATTTTGTCTTGTTTTTATATTTGTTACACATGAGGAAATGCACAAAAATAAGTGTGGGGGATTTGATGTTATTAATATTTTCACGAATTATTATATATTCCCTTTACTTATTTTATATGAAATGTGCATAATTTGTGTGAAATATTAATGTTTTAATACTAAGTATAATTTTTGAGCATTTTTAGAAGTAGTCCAATTGAGTCAGTTTACTATTTTACTTATAACTATCACTATACTAATCCAAATTGTGTGGTTATTGTTTTTTAGGATTCCTAATTCAATATAAAACATTTCATTATAATGGATCATGGGTCAATTCTTCCATTTGAAGGCTTATATGGACCACACAAGAAGGCCCACAGAATCTGTGAGAAAACTGGACCATCCATGAAGATTGAATTACTGGGCTCACTCCAGAAGTCCAAATCTATTAATTCCCCTAAAAAATTCGGGGTAAAATGAAATTAATCCTTGATAAAAATTTCAGGGCCCAAATCCATGAACAAGGGGCCCAAATGGAGCTTTTAAGTCCAGCCCACCATTCTGTCCGGGAAATGAAATCAACACACCAAAATTAACTTTTCTCATGATCTAATGATAAAATAAATCTGAGATTTTTCAGTGTGAAAGAGGAGATATATTCAGCCGACTTTTTTGAATAAATCACTCAGATTTTAAGGCACATTCCTATTAAAAACCCATTCACATTTTGGACATAAAAAAGTTTGGATTGAAATGGACAGATTAACTTTGTTTAATCAACTGGACATAACTTTGGATCCTTAAGTCCAATGGCCGCAAAATTTTCATAGTAGACATAGGAGATATTTATCTACAACTTTTAAGAATTTCATATCTCTATATTAGACTGTCTAATTTATCAAATTGGGGATGCAAGTGGATGGGTAGTTTTGGAATGCAAACATCCCACAACATTGAGCTATAAATATATCCCCCTCCTCTCCTTACAAAGAGTTGGAATTTCAGAGAAAAGGAGGGTAGTTTGGCATGAAAAAGGATCTTAAAAAGTCTTGGGAGTATCTTCCATACTCAAGTTTTTAATTTAAAAACCATTCCTCCTTGCTTCATTTCATTTACTTTTGTATTGTTCTTTGTTTGTAATCATGTAAGTGTTTGTGTTTTGTAATTCTGTTTTAATGAAAGTTTATTCTTCAATATCTTTTATTCACATCCACCTTCTGTAGTTTCATATTAATTTTCTTAAAATAGTTTAAATATAGTTTAATCCCTTTCCCTTTTTTCACTTTCTAATTCAATCTAAAGTTCGTTTTTAATTCTGATCACCCTTCGTGTGTGTGTGTGTTCGACGCACAAATATTTTATTATCCCTTTATTTTTCTTATATTCTTAATTTATCATCATAATAATTATAAAAAAATTACTAATCATTTAAATGGATGAGTAAATCTACCATTTGGGTGAGTTATTATTTGGGGATATTAAGTGATTGAGAGCTTTTGCTCGGTGAGTATTCTTTGAGTTAATATTGTGTATGTTGAACTTTATATGTCATGGATTAATGAAATGTTTTGTTTAATATGTGGATTCCATGGATTATTGGAACCAAAAATACACTACCATAAACAATTAATGGTAATTATTAGAACCCTAAGTTAAGTTACAGCTTGGATTAAATCTTTAAAACTTGGGAATTCCGATCAAAATCATCTCGTGAAGTGAGTATTAATTTAATGCAATATAAAGAAAAGCTCAAGGATATCATAAGTTTAAATCCACAATAATGAAATAACCCTAATAATTATCAATTTTTTAAATCAAACATCATCTATAAATTATTTCAATTAAGCTCTTCAAACAAACCCCCCAATCAAAATACAATCAACTAAAAACAAACGATTATTAAAAAGTATCATCGCCGAGGATTCGACCCGAGTGCTGCTATACACATTAGCAGAGCATCAAAACTTTGACCAATTGATAGGTGAAAATCAGCCATTCGTTTCAACTACATTGATGATATTCTATCAATGGAAGCGAGAATTCAACTTAAAGAAGTGGTATTGAAGAAGTGAAAACAATGAAATAACGAACACTCCACCATTGTGTGAGGATTTTCACAATTGTTGGTGTGAATAAATTAAAACCTTGATTAAATGGTGCCAAAATTTTAATGAAGAGGAAAAAATAAATTAATAATAATAATATAAATAAATTTTATTATGAAATTAAGGTGAATGAAAAACTTAAATGGGAAAAAATGAAGATGCGATTACAAAATGAAAGTATAAAACTACAATTGAAAGAAAAACATGTATCCACCATTACCTTAACCACCATATCATTAAATAGGAAATATTTTAGCCTTATATACAACTCCTATAAATAAATTACATCCCATTTAATTAGGATAGTAAGTGGTGGTAGAGAAATCAAAGGAAATTAGACTTTTCAACTTTTACCACAAAAATAGAACCAGATTCATCCCATTTTTAACGTTTGAATTTTTCATTAAAGTTGGATGAATATTTTGGTGTTTTATAATAGATATATTTTTTTATGTTACATATAATATATTTCAAAATTTCACTTCTATTAGATTATCCATTTAGAAGTTATGATGAAATTGGTGGGCTGAATTTATGGGCCTTTAAATCTGGCCCACAAATTAAATGCCAAATTAGGCTCCCTGGATCTCCTTGAAAACTTTAGAATTAGATCTAGAAATAGTTTAATGAAATTATCCCCATAATTTTCTATTTTTACAGTTAAAATTTTATCTTCACTAGGCTTAATTTGTGGGCCCCAATTTTGTTTGATGGGCCTAAGGCCTATTATGATTTGTGAAGAAATTTCTGCATCCATGGACAAAACTTTCCATCATCCCTTATGATTAATCCATTGAAAATAAAAAAAAATGTTTTAAAAAAATATACCAAAATATCAAATTAAAATAATGAATGAAATGTTTACCACAAACAGATGATTGATTGGTCCCAAATTTTCACTTTAAACATGAATCACACATGTGATGAGAAATAAAGTTCAATTTATCAAATGCACTAAAATTAAAGTTTATAGACTTTGAAACACATGAATATTAAAATATAATCAATTAATATTAGCCTATTTTCGTGGCTAATCACATGGTTATCCTATTTAAAAGAAATTGGTTTCATAATAATCTCATTTAAACATGATTAACCCATATAAAATAAATTATTTCATAAAAATATCTTTGAAACATGACTAACCCATGGAAAAGAAATGGGTTCCTTAATAATATTTTTGAAACAATAATATCCATCCAAAGAAAGAATGTTTATGGTATCAATGAAAAATATCCATAGTTAAGGATATGTAAAAACAAGGGTTTTTGATGTTGATTAATGGAAATAACATTAAAAAGATCATCAAAAACATTATTGAGAAAAATAATCTTTAAACATTCCAAAGTGTTCCATACCACATTGAAACATTTGAATCACAATCCACATTAATGGACTAAAATTAAATGAAACTTATAATATCATAAAAATAAGTAGAATCATGATATAACATGTTAAAGGAGTAGTATATAAACCTCATAAAATAAGTTAGGTGTATAATATAATATACGCCTCCAAGAAAGAAAACTGTGACAAAAATTTATTACTGATTTGGTAAATTTGAAACTACAAACCCCATGAAATAGAGATCATCAAATGGATATATAAAAACCCATAAATTTAAGGATAAGAATCATCTAATACATTCATGGGTATTATATACACCCAAAAAAAGTGTTGAATATGGAATATATCTCATAGAAGTAACAGTGAGGTGAGAAAAAACCTTACAAAGACCGTATCATTGGAGTGAGAATAAATCAATGAAATAATTATGTGTAAAAAAACTAAATCCACACAATAAAATTGGAAATATAGTATAAAAAAATTAAAGGTAATTTCAAAAATATTATTGGAATAACACAACTAATGACATATAAGTTTAACCCAATGAATGAAAATTGAGTTAAGAAGTCCCTTACCTTGAGTTCGATTTGTCATGCTTGTCCTATATCTTCCTCTTATTTGGGTAACTCCTTTTGGTTTTCACCAAAGGACTTCCATGGTTTTCTTTTTATCCAAAGTGAGGATTCTATTATGAGAGGTGTTATTTTGGAAGCTTATTTGGGTAGGTTTTGGATGATTCAAAGGTATTTAGAGGTGTGATGGGAGGAGGAGAGGAGACCTTTTATAAGTGGTGAAAAGGACACATTGGGTATTCTTGAGAATATTTGAGTGCTCCCCAAGTTTTAATTATCCCCCAAGGGTCCAAAATGTACCATTATATATCCTTATAGGTTTAATGGTAAAAATATGGACCCAAAATAATCTTTATACAAGTTTAGGGTCATTTTTATACCTTATATTCTAAGTTTAATAATTAATTAATCTTGTTTTTACCTTAATCACTACAATTAATTTTAATTACTTACACTAAAATTTTTGGTAAAAAAATATTTTTCTCTTAATAGATATTATAAATTATTTTGATTACAAAGATTGAAACCATTTTTCTAAATTCCAATCACATAAGCGACAAAATTTAATTTAAAATTAATCCTTTAGACGAGACGAGATAACGATTTTTTAAAGTGAAAAGTTCAAAATTTTGAGATGTTTTTATATCAAATTTTAACGTAAAAATTAATTTTAATGACCTAAATTGGTTCAAATTATATACAATTGATCTAATTATACTTTAAAACCAATTAAAAATATAATTTAACACTAAATTATTTAGACAAAAAACATTTTTCAATTAAAATTCGGTGTCATTCACTTTTCATCAAAATATGAAAGTTATTATAAAAATACCAAAAATTAACCCAAATTAAATTTTGATATTAAAATTTTAAAAATTAATTTTATTTTTTCAAATAAAAATTATAAGTTTCAAAATTTAGTTTTAAAACAAGTCCACCATTAAAAGGCGGAAAAACTACCTTTTAATAATATACAACCTTTTATGCTTAAAATTAAATTTATTTTTATCTTAATCTTATAAAAATTATTGGATGAATTCCAAAAAAATTGATTAAATATATGACATATAATTTTTATTAATATCTTTCACTAATAGTGATTAATTTAATTTATTACAATAAAATTCCATTCTGGCCATAAAAATTATTTTTCATAAATACACATCCTTTATATTTAATTGATCTTTATTTTCATTTATAATTAATTGGTAACTAATGAATTAATTTTATATACATGTGTAAACTACAATTTCATAATTTATTTAATCTCATTCATTCCCACCATTCCAACAGCTAGGTGATAGCTATCATAATAATATTAATAGTATATTGTTGTCTGGTAAGATTTGGGCTTGTGTGTAACATAATTCATCAAAGGGACTCATTATTGCGTGAAAAAAAGAGATAAAATTAGTGTTTCATGTGATTCAAGATAAAATATGTATTGCATGTAACACAATCTATTAAAAAATTTAAATTAATTTGAAAGAATATATTTCATAAAATCTCAAGATGTTAAAAACCCACTCATGTTGGAAGGGAAGTCAACAACCAGAGGTTATGGGGGTATTTTACCCAACATCTAGGTTATCAAGGATAAATATGGCTGACTTCCCCCCTACCCCAATCTCTCTCACAGGTGAGGTTGTTACACATAGGCTGTGATGGATTGTGGATATAGTGCACTAGAGGTGATGATTGATGAGAGGATAACGTGTTTTAGAGTGGGGGTTGTGCATGGTAGGAGGAGGGAACAAGGTTGATGCCCTTCATGTTCATCATACCCTATTATTATAGTTTATGGTAGTGGTTATGCAATGATGATGATGTGATGGTTATGGCATGTGGTATGATTATGATGAGTCAGTGATGCTTTTATTGGAACAAATTGGGACCAATTCTTTCCCATTATGATGATAATTTTAGTGATATGAGGCTAATGGATATAGAAGGGATGGGTGCATCGGGACATATTAATTTAGGGCATGAGAGCAGAAAAATAGTGGGGAATTGGTTGTAGGGTACCCAATTATTTCTCTCTCTCTTTCTCTCTCTCTATATATATATATGTTCTCAATATTGTGGTTATACTTAAGTGTTATATTTGGTGAGTGATTCATGGTGAGGATGAGAAAATATTAGTATATCTGTTTAGGTGATGAGTTAGTTTGATTTATTTACTCACTAAGATTTAATATGATTCTTTCAAATTTTTCATGAGAGTTTTTAGAGAGGATCCTAATGAGTATACATGTTATTATCTCCCTACATATATAGAAACTATTTTTTAGGTGATCAAGAGCTGATAAGTGATCTAAATAGACATTACTAGTTCAAGGAGTTGTTTAGGAGATCTTGGAGCTTCATGATTGTTACCAAAGATTATTTGTTTAGTATTTTATTTTCAGTTATTTTAGTTGTATGTCATCACGTCATGAATTGAGATTATTTATTTATTTATTATAAGATGGAGTTTTTAGTGGTTTTCCCCATCATATCTATTATTTATAAAATTTTTATGAGGGTAATGCCTCTTTTGTGTGTGATTATATACCCTCAATTATTGTCACCAATATGTGACCTATTAGAGGTGGTATTTAGGTATTGTTATCTCTCTTTCTCCATTACCAACCTAGTAGGGGAACATTTGGAGGGAGGGGGTCATGACATAGTGGTATCAAAAGTGATGGTTGATAGATAAGATGAAGTTTGGAGTTAGATAGTTTTGAGGATGCATGAGATGGTAGGAAAACAACATCAGTTGGTCTTAGTACATGATGTAGAAAAGGGATACTGACTAGGACATGATATTTTAGGTTCCCCTGTGATTTGATGCCAGGATCTTCAAGTTTACTGGATATACTAAGAGAAGTGATACTACTTGTGGGGTAGAGACCTAGAAAAGGATCATGTATCTTTTTTTTATGAACCTATGTTTGAAATGGGTATAAAATGGGAAATAAGTTAAAAATGAATTAGTTAAATAACATTAAAAATAAATCCGTTTCCTGGGTTAGAAGTCTATAATGTTTTTTATTTTTCAGGAATGACACCTGGTCGACGTACCAATCAAGTTAATTCCAAAGGGGTTCAATAATATGCATTAGAAAAAATTTTGTAGAGTGAAGGATGAAGACAATGATGATTATAGGAGGATACTCTGAGAGTTCTAGATCTAGATTCTACAAAAGTTTGAGGGTTACATTTTAGATCATGGGGTAGAGGTTTGGCTGGAGGAGGTGGTGATAACGTTCAGTTTGATTCATGCTTAGAGAGAGCACCAAGTTTTTTTTATCGTGATAATTTTGTGTTGGTCCACTTGGTAGTGGCGGTTCTTATTCCTTAGGGCTTGTGAGGAGTTGGATGTTTTGTGGGGGAAGTTCTAAGATCATTTTTCAGGCTGAGTTTCTTTCTTCAAACATAAATGTTTATTTTAGGTTGGTGATGTTTCCCCTTCATTTAATAATTTCTAAGTTCTGATATTGATGTGGTGAGAACTTTTAATTTCCTTGTTGATCATAAAACCCTCTGATTTCTTTCCCCTTGAAGTGAATGACCAGGATTATCATCATTCTTCAATTTTTATCCCTTCAGAATGAGTGCAGGGAAACCTCTTCATTCAATCGATTGAAACTAACCTATTAAATCCTTGAGATATGATTGTTTATAACACTTCAACCTTTAGTTTAAAAACCACACCTAATGGCCTCCAGAGATGGTAAGTATAATTAATTCCTTGAACCTGGTGTTAAGATAAAGATATGTTATGGGAAAGGGTTTCTCTGAATTTGTTCATATCATTCTATACTCTTCTCTGGGTCCCATTTTGATGAAGATTTGGTCCATGGTAAGGGTTTCTTGAATTTATTCCTTTGTTTTAATCAATATACTCTAGACTCAATCCATGTGATATGGGACTTGGTTTGGGGAAAAAGAATATCATATGCTTGTCTTTAATTTTATGCCTAGTATTAGATTAAATTCTTATATGTGGTGGGTTGTGTATGTGACTTTTTTTATGATGTGACTGTGGCCTTTTGTTTTTACATCACTAGAAGGGATTTATATCACATTGTTTACGTATATTATGGTCTCGATCATATGAAGAGGAGGGACACTTCAACCATCATGGCACATTATTTTTCATGATGCATTTTAAAACTATGTGGGAAAGTCAGTGCCTCCCAAAGAAGACAATATCATGGTGTGGTAGATGAGTTCCTTTGATTTGTATGCTTGCTATAAATCTATTTATGTTAATTTAGGTGATTTTGTTTGGTTGAGGAATTTTATGTGGTGTTAATCTAAAACTATTGAAAGTAACTACATACACCCTTGGTAAATGGTAATTGGGATGTAAAATCCATTATAGTTTTTATGAGTGTGTTCCTAGTAAATAAAGTTTTGTTAAAAAACTTAGATTTTTTTATAGATAGATAAATTAGATCATTCTAGACTTATGTTTTGTTTAATATGCATGTCATATGTTAAATTAGGTTCTATAATTTTGATGTTATGAGTATTAATATTAACTCATTAAAGAGAATGATCAAGAAGTGTTAATTGAATAAAAATAATATGATAAAGGCATGTAACTTATCTATATATGTAAGTTATTTTGGAAATAATGTTATAAATGGCATGATAAAAATCATGCTTGTAATTATTTAAATTTATTATAATTATAAAATAGTTTAATATGAAACATGTTTGAGTTTTAAAATATAGTAGTGGGTGGATTAATTAAATTCTCTATTTCAAAATAAATTAAATTGATTAATTTATTGACTAGTTTGATTTGTTTAATTTGTAAAGAATTTTTTTAGAGAAGACAAATTTACTTCGAGTATGTCATCCTTGAAAGTTTTATTCATACCGTGTTATAATATTTAGTGATACACAACTTGTAAATTTTATTTTATGGAAACATGTTTTCTTAGATAAAAAATCATAGTTCTTCCATGAAACCTGCATTATTTTAAAATAATTTTTTCAAAATGTATTGGAATTATTTTTACAAAGAGGATTTTTATTTAAATGTTTTCTAATTGGACATATTTTAAATGTAAGTAACTTTGTAAAAAGTTTTAATCACCGTGTTTTTAAAATTTAACTATTTTTAATATGAAATATTGCGATACATGTCTAGAAATTAAGAATTTTTTTGAACAGAATGTATAAGTTTTGAACTCATTAACTGAAATGACTTAATGAATAGTTGTAAGTAGAATATATGATATTATCAATAAAATATTTATCAATCATGATAATCAACATTATTCATGACATGTTAGGCATGATATGTTTAGAATTGTAACATCTTAACCTGGGATCCACTAAACGGTTCCCTGAGCCAGTGGGTCACATGGCCTCAAGTGTGCCTCACCATATACCAAAGGCTACTAACTAGAAGTGGGGGTATAAGGTTGTATAGTAGGGAGACTATACCCTCATAATCAGAGTGTCACATCGGTGAAATAGATAAATGAAAAGGAGGAAGCATAATATAAATAGGTAGCAACAGTAAATAAACATCCAAACAACATGAGTAATAAACAAAGACAAGGGTAATATCATATACAAGATGATCATGTCATGTCTCTAGAAAAAAAGGTTGGAAATACATGGAAACAATCATCCAACACAATACATGTATCAAAATACAGAAAATGATAAAAACTATCTCCAAATAGCATCACGAGTCATAGATCAGTCCTATGCTCCCATTATCATAAGAAACAATCAATTCATAATAATTAAGTGGGTGATTTTCCTAGTACCTACCTAATCCATGAAGTATTTTTGGGTACCCAACGATATCCTGAACAAGGTGTGAGATAACACTCAGTAGGACACAACCAATGGTGTCTATAAAAAGTCCAGTATGTGTACATAAAATGAAGTAGTGTGAAATATATAATAGGAATGAAATGATACATGTAAATTTGAGGCTATCTAGTATACCAAGGACCAATATAAAAAAGTAATCATAAACAAGGTCCATCTATAAAGCATGAAAAAACATCCAATGCGACCTATGTCGAGTAATCTAGTTTCATACCAAATAGGTTGGATCTAAGGTGTTAAATAATGAAGGAATACTCTTCGAGTCCATGGAGAATCTCTATAGAAAACTCGGTAAAGACTTGGGTGGAGCCTAAAGAAAATGTCCAAGGTGGTCCAAGCAAGCCATATATAAGGAGTAGAAATGTCCTTAGCATCCAAAGTAGTCTGGATCCATGGAGTAGAAATTTATATGGAATCCTAGTTAGCTGAATCCAAGGAGTAGAAATATCCAAGGAATCCAAATCATTAATCATCTCATAATCATACACAAGCCACGAGTTCACCCAAATCATTCCAAATTTTTCATTCAACCCATTTAACCATTTAAATAACATGTAATCACATTAAAAGAAGGCACAAAACTTCTCCTAACATCTCATTCAATTCAATAAGTCTCCCACTAAGATAGAAAGCTCACATACACACACCTAATGGGGTGGTATCTCATGGGGCAGTTACATGAACACACCAAACGGGTGGTCCAGGTTGAATTTGACAACCTCCAACCATATCATGGTTCTAAGTGGGAAATCTATCATGGTTCTAATAATTTAATCAAGGAATTTAATTAATTTACGAGCAATGTTGAAAGGTCCAACATGTGACACAACAATAATAGGGTATAAAAGAACTATAATTTAAGAGAAAATGTATATACCACCTATATTATGTCTGTGGTAGAACACTCATAAAGCATCAACTCCTAACTCGACTCGAATCAGAAGAAAACAGAAGAACTCACGAACACCCTAAAAATAGGGTATATGATCATGAATCAAAATAACATCAATAAAAGGAAGAAAAAAAATGATACTAAGTATTGAAGAAATTAATGAGAGGAATAAAATGAGATTATTGGATCTTGATTTAGAATCTCTACGACGAAGAAATATAATAAACCAGGTAGATGAATGTTGAGGAGATCTCAAAGGAGGAGAAGAAAGCCTTCTATCCACTGAAGGATGAAACAAGAAAGGGGGTAATTTTATTATAATTTTAATAGAGAAATGGAAATTTTATCCAAAATACAGGGGGTCACACAGTTTTTCCAT
The DNA here is from genome assembly GCA_963277665.1 of Viscum album. Classification (NCBI taxonomy): domain Eukaryota; kingdom Viridiplantae; phylum Streptophyta; class Magnoliopsida; order Santalales; family Viscaceae; genus Viscum; species Viscum album. Next base: position 1,315,550,544 of record OY728128.1, on the reverse strand, counting down.
ACATTTGGCCAAAAGTTTCACCAATCGTACATGGACTACTATTTAAATAGGGGACCCACATGGTTTATGCACACAGTTTGGGAAAATGTGGGAAAAATATGTGTTTTTCCACTTTTAAAAATCGGCGAGACTTCACACGAACATGTTCCCTAGGTCAAATAGTTAGAGAAAACCATGTGGCCTCTTATACTCACAAAAATGCCTCACACAGTTAAGAGAAATCATGTAGACTGGGTTGCATGGTTTCTAATAACTGTGTGGCCCAATGGTTTCTTCTACTGGCTGAGGTTTTGGGATCTAAAAAATCCCCAAACACCTCCATATCCTCCATATCCTCACTAGGAATTCACATTGGGTCAAAACAAAGGAATTAAACTAAAATAAAAAATTCGCATCTCAATGAAAAACATGAGATTTTACAATATCCTCCTCTTAAGAAAACTCTTCCATGAGTTTATATTCTGAGGGTGGTGAAGAATTTGAAAAGAGTTCTGACCACTGAGCACATATATCCACTTCTCTCTCCTAGGTCTCATTCCACACATGTCTATGCTTCCATAACACCCAAACTAGAGGAACTGACTTGCCTCAAAGAGCTTTCATGCTCCAATTAGCGATACGTATGGGATGATCCTTGAAGGATACATCTACCAATAACTGAAACTCATATGTATTTAGAGTATGAGATGATTTTGAGTGATAATTATGTTGCTGAGATACATGGAAGACATCATGTATGTCTTGGTACCTCTAAGGTAAATGCAAACGATAGGTTATCGACCCAAGTCTCTCCAGAATCTCAAAATGCCCAACATATCATGGTGAAATATTACCATATATCTGAATATGTATTTGACCCATCCCAGGTATGATATGTAAAAATAATCAACCCCCAAACTCAAACTCTATAGTTTATCAATGGTGATTGGTGTAGGATTTATGTCTAGACCGTGTAGTAGCTATCTACTTTCTGATCAACTAGACCTGCTCCGAAGCCTCCTGTATGAGACACCATCTAAGTAGTGCTATCTCTTCTACCTTTATCTTTTATAAAGGTGATCAACATGACCTACTATACAAGTCCTCATAAGGTTCCATCCATATAGTCTCTTGATAGCTGTTATTGCAAGAGAACTCAACCAGGGGTATTTTCTTCTCCTAAGAACCCCTAAAATCTAGGACACATGATCTAAGCCTATCCTATAAAACCTTTATCATGTTCTATGAATTTCCATCAGTCTAAGGGTGTTATTCCATGATCAAAAACACCAATTTACCCAACACACTCTATAAGCCTTTTCAAAATCGATATGTGAACCATACATCCTTGTTTGATAAAACAATATGAGTAACCCAATGAGGGTGCACAATCTCATGGATATAAAGTCTCCTAAGCTCATATACTAATAAGGTATCCCCAATAGGTAGAAAATGGAAGACCCTAATGAGACTATCCACAATAATAAATATGAAATCACTACCTTGAGGTGACCTCGGTAATATGGTCATGAAATCCATGGAGACGTCATCATATTTTCACTTGGGGATGATGGGAAACTACTGTATAAGACTTTCTGGTCACTGTTGTTCTTCCTTCACCTATTGACGAGTGGAAAACATCATAAAAAACAAGCTACCTCCCATTTCATATCAGGCCACTAATACTAGCGACATAAGTCTCGATACATTTTGGTGATGTTAGGATGAACTACCCAAGATGAGGCATGAAATTCTGACATCAAATCCTCTTGAATGTTTTCTGGAACCTAGACATTCCCATCTATGAATAAAATTTCATTCTTGTTAACAATCCAACCAGGAGGTGGGTCCTCACTTTCCATGATCTCCTGTAGGAAGAATCCCTCATAATATGAAAACTATATTATCCTCACTCAATCCATAAGAGTGAAATTCACCATTAAGGATGAGAGAAAAGTCTATCCATGACTATCCTTTAACCCCAAGTGCATCTCTAAAAATAATTCAATAAACTTCCATTCACTATTGGCCTCTTGAACTGCCTGTATTTGAGTCTTATGGATTAGATCATCAACTACCAAATTGCCTTTACCAGGCATATAGGCTAGCTCAAAATAAAAGTACTGATGATACTCAACCCACCTTCTCCACTGAAGGTTCAAGTCAAATTGTGTAAATATGTAATTGAGTCTTTTTTGGAACAAAAACACCACAAAACACTCTCACAATAGGAAATGACTCCAATAATAGAAGGCATGAAAAACTGCAACAAACTCAAGATCATTCATTACGTAATTCTATTCATGAGGACTTAATTGGAGAGACCTGTACACCATGAATTGATCCCCCTGCACCAGGACAGCTCCCAACCCAATGCTCTATGTATCATAGTTAAACATATAGATTCTTCTAGGATATGGTAGAATCGGGATTGGTGCTGAAGTCAACATACCCTTTAGATCCTGAAAATCCTTTTCACATGCTTTATACCATAAAAATTTCACCCCCTTCATGGTCAAAACCATGAGAGGCGTATCAAGATGTGAAAAATCTTAGATGAAGCACCTATAATAATAAGATGATCCCAAGAAACTCTGGATATCAAAACATTCTTAAGATACTCCCAATAAAGCACAACACTCACCTTATCTAGGCACATAGATAATCCTATATCTCAGATGACGTGACCCAGGAAGTGAACTTGATCTATCCAGAACTGACATTTTTCAAGATTATCATACAACCTATGATATCATAGTGTATCTAGAATGATGTTAATGTATTTTTCACTATCATGTTGAGTCTGATAATACATCAAGATTTTATCCATGAAAAATTCCACAAAAGAATCTAGGTATAGGTGGAAAACCCGACTCATCAAGGCCATGAAAATTTTCAATGTAGTCGTTAGACCAAATGACATAACTAGATACTCATAAATTCCATACCTATTATGGAATAGTGTACAAGGTATGTCTGTCATCCTGATGCACACTTGGTGATAACTTAAACTCAAATCAATTTTTGAGAAAACCTAATCTCTCAGAGTTGGTCAAAGAGGTCATCTATCTAGGGTAAAGTACACCAATTCTTTATCGTTAACTAGTTTAATTTTCAAAAATCTATACATAACCAAAGGTTTCTATCTTCCTTCTTGGAAAAAAGAACCAACGAACCCCATAGAGAAATATTAGGTCATATAAAACCCTTTACTTCCAAGTACTCTAGTTGTCTTTTGACCTTCTATAACTCAGTAGTATCCATCCTATAAGGAGGAATATATACCAATACAACTCCTATAATACTCTAAATAGAGAGATCCACCTATCAATTAGGAGGTAAACTAGAAAATTCCTCTGGTAAGACATCCCTAAAATGATATACTACTGAAGGAAACTCAACCTTTCACATACCCTGATCATCATGATATAAACTACCAACTTGGGATGTTATCCCACCCAACCCAAGATGCTCCGGTTTAGCTCAACTTTCCTAGAAATTTCATTCACAATTTTTAATCTAAACCTTACTCTCTGGTGATGTGAAATTCAACCTTTAGTGATAGATGTTTACATAATCATGATAGAGAACTAACCAATCCATCCTAAAAATGACTTCAAATCCGGTCATATTAAGGATAAGGATACAAAGCAACACACACCTATCTTAAGGGGGAACTCCCTGCACTAGTGTATATTCTATGATCAAATATCCAATAGAGTATCAATTATCATAATTCCATCAGAAAACTGAACATAGAGCTCAAGGATCTCCATAAAATGAAAAAATAAGAAAAAAATGAGAATAACCTATATCCAAAAAGTAGATACTAGAGTAGAAGCTACTAGGAAAGTACATCTCATTGTAGATGGCCCGATGATCTACTTCTAAGTCATAGTATGAACTAAATATATCTAGAATAAACTATGGCCCTAAGAAACAACCTGGATACCTATAGAAGGCCCACTCTACTGTCAAGGTATAACTGGTGTCTAGCTCCCTCAGCTATGACCACCTCCTCATCCCGAATAACTGGTGGTACTCCAACTCCCAAGATGACGTGGAGCTATAAATATCACTCATGAACCTTGATTCTAAATTGACCCCTATCATTAATCACTGGAGGAAAGGTCCCGAATAACCACTATATATGGCCCATACTGAAGTAGACTTGGTACTCAACTAGATCTCTATCAAACTGGATCCTCATGTTTCCATACCTCCCACACTAATGAAAGAAGACAAAAATACCAAAAATCACACTCTAGATGGTATTCCCCTCACAAGAAGTCTCGAAACACCATTTCCTACCATCGGACACTGAACCAATGGGTCAAGAAGCTGAGTTACCCAACTCTATGCCCCCATATTCTCTCAGGTTATGCTCAGTAATAAGTGCCTGATTTACCATCTCTATTATAGTAGTCAATCGAAACACATTCACATATGATTGAATGAAATGATTGATACCTTCCTCAAATCATCTCTCACTATAAAAATCATCAACAATATAGATATGCACAAAGGGATGAAGATCTGTAAAGTGATCTGAATACTCCATAATGGCCATCACACCCTATTCTAGATGCATAAAATCAATGGCCCGTTAAACTCTTAAAGTCTTAGGAAAGAAGTATTCATAAAATATGGAATGAAAACCCATACAAACCATATCCTTAATTCTATCATTCTTTTTATAAAATCCCACCATTTCTTAGCATTTCCTTGAAGCATATACATTGCAAGCTTGACTCTCCACTCTGGAGGCATCTCCAAATGCTTGAAGGTTGACTAGGTAGTCTCAAGAAAAATATCAACAGACTACAATCCACAATCCTCTAAGAAATTGGGCAGATGTTTCTAATAGAACACACACACCAGCTCTTCTGTAGACGAGGAAGGAAACAGGGCTCCCTAAATGGTCTGTATAATGTGTAATAAACCCTCTCAGAACTGGGCATCATCACCCATATTAGGAACAACAGGTGGTGCCACAAGTGTTACTACTGGAGGTTCTAATAGCATCTCAAGACCCACCACCTCTATATCATGGTCATTTTTACCCTCCTTGCATAGGAATAGAGGATATCGTGGTGTTATATCTCAATAAATTCCAAGCACATGCCTCAAAAAAGATTATGTAATGACCTGATCTTAAATATAAAAATAGTACAGGTATATGATTTCCTGTAAACAAGACACAACCCTCTACCTACTCCTAAATCCAAGAATGAGTAATAGGAACTATCATAAAGAACACCAGAGACACTACCTACTACCAAATACTAAAGTCAGGTTTGGGTCAAACTCTCTATTTTATTGTACAAGTCCCAATATATAGACTATAAATTTCAATTTACAAAGGAAACACCCTTTAAATTGCAGTTGGAAACTCAATTTAACAGTGAACTTTCCATCTCCTAATTTTAAATAATTTAATTTAATTATCATTTATATAAAAATTCTCTTAAATGGTTGAATTATATAGATCACCATTTCCAATTTATAAGGGCCCACACACCTTATAAATTGAAACGTGGCATCCATTTAATCCCAACCATAGCATGTTCTAGCCCATGTGACCAATGGTACATGTCTCAACATGCCATAACTGATTGCTTAAGGTGTGTTCTATAGACTATATAGGAAAAAACTACCAGGTTAAGGAAAGTATGTTAAGTACCAACTATTTTTCTTAATATTCTATAAGAAACATTAGTCAATAAAAATTATATAACTCAAGGCACACATAATAAATGTCATGCAGTCAAGCATTGCATCCTTTATGGAATGGCATTATGCATGGAATATTATTCCTATAAGGTTCCTAAAATGATTCATGATCAATGTTTCCTTTCCATATTGGGACAATGATATAATTAAATTCCTCAATCATAGTAATAATAATATCACATATCATGTGCATCACCTAACAATGAAATAAAATCAACTGTAATAGAAAAATATAGAGAAATAATTTTCTAATTCTAGGAAACTTGGTAATTACCTAAAATATGGGTTAGCTACTCCTAGGAACAACTTATAACCAAGTTCTAATACATTCCTAATCTTCTATCTACTATATCAAAATATTTTGTCAAGAAAATAAATGCCTTTGATTCCACATTGTAATGTCCCAACTCGGGAGCCACTAAACGGTTCCCCAAGCCAGTGGGTCATATAGCCTCAAGCACAAATCTCTGTACACCAGAGGCTGTTGACTAGCATCAAGGTTCTTAGTTGGTATAATGGGGAGACTATACCCTCATAATCAAAGTGTCACAATGCTTAAATAGATAAATAAAAAAGTGAAAGCATAATATAAATTAGTAGCAGTAGTAAATAAACATACAAACAACAGGAGTAATAAACAAAGACAAGGGTAATATCATATGCAAGATGAATATGATATGTCTATAAAAAAAGGTAGAAAATTCATGGCAATATACATCCAACACAATAAATGTATCAAATTATAGAAATGTGTAAAAATAAATATCTCCAGATAGCATTATGAGACATAACTCAGTCCTACGCTCCCATAATCTTAAGAAACAATCAACTAAGTATAATTAAGTGGGTGCTTGACCTGATCCCTTCCTATACCCATGAAGTATTTTGGGTACCCAACGATATCCCAAACAGGGTGTGAGATAACACTTAGTAGGCTACCAACAATGGTTTCTATAACAAGTCCAATATGTGTATATAAGATGAAGCAGTGTGCAATATATAATAAGATGGAAATGATACATATAAATGTGATGTTGTCCAACCTACCAAGGCTCACTATAAATAATAATTATAGACAAGGTACATCTATAAAGCATGGTAAAACATCCATTTTGGCCTATGATGAGTAATCCAGTGTCAGAACCAATGGGATGGATCCATGGTTTTCAATAATCAAGGCATCCTCTTTGAGTCCATAGAGAATATTTATAGAAAACTCAGTAAAGACTTAGGTGGAGCCCAAGGAGAATATACAAGGTGGTCTAATCAATCCATATCCAAGGATTAGAAATGTCCTTGTCATCCAAAGTATCCCAAATCTATGGAGTATAAATTTCCATGGCATCCCAGTTAGCTAGATCTAAGGAGTTGAAATGTCCAAGGCATCCAAATAATTAATAATATCATAATAATACATAATCCATGAGTTCATCCAAATCATTACACATTTTACATTAAACCCATTTAACCATTTAAATAACATGTAATCACATTAAAAGGAGTCATAAACCCTCTCCTAACATCTCATTCAATTCAATAAGGCTCCCACTAAGATGGAAAACTCACACACACACACCCAATGGGGTGGTATCTCATGGGGCAGTTACATGAACACACCAAATGGGCGGTCTGGGTTGATGTTGACAACCTTAAACCATAGCATGTTGTTAAGTGGGAAAACTATCATGGTTCCAATAATCTAATCAAGGAATTTAATGAATTTAGGAGCAATACTGTAAGGTCTAATATGCGACACAACAACAATAGGGTATAAAAAAACTAGAATTTAAGGGAAAATGTATAGACTGCCTACCTTCTTCCCATGGTAGAACACTTATCTAGTATCAACTCCTAACTTTACCTAGATCGTAAGAAAATGGAATAATGAAAAAATGCTCTGAAAATAGGGAATATGATCCTACATCAAAATAGCATCATCAATAGGAGTAAAAATGACAAAACGGGCCTAAGTATTGAATCACTTACTGAGAGGAATCTAATGAGATGATTGGATCTCGATTCCAAGTCCAGACGGTGAAGAAATCCAAGAACCTAGGTAGATGCATGTGAGGATCTCTCAAAGGAGAATAATAAATCCTTATTTCCACCGGAAGAAGAAATAATAATAGGGGTAAGGTTATTATAATTTTAAGGTTGAAATGGTATTTTTAACCAAAATATAGGGGGTTTCATGGTTTGGCCACTTGGTTGGTCAAATCGTGTGCCAACTGTGTGTAGATTACTGTCCAAAGAGGGGAACCACATGGTTCACGCACACAGTTTGGGAAGCCATGTGAAAACCATGTGTTTTTACTCTATTAAAAATTTATGAGCCTCTATATTGGCCTGCACCCTAGGTTGAATGGTTAGGAAAACCATACAGCCTATTCTACTCACAAAAATACCCCACAAAGTTAGGAGAAATTATGCAGATTGGGTGGCATAATTTATACTAACCATGCAACCCAACGGTTTCTTCCATCTTCCAAGGTTCTAGGCTCTAAAAAATCTCCAGACACCCCTATATCCTCTATATACTCATTAATCATTCAAATTGGGTCAAAACCAAGGTGTTAAAATGAAATTAAAAATATCTATACCTCAAGGAAAAACCCATGATCTTAAAATAATGTTATGAATTAAAATTTCTAGCATGATAAATGAGGATAAAGCTTGTATAAATTTTCATTTGATAGAATGATCAAGAATTTTTTTGAAGTGATAGATATACTAATCCTTTATTCTAAATAATGTTCTATGCTTTCTATTTAAATCAATGTGAATTGACTGTTTTTGAATGTGCTTCCTTTTGTAGTGTTGTTTTGTCACAATGTTTTTTTGATTGATATGCTTTTCTTCCTGGGATTTTATGGCTACATATGTGACCTTAATTATGAAAGATATTAAAAAATACATGCTCAATATTCTGATTTGTTTAATTCTTTATTTTATTAAGATGAAGTATCTAATATCATGTTGATATATGAGATTTATTCCCTTCCTTAATGCAATGTTTTATTAATAGACTTGTTCCTGTTTGAGAGGTATCCCCTGGGATATTATTTTGAGAATGTTTTAAAGTATTTTGTGTGATTATATGATTTTTTACTCTAGAGTGTTGGTTGTATTCCAAGTATAGTGAGATACTTGAGAAGTATCACATAGGGTAGTTAAATTATCTCCCTTCATTTCCCCCTCCTTCCTAGCATTTTTTTAATTATTGAGGATGAGAATTATTTATAGGTATCTATTATAAAGGTCTAGAATATTATCAATTATTCCTTTTTTATTATGGGATGTTTAATAGTTTGGAAGTGTTTTTCATATTTTAAGAAGTGTTTTAAAATGTTTTTTCAAATTATGAAAGTAATTTCAAAGTTTTAAAAGTTGTTTAGAAAGTAATTTGGGATATTTGAAAGTGATTTGTTTAACTTTGGAGGTGTTTTGGAGTTTTTAGTATTAATAATAAATCCTTTACTTTATTATTTATAAGTTAGTTTAATTAAAAAATTAATTTTCTTAAAAATTTTCTTACCCTTACACATGCCTTCTTCTTTACATAAGGTAAGATTGTTTTTCCATAGGTCATGTAAGGGTAAGTTTGAGTATTAATATGCTGCGTAAGGGTAGATTTTTAGTTCCCCAACTTGCTTAAATTTCATTAAGAGTTGTGTAAGGGTGTCACTTCGCTACATCAGGGTGATATTATTATTGTGTAAGATTAAGCTAGGGTTTGGACAAGTTGCATGAGGGTAGGTTTGAGTTTCCTAAATCTATGTAAAGGAAACTTGTGTTTTGAACTAGCAATATAAGGGTACCTCCACCACTATGTAAAGGTGTTTGTGAGTTTCTTCTATGTGTGTAAAGGTAAATCCTTCAGTGATTCCCACATATGGGTAAATCCAATCACTACATATAGGCAACCTATGATTTTTAAAGGTTGTATAAAGGTATATTTGATCTATATAAGTGTCATCCCATATTTCCAATACCCACATAAGGGTATCCATCAGTGTAATGGTAAAACCGTTTTACCCATACAAAGAGCATACTCTATACATAAGGGTATCAATTTAAGTCCAGAGAATCTGATTTCCACCCTATTTTATTCTTACATATTATTTTACTCATTTTAATGGTTTTAATTGATGAAAATAAAGGATTTAATTATCCTTTGACTTGTTTTCATTTAAAAAAATGTGTAATAAAATTTAAACATCTCATGTTCTAGTTTCAAAAATTAAAAATAAAATGAATGGAAGTTGGCTGTATTAAATTTTGAGATATCCAAAAATATACTATGCTTTTATTTTAAAAATTCCTAAACCTCTCTCTCAAATTTCTTTTGACTCTATCTCATTCAAATTACCCAAAAAACATTCAATAAATACCATATAGTTTTTTTAAGTCTATTAAACCCATCCTACTTGTGGATTCTAGACCTACACATCTTTCTCTCCTTTATCTCTCTCTCTCTCTCTCTGCTGTTATTGGAAAAAGACATGTGAATCCTTATTCTCTAGTTAGGGGATCTGATACTCACTATTTATTTTATATGAAAATATGAATCAATTATGATTTATATTATTTATTTAAATGGATGTGATTAACCACAATCAAATAAAAATCAAAAAGATAATTTAATGATGGATAATTATATGATAATGTGGAAATTCAAAAGGATGAAGATGAAATGAATATAGTTATTACTGTTAATAAAATATTAGTATTTCCAAAATTTAAATAGAAGATAAACCTACACAGTAAATATTTGTATCTATTATTCTGGAAATTATTCAAGAGATAGAAATAGATAATTGATTGTCATTGTCTAATTTATTATTTGATAAAAAAAATGATATCCTAAAGTGGTGTTAATCTGTTTAATTAATATTGATAAAAAATATTCTATAATTTTGGATACTAGATGATTGAAATGGGAATTATCACATGTTAATGACAATTAATTATTTATGCTATGAGAATTAAATGAATGTCCAGGTTTGTGATCAAATGTGTTTATTATTACCTCTTGATATTTACTAGATAGTGTGTTCTCTATTTTTAAAATTTATAATCATGGTTAATATGTTTGGAAATTAAATAACAACATAAATCTAGTAATTCTATGATTATAATGAAAAAGACATGTTGAAATAATTATCATTGAGATGGTTGATATATGAAAGAGTAGCTTAAGGAAGAATTCCAGATTAAATAAACAATATTTAGCCTTGTAAACTCATATTGCTAGTGCTTATTGGATTTATTCATTATTAATCAGTTAATTAAAGATGATAATGAAATTATAATGACTTATTAAATCATTTCTTTTGGGATGAGTGAGTCCATCACTGTTTGATAAAGACCAGAATTCCTTGTTTGATTTAGCCATAGTTTCATTTGAAATTATGTGTAGAATAATTCATTTAATATATATTTATTCCCTATATATTTAGAGCCTTGACATGATTGATTGATAACCTTGTGTGTTTGGAATACTTGATGTGTAATGGGTGGGGATTCCTAAGGTTATGATGGTAGCACAAGGTGCCATTTATGATGATGTTGATGAAACAGGGTGCCGATTATGATGATATTTACATGAGATGATGAATTTGATAATATGAACAATTGTGTGGGATAGAAAGGTGGCTAGGAAGATTTGAAAGAGAGGATTTATCATTATTTATTATTCCTAGATTGATGTTTACTTAATCACTAATGAACAATTGTCATTCATATGACCAGTTTCCAACTGCAGGACACAGTTTGATGCTACACACTATGAGTGAAAATTTTAAGTGTCAGCTGAAATTGAGTCCTAGAGTACGTACATTTTTATGAAATGATAAATGGATTAATGAATGAATGAGGTTAATTTTTTATGCTTAATTATGATAATTACATACATGATAATACAAGAAATAATAAATGGTGCCATCAACACTAGTCTTGGAAGATTAAAATATTGATCTTGGAAAAGAAAATGGAATAATATTAAATAATGGATAATGAATTAATTAATATTGAACTTTATACTTGCATGATTATTGATATTTAGACGTTAGGGGTGACAGTTATGTGTCTTGTGTGGCAATAATTATAGATGAGTCTAAAGCTAGTAAATTTCCATTAGCATGATTGTGATCTATATCTACTATGTATGTTTTTTTATTTCATATGCACCCCACCAATTTTGGAAGGGAAACTGATAACCAAAGGTTCTGGGGGTGTTTTCCCCAACATATAGGTTGGAAAGGATACAGATGACCGACTACCCCCTCTCCCATGCTCTCCCTATGACTCCCCCATGACACCTCCCGAGACACGTCATGACACCGCCCCGACACCCCCTTGATCTCGGGACACGTCATGACACCGCCCCGACACCCCCACCCTTGTCCCCCTTGTTGAAACCTCCTGGGACACCTCATGACACCACCCTAACACCCCCTTGACACACCCGGAGCCGCCCCAACACCCCTTGACATACCCGGGAAACCCCTCCACCCTTTCCCCCCATGACCCCCGCCTCGACACCCCCATGACATCGCCCCAACACCCACCCGAGACACCTAATGACACCTAAGGACACCCCCATGACACCGCCCCGACATCCTAGCGCCTAGAGCCCCCCGCGCGCCCCCACACCTATGCCCAGAGCCCCACCCTTGTCTGCCGAGAGCCCTCCAGTGCGCGCCCTAACGCCGAGAGCCCCCCGCGCCCCCCCACCCTTGTCCACCAGAGTGCCTAGAGCCCCCCCCCCCACATGCCTGCACCTATGCCCAGAGCCCCACCCTTATCCTCCCAGAGCCCTCCAGCGTGTGCCCGCAGCGTAAAAATGCATCTGCCGAGATTCAAACCCCAGACTAGTTTTACAGAACGCCCCCACCAAACCACTTAGCTAGCTGCAATTTTATTTGTTATGTATGCTACATTATATTTATTTACATTCCAAATTATTATATATTATATATATATATATATATTTTAGAAATATAAATAATATAATATATTTGTATATATATAATATATTTCTCTATAATATAATATATATTTGTGTATAATATTTATATATAATATGTATTTATGTATAATTATAATATATTTGTGTATAATATATATATATACTTACATATTTGTGTATATTTAATATATATAAATACATATTTATACATATATTAATAAATATATTTATATTTATGTGTGTGTGTGTATTTTTATTTACAGATGTAATATAATTATAATATATATTATAAATATATTATATTAAATACATTTATATTATATATTAATGTATGTAATTATATACATTTATATTATATCATCAACACACAAATATATACACACAAAATAAAATGAATTCATATAATTGTAAATAAATAATATAATTAAATGATATATATATATATACTAAATTAATTTATAATTAATATGCTATACTACAATATACATAAAATAATTATATAATACATATAAATTTATTTACAATAAAATATTTGTAATATAATATATAATATAAATAAATAATATATTTATATTTATATTTATATATTTGTATACATAATATAATATAAATGTATTTATAAAAAAATATACAATAAAAATGTATTTAATATAATATATGTATAATATAAATCATAATATAAATGTATAGTATTTATAAAACCATATATTAATTTTATAAATTTGAATAAATATTTTTATAATTACATTTTTATTATGTATATCAATATTTATATATATGTATATATTTTTGTTTATATGTATAAGTATTTATTTAAAATATTTATATAATGTCCTTATATATATGTGTTATAATGTATTTAAATACATTTATATAATGCGTTTATGTAATACACACACACACACACACATGCACACACCCACATATATATTAAAAAATTTGAATTTATATGAGATCTATTTTAGAAAATAAATAAAAATTTAGAGGGAGTTTAAAACCCCCTCCAATCAAAGGGATTTGCAGCGGTTCATAACCAACCTCAAATTTCTTGAATTAGAGGGGGTTAAACCCCCCCTCTAATATCATAAATTAGAGGGGGTTTTGAACCCCCTCTAATGTCATCAATTAGAGGGGTTCAAAACCTCCTCTAATTTCTTAAATTAGAAGGGGTTCAAAACCCCTTCTAATGTCATCAATTTGAGGGGGTTCAAAACCCCCTATAATGTCATCAATTAGAGGGGGTTCAAACCCCCCCTCTAATTTATTAAATTATAAGGGGTTGAAAACCCCCTCTAATTTCTTAAATTAGTCGGGTTTCAAAACCCCCTTTAATGTCATGAATTAGAGGGGGTGAAAAACCCCTATAATGTCCTGAATTAGAGGGGGTTAAAATCTCCCTCTAATGTCATAAATTATATGGGGTTCAAAACACCATCTAATTTCATAAATTATAAGGGGTTCAAAACCCCCTCTAATCTAAGGGATTAGTGGCGTTTCATGAACCACCTCTGATATCTTAAATTAGTGGGGGTTGTGAACCCCCACTAGTTCCTTAAAAAATCATATATATATATATATATATATATATATCCAAATGAATGTTATATATATATATATATCTCCTCTAAAATCCAACATAATATATAATTCCATTAATTATGAAATTATCAGTGGTTTTGATATAACCGGATCTAAAATCAAACCAAATATTAAAAGAACAATGCTAAAAAATTTAGAGGGGGTTATGAACTCCCACTAAATTTGATGATTAGAGAGGTGGTTGTGCATAATCCCTCTCTAATTTTTATAGAAAATGAATTTAGAGGGGGTTCATAACCCCCTGTAAATTCGATGATTAGAGGGGGTTGTGCATAACCCCCTCTAATTTTACAAAAAATGAATTTAGAGGGGGTTGTGCATAACTCTGCTAAATAACCCCCTCTAATGTACTATTTTTTTGTAGTGATATATATGTGTGTGTGTGTTCTAAATATTTTGGTTATAATTTTTTGTGTTATTTGGTGAGTGAGCCATGGTGAAGATGATAATATATCAGTATACCTATTTAAGTGATGAGTTAGTTTCATTTTTTTACTCACTAGGATTTAGTATACTTCTTTAACATTTTTCATGAGATGTTTCAGGGAGGGTCCTATTGAGTATACATGTTTTCTCACCCTACATATATATAAACTATTTTTCAAGTTAGTAGGAGTTGGTAGGTGATCGAGCTAGACATTACTGGTTCGAGGAGTTATTTAGGAGCTATTGGAGCTTCATGTTCGCAGTTGAGAATTATATCTTTAGTATTTTATTTTCATTTGTTTCATTTATATGTCATTACATCATGAATTTAGATTAAATCTTTATTTATTATGAGTAGGAGTTATTTGGTGGTTATCCTCATCTTATCTATTACTTATCAAATCTTTATGATGGTAATTCCTCCCATGTGTGTGATTATATACCATCAGTAATCATCATCAGCCTGTGTCCTATTGGAGGCAGGCTTCAATCGTCATTATCTATCATTATCCATTATCGATCCAAGAGGGGTGACTTTGAAGGGAGGGGGTCATGACAATGTATAGTGTCTATGAGCCTCCTAAAGTTTGGACAAGTGCTCTTAATCAATTTAGGTGTCTTGGTATTGCCTAATGATTATGGATCCAAGGGGATAGGGTATAGTTTGAGTTGATGAGAGACCTTGAGTAGGTCTAAGTGTTTGAGATGCAACATGGGTAGCCTATACTAGTTATCCTAGGGATACTTTGGTAGACATGATAGGCTTAGGCCTGGTGATGATGAGTGACACCCTTCTAAGGGTAGAGTGGGCTCTTAGTGAGCGTTGGAGTATTAAGAGTCCACTGGGACTGGATGAGGTGTAACAAAGAGGGGTTTTCTCTAGGTATCTGGTTGAGATATCTCCCTTAGGATATGTGAGATAGGAGCTGGGTGTGGTTCATGATAACTGTTTGGGACTTAACATTATGATTCCAAAGGTCTTAGAGTGAGATAACTTGGGATGGTCCCTGGGTAGTAGGACTCGGAGTGATGAGGGGCTTTAAGGAGGTTGGACCAAGCCTTAAGGTCTATTCTGGGATCGGCCTATGAGACATGATGTCACTAATGGGTGACATAAGTGAGATGGTATCAATGATAAGAGACTGTGATGGGTCTAGAGGAACTAGTGTATGCCCTGATTGGTGAGATGAGATGTGTTCAAGATGAGGGGATAAGTATTTGGAGAATAGCAGCCTGGGATTAGTTGATGAGCTGTGTGACAAGTTGCGAGACCTGATTTCATTTCACATGTTGTGCTAAGTGACAGACTTCTATGGGGGAGAGGATCCTAAGGACTTACCTTCCCTTGAGTGAGAAGGCTTGGGTTGTAGTGATTTAACTTTCTTAGAGTTGGCCTGGGTAGTGAAACATGCCTTGAGTAAGCTTGGGTCGATGACCACTTGTGAGGGGTTGGGTTGTGATGTGATGCGAAACATGGATGATGGAACTTACCCTAAGAGTCTTGCATCATGGCAGTGGATGCTCTGTGAGGGGATATGTTGTGGGATGATGAAAGACACAACTTATGAAAATTTTCTTGAGTGACAAGGTAGTGAATCAACGTGCTGATGTATGACCATGCCCTTTCCCTCCGAGTAGTGGGTTGAGGACTTGGACGACACCCAACTTAGAGTCATTGGGTATGGGTTGGACATTGGGTATGATGGAACAAGATGACGGGGTGAAAAGGTGGATTTCAGTATGGCACAAATGTAGGTATGATCGGGAGTTGTGGTGTCCTGGTTAGCACATGGTGACTCAATGCGTAAGGAGTTGTGGTGTCCTGATTAGCACACAATGTCCAAGGTTCTTGCATGGCATATTTATTTTTATTATTCATGCATACACATATATGATGGAATATACTAGGGGAACTTGGTGACACCCTACTGAGATGTATTTCTCACCCCCTTCACGGGAACCCCAATGTGTGTGAAGAACTTATGTATTCTTTTAAGTCAAAGTACATGATGTGCAATGGATCAAGATGGAGTGAATTGATAGGTGTTTGGAGACCAAGTGTGTTTTGTGGCCTAAGGATAGTAGTAGAATTGGGTATGTTTTTTTATTTCTTTATTTTCATATGGGGTCGGCCTGGTGGGAGACCAATGTATGTTTTGTATGATCATGAGTCTGTATACCATATTCCATTTTACATAGCACTGTATTTTATTTGATTATGCATACTATGATTGTGGTGGTGTGTGTTTTGGAGATTTTCTACTATTGTATGATTCTAATTCAAGTTAATAGTCTCCCCATTTTATAGATTAGGCCCCCATTTCTAGTCGATAACTTCTAGCATACGGGAAGACATACTTGAGGCAATGTGGTGACCCCAGACTAGGAACTTCTGAGTGGACCAGGGTTAGATAATTATAGAGGAAAATGGGAATATATGATCAAGTAGATATGGGTGATATACAAAGTATCAAACATTTACTGAAGGGACACTCAAGGCCACTAGTACTACACAAAACCTTGGCACCCCATGATGCGATATGCAATATACATCCTCTCTTCAAATTTTCAATTTCTCCATGTGCTTATCTATCCCTTGTGAGAGTTACAAATATTCAATGGTTTATACTCTTATTCACCTACTTTATGGATAACACAAATATTTAATATATATATCTCTCTTCTCCTTACATTGGATATATATTATGTGTTTCACACATTTCTACTATCTCATACATGTATATACATATATATATATATATATCACTATTCATAACTCATCACATATTTATCTTGATTAGTGGTATTACTATAATGATCCACCCTTTTTATTTTTCTTTCTTACATCCTCCTCCTCCTCCTCCTCATCATACATTATGGATATTCAGGTCCAACAATTCTTCTATATTAAACTACCTAATCAAACTAAAGAATGATCGATTATTTCCCATAAAACACTAAATATCCAATTATCTACTAAAATGTAAATAAAAACAATTAGGTCGAATAATTTGTGACGGTATTAAGATTTTGGAACCATTCAAATTTTTTTATCCATGAAATATTAGGGGGGTATATTCCTAAAACTTAATTTATTTAAATGTTGAAATAAAAATGATTAAAAAATTTAATATAGATTGGGGTAATTATTAATATTGGGGATTTAATGTAATAATACCATTTATATTTACGAAATATTGCATTAAATTAAGATATATCTTACAAGTTGATTTAGATCTATGTTCCCATAAGTATCTACTTTAATCCAAGCATTAATTTTGAGCATTAATTTTAATGAAATATTGTTAATGGAAGGTCCAATACTAAATGAACCATTTTTCATGCGAGGTTTCAATAATTCATGAAATCGTTATATTTAACTAGATTTTTCAATAGTCCATGACATTTCTAATTAAAGATGCATAATGCCAATTTACCAAACATTAAATGTGCATAACTCTTAATTGAATTGTCATACACAATTTATGACTCACCCTAAGAGGGGATTTACTCAGCTATTCATATGTTTAATTAACTAATTAAGGAATTTTTATGATTTGAAAATAAAATAAAAATAAATAAGGGGACATAATAGGAGTGATATGAACCCAGATCATACACACATACAAAATAAAAATAATACACACTTGCAATGAAATTTAAAGGATATAAAGGAAATAGATTCCAATAGATTTTAGTATAAATTAGAAAAGTATTTTAAAACTATAGAAGTAGGTTGAGAGTAATAGTGCATAAAAAAACCTGCATTAATGTTAAAATAAATCATAATAACACTTATAACAATATAAAAAAATAAATAAGACAATGATGAAGAAAATGGAAAGAATGGTTTTTATAGATAGAACTAGAGAATTCAATGTTATTCCAACCTTGATTAATGATTGGTAGAGATAATATAAAATCTTAATCTTTTGAAATGGTAACCTCATTGAATGAGATGATGGAAACTTATTTATATCCAAATGGGTGGGCTGATTTCTCTCCAAATCCATCCCCCTCTTGGAAAGAATATTTAAGTAAGGGATAAAATCTTATCTTGAAAAATATTATTATAAAAATTTACTTATATTTATCTTAAATATTTACCCACCAAATTTCATGACCATTTGACCTTTGTAGCTAAAGACATGACTATTTTAGTGAACCATATGCTATTGTCTTAGAAACTTATATTTTTTAAATGGATAAAAGTGAACACATTTTTGGTAGTGAAAACATCTAAATATCAAAAATATTTATCCTAAAAATATATTACCACAACTATTTAATTTCTACCTGTAAAATTATAGTTCATTTGGATGTTCAGTTTGAGACATATGTCAAATATAGTGTGTTAGCCTCCAATTTTAGTCATAATTGTAACTCTTAATTATTTGTATGGCCTAAAACACTTAACAATTTAATTAAGACATGATATTTTTTCATGGTTTGTGAATTTATTTCATCACTTTTTATATAAAGTTTTATATGATCTAGGATTATATATTGTGCCCAAAAATAAAATCATTGCATTTGTCCTAGTGTGTTGGAACTGTCAGTTGGGCCTTCTTACATGATCCACATGACCCCTATTAGACAAACAAACCAAGACTTAAAATTTTGAGATATGTGGAAATGATTCACAAGAATCCTAAAAATTATAAATCACGTAATTTATATCACTATCAAGAAATTTATAATCAAAATATCAACCTGTATTAAAATTGATTGAATTTAAAGAATTATATTGAATTATATTCAATATAAAAAAAATATAAACATTGTTTTATAAACATGATTTTTTATATAAAATTCAGTATGATAAATCAATTAAAAATTATGAAATAAAACATTTTATCAACTTTCCTACACTTAGACTAGTGCATTCCCTCATGCATAACACAAAAAAAAAACATTTCTACTTACCAAAAAATATTATTATTTTTTCTAGTTTGGGGGGGGGTATAAAATTGTTGTCTAATTGACTACATATTGAAACACCTATTTTTACCTCATTTGGTGTCAAGAAACACTTCAATTTTTATACTAAAAATCATAATTAGAAAATTTCTCACTCAAAATTTCCTCCACTCATAATGATATATATTTATTAATGAAACCCACTAATTCACTAATAAATAGTTGCAATATTTGAGTTGGTTAGTGTTTTAATATTTTCATTTCCTTCCTAAAATGAAAAAATATCTAGATGGATTTTGAATTTTTTTTACATGGCTTAAGCGATGGTAGGAAAATGACCGAAAGAGGGGAAAAGAAGGTTTTAAAACATTGACTTGGATAATAGAATGAAAGATTAATGAAATGGTACTTTCAATGATTGAAATGCCTGTATTAAGAAGGGACACAAAAAAATATGAAAACACAATATATGGAACTTAATGGGGATGAGAATTAAAAATAGTGAAAAAAACTAAAACTATCACAAAAACTTTAAAAAAGAGACATGGTGTACATGTTTTTTGTTTCTTATTTTTTTCTTCCATTTTTTTCAATTTCTTTCAAATATTTTTAATTTTTGAACATTTTTTAAATAATTTCACAAAAAATAGTAAATAAATGTTTCCTAATCCTCATGGAAGAATAAAACTTCCCACATACTTAAAATGATAATTCTATCAATAAAAATAGAGCCTCAATGAAACACATCCCAGAAAACTTAGTTTTTATAAAATAATGCATTTAAAATTTATGTATGACATGAACAAACCCACCAAATCTCCAATGAGGCCAGTATTAAGTCGAGTGTTCCACCCAAGCCTATCTCCACTAGGCTAGGAGATGGAGACTTTCCCCAAGAAGACATAATAATCATGGGAGGCCTTAAACTATATCAACTAGTAACAAAACTTCACTTATAATACACAATATACATCCATTAACTGCCATCCACATAAACATATAAAAAACTAAACTGTATAAAAATTCATAAATGATACATCTACTACCTAGCACAATGCCACAAAGGAAAAACCCAAAAGGTAAAAATATAATAAATAATATCACTGAGAAAAATTATCAAATGATAGTGTAATTAACTCTATGTTGTAAGAACTCCTGGGAAGAGAACATCAACATCAATTTTATCCAACATCTACCACTATACATCACTATACACTAGCTACACCAAATTTTTTAGCTTCATGTTCACCAAAGTCACCTAGAAACTATTCCATGTTTGCACAGATGAAACATATGTGGGCATAAGGCTCATGTAAGGGTAAGTGTAAATATACCTAGTAGGATGCCTTATAACGCAAAATAATGATAAAATAATAAGTCAGATCAAACCCAAGACCGAGGGATATAGGATTAATCCCAAAGGTACTATATATTCTCTAAGGTCAAGATAACCATGGATAAAAGAAGAATCCCAACTCTCTTATCTTAGCTCCACTAAGGATTGCATCACACAAACAATCAGAGATACTTAGAACACCATGAGTCTAGTTAATCTCTGAAGTCGATAGCCCAATCACATATCAAAGGCAACCACGTAGGGATGAACATGTTGCATGACACAAAATATCTATATCAAAATTAGCCTTAACTAACCATACCTCATAACTTTCACAAAACCTCTTTGTATTTGTAGTGGGTGAAGCATGCCTTGTGAAGGTGTTCATGCCAATCGAAGGGGAGTTGATCCTTATGGAGGACCCACACCTCATCGTGTAGTTTATACATTTAATGATGGGGTTATTGAATCTACATGTGGAGGAATTTCACCCCTTAATGATGGGGGGGGGGGTTACCAACTTCACTAAGTGTATAGAGAACCCATGCCCTGGATTCGGTCTGCCACCATAGGGGTTACCAAACCCGTGTCTCCTCCAAAAGTATCAACCACTCTCTCTATCCCCGTCTCTATGAGCTATAGAATCTCATACACTCAAAAAACATTAGAAACAACCCATTGATGATGAAGAGATATGAACCATTGCATTCTATATGAAAAAATACCCATAATGGACTATTTATGTACTCAATACTGACACACGAGTGAGAAGATATGAAAAACATTAAAGAGGGTACAATACATGACATATACTATCCAGTTCATGGAATATAGGCCTCAAAAGTAGATGGTTATATACCACCTCAATCCAATTTGTGTGAAGTCAACCTAAAAGGTGTGTCTAGCAGGTAACATGGAATTCATGACTTGTGGATCCATCTGAGCATGTACTTCTAGTACACGCTGTGTTGTAATGTCTAAGTAAATTACATGTACTTATATGTACATGGCGTATATACTGCCACTAATTAGTTCATGTGAGGTCTATCAACATGGTGCGACCAGTAGGACACAAGACACGTGAGACCCATAGATCACTCAAGCGTGTAGTACTAGAAATGCCTGAGTCAAGTCTTAGTTATACATGGTGTGTACTGTGGTCCACATAGTGCGTGGAGCTAGTTGGTTATCCAGTCATGTACTCCAATGAACGATCAAGACACACAACCCAAATTACATGGTGTGTGTACCAAATTCAATATTGGGTGATATTTATAATTAGTGAAAACCTTAGCGTCATAGAAAAATGGTATACGCAGTGTGTTATTAGCTACCTCTGACGTGAATCTAACTGCATGCTACATTGTCCGATGAACCTTCCACCAATGAAACCCTCTGACGATGCCCCACTGGTCATTTTTGTTTTTATTTGTACGATATCTAGCTATATATAAGCTACATCCGGCACCCATCAGTCTCCTCAAGCAACAATGTTGTCCAAGGCCACTACCACAGCTCGCGCTTTATCCAACACTGACTTTTATCGGTGCTAAAAAAATATCTCATAAAGGTGCACCCTTTATTAATGCAATTTTTAGTACTGATAAAAGTGAATCTTTATTAGTGCATTACTTAGTGCTAATAAAAACTTTTAATAGAAAAATATTATTAATATATATAAAATTATCATATTTATATTAAAAAATTGATGTTTATTTATATACATTAATTACAAAATGCATGTATATAATTAATATAAATATGATATATTAATATATATATTTTAATAATTCAAAAAATTATATAAATGTAAATGATGTACTGTTAATATGTGATATTTGAATTTATATATTTATATCAATGTCTATGTGCATATATGTGTATGCATTATATTATGTGTGTGTTTAGTTTATGCGTGTTTATAGATGTTGTATGTGTATAGATGTATGTATGATGTATATGTGCACATGTACGTGGGATGTACATATATATAGAACATTTGTACATGTGTATGTATGACATGTACTTATTTCACACTTGATGTATATTTTTTTCATTTTTGATATAATATTTTTGAAATTTATTCATTTTTTATACAAATTTATATTTTACTTAGCATTAATTTTAATATGTTTTTAATTTATATTATTAGAATTTATTCAATTTTATTTATTAAGTTGTAATTTTTTTAAAATGTTTGAAATTTATATAATTAAATTATTTAAATGCATTTTTAATATTTCCTTCATTTCTGTACATGTTTACAATCAATGTAGTTAATACCATATGAATTCATTTTTTAAAATAGTTTTTTATACTAAATTATATATATTATTTTTTAATATTGCTTTCATTTAATATTATTTATTCATTTTTAATATTTATTAATTTTTATATTTGTTGTAATTTAATTATTTTTTAATATTTATTTATACATATATTTATTTACTATACATATAATATTTTTAATATATTTGTAATTTATATGAATAATATTTATTCATTTTTGTTTATTCAGTTTTAACATTTAAAATATGTTTGAAATTTATATAATCAATCTATTTAAATGATTTTTTTAATAATTTTATAATTTAAATTATTAATTATAAAACTATAAATATATATAATTAAAAAAAGTATTTATAAAATTATAAATAAATAAATAAATATTTAAATAATTATAAAATTATAATAAATATATTTATTATATTTGTAATTATATATAATTAAATATTAATAAATAAATATATATAATTATATAAGTATATATAAATATATAAATATTTATTTATAATTATAAAAATAAATAAATAAATAAATATTTAAATAATCATAAAATTATAATAAATATATTTAAATAATAAATATATTTATTATATTTATAATTATATATATTTATATATTAATAGACATATATAATTATATAAATATATTTATAATTATATACAAATATTTTAAATATAGTTAATTATAATTATAATTATAATTATATATACATAAATAATTATAAAATTATAATAAATATATTTAAATAGTCAATATATACAATTATATATATATATATATAATTATACCAAGAAAATTTAGGATCCGAGCGTGTTTGGTCCTAAAATTTATTAATGAAAATAAACAAACAATAAGACCCCATGGGCAAAAGGCACACAAACAAAAAAAGTGCACACAAACAATATCAAGTCATGGTACAGATCACCACAAAAAACACAAAATCCAGCCAAACACCACCCAAAGTAATACCCATGGGCAAGACCCCAAAATATCCGGCCCTTATTCCAGCAATCCCAGCCCCGACAGTCCACAGCCTGTCATCCCTGCAACCAAGTCAAAGATAGCACCCATTCTGAGTTTGAGGGTGTCCATCATTGTCACTATGTGACCCACCGTTGATCATCTACGGATAGCAACGTCACGCCAGCGACCAGCTCCCGTCCCGTCGATCAAGCCCACGTCGGGACCATCCTCATGCGCCACCGCTCGTCAGCTTCTCCGCCCTGCTCGTATCCTGAGGTCCCGCTCGCATCCCGAGCATGCAGAGAACGTTGCCGGCCAAGCGTCGTCTCCAGATGAAGGCTACCCCCAAGTCCCAACCACGACAACATCTCCATTCCCTTGGATAGGCGCACCTGCATCCCCTGATCGTGAAGCAGAGAAGACCTCGCCGCTCGATCTCCCGATCACGACCGTCGTACCGCCGGGATCCCAAGCACCGAATCTCCTGAGGTCGCCCCCCCACTTTACGCATCACCCGAGGCCATCTGCCCTCCCGTATACCGATGCAGTCCGAAAGTACGTGACTCGAAAGTCGCCTCAATCCAAATGAGGTTGCCCTCGTCCTGTTCCGCATGAAACACCAGAGAAACCAGAGGGCCAAAGACCGACCGCCGGGATCTCAAGAACGCCGCAGCCCTATTGCTCATCACCGACACCCACTCCTTCGCCGAAGGTCGTCCGCCCTAGATCCAAGAAAAAGTGATCACCAACAGTGCGCCGTCAGAACCTCCCACTGCCGGAAACCCAGATCTATCACAGAGGCACCACCACTCGACCCACGAACCAGAACATCCCACCAAATACATAGTCAGGTCACTTTTGTTATCTCTCGAAACCCAAAGATCATCCTAGATCTTGGTTGTCCCCAAGATCTGCACGGTGTCCTTTCCAGACTAGACTAGAGAACTCTCCCGGTACCCCCACCATCATCACGACCCATCTCCCCACCAATACCATTAGATTTATTTACCTAGAACCGTGATAAAGATATATCGATATATCCGTGTTTATTTTTTTAACACTGATAAAACCACTCTTTATCATCACTTTTTAAAATCACTGATAAAACCCTTCCCGATCTTTTAAATAGAACCCTAATAGAGGTCTTCATCTTTGTACTGTTCAA
Source organism: Viscum album (assembly GCA_963277665.1). Taxonomy (NCBI): domain Eukaryota; kingdom Viridiplantae; phylum Streptophyta; class Magnoliopsida; order Santalales; family Viscaceae; genus Viscum; species Viscum album. Next base: position 1,315,525,167 of record OY728128.1, on the reverse strand, counting down.
TCTCTTGCAGAACCAAAGCTTTGATGTCTTCCTCCCTTGAACATCTCAGACGAATCATCACTCTTATTTATCCTTGACATACCTTGCTGATTCTCCACCCAATCTCCCTCACCTTACACATTGTTGATTCACCCTCTCCCCCAAATTCACATTCATTTCACTCATCCAATTACATTCAGCTCCTTATTGTGCACTGCAAAAACCCTACCCACTTGTCATGTAAGGTGGTGACTACAAATGATAAGTAGGAAGAGTTTTTATGGTGAATATATGGTAATCAGATCCAAGTTTCAAGTATCTTTCCCACTCTCATGGATTACAATTAAAAAATTATGCCCATTTTCTTCAATTACCACATAGAGGAACCCCAATCATTTTAATATCTCATGCTTTTTTTATAATTTTTATAGGAATTATGAAATGTGTTTAATTTAGTTTGTATGATTTGTTCCAGTTTTTTATATTTATAGTGCTTGATAAAAATTATTTCATGATACTTTTGATACTTATACACATACTCTTTATTTATATGTTTTATTTTTTGTTTTAATTTTATTCTTAATAATTTTATCTTGTTATGGATTTAATAAGTTTTTATATTTTTAATATTGTTTAATATTTTTTAACATTATTATATATATATATATATTTTATGGATGCTTATTTTTTATATATTTTACACATGTGATATGGAACGAACTCATGATTAATGCACATGTATTATGAATGCACATCAGTACATGAGATATTGATGGTGCATAAGAGTCTTGCATACGAAATGAGTGGCGTGTAAGTAAAGATCAAGTGAGACTACTGAAGTGCATTTTAAAAATCTAGTATTACACTTGCCATGAAAACTATAGAATGAGTATTATGATATCAATATATCATAGGTTGTGTCAAGAGCTTATACTAGATTATATGTAGAATGAACCATCACATATGAAATAACTTGACATTACGATATAACCAGAACATGGGTGGTGTTAATTTATTACATACAGTTAGAAGTTTATATTATATCACAACCCAACACATATTATATTACCACCAAAAGAGTATGAAAATGTTGACACAAGACATGTTATTTCTCAAATTCCAACGTAGCTAACAAAATCAATGCAACACAATGAGCATTGCGATGCTCGACTCCTCCACTATTTTTGAACTCCAATCTGCTACTCTACATGCTAAGTATTTGACAGTGGTTTATATTCTTGATATTGTTCTTCATTCTTTAACAATTAATGACACTTGAATTCATTTAAAGGTACTTAATGCAATCTGATAGGATTTTGTAGTTTATGGAAATGATAGTTGATTTATATAGTGCTTTACCAATCCGAAGAAGAATTTTTTTTCATTACTTGTTAATGAAGGAATTAAATGAAGAACACATAGATATAAATATAGATACATTATTTCATATCTTCACACAATGATGTGTGAATATGTGAAACGAGGTGAGTGGTATCTATATTTATAAATACATACATATGTAAGGAAAAAGGGTGATTTGGGAACTCAAATTATATATCTTGAACTTGATTTTCAAATGTTTTTCTTAAAAATGGGATTCTTCAAATGGTATTTTTAAAAGTTAGTAGACCTTTCAAATTACAATGCCCTGGTTGGCTTGTTTTAATTTCATGCCATGTTTTATAAAAGATGATTTAATTGTTTAAATCATTGTTCTGATGATAGTGATGGGTTTTTATACCTATTGGGTTGTTTAAAATATTTTACTTTGATTTAAGAAATGTAATGCTTTAAAGTGGCATGTGGTGTTTAATGAATCAAATTTATTAACATGCGTTATTGAAAGGCCCCTTTGATAAAATGTAAACTATCTAAAATGGGAATGAAACATAGGAACCCAAGACCAATACTTCTAGTTCATTTGATTTAAATTCAAGAGTTTCTTCAAACATTGGGTTCTTAAGACCACGTGATTAGGCCTTATCAGTGTTTTCATCATCGAAAAAAAGATCAAATTTATCTCATAAGAATCTTGTCATTAAAAAACCACCTATCCCACCACATACCAAGTAAATAAATGAATAAACACCAACTCCTCCATCTTGTTGATTTCAATTACTCACTACTTTTTTGGATCTTGTCTATCTATTTAATCACATGAGATATCATCAAATTAATCCTACATGATATCTTTTTTCTTTTCAATAGATAAAATTTTAATTAGATTCTTTGTAACTTTATTTATATCATACCTTTATTTCCTTCAATGATTTCAACCACTACAAAAAAATCTCAATGCGCATCATTTGTCTCTTATTATCTTAGAATGATGGATTTATATAGCGTAAATGATTATCTAAGAATGAAATTTTATGGTTTCTAAGATCATAATTTTTGTGTATTTATTTATTTTGTTAAATTTTAATATTATTGAATCAAATAGGATGAATATGAATTGAAAATTTATGGATTCCAGTCATATGAAAAAAGAGTATAAGGATGGAGTGAAAGAGTTCACATAAAGTTTTCAAAAGATAATGCATATGAAACTTCTCAAATCCTTTTCTTGCATTTAGGCTATTATTATTAAAGAATAATTAGTCCATAGGAGTTGGAAGAACACTTGATCTATCATAGAATAGATCGAATTTATAAATGTTAGACTAAACATGGGGAAAAAGCGAATGTAGCTAGTGACTGAGATAACACTACATTTTATGGATCATCTAATATGATTAAAAATGTTAACAATGAAGAAGACCATATTGAGGATATGATTACATATGTGAGCGATAATGAAGATCGTATTGAATAAATGACAATAAAAGTTGAATATGAACTTCGTGATTGTCCAAAAATGTTTTTAGAAGATAAAGAGTTGTGAAAAGATGCCATTATATAATGGTTCTACTAAATATATAGTATTCTTAGCCATAAAAAAGCTATATAATTTAAAAGATTGAAATGGATGTAGTGATTCTAGTTTTATTGAACTACTTGCTCTCTTGAAATATATGATCCTAGAATATGGTGAACTTCCTTGTTGAACATATGATGCTAAACGAATGACAATTTCAATGATTATAATCTCTTAAAGAATACATGCCTATAAAAATGATAGTATACTGTTTCAAAAGGACAAAAAATCACTTAAAAAATTTCTAGAGTGTGGTGCTTCTCGATATAAGAAATATGAATTAGGTGTTAAGAAATTTGTATGATAATTTCCAATCACTACAAAGGGTTTAGGCGCTTATATAGAAGTGAGAAGACAACAAAGTAATTGGTGTGGCATGTAGATATAATAAATAAATATGAGGAACTTTGTTACCTGATAGAATCTCTTCAATGGAAGAGAAGTGATCATGAGTATCCTGAATTTGGAAATGAAATGAGAAAACTTCATCTTGTGCTCTCTAAAGATGGAGTGAATCCTTTTGGTTTTCAAAGAATAATTCACAATACATGACCAATTATATTTATAAATTATAACTTTCCACTATGGTTATACATAAAACGAAAATACATTATGTTATATCTACTTATATCAGGGAAAAAACAACCAGGTAATGATTTTATGTTTATTTAGATCTATTGATCGATGATTTGAAATTATTTTTGGATTCAGGTGTTATGTTGTATGATTCTTACAAAAATGAATATTTCACATTGAGATCAATATTGCAGGGAATGATAAATGAATTTACTACTTATGGAATTTTTTTAGGATATAGAATTAAATGAACTCAAGGGTATCCCATTTTTGAACAAGGTACATAGTTAATTAGTTTGAAACATTTATTAAAGACTATGTTTCTAGGACATCATAGATTTCTACCCCAGTGACATAAGTATCGATCATGGATGAAATAATTTGATTGGGGTTCAAAATGATGTACAACTCCATATCCACTAATAGGTGATCAATTATTTGAGAAAGTAAAAGATATGGACACTGCTTTTAGTAAACCTTTTTTGAAAAACCTTACAAAAATTGGTTGGTGAAAGTGATCAGTTTTTTTTTTGAATTACCATACTGGAATTGTTTGTACATCCGAAATTTTCTTAATGTTATGCATATGAAAAAAATGTTTGTGATAGAATCATTGACATGTTAATAAATGTACCTTAAAAAACAAAGGATGTAATTAAGGCTAGGTTGTAAATGATTGACATGGGGATATGGGAAAATTTGGGCCAATGAAGAGTGAAAAGTAGACCTTTCTTTCTCCAGTTTCTTACACTCTTTACAGGAAAGTGAGATATCAATTTTGAAACTTCTTGAATGATGTAAAGGTTCCAGATGGGTATTCATCAAATATCAATAATATCATTTCAATGACTGATTTAAAGTTAAAGGATCTAAAATCACATGACTATCATGTTTTAATGAAATATTTAATGTATATAGATTTATATTGTATTTTTACTAAGAATTTCCATCATAAATTAACCAATATATATTTATTTTTCAAAGATATATGTAATAAAATTATAGAACCGGATAAATTTCCAACCATGGAAAAGGAAATTGCAGTCATATTATATGAATGAGAGATGTTATTTTTATCAGAATTATTTGATACGATGGTTCACTAGATGGTTCACATGGTAAGAGAGATTCGACTGTGTGGTCCTATACATTATAAATGGATGTACTCCAATGAACGATATTTGAATATTTCAAAAGGGTATCTAAAAAATTGAAGTTGGATAGAATTTTGTATTGCCAGAATATATATTATTGAAGAAGCTATTGAATTATATACCAACTACCTGTCTGGTGTGGAAATCACTGATCTACCAAAATCTATTCACGTTGGATCTTAAGAGTTTATAATGGCTACAAGTGGGGGTGAATTTTAGTTTAAAACTTTAAAATAATTAAATACCCAAACCTATTTATTATAGTTATCAGACTCAGATTACATATGATGATCAAAGTACTATAACAGACTCAGAGTTCATCTGGAAAATAAGAGTATATAAAATTTTAATAAAACAAAATTTCCTTATAAATCCATAGGGTAAAAACTATAACTTGTAGAAACAAGTAAAAATGAAAATTTACAAAGTTATACAGTAAAAAAAATAGAAACTTTATAAAAGGGATAATGATACTTTAACCTTTAGAATAAAGGAAGTCAATAACCTTGACTTAAGGTATCCATAGTTTTAACCAAACTATAAGGCTTATCTTTATTTAAGAATAAATCCCTCAATCACAAAGATTGGAATTAGTTTTGCCTTCCTATTCCCAAAATCCATCAATTATCCTAATCAGATCCAGCTGTATAACTATCCCCGTAATCCCTTGATCTTTACCCAAATCGAATACAAAATACAATTGAAAAAATGTTCTAAGTAATTTACAATTACCACACATATTCATTAGAATGAAAACCCTCAAAAAATATTACGAAGAAAAATTAATGAGATGTTACAAAAAATAAATATTACAGATAGGTTGAGTTTGAAAAACCATATATTACCAACTTCTTGAATAAACCTCTATTTATAGGAACACCTCCAATGATCATATTTATAGTATTATCAGAGTCAGTTTCAACAAACTTAGATTATATCCATCTTGAATGATCAGTAAGTACATTTACATATGATGTCATTTCGGTAACACCATTACAATGCTGTAAAATGTATTCCATCCGATAGAAATAATTCTAGCCATATGATTATAAAATTTATTCTGATGAAAAAAATTGTGTTTAGTCTGATGAATTAAAATAGGTTAGTCCGATAGATCTGACATGGTCAATCTGATGAAATAAACTCAGTCAGTATGATGGACTAAACTTTGTCAGTATGATGGACTAGACTTAGTCAATCTAATGGACTACACTTTATCAGTCTGATGGATCAAACTTTATTAATTCTAATGGACTTAATTTTTTTTTTAAAGTTTATAATTATCTATTTAGAAATATTATTGTCTAGTATAATAAATAGTTTTCTAAAAAAACATTTTAAATAATTGGGAAATATAAAGTTAGTAAAATATATTTTTTAAGAAAGTGTTTGTGATTTTCAAAACTAAGGATAGAAAGTGTAAAAATTAAAACTTTCAACTTAACATCCCCCTTTATGAAAAGAAAAAAACAAAAATACTTAAAAATAAAACTAATAACTTTAAAAAACTTATAAAACCATTATTTTTTAGTAATACATATCTCCTATCTTTCTTATCTCCCCCTTTCTTGTTATTCCATTTTTTAAACAGTACTTTATTTGGAAGAAAAATATAATATAACTTCTTAAAAAAATACCCCCCTAAATAATATCTTCCTGAATTATCTCTCCCTAAAATAAATTCTTCAAAAATTTCTCCCTTAATAACTTCTTTAATAAATTCACCTCATTTTTTATTTTCAAAAAAGAATATAGGAGGTATTAAGTCCTTGAAATGTTAGTAAAATAATTATAAGAAACAATTTAGTTTGAATAAACATTTATCTATAAAAATAAAAATAACATTAAACCAAATAAAATTGAAAAAACATTCAAACATAAAATGTGTAGAGAAATCATTCAAAAAATCATTCAAAAAAAGTTTTGTTTTTTACATCAAGATTTTATAAGGAAAAAAAATAATTCTTTATTCAACAATTTCTTCATGATTACTTCCATCTTCTTGAACTATTCCTAGTTCTTCTCAGTCTCTTATACTATTGAATCAAATCTATCCATATTGTATTATATAAATTCAAACCTTTGGAATTATTTCTTTAATATGTCAACTTATTCTTTAAGAGACTACTTCTCTGTATCTTCAACTTAGAAACCAATATTATACTTATCATTAATTTCACTATAAGATGAATTCTATGATGAACTATCACCACCACTTGGCCTCCAAGTGTCTAAATATTTCATAATTTTCTTATTCTTATATTCATATAATTTATTACAATTCCTTTAAAAATTTCTATCCTTATTTTATTTTCTTTTATTCTTGGGATATTCAGGTCTTACATGGCCAGATTTATTGAATTTATAAAAAATAACTTCAGAAGAATACTTCTTATCACTTCTATCCATGTTATTATTCTTAAACTTATAGAAAAAGTCTTTTTTCACAAATATATCGTTCATTATATTTGAAATATTGTTTAATTCATTCTTAGACTGTTCTAAAGAACTACTCTCTACTTCAACTATAACTTTATTTTTCTTTGCTAACTTTGAAACCTTATCAGTTAAATGAAATTTATTAGAAAAATTTAATATAGTAGAAAAATAGACCCCTCCATTCTTTTTATTCATATTTTTATCATCTCTTTTTAATACACCCTCATAATTCATGAAAGTACCAATCAAATCATCCAAGTTTAATTTTTTTATTCTTCTCATGTCATCTAAAGCAGTTTTTTGGATTCCCACTCCTTGGGAATTATTCCAATAATATTTTCTACCAAAATTTCATCAGTAAGATCGTTCTCACCAAAATATTAAATACTATTCATGATTATCATAAATATTTGATGCATATTTTCAATAGATTCACCAGGTAGAAAATCAAAAGATTGATATTCAGCACTTATCATTTCTCTTCTAGTCTCAATTACTTAAGAAGTTCTAAAATGTGTAACTTCTAGTTTCTTAAAAATATTATGAGCTTCCACTAGTGTAGAAAATGTTTTTTATGGAGGTTATTTTTTATTTTTTACATCATATTTTTTCCGATGTTATTACAGGAGAAATTATAAATATTGTTTTTTATGTCATTTATTTTAAAACCGACGTAAAAACCAAAAATACGAAGCGTTTTTCACGTCAGTTCCTAAAAAACCGAGGTGGAAAACACTTAGAAGTCATGATTTATTATGTCAGTTTTTAAATAACCGATGTGGTATATACTTTATTAGATTTGTTATTATATAACCGACGTAATAAACTACACCTCCGAAGCATTTATCACGCCGTTTATTTTCATAATCGATGTGATAAACTAGTCTGCGAAGTGCCTTTTCATGTCGGTTAAATAATAAACGATGTGAAAACATATATACTACTTAAGTTATAGAATAACCGACATAAAAAACTATCCCATTCCATTTATTACATCGGTTATGAAATAACAGACGTAAAAACCCATTCCCATGCATTTCTTACGTCATTTTTCAAATAACCGACGTTAAAACCCATTCCCATGCATTTTTTACGTCGGTTATAAAATAACCGACGTAAAAACCAATTTTTTTTAATAAAATTGTTCAACCAAAACTATGAACTACCAAAGAAGACCACAAACAGACCAAAACCAGACCAAAACGAGACCAAAACCAAACCAAAAACCCCAACCCACTTGACAACCCTCCCACACCCATGGAAACCCCCACCCCGCTGGACACCCCCTGGATAGCCCCCCACCCTCCTGGACAACCCCCAACCCTCTTGATAGCCCTCTCACCCTCCTGGACACCCTCCCTCCCCCATAAACACCCTAGACACCCCCACACCCCTGGACACCCCCTGGACAGCCCCCCACCCTCCTGGACAGCCCCCACTCCCCTGGACAGCCCTCCCACCCTCCTGGACACCCTCCCACCCCCATGGACACCCCCACCCCACTGAACAACCCTCTCACATCCTTAGAAACCCCCACCCTACTGGACACCCCTTGGACAACCCCCACCCTCCTAGACATCCCCCACCCCCTGGATAGCCCTCCCACCCTCCTGGACACCCTCCCACCCCCATGTACACCCTAGACACCCCCACCCCACTGGAAAACCCTCCCACACCCCTAAACCCCCCACCCCCTGGACACCCCCACACCCCTGGACACCCCCTGAACAACCCCTACCCTCCTGGATAGCCCCTACTCCCCTGGACAGCCCTCCCACCCTCCTGGACACCCTCCCACCCCCATGGACACCTTGGACACCCCCACCCCACTGGATAACCATCCCACACCCCTGGAAACCCCTACCCCACTAGACACCCCCAAACCCCTAGACACCCCCTGGACACCCCCACCCCCTGGATAGCCCTCCCACCCTCCTGAACACCCTCTCACCCCCATGGACACCATGGACACCCCCACCCCACTAGATATCCCACCCACACCCCTGGAAACCCCCCACCCCCTAGACATCCCCCACCCCCTGGACACCCTCCGACCCCCATAGACACCCTGGACACCCCACCCCACTGGAAAACCCTCCCACACCCCAAGAACCCCCCCTGAACACCCCCACCCCTAAACACCCCTTGGACAGCCCCCACCCTCCTAAACAACCCTCAATCCTCTAGAAATCCTTCTCACCCTCCTGGATACCCTCCCACCCCCTGGACACCCTGGACACCCCCACCCCACTAGAAAACTCTCCCACACCCCTGGAAACCCCCCACCCCATTGGACACCCCCACACCCATGGATACCCCTGGAAAACCCCCACTCTTCTGGACACCCTCCCACCCCCATGGACACCCCCACCCCACTGGATATCCCTACCACACCCTTGGAAACCCCCCACCCCACTGAACACCCCCACACCCCTGGACACCCCCCTAGATAGCCCCCACCCTCCTAGATAGCCCCCACCCCCTAGACAACCCTCCCACCCTCATGGACACCCTCCCACCCCCATGGACACCCTGGACACCCCCACCCCACTGGAAAACCCTCCCACACCCCTGGAAACCCCCCACCCCACTGAACACCCCCCACACCCCTGGATACCCCCTTAATAGCCCCACCCTCCTAGACAGCCCCACTCCCCTGGACATCCCTCCCACCCTCCTGGACACCCTCCCACCCCCATGGACACCCTGGACACCCCCACCCCACTGGACATACCTCCCCCACCCCTGGAAGGCCCCACCCCACTGGACACCCCCACCCCACTGGACATCCCTCCCCCACCCCTGGAAGGCCCCACCCCACTGGACACCCCCACACCCCTGGAAACCCCCTGGACAACCCCACCCTCCTGGAAAACCCCCACCCCCTGGAAAACCCTCCCACCCTCCTGGACACCCTCCCACCCTAATGGAAACCCTGAACACCCCACCCCACTAGACAACCCTCCCAGACCCCTGAAAACCCCCCACCCTCTGGACACCCCACACCCATGGACACCTCCTGGACAACCCCCACCCTCCTGGATAGTCCCCCCACTCCCCTAGACAGCCCTCCCACCCTCCTGGAAACCCTCCCACCCCCATGGACACCCTGGACACCCCCACCCCACTGCACATCCCTCCCACACCCCTGTAACCCCCACCCCACTGGACACCCCCTGGATAGCCCCCACCCTCTTGGACAGCCCCCACTCCCCTAGATAGCCCTCCCACCCTCTTGGACACCCTCCCACCCCCATGGACACCCTCCCACTGGAGAACCCTCACACAACCTTGGAAACCCCCACCCCAATGGACACCCCCACACCCCTAGATACCCCCTGGATATCCCCCCCACCCTCTTGGACATCCCCCACTCCCTTGGACATCCCTCCCACCCTCATGGACACCCTCCCACCCCCATGGACACCCTAGAAACCCCACCCACTGGATAACCCCCCCACACCCCTGGAAACCCCCACCCCACTGGACACCCCCCACACCCCTAGAAACCCCCTGGACAACCCCCCCACCCTCCTAGACAACCCCCCTGGGCATCCCTCCCACCCTCCTGGACACCCTCCCACCCCCATGGACACACTGGACACCCCCACCCCACTAGACAGCCCTCCCACACCCCTGGAAACCCCCCACCCCATTGGACACCCCCCCACACCCCTGGAATCCCCCTAAGACCAGAATCCATACCATAAAAACCATCAGAACTAGACCAAAACAAGAAGTTGAGAAAAATTATACATTCACATATATAACATTAAAAACTTACAATTTCAACTAAAAAAACCCTAAATCCAACCTAAACAACTATAAAATACACAATTATAATGACAATATTCAAAATGACATTTTACACTACAAACAAACTAAAATCCAATCAAACCTGTAAAATAATTTGACCATTCCACTTGTAAGTGTTTGACCTCTTGAGCACTATAGGGTTGAGGGTCATCAAATAGATACAAATTAAAATTATAGTAGTTAACATGTATAATGAATAAATAAAATGAAATATTATGGAAAAGTTTAAAAGCAAATCTTACCAGGTCAAAGTTCACAAGTGTTCCAGTTGTAATTATTTTATACATAAATCTTAACATATAATATACGCATTCAACGATGCCTTGTTGTTCATGAAAATTATGTTTAAATTAGTGTAAATTCAAAATATTATTTTTATGTAATACATCAAAAAGTACAAATTATAAATGGATATTTACCTTTACTTTTACATATTTGATCTTGGAACTCCTTTTCTTTGTGTTTTTTTGAAAGTATACCCATCCCCTGTTAAAAAATAATACGAATGGGATAAATTTAAAATTCATTATAATATATACAACTATTAAGAAATTGAAAATTACTTTTCCAAAATATTCTTAAAACTTTTCCGCACATCGCCATGGATAGAGCATATCCAATAATGTGTTTTCTCCCTTGGGAAAAAAACACCTAACATCAAATGATCACTAATAAAAGAAAATTTAAGTTTAGTGGTTTTTTATGTTAAAATATAATTAACTCTTTGCTAGAGATACATTTCATACCTCTCACAAAAATGCACCATTCAACACTGTGTGATTATATTCTGTTTAAATCTTTTAGCAATATAAAGCATTCTTTATTCCTCATCCAATGCATGTGTTTCAGGGGAAATCAAATGAAGGTCTATGAATCCATATACATCTGTCCACTCATTCTTCTCACACATGTTATAAAGATACCTAATACAAAATAGACATAAGTATACATTTTTAATAAATATAACGTAGGGAAAAGGTGTTAAGACCTACATGGAAAAAATTTTCACCACGTTGATTCCCAACTTATCTCTAGTAACAAGCTCCATGATATCATTTTTCACAATCCCCACATTTATTGCACATCCACAAAAATGGGCTTCTATTGGAAACTCATAATGATTTTCCAACAAATTTGAATATCTTGACAATTTTTCAAGACTACTAGAATCTATATCTGATGTCATAACCATTTTTATTTGTTGTTTTCTATACAATATTTCTTTACCTTTGAAGTATTCCTGTAAAAATAAATATAAAAATATATTAGTTTTTAAATGTTAAAACAAATTTAATAAAAAATAAAATAGAATATATAACATACACACCTCTATGGTAATGAGTCACATAATTTTGGATGGACAAATTAAAAAATGGCTGATACTATGTCCAACTGTCATCACCTCATCTATAGGTAATGATACTCAAGATGATCTATCTATAATATCATTTATAGTGAACCTATGATGATCTACCTCTAACTGTTGATGATGAACTGTATCTCCTATACAATATACTAGACCATATGAAACTATATGATGTTTAGGATCATCAACATACAACTCACAATAAGTAGGAAGTTGCAGTGGAGGAGTAGGATAAAAAATGGGGTCCGCAAGCTGAGGTGGGGGAGTGGGAGCTACTGGCGGAGGTGGAGGATAAATAATGGGGTCTGTAGGGGGATGTGGAGGAGTATGAGCTGCAGTTTGAAATTATATTTGCATGTCTGCAAACATAGAATATACCGATGCTCTAATCTTTTCCTCCATCCTCGCATTAATATTACGAACTTCAACCTCCAAGTATTCTATTTTTTTTATAAACACCCTCAATGGAAGAAGTTTAAGAACTTGGAAACAATTTTCTTATTGATACACCCGTCGAATATCCTCATACACGACCAAGATGTTTGGGCTTTTCCAATGCTACAGATAAAATATCTTTCCTCCTAGCAGCTGTAAATACCCCCATGTGATCTTCTCCTTATGAGAATCCTGTATTAATTAATTGAACATTTATATAAATAATATAGTTAACTTAAATAAATAAAATAAATATCTTACAATCCTCTCAGCTACGATTCTCAATTCTTCCGAAAAATATTGCCCCTTTTTGAACATCCGAGCTCTCTTCCATTTTTCATGTCTAGATGGAGGGGATAGAGGGAAAAACTCTCCAGATCTTGAATACTCAGCTCTCAGTTTTTGTATTTTTTCCACCATCATTTGTTCTTCCAATAATGTATACCCTCTCCAAGATAAACTATGAGGGTATACATTTTTAGATTGGATATTCTGATGAGATTTCCTTGTTTGTTGTAAATTAAGAATAATAAATCATTAAAAAATCATTAATAAGATCATTTATATAAGAAATATTATAAAAGTTTACATTTCCCTTAACAAAAATTAATCTTTTATTCTACTTTCAATAAACTTTCTCCATGTGTATTCATCTATGAAAAGATATATATGACATGGATTGTCATGACTCCTATGACCAAAAATGAAATCAGATGTGAGGGTTGATTTGAAATCCATCCATCTCCTAGCATCCATTGATAAGAATTTCTTCCTGACTCCTCCAGTGTCAGGAATATCAAATGTCATCTGATAAAGAAGTGGTAAAACATATTATACTAGAAACATTTAAAGAATAGGAAAAAAATAGCAAAATATATTACCAAAATTGTCTCCCACAACTAAGATATTATCGCTTTGTCCACACTTATCCAATCATTATACAAGATGCTTACTTTTCTCTTACCCTGATTTGATACAAAACTCTTAAAATATTTTTCATTTGGACCTCTAGGAATACCATTCTCATCAAACTCAATGATTATCCTATGGTCCTAGGTATGGGAAAGTGATAATTTTGGTAAACGTGTGCACCCACGTTTACCAACTCTTGAACTCTTCTTTGTCATTATGGGAGCACATGAGGAAGATTGGGAAACATCAAGAGGAGCATGTGAATGTTCCTCCCCAGAGGTATGATCATTATGCTTACCTCCAGAATCATGTGGTTAATCAACTGATTGATTTGTCATTATCCTTCAAATAAAAAAAACAAACATTAGTTAAAAAATACACAAATTCAAATATTATAATACCAATGTAAATAGAAAATGGAAAATCAAACTAAGTTACGGTATAATAAACATGGTTAATATGATAATCATGTTAAATGATGGTAAATATGGTAAACATGGTAATGTAATTTTTATTAAACAAAATCAATAAATATATAAGTTACGTAAAGGTAAACTACGGTAAATTATGGTAAACATGGTAAATATGGTAAACATGGTAAACATGGTACACATGGTAAACATGGTAAACATGGTAAACATGGTAAACATTTTAAAGTAATTTTTCATTCAACAAAAATAATAGATATATAACTTACGTAATGGTAAACATGATAAACTAAACTAAATAAAATTAAAATAAACAAAAACTTCTACTTATTTGTTTTAATACACATTTTAATAAAGGAAAAAATTTCAATATCTAACATTTTATGAAAATAATAAATGTAAAAAAGAAATAAACATATGTTACCTATAATATTAGGAATGTACAAATGGATTGTTTTCCCAAATTCCTTCGTCATGATCATTCCTTATGGCACAAACCATGTCTTCAACATGCTCATTATTATGTTCTGCTAATCTTTCCATAGAAGTAGGGATATCACATAAATCAGCATCTTCATCAAGTTGATCCTCACCAACATATTGTTTTTTACCTTGTAAAACAACAAACTACTGTATATCTGATTGATCAACTACATAGAAAATCTATTTTGCATGTGTTTCTATTATAAAAGAATCTGTTGTGACTTCGAATCTATTTAGATTAACAATTTTCATTCAAAATTCATCGTGTCTAACACTGTTGTTACTGATAAACCATTTGCAGTTAAAAATAGGAACTTTAATTTTAAAGTAATCAAACTCCCATATTTCTTCAATGAATCCATAATATGCACTTAATGCAGAAATTGGGTTTTTTTCTTTAGAAATCAAAAAATTCATTGCTTCTGCAAACACCAATACACCACTATTCTGAACTGCACTTCTGTTGTCCTGAGATTTCGTATGAAATGTATAGCCATTAATGTCATACCCAGACCATGTTATCACATTTAAACTTGGACCACCCACTAACCATCTTAATGTCTCTGATACATCTGATCTACCAAGCAAGGTCTTTTTAAACCATGAAAAAAAATGTTTTGTTGCGCTCATTCAAAATCCACATTTCTTTCTTCTTTGGATGACATTGTTTCAACTCATTAATATGCAATGTGATATACATTTGAGCATCAACTATGTTATTCAAGATGTATAATTCTAAATTATTCATCTGTTCAGCTAACAACGATTTGAATTTTAATCCATGAATCCCCTTTCCCTCATTATTAAATTTTTCATGGCGAGATAGAGGCAAACCTATGTTCTCTACCGCAGCCAAGTAGCTTATACAAAACTCCACAACCTCCTCAGAAATATACTTTTCAATAATAGAGGCTTTAGGTCGATATGGATTCTTAACATACCCCTTAAATATTTTCATATACCTTTCAAAAGGATACATCCAACGGAGATATATAGGCCCAAAAATATTTATTTCTCAAACTAGATGAATCATTAAATGAACCATTATATAAAAAAAGATAGAGGAAAATAAATTTCCAATTGACAAAGTATATAAATTTCATCCTTTTCCAAAATTTTCAAAGCATTCACATCAATCACCTTATTACAAATTGAATTGAAAAAATAACACAACTTCATTATAGTATTTCTGACATGGATGGGAAATATTCCATGCAATGAAACTGGTATAAGTTGTTGCATCATTATGTGAAAATCATAAGATTTCATACCTATCAACTTTAAATACTTTAAAGAGACAAATTTTTTTACATTTGAAGAATAACCTTGAAGCACTTTGATATCATGAAGACACTGAAAAAAGATAATTTTCTCCCTCTTGGATAATGTGTGACAAGCCGGGGGAAGAAATGTTCATCTTCCATTAAGAGTGGGAGCTAACTGAAAACGTATTCCCATTGATAGTAAGTATAATCTTGCATTCAACCCATCTTTTTTTCTTTCCTTTAATATCTAACAATGTTCCAATAAAACTATTGCAGATATTCTTCTCCACGTGCATGACATCAATATTATGTTTCACTTCATGATATCTCCAATAGGGTAGCTCAAAAAATATTGACCTTTTATTCCAAATATGTCTATCATTACCATATTTCTGTGTCTTTCCCAATGTCACATCAAGGTTTTCCACCCTCTCAAAATACACATAAGGGGATAAAGATTTTGGAGCAATATCAAATTATTGTGAGCCATTGAATCCCTTTTTTAGTCTTCTATAAGAGTGATCCATAGAAAAAAACTTTCTATGACCCATGTATACTGTTTTCCTCCCATGATGAAATTGACAATATGAAGTCCGTTGTTCGCAAATTGGATATGGTTTATTCCCCTTAACACTGTATCCAAAAAAATTTCCATATGCTGGGAAGTCATTTATTTTGAACATAAGCACTGCATGCAGTTAAAAATATTCCATTTTATAAGAATCATATACCCTAATACCATACTCCCATAAAAGTTTTAAATCATCAATCAATGGTGACAAGAAAAAACCAATATCATTTCCAGGTTGCTTTGGACCAGAGATCATTATACTCAACATGACATATTTGTGCTTCATACAAACTTCAGAAGAGAGTTTGTAAATTACTAATAAAAAAGGTCATGAACTATGTGTGCTACTAAGGTTTCGGTATGGATTCATTCCATCTGTGCACAACCCTAGTATGATATTTCTATTTTTATTTCCAAATATAGGATACTGCTCATCAATTTTCTTCCATTGTGGACAATCATCTGGATGATATATTTTTTTCATCACATATCTGCTCATCAAAATTCCATCTTAACATTTTTGCATCATATGAATTATCAAATAAACATTTAAAATGATGAATTAAAGGAAGATACCAAAATACCTTGGAAGGGATCTTTGTAATCTCTACATCAACCTATGATTTTTCTTTCAACTTATACCATAATGTCCCAAATTTAGGACACTATGATAGAAATTCATATTCCTTTCTATATATCATACAATAATTTGGATAGGTATGTATTTTATTGTATCCCAATCCCATTGGGAATAATATTTTCTTGGCCTTATAATGTGAATCTGGAAGATCATTATCTTTTGAAATAATGTCTTTCAACAATTATAGAAGCTCTGTAAAACTTCTGTCACTCCATATATGTTTTGCCTTCAGGTTAATCAATATTAACACCGCCGACAAAACCGTAAAATCCATACAACCAGGATAAAATGGATTTTCAATATCACCATATAGACACGAAACTGTCGGTTCTATCTCAATTTGTTATGCTGCAATATCACGAATCATTTCTTTAATTCCATCGGAGTTACCATCTTGAAAATCATCATCATTAGTAGATCTGAAATTTTGTCTAGTTTCACCATGCTAAATCCAAGGGCTATAAATCATATTAAAACTACGAAAAATCAAATGTTCTTTAATCTATATACTTTTCAACTTCTTCATATTCAAACATTTCAGGCATGGATAGAAAAAAATGTCACTGCTTGGAACATTTCATTTAGAAAATTCCAAAAAAGGCATAAACACCTTCCTCATATTCATTACTCATTCGATGTGCCATAATCCAACTTCGACTCATTATTACCTATAACAAATATCAAAATTATACATCTTGTTAAGATAATAAAAATATATATTTATATGAAAAATATCATAATTTGGATGTAAATTTTTTTAAATTTAAAACAAATCTTTGCATATTTAAAAAATATATGCATTAAAATGATTTTAAAAAGAAAATATAGTTAGATATAACAGTTTTAAATTCATCTTGGATACTTTCTTCTTAAGGTACACAAAGAATACATCCTATTGCATCTGGATACCAAATTCACCCTTTCGTAAAAATAAATATGAAGTATAAATATTAAAATATGTATACATTCACTACTGAAAATTACACATATCCCAATGATTTGAAACCATTGGGATAGCCCCTAAAACTGTTGGGATAGAATAACCAACGGTTTCACACACCATTGGCATGATGGTCATTGCAATAGCCCTATACCAACGATTATATAGGAACTGTTGGTAGAGACTACCTGAAGTTAAAATATGACAACGATTTCAATGAAACCATTGGGATATATATATATATATATATATATATATATATATATCAAGGGGGTGTACAAGAGGGTAGGGGGCTATCTAGGGGGATGGTGGGGGCTGTCCAAGGGGGTAGGGGCTATCTAAAGGGGTAAGGGGTTGTCCAGGGTTTCAAAGGGGGTAGGGGGTGTCTAGGGGGGTGGGTGCCTATCCAGGGGGTGGGGGGGGGGGTGTCCATGAGGGTGGGGAGTGTCCAGGGGGCGGGGGAGTGGCATCCAAGGGGGGTGAGGGGGCTGTCCAACCCTATACCTCATTGGAAACCACCCCCACCCCCTTGGACAACCCCTGGACACCACCACACCTTGGACACCCCCACCCCCTAAACAGCACCCCAACCCTCTAGACACCCCCACCCCTGGACACCCCCACCCCTAGATACCCCTACCCCCTTGGACAACCCAATCACCCCCTGAACACCACCCACACCCCCTGGACACCCCCACCCCCATGGAAACCACCCCCACCCCCACCCCCTTAGACACCCCCTGGACACCCCCACCCCTTGGACATCCCCCTCACCCCCTGGACACCACCCCACCCCTTGGACACCTCTACCCCCTTGGAAAGCCTCCTCACCCCCCTTGGACACCACCCCCACCCCTACCCCATTGGACACCCCCTGGACACCCCCACCCCCTGGACACCACCCCTACCCCTTGGACACCCCCTGGACACCACCACCCCTTGGACAACCCCCACCCCCTAGATAGCCCCCACCCCCTCCGGATAGGCCCCCACCCCCTGGACACCCCACCCCCTGGACAACCCCCTCACCCCCTGGACGCCCCCACCCTTGGACACCCCACCCCTTGGAAATCCCCCTCACCCCCCTGGACACCACCCCACCCCCTTGGATACCCCCTGGACACCAACACCCCCTTGGATAGCCCCCACCCCTGGACATCCCCCCAACCCCTCTAGATAGCCCCACCCCCTGGACACCCCCACCCCCTGGACACACCATACCCCCTTGGACAACCCACTCACCCCCCTGGACACTACCCCCACCCCCTAGACACCACCCCACCCCTACCCCCTTGGACACCCCCTAGACACCCCACCCCCTGGACACCCCTACCCCTTGGAAATACCACTCACCCCCCTGGACACCACCCCCACCCCCTTGGACACCCCCTAGACACCACCACCCCCTTGGACAGCCCCCACCCCTCTAGACAGCCCCCCGCCCCCTAGACAGCTCCTACCCCTGGACAACCCCCAACCCTCTGGACAACCCCCACCCCCTAGACAACCCCCAACTCTCTGGATAGCCCCCACCCCATGGACAACCCCTACCCCTCTGGACACCCCCACCCCTTGGACACCCCCACCCACCTGGACACCCCTTACCCCCTTGGACAGCCCACTCACCCCCCTGAACACCACCCCACCCCCTAGACACCCCTACCCCCTTGGACAACCCCTCACCCCTGGACACCACCCCCACCCCCTTGGACACCCCAACCCCATTAGACAACCCCCACACCCCCTGGACACCACCCCCACTCCCTTTGTCACCCCTTGTACACCCTCACCCCTGGATATCCCCCCACCCCTGGACATCCCCACCCACTTGGACATCCCCTACCCCCTTGGACACCCCCTGTACGTGCACACACACATTATAGAACACTAAAAAATCGTAAACTTTCATGATATCACTTCCATGGTTTATTTTACCAAAAAAGAATTTATCATGGTATAAATGAACACTATGAAACTTACCATGATAGAAAGAACAAAGATAGAAAAATAACATCTCAAAAAATTAGTTTAGGGAATTGCGAAAAAAAATGAAACCGAGCTGTGTAAGGATTACTTGAGTGTTGCGAGTCGACATGATAAATATGGTGATAATAAAGATGATGAATGATTTTGAAAAAATGAGACTGGAGGGCACGAATTTGAAGAATCCTTTCTAGGATTTCCGCACGAGAGAGACGAGTCACATGTCACCCAATCAAAGAAAAAAGAATGAAAAAATATAGGGTGCAATAAATCATTTAAAAGCTTTATCATGTCAGTTATTTAATAACCGACATGATAAAATATTTTTTATGTTTATAACATTAGTTATTTAATAACCGACGTAGAAAATTATTTACAATGTCAGTTATTTTATAACTGACATTTTAAATGTCTCTTTATCAGATCGGTTCTTTTATAACTGACGTGATAAATTGCAGATATTTTCTTTATCACGTCGGTTATAAAATAACTGACATGATAAAGTGCCCAGATTCGATATGTCACATCAGTTATAAAATTACCAACATGATAAAGCTAATCTCAGTTTTATCACGTCGGTTATTTTATAACCGACGTAAAAAAAGATTCTCATCGATTTATCATCTTAGTTATTGTATAACCAATGTGATAAATCGATTTTTACAGCTTTGTACGTCGATTATATAGAATTGACGTGAAAAATTTCAATGTGTTGAATGTTTTTCCACTAGTGTGCTTCACGAGATGATATCTGAATATATATATTCCTAGTCACATAACATAGTACATTATTCATTACTCGATATTTCAACTAATATTTGAGATTCTATTGATTTTTGAATTTAGAAACTTCCTTCTCAGGAATATTGTAATTCTCAGTCACCATTACAAAGTTATCAACAACAGTGTTAATGAAAAATTTCTTCATTCTGTCTCTATAGTATTCATTATTAGCATGATTATTTTTTTTGGTATTCTAGGATTTAGATTTTCAAGATTAAAAATATTTAAACCTTCTATCTTATAAAAATAGAAACTCTTTCTACAACATACACATTAGTGTAATAATAGTTTATAAGAAATAATTTATAATAAAATTTTACTAAAACTTTAGAAACTTGCTTAAGATAAAAAAAGTAAAAACCAAAAAGTCAAGAATTATAACTTTATCTAATACCAATTATTGGATTTTAAGAGTTTATAATGGATACAAGAGGGGGGGGGGGGTGGTGAATTATTGTTTAAAAATTTAAAATAATTAAAATACGAAATCTTTTTATTATAGTTATCAGACTCATATTGCATATAATAATCATAGTACTATAATTGACTTAAATTTCATCCAAAAAATCAGAGTATAGAAAAGTTTAATAAAAAAACTTTTCTTATAAATTCACAATGAAAAAACTATAACTTTTAGAAATAAGTAAAAATAAAACATTACAAAGTTCTATAGTAAAACAAATAGAAACTTTATAAAAGGAATAATTACACTTAAACCTTCAGCATAAAGGAAATCAATAATCTTGAATTAAGGTATCCAAAGTTTTAACCAAACTGTAAGGTCTTTATTTCTTCAAGAAGAAACCCATCAACCAAAAAGATCAGAATTATCTCTGTCTTCCCATCCCTGGAAGCCCTCGATCAACCTGATTGGATCCAACTATCTTCTTATCCCTATAAGCCCTCAATATTTACCCAAATCAAACATAGAATACAATTGAAAAAATTTTCTAAGGATTTTTCAATCCTCACATGGATTTATTAGAATATAAATTCTCTAAAAATAGTGTAAAGATAAATTAAGTAGAGGTTACAACAAATAAATCTTCAGACAGGTTGAGTTCACAAAAGAATCTGCTTCCAACTCCTCAAATGCACCTCTATTTATAGACACACCTCCAATGGTCATATTTTCATGATTCTTAAAGTTGGTTGCAACAGCCTTAGATGAGCTCTAGCTTGACATCTTAGTAAGTAAATATATATCCAATGTCATTTTAGTAGTACCATTACAATACTATAAAATGTATTCCATCCGATAGACATAATTATAGCCATCCGATTATAAACTTTATTCACAAATTGTGTTTAATCCAATGGATAAAAATAGGTTAGTTTGATAGATCTGACTTGGATAGTTCGATGAACTAAACTTAGTTAGTCCGATGGACTAAACTTAGTCAGTCCGATGAACAAAAATTTATTAGTACGATGGACTAGACTTAGTCAACTTGATGGACTAATTTTTTTTGGTCTAATGGATTATAATCTAGTAATCTCGATGGACTAAACATTGTGTGGAAAGTTTATAATTATCTATTTAGAAGGATTACTTTGTCTGATAGAATAATTTTTTTTCTACAAAAACATTCTAAAGACTTGGAGAATATTAAGTTAGTTAATATCATTTTTAAGAAAGTGTGTTGTGATTTTCAAAGATAAGGATATAAAGTTTAGAAAGTAAAACTTTCGACTCAACACATTACACTAATTGGATTTTGGGTGAAATAATTTCACGAATAGATATTATCACAATTACTATTACATAGTGGGAGCATGTTCAAATTTATGTTTTTAATAATAGTTTATAGGTTGTTCTATATGATGAAACCCACAAAGTAATTATTTTTCATTTGAATTCATCAAGGGATGACAAATGGATATCAAATTCAAATAATCAATAGCTTATAGGATGGTTTCAAGACCATATTTTTAATTAGTCAACTACAAATTTGGATTCCATTTTAGAATGGACTTGGTGGCTAGCCATAGGACCAAGTGTGCATTTATTATCCTATAATGGTTTTGTAATCAATGGTTATAAATTATATACAAATGAGCATGATAGATGTAGTATCATGAAAAATAGTGTAGTTACACTCGTGGATAAAGCGATGCATGTATTCAGTAGTAAGGATAGAAATCCAATTTATGTAAATTTTTCATACTTTGGAATCATAAAACAAACATGGGAGTTTTATTATAAAACTTTATAACTGCCAATTTTTCAAGGCAAGTGGGTTTAGTTAAAATAGATTAATTAGGATTCGTGAAAGTGGATTTTAATAAGGGTACAGAGATAAACCATTTATAATGGAATCATAGGAAATACAAGTATTTTATATTCCAAATCCTATAAATTTAAAGTGGTTAATTATTTTTTATTGACCAAAAATACTGAAGGGTTAGATGTCAATTCAACTGAGGATTACTCTTTTATTAGAATGTCATAATCATTTTGTAGCGGTCCTAATATAGACGGGGTATTGTATGTTATATGAGAACACAATTAGAAGATTTGGATACTCGATAGAGGGGTCAAATCCCTTCAACCTTTAAAAAAAGAGAGTTCAATAATCATGTTATATTGTTTTTTTAATATACATTGCATTATCTCATATTATTATATATCCATTGTTGTATTTATAAAATCTAAATTAAATATTCAACCACTTATATAGATAATGACATCTTTATATGATGATGCTCATAATCCCATGGAACAAAAGGTATCTCAACATGCTGGTGATATCAATATAGAGGAAAAATAAAATTATATACATGTTGATGCTACCAATCTAGAGGAACAACATATTAATGATGTTGAAGCTGATGAAATGGTAGATGATGAACAACCTATGTCCTAGAAAAAATAAGAGAGTTGTAGTGTGGAAGTGTTAGAAAAAATTATTATGGTGAGAAACAAATGCATCAAATTCGATGTTGGATGGAATACATGTGGACAACCTGTTAACCCAAACAAGTCCATGTTCAGTAGTTACATTGGGATCACCACTCTAATGTGCATTTTATTTGATGTAGATTCATATAATAATGTTGTTCCCATGATTAAGGAACTACTTTTGGAATAGATTAGGGTAACATTATGATAAAATTTCTTTATTTTACTAAAATAATAATAATGAAACATTGATTTACTCTTTATTATTCATTGAAGAGTTCATTTATAGTATATGAACCCCGAATGAAATTTTTATTAATTATCACTATAAAGAATCGTAGAGGCTTTCATAAAATTCTTATGAATTATCATCTCAAATATGCTGAAGGGAAAATAAACCCATACCCACTATAGATGTATGCACACCTAATAAACCAAAAAGAATGGGATTCATTTATTGGTCATCTTGAGGAGACATCTTTTTAGGTATATTTTGATTGATAATAAATTGCTTGAAAATAAATTTATTAATTACTTTGATTAATAATTGATAATTTATGAAATAACAATCGAGTACCAAAAATAAGCAATGTGAAGAAAACCCAATGTACCCCTTCCTTAAAGTAATGGTGTTGTACAATTCACTTGAAAAAATGGTAAATATTTTAAATATATATTAGTAATTTTATGTGACATGAAACAATAACATAATTACATTCCTTTTTTTATATGTAGATTGATGAATCTAAATCCAAAACCACTTCACTCCCAAATAATATGCTATGGAAGTAGGCACATGTAAATAAAGATGAGATACTAATAGATGAAAACAAAAAAAAAGTGTTGGAAGTATGTTTAAGTATGGCATAATACAAATTTATTTTTCTTTAAATCAGTATTAAATAACAATGATTAATAATTTTACCATATTTTTTATCCAACTTATACACAATAATATTTATCATTTTTACCTAATAAATAGCTACTATCAGTGGCCTTGAATTATCCATAATGGTATGACCACCTTGGAGGTGTGGATTTTGGGGTGTCACTCTGAACATATTTTGAGAAAATAAATTAATAGGGGGATAAAAATAAGAAAATAGAAGAGATAAAGACACAATTAGATGATTTAGAAGAAAAACTTAATTGGCAGTTAGAGTTGTTAGAAAATTTTATGGGAAATAATCAAAGATAAGAAACAACACAAAAAAAACCACTACATAAATATCCCGCCCATCCCTGTAAGATTTGAGGTGTGAAATTCCCCTCAAAGGGCTGTCTTAGAAGAGGTAATCAATATTTTCATAATTTTTTTTTGTGAAATGTGAATCAGACAGAAATTGATACCTTTCCTGTATTGATATTATATAGGGTGAAAATGAAAATGATTTATCTCTATCAACACCCACCAATCACCTTTTTGTGAGGGGTACCATGTATAATAACCAAGGAGATATTTTACACAAAAAAAAACTTCCAATAGGTCATGCGAGAGCGGAGACTCACATGGCTCACAATCTGAGCACCGAGTTACTTTTTACACTTGATGATGTGGATATTAATATTGTCGAGCAAGCTATTTTAACTTTCATATCATGGATTTTATATCTTGTAAAAAAATATATCAACAAGGAGGTATTAATTTACAATTTATTTTTATAAAAAACCTTTAATAATTAATGAAAATGGAATAAATTGATGAATGTTATTACAGAAAGGAAAAGGGAAGGGGTGAAATGAAAGGTCAAATCAAAATGATCTAAAATATAAACCAACCAATCAAAAATATCTTCACAAAGTACCTTTACCCAACCCATTCAACTTCAATAGTTATTAACATGAAAGTTTCATATAGATACAATGTTAGAAAGTGGTGATATGAACATAATTGATTTTGAATAATAGATGTACAAAAAGGCCATTACAAACTATATTGGTCTTGAGAATGTACATGAAATACTCACACATTAATAACTAGGAGACTTAGTTTTAAATGTATACATGAGGTGTGTTTTCATTATTTTTTTATCCAATAGCTAATCTATTATGTTAATTATAACTAAATACTATTCATAATTTTTACAAGTGTATATATCAATACTATTTGAAGGGAAAACCTTGTGAATAGAAAATTGGAATCATTAGTTATCACATCACTTCTATATTACTATTCTCATTATAACTAAATAAATATGAAGTAATAGTGGAAAAACTAGCCACAATGTTTTAAATAAAACTTACAGATGATAGACTCTTCTTAACACCCATTATGTAGAGGTAAAACTCTACAATTTAATCATATCAAATATATTTTCATTCATTTTATTACTTATTATTATTTGGTTTTTAGGAAACATTGGTTACTAATTACATTCAAATCAGATACTCCAAATATTTATTTTACGGATTCAATGCATGGATACCCAACAAACCAACCAAACGTGATGACGTTTATCAAATTATAATACACTACATGCAACATTATATAAATAAATTTAGGTTATACATTTTATATTATATTTTAATGAAAATTATATTATGACATGGTGATGTTTAAATATCATAAAAATAATGGAATGTGGAAAGTCCATGAATAAAAAACCCTTATCAACTTCTATAAATGGATAAGTATTAGGGTATATATAATAAAATTACACTATCAAAACATATATAAAAATAAATTACTTATGTTTTTCAATGTTTATATAGTTTTTGGAACAAACTAATAGAAAATATTATGTTTATTATGTTTAAAAATTTATGAAAGATATTATATTCTATCAATAAACTAGTATCCCTAAAGAGGTATTTCTGATGATAATTACAATTTAATTTAAAATAATTATTAATCCTTTATTTATTTATATTTTTTCAGTACTACCAAGACTTTACAAAAATCCTCATATTCAAAAGAGAAAATATATTTGTTTAGAAATTAATGGGAAAAATACATGGTGTTAGATTGTATATAGACATCATGAAGAGGTGACATAGAGATCATGCACTCAACAAGGATGACACACTTTTCTTTTTATTCTACAACACATTTAACATTTTGGGTTGTCAAATAGAAATATTATTATATAAAACTGAATGATGAATTCATTATAGGATAAAAAGATATGGTGTGATGTGTAGGAATCAACCACACCTCAATCCGATATAAGGTATGACCAGTATGACTCAAAGTATATATTTTTAGTTTATAATTTAATTTTTAGTTTAAAATACACATCACATAATCAAAACTAAGAAAATACATTCTGATTATTTTGATACATTAGAATAATGATCCATAAGTCATTGTGAGGTATAATAATCAACCACACCTCAATCTGATACATGGTGTGTCTGGTATGATTCAAAGTGCATGTTTTTAGTTTAAAATTGATATTGTAGTTCAAAACACATGTCACTTACTCAAAACTAAGAAAAACATTCATTTTTTTGATACTTTATAAAAATGATCCATAAGTAATTTGTGATGTAGGAATTAGCTGCACCTTAATCTGATACATGGTGTGCTCGGTATGACTCAAAGTGTTCATTATCAGTTTAAAATCAACAGTTTAGTTCAAAACATGTGTCACCCATTGAAAACTGAGAAAAAACACTTAGATTGTCTTAATACTTTAGGATAACTATTCATAAGTTATTTGTGATATATAGGAATCAGTATCACATAAAAATGACACATTATGTGACCGGTATGACTCAAAGTGCATGTTTACAGTTTAAATTGACATTTTATTAAGAGACATGTGACATAATCAAAACTGATAAAACACATTAATATTATTTTTATATGTTAGTAAAACTATCCTTAAGTCACTTTTGACATGTAGGAATCAACCTCATGTCAATCCGATGCATTTTGTGACCAGTATGACTCCAAGTGTATATTTTTATTTAAAATTAACATTTTAGTTCAAAACACACATCACATACTCAAAACTGAGAAAAAAAATTCATATTTTTTTAATACTTTAGGAAAATGATCCATAAGTCATTTTTGATGTGTATAAATTAGCCTAATATCAATATGATATATGGTGTGCTTGGTGTGACTCAAACTATGTGTTTTGAGTTTAAAAATGGCATTTTAGTTTAAAACATGTTTCACTCATTGAAAACCAATAAAACACACTAAAATTGTATTTATACTTTATTAAAATGATTCATAATTAATTTTTTTGTTTTAGTAATTAGTCTCACATCAAAATGACACATGATGCAACTAATATGTGTCAAAGTGCATGTTTTTCAGTTTAAATTTACATTTTAGTAAAAAAGAAACGTGACATACTCCAAACTTATAAAAAAAATTCAAATTGTTTTTATAATTTAGAAAAATTATCCTTATTTCATTTTTATGTGTAGGAATCAATCTCACATAAATTCAACTCACAGTCTGACTGGTATGACTCAAAGTTAGTTTTTATTTAAAATTGATATTTTAGTTCAAAACAAAAGTGACACACTAAAAACTAAGAAAACACATTCAGATTGTTTTGATACCTTAGGAAAATGATCCATAATTATTTTTTATGTGTATGAATTAGCTTCACCTCAATCTTATACATGGTGTGCCTGATATAACTCAAACTGTGTGTTATCAGTTTCAAATTAACATTTTAGTTCAAAATGTGTTCCACTCACTAAAAAATGAGAAAACATGATCATATTGTCATGATACTTTGTAATAATGATTCATAAGTCATTTTTGATATATATAAATTAGTCACACTTCAAACTGACACATAAATGTGACCATTATGTCTTAAAATTCTTGTTTTTAGTTTAAATTGAAATTTTAATAAAAAGGCATGTGACATAATCAAAACCAAACAAATGAAATCATATTGTTTTGATACTTTAATAAAATGATCCTTAATTATTTTTTTGATTTTTAAGAATAAAACACTCATTAATCCGATGCATGGTGTGACCAGTATGACTCAAAGTGCATGTTTATAGTTTAAAATTGGAATTTTAGTTCAAAACACACATCACACACTCAAAACTGAGTAAACACATTCATATTGTTTTGATACTTTAGGAAAATGATACATGAGTCATTTTTGATGTGAAGAAATCATATGCATCTCAATCCGATACACAATGTTCCTGATATGAATCAAAGTATCTATTATCAGTTTAAAATTGACATTTTAGTTCAAAATGCATGTTACTTACTGAAAACAAAGAAAACATGCTCGAATTATATTGACACTTTAGGAAAATTATTCATAAGTCATTTTTTTACATGTAGGAGTTAATATCACATCAAACCAACACACGATGTGATCAATATGACTCAAAGTGCATGTTTTTATTTTAAATTGACACTTTAGTAAAAAAGAAACATGGAATACTCAAAACTAAGTTAACGAATTCATATTGTTTTGATACTTTAGAAAAATGATCCATAATTTACTTTTTACATGTAAGAAATAACCTAACATAAATCCAATGCACTGTTTTACCGGTATGATTCCAAGTGTGTATTTTTATTTAAAATTGAAATTTTAGTTCAGCACACATGTCACATACTCAAAACTGAGAAACCAATTTTTTATTGTTTTGATACTTTAGTACAATGATCTATAAGTCGTTTTTGACATGTAGAAATTATTCACATATCAATACGATGCACGGTGTGCTCGAAATGACTAAAACTACGTGTTTTGAGTTTAAAAATGACATTTTAGTTAAAAACGTGGGTCAATCACTAAAAACTAAGAAAAAAACTCACATTGTCTTGATAATTTAGGAAAACAATTCATAATTTATTTGTGATATATGGAAATTAGTCTCACATCAAATTGACACATTATGTGGCCAGTATGAATAAAAGTGCGTGTTTCTAGTTTAAATCAACATTTTAGTAAAAAATATACATAACATACTCAAAAATAAGAAAAAACAATTGTATAATATTGATAATTTAGGAAAACAATATTTAAGTAATTTATTATGGGTAGGAATCATCCACACATCAATCTGATGCATGATGTGATAGGTATGACTCCAAGTGTTTCCTTTTATTTAAAATTGACATTTTATTAATGTATTATTTTATATTTACGTTTAATTTAATTATTTATCATATTACTAACATACTAATTATTTTATTATATAGGTGGATTATTTTGATCGAGTTGGGGTAGTTTTTATGAAAACTGATACCATGATTAGCCTTTTTTGAGAGGGGGTTGGGTGCCAAAGATAATGAAATAATTGATGTTTTTGAATGTTTGTGATAGTACTTGCTAATGTAATTATCAAAAAAATATTTTAAAGGTATGTAATATAGTGTTTTTCATTTATTTTTTATAAATTTTTTATTTTAATTAAATTATGAATTTTCCATATACAGGTGTATTAGCTACTGTAGTGTTCTTTAATTTTAATAGCACACTACATCAGTACGGTCTTTATTAGTGCTAATAAAAGAACCGATAAAGGACCACCTTTATCAGTGTTTTTTTAGCATTGATAAAATTCCCCCTTTATTAGTTATTTTTTACCACTAATGAATGTGTCCCAATTTTAATGGTTCTTAGATCAACAAAGCTTTTTTAGCACTGATAAAGGCTTTTCCTTACACTTTTAAAATCCACTTCTATAGTAGTGGCATCGAGTTTAATGCTTGTAATGTCATTCAAGAGACTTCATCATGGCTGACCAACTACCATATTTTATGTTCTCTAGTGGTCTTATAATTATGTGATCCTAAGGTTGAACCACATACCGCCACAAAGTTTGACAGTGAGGGGTTCTCATGATAAGGAAAAGAGGCTCATTTCAATGAAGGAGCTCACTCACCGTTATTCATCACTCAATAACATACATATTCATTTTCCATTATTCACCCTCACTTGTAATTATTCATAATTCAATGGAATACATTTCCCTTCTATGTATTTCTCCATTTCTCATAACCTTTCATCACACCATGACCACAACTCAACAAAAATGATAGTAAAAACAACATTGAATAGAAAAAAAAATCTAAGAACGAATTATTATAAATAGATATTTCATTAACAAAAAATCTATTTTTCTAAAATAAAATCCATGTGAAAATGTAATTAATTGTAAAAAAAACTATTTATGGAGTATATAATCAAGAACACAGATAAAGATACTAGAAATAAAAAGTAGTACCATGTCATGACTACTATGCTGAAGATTCAAAGGTTTGTCATCACCAATATCGTAAATCTGCTGTTATCTCCCCAATCTGATGTTGACACCACTACAGACAAACTCCCCACGTGAACATTATACACTCCTACACTCCTACTAGGGTTTTTGTAAAAAATAGTTCATCCTAGAGGAGTTCCATAACATAGATTTTTAAGATAACAACTAGGGAAATCAGTCTTTTATTTAAAGACTCAAAACAGTCCGACCCGGAACCCAATACCTGATCACAAAACTTACAACTCACCCAGGAAAAAAAGACTATTTTGGAAACAACCACTATTTAAAAATTTTAATTAGATACTTCATTAATAAGATACCAATATTCACATTGACATGATGAATATTTTTTCATTTCATAAATTATTAATATATCTTAAAATTTAACTAGCTCAAAACTTCACCAAAATTCATCCAAAGGTTGAAAAACAGGTTTAAAAATTAATATAATGATAATTATTTTTTCCTTAGTCAATATATAGGGAAAATTTACCATTTTACCCCTTTCAAAAGGCCCACGACTCTAAAACTCAAAAATGGGATAAATCCTGTTAGGAAAAAACTTAGGTTGCTATATCCCCCTCCCACCATCCAAAAATTTTATTCTTGAAAAGAAAACAACATGATCTAATAAATCTATATTCTCATAAGAAAACCACATTTTAAAAAAACTCATCCTCACATACACTTCATCAATCTCTAGAGGTCCTGAATCTTTGTGAAGTCAGGAAAAAACCATACAAGAAAAAAAATTATTTTCCACTGATTTTATCTCAATAAACTCTCTTGGATTTTGATAAGGTTAATTCACACACACACACACACACACACATATATATATATTTTAAAACCATTTTATTAAACTTCATATGTGCTTTATACTTTTTTTACTGTGGTTTTTAGTTGATTTTTATAGGAAGCTTGAGCTAAGGTTGAAAAAAAGGAGTGTTACAAAAGTCTAAATTTTTTGACCATTTACATCATAAAAACTTAATTACAATGTAAATTCATCAAGACAATAAAACTGAAGAACAAGATGTAATATTCATTCATGCTGTAAAAATTTCTAAATAAATTAAACTTAAGGCATAAGACTTATTCTTACACCATATAACCCTCAGATCTCTAAGACCCCAAAAAATTTCATCCAATCCACAAACCTTAGAGATATTAAAGCACTAGAGACCTAAAAGATATCATTTACAGTGTAAAACCAACACTTATGGCATAAAAGTGTTATAAAGAGAGAAAAAAAATGAAGAATTATATAGTAAAATTAGTTTACACCATAAGGTATTTTCCTATATATTTTACTAGCACTGAGGGGTTCACCATCTTCTTTATTTTACCCATTTTACACTTCATTATTTATTCTTGTTTTTATTATTCTTTTTTTTCTCTTTTTAATTCCAAAGTGTTTATACAATGGTTTTATTTAAAAAATTCTCAATTCCTATTACTTATTCAACATGTTTTCTGTTCTTCTTCAACTGCTGTTTGTTGCTTTGATCCCTCACTATCACAGTTCAATTTCATTATTCATTTTATTACTGTTATTTGATTTGATTTCTTTCATTAAAATAAATTTAAATTTCATGATCTTATTATTATTGTGATGATATATATTTCAATTGTGTTAATTGTTTCAATGTTTAATACTATATTTTCCATGTGTAGATAAATCGCCTAAGGATAGTGATAAAAATTAGGGGTATCAATAATTTAATTAATTTCTAAAACAAAACTTGAGTAATTTATTAGAAAAGGAATTAGGTTGTTTATAAAATCACATCACATTCCCTTTCATGATATAGACCAAGAGATTGTAAGGGAAGGACCCTGAACTAGTTGGAATAGACCAAAATAGGAAAAATAGTTTGATCTGTATTTTTATATTTTAGTTACACATAATATATATGAATTAGAAAACAAATTTGGACCAGATAATGGTTGCCTATCTGGGTAGATCCAATTTTTTGGACCAAGTCTAAATTGGTGAATTTTGAAAAACTACACAATCTAATCCAATAGACCTATCCTTGTTAGATTTTAGGGTTTTCCTATGTGTAGGCTCCCTAAAACTGATCTTGAACCCCTTATTTCATCAAATAAAAGTTCAATTCAATTCATTAGCTTAAAACCCAACTCTTATAATCATGTGAGGAATCCACTACTAGGTTCCAATTGCTAGTTCACCAGCCATTTTGAGTGTTTCCTTGTGGGTTCGACCATGGACTTACACTATTTTATGTACCTTAATATTAGTGCTTGTTGGGTTATATAAATTTATAATCTGATCACACTCACACAAAATCAATGATGAAATTTGGGTCAGTCATATTTCCACTTCCTCAAAGGGTTAAACAGATAAATCCCATTCCATGGAAAGGATTTAATAAAAGAAAATGACTATACCCTAAAAAACTCATTAAGATTCCTTTACCAGAATCATTCTATACACATGTTTCCCATCCAAACAACACAAAGTGGAAACCACAAACCATCAACATAAAAATTATAAGTTTTATTATCAAGGGTACCACCCATATGATCATTACACTCTCCACCTTTAAATAGAAACCCATGAGTCACCACATGAGAACCATCAACCCACATCAAACCCAATTACAAGGTGATTTAACTAAGGATTTCATACTGAACCTACAACATCTCACAGTGAGAGACTCTTTGAGGTCCTCTTCAAATTTCCATTACCACCTGAAAAGGCGCATGTACCAATGTCAATGACACCAAGCATAACAACATTACAAGAACTATAGATTATTCCTTTAGCTACTATCTATGGAAACCACACAACTACATCTACAACTATAAACAAGATTGCATCTTTCACCACCTGACCAATCAGGGCCTATCTGGCTGGTGGAAGGATGATCTTGATAACCCCAAGCCTACCACAAATAGGCTAGGGGCTGGAGATAGGCATTGATTAGGTAATAATGTAAATGGGAGTTTGTATCCTAAGTACCTATATTTACACATATAAACTCCATGAAACAATGCATAAAT
This sequence comes from Viscum album, assembly GCA_963277665.1. Classification (NCBI taxonomy): domain Eukaryota; kingdom Viridiplantae; phylum Streptophyta; class Magnoliopsida; order Santalales; family Viscaceae; genus Viscum; species Viscum album. The sequence continues at coordinate 1,315,491,336 of OY728128.1, read as the reverse complement.
ATAAAATAAAAACTAAACATCTAGAGTGTAAACCATGAATGAAAAAACATCTAGTAAAACAACAGAGTACAATAGTATAGTATAAAAGAATAAAGGTAAAAATACACACCCAAATAGAAAAAAGGTCCCAAACTGAAAACAATTTGGAAGAGGGAGCCATTGGAGAGAGATTGACTCACAATATCTGAGGATGACCACCAAACATGGTTAATGCTAAGAAATTCTATGCTCTAACAAGCCAGGTCCACCAAATCATTATCTATAATAAAATAAAAAATGAAGGCCTTCAGGCCATTCAGAGTATTACCTATTTTCCTATCATCTACATAAGATACAATTAATATGGGAAAAACCCATGCTAGATTGAGTATATACATACCCACTAGGCTCCCTAAAATTACAAAACACAAAGAATCAATAGAGAGGGAGTGAGATCAACACCATGAAGGTCTATCCATAAGAACCTGAGATAAAACCATAACAACCTAGATATTCTCAATAATAATCCCAAATGATAGAGAAAGTGGATATATATCTCTACATCCTAGCTAAGAATGATGAGTCTGCCTACATCTCCAAGGGTTTCAGTTCGATGCCCAACACCATGTGCAACTACTGTAGGATTCGTGTGGAGGGAAGACATAAATACATAAGGTAAATAGTGGAGGGAATGATCCTTTATATTCTGCTCCATAGCCAAGGGGGCATACTCACACTTTCATCCAAGTGACCCTTGTATGGGAGGCATCACTCCACAAGCCGTACTATCACTGATGACGCTCATCTGATAGGTTGATAATTACTCACTCAGACTTCAAAGAGATCAATATAAAAATATGGTATCACACCCAAGATCACCAGGGGACACTACAAACCCTAACTAGAACTTCAATGATTTCATTACACTGATAGGGGATTACACCAAAGACCACTAGGGGACACCACAAACCCAATTTAGAACTCTAAAGGTCTCAAAACATTGATAGGGTATCACACACATGACCACTAAGGGACATGATAAAATCTATCTAGAATAAATTTCTAAGTAGGGGGATCAAAACCCATGCATGTTGGTCATGATGATTCCTCAAACCCCACCTTGGGAAAGATGATATAATAGAGTGTCCCACCCCAGGCTTCCTAGGGGGGGTTCATAAAAACTCTAGACAAACCAATTCCATATAGGGGACCAAAATACTATGCTCATGACACAATGACTCACTATACCTTCATAAGGATGGACCAAGGGATCACACCCAACTAAAATTGGTCTACATGTCACTAAAATAAGCATACCACTAGCATCACCTCACATCATATCTCTGATGCCCAAACAAAGGCCGCCATCATGTCCAACATGGAAACCTACTTAGGATAGGATACTCACAGTCCAAAATCCAAGTCCTAAATAAAGATATAAGTGAGGTATAATTCTCTGAGGGGAGTATACGACATGTCCTCCTAGGGTACACAAAGTGTCTCATGTGGTCATACCTTTTTGTGTCCCCTTGAATTACTCGACATGTAAAAGTAAGTACATGGAATGTACCTTGAATCACATGGAATGTGATCTCTCTTGGACACCTGGGCATGTCATCACACACACATGGACTAATTGGCCATGTTGTTCTACATGGTGTGTTAATGTAGTTTACAACATGTACTGCCTATCCTAGCCCAATCCTATTTTCATCAACCCATGCCTGTGTACAGTGGAATATGCCCATGTACGCCATCTTGTGCCTATGTACCTAGCCATATCATCTAGACCATGTACACCTAGGATCTGGCCATGTACTACCACACAACTATATCTCCTATACATGGGGTCTCCACCCATGTACTTGACTACATGGCCAAGTCCCACTACATGACGTGTACTCCCCAAAACTTTTTCTTCACTAAATTAAAAGAACACATGACATTTGATCCTAAAATAAACATTGTGTGTTCGAGATTTATGAATAGGAAAGCCTAAAATACTCTAGAAACCCCCGTTTCCCCCAATTAAGAATATATTTACCCCCATGGGATCCTTAGTAGTCATAATAGGGATTTAAAACCTTAAAAACAAATATAAATGGATAAATACATAAAAATAATAAAAATTCCTACCTCATGGAGAAACGTTGAAGCTTAGGGTCAAGATCCATGACCTGAAGCTGCTACACCATGATCCAGTCTTGATCACTATAAAGGATAGATTCCAGCAGTGCCTCCTTTCCTTCCTTGGCCTATCCATTACATAAGGGAGAAACCATCTTCCTTCCTCCCATGCATGGGAAGGAAAATAATATTGAGAGGGTTATTTAATTAATTATTTTAATTAATTAAATACCCTAAATCATTTATTTTACCCATCAATGGTCTTATTCCATCAAATTCTTGACACTGAAAAACTTTATGTCATGCCTAGGGAAAACCTTGAATCCTAAAAATAATCGTGGTCTTGAATTTCTAATCCGAGGTTCCAAACAACGAAAAAAACATTATACTAAAAAAATGCACATGTATGCTTTAAAATATATTAATATTTTTAATATATTAATTATAGGGTCCTATGACACCCAAAAACAACATCAAATATGAGGTAAAATCTAGTGATATATACAAGAATATCCAAATGAATAAACCAAAAAAACCTTAGTCATTAAATTATCCCATTCTTTAAGGATTTTCATCCCAAAAAGCACAAGATACCTAAAAAGGTAGAGAAACTGAGTCTGAATATGACTCTCACATTCCAAAGAGCTTTCCTGAATGCTCACGTGCTTCCAAAGCACTCAAACCAATGGAATGGTCCATCTATACAGGATCCTCTCCTACTGATTCTCAACCACTATAAGGTCTCCAAGAATGTGATTCCATCCTTGTAGTCTAGTTCATCACAACTAATGACATGATACAGTTCATGAATGTATCTACCCAGCTATGACACATGGGAGACATAACGTACTTAGTCCCACTATGGGGGTAAGTCTAAGAGATAAGTGACCACTCTGACCCCACATAGAAACTCGAGAAAAGATTAACACCCTATCCAAACCTTCATAAATCTTGTCGTAGGGAGACTCTTAAGAAAAAATTGTATCCTTTCTTGAAATATAAGATCACATGACGTTGATATGCATATGGTTTCCATCATACCTGAGCTATAATTAAATGCCTACAGATTAACTAAACCTTCTATGCTATTACCTGCACCAGTTCTAGCCTAACCAGAGATATCCCACTAATCTCTGTCCAACATAATAGTGACCTATAATATCACTTGTACACAGACTCAAAGGGTTCCATATTGATAGTAGAGTAATAGATATTAAAATATACTAAGGAAAAGTGACTTGATCTGCTATGTCTTAAGTATAACACTCAGTCTCCCAACATAACCTCAAGAACCGAGATGGTCCATGTGGTCCTCACATTTATTTAGGGGTGAAACGTCATGCTCAAACATAATTGGGTCCCAAAATCCTCCTATAAGCCCATGAAAAACCATGAAAAAAACCAAGATTCATGGTCATATATGATCTTCAAGGGTAACTCATGAAGATTAAAAATCTCATGCACACACACCCAACCCAAACTCTCAATTGAAATATTCCCCCTAATAGAAAGGAAGTGCACCGACTTGGTGAGTCAAGAAACAAATACCCAAAAGGAATCGTTTCCTCTCACTATTTGTGGAAGCCCCATCATGTAAACCATATATATATCATCCACTTACATACCAATATCTCAAGAGGTTAAATCAATCCTATTGAAGTATAAAGTTAAACCTTTACCTACTAACATGTGAGACTCTAAGAGATAAACTCAACAATACTCCACCATATGCCAGCTCACCAAAACTACCACTGAGATTCCTTGTGCATTTTTTTCACACCAAGATGTACAACCAATGTAAAATCATGAAACACCATAAAAAACTACTCATGAAACAAGACCAAAACCACTATACACCCTTAAAATAGGATGGCATGCACCCCTCCTTCCATAAATCTGTCAGGTGCATCCTCTAAGGACACTTGGTCACAAATATTCTCACAGTTTATGTCTCACCAAATGGGCCTCCCATACACACAATGAAGAAGTGGTGGAGTCACCACCATAAAATAGAGATAAGTTATACCCATATTCTCTACCAGGTTCAACTATAATGAATCCAACTACTTAGACATCTCCACCTCTAAGCGTGAACACGAATTCATGCTAAGGGAATATTCTAAAACTTTACCCTTCCTTAGAGTATCAGATATATCTAAATCAAAGTACTACATGAAATACAACCATTTACTTAGCCTCAGGTCATGATTTATTTTAGTGAATATGTGCCTAAGACTCTAGTGGTTTGAGTAAACAACAAAACACTTGCCCAAAGGATAACACCTCCACACCTCCCAGGTGAAGGCCTCCACTACCAAAACTAAGCCAGTCATGTAAACTCACAAATGGGGGATCATATGCCTCAACCCATAAGAAAATGAAATTTGTATCCACATCTACATGCATCAAAGACTAGCTCTAGAGGAATCACAAAACACTATGACCATGACTCCTTCCTCTAGAAATATCAACACCAGAGCACTGGACAAGCTCTGTATCAGATCCTTGAAGGGTCTAAATTTGATTAGGATATAAAAATAACCACCCTTTATATGCCCAGGTATTAAAAGGGGTTTCTATCATGGAAAGGTATACTATTAAACTTTTATAACACCTTTTCAAAAGAGTAAACTCTACACCCATCACATTATCTTGGGTGGATCACAAGCAAACTATGCATTAAAATTTTCTAGGTCCACTATTAAACCCATGCCTAAGAATACATATACCAAGATGTGGACTTATAGAAAACAAAATTGATTCTTTAATAGGTCCCTATAAACCTGGTACTCTCAAATAATTTCTTAAACCATCCAAATGTGTCTCATGTTCTCCACCCATGGTTCTAAGTACACAAGGATGTCATTGATTCTCAGGGGTGGACACCTCTTCCTAAATCATCTAGTTAGGGTGATACTAGCTCTTTCCAAACATTGAAACCTCATATTACCACAAGGAAAACAACACTAGGATACCCAGGGAAACACATTGGTTTTTACAAATCCCTAGATCAACAGAACCTCCAACTGCACCACCAACTCTCACAACTGCATGGGGTCATACGATACACCAACAAAAATATCAGGTCATCCCTGGGTGCAAGTTTATGAATAAACAAACTTTCTATGAGATTTAACCTCGAAAAATATTTAGGAATGGAACTCTCATTCTCCCCCAACATCATAGAAAACTGAAATCTCATAACATCCACTACTTCAAGGGTAATACCATCCAACTAATAAGAAATCATCTATATCCTTCTACACATGAGCTCATCCTACTCCTCCTGGAATTAATTGTCACCCAAGAAGGAGAATTTTTTACCACCAAATTGGGTACACTATAAATCCCACTGACAATAGTAAAACTGGGCATATAAATTAAGAAACTAGTCAATACCATGGAAAACATCATAGGGCCTCACTGCCTAGTACAAAAAGACTCCACATGAGGCTCTATCTCCTCTCAAAGTCAAGTAACACTATCAAAAGATGTGTGTGATCACTGATCCTCCTCTGTAGAAGACTCAAACATAATGTTTGATAAAAAGGTTCCACTGAAATAATTATACCTCTAAAAAAGGGGCGCATTCAGGTACAAGAAATATGTTTGTGTACTAAAATTGCAATTAGGGTAAAGAGGACACAATTCATACCTCAAAACACACTCGAATCCTCTGATTCATAATCCCCTACCTTAGAAATATATTATTACCTCTATCATCTTGTTCTCTATAACTAGGTATTGTTTTGACACCTTAGAACATCTAAACAACCTCCAAACATCCAAGTTAAAGGAACTTGTATCCTACACCTTGACACTATCTTCTTTGGGAGGAATTGATTTTCCCACATGGTTTTAAATCATATCACAAGAATTTTTCTTAGTGGGGGAAGTGCCCATATTTATTTTATTCTTGGATTCAAAAAAAATTTCATTCCAACATGGATCCATCAATTCCATATGTTTCTCTAAAGAATTCTAAATGTCTAGATCACCATCTCACCAGGAGGGGTCCTTACTCAAGGCGAAAACCTAATCAATCGCCACTAGATAAACCTCAGTCACACACATGGTCACTAGAAAGTAATTATATTTTAATAGATATTTTTCTCTATATTATGGTAGGGGATTTCAGTCTCTTTACCCTATTAAATTAAATTCTTATTAACCTAAGACTGCACCATAGTGGCACACCCTAGGGCCAGTCACAATGAGGCCTCTTATATGCACTATATTTTCAATTGTCACTTTTTAATTTAAATAATATAAAACTAGTTTATATAATATATATGGGGGATTTTGATTATGAAAATTAAATCAAAATGAAATATTAAATCTACATTATCAATTAAAATACCAAAGAAAATTGAGCTTGAAAGAACAAGCTAAAGGTAGCAGCGGTGGACAAACGTTGATCGTTGGACACTCCCTTTATCATTGTTTAAGAATATATTTTAATTAAATTATCCAATGTATACCTTAAGACCTCAAGGTATACACCTAAATTATCTAGATACCATATTGAAACCTCATACATGGGTGACGATCTTCTAATGAAAGTGTTCTGATTACTAGAAGACCTTCGAGTAACGAAAACAGGTTGAACTCATCGTGCTCAAAGGCGAGACCTCGCCAAAGAAATTTAAACCATGAGGGAAACCACTTTAAATTCATTAGAATATAAGAAATATATAATAATTTATAATAAATTGAAAACATGAGAGAAAAAGACCTCCTTCATTCATGCAAACAAGTTCCAGGATAGTTTAAAAGATAATATTTTACAATGAAAGCACAAACTCAAAAGGGGAAATGTCTTCGGATCTCCGCTGCCCACCACCACTTGGAGTTATCCCTTCATGGATTGATTACATCATGGAATACTCCTTTTCTCTTTCTCTCTCGAGCCAACCCCCTTTGTGATGGATGGTGTGTTGATGAATGGAATGTTTTGAAAGGTTAGAGCTCCTCTCCTTTTATAGGCAGATTTCATCATCAAAACGTTGTCACATTCTAGACCCATTAATTTGCTGATTTATGCATAGACCGCTTCATAAGTATTGTTCCTAAATTTTTTTCCCATCCACCCTAAAAATTTCAGATTAATTGGACGCGTCTTGAAGGAGTTATGATTTTTTTATTGTCAATCGCTTTCTCTGCATGAAGCTTCATGGAAGCTTCCTTCACAACTCTATCACCCAATGGACATCATAACGGATTCAAAACAGATTGAAATTAATTTTTTTGGACGCTTATGGGAGTCCTATTTAATATCCAAGTGGAATAAAATAATTTGGAGAAGTTTAGTCCGAATTATGCTTCTATTACTATAGTGGGGTCCACGCAGTCCGCCCGAAAAAATTGTCAACTTCATTGATTTTTTTGGGCATCAAGATGAATGAATCATTCCCTGGTCTTGAAGAAAAATATGATGGAAATAAAATAATAATTCAAACAAAATTCGAATAAAAAAATTTGAAAATATAGTTTATGATAAATGACCAAAATACCCCTGTGATAAAAATCTGTTAAAAATCCAGAATTAGACCATTTTTGCATTTAGGATCAAAATAACACCAAAACCTAAATATGAAACAATTTCACATTAAATAACACTATTGTGGGTTTATAAACATTAAATTATAGTATAAAATATGTGAAAATATTAGCTTCATCAATCCCCCACACTTAAGCATTGCACTCTTGAGCAATTATCGTAAATTCAAATCAAAATTCACACAACAATAAAAAATGAGAAAACATCCATGATCTTAACAAAATAGAATTTCATCATGTCTCTTATATGAAAAACAATTTTCTTTCACTTTCATTCCAAAAATTTAAATTTTTTCAACCTTATAAATCCACCCATAGCTCAATCACAACCTACCTCACATTGAATTTTATGTCGCTCTTCACTCAAGAGAAATAAATTCTGGATTTATGCTCATACTTGGAAGTTGCATGTATCACCATAGGCTTGTGACTATTCTCATTTATCCACAGCGTGAAACATAAAAATGAATTCAATCATGAGGGCTTTCATCAAAGGTTAAAATGAATCTGTGGATTTGGGTTGGTGGTTAAATGATTTAAAATTTCAAGGATAGAAAGAGAAGGTTTGAATCTTAGCTACAATGCATGAATAATCAAGTGAAAACCCAGAAAATTCCTCACTCAATCCACCTTGAGAATGTGAAACAAAACACCACCCACATTTATTTTACATGGTACATGAGCCAATCAATGATTTCAAGGTATTATATCATCCAAGTTCTCCCCATTTTTTTGTAAAGCTCCAGAAAGGCACAACTTTATTTTCCTTTTATATATATATATATTTTTTAAGCTCCAGAAAGGCACATCTTCTATTTTTTTTCTGAAGGAGAACTGAATGAAAAAAATGAAGCATAATGAGATTATGACTCATTCCCAATTATTTCATTGTCCAAAATGTTGACTCATACCGCACAATACCAATCAATGAAACAAATCCCAATGAACGCACACGAAAGGCCCTTCCCCCACACTCAAACTTGAAATATCTATGCAACAATACCAAGATAATGGGTAGGTAAGGATAAATTAGCTTGTACTGTGGCTTAAACCTATAAGGCAATTCATGGAATCTAAGGGCTAACAAAGGATAAATGTAAAGGTAGGTCTCAGGATAATATGTGGCTAGCCAAAGTAGTGCCTCAATCATATTAAAAACATTCAATGAAATCCAAATCTTCAAAAAAAATCATAAATTCTGGTTCTCACAAAAAGCCAAGTTTCCCTCAAGAAAGTGTGGGTATTAGAAATAATATGTCAAAGTGGTTTAGAATACCTTACAGGATGGGAAAAATATTTTGATTCAAAGTTTCAGGACCATGGATTTCAAAAATTGGTCAAACTCATAAAAATGATTGAAAATCCAATTTAAGGTAAAAAATATCACCTCAATAATCATTTAAAATCCTTTTAAAAAAAATCATTTCAATTTTATCAAAATCAATTAATGTGTGAAATGTGATCAGAATTATCATTAATGCTCAAGGTTCCTAAAAAAATGAAAAAAAAATGAAAGCACACAAAAACAACTAATCAGGTTGACACTCCCCCCACACTTAAATTTCACTACCCTTCATTTTAGGTTGACAAAATATAAATAAGGGAAGAAAAACTAAATATAAGGAAAGACACAACCTGACCTTATTTTTCTAGGAACACCATTGAGTTAAGCTCCTAGTTGGAACCAATTATTCCTACAAATCAATAAATATATAAATGCATTAGAAAAAAATAGAAAGGGAAAAGGGAATGGATAATGCTTGGTTTGACCCCCAAGCAGGTGCTAGGTTTTTACTGCCCCTAGTCAGGCAGTTGCAGCAGGTTAACCCCAATCTGAAGGTGGATGGGGTTTCTTTCTTAGAAACCACCACATGTTATTTCTCCCGACATCCATATGTGGATTCTAGAAGTGAGAACCCCCAAAGAAAAGAAAAATATCCCTAACCCCTAGAAGTGATGAAAAATATAATTTGATATTAAGAGGGGGAGGGAAAAGGATGTAGGGGTGCTCCCTATTTTGGTCATCTAGAGGAGTCATGTCCACCAGTGTTGAAAATAAAAGAATAGGAAGTGGATTCTCTTCTGGTTCGAGTTCATAAATTGGTTCTTCAATGATTTCTTCTTTTGTTCCATCATCCTCAAATGCACCAATGCACATCTTGAATGGCTCCTCCATTCTCTCCTCAATAAGAGAACCTTCTTCTCCTTCTTCATCCAGAGCCTACACTAGTAGTGATGAATCTACAAATTCAGAATAAGGGATATTATATTGAAATTCAGAATTAATGAAATTTGAATAAAAGGAATGCTCAAAAATTAAAACTCTCTAAACAATTTCATCTTTAGGACCCTTTTCCTCAAGCAAGGCAGCTGGGAACTCATTTGTTGGTGAGGGAAGTGGGTAATTGAGTTTTTATTCAACCTCATCAACATATTCATTAAAATTAGGTGGAATAAGATTTTCATTCTCCTCAGATTGTCTTTTTTGTCTTTCCATCCATAAGACTTTAACATCTTCAACTTGGGCGGCCGGCGATGCCACCATCTTGCTTGCCTTTTCCAGCATTCTTGAATTCTCTTGAATTATCAATGAAGTTTCTTGCAATTGTTGTGAATTTTGTGAAATTTAAATTTCAAAAAATTACTCCTTGATATTCTTGTCAGTAATAGGCCATGCATATGAAAAATTACTAGAATAGTCCATGAACTAAAGAATAATATGCAATGAAATCGTTTTTTTAATTCTTTTTTTGTTTTTGTTTTTTATTGAAAAAAAATGTGTACAAGCTCTTGGACTCCCCGGAAACGGTGCCAAATTGATGGAAGAGATTTCAGTCGCTTTACCCAATTCAATTAAATTCTTATTAACCTAAGACTGCACCATAGTGGCACACCCTAGGGTCGGTCACAAGGAGGCCGCTTATATGCACTGTATTTTCAATTGTCACTTTTTAATTTAACTAATATAAAACTAGTTTATATAATATATATGGGGGATTTTTATTATGAAAATTAAATAAAAATTAAATATTAAATCTACATTAGCAATTAAAATACCAAAGAAAATTGAGCTTGAAAGAACAAGCTAAAGGTAGCAGCGGTGGACAAACGTTGATCGTTGGACACTCCCTTTATCATTGTTTAAGAATATATTTTAATTAAATTATCCAATGTATACCTTAATACCTCAAGGTATATACCTAAATCATCTAGATACCATATTGAAACCTCATACATGGGTGCCGATCTTCTAATGAAAGTGTTCTGATTACCCGAAGACCTTCGAGTAACGAAAACAGGTTGAACTCATCGTGCTCAAAGGCGAGACCTCACCAAAGAAATTTAAACCATGAGGGAAACCACTTTAAATTCATTAGAATATAATAAATCTAGAATAATTTATAATAAATTGAAAACATGAGAGAAAAAGACCTCCTTAATTAATGCAAACAAGTTCCAGGATAGTTTAAAAGATAATATTTTACAATGAAAGCACAAACTCAAAAGGGGAAATGTCTTTGGATCTCCACTGCCCACCACCACTTGGAGTTATCCCTTCATGGATTGATTACATCATGGAATACTCCTTTAATCTTTATCTATCGATCCAACCCCCTTTTTGATGGATGGTGTGGTGATGAATGGAATGTTTTGAAAGGTTGGAGCTCCTCTCCTTTTATAGGCAGATTTCATCATCAAAACGTTGTCGTGTTTTATACCCAATAATTTTCCGATTAACATGTAGACCAATTCATAAGTATTTCCTAAATTTGTTGGCCGTCCACCCTAAAAATTTCAGATTCATTGGATGCGTCTTGAAGGAGTTATGATTTTTTTATTGTCAATCGCTTTCTCTGCATGAAGCTTTTTGGAAGCTTCCTTCAAAACTCCATCACCCAATGGACATCATAACGGATTCCAAACGGCTTGAAATTAATTTTGTTGATGTATCTAGGAGTCCTCTTTAATATCCAAGTAGAATAAAATTATTTCAAGAAGTTTAGTACGAATTATGCTTCCATTTCTATGGTGGGGTTCAGGCAGTCCGCCTGGAAAAATTGTCAACTTCATTGATTTTTTTGGGCATCAAGATGAATGAATCATTCCCTGGTCCTGAAAAAAAAAGATTATGGAAATAAAATAATAATTAAAACAAAATTCGAATCACAAAATTTTAAAATATAGTTTATGAGAAATGACCAAAATACCCCTATGATAAAAATCTGTTAAAAATCCAGAATTAGACCATTTTTGCATTTAGGCTCAAAATAACACCAAAACCTAAATATGTAACAATTTCCCATTAAATAACACTATTTTGGGTTTATAAATATTAAATTATAGTATAAAATATGTGAAAATATTAGCTTCATAAATCCCCCACACTTAAGCATTGCACTCCTAAGCAATTATAGTAAATTCAAATCAAAATTCACACAACAATAAAAAATGAGAAAACATCAATGATCTTATCAAAATAGAATTTCATCATGTATCTTCTATGAAAAACAATTTCCTTTCACTTTAATTCAAAAAATTTAAATTTTTTCAACCTCATAAATCCATCCATGGCTCAATCACAACCTACCTCACATTGAATTTTATGTCACTCTTCACTCAAGAGAAATAAATTCTGGAGTTATGCTCATACTTGGAAGTTGCATGTATCACCATAGGCTTGTGACTATTCTCATTTATCCACAGCGTGAAACATAAAAATGAATTCAATCATGAGGGATTTAATCAAAGGTTAAAATGACTCTGTGGATTTGGGTTGGTGGTTAAATGATTTAAAATTTCAAGGATAGAAAGAGAAGGTTTGATTCTTAGCTACAATGCATGAATAATCAAGTGAAAACCCAGAAAATTCCTCACTCAATCCACCTTGAGAATGTGAAACAAAACACCACCCCCATTTATTTTACATGGTACATGAGCCAATCAATGATTTCAAGGTATTATATCATCCAAGTTCTCCCCATTTTTTTGTAAAGCTCCAGAAAGGCACAAATTTATTTTCCTTTTATATATATATATATATATATTTTAAGCTCCAGAAAGGCACATATTTTATTTTATTTTTTCTGAAGGAGAACTGAATGAAACAAATGAAGCATAATGAGATTATGACTCATTCCCAATTATTTCATTGTCCAAAATGTTGACACATACTGCACAATACCCATAAATGTAACAAATCCCAATGAACGCACACGAAAGGCCCTTCCCCCACACTCAAACTTGAAATATTCATGCAACAATACCAAGAGAATGGGTAGGTAAGGATAAATTAGCTTGTACTATGACTTAAACCTATAAGGCAATTCATGGCATCTAAGGGCTAACGAAGGATAAATGTAAAGGTAGGTCTTAGGATAATATGTGGCTAGCCAAAGTAGTGCTTCAATCATATTAAGAACATTCAATGAAATCCAAAGCTTCAAAAAAGAAAAATCACAAATTCTGGTTCTCACAAAAAATCCAAGTTTCCCTCAAGAAAGTGTGGGTATTAGAAAGAATATGTCAAAGTGGTTTAGAATACCTCACAGGATGGGAAACATATTTTGAGTCAGTGTTTCCGGGCCATGGATTTCAAGTATTGGTCAAACTCATAAAAATGATTGAAAATCCAATTTAAGGTAAAAAATATCACCTAAACAATCATTTAAAATCCTTTAAAAAAATCATTTCAATTTTATCAAAATCAATTAATGTGTGAAATGTGATCATAATTATCATTAATTCTCAAGGTTCCTAAAAAAATGAAAAAAATGAAAGAACACAAAAACAACTAAGCAGGTTGACACTCCCCCACACTTAAATTTAATTACCCTTCATTTTAGCTTGACAAAATATAAATAAGGGAAGAAAAACTAAATAGAAGGAAAGACACAACATGACTTTATTTTTCTAGCAACACCATTGAGTTAAGCTCCTAGTTGGCACCACTTCTTCCTAAAAAGCAATAAATATATAAATTCATTAGAAAAAAATAGAAAGGGGAAAGGTAAGGGATAATTCTTGGTTTGACCCCCAAGAGGGTGTTAGGTTTTTACTGCCCCTAGTCAGGCAGTTGCAGTAGGTTAACCCCAATCTGAAGGTGGATGGAGTTTTTTTCTTAGAAACCACCACACATTATTTCTCCCGACATCCATATGTGGATTCCAGAAGTGAGAACCCCCAAAGAAAATAAAAATATCCCTAACCCCTAGAAGTGATGAAAAATAGAATTTGATATTAAGAGGGGGAGGGAAAATGATGTAGGGGTGCTCCCTGTTTTGGTCATCTAGAGGAGTCGTGCCCACTAGTGTTGAAAATAGAAGAATAGGAAGTGGATTATCTTCTGGTTCGAGTTTGTAAATTGGTTCTTCAATGATTTATTCTTTTGTGCCATCATCCTAAAATGCACCAATGCACATCTTGAATGGCTCCTCTATTCTCTCCTCATTAAGAGAACCTTCTTATCCTTCTTCATCCAGAGCCAGCAGTAGTAGCACTGAATCTCCAAATTCAGAATAAGGGATATTAGATTGAAATTAAGAATTAATGAAATTTGAATAAAAGGAATGCTCAGAAATTAAAACTCCCTCAAAAATTTCATCTTTAGGACCCTTTTCCTCAAGCAAGGTAGCTGGGAACTCATTTGTTGGCGAGGGAAGTGGGTCCTCGAGTTTTTCTTCAACCTCACCAACATATTCATTAAATTTAGGTGGAACAATATTTTCCTTCTCCTCAGATTGTCTTTTTTGTCGTTCCATCCATAATAATTTAACATCTTCAACTTGGGCGGCCATCGATGCCACCATCTTTCTTTCCTTTTCCAACATTCTTGAATTCTCTTGAATTATCAACGAAGTTTCTTGCAATTATTGTGCATTTTGTGAAATTTGAATTTCAAAAAATTCCTCCTTGATATTCTTGTTAGTAATAGGCCATGAATATGAAAAATTACTAGAATATTCCATGACCTAAAGAATAATATGCAATGAAATCGTTTTTTTAAATCGTTTTTTTGTTTTTGTTTTTGTTTTTTTTTGAAAAACAATGTGTACAAGCTCTTGGACTCACCGAAAACGGCACCAAATTGATGGAAGGTATTTCAGTCACTTTACCCTATTCAATTAAATTATTATTAACCTAAGACTGCACCATAGTGGCAAACCCTAGTGTCGGTCACAAGGAGGCCGCTTATATGCACTGTATTTTCAATTGTCACTTTTTAATTTAACTAATATAAAACTAGTTTATATAATATATATGGGGGATTTTGATTATGAAAATTAAATAAAAATGAAATATTAAATCTACATTAGCAATTAAAATACCAAAGAGAATTGAGCTTGAAAGAACAAGCTAAAGGTATCAGCGGTGGACAAACGTTGATCGTTGGACACTCCCTTTATCATTTTTTAAGAATATATTTTAATTAAATTATCCAATGTATACCTTAATACCTAAAGGTATACACCTAAATTATCTAGATACTAAATTAAAACCTCATACATGGGTGCCGATCTTCTAATGAAAGTGTTCTGATTACCTGAAGACCTTCGAGTAACGAAAACAGGTTGAACTCATCATGATCAAAGGTGAGACCTCGCCAAAGAAATTTAAACCATGAGGGAAACCACTTTAAATTCATTAGAATATAAGAAATTTAGAATAATTTATAATAAATTTAAAACATGATAGAAAAATACCTCCTTCATTCATGCAAACATGTTCTAGGATAGTTTAAAAGATAATATTTTACAATGAAAGCACAAACTCAAAAGGGGAAATGTCTTCGGATCTTCACTGCCCACCACCACTTGGAGTTATCCCTTAATGGATTGATTACATCATGTAATACTCCTTTCCTCTTGCTCTCTCGAGCCAACCCCCTTTGTGATGGATGGTGTGGTGATGAATGGAATGTTTTGAAAGGTTGCACTACTAGAAAAACAGGTATTTGCGACGGGTCATTTGAGACGGGATCCCGTCGCAAATGGATTTTTGCGACGGGGGACCGTCGCAAATGACCCGTTGCTGAAAACGGTGTCGCAACAACAGTTTTTTGCGACGGGCCCGTTTGCTAAAGCCTTTTTCCGCGACGGGGAAAATCCCCGTCGCAACTAGTACTCTGAATATTTGTAAAAAACTATTTGCGACAGGCCCCGTCACAAATACCTGTTGCGACGGGCCCGCCGCAAATAGTTGTTGCGACGGGACCCATCGTAAAAAACTATTTTTAAAAAAATAAAAAAATTATAATACTATTTGCGACGGGAATAGTATCCCGTCGCAAATACTATAAAAAAAATAAAAAAATAAATTATTAATAAATTATTTTAATTAATATAATAATAATCCAATTATAATTCAAAAATAAAAAATAATAAACTATTAATAAATGATTTTAATTAATATAATAATAGAATTATAATTCACAAATAAAAATAATAAATTATTTTAATTAATATAATAATAATAGAATTATAATTCAAAAATAAAAAATAATAGAATATTAATAAATGATTTAATTAATATAATAATATTAGAATTATAATTCATAAATAAAAAAATATTAATAAGTTATTTTAATTAATATAAAAATAATAGAATTATTTTACATTCAAATATTAAAATAATTCAAGTATTACAAAAAAATATAATTAAATTATAATATTATAAAATTTTAATATATATATAAATTTTAATATTATAAAATATAAATAATATTATTATTCATATTAATATTGTTATTTAAAAATATAATATTATTAATATTTTATAATGAGACAGAAACTACGAATAGAAAAAAAATCATATTTTGATTTCACAAATTTTATAACATAAATACAAACTCTAATCTGAAGGAGGGGGGGAGGGGGGGGGGGATCTGTAGATGGTGGTGGAGGAAACTCCATCCCTAAAGTATGAGTGAGTCGGCGCATGTACTCCATCTGCTCCTGATGCTGCTGCTGCCACTGACTCGTCTGCTCCTCGTACAACTGCTGCTGGCGTCGACGCTCCTCCTCATGCTGCAGACGCATCTGCTCCTGCTCCTGTCGGAGACTCTCTATCAGTGCATTCTGAGATCGCAACTGATCCTCATACTGTGTAACAAAAGAAGATGCACGAGCTCCTCTCGAGCTGGACGCCGACATCGCAACACTGCCATAATAATCTCCAGGAGTCAGTCGAGAGTCGATACCAACTACCCAGCCCTTCTCGAAGGCATACTGGGTGGCCTGCATCCATGCCGCCTCATCAAACTGACGGCCAGTGGTCTGATCTGATGACTCGGCCTGACTCTCAGGCCGGGTCTGTGACGCTGCGGCCTCATATGACTCCTGTAGTTGCAATTTAAAATTAAAATTGTGAATATATTATATGCAGTTAATTTTTAAACTTGAAAAAAAATAATACTGACCACGATGTGATGATGACGATCACCTCTGAGCTCCCCAGTAGCAGGATCACTATACATCCTCCGATATACGTCGTACTCCGTAATATCGGGGTGCTCGACAGCCTATAAGAATAAAAAATAAACTGTTAATATTTATAGTTATATAAAATATTTATAAATAATGTATATACCAGATGCTGTCTATGAGTACTGAAAGAACGACTCCCAGCTCGATGAGTCACCTCTTGTCTCCCCCGATTCTGCCTCCCCACCGATGATCTCCTCTGAAAGGCACCACTCAACCAGTGCGCACATAATCCATCCCATACATGGGATGAAATGTACTCTGGTCGGTGTGCTCTACATGACTCATCAAAATCTGACACTCCTGCTTTCTTCATCGCAGCTTTTCTTAAATTGTGCAAAAACTGACGAAAGCGATCACGCATAGCCACCTCCCATGCCTCGTGGATGGCGTCACGCATGGTATCCTCGATCGGATACCATAAACCCTACAAATAAATCAAAATGTCAAGTTAGAAATGAAATAATTTTCAAAATAAAAATTATTTATTTACGTACGTACCAACCAATGGCAGAACATGGCCTGTTGCACATCAATGGGAATCTGCTCCCATGTGGTCCACGGCTGAGAGAAATAGTTGCGCAAAATAGCACTGCCATGTCCGACTGCTATATGCGGAAAACTGTAAAAATAATAAACATTTATTATGTGAATAGATTAATGAAATCTTAGTCAAATCCACAGGTTATCACACAGGTTATCACACCTCCGTGTGCGTGGATCAAACCCAAGACGTGGACGTCGCTCGGGGACGGGGTCAGGAATCATCAATCGTGCAAGACCGCGCCCCCTCCGTGTACTCCCTGGAGCGCCTGCTGGCTGAGGGTCATTTGTCAGCAACTCATCCGCATCGAAAGTCAGGTCAGCATCCGCCAACTCACGAAATGTGGCGTCGTCCATCTGAAACATAAAATGTTAATGTTGTTAGCAAATAATTGATAATTACTATTATATATACATATATACATATTATGATTGTATATAAATACCATGGAATTATATCAGTGTTCATCTTCATCATCATCTTCATATATGTCAATGTCATCTTCATATTCCTCCTCAACATCATCGATATCCATTCGAGTTACAGTTGCTTCATCTCTTACCATTTCAAATTCATATGTGACATCATTAACATCATCGTCATCACCGACTCTTAAATGTGGGGTGTCGTCATCGATACTCATGTCTCTTTGTAAAAAAGATTGATTTTGAGTACTCTCTTGAAAAACATCAATTCTTTGCACATCAGTGAAAGCACATTCACTTTGACTAAACTGATTGTCGTCATCGACCCCGTTGTTCCATATTTCTCTATAAAATATAAAAGCATTACTGGTTTTGAATAATTTGTTAGAAAAAACACTCAAGCTAGGATAATTATAGAGTTTAGATCATACACGACTGACCCAAACTTTTTAATGAGATAGACCTAAAAATTGACCCTTTAAGATTTAAATATATATGTTGAGAATAAAGCAAAACATGTTACAAATATTGATAATTTTAATATTATATAAATTTTTTATTATTTTCATAGTACTAATATTATTGGTAATTATTCCTAATTATTGTTAATTATTACTAATTAGTACTAATTATTACGAATTATTACGAATTATTACTAACTGTTACTAATTATTAATAATTATTACTAATTATTACTAACTATTACTAATTATTAATAATTATTACTAATTATTACTAATTATTACTAATTATTGGTAATTATTACTAATTATTGGTAATTATTACTAATTATTACTAATTATTACTAATTATTGATAATTATTACTAATTATTACCAATTATTGGTAATTATTACAAATTAATACTAATTATTGATAATTAATACTAATTATTAATAATTATTACTAATTATTGGTAATTATTAGTAATTATTGGTAATTATCGGTAATTATTACTAATTATTACTAATTATTGGTAATTATTACTAATTATTGGTAATTAATACTAATTATTGGTAATTATTACTAATTATTACAAATTATTACTAATTATTGGTAATTATTGGTAATTATTACTAATTATTACTAATTATTGGTAATTATTGGTAATTATTACTAATTATTACTAATTCATATTAATTATTGGTAATTATTGGTAATAATTACTAATTATTGGTAATTATTACTAATTATTACTAATTATTGGTAATTATTGGTAATTATTACTAATTATTACTAATTAATACTAATTATTGGTAATTATTGGTAATAATTACTAATTATTGGTAATTATTACTAATTATTACTAATTATTACTAATTATTACTAATTATTACTAATTATTGATAATTATTACTAATTATTGGTAATTATTACTAATTATTACTAATTATTAATAATTATTACTAATTATTACTAATTATTACTAATTATTGGTAATTATTACTAATTATTACTAATTATTACTAATTATTGGTAATTATTGGTAATTATTACTAATTATTGGTAATTATTTGTAATTATTACTAATTATTAGTAATTATTACTAATTATCGGTAATTATTATTAATTATTACTAATTATTACTAATTATTGGTAATTATTAGTAATTATTACTAATTATTGGTAATTATTGGTAATTATTTCTAATTATTGGTAATTATTACTAATTATTGGTAATTATTAATAATTATTACTAATTATTGGTAATTATTTCTAATTATTGGTAATTATTACTAATTATTATGAATTATTACTAATTATTGGTAATTATTGGTAATTATTACTAATTATTGGTAATTAATACTAATTATTGGTAATTATTGGTAATTATTACTAATTATTGGTAATTATTACTAATTATTGGTAATTATTATTAATTATTACTAATTATTACTAATTATTGGTAATTATTACTAATTATTGGTAATTATTTCTAATTATTACTAATTATTACTATTTACCGGTAATTATTGGTAATTATTGGTAATTATTGATAATTATTGTTAATTATTACTAATTATTGGTAATTATTGTTAATTATTACTAATTATTACTAATTATTGGTAATTATTACTAATTATTACTAATTATTGGTAATTATTACTAATTATTGGTAATTATTAGTAATTATTACTAATTATTACTAATTATTACTAATTATTACTAATTATTACTAATTATTGGTAATTATTACTAATTATTGGTAATTATTACTAATTATTGATAATTATTACTAATTATTGGTAATTATTACTAATTATTGGTAATTAATGGTAATTATTACTAATTATTGGTAATTAATACTAATTATTGGTAATTATTGGTAATTATTACTAATTATTGGTAATTATTACTAATTAGTGGTAATTATTATTAATTATTACTAATTATTACTAATTATTGGTAATTATTACTAATTACTGATAATTATTTCTAATTATTTCTAATTATTACTATTTATTGGTAATTATTACTAATTATTGGTAATTAGTAGTAATTATTGGTAATTATCGGTAATTATTACTAATTATTACTAATTATTGGCAATTATTGGTAATTATTACTAATTATTGGTAATTATTACTAATTATTGGTAATTATTATTAATTATTGGTAATTATTACTAATTATTGGTAATTATTACTAATTATTCCTAATTATTGGTAATTATTGGTAATTATTGGTAATTATTCCTAATTATTGGTAATTATTGGTAATTATTGGTAATTATTCCTAATTATTACTAATTAGTGGTAATTATTAGTAATTATTACTAATTATGACTAATTATTGATAATTATTCATAATTATTACTAATTATTGGTAATTATTACTAATTATTGGTAAGTATTACTAATTATTGATAAGTATTATTAATTATTGGTAATTATTACTAATATTGGTAATTATTACTAATTATTGGTAATTATTACTAATTATTAATAATTATTCCTAATTATTAGTAATTAAATGAATAATTACCAATAATTAGGAATAATTACCAATAATTAGGAATAATAACATTATCAGTATATTTTATTATTAATATTAAAATAATATAATTTTCTAATTTATATACAATTCTCCTTTCATCTGTGTGTTTTCTATCTCCACATACAAATAATACATGTGGAGACAGCAAACACACAGATGAAAAGAGAATTGTATATATATAAAAAATTATATTATTTTAATATTAATAATAAAATATACTAATAATATAATAATGTTATTATTCCTAATTATTGATATTTATTACTAATTATTAATATTTATTCTTAATTATTAATTTTTTTTACTAATTATTCCTAATTACCATTAACTATGAACAATACTAATAATTTAAATTTATTAAATAATAAAACAATGTAAACATAATTAAATTACAACTAATTAAGAATAATTGAAACTAATAAAAAATTAAAAATAAATATTAAATTAAAATGAATATAAATACCTTGAAAATTGATCTGAAATTGATCTCTGATCGTTCTTCAAAACTTCAATATTAACTCCGGAGAAAAAAATTAAACTTCAGAAAAACTGAACTTTAGAAATAAAATTTTGAGAGAAGAAGAAGATGGAGTTTGAGAATGATTTGAAAAAAACGGATGAGGGTATTTATAGGTTAGATTATTTGCGACGGGTCCATTTGCGATGGGTATCCCGTCGCAAATACCTTAGCCATCATTTATTACGGTCAACAGTTAAATAGTTATTTGCTACGGGTCCCGTCGCAAATAACCACCTGCCGACATACTATTTGCGACGGGGGAATATTCCCGTCGCAAATACCTTTTACCGCCGCCGGTTATTTGCGACGGGAATATTCCCCCGTCGCAAATAAGTTTCCCGCGATTTGGCGCGCAAAACGCGCCAGTCCTTTTGCGACGGGGAAAGCTATCCCGTCGCAAAAGGCTACTTATTTGCGACGGGCAAATACCCCCGTCGCAGATAAGTTTTTAACAGGGCTATTTGTGACGGGAATAAATCCCGTCGCAAATAACCCGTCGCAAATACCCATTTTTCCCGTAGTGTTGGAGCTCCTCTCCTTTTATAGGCAGATTTCATCATCAAAACGTTGTCACGTTTTAGACCCATTAATTGGCCGATTCACGCGTAGAACACTTCATAAGTATTGTTCCTAAATTTGTTGGTCGTCCACCCTCAAAATTTCAGATTCATTGGACGCGTCTTAAAAGAGTTATGATTTTTTTATTGTCAATCGCTTTCTCTGCATGAAGCTTCCTGGAAGCTTTCTTCAAAACTCTATCACCCAATGGACATCATAATGGATTCCAAACGGCTTGAAATTAAATTTGTGGACGCTTATAGGAGTCCTATTTAATATCCAAGTGGAATAAAATCATTTGGAGAAGTTTAATCCGAATTATACTTCCATTACTATGGTGGGGTCCACGCAGTCTGCCCGGAAAAATTGTCAACTTCATTGATTTTTTTTGGGAATCAAGATGAATGAATCATTCCCTGGCCCTGCAGACAAAGATGATGGAAATAAAATAATAATTCAAACAAAATTCGAGTCACAAAATTTGAAAATATAGTTTATGAGAAATGACCAAAATACTCCTGTGATAAAAATCTGTTAAAAATCCAGAATTAGACCATTTTTGCATTTAAGCTCAAAATAACACCAAAACCTAAATATGTAACAATTGACCATTAAATAACACCATTGTGGGTTTATAAACATTAAATTATAGTATAAAATATGTGAAAATATTAGCTTCATAACTATCCCAAGAGAGGGTCACGTCATCATAGATCTGATCGACTAGACCCCACTAGTGCCCTAATGCTCCTTGAGAAACTGGTTGTGAATTTAACCATATGATCGGTCAAGGTTTGAATGATGAAAAACCCAAACCACTGCCTTGAGTCAATACTCATCTACCCAAGGGTCAGGCTCACTATATAACTTTAGTGGTCTCCATTGCTAGAACTCACATAATGCGCTAAACCTGCACATATCATTGGACTATCTTGCTGGAGCCATCGACTACTCAACATGTAGAATATCATCCGCTTGGACCACTAGAGGTGGGTCTATAATATTCTCAATAGATGGTATAACTGATCTATTCCTTCTTAGAGAAAATATATCCTGAAAGGGGTCCCTAAAGTGAGGCCTCATCACTCAACTAGTCGTCATCATGACACTATTTCAAAATCCCAGCTAGCTGCCATCATGGTTGCATCTTGAAAATTATCAAGATATACCACGGGAAAAGAGAATATCAGGGTATATTAATCAATAAGGATTTTCAAAAGAACCAATCCTATATGATGAATGCACCACTAGGCACACGCAACCTATATCTTAGTATGTTGAGCCAACAAGCTGGTTATCAGAGTACTGGTGAATGGATACATCAGCCGCCATACCAACTTGGGTTCCATGGCCTAAAAACCACAATCAAGACACCCCAACACCATTGACCTATATTTAAAAAACTAAAACTCATGTAGGTATAAATCCACTCAATGACCTCAGGAAATACTACTATGATACCACTCTGTCATGACTCGAACCACTGAGGCTTTCTTGGCTAGTGAAAGGATGAGCATGAAAACCCTAAGGTCACCTCCAATAGGTTAATGGCTGGCGACAAGCATTGAGTATGATATAATTTAAATGGGAGGATTTATCTTAATTACTTGTACACACGAATACTAGATCCATGGAATAGTTTGGAGATATAAAATAAAAACTGAACATCTAGAGTGTAAACCATGCATGCAGCAACCTCTAGGAAAATAATAGAGTACAACAATATAGTACAAAATCATAAAGGAAAAAATACATGCCTAAATATAAATGAGGTCCCAACATGAAAAAAACTAGGAACCATTGGAGATATCACAACTCACAATCTTCAAGATCGACCACTAAACACAGTTAGTTCCAAGAACCATTATGCTCTACCAATCCAGGTCCACCAAATCAATGCCGATCTTCCTGTTGTCTACATAATACACAACATGTGTGGTAAAATACCATGTAGGTGTGAGTATATACATATCAATTAGGTTCATCAAAATCACTAAACATAAAGAATCAATAGAGTGGGTGTCATTACAATACCATGAAGGTCTATCCATCTGAACTTGATACAAAACCATAATAACCCAGATATTCTCAATAATAAGCCCAAACGAGATATAAAGGGGTATCTATCTCCACTGTCTAATTAAGAATTAAGAGTCTTCCTACAACTCCAAGGTTCCCAGTTCGATGCCCAAAACCATGCATAACTGCTCCAAGATCTGTGTGGAGGGCCCACATAACCACATAAGGGACAAAGTGGAGGGACCACTCCTCACCAATACACTACACAACTAAGGGGTAATACTCACACTATCATCGAAGTGACACTCTTCGATGAGGTATCACTTCATGGGCCATACTAGCATTTATGGTTCTCATCTGAGATGTCATGCTCATCAAGACTCACTAAATAAGTACTCATTGAGACTCTAAAGAGATCAATACATAGATACAGGATCACACCCAGGACCACTAGGGGACACCAAAAACCATAATTGGAACTCTAACGTTATTTATACACATATAGTAGATCATACCTAGGACAACTGGGGGACACCGAAAACCCAATATAGAACTTTGAAGGTCTTGATACTTAGATAGGGGATCACACCCATGGCCATTGGGGGACACCACAAACCCTATATGGAATAACACACTAAGTTTGAGATCAACACCCATATATATTAGTCATGTAGATTCCTCAAATCCCACCTAGGGAAATATGATATGATAAAGGATCCCACCTTGGGCCTCCTGAATGGATTCATAAAAACTCTATCCAAACTAATCTCATAGAGGGGATCACAATCCTATTCTCAGGATGTAATGCTTTACTATACCCTCATGGGGATGAACCAAGGGATCAAAACCAATTAAAATTGGTCTACAAATCCTTGAAATAGGTGTCCCACTAGCATCACTTCGCATCATATATATGATTTCCAGACAAAGGCTGCTATCATATCAAACATGAAAAACTACTCAGGATGGGAAACTCATGGGAAAAAAATCTGAGTCCTGAAGAAAGAGATACATGAAGTAGAAGTATCTGAGGGGATTACACGATGTGTCCTCCTACGATACATGATTTTTATCACGAGGACGTACCCTATACATATCCCCTTATAGTAATTATAATTTAAAAGGAAGTACATGAAGAGTACTTGTATCACATGGCGTGTGATGTCACCTAGACACCTGGGTGTGTCATCGCTTGCACACATCCTGGATGGCCATGTTGTCATACATGACATGTAAATGCAGTACGTGATGTGTACTACCTATACCATACCATGACCATGTCCATTATCCTGTTCCCATGTATAACAACCCATTCCCATGCACCAAAACCAGTGTTCATATACCTGGCTATGTCCTCTAGCCTATGTACACCTAGGGTCTAGCCATGTACAACCATATGACCATGACCCCCTTACATGGGGTGTCTGCCTATGTACTCAGCCACATGGTCAATTCCCACTACACGTCATGTACATACATTATGCAAAATATAGTCCCAAAACCTATTTCTTCCACAAATGACAAGAACACATGGTGTGTGATCCTAAACTAAATGCTCTGTGATGAGGATTTTAGAATGGAAACACCCTACAATTCTCCCAAAAACCCCCATTTCCCCCGATTAAGTACAGATCAAACCCTAAGGGATACTTAATAGTCACAATCAAGATTTAAAACCTTGAAAAAATGCTTATATGAGGATCGAGACATAAAAATCATAAAACCACCTACCATATAGAGAAAAGATAAAGCTTCGGGTCCATATCTAGGCCCTAAATCCACTACACTACGATCTAGTCTTGATCACTGTCAAGGATGGAGTTTGGTGGTTCCTCTTCTCCCTTATCAATCCATCTATCATGTGTGGGAGAAACCCTATCCCTTTCTCCCATTCATGGTAATGAAAATGGGAGGGGAGGGTTATTTAATTAATCATTTTAATTAATTAAATACCCTAACTCAATTATCGTGCCCACCAATGGTCTCCTTCCTCTGAACATCTAATGATGAAAAACTTTATGTTGCTGCTAGGGTACACCTCACATCCCATAAACAACTATGGTCTTAGATTTTTCATCTGAGGTCTTGAATAATGGAAAATCCAATATGCTGAAAAGATGCATGCACATGCTTTAAAATATATTAATTTTAGGGTCCTACAACACCCAAACACAACACCAAATCTGAGAGAAAATCTAGTTATATATACAGGAATATCCAAAGGTATAAATTGAAAAAACTTGAGTCATTACAACATAAAATGCTGAAGGCCATCTAGTTGGTTTACAACCACTCTTTCAAGAAATAATTTGATGATAACATCAATGAATGACAATAACTTCCTCAAACTACCATACAACTAATCCTTATCTCATTGGTGACCCATTATACTATAATTTAGAGTGTATGGTCCTAAAACATTCATATAACCTTACTATATTGACTAAAAAACCTAGGATAAAATATTCCATAACTTGAGCGAACAAAAACCTCATCCCACCGAGCAATATCCCTCATCATGTTGCTAGAGCTGCCACATGATTTTCACTGATGTTTGGTCATCTTACACCACCAAGGTCCTATACACAAGGATAGACCGTAATTCAAAACTACCCATCAAAACACCCCCTATGAGCTTGATTGGAACACTAATATCTATCCTTGAAACATGATGACATACTCCCTACTTTAAGAAGAATACATCAGGTGCACTACCTGTACATACTTGATCACATATGGTCCCATATTTGATACCACTATACTAGAATTTCGGCACTCATTAAGATAGGAGGGGCATAAAAAATGATGAAATACATACCAAATCTCTCTATTAAATAAAAAATATTTACAAAGAGGTATAATTTTTATACATACACTCCACCTACTGAGAATAGAGTTACTACTATGAGTGTTAGCTACCACACCACTACTATGCCACTTTGATCACACAAGATGTGAAAGATTTAAGATTAATGTAAGTCAATTGTTACTTATCCATCATGAATATTACACCTAAATGGACTATCTTGTATTTGAAATTCACACTTTAAGATCCCACTACACTTTTAGTTCTCTTAAAGTAATACATGAAAACCCTTTGAATGCCCAAGACACTCACCCTATATTTTAGATCAAACTAGGGCAGTATCATCAAAGACCACAAAAAATGACCCACAAGTCACATAAAAATAGTAGAGGAATTCATTACTCCCAATGGAAACCTTTTTACAATAGTTCTCCCAACTACACCATTAATACCTTAAGCTTATTTGGGATACATGATAAATTATAGAAGATATAATGACAACCCATGTAGTAAACTGATATGGCATCCAATCACTCAATGAGGTAAACCTTGGAACACACTTCATAAATTATCTTCATATTCCTCAACCACCATAGTTAACTACTCCATTTTAGTTTCTATAAAAAACCAATTTAAAACCACTAACTAGAAGAAATTCAATTGAAAACCCTAAAAGATTGGCCTCATACATCATGACTAGGGGGTACCAATCACAATTGAAGGTGAACCATGACTCTAACTAACCATCTGTGCATACCTTTAAATGATCATAAACCATCCAAACCACTCTAAGGATGATAAAACATGGTCATATTCCTAAAACTATGGAACCTCACAAAATATATCTCTCAAAATAGTTAAATCCCACACTTTCAACCATTGTGAGAAAAGGGATGAAATCCACTAGTAGGAGTATCTAGATAAAATAGTCTATATTAGAGCTCTATTAAAATATCTAACTCATGAAAAAATCATATGAAGAAAGGAATGGATTATATTTATATTAATAAGTATAAATATCAGTAAATAAGATAAAAATCACACCTTAAATCCTATCAATTTCCACCTAATTAGTGGAATCCACAACATAAAACCATTGATGGATTGATTATTATCACTATATCTCAGATAAGTATTACTTGTAGGTGGTGATGGAGATGGTACAAAGTTTCACCCATCACTAGATACTCTCATACCACCTACTCTACAATTGACACCACCTCTTGGAAGGTTATAGAGCCTACAATAAGAAATCATTTAATCTCAAAGTGGTATTTAATGTAAAGATCCATCCATGACATCACTTTGGATATCTATAGGTAAAAAATGAACTTTTATAAGCTAAGGTGTGTTTATTAAAGGAAAATATAAACAAAAAACACTTTCTTGGGGACTCCAACATAAGCGGAGGATGAAATAGAGCACAATCCCATCATGAATCCTCTCTTTGGAATCTTTTATTAAACCATTTAACTTTATTGAAATCCATTAAAAATCATTTACAAGGTATACCCTATCCATAAACCTTGACACATTCTTGGTCAAGGTCATGATTCCCTAAAGAGGGTCTAGTACCTTTTAGACTCAATCCATCCTTAATATTATTGAATAAAACTTTTTAAAAAAGAGATCAAACTCTAACCACAATAGGGTAATACCATCAAAAGTTCAAGTAAATTTCAACTAATGGATCACTGTGTCATATTGAGAACTCAATGAATACAAAAAAAATGATCGATGGGAATTTGAACCAAATAAAAAATGTGAGTCTCAGGCTCCAAAAAATTCTCTATCACATGAGGATCAGGCTTTCCTCATAAACCCATGATGTATAAGTTAGTGGAACATATATAATGAATATATTATATAAGTAAACCGATTAAACTATTGACACCCACCAAATGAGCATTGAAAATCTACAAGGGAAGAAATACCAAAAACATGGGTATGATTTTTCTCTAAAAAGAAATTGAAGAGAAGGTGACCATAACTCATGGATCATGTAACCTTCCAAAAGATACGTGATCGTATGAACTTAAAAAGGTCATGATAAAGGGACATGCACAGTGCATGACCTATGGGAGATCACACGAAGCCCCTTTGAAAAACCTCATTACTATCAAAAAGGGGTTCAAGACACTGACTGATCATGAAATGGATGTCATTTGAGCTCCCCTAAGTCATGCGATTTATTATGGAGTAGGTGCTTGAAAACCATCTAAAAATCCATGTAAAATAAGGGAAAAAATATGAAAAAGGAAGGAGCCTCTTGCGGTCATAAATATTCATACAACGTGACTATATGATTCGCAAGACACTAGAGAATCCTTGAAGACATGCCCATATTACCACGTAATAGCCTAATGACACACCTCCAGCTATGTAGCTGATCAAAAGGGTTTGTCCATGAAAATTATCACACACCACCAAGATACCCTTTATTAGTCACATGATGCATCATCTATGGGGATAGTGGTTTTATTTGATAAAAATCATGCCAATTCACAAGATCCCAGGCCTTTGTGAAATAAACAAGGAAATAAAAAGGGAAATGATGGGAGCTTCTTGTGAGGGGAAGATATGCTGATTTTATGAGAACAAAGTTATATTCCCTATTTTATCACCATTGATAATGTGAAACCCCATCAACAAGACAACATAGTCCTAAAAGGACCCTTGTCATAACAAGTTCATCTCACGAAGGTCCCCAAGCAATCCACCTTTATCTCATGGAAGGTCCTAGACAAAGCATCTCAGATCATGAAAAATCCTTTCAACAGGCATCATGATCTCACGAAGGTCCCTAGACATGTTGAACCAACCTTATGAAAGACCCTTGGAATGTCTACATGATTAGGAATGACCCATTTGATTAGAAAATATCCAATAAATAGTGTGATGATGGGATGGTCTTACAATCACAGAAAATCATGAGATGCCCCCAAATAACCCGATTCATGTGAAGTGCGTAACACCAAATCCCTCCACCGACTCCAACCAAAATATTCAAGATACACACCATAAAAGGAGGCATATAACCAGGGTAGAATGGCCAATAAATTCTTCCACTTCAGAAAAAAAGAGGATCTTTGGATCTATGCACCGATGAATCTAGGCATCCACGACCGATCGCCTATGAAACAGATTTCTCAGAGCAACTAATCTCACAATCACAAAATTTTTATCCTATTAAAATCTGGGGAACAACCTAATGGATCACAAGGAATGCATACACACTTCAAATGATCACTTTATATCACATAAATAACTTTTATCATGTCATCTGGGTTATGCGAAGGAGGCCTCACATATCTACTAAAACACATGAACCCTAAAAAAGATAACACCAAAAAAATATAAGGAAAATATATAGTAAAAATATAGAATAAAGAGTAAAAGACAAGAGACTCTTGTTAAAAACATATATTTTGATCCTCATGCACTTCTCATGAATCATACAGATCATGTGAAAATACTAGGGCATGTCTCCCAAGTCATGAGATTCCCCCTCAACATACCATTTGGATCATGAGATGTACTCTAGAAATGTAAACAAGTTAAATGATGCCCTCTGAGCATGCCACCTGAGTCTCATGAATCCCTATGGTATTTGCACACAGATCTTACGATGTCCTCTAGAAATGTCACCCAAGTTACGCGGTGACACTAGTGTATGTCATCTAGGTCTTGTCAAGCACTCTAGGTTTTCCAACCAGATCTTACGACACCCTCCAAGAGTGTCATATAGGTTCTATGATGACACCAAGACAGGTCATCCAGATCTTATGATGAAACCAGGATATGTTATCCATATCACACAATGTCCTCCAGACATATTATCCAAATCACATGACACTCTTCAAGCATGTGAACTAAGATCTTACAATAAACTCCAGACATGTCAGCCTAGATCATGTGACAAACTTTGGACAAGTCAAATAGATCATGAAATTGTCTTTGGACATGCCTTATATGAAACTAGGACATTTCTATACATCCTTATACATTTTATGAAGAAAACCAGACATGCCAGTTTGTAAAGTACCGTGTTTTTGAACCAGGTTTAAATTACGAAGGTTTTCAATTTTTTCCATGTATTGAGGGGTCGGTTTTTAAACCAAGCTCCGAAATATTATTCCAAGTATTGGAACACTTAAAGGTGTTTTTTGGACTTGTATGAATACCCGATAATTTTCACGGGTGTCCCAATAAGTCTCGGGAGCACCGAATCCAGAAAAGTCCACTTTAATGGATCTGCACGGGCTGTGCACGATTGCAGTCCAACTCGTGCAACTTACCCATTTTAATATTTTATTTATTTTAATTAAATAATATTAAATGGTAGATTTTTTTAAATATAATAATGTGTTAATAATAATGTTATTATTATTATTATGGTTTCATAAATTATTTGGATGTTAAAATATTTTAATTTCATAATTAATGGGGTTTAACATTTATGTTAAAAGATTTTAATTGCACGATTAATGGGGTGTAACATTTGTGTAAAATTAATGTGGCTTTTGGGTATCTCAAAGAAATGTATAATTAAATGAGGAGTAAAAACTATGTGAAATTAAATGAAGAGTTTCAGATTTAATGGAGATTCGTTTAATTAAATAAGGATTTTCAGAGTTAATAAAGAAGCGTTTTTATTTAATAGAGGTGTTGGGTTTTATCTAAGGTTGAATAATGATAAAAATGTGATTATTATTATTATGGTTTTATGAGTATAATAATTATCATTAATTATGGTTGTTATTATTATTATGAATAATAATAATAATGGAATAGGGGGATTTAAATAATTATTGCAAAATAGTGGTTTCATTTAATTAAATTGAGTAAAACAGAATTTAATTAAATGACGTGTAGTGTGGATTTTTGGGTTTTATCAAAGAAGTGTCTTATTAATAATAATGATGGTTATTATTATAACAGTTTCATTTATTTAATTTGAGGTTGAAATGAATTTAATTAAATGAGTTGTTTGGGGTTTCTTTTAATTAAATTAAACTTGTGATAATTTAATTAAATGACATGTAAATGAGGAGTTGGGTGTTATCAACGAATGGTAATATTAAATGGTAATAATAAATTATGTGTAAATGAGGAGTTAGAGGTTGTCAAAGAATGGTAATATTAAATGGTACTATTAAATGAGGAATAAATGTGGAGTTGGGATTAATTTAATTAAATTCAAGGTAATAAGGAATTTAATTAATAAAGGCGAAATTGAGGTTTTTTTAATTAATGGTTAAAAAGAATTTAATTAATCTCCATGAGGCAGTGATTTTATTTAATTAATCCATGTTGAGATAATTAATTAAATAAATGAGTTAGAGTTTTTATTTAATTAAATTCCATTGTAGAGAATTTAATTATTTTGACGTGTTAATGAAGTATTGGGTTTTACCTAATAGGGGTATAGAATAATTAATAAAAAACATTATATTAAATGAGTATGGTAATAAAAATAAATGTTATGTTTATTTTTATTATTAAATGAATTCATTTTAGTTATTAGATTTTTAATTTTTTTTAAGAGGGAAAATGAGAGGAGAGGCGCACAAGGCCAGTGCGCGAACCCCCTGGTTTTATTCCTCTATGTGCGATGTGCAACAGCAGCCTCCTCCACAAGCTCTTCCTCTCCCATGGCGTGGCTCCCTCTTCCTGCAGTTAGTCCATGGCCACAACCTCCCTCGGCCAGACCCCCAATTGCAGCGCATGATACCCCTAGGCATAACCCCTATAGCAGTGCAACCCCCCTCATTGGCACACCACCCCCTCTCCCAAACTTCTTTTTACGCGCGATGATTTCTATTGTACTCTTCATGAATCTTATCTACCTCGTCAAGGTGAGTCCGTCTGCATATATTTTGTGATTCATATCGGCCATTTGACTCCTCTCTCACCTTTTTTTCTTGGATGAAACCCTAATGTTTGAGTTTAATCCGATTGTTGAGTTCCTCTTTTTTTAGGGTATGCGAATGTTGACTTGGGACCCATTGGTCCATAATATGGAATTCGCTACCAAGGGCGAGGTGGATGGTCTCGATTCATTCTACTGCTGATGTTTCGTGTAAGTTTTACACTACTGTTTTGTTTTGAATCATCAAAATTTAGGTTCTTTTTCTTTATATGAGTCCTTGGTTTGAGGTCCATTGATTCTTGTCATTGCGTTTTTTTGTGATTTTAAGTTATGTTGTAGTGGGTTTTGGTCAATATAGGGGGAACTCATGTGTATATATATATATATACATAAAGGCATGTGCATACAGTTGCAGACCAGTTGCAGATTTCTTGTCACCGTATGTCAAGTTGCTGAATAATGAATTGGTTCCACCCTAAGGTAGGGCCCCCTTTCAAGTCCTCAACATTAATAAATGCATTAATAAAATGCTTACTGCACTTTTTGAGGTATTTAAATTATAAAGTGAAGTATTTATATCGAATTCCTTTCAAATGTGAATTTATAAAGTTTGATTAAATTGCTAAATGTGATATGTGGTGTGTTGATGCATGACTTTGGATGTTATTAAATGATACTGTCCACGTGAGATAAATGAGGACGTGACCATTTGTTGGTTTTAAACATGTATTGCTGAATTGGTTAAAGTGATACGATTAAATAATTAAATGATGTTTTGTTTTGGCTAAGATAAGATAATTAATTTTGTATATTAATCATGTGATTTGAGACTGGATATAAATAATTAATCAAAGGATTAATTATAATATATTGATTTAGCTGAATGAGATAATTTATTTGGGGATTAATTGTGATATGTTGTTTTGACTAAATCGAGATAATTAATGATGGATTAATTACTACCTTTTAATGACATAAAATGTTATCCAATTATTGAATTGATTAAAGGGTATGATTAAATTAATTAATTGTTGAATTAATTAATTGGCATGCATTAATTTAATTTATGAATTTTTAATGATAAAAGTTATGTAACATGGTGTTGAATTAAGATTTTTAATGGTGGGTTATATTAAGAAATTTTGGAATTAGAATGTTATAATTAATTCTGGAAAACTAATTATGGGATGTGATTTGTTTTGTAGATTAATTAATTGAAGGATTAATTAATGGTAATGTGTACTTAGTTAATTGCTGCCTTAACTAATAGATTTGGTATATTTAACTAATAAAGTGGATTAGTAAGGTAATAAGGATAATTAATTGGTGAATTAATTATCAAGTTATCAGTTAAGGAATTGAGATAATTAAATGTTGAGTTAATTATCAAGTTGACCTGCTTGTGGTTAAGAATAATTAATTGTTAATTAATTATTATCTATTTATATGTTTAATGGTTAATTAATTGTATAATTATTTGATGGGAGATTTATGTTGTTAATTAGTTGTTGAATTAATTAACATGTTTGATTAATTAATTTATGAATTAATTAATGGATGGTTTTGGGGTGTTAGACATGGTGTTCTACACCAATGATAAATATATATGTATGATTGATAAATGGGTTGTGAGACATGGACTGATGCTCCAAATACTCACGAGGTGCTAGACATGGAGTTCTACACCCAGCTTGCATGTAAACATTCTTTTATGGGATAGGGACCGATGCTCCAAATACCCATGGGTTGTGAGACAAGTACTGATGCTCCAAATAATCACGAGGGTTCTAGACATGATGTTCTACACCCATTAATTGACATTGGACCGTGGGTCCAATCGGTCATACATGGAATGAATTAAATGGTTAATGAAAGCAGTTGTGACATAATGATTTGTGAATTGAATATGGGAAATGGTTCTAACCCCAACACGACCAAGGTAGGTTTTGAGATTTGGGTATCCAGGGGAACCTGGGAATTTATGCAGTTAAATAATAATATCAATTAATGTGTTAAACATATTATTTAATCAATTTATAGTTCCTATTAAGAACTCTTATTTTCTAGCTACGAGCCAAAGTAGGTATCTCCATCAGGTGTCCCTTAGGAACCTGGATGGGTTGTAAGTTATTTATTCAATTTGGTTGTTACCACGTTATACCTGTATCCTATTATTTATATTTTACTATCTAGATAGGTCTAGACACCAGTGGTTCCGACCTATTGAGATGTATATCTCACACCCTACTCGGGACACTATTTCACTAGGGTACCTGAGTAGGCCTTTCTTGTTCGTAGGACTAAGGACCTTGGACTTTGCTTGTTGTTGTATGAAAGTACCTGGAGTTAGGAGCAAAGGACTGAGATGGAGCTCAGGATACTCGTGGAGTTTTCCTTGGGGCTTTGAGTCTTTTCTTTGTTTCTTTGATGGAATGTAATCCATGCTGTTTTATTTACTACTTTCCATTTTGTATCATTATCATGTCATGTATGCATCTACTGTATAAACTGACATTTTCCACTCTTGTTCAAGTTTTATAAAAATCTTCCTTCCACTAATTTATCATTTATTAGATTACTTATGCTATTTATTTCCATTGTCTATTATTTAACTCTGATATGAGGGTATAGTCTCCTCACTAACTATCCATAGACCCTCACTGCTAGTCGGTAGTCTCTGGAGTATAGGGAGACATGCTTGAGGTCATGTGGCGACCAGTTTGGCCACCAGTTCAGGGGTGATCCAGGCTGGGATGTTACAAAGTGGTATCAAAGGGTCCTTTTCCTTTGTCTTACTATTTTGGGGATGGTAGACAAGAGACTAGGAATGTGTCGGTGCTTGGGTTAATGGCTACACTTGGTACTGATCACCCCACATATGGGAAATGATCAAGTGGCCAGGGTTTGGATTGTTGTTCATGTTGTTCGCAATTACAGTTGATATTATTTCACCTTGAGTGACTGGTGTATTTTCCACTACTAATTGATTGTAAAAATTTTGATTTTTTTACCTTGGCATGATATGGAAAGGAAGTTTCATACATTCATCATCTTAGTCACTTAGATATTCACATGCCATGCATATAACATTCCATGTAGTTATATTAATAGGATGCCTTCTAATTTGGATTGTGTGCCTTGGGTGAAATTCCATGTTTTGATCTTCTTTAGCATGTCTCTGTAGATAGCATGTGTTGATGACAGATTTAATATGCATGAGTGATTATATGCCATACTGCCTCAATTGTTAGCATGTTTTGTTGTTTTTCCATGATTCTGTGTTATAGCATGCTATTATGTTACTACTTATGATAACATGCTAGAGAAGTTTTGATGTGTGAACAGGATTATAAAGGTAAAATGTTAAATGAATGTTGATTGTGATAAATGAGAGCCAAATGCCAGCGATAAGGTGTATGGGAACTTTATCAATTGGTAGATGTCCACCCATGTGTTTGAACCTTATATAACCATAGTATGTTCGAAATGGTTATAAATGTAAAACTTCTATGTTTTGTTTGAAATGAACTGTTGTTGGGTTACTTTTTGAAGAACCCGGATTGAATAAATGGGACCCTCAGAGGTCTCCTTTTCAGTAAAAGAAATTTAGATGCTAAATTACCTGTTTATATTTGTATAACACTATATATGAAATTTTTAAAGAGGATGTTTGTTATAGCATGTTTGTTTTTCCTATGGGGCGTTGATTGAAAACCAAGTGACTTGTTATGAAAAAGTAATTGTGTGTTTGTTGAAATTTATTCAAATGTTAAATGGTTGAAATGAATTAAATAAAATGGATAAAATGAAAAAGGGGATTTTGAACCTCGTGATGTTTATTTTGCATGATCGAGAGAAATAGTCGACATTTATGTTTCTTAAGAGACTAGCCTGTGGGACTCGGGTGTTTTGACATGCCGATTGGTTTAAATTTTGGATTTAATGTGAGAATGTTTGACATGGTGATCGTGGTTCAAGGAACGTCACACATGTTTTTAAGGTGTTTCAGTGATAGCACACTAGTAAGTGGCTAAAATTTTATTTCAACGTCATGGATAGTCCTAAGGTGGGTAGTGTTGCATCGATTTCGGTAAACATGACGGCAGGTGACGCTAAGATTTTTGAACCGAGTCATCCGTAGTAGTTATACTGATATTTTTTAGTGACATTGGTTTTATCTTAATGTGATATTCTAAATACGATGAGCATAGAGACACTAAGATAACATTGGTCTTATGTAGTGCTAAAGTATTAAATGTTGTTGGGCTTGATGAGTGGTTATAATTTGGGTTGTACGCAGGATGCATGGTTTCTTTGGGCTACGTCTTTGTTCATGTTGGGGAACGTTAGTTTTTTTTAAATAGCCTTGTTATGTCTTGACTTGGGAATATCATCAAAGGTCAAGTAAGGACTTCTATGTACATGCGTTTGTTAATGGAATCATTTAAAAATGTACATTGCTAATTTATGGCTGAGTGTGGGTTTTGGGACTGTAATGTCTTTCTAGGTAATAATGCGCAACTAGTTTCTATTGGTCGATCGAGATTTGAACTTTTTCTTTAATGAGTTACCTATAATGGCCTTGGAGATAAGATTCGTTTTGGTGAGCTTTGGATTAGGTTTTAAAGAATTAAGTGGTTGGACTTATGTTTTGGTTAGTAGTGTGTTTGGTGTTTGGAAACGTAATGTCTTTGTTCAAATGAAACTTCTCAACCTTGGTGGGTCAGAAGATGTTATAGTTCCCAATTACTTCTCAGGGATGATAATTTTTTAAGGTGGGTAGATTGTAAAGTCCGGTGTTTTTGAACCAGTTTTAAATTATAAGGGTTTTCAAATTTTTTCCCGTGTATCGACGGGTCGGTTTTTAAACCAAGCTCCAGAACATTACTCCGAGTGTTGGAACACTTAAAGGTGTTTTTTTGGACTTGGATGAATACTTGATAATTTTCACGGGTGTCCCAATAAGTCTCAGTAGCACCAGATCCGGAAAAGTCCACTTTAATGGATCTGCATGAGCAACACACAATTATAGTCCAACTCATGCAGCTTACCCAGTTTAATATTTTATTTATTTTAATTAAATAATATTAAATGGGAGATTTATTTTTAAATAGAATAATGTGTTAATAATAATAATTTTATTATTATTATTATGGTGTCATAAATTATTTGGATGTTAAAATATTTTAGTTTCATGATTAATGGGGTGTAACATTTATATTAAAAGATCTTAATTGCATGATTAATGGGGTGTAACATTTGTGTGAAATTAATGTGGCTTTTGGGTATCTCAAAGAAATTTATAATTAAATGAGTAATAGATATGTGAAATTAAATGAGGAGTTTCAAATTTACTGGAGAAGCGTTTAATTAAATAAAGAGTTTCAGAGTTAATAAAAAAGTGTTTTTATTTAATAGAGGTGTTGGGTTTTATCTAAGGTTGAATAATGATAATAATGAAATTATTATTATTATGGTTTTATGAGTATAATAAATATCACTAATTATGGTTGTTATTATTATTATGAAGAATAATAATAATGGAATAGGGGGATTTAATTAATTATTTCAAAATAGTGGTTTCATTTAATTAAATTGAGTAAAACAGAATTTAATTAAATGGTGTGTAGTGTGAATTTTTGGGTTTTATCAAAGAAGTGTTTTATTAACAATAATTATGGATATTATTATGATTGTTTCATTTATTTAATTTGAGGTTGAAATGAATTTAATTAAATTAGTTGTTTGAGGATTCTTTTAATTAAATTAAAGTTGTGATAATTTAATTAAATGACATGTAAATGAGGAGTTGGGTGTTATCAAAAAATGATAATATTAAATGGTAATATTAAATGATGTGTAAATGAGGAGTTGGAGGTTTTCAAAGAATGTAAATATTAAATGGTAATATGAAATGATGAATAAATGTAGAGTTGGGTTTAATTTAATTAAATTCAAGGTAATAAGGAATTTAATTAATAAAGGCGAAATGTAGGTTTTTTTAATTAATGGTTAAAAAGAATTTAATTAATTGCTATGAAGCATGGATTTTATTTAATTAAATTCCATTGGATATAATTTAATTATTTTGATGTGTTAAGGAAGTATTGGGTTTTACCTAATAGAGGTGTAGAATAATTAATGAAAAAACATTATATTAAATGAGTATGGTAATAATAATAAATGTTATTATTATTTTTATTATTAGATTAAATCATTTTAGTTATTAGGTTTTTAATTTTTTAAGAGGGAAAATGAGAGGAGAGGCGCACAAGGCCAGCGCGCGAACCCCCTGGTTTTCTTCCTCCATGTGCAATGTGCACCAATGGCCTCCTCCATGAGATCTTCCTCTCCCATGGTGTGGATCCCTCTTCCTAAAGTTACTCCATGGCCGCAACCTCCCTCATCCAGACCCACTACTACAACACACGACACCCCCAGGCAGAACCCCTATAGTAGCACAACCCCCCTCATTAGCACGCCACCCCCTCTCCCGAACATCTTTTTGCGTGTGACGATTCCTCTTGGACTCTTCACAAATCTTGTCTGCCTCATCAAGGTGAGTCTGTCTGCGTATATTTCATGATTCACATCATACATTTGAATCCTCTCTCAAATTTTTTTCTCGGCCGAAATCATAAGGTTCGGGTTTAATCCCATTGTTGCGTTCCTCTACTTTTAGGGTATGCGAATGTTGACTCAGGACCCATTGGTCCATAATCCGGAATTTTCCACAAAAGGAGAGGTTGATGGTATCTATTAACTCTACCGCCGATGTTTTGTGAAAGTTTTACACACTACTTTTTTTTTCATCTTCTAATTTAGGTTCTTTTGGTTTATACGAGTCCCTGGTATTTATTTGATGTGCTTTGAGTCTTGTCGTTGCATTTTTCTGCGATTATCAGTAATTTTTCAGTGGGTTTTGATCAATTTAGGGGGCACACACGTGTATATATATTTACATAAAGGCATGTGCATGCGGTTGTGGACCATTTTCGGATTGCTTGTCACTATATGTCAATCTTCTGAACAATGAATTGGTTCCACCCTGAGGTAGGGTCCCCTTTCAAGTCCTCAACTTTAATAAATGCATTAATAAAATGCCTTTTGCACTTTTGGTGGTATTTAAATTATGCAGTGAAGTATTTATATTAAATTTCTTTCAAATTTGAATTTATTAAGTTTGATTAAATTTCTAAATGTGATATGTGTTGTGTTGATGCATGACTTTGGATGTTATTAAATGATTCTTCCCACATGAGATAAATGAGGACATGACCTTTTTTTGGTTTTAAACATGTATTTCTGAATTGGTTAAACTGATGAAATTAAATAATTAAATGATGTTTTGTTTTGGATAAGATAAGATAATTAATTATGTATATTAACTATGTGCTTTGATACTGGATATAAATAATTATTCAAAGGATTAATTATAATATATTGATTTAGATGAATGAGATAATTTATTCAGGGATTAATTGTGATACGTTGTTTTAACTAAATCGTGATAATTAATGATGGATTAATTACTACTTTTTAATGACATGAAATGTTATCCAATTATTGAATTGATTAAAGGGTGTTATTAAATTAATTAATTGTTAAATTAATTAATTGGAATTCATTAATTTAATTGATGAATTGTTAATGCTCAAAGTTATGTACCATGATATCTATTTAATATTTTTAATGGTGGGTTGGATTAAGAAATGTTGGAATTAGAATGAGATAATTAATTCTAGAAAACTAATTATGGGATATGATTTGTTTTGTAGATTAATTTATTAAAGGATTAATTAATAGTTATGTGTACTTAGTTAATTGCTGCATTAACTAATAGATTTTTTATATTTAACTAATCAATTGGATTAGTAAGATAATAAGGATAATTGACTGGTGAATTAATTATCATGTTATCGGTTAAGGAATTGGGATAATTAAATGTTGAGTTAATTATGTAGTTGACTTGCTTGTGGTTAAGAATAATTAATTATTAATTAATTATTAGGTATTGAGATGTTGAATGGTTAATTAATTGTATAATTATTTGATGGGAGATTTATGTTGTTAATTAGTTGTTGAATTAATTAACGGGTATGATTAATTAATTTATGAATTAATTGATGGATGATTTTGGGGTGTTAGACATGGCATTCTACACCGATGATAAATATATATGTATGATTGATAAATGAGTTGTGAGACAAGGAATGATGCTCCAAATACTCACAGAGTGCTAGACATGGAGTTCTACACCCATCTTGCATGTAAAAATTCTTTTATGGGACAGAGACCGATGCTACAAATACCCATAGGTTGTGAGATAAGGACTGATGCTCTAAATACTCACGAGGGTGCTAGACATGACGTTCTACACCCATTAATTGATATTGGACTATGAGTATAATCAGTCATACATGAAATGAATTAAATGGTTAATGAAAGAAGTTGTGGCATAATGATTTGTGAATTGAATATGGGAAATGGTTCTGACCTCGGCATGACCAAGGTAAGTTTTTGAGATACGGGTGTCCAGGGGAGCCCATGAATTTATGTAGTTAAATAAGAATATTAATTAATGTGTTAAAAAAATTATTTAATTAATTTATAGTTGTTGGCGCCAAAATGTTGGAAGAAAAGAGAAAGGAGAAAGAGGCCCCACAGCCAGCTTCGCGAAGCCATTTCACGGAGTCCCCTTAGGCAACGCGGGCGCCGTGAAGCAAAGGAGGCGGTACCCTCCGTGAACGACTCTGAAGTTTGTGCTCCTGCCGTGAATCAAAGAAGGCAGTACCCTCTGCGAATTCCCCTGAAGTTTACGATCCCACCGCGAAGCAAAGGAGGTGGTGCCCTACGCGAACGCCCCTGACATTCGCGAGCCCACTGCGAAGCAACCAAAGACCTCTTCGCACCGAGTAAGCTCTGCTTTGCGGCACATCTTGCTTATAAATACCGAGCTCCCCCTGAGCCCTTGGGATGAAAAATCCAACCTTTCGGATTCTCAGCTCCCAAATCACGAAGCACTCTTTTCTCTGTGAATCATGAGCTCCACGAGGTACTTTTGCTTCACGAGGGGCCTCCCCGTTGTCTCGTTTTGATCCCCTCTTCCGAGAGGGATGCCTTTTGCGAAGTCTAAGGTCCTTCGCGAAGGAAGGGGATCCCCAAGGGGACCCGGGTTGTTGCGGAGAGCTTATGCTTCGCGAAGCACCCCTCATGTACATGTGATCCCCATACCAAGGCAGGGTCACTGTACTCCGTGAAGCACATTGCTTCACGACCCTATGGTTTGCGAAGCGCCTGTGCTCCACGAGGCAGTGCTCCGTGAATGCCTTTCCACTTCACGAAGCACCTCCCATTTTCACCTCTACCCCATGGTAAGTCCAAGGTACCCCACTTCGTGAAGCACACCCCTACGCAAGTGCCCTTCACCACGCAGAGCAACCGAGCTCCACAAGGCCCCTGCCTATGGGCTCCTCTACTTGGAAATTCCTTTTCCCGTGCGACCCTCCAGGTTTGCACGATGTGACTTCAAATTCCCCTGGATGATATCTCCCGTAGCGTTGCTTATCCTAATGCTTCTTCGCATAGGAACGCTAATAGCTATTGCTTCTTCACATAACTATGCTAATGTGGACCCCTCGATGGTTCACTCTACAACCCCCCTTTACCATGGCATTGCCGGTACCTTCCCTCCCACAAGGAGCAGGGGGTACTGGTTATGTAAGTCCTAGGGGTGTGGAGTAAGCAAACCTCATCCAAGCTGCATGACGTTAAACTGTCACGCACCCTCATCCTCAACACACGACGTTAAACTATGACATCGCCCCGTGCCTCTCACGCAGGGTGTCCTCACCTTGGAATTCTCCACACACCCTGGTCTCCATAGGGGATGATATCCTCCTTTTGGGAGAGGTGTTTGTATAGCATCCCACCTCTTTATCACATAAACTTTCATTACATTTTACAAAACCGAGGATCTTTAAGGTTTAGTGTCTTGGAAACCAGGAACTTTAAACATGAAAACATAAAACATTATTCTAAAACACTTTGAAAGGCTTCTCCTCATGTTCATCCTAGGTTCATTACTGCATCACATAACCTGGGAGCATACAACAAAAGAAAGGGTGAGCAAAAATCCCAGTAAGGAAAACAAGAGAAACATTTTACATGTGAACTTGAGATACTTCAATAAGGTCATGAAAAAGAACTTTAAGGCATGAGAATGAAATAAGGAGGCATATCATAATAAAAATAACATTTTTCATAACTTGAAAATGTGGCTACATCATTTAACATAGACAATCATGAACATATCACCAAGGTCCATCCCCAAGGTGT
This sequence comes from Viscum album, assembly GCA_963277665.1. Classification (NCBI taxonomy): domain Eukaryota; kingdom Viridiplantae; phylum Streptophyta; class Magnoliopsida; order Santalales; family Viscaceae; genus Viscum; species Viscum album. The sequence continues at coordinate 1,315,448,114 of OY728128.1, read as the reverse complement.
CATTTGAAAATTACCAAGGTTATTCACCAAGGTATCGTGAAAATTGTAATCTCTAGTGGTTACATCATTACCCAATGAATTGGAGCGCTATCAGGGCGCACCATTAAATTTGCCTTTATTATCATGTGACCCACATATATCATCATCAAAAATTTCATAAATAACCCATATAGCATAAAATAAATGGGGTTCATTTCATAATCACAACGTTTTAAAAACTGCTTTAAAGACATGATCTTTACGTCACTTTAAAACCCACAGAAAAGGAAGGTGGGTCTCATGTATGTAAACCCTAGAATTTAAAATAGAACATTTTGGTATATATGTGAATACCCCTTTATAAGAAAGAGATTTGATTATTCACTCAATAATATAAACGAACTTTAGAAAAAGAGAGAGACATTTTGAGACGGAAATTTTGCAGCATAACGGCTATGTTATGAGGTTTTAGAAGACATTAAAAAGAGAGGGAAAATGGGTCAAACATTCATAAATGACCCATAAAACAGTATATGGAAAGAATAACAAGGATACATGATCATGGTAATGAAATTTCAAGGACATACCATTTGAAATGAAAAACATGGAAGGAAGACAAAAATTAGATTTCTCTTATGAAAGTTCGGCAGCCTAACGATGTTACTTAAACTTCAACAAAATGATTTGAAAAGATCAAATAGGGTCTCTCATCATGTGAAAATAAGAGTTCAGTATGATAGATATAGAGATAATGCCCCAACATAATTAAAAAGGAACTTGGAAGACTTGACATTAAAGTAGAACTTTGAAAAGAATGAGAAGGGTGAAACAATACCCTAAAAAATTCGGCAGCCTAACGGCGCCACTTAAAACTTCAAAATACTGATTTGAAGAGATCAAATGGGGTCTCTCATAATATGAACATAAGAGTCCAGAATGATAGATATAGAGATCATACCCCAACTTAACAAAAAGGAACTTGAAAGAATTGACATGAAAGTAGAACTTCAAAACGAGAAGGGTGAAGAACCACTTAAAAATTCGGCAGCCTAACGGTGCCACTTAAAACTTCAAAATACTGAATTGAAGAGATAAAATGGGGTCTCTCATCATATGATCATAAAATATCAGTATGATAAATTTAAAGATAATACCCCAACATAATAAAAAGGAACTTGAAAGACTTGACATGAAAGTAGAACTTTGAAAAAGAGAAGGGCGAAAGAATCCCTTAAAAATTCGGCAGCCTAACGACGCCACTTAAAACTTCATAAAACGAAATAATGAGAGTAAGAGGGGATCTCTCATTATATGAACATAAAAAGGGAAGTAAGAGGAGTATAAAAGAACATACTCCAACATAAGAACATGGAGCATAAAAGGAATGACATAAAAGAGATCACTTGAAAAGAAAGAGAGGGGTCAGATCCCTTACCTTAAAACATAACTCTTAAAAATCAAAGGTTGGGACCTTGAGGGTTGGGGGCACCATGGGAAGACTCCTTGGGAGGTAATGAGACCAGAACTTCGTTGGGGGAGAGTGGGGAGTCGAATGGATGAGAGGATGGCTTGGTATTTATAGGGAAAGTGAGGGGACAAGGCATTAATGGCAAAGGGACACCTCATTGGTGGTTTTGGCAAAACCATGGGCTTGCCCATGGTATTTGCCCATGGTATTGGCCACTTGGGACACCTCATACCTTATCTCACTATTCATAATTCGAACATATTGATTAAAAACTTAATACATCATTTAATGATGTCAATAAACACCCGTAACTTAAAAACTGTATTTTCACTATTCATCGAAAATTCAACTTTTTCAGAATAATCCCAAAATTTCACCTTAACCAAATATCAACGCTCTGATTACAAATATGAACTCCATTTTATAAAAATAATTTTCTAAATATTTTTAATTTAATTTTTAAATAAAAACACTATTCACCGAAAATTCATTTTTTCAGAAAAAAACCCCAAAAATTACCATAGCATAATATCGGTGCTCTGAGTTCAAAAATGAAATCCGTTTTATAAAAATAATTATCTAAATATTTTTAATTAAATTTTTAATTAAAAAACACTATTCACCCGAAACAACTAATACTTGAATAATAATTTATGAAACCGTTATTTAACCATTTTATTGAATCACATTACTGAATCAAGGTGCCTAGATTATATTAATAATTTCTTTAAGTGAGATTACTAATCCATTTGGACACATTACTAATCTTAATCATAAAATCACTATTCATAATTTACTATTCATCAAAAATTAAGTTGATCTTATTAGACTCTAAATTTCGTACTGAACATAATTGTAGAAGACCATTTTTTGAAAATCATTACACATTTTTAATTATTTAAGGTTTACACAACCATTTTTAAAATATCCTTTTTCTAAAATTCGTCAAAAATATGCATACTATATTTATCCGGTCATTTGAAAATTCATAATCTTCATCATAATAAGAAATCCCAATTTTTATTTAAAACAAAGGATTACACAAGGCAGTTACGGTCTCCTTACATAGCCCCTTATCACACCAGCATAGGACCTAAGTGTAAGGTGTGCTAAGGTGAGAGAATCCGAGGGAGGCTCGGCCAACATCGCACGAGTAGTAATTTCTATCAGTTTGAACTTCTCGCGAAGGCGATCTCGTTCTAGCTTTATACGATGAAGTTCAGCTTGGGTTTGGTCCAGAGAAAAGCCCAGTGGTGCTACCTCTTTCCAAAGTTCTGTTAGATGGGCTTCGATTGGTCCAAGACTACTGGGTGAGGCCATCGAATATTCTTTCTATATTAATTAACCAAGATTATCTGTATTTAGAGACAATAATCAAAACGTTTAGTTTCCAGTGGTCATATTGACCAATGGTCATATAACAGTCAAAAACCAACAGTATCATTTTAATTATACTCATGTTATCAAATGAAACATTTTTGTTGAGTATAAAAATAAAATAGCACATAAAATTAGGAAACAAGATTTATTCAAAATTTCGGGTTGTTACAATCTTCCCCCCTTAAGAAATTGCGTCCTCGCAATTTTTTAAAATTAGGTTTTGAAATTTCATTGAAAGTCCCACATCGGAAAAGGAGTCAGTAAAACTATTACTTTAAAAGAAAGAAAGGGAAGTACGAAGGTCACCCGAGTTAGCCCACACTAGGATTCCATGTAGGAAAACATGGACATGGAGGAGAAAACAAAGGGTCAAGTTCTGAGGGAGAGTGACAGAGAACATGATTAGGAGAAAGTTAACCATAAGAAAATCCCAAACTTATGATGTGTGTAAACGATCTTTGATTACCTAGTAGGAAACGTAAACCAACAACGTTTTTGTTTTACGTTCCTTTTCATAATTTTGAGGAATTCATTTACAACATAGAACAAAAACATAAGGAAATATATCTACCTTCATGTAGAGTTTCACCCTTTAATAAGTTTCTACCAAAACTAATCTTTTCTCCCAAACGATGAGCATTCAAAACTACTTGGTCTCATCAAAACACAAGAATCATCTTCTAGAGAATCACATAATCCACAAAAGATTAACTATCTATTTCTTCTATCTTTAAACATTATCCCAAAAATAGAAAGGGTAAGGTTAAACAACTCTTCAAAAAGGAAGAATCCCATAGGAATGGAAACTAATTTTAAATCTTCAATGTTCCATGGTAATACCCAAAGTTCATCATAGACCATCCCATAAATAAAGGTCCTTAAAATTCCTCAAAATAAACCAAACTAAGATTGAAACCCAAATACAAGAAGGATTTGATAACATAGTCTTCCAAAATAAACTTCATTGTTCATCTCCAAACAACATCAACCACTCCTAACATCTTATAACAAAATTATCTAAACTAAACATATTTTACCCAAGATAGGTTAATCATTCCCATAAGTAACCTAAATCACTATAAGTCCACCATAAATTCATCGATTCTTCAAAATATAAGTCAACCTTACTCCTCAATGAAAATACCATAGTAATATATTTACCTAGATCATATAGGGTCCCTAAAATAGTGAACGTATTCCAAAATAATAATCATCTTTTAATCCCCTAATCACCTCTGTCATATTAATACGACAATCGTCGCATTTCCTATCACATTGGTTTTTGGGACATGTTCTTCCATTTCCCGCCATTAACTAAGAAAAGAAACTATAATTAGGGGCTTATTTACTTAGCTAATAATCATGAAAAGGAAACTTTAAGCATGAAATGATAAATATGTAGAATAAAAGTATATCCTAACTTGTGATCCCCTAGGTTCTAATCTAGGTTATCCATGATCATATATTCTTATGTGAATCTTTATTTTGTTTTATCCTTGTTCCTTTAATAATGGTTCATACTAAGCTTATGAATTTACCAAAGCATATCCCCCGGGAGTGTCGTAACCAAGAGTGCAGCAAGGCCCGTTGTCGTGTACCAGTTCCCGTTCGAGTCTAGCTCAAAGCGCTGTTTTCAGGTTTTATCCCTATGTACATCTGTGCCAGAGCCACCTCTACCTGCTCATATCTAGACAGGGATGTATTTGCTTGGAAACCCCTTACTCAATACTCACCAAAATACTAGGAAGATTTCCTATATTTAAACTTTTCTATAGGGTTATTCCTAGATTTTTCATATCCTAATTTCCACAAATAACTAAACCATCCTTTGATACCAACTATAGCATCCCGCCTCTTTATCACATAAACTTTCATTACATTTTACAAAACCGAGGATCTTTAAGGTTTAGTGTCTTGGAAACCAGGAACTTTAAACATGAAAACATAAAACATTCTTCTAAAACACTTGAAAGGCTTCTCATCATGTTCATCATAGGTTCATTACTGCATCACATAACCTGGGAGCATACATCAAAAGAAAGGGTGAGCAAAAATCCCAGTAAGGAAAACAAGAGAAATATTTTACATGTGAACTTGAGATACTTCAATAAGGTCATGAAAAAGAACTTTAAGGCATGAGAATGAAATAAGGAGGCATATCATAATAAAAATAACATTTTCATAACATGAAAATGTGGCTACATCATTTAACATAGACAATCATGAACATATCACCAAGGTCCATCCCCAAGGTGTCATTTGAAAATTACCAAGGTTATTCACCAAGGTATCGTGAAAATTGTAATCTCTAGTGGTTACATCATTACCCAATGAATTGGAGCGCTATCAAGGAGAACCCTTAAATTTGCCTTTATTATCATGTGATCCACATATATCATCATCAAACATTTCATAAATAACCCATATAGCATAAAATAAATGGGTTTCATTTCATAATCACAACGTTTTAAAAACTGCTTTAAAGACATGATCTTTGCGTCACTTTAAAACCCACAGAAAAGGAAGGTGGGTCTCATGTATGTAAATCCCAGAATTTAAAATAGAACATTTTGGTATATATGTGAATAAACCTTTAGAAGAAATATCTTTGAGTATTCACTCAATAATATAAACGAACTTTAGAAAAAGAGAGAGACATTTTGAGACGGAAATTCTGCAGCATAACGGCTATGTTATGAGGTTTTAGAAGACATTAAAAAGAGAGGGAAAATGGGTCAAACATTCATAAATGACCCATAAAATAGTAGATGGACAGAATAAGAAGGATAAATGATCATGGTAATGAAATTTCAAGGACATACCATTTGAAATGAAAAACATGGAAGGAAGACAAAAATTAGATTTCTCTTATGAAAGTTCGGCAGCCTAACGACGTTACTTAAACTTCAACAAAATGATTTGAAAAGATCAAATAGGGTATCTCATCATGTGAACATAAGAGTTCAGTATGATATATATAGAGATAATTCCCCAACATAATTAAAAAGGAACTTGAAAGACTTGACATGAAAGTAGAACTTTGAAAAGAATGAGAAGGGTGAAAGAATACCCTAAAAAATTCGGCAGCCTAACGGCGCCACTTAAAACTTCAAAATACTGTTTTGAAGAGATAAAATGGGGTCTCTCATCATATGAACATAAAAGTATAGTATGATAGATATAGAGATCATATCACAACATAAAAAAAAGGAACTTGAAAGAATTGACATGAAAGTAGAACTTCAAAACGAGAAGGGTGAAGAACCACTTAAAAATTCGGCAGCCTAACGGCGCCACTTAAAACTTCAAAATACTGAATTGAAGAGATCAAATGGGGTCTCTCATCATATGATCATAAAATATCAGTATGATAAATTTAGATATCATACCCCAACATAATAAAAAGGAACTTGAAAGACTTGACATGAAAGTAAAACTTTGAAAAAGAGAAGGGTGAAAGAATCCCTTAAAAATTCGGCAGCCTAACGGCACCACTTAAAACTTCATAAAACGAAATAATGAGAGTAAGAGGGGATATCTCATTATATGAACATAAAAAGGGCAGTAAGAGGAGTATAAAAGAACATCCTCCAACATAAGAACATGGATCATAAAAGGAATGACATAAAAGAGATCACTTGAAAAGAAAGAGAGGGGTCAGATCCCTTACCTTAAAACATAACTCTTAAAACTCAAAGGTTGAGACCTTGAGGGATTGGGGGCACCATGGGAGGACTCCTTGGGAGGTAATGAGACCAGAACTTCATTGGGGGAGAGTGGGGAGTCGAATGGATTAGAGGATGGCTTGGTATTTATAGGGAAAGTGAGGGGACAAGGCATTAATGGCAAAGGGACACCTCATTAGTGGTTTTGGCAAAACCATGGGATTGCCCATGGTATTTGCCCATGGTATTGGCCACTTGGAACACCTCATACCTTATCTCACTATTCATAATTCAAACATATTGATTACAAAATTAATACATCATTTAATGATGTCATTAAACACCCGTAACTTAAAAACTGTATTTTCACTATTCATCGAAAATTCAACTTTCTCAGAATAATCCCAAAATTTCACCTTAACCAAATATCAATGCTCTGATTAAAAATATGAACTCCATTTTATAAAAATAATTTTCTAAATATTTTTAATTTAATTTTTAAATAAAAACACTATTCACCGAAAATTCATTTTTTCAGAAAAAACCCCCAAAAATTACCATAGCATAATATCGGTGCTCTGAGTTCAAATATGAAATCCGTTTTATAAAAATAATTATCTAAATATTTTTAATTAAATTTTTAATTAAAAAACACTATTCACCTGAAAAAACTAATACTTGAATAATAATTTATGAAACCGTTATTTAACCATTTTATTGAATCACATTACTTAATCAAGGTGCCTAGATTATATTAATACTTTCTTTAAGTGAGATTACTAATCAATTTGGACACATTCCTAATCCTAATCATAAAATCACTATTCATAATTTACTATTCATCAAAAATTAAGTTGATCTTATTAGACTCTAAATTTCGTACTGAACATAATTTTAGAAGACCATTTTTCAAAAATCATTACACATTTTTAATTATTTAAGGTTTACACAACCATTTTTAAAATATCCTTTTTCTAAAATTTGTCAAAAATATGCATACTATATTTATCCGGTCATTTGAAAATTCATAATCTTCATCATAAGAAGAAATCCCAATTTTTATTTAAAACAAAGGATTACACAAGGCAGTTACGGTCTCCTTACATAGCCCCTTATCACACCAGCATAGGACCTAAGTGTAAGGTGTGCTAAGGTGAGAGAATCCGAGGGAGGCTCGGCCAACATCGCACGAGTAGTAATTTCTATCAGTTTGAACTTCTCACGAAGGCGATACCATTCTAGCTTTATACGATGAAGTTCAGTTTGGGTTTGGTCCAGAGCAAAGCCCAGTGGTGCTACCTCTTTCCCAAGTTCTGTTAGATGGGCTTCGATTGGTCCAAGACTACTGGGTGAGGCCATCGAATCTTCTTTCTATATTAATTAACCAAGATTACTTGTATTTAGAGACAATAATCAAAACGTTTAATTTCCAGTGGTCATATTGACTAATGGTCATATAACAGTCAAAAACCAACAGTATAATTTTAATTATACTCATGTTATCAAATGAAACATTTTTGTTGGGTATAAAAATAAAATAGCACATAAAATTAGGAGACAAGATTTATTCAAAATTTCGGGTTGTTACAGTTTGTCCACGGGGGAAGGGAAACCATCTTGGTGTAATCCACCTAGATTTTCTTGCAGGAGGCATCACCCATGCTCCTCCTCATTTCCTCGGTGCCAAGGCCAGCAGAGGGTGTGATAGGGAATGGGGCACATCTGTTCTTCGGTCCCAAGTCCCTCTCCTGTTGCGCTTTGTCACCCTCAGGTCTCCCTCTTGGAGTATGTCCCGACACCATGGGCTGCTCAATGCATAAGCCCCTCTTCGCTCCCCACGGATGCACCCTTCACGACGTGATCATCAGGTCAATGCAACCTCTTGTTTCTCACACTGAGCATGACTCCCGTGAGCTTAGAGTGAGCACCAACCTTGACCCCCACCTTCAGCGAACTACGAGAACTTTGATCCGTGCTAAGGCATGGTACGTAGGAAGCCTCTACGAGGTTCAAGCCCCACCACCATGGGCCATATCAGAGCGTAAGACCCATTCCAACAATGAACTACGGGGACTTTGATCCATTCTAAGGCATGGTACGTAGGAAGTCTCTATGAGGTTCAAGCCCCACCACCATGGGCCGTCTCAGAGAATAAGCCCCATTCCAACCATGAACTATAGGGACTTTGATCTATGCTAAGGCATGGTATATAGGAAGACTCTACGAGGTTCAAGCCCCACCACCATGGGCCGTCTCAGAGCGTAAGCCCCATTCCAACCCGAACTATGGGGACTTTGATCCGTGCTAAGGCATGGTACGTAGGAAGCCTCCATGAGGTACATTCCCAACAACCATTGACCCTAAACATCTCCGAGTCGGTGTGCTAAGCCCCACCAACGCTTTGGGCAGCCTAGAGTGTAAGACCCACACCATCATGGAATACGTGGTCTTTAATCCATGTCAAGGCATGGTACTTAGGAAGACTCCACGAGGTTCAAGCCCACCATGTGGTCATTCTGACCTCCTTCACATCGGTTCACCCCCATCCCGCATGACGTTAAACTGTATACCCGAACTATGGGGACTTTGATCCATGTCAAGGCATGGTACGTAGGAAGCCTTCATGAGGTTCAAGCCCACCACCCGGTCATTCCGACCCCTTCACATCGGTTCACCAATCCTATGGGCTGCCTCAGAGTGTAAGCCCCATCCACCATCTCATTGGGCCACCTTAGAGCGTAAGCCCCAAATACCCCCGTCCCGCTTGACGTTAAACTTTATTCCACTTCTATGAACTACGAGGTCTTTGATCCTTGCTAATTCAGGGTACGTAGGAAGCCTTACGAGGTTCAAGACCAACACCCATTGGACCAAGGTCCATTTTCACGTCGGTTCGTCGGCCCCATTTCAAACTACGCGGACTTTGATCCATATCAAGGTATGGTACGTAGGAAGTCTCTTCGAGGCTCAAGCCCAAAATCGTCATCCATCCTGACTCTTACCCGGTCCGTCACATCCCAATGAGATCATGCCACTTCATTTCCCTCAACAGTATTCAGGGAGCCGCCCACGTGTTGGCCCCAATGTCTATGTTCCCCTCTAATGGGGTTTCTCAACCTGATCCACTCCAATAAGTGTTCTGATCAGTCCGATCCGTCTCCACTGGATGTTAAATTTATGGCATACCCTATGTTAAACATGGGAAGCTGAGGAAAACCTCAGAGACATGCCTATGGAATATGATTCCCCGCATTCTATGTGGGATTCCTCGAGCTTCCGCGCCCTCGAGAAGCCCTATAATAAGGGACAGAAGAAAGACACACCAACCCCCAGCGTCCAAACACGCCAGTGATGCCCAACGCGACTACTCCCATAACCGAAGGTTTCTTCCCTAACCGGACCCCTTGGAATGTCCTGAAAGAAGAAACGTAATTAACTAGTGTCCATGAAAATATGGCGCCAGGAAGAGTTTCATGAACAACATATTAAATATATGAGGGAGACCCGGACTAGGTGAAGAATTTTGAGGAGGAATCTGCAGAAGGAAGAACCGACATCCCATAATCCCATTTCGATCAAGGAACAGACGTCCCTGAATAAGGAGAAAATGCCACCCGCCTTTGGAAAGTGGGAATACAGGGTAACAAAAAGCCTCGCCTGTCGCACTCAAGCAGACTAACGCGTGTGCCTCGGTGAAAGTGTCAGAAATAGAAATGGTGAACCCAATGTGAAGTTCTTCTCCTCAATATGGAGATTAGTAATTCTCGGGGCATCCATGGATTGAGGTGTCACCAGATCCAGCTATCCGGTGCCAGGTCCCGCCAATCAAATAGCAGGCCTGACGTGAAACTCACCAGAAGTTGGGGTAGTCAAATGATGGGCATCTCGGTCTGTGATGTTGTCGGCATGGATTCCTCTTACCGTTCATGGAGGATGGAATGGAAGTGGAGCTCTGGGTGTCGATTTCCTTTTCTGTCAGTACTAATGAGTTGATCTCCCTGCCTCCAGGAATCCAATTACTACATCCGGAACCCGATCACCGCCTGCCCACCAATGCAGGGGCTGGGGAAATATCAACACGACTACCCCGCGTGGTTCTGTCTTTTCTATGATGGCCTCGACTTCCACGACTACTGGGCGCCCACGCCCCCTCTCCCCATCGGAGATTATCCAACGAAGGGTAATCAATGACCTTGTACGTAGGTATGAGTAGGAAGGGGCCATCCCTATGAGGGACATGGCTCGCCGGGATTTAGAGGCGTTTGCGCCTCACCATCAAAGCCATCCTCGAGGGCCGCACAGGGGGCCACTACTCCCCACTCCAACCTTCAACTGTTTCGGGAGCCTCTCCCCATAACGACTTGACGACTCCATGCCCTACGCTGATGAGGTAGGGGATGGCCAGGCCGACCCGATTGAAGTCCCGCTTCAAGGACTCCCGACGAGGGCCCCCACCAGGCCGTGCCAGCACTGCCACCCAGTTTCTCGAGCTAAAGAGTAGGTAGACTACCTACCTGCACCACCAACACCGGCACAACTGACCCGATGCCAACGTCGAGCAGAGGCCGAGGAGGGAACTCATCAAGGGGCATCAACGTCAGCGGCTACTATGACCCAAGCCACCGCCGATGTGCATCATCAACCCCCTACATACGCCGAGCAGGGAAAACTATATGCCTGACCCAGATCAAGTCCCCAACCACCCCACGGGCAGGCTGGGTTGACTCTCCTGGTCACAGGCACATGCAGTGGCCACCGCAGAATTATCTGCAGCAATTCCACCCAGTATGGGGGTCCTCCCCGTGCAACCACCATGGAGGATGCGGGCCTTTCCCGCTCCCAAGACTAGCTCAAAGGTATGCCCCACGCCACCTTTGAACTGAATGAGGGCATCCCCCATGGTAGAAACACCCCATTTGGGTGCCTCTCTCACGCTCATTAAACTGGGTACATAGCCATCCCACCTGCCACGAATCGCCAGGGTGGGGACGTTGCACATCCAGTCACTCTACGATGTGAGTAATTTCCTCACATCCTCGTAGCAGTCGATGAAGGCCCTCCTCGTCCTGGTAACCAAAGGGGTGGAGATCAACTTCACTTCACCAACACCCGGCATAGAGGCCCTACCCATGTTTGGTCCAATCAGTACGGGGACCTACCTCACACTGACGTCACCAGGGGAACCAGGCATGGAGGTCCTACCCGTGCTCCCGTCAGTTCCAGCAGGGGTTGCACTCATACCAGTACCTAGCATGGAGTTCCTCCCCGTGTCCCCTTTGATATCTACCCTAGTGCTCCTCGCACCCTGGCCCACTCAGGCAGAAGTACTCCCCACCCCAACACTAGTACGACCGAAGGACCTTCTCGTGCTAGGAATTGTCCCTTCCCCGAAGAGCCACCCCGGGGCTGGAAGGCGGGTCGTCACTGCCGCAAGAAGAATACTGAAAAGCTTCAGAATGAGATCAAACCGGTTTGTTTCTCGGATTCCGCAGCAGAGCACAACTCAGCGGTGGAACCCTCCCCTCAGTTCTGTATGTCAAGGACCGGGGTAGGAACAAGGCATATCAACCTCATCCTTCCAGAGTGTGAAGTCCATCGGATTCCCGTCTCTCTTCGTAGGTACATCCAGGAGGAGGAAATTTTGGGAGTCCCACAGGTTCCGACCGTGCAGTCACCACCATCATCACTAGAAGCACCCTCTACCTTGACTAGAGATCATTGAGAGCTATTTTGGGGACCGATGGTGGTTGAGAAATAGCGTGACCCATCACCGGTAACCACAATCCCTGTCCCAGAAGCTATGGCTATCAGCCCGTCGTATTGTGACATCGTGGTAAGGTCACCGCACTCCTCAGAGGATGGCCCGGAATTCAGCGGCCATTCGGCTCATTCTCCGTATTCTCCGCCGCCCAGTTTACTGCCTCTGCGGTCCACCTCAGTATCGCTACCGGTTCCTCAGCCGCCTCTGGTTGATGAGTGGGGAAATACGGGGCCAGACCCTGAATATGAGCCTAGGAGCTTCTAGAAAATTCTTGCGGTGGATCACAACCTGAATAAGTTCTGGCTGGCGGCGGCGTCAAATTTTTGTGAGTCGGAATCCCTCACCCTAGTGGAAGTCGACTGATTCTGTCAAACCCTATGGGAGACACACTTCCATATTCATTATCATCGGGTGGTGTACCCCAGGATCCAAGTGAACCTTGAGGAAATCGGTGGGCAATTCCGTCTGGTCGATTTGGCCGCACTCCCCATGGCCCAGCACCCTGAGTCACCAGGTCGCCAGAGTACCCTCCAACAAAGATGCATTTAGAGTTTCAGGGTGCTCTGCAAAATCTTCAGGGAGGCTACCCCACATGTTCAAGTCCGTGGCTGGGGGAAGTACGCTGACCTCCTTTTCAGCCCTATTCGATGACATCCCGACTCGCTGTTCAATATTGAGGACATGACCCCGGGGAGGGTCCCAGTCCATATGGTTGACGTCATGGACAAGGAGGATGAGCTAGAATTTCTCGATGGAGACTTACCCCCTGAGGGTGTGCCACCACTGTTGGAGCCATCAGGAAGGATTACTCACCATTAGAAGAACCTCTTAGGTCTCCCTGTGCCCACCGAGTCGTTGGTACGCAGTCAGAATTCCGATAGGGGCAAAGATCATATCGAAGCTATCAAGCACTCCGACCCATCTTCCTCAGTGCAGAAGACGGAGGAAGACCCTGAGAAGGCCGCGTTGTGCCAGCAACTTGCTGAGAAGAAGAGGCTAGTCGATGAAATCCTGGACGAGCATGCTATAGAGCGACGACCTAACTATGATGATCCTAGGCCGGGGCAGTAGGGGCAGGAACAACTTCCCCCCAGCGAGATTCCTCCAGGCAACCCTGATCATGCTGCTCTCGCGGACAGGGTGGAAGCCGGAACTCACGGAAAGAGGGCGCGATACGTCTCACCAAACCCTCCCGAACGGAGTGCCAATCCGAGGAATCCGGCCCGGGTTACCCCATCCACCCCTCAGGACGCTCTGCCCATCACTCCATGAGCCGTTGATCTCATCTACCATGTCAAAGATCCCGACAACGCACTCATGGTTAGGGATCCCCGTCAGGACAGGGACCCCCATCCAGACGATCCAATGGTGACACTCATCGCCCGCATCTAGGCATTATAAATGAGACAGGTGGAGGTCCCACCATATGGCAAGCCATATCCGGCATGGGTGGATGATATTCCTGCACCCCATGTTTTTAAAATCCCACTTTCTCGTCCTTTAACGGGACAGGGGACCCACCGCAACACCTGACCCACTTTTCCTCAAGGTGTGGCCCCATTTTGGGGACTCCTGCACAACAGGAAGCTGCCATGTTCCGATGCTTTGTGCGGACATTGGAAGGTTCTGCATTTGTCTGGTACAGCCAGCTCCCCATTGGATCGGTGACCGGCTAGGAGGATCTTCACCAATAATTCCTATATCAGTTCAGCTCCACCACACGAAAGACCAGCATCGCAGAACTCTTCAGGTGAAAACAAAGGCCTGATGAGCGAGTCGCGGAATTCATAACCCGGTGGAAGAGGCTCACATACTCCCTCGAAATGCCACTGAATCAGGAGAAATTACTGACGATGTGCGTGGGGAATGTCAAAACAGAACCGGTTCATTACCTGATCACTCAGAACTACACTAGAGGGTTCCAAGACTTCTCAGATAAGGCCCAATGCCTCGAGGAAGCTCTGCAACAGGCTAGTCAAGCATGTATGCTGCCCCCTGTGATCCCAACAAGGAGGGATGCTAGGGACAAGACCGCCATGGTGGCCCAAATAGAATCCCCCGGGCAGCTAGAATTACTACTAGTAGTACTGGCTCCGCAACCTCTTAGAGGCCCGCCACCACCGGCGCAGCCTCCCGCCCCACAGCGACCGCCTCAAAATCGGCAGGTTCCCCCATGAAACGTGCCATCACCACCTAGGCGGGATAATCATGATCCACCTCCTCGACATACTCCTCCGGCCCCTCATCAGGGCCAGGCTCCCAGAGCCCCTTTCTTGGACAGAAGGAATCAGACCTACTCGTTCAACGAGGCTCAGGTCCCTGGTTATTTTTGTAGCGCCTTGGAGCAAGGGATTGTGCGACTGCCTGAGTGAAAAAGGCCAGAAGAGGCGAATCTCACTGATCATCCCAACTACTACCCTTATCACTGAATCTTAGGGAACACCTTCAAAAAATACTATGTGTTCAAAGACTGGATTCAAGACCAGGTTGACAACAACATAGTCAGGCTAGGCCCGACCCCGGACCAAGTGGCAGGTGTCTTTGTGGGGTCAGAAAGTGGTAGTGATGATGAAGGTGAGTGGCAGCAGGTTCCCAGATGCAGATCCCAGAAGTACGATGACTGGACGACTCGTAAAGTGGTGGCCCGTGCCCATGGTATCATCTGGGCACACCTGAATCATCCAGAGCCTTCAGAATCTATAGCCGCTACCTCTGCATCATCATCCCAGCTGGCCTCTTCCCATAAGAGAAAGCATCAGCAGCGTAAGAAAATGCAACGCGCCCTGTTAATGCCATCGTCAAACCGAAATCTTGGAGACTTCATGCCCCCTGAGATGGGGATCCCTCCCAGAATCCGCCCAATGGTGGATGACTCTTCAAGTGACAGTCAGGGGTACGCTTCGGTTAATACCGTGGAATTGGTAAATCCCTATATGACTCCCTACGAGGGGGAATGCCAGGAGAACCTCCCTAACATCCCCAGTTGACGCCAACATCGGCGGAACCGCAAACCTATGGGTCGTCAAGGTATGTCAGCTGGCACTTTCAGCCAGGCTGTGCATGCCACTGAGACCAGGCAGTAGGCCCAGCGTAGAGCTCAGCACACACAACCTCCTCATCTGGTTCCCTCAGATCTACCTCCACCACCATTTATGCTACTAGATCAGGCAGAGTTACCTCGTCCGTACCATGTCCAGTATCACCCTGCTACAGGCCAATCTCAATTGTACGGTCCTCATCCAGAAGCTACTCTTCATGCCTCGACTAGTGAGCAACGGGACATACCTAGCACTAGCCAGCCGCTGGTCCAGCCGACAGGGCCTGTCGTGCATCCAATCGCAGAGCAACCTCCTATGAGAAGAGGTTTGCGCCTAGCGCAGAAGTACGATGTCCTAAAACATCTCTCCGACATTCCAGAAAGTCTCTCTATCCTTGAGGATCTTCTCCTATCGTCAGACATGCGCATGGTGCTTGCCAAGGAATTAAGGAGCCCCCTCCAGTTCGAGACGGAAGTAGCAGCTACAGAAGCCTTCCACACTGAGGCAATTGAGAATGCCTAATTCCAGGTAGTTATCTCATTCTCTGGTGAAGAAGAAGACCCCCCCCATATAGGGGCACATTCGTCCTTTGTACATCATGGTCCAGTTCAATGGCATGGAGGTCCTCCGCTGTCTTATTGACAAGGGATCTAAGATTAACCTAATCCTGACTCAGACACTGCAGAAGTTGGGGTTGTTTGAGGATGATCTGACTCCATCTAACCTTAAAATCTAGGGATACGATAGGACCGAGCAGACCCCGGTTGGCAAGATCTGTTTACAGACCCAGTTCGGTGGACTAGTTTCCAGTATCGAATTCATGTTTGTCTCCCAGGACACCGCGTACAATGCATTGATGGGCATGCCATGGATCCACCTGCATTCAACGGTACCTTCACCATATCACCAATGCCTCAAATACTCCCTCAATGGTCGAGTAGGTGTGCTCCAAGGGGATGCGTCTCCTTTCGCCTCTTGTGAATCCTGCTATTTGGACGATGACTACTACAAGAGCAAGGACAAACAGATTTTGGAAAGTGAGATTGAGCCCACCACAGTCACAAGTGATCCCTGGGCAGGTCTGGATGATGCCTACATCTTCCTGATCCATCTATTGGAGGCCACGACCCCTGAAATGGGGCAATGTTTTTTTTTCAGGTACGACAAGAAGGTATATTCCCAAGTCCAAGTGACGATGTAAAATCACCTCATACTCCTACACGAACCAGGCTCGGGTGATCCCGGAACCTCCTACCCCCGTATGGTATCGGGACGTCCGGCTCATGGCAATGGAGGTACGTCATATGTGTCTATTCCGTTGGGATGGAATTAACCGGCTCAAGCCGACACACCATTATTTCTTTGATATCATCAAGCGTGGCCCTCTAGGCCGAATGACAGATGGGATTGGATTAACTGCCTTCATCACCATGGTTTCAGCGGCGCGTGAATCTCCTGATGCACTGTCTACTACTGTCCAGGATGGAACCAACCTCCCGTCAGGTTCCTCTGACCAAGGGGAAGCCTCACCCGCTGGTAATCCCTACTCTGCAAGAAAAGAAGAGTATTTGGAAGACGCTCCCCCTGCATTTGAAGAAGGCATCTCTACCATGATCGATGAACTAGTACAGGTGAACCTTGGTAGCGAGGCAGATCCAAGGCCCACATTGATCAGTGCCGACATGTCCCTCAAAGAGCAGCAATGATACGTGAACTTCCTTAAGTAACACTGTGATGTGTTCACCTAGAGTTATGACGAGATGCCAGGACTAGATCCTCAGGTGGCCGTCCACCGCCTCGGTCTCCTGGTAAATCATCGTGGGTTCAAGCAGCCTCCCAGAAAGATGCACCCTTCTCACGGTGCCATGGTTGAGGCCTAGGTTGACAAGCTCATCCGGGCCAACTTCGTTAAGGAAGTACAGTACCCCAAATGGTTGGCCAACATCATGCCAGTCAGAAAGAAGAACAGGCAGATCAGGGTCTGTATCGACTTTCGTGATCTCAACCACCACTGTCCGAAGGATGATTTTACCCTTCCAATGATAGAACTATTGATTGATGCTACAACCGGGTTCCAAGCCCTCCCCTTCATGGATAGGTATTCTGGGTACAACCATATCCGGATGGCCCCTGAAGACGAGGATTCCACCGCTTTCAAGGCCCCAAAGGTACTTTCTGTTACCAGGTTATGCCCTTCGACCTGAAGAATGTAGGTGCCACCTATCAACGGGCCATACATCGCATATTCAAGATGATCCTTGGGACATTGGTGGAATGCTATGTGGACGATCTGGTGGTCAAATCTCTCCAGCACCAGGACCATCTCCAGGATCTTGAGAAAGTGTTTGGTTTCCTCCATTCCTTCCACCTGAAAATGAACCCGCTTAAATGTGCCTTTGAGGTCACCTCTGAAAAGTTTCTCAGCTTTGTCCTCAAATACCAGGGCATCAAGATCGACCCAGAGAAGATCAAGGCCATCAGCCAGATGTCCCCCCCGAGCAATATTCAGGAGCTTCAAGGATTTCAAGGCCACTTAGCCTACATACTCCGATTCATCTCGAATCTGGCTGGAAAGTGTAATCCCTTTTCACGACTCATTAAGAAGGGCACCGCCTATGAATGGGATGAAGAGTGCAAGACCACATTTTAGGAAGTCAAGTGGTATCTGCTGCAGCCTCTGGTATTGATGACACCTGTCTCCGAAAATCCACTGATCCTTTATGTCACTGCTCTGGATCGATCTCTCGGTGCCCTGCTTGCCCAAAAGAACAATGAGGGGATAGAGAACAACCTCTACTACCTTAGCCGCATTCTCCTCGATATGGAGACCATATACTCCCCTATCGAGAAGAGATGCCTTGCGCTCGTGTTTTCCATGAAGAAATTGCAACATTACCTGTAGCACTATGAGGTACAGTTGGTCGCTCGGGTAAAACCACTGAAGTACATCCTAAACCGCCCCATGTTGACTGGTCGACTAGCGCGGTGGGTGGTGATCCTCCAGCAGTTTGACATCAGGTTTGTGCCTCAGAAGGCTATCAAGGGGAAGAAATTGGCAGACTTCTTAGATGCCCATCCAACCTCCAAGGATCAGTCCCTAGACCTGGATTTTCCTGATGAGGCAATCCTCTCAGTCAACCATGCCATCCCATGTTGGCAAATGCACTTCGACGGTGCCTCCCGGAGTCCCACTGGTAGGAGGCTCAAGATCCTAGGCTCAACAGAGTGGGCCTAGGTATCATCTTTATTACCCCGGTGAAAGCCATTCTGCCATACTCATTCCTATTGCTAGAAGGCTGCACCAACAACGAGGCAGAGTATCAGGCTCTCATCACTAGCCTCGAGCTGGACCTTGAGATCGATGTGCCCCATTTTCATGTGAAAGGGGATTCTGAGTTAGTCATCAAGAAAGTAAATGGTGACTATGTTGTTAGGAATCCATAGCTTGTGCCATTGTTGGAGTGCACCCTCCATCTAATGGCCCAGTTCCCTTCTCGACCGGAGGTTACCCATGACCCTCGGTCATAGAATGGTCGAGTGGATTCTTTGGCCGGCTTAGCTGCGTCACCTTCAGAACCCGAGCAGGATGATCTGATTATACATGTGGCACACTGGAGAGTCATTGCTCCCGTCGCCCCAGAGGATGACGATGGCCTGCGAGTAAGCCATCTTACTGCCGGATCCTCCACATCGGGAGCCCCAGGTTCTTCAAATGTAGTGATTGAAACGACTCCCGACTGGAGAGAACCTTTTGTCGAGTATCTCCAAAATGGTTTCCTCCCGGCTGATCGGGCCGAGCACGAGTGAATCCGACGCCACGCGCTGCAGTTTTCCCTCCAGAGTGGTCCCATACTTGAGAAAATCTTCTACAAGTGAGGTTTTGAGGGTGTTATCCTCCGTTGAATTCAAGGAGTTGAGATTTCTCAGGTAATGCAAGAGGTTCATTCCAGTTTATGTGGTGCCCACCAGGCGGGGCCGAAGATGTCCCATAAGATCTGGAGACTGGGGTACTTCTGGACCTCTATAATCCATGATTGTATCAAGTTCTCCAAGAGATGTCACACGTGCCAAGTTCACGCCAATTTCCTGCATCGGCCGCCATAACTGCTCCACTCCACCAAGTACTCTTGGCCATTTGTGGTGTGGGGACTCAATGTCGCGGGACCCTATCCACCAACGACAGCTCGCCAATGCAGGTTTATCATAACCTCTATGAATTTCTTATCCAAGTGGGCAGAAGTAGTCCCACTCAAGGAAGTCAAGGCTCGATCCATTGTCAATTTTGTGAGCTCCAACATCATCTACCAATTTTTAGTCCCTCATGCTGTCCTCACTGATAACGATACCAACTTCTGAGCGGCTGAGCTGAAGAAATTATACGCTAAGTACAACATTCGCTCCAACCATACCTCCCGCTATCACGCGCAGGAAAACGGGAAGATCGAGGTGTTCAACAAAACCCTCTCTAACATTTTTCAGAAAATGGTTGGCTAGAACAAGAAGAGTTGGCCGGACAAGCTCCCCAACGCCCTTTGGGATTATCGGACGACGAATCACAATTCCACCCAGGTAACCCCGTATTCCCTGGTGTATGGGGCTGAAGCTGTCCTGTCCATTGAGATCCAGATTCCATCGTTACGCACTGCGGTCTATGACCAGTAGGCACCAGATGAGGTGGCCGAAATCCGTCTAGCTTAATTGGAAGCACTTGATGAGAGTAGGCTCCATTCCTTGCACAATCTAGAAAGGCATCAGAATAAGATATCTAGAGCCTTCAACAAGAAGGTTCGCCTCCGCTCTTTTCTGAAAGGCGACCTGGTGTTGGCCCTCCGAGCACCAATGATCCCCGGAAGGAAACCACCCAAGTTGGAGCCTAAATGGGAAGGACCTTACATCATTCACAATGTTTACTCCAATGGCGCGTATTCCCTGGTTACCATGGATGGTGAGCGCATAACGCCTCCCACCAAGGACAAATTCCTCAAGCAATACTTTGACTGAGCCCTACGGTCCTGCACGACCTTAAACTGGACGGTCCCACATGACCCTAAACTACATGACGGTCCTGCATGAACTTAAACTGTCCAGTCCTGCATGACCTTAAATTGCGCATCGTCCTGCATGACGTTAAACTGTATCTTAAGAACAACGTGTGGCTTGATTCCCATCATCATGGGATACGTAGGAACGCTCATACGCCTCTTCTTGAGCCCATCCCTGAGCTTTCTTCTTTGACTATCCCCCCTGGGTATAGTTTTCTTGGAGTATCCTCGCATGATATGGTGTAGGATTCCTTATCCCCACTCATACAAGGATTATAAAGGGTCGCACCTTGCGCCCTCCCCAGTTCTTCTATCCTCCCACATCTTTACTGTATGACGTTAAATGGAATGGCCCTCAAGAACTATATATGGCTTGATTCCCATCCTTATGGGATACGTAGGAACGCCCGAACATTTCGTCTGTTGGCCCAGCCCAAACGCCAGAATCTCCCCCCCGGGTTAAGATGTATGGCGAGGGTGCACTTTTTCCCCAATTCGTGTCGAGATAACCTCGATCCGACCATATGTCCCAATCCCTAGAGACTTTCACCTCTTTGAGATATGGGTACAGATATTCTTCACCCGCTCTTTTAATGGGATTCTGTTACCTTCCCCATCCGAAAGGGCCTCTGAATGGTATGAATTCTAGGCCTAAGGGCTCTCTCTTACCACTTCGGGCCAACGCCCTCGAGGATGTCGAGCAACAAGTTGATACAAATCCCACGTTTCAAATATGGTTAGCAGTCGATGCTCATTTGTTTCTCCTGACGTTGTGTTTCAAACATGGTCAACAGCTGTCCTGGATCGTTAGGTCCACCCCAAGATGTCCCAAAAATCGAGTGTAGTGGTTCATTCCGCCCCGTTGTATATCCAAGCAACGGACTTCCTTCCGGAGAGGCCAACCCTCCAACCCCTTGGCCTTTTCGAGCCCTCGGCCCAGGTTCTCTCTTATGGGATTGTACGATATGGTGTGGGATTATGTTCTCCTTCACATCGGTTTATTCGCCGTGCTGTACACCTCTCTTGTTTGGGGTATCCTACTCCCCTCCTCATCCTCACTGCAAGACGGTAAACTGCAAGCTGGTCAGGCCTTCCCGACCAAGATCCCTTGGCCTTTTCGGGCCCCTGGCCCAAGTTCTCTCTCATGGGATTGTACGATATGGTTTGGGATTATGTCCTCCTTCACTTCAGGTTATTCGTCATGCCATACACCTCCCTTTTTTGGGGTATCCTACTCCCCTCCTCATCCTCACTACAAGACGTTAAACTGCGAGCTGGTCAGGCTTTCCTGATCAGGGCCCAGCCTCAGGCCCCTAGGCCTTTTTGGGCCCCTGGCCCAAGTTCTCTCTCATGGGATTGTGTAGTGTGGTATGGGATTATATACTCATTCACGTCGGGTTACTCTCCACGCCGTACACTTCCTCGTTAGGGTATCCTACCCCTGGGTATATTCCAGAACTACATGTGGCTTGATTCCCATCTTTATGGGATACATAGGACCACCCAAATGTCTAGAATTCAGGTCCATCCCCATCTCTCGAAAATCTCCATTTCACCTTGGCCCCTTGGCCTACCCTCTCCTTCTTGGACACCTTCATCAACCCTCTTCAGCAGTTCACCAGTGTGCTTAAGGGTACTCCAGTTTAGTACCTGGAATGTCGTACTCTGCTCGGACATGCCTCCACCCACTTTTCAGTCTTTGTTTTTATCTTCATTAGGGCTTCCATCACCTTTCACACCCGAAGGGCCCCCCGAGTGGCATGGATTCTAGGACTAAGGGATATCCTACCATTACGGGCCAACACCCCCGAAGGTTGCAGACAAAAAATTGATACAAATCCCACGTTGCGAATATGGTCAGCGGTCGATGCCCATTTGTTGTTCCCATTTCAGGCTAACGCGATATGGATACTACATTTTCTCCATGGTTAACAGTTATCCTCCATCACCACGCCAACCCCATTATGCCCAAAACGTCGGTTGCATGATTCAAATCCTTCTCTACCTCATCATTTCCAAGTAGAACTTTGAAACTCTTAGTACTATTCCTCAGTGCACATCTGCTTGTTAAGAAGACAAGTGCCGTGATAGGGGATCCACACCGATTTCCCTTTGGTGTGCATTCCATGTGTTGCAATAGGAATCTTTCTCCCTTGTTTCCCACACCGAGTTCGACTCACATGGGCTTAGGTATTGGGTTGAGGTCTTTTCTTACTTGGTAGGTTTACACCCCTCCTTGGTTCGAGCTCTAAGACCGTAAACTAAGATCTCATCAGAACTACGTTTGGCTTGATTCCCATCCTTATGGGATACGTAGGAATGCCCAGACCTCTTGTCTTTGGGTCCAGTCTGAGTTTTTCTAATTTTTCTTTTCTTTCCCGCCTTCTGGACTTTGACTACGGGACCGCGTGGCGTGGTATGAGATTACTCCTCATTCACGCCGGGTTTGCAATAGCCGCACCACGCGCACCCCGTTCTAAAAATTTTCCCTCCTGTTTCCTGTCCCACTTGTCCCACAAGACATTAAAAGGCATCCTCCAGAACTACGTGTGGCTTGATTCCCATCCTTATGGGATACATAGAACCACCCAGATGTCTCTTTTTTAGGTCCAGCTCAGCTAGGAGCAAGTTTCTTCGGCCCCTTTCACTCTTACCTCTATGTAGGCCCCTTTGCCTGAGGTCCCCCTCTCGTAATTTCATACGGTGTGATATGAGACCATGCCCCCATTCATGAAGGGAATGTTTTATTGCACCATACACATTCCCCGCCTAGCATCATCTTTGCTACGTCTGCGCTGTGCGATGTTAAAATGCATGCTTGGTCCTATCACATGATCCTAAACTGTGACATTATCGTCCTGGCTGCATGAAGAAAAACGGAACTGCATTGTGATGACCTCATCGTAGAGTAAGTCATGTTGGGTATTGGTTATACACCATGCCATTTGTCAACGCCTACTATGGATTGATTCTTGTGGTGAAGCCAGGTCCTGCTACCCTAGTCTTGTCGTTTCACAAAAAAAACACTTACCTTAAAGTACAAACAAGATTTATCAAATACCACTTCTTTTGGTGCGTGGGCCATGCCCACACACCTATTTTATCCCTAAAACTGGTACCTCACTGTTCCCCTTTTCAAGAACTACATGCAGCTTGATCTCCATACTCATGGGGTACATAGGAATGCCTTCACACTTTACCTCAGGCCCAGCTCAACTCTCGTTGTTGGTCCCTTGACTTAAAACCTCTCCAAGGAACACGTGGTGGTCGGAACCCCCGGTTCCCATTCACATAAGGTTTTTGTAAAGTACTCACCATGAGTCTCTCGTGTTTCCTACCACCTATGGTCCAAGTTATATGACCCTAAACTAAGATCTCTCTGTTTTAAGTGACTCTACTCCCTCTATCTAATACGTCTTGTTTTCGTATTCAGATGTGTTTTGAAAAAGATCCCGAAGTGTGGAATTTTCATGGGGACATTCCCCTTTTTCCATTTCCAAGATTTATGAGCTCTCCATTTGGATCCTCATCCTCTTCCACATCCAAAAGGACCCTCAAACGACATGGATACTAGGCCTAATGGATCTCCATGGATGTTAGGCCTAAGGGCTCTCCTATCGTTTCAGACCAACGTCCCTAAAGATCTTGGATGACATTTGCGACAGGTCCCGTGTTTCGAACATGGTCAATGGTCGAACCTCATCTATCTGTACCCATTCCAGGCTAACACGATGTGGATGCTACATTTCCACATC
Source organism: Viscum album (assembly GCA_963277665.1). Lineage (NCBI taxonomy): Eukaryota > Viridiplantae > Streptophyta > Magnoliopsida > Santalales > Viscaceae > Viscum > Viscum album. The sequence goes on along the minus strand of OY728128.1, from coordinate 1,315,424,026 downwards.
GGTTAACGGTTATCCTCCATCGTCATGCCACCATCATTGTGGTCCATATTTCTAGCTTCATGATTCACACATTTCCACTCTCTCATGTTCAAGCATAATTCTGACATACTCATATCTATATCTTCTCGCATATAGGTGCGCTTCATGGATGATTTAACATCATTGAGTCGGTATTAACCGAGTGCCCCATCATCCTAACATTCCCATTACTGTGTTGGAAAATTCCCACCATTACTTCTTATTTCCCACATCGAGCACGACTCACGTGGGCTTAGTAGTTTTGGTAGGATGTGTACCAATGCGGTCAGGCTTCTCATCATCCCACATGATGTTAAACTGTGCTCTCAGAACTACGTACGGCTTGATTCCCATCCTCATGGGATACGCAGGGACACCCAGGCATTTCACCTCGGGCCCAGCCTCAGGAATCGTAAGGTCCTGTTCCTCCCCATTTCCGGCCCATGGCCTGACCCCTCGTGAGGGATCATGTAACTGCAACTGCACCCCGACCAAGTCCGGGATGGCCCAAGATGACATTGGGAAGTGACATTTCCCTTTCCAGAGAGGTCCTGTCTAAAAGAAGGCACGATCCATGATCAAACCGATGTGCCCATCCAGTGTGCTTCCGCCACGGTGGTGTAATTTCAAGAGTGTGGGATTCTGTTCGAACAAACCCTCACTCCACATTCCACCCTTTGTGTGACCCTTATTCGGACCCTCATCCTCTTTCATGTCTGGAAGAACCCCCTAACAGTATGGATGCTCGACCTATGGCCCACTTACTGTCCTGGGCCAACGTCCTGAAAGACTAATGGATAGAATTTTGAGTCAGGCCCCGTGCTTCGAACATGGTCAATGGTCGGCCCTCATTTGTTATCCCCATTTTAGGCTAATACAATAAGGATACTATGTTTCGAACATGGTCAATAGTTATCCTTCATTGTCGCGTCACCCCCCCACAACGTTCCAGATTTTTGGGTATCGTGATTCACACCTTCCACTTCCCTATGTTCCGACTAATCCCAACGCCCCTAGAGTTACCCCTCTCGTGCACCAAAGCACATCAGAATAATGGCTCTTTGATTGTTCTGAGGTCCTAATCCTCTGATTGGGCATCTCCCATGTCATTCTGGAAGATCCAAATTGGTTACTTAAACCCCGGATACCAAAATCTTGGTCGACGCATTATGTTCAGATAGAATAGCATGGTGATCACCCCTTGTTTCTCGCATTAGGCTCGACCCGCATGAGCTTAGGGACTGACCACCAGAAATTTCACGAATATAGAAGATGCGTATGAAGCCAACCTCGATAACAAAACTCATGCATGATATGACATCACATAAATCAAAATATGAAAGTATGTTTGAGAGTTTGTGATCCTTACAGAACTCGGGGGTTTATCCCTCCCATGGACAGGTTGACCCCATCAAAAGAGAGTTGCAGTTATTCCACCCTCTGACTTGTGGTGTCCAGGAGTTACTGCCGCCGACTCAACTCCCGCTCCTCCTCAGCAGCGATGGGGCGCAGTTCATCAACCTCAGTTCAGGCCCGATCTACGCCAGCTTGAATGATGGCCATTTCTTCGAAATATTTCCTCATATGCTCTTCTGCCTCTTCCAGTTGGGCCTTCAATCACGACATCAACTCCGATTGTTTGTTAAGAGAGGCTGAGTGCTCATCTGCCCAGATCTGTAGCCTCTAGACTTCATTTTCAGCCTCCTAGAGTTTCTTGATGTTCGTCTCCTTCCTCCATTTCAAACCTATGCTGAGGCCGCGATCATACTCCCAGATCTTCTCTGCCATAAGATATCGGATGAGTAGATGAGGGCGTTGGGCATCCACTCCCCCAACACAAAGTTTGTGCAGCCACGAGTGAAGTATGTCCATCTCATCTAGCCATAATGCCTAAGGGTCTTTTTGATAAATTTTATGATCAACTTCCCTGATCGGAGAAGGACTATATCACTGTCCTCTTCATCATAGGTTGTCTCATCCCAGTCTGCACAGTAGGCAGGTTCATATGTGGGGTACACCCTCAGGAAATATTCAGCAAGATCTGTGTCTGGCATTGGATCAGGCATGACATCTGGTGTCGGATCAGGCGTGGTGGGACTCGGGTTGACCGGTCGATCCTCATCGTTGGACCCCACCTCAATGACCTCGGGCACGACCCTACTGGTGGTCCCACCAATTATAGGGAGCGATGTAGCTAGGGTGGGATGGGTGACTATCTCCATAATTATTGGCATGACCCTGGGAGGGGCGCCACCATAAATCCTGACCAACCTCGCCGCAACGGCCCATGCCAGTCGAAGAACTATACGTGACAGAGAAGGGCATGCACATTAGCTGGCACAATCAACGTGTGGCAGTAACAAATTCAATAGAGAGGACTTACAGAGATAGAACTCCTAGTGCCGCTCCTGAGTTGATGTTGATAGGACCCTGAAGCGTGGCCCTCCATATATGGTTGGGAGATCTAGAGATTCTGGAGGATCCACCTCGGGTGTCCTAGCCTCGCCAGACACAGAACTGGATGCGACCACAGGTGCGGGTTCTGAGGGTCCTGCATCATCACCCACCGAGGGGTGAGAACAAGTTCTCTGCACAAGGTCCCCCTGCACGGTTCATATGTTGGTAAGAAGCCCGTAATGACCTAAGATCAGACCTTGAGGAAAGAAACTTGGATTGTTACCTCGAGAGCCTCCGTGAAATTGTCGAGTCCCGAGTCCTGATCACCGACTTCGCCTTCCTCCAACGGGCTCCCTCCACCAGCCTCGTCCCCCTAAGAGGATTCGTCTGATTCTTCTAATAGGGGGAAACACTCTCTCATCTCAGTGGACGAAAGTTATGTGGGAACCATGTGATTCAGCAATACCCTCACCCAGTCCGTCATTGGACGCATGGAACCCCTGGAATGCTTGAAGTCCTCCAGCTCAGCCAAATATTTCTCCGCCTCCACTGGGGATACTGCAAAACTGGCCTAGACAGGGCCTATACCCAGTAGGTCCATCCTGAGACGGTTCAAGTGTTTCCACATCTTGGGCAGGCCGAGAAATTTCCGGTGGACATCCCAAATGTCCCATGCCTCTAGGAAAATCGCATCCTTTGGCATGTCGATATGGCGTAGCCATTTCCACGGAGCCTGAGTGGATATCCTGCAGAATCCCCTCAGTGGCCACCCCTCTGGATGAATCTTCTCTTCCAGGACCATCGGATCCGTTGCTGCTGTTGGAACCACCACTGCTGCCTCACCCTCAGCTGGTGTAGGTCCCACCTCTACGACATCCCCGCCACTGCGAGAGGACCTTGCCACCCTCCGACCCCAACCTCGGGATGGGGAAGGCCCACCATCATCAGCTCGAACAGTTGGCTGCTTCAGCATTTCCCCCGGATAAGCTGCCTCCCAGCTTATGGAATACTCCTTCACCAGTCTGAAGGCGGCAGTAGGTGGGGGCAATGCATTCCAAATTTTTCCTTCTTCTCGTGTGAACATGAGACACAATTGCCTCATCACACATGGGTGCTCCTCGTGGCACACCTCCTAGTAGACCTGCGGGGTCAGCCGCTGCAGGCACCAGAATTTCCTTGAAAACCGGTGCGGGGTGTACGTCTCTCAGAGAGGCTCGCGGTCCACCCTTTCCACCAAGACTCCACCTCGAAATTCCAGGAGATAGGCCCAGTTCTCCTCCTTCCCCCGACCATCATCAGCGAATTCCCCCGTCAGTAATGGAAACGGGTGAAAATTAAACTCATCCACCTTCCATACCTGGTTTAGCACCAAGGGTACAGTCAATTTGGCTGGAAAGCTCCTGGAAACATTCTGGATGGATGGATGGAAGTTTGACCCTAGAGGCGAGATGGGGTTAGGGTATTCGTAAACCCCCCTGATGTGCACCGCGATCCACCCATACAGAAGATGAAAGGGCCCACATATCCTCTGTGGCCTCTTGTCCTCGCTAACATGTTGTAGCATCATGTACAATTTGGCGAGCATCGGAATCCCCAGATTGACCCTCCCCCCTATGGCCAGCATATATTCCATGATGAATGAGCTAGGACACACCCCCATGTTGGTATCCCTCACTAGTAGGATCCAACCACAAATAAGGGTCGCGATAAATGCCTCCAGTCTGACTATCAGCTGCTGTTCGGTATTGACACTGAAACCCCAGGTCTTCCTTTGGCTGTCCTCCAAGAAACGCCAATACGAATTCTCCTTACCCCATTGAGCCCCCTTAGATAAATTTTGAGGCCACGATGGAAACTCTCAATCCTTCGGGAAGTTCAGGAACTGCTTGAACCACTTCTTGAAGTGGACATCCCTCAACACTTCTTTATCTTCTCCGGGGACCAGCCCCATCAGTGCCAGTGCCAGCCGCGAAATCTACTCCGGTTCCTCCCACGCACTCATGACGGGGAGTAATTCATCATACATAGACCCCAAGATCGGGACCCCCGAAATCTGATGGACATCCCACAGACTGATGCCAACCTCCCCATGGTGCAGGTGAAAAGTGTTGGTCCTAGACGACCACCTGCTCAACAGCTCCAGCATCAGTTGTTTTGGTTGATATATGTGGAATTGGGAGGACCATTCCACCTCATACAAACCCACTCTCCTCAGATTGGATCCAAACTCCTTGAATGAGGCACCTACCCAGTAGGCCCATGCCCAATCGTTTGTGAAGTTTCCGCCCTGGAGAAGGTCCCACTCATCGGACCACCCCTTCTTCGAATCCCTTAAGGCTACCTTCAGTATTGTGCAGTACATGGGAGGGGATGTCTCCGACTGAAATGGATTCCCATCAACATTGTTCAGATGATTTTACAGGCAGTCGACAATGAAAGGTGTGAAGTCTTCCCGCGCATGAACATCAGCCGCCCTGAACCATTGGTGCTGGAACGACGTGCTCCTGAACCAGTAATCTAGTTCTTCTCTACTCTCCTCAGGAATAAAGACGTCATCCCTCAGCCCGAATCCATACAAGGGTAGACTCCTTCAAAATATATTGTTCTTTTATCTCTATTATAGAAGCTTCATCAAAGAATTATGGTCCGAGTGGCTACGGACCAACTCTCCTAGGCCCAGACAATTTTCCATCTCATCCCTCTGGGCGGAGTCTACGACACCCCCAGCTCAGCTTCTTGATGGGCCATTGGGTTTGAAAAACTCGGACAATTTTCAGGTCAGGTCGCGAAGCTTGTTCACGTAGGTCATTCACGAAGCCGAATTGCAGAGCCTGGCCTCGGCCTGCAAGTGCACATTCGAGTGGCATTGTCACGGAGTCAGTGAATCACGGTTCACCGCGAAGCCCGATTCGCGGAGAGCAGGCACAGAGTACGCGGAGCTTCGTGAATCGAGAGCGCAAAAGGATAAAATCACAGAGAAGGGAAAGGACAAAAGAGATGTATGTCCCCCTATTTATACGCGGCGACCTTGGGAGCTTCTCGGTGCGTCCAGTCCATGCGGAGATTCGCGGCGCGCCCTGCCTACACGACCCCTGTCTGCCTCGCGCACCCTCTTCGCGAGTGAGCACCGCGAATGGCTGATGATTTTGGCGATTTACCTCAGACTTTGAACCTTGATCCCTCCATGGATACAAGTCTGAGGGGGGGAATTTTTTGGCGCCAAAATGTTGGAAGAAAATAAAAAGGATAAATAGACCCCACGACCGACTTCGCGAAGCCATTTCGCAGAGTCCCCTCAGGCAACGCGGGCACCGCGAAGCAAAGGAGGTGGTACCCTCCGCGAACGCCCCTGACGTTCGCACTCCCGACGCGAAGAAAAGGAGGTGGTACCCTCCGCGAATGCCCCTGACGTTCATGATCCCACCATGAAGCAAAGGAGGTGGTACCCTCCGCGAACGCCCCTGACGTTCGTGAGCCCGCCGCGAAGCAACTGGAGCCCTCTTCGCGCCGCGTATGCTCTGCTTCACGGCGTGTCTTGCCTATAAATACCGAGCTCCCCCTGAGCCCTCAGGATGAACAATCTGACCTTTCGGCTTCTCAGCTCCCAAATCGCGAAGCACTCTTTGCTCTGCGAATCATGAGCTCTGCGAAGTACTTTTTCTTCGTGAGGGGCCTCCTTGTTGTCTCGTTTTGATCCCCTCTTCAGAGAGGGATGCCTTTTGCGAATCCTAAGGGCCTTAGAGAAGGAAGGGGATCCCCAAGGGGACCCAGGTTTTCATAGAGTGTTTATGATTCACAAAGCACCCCTCATGTACATGTGATGCCCATTCCAAGGCAAGGTCACTGTACTTCGCGGAGCACATTGTTTCATGACCCTATGCTTCGCGAAGTGCCTGTGCTCCATGAGGCAGTGCTCCGTGAATGCCTTTCCACTTCATGAAGCACATCCCATTTGCACCTCCACCCCATGCTAAGCCAAGGAACCCCAATTTTCGAAGCACACCCTTTCGCAAGTTCCCTTCACTACGCAGAGTAACCAAGCTCCACAAGGCCCCTGCCTACAGACTCCTCTTCTTGGAAATTCCTTTTCCCGTGCGACTCTCTAGGTTTGCATGATGTGACTTCAAAGTCCCCTGGAAGATATCTACTATAGCATTTCTTCTCCTAACGCTTCTTCGCATAGGCACACTAATGACTATTGCTTATTCGTATATCCATGCTAATGTGGACCCCTCGATGGTTCTCTCTATGACCCCCCTTTACCACGACATTCCCGATACCTTCACTCCCACAAGGAGTAGGGGGTACCAGTTATGCAAGTCCTAGGGGTGCGGAGTAAACCCACCTCGTCCGAGCTGCAGGATGTTAAACTGCCAATCACCCTCATCCTTAACACATGACGTTAAACCGTGACATCGCCCCGTGCCTCTCACGCGGGGTGTCCTCACCTTGGACATTCTCCATGTACCTTGTTCTCCACAGAGTATGATATCCTCCTTCTGGGAGTGGCGTTTGTCCATGGGGGAAGGGAAGCCATCTTGGTGTAATCCCCCTATATTTTCTTGCAGGAGGCATCACCCCTTCTCCTCCTCACTTCCTCGGTGCCAAGGCCAGCAGAGGGCGTGATAGGGAATGAGACTCTTCTGTTCTTTGGTCCCAAGTCCCTCTCCTGCTTCCCTTTTTCTCCCTCAGGCCTCCCTCCTGGAGTAAGTCCCGACACCATGGGACGCTCAACGCATAAACCCCTCTTCGCTCCCCACGGACGCACCCTTCACGACATGATCATCAGGTCCCTGCAACCTCTTGTTTCTCACACTGAGCATGACTCCCGTGATCTTAGAGTGAGCACTGACCTTGACCCCACCTTCAGCAAACTACGGGGACTTTGATCCATGCCAAGGCATGGTACGTAGGAAGCCTCTACGGGGTTCAAGCCCCACCACCATGGACCGTCTCAGAGCGTAAGCCCCATTACAACCATGAACTACGGAGAATTTGATCCGTGCTAAGGTATGGTACGTAGGAAGCCTCTACGAGGTTCAATCCCCACCACCATGGGCCGTCTCAGATTGTAAGACCTATTCCAACCATGAACTATAGGGACTTTGATCCATGCTAAGGCATGGTACATAGGAAGCCTCTACGAGGTTCAATCCCCACCACCATGGGCCATCTCAGAGCATAAGCCCCATTCCAACCCGAACTACGGGGACTTTGATCCATGCTAAGACATTGTATGTAGGAAGCCTCCACGAGGTCCAAGACCGACAACCATTGGACCCAACCATCTCCAAGTCGGTGCGCCAATCCCCACCAACACTTTGGGAATCCTAGAGTGTAAGCCCCACACCATCCTGAACTACGTGGTCTTTGATCCATGTCAATGCATGGTACGTAGGAAGCCTCCATGAGTTTCAAGCCCACCATGCGGTCGTTCCGACCTTATTCATGTCAGTTCACCCCTGTCCCGCATGACGTTAAACTGTATACCCGAACTATGGGGACTTTGATCCATATCAAGGCATGGTATATAGGAAGCCTTCACAAGGTTCAAGCCCACTACCCAGTTGTTTCGACCCCTTCACATCGGTTTACTAACCCTATGGGCTGCCTCATAGTGTAAGCCCCATCCACCATCTCATTGGGCTGCCTCAGAGTATAAGCCCCAAATACCCCTGTCCCGCATGATGTTAAACTGTATTCCCCTTCCATGAACTATGAGGTCTTTGATCCTTGCTAAGGCAGGGTACATAGGAAGCCTTACGAGGTTCAATCCCAACACCCATTGGACCAAGGTCCATTTTCACGTCGGTTCATTGGCCCCCTTTAGAACTACGCGGACTTTAATCCATATCAAGGTATGGTACGTAGGAAGTTACTTTGAGGCTCAATCCCAAAACCTTCATCCATCCTGACTCTTACCCTGGCCGTCACATCCCGGTGAGATCATGCCACTTCATTCCCCTCCACAGTATTCAGGGAGCCGCCCACGTATTAGCCCCAATGTCGGTGTTCCCCTCTAAGGGGGTTCCTCAACCTGATCCACTCCAATCAGTGTTCTGATCAGTCTGATCTGTCTCCACTGGATGTTAAAATTGTGGCATACCCTGTGTTAAACATGATAAGCTAAGGAAAACCTCAGAGACATGCCTATGGAATATGATTCCCCGCGTTCGATGTGGGATTCCTCAGCTTCCGTGCCCTCGAGAAGCCCTATAATAAGGGACAGAAGAAAGACACACCAACCCCCAACGTCTAGACACGCCAGTGATGCCCAGCGTGACTAATACCCTAACCGAAGGTTGATACCCTGACCAGAACCCTTGGAATGTCCTGATAGAAGTAGCGTATTTAACTGGTGTCCATGAAAATATGGCACCGGGAAGAGTTTCATGAACAAATTATTAAATCTATGAGGGAGACCCAGACTGGGTGACGAATTTTGAGGAGGAATCTGCGGAAGGAATAACCGACATCCCATCATCCCGTTTCGATAAAGGAGAAGACATCCCTGAATGAGGAGCGAATTCCGCCCACCTTTGGAAAGTGGGAATGTGGGGTAACAAAAATATGCGCCTGTCGCACTCAAGTAGACGGACGCGCGCACCCTGTAAAAAGCTTCAGAAACAATAGTTCCTATTCATAACTCTTATTTTCCAGCTATGAGCCGAAGCATGTATCTCCATCTGGTTTCCCTTAGGAACCTTTACGAGTTGTAATTTATTTATCCAATTTGGTTGTTACATCGTTATACCCATATCCTATTATTTACATTTCGCTGTCTAGACAGGGCTAGACACCGGTGGTGCTGTCATACTGAGATGTATATATTACACCCTACTTGGGATGCCATTGCACTGGGGTACCCGAGTAGGGATTTCTTGTCCATAGGACTGCAGACCTTGGACCTTTTTTGTTGCTTTATGCAAGTACCTGGAGTTAGGAAAAAAATACTGAGCTAGATCTCAGGATGCTTGTGAAGTTTTCCTTGTGGCTTTGAGTCTTTTCTTTGTTTTTGTATTGGAATGTAAACCACACTATTTTATTTACACTTTAAATTTTGTATCATTATCATGTCATGCATGCATCTACTGTATAAACTGGCATTTTACACTTTTGTTCAGGTTTTATAAAAATCTGCCTTCCACTTCTTTATCATTTATTAGACTGCTTCCACTATTTCTTTCCATTGTCTATTATTGAACTCTAATATGAGGGTATAGTCTCCCCACTGACTATCCATAGACCCTCGCTGCTAGTTAGAAACCTATAGAGTACGGGGAGATGTGCATGAGGTTATGTGGAGATCGGTACAACCACCAGTTCAGGGGTGATTCAGGTCGGGATGTTACATAGGTAGACAACTAGGCCTTGTCAAGAAGATGTTCTGGGACATGATAACATTTTTCTAGTGAGAATAAAAGGGAAACCTTTGGGTGTAATTTACAATCTATTGCATAATATGATATTTCCCCCAATATTAGGGAAACCCTAGGGTGTAAGAATCAATCAAACTGTATTATGAGAACTCTGATTCCTACCATAACCAGGAAACATAGTATGCATTCCTAAAGGCTTGAGCTCAAATGGGAATCCACTCAGAGTAAGTCCCACCGTGTTTGCAACACACAAACCATACACTCTCTCTCCCATGGACTGATCATGCTTCTTTATTCACAAAAATATTTATATGTCAACTAAAATATGAGAAATTTGATTCCTTCCATAACTAGGATATGTAGGACACCTTCCTAAAGGACCGAGCTCAAATGGAAATCCACATTAGTGTAAGTCCCACCATGTTTCTGAAACTCTAACCATTAGGGCCCAATCTCTCCCATGGGATGACCATCCTTACTCACCCATCAGTGAATGGATAAGTCAATTGAACTATGATGACTTTGATTCCTACCATAAATAGGATATGTAGGATGCCTTCATAAGACCTAACCTCCATAATAAACATCCAAATAGCTATCCCAACACTAAAGTCCCCCATCCATAAATAGTGAGACTCATTACATGATATCCCTTATTTTTCACACTGATTATAGCTCACTTGATATTAGGGGTTTGAAATGATCATATCATTCACATCATGAGCCTCTACCAGATAGGTAAACCTCAGTGTGTAAGTCCTGATCAAACTAAACTACGAGAACTCTGAAATATTCTATAAACAAGATACGTAGAATGCCTCCTCAAGGTCCAATCTCAAATATATATCACCTAAGTGCCTCCATATATTTTCTTTCCACATTATTTTAATCTGAATGGGTTTAAAGAACAATGTGGGTTTTTATTCTTATTATAAAATAGGATACATAGGATGCCTCATAATGGATCAATCCCATCCTAAAAATATTAACCATCTCCCTGGATGAAAAAAAACTCTAGAGTGACTGGTTATATAGATTCATTATATAAGTATCTACCCACTAATAGAAAATGGATGAAGAAACTCAAATACATAAAAATGTATTCACTAATAGGATTCACCCCTTTAAATATAAAAGGATTTAACTTATGATCATTTTTAGGGTAACTGGTCTCATATCTAGATTAGGAATTGATTTTCCAAAATATCTTAAATCTATAAGGGATTCCAGGAGTAGGAAAAAATTCCCCCCAAAAGGGCGTGATGAGACCGACCACCCATCATCACGACCAATGTGATTTTCTATGCATCATTGCATCTGAAACACTAAAGGACCACCTTACTTTAGAAAGCAAGTCCGTAATCAGTTATGTATGTGGGAGAAATTGGTAGTTTCTATTAGATATAAAAAAATGGTAAATCTAACTTGAATGATTGTACAATATATTAACCCTCCCCCCACAATCAAACCATTGGTCCAATCCATCTACTTATTTCCAACTAAACAAAAGTGGTGAAATCGATGTGAAATCCTTTAACTAAAAAATATACTCCACAAGATAAAAAGGAAAGACTTCCCAGTTATTTCTATACTATTTTTTTCCTATCATATTGGTGGTCCTTATCCTCTTTCCAATGAAATTTAAATGGTGAACCTGACATGAATCTCTCAAATAAAAAAATGATCTGTTGACCACACATCATGAAATTTTGTTTTAAGATCCTACACAAAAAGTGGGGAACCTAAAATGGATCTTATGAAAGATTCTCTGTAGATGAGGTTCTCATGAAATAAGTCCATCCTTGCTTTGAAAAGTTTACATGAGTTAAATGGCCGGACTGGGAATAAGATAGGACAATTGTGTTACCCATGCATATCTGATTGAGAACATATCATGTTTGGAATGATGCATTGATTAATGATATTATTCTTTGTTTTATTCATGAATAAGATACCACTCTTAAAACAAATACCCAACCTGAGATAATGTCTTCATATAAGAACAATTCTGGAAAATCATCCATGGCTAGAACCTCAGTAGGACTCAAAAATGACTTCACCTAACTGACACCTTCAATGTTTGGTGGAAAATGAAATGATTCAGGAATAACATCAACATGGTATGATCTCAACCCTTGATTCTATCTATGAGGGTCTCCAAACACTAAAACTGATAGGTCCACACCATCTAAAAAAAACTATAGTAAAGTCAGTGGTGCTTGTTGCCACTGTTAACCAATTCAGTATATTATCCTTGGAGCATGAAAATCACCACCTTAATTATCTGATGAAGGTGTATCAAGGAGTTAGCTATGGCTCCCTTCTGGTTTAGGGTCCATCGAGGAGAGATCCTATCAATCTTTATCACTAGTTAAATCCTTATGGTTCCCTTACGTCATCTGATTTGGGTACCACCCGACACAATACCACCTCTAATCCACATGCACAGGAAACAAGGAAGACACATAATGGATGTAAGGATTTGGATAATCATGAGTGGGCTCATATCCCCACTCCCGCTGGTGTTGTATTTCCGTATATTCTGGAAATAACCTACAATCAGGTTGATATACCTTCTCATTCAGAGGAAGGCTGCAAGAATATTATTGCAACAAGCATGGGGGAGATTCATATTTCTAGCTCCATGAATGAATCCCATAATCATATTCTGGTAGCACAATGAGTAAAAAGGTGGGCTCATATCCCCACTTCAATCAAATATATCTTATATTATATAGTGGATTCATAAAATATATAGGCTTACATTCTTGTGCACACTTTGATAAAGTTTCATTACATCTTATAAACTGCTGAAGAACTCCACCAATATATTTAAACACTGGTAAAAATATAGGGACAATTTTCATATTCTTATCCCTATATCTTGGGTAGCAGAGCACTCTTATCAGTATGAAAAAGTGGTTACTTCAGAGAAAACACACATTATTGCTCCCATCTAGGAGGATTATCAGAATATTTAGATGAAGGAAGGGCACCAGACCAGTATAATATTATCGTTCCAACCGAGGCTCACTAAGTGAGAGTGACACATGCATTGGGATAAGGTCACATTCCAATCAAAAAAGACCGGTGGAATATTAAAAAGTCTCAGGATTGGGCCCATACCCCCATTCTGGATAGGGATCACCAAGTGAGAGAAGCATGGGCCTTGGAACAAGATTATATTCCTATCAAAAAATATTGACGACATACTCCAAAGGCTCAAGATTAGGCTCATATCCCCATTATTATTAGGTCTCACCAAATGAGAATAGAACATGCCTCAGTATAGAATCATATTTATGTAAGTGAATCTACTTGACATATTCTATTATATCATGGAATCCAAGAACATATTCCTACTTCCGCCGATTAACAATCAGACCAACATCCTTCTGAGTCCATATAAGAAGAGGCTTATATCCCTTCTCCCATTATGTAGGCCTACCAACATATTCTAATGGGGAATTAATATTTGAACCGAGCTTATATTCCCATTCCAATTAGGTCTCACCAAGTGAGAGAGACATATTCCTTAGAACAATCTCATATTCCTATCAAAAAAGTCCAGTGACATACTCCAAAGGCTCAGGATCAGGCTCATATCCCCATTTTGACTGTTGATCACCAAGTGAGAATAGAACATGCCTCGAGAAAGAATCATAATCCTATCAATAAGAATCTCATTGGAATATTTCAATAGCTTCTCAGTAGTGGGATCATAATCCCACAACACCAGACTTCAATCAATAAAGTTTAGAATCCTTCATATAGTAGGTTCATGTCCCTATACAATTCAAAAAGAAAGGTTGACATATCTCAACTATGATAAAAAGCGAGGATTATATCCTTAATCTTATCAATTATAGTGTTATTAAGGTTGTTCAAGACACATTATCAACACCCAAGGGTTCTTAGACTCTTCGAATGAAGTATAAGGTGATCATTACTGCGATATTCCTCTTCATGGTAGTGTGGAGATGAATCAAAAGAACTCTACACCTGACATAATACATGGTCAAACTTCCCATAATGATATCTCCCATGGACAATAAAATCCTCCCCTTTCCCAGAAACCTCAGTATATAGAGGTGTTAAAAACTCAGAGACCTTTGTATAGAGAGGTGCTCGAAACATCAGGTTCAACTGTATATAGTTCCCCCTAAACTTCCAGTAACACTCCACTCCAGTCGGCATGAAAACCCAAGAAGCACCTTATGTTCTTTGATCATATGAAGGCATGTAAGTATGATGAATAAGAATCCAACATTGACATATGGAGAGAGTTAGTCAGAAACAACCTCTTCACCATGTTATGGCCCCTTTCCACTTCTGAACATGAGATCCCAGATGATCTAGAAAAGGAGTACATGCCACATCCATACCAAAATATATGGGAAACTCATCAGCGACTAAAGGATAAACACATACCTTATCTAGGATACAAGGGTTACCTTCATACCATCAATATAATCTATTATCAGTTAGACCTAGCTACTATCTCCATGTATTGGGATACAAAATTGGAAAATCATGGTACAAATATATAACACACTTACGACCATTGCATCACAACACTCTGGAAACTGATTGTTAGAGCCATGTCATGTATTCATATTCTAGGATGGTGAAATTATGAAGCATTTCATTTTACCACACCCCTAGAATAGTAGATACCCTAATATATGGAATCTTGTAATTACACAGACTTTGGAAAAATCAAGGGGATGAGTAACTTATGAGATAGTTGGTAACTAAAATAATTCCCCCACTTCAATGGTTTTGAGATATCACGAATAATGGAATAGGATTTCCAAAAGATCTTTAAACTGGCCCCCTCAAAATAACAGAAAAAAATTTCAGATACAGAAGCCGAATTTGAGATCAACCCAATGAATTATTATAGAAACTAACTCCCATTATGGGATTCCATTTCACCTATATTTTACACAAGAACAACTACACCACATCAAAAAGGCTGTAGTATCAATTTACATATCATACATCTAGGAGAGAACCCAGCCCACCGAGTTAGGGGAATATCTGCCACTACCTCCATCCCTTGGATCATCAATACCTAAGAGGATTTTGGACATGTCAGTAGAAACTGTAAACAAACCCTATCCCACTGGACTAGGGAAATTTTTATCTTGATCACCATCACCAGGATCATTATCCCCTAAGAGGGTATTAGGGAAATCAACAACGGTTCCAGTTTATCCCCAACCCACTAGTCTAGAGACATTTATATCTCAATTACCATCCTATGAATCATCAAATACTCAACTAAAAGAATCAAATCCTCAATAATAGGGTCAATAAATGCCAATTTTTCCCTAGATATCCCCCAAACCATAGGGATAGGGAAATTTTAATCATCATCATCACCATAGGGAATTAGTATTCTCCAAGTTGGGAGGTAAATGTCAACAGTCTACATCCCATCCATTCCTACTACCATGAGAAAAACCTCTTCTATTTGGGGCCTTCTTATAAATCATGACTGGAAACTCCCTCAAGGTCACTACTCACAGGATGAGACTAGAGGAGCATACATGAAGGAAATCAAACCCCACTGGGGTTGCAATCTAAAATAGCATAATATGGCCAAGGGTTAGAGAAACGAACCTAATATAGGTAGTGAAAAATAATATTATTGTATTGAAAGTAATAGTAAAGTTACCATTTCCTGATACACCTCTATGAATTTTGTCACCATCAACACAATAGATAGTATGGATCAAGATGTAGATGAAGAGGTACAAAATACGAAAAACATACCCTGAGAGGAGGATCTGGATGCACCCACTAAAGATGCATGTACCCAGAACCAAAGGAGGATCCAAAACCTGGAACCTTCGAATATTGAGTTTCCACCTCTATGGAATAACACTACCAAGGATAAAGGGAAAGGTGTGGTTACATCCTAATCCCCAACTTGAAAAGTCTAAGTTTCTTCCATGTAGGAATGGATGAAAAAAATATGATAATGAGATTTAAAATATCTAACAAATCAATGAGGATATACTCAGGTTAAACATTCCCACTAGGTATCATCTTCAGATAGAGGCAAATATCCCTCCTCCCATAAATCTAGAAAGAGCCGATCCAACTGCAGGAGCGGTATCTGAGCATCAGACTGGATCTATATCCAGGAAGCTAATCTTTATAAATGAGGAAGTCAACAATGATTTCAACTTCTCTCCATTACAGAGATAGTCTCACCATCACCAAGGAAATCATTCAGTCTTTTCATGAATTGATAATCAACAGGAGGTAAAAATAGGGCAACCTCATCAGGCCCAACTAGCTCTCTATAGATAGGAGGCAGCTCAAATAGTAGCACCTCCAAAATTTCTCAATGCCATTGAGTCCCTAATTAATCGAATGGAATCCATAAAGGGGAGTCACACACCCATGTATCCTAAGAGGAAGAAATATCATGAATGGTTTGATGATACTCCCACCACCCAATATTGGAAACCCTAACTTCTCCACCTTTGATAACACAAGAGACCCCAAACAATATCTCACTCAATTCATATCCTGATGTGGTCGGATGATGGGGACTCAATATTAGTAGGATGCAACCAAGATGAGGTGTTTTGTATGGAATCTGATAGGGACAACCTTTTTTTGGTACAATATACTTCTATAAGGATCCATTATAGGATGGAAATACTTTCATTGTCAATTCCTTCACCAGTTCAGCTCCAAGTTGAAGAAAATGACAATCATCAACTTGATGAACTATAAGAAATGTGAAAATGGAAGGGTGTCTGACTTCATATCCATATGGAAGGGTTTAACCTATTCAATCAACATCCCTCTCTCATAGGAACAATTCTTGGAACTCTATATTGAAAATATTCGTGATAAGATGCAGACACCTCTGATCCCAATGAAGTATCCAGGTCGGTTCCGTGAGTTTTCATAAATGGAAGAACATTTGGAAAACACCATTCAGTGAACCCGATCTAAATATCTTCTCATGACTTCCACACACGGGAAAATTCTCAGTAAGATAGAGACTTCAAAAATTACTATCAAACTAGTAGTAATGACCTTCCAAGAACCTTAGCAAGTCTTGAACCACCCAATGTCTCCTTTTGAGTGGAAAAAACCCACAAAATTTCCCTTGTCTAGAAGCGAAAAGAGACTAGGGTCACCTAAAATTTGAGGAATGGATGAATAAATCCCAATCCTTATGAAATGAACAAGTCCCTGATTATTTCCTTATAGCCATGGACAATAAACTTCTCAAGCGACCACATCCCATGAAGCTCAACAAGGTCAACCTCACTTATCATCCTGACTACTATCCTTTCTATAGAAGGCTAGGTCACAACATCCAGAATTACTTCATCTTCAAATATATTCTCCAAAGAATATTTGATTCCAGATAGGTGATGTTGGATAAATCCCCAGTGTGGGTGACCTTCATGACCATTTACCAGTCATAAAAAGAGGGTGATTGGTAGAAAGTTATGTCCAGGCATGGAAAAAAGTTCAAAAACTTGATGTCTCAAAAAGAAGTTGAGTAATCTCATTCCACCCTGAGAGAACAACTTTGAAGAAACATAATAGATCCTCTACCCAGGTAGGTGAAATTAGATATTTCTCTCAAATGTGGATGAAACCATTGGACATAAAAAGTGACAAAATAGGAAGAGTCATATTATACTCCGACATAAGCTCTGACCCTTGCATATTTCTTCCCTGCAACATTCGAAGCATGGGAACTGCCCCACCAAATGGAACCCTCATCAGACTAAGAGCTCATGTTTGGTTTTGTTAAAATGATACACTTGTAATACCACTTATAAAATGATGATTATGCCTCTGAGTATGAGTTCCCCACACCTAATCATAGAACATGAGGTTTCATGCATAAGAACTGAGGATACATGGGACAACATGGGCATGTTTGAACCCAATATTTTGGTCACATCCCCATAGAGGACATATATATAGCTGAGACCCCTAGAAAAGCACTCTAGTAAGCCTAATAGATACTTGGAGGTACCTTAGAACCCTCTAGTGGTTGTCCACACCCAGTCATTTTACATGACGTTCTAGTGGGGATATGATTATCTGATCATCCTAGGAAATGGGAAAGGATTTCACGACATGATCCACTAGTAGAAGATACTAACTCAAACTCTACACAAGAACCAAGCCCATATACTTGAAATTACTTATATCTAGAACCACATAATAATGAGTAACCACACCTTGGGAAGTTCCGACCTTTGGAATAAAATTAAGAAATTATAAAACAGATGTAAGTTTTCCTAGACAATCTCTTGATCTTGGATCCACTCCATCTCTCAAAATAACTCAGGGAGGCACTCGTTGATGCCCTATAAATTCTACATAAGTTAAATATAGAATTCACTACATCCAAGGTCTATTGAGTGGATACCATTCTAGTATAATTCCATGTCACCATCTCGTTCCTAGATTAGAATCAAGAAGAGGTCATCAAGGGACACATAAAAACACTATATTTTTTTGGGTAGACTTGATAATTTCAACATCTGAAGGGATATGATTGAAATGGTTTTGGGATTAAAATTATCTCTATTCAAACCCTCTAATGTTTGGGGTATAGAAAAGTAGATTTTTTAACCATAATGATGACCATTCATGGGTATGATAAGTGTGATAAAAGACCTATCGGGAAGATCAAGCTCGAAGATTAGTTTGGAGATCTCACATATAACACCAAATTTGTGGTTATCTAGCAGTAAGAAACCACATACAATGTCCTGTTCAGAAGGCCCTGGATCCAAAACCATGTGGTGGTACCCTAAAAATTACATCATTGTTTGAAATACCCCATCGATGGAAAGGTTGGGATACTAAATTGTGATAGTACCCCATTCAAGACTTGTGAAGCCACATATGATGAGGTAGGTTTCTACAAAAGGGAATGAAAACAACCAATGGTGGATGATGATATACAAGTTGTATTCCCCAATAGCTTGGGGACTTCCCCTAAAAATCCATAGAGTATGCTCGATAGTGACTATGTCCTCCCCATAAATCTATTTAAGGAAATAGACCTAATGATAGATATCCAATCCCCTTCTGTCCCTAATGATAATATAAAAGAAAATCATCCCTGAAATCAATTTGAAATGACTCTGAAAGTAGGGGATGATAATGTATTTTCTTATAGCCTCTCTCACCTCCACAATGAAAAATATTTCCCCGGATTTCCAAATTCATATGAAAATGCATCAACAAACTCAAAGGTGGAAGAAGAAGAGGATGAACTCAAGAACAACCCTCCCACACTTGAGGAAGGAATCTATAACACCATTGATGAGCTCAAGTAGGTAAATTTGGGAATAAAAGAAGACCCATGTCCTACAATGATTAGTGATTCCATTCCTATCGAGGATAAAGATATGTACATCACATTTCTAAAGCACACACTGATATGTGTTCACTTGGAATTATACAGAAATTCCCAGACCAAATCAAAATGTGTCTATGAACCATCTTGGCTTACTCGATGACCATAGAAGCTTCAATTAAGAAGCCAGGAGGATGAAACTCTCTCATGATATAAATTTAGAGGTGGAAGTTGACAAATTGATCAAATAAAACTTTATCCAAGAAGGGAAATACTCAAGATAGATCATCAAAATTGTCCCTATCAAGAAAAATAATGGTAAGACTAGGGTTTTCATCGATTTTAGAGACCTTAATCGACACTAGACAAAGGATGATTTCCCATTTCTGATCACAAAACTCTTGATTAATGAAACTAATTACTTCCAATCCATTTCCTTCATGGATGGGTATTCAGGGTACAATTAGATAAAGATGGACCCTGAAGATGAATAATACACTACCTTCAGAGCACCCTAAGGGATATTCTACTATCAGAACTTTCCCTTTGTCTTATAGAATACTAGAGACACTTATTAACATGCCATGACTCATATATTGAATACCTTCTTGGGAAGAACAGCAGATTGTTATGTTGAAGAGCTGGTTATCAAATCTCAATAGTGAGGAAATCATTTCAAGGATCTTAAAATAGTCTTCAAATAGCTATGAAAACACAGTCTAAAGATGAATCCACTAAAATATGCTTTCAGAGTAACATTAGAGAAGTTAATTGAAATTTTGGTATGACACCATGGCATTGAGGTCGACCCAGAAATGACTAGTGCTATTTTAGTAATGTCACCCCCAGAAATCTCAAAGAACTGAGGGGAATCCAAGGGAACCTAGCCTATATTCGATATTTTATAGCCAACCTATTCTGAAAATCACTCCCTTTCACCAAGGTAATGATGAAGGGAATCACCAATCGATGAGACAAGGTCTACTAAGAAGCCTTCAAGAGTCTCAAGAAGTAAATAATACACCCACCAGTCATGATGCCACCAATTGAAGGAAAACCACTAATATTATATGTGGCTGCCATGGAATTCTCACTTGGTACCCTTATGACATAGAATAATGATGAAGGGAGTGATAAAAATATCTACTAACTTATTCGAATGATTCTACGCACAAATACCTTACATTATGATGTCTATAAGAACTACCTTGCACTCATATTTTTAGTGAAAAATATGAGTCACTACTTGTAGTACCACAAAGTCCATTTGGTATCTCATATTGATCATCTCAAGTAAATCCCTAACCATCCCATGATGAATGGGTTTCTAGCCCGATGGGAAGTCATTCTGTAATAATACAGCATTCAATTCATGTCATAAAAGGTGGTGCAAGGGAAATCCCTGACTGATTTCCTTGTGGAACATCCCACCCTTGAAAGTATACCATTGGACACTGAACTCCTAGATGAGGTGGTATTCTATAGCTATGAAACTCCCCAGACATGGGGGATGTATTTTGATAGAACCTCCTAAAATCCTATTGGAAAAAGAATGGAAAATCTAAAGCTCAACCAGGTTTTTAGGGAGTATTTGTTTCTATAGACAAAGAAAATTTTCCCTACTCTTTTTCACTACCCAAATGATACATGAATAATGAGGTAGAATACTAATCCCTCATCAATAGCTTAGAACTGGCCCTACAACTACATATAGGTACCTAAACATCAAAAGGCGATTCAAATATAGTGAAAAAGTAGATCAATGGTGAATATGACATAAAAAATAAGAGATGTCCCCTATCAATGGATACATATGGGAAATAATGGCAGAGTTTCCATTTAATATCACATTTTATCCTGTTTCCTGATCACAAAATTCTCTCACGGATGTATTGGATAATGTATCCACAGTCCTGGATGACCCCGATAAAGAGTAAGAAATCTTTCGTATCATGAAATGATGAATGGTCTCATTTATCATCATCTACAACATGGAATAAATAAATCAGTTCAAACCACCCCAGAGCGTGATGAACCAATATCCACCCCTGGATGGATGGATCCCATAATCGGTTATCTATGAAATGAAATAATCCTAATAGATTGAGTTGTAAAGGAAAATATTCAGTTCCATGTAGTGAACTTTACTATTTAAGATGGTCCAAATGAGAAAAAAATCCCTCTACAAGTGAGGCTTCAATGGAATCCTAATCAGATGCATAGTTGAAAGATAGATTCTCTCCATCATGGGAGAAGTCCATACGGGCTCCGGTGATGCTCATCAGTCTGAGACCAGCCTATCCCACCAAACCAGGAGGTTGAGTTACTACTAGAAAACCATGATACATGAATGTGTGAAATTCACCAATAAATGTCATGCATTAAATATCCATAAAATATTTATCCATAAAACCCCATAATTTCTATATATATCTAAATATTCCTATCTATTTTCTATACGGGGAATTGATGTTGCGGGGGATATATCCCCCTTCCACAACTAAGTAGTTTAAGTACATCCTTATTGCTACTAGCTTCTTCTCTAAACAAGTTGAGGAAATAACCCTCAAAGAAGTCAGGATGAATAATATCATCAAATCCATAAAGTTCCATATCATCACCAGGTTCAGGTTCCCTCACATAATATTGATGGACAACGACACCAACTTATATTCTACAGAGTTGAAGAAATTATACCAGGAGTGCACCATCGAGTCTGATATTTCATCCTGATATCATACAGTAGAAAATGGATAAATAGAGGCCTTCAATAAGTCTCTATCAAATACACTCTAGAAGATGATGAATAAAGACAAGAACTCTAGGATGGACTAGCTATTCCATGCTTTATGGGCCTACCATACCATAATGCGTACCACTACACAATAAACTCTATAATCATTTGTGTATGGAACCGTGGTAGTATTTTACATAGAGTTCTAGTTTCCCTCACTTTGAATATCAATTTATAGAAAAATCTTGGATGATGAGAAATTTAAAAAGTGGATGGATGAGATGGTGTGACTCGATTAGAATAGGTTGCATACATTTCACAACCTTGAAGTCCATCAGAATTGGATTGCACATACCTTGAATAAAAAGGTCCACCTCTATTAGTTTATCCAAGGAGAACTGGTATTGGTTCTCAGAACCCCAATGATACATGGAAAGAAGCCTCCAAAGCTAGAACCCAAATGGGAATGTCCTAATATCATACATAAGTTCTATTATAATGGAGCCTAATAATTGACCACAATGGATGGAGAATGTGTCACACCCCCACCAATGTAAGATTTATTATTAAATACGATGCATAACTTCCATCAAGAATCCTACAACCCAACCAAATAATGTTAAACTATACAAAACTCATCCTGGAAGCAAGATGATAAACTGCACAACATCCTACGTCCTAACCACATGATGTTAAACTGTACAGAGATCATTGTGGTAGAAAGATGATAAACCAAACAAAGTCATACATCCTAACCACATGATATTAAACTGTAAAAATCTCATCCTAGTTTAAATTTGATAAAATTAACAACATCCTATGTCCTAACCATATGATGTTAAACTATACAGATCTCATCCTGGAAGAAAGATGATAAAGTGCACAACATCCTATATCCTAACCAACTGATGTTAAACTGTATGTAGCTCTTCCTGAAAGCAAGATGATAGACTAAAAAATGAAATATGTCTTAAACACATGAAGTTAAACTATAAGAAGATAATCTTGGAAGCAAGAAAATAAACTACATAGTTTCTTTCATCCATACCACATGACATTAAAATTCATGGTCGATTCATCCTGACAACAAGACATTAAACTACACAGTGTCTCATGTCCTTACCATATGACATTAAACTACTTGGAAAACATACACACCACATGTTTTAAAACTACACATATCCCCAATGTTCATATTTATGCATGAAGGGTGACCCTCGTCCTTATCATAAGACATTAAACTGCATGGATGATGTCCTCTCTACATGACACTAAACTATATGATTTCTAAGAACTATGTGTGGCTTGATTACTATCATCATAAGATATACAGTGACACCCAAACCTCCATTCTCAGGTCCAGTCACAACATTCCTACCCTTTCACATCAAGTCACCTTCATCCTCACTAAATGATGTTAAACTTCATAGATGACATCCTCACCACACAACACTAAACTATACGGGTTTCTTGAACTATGTATGACTTGATTCTCATTTTAATGAGATAAATAGGTATTACTTGATCTCATATCTTGTTCCAACCACCTAATGATACAAATTTCCTCTATCATCTTCTTAATCGCCTCTATATGGTGAGATAAACCCTTTCTATTCCTTGTTTCTCACCCCAATAATAGATCACGTGAGATTAAGAATTTCGATAAGGGATTCATTGTATGAACAAGTCATATTAGCTCATGATAGGGTTTTCATGGTCCTAAATGAAAAACCATAAAAGGAACATGATTATTTCTCACAGCATGACATTAAACTTCATAGTTTATGTATCTTTCATGACATAAAATTACACATTCCTATGGACCTTACCTGATAGGACCACTATTATTGGTGTTGGTCTCCTGATACATCTACATTCAATAACTACATGTGACTTGGTTTCTATCATCATAGTATACATAATGAAACCCAGATATCTAACCCCAAGTCTAGTCACAACAAATAAACATAAAAATTCCCCTACTTGTGTATGGGTCATGACTACACAAATATCTCATGTTTAAGAACTACATATGGCTTGATTCCTATTACCATGGGATATGTAGTCATGCCCTGGCCTTTATTCTTAGGCCCAACCACAAAATTCCATATTCACATCAAGGAACTTAATTCCTTACTACATGATGTTAAATTTCATGGTTTCTCAAGAACAATGTGTTTCTTTATTCCTATTATCATAGGATATATAATAATTCCTAGATATCCAATCCTTGGACCATCTAAAATAATTGGTGGAAGCAATTCCAACTATGTGTATGGGTCAGACCTACATAGTGTTTCCTATTCAAGAACTACGTGTGGCTTGATTATTGTACCCACATGATACATAGTGATTCTAGGATCTTTGATTCTAGGGTCCAACTTCGATAAGAAAAAAATATCCCCCCATCTCTATATATAGGTCAGGCCTATGCAAGGATCTTCCATTCAAATGTCCTTACCACATAACATTAAACTGTACGGAAAATGTCCTAGTCGCATGACATTAAAACTGCATGAAAAATATATCCCCACTATATGAAATCGAAATGTGTAAGAAATCACCCATAATAATCCTTTATCAAGGGACCATAAGAGTATGACCCCGATTAACTAGAGTATGGGGTATTTTTGTTATTTTTTAAACCCTCTAGCCTATAAATCACACTTCATGTCTAGAGAAACTTGGGTTTCCAAAAACCTTCCAAAGACCATGGAAAAGGATACCCAAATTTAAGAGACCCTATGTTTCACATTTCATGTATTCCTATGGCTCCTACGTATGTGCCTATGGTCATAAACCAAATGTGTCACTTTGTAGAAATAGATTTTTTATCCTTGTGAGCCTGACATCACCGTGGAAGAACTCAACACCTGAGGGTGTTTTGGGACACCTTAAGTATGATTTTACCATATCATTACTCATGAATTAATTACCTCGATCCATGATTTACAACATTTTCATCTTTCTCTTAGAAGGATGTTGATGTACTCTTGACTCTGAATATCCTAATTAGGCTCTTATGTTATATTACCCTCATGATAGGTTCATGTGTATCATGACCTGAAACTTATCTCACTTCAATCAAAGTTGTATGACCTTAAAATGTATCCTTTAATGGTCCAAATTGTAATACCTTAAACTAATAGAAAAAGAGACAGACAAATTCTCAGGGTGAAAACCCACAAAGGGAAGCCTAATAAAAATTCAAGTCCTCTCTTTCTGAACTCTTCATCTACAGAGTTTAGGAAAAAATTTGGGTGTAAATAAATATGGATTAAATCTCATAGGTCCCACTTTGTAGTTCCAATAAAAGAAAATCTATTCTTGCTAGACCCCTTGGTCCAGAAAAAAGTTAGAGTAACGATTTTTCAAATATCCTCTCCATGAGAACATGTTCTCTAGGCGGTGAAAAAACTTTTAGGGTGTTTAAACCATTCTTAGATATTAAAATTTCCAAAAATCACACTTCATGATTTGAGTGCCTCAGATCACCACAAACCTTCCATGGCCCTTGGAAAAGGATACCTAATTTTTTTGACTATGAATGTATGCCTATGGCTTCTTCATATAAACCTATAGTCGTCAATCAAATGTGTCACTTTATAGAAAAGTATTTTCCGATCCTTGTGAGCTTAAAATCACTATGGCAGAACACATCACCTTAGAGTGTTTTGGGCTATTCTTGGCATGATTTTCCCATATCATCCTCATAACCTAAGCACTTTGTACCATGATTTAACATCCCTATAACTAGAATATTCAATTAGTTTTCACATCCTCGATGTTACATCACCATGTTTTATACCCTTTCTCAAAAAGGAATGTGACACTCCATTTACTAACCTTTTTAAGGCCCACAACTTCTGACTTGAAATCACATGGAGTAGGAAACAATCTTCACAATTACAAGATAAACTACCATACAATTCCATAATCCTTCCTAGATATATATTTTTCATATCCAACTTCACATATATAATGTTTGAGTCTTTAAAAATATTTCATAGCCCCTAAAAAGTAGTGGGGAAATCTTTTTTTGACCATGATATTGAAACATAAGGGCTCTGACCTACCAACTAGAGGCATTTTCTACTTATAGGAAAGGAACTCCAATCCTTGCGAGTCCTGGTAACACCGTGATGGAACCCAACAACGTAGGGTGTTATGGGTTATCCCTGGAATTTTTTCCCCTTCCCATATTCCTTGAATCAAACTTTTGGGTTATGGATTACTTGACCCATGCTCCAAAAATCCTGGTAGACCTAACTTCCCTAGTATTTTTTCCATCCACCCATATCACCTCCATAATCTTCCATGGACCTCGGAAAAGAGCGGGGACACCTCTGTTTAACCATGATATCAATGCATAATGGATTTGGCCTACCATCTAAATGCATATGCTGCTTACCAAAAAGGAGCTCTAACCCTCATGAGTCCCCAGGAACACCACAAAAGAACTCAAAACCTTAGGGTGTCTTGGGTCATCCCTAGTGTAACAACCTGATATTTTATGATAAGTATTATTTTTAATTTATTTGATGCCATGTGATTTATTCTACAACATGATTATCTTGTGCTATACGCCACATTGTATTAGCTTGAAGTATACACAACACTATTCTTAGATTGTGTTACACACAATTTCAAGTTCGTTTTATAATAGTCATTCTATGCAACATTGAGTGTGTGTATATATATATATATTCAATGTATAAATAAAATATGGTTGGATTCTGTTATACAAAATAATAAAGTATTCTTTTACAACACGCAACCCTGACTTGGCTTGCATTACACGCAATCGCGACCTTCCTCGATAGCGTGTGTTGTACGCAATACCGGGTTTTACTAAACAATGATATATTATTATAATATTATTATGAACTAGCCGTTATGGATAGTATTAACTAAAATTTTAATTTTATAACATTATTATTCATCTTACACATTTTCTAGAACATGGTATAAGAAAAAAATAAAATTTTCGGGTAAAATAAGTATTTTTCAAAAAATACAGTTTTGTCGCCTTTTGATGGCGCACCCACTTTAAATCTAGTTGTTGACATGTTTATAAGTTCAATTTTACAAAATAAAATTCTTCTTTTTATTCAGGATATAAAAATTTACATTGGATAAAGTTTTTATATTTTTCTGATAACTTTCATATTTTAATAAATAGTAAAAACACGCTATATTTTAATTAAAAACAACTTTTTTCATCGTAATAACTTATGTGGTTAAATTATAATATTGAATGGTTTTAAAGTATAAATAGAATATATTTTTACCATTTAATATAATTTATGTCATTATCATTTATTTTACATTGAATTCGTAGGTTAAATCAATTCAATCTTTTGCAATGTTTTAATCAAAAACCCATTTTCATTTGACAACAGGATTAATTTTAATTTAATTTCTCAAACTTCTGTGTATTGAATTTGAAAAAATGGATTCCATATTTGGAATCAGTGGGTACAAATTATGTTAATAGGCTACTTTTTATTTTTGGGAATTTTGAATAGTAACTACGGTAAATTTTATTTACCATAGTTAAAGGTAAATCGGGTAATTAAGGGTAAATATAATATTATAAAATTACCCTAACACATTAAAAAATTCTATTGTATGGCTAAAAATATATCCATATCACCTAAGGGTCGGATTAGATTCATTTTATGGACTTTTGACCATGAAAATAATTTAATTATTATTAAAACCAAAGAAAGTGACAACATGTCACTCTCTTAAATCTTATAAGTATAATAATTTTAATTTAGTGATAAACATCATAAAACTTCTAAAATGAATAGTCTTAAGAAATATAATAAAATTATATACATCATGATAATTTATTTATAATTTTTAGGGATTAAATAATTGTCATTAATGGTGATACATTAATGATGCAGAAATTATTTATTAAGTGAAAAATCAGTAATATAGTTTTTATTGAAATAATCATACCCATTAAAAGGCCCACAAACCTGACCAAAACTTATTGGTAGTGTATATCTACACCTTAATCATCCAATTACCTAATATATAACCGTTTGGAGTCTTATAAAAGTGATTATGACACTTATATTATTTTATTTTAAATGATGCAAAAGTTGTCACCTTCATAATTTAATAAATATAATGATTTAAATATTGTTATTTTAAGATTATAAATTAGAGTAAAAGTATTATTGTGAACGGTAATAGATATATATTCATCATAGGATTTTATTTTTAATTTTTATGCAACAAATAAGTATATTAAATAATTATACAAAAATGTTGTAGTAATTATTTTATTAAGAGATAAACCAAATAAATGCTTTTAAAAATAATAAAATAAATATTATATGAACTATTTAATGTTCTCAAATAATTTTATAGATACATATGACCTTTTATGAATCTATTAAATCTTTTAGTTCGAACATATCTTCTGTATATATTTTATTTAAATTCAAATAAATGAATAGTGTCAAAATTGACACTATTGTTATTTTTATAAAAATAACATATTATAAAATTGTTTAAAAATCACAAAAATATATAAAAATTATAAATTTAAATTTATATGGTCTAAAATGTTATAAAGTATCCAATTATGGACAATTCACAACAAATAAGTAATTATTTGTTATAATTTAAAATTTAGAATGTTATTACCACAAATAAAATTAAATTGATTAAGTAAGGATATATCAAGTTGATAATGTTTAAAATAATTTTCTAACAAGTATAAATTTTATTGGTTGATGATATTACAACCCTAGATCATCTAATATTATAATATGAGTCATTTTTGGAGGTTTTTAAGTGGGGTTAGATTTATTATAAATTAATATTTTTAAGATTTCCAAAGGTGCCCCTCCCCTCCCTTATAAAAGGGCACCTCCTCCCTCTCTTCCTCACACCAATTTGAGCCTTAAAGCTCGTCCAAACCCTGAAAAATTTTCTTCTCCACTTCCCTATAAACATCCTAGAGGTCCTGGTCTTCTTCAAAGACCAATTTTAGTTCCCTAAGAGGAGGTCTCAAAGAGGCGCTTCAAAGAAGAGGTAATGTTCGTTACCGATTCTTTCAACTTTATTTCTTCTTCCACTTCTTCTTCTTTAGTTGTTTCAGTATGAAGTAATAACATCAGTATCAATAATATACTGATATGTTATTATAAGTATGAAACAACCCTATTTAACCATTTATCCATCCTACGGAAAACAAAATCACCGCGCGTGCGTACGTACGGAATACCGTCTCCACGCCGTGGTGTAATCTATTTTCCACCACCACCTTAATTGGATGGGTATAATGGTGTAAATAATGACTATATATGATTATTGTAAAGTGATATTGATTCTTAAATATTATACATACACTTAAATACAATTCCATGATCATGGGAATGATATCATCGCTCGTGCGTACGTACGGACTACCGTCTCCACGACGCGATGAGATTCATTCTCAATGATTAACCATTCATGAATGATTATAAAGTATATATAATAAGTAATCATGAAATATATGACATAATAATGATACTGGATTTATGTATATATATATTTATGTCATCTACTTAATTCCATTCAATTCAATAAGGAAACGAAAACAGCGTTCATGCGTACGTACGACCTACCATCTCCATGAACAATGTATTTTTTTCCATTTATCGATCTATTATATATATGTATATTATAAATATATATTATATATAAATCATGTTTTACATTCTGGATGTAATTAACCATGATCTAAGTAATCATATGAATAATTACAAGTTAAAACACGAACGACAAATGAAACGATTTTACCCAAAACTCTACTTTAACATTAATTTACAAAAGAATGGGTAATATAAAGTCATAAGTGAACCATATATGATATCATAACAATGAATATGATTCTGTAATAAGTCAATGACATTATTTAAATCATTATATAGGAGGTTCGAATCCATACGAAGCATATCAGACCTAAGGTAAGGGATAATTATTCCAATTTCATTCTTATCCAAGATTGTTTACTCGTAAGTATTTACTGGGGGTTATTTTTATTATCCATGTCCATATGCTCTCAAAATGTTTTCATAAAATGTTTACTTTACTTACATGTATGTTTAAGACATTTTTACCCTTTTCTTACTTTTACCACATCGTATGGAAGGAATCTTTCTTTTGTTTACCATACGAGGTACTTTTTGACTTTTCCGACAAAAGTACGAGGAAATTGTTATTTTTTTTACTTATACGGCGTGAACAGATTTTTACGGTTTCATAACACCTCATTTTCATGAAGCTTCCTCTACATGATTTTATGATTATTTTCAACAAAATCCTTTCCTTTTAAAATTGAATGGCATTTTGTGAAAAAAAATGATTTTGAAGAAGAAAGGATATTTTCCTCAAGAATTCATTTCAAGAGTTTTATCAAAACCATTTTCCATATAAGATGAAATTATTTCATATGTGTATGTTTCAAGTATAATGTATCTATGATTTACATGCTTTCACTTTTCTTATGATGAAATATCCATTTATTTTATATGGATTGTGTGATGATGATATGATGTTTATAAAACCCATTTTATTCTTTGGGTTATAATGAATGTTTTAAGTTTATGTTGTGGAACAAGTAAGAATGATTTCATTATGAGATGGGTGGGACCTATATCTCCCTACAATGCATTGGGTAAAGATTTATATCTCATGAGATAGACATGGCTGGAATGGTAAGTTAATCCAGTTCAGTGTTACAGGACTGAAATAAGGAGTGAACTCGATTCAGAAAGGGACCTTGTCCACTAAGATGGTCATGGAAGTAATGCCTTGGAAACTATGGAAATCATTACAGGTTCTTAATGGATTCCACAATTACATGCTTTATTCATATGCTATTTTATCATGATTAATGATCCATTATGATCTATGCCTTACGTACTTCCATGTTTTATGTCATTGCTCAAGATTTTGATGTTTAAATATTATGTTCATGTTTTTAAGTTCAAATGTATATGGTTTGTTTTATTTTCTCCATGCTTACCCTTACTGAGGATTTGAGCTCACCCTTTTTATGTTTTCTTTTCCCCCAGGATTAAAATAAAGCTTTTAGGTAAGGAAACAAAAAGAGGAGGATCGTTATGGGAAATGTTGAAGATCTTTCAACATGATTAGAAGTTTATATTCCAAGTTTCCAAAGACACTAAACTATTACGGTCCTTGTGTGTATGTTTTTGTTATGTATTAAGTATTCCGCAAAAGTAATGTATTTTCCATGTACGTCAAGCTTCGGGTCTCTACACCTAGCATGTCAACCACATATTCCATATTCAACAAAAGAATGACAAAGCTAAAATACCCTAAAATATAACAACAGAAGGTCCGATCTAAAATAACTTAAACTATAACAACATAAAGTTCAAGATAAAATACCCTAAACTACAATAATAGAAGGTCTAAGATAAAATACCCTAAACTATATAAACATAAGATCCAATCTAAAATTACCTAAACTATAAAAATGGAAGGTCTGAGCTAAAATAAACTAAAATAAAATAACATAAGTTTCAAGATAAAATAACCTAAACTAAAATAATGGAAGGTCCAAAATAAAATACCCTAAACTATAACAATAGACATTTTGAGATAAAATACCCTAAACTAAATCAATATAAGGTTTGAGCTAAAAGACCTTGAACTATAGCACACAAAATATTTAGTATGAAAGAATAGAAAAGATAAAAATATTGTGAGGCCCACCATATGGACTTAGAAAAAATCTTTCCATGCTCATCAAGTCCATTGACTTCAGCAAAAGATATATCACTCTCCCTATGAGACATATATTCTACCTAAACTATCCTTTTATGAATTATGTAATCTCAAGATAGCTAGAGAATATATGTCAATGAGGAATCTCATTTGGTAGGAATTCATGATAATTTTTTGAGAATAATCTGTTATAATTTAAACATTAAAATCTAGGAGTCCATGTTTAATTGATATTATGAAAAGAGTGGGTATCATTGATAATTCAT
This sequence comes from Viscum album, assembly GCA_963277665.1. Classification (NCBI taxonomy): domain Eukaryota; kingdom Viridiplantae; phylum Streptophyta; class Magnoliopsida; order Santalales; family Viscaceae; genus Viscum; species Viscum album. The sequence goes on along the minus strand of OY728128.1, from coordinate 1,315,392,103 downwards.
GCAACATCAGATCAATGAAATGTCATGCACATCATTAATGAAAGATGATTGGATAGAAACATAGAAATTTTATAAGATATATTCATTAATATAATTAAAGGAGTGATATACACAATTTAGAGCCTCTATAAAGATTCAATCAAAATAAAATAGTCATCAATGATCAAACTACAATAAAATCTGATAGGATGATCTATCCAAATCAGCAATAGTCGAATGATAAGCGATAATGGATCACCTAAGTGCATCCTCTATGCTTCTTATACTTCTACCCTAGGATGAATGGTATAAATAATATTAGACATCCCATAAACTCTTTTATGTGTGTTTTCCAATGAGGATGATGACGCTAAAAGGTCATACCTTGAGTGTGATAAGATCTCCCCATATCTCCATATCTGTTTGGTAAAAACATCCATCTGGGCATGCAACTTATATATGAAATAATGAATCTATTCTATTGCATCCAAATATTCCTTCATCTATTCAGCTTGGGGAGTCTCATCTTCAAGATCACATAATCCCCTCTCATTGGTAGCCAAATATATCTACATCAGGATTATTTGATGCATGATCTCATATAATTGTTGGTAGCCAAATTCATCCACCCTCATTTCATGAAAGAGCCGGTGAATATGTTCTTCTTGATCATGGAATTTTTCTAAGGGAGTTTTAGTGACCAAGGTATGAATATTCCACCAAATCATCCTATGAAGTGTCTGATCCTCTTATGTGGATTTTGGAGTAGGTACGTCAGAAGGGGAGAAACTGGCTAAGATGATGAGGAAGAAGGGGAGGAATCCTATAACACCCCAAGCTTCCACGGTACACTTCTCTTTGAATAATACAATAGCGTGTGTTGTACGCAACTTCGAGTTCTAACACACCACAACAAATCAAACTAGACGTTATGAATTGTAATACCCACATTTTGAAATTTTATAAAATTTATCTTTCAAAATGGACTTTATTTTTGGATTCGGAATATCAAAATTAGCTTAGGGTAAATTTTTGGTATTTTTCTGAAAACTTTCAATTTTTGATGAATAGAGAAAAACACTGAGTTATAATTTAAAACCGAATTTTATTTAAATAATTATTTATTTTATTTAAATTTATTTTAGGTCAAAATAGATACATAATAAATATATAAGTTTAATTTAATTAATTGGAGTCAGTTTATAATAATTTTAGATATATAAAATTTTTATTTAACTTTTCACCGTCTTTTACCCACCTCCTAGGAGAATTTGCAAATTCACATAAAACTTAATTTTACCGCTTCTGTGAGTGGAATTTAAAAAATCCGAGAGACACGATTGATATCAGTAAGAAAAATGTGGTTCAATAAGATGAAAATAATTTTTGGTGAATAGTAATTTTTTACTTTTATTTACCACAATTAAAAGTAAATAGGGCATTTAAGGGTAAAATGATATTATTATTACCCTAACACATGTCCTAATTCTATTGGATAAGTGTAATTAGACCAAAAACAACATTAGGAATAAAATATGACCCTTTAGGTCCACTTTGATTAGATTAGGACATTTATTATTATTTAATTCAAAGAAGAGTTAAAAGAGTAAAAATCAAAGTTTAATAACTAAAATTTTTTTAATATAGAGTTAAAAATAAGATATATTCGACTATAAATATTCATTAGAAAGATAAAAATATTTCCTACATAATGGTATTTTATTTATATTTTTTAGACATTAAATAATTTAATTTATTTATGACACAATGATGATACAGTAATTACCTAATTAATAAAATATTAAAATAATTGATATTATAAATATCCAAATAAATGTGATTTGAGACTTTTTATGAATTAAAATAATTTTATAGGTTAATATGACATATTAGGGTTTGTTATATTATTTTTTTTCGAAGTAATAATGCTGTTATGAATTTAGCAAAAACAAAATACCAAATAGTGTCAAAATTGACATAAAAGAGTTTTTAAAACAAATATTATATTATTAATTGATATTCTATTCATAAAAGTATAAGTTTTGAAAAAAATACTTATATAATGATAGGTGTATCATTAATTAACCACTTGGGGTTCTCTTGGAAGTATATAGTAAGTTTATTAACCATATAATATAAAAATACAAAGAGACATGGTAAATGTCAAACTATTTAACTAAGAGTTAAATCTAAAATATAAAGTTAATATAGTGACCCAAACCTGTCTAAAACCTATTGGTTGAGTGGTTCTAGACCCATAAACACCTTATCTTTTAAATAATCTATTTTGGATCCATTAGAAACTGAAAATTATTTTATTGTAAAATAATATTTCTAGCTTTTCCTAAGGTGCCCCTCACCCCTCTTATAAAAGGGCACTCCCCCTTCTCTCTAATTCACACATCCAAAACCATTTTTCTCTGCCAACACATGACCAAATATCCTCCCAACTGTCCTACCTTCATTCTAGAGGCCTTACTTTAGTCATAAAGCTAACCTAAAAATCCCTTTTGATCAAATCAAAAAGAATAACCCGAAGAAGAGGTAAATATTTCAGCACCTCTTTCAGGTTCTTTTCTTCTTACACTTCCTTTTTCTTTGTTGTTTCCATTATAAAATAATAACTCCAGTATCTTCTATATACTGTGATGTTATTATAAATATGGTACAGTAATATTCATTATTCTATCCATCCTTTTAATGACATGTCACCATACGTGTGTACGCACAGCTTACCGTCTCCACGTCGTGGTGTAATTGTTATTCAATACATTATTATTTGGATGAGTATAATAATGATGTGTAATTGATGTAAATAATAAATATAATATGATAATGATTCTGTATATATGATATAACATCCAATTATATGTTATTTTAATATCAAAAGAATGATATTGTCACTCGTGCATATGTACGGATTACCGTCTCCACGAACGCGATGAGATTCATTCCCCATCGTATCCATTCAAGACTAATTTTAATTAGATGATTAAAAATAATGTTTAAATACTTGATATAATTTTGGATATGAATAATATACATCCCATACATAACAAATATGACTCACATAACAAAGAATATAAAGTAAAACGAATCTGTTAACACCCGAAACAACAATAATACTAAGATATTATTAACAAAGCAATGTTAAAAGATCATATATGATATCATATTAATGTATATGATTCTTGTATAATTTAATAAAAATTATTTTACCATTATACAGGAGGTTAACCTACCCTCTACCAAGGAAAATTACAAGGTAAGGGTTAATTCTACAATCTCTTCATTATCCGAGGTTGTTTACACATAATTATCTACTTGGACCTCTTTATCATCCACATCCATATTTCTTAAAAATGTATTTCAAAACATTTTTACTATTTTATAGAAAATGGGTTAAAGTCATTTATACCCTTATTTTACCTTATAGACCTTTTCGACAAATTTAAGGTAAGAATGTTTTTTTAACTTATACGGCGGGTGCAGATATTTTCCACCGTTATAACATCATCGAAGATTCCCTTACAATATTATAATAATATTTTCAAAATAATTGTTTTCTTTATAAATTATATGACTCTTAAATGATTTCAAAATAGAAAGAGATATTTCTCTAAAAAAAGGTTTTGATTTCATCTACATCAACACCCTTTGATGGATTTTAATCTTATTTGAAGTTGATTTATTATGATACAAAACTTCCATATTGTATTAGAGGTTTTGTGATATGTTTGAATATGTATGTGTTATTTTTATACCATTCATGGTTTATGGATAAAGTAATGATATTTCTTGTGCTAGTTTTAATACGAATGTTTATGTTATGTTTAAACCTTTTCATATGAGAAATGCATTAGACTTATTAAGTGACAGGAGGAGCCCATTATAGCTCCTCGATGCATTGGTAGGTCTCATGAGACAAACTAGTGTGTTGGCACAAGGCCTTGAAAAAATATTATTTGTAGTCTTGGCACAAGGCCTTGACTATATGGTTATGAAAGTCTGGCATTATGCATTCTATCATTATGAAAGTGGATATTGATATTGCATGTGATTATTAGACTAGTAGAATATCCATGTGAGTAAGTAAATAGAATTATTTTGATTTATATTTTCCATATTATGATGAAGTTTATGTTGAAAAGGATTTTGTTTTAGTTTTATACATTGCCTTAAGTGTTTATGCTTATTTATGAAAGATTCTGATATATTGTTATCCTTTATGAGAATCTGAGCTCACCCCTTTCTATGTTTTATTTTTCCTAGGATGTGAAGAAGTATATTATGAATGACCTACAGGGATATTCTATGGGATCTCAATGTTGTCTATGGAAACAATGTTGTTGTAGTTTTCTATTTTATGATGTAATGTAAACCTTATGAATGTATCTAGTACTTCCATGGCTACTAAAATAATAGGTATTTCAAGACTTTATATTTTGTGATCATGCCAATGAAACGTAATAATGCACCGACTCTGGGTAACTGGGGCCGGGGTGTTACAATTGGTATCAGAGGAAGTTTAGTACAAACCTTGGAATCTAGATTTAGATAAACTATGATTAGATCACATTACCCTAAGATAGAATTTTAGGATTAGTATAGAAGAAATTACTAGAATTTTGGTATTGTAGAGATTTTGTGAGTTTTTCAAGAAATAAATCCCTGTATGGATACGAGCAGGTAGAGGTGGTTCTGACATAAATGTACTTATGGGTAAAACCCGAAAACACTGCTTTGAGCTAGACTCGAACGGGAACTAGTGTACGACAACGAGCCTTGCTGCACTCTTGGTTTAAGACACTCCTGGGAGATATTCTTAGGACAATTCTCATTTTCTTTACAAAACATTATGAAGGGTTTATGAGTATATACTTCCTCAAAGAAAACATTTTTTATGATTATGGATTATATCCATAAAATGTTCAATTTATGTAGAGTGTTTTACAAGTTTGGAATTATGTATTTCGATTTATAAACTGATATAGTTTATGCCATTATTTAGAAATGGCACCTAGTAGAAGGAATGGAAACCATATCAATGCACGCAATCCATGTAGGGATTTCCCTCCCACTCAAGATAATTATAGTGGAGCTGGTGATACAACTGGTGCTGATCAGCTTATCACTATATTAGGACAACTCACTCAGGTTATGAATAATAACCTTACCCATATGGATCTCCCTGATCCACAGAGTGGAGGATCAATGTTAGATCGTTTCATAAGGAAACAACCACCAACGTTCAATGGGAGTAAAAATCCATTAGTAGCTGAGAAATGGATAAATTCCTTATAGAAAATATTCCATGCCTTGGGGAGTAGTTAATGGGAAAAAAATGTCATGGTAGTTTACCGCCTCACTAGAGATGCTGATCAACGGTGGTCATTGATTCAAAACACAAAGGAAGATGATGAAGTATCAAATATGGAATGAATGGAGTTTAAAGATCTTTTCTTAGAAAAATACTTTCCTCGTAACCATCAAGTAGATATGGAAAGGCAATTTATGAGTCTGAGGAAAAAGGAGGATGAGAATGTCACAAAGTATGAGGCTAACTTTACAAGGTTAGTGAGGAATGTTGAAAATTATATACGTAACCCAAGAAGTAATATTGATCATTTATTTGATGGGTTAAAACCATTTATCTATCGAGCATTAGTCTCACAATCCTTCTCGTCGTATGAAGATATTGTCTCATGTACTATCAAGACAGAAAAAGAATTCTCCAAGTCTTACAACTTTAAAGCAAATCAAGAGAAGAAGAGATCTGATGAACACTCTATAAATAGAAATAAGGGGAAGAAGGGAAAAGTTTAATATCCATCCTGTGGTAAATGTGGGAAGAAACACCCTGGTACTTTCCTGAAAGGAATGGTAGTTTGTTACAAGTGTGGTGAAAATGGCCACCAAGATCGTGATTGCAAGGAGAAGAAAGAGGATGTTGATGTTTAATGATACAATTGAAGAGAAAGGGGTAATTATACGAATGAATGTCCTAAGCGTCAGGGAAAATTACCTTAGAAAATGCCAAGGGATCAAGGCCAAGCTTATGCCATTACTACTGCTGAGGTTGATGATCCGAAAGACGTAGTGGAAGGTAATTTAATGGTTTCCTCAAGTTTATCCAATGATTTATTTGATTCTGGATCATTGCATTGTTTCATATCTACCCAGTTTTCTAAGAAAATTAGATATTTCCAATTTGATTTAACAAGGGAGTTTTCAGTCAAAACTCATAAGGAAAGTATCATTGCTACAAAGTTTTGTGAATTAGTCCCCATTAGAGAATATAAATGTTCTTTATCTACTGATCTCATCGTAATACCCATGATTGAATTTGATATAATCCTCGGCATAGATTGGATTTTGGGCCATGATGCAAAAATTTATTGTAAGAAGAAGGAGGTTACTATTTTTGATGACAATGATAAAGAACACCTTATCTTTAGAGCAGAATCGTCACCACTTGATTCTTATCTAGATCCACCCCCAGTAGCTCAACTAAATTCAATTATTGGGGAGGAAGAGAATGAAATAACTGTGGGTAAGGAAAGGAATGTTCAAATAGATAATGTACCTATTGTGAAAGAATATGTTGATGTGTTTCCAGAAGATTTACCTGGACATCCTTTAGAACTAGAAATTGAGTTTTCCATTGATTTAATTCCTGGTTCAAGGCCCATATCGAAGACCCCTTATAGAATGGCCACTGTGGAATTAGCGGAACTAAAGAAACAACTAGATTAATTGAGTAATAAAAGATTTATTCGCCCTAGTGTTTCTCCATGGGGAGCTCATTCCCTTTTTGTTAAGAAGAAATATAGATCTATGAGGTTGTGCATTGACTACAGGGAGATCAATGCTATAACAATAAAGAAAAAGTATCCCCTACCTCACATTGATGATTTATTTGACCAACTTCATGGAGCTCAATACTTTTCAAAGATTGACCTTTGATCTAGACATCATCAGTTGTGTGTGAATAAAGAAGACATTCTGAAAACAGTATTTCGAACCAGGTACGGGCATTATGAGTTTACAGTAATGCCTTTTGGGCTAACTAATACACCCTCTGTTTTCATGGATCTAATGAATAGATTTTTCAAGGAATATCTTGATGAATTTTTAGTGATATTTATTGATGATATCTTGGTATACTCCAAAATCTAAGAAGATCATGAAAATTACTTTCCCATTATCCTGAATACTCTTATAAGACATGGATTATATGGGAAGTTTAGAAAGTGTGAATTCTGGCTTTAAGAGATTTCTTTTCTTGGCCATATTGTCTCTAAGGATGGAATATCTATTGATCCTTCAAATACCAAGGAAATCCAAAAATGGCCAGCACCGACGAGTATAACTGAGGTGTGCAGTTTTATTGGTTTAGCAGGTTATTATCGGCATTTCGTCCAGAATTTTTCCCGATTGACTAACCCATTAACCAAGCTCACACATAAAGGGGTGAATTTTTTTGGACAAAATAGTGTGAAGAATGTTTTGAAGAACTAAAGAGAAGATTAGTCAATGCTCTTATCTTGACTCTACCATCTGAGAATTATGGGTTCATTATTTATAGTGATGCTTCAAAGAAAGGAATTGGTTGTGTCCTTATGCAGAATGATAGGGTTATTTCCTATGCATCACGATAGCTAAAAATTCATGAGCAAAAATATCCTACCCATGATCTTGAGTTAGAAGCTGTAATATTTACTTTGAATATTTGGAGACACTATCTCTATAGTGAAAATGTGAGATATATACCGATCACAAGAGTTTGAAGTACATTTTATCACAAAAAGAACTCAACATGAGGCAAAGGAGATGGCTTGATCTACTCAAGGATTATGATTTCACTATACACTACCACCCAGGAATGGAAAATAAGGTGGCAGATGCTTTGAGTAGAAAGGATCATGGATTTTTGAACAAGATGAGAGTTGAAAAGGATCCTATATACATGGATCTAGTAAATATGGATATGGGAATAACCATGGAAGGTGAAACATCAATGCTTTTTCAAATGGTTTCCAAATCATCTTTATTAGAAAGGATAAAGAGTTCTCAGATCGATGATAAAGAGTTCCAAAAAAATATTAAAGCTGTTAATGATGGGAGATTGAGTGACTTTGTGTATGAAGATGAAATTTTGAAATTTGGGAAGAGACTTTGTGTTCCCGATATACCTGATCAAAAAAGGGAATTTTTGGATGATGATCATAGTTAAAATTTCTCTATACACCCTGGTAGCACCAAAATGTATAGATATTTGAAGGAACATTTTTGGTGGGACAACCTGAAGAGGGAGATTACTGATTTTGTGTCAAGATGTATGGTTTGTCAACAAGTGAAAGCTGGAAGGCAATATCCTGGAGGAGTCATGAAACCTCTTCCCATACCTGAGTGGAAATGGGATGACATCACGATGGACTTTTTCATGGGACTACCAAAGACTCCTAGAAGGAACGATGCAATATGGGTAATTGTTGATCGTCTTACCAAGTCAGCACATTTTATTTCTATAAGAGAAGATTTACCACTTGAACGATTAGAAATACTATATATTAATGAAGTTTCAAGACTTCATGTAGTACCACTATCGATTGTTTCTGATCATGTTCCCCGTTTTACACCAAGATTTTGAAAAAGTCTTCAAAATTCCATGGATACTAAACTTTGTTTGAGCACTACCTACCACCTCCAAACTGATGGACAATCGGAACAAAATATTAAAACCTTATAAGACATGTTTAGATCATGTTCACTTGACTTTCAAGGTATGTGGGATCAATATTTACCTCTGGTAGAATTTTCCTATAACAATAGATTCCATTCAAGTATTCAGATGGCACCATATAAAGCATTATACGGAAAGAGATGTCACACACAAACCTATTGGGATGAAGTTGGTGAAAGAAAACTCGTAGGCCCAGAACTGGTGGAGGAAATGATGGAAAATGTGAAGGTAATCCAAAACCACATCAAAGCAACTCAAAGTAGGTAGAAGAGCTATACCGATAACTGAAGGAAGGATTTGGAATTTCAGGAAGAAGATCATGTCTTCTTGAAGGTATCTCCATGGAAGGGTGTTATACGTTTCTGTAAGAAGGAAAAATTGAATCCCAGGTACATCAAAACTTTCAAAATTCTAGAATGAATTGGGTCTGTAGCTTACCGTTTGGCAATGCCGCCAAGTCTCTCCAAAGTTCACGATGTATTCCATGTATCACTTTTGAGAAAATACATGCCTGACCCAACACATGTACTCACCTATGAGGAATTAGAACTGGAACCCGATATGTCTTATTGCGAAGAGCTTGTCAAGGTTCTTGATACAGGAGAACAAGTGATGAGATACTGGATGACTCGTCTGGTAAAAGTTCTATGGAGAAACCATAAGATGAAAGGGGCAACATGGGAACCCGATGAACTTATGATAAAGAACCACCCGAGTATTTTTATGCAGTAATACTCTAGAAATTTTGGGGAATAAATTATTTTAAGGAGGGGATAATTTAACACCCCAAGCTTCTATGGTACACTTCTCTTTGAATAATACAATAGCGCGTGTTGTACACAACTTCGAGTTCTAACACACCACAACCAATCAAACTAGCCGTTATGAATTGTAATACCCACTTTTTTAAATTTTATAAATTTTATCTTTCAAAATAGACTTCATTTTTGGATTCCGAATATCGAAATTAACTTAGGGTAATTTTTTGGTATTTTTCTGAAAACTTTCAATTTTTGATGAATAGTGAAAAACACTGAGTTACAGTTTAAAACCGAATTTTTATTTAAATAATTATTTATTTTATTTAAATTTATTTTAGGTAAAAATATATAAATATTACCTATATAAGTTCAATTTAATTCATTGGAGTCAGTTTATAATAATTTTTTTTATATATAAAATTTATTGAATTTTTCACCGTCTTTTACCCACCTCCTAGGAGAATTTGTAAATTCACATAAAACTTAATTTTTCTGCTTCTGTGAGTGGAATTTCAAAAATCTGAGAGACACGGTTGATATTAGTAAGAAAAATGTGGTTCAATGAGATGAAAATAATTTTTGATGAATAGTAACTTTTTACTTTTATTTACCACTGTTAAAAGTAAATAGGGTATTTAAGGGTAAAAATGATATTATTATTACCCTAAAACATGTCCTAATTATATTGGATAAGTTTAATTTGACCAAAAAAACCTTAGGAATAAAATATGATCCTTTAGGTTCACTTTTATTAGATTAGGACATTTATTATTATTTAATTCAAAGAAGAGTTAAAACAGTTAAAATTAAAGTTTAATAACTAAAACATTTTTAATATAGGGTTAAACATAAGATAAATTCTACTATAAATATTCATTAGAAAGATAAAAATATTTCCTACATAATGGTATTTTATTTATATTTTTTAGACATTAAATAATTTAATTTATTTATGACACAATGATGATGCACTAATTACCTAATTAATGAAATATTAAAATAATTGATATTATAAATATCCAAATAAATGTAATTTGAGACCTTATATTAATTCCACTAATTTTATAGGTTAATATGACATATTAGGGTTGGTGAGATGAATTTTTTTAAGTAATAATTCTGTTATGAATTTAGAAAAAACAAAATACCAAATCAAAATTGACATAAAAGAGTTTTTAAAACAAATATTATATTATTAATTGATATTATATTCCTAAAATTATAAGTTTCGGCCAAAAGACTTATACAATGATAGGAGTATTATTAATTAACCACTTGGGGTTCTTTTGGAAGTATATAGTAAGTTTATTAACCATATAATATAAAAATACAAAGAGACATGGTAAATGTCAAACTATTTAAATAAGAGTTAAATATAAAAGATAAAGTTAATATAGTGACCCAAACCTATCTAAAACCTATTGGTTGAGTGGTTTTCGACCCATAACCACCTTATAATTTAAATAATTCATTTTGGAGGAATTATAAACCGAAAATTCTTTTATTATAAAATAATATTTCTAGCTTTTCCTAAGGTGCCCCTCACCCCTCTTATAAAAGGGAACTCTCCCTTCTCTCTAATTAACACATCCAAATCCACTTGGATCGGCCAAAACCTACCCAAATATACTCCTAAATGTCCTCCCTTAATCATAGAGGCCTTAATTTAGTCATAAATCCAACATAATGATCCCTTTTGATCAAATCAAAAGGAAGAACCCGAAGAAGAGGTAAATATTTCATCACCTCTTTCAGGTTCCTTTCTTCTTCGACTTCCTTTTTCTTTGTTGTTTCTATTATAAAATAATAACTCCATTATCTTCTATATACTGTGATGTTATTATAAATATGGTACAACCATATTCATTATTCTATCCATCCTTTGAATGACATGTCACCATACGTGCGTACGTACGACTTACTGTCTCCACGTCGTGGTGTAATTGTTATTCAATACATTATTATTTGGATGGGTATAATAATTATGTTTAATTGATATAAATAATAAATATAAAATGATAATGATTATGTATATATGATATACCATCCAATTATTTTTTATTTTAATATCAAAAGAATGATATTTTCGCTCATGCGTACGTACGGATTACCGTCTCCACAAACGCGATGAGATTCATTCCCCATCGTATCCATTCAAGAATAATTTTCATTAGATGATTAAAAATAATGTTTAAAGACTTGATATAATTCTGTATATGAATAAGATACATCCCATCCATAACAAATATGACTCACATAACAAATAATATAAAGGAAAACGAATCCGTTAACACCCAAAACAACGATAATACTAAGATACTATTAACAAAGCAATGTTAAAAGGTCATATATGATATCATATTAATGTATATGATTCTTTTATAATTTAATAAAAATTATTTCACCATTATACAAGAGGTTAAACTACCCTAGACCAAGGAAAATTATAAGGTAAGGGTTAATTCTACAATCTCTTCATTATCCGAGGTTGTTTATACGTAATTATCTACTGGGACCTCTTTATCATCTACATCCATGTTTCTTAAAAATGTATTTCAAAACATTTTTACTATTTTATAAAAAATGGGTTAAAGTAATTTATACCCTTATTTGAACTTATATGTTTTTAAAGGAATCTTTATGTCGTTTTCCAAGCAAGGTACTTTTTGACCTTTTCGACAAATTTAAGGTAAGAATGTTTTTAACTTATATGGAGGGTGTAGATATTTTCCACTATTATAAAATCATTGAAGCTTCCCTTACAAGATTACAAGAATATTTTCAAAATAAATGTTTTCTTTATAAATTATGTGACTCTTAAAAAAATTCAAAATAAAAAGAGATATTTCTCTAAAAAATGGTTTTGATTTCAACTATATCAACATCCTTTGATGGATTTTAAGATTATTTGAAGTTTATTTATTATGATACAAAACTTACATATTGTATTGAAGGTTTTGTGATATGTTTGACTATAGATGTTTTATTTTTATACCATTTATGGTTTATAGATAAAGTATTCACATATCGTATGCTAGTTTTAATACGAATGTTTATGTTATATTTAAACCTTTTCATATATGGAATGCATTGGAATTAGTAAGTGACGGGTGGAGCCTGCTATAGCTCCTCGATGCATCGGTAGGTCTCATGAGACAAACTAGTGTCTTGAAATAAGGCCTTGACAAAATCTTATTTTTAGTCTTGGTACAAGGCCTTGACTATGTGGTTATGAAAGTATGGAATTATGCATTCCATCATTATGAAAGTGGCTATTGATATTTCATGTGATTATTTGACTAGTAGAATATCCATGTGAGTAAGTAAATGGCATTATTTTGATTTATATTTTCCATATTATGATGAATTTTATGTTGAAAAGGCTTTTGTTTTAGTTTTATACATTGACTTAAATGTTTATGCTTATTTATGAAAGATTCCACTATATTGTTATCCTTACTGAGTATCTGAGCTCACCCCTTTCTATGTTTTAATTTTCCCAGGATGTGAAGAAGTGTATTATTACTGAATTGTAGGGATAGTCTATGGGATCTCAGTGTTTTATATGGAAACAATTTTGTTTTAGTTTTTCATTTTATGATGTAATGTAAACCTTATGAATGTATCTTGTACTTACAAGGATACTAAACTAATCGGTCTTTCAAGACTTGATATTTTGTGATTATTCCAATTATACGTAATTATGCACTGACTCTGGGTAACTGGGGCTAGGGCATTACAAATCCCCATAAAATATTCTCTCAATAGATGCACCATCCATTGATTGTATTGAATGGATAACTTTCTAGAAATATTCTTCCCCACTGAGGGGATTCTTATCTCTAGTATGAGAACACTTCCTTGAAGACTCACCCAAATCTTGAATCGGTTCCATTGTTGCTACAAATAGGGGGATTAGTGAGGAAAATGTTTTGTACACTTTCCTTACTATTATGTTCAGCACACCACTCAGATAAGCCTCTACCAAAGTCTGGGAATAATCATGAGAAATAAAGGAAGGGAAGAAAATAGGTTGAAGGATAATCTCAAAATTGGTATCTTCACATGCCAATGTCATCCAAAACTGTTGGGTAGTCCTGTTATGTCACTCTACCCGAACACCAGCCTAAGGGAGAGGTTAACCCCTTTGGATGCAACTGAATTAGAAAAATAACTGATAAGTAGTATACATCTTGAAAATGATCATTTCATCCATTTTGGATGAAATAACCCCTTCCCAAAGGGAGATATTATATGACCTTTCATCAAGAGAACCACCACCATTATCAATAAATGACCCAGTTAGTGTGGGATAAGGAATGAAATCAAATATACTAGGAAACTCAACATATATAAAACCTCATAAGGGATTAATAACATGGAATCAACACTATATATGTCCGGTAAAATAGGAAAAAATAAGGAACCAGGGATCCCGATGGTATTATGGTATCTATAGCAGTGGAGATGATCCTATATTAAGAAAAATAGAAACTTGAAAGGACCACCGATCCTATAATAGATGTTTCTATATTGAATGTGGAATAAGATCTAGTAAAGGAATGTAAGAGTTATTACCATCAGATTTAGGGGCTATCCCTCTTCTTTTCATGATTCCATCACCATCACACTAACATAGATTCCTGAGTGCACTTACTCAGTTAGAAAAATCCACCCATTTAGGAACATGGCCATGAATCCTACTAGACTAAGGCTTAGTGATATCTCTGGACTCACTTAGTAGCCCCATGATTTATATTCTTTGTCTTCTAGTATTTCCCAGTACAATCCAATGCTATCGTATACTTTCTAAGAGGGGAAACAATGAGGTCATATAATGGTCGGCTGAGCTCCACTATGATAGAGGAGAACATTGATCCAATCTTTAAAAGAGATGAGCGATCACATAGTCATCAAATTTATTAATTTTTTTATGATGTTGAGAATGTTACTCTCTAATTATATAGATTTCACAGAGTCATCCTAGATGTCCACAACCCAAGGGGAGATATCCCACATAGTCAATAGATATCCTAGAGAATCATTCCCACTTCACCATGGAACAAATAGAATGAATTGGTATTAGGTAACCAAATGCTAACCGGTTCTCATATAATATCATACTAATAATAAACAATGAACTAGGAAACCATAATGCTTCATAAATATGGATAGCGTGAAGCTGGTCAGCAAATTCTAAGCAGCTCTACCTACCACAAAATGGCCATTCCCATTCAAAAAAAAGTTTCCACTAGGGTGAGAGTCCCATTTCAATATCCAACCACCACCCGAGTTGTTAAATGAAGAGACAAATATTCATGATTATCTTGGAGCGATGGGATCATGGGAAAAATCCTAGCCATCTAAACCCATAGGGGAGTTCACCAGGATATAAGACAATCCTTGAGACCATGCTACGACCAGTTGAACATCCCTAGAAATCATCATCTGAATGCGATCAAGGTAATTTTACAGCCATTAAGATAGAATATTATAGTTTGGATAAGGTATGAAAATCTCATCCAATAGGACAAATCCATATAGGGGAATCCAATGTGATAAAGGATAGTTCTAGAGTTAAAATAGGAGAAGAATTTTCAAAACCTCATTTTTAGAGCACAAATGATATCAAGGGTTAACATTATGGTTACTAGAAATCATGGACTTATGATTACCCACAACTAAAGAACTATAATGGGAGCTCAAATACATCTGTATAAAAGAAAGAATTATAAGTCAGATGAGTGTAAGAACATCAAAATAAATGTATAATTCTGGAATCCTCATGCACATCAAATGAATCACAAGGGGTTTGTGATCGAATATAGGACTCATGAACCACTTTTCTCATGAATATATCACAGAACTCATAAACCCACAAAATATTATGTGACTACATGACCAGTCATGAGACTCATGGTTGCATAACCCAGACATGGTCATGAAATTCACATAATAGTTGAATTTATCATGTGATCAAACCATAAAATCCTATGAAACCCTCAAGATATACATACTGTTAAGGACTATGAAAAAGGTTTAACTAATTACAGAATATAGACACATGATGGATTCAAACAAGTTCTTGGGAAAAGTATGTCTTGCGAAGCAGTTATCAAAAAATGGTATTGAGGATGGGTTTTGTGATCGGTTCTGACAGGAGGTCTTGAAAAAGGGAAACACAATGGAGGCTGATTTAAATAGTTATGAGAGTTGGGTAGATTATGAATGATCCTACCTATGTTAACCTAATTATCGGGTCTTCACCAGGGTACCAAATATCACTCGAAAGACAAAGAGTCTCCCAAAACACCTGTTAGAGAAAACACCAAAGCTTTAGGAGTGAATTTATTTTCCTCAGAACCAAGCCCTTGTCCCCATGGACATCGATACTAAGGGGGGGGGGATTTGTTGTTTCCCACCAAATGAACATTTTAAAATCTATAAGGGAATAAATACCTAAAACATGGGTATTATTTTTCTCCACAAATCTAAGGAAGAGAAGGTGGACAAAACTCACAAATTACATAAGATTACAAAATACAGATGATCACATGACCTTCATAAGGTCATGATAAATGGAAATGAACAATGCATGACCTACGAGAGATCACATTGAGCCCCTTTGAAAATCCACTTTTCTATCTCAAAGGCATCCAAGGCACTCACTGATCATGTAGTGACTGTTAGATGATCTCCCCTAAGCCACATGACTTATTAGACAACATACACTTGAAAACCATCCAAAACTACTTGTAAAATAAGGTAAAAAATATGAACAAGGTGGGA
The DNA here is from genome assembly GCA_963277665.1 of Viscum album. NCBI lineage: Eukaryota > Viridiplantae > Streptophyta > Magnoliopsida > Santalales > Viscaceae > Viscum > Viscum album. Next base: position 1,315,375,828 of record OY728128.1, on the reverse strand, counting down.
GCCTCTTTTGATCATAAATCTTCATGAAATGCACCCATACGATTTTCAGGACACCATAAAATACCTGGAGGCATGCCCATCTTATCGGGAAATATCCTGATGACATGACTTTGGCTCTATAGAAAATCAAAAGGGTTTGTCTATGAAAATGATTGTGCACAACCAAAAGACACTTTATTGGTCATGTGATGCATCACTGATGGGGAGATTGGTTATATACAAAAAAATCATGGCAATTTGTGAGATCCCATGCCTAAATAAATAAGGAAATAAAAAGGGAAATGACAGGAGCTTCTTGAGAGGGGAAGATACACTGATTTAATGTGAATACAGTTATATGCTATTGGTGATCACCATTGATCATGAAAAATCCCCTCTAAAAGATATCATGGACCCACAAGGTGCCTTGGTATGATAGATTTATCTCACAAAGGCCCCCCTGGAAAGCCCCCTTTGTGTCACAGAAGGTCCTAGAAAAAGCATATTGATCACATGAAATACTTTCAACAGGCATCCTAATATCACAAATGTCACTATAAATTTCATCCTGACCTTGAAAAATCCCTTTGGTATGTCCACATGATTAGGAAAGACCCCTTTGATTGGAAAAAATCCAATAAATGGGGTGCTGACAAGATGGTTTTGTGATCACTAAAAATCACGCGACGCCTCTGAATAACCTGCGGATGGTTCATGCAAAGCATGTAACACCAAATCTATCCATCATCTACAGAATGAATCTATAAAATACATGACACATAAGGTGGCATATAACTAGGGTGGTGAGTCTTATAAATTCCTCACCCTCAGTATAAAAAAAGGATCTTTGGATCTATGCACTGTCATATCTAGGCATCCATGACTGATCGCCTGTGGAGTAGATTTTTATGAGCAGACAATCTCACGATCATAAAGGTTTTCCACTAGGTAAAGTATAGGGAACAAACTAAGGGATCATGAGGCATGTATAGGCACATCACATGATCACTTGAGATCATGAGAAGGACTTATGGTTTGTTAGCTAGGTTATGCGAAGGAGGCCTTGCATATCTGCTAAAACACATGAAACCTAAACAAGATAACATTAAAACATTTTATATTAAAGATGAAATAAAATGGTATAATAAAAACTAAAATATGGGATAATTATTTAGAGAACATATATGCTAATCCTCATTTACTTCACATGACTCATCTAGATCATGTGACAACACTAGGGCATGTAGACCAAGTCATATGACATCCCCTCAACATACCATTTGGATCATGCGATTTACTTCATACACATCAAGAAATTTACATGAATCCCCACAATCATTCCACCTAATTCTCTCAAATACCTCTAGAATCACCATCCAGATCTTGTGATGTCCTCTAGAAATGCCCCCCATGTTATCTGGAAAAACTAATGTATGTCATCTAGGTCTTATGAAGCCCTACGAGATTTTCAACTAGATATTGTGACAACCTCCAAGCATGTTAGCTATGTTTCACGATGACACCAAGACATGTCAGCTAGATCTCATTATGAAACTAGATTATGTACACCAGATCATGAGATACCCTCCAAACATGTTAGACAGATCATGAGACACCCTCCAGACATGTCATCCAAGATCATACGATGACCTCTAGAAATTTCATCTTGGATCATGCGATACCCTTAAAAAAATCCAACTAGATCATGCAATTTTATTTGGACGTGTCCTCTTTGTAGCTAGGACATGTCCATACATCCTTATACATGTCAAACAGACAACTAGACACGTTAGGAAGACAACCAGGCCATGTCAAGCAGATGTCTTAGGATATGATAACCTTGTATAGTGGGCATAAAAGGGAAACCTTAGTGTGAATTCCCCGATTAGTGGAATAATATTACTTCCCCACAAATATTAGGGAAACCCCATTATGTAAGACCCGATCAAACTGAACTACGAGAACTCTAATTCCTACCATTACCAGGATACATAGGACACCTTTCTAAAGGCCCGAGCTCAAATGGGAATCCACCCTAGTGTAAGTACTGCTTTGTCTTCGACACTCTAACTATCAGGACCCAATATCTCTCATGGGATGATCATACTTTCTCATCCAGTAGTGGATTTAGAATTCAACTAAACTATAATATCACTGATTCTTTCCATAACTAGGATATGTAGGACTCTTTCCTAAAAGCCTGAACTCAAATGGTCATCCAAATCAGTGTAAGTCCCACCATGTCTCTGACACTCCAACCACCAGGACCCAATATATCCGATAGGATGATCATCCTTCCTCATACACTAGTGGATTGATAATTCAACTGAACTACGATGACTCTAATTCCTTCTATAAAAAGGATACACATGATGCCTTCCTAAGGCCCAAGATCCATAATAAACATCCAAATTGATGTCCCAACACATAATCCCTATATCCATAATTATTGATACCAATTACTTGCTATACCTTATTTCTCACACCGAAAATAGCTTACATGGGCTTAGGGAGTTGTAATGATCATTTCATTTGAATCATGAACCTATACTAGATAGGGAAACCTCATTGTGTAAGATGGATCAAACTAAACTATGAGAACTCATAATTCTTTCTATAACCAAAATATGTAGGATGCCTCCTTGAGGTCCAATCTCAAATATATTGTGCCTAAGTTCCTCCATAAATGTCATTTACATATGAAATTAAACTTCATTGGTTTAAAAAACTTTGTGGTTTTTGATTCCTGTTATAAAATAATATATGTAAGAATCCAAATAATGAATCAATACCATCCTATAAAAATGGTTTCACTACTAGGATTCCCACCTTTTCATATAAAAGGATTAACTTATGATCATTTTTTAGGGTAACCAGTCCCTTATCGGGACTAGGAATAGATTCTAAAACATATCTTAAATCTATAAGAGCATCTTGGAGTAGGAAACAATTTCCCCCAAAAGGGTGTGATTATCCTAACCTCCCATTCTCTTGACCAATATGAGTTCCTAAGCATCGTTGGGTTTGAAACCCCAAAGGACCACCTGCCTTTGGAAAGTAGGTCCATACTCTTTTATGGATGTGGGGGCCATTGTGAGTTTTTGTTAGAGATAAAAAATAGTAAACTATATTTTAATGATTTTACAATACATTAAACCCCCCACAATCAAATCGTTGGGCCAATCCAACCATATATTTTTGATGAAACAAAAGTAGTGAACCCAACTTGAAATAATTTAACTACAACCTATCCTTCGCAAGATAAAAGGATAGACTGACCAGTTATCATAAAACCATTGTGTTCCTATCATATGGGTGGTTCTTATCCTATTTCTGAAGAAACATAAAAAAATAGGTAATTACCTTCCATTTTACAAGTAAGTATAAAATAAGAATAAATAGTAGAGGATACTCCCTATAATTGTGGGGAAAATATGAAAAATCCTATGAATCAATGACTATTTTATCAATTGATCAATGAAAAGAGGTCTATGAACTATTATGGGATTGTCACAACCCTGAATCTGAATATGAGTTGGACGCCTATGGTCAACATCCTCCATTAGACAAAATAAACCCATAATTACTAGAACCTGTTTGGGTGAGGTGACATTAAAATAATATGAAATATCATGAATAGAATTTATATGATACATAAAAAATCCTCATTGTACCCTAAAACTGATTCCATGTTTAGGTTAATAAATAAAATTTAAGAATCTTAGTGAATGGATACACTGGTTTCTATACCAACACTTGGTTCCATAGTCTAATGACCAAACTAAGAACCCCTTAACCATGTTTCCATAATTTACCAATACAATCCTCAGAATATAACTAACTCCAAACTTCATACATAGGACTCAAATCACTCTAATACCATTCTAACATGACCCAAGCCACTAGGTACCCACTTGGGATAATAGAAAGTCAAGTGTTCCTCCCAAAACCTACCTCCAATAAGCCAAGACTGATGACTAGCACCAAAAAGGCATAATAATCATGAGAGTCCTTATCCTATATCAAAATATAAAAAAATAATCTTTAATACATGATATATATCCAACAACTACCATCCATATAAACATAAAAATAACCGAAATATATAACAATGCATGAATGAGACATCAATTATCCAATACAATTCTACAAAGGAAAAACTCAAATGGTAAAAATTAAATAGATAATATCACTGATAAAAACTAACATGATATTGGGGAAAACATATCCACACTAAGAATTACTAGGAATAAAACACAACCAAAAACCAACTCTACTATGTAGCACTATACACCACTATACACCAACTACATTTGAAACTCTAGCTTCACATCTTCCAAAGTCTCCACCAAACTATAAAATGTCTACATATACACAACATGTGTAGATAAAATGAGTGTATAGGGTTGATTATTAATATACCTAGTAAGATTCCCTGCAACACAAAATAAAGTTGAAACAACAAATCAGCTTAAACCCAAGATTGATGGAAACATGAAGAAACCTAAAGGTATCAGATATACTCTAAGGTCAATACATACATGGATAAAATAATAATTCTAACCCTCTCAGATCATATCCACCAAGAATTACATATTTCAAATAACTAGAGACACTTAGTACACCTTGAGTCATGTAAAAACTAAAGTTGATATCCCAACTATAATTTGCATCTCAAAGGAAACCACACTATCCTAAACATGTTATAAGACCCGCAACATATATATCACACTTCACCTCAACCATATCATAAATTCTAGGACACCCCTCTATAGTTATAGTGTGAGACCCTCACCTCACTGAGGTGTGTTTGTCAGTTGAGGGGGTACCAAACCCTATGGAGGATCCATGACACATTTTGTGGTGTATGTAGCAACCAAGGGGGTTATTGAATCCATATATGGAGGAAAATTTCCCCATCATAAATGGATTTACCCATTATACTAAGTGTAAAAAGATCTTATTCCTTGAAACTAGTATGTCTCCAGGGGGTTACAAATCCCATGTCTACTCCATCTATCTAACCCAGTCTCTCCATAATTATCTCTATAAGATTTGAAACATCATCTACTCAAAATTAATTTGAAAAAACCCAATGAGAATGAAGATATATGAACCATTGTGTTCTATAATGGTAAATAATCAAAATTAACTATATGTGTGTCCAATTCCTAGACCTAGGTGAGAATATATGAAAATAATTAAAGAGGGTATAATACATGACATGTTTTATCCAGTACATGGTGTATAGGCCTTGACAGTATCCAAGTGTATATCACCATAGTCCAATTCATTTGAATTAATCCTACATGACATTTCTAGTAGGGTACATGATATGTGAGACTCATTTATCTATTTGAGCATGTAATTTTAGTAGATGATGATCCTTAATGTCTGAGTACACAACATGTAATCCTATGTACATGGGGTGTGTACTAACATAAACCCATTTGTATGGGGTAAACCTACTCAGATTTCCCATTAGGGTATATAATTCATGAAACCCACAGATCACTTAATCATGTACTTATAGAACTTCCCAAGTCAAGTATCAGTTATACACAATGTGTCCCATGGACCACATGGCATATGGGGCTAGCTAGTTATCTATTCCTATACTTCGGTACATGCTTAATCCATGAATCCTAAATTATAGGGTGTGTGACTTAGAGTCACACACTACATGATATTTATAATCCATGGAAACCCTAATTTCATGAAAAAATGAAATAAATAACATGTGACATGAAGAAATACATGCTGTGTAGTTAAAACATTTATTCCAAATATAGATTTCAAACTTGATACGTTACTATATACCTCTATTATGAATCTCATCACTTGACATTCCATTTGAAATTCCTTCCATTAACAATGAACCACTAATATTTTTCACATTTTTTCACATGATATCTGTCTATCCATCATTGAAGATACTTTGTTCACCTCCAATATCTATTGTTCTTCTCAAGTAACAACATTATCTTGGATAAGACTCTATACCCGCAACATCATTCAAGAGTCTCTGTCAGCATTTTCCCAACTGATCGACCCTCTTTCTTTGTTAGTCTCTAGTGGTATTCTCATTATGTCCACCCAAGGTCAAACCACCAACCACCATGAAGGCCGAAAATGAGGGGATATTATAAGAAGTAAAATAGATGAGAAATAAAGAGATTAATTTCATTGAATTATTTCAATTTCCATTATTCATCATTCAAATACATATATTTTAATTTTCTATAAAACACTATAACTCATCATAATTCATCATTCAATGAACTATATCACAATTATATATCATTATCCATATCTTTACATTATTCATAACATAGTAACTAAAATTACACAAAAAAATAGTAAAACAAATTTGAACAGAAAAAATCCAAGAATGATTTATAATAAATAAACCCTTTATTAACAATAAATCTATAATTAAAAATAAAATCCATGTGTGAATTTTCATCGCATCAAATAAGCTATAATCATATAATATTTGAATAATTTATCACTATATAAATTCAAGGGTTAGGATTATTGGACAACTTTGAAGTTTTTATTAAATGAATTCCAAGAACACAAGTTTGAGATTAAACATGAAATGATAATTAATTATCACTCACTAATTAAAAATAATACCTATTTATTTACAATAAAATATCAAATAATTATTCAAAAGTTAGTTTTCTAATATTTTCTCTATGTTATCACCATAAATAATTATTGAGAAAAATTCATTTATGGGGGATAAAATCACAAACATGAAGAACAAAACTAGAAATAATAATAAGTTATACCTCATAGAGATCAAACTAAAGATTAAAATATTTATCATCACTAACATCATAAACCCACCACCATCTCATTAATCTGATGCTGACACCACCAAAGTCCAACCCCCACCATGAACATTATTCATCTCCTCCACTAATATTAGGGTTTTTAATATAAAATTATCATTCTATAAGAGTGATATAACATATATTTTATAGGCTATCAAATAGGTCAACATATCTTTTTTTAAAAACCTGAAATAACCCAGCTCAAGACCTGCCACCCAAGCACAAAACTTATACCTCATTTAGGAAAACAACATACTATATTCACAACTATGGTGTCTAGATTTACACCAAATTATATATTAAGAATATATCAAAATTCAAACTCACAAGAGTAATATTTATTTAATAAATAATAAATACCCTTTAAAATTTAACTAGATCAGGACTTCACCAAAAATTATCATAAGGATAAACATCATGTTATGAGATAAACAATATGATTATTTTTTTAAAATTATATATCTAAGTAAAATTTTCCAAATTACCCCATTTAAATGAACAAATAATTTGAAACTAAAAAAATGAGCTAAGTCTTATTAGGGGAAACATAGGTCACATGAAAGTAAATATTGGGTGAAAAAAGGTCATGGGTATTACAACTTCTATTTTCTCAAGGTGGATTAAAAAATTATAATATGCTGTTTGAGGATTTAAAATAGTTTAATTTTATATAAAATATAAAATTTCTAAGTGAATGGGTAGAGTAGGGGAAGGATTAGGAGGTGGTATTTTCTATAATTCAAAAAATGTTACCATTAAGTACCCAAAAGAAGTCACTGGGAACCTGTTAGTTGAGTCATAGGGAGGGAGTTTTCCTAGGACCAACCATCGAGTGGCTGGTATCTACCAGAAGACTATGGTTATCCATAATTTACCCAATTCCTTTCCCAACCTTATTTTTAATGAGAAGAATTTATTTCATTTTAAATTCACAAGATTTGGTCATTTAATATGGATTTTCTTTCCATAAGGGACAAACTCATGATTTTCTTTCATAATTATATTCCTTTTCCCATCAATATTCCTCCAATGATTTTGTCATCATTTCTTAACAAATTTGAAATCCATTCGCTGTGTTAAAACTGAGAAATGAGTAGAACATTTTACATATCATTTTATGAGAAGGTTTCAAGGTTTAGTATTCTATTTTGTTTTAATTATCATTATATATATATATTTTTGAATGGATTTTTTATTTCTAGTAATTATAGGATGAATTAATAAACAAATACTTGTGATAATTATTAATTTGATATAAGTTATGTGGCATCAACCTTATATAGGTTTCTAATTCACAATGTTAGTGTATTTTGGATAATTTTATGCTTAAATTTAACCTTATAATGGCTGTTTGGAATGAAATTGAATTTTAATTCATGAAGGAATTAATGAGACGATTTATTTTAAATTAAATAAATGAGTAAAAGGTGAATTTATGCTAAAAATTACTTTATTATTAGTTTAATAATAATTATACTTTGTGATCAAGTGAATTCATGTGTGGGATAAATATTTAGAATCTAAGAGAACACTAATTCTTATAAATAGATGTTAAAAATTCCGTAAAGTGTTCTGAATTGGATTATAAAATTATTTTTAGGTTATAATTAATTATTATTGATGTTAATGGTTTGTGGAATTTATTAGATAGTTTTGTGTATAAGTAAATGATAATTTTCACAATGAATATTAACTGTTAATGTTGTAATTTTTATCTGTTTTGCTTAAATTATTAAATGATGATTTATTAAACATAGTTTAAATGATGAAATCATTCATGATATTAAATTATTGGATTTTAAATAGTAAGGGTATTAATTTCGGGCATTTAAATAATTTTTACATGATTTTTATTATGTGCATGTTTTGGAAATTAGGGATTTATAATATTATAATCTCATTATTTAATACTAAAATTAATTATGAGCTTCAAATATATTTTGTAAATTCATGTTATTTTATAAATACATAAAATAAGGATTAAATTGGAGTGGTTTAAGGTTATTTTAATTAAATAATACTATAATTTTTTAATAAAGGGTTGAAATGATTAATTCATGAGAATGATTTATGGAATAATGAATTAGGAAATACTATATTTTTTAATGATGTTTTTGGGTGTGTTATTATCATTTTTTATTTAAAATGGTTCTTAGTAAAGTTAAAGGGATTAAAAAGGGACATATAATGGGTTTTCATGCAACATGAATTGCTTATTAAATGAAGAGAATTATGTAAATGTTTTATATATGGAGAAAAACAATTTATGTCATTATTTTTAATAAATGAAAGATAAAAGGAATTATATAGGTTAGATAAAAATGATTATTCTTTATATTTTTTTATAAATAGTATATAAGTTAAAGTGTCCAAAAATGTCCCATTCTTCTTTGAAATCATTAAAAGAGAACCATTTTGTAATAACATTATGAGATAATATAATGCTTGTTTTGAAATTATATATACAAAAAAATATTGATTTGACATTGAGTGTTGTGATGGAATTATTATAGTGATTATACAACATTGTAATATATTCAAGTTATTTTTAAAAGATACGTGTTAATTATTTTATAGGGAAATACATGAGTTAGTATATGATATAACCATGAGTTTTGTAATGTTTCGATGTAATCCTTGAGTTAAGGTTATGATACAACCATGATTTTTCTTATAATGCGGGATAATCCTTATGATGGGATATGTTGAGATGAGCTATGAGTTTGACTATATCATCATTTTGGAAATAAGGAAAATTTTCCATTTATTTGTCAAGGTTACTATTTGATCCATGTTTTTGGCTCTAACATGTCATGACCTTCATCCTCATATTCCAATACCATTGGTCAAATTAGGTAAACTCTAAGTCAATGTATCTATGTCAACACTCAGTATTGATTAATGCATGCTGATTTTTATGTTAAATTCACAACTTACTTTTCAATATACACATAAGGGTGTGTTAGTAACTTGGAGATGTTTAATATATCTTATGGTATCCTACTGAGATATATTTCTCACACCCTATATGTTCACAATGAGTGAATGTGAAATTTCAATGGTTATTATGAAGGTATGGGAAGGGATCTTGAGTAGCTGAGAGTTGGATACTGAGATCACTGTGATTATTTTGGAGGATTCTAGTGGAGATTCAATGAACTATTTTATGTATTTATATTTTATTTATTTAGTAGTATAACTTTATAAAATATATATTGGGATATGATTATTCTTTTATTTGGTTGGTTGACTTGTGCGACATTATTGGGTTTTATTTTAGAGATTTATTGAAATTTTATGGTATAAATTTCTCTTGTCTTTGATTACACTCTGATTATGTATATTTTATTTTGATGATCATTTGGAAGGTAAATCACTCCCCAAGCGATACTCATAGAGACTCAATGATATTCTCTAGAATATGGTGATTGGGGAGAATAGTTGAGTCCATGTGGAATTTCACCTCAATAACACAGTCGCACTGGGGTGAGTTGTTAAAAAATGGAATCATATTAGTTTTCATTATATGATTTCAATACTTGGGAAAGTGGTAAAAAGGATCCTATAGGTTAGGTTTTGGTATGAAATCTTTGTGTGTGCTCCTGAATTTCACAACCATAATATAAGTTCATGTCACTAGGGAATTAAAAAATTGAATCTATTTATTTTTATGAGTCATTATTTAGTGATTTCTAAATAAATAAGTTTTTAGGTTCATTAAATTCACCAATATCAAGGGTGAATAATGGGGTTTTCATTCACCATTTGTGATGTTGGGATATGAAATATGCGATTGAACATTTGAATTTTCTTTTGGCCGTTGATTCATTACAAGGGTAAGTTTGGATACTATCCTTCATGTCATCATCAAGGTCACATGGGAAACTAGTGAAGGCATCACAAACACCAGGGCATGAAATGCCTGGAAGAGGGTCTCACTGCCGGGTGTTCAACTTATGGCAGACATGTCCCAAATGTGGGCAGCCTTATGCTTGATGATGAGGGAATCCAATAGGCTAAAAATCTCTCTTCCCAGCCTGATTTGGGATTCCAGGTCCCTCCTGATTGTGTATAGGTGGTCACTACCTCTTCTCCTCCTGTATTGGGGGTGCTGTCTCATTCTTCTCATACCCAGATAGATGGGGTGCTATTTCATCCGAATTTAGTGGTGAATGGTTTTTATCTTGAGAAGAAAGGAAAAAAACCCATTGTGGATGGAGAAGAATTCACTCTCTATTAAGGTAGAATGACCAAATATTCTAATTTCAACATGAATCCCCATGGGGAAGACTTAGCTAAAAGGTGTTATAGTTTTCTCACTCTTGCATCTGATAAGGTTATTAACAGTACAGTTGAAATTTCTTGTAAGAATGGTGGTTCTATTAGAAATTAATTTGGTAATTTGAAGGGGATGGAGGGAGGCCTCAGCGGTAACAAGGAGAATTTTTTGGTGATGAAAGGCTAGTGAGAGGAACAAATTGAGTGTAGGTAAAGTAGGGAAAGAAGTGTCATCTAGGATTCACCCAAGCTGGTATCCAAAACTCAGGACTAGGGTGGTAGTTCTACTTTGAAATCATGTTCTGGATATGAGGCACGGACTTTTCTTTGAAACCTTAATCTGAATATTTCCAAATATCCTCCCCTCTCCCCAAGGGGTCGGTCCAGAATGATGGTAAATTAAAACTTGGATAATCCTATTTAGATGAGGAGTCGAACCAGAAGTTAATTCAATTGCGCAATTTAATGTTTCCCAAGACCGAATCATGATCTGTACCTTTAACGAAGGTATGATCATCAACTTCATAGAGTGCATGTCACTTTTTGTTTTATCTCTTATGAAAAAAAGTGGTGATGTCTTTTTAAGCTTTAATCCTTTTGTGTGGTTGTTCAGTGTTTGAGTTCTCACTCAATCCCTTAAAAGTGTTTTCTTCCTCAATAAAAAATTAATTTTTAGTCAGTTAAAAATGAATAGTTGTATATTGATTTTGGGTAACTGGTAATGAGATATGATAATGAATAGAGAAATATGCTAGATTCAGTGATTTTAGGTTTGTGTGCTTGGGATTCAATTGGTAATGGATTAATTCAGGTTTAGTGTTAGAATTGGGTCAATAGGGATTCTTGGTCTGGGTACCCTACACTAATCCTACGATTGAACTATTGGAATAGTCATCTACCAGGTGAAATCTCAAAAATAGGCAACCGAAAACCCTATTTAAACATAACCAACCTATATTTCATAATGGTTATACACAAAATAGTCCAATTAATTAATGCAATGAAATAATAATCTTAAAATCATAAGAAATGATCATGAAATTTCAAAAATAATAAGATTGGAATTGATAAATTGAGTTATAGCAATTCAAAACAAGAATAAAAAATAGAAATAATCTATAAGTAGCACATCTCCTACAATCACATCACCTGACACAAATAAAACTACTTGAAAATTTTAATAATGATGAGAATAAGAAGCATGGATACCTGTGGAAGAATGGAGGTTAATAATAGAGGTGAATTAGGGATCCATATCGGTGTGCATCACTCTAGAAGTCACATGTTAGCTCCCACAGTCTCCTAGGCCCCAAAAGAATTACAAGGTGTGGTCGAGAGGGTATTTTTATAAGAATCTAATAAAAACCCTTGGTTGTGTATCATTTATTTTTCATATTCTTGATGGTTTCATAACATATAAATTTACACAACATGTAATCCTTATCAACTGTGGGTTTTCTATATATATCTCTATCTTTCTATTTCACGATGTGTAATTTTTTTCACGCTATGTAGTCACTTCACAGTTTGAAATATCAATGAATTTCATTGGGTGGAGGAAAATTATTTTGAAAAAATTACTCCATGTAATTTGATACATGATGTGTAAATGTTATGCTTTAGTTCTGCATCACTGCTTTTTCCTCAAAATCTGGCATCGTGACACTTTGCTTTTCTCACAGTGTGAAGTGTCTTTTAGCTCTAATATTTTCATCTTTCCTCTCCTTTTCCAAAGATTCATTGTATCCTTCCATAAAACAAAAAAAGTAAAATTTTCTAACATTTTGAATGAATAACCATTTAAATATAGAAATTAATAATTTTAAACACCCTAAAATTTATGTATTAAATATAGATATCAGTATATTTCAGGGTTAAATAAAAATTATCATTGATTATTTTATGTTTTACACTTAACAACATCTTGAATGAATACTTTTAACATTAAAGTGATGTTAAATTATTTTGGGAATGGTTTAATGGGAATAGAATACTTAAATGATTAAATATTATTGTATTATAACCATTATATTATATTTTATTTATTTCAAGTAAAATATATTTTTCTTATATTTAAAACCATATTGGGATTATGTGGTTATTCGAATTGAGTTGATATGTTGAAATTTTTATTTTAATGTAATGTAATTTATTTGTGTATGAATTTAAAATTGAGAAAATTTTTAAGCCTTTTATTAAATATTATTAATTATTAAATGTGAATTTGGAAGGATTAAATGAATCTTGAAATATGTAGAATTTTAGGTTAATGAATTTTAGAGTAATTTTTTGAAATTATGAATATTTATAGGATTCATAAGATATGAATGTAGCATATTTTGATTTTTTATTTATAAATTTTATTTTAATATATTTAAAGTGTTATGTAAATCGTTCGACCTTTAAATTTTTAAAGGATAAATGGTTATTTTTTTAAACTTGAAAGGGTATTTTTGAAATCATATTTTTTGATTTAGTGTTTTTATAAATTATTTAAGCATGATGATATGAATTGAATGGTTAATTTCAATATTTCTTAAAGGATAAAAATCATAGTAAATGATTCATAAAAATATGATATTAGTTATAAATATGAGTTTAATATATTGAATGATATTACTTTGAAAGTGTGATTAAATTGAACTTGATAATGAATAAGTGTCATAATGGAATATTATGGATTTTGATACAAGTTTAACTTAAATAGTTAAATGTTCAATTGTTTTTTTGAGAATGATGATGAAAAGGGTAAGTGTTTTATCATTAAAAACAATATAGAATTGATTTTTATATCAATTGGGTTAATGAAAGTTATTTTTTTGGTTAACATATGGATATAATTTCTTTGAATTTTGTATTTTGGAATGTATTTTTATTTGGGTTATTGTTTAATATATTACTTATTATTATGATGTGATTATATTATTAAATATCTTGTTAAAATGAAATTTTAAATGTAACTTTAACATGTTTTTAAATTTTGTTTATTATAAGATGAGTATGTTGGAATGAATATAATATTAATTTGATAAAGATATTAAAATATTTTAAGGGGAAATTAAATGTGATGTATTTTCTAAAGAGAATCTTGTGTTTTTATTAAATTGTTTAAAGAATATCGCTTCTAGTAAATAATGTAATAAAATGAATATTTTATTGTGAATTATACTAAAATATATATCTTTTTTCATTGAATGAAATATGTTTTGGATGTTTTGGTTCATATTGTTTCTAAATTTTATAACTCATGAGTTGAATCTTGATTATATTGTAAATTCTATAAGTTTACCAAATTTTATTTAATTAGGAAATTATTAAAGGTTTATTTAACCATGGTTAGAATATTAGGTTGATTAGTGAACTTAGTGTTTTGGACACATGGGTGTATTTTTAGTTTAGTGTGTATAAGTAATTTCAGTTTTCGTAGTGGATTCTTGAATCTAAATGATGTCAAATTTTGGAAAGTATTGGTTAGACCCTCAACAATGGGTGTGTATTGACCAAGTTTACAAAATGGTTGTTGGTTGTTACTAAAGTTATATTTTGGAAATATTTAATGGGATTCTTGATGAATTTAAATTTGAATTGGATTTTGACATTTTTATTTTGAAAAACTAAAGTTGAAATGGGTAATATCAAATTTCATGTATCATCTTTAGTTGGTATGTGATTTCATAAGGAATCACTATCCATTTATTTTCTTATAGAGAAGTTATTAGGGTTTAGTATTTATTTAAATATGGATATTTCTATGGAAGGAAACTTCATGAGGGATAGGATAATTTGGTGGATGATTTTTTAGTCATTTAGGGTTGTTTATGAAAATGTTTGGGAATTGGAAGAGGATTGAGATATTAATAGTATGGCCATTCACTAAATATAATTAGTAATGATTATTATAGATGATAATTATTATGTTGGAGAGCTTGTAATGCCTTTAATTTTAATGATAGTATTTTATAATTTTAATTTGGTTTTTAAAGATTTAAATTGGTCAAATTTTACATAAAATATAAATGTTTCAAGTTAATAGGTGAGTTGGGGAGATATGATGAGGTGGTATTTTCCATAATTCATCAAATGTTACCACTTGATACCTAGTAGAAGTCATCAGGTACTTGTTAGTTGAGGTAGGGAGAGGGGGTTTCCCAAGACTAAAAAGTGAGTATTCTTTATCCATAGAACAACTAGTGGTTATCCACTAGGGAATGAATTATTTAATCAATATCATTTTTAATGAGTGGAGTTTATGTTATTTCATAGTTGTGAGATCTTAGAATTTAATCTGTATTTACATTTCAGAAGGGATTAACTTGGAATTTTCTTTTCCAATTCTCTCTATTTCCCCTCAATATTTCTCTAGTGATTTCTTCCTCAATTCTTTATGGATTTTAGATTAGTTTGTTAAAATATAATTAAGATGACAAGTATATCATTTTACCTATCATTTTATTAGAAGGTGTTAAGGTTTAGAATTATATTTTGTTCTAATTATTATTTTTATTATAATTTAGGATAGATTATTTATATCTAGTAATTAGAGAAGGAATTAAACATATAATCCTTATGCGGATTATTAACTGGAAATAAGTTAGGTGGAATCAAACTTATATAGGTTTATAATTCATTTATTAAGTATAATTTAGTTATTGTTAGGCCTAAATTTAACCTTGAGGTGGTCACTTGGCATGGAATTGAATGTTAATTTAAGAAGTAATTAATGAAATGTTTTATTATAAATTAATTAAATTAATTAAAGGTGAATTTCCACTATTATTACATGATTATTTGTTTAATAATAATCATCTATTGTAATTAAATTAAATTATATGTGGGGTTAATATTTTGAATTTAAAATAATATTTTTTGAACTTATGTGTTAAATATTTAGCTAGGTGTGCTGAATTGAATTATAAAATGAGTTTTTAGGTGATAATTAATCATTATTGATTTTTAATACTTTTTGGAATTTATTAGATAGATTGGTGTATATATAAATAAAAATTTATATGGTGAATATTAATTGTTAGTGATATATTTTTTGGTTGTTTTTATAAAATTATTAAATGATGATTTATTAAACATGATTTTAATGATTAAATCATTCATTATATTTAATTATTATGATATAATTAATAATAAGATTAATTTGGGGTATGAAAATATTTTTTATAAGATTTTCTATTGCATGTATGTGATAGAAATTAGGGATTTATAATCATATAATTTCATTTTTGAATTTTGAAATCACTTATGAGTTATATATATATATTTAAATTAATATGATTTTGTAAATATAGAAAAGGGAGTTGAAACAAATTGGTTTTAACTTTTATATGCCAGGAATAATATTATAATTCTTTAAGAAAGGGATAAAATGATTAATTAATTTGATTGAGTCCTGTAATAATGAATTGGAAATAATACTTTATTTTTGAATGATGTTTTTGGGTGTGTTATAATTAGTTTTGATTTAAAATGATTCTTAGTAAATTTTAATGGATTAAAAATAGAAATGTGATGAGTTTTCACATAATATAAATTGTTTAGTAAATGAAGGTAATTGTTTAGTAAAATGATTCTTAATTTATTTTGTGTTATTTTTTTCAAATAATGGAATATGAAATGACTTACTTAGGTTAGATAAAAACAAGATTATGCTTTATGAATTTTATATAAATAATATAAAAGTTAAAGTGGTTATAAATGTTCCATTATTTTTTAAATTATTGAAATAGAATAATGATTCAATAGTATTGTTAGATGCTTTAATGTTTGTGTTAGAATTATATATAAAAATAAATAAATACTGTATTTATAATTAGGTGTTGTGTTGGAATTATTATATTGATTATATTACATTTTAATATGTTTAAGTTATTTTGAAAAGATATGTGTTCAATTTTTTATAGGAAAATCCATGAGTTAGGCTATGGTATAACCATTAGTTTTGTTATATTGTGGGATAAAACTTAAATTAGGCTATGTTATATCCATAGGTGTGTTTATGATGTAGGATATATCTTACGATAAGCAATGTTGAGATGATCTAGGGGATTGACTATACTGACATCAAGAAAATTATAATATATGTTTGTTATGGTTACTATTTAAATCATGTGTGTAGGTCCCCTAGTTTATTTCCTATTTAAAAGTTTATAATATTTTAAATAATATTTTTAGGCTGGTCACTGATTTATTTTATCGATTTTTGTGTTGTGAGGATTTGGAAATTGTTTTTTTAAAAACAATATATTATTTTTAGCCTTTTCACACACGTTTATGGGAATAATGTATTTCTTTAAAATTAAATCCTTGGATGGGGAATCTAAGACTAAAATTTCACCAATAATGAGGATTTTACCATAGGAATAGTGTAATCTCTACTTTCATTGGGGTCATTGGGTTTGAACCACCATAAAAAATTGATTAATTAAATTAATTAATAAAATGAAATTTATAAATCAATAAATTAATGAATTGTCCATTAAATTTAGAACTAATCTCTTACTTAAAATTCATAAATAATAAATTTCTCTAGGGTTAGTCTCAAAACCCTAGCTTGAGATATGGAGTGAGAGGGATATATATGAAGGATCCACAGAACCCAAAGAATGCAATTCTTCATTGGAAATCACTAATGATGCCGGATGTGGGCGTGATATTCATCTATGATTCATCCCTTGGTGAGGTAGGAATTTTTTTATTTATATATTACTTTTTTATTGTGATTTTGATCATGGATTAATTTTTCTTGAGTTAATATTTCAATTTCATGGCCCTTCACTTTATCTATGTATTTTTATCTTGAAAATTATAATTTTACCATTTCCCTCTATTCTTTTTCATTGGAGAACCTGTGCCCAATGTGAACCTTACCTTTTTCTAGACACCAAATAATCCAACCCATATTATTCATTATAATTTCCCCTTATATTATTCATAGTTTCTCTAATACACATTTCCATGGTCAACAACTCGATGATTTAGATTTGTATCAATGAGAAATTAAGATTCAAGTATCACGATCGATGGTTTTGGAGTGGCAGTAAGGATTGAGGAATATAGGTTCAATGATGAGTGATGAAATATTGTGGGATGGTTCAATACATAGGAATATCAGTAAGTGATGTAAATGGTTAATGTGGGTTCATGAAAAGTGATTTTAAACCCTATTTCCAATATAGAATGGTTAGAAAATGGTTAATAGAGCCATGATATCCATGGATGGGGAATGTGATGATGCCTTAGACTTGATTAGGGGTGATAATAGTGAATATAATGAATTTGGGATCATACTGTATAATTTGGATGAATAACATGACTACATAGTGTGTAGTTCATATGAATACATGTCATGCACTGCTTCTACTATAATGTATTGGGTTTTAAAGATGTTAAATATCACACAATGTGTAACCTTGGTACACACTTTGTGTTTCCCTATGCCGAACAACATGGAGTGAACAAAGGGTAAATTCTTGGGTGGTTATTTGGAAACACATTTTGTGTGGATCAGGACTACATGCTATGTATATTAGTCTTTATACAACATGATCTGCAGTGGTAGATATTGAGAACCCCTTTTAATACCAAAATCCATGTACCCTATCATACAAACCATATAGGTAGAACCATGCATGCCTTGTGTGTGTCATTACATGACCAGATGAACCCTAAGGGGATATATGCTATATACCCCTAGGGTACATGCCACGTACATTTCATACCTTAGTGTCATTTTTACATCTATTTTCTTAGGAATCAAATTTGGTCACATTATTAGTCTATAAAAAGCGTTTTTATTCACATGACATGATGGTATGGTTCTATTTAGAATTATAGGCAATATTTAGGGTGATTTATGATGTTAGTCTATTTATCTTTATAGGACCGATGATGAGGTTTGAGTGTGGATATTAGAGTGTTATCGGGGTAGGAACCCCATAGTGGAAAGTTTATGTCAAGGAATAAATCCACCACATCTCAGATAGGGTCATTTAATCCCCACATACTTAGGGATAGGGTCCTTTATTTTTGGAGTTTTTTACCCCCATACACGAGTTTAGACTGGGTAAGGGTCCTCTATTGGAGTCGGTTACCCACTCGACCCATAATTATCCTTTGGTAATGTGAGGGTCCTTTACTACAGTTCAAGAGTGGTGTTGTGGGTTACTTGATTTGATTATATAAGATTTTTGGGGATACTTACTGGTTCTATGGTAGTTGGGTTATGTGCAAAGTGAGACTTTATCTTATGTTTTAGGATCTCTTCCTTAAAACATACATGATTTTTAATTGATTATTCTTTCCTTATTTCTTTTTGGTCATGACCAGGTTGGTTTTCTATTATTCCTTTGTGGTTTTTAGGGAATCCTACTAGGTATGTACTTACTCACCCATGAATGGGAATCTTCTCCCACACATGTTGAATCTTATGTAGATAATAGACACATTAGAAATGAACATGGTAGAATCGGTGTTGGTGGACTTAGTGGTACTTGGAGGTGGTAGTAGTAGACGATGCTCACATCTTAGAGGTTTTTCATTAAATAAATATCTACACCTTATCTATTTAGGTTAGTTTATACTATGGGTTATTGGGTGTGTATTTTCCTCATTTTAATTATGGATTATGTATTGGTTTATATTTATATATTACATCATTTTTCATATGCATTAAATATATTTTAGTTAGTTTTATTTATCTATTTTGTATTATTTTACCTATATAGAGGTGTGAATTGTGTACAAGTGCATTTGTGTAAGTCCTCCCATATTGTATAACATGCATACTCGATGCTAGTCACCAGATCCTGGCCTATTGGAGGTGTAATTGGGGTGGAACAATCAGATCACTACTACCTAAGATGGGTCATGGTTGGTTAGTTCATTTTAGTGTGGTATTAAGGTGGGTTTGTCTTAATGATGGAGTTTGGAGTTAGATATCTGGTGGGGGTTAGTTTTAAAATTTAGGGAAATAGTGTTAAAGAGTCTCAAGTTCTAATTTTAGGATATGGAACCAAGTATTGATGTGGAGTCTAACATATCCATTTATTAGGACTTTGATAACCCTCTTTCCAACTTGGTACATAGAGGAACTAGTTATAGGGAAATAATAAATGATGTATGCACTATATATAAATGGGCCATTGATTTCCATATGCTTATTGAGTCAGCTCCCTAGATATTCTTTAATGACCATGAGCCAAAATTTTAAAATAAAGGATATCACCACATATAAATATAGTTAGGATATTGAGGTAGGGTCATGATGTTCCCATGATGGTGATTGATCCTCCTTTTGGAAACTAGTTGAGTAATGAATCTTCAATATAGGGACCTATTTTTAGAGGTGTAAAAAACCTAGAATCCCATGATACAATTTGTTAGATCATGTATTTTTTTTGGTTAGGGATTTTAATATTTAATATTTCACAAGTATGTATAATAAATGATCTGGTCTTCAAAACCCACAACCCATGTGGATAAGCTCATTAGGTGTTCACAAGTCTCATTAAGACCACACTAATAGTCATAGATAAAATATACATGGATAAAAATTAAATCAATTATGTGTAATTTTTTTAAAAAATTGAGTTTTAATAAAATTAAAATTACACTTCTCCCTAATAAAATAAAACCTAATAATATCCAATATTTTTTTTCAAATTAATTGAAGATACTACCGTAAATTATAATTAACAATTATCAAACTAGGTCTACTTTGACTCTCCCCCACCACAAAACTCAACCATGTTGAGTCTATTCATAAATATGTATTTTTAAAATTTTTAAAATTTATTTATATTTTAATTTAAAATTTTATATATTTGGTTTAATTATATTCTTATATTTAGTTTTAGTTAGTTATATCATCTATGAGACTTAAAAAAATTGTTATTATATATAGATTTTTTGGTTCATGGGACAATTCGTGGATATTTGTGTCCCATGTGGGTAAGACCATAAATTTATTTTAAAATCATATATTTTACATAGATTGGGATGAACTACTTTGTTATATTTTTATCCTCACATAATCCCCCCTTGGGCTAACTCACCCCACCCCATTAATAACACTACCTACTTGTGAGGTGTATCCATTGGCGTGCAAGGAGTGGTGCATCTATCCATCATGAAATGAATAGACACACCTCTAATAGTGTATGAATATATTATTACACTAATTTTTCATCCTATTATTCTACTGTGATAAGATAGGGATATACATAGGATAACTGTACTATATGAGTTCTAGTGATAGTGACCAACCAGGTTCCAAGGTGATCCTAATCCTCAAGCGGTAAAAGATTATATTGAGATAGTGGTTTAAGTATTACACCTTGGTTGGATTCCTAATAATTATATGATAGTAATAGAATCCATCCTTCACCATGGTTTGATGGGTCATTGATAGACCTTGATCATCCATACCCATGATGATATAATGCTTCCATGGATAGAGTTCATGTATCTTTTTCATGAGAAGTACTACTCAATGAAATTGTTGTTTGTGTGTGTTCATGAGATGTTAGATTTTTATTAGGGAAACATGTCTATTTCTGAGTATATATTGAGATTCAATGATCTCACAAAGTACACCATCAACATGTTCCATGAAAAATTCTTATGAGCGTATAATTTTGAGTGTAACCTTCATTAAGACATCTGAGAAAGTGTTGTTCCCCTCTACACCCCCACCCATGATTGGGATTTAGAGAGGGACATAGTGATGGAGAAATTTTTGTTAGAGGGAAATTAGATATCATATAATAGTTATATTCACCCAGGAGTGGGTTCATTAGCTATAGTCAACTGGCATCAGGCATTAGGGTTACGATACAAGAGGCATCTAAATGAAAAGAATCATACTTAAGGATTAACAACTTAGAAGTCGTAAAAGGATCCATCCATCTAGGGGACATGTGTTAATATGCCTATGAGGAATGAGCTCATCTAGTGCATGAATGCCTGAACTTTTGTGCAGTGGAGGGAAGTTTGGTAGTTAAAATACCTCCCTATTAAAGGCAACAACATGACTATGGATCTATTAGAGGAAGTCATGATGGTCCTTAGGGAGGTGTGTTTGGTGATGTATCTATAAGTAAAATGAGATGAGGATCTAGACGAGGAAGAATATATGATCCTATTCCACTATTTCCACCCCCATGTGGTACATGTTAAGTATAAAGGTATGGTAGATAGGGATGTGACCTGATGTAGGCGATGGAGGGTTTCAACCAAGAAACACCTAGCATGATCTGAGGTATGATCTCTGTCTACTCTAATTTTGAACCTGTACTTATATAAACAGATAAAAACCATTTTTTATTGTATCCATAGTTTGAGAGATATATATTCTATTGGTGCCCCTATTCCATCCCATGTGGCTAGAGACTCACACAAGAATTCATCACATGGTCACCCACATCCACCGATGATGTGAGTTTTCACTTATTGGGGATATATTTTCATGGGACCCTATAGTGGATGTGAATAATCCCTATGAAATTATCCTAGGTATAGAATATCTATCCTTAGTTCATGATTGGATATACTACTACTGTTATAGATTGATGTTCTCTTGAGCTGATAAACCAAGATTATCCATCATGGGTGAGTGGGATCTTCAGTCAATATGAGCAAAGTTTGTGCACAAGAATTTTCATCTAATCACCCACTAGTTAGAGAGTTTTCCTTTATGGATGAAAGACACCCCAGATGATTATATTTATATATTCTTTAAGTAGTAGATAGATTTTTTTTCCGAGGATGTGATGGAATTTCCCTTCATTGAGAGGTCGACTTCGGCATCAATATTCACTTAGAGATCACTCTGATATCTTTTATAGCTTATTTGATGGACCTGATAGAACTTAGGTAGTTAGAGGTACTTATGAAGGACCTTATGAAGAAATATTTCATCAGGTTCAGTGTTTCCCCTTGGTTAATACCAATGTTTTTCTCCACAAAAGCAGATGAGTTCTTGAGGAATTGTATTAACTATTGTTTCTTGAATCATTTATATTAAAGAACAAGTTCCCTCTATCGAGGATTGATTTACTATTTGACCAAATGAAGAGAGTGAAGTTGATCTTGAAAATCAACCCTAGGTCCAACTATTACCAACTTTTGGTTGTCGAGGATGTTATTTTGAATACAATATTTTGGTTTTTATGGAAATTATGAGTTTACAGTGATTCCCTTTGGCATAATAAATTTCTTGTTTTTGTTAATGGACATTATGAATAATATATTTTATCCTTTCTTAGACTAGTTTTGGTTGTATTCATCAATGGAATACCAAACTATTCAGTATCATAGGATGATCATGCTGATCATATAAGTATCATTTTATAATTTGTGGCACCAACTATATGAAAATATATCAAAGTGTTAATTTTGGATGTGAGAGATCCACTTCACAGGGCATACCATCTTATAGGGTGGAGTAGTTGTGGTTCTAATAAAGATCTTGGTAGTGCTATATTGGGAGCCACATAAGAGCATGTTTGAGGTGTATAGATATCTCATGTTGGAAGGGTGCGAATATAGATTCATGGTGGAATTACTAAGATTGTTGGCCCAATGATTTCCCTTTCCCCATAGGGAAATCAGTTTGTTTTTCCTAAGAGATGTTGGAAATATTCAATGGATTTGAAGTAGAAGTTAATGAGTGCTCCCATATTAATGTTTCCAGAGTATTGATTCAAGTACTTGGTGTTTTTTGAAGCCTTTGGGGATGATCTTGGTTGTGTGTTGATGCATAATAATGAAATGATTACTTATAAACACAAAAAATTTAGAATTCATGAGTATAACTACATGACCCATGATTTAGATATAACACTGGTAGTGGTCAACTTAAATATTTGGAGGTAATAATTTCTGGTCATGTAGTTCATAATATATAAAAACCATATGATTTTCATGTACATATTTACTCATATAGTTATTAAATTTAGGTAAAGGAATTAGTTGGAGTTCCTTAAAGACTATGATTTCAAGATTAAAAAAACTCCTAGGAATGGAATTGCAATGTATTATTACCTTAATAGGAAGTCCCATCATCAGTTGTTAGGAGATTCTTATTATTAGTTAGCCTCATTACAGGTGTCCTTAAAGTATAAGGGAGAAGCAAATCAATAGTGGTGGTCCCTCTTATTTTTCAGTGAGTGAGGGTGGGTTAGCTGGGAGAAATCAATTATTAGGTTTTGTGTAATGATATATCCTTAGGGGATGCACCTGATGGATATTCTAAAGGTAGGGAGCATGCTATCTAATGTAAAATATCATTGGTCATAATATATGATGAGGTACTGAGGGATTTCCATAGTTCACCCTTGGTGGTACATCCAAGAGTAATGAAGATATACCAATATCCCATACATTATATTTTGTGGGTAGGTATGAAATAAGGTGTTTATAAGTCTATCTTGTAGTGCCTCATATCTTAATAAGTGAAGGTGGAGCACTAGGTCCCAACTGGTTTATATTAACCCCTTTAGATTTTGGAGAGGAAGTGGGATAATATATCAACAAATTTCATGGAAGGAATTGCTCCATTGACGAGAGTTCATGATGCTATCTGGGTGATCATAAACAAACTAACTAAGTCATCCCACCTCTTTACTATCCGGGAGTAGAGTTCAACAGAGAGGTTTTGATATTTTCACATGGAGGAGATCATCTAGATATATGGGATACCCATGATGATCATTTCCAATCGAGACACTCTTTAAATTTTGGTTATAGAGGATCTTTCTTGAAGAATTAAGGACTCAATTATAGATGAGTACAAAATTCCACCCTTATATTGATGGCTAGACTGAGTGAACCATTTATGTTCTTAAGGATATATTGAGGGTTTTCATGTTGATGGAGCTAGGAAGATCACTTGACTTTGGTGTATTTCATGTACAAAAATTGCCACCACTCCACCATTATCATGGAACATTTTAAGGACTTGTATTCAAAACCCTGTAGGTCATCCTTATGTTAGGAAGAGGTAGGAGATTCATTAATGATGTGGCTAGAGTTGGTGTGGGTAATGGTGAAGAAGGTGAAGGTGATCCAGAAATGGATGAGGATAACTCAGAGCTATCAGAAGTCATATGAAGACAAATGAGGGAGGCGTTTAGAGTTTTAGGATGGAGATAATGTGTTTTTAAAGGACTCAACACAACATAATTTTTGAATATTTGGTTAAGTAAGTAAGTTATCCCTATGATTCATCAGTCCATTATAGATTCTATAGAGGGTGTACAAGGTTATTACCACTAGTGTTGCCTTTATAGTTGGATCAGATGCATGAAGTATTCCACATCTCATAACTAAGGAGATGCATGCATGACCCATCACATGCCATCAACTTGGTTGAGATAGTCATTGAGGAAAAAAACACCTTCTTAGAGTACCCAATAGTGACCTAAGAATGATATTAGAGGACACTTCATGGGAAATATATTCAATAAGATCATGTCCTTTGGAAACATGGGAACCTTCAAGATAGCTCATGAGTGTGTGAGAACTATATGTAGGCTCAGTACCCTCATATTTTTGAGTAGATGGTGCTTCTTGGGGTGAAAATCCTTCAAGATGGGGAGGATATAATGACCCTAGTTTTTTCCTATTTAAACTTTTAGAATATTTTATATGATATTTTTAAGGTTGGTCACTAAACCATTTTATCAGTTTTATTTTCATGAGGCTTTATAAATAATATGTTAAAACAATATATTATTTTAGACCCCATGTGTGAATTCATAGGAAT
This sequence comes from Viscum album, assembly GCA_963277665.1. Classification (NCBI taxonomy): domain Eukaryota; kingdom Viridiplantae; phylum Streptophyta; class Magnoliopsida; order Santalales; family Viscaceae; genus Viscum; species Viscum album. The sequence continues at coordinate 1,315,349,953 of OY728128.1, read as the reverse complement.
AATTATTTTCATTTAAATAGGTGCCTCAGATGAAGAATCCAAGACCAAAATTACATCTAAAATGAGGGATCTACCCTTGACCAGTGTAATCTCCACTTGCATTGAGATCCCTAGGTTCAAGCCACTATAGGTATAATTTATTAATTAAATTAATTAATAAAATTGAATTCATTAAATAATTAAACTTTCATCAGTGGTAGAACCAACCCCCTTTAATTTCATCAATAATCTCTCTCGCTAGGCTTATTCACTAAAAAACCCATGTTTGAGAGATAGAGTGAGATGGAGAGATATGAAGGATTCACAGAACCCAAAAAAAAATTTCTTCATTGGAAATTTCTAATGACGCCTGATGTAGATGTGATATTCATTAACAATCGATCAATTAGTGAAGTGTGGATTTTTATTTATATATTTATTCATTCTCATGATTTTGAGCATGAATTAATTATTCATGAGTTGATTTCTCAATTACATGAACCTATATATTATCTTATGTTATTTTTATCTTGAGAATTATAAATTTTAATTGTTTCCCCATATTCTTCATCATTGGAATATCTGCCCTTAAGAAATAGTTTCAGATCATGCACTAGACACCAACTAATCTAACATGGATTATTCTTTATCCTTTCCCAATATACATTTCCCAGTTTCACTACTGGCCATTTCCAGGGTTAGAGGTTTAATGATTTGAATATAGACCGATGAGTTATTGAGATCCAAGTATTATTATTGAATAGTTTTGGAATAAAAACAAGGACTAGGGCATAAAAATTCAATGATGAGGGTGGAATAATCACAAGATGGTGCAATGAAACAGTATAGTCAGGTAGCAACATGTGAGATTAATAGGGGTTCATATGATGAAACTTTAACCATTTTTTCTAGTAAAGGATATCTGTAACATGGATATTAGAGTCACAAAATACATGGATTAGGATTTGACAAATCTTCAAGATTGATCGTGGGTGATAATGAAGACAAAAATGAATTTTGGAGAATAATTTTGAATCTGGATGAATAACATTACTACATTACATGTAATTCAAATGAACAAAATCCATGTATCGATATAGCTATGAAAAATAGGGTTTAAAAGAGGTTAATAATCACATGGATTGTGACCTAGGTACACATGTCATGTTTTCCTATAATTATAGTCATGGAGTGTATAGAGAGTACATGATTATGTAGTTGTTTAGTCATACACACCATATAGGTTAGGAAAAAAATCACACATATAAGCCCTTACATGAAATAGATTATGGTGTTACATGTTAAGTATGCCTTTAAGTCCTACACACAGTGTAACCTATCATACACTCCATATAGGTAGACCCATGAATGCTTTGTGAGCGTAAATACATGATTAGATGACCCCTGAGGAGATACATTCTATGTACCCCTCGGGTGCATGTTGTTTACTTTTCCTACCAGAGTGTAATTTTAATATATCTTTGCTCGAGGCTTTGATTTTGTCACATAAGTAGTCCATAGAGAGCGTTTTTACATATAGGATGAGATCATTCATTTATCGTTTTCATCATATGTGAGACACAAGGTGATACATTCACTTAGTATCTTTATCTTCATAGGTCCAATGATAAATTCTAGATATGGAGATCACATTATTCTCAATATAGGTACCCCCATAACGTTGAGTTTATGTCATATCATACCCCCCAAATCTCATATAGGATTGATTACACCTATATATTTAAGGAAAATGTACACTATCTATGGATTTGGTTACCCACCATCTATGATCTTATATGGGGAAAATATCCTCCACTAAAGTCTATTACGCCATTGACCGATAGTTATCCTTCGATGATGTGAGGTTCCCCCACTACAATTCTAGATAGGTGATATAGGTAACTTGGTTTGGGTAGATCATATTATTGAGGTTTCATTCTAGTTATTCAGTAGGTGGGAAACATACAAGTACGACTTTCTCCTATTTTCTAGATTCTCTTCTTTAAAGTATATACTGGTTTTGATGGATTATTATTTCCTTATTGACTTATGGTATTGAGATGACTAGTTTTATTTTTAATTATTTGTGGTTTTCAGGTAATACTATTAGGCATTTATATACTCACTCCTACATATATGTCTTTACCCACATGTGTTGTGTCTTATGCAGATGACAGAATGTTTGGTAATGAACTTGGTGGACTCAGTTTCAATGAAGATCAGTGGTTCCTAAAGGTGGTAGTAGTGGATTATGTTCACATTATAGATATTTTTCATTATAAAAACCTCTTAACCCCATATATTTAGCTTGGTTTACCCTATGGGTTATTGGGTTTTTATTTTTATATACTTGTTTAGATTTTTGAATGTTAGTATTTTTTACATGCATTATATATATATATCATAGTTATTTTTATTTATCCATTATCTATTATCCTGTGTGGTGGTTTGTGTTGTGTATAAGTGCATTAGCCCAAGGTCTCCCACCATGTTTGAAATTCTTACTTAGTTCTAGTCACTGGCCCATAGATTATTAATAGTGAGCATGCGGCGTCACACTTGGATCGTCACTACCTAAGAGGGTTATTGGTGGGTTATGTCATGTCAATGTGCTTGAATTTGAAATATCTTAACATAAATTTTGAGATTATATTGGTACTGATCAAAGTATATGAGCTATAAGGAAAGGTATCTTGTCAATAACTTAACATTGATTAATGTATGCTGATTTTTTATTTTTAAATTCATAACATACATTTTACTATACACATATGAATACGTTACGAACAAAGAGATATTTGGTAACTCTAGTGGCATCCTATTGAGATATATTTTTTACACCCAGTTCATTCATGTATTATGAAAATAATATTTTAATTATTATAGTGAAGGTATATAAATAAACCCTGAATATTCAGGAGTTAGAAATCACGATCAATATGATAATGTCATAGGAGTGTAGAAGGGATGCATAGAGTTGTATTCTGCCTTTATTTTTAAGTTATTTCATAATTTTTATTTGTAATATATATGTTGACATATGATTATTATTTTATATGATTGTTTGACATGTGAGGGATTACTGGGTTTTATTTTAGAGATTTATTGATTTTTTATGGCAATAATTTCTATTGTGTTTGATTTATATTGATTATGTATATTTTATTATGATGATCAATTAGAGGGTAAATATCTCCCCAATAAATACTCAAAGAAACTCAATACTTGTCATAGACTTTGGTGATTGAGGATTACACTTATGTACTTGTGGGATTTCACCTTAGGAAATGGTCATGTTGGGGTGTGATGTTATAATGGTCTTGTATCATGGCTATAAAAAGGGGGGTCTTCATAGGATCAAAAGGACTTTAAAAAGGTGAAAAAATTTATGGTTAAGGAAGTTTTTTTGTTTTAAATATTTTTTTATGTTGATTAAAAAATTACTTTATCATATTTATGCATACTATAGTTTTAAATTTAGATCAAAGGATAATAAAATCTAAACTCATAATCAGTGATGAGAAACACATAAGAATAATATATTGTTATAAATGAATTTGATATGAAATATCAGTGTATACCTCACCAGTAGGGGATAGAAAAATCATTTTCCAATACAAATGAGACCATTCAAAATATATTATACATGATAAAATATTTATTAGGTAAAATTAGTGATAAAAATATAAGATGTTTGATATGAAAAAAATTCCATTTGATCCCCCAAAATATTTTAATCAAATTTACAAATTTTGGATTAGTAATAGTGGTTCTTATTCTGAAAAACTAACACACATGAAAGAATAAAGGTGAAGTGGGTGAATAGGGAGGAGGAAAAAACTAATAAAAAATAACTGAAAAAGATAAAAAGAGTGAGATAATGAGAGTGATAAAAGGCGAAGAGAGATAGAGAAGAGAGAATATTATTTAGAGACTTAGAATAAGAAGAAATTTCTGATTTTGAATATGTAAATCCACTAAATTTTTCAGTAGGAATATATCATTATCAGTATGGGTGGGCATGTTATCTTTTATAGGCTATTAAAAATCATGTGTACTTCCTAGGTAGTGCTTTAGTCAATATCCATTCATCACAAATTTCTTTTATGCAAACAAATAATCAACTTGAATTACAATAAAAAGGAAAACATAGTTAACTTTAAAAGGACCATCCCATTGAGATTAAATATTTCTTAGGTGGATTTAAAAGGGGGAATTGAAGAGAATCACCTGGTTCCCTTCATGAAATACCTTGTAGAGGAGGATTTTTCATGGGCTAGTTAAGATGTTTTTCCTTTTAGATCTTAGAATTCACATAAAAATTAAGATGAAGCTCCTCTAACTCAATAAATTATAGTATTCACTCACATATTAGTTATTCATAATCAATATTACCTTTTTTTATAAGTTTAAGATATTTATTGAAAATATTTACTGGTAAATGGAATGCTTTACAAAAATCTACCCAAAATAGGGACATATCAACAAGTGTATTGTGTTCTGTTTAATGAAACCAAATATATTCTATTAATTTTTATCACCAATCATTCATTACAAGATTAATAATCATTTCAAGGAATATTTTAACTTCCCTAATTAAAATTTCAATTAATATATTTTTTTATGGGTGATATATAATATAATATTTATGCACAACCCCATATTTTTTCAAAATTGGCCCCATGGTTTGATTTCAAAAGTATGTTCACAAATCACTCACTAAGGTCATTGGGTTACAAAACCTATGAAATATATGCATTTTAAGGATTTCAATCATAGTACATGCATTATCCTTCCTTGTGGTATTATACTATACTCACCTACTACCAGAATAATTTATGCCTAGCCATTGTTAGGGGGAAAGGGTCCCATACCTCAACCATAAAAATTATTAAGGGTTATTATGGAATCTCATTTGTTTTCCATATTATATCATTTTTTGGGAAATTAGAGAAAGAATTATAGAACTCAAATGAGTCCTTAAAGTGTGAGGGTCAAAAAAACTACTATCCAATACCATTTAAGTGGTCCTTTTTGGTTTAAATGGTTACATTTAATAAATGAAACAAATATCCAAATAAGAATGAATTTTACTCTTTATCAATACATTATCTAATTAACATGAAAGCAAAATTTTTCCAAAAGTATATTATCTTCTTAAAAATATTTTTTAGATTTACTTTTAAAATTTAATTTTTATTATTTTATAAAATTTTGGGGAAAAATACCAATAACTAAGTAATTTACAATGGGGTAATACCATGGTAATTTATGGTCAAATGTTGCTAATTTTTCTATGAAGTAATTCATGGTTAATTTTTTTTTAAATTATAATAATATGAAATTATACTCAAGTAATCAATCATAGGATTTTATTTATAGGGTTTTCCCTATTATCTAGTTTAAATTATTTTAGTATTAAGATCCATCTTATTATACGTGGTTTGGACTAATTTTTTAAGTAAAAAATTTAGATTTGAGTGGTCTATGGAGACAATAATTTTGGCACCTATGCGATAGGGATTAAAATTTTACAAGGAAAACACCATAACTAAGTTTTATTTTTCTATGTTACCAAGGTGGTATTAGGTTTAATGATTTGTTTTTGAGAAAAAATAGAATATATAAGGAATTATATTTTTTATTTGACTAAGTAAAACTCCTATGACCCTATCATACATATCTCACATTAATTCATAGGTTAAAGACTATTCAATGTATTAGATGATCAATGTAGATGTGAGTTCACTTTTGAGTACAATAAAACCTCTTTTGAAAGAATCATTAAAATTTAATGACACATATTGTTATAGTAAACAAGTGAGGGGGAGTGAAATATTACTAAAATTATTAATAAAATACTGATAAAAACTAGTATGACAAAAAACTAAGTGAATTTATCAAATTGATATTGTTAAAGAAGTGTTTCAACCACCTTACTTTTGGATGGATCATCTCTCATATCCTCATTTGATATTATGTGTCCTAAAAATATTCTACCAGTAACCCTTGAATAAATTTTTTCAAAATTTAACACAAGTTTACAATCAATATATTTTTAGGAATATGGATAGTGAATGAAAAATATGATTTAATGAATCACTGTAAATGGTAAATTAATCTATGAAAACCTCTATAAAATACTCTATAAACTCAGAAAAATGATCATCATACTCCTTTATAATGTCACAAAATCATTTTAAATCTAAAAATAAATTCTTTTATATTCATATATTCCAAATGGGCATAAAAGCACTATTTTTTCTTAGTATTATAGTCTAATTAGGATTTGTAAATATCTTGAATAACTATTAAGAAAATAATAAAGAAACTTTATTTCCAATATTTCTAACACGTGGTCCGAGAAGGGAAGAGAGTAGTGTCATTTTATTAGTTCATCACTTAATTATTGATAATCAATGCACACACACCACTTGTTTTCACTTGATTTGTGACCATTTCTCCAAGTTCATCAGTGATAAAAGTAATTAAACCTTTTTTACAGACCAACTAAATTATATTAACCCACTCACTATCAAAATTAGATTATATAATACCATATTTAAGAATATTTCTAATTTATTCCTTTACTAATTCAAGGATGAGTGGATTTAGTCTTATTTAAGGTTTCTTAATGGAATTTTATGATTCTAATAGATGTATACAGTGTATGTTTAAGGCAAGGTTAATACATGGAATGTTATATAGGGTATAAAATTAATAATGTTTATTTTCCTATAATAATTGAATAAATTTGGATTCTTGTTTGATATTAAGTTTAGTTGGTATAGAGAAAAGATAACATTGATTATTAAATAATAATTCAAACTTTAAATGTTTAGGAATATATCTAAATTATGGTTGTATATTTATAAATTAGATGGTAAAATTGGGAAAAAATATAGGATTCCATTTATTTTCAATTCATTTTCCAATTATTATCCAATATTTATAAGAATACATTAGATGTGATATCAGAATTCATAAAATATTTAAGAAAATTTATATCATTAGGAAGTTTGACTTTGACTTTACTGCTTATAACCTTTCTAATAGGAGTATATATTTCATAAACTCCACTCTCATCATCACAATATAGGCATGTTAGTTTAAGGTTCAATGATTTTTCAATAATTGTTTCAAAAACATGAATGAAGAAAGTAGGATAATTCTCTAGAGGGAATCAGATGGATTGAAAAATATTAAACTTTACCTATTGGTCACTAAATTCCATGGACATGATTATAGTATGGAATTAAATTTGGGTTCTAGTTATCACAATAAAAGGTATTCCCAGAATTTAAGGAGATTGGATAGAATATTTCTTACCTTAGATGTCAATGAAATATAAATTAACTATAAAGATAAACTCATTGACTTGAACTAAAACATACTAAATTGTTCTCCTAAGACCATCAATGATTCTATTTTCTAATTGGATGACTACACTTGTGGGTTTAAAGAGTCCTAGACCAATTTTAGAAAATATAGATTTAGGTATAACACTTATTAAGGATCTTAGGTCAATGAGTGCATCATCAAAAATTTATATCCATAATTGGCATGAAGTTATAAAGGTCATGGGGTATTTAAACTTATTTGGAATGAATTTTTTAAAGGAAAATTTTTCAATGGACTTGAATTTTATTTTATAGTTATATAATTATTTAATAAAATTTTCATACATAGAATTTTATTTGACATACAAGAGGTTAATGTTAACTTTAACCATTTAAACATGTTTAACATTTCAAAATAATATTTTAATCCCTTTTTAATCTTGTAGATATCTTAGGGAAAATAAATTTCATTGGTGGGAATAATGAAAGGATATAGTAAAATGGAATCATGTTATTCTATTAGCTATTTTTTTATTTACAAGTTTAATAGTAGGATTTGGTTTAGATGGTTCATTAAGGGGAATAATTGAATTCATTCTCAATATAATTAAAGTTTCACTTACATTACCCATAGGGTTGGGAAATGGTTATGATGTAATCTGGGAAGTTTTTCTCTATTTTTTTGAATCAAATGTGATGAAATTTAGAAAGTTGGATTCTCAATGTTTTTATACTATACCAGGTGATATTGGGGAGGTATTCTATAAAAATTTCCCATGATTGATCATTATACAAGGTGTGTATTTGGTCAGAATTTACTCAATTAATGTTCTTTGGGAATTAATTATACTAGTTTAAGAAATGGAAATACTTAAAAGGTTAGTGAATACATAGAGGTTGAAGAAGATTTCTTATTTAATAAGTGGGTGAAAATGGATATTTTTGTGGTAAGTAGCTCCAACATTGATCATATTGGAATAGATTTGGATTTTGAGGAGGAATTTGAGGTACTTGTTTACTATATCTCATGTTTGTATGGTTCTTAAAACTTATATCATAGATATGGGAGAATTTATCATAGTAGGGTTGGTTAGAATTTATTTCAAACTAAATCAAGGTTGGGGATTTTAATTATTTAGAGAAATTATTTCATTAAATTATAATGGATCAAAAAAACCTGATGTTTCATCTTATAATGTTTTAAATATTGGATTATAAGCGTATATGATGGCTAAAAGATGGGGGGGGGGATGAATTTCAGTTTAAAAAATTAACCTTACATAAAAAAACTATTTAATAAAAAATATCAGACTCAGAAGTCAGATGATGATCAGAGTTTTTGTATCATATTCATAAATTTCCGGATATTTTTTTTGTAATATATATCACAGATAGTATGATAAAATAGTTTATTATAAAGATTAAGAAAAACAAATTTCTAATATAAATGCATATAGAAATGTATAAACTATAGAAACAAGTAATACAAAAGCTTATAACAAAGTAATAATGACTTATGAAATTTATAAAAGTAATTATACTCTTTAACATTAAGAGTTAAGAAATTAAGAAATCCTAACTAAAGATATGTATAGTTTTAGACCTTACTGTAAACTTATATCTTTCCTTACAAGAAAAGACATCGATAAGATGATAAAAATAACTCCATATTCCAAAATACTAGGATCCCTCAATATGATGATCATTGTTATCTATATTCTTATCCATGAAATATTTTAATATGATGGATTGGACTTACCCATCTTCCTATCCCCAAAATACCTTGATCTAAACCTCAATTGAAAAAAATACAAAATAAAAAACAATTCTAATGATTTTACAATTCCTCACTCGAGATCCTTAGAAAAAAAAAATCTCCAAGAAATTAAAAATCATTAGAATAATATTTTCAGGAAGAGAAAAATCTCAGACATGTTGAGTTTAAAATTCATTAGTTCCCAGCTCCTTGAATGCACTTCTATTTATAGGAATCCGTCTAATGGATATATTTTAGTAAATCTCAGAGTTTTTTGTAATGGACTTAGATGATCTTCACTTGATAGCTCAAAAAAATGTTTCCATATGATTTTATTTTGATTAGAACCATTACAATGCTATAAAGGACTATGTATGAAAGAGATAATTCTAATTAATCTGATTATAAACTTTGGACAGTCTGATGGAGTATACTATAGTTTATCAATCTGATGAACTAAAATATGGCCAGTATGATGGATCAGAACTCTTTTAGTCTAATGGATATGAATTTAGTCAGTCTAATAGACAAGACACTAGTCTATCTAATGGAAAAAAACACTACTCATTCTAATAGACCAGACACATAGTCAGTCAGATGGATTAGATTAAATAATAAAAATTTTATATTCATTTTACCTTAGAACCATTTCTATGTTTGGTAGAAAAGTTTGTTTTCTACCAAAAAATTCTAAAAAACTTGGGATATATGAATTTATTAAAATATATTTTTAATAAAATGTTACTATTTTTTGATTTTAAAAACTAAGGAATGGAAAAGTAGAAATTATAACTTTCATCACAACAATCTCCTCCTTTTTGTAAATCACAAAACACAAAATTCAAAACATGAAAAACTATTAATATTGAAAAAACTAAAACTATTTTTTATTTTATAAATTTAAAATAGAATATTTATAGAAATATTTTATCTTATTATATCTTCACCCCCTATAGTTTATGACTTCTTATTATATCTGATAGAAATTATAGTAACTTCAGATACTCTCCCTCAAACAATTATCTTCCTTATATTGATTTATTACCTTTAGATAAATTATCTCCCTTAGACACTAAATATAAATTTTTATTATTAAACCACTTTAAGGAGAAGTGGGAAACTATAGTTCACAAACCATTGAAACCACTACGTACTGAAATAACTCACAAATTGACTAAACACAAGACTAATATTATTAGAATCAAATACTCTATATAATTCCTAGTGAAGAGTACTAACCTGGATGTCTGGATCCTTGCTGATAAGCTCTTCAAGGTGGGTCACCATTCTATCCATTTTCTGTATGAATTCCTCAGAGTTCATTTTGCAGTGGTTGAAACCTCGAGCTTGGATTCAGTCTTGTTTTTCTAACCATGCCTCTTGATCCTCATTGGCATCAACTTGAAACCTTCTTTAATATATTCTACCAATCTCCTCTTTTGAAGCGTTTCCCCGAACATCTTTTTCAAACATTTCTTCCTTGGAATGGAGGATGCATTTCAAACACTCCCCTTCTTATTCTGTTTCAACTACTCTTGCTTTTCCACTTTGTTATCTACTTTCCCTTTTCTGTAAGGCTTTGATTTCTTTGTTTCCACCATTATTATCAAACCTAGTCTCCATTGTCTTAGGCAAGTGGGAATAGTCTTTCCGTCCCTTTGATTTTTCCCTTGACCACAATGCACTTTATGGAGTCTGAATTTCCTTTCTTCCCTTTCTTCCTTCTAGGACTATGAAGGTCTTTCCCCTGAATTCTTTCCAAACTATCCACTGATAATTGGATGTAACTGTCGAAACTTGAATCCTACTCTTCGGAAGATAGTGTTGGTTCTTGGAAATCCAGACCATCAAAGCGGTTACCCAGCACCACAACTGGGACTTTTTTGAGAGGGATCTGCCTACACAAAGACTTCACCAGTCCTGCCTTAACCTCAAAGTAATTCTTCTTCCCTATGCTCGCAGCCTTCACCTGGACTGGAGGTTGTGGAGAGAGGGTGTTGGGGTCTAAGGGACCCAAGTCATTCACCTCATTCATCTTTCCTTGTCCAATCTATTATACTGCAGCTGACTCCTCCTGAAAGTTTTTTCCAGATATCTCGGTCTTCCCACTGGTGTCAATACTAATGGAAGCACAGCTAGAGGTCTCCCTGGTGATTAAGGACTTTCCCTTTTCTCCTGGAGGCGCACTTTCTGGGACGAGACTGAAGCAACCAGGCTGCCCCGATGGCTGTGGCTCCTTAGCACCCAGTTCCTGTAATTGGTTGAGGATACCCAGGTCATGTTTCAAATGACTAAACACCTCATCCACTGGTGGATTTTCTCTCAACCCACTAGTATTGCACGAAATAGAATATGGTAGCGCGGTTTTCTACTGGTTATCCCCCATTACAGTAGCACTTGCACCCCCTCTGCAATTCGGACCAACAGAATCTACTACCATATCTAATTGATTAACAACTATGGAATTGCAAACTGGGACTATTCCAAACTCCATATGATCAGACTAGGGACAACCATGGAAGCTATGAATACATTTAGAATCCTCATGGCCTAAATGATGACAACTAGAACATAAGGATATCCAAGAATCATAACAAACCGTCTGCTTCCAGCGGAGCTCTCCCTCGATCTCAATGGTGATGAACTTCAGAGGGACATTCGATATATCAAATTCAACACAAATTCTTGGTACAATTGGATGGAAAATGACATTGGTGTGGGAGTCGAAACATAAATAATGGACAAGAAAATTACCTATCAACCGGATGATTTCCGGGTTCAGGAACGACAAAGGAAGTCCAAGAAGAGAAATCCTGAGAGCTGTGGTTAGAGGGTCACGCCTTAGGTGAAAATCGAAGGTCCACTGGAAGAGGAAGAACCTAACTCCTCCCATAGAATACAGAGCAAAGGACCACACATAAACAGGGTCCTCTTAATTTGAGAAGCGTGCCTGAATGTGTCTTGCATCTAACAGAACAATGATTGCTCGATCTTGAAAATTACTGGATGAAAAAACAAACTGGTTGAATGCATCAACAGAGGGGCGATTCCTTCCGAATCATTCCACCAAGGTGAGATCTAGAAAAGCTGAAGCTTCCGTGAATTCCAGGAGGGAAATCAGAATCGATAGAACTCTATTCGAGAGGGACTAGACTTAGGGATTATTTCGATTGGAGGGAACATAGGGAGGGAGGACAGTTCCATGAAATGGGAAAAAGAAGGAGAACGAGGAGGAAGAGAGAGCGAAGAAGAAGCTCCCCTCCCTGACCGGAGCGGGTCGAGGAGGGGGGGTGATACCGCATTCATGCCCTACACCATCAGTGAAGAGGAAAAAAGGAAGCGAGCACGGACATGTTCTCCCTTAACTAATTCTACCAAAATTCTACACATTTTTTATTTAAAAAAATTTATAAGTAACATAATATAATCTACTAAAATGTTATAAAAACATAATAATAAATAATTATGTTTGGATAAATATTCATCCAAAATAATAAGAAGGAAAATGAATCGAAATGGAATTGAAAAAAAAAATACTTGGATTAGAATTAATTTAAACTAATATTTCATAATATTTTTTGAGATACATCAAGAGTTCAGTAAAAATATTCATTCTTTTTTATATAAATTCTTGATAATTTACTTTATCACCTAGAAATATTCTTTATCCTTCTCATATTTGTCTACTAAAGGCTTGATCTTTAATATACTTTCTTTCATTATTGATAGCCTCTAATTATCTAACTTTATACTAACAACCTCTTCAAAAATATTTTTATTTTACCCTTTTAACTTTTTAATTTATTATTTCAATTATTAGACTTCCTTATTCTAATAATCTGGAATATCTTTTAATTGTTCGACAAACTTGAGTCTATCTGAGACATCAGATAACAACTTCTTAAACGAATCAGCAATGTCAACAAAACATATATTCACTTCCAAAATTTGATCATCATTAACCTTTAGATAACTATAAAATTGACTAGAATACTTCACCACATGATTGAATCTTCTCTTGGGTGCCTATAAATTACCTTTGAAGCATTTTATATTGGCCTTATTTTGAACCACTAACTCAATAAAAAACTTTAATGATTCTGACTTCTTGTTTAAACTATTATGATTCTGTTTACATATTTCTTCAATATTAAGAAGATATATAATGGAATCAGTTAACATTTTTAGGGAATGCAAGACATAATCAATAACTTTATGTGATTCTATGTTTGATGAGTCTGATGACTCAAATTAAGCTTCTGAAATATGAGGATAAAAAGGTCTAACATCTGAATTTTTTTCTCCTTCAACTTTTTATTCTGATGAAAATTTTAGAATATCAACATCTTTATCAATTTCATCCTAGTATAATATTTTAGTAAGTGAATCTTGAGCCTACTTTTCTTATTTTTTTAATGATTTGACTTCAAATGAAACATCTAACCGAAGGTTATTATCTGACTGGTATGGTATCAAGGTTGATGTTAAGGATGACTCCGAGGAAGTTTCCTCTTCCTTTGTTTCTTACTCTATTTCCATTTCTTTTTATTCTTCTACTTCTTATACTTCTTCTTCTAGTTATATTTCTATCTACCTTGTAGTTCTTAGAAATCCTTTACCAACCTTCTATACTAATTTTTGTTTCTTCTTCTCTATCAATTTCTCAATAAATTTTGGTGTAGTTACTTGAGTTGACTTTTAAAATTTATCTTATTCCACAAATTTTTTCCTTTTCCATTTTCAAAAACTAATAAAGGAATAGTAGAGGTTTCAAAAAATTATATTCATTTTGGTTCTAATGGATCTGGTTATGTTTTATCGAATACAGAAATAGTTTTGGACCTTGGAACTAGTTATACTACTGATAATGGAGAAAGAGTAATAGGTTGATTTAACGAATATTGATATACAACTTTCAATAGATTTTACAATATCCTTTATTTATCTAATATTTTATTTTATTTATTATTCTTCTCATTATCTTTTAATTCATCAATGGCTTGTATTTTTAAGGATAAATCCTCAGGTTTTTCTAGTCCAAAGCTAAGATCCCATGGATTCTTCTAAGATTTAAAATCTATAATATTTTTAAATTATTTATTAGACATTTGTTTTTTTGTTTTTAACTTTTGAAGGTGAGGATTATGTGTTCCTCTTGTCTTTTACTACTTATTTTTCCTTAAATTCTTCAAATTCAGACATAACTTTGTCTGAAATGTCAACAAATTTCTTTAACCAGGGATTAAAATTCAATTTCATCCTTGACAAACTTTCTTGTCCAATGAGAGAAATATTTTCTCTTAAGGAATAAGTTTGATTCTTTATCTAGAAAACCAATATACAATTGAATATAATCGTGTTTATAAAATAGGGAAATATGAGTATTATGGACTTCATCGATTCTTTATTAATATATTTGATTGATAGGAAAATAAACTTGAGAAAGTTAATCTATCTCATGTTAACTAAAAAGTCAAAAATAAAGATGTCAAGAACCTTGAGAGTATCCCTATCTCCATTCCTATAAATCAAATAACCTTTTATACAAAGGTTTACCACTCTGAAATCCTTTTTATTATTCCATCATACTACATAGGGTTTCTAATAAGATACTAAAAAGTAAGATTGGTAATCATTATTATGTCATAAAAAATAGTTATTTTGGATTCCTATTAATTTTGAATGATATATATAATATTCTAAACTAAAATACCATCATCAAGATATTTCTCTCCAAGAGATTATAAACTGTTTAGAATAGTCATCAAACTTTGATGCATTTTAGAAACTAACTCTCTAGGTAGAAAATAAAAATCTTGATAATTAGATCAAATCATATCTCTTATTGTCTCAAAGACTTTAGAATTTCCAAAATATTTACCTTTAACTTTTTTTAAATACTATTTGAAGATTCAAACAATGAAATATGACTATAGATATTTCTTTTCATAGAACATAAAAGAGTATTCCTTACTCTATAATTTAATTGATATCCTAAATTTTCATGGTTAGTAAAAACTGTTACCCCCCTTCTCTAGAATTTTATAGTTTCCAGTCAACATCAAAAAATTATCAGCTCTATTGTTTATCACAAAAGTCTTCATTTGGTCTCTCCAATATTTGTAATCATTACCATCAATAATAGGTGGTCTACTTGGATTCAAATTCTCAAGGGTACCAACATTTAACCTTACCATAATATAGAAAATAGAAACTATTTTCAATAATACACATTAGTGTAAACATAATTTAAAATCAAGTAGTTTATAAAAACATCAATAAACATTAATTAGACAACAAAAGTAAAAAACTCAACAAGTATAGCAGTAAAACCTTCTCTGATACCAATTGTTGTATCATAAGAGTATACAATGGATACATGATCGGGGTGAATTTTAGTTTAATAAATTAAAATTACATAAAACACAAAACCTCTTTAGTCAAAATGATCATACTCAGAAGTAGTCGGATGATCATAGTGTATGTATCAGAATAAAAAATCATCTAAAAAAATAGTTTTGTTATCAGTCTCATAGATTGTTTGATCAAATAGTTTATTAAAAATATTAGTATAAATAACTTTCTAATATAAATTAATAGAAGAATATATAATATATAGAAACAAGTAATATGAAAGTTTATAAAAAAGTAATAATTACTTACAAGCTTTATAAAAGTAATTATACTCTTTAAACTTAAGAGTTAAGGAATTCAGTATTCCTAACCTAAGATATCCATATTTTTAGATATAACTATAAAGGTATTTATTTCCTTACCAAGAAATCCCTCGATATGATGAGAAGTATAAATATATCTTCCAAAACCATAGATTCCCACTACTATAGATATTCCCTTTAACAGTGCTAAAAAAGTTTTGTTAATCTTGTAACGTCCCAAATCCGGGTGCCACCCAACGGGTGCCCCAAACCTGGTTGGTCACATGACCTCAAGAACATTTCCCCAAATGCCAGAGGCTGCAGACTAGTAGTGAGGGCCAAGGTCTGATAGTGGGAAACTATGCCCTCATTTGACAAAGTGTAGCACAACAGAGAAAATATAAACATACAAAAAATGGAATCAGTAAACAATTCTAAGCTAAAATGGACAACAATACAGAAGTAAAAGATGACAATACTCATATATATATAATGATGCAATATGTCCCTAAGTCTAATAAAGTAGTCAAAACATGATACACTACAATCTATAATAATACAGTACAAGGTACAAGTACATCAAAGTAAAACAGAAACAACGTAGTAGGAACTCAACAACATCGCAAGCCTAAGCTTAGTCCCATGATCTTCTACTCCTCTACTACATCAAGTACTTGTATAAGGACCCCTGAACTTATCCACACCTGTAGCAATATAATATGTTTGGGCCCAAGAGATGACCCAAACAGAGTGTGATAAATAAACCCCAGCAGGCAACCACCAAAGACTCGTGGCCAAATGTCAGTGAAATGTGCAACAACAGTGTGCAATAATGAAATGCATTAAGCTAAGAAGTACTCAAAAGAAGCTACTCCTACTAGTTCCGTTTCCATTTTATTATTTAATAATTATAAATGATTGAATTATAAATTTCTGAAACTCAGCCTCAGCCGACAGTCTCCTAACAGTGTCACAACAAAAACCACAACAAGCTATCTAACAAGAAGAAGGAAAAAATACCAAGCCTGTGCTTTAGCTTGGAAGGTTTAACATGTGAAATCACCTTAGTGAATATTCATGTAAATAGAGTCCTCAGACATGCAAAAACCTTACCAACAGGCAATCATAATAGAAACCCTTAGGTGATTTCCCTCAGGCATAACAAATATTTCCCTCAGGCGTATGAGATATTTCCCTTAGGCACAGAAACTACTGCCCACATACATAATAAAAGTTTCCCTCAGGCTAAAAGAAACACTTCCCTCAGGCTAAGCACAACACTACCCTTAGGATAACAAGTAACCGGGCCAATCCCAACACATGAGCAAGCAATTTATATACATTTTCTCTCAAGAAAACTCATAGCATGCTAAAAATCACGGCATAATCACGGGTATCCTGGACAAACAGCTAAACAAGGAAAACCCACCCATGGGGTGGCCATGGATCAAAGCAGTGATCCCAAACAATAGTTTATACATAAACCTCAGCCATATGACACCCCAAGCATGGGTGCGTAGTAGAACGGTACACAAAAACACTCAACAGTTTGAATTAAACACCATAACACCTACCTCGATCCCCACTGATCGATATATGTGAACGATGCCTTCCGAATCATCCGTGAACGACTTAGATCTGGGATAAAATTTCACCCATTCAAACCTAAATAACTTCCACTAGGGAAAGAGTTGGAAAGAAACATACAAGGAGAGGGAAGGGCTTACCTGCGTGGTCCAAACGTGATCGTTGATGAAAAAATCGGAGTCCTGGTGTCCGGTCGGGAACTCTTCCAAGGTTTTACCCTCTCTCCCGCGGTCTTCCAATGTTCTAAGCTTAATCTGATGAAAGAGGAGGCTACTTCTAGTTTATAACAAAAAAGTAAAACTAAACGGCATGTACTCTCAAGTACACGACGTGTACTTTTCATTTTTTAACTGTTCCTATGGAGGATACTTTCCACCGCCTCACTATTCATTTGTCGACATGATAACACGACGTGCATTTCAGACTACATGATGTGTACTGTCGCTCCGCTGGCGGCTACTCAAACCAACTTACTATTCACCTGCCGACTGATTACACAGCATGTATATACTAAGTACATGGAGTGTAGTCAGTTTTTACACCCTTCATCGCTGACAGGCCTACACGCCTTGTGTACTAATCCCACATGGCCAAAGTACATGGTGTGTAGAAAAGTACATGGCGTGTACCCACAAATTTTGGGATTTTCCCCATTTTCCTTATTTTCTCAAAAACACTTAAATAAAAAAGGAAAAGAAAAAACCCGTACCTCAAGAATAAGAACTGGGTTCTTACAAACTTCCCCCCTTAAAGCAATTCATCCCCAAATTGCCCTTCCAAGGGTGGTGAAGATAAATCTCATAACAACTCTGGCCACCGAGCATGTACGTCGGTCTCTCGTTCCTAGGTTTTGTCCTACACTTGGCTATGCTACCATATCACCCGTACGAGAGGAACTGACTGGCCTCAGAGAACCTTTGTGCTCCTATCAACAATACGAATTAGATTCTCCTCAAAGGATACATCAGCCTGAAGCTCAACCTCCTCGGGCTGAAAGACGTGAGACGGGTCTGAGTGATAATAACGTGGCTGAGATACATGGAAGATGTCATGCATGGCTAGATACCTCTATGGTAACTGCAACCGATAGGCAACCGGACCGACTCACTCTAGAATCTCAAACGGCCCCACATTCCTCAGTGAAAGTTTACCCTGTCTTCTGATCTGCCTATATCCCAACCTCGGTGAAACACGTAAGAAAACTTGATCCCCAACCACAAACTCCAAGGTTCATCTGTGGCGATCAACATAATATTTCTGACGAGATTGTGTAGTATACATTCAATTTTGTATCAACTGGACCTACTCTGAAGTATTTTGCATGAGACATGGTCCTAGTAAAGCTTCCTCACCTTCCTCCAACCCGCACAGGGGTGATTGGAATAACCTACTATATAAAGCCTCATAAGGTTCCATCTCAATTTTTTCCTGAAAACTTTTATTATAGGAAAACTCGACTAGGGGTATGTGCTTCTCCAAAGAGCCCCCAAAGTTCAGGACACAAGCACACAACATGTCCTCAAGCACCTGTATCGTATGATCTAACTGGCCATCGGTTTGAGGGTGGTAAGTTGTACTCAGAAGCACCTGTGTACCCAGTGACCTCTGAAAAATCTTCCAGAAACGAGACGTAAAACAGGAATCCCTATCTAAAACGATAGAATGAGGGACCCCATGTAGGCATACTACCTCTCGTCTATACAAATTTCCGAGCTCGTCAACACCGAAGGTCTCCTTGATTGGAAAAAAGTGAGCTACCTTTGTAAGTCTATCTACAACAACCCACATGGAATCACTACTGCGAGGTGACCTCGACAACCCGATCATGAAGTCCATCACGACATCATCCCATTTCCATTCCGGAATGGGTAACTATTGTGATAGTCCGGCTGGTCTCTGATGCTTCGACTTCATCTGCTGACGGGTGGAACATCTCGTAACAAAACTAGCTACCTCTCATTTCATACTCGGCCACCAATATTGACGTCTCAAGTCACGATACACTTTGGTAACTCCGAGATGCACTGCCCATGCTGAAGCATGGAACTCCCACATAAAATCCTCACGTATATCCTCTGGAACCCATACTCGTCCATGGATACACAGTACCTCATCATTGCCTATCGTCCAACCAGAAGGAGGGTCCTCACTTTTCACCGACTCCCGTAAAAATAGGCCTTCTGAATCTGATATCTGTCTCATCCTCACTATATCTAGGTGGGTAGAATTCATATATATGGATGAAAGATAGGCTCCCCCGTAACTATTGTGCACCTCCAAATGCATCTCAGAGAACAAAGACATAAGCTTCCATTCACCACTGGCCTCTTGCACTACCTGTATTTGATCCCCCCTACTCAGTGCATCAGCAACTGTGTTACCCTTACCAGGTGTATAGGCAAGCTCGAAGTCGAAGGACTAAAGGTATTCAACCCACCTTTGCTATCTCAGATTCAAGTCATGCTGGGTTAAGATATAATTCATACTTTTGTGGTCTGTAAACACCACAAAATGTTCTCCCAATAGATAATGTATTCAACTGCATAACGCATGAACAGCTGCAGCCAACTCAAGATATTGTGTTGGGTAATTCCTCTCATGTGGCTTCAACTACTGAGACCCATTCACAACTACTCGATCACCCTACATCAACACTTCTTCCAACCCAGTACCTGATGAATCATAGTAAATGATATAGATCTTCCCTTGCTATGGAAGTATCAGGACTGGTGCTGATGTCAACCTTCCCTTCAGCTCTTGAAAGACTATTTCACAAGCTTCTGAACGAACGAAATTCACACCCTTCTTAGTCAAACCCATCAACGGCGCTGCTAAGCAGGATAATTCCTGTATAAAGCACCTGTAGTAACCAGCCAGCCCCAAGAAACTCCATATTTCAAACAAGTTCTTCATCTTCTCCCAGGAAACTACTTCTCTCACTTTCTTCGGGTCCACTACGACTCCTGCCTCTGAGATAATATGACCCAGGAAGTGTATCTAGTCCATCCCAAAGTGGAACTTTGAGAGATTAGCATATAGCTGATGCTCTCTCAGTGTAATCAGTACGATCTTAACATGGGTAGCATGATCGTGTAGAGTGTGAGAGTACACTAAGATATCATCCACAAGGACAAACACAAAAGAATCCAGATATGGGTGGAACACACGATTCATCAGATCCATGAAAACTGATAGCTCCTTCATGAGTTTGAACAGCATGAAAAAGTACTCGTATAGACCATATCTGCTTCGAAAATCTGTATGCGGTGTGTCCGATGGTCTAACACGTAACTGATGATATCCGGATCTCAAGTTAATATTCAAGAACACTTGTGCTCCTCGAAGTTGATCGAAAATATCATCAATCCTTAGAAAGGGATATCGGTTCTTGACCATCAACTGGTTCAACTTCCAATAATCCACACAAAGTCTAAGGGTATCGTCCGCCTTCTTCGCAAACAGGATAGGTGAACCCCAAGGAGAAGTACTAGGTCAAATGAAACCCTTTTCCTACAACTCCTCCAACTTCCTATTGAGCTCCTGCAACTTTGGTGTAGCCATCCTATAAGAAGGGATGGACACTGGTTCCACTCCTGGAACCAGATCAATAGAGAAATCCACCTCTCGCTCGAGAGGTAGACCTGAAAAGTCATCTGGGAAGACATCCCTAAAATGATTAACCACCAGAGGGAAATCCTTATGAAAAGTTCCCTGGTCATCTAGATATAAAATCGCAATCTGGGCTGTCACTCCACCTTGGCCACAATGTTTGGGTTCGGCACGGCTCACCTAGACATTCCATTCTTCCTTGTATAGAAACTCTCCACCCTCTGGTGACATGAAACTCACCCTGTGATGATAGCAATCTATAAAGGCTCGAAAGGGTACCAACCAGTCCATTCCAAGAATGAAATCATAGCTCATCATCTCTAATACATAGAGGTACCATAGAAGGTGACACCCACTAACCTCTAGGGGGAACTCCTTGCACTGACGCACACCCACCCTTCTAATTCCCAACAGTGTGTTTAACATCATGATATCAGAAGAAGAAGAAACACAAAGCCCAAGGGTCTCCACAACAGGCACAAATATAAATCTATGTGTAGCACTAGTATCAAAAAGTATCGAAGATAAAACAAAAGCAACTAGAATAGTTCCTCTAACAGTGGAAGGTCTGGGATCCTGCTCCTGTTGTGTCTGTTGCACTACATATGCCTGCCCAGTTCCATGGCCCTATGACACAGACTTGCTACCCTGAGCTGACCCACCCTGCTATCTCTATGATCTTGGTGTTTGGATACTACATCCATGACCACCACCCCGGCCTGAACATCCTGACGTATCCATATTCCCTGACTGGTAAGAAGTTGCTGGCCCTGCTCCCGCACATAGAGTCTGCATAGAACCCCTCTCACTAGAAACTGGTGAAAATGCCCTGCAAAATCGCTACAGATGACCCATCTTACCGCAAGCTCAGCACTCCACTGGGTCATGTGGACACTGAAGTTTCTTGTTCCCCCCTTTAGCACACTGGTATCATATGACTTGGCCACCTGAATAATTCTTCTAGCTAGTACTTCCACCGTGAGAAAAATTAATCAGTCTCTTCCTCTTACCGGTATAAATATTACCAGAAACTGGTGTCGAACCACCCTAGCTTGCACCACTAGCTTCCCACAGGTTCTGCTCAGTAATCAGTGCCTGATTTACAATATCATGCACTGTAGGAAACTTGAAAACATTCACCAGTGCTTGGATTTCATATCGAAGACCATACTCAATGCGTCTAGCCCTCAACATCTCTTCACCCACCAGAACAGGTGCAAAATGATGTAGCTCAGTGAAGCGGGCAGAATAATCCATCGTTGATATGGCACCCTACTGCAGATTCATGAACTCTCGAGATCGATCTGTCCTTAGTGTCTCTGGAAAGAAAAAGACATAGAAGACTGTCTGAAAATCTTCCCACACCATGTCTCGGTGATTCTCAGTATGAGTGGTAACATCCCACCACCTCCTGGAGGAATCACACAGAATGTATGTAGTGAGCTTGACCCTGCTCCCATGAGGCGTCTCCAAATGATCGAAGATAGTCTACATAGAACCCAGCCAAGACTCCACAGCCTGTGGTCCACCATCCCCTGAAAATGTAGGCAGATGCTACTACTAGAATATATGATTTAGCTCTGCCATAGATGTGGCAGCCGACGGTGCTCCATGGAAGGTCTGCATGAACCGCATGAAGCCTTCACAAAACTATGCATCTGCGCCTGCATCCGGTATCATGGCTGGTGCCACATCTGGCTCTGCTGGTGGATTCATCAGTAGCCTATGGCCTACCATCTCAGGAGTATAATCGTTTCCACTCTCTTGGAGAACAACTCATGGCCATCTCAGTGACATGACTCTATAAGGTCAAACACACTCCTTAGAGTAAGATCATCAAGGACTAATAACTGGAAGCGCAAGAAGGGAACATGAAACAAAAACTTTCAAGTTTTACAAAACAATACTACACGACGTGTATAATAACTACATGACATGTTCCCTTAAGTCGTTCACATGGGTGTGTACTTTTTCCAAAACTGGTCATGTAACACCCCAAACAGACGTCGTGTTTTCCACATACGTGACATGTACTTGAATTTTCTTCCCCTGCTCGGGTCCTTTTACACGACTTAGGCACACAACTGTCTTTTGAACGAGCCTACATGGCGTGTATAAGGTCTACATGGCATGTACCTAACAAGCTTCACCGATCCGTGTTGTCCGTTACACGGCCGGGTACAAAGCTGAGACTACAAGGCATGTTCCAGATAGACACAATATGTACAACTTAGATTCCAACTGCCCATATTGTTAGTGACACGTCCGACTTCTTGGATGACACTACACGGCGTGTTACACCCACACAAGACATGTACACCACCCTATTTCCCCATCCAAACGACCATTTCCACATGGTCTTTCACTGGTCAAGACTACACGATGTGTCCCTTAGGCACACGATGTGTACTAGAAAAGAGAACACCAAACCGTGTTGTTAGTTACACGGCCAGATCCCAGGTTAAACTACAAAGAATGTTCGTCATTGACACGGTGTGTATAAGATCAGATTTCTCTGCCTGTGTTGTTAGTTACACATAAAACACAGGGTCGACACGACACAACGTGTACAACCGGTACACGGCGTGTCCCCTTAGAGTTTTCACAACTCGTGTTGATTCCTACACGGCCTATGGCATGGTCAGAAACTACATGTTGTTTATATACAGCACACGGCGCATGCTTAATTTTTTTTTTCATTTCTTACCGAACAGAAGAGTACATGGCGTGTGTTCATAAAACCACACGCCGTGTTGTCTGGGTTTCTGGACAGTAGACCTCAAAAACTAATTCGGAGCCCTTTTTCCTTAAATTTCAAGCATCGGTATGCCAAATTATGATCCGTGGGGGACCATACTCCACGCGAATCAAAGTTTAACACTCGATCTTTCACATTATAGTACAAAACTCCACCAAAAAGGTTGGATCATGATCCGCTAAATTTAGGTCCAAGAGAGACCATACTTCTCAGGAACCAAAGTTTAGAATCCATAAATCCAACCATAACATGTACCAAAACCCTGTCAACAACAGGCGTATCTATCAATGTACCTATCACAAGAACATGCATTTTCTAGCATAACATCTATCACAACAACATGCGATTTCTAATGCACCTACATGGCATGGAGACTATGCATGGCATGTGATTCTATCATGTGCCTAAATGATACATGAGATGGAATACACTCATATCATCGGGTTATAACTAAATAGAACCCAATATAAAAATATAAACAGCACAAAACAAGTGCATCACCCAACAATGAAAATCAAATCAATTGTAATAAACATAAACAGAAAATCACAATTGAATTCGAGGCGATCCGGACTTTACCTGTACATGGGGTAGCTACTCCCGACCACATTTATTACTGAATCCCTTAACAATCTATCTCTTTCCGTGGTCTCCAAACAATAACATAACTCAGAGAAAAGAAAAAGTCATTTGATACCACTTTGTAACGTCCCGGATCCGGGTTCCACCCAACGGGTGCCCTAAACCCGGTTGGTCACATGACCTCAAGCGCATTTCCCAAAACGTCAGAGGATGCCGACTAGCAGCGAGGGCCTAGGTCTGATAGTGGAGAAAATATGACCTCATTTGTCAAAGTGTAGCGCAATGGATAAAATATAAAGATATAAAAAATAGAAGCAGTAAACAATACTAAGCTGAAATGGACAACGATACAGAAGTAAAATATAACAATCATCATATATATATAATGATGCAATATGTCCCTAAGTCTAAGAAAGCAGTAAAACCAGGATACACTGCAATCTATAATAATACAGTACAAGGTACAAGTACAGAAAATCAAAACAGAAACAACGCAGCCGGAACTCAACAACATCGCAAGCCTAAGCTTGGTCCCATGCTCTCCTACTCCTCTGCAACATCAAGTACCTATATAGGGACCCTTTCCCTTATCCACACCTGTAGTAATATAATATGTTTGGTCCCAATACCTGACCCAAAGAGGGTGTGAGAAATGAATCCCAGTAGGCAACCACCAAAGGCTAGTGCCCAACTGTGAGTGAAATGTGCAACAGTAGTGTGCAATAATGAAATGCAGTAAGCTAGGAAGTACTCAAAACCAACTACTCCTATCAGTTCCATTTCCATTTTATTATTTAACAATTCTAATTGATTAAATTATAAATTTCTGAAACTCAACCTCAACCAACAATCTCCTAACAGTGCCGTAACAAAAACCACAACAAGCAATCTAACAAGTATAAAGAAAAACAATACCAAGCCTGTGCTTTAGCTTGGAAGGTTTAACATGTGAAATCACCTTAGTGAATATTCAAGTAAACAGAGTCCTCAGACATGCAAAAACCTTACCCTCAGGCAATTAGAATCAAAACCCTTAGGTGATTGCCCTCAAGCATAATGAATATTGCCCTCAGGCATATGAGATATTGCCCTCAATCATGGAAACTATAGCCCACAAGCATAAGAAAAGTTTCCCTCAGGCTAAACGAAACACTGCCCTCAGGCTAAGCACAACACTGCCCTCAGGCTAACAAGTAACCAGGCCAATCCCAACACATGAGAAATCAATTTATATACATTTTCTCTCAAGAAAACTCAAAGCATGCTAAAAATCACAGAATGCCCACAGGTATCCTAGCAAAATGGCTAAACAAGAGAAACACACCCCTGGGGTGGCCCTGGATCAAAGCAGTGATCCCAAACAATAGTTTATACATAAACCTCAGCCATACGACACCCCAAGAATGGGCGCGTAGCACAACGATACACAAAAACACTCAACAGTTGGAATTAAACACTAGACCACCTACCTCGATCTCCACTGATCAATATACGTGAACGACGCTTCCCGAATCTTCCATGAACGACGTAGATCTGGGATAAATGTTCACCCACTCAAACCCAAATAACTTCCCCTCGGGAAATAATTGGAAAGAAACATACAAGGAGAAGGAAGGGATTACCCGTGCGGTCCAAACATGATCGTGGGTGAAGGAATCAGATTCCTTATGTCCGGTCAGGAACTCTTCCAAGGTTCGGCCCTCTCTCCTGCGGTCTTCTGATGTTATAAGCTTCCTCTGCTGAAAGAGGAGGATACTTCCGGTTTATAACAAAAAAACACAACTACACGGCGTGTAATCTCAAGTACATGGTGCATACTTTTAATTTTTTAACTGTTCCTCTGGTGGCTACTTTACACCGCCTCACTATTCATCTGTCGACATGATAACACAACGTGCATTTTGGACTACACGGCGTGTACTATCGCTCAACTGGCAGCTTCTCCCACCGCCTTACTGTTCACCTGCCAACTGATTACACGACATGTATATACTAAGTACATGGAGTGTTGTTAGTTTTTACACCCTTTATCACCGACATGCCTAAACATCTTGTGTACTCATCCCACACAGATAAAGTACACGACGTGTAGAAAAGTACATGGTGTGTACCCACAAATTTTGGTATTTTTCCCCATTTCCCTTATTTTCTCAAAAACACTTAAAGAAAAAAGGAAAAGAAGAAACTCATACCTCAAGAATAAGAACTGGGTTCTTACAAATCTCATCACTGTTCAATGGGGGTGGGGGTCCCCTTTATCAGTGCTAAAAAGCACTAATAAAGGGTGACCATTATCAACACTAAAAAAGTGCTGATAAAGTCCCTTCTTTATCTATGATAGTTTATCACTAATAAATGTCACCCATTATCAGTGCTAGAAATAGATTTGATTAAGGCCCCATTTACTATAGTGTGTTATTTGTATAACAACACACTACAACAACCACCTATAACCTATACAAAAAATTTATAATTTAATTGAAATATCTTTTACATCATGAATAAAAATGATTAAAACAATACTATATACATATGAAAAAATGTTTTGTATAATTAAATTTATAATTACTATCCACAAACAATTTAAAACATTAATGTTTCACTATCTTTGGCACCCGTGATCCCCTATCAAAAAGGTCCGCCCATAGTATCCTTTTCCAAAAAAATCACCTCAATCATAGAAAAATAATCCACATATATAATAAAATAAATCTTATGCTAGTAATATTATAAAGGAATAAATTAAACATTAATATGAAAGAATACATTTAAAAAATGTCAGATTTAAATAAAAAGACATACTTGGAGTTATAACAGTCACACTATACATTGTATTATGGTTCGGTTGATCCCAACATGTCACAAATGAGTTATGGATCATTATACTAAAGTATCAAAACAATTCAAATGTGTTTTATTTGTTTGGATTATTTCACTTGTTCTTTTTAATGAAATTAATGTCAATTTTAAATAAAGACACGTTTAGAGTTATGCTGGTCACACCATGCATGGGATTGAGGTACGACTAATTCTTATAAGTCATAAATTACTTATGGATCATTTTACTAAAGTATCAAAACAATCCAAAAGCATTTAATCAATTTTCACTCTGTCAATTGTGTTTTTACTAAAATATCATTTCAAAATGAAAACCTTCACTTTGAGTTATACAGGTCATATCATGTATTCGTTTTATGTGGGACTATTTCTTAAATGTCAAAAATTACTTATGAATTTTTTTACAAAATTATCATGACAATAAAAGAGAATTTTCTTGGTTTTTAGTGAGTGACACACATTTTAAAATAAAATTCAATTTTAAAATTATAATAGGAAATTTGAGAAATACCAGTCACACCGTGCATCATATTAAGGTGCGGGTAATTCATACATATCAAAATGACTCATGGAATGTCTCCATAAAGTATCAAAACAATATGAACATGTTTAATTAGTTTTTAATACGTCACTTGTTCTTTTTTCTAAAATTAATGTTAATTTAAAATAAAAAGATGCACTTGGAGTCATACCGATTACACCATTTTTTAAATTGAGGTTAGGTTGATTCATACATGTCAAAAATAAATTATGGATCATTTTCCTAAAGTATGAAAATAATCCAAATTAATTTTCTTAGTTTTGAGTCTGACAATTGTCCTTTTTACTAAAATTGATGTTATTTTTAAATTAAAAGACACACTTTAAGTCATACCGGTAACACCATGTGTCATATTGAGGTGCAGATGATTCCTACACATATCAAATGATTGATGGATCATTTTCATAAAGTATATAAAAAATAAAAATACATTTTCTAGGCTTTGAGTAGGTTAGTTGTCCTTTATACTAAAATTGATGTCAATTTTAAATAAAAAGACACTCTTGGAGTCATACTGGTCACCCCATGCATCAGATTGAGGCATGAATGATTATTACATGTTGAAAATGAATCATGGATCATTTTACTAAAATATCAAAACAATATGAACATGTTTTCTTGGTTTTCAGTACAACACTTGTTCCTTTTGGTAAAATTAATGTCAATTTAAAATAAAAAGATACAATTGGAGTAATATAGGTCACACCGTGTGTATAACTGAGGATCAGTTGATTTCTACACATCAAAAATGACATACGGATCATTTTCCTAAAGTATCAAAACAATACAAATGCATTTTCTCAGTTTTGAGTAGGTCAGTTGTCCTTTTTACTAAAATTTATTTCAATTTTAAATAAAAAGATACATATAGATTCATATTGATCAAAATGTGTGGCAGATTGAGGTGTGGCTGATTCCTATATGTAAAGAATGACTTATGGATTTTTTTCAAAAAGTATAAAAACAATACGAATGAGTTTTATCAATTTTGAGTAGGTTAATTGTCCATTTTACTAAAATTAATATCAATTTTATATAAAAAGATGTAAGTGGAGTCATACAGGTCACACTGTACATCAGATTGAAGTGAGACAGATTCCTACATGTCCCAAATTACTCATGGATCATTTTACTAAAGTATCAAAATAATCGGAATGTGTTTTCTTTGTTTTTGGTATGTAATTTGTTTCTTTTACTAAAATTAATGTCAATT
Source organism: Viscum album (assembly GCA_963277665.1). Classification (NCBI taxonomy): domain Eukaryota; kingdom Viridiplantae; phylum Streptophyta; class Magnoliopsida; order Santalales; family Viscaceae; genus Viscum; species Viscum album. Next base: position 1,315,321,094 of record OY728128.1, on the reverse strand, counting down.
TAAAATAAAAAGACACAATTAGAGTCATATTGGTCACATAATATGTCAGATTGAGGTTCGGTTGAAACCTAAATGTAAAAATTGACTTATGGATCATTTTCCTAAATTATAAAAACAATCTGGATGTAATACCCTGACCCCAGTTGCCCAGAGCTAGTGCATTACTTTATTATAGTGGTATGATTAAAAAAAATTCATATCCCAAAGGAATGAATATTTTTTTAGTTTTGGAAGACTATATACATACATAAGTTCAAAATTACAACATTAAATGAAATACAACATATAAATTCTATTGGGAATATCTACAAATCTTAGATTATCCTTTCAAGTCATTCATAATATACTTCTTCGCATCCTGGGAAAAAATAAAACATAATAAAGGGGTGATATCAGATTCTCATTAAGGAAAAAAATATAGAGGAAACATAAATAATAAGGAAAGGTGAATAATTAAAAGTAAACATTCCATTAAAAATAAACTTGAACATAGTATGGTATGAATAAGAGCTGAAATAAATGACATAATAAAACATAACCATGGGTATTATAATAGTCTAATAACCACATGGACTATCAATATTTAGTTTCATAATGAGGGAATGAATAATTCTAGACATCATAATTAGACCATCAAGGCCACATGTGATAACCATAATAACCACTACTTCAAGGCCTCATGCCAAGACACTAGTTTGTTTCATGATACCTACCGATGCATCGAGGGGCTATAGTGGGCCCCAATCATCACATTATAAGTCCAATTAATTCCTCATATGTCTAATAAAATATATATTTAGGTCAAATTTTCCCATACCATTTTTAAATATTTGAATCTTAATCATATATGAAAAATACTATAATTAAATCATTGATACAATCTTAAGGAAAATGATCACTAAACATTCCAAATTTTCCCATACCACATTGAAAAATTTAATTATTAATTTCATATAATATAATAAGAATAATAATACTAATTATTTGATATATAAAATGGAATTACATATACCACATTAAATCAATAAGTGGAGAACAAGTTGTAAATCTCATAGAATTAAATGTGAGATGAGAAAAACCCTTTTATTTTGGAAAGAAGAGTTCTTTTTGAAAACCATTGTTATTTATCATAAAATAAGATTATAAACATGTTTATCCCATAAAAGAAAATTAAAATAAATTAAAATTATATTTTAGGCATAAATGTTATCCTACTGAAGTGAAATCATGTAAAAAGTGTTTTTAATAAAGCTTTAGAAATAAAACATTTTAGCGCGGTTTAAGGAAAATATTAAAGAGATTTTAAAGCAGAATGAAATGTTTGTTTTCATAAAACCATAAATTAACCATGATATTTTTTATGATAAAATATGCTATTTTATCAAAAATAATTATTGCTTAAAATAGATTATATAGTGCACTTGAAAATGGGTAAGAATTTGAAAAGTTCCCTTGAATCAGGCCTGTTTATTGGGAAGAATTAAGAAAGGAACTATTTTAAAAAATATAATCCCCCCAAACGAAAGATGAAATGATATGAATATATGATTTTGGAACATATAAACATAATATATAATATTTACACAAAAAATAAATAAGCATTAAATTTTTGTAAGGATAGTGAAGGAATAACCTAAAGGAAAAATAAAGGTTCAGGTGGAACCCCTTACCACTTAGTAATCAATCGAATCATATGATCCAAAAGTAATAATCATAAAATGATACATTTAATACCATTAAAATAAATATATTCATGATATGATACATCAATGGGAAGTATACATACACCATACTTAAGAAATAGTGCTGAATAAAAAATATCTCACAAAAAATGGAAGCGAGATAAGAAAATCCTTACCTAATGTCCCACTTAATTACATCGCTTTTGCACCTCCAAAATAATAAAATCATGTTTATTAAAAAAATTATACAAAATTGAATTATAGTAATTTTATAAAAACATTTATCAATTATAATCATTGGATTATATTTCTTAATTTCTGTTGAAGAAATTGAAGAGTTTTGATATCATATTTTACTTAAAAATTCCCTACCTTGCACTAATTTCACCATTTTATTAAATGTAATTTATAAATTAGTTTAAATAATTCCAGAAGCATAAAATAAATGTAATTAAATATTTATATATTATATATAATCCATATTTTCCATCCATAAAGGTGGTTATAAGAACTATTTTTGGCAATGTCTCTGTAGGTAGTTAACTGACCATTAACGGGACGTTGTCGTAAGAGAGAGAGTGAAAAAAGTATATATGTCATATATATAATACGCGAATTAAGTTAAAATAATTAATATAATTTTAACTCAATTCATAAATAATTTTTATATTATATTTTTTTAAAGCAAAGGGAAAAGAAGAAGGAGAATAAGAAAAGAGGGAGGAGTTAATGGAGACTTACTCTTTCCTCGGTGTGACTTCTCTTACACAATCCTATAAATCCAATGGATATTGGAGTTAGATGAATTCATAATGTACCTATGTATTATAAGAGGCTTAATAGGGAGGAATTTGATAGATATTTGGCTTTATAAAGTGTGGAATGAGCAGTTTTCTAAAGGAAGGGGAGGGGTTATTTATATTTGCGGAGAAGGGTAACTTAGGAATTACTCAAATTATTATAAATATAATATAGGTTTTTAGAATTTAAAATGGTATAAAAAGAATAGGATATCAAATATTCTACCAAATATTTTTATTTGGGTCTTTGTTAAATAATTTTTTTATTTTTAAATATTTTAATTAAATATTATATTCATGAAAAATTATTTTGTCAAATTAAACGCTATTCATAACTTTTTACTTTAAAAACACATTTTTTTAAAATTTGAATCCAATTTTTATTATATATTATAATTATCCTATAAATCTAGATAATTACTAAATTAGCTTAAAAATATAAAATTATGTTTATTTTATTATTTTTAATATCATTAATTTGATATATTCATTAATTAAATTAATACTGCATCATCTTTGTGAAATCCGTTTTGGTATCTATTTTTTGTATAAAAATTAAAAAATAAATTATATGAGAAAGATAATTTTATCATATTTCAAAAAACTATTTATTTCTAAAAACCAATTCTGTAAAATCATAAATAAAAATATTATACAAACTATTGTTTATAGTGTGAACACCTTGACTTACTTTTAAATAAAATATTATAATGGTCTTAATGTGATTCTTGTGGGTCCAAAGTGTCCCAAAATTGAATAAAAAATAGACAATGGTTGATCCTTACTTATATAAAAAGTTTTTTTTCCAAAATATGGGTCATTTAACAATTCTTATAATTTTAATTAAAAACATTTTATTTATTTTTCTTATGCTTCCACAAATGCTGCATCAGCTTTGCATAAGCATTAATGTTAATTATTTCATATATAAAAATTAAAAGCAAATTAATATAATAAAAATAAAAAAATTAGGTTAAATATAATCATTTATATTCATTCATTAAGTTTAATTACTCATATCCATATCAAAACAACTTCTTCAATTTATTAATTTTTTTTCTTGCCGTACACATGTATTACACAAACATTTAGGTAAGGATCATCTTGTATAGCACTAATTTTCCAAATTAACAACCAAATAAATCAATAATACATAATAATTAATAAATAAGTCATGAAAATAATTTTTATCACTCAATTATATATATATATATACACCCACACACACACATATATATACATTTCTGATTTTTACTTTGTGAGCGTTGCGCAGCACTCCGTCGGCATTGATAATGATTTTTATAATTATCATGAAAAAATATAATTCTCAATTTTATAAATGAATTCTATACAATATTACACTTATATTATAATTATTTAGTTATTACATAGTTTAAATAAACTTTTATTTCATAATAATTTTATGACAGTGTCACGAAAAATACCATATTTTATAAAAAAACTGTATTTTTTACTATTCACAAAATTAAATTATTTTATAAAAATAAAAAAAATTCATCCTAACCATTTTTAATGTTTATAATTCAAAAAATGAACTCTATTTTATAAAAATAATTTTCTAAATTTTAGAAAATAATTTTTTAATTAAAAATATCATTTACTAAAAAAATATAGTCTTTAAAATTTAAACTGATTTTATAACAGCCTAAAAATTAATTAAGGTCTCATTAAATTATCTTAAAATCATAGGAAAAAAAAATATTGATTTAAAAATATATTTTATGAAAATCAATTTTATTTTAAATAAATTTATTAATTAAAAAATTGTAATTAAATATTTATTTTTCACAAGAAAAATACCAATACTTAATTAATAATTCTATTTCATTTATAAGGTGCTGAAATTTTATTTATACTTTCATGGGTGAGGTTACTATTCAAAGGGGTCATATTACTATTCATAAGGGTAACATTACTATTCATAAGAGAACATTACAATTCATAAGGGCAAGTTACTATTCACAAAAAGTAAGCTAATCTTATCAGACTCTATATATCTTAATGAACACAACCGTGTCTATCAGTTTTTCGAGATTCAAATCACAGATGCAGAACTATTCACCTTGGGACACCGATTTGGGATTGGATTCATTAAGGCTTTCGGGCCACCCAGGTCTTCAGGTCAGTAGGGATTTTGAGCTACCTTTAAGGCCTTAGGGCCACCTCAAGACCTTCGAGCCACATGCAGTTTCCCCATATACACTACAAAAAAGGAGTAGCCCCAGAAGAGGATTCAGAGTAGGTGCACTCACCAGAGTAGAGCCAAATGGATTTGTCAGAATGAGAGGGTATGGATATTCCATCGGGACCAGCCTGTGCTTGCACGGGAAGCCTAGCCAGACGACCATGCGAAGGTGGAGAGATACTATCATGATGCAGATGCTAGGGAGGGGAAGTTCCTTGTAGATGGTCTGGTTAAATTCCTTAATACCTTCGGGTTATGTAATCTTTTAATCCTACAGTCCATGTCATCTCTGATCCTATGGGCCTTGTAAGGGTTCCCCCTCATCCCTTGAAAGGGGGGGAGGGGGTATCAAAAATCAATAAAAATGAAGGGCTTTGGGCCATTCGAGCAAAAAAAAAAAGATATTTTCAATCGGTTGGTTGATCCTTTAGATGGTTTTGAGTCAACATTTCATTTCACCCCTTCCCTTTGTCCTTATATAATAATATTCATCAGTTCATACCTTTTCATTAATTGTTAAAAGTTTAGAATAAAAAATAAATTGGAAATGAATAAATCATTATAGACATGTGTTTTTACAAGATCTGATGGCCATGCGATGAATATTCCAATATCTTGGTGGACCTTACGAATATTTTTTTTATCAAGTGTAATAGGTAGCTCAACGCCTAACTCATGAGCTTTTCTAATCGATACTCTCACATGACTTGTTAGAAGTGGTATATTGTGTAGCATGTAATCTTGAATATTTAACACTGTATCCCACGCTACAAAGATATGGGTGGGTATTGACTGATATAAATCATCATAATTTTCACCCTATAGAATATCAGTACAAGAAAGGTATCAGTGTCTGTCTGATGAAAATTTCACAGAAATAATTATTAGAATATTTATTACCTCAACTGAGGCAACTCTTTGAGGGGAATGGATTACCTCAAAACTAGTGGGGGTGGGGGATCTTCATGTAATGTTTTTTCTTGATTTGTTTCTTCTATTTTATTCCCCCATGACATTTTCTAGAAACTCAGTCTACTAATGAAATTGTTCTTCAAGGGTAGATAATATTTATTTTATCTCCGTCATTTCTTTATCTTTACCCTCATATTGTTTTTTTTCAAAAAATGTTCATGATGTCACCCTAAAACCCGCACCTCTGATTTGACCATGCTTTTCTGGCCGATTCAAAGAAACTAATAGTAGGTGTTCATCTAGTAGAGGTGTTGATGATTCCCGTGAATTTTTTGGATAAAAAATATATGAAAATAAGTAATCATTGTTATATAATAGCGATTTAAAGATTTTTTTATTACATCATACTTACACAAGTTTCCCACAGTTTTTGTGTGTTTTCATCTATTAGTATCCCATATTTAATTACACATGCCTCCTTCTATAGTACATGGTGTGGGATAAAAGTGTCTTTGAATTTTTTTACTGAAACAGGTTGGGGACCATACCCTTTATTAAAAATATAAAGAAAAATAGAAAAAGATCCATTTTGGATTGGGCAAAGAGAGAACGCATTACAAGTCTGAAGGCCTAAGGGCATGCAACCTTAGATTTGAGTGTCTCAAAATCCCATTGCCACGAAGCCCATTACATTAAACCCAAAGGCCCAACACACATCGAAAAACCCTAATCACCACCACACGATCATCATCCAAGCTCTCTTGGTAACACTGCACCATATTCTAGAAGCATGTCACCAAGATAATGATCCATACCTCTATAGCACCACATCCCATGTCCCTATCATCCAGCCCAAACCCTTCCATCATGTGACCCCATCTTCTGGCCCGAATGCATCCCCCCATCGACCACCTATTTCCACTGACCCGAACACACCCCACTATCCTTGTTGACACCAATATTTCCCTGCACCACATTTAGAGCCTCCATCATCTGGTCCAACCACCCCCACCCGACGCTAGAGCCGCAAACATGCTTCTCGCCAACGGTGATGCCGACCTGAAAATCCCACCACCTGAAGCGGCATGCCTGCCTAATGTGAATCCACTTCTACCGACACCACTGACAACACCGCTGATCCCACGATACATACCAGTGACATGAAAGAGACCAGATCTAAGCCAACTACAACCAGATATTCAAGATCTAGTCCTATCAACTTAAAATCATTACACCACAATGAGAAGAATAAACCCTTACTGCCTGCAGCTGATTCGAAGTGGCCATCACCCACACATAGATCAAACCCTCACCACCGCAGCTGAAGGATGTCGTTGACTATGTCACACAAGAAGAACCCTAGTCACCAAATGGGGAATAAATTCCATTGACCATCTAGAGAAGTGTGAACCATTGTAGGGGTATGTTGGTTTTTCTTCCCATTTCTTATTTTCAGCACTCAGTTTCTGTTTTAAAAATAAAAAAATTCTCAATCAAAGTGATGAATATACATATTTTCAAGTAATGTATTACCAGCCACAATTTACCTGAAAATAAATCTCCCCAAAATTACTAGTAAATTCTTACCACACTTCTTGGGTTATTAGGTGTGCATACATAAGAGATGGGTGAAAGTTTATTTTCCCTTCAGCATCTTTAAGATGAAATCTCATTAGAATTGTGAAAAATCCTCTACGAATCCTTACAACAAGAATTAATACATATTTCTCATAGAAGCAATCTACTATAAATGAACTCTACAAGGGATGATGAAGAGTAAATCAATGTTTCTTTACTTTATTTTTTAGTAAAATAAAGAAATGATATCATAATGTTACCCTAATATCTTCCAACATTAGTGTCTTAAGTGTGGGCACAACATGATTCCATGAATATATTTCAATTAGCATGCATTGATGAGTGATGAGTATAATGTAACTAATGAACATGACCCTGTTGGGGTGAAAATTCTATCCCTGAACATTCTATCCAACCTAAAATTTGATTCCTTTTCTTTTCACCTTAATTACTTTTTCTAACACCGTCAAACTACGGTTCTCCTGTTTTTTCTGCATCACTGGTCCTTTATTCTCTTCAAGTTCCTTGGTTTTAACATCATCAATATCTTATTAATATATAGTGGTAGTATCAGAATGTGCATAAGTTCATTGTACCACTACACTGGGAGCTGCGACAAGTTGAGAAACTTATTGTTTCTCTGGAGTAACAACATCGACATGTGTATATGGTTGTTGTTCCTCTACACTGGGAGAAGTAGTAGTTTGAGAGACCTATTTTTCCTCAATATTAGGATCACAAAAACATGAAAAAGTAATTATCTATAGAAGTGATTTAACATTTAATTTAGATTACATAAATAAAATAGTGAACAGATAATAACATTAGGTAACAAAATGCATATTACAAAAAATATAACCTGATTATTGAAATATTTTTTTTAAAGACTGAAGGGATTTTAACCCTCTATTGAATATCCAAATCCCTTTATTGTGGACTCCTATGACATAAAAAACCCAGTCTACATTAGGATTTCTATGAAATGATTGTGATATCTCAATGAAATGGTCATCCTCAGTTGAATTTTCATCTAACCCTTCAGTGGTTTTGGTCAATAACAGAACAATTAACCAATTTCAGTTTGTGAGATCTGGAACATAAAATACTTGTAATACCTATGATTCCATTATAAACAGTTCATATTTGTAACATTCCTTACAAAAATAAACTTTCATAAATCCCAATTCATCTATTTTAACATCACTTCTATTACCAACCCACTTTCATTGAAAAATTGACACTTGGAATTTTGTATATTAAAATTTTCATATTTGTTTTTTGATGACAAAGTATAACATATTTGTGTATATTGGATTTCTTTCCTTAGTACCAAAAACATGCATCGCTTCATCCATAAGTGTAGCTCCACTATTTTTCATGTTATTATCTTCATCATCTTAATTTGTGTAGAATGTATAACCATTAATTCAATAACCATTATAAGATAATATATAAACACTTGGTCCTCTGGATATCCATCAAAGTCATTATAAAATTGAATCTATATTTTCATCTAACTCCTTAAAAATATGGTCATAAAACCATCCTATAAATTTTTTATTATGTGTATTTGATATTCATATTTCAACCCTTGTTGAATTAAAATTCCTAAGAATATCTTTTTGGGTTTCAATATATGGGGAAACCTCCAAAATATTATAAAAAATTTAAAGGTGGGCCTACTATTGATTTGTAATACTGATAATGAAAACATCTCGTCTAGAAATTCCTTCACCTACAAGCCACCTAGTGTGATGAGATTTTAGTAGACCAATTTTTTCCACACTTGATAGGTATTCAATATAGAATTCAATAGCTTCCTCAAAAATATATCTCTTTGAAATAAAAAACTCTCTTCGAATTTTATTTTTGATATACCCTTTAGAAATCTTCATATACCGTTTAATGGGGTACATCCATCTATAGTGTATAAGAACACATAGTCAAATCTCTCTCACCAAATAAACCATCAAGTGAATGATCATATTAAAGAATGATGGTGGGAAGAACATTTCCAATTCACATAATATGAAAGAAATTTCTCTTTCCATATTCAGTAATTTCTCTAAGGCTATAACTTTACTAAGTATAACTTTTAATAAGAAATAGAGCTTGGTTATTATATGGAAAATATTCTTGGGGAAAATGAAACAAAAAGCTACATGAATTAGATCTTGTATCAAAAAATGGAATTTATGTGATTTCAGACCATCTAGCTTTAAATTAGTCATTAAAACAATATTCTTTATATTCTATGAATACCCTTATGGAATATTTACATCATTTAATAGTTGAAAAACTAAAATCTCTCCTGCATGGAAAGAGAGTAAGCAGTTGGAAAAAGAAAATTTCATTTTTCACCCTTCACTGGAACCAAATCTTCTCATATTTCCATGTCAACCATGTCCAACCAAGCCTTAATTCCATACCTTTCTTTTCTATGTGTATTTAGAAACATGACGATGAAAATATCACATACATTTTTTTCAAATTGCATAACATCAATAAAATTTCTGACATATAGAAAATACTAGTATGGTAATTCAAAAAAATGATATTGTTTTCCAATCAGTTTTCATAAGGTTTTTAGAAAATTATTTATCAAAAGTAGTGTCCACATATTTTAATTTATCAAACATTTGATCACATATTATTGGATACAGTGACATACATTCTTTTAAACTTTCATAAATGATTTTTTCTAAGATCGGTACTTATGCTGTTGGGATAGAAATATGATATTTCCTAGAAGCATAATTTTTTATGAATATTTCAACCGATTTGACTATATTCCTTGTTCGAAAATGGGACACCCTTGAGTTACTTTAATTCTATATCCTGAAAAATTTCCATCAGTAGGAAATTCATTTATCATCTCATACAACATGGCTCTCAATGTGAAATATTCATTTTTTTAGGAATCATATAATGTAACACCTGAATCTCACAATAATTTTAAATCCTTTATCAATGAAGCCAAATAAACATCAATACCATTAGCTGGTTGTTTTGGTCCTGATATAAGCATAGATAACATGATGTATTTTTATTTCATGCATAACCATGGTGGTAAGTTATAATTTACCAACATAACCGACCATGTACTGTGATTTCTGATTTGAAAACCAAAATTATTAACTCCATCTTTATATAACTCAAGATTAAGGTTTCATAGCACGTTTCCAAATTCAGGATACCCATGATCAATTCTCTTCTAATGAGGAGAGCCCTCCGAGTGACATAGTTTCCCATATTTATTTCTTGTATCTGCATGCCACATCAATTGATCTATAGTCTACTCACTTCTATATAGGCACATAATCCTTAGAATGATTAGAAAGTACTATACAACTTTCATAGGAACATATTAATCTTTCTTGTATTGATAATAATGATGCTTTGGGAATTTCGTAAGTGATTTTTGGTCCTTGGAAAACAGTATACAGTTATTCGGGTAGGTGTATATTCTTTCAGAGATCATACCCATTAAGCATAGCATTTGTTTGGCGTTATATGTTCATCTAGGGAGCTCATTGTCTTATGAGATCATGTTATTAAAGAGTGAAATTAGTTCTGTAAAACTGGAATCACTCCATCTATTTACTACTTTAGAATTATACAACTTCAGTATGGCTGAAAATGCTATATATTTAGTGCAACTAGAATATAATGACGTCTTTATACAACTCTTTAACTTTCCAAACAATTTTGCGTAATCATGAGGTTTATCTTCAACCATCCTTATCATTTCCTCGATATAATCTTTATAATCATTGGCATATGTTATCACATCCTCTATATGGTATTATTCATTGTCCACAATTATAATCACATTATATAATCCATAAAATGTAGTACTATCCCTACCACTATATACATTATCCTTTTATCTATGTTTATTCCAAAATTTATAACTTCGATCTATTCTGTGACAAATAAAGTTTTCTTTAAACTCTTCTAGACTAACGAGTATTGAATAAAAATAGTGTAAATACAGAAAAAGGATTTGAAAAGGGTCATATACACGATCTTTTGAAAACACGAAGAACTATTTCACTCCATCTTCATACTCATTTTTCATATGATTGGAATCCATCCATTCTTTATTCATACACATCCTATTTGATACAGTAATATTAATATTTTAAAAAACAAATACACAAAAATATTCAATTGAAATCTCTCCCAACAAATCCTAGTGAGTGTACTAGAAATAGACTTGGGGGTTTTTATTCAATTACAAATAGTTTAATGTATTTTTAAGATTCATTAATAAAATAAAAATTATTTTTTATTATTTATTTAATACATTTTTTTTCGATTACATACATTATTTAATGGTGTTAAAACATTTACAAAGGCCAATTTTTGGTGCTAATAAAGGTTAATCATTTGTAAGTGCATGAGTAGACTTTTATAGAGATACACATAATTCATGATATATACATATATATCAAAATACTTTTATAAAAAATAGACCTTTTTTTGAGAATATTATATGGATTTTTGTGAGGTTTCATTTGCATAAAGGCTAATGGAGAATATGGTAGGATTATCAAAATTATTTTTACGAAGAACTCACGATAATGAAAATCAATTAAAAATCCCCAAAACACTCTAAGATTATCAAGCACACCACCCAAAAATAATAATCACCTCAAACCACTTAGGAGTTTCCAAATACCTTAATTTCTAAAGACAACCAAACAATTCCATAACCTCATGAGGATATTGGTAACCATGAAAAATGAAGGATGATGTCTCAATAATTCAAAATGTGAAAAAGATCATTCCCCTACCACTACTTTTAGAATTTCAGAAAACCCAATCACTAGAAAAAATACATTAAAATAATAATAGGATTTTTCCTAATTCATATCCTCAGAATAGATTTTCTACCCCATATCAAGATGTTTCATGGAGGAGAAATAAAGAAACATGGAACATGGATCTATCTTCTTAATGTTTAAAAAGAGACTAAAATCACATAGTCCCAATGCACACTATGTGGTTAGATACTAAAGCACAATCCACATAAGAAAAAAACACGAAAAAACATTTTCAAAATTTTCATTTCCATTAAAATCACACCCCTATCCTAGGAGGGTTGAAATCATTTTTCAAATACATGCACACTTTGGAAGAAATCCAAATTATTAAAAATGAAAGCCATATTTTCATGTTAAAGTTTTACCATATATTCCAAAAATGTTCTCTAATTTTTCATAATTAAATCAATCACATCTCAAAACATTTCAAACTAAATAAACTACTCTTTACAAGGAAATATCCACACATGTTTAAAAAATTAATGCATTTATCAAAATACCCTGTTAATTTCAATACTAAAAATTCCTTGTAAAAATGAAAAGAGAAGAGAAACCGTATTTAAAAATTTTCACAACCATTAAAATACTTTTCATTCCCTCACAAATTTGGTTTTAATCAAATAACTCAATAAAATCTCCTTTTCCATTCGAAAATATTTTTTCCAAAAAAAATAGGATTTTAAGTCCTAAAGCTAAATACAATGCATATGGAACCATGAAATTCAATATTTCTCATAGAAAGTGATTAAAAATCACCTTATTTAAATATAAAATCATTATAACATATGTGAACTAATATAATAATTAAAAATAATTGACTAGCATCACAAGAAGAAAACATTTCTTAATAATAGAAGAACAACAAGCACAATCATTCAAGAATAATTGAATGATTATATGATAAAAATCTAATTAATAAGAATTAAAATAAAAAATAGGTGCAAACAAGATAATACCTTAGATTTGGAGGTCCGATGATAACAGTAGGGTTTGACAATAGGGGCGGCAGATGTGGTGGTGGGGGAAGCGGAGGGGGCAGCGTGGGAAGCAGAGGTGGTTACAATGAAGGTGGTGGTAGGGGAAGTAGAGGTGGGGGGGGGGGGGGAGTATTGGTAGGGGCATCAAATGTGGCGACGGGGGCAGCAGATGTGGCAACAAAGCTTTGGTTTCGTAAAAGCTTGAGGCGTTACCGGGACAGGGTTCTGATAGGGTACCACTTATTAAAAGACGAAAGACTTTTATCATTGATTCCTAAAAATCATTGATAAAGGAGGTTTTTATCAGCGTTAAAATATTTAGCACTGATAAAAAATCCCTTTATCTGCACTAAAAATACAGCGCTAATAAAGACACATTTTATCAACCCTTTTTAGCGCTATTATAGGGTTATCTTTATCAGTGTTAAAAAGCACTAATAAAGACCTTATTCTACTAAATTATTTGTAATTATAAAATTATAATAAAAATATTTATTATATTTATAATTATAATTATAAATAAATATATATTTATTTAAATAATTATAAAATTATAATAAAGACATATAAGTGAATTTATAAATTTATAATTATTTCAATAAATATATATTTATTTATAGTTATACATATAAATAAATAAATATTTATTTATAATTATATGTATAAATAAATATTTATTTATTTCAATAATTAAAAAATTATAATAAATATATGTAATTAAATTTATAATTTTATAATTATTAAAATAAATAAATAATTATTTATACTTATAACTATAAATAAATATATATTTATTTAAATAATTATAAAATTATAATAAATATATATAAATAAATTTATAATTTTACAGTTATATATGAAAAATATATTAATTGCATATAATTATAAAATTATAAATATAATAAATATATTTATTATAATTTTATAATTATTTAAATAAATAAATAATTATTTATTATTATATATTTAATAAATATATTTATAAATATATTTATATGTTTATTTAATTATATATATTTTTATAAGTATATATAATTATATAAATATATACAAATATTTATAAATAAATTTATTATAATTTTATAATTATAAATAAATATTTTTTATGTATAGTTATAATTATAAATAAATATATATTTATTTAAATAATTATAATATTATAATAAATATATTTATTATATTTATAATTTTTTTATATATATTTAGAAAATTATAAATATTAAAAATATATTTATTATAATCTTATAATTATTTAAGTAAATATATAATTATTTAAATAAATAAACATTTACCTATACTTATAACTATAAATAAATAAATATTTATTTATAATTATAGAATCATAATTAATATATTTATTATATTTATAATTTTATAATTATATATTAAAAATATACTTATTATAATTTTATAATTATATATAATAAATTTATTTATTATAATTTATAATTATTAACATATATATATATATATTATTTATAATTATAATTATAAATAAATATATTTATAAATAATTGTATACAATTATATATATATAAATATATATTTAATTATAATAATAATTATATATTTATAAATATATATTTAATTATAATGATAATTATAAATAAATATATTTAAAAAATATTTAAATATATAATTAAAAATTTGTAATTATAAATATAATAAATATATTCTTTTTTTTAAATATATTTATTGTAATTTTATAAGTATTTATGAGAATATAATAAGTTAATGGGTATAACATGAATGAATCACATCCCTATCAATTTATAAATGAATATTCATAATGATGAGTATATGCACACACGTGATACCATAATATAGGTAATCATTTGGAACATAACTCATAATCATATCCAAAAATATACTTTATTATTATATAGCATCAATTATACTCACGCATCAATATATAAACATAAATAAATACATATCGATTATTTATAAACATTATATATGTTTGAATTATTGAAAAATATATATTATAATATATCACATTTATATTAATAATAAACATGCATTTTAATTAATTTATATAAATGAACATTATTTTTGAATATAAATATAATAGTTAAAAATATATATTAATAATATTTATTAATACAATATTTTATTAGTGATATTAATAGTACTGATAAATTTTACCTTTATCAGTGCTTTTAACTAGCACTAATAAAGGTGATACTTTTATCAGTGCTTTCTACTTTAGAACTAATAAAATCCGGTGCAAACCTTGCCCAAATCTTTGGTAGTGACCCTTGATATAATGATCGACGTAAGCTATCTTCCTATCCTCAAAATACACCAATCTGATGGATATGATTCACCTATATTCCAATCCCCCAAAGCCCTCAATCTAAACATTGATCAGACAAACAAATACAAAAGCAAAAAAAATTCTAAGTATTTTACCATTCCTCACTCAGAATCCTTAAAACTAAAAATCTATAAGAAATTACAAAGCATAAGAATGAGATGTTCTGGTAGAGAAAAATCTCAAACATGTTGAGTTTCAAATGCATCACCTCCCAGCTCCTCAAATGTACTTCTATTTATAGGAATCCCTCTAACAAATATATTTCCCTGAATCTCAGAGTTGGTTGCAATGACCTCAGATGGTCTTCACTTGACAGATCAACAAAGCATTTCCATCCAATGTCATTTTTATTATCAACATTACAATGTCATAAATGATTTCATATGATAGGAATATTTCCAATTACTCTTATTATAAACTTTGGATAGTCTAATGGACTATACTATAGTTTATCAACCCGATGAACTGAACTATGGTCAGCCAGATGGATCAAAACTGTTGTAATTACAATGGATATTAATCAAGTTAGTCAAATATACATGACACTAGTCTATCCAATGGAAAACACAGTAGTCAGTATGATGGACCAGACACACAGTCATTCCGATGGACCAGATTGAATAATAAAAAGTTTATATTCATTTTACATTAGAACCATTTATACATTCGATATAAAAGTGTGTTTTCTACAAAAAAATTCTAAATAACTCAGGATAAATGAAGTTAGTAAAATATAGTTTCAATAAATTTTTAATTTTTTTGGGATTTTCGAATCTATGGAAAGGAAAATTCAAAATTATAAATTTCACTCAACATGAAAAACATCATTATGATGAGTTGATGAGGTGAAAACATAACAATATTTTATAGGCTTAGGGAATTGAGATTTAAAGGAAGAAGATTTTAGATATTTTGTATCCATTTCTAATTATATTATGATCCCTATGAGATTAGTTATTAATTCAGTTTCTTTAAGTGTTTATATGGGTTGACTCTCTTGTACTTGTTTCAACTGAGTAGCTGAATGAGTATAGAACTGCTATATATTTGCATCCATGTTTCATATGATATCCCACACAACAACAATATTCTTGTCTATAAGACCACTACAACTTAAAACATCAATTCAAGTTCATTCCATCACTAATAACCCCTCATAAAATTATGGATAGGGAGTTGGTCATACAATTGGTGGCATAGAAAAGTAACTAAATATTTCATGAACCTTCCCTAATTTTCTTCGAGTGATTCATTTTAGAATTTAAAATTTTCATTAATTTCATTTCTAATAGAATTAGATTAATAACCAAGGAAGAATTTTCCTAATTCTAATCACTTCATATCATTCCAGGAATTTATAAAATTGGAGGGAGGTAGTCGATCTAATATTTTATAGTGTTAATTTGAGAAAAAGGTAAGACTTTAAGTTTTATTTTTTCACCAAAAACCCATTAAGGCTTCAAGGTATAACATTCAAGTTGGAACTCTTTAATTTGAATATGGTTATCTTCCTGAGAGAGTCAATGAGAATAATAATATGAAATATCAAACTTGATTTGAGTTTGAAGTTAGACTTTATTTTTCTATATTGAATTCAAAAAGTTGGAAAATTCATATCCTGGGAAATAAGTTTTTTTTTAATTTTTTTCCCTAATATTTTCTATATCCCAATCATAGGAAGGGATGAATAATGGTTCAAGTATGTTTTAATTATCCTTTTTAGTCCTCCGAAGTTAGTAAATGGTAGATCGATTTATAGATCAAACATATCAGAGGTATTATTAGAGAGGCTATTATACATTCATTTTCACTTTTAAAACTATGATCAAGATGATGAAAATTTATTTTATAAATTAATAAAGATTAATGATTTTTTTCTTTTCTTTGTTTCTTTACAATTTTTAAAAGATAACTAAGAATAAATAATTTCAAGTAGCACAATCCTCGTCAATGATTACAATTTAATATGAAACCATTTTCACTTATCTAATATCAAATATTTGATGATCCACTATAATATATATAATGATACTTAGGTCAATTCCTTAGCGTTGGTACTATGTTTTTGGAACCATTTGATTTTTTATCTATGATATAAGGGTATTTTATATTCATAGAGATTAATTTAATTAAAGGATGAAAGAAATTGATGAAACCATTTGATATGGATTGGGGTGAATCTCAAGATTTTGAATTTAAGGTTATAATATCATTTGTATTTATAAAATATTATAGTAAATTAAAAACCATTTTATATGATGATTTAGATCAAAGTTCCTACATGTGTTAATTTAAATGTAAGACTTATCTTTAGGTATAAAATTTAATAAAAATTTGTTAATGTTAGGTTCAATACTAAATTTACCATTGTGAAAGTTGTGTTATCCATTGTCCGATGACAAGGATTGTCTCCTACACGGTTTCCAAGCTTTTCCGAAATGACCAATCTTCAGCGGTTTCCAGTGCGGCTCTCCCCAGATCTATGCGACTCAGAGGGGGATGCTTTGCAACTCAGATTCTGTGAGTTTTTTTAGGTTTTATTTTGGTATATTATGTTTTGTGAAATTGGATGGATCTAGTTTCATTTGTTTCGACACCGATGGTTCTGCTCTGCCTTTCCTGCTGGTTCCTCGCCTCCGCGAGGCTTGCTTCGAAACCTGGTGAGGGTGCATCTGTGGATCTGATCGGAACAGATCCATGCCCAGAGTGTCATTTCAGTTTCAGGATGACCCATATTACCTCATTAGGGGAGTTCTCTTGGCATAGGGTTGGGCCATACAGTATTAGGTGATGATGGTTTGATCTCGCTCCTTTTGGATTGTATTTCGGTCTTTTGAGGATGCATCGACAGGGTGTCTAGTGGAGTGCGGTGGGTTTTTTCCAGGTTGGTCGTGATGCTCAAGAGTTATGGTTTTGAAATGGTGGATGTTTTTGGAGCTGTTCAAGGTATTAGAGGAGGTTGCAGATTTTGATTTCTTTTGACTTAGTGAAGGTTGATTTGGTTTATGTTTCTGTGTATTGATGTAGATTTGTGGTTTGAATTTTGTGTCTTCACTTGTGGCACTACGACCTTGGTCCATGTGACATTTCATCCAGTTTATTTTCAAGGGAATGTTCCAGAAGATGTTTAGACCAGGGAGCATTATCTTTATCATTGCTATCTAGAATTGGATGTTTTGAGAGGATATGTTGTTTTCCATCGGTACCGGGCCTGTGCATCCTTGCATGAGACAACTATCCGAGCAATGATGGGATGGTGGATGCTGTTCATATTTTTTTGTTGCTAGGGTGGAGCCTTTACTTTCTTTTGAATTGTATTTTATTTGATATTGATGATCTTGGACATGGAGGAAGGGTTGTGCTTATGTCTTTGATGTCATTTTGGTTTCCCACTTTCTCCTCAAAAGTTATTTTTAAATAAAAATTTAATTTTCAGTTATAGAAAAGTTTTCATTAATGTTAAAGTAAATTACATTAAAACTTACAATAATACAAAATATTAAAGAAGAAGAAGAAAAAGAAAAAGAACATTAGATAAGTGGTTTCTCTAGATATAACTAGAGTATTTCATGTAATTCCAACCCATATGTAAGTATTGGTTGAAGAAATATCTCCCTTTAAGCTTTTTAAATTTTAATCTTTGTTAATGAGATGATGAACACTTATTTATAGCTAAAGGGGTAGAGTGTTTTCCTTCTAAATTCATCCTCCAACTTGAATGCATATTTTACCATGAATAAAATCTTATGTCAAAAAAATGTATTATAAAAATTTGTTTAAAATTCTATTAAATCATTAACCACTAAATTTAATTCCAATTGTATTTTTTTTATAAAATACTATGATTATTTTAGTAAACTATGCTATATTGTATTGGAAGCTTATATTTATTTCCATATCCAAAATGTGAATACATTATCAGTAGTGTAAACATCTAAATATCAAAAATATTTATTCTATACATTTTTTACATGAATATTTATTTATTTTACATAAAAAATAGTTAATTTGGATATGTGCTTAGGAAGATAAGTAAAAAATAACAATTTGTACTCAAATTTCATAAAAAAATTGTATCTCTTTACTCTTTGCATGGTTTGGCCTAGTTAAATATTTAATTATTCCATGGGATGTTCACATGGTTTAGTAATTTATTTCATTAATCCTTAACTAAGGTTTTATATCATTTTAGACTTTAAATTTTACCCAAAAATCAAAACATTGGAGCTAGTTTAGTCTATTGAAATAAACAATTGGGGCTTCTTGCATGATTTATATGCCCCCCCATTAATTGGACAAACTAGCAAAGTCTCTAGTACTGTAGCGGTGGCAGGGCACTTTAGTAGTGGCAGGGTACTGTATTAGCTGCGGGTACTATGCGACACTATAGCAGTGTGGGTACTGTAGAAGTACTATTCACAGAATGGGCCTTGGGCAAAAAAATTGGCCCTATGGGCCATGTAATGGGCTAAACTCCCACTGGGCCTTTGGTCTATGTAATAGGTCTCCCTCTACCCAATTAAAGTGTTCATTGCTTTGCTTTAATAATAAATGAGGCTTCGACCCCAACCTTAAAAAAAAGATATATAGATTTGATTTTTAAAAATCATAAAAATTATAAATTACAAAATGTTGATAAAAATAAATAAATTTATAATCAAAATAGCTAAATTTATTTAAATTGGGTGAATTTAAACAATGCTACAGAATTATTTTTAATAAGAAATATGAACATTACCTAAGAAATATGAATTTTTTATGAAAAAATAGTATAAAATTTCATTTAATAAAAAAATTTAATCAAAATTAGACCATATAGACTAGATCATCTAGATAATAGGTGAAACTTTTAGGGGTCTAATTAGAATTCTGAAATAAACATGAAATTTCAAGTATTGGGAAAACTAGTTCAAAACTGGAGAGGGATGGCGAGAATCAGTAAACTAATTCTCTAGTTATTTGATAAATTCATAATTTTTTTATTTGGGGCTACATGAACATAAAAACTAAAATAATGATGGATTATAAATTCATCTTGGGTACCACTAGTATTAAAAATTCTTATTAATTTATTAGTATTTTTTATATTGATTTTCAATTTCAAAATATTTTATTTTTTTATGAGTACTAATTACACCCATTCTCAAAAGAAAATTTAATTTACAAAAATCATTTTTTCTTTCATAAACAACTTCTTTCACTATTTTTTAAAGTACATCCTTAAATATAACCACCTCTCAATGTTATTAAATTAATATTTTTTTGAATAAAAAACCACTTAATTTTTTATTTAATTTTTAATTTTTAAAGGAATGTTTTTCTAATATTCATCTAGTTCATAAAATATGATTGATAATAATTTTTTTAATACTATAATATATATTTTTGAAAATAAATATTATTTTAATAATTATTGGTTCAACCAAGGTTCGACTATTAAACATTGATATGATTATTTAACTAGTTTATGGTTTTGTCTGATTCTAAAAAAATTATAAAAACTAGGAATATAAATTTTTTATCACCAACCAATTAATATATACAAATTATTCTAATACAATAATCATCTTCTGTATTTCCTAGTTCTCTATACCATGGTTAAAATATTCCATTTTCATTTTCCCATGATCATTTCTCCTTAATACTTGTTCTCCACGTGTCCCACATTCATAGTTATTCCTTTTTTATTTTCCATGATCTTTTATTTTTTTCTATACCTTCCTCTATGTAGGAAAATATTATTTACTTTTACTTATAATTTTTCATAACAAACTTTTACAAGTTGGTAAACAAACCATTATGGGTATGGTTTCATGTAATACCCTTATGTGCACTATAATATTTATTTTTTATTTTTATTTTTTCTCTAACAACCTTTATTCTTCACCTTCTATGTGTATTTAATTTTTTCCATTGTTTCCCTTTGCCCTTTTGAAATGAAGAGATAAATAATTAATGTATTTTTACACTTATAATATTTCATTTACATTTTAGTGTAAATATCAAATATTTTTGTTGGTACACCCATCCCCAACATCATTACTGTTGATAGTGGCTCTGGCCACCGATCCTATTTAATTAATATAGACAATCATGGTCACTTATATTTAGAAAATAAAAGTTATGGTGACTTCATTCAACCTCACAATAATCAGTTATGTCATCACTTTGATACAATTTGATGAGGGTATCCTATAAGGTTCCTTCAGGTCTAGTGAAGCATAAATAATATAGTGGGTCTTGTGTGAAACCTCTCACTAATTAGAATTATTATATGCTTAGATATTTCATCCATTATTTTTAGGGACATCTAAAAGTGGTAAAAATAGAACATGAAGCACGAAATATCCATGAGAACTCATGAAATATGAGTTAAGATTTCTTGTTAAATAATGGGGTCTCTACCGCCAACAATTTAAAGAAACCAAATCATTACAAATACTATTCATCTCCCTCAAAACTGATGATGAAAATGTTGGAATGAAAGGTGTATGATTTTAAAAATCTTGAAATTTCAACTTCTAAGGGGTTTGAGAAGGTGATCAACTTTAAAGTGTTAGGAGGGTCTTTGGAAGTCTAGTTAAAAGGGGAATTTATTTCCTCTCATTTCTTGAATAAAATGAAATACTTATACGAAATACTTAGTAAGGCCTTAGATAGGGAACTCAAGGAGTAAAAGGTTTATGAAGTTGAGCTATAATCGAAATAGTAGGTCAAGATGAAGGAGCTAGAGGACCCTCAAGGCCTGGATGAAACCAATATACTTAGGATTATCTCTCATTTGGACTAGTATTTTTTTGTGGTGTATAGTATTTCTTTTATGGTCAATGATATTTTTTGTGTTCTCACACTTTTAATTCATATCGATAGAATGAATAATTCATCTTTTTCCTACTCTTGATGTCAAATATCTATCATGGAAATATCAGTCAATCCTAGGATTGATCACTAGTGATGAATGCTGAGGTATGTTGTCAGATTAACTTTCTCATTTGAAATTTTGTGAGGTGGATTTTTTGGGGTTCATAGTTGGTAGGTTGTCATTATCATTTGGATCACTGGTTTGATTTATGGGTATTTTTTTCTGACATCATGTATTATTTTTATCATAAGGGTTCCCACTTTCCACCTTAAAACTGATTTTATAATAATAAAAATCTGAATTAGATAGAGAGAGTGAGTTGATATATCATGAGGAAACTACTCATTTACTCATGAATAAAGTATCACTACATTCCATTACTTCATACTTTAGGACCTCACATCCAATAATATAATTATAAGGTTGAAATATGATTGTGACATCCACCTCCTATTGAAAATATAGTGCTCAAATTATTTAACTATAGTTACCCCACCATTATTTACCAATTAAATCATTGAGGAAATCATAAAATTACATTCCCATTTCAGGCGTGATGCCTATTCTACATTATCAATGTTCAATTTTCTTATAAATTAAATCTTAGAAGATATATCCTTAAGCTAATTTATCCAATGGATCTATAAGAATGTCATTTTACCAATGTGAATTGCCTTGTTTATGTGTTATTCTCATATAAAAATATGATATTATCATTTTACACTAATAAACATACTTCCTTTATAATATATATTATAAGGATGTTTTTATTATCTAATATAAACCTCTATATTCCCCAAATTTATATAATAAACCCACAATATTTATCTTATAATGTATTTATAGTCTAATTAGTACCATCATGTCATTAATATGAAAAAATCCATTCTAATTCCTACACTAAAAATATTTTTTCTCATTTAAAAACTATCAAATTCATCAATGAAACATTATCTCAAATCCAATTATCACTTTGAACATCCAAAAATATTATATAATAAAGAAATACATTACCAACATATTCACTCATGTTCCTCATTTCATTTCTTAGTTTATAATATACTTATCAATTTCCTTATTATTAACTGACATTTAATGTGTAACCTCTTTATGTATGAGACTCATCATGAAGTCATGACCTCAAAACCATTGATAAAAAATACAAAAGGCATGGAAATATCCTCCTTTTGGATTTTTTTTCCAACATGTACCAACTATCATTGATATATAAATCTAAAGTATTTGATTTTTTATTCATTTATTACTTTTCAAGTACTTAATTTTCTTAAATATAGACATAATTCAATTTTTTATCATAGAATCACTATCTAACAACTTCAGGATTACTTGAATCATGGACTATTTTATGAAATAAGAGGATTTAATTAACAATTTTTTGATATCTATAAATCTCTCATACTTTGTATACCCAAATTAATTTAATAATTAAATCATTATTCAAAGATCCCCCCTAATCCTGATATCATCCTAGCGATAACATAACTTCCCTAGTTTCTTAGTGATAATTTAAATAACACTGAATTTCTAGATAAAAAAATTGTACATGGGGACAAGGATAATGCCCCTTTTTTCACTTTCCACCTTTTCTTTGATAAGTAGATCTCCCTATTAATCATGAAAACATGTAATATGATATACAAATATCTTCATAGTAACTTTATATACTTTTTTTCACTATATCCATTTCAAACTGGGATACATATATAATTTACTAAAAAATAGTTTCATATGTCAAAATAAGTTGTTAGAAAAATTCATGTTTATACCATTGAGTTTCATGTTGATTTATTTCCTCCACTGATACATCCTTTGAAAAACAACTCATTATTTTCAGTATATTTTACACAATGTGATTTATTTGATGTTCTATAAAATTTATGGGGATAAGGGGGTCATAATTCTTCTTTAATTACTATATGTGAGGTAGTTAATCTTTGAAACTAAATCTGGAATTCTTTTTCACCTTTGACCTTTGCATCTTCTTCTAAGTGGTATGGGTTAGTATATTAAAACTTAAGCACACTTTATATTACTTTGTATTTGATTTCCATTTTAGCTTTATATTTTTCATTTGGTCCATTTTAATCATTAGTGTCTTCAGTACAACCTAACTTGTTCATATCACCTATCTTTTCCATTAGTGTTACATTGTGTACTTTTATAGTTAAATCCTCTTAGACATGATTCATCCGTCATAGAACTTAAACTATAATGATAAGTTCCTTCATATCTTTATTGCATCATTGAAGGACCCTCTTCCATCTTATTCATATTCATCTTTTAGACCATACCATATCCTTTCTTATAGGTTTTAATTCTAATATTCTTCTCATGAGCCACTATGATTTTATCTAGATTAGCATGATTTAGTTTCATGCAAGCTATTGAAACCTGTACGCATCTACTATTCTTATACACATAATTTTCTCTTTCCATGAGTCTTATTGAGAAGTGAATGAATTCATCCTTACATCTATCTTAAATTTATAATATTATTCATCCAATTTATATAATTTGTTTCTTATGAGATTTTTTTTTAACTTTTATCCATATGTTGGTATCCAATATATGAAAAAGATAAATTTATCTTATAGACCCTTTCATGTATTTTTACACAATAGATGTATCAGATATAATGTGTCCAATATATAAATCTTTAAATGAACTTCATGGAATAATAATAGTATCTCTATATATTTTCATACATTCTATACAAGCAGAATATGTTTCCATATATTCTTCTCCAAATATATTTACCAGATTCAACATGTAGTTTCTTGTGTTCAATTGAAATAAAATATTTTATTTTCATGTTTCATTTTTGATAATTCCTCATTTATCCATATTTATTTCCTTTTGGAATCAACAATAAGTTTCTTTTCTATTTTTGGTATCATATCATTTTAATTGAGACTTATTTTTTCTAATGCAACAAGTTCATAGAACTATTATACACTCCTTGAGATTCCTCTAGGATTAATTTTATTTTCTCTTCACACAGTTATTTTATTTTTCTAGTTTGGTGTACATCGTGTTTAATGTATCTCTCATGTTTAACTATTCACTATCTTTTGTCATTTATCTCTTACTTGTTTAGTCATTTCTTTCTTCAAGTTCCATAAACCTATAAGACTTTAACTCAAATTGGTATTTATTAATGGAAATAAAAGATTTTAGTTATAATTATATCATGTAAAGTTAATTTTCTTTGGAATATTTATTTAGAGTTTTCACTCTAATAACTTTATCCATATATTCTACTTCTATGGTTATCTGGTCATTATAATATTTCATTCCATAAAAAAATCCTAAAGTTATTCCTTGAGTTAACTAATTTTAACTATAAGTTTTATCTCAAATTTTATATTTTATTTTATTTTTATGGTAATATAATTCATTAAATTCACTTGATATTTAATTTTGGATTTTATCTGAGTCCTTTCTTCCATAGGAGTAGTCATCACTTCCATCTAATTTATTTACTCATTTTGTTTTTATATTAGTCCAAAAAACAATATAAATGACCCTTTTGTTTATTAACTTTAGATTTTTCATCAAAATTTAACACATATATATGTATTATATGTGTATCATTATTGCTTCTCAATACCTCTATTTCTTTTTAGATAGTGTGAATCCTCATCTTAAGATCACACATATCATCTTCACCATCACTGGATCTAGGTTATACATAATAAAAATACCCAATATCACTCTATATACTTTTAAAATCATTTAAAGAAGCATTATATTCCATATATTTATTTATTAAAACCACTAAATAATTGTTCTCAATTTGTGTGTTGAGTGTCACTTCCCCCTTCTTATATATACAATATTCATCCACAAATCTACAGTCCCCACAATTCTTGATTTCTTTTATTATAGCCTTATGAATCTTACTATTCTTATAATTCCCCACTTATGAGTCACAAAGTCAGTACATATATGATACAAGGTTTAAAATAGTTGAGCCATAAATCAATTCTTTAAATCTAAAACCATTTAATATAGGAGTCAAATAATAACTAATTACTAATTAATGGGTATCAATGAACTTTAAATCTAAAATATCAAACCACAACTATTGTACAAATTATCTATCCCATTGTGTAGTGTGATGCACTCCCAGGGTGGGGTGGGGTGGAGGGGGAGGGGATTTGGATGTGATAAATATAAACATATTCTAAACCTTTATTTACTTTATATTATCAGATTCTATTTAGATCTAGATCTCACTATTATTGGATCATTTTATTTTTCACTTTCTTAATTTTATATTTCTAATTAAATTATAGGTTTTAGGCGGAGAGGGAGTGTGCGATGGGAGTTTCCCCAACTTTTATTTTCCATAATCGATAATCAATACAAGATTTATACAATGTTTAATCTCCATAATCAATAGAATTGAGTCAAATATATAAAATATTAATCATGCCAGAACTAAAGAGAGGATATCAACACATATTTTTTATAATTAATTTAATTAGATTAAGAATTAACACTAAGGAATTATTTATTCATTGATAAATACAATGAAAGATATGTGGTTTACCATAATTGTGTTGTAGAAACCAAGCATAGATTTACTTTAGTGGCAATCCACATGTGTTCTTGGAATCTCCAGACATTGTTGAAGGATTCTCCGGGTGCTAGAATGAAAGATCCTTACTCTTTCATCTTCCTCATTTATTTCCTAGAGAATCACTTCCAAAAAATTCTCCTTGATCTAGTATAGGAGGATTACTCACTATTCTTAGGAGCGTTCTTGGATAAGGGAGCTCTCTAGGCTTAAGATTATTCTCCAAGATTGATGTGCACAACCACATAGGATAATGAGAAAATAACATAATTGGGTATTTGTATTTCTAGGGTAAAAATAAAATAATTACACAAGTGCCCTTATTATTTATTTAATCATAGAAAAACCCATGTCAAATAATAATAATAATAATAATATTTCTCGGCATTCGCTGAACTTCTGAATTTTAATTAAATATTATTTAATTAAATAATATTTAATATTTAATATTTCTCACCGGACCATTAAACTTGGTTCGTCATTCCCCAACAATTTTTATCGAGCCTTGAATAATGTCTATTTATTTATTAAATAAATATCACTGCATTATTCTCTAATAAATAAATAAATATTATATTCACTAAATAGAAAATAAAAATTTATTAAATATTCCACTCACAATATAATCTCTCAAATGACTAGTGACAGAATAAATGTGATCAAGAATACATGAATAATTATTAAACCATGTATGAGAATGATATTTATTCAACTTGTGAAATAATAAATAATAATATATTATTTAACTAATATTATGGACAAACTTAGTGTGTGACCCTATAGGCCCCTTTTTTAGTGGCATTAAGTGAAGGAGCCTAAAGTCCAAGGTTAACATCTTGAAATATTCCAAGGAACCCATAAAGAAATAAGTTAACGATACAACGATATGTTAGATCATACGAACACTTACTATGTAATATAATCCATTTATCACAATATCTCTAATCGAGCAGGTTGCATGCCAGTGCCATCAACCTATGTGCTCGATATCTCTTTCTTTAACGTTCCGAAAATAGAAATTGCCTATATAACACCATAATAATGGATTTATTTAAGCTATATCATTTCCATAAAAGGTCATAAGATATTAAATTATTTTAATGAAAAGAAGGGATAAATCCTTTCTCACACTATTCATTAATGTAATATTACTCGTGATGCACCCAACATATCCTACTTCGCTGTAAACATCTATTATCACAGTTTTCATCAATACATCTAAGTGCGCGAATCATGATACTAATTAATAATAATATAAAATTACAAGGAACAATACACATGTCCATAGATAGTATCCTCTAATGACACATAGAAATGTGGATTTCCCACTGGCAGGTCTCGTTCTCATAATATCCATACTAGATACTACCAAGGGTGTACACGATGAGAAGGTTACTCAAAGTCCTATGAGTCTCTACCCCCGATAGCATGTATCATTTGTGTTTCTAAAATGATATCATCTAGATATAGAACATATATTCAAGAATAGTTTCATAGCACTTCTGAGTTCTCATCATAGCAAGGAACTGCTATGACCTTTTAGTATGACAAATACTATTAGGGAATTATCACATACTATGTCATAAAGAAGAGAAATCATGATGTGATAAGTAGTTTATTAATATTAAAAAACATAAATATAATTTATCATAAAGTAAAAATAAGTTGGTTCTAGGGCACCAAATCCAACAGACTCCCACTTTCACTAGATCCAACTGCTAACAACCTTCAGTTCGCTAGCTCTCACATGATACTGATGCATCTACTGAGATATGAATTTAGTCAAGGGGTCCACCATGTTATTTTATATGGTCACTTTTCTTATTAAAACTTCACCCCTATGATATTAATCCCTCAAGAGGTTATACTTCCAGAGTATATTCTTTGTCTGTTGGTGTGACCTTAGCTCTTTTTCAAGAGCCACCGCTGTAGTATTATTACAATACAATGTGATAGGATCTTTATTAATAGGTACTAAATCAAGATACTGAAAAATTTTATGAATACAAACGGATTACTTAGCTACATCAAAATCCACTTTATACTCTGAATCCGCTATAGAATTAGCGACAACTAGCTACTTTGAAATCTACCATTTCACAGCTTTTTCGTAGAGATAGGAAACATATATTGATTTCAACTTTAGATTATTTTGATATGTCTGAAAAACGAAATCAATGTAACCCCTGATGACCAGATCCTCCTCTCCTCCATACACTAGGAACACATCCTTAGTTCTTCTCAGATACTTAAGGATATCCTTACCATCAGTCCAATGCTATTATCCTAAGTCTTCTTGATATCTTCCTACCAAAATCTGTTCATAGGAAACATCAAGTCTAGTACATAACATAGAATACATGATTGATCCTATCGTTGAAGTTTATAAGATATTACTCATTCTATATTTCTCTTGTTATGTCTAGGGACACATTTTATTAGAAACATTTAAACCATATGACACTAGAACCATTCCCCTCTTGGATTGTTCCATACTAAATCTATTTAGTATCTGGTCAATATATGTACTTTGACTTAGTCCAAACAACCTCTTGGATCTATCATGAATGGTCTTGATCCCAAGAATATAGGCTGATTCACCTAAGTTCATCATGGAGAATCACTTGTTTAACCAGTCCTTAATAGATTTTAGGATTTTTATGTCATTTATAATAAGAAATATGTCATAAACATATACTACTAGGATAACAATCACATTCCCATTAAACCTCTTATAAACACATGGCTCACATTCATTCTTAATGAAAATAAATTCTTTTATGTATTCATCAAATTGAATGTTCCATGACCTAGATGCCTGCTTCAATCCATAAATAGATCTTTGCAACTTGAAAATTCTTTTGGCATCACCTAGAGTCACAAACCCTTTTTGTTTTGTTATATAGACATATTCTAGAAGGTTCCCATTAGGGAATTTAGTGTTGGCATCCATTTTTTAAATATCATAGTCATGGTAAGATGCTATATAAAGTATGATTCTGATAGATTTAAACATGGAAACCTGTGAAATGGTTTCATCATATTCAATTCCTTGACGTTGTTTAAAACCTTTAGCCACTAGTCTTTCTTTATAGGTACTTACTTTACCTTCCATGTCCAGTTTCCTCTTGAATTCCCATTTTCATATGATAGAATTTACATCAACTGGAACATCGATGAGAACCCAAACTTGGCTATGATACATGGAATCCGTCTCAGAATTCACAGCTTACAACCATCTTGTATCTTCTGAGATCTCTACTGCCTCTTTATAGGAGCGATATTCATAATTGTCAACCAATAATGAGTCACCATCCCCAGTGAATAGAAAACCATATCTCTCTAGTTATCTTACCTCTCTTATGATCCTATAAAGGACTTGTGTTTTAGGAACTACTTCTTCCATGAGGACCTATATAATATATTCTTGTACCGACTCCTATACATCTTGAGCATCAACTTCATCAAAGTCAATCTTTCTCCCTCTATATTTTTGAGGATGTTCTCCCTCTCACGAAACACAACTTGTCTGGAGACAATCACTTTCTTGTATGAGGGGTTGTATAGGTATTATCCCTTTGTTTCCTTAGGATACCCTATATAGACACACCTCAGGACCTGAGTTTCTATTTTGTTTCCCGATAAAGCCTTAACAAATGCCTCACAACCCCATACACATGTATACGATAAAATGGGTTTCTTCAAACTTCATAACTTAAAGGGAATTACATTTACCACTTTAGTCAGTACTCATTTTAATGTGTATGCCCTATTTTTTAATGCATATCCCCAAAAGGATAATGGAATATCTACATGACTCATCATTGACCATACCATGTATAACAAGGTACATTTCCTCCTTTCACTAACATAATTAAACTGTGGTGTATAAGGTGAAGTGAGTTGAGATAGAATCCCAAACTCCCATATAAAGTATATGAACTCTTGGTTAAGATATTCCCCACCTCAATATGATAGAATTTTATTTATCTTCATACCAAGTTGATTATCTACTTCATTCTTGAATTCCTTGAATTTCTCTAAGGAATCAAACTTATACCTCATTAAGTATATATATCCATATCTACTCAAGTCATCAGTAAAAGTTATGAAGTAAGAATATCCACCTCTAGATTCTACTAGAAATGGTCGACACACATCAGTGTGTACCAATCCTAGATTTTCTGTGGCCCTTTCACCCTATCAACTGAATGATGGTTTAATTATTTTTCATTGTAAAAAATCATGAAATCTAACAAGTGGTTTTATCTCAGATGAGTCTAAAAAACCATCTTGTTAGAGCTTTGTCAAACTCTTCATGTTTACATGGTCAAGATGGTGATGCCACATCTCAGTGTTATATGATTCGTGTGAACACGATTCATTATCAATTTCCAACACTTTTTTTATAATTTAATACATAAATACCTTTATTTAAATGCTCCATACCATAACATATATTGTCTTTATAAAAGAAATAACTTTTATTTCCAAATTTAAAAATAAACCCATATGAATATAAACATGACACAAAAATTATGTTCTTGGTATCTATAGGTACATAATAAAAATCTCTTAAAACCAAAATCATTCTCATTGGTAATGAAAGGTGGTAGTCACCAATGGCCAGACCAACTGACCTCACACCATTTCCAGCTCGCAGATCCACCTGTCCTCTGGAAATCTTTCCGAATATACTTGGTTCTTGCATTTGGATATAGATGTGAGTACCACAAGATGTATCCAATACCCAATGTGTAGAAATAGAAATAATGAACTTGATAACGAACACACCATTAGATTACCCTTACTTTTGGGTGAAATTCCTTTTCCAGTGGCCTGGATTTCCACATGAAAAACATAATTCATCCTTTACCTTGCCCTGCCTCTGGATTTTCTTCTCCTTGGAAGGATGTTACTCTGGAGATTTAGAATTTCTATAAATCTTAGGCACCTTTTCCTTGTTCTTCATTTTCTTTTTCACCATAAAGACTACATTTTTATCATTCCCTATGTCTTTATTCACTTGGTGAATCAAGGTCAGAAGTTTAGAAATACTCTTCTCATTATTGCTCATATTATAATTCATAATAAAGAAGGAGAAGGTCTTGGGAAGTGATGAAAGTATGAGATCTTTATGAAACTCATCTAGGAATTTAATCCCTAAGATGTCTAGGCATTCAATGTGTCCAATAATCTTGACTACATGAGACTCTGCAGGCATAGACTCTCCAAGATTAGTTGTGAATAAATAATTGGAGATTCCATACACCTCTTGTATCACCTTTTCCTGATACCGATCCTGAAGGTGAGAAATCATGCTGTAGGCATCCATATCTTCATGTTGCTTTAAAATCTCATTGAATATGGATGATATCATGAATCAATGAAAATATATATCATCATTCAAATGCTTCTCATAGATAGATAGTTCTTCATCACTTTCATCATTTCAAGGCACAACTAGTATATGTTCTTCTAGAACATATAATTTCCTTTCATGGTGAAGGATGACCTGTAAGAGCCTTTTCCACTCCTGGAAATTGGTGCTGGTGAGAAGGTTTTCCTTCTCAAGTATGGATCGCAATGATATGTTTGATTTAATTTTATTACCTTTTCTAAAAAATAATATAATCATAATTTTAGTACATTATCTGATAAATTTAAACAAACAAACAAATATTATATTTATTAGTCTCCTACTATTTTATTGAAACCCAATAGCCCTCACTATTGGCTTTATAATATCCTATTTATTGGAAATTCAAGTGGAAATGAACTATATTCCCCTTCTTATCACCCCAACTTTGGTTCATCAATCAACTCAAATGGTTTTAGATAGGTATTAAAAATGCCAAATTCATTAACTCATAGTTCCATGATCTGCTAAGTGGACTCATGATACTAAAATAATTAATTTAGATTTCATCAACCTTTAACTCTCAGTTATACCAATTACTGCTTTGACAGACAACCCTTGATGTAAACCGAGTTAGGTCAACCAAAAATCTTATGTTAGAATTCCCCGATAGTTAAAAGCACACCAACTTTGGTTGGTTAAGAACTTTGAATTATCGTTCGATTATAACTGAAGTAATGGAAGGCTATACCGACTTAATATTTTATTGAGGGATTTTATAATTTATGTGTAAATTTCCAAAAATAATCTTTATTAAACTCTTGTTACTATTAATTGGTATTACTTAAGTGATTAACCATGTCTTAGATAATGTTTACGCATAATCCATTTTATTTTACTTCTGTCTTGCATGCTTGTCAATTCATTAATTATGTGATCATGACAAGATATAAATAATGAAATAACCATGAAACTGATAGAAATAAAATATAGGGTATGATCATGAGCTTATACTAATGGTTAGTTAATCTAGCGACTAATAAACTAACCATTGAACTAAGGGATAAACACCTTGAACCAATTGTGGTTCATGTTTACATCTTTCCACCTGTCCACCTTTGTATCTCCTTGGATTGGTTTTTCCTTAACTCTAAAATTGAACTGCCTCCACTATCATGGAAGATCCATCCATTACATATTTCTTTTAACCACATACAGGTGAGGGAAAAGGGATTTACATACAAGAAACCATGGGCATGTAGGCCCTATATAATAATGAGGAGAGAAGGTACACATGCAAAAAATTTAAATTAATAATAAATTAAATGAAACCAATCACATACAAAAAGGTCTCACCCAACTCATAATCATCCACATGAATACAAATAATTACAAATTTAATAAAACTAGCATTCAATTATTTAATTGTTCTTATTTAAGATAAACCATGATCTAATTGATTAATTATTATATTTAATTAATAAATCCTTTTATATTAATTCTTATCCGAATTTCCTTTAGATTATCATCCATTATAATTTTAAAAAAATTATATAAATTCATTTAAAATTAACTTTGTACATAACCTGTACCTTGGAGGTAACATGGTGAATACCTGTCCGATTATACCCAATATGTATTATACTTATATACTGTTATAATCTTTTGACATATGGGATACATGACTTATCACATACTTTCATAAAGTGTACTTCACAGATGATTACACGAATTAAATGATTTTTGGTCATGTGTTATGCTTTAATGCATGTAGAGTAACAAATTTTAATATGACTCATAAAATATATACATATCTGAACATTATACATATATTAATTAAACATTTAAATATTTATGTATATTAAAACCTATTACATGGAATGTCATATCTTTATGACCACACACATGTATATATGTCAATATTTATATAGTAAAATAAATAAATTTTAAATATGTGTAACTTAGTATAAGTACACAACTTGTAGATCTAATCTAAAAGATGTGTAAACTTCTCATCATCTATGAAAGACACATGCCTAGGGACTCATCATATAGTATGTGCCTCAAAAAAATGAGTACATGACATGTCCAAGGGGCCACACGCCATGTTGAATCCATGTTACACTGTCGCTGGTCGGGTAGGCTGTGTATGAAATACATGGCCCATTTCTAACACAAAGGGACTACATGCTGTGTCCAATGGGCCACATGTAATGTAGTCCGACTGACCATGCACCAGTCTATCCTAGTCAACACAAGATGTAATAATTAACTACAATGCATATCATCAATGCACACAGTTTGAGTAATTTCCAAATTAACTCCTGGTACATTGAACACAACTACACAACGTGTAACGCCAGCTACACAGCGTGTACTTCTATGTGATACGATCAGAGTCCTTGGAACCTCCAGATTAGTTTCTCAATTTTATTTTAATTATAAATCAAATGTCTCTATCAGATATATGACAAACAAAGGAGTAATAAATAGATCTCACAATTAAGATTAAAAGAAAAATTACACTTGAATTAAAAAACTAAATTAAAATGTGTAAATCACTTATGATCTTTAAATAATTATAAACAATGTTGTGCTCTCTCTGATACCACTTTTTTGTTTTGAACACAATGTAAGGGTGCGATGGGAGTTTCCCTAACTCTATTTTTTTCCAGAATCGATGATCAATCCAATATCTATACGATGTTTAATCACCATGATCAAGGTAATTAAATCAAAGATAGACAACATTAATCATGCCAGAACTAGAGAGAGGATATCAACACATAATGTTTATAATTAATTTAATTATATTAAGAATTACCTATAAGGAATTATTTCATCATTGATGAATCCAACAACAGATATACGGTGCACCGTTGTTTCATTGTAGAATCCAAGCGTATATTTCCTCTAGCGGTGATCCACATGTGTTCTAGTAATCTTCAGACATTGTCAAAGGATTCTATGGGTGATAGCTTGGAAGATCCTTTCACTTGCATCGTTTGTTTTGATCGCATTGATAATCAATTCCAAAGCATTCTCCTTGATCTGGTGGGGGTTGATTGCTTGACATTCTTGGCAGTGTTCTTGGATAAGGGAGCTATCTAGGCTTGATAGGATTCTATAAGATTTTTGTGCACAACCGAATAGGCTAATGAGAAAATAATATAATTAGGTATTTGTATTTATAGGGTTAAAATAAAATAATTGGACAATTACCCTTATTAATTATTTAATCCTAGGAAAAACCGATGTCAAATAATAATAGTAATATTATTATTTCTTAACATGCATTGAACAAGAAAATTATAATTAAATATTATTTAATTAAATAATATTCAATATTTATTATTTCTCACCAAACCATTAAACCTGGTCTGCCATTCCTATACAATATTTATCAGACCTTGAATAATTTCTATTTATTTTTTAAATAAATATCACTACATTATTATACAATAAATAAGAAATATTATATTCAATAAATAGAAAATAAATATTTATTAAATATTCAGATCATAATATATTCTCTCGAATAACTAGTGATGGAAGAAATGCGATCAAGCATACATGAATAATTATTAAACCATATATGGGAATAATATTTATTTAAACTATTAAATAATAAATAAAATTATATTATTTAACTGAGATTCTGGAAACACTTAGTGTCCAGCCCTCTAGGCCTATTTCTCAGTGGCATTAGGTGAAGCAGCCTAAATTCCAAGGTTAGCATCTAGCAACACGCCAAGGCACACCACAATGACATGTCACCTCATACAAATGCTTATCATGTAATATAATCCTTTTATCAAAATATCTATAATCGATCAGGTTGCATGCCAATGACATCAACCTATGTGCTAGATATCTCTTTATTCGAATTTTTGAAAATAGAACTAGCCTATAGAACACCATGACCCTGGATTTATTTAGGCTATATCATTTCTATAAAAGGTTCTGAGATATTAAATTCTATTAATGAATAGAAGGTATAAATCATTTCTCAAATTATTCATTAATGAAATACTACTAATGACACACCCAAAATATCCTACTTGACCATGAACACATGTCGTCATGGTTTTTGTCAATATATCCAAGTGTGTGACTCATGATACCCATTAATAATAATCTTAATGTATAAGGACCAATACACATGTCTGCAGATGGGAAAATCCAATGACACATAGAGATATAGATTTCCCACTGGCGGGTCTCATTATCATAATATCCATACTGGATATTACCAAGGGGATACACCATGAGAAGATTCCTCAGTCTTATGAGTCTCCACCTCTGATAGCTTGTGTCAATTGTTTCCCTCAAATGATATCATCATGCTATAGAACATATATTCAAGAATAATGTTGTAGCACTTTTGAGTTCTCATCATAGCGGGGAACTGCTATGACCTTTTAGTATGACAACTACTCTTAAGACATTATCACATACTATGTCATGCAGAAGATCAATCATTATGTGATAAATAGTTTATTAATATTCAAAACCATGAATATAAGTTATCATAAAGTTAAAAGAAGTTGGTTATAGGGAACTAACTCCAACATAAATCACACATCCCAAAAAAATAAAAAAAAACAATGCATAAAGACACATAGATCATTATATGGTTCAACCAGATGTGGATCTAGTCTAAGGCATATAGAAAACTCACTACCAGTATAAAAAAATTAGTAAACCACTTCCAGTGATGTGATTTAAGAAAGGTTACTCCCCACATAGGTGTGATACATTTTAAAATGTTTATAGATTGTGATAATACCTTCCAATGGAAAATTCTATTTAGTCTAAAGAACTTATCAATTAAAAGTTTTCACCAAAAAATTATATAGAAGAAATAAGGACTTAAACCATGGAATCAGAATGAGCCCATGTACATGAGTCACTTGAACTTAGAAGGGAAATTGAACATAATTCATCACACCAAAACACATAGGAGAAAACCAAATAATAACTTATTAAAGAATTACAAAAGGAAAACAAAGGCAAAGAACAAATTTTTTTAACATAGTTTGGTCGTAGTCTTACTCCACAAAGGGAAGCTATAATAATTTTATTCAAGAAATGAAAGATTATTACATTGATTGGAAAATCCTCATAATAAGTGACTCAACCAAAAAAATATTGTAAAACCAAGTTGTTGTAACAAGTTACACCACCTATCGATATTTGATGAGAGTATGCCCACATAGATCCATTCATCATAGGAATACCTTTACTTGGTCAAAGTCATCCACCACCATAACCCCCCTTCCAGTGAATAGTACATGCATCTGAAAACGCTATGAGTTTAGTATTACAAATCATCTGAATAACCCTTTTGTAACCTTTATGGGAGCTGAGGTACTCTTATGAAACTTCATAATTACTTTTATCTAAGTGCTTTGTATCTCCACACTTCCCCTTTTGAAATTTCATTTTAGCTCTTGATTTCTTGCTTTTAATTTCCTGCTTCTAGTTTTCCTTCTTCTAGACTTCCAAATGTTGGTCACTACCACTCCACCATATCCATCCAATTTAAAAATATATAATTTTGGAATCAATCCATCCATTAGTTCCAATAATTTAGAAAGAAAATGGTTTTCACAAGCTTAACCTAGAAATCTACCACTTAAGAATTAATTTTATGCTCAACCACCAAGCCCTCCATCAATATCCATAAACCTATTATGATATCAAATATCATTTAAAATAGTATTTCCACCCACTATGATTCTAGTTATCCTAGATTGACTGAGGTAAAACACCTCCTCAGTATAT
This sequence comes from Viscum album, assembly GCA_963277665.1. Taxonomy (NCBI): domain Eukaryota; kingdom Viridiplantae; phylum Streptophyta; class Magnoliopsida; order Santalales; family Viscaceae; genus Viscum; species Viscum album. The sequence goes on along the minus strand of OY728128.1, from coordinate 1,315,283,182 downwards.
CCCAAACTAAAACCTTTTTATTATTTATTCTATATTAAAAACTCTATCCACCTTCCATAGTTCCAACACTTTATCTTCCAATAAATTTTCGATGAAGTAATAATTTAGATGAACATGTTTTTTCTTGTAACGCAACATAAAATCTTTAGCCAAATTAATCACACTTTATGAATCAAGAAATAGTGTCCCAACCTAATTATTTATTTTAATATATCCCATCAACCCATTTATCCTGATAAGATTCTTCCCATATTTCATTAATGTGACATACTCTTCTTCCATTTTTGAAAGTAAAACTACCTGTTGAATCTTAAACATTTAACTCATATACATGAATTCTAAAATGAACACATAGTCTATGGTTCTATTTCAAGTTTCCTAATCATTCCAAATGTATATGTTTTTAAATCCCCATACCAAATCATCTATTTTTAAACAAAGAGTTTTTTTAATTCTTTGAGATACTAGAGGATCCACTTTACTACCTCCCAACTTTCTCTTTTAGGATTATCCATGAACTTACTAACTACTCCCACTATACAAAAAATGTTCAACCACATAAAAACCAGAACATGCATCAAGATTCTAACTATAGATGTATAAATAACCATTGAAATGTATTTAGATTCATATTTCATTCTTAATTATTTCTCTTTACTTAGATTTAAGTGTACATATGGGGGAGTGCTAATAGGTTTCATTTTTCTCATTATTAAATGTTCAACCACCTTATAGATGTAGTAAAATTGAGTTAGGAAGAAATTCCTAGACTTTAAGTCCCTAAAAATCGACACCCAAAAAACTTATTTTGTTGATATAAGATCCTTTATCTCAAAACTTCTAGAAAATCTAACATTCATCTCATCTATCCTTTCCTTTACTGGTATGAAGATAAGAATGTCATTAATATACAGAATTAATATGACGAAACTCCCATAATCAAACACCTTATAACAATAATAATGATTAGTATTCCTCTAGTTTAAATTTTATTCCTCTATAAAGACATTAAAATTTTAGTTCCAAAACCTTGGTTCTTGATTCCAAATATAAAGGCTTCACTTTATATTTCACACAAAATCATGGTTCTGTTTCTCCATGAAACCTTTTAGATGCTTCATATAAATTTCTTCATCTATGTCTCATTGAAGTTCTATGAGATTCATATATAACTATTCTAGATGAAACCCTTCCATGGAAATTATGATAAGTATCATCTAAATTTTTTTGTATTTAACAACTAGAGAAAATATCTAAAAAAACATTCATTTGTTGAAAAACCTTCAAGACAAGCCTTGTGTTATACCTCCATCTACCATCTTTTTACTCCTTTAGATGATAAAACCAGTTGTTATAAAATAATCTATTCCCATTAGGTCATTATTTTAGGTTTAATTTCCTAAAACCATGTAAGTAATCCATCTCATATATCATGGATAACTCTAACTAATTTGAGTATTTTATAATTTTATCCTCTACGGGATTTCATGTTCTCCATTACTTGTGATAATAAAATAGTGAAATTAATATCTATATCGCTTCATTTGGTGCCAAATCCTGGTAGACCTTTGTTACCGACCCTATTGATCTACCCATTCATGAACTAATAATTCTAGATTATCACCTTCTAGAGATCTTCTTTGAGCCTCCAAAGTCTATGAGTTTTTTTGTACTTATTTCCTTATCAATACCATAGAAATATGATCTCCTTTTGATATTTCTTCCAAATAATCTAGTGTTTCTATAACTAAAATATTCCATGATCATTTTGAAAAATTCATGTTAAAACCTTAAAGTAGTACTTTCCCTAGGGATCATGGCTTGGAATTAATAGCCATACTTATGTGATATGGCCAACAAAATTCCCATATCCACTGATTTAATTCCATGGCGTCACAAACTAAGTCCCAAATCAAGCATAGTATATTTATAGGAATGTATTATAAGTCCTATGTGTTCTACCCTATCACAAGTCCTTTTTAGAGTGAGGTTGCAATAATTCTCCTCGTGGGTAGTAAGACCTACTAAAGAACAAATTTGTAAGGTAGTGAGCCAAAGAATAAAATATTGTGATAGAGTGGCTATGGAACAACCCTATAAGTAGTATAAAAGGGATGTAAAACCTCAATATTTAGGGAATTATTCTAGGGGTATATTTTAAGAACCTTAAAGTAATGATTTCCCTAGGGATCATGACATGGGACGAATAGTCCTGCTGGTGTGATCTAGATAATAACACACACATGGCCAGTAAAGATATAATTTTATGTCACACACCAAGTCCTATATTGATCATGGGGAAGTTATAGGAACGAATTATAAGTTTTTTGAGTGAGGTGTCATTGAAAACCTTGGTGGGTAGTGAGCCTTTATGAAGAACAAAGTCATGAGGCAGTGAGCCAGAGTAGAAAATATTGTGATAGAGGGGCTATGGTCCAACCCTGTAGGTCTCAATAAAAGAATAAGTGATATATACCCTAATGGTGTGGAGGGTTGAATCAATATATGAAATAATTATATAATTTAAACACTTCACATCCACATCTAACAAGCCTACTTGGATCTTGGCCTCTCAACCTTCAGGGTTACTCATTTTTCTACTTTAAATAACTTGATCCAATAACCTATTCACTTAACTTGACCTTTACCAAATTTTCATTAAGTTTATTAATCTCTCTTTTGGTTTGAATTCAAAATATAAATACAACATGAGATATTTTACTTGGTTCACCCTCATCGGTCTACTCTAAGGATCTTGATATGATGATGTTCCATGCACCAAATCCACTAACCTCACTGATTAATGGTAGGATTCATCCTAGGAATTTTTTTCCTAGGATTAATATTGGTATAATGTTTATGTTTAAATCACTATCACCTAAGGATAACTTCCCTCACATTGGCTCACCACCTCTTGTTGGCTCACCGATATCTTCCTCCACCTTCACTCACTACTCTGAGGATATCTCCACATAGTTTATGGACATACAGGTCCCTTCAATAACATCAATTTCTTAAGTTTCAACATTGAAAGTATATAAATTCTCTATTGATATCTTTGGGTTTCTCCTTCGTAATATAATATGAAACCCTCCTCTTGTGACACCTTTTTCTCTTTCAGCCTATGTTTAGAAGTATTTTTTATAGTAGTATGAATTGGAACCCCTTTTCTATCACTAAAAATTCTTATTCCTTTGGAAATTAGATATTTAAGACCAAAAAGGTTCCTTTTACTCTTCTTAGACATGTGTGAGTATTATAAAAATATAGTAGTGTCGATCACTCAACTACGTCTGTCAATATCCATTTTATAAAATAAAAACTTTCATGCCAATTAACTTAGACACATATAAATCTACTATGGGACATTCAAATCACCCATAACTCATCTATAAAAATTTCTTCAAAATTTCTATAATCATAGTCATCCATAATTTCTTCATGGACAAATTGTTCACTTTGTTGTGTGAAATTAATTAAATATATATTTAATTCCATTCTTGAAATGCTGCAATCACCATTGAAACAAGCATGGATCTTGGTCTAAAACCGAGACACATGATGTATAATGCATTGATGATCCATTCAAGCATCATCAAAGTTAAATTCTTCAGATTTTTTGTGTCTCCTAATAACACTCCTACCAACACAGATTTATTTAAAACACCATAGTTTGGTCTATATATCTTCAAGATAGAACACCCTTTAACATACCAAGCACCATGACCTGTTGGTCATTTTTTCCTTCTCCTGTAGAAATAAAAACTACCACTTCCATTGGTCAAGAAAATTACATCAGCATGTACTACAAAATGACTATAATGGTTCTACCCATTACTCATAGGTATAATATTTGGATATCACACCCATCACCATGTCTTGGTCAATATCCCTTGTCCATATTTACCACTTTAAGCTTCTGGTCTTCAATGCAACACAACTTCTTGGCCAGAGTGATTGCCTTATAAATTGGCATAAAAACTTTTCCTACGTTACACTAGCCATGGAAAATTTCATGGTATGTTCAACCTTTAACTAGCCGCATTTATCCACTAAGTATTTTATGAATTCTATGGACACTAAAATTTATTTACACTACATATGGAATTCACCATGTTACATCGGTACTATGGAATTCCACTATGGGGACCACTATTGTGTGGACAATTCTTTCTTTCTTATCTTGGGAATCTCATTTTCTACCATATCCATAATATATGGAGTGGTTACACTTATTTTATTCTTAATATTCACCACACACACTGACCATGGAGTGGTATTGCCTGTATTAAGAAACTTCATCACAACATGACCAACTTCAATCAATATTTTATAAATAATACACTTCTTATCAACAAAAAAAACTTCTACCCACATATACATCTTTTCAACAAGAATTATTTTAAAAATCCACTTCTTGTAAAAAAAACCCAACACAACTCATTACGATTCAAATAATTTCATCCTTTGAGTTTTATTGACAATATTAGATAACCTTTTATTTAAATGCCACTCCCCATTCCTGTCAATGTAATGAGAATTTCCAAATCCAAGTAGATTTGTTTTTATTTTATCTATACCTTTGAGAGAACTTGGAAATTACCCCATTCATGAATAAGGATCTTTATTTTGAGCACAAATTTCCCCTCTTAATAGGTCTATCTATTTTGATATTCAAACCTTCACCCCTCAATGTGTGGGAAGGAACTCTAATAAAGCTCATCCCCCCTCTGAATTCAACTTCCATGTGAGATTTCTCATGAGATTAAACTCCCCCTTTGAGGATAGGGAGGAATTACTCATCTTATGTCATCTCAACCTTTATCTTTTTTTCCTTTGGAATCAACCACCTATTGATTATCCATATCCTATAAAACCAATGATTTTTTTTGGAATTAAAAAATCCAAAATACTCCCATAATAAAATCCATATAATAAACAAAATCATTAATAATTCCATTGAGTGATAATACCACTTAGAATTTGGGTTTTCAATAAGACATATAATCCTAATGATCTAGGGATTGGTGTTGGAAATAATATTCTTTAAATATTTCCCCAAATATTTTCGTGTCACTCATGAATCCAAATGAAAAACTACAAAAACATTAAATATTTCAATTTTTAATAACAAATTATTATCTCCATAACTTCCATACCAAATAGTAAGAAGATAAATAACAAATAACTTGGTATTTGGGATTGTACCACTTAAAGAGTCACTTGATATCACTTACTGAACAATGAGTAAATGATACTAATTGAACTCCAACCTCCTTCAACACTTAATAGGCTTTAAAGATCTATAATGAGGCTTAATAACCATTTAATGTTGATAAAAAACCCGCTATTACTTTAAATTTTGTCATTAATTGTTTATGTTCAAATAGGGATTCCACTTTTGGGAATATTTTTTCCATATCGGAAACATTTGGTATTCTGTATATCATTAAAGTTGATACCAAATGTTATAAAATAATATATGAAAATGAAATTCATGTTCTATTACTTACCACTTTATCTTATTATTATTCTCTAATTTTTTTTTCTATCAAAATCACCCCATGGATTGTATCTACCCCTTAATTATATACCTATTCACAAAAAATTAGAAATAATAAAGTATATGGAGAGAGGGTACCTCAAGATTCCTATAGAGGAATGGGGATGGTCAAGATGGACCAACCCTTTGTTTTTCACCTTTCATTTTACCCTTTTAAGATTTAGGGAAACTAATTTCTTTACTTCATCCACTTACTTTTCTTAAGGATCATTCTATAATATAGGTTTATTTATTACTATCTCATGATTATTCTCTACAATGAGTGAAATACCATTTGTGTAATTTTATTAATTTGTATCCATATCAAGACTTCCATAAATTTTCTTTCTCCATTTAAAAACACTTACACCATTCTATATTTCTTTAATTTTAGTGTTTTTTGGATGACCATTTATGTATACCTTTTTCCTCACCTCATTGATTTCCATCAATTCTATCTCACACTTCTTCCTTGGTGGATTATTCTATTTCTTTACAACTGAGGAAACCTTGTTTGATTCCTTCATAACTAATTTTTTTGTTTTGACTTTGGGTATGACTTATTTATTTATATGAGGTTTTTATTTATATAATATATCTATAACTTTTTATTGAGATGCTTTCAACATGAAATTCCACTTCAATCAGTACTTGAAATTTTTTATTAAGAGGGAATAAATCTTATTTAAAAACTGGTTGGTTTCCCATTTTTATTCTTTCTATACCCCCTAAAATTTTAAATTAATACATGATTAGATTGATAATAATTATGATAATTATAACCATTCCTTTTCTATTGAGCATGAAAAATCAAATTTTACCACCTTCCAATAGATTCATAATAGATGATGTATTTGGATGCTTCAGAATAGAAAGAGGAGATGTGTCTATGTATCCCATATAAGTGGAACATGTTTTCATTTATTATTTGATCACTCATGAAGATGATTTTACTTCTTTTATGAACACTTTTAATTCCATTTCAATCACTTTCATAGCTTTCCCTTTTCTTGGAAATATTCATATCCCTTTTCTTCTCATGACTTAGTGGTGTTCCTTTATAGCCAAAACCTTTTTTACCCATAGAGTACGATATTTTTGACATTATAATATTTTAATTTAAATAATATAATATATAATAAATCTTATTTCTTTCCTAATCACCTATAAAAATGTGTTCAAATAACAAATATAAATCATTCTTTAGTTTAGGCTTACCTTTGGAAACTAACATGTTCTTGGCTGAGTCTAATTATTTTTCTAAATACTATATCCTCTTACCCATTAATTCAATTAAAGAATAAATTCTTCATTCAGAGTCTCCCCACTAGGTATCTCTTCTTCCAATTTGTGTGAGATTTTTTCTAGTATATCACTTTTATCTTTCATTTTAGATTTCATTCGTGCAATATAGTATGTAGGGATTACCTTTTCCCATTACAACATTTTATTATCCTCAACCACTTAAGACATGTGGGATTATATCTAATCATTATTGAAATTTACATTCTAAATTTCTTTTGAGTTAATTCTATTTTATTTTTGATCATCATTTAATTTTTCTACCTTTGTGGATATCATATTCAATTATTCTGCTTGATGATCATTATTACCCCTGATTCTAGTTATAAATTCAACAATACTTTTGTTTAGAACCCTTAATTTTTCCACCTAAATTTCTATAACGTTGATATGAATATCTTGAAACATATTTTATTCTTTAATTCTCAAATTTTCTTCCTTTAATTTGTAGTCCAAATTCTTTAATAAGTGGAAAACTCCCATCTTTAAATTCCTTAGGATCTCCTTATCATTAGTAGTCCCAACATCACATGGTATACATGGTTTCTCAACCATTCCTACAATATAATTGAATGAAAAAATAAATTCATTATCTAATTCATTCAAACCTTCCATTTTTGATCTATAAGTATCATTAAAAATGATCTCACTCTTTCCATAGATAGTTCCATAATATGAAAATAAACAATAATTTTTCTTCTCATTTTAAGCACCTCCATTTTCCAAGGAAACTAAGACTATAAAATTAGGATAAATATTTATCTTCTACAAAAAATAGTATCAATTCATATAAAAAAAATCCAATAAAAGGATCCTTAGCTTTGATAAAACTTATTAGAATCCACTAGGGGATTAAGTGAGATATAAATAGAAGGGTGAATTAGGATATAGAGTAATTATCAAATTTAAAAAATTCTCATCTCTCTCTCATTTTGGTACTTGGATATTGATCTCTCAACCTTTAGGGTTACACATTTTTATCCTTTAAATGACTTAATCCATTAAACTATTCACTTGACTAGTCCTTTACCATATTTTTATCAAGTTTCTTTGTCCATATTTTGGTTTTCATGAATAATATAAATATGACACAAGATATTTTAATTGGTTCACCCTCACTAGGATACTTTAAGGAGAATGATATGATGATGTACCATGAAAAAAATCCACTAAACTAATTGATTAATGGTAGGATTTGGACCAGGTCACTCATTTATTAGGATTACTATTATTACAATGTTTAGGATGTACTTATAGTTTCTAGAGGATCACTTCCCTCACATTGTCTCACTACCTCCTCTTGGATCATTGTCATTTTACTCTACCTTTATTCACTTCTCTAGGGATTTATCTACATATTTTATGTACATAAAAGTCCTTTAAATAGTATCACTTTCTTTATTTTCATCCTCATATGTATGTATATGCCCTATTTATATCCTTAGGATACTACTTCAAAATATGATGTGAAATATTCCTCTTGAAACACCTTCTTCTCTTACAACTTATGTATGGAACTCCTATTCAATATATTAGTATGAATTAGAACCCCTTGTTGTCACTAAAAAATCTACTTCCTTTAGAAATTGAATATTTATGATCAAACATGTTTCATTTCTTCTTCTTAGATGTATTTGTGTAATATATAAAGATATTAGTATCAATCACTCAACTGTAGGTGTTGATATACCTTTTATAAAATAAGGAATCATATACTGATTACATCATGCACCTTCTGCTCCATTATGGGCCATTCAAATCACCTATAAATACTCTATAAAACTTCCTCCACGATTTCCACAACTATAGTCCTCCATAACTACTTCATAGACAACTTCTTCACTTTAAATCACGAAAGTAATTAAATATACATTTAATTAATCTATTTAATAGATGAAATGAACTTCAATTTTGGATTGGATTATGGTTCAAAAGTGAGACACCTAATGTATGAAGCATTGATGATCTATTCATGAACCTCTAAAGTTAAATCCTCTACATTTGGTACATCTCATACCGATAATCTCACCAACACGATTTTCATTCAAACACCATGATGTGGTATGTATATCTCTAGGCCAACAAACCCTTTAACATACCTAGCTCTATATCCCGTTAGTAATTTTTCCTTATATTATTGAAATAAAAACCACCACTTCCATAATTTTAGAAAATCACATCACCACAACCACCACTACGACCTTAATGTTCCTACATATGGTTCACATGAAGAATATCAAGTCATCATTTCCATCACCATAGTGTATTTCATATCCCTTGGTCATGTTGACCACTTCAAGCTTCAGGTATTCAATGCAGCATAAATTCTTGACCATGATGTCTTCCCTACATTATGGAACAAAACCTTTCCCCACATTTCACTCACCATAGAATGCGCCACAACATAGTCAATATTTAGATAACCATATTGCTCCCTCAAATCTTCTATAAATTCTAAGACCACTAAAACACCTTTACAACACATTTATACTTTTCTGTGTTATAAATGTTCTATATAATTCCACAAAGGGGCCACTAAAATGTATCCAAATTTATCTTTCCCATGTTGGTAATATCATTATATACTATAACCATAATTCATGGATTGGTTACCCTGATTTTATTCTCTATATTCCCTATGACCATTGACCACAACATGGAACTGCCCATATTGGGAAACTTCAACACAAAATTATCACCTTTAATCAATATTTTTAAATAATCCACTTATTTTCAACAAAAAAACTTATATACACCACTTAATCTTGTAAAAAAACATTATTGTCAATAAAACACTTCTTATAAAAAAATTCAGCACAACTTATTAGGGTTTTAATAGTCCATAACATCTAAACATACATTTATTAGAACCTCATATTTTGATGATACTTTGATTTCATCAAAAAATTTCTATTGGTTTTAATATTTCAAAAATATCTATTCATTGAAGTTAACATTATAAAATATAACAACCTTCTAAGAGTTATTATCCTAGAGAAAAAATTTAAAGTCTTTATCACCATACCCTACAAAGTAACATGCTCAGGACTAAACTATTAGCTTTCCTCTTTCCCTAACATCAACATAGATGTAGGTGAGTAAAATAATGACTTTATGGTGGAAGAAAGCAATATTTTTTTATAGAAAAACATGATTATAAAATTTCATACCTTAATAGAGATGGTGGAATTTTATTTACCAACATGAACACATAATTCATGGATTCTGCCAAAAACTCATTAGGAAAACCAATGTGAATACTCATGCCTATTTCCTTATATACTAAAATATTATTCATTCTCTCCATAACTATATTTTGTTCCAGATCACCTAGTATGGTTTTCTAAAAATATATTATTTTCCTCCCATATAACCTCTAAAAATCCCTAATTCTGTATTCACCACCATTTTTAGACCTTAAAAAATTTGGTTTACTTCCCATATCCTTTTCCACCATGTAAATCCACTGAATGAAGGTTATTAATACTTTGTAATTGTGATTGAGAAAGAAAATACACAATTTCCATGTCTCATTATCAATGAATGTAACATATAACTAGTACCCTCCCTGAGAATAGACCAATTTTAACCCACAAACATCTATATAAACCATTTATAAATTATGATCCTTAGGAAGCTTACCTTCCACATAGAATGAAAACTTTTTTTCTGATTATCAAGAATGAATTATTCAATTTTTTCATACTCAATTATTATAATATTCATCATTACTTCAGAAATAATCATTTTCATCCATTTCTCACTCAAGTAACCAAGATGTTCATGTGTTAACTTTGTAGAATTTACTTATTTGGCATGCATTATACCTTTTGAAACTTTAATTAGGTATAATGTTCCATAGTTTACTCCTTTTTTTCACCTCTATGATATGACATGTAATTTTACATAAATTATCCATAAATGTTATATAGAATTATAAAATTTCTAGATAAATTATCAAAATAAATTTATTATTTAACTTGGTATGTGATACACACCTTGAAACTCCAGAAAATTTCTATTATTTTCTAGATAGAAAAATCACCCTTACCCATAATCTTGAGAGATTCACTATCTATAGGATACACCTTGGTGAATATTTTTTAAGTATAATTCATCACAATCTCTCTCTCATAGGTAGAGTGAAAAGAATATCTAGATTCTATAATCCAAGACTCAAGTAAAATTGTATCATTCAATAACTAAACTCTCATATAAACCAAAATAAGATTCATGGATACAGTTTTGAAATCATATCTTTATAAATTGGTTCTTTTATCACTATAATATTTATTCAGATTGACTTTCATCCCATAATTAAAACACCTAGGACTAACTTCCATTGGGCTACTTCAACTTTGACTTATTCTCCCCTTTTCATTCTTATAAACCTTCTGTGTAACAGAATTTACCCTACCTTACACTCTAAAGGAATTTTTGATAGATACTTAGATCTCCTTAAACTAAATATCCTAGTTCAAAATTATATCTTTAACATTTGTAAACACAATATCTATCTTATCGTTTGAATTACTTACCATTCCAACCATTACATCCAGAGATTCCAGGAGTGATGAAAGTAATAATAAAACCCACTCCAGATACCCAAATTTCACCTTCACTGATTCTAGATAACTATAAATCATGTTTAGGTCATTGACATGATCAACTATTAGCTTTTATTATGACATTATCATTCTGAATAACCTTCACAATAGAAATAAATTTTTTATTTCTACCATATTCTAAGATATATATATATATATATATATATATTGATAAGTGTGTTTATAAATTCCAAACCATCTTCACTTTTATTATGTTATAAACCAAATCATAAGCTAGTAACATCTAGATCAATACAAATACTTTCACATACAGCCTTTCCCATTATTATCTTTCATTTCTTATGCTTTGGTGAAAGTTAATGGAAGATAAAGATTCTTCTACAGTAGAAAATCCTCTATTTTCATCTTATAGAATTCAAAATTCTTTCCATAAAACTTCTCCACCTAGAAATTACCCTCATCCAACTCCATTTCTTCCAAAATTAATGAACTCCCTCTAAATTTTAAAACACATAAGAGGGATCAATAAGTAATTACTAGAATTATCTTATAAGGTAGATGATAGAATGATGCTACTGAACTAATATTTGAAACACCTTAGCCTAATCTTTGTCATAAAAAATGATTCAAATAATGCACTAATACTAATTAATAGGTATTATGAACCTCACAACTAGAAGTTTTAAAACATAAATTAATAACCAAAACCACTTAATCATAATTAAACCATGCACATGATGCATCGAATAAAAAATATTAATTGCACCTAAGTCACCACATCATAATGCACATGAAACATCCAAAAAAGATTTTAGAAAAGAAAAATGAAAGGAACTAAATGGAAAAGAACAAATCAAGTTTTATATGGTTTGAATTTAGTCATACTCTATGTGGGGAACATTTCAATACTTTTATCTAACAAATAGAATATGATTACAATGATAAAAAATTCCTAAAAATAAGGGTCTCCACAATACAAAAAATAGTAGAACCCAACCAGTGTAACTTGTTCCACCATCTCCCAATATTACTATTAATATAAATACTTTCACTTGTTTAAATAAACCAACATTAATAAATTCCCTTTCAATGAAAAATGTATACATTCATAAAAATTTTGAGTTTAATCTTACATTTTATTTGGAGAACCCTTACCTAATCTTTACAAAAGCTGATGAAATCTTCCATAAATTCCAAATGAATCTTATGGAAGTCCTTTGTACCTCATCACTTACCCTTTGGAATTCTCAAGGAAGATTTTGATTTCTTGATTCCAATAAGCTACTTATAGTCTAGCTGATTCCAAAATTATAGATGTTTGTTGTTTCTACACTACTATCTCTATTCGGTTTTGGAAATTATACTTCTTAAAAATCTCCTTTTGTTAGTTCCAATCACTTATCCAAAAAATGGGTTTCACACAAATGAACCTAAAAACTCCCTATATGGACCACTTCCACTTATAATTAAAGGATCATTACATATACAAGAATGGATCAAAAAATTGACAAAATATTCATATAATATCACCATTGTCCATAATATATTAAATGGTTACAAGTTATAAATACAAGGTGTATCTTATACAACTCAAATGTATATTATTTAACATTAATTATTTATATATAATATACTATTTTTCAATAGAATTATATTTTTAATATTTGATCTCTCTTATTATATTAACCTAAACTAGAATATCTAGACCTTATGCTAGAATACTATTGACCTTTGGTGTGTTTCCTAAAATCATCGGAGGATGAAAACTAATGTAAAGATAGGAATATATACAGTAGTTTGAGCCTTTCCCTTAAAAAAAAATAAAATCCTCATGCTAATTATTTTTCTATAAATCTATAACGATTTATCCATTGTTTGGATAAATCAAATAACATGTTTGAAAAAAGGAAAAAAATTATCTCATGTATTTTTAGGAATAATATAATAGATTTCCCTAATAATTCTTAGTGGTACTTATATAATATTTTTTTGATTTATATGGAACTTATATAACATAGTATACTGATAATAAGTGGAAGTGGTTTTAGTAAAATAAAAATGTATAATTTTTTTATAAATAAACCAATAGAAAAAATGGTAAAAAAAGTAAAACTGGATCGAGACAATAAATGTTCAATATTTTTAGGATAAGTAATCCATAATCCCATATAATTAAATTAGTTAAATACAAAAGTTCATATAATAAATACTTCTTTGATTTTAATCCAAAGTGGTAGGAATATATTATAATTATATCTAAATGGTCTTAGTAATAAGTATAAGTAGTTCCCACAAACAAGTAAGTTATTATAACAATAGATTATTAGATTAGAAACTATAAATAGTAACTTATAAATTAACATGATAAATGAAAACTTATTCTATTTTAAAAGTATTTAAAAATATAATGATAAAGAAAAAAAGTAATATAACATTAAAAATGAAGTGAAGAAAGACTTATTATTTTAAAATCATTTATAGATATTTTAAAAAATTTAGTTATCACATTTATTATAATCAGGGTTTTTGATGTGTTTTTATTTATCTCATTTTATAGTTATAAAAATACGATCATTGAGGAATTTTGATTATTGTAGCATTATATTTCATAATTCTTAGTACTTTAAATAGACTCAAACTTTTAAAATCATTGGGAATTAAATTCAACTTTCCTTCTTCATTATAATAAAATATAAAAATTATAGTGTTAAATAATTTTTCATGATAATATATGTGTATTGAATATTAAATAAATTATCTTTTATTTATCTTATCTTTTAAATTTAAATCTTCTTAAATCCTCCATTTTTTTGTAAGATTCATGTTATTTATGATTTTTTAAAATCACCCTATCAATTTTAAAATATAGAGAGAGGGTTTTTTTTCATTAAATAAATTAAATTTCTTGATTTATATTCAGAGAATCCAATATGTTTAATGATAAACCACCTTTTCACTTTCTTTAGATTATGTGACTATAGAAATCATATGGAATATGATATTAAAAAGTATTTTTATCTCTTTATAACTATTTGTTCTTTTATAATTAATCTAAAATTTATTTCATAAAAAATTAATATAAAAATATATGTGTTGTGATTAGTTAAAAATAAGAATATGGAGGTTTTCATTTGAAGTTATCCTCCTTTTTGATATTCAAAAGAAATGATACATTAAAGAAATAGTTAAATTAAAAATATAAATTTTTTTGAAACCTTTGAGATGATAGATAAATTGGTGACATTTTTTTCCCTTAATCCATGATAACCATTTTTCTTATAATTCCATAAATTAAATTACTAGCATTTTAATTTTATTCTTTATTATGATAATAAAAAATAACAAAGAAGAGTAAGTATAAAGACAATAATTATGATAAAATTAAATTAAAAAATGAAAGTTTATGATATCTAGGATAAAAGTAAAAAAAACTAAAATAGAAACATATACTAAAATGATATTTACTATGCAGCTTTGATATCATCCATTCTTTGTTCTAGTTGAAAAATATAATTCTTATTTCTCAAAATTTATTCCCTAAGGCCACTCAGTTATTTATTTATAATTAAAATTGTGTTCAGAAGAATATTTATATTCTTGGATTAGGTGTATGGAGATGATTAAACTTTATATATAGAACATATATCCTTTTATTCAATGTTGGAAAAAAATTTAATAGTTTTTATGAAAATAAATAATTTCTTAGCATGATTACATATATTCTAATCAAAATTTAATTTTTTTAAAAGACCAAGTTATGATATTTTTTCTATAAGTTAGTTTCTATTTATCATATAATTCCCCCAAAAGGTTATTGAGAAAACCTTTTAATTGTTTAGTCTATTCAAAGAGCTATGTTTTAGTAACTCATGGAACTCATGTAGGTTGAATTTATAGTGAAGGTGATATAGATAAAATATAAATAATCTGATCATTTTGAAAAAGAGAAAAAGTGGACACGGTTTGAATGCTTATTTTACTTCCATATGGAGTAATGAAATATTATCTTTCACTTCATCTTTGGATGAACCATTTTTTTATTTTACTATCATGTATTCTATAACTTTATACTTTCCCTTTTTTCTATGAGAACATTTGAGGTTGAGTTATTTTTTGTCTAATATCTAAAAATATTGGTTCAAATTTTGGATCAAGTGTTTGTATTAATGCTGAATTATTATGTCCCCATTATTTCTTAAGAACATAATGTAGTATTCTCCACTATCATTTTTTTACCTTTATTCCTTTCCAAGGATTACTGAATGTGGAGCTATATGAGTTTGTTTTTTGGTATTTTTTTCATTTTTTTTAATTATTATTCTTATTTCTATATTGGATAATTTTATATATATTATGATCATTTTGGAGAATGAAATAATCTATCTAGATATTCAATTTCCCTCTATTTATATTTTAACTCTTATATATCTTATAAGATGATATATGGATTGGTTTCTTTGAAAAATAAGTGAACTTTTTCTTTCCTTTAAAATTTTCTATCTTAAGTGAAGGTATAAAAAATAGAAAAACATCTGTTTAATCACCATAATCTATAAAAGTAAAATTAAATTATCATCAAGTGAATATTATATAAAAGCCCATTGATTAAGATAATCTCTCCAAAACTTGTTTAATTTTAGAGGCTTATTAATGACCAAATAATTGTTCACTTTTATTTTATGATCAGGATATGAATTTGTTTTGATGATGGTGTTTTCATTGATTAAGTTTTTCTTTACTAGTATTGGTTACCTTACTTGTATCCTAGGATCATATTTGATGAGTTTGTAGTACATAGAGGGTATGAAACTTTTGTAAGACATTTTTTTTATCTTAAATAATATAAAATATACAACCCCAATTAAATCCCATAAAAATTAAGATACATTGAAAAAAGCATGCTGAAAATAGAATCCATAATATAAATTTTACCATGTAAATATCACCCTTTTGTTTAACTATAAATTTTTGAATCCATTTTTATAATGTCCGATATTCAGCACATAAGTTTTTCGATTTAAGCATAGGGTTAAGAGTAATAAACAAACATGTTATTTCCTTTTCTTTCTAAAAATATATTATTTTATAAAAAAACTTTAGAAATAAATAAAGATTCTCCATGATATTGTATTCCTAGATCGAAGTAAAATTGTTATAAATTTATAGTAAAGTATGTATATTCTAATAGAAAAATGGAACACTCAACTTATAATTTCATTTGAAAATACAGTATAATATAAGATTTATTCATGAATTCCTGATAGTAAAGAGAGGGTTTATTAAATGGAAGAGAAGAATTCTTTGATCCTTGAAACTTATTCATATTATTTAGGATGGAAAAATAGTTTTCATACCACTCTCTATTGAATTTTTTTTCATAATGTTGTTTTATAATATCATAATTGATTTATTATTGGAACAATCCGTCAAAATAAGGAATGATATTAGTGTAGATTCTAGAGAGATTCTTTGAGAAAATGGAAACAAATAGTTTGTGTAATGCTAGAGTGAGATTATATTAGTTGAGATAAAAGTATATTTTTATCATAATGAAGAAATTATAAATTAGGTAAGTCAAGGATCCCTTTATATATACAATCCCACTCACCCTTAGTCATTGATCTATATAGACACACACACACACACACATATAGTTATATTTTGTTATCAAATTATAATGATGGAAGTAAAATCTTTAAATATTCAATATAAAATTAAATTTAATAAAATATACCTTGAGTCACTAAATATAAATTGAGAAACCCTTTAATTGTTGAAAATTTTAATTTTTTTAAAAATTCTATTTAAAGTTTTGTTTATCTAAAATATTTATTGTTAAAGTGTCTGATATCAAGGTTCTTCATGAATGATTTTTCTTCTTTGGTAGGTATTTCTCGAGTATGTTTCTAAAAAAATATTTTCTAAATTTATATATTCCATCAATTCTTTAGTAGTTTTATTATATTTCATAGGTTATATATAAATTGAAAGTGATCATATACATTTTATCATTATTAACTTTCATTTGATAAAATTAAACATATATGAGATTAAGGGTTTTGTAAATATATCATCAAGTTGACCATTCTATCTTATAAACTCAATAATGTTTTTTTGGCCCACAAGGGTCTTTAGTGATAGATACCTTGAAATGAGGTGGGGGTGAATCAGGGTATAGAA
This sequence comes from Viscum album, assembly GCA_963277665.1. Taxonomy (NCBI): domain Eukaryota; kingdom Viridiplantae; phylum Streptophyta; class Magnoliopsida; order Santalales; family Viscaceae; genus Viscum; species Viscum album. Next base: position 1,315,265,590 of record OY728128.1, on the reverse strand, counting down.
CTTGTTCCTATTTAAACCACTAAATAATCAAACTCTCACTACCCTAAATTATCTTGAACTCATTATTATTTGGTTCAATATGAAGTCATTCTTTTGATAATGATCTAATTTTTATTTCACTTATGTTTTCTTTAATCAAATTTTATGAAATTTTTATTAACCTATACACACTCCATCCAAATCATATTTTTATTCAAATAAATAAAACCACAAGGCAACAAGACATACAAAGAAACAAGTAAACCCTAGGATTTAGGGAGGTTTAAAATAACGAAAGCTGAGAGAATCCCCTCTAATCAAATTAACACCCTATGATTTCAAACTGTTGATATAAATGAGAATAGTTTTATTGGAGCTTTGGAATACCAAGGAAGCCATGTGATCCGTGACCTTATTACCCTTACACCATGTTTTTTGAATTTTTTTAGTTCTTAGGGATTTTGGGATTTTTTAGGGTGATTGGGGAGGGCTTTAAAAATTTTAGGTCTAAACCTATAGTTGTTCACCCTATAAATCTACCCTCAAAATGACCCATTTGTTCATCCTAGTGTAATTAACCATGTGAACTGGGGGTTCATCCCATGAAATTTTTTACAGGAGACCATTCAACCCACGAAACATGATTCATGTCCTGAATGGGTCTTCATGGTTTCAAATTTTTTTTTTTGTGTTTTCTAAATTTTCCCTTATTCAAACTTAAGGGGTTTCACCCCCTCGTCTCCATCATTAATTCTATACAACCTTGATGCATGGGATAAATCTCCTTTATCCACTCCTTTTTGATCTCCAAACTCTCCCATCTCATTTTCAAGTGATTTTCCAAGGAACTTCATCCTTCTTCCTATCCTCTCATTTTTTCTCCTTCCCCCCAATTTTCTCTTTTTCCCGAGAACCCTAATTAATATAGGGGTTGATTATAGGGTTTAGTGAGTTATAATAAGGTTTATTTTAGTGTTTATGGTTCAAGTAGGGTGTATTCTTTCTTATTTTGTCTTATGTCATTGTAGGCGATGTGTTGTGGCGTGTTTCCACTTGGATCGAGGTTGGTGTTTTTTATCTTTCTTTATTTGGCATTTCATTAGAGGCTTTATGAGTTTTAAATTTCATGTTTATTAAATTATCTCTATATGTTATAAGGATAATGAGTTTTATAAATGTTATAAAGTGAATTCACACATGGCCTAAAGGGTGTTTTTATAACAACCCAATATTATATATATATATTTACTTTAAAATAATACTTGAAATATTCAATTGATTTCCTTACATGAAACCTAAATTCTATATGAAATGTGATATAATAAACATGTATAACCTAGTCATAAATTTATCAGGTATAGATTGTAATAAACACTTGATGAAAAATATGTATACTGGTTTTTATTAATGAAAATGTATTGATTAATTCATAATGAATAAGTACTCAAATTCCAGTAGTGTCATTTTACGCTTCAAAAATATATTTTCTTCAAAAAAAAATTATCACATTTTTTCATGCTAGATTTATAATTAATTTTTTAATACCCAAATAATTTATGGTATGTATCATTTACAATTTAAAATTTCAACAATATACATTACACACAACACCAAGCTTAAACGAATAATGATATAAAATTAAATATCATTATTTTAACATGACCATTATAAACTAGATGTTAAATTGGTGTGAATAAATAATATTAACCAAACTATGAAATTTATATATTATATATTTAATAAAATATTTTTACATTAATAAAAATTATTTTATAGGCATAAGATAAAAATGAATCCAATTTTATGCATTAAAATGCAATATTTTTCTAAAGGTAGTTTTATCGCCTTTTGACGACACACTTATTTTAAATATAGATTTTAAACCTTAATAAATTCTATATGAAAAAATATAATTCTTTTTTTTAATGTGGAATATAAATTTAATTTTGTTTAATTTTTGGTATTTTTCTGATAAGTTTCATGTTGTGATGAATATTGATAAAATATTGCATTTTAATTGATATTTTTTCATCCAAATTATTTATAGTGTTAAATTATATTTTTAATTGGTATTAAAGTATAATTATATCAGTTTTTTATAATTTAATCAAATTTATGTAATTTTAATCAATTTATCAATAAACTTGGATATAAAAACATTTCAATCTTTTGAACTTTTTCACTTTAAAAACTCGTTTTCTCATTCCATAAACAAGATTATTATTAAATTAATTTTAGCTAATTATATATTTTTAATTTTGAAAAATGGATTCCATATTTGGAATAATAAGGTCCAAATTTAGTAAATAGGCCCCTTTTATTTGTTTACAATATGAATAACAAGTTTAGTATTTTTTTAATTACTACAGATAAGGGTAAATCAGATATTTAAGGGTAAAAATAATAAAAATATTATTTTAAAATTACCTTAACACTTTTCCCAATTTTATTGTATAAGTTAGTGTCTAAAAAAACCATATTTGATCCAATTTTATGGCCTCTTGGAGCCACATGGACTATTTTAAGTATTTTATAGTATTTTATTCTAAGGAAATCCAAATATGTCATACTCATGTTTTTAAAAAGTATAACATTTTTTATATATGATTATTCATAATATATATTTGTTATAAATTTTAATTTTAAATATAAAATTTTAATCTTAATCATGATAATTTATTTTTAATTTTTATGAAATAAATAATTAAATTATAGGCTTGCATAGTGATGAAATAATAATTGTTTAATTAATGGACATATCAAATAAATGTTATTAAAAATATTAAAATAAATTTAATTTTATATAATTAATGTTATAAATGAATTTTTTAGATGACCTAGACATATTTGAGATGTATTAAAGGTTTTTTTGAATTTATCATGTATTTATGATAATTTTAAAAATTCAAGTAATGAATAGTGTTAAAATTGACATTAATGGCATTTTAAAATAAATAGTATTTTATTAAATGGTATAAAATTCATAAAATTATAAAATTTATAAAAATTATTTTTATAATTTTTAAAATGTCATCAATGATCTATTTATGGTCCGTTTGGAATTTCATAGTAACTATATTAATCCTTAAAGAGTAACAACACATGTTGACATAGTAAGAGTTAAAGGGTTTAAATAAGAGTTAATGCCAAAAGATAATTGTAACAATGTGACCTAAACTTGTATAAAATTTATTGTAAGAATTGTATTCGACCATTATCACCTTAATATTTAATTTTAGTTGTTTAATGAACAATGTTCCATGAAAATAACTTACATATATTTTTTAAATTGAATATAGTTAAAAAATGTCACTCTCTTTGTATTTAATATCATTTATGTGTCCACATAGTGAAAAATTAAAGCTATTAATGAGAATAAATGTCTATTTTGATATTAATTAAATTATTTTCATTATTTAATTTTATTTATAATTTTTATAAATTATATAATACCCTTAAATTATTATTCAATACTAAAACATTATTTATTTAATTAAGAGAAAAATAAAATAATTGATTTTAAAAATATTAATTTTGATAGATTTTGGATGGTTTAATGTGTATAATAGATTTTATAGATATATATGATATATTAGAGATGTTTTAAATCATTATATTCAAGCTCCCACCTTTTATTGATATATTTGAAGTCAAATTAAATGAATGGTTTCAAATTTGGCCATAATGATATTTTTTTGAATTAATATATTCTTAAATTATATTAAAATCACAAAAATGTTAAATAATCAAAAAGGGAATAATATATGGTCTAATATTTATTCAAATATTCATTTATATTCAATTTAAAAATATTTTTCTCTTGAATAACCTTTTTATATTTTAATATTTTGAGGATTTCCGAAGATGCCCCTCACATCAATTATAAAAGGGAACCTCCTACCTCACTTAATTACTCCAATTTTAACTATATAGAACAACCATACCTATATTATTTTTCTTCAAAAAATACATATTTAAGTTATAGGGGTTCTGTTCCATCCATAATACCTACCCTTTAAAGTCCGCCGAAGAAGAGGTAATCATTTTTACTAACTCATTCGAGTTTATTTCTTCTTATAATTTATCCTCATATGTTGTTTCCATGATAATATAATAAATCCAGTATAATATATATTTTGAGATTTTATTATGTTTATGTGACAACCATATTCAACCATTTATCCATCCTAGGAAAAATGAAAGCACCGTGCGTGCGTACATACGACTTATCGTCTCCACCACATGGTGTAATCTATTTTTCATCACCACTTTACTTGGATGGGTATAATGATAGAATATATATATATATGTATATATATAATAATTATGACATGATATTTTTTTTTGAAAATTTTAATATACCATCTACTTCCTTAGCCTTTCACTAATAAGGGAATAATATCGTCGAATGTGTGTACATATGACCTACCATCTCCACGACGCGATGCAATTAATTTTCCATATCAAACATATAAAAATAAATTTAATGGTTAAATATTATATTTATAAAATTAATATAATTATGGATATGTTTGATATATTTTCTAAGAAAAATAATCGATACTTTTATGACAAAACATGCATAGGAAAATGAAGTAGTTAACACCCGAAACAAGGGTAACAACAAAATATTATCAAAAAACGGGTGAGAAAATAGCATAAGAGGATCATATATTATATCATAAATATGGATAAGGTTATGTTATAATTTAATAGCATTATTAAAACCACTATAAATGAGGCTAAATAATGTTCGACTAAAGGAAGTGTAAGGTAAATGTTTTCTCATCTCACTTTTACTTCTGTGAGATATATGCCTTGTTCACCACTTATTCCTTGTGTGTGGTGTATGTACCACCCTTTGATTTATCATATCATGAATATTATTATTCTAATGATATTATAAGTTTCACTTAGTCTTATTCCTTCACAAGTATTATGATTTAAATGTTTCAAAGTGGTATGTGACACTTTGGACTGTTCAAAGATTATTTTACTCACAAATTTTTAAATGGTCTCATTAAAAAGTATCTTCATCCATGTAAACATACTCTATTTAATATTATAATTCATTGATTTTTATCTCTTATTATACCATATATCATAATTTATTGAAGGTTTTATGATAATTTTGACTATGGATGTGCTATTTTTATACCATTCATGGTTTATTGTTAATGTATTCACATTTCATATGATAGTTTTTAATACAAATTTTTATGTAGTTTATGTTTCACCCTTTTCATATGTGGAAAATATTGGAATAAGTATGTGATGTAAAAGTTACACTATATCCCATCGATGCATCAGTATCTCTTATAAGAAAAACCAAATATGGACTTGGATGAGGGATTTCTCATTTATTTTCAGATATGGATTTGGCTGAGGCTTTAACAACTTATTTTCAGATGTCTTAGCCGAGGCCTCGAAGGTATGTTTCAGATTCCCAGCATTATGGATTCCATCTATTTGATATTATTTATTGACATTACATGTGATTATTTTACTAGTATAATATCCATGGTTAAGTTTACTAGATCATTTGATTATCTAAATTTCATGTATTTCAGTCATTTACCTTTCCATATTATTTATGACATCTTTACTCATAGCTTCTGATGAATTCTTACCCTTACTGAGCATTTTACCTCACACCTTTCATAAGTTTCAATTTCACCAAGATTCAAAGGATTATATTATGAATGATATGCATGGTTACACAAAGGGGAAATAATGGAAGACTCAAGTAAACTATTTTTTTATTTTATGTTTTTAAAATCTAATTTGAATTTCATGTATGTATCTAGTTTACCAAGACTAATAAACTATTCAGTCATTTTGGAGGCGATTACTTATATATTATACCAATGTAATAAATTAAGTCACCCATTCTAAGCTATTTGGGTTAGAGTTGTTACAATTGGTATCAATGTAAGTTTAGTAGAATCCTTGGGAAATTGATTTAGAAAAATATATATTAGGGAATATAACACTATGAATGAATTTTAGGATAAGAATAAGTATATGATATCATCCTATTGATTTGGTAATGATAATGGATAACCTAGGTTAAACCTATGAACCGATAGATTTAGAAGAATATTTTATGATTTAGGAATCCTATAAATGATTCTTCATGACTATATCACTATGATTAGTGTAGCTCAAATTGTGATTTGGGTTTTGGTCAATGTTTAGAATCAGCAAGGTTGTACAAGTAATGGTTATACTTCTGATGATGAAGAGACTACAAAAGACAAATGAAATGAAGGAGGTATTATGGAATAAGATAAAAAAGCATAGTTAATGGTTTCATAATGATGTAGAATGATTAAAGTTTCTTTTTTATTTGGATTCAAGAATTATTTCATCAGTGGTGATCTAGTTATCATGATATATATAAGGGCTTTACTAAAGTACTTATTTTTTAAGGATTTAAAATCATGGAAGTTTTTATTAATGTTTTTAAGATGATAAAATATTTGGTATGTGACAAAAATATCTGGATTATGTTGTTTGGGGAAAATATAATGTTAAGATTTATTTTGAAGATTTAGAGATGTTTTTTTGGAATGTGAAATTGGACAGATATATTTTGGATGAGTCTCAAGGTTGGAATGGATTTAGTTGAATATTGGATATTATTGTTTGAGTTTAAAGTGTGATTTATTATATTGGATATAATGTGATAACCATTTTGGTTTTGATAACATTTTAAGGTCGAAGGAACGACTTAAGGATCTTTTATTAAAAGTTATTTAGGTATAAAAATTCATCTTGAATATCCATCTCCAGGTTTACGAAATGAAGTGAAAATATATTAATTCACAACCAAAGGATGACTTAATGATAAGGAAATAAATCAAGTAAATTTTCTTGAGTTGTTTATCTAGTTAGTAAAATAATCCCTCAACTTTAGGAAAATTATTTTGAAACAAAAAAGTTATCCATTTACTTTTCTTACTAAGAAATCAATGGTATTTTAATCAATCACATGATTTTCAGCTCTGTGATGGTTAAAATTCTAATTACCATGTTCTATATCACTCTCCATTATAATTTTATAGTTATATTTATCTTTAATGTACATGTTTTCACTTACCACTAATTTTATCTGATTTTAAAGCCTAATTTTATGGTGACCTTCGCATTTCTCTTTCCCTCTTATTAATAGGATGTTTTATTAATCATATTTTCGATGTGGGTTTTCCATAAAGGAATTTTAAAGTACCAACCTTTGATTTTTGAAGTTCAATTTCAAATTGCAAGAAAACAATTTATTGAAGGTGGGGAGAATGTAACACCCTAAGATTTTATGGTATATCTCTTTTTAAATTTAATTTCTTCAAAAACATACATTTCACACAACACCAAGCTTAAATGAATAATGATATAAAAGTAAATATCATTATTTTTACATAACTATTATAACCTAGCCTTTAAATTGGAGGGAATGAATAATATTAACCAAATTATAAAATTTATATATTATATATTTAATAAAATATTTTTTCATTTGTCTAAATAATTTTATAGTAATAATATAAAAATGAATCCAATTTTATGCATTGAAAGAATAAATTTTTTTAAAGGCCGTTTTACCACCTTTTGATAGGATCTTATTTTAAATCTTGTTTTTGAAACTTTTACAAATTATATTTAACAAAATAAACTTATTATTTTAAAATAGAATAAAAAAATTTACTTTGGTTTATTTTTTTTGTATTTTTCTGATAAGTATTATGTTTTGATGAATAATGATAAAATATTTTATTTTAATTTAAAACATCTATTTAGTCTAAATAATTTATAGTGATAAATTATATTTTTAATTTAAAGTAAATTTAGATCAATTTTTCACAATTTAATCAAATTTATGTTATTGGAATCATTTTCACATTTAATTTGGATATAAAAAAATTTCAATCTTTTAAACGTTTCCACTTTAAAAACATGTTTTCTCATTCCATCAACAATATTATTTTTAAATTAATTTTATCCAATTATTTGTTTTTAATTTTGAAAAATTGATTCCATATTTGTAATAAGAAGGTATAAATTTAGTAAATTGATCCCTTTTATTTTTAGACAATATGAATAGTAACTAGTATTGTTTTTAATTACCAGAGATAAGTGTAAATCAGGTATTTAAGGGTAAAAATAATATTATAATTATTATAAAATTACCTTAAAAATTTTCCTAATTTTATTGGATGAGTTAGTTTCTACCAAAATCATCCTTGGGTTTATTTTATGGCCTCTTGGATCCACATGGATGATTTTTAGGATTTATAGTATTTTATTATAAGGAAGTCCAAATATGTCATACTCATGTTCTTAATAAGTATTACATTTTTTATATGTAGTTATCCAGAAGATATATTAGACTATAAATAATAATTTTAAATATAAAATGTTTATATTCATCATGATAATTTATTTTTAATTTTTATGAAATAAATAATTAAATTATAGGCTTGCACAATGATGATGCAATAATTGTTTAATTAATGGACATATCAAATAAATGTTATTAAAAATATTAAAATAAATTTAATTTTATATAATTATTGTCATATAATAATTTTATATATTAATTAGACATATTAGGGATGCATTAATGGTTTTGGTTTAACATTATCATGTAGTTATGATATTGTTAAAAAGTCAAGTAATGAATAGTGTCAAAATTGACATTAATGATATTTTAAAATAAAACATATTTTATTAAATGATAAAAAATTAATAAAAATATAATTTATTTCACAATTACTGGAATAATTTTAAAAATTTCATCAATATTCCATTTATGGTTTGTTTTTTATTTTATAGTATCTATATTAACCCTCAAAGAGTAATAACACATGTTGACACTGTAAGAGTAAAAGGGTTTAAATAAGGGTTAATACCAAATGATAAGGGTAATAATGTGACCTAAAATTATCTAAAAATTATTGGATGAATATTATTTGACCAATATCACCTTAATATTTAATTGGAGTTATTTAATGGACACTTTTTTTATGAAAATAAATTATATATTTTTTAAATCAACGATAGTTACAAAATGTCACTCTCTTTTTATTTAATAACATTTATGTGTCCACATAGTAAACAATTCAAGATATTAATGAAACTAAATGTATTTTTTGATATTAATGAAATTATTTTCGTTATATAATTTTATTTTTATTTTTTATAAATTATATAATTACCTTAAATGCTTCTTCAATGCTAAAACATTATTTATTTAATTAAAAGAAAAATAAAATAATTGATTTTAAAAATATTAATTTTCCTATATTTTGGATGGGTTAAGGTGTCTAAAATATTTTATAGATATATATGATATATTAGATATATGTGAAATCATTATATTCTAATTCCCTCTTTTTATTAATGTATTTTAAGTCAAATTAAATGAATAGTATCAAATTTGACAATAATAATATTTTATTGAATTAATATATTATTAAATTATATAAAAATAAAAAACGTTAAATAATCACAAATGGGATAATATATAGTCTAAAATGTATTCCCATATTAATTTATATACCATTTATTTGTCTTTGTCTCTAGAATAGCATTTTTATATTATAATATTTTGAGGATTTTCGAAAGTGCCCCTCACCTCAATTATAAAAGGGAACCTCCTCCCTCACTTTCTCACACCAATTTGAGCCATATATCTTGAAAAAACCTAATTATTTCTCTTCCCGAAATCCTTATTTATGTTCTATAGGTTCTATTTCATCCAAAATACCTACTCTATAATACTTAAGAAGAGATTTTAAGGAAGTCTGCTAAAGAATAAGTAATCATTTTTACTAACTCATTCAAGTTCATTTATTCTTATACTTCCTATTAATATGTTGTTTAAATGGTAATGTAATAATTCCAGTATAATATATATTATTATAAGTTATTATGGTTTTGGGAAAACCATATTACACAATTTATCCCTCTTATGAAAAACGAAAGGACCGTGAATCCGTACGTATGACTTATCGTCTCCATGCCATGGTGTAATCCATTTTTCATCCCCATTTTACTTGGATGGTTATAATGATGGAAATAATAGATATATATAATAATTATGACATTATATTTATTATATAAAATTTAATATTCCATCCACTTCCTTACCCTTTCACCAATAAGGGAATGATACCATTGCTTATGCTTACGTATGACCTGCCGTCTCCACGATGCATTGCGATTCATTTTCCATATACAATATTAAATAATAGATATAAAAATGTATTTAATGATTAAATATTATATTTATAAAATTAATATCACTTTGGATATTTTTGATATATTTAATATAGAGAATAAAGGATAATTTCACGACAAAATATGCATAGGAAAATGACCCAGTAACACCCGAAACAAGGGTAACAATGAAATATTATCAACAAACAGGTTGTAAAATAATATAATAAGATCAAATATTATATCATAAAAATGTATATGTTTCTATTATAACTAGTAACACCCGAAACAAGGGTAATAATGAAATATTATCAACAAACGGGTCATAAAATAATATAATAGGATCAAATATTATATCATAAAAATGTATATGTTTCTATTATAAGTTAATAATTTTATTAAAACTATTATAAAATTGGTTAAATAACACTCACCTAAAAGAAGCGTAAGGTAATTATTTTCTCATCTTAATTTTACTTCTATGAGATATATGCCTTATTCACCACTTATTCTCTGTGTGTGATTTATATAACACAATTTGATATATCATATCATGAATCAAATTATTCTAATAAAATTATAATTATCATTTTATTTTATTCCTTCACAAGGATTATGATTTAAATTTTTCAAAGTGGTATGGGACACTTTAGAATGTTTAAAGATTATTTTCTTCAAGAATTTTTCAGTGGTATCATTTAAAATTATCTTAATATATTTAATCTTTTTTGAATCTTTAAATTCATTGTGGTTTATCTCTTAAGATACCATATATCATATTTTATTGAAGGTTTTATGATCAGTTTGGCTGTGGATGTGTTATTTTGATAACATTCAAGGTTTATGGTTAAAGTATTCACATTTCATATGCTAGTTTTTAAATACGAATGTTTATGTTGTTTATATTTCACCCTTTTCATATGAAAAATGTATTGGACTCAGTAAGGGATGGGTGGGGATCATTATATCCCTTCGATGAATCAGTAGGTCTCACAGACAAACCTGATATAGACTAGGATGAGGCCTTGCCCATTTATTTTCAAATATGGATTTGGCTGAGGCCTTAACCATTTATTTTCACATGTGTTGGCAGAGTCATAGATGATATATTTTAGATGTCAAAAATTATTCATTCCATCATTGTGATATTAGTTACTGATATTTGATGTGATTATTAGACTGGTATACTATCCAAGGTTAAGTTTTCCAGATTTTGTGATTATCTAAATTTCATGTATTTTAGTTATTTACATTTACATATTATTTATTATATATTTAATTAGAGATTCTATTATACGATTACCCTTACAGAGCATTTCAGCTCACCCCTTTCATATGTTTCAATTTCCCCCAGGATTCCAAGAAGTATATTTTGACTGATATGCAAGGTCAAACAAAGAGGGAATAATGGAAGAATCAATGAAACTATTTTTATATTTTATGTTTTAAAATTTAATTTGGATTCCAAGTATGTATCTAGTTTACCAATACTACTAAACTATTCAGTCTGTTGGAATGTGATTCCTTGTATCTTATGCTAATGTAATAAAGTAAGGCATCGACTACGGGCTACTGGGGTCATGGTCTTTATAAGTTTCTACCAATTTTAAAAATTATATTTGATTAAATTAATATCATTTTTAAAATAATCATTTCAATATTATCTTAGGGTGAATTTTTAGTATTTTTTTCTAAAAATATTCATTTTTTAGTGAATAGTGAAAAATACCAATTTTTTGTAAATATTTTCATTTATTTTCAATTAAATATTCCATTACGTTTTGAATTTTATATTAAATTAATATTAATATTCTTAAAATATAAATAATCTAATTAAGTACATATGAATAATTATTATACTTTATTTTGGTATAAGTTAATTTTTGGGCTTAAAAACACATTTTTCTAAAAAACCATTTTTATGCTTGCAATGTGTTTTTTTATTAATAAATTATTTTAATATATATTTATTAATGTTTATAATGAAATTTATATATTATATATTCAATATAATATTTAAAATTTATTTTATGGTTTTTATAATGTAAGTAATGGAAGTAAATTAAGTTTTATGCATAAAAATTCATTTTTCAAAAATGAGTTTTCATTGCGGTTTGCATGCTAAATTAAAAGTAAATTCTTCCAATTATATAAATTTAATATAGAAAAATTTATTACATATTTATAATCAGTATAATTAATATAATTTAATAGGATCAACTTAATTCTTTATCATAATGAATAGTGAAATAATAAAATTTTGCTACCATGGTTAACGTTAAAACAAGTTTACTGGGGGGGGTTAAACTATGAGATAAGGATATAATTGACACATAAAAATATAAAATTATTATTAATTAAATAAATTTAAATCTTATATTATCCTAACTTCTAATAATTGGACATCTATAGCCACTTTTCCATGAAAGTGACTGTAAGTCATTGAAGTATTTTAAGAAATTTTATGTGTGTCCCATTACTCACTTATAAAAGGGAACCTATTATACTCTATTATTAACACCATTTTAGGATTATATATTAGTGAATAAATAATTAAAAAACCTTCCTATAATCCTTAAATTTATCATATATATATATATTTTATTCTCCTAAGATCAATCCTTCAAGGCTTAAGGAGTAAGCCAAGGGAGGTCTCTTAAAGAAGAGGTACAAATATTAACAAGATCTTTCAATTTTATTTATTCTTATACTTACTTATAAACTTATTTTATCCATAAAAAATGATTAATAAATTATCATAAATATAATGATATATTATTTTGATTATTTCACAACTATTTACCACATATTCTCGATCGAATGGTAGATAAAAGTATCGCTTGTATGTACATGTGGACTTCCGCCTCCGCATAGAGATACAACTAAATTTCCACCACCATATTTAATTATTTTTTATTGTGATATATTTAATATTTATATATGATATTTATGTTTTAATAATTATTTTTTAAATATTAATTAATATTTACCATTCTTTTGTTCCATTATGTGTATGTACAGACTATCGTGTCCATGTACTGATATAATTAATATTTCATCACCTCTTTAAATGAATGGTTATAATTAGGTATATAATAAATATATATTATCTTTATATCATTATTTAAATTACTAATATGAATAAATACTGATTTAAGTGCATGAAACATAACTATCAAACCAAAACATACATGAAAAACGAAGCAATTAACACCCAAAATGAAAAATTTAATGGAAAATTGTCAATAAACAGGTATTGATATGATATAAGTGGACCATATATGATATTATATTTATAAATATTATTTTTTTATATAATTATATTAAATATAAATTTACTATACATGAGGTTAGAGCACTTATGAATGAAGTTGGATATAAAGTAAGGGTTTCATCTCAATTTTTATCAGTTGAGGCACATTTTAATGTTATGAACCAATTTATTATTTATATAGTGTATATACTACCCAATAATTTATTTTTGCTTAAAAAATTATTTAATTCAATGTATTTAAAAAACCATATGTTTTTCAATCTTTTAATGACTTTTTTTAAAAAAAATTACTAAACCCATAAGGGGTTTTCATCTCAATTTTGTTTCATTGGGACATGTTTGAGGTTATATACCTATATTTATTTATGAGGTGTATCTAATACCCCATTGATATGTTGTACCATTATTATCCTTATTTTAATGGTATTTAAAGTTCCAGTTGAAGTTATTTATTTCATGGGGGTTGTGATTCAAAATTTATCCCAATGGTATGAGTTTTATGTTACAATCTCATTTTTACTAGGATTGTTTATGCTAAAAGTTTATAATGATGAAATTGAATGATATATCTATAAAAATTATTATTTATTTTATTCTCATATTATTATTTTTATATATTTATTTATTTCATTTCATTTTCTTCTCTTTAAGTACTTAATACACTAAAAGGTTACTTTTAATGAAAACCAACCTTATTTTTCCCTTTGATCATTAATCTTTTATTCCAAATCCATTTTTTATTTAAAATGTTTTCAAAAATGTTTTACCTATTTTACTTTGATTATTTAAAGTTATTTTGGACTATATTTTAATTTGATTACCATGTTTTAAAAATAAACTTATTATCATTTTCCAAACATGGCACTTTTGACTTTGTATTGAAAATGTAAAAGGAATTTTCATTTTAACATAAACTACATGAGATGATTTCACCACCATAATTAATAGTATTTTTTTTGAAGCCTACATTATAAGTTTATTTGGTTATTTTCAAGGAAAAATTTCCTTAATATTTTTTAAATTTTAATGTTTTTAATAAGCAATTTAAAATGAAAAAGTTATTTTCCTAAAGAAATCATCTAGTGATATTTTAAAGGTATTTATATATACAACAACATACATTGTTTTTTCTAATGATTTAATGGTATGTGATCCATTGTTTCCTTATTTATTATTTATCTAGATGGTTTATTATTATGATGATGAAATTTTTATGTAACCTATATCATTTCTATGAGTTATGATATGATAATTTGATGAATGTTTTATGATCTTATGGCACACATATGTATGGTTTTAATTATGTGATGAATGGTTCCATTATAAACCAAAGATGTGTGGTTATGTAATAAACCAGGGTTAGGTGTTCTATTATATCCCTTCAATTCATTTATTAAAGATAAATATATCATGAGATAATAAGGTCTAGAATGGATAGTGAACCCAATTTAGTAAGGGACTTTATCCAATAAGATAGTTTTTGGAGCGAACCTTGACTATGGAATGATGGAATAGGGAGTGAACTCAATCCACTACGATAGTATTATAAGTGAGACTTAACTAAGGACAAAATTTTGTATGCTTATGTGTATTCCATAAAGTTATGTATTATGATTATGATATGTTATCATGGATCATGATTTATTATTGATAATTCCACACTCTTATATATTATGTCATTTTTTGAAATAACCTTACACAATATTTCCAGATAAAATATCTTTGACTGAGTGGTAATGATTATTGTATGTCTTGATCATGTCATCATTCCATTATGATTATCTCATGATCACTTATAATCATTGATTTATATCTCTTATGTTTACCCTTATTGAGCATTTGAGATAATCCTTTCTTATGTTTCCCTTCCTAGGTTATAAAGAAAGGTTTATGTATGATACGTCTAAGAAGGGTGTTAGATATGGAGATATTAATCAGAAATTATGTTGATCCTTTTTGGTATTAGTTTTTTACATATCCAAGTTTCCAAAGATACCAAACCTCTATGTTCCTTAGGTGTGTATTATTGTAAAATGTATTGAATATTCATCTAAAATGATGTAATATTTATGTATGAAATGTATGAGTCACTATAGATTTTATATTTTTTCAAGTTTTCAAAATGATGTTGAGTTACAAGTGTTTGATAAAATACTCAAAATATTTGTGTTAAATTAAAGGTTATGTTTAAAGGAATTTGACACTATATACATCATAAAATGGATAAAATATTGGATATATGATGTTTTTTATATAAGAAGAAATGAATTATATTCTTAAATAGTTTTAATTTAAATGGATAGATGTATTAAAATAAATTTAAATTTGGTTTCCAATGGTTTATTTTAAATAATTATTTGAAATGTAATTTCAAATTTTTTAAATAGGGACTTGGTATTACACGTCAGTTTTATTAAGTCTTATTTGACACTATTAATGGTTTTCAGGATCTTTGGTGTTTGAGAAACTCTTATAACCCTTTGTTTTTATTTATTAGTACAAATTGGGACCCCAAATGGGGATGTTATATATTTTTTATGATATGGCTGATATGATAGCGATGTTTATTTTGATGTTGTTGGAGGTGAAATGATATTTATATTCATTGTTGATTGATTTTTTGATTATGTGAATTGATTTTTTGATCACCCCCATTTTTTATTTTCATGGTAACCCCTAGGTACTCGGGTAGGTTAACCTAGATGGGATGAGGTCCCCCACCACTATCCATTATATTGAAGTAGTTATGTAGATCCCCCTCAATCCAGATATATTGTACAATTCCAAATCCATCATTGGGGTGACATATAATTTATAGGTAGCCCAGTCCTGATAGCCTTTTGATATCCTCCCATGATATTTAGTGTTATTATGTATACCATATATTAGATTTATTATTTTTCTTTAACCCAAGTCCTATTGTCTTGGTGGTTCCTTTTCATGTACAATGTTTTCTTTGATCCATTAATGAATTGGCATGTAACATCCCAGATTTTTTGGAGTAGATCAAAATACTCACCAGCTTTGAATTTTTTGAGTTTGGTGGGTTTTACAAATATTTTATTATTTATAATAACTTAATTATGAGTTTTCATTTGATCCAAAACCATGTTTTTGGATGGTTATAGAGGTTTAGAAAGTGCCTCATGAGTTAAAATGGATTTTAGGTGCGTCAGAGGCCCGAATGCCCCATTTTGGGAAGTTTAGACTTAGGCACATGGTTAGATTTAACATGTTTCCCCTAGAGTAGAAATCACAAAGCCTATTTTTCACTAAGAATGGTTTAGGAAACCTTTCAGGATAGGGAACATGGTCGTGTGATACCTCTATAGTTTTTTAGAAAAGGGTATTCAGATGGTATGCCCATGGATAGACAAACTGTGCACATTCCATCACGCTTAGTTCCAAATGGTAAATACCTATGCACTATAGAATTCATATTTTATGTATGATTAGGCCAAACTATGCGAGATAACCATACAGGGATTAGATTCTAAGAATCAGAAGCTGCATGATTTTCACACGGTTTGGTAAACTGTGTGAGCTAACCATGTGGATAAATAAAGAGGTGACATGACCTTTCCCCCTCCTTCTATAAAATTAATTACCTCCTCTTTCTACTCCACACATGGGCTTCCTCCTAGTCAGTCATGGAGATACCCTCCTCCTCTTATAGGTCTTGGACAATCTCCTCTGTCCAACCTTTATTCTTTAATTTTTTGGTTGCGTTGGATCCATCATGGTAAGGCTCTCTATACTCTAGCTTTTATTTACCTTTACTCTCACCTCATATACCGCTAAATCCGTGTGATTAATTTTCCCCTATTTTTAGGGAATTTATAAAAAATTATGATTTCTTCTAAATCAGGTCGAGTAAGAGGATAATATCAGACATTCCTACATCTATGACTACAAGGTAGGTGATGCATACTTTTCTTTATGATTTTGCGAGTTATTTTGGGGACCAACTTTGATAACTCCATTGTATTATACAATAGATGATATTTTAAATTGATGGTTTTCCATAATTAATTAATTGATACCTTGTGATATTCCCATGTGAATTCTCACCAAATTATATAAATGGTTCGATCCATGTGAGGGGATTCAGACCTTGGGAAACTAGGTCGTGGGTGTTTATTTAATTAAATTGAGTTATTTAAATTATTTTAATTTTTTTATTAAAGTGAATTTATAAGTATATTTGAAGTTAATGATATGAGATCCATGTGATTGTGATGGTCATGACTCGAGGATTAAGGTGGAGCTGGCCACCTAGTATGCGGTGATGTAATATTCAGGTTGGGTGGGGTATACATTATATGAGTGAGGTTGATCATAGGTTAGGTGAATCGATCATTAAATTGAGATGGAGAGACCATCTAGTTAGGGGAAAGGACCGTGTGACTTTGATGATTCTGAGCATCTAATTTAAGCGACATGGTCATAAGGTAAATAGGTGCTAGTTTATATGTATTAGGTTATAATTGGTGATTTCTGCTCACCCATAGTGGCTAATGCACCATTTGGAGTTGTGTTCACACAGGTTGACTCAGATGATGAGGTTGTTTTGACCACTTTTGTGGGTAGAGGCCCATAATAGTAGTGGTTTAGGTAAAATGTTGGGAGTTCTTGCTGTAGAGAGACACATGGATGGTGAGGATCCATTAGGTGACAACATTAAGGCTATCAGTTGGGGGCTGAGGCTCATCGTGCTTAAGGTTAGTGGTCTAGGAATCATTTTAGAGGCTGGGTATCAATGTACCTTTGGAGTTCAGTTGTATAGGTGATGTTGGTTATTATTTGAGGATAAATATCATTGTACCTTTGGGTGATAGGATTTGAGAAGATGGGTTCTTTCAAGCAGGGGTTTGAGGGACCAGATTATTTTATTGGGCATGCCTTTGGGATGTGAGTTACTTGGTTGATGGAACAAGGTGTCAAGTGATATTTGGAGGTGGAACCTAAGGGTTCACCTGGTTCTATTTTACATCATGGGATACCTTGGTCCATGGGCTAAGAATCCTCTCATCTATAGTTATTCCAGCATTGGCCGAGGAAGGTGATAGCTTTTGGGTGCTTGTTTAGCACTAGGTAAGCCTATGTTTATTATATGTATATACCGTTGATTCATTTATTTTTATGATACACCTTCTTAATCACAAATATAATGTATGAACGCCTGTTAGGTAAGAATTTTCTAATTATGTAGCTAAAAATGTCTTGTTCATTGATCCTGCTACTATTATTGATTATTAATTTAACTATTATTTGTTATTACTATGTTTTCGCCATGGGAGGGTTACTAGTTTGAGTCTGTGTGGTCTTTTTATTACACTGATATATCTATATAGACCATTATTATATTACCAAAAGAGGGTATAGTCTCCCCACTATCACCCTTTACACCCTTTATTCTAGTTGGCATCGTTTGGCGTATGAGGCGGCGTGCCTAAGGCCAGTGGCACCTGGCCTGAAGGAACTATTTGGGTGACTAATCAGGTCGAGAAGCTATATGGTGCCCTATAAAGTGTGTTTTATTTTCATACGATTTGATCCATTCCTTAGAATTTATTCTTCATAGACGAGTTTTATAAAGGAATTTAAAATTCAATAAATTATTTCTTAATCAATTTGTGGTATTTTATAGAAATATTTTAATTAGTTGTTTTAAAATAGTTGGTTTCATTTATATTTTATAAAAAAGAAGAAAGGTATGGTTTAGGGATAAAGGAAGTTAAATTTTATTGGTTTTATTATAGTTACTTATAAAAATATATTTTTCAAAATGTAATTAAAACTATCTCAATTGAAATTATATTTGATAGGAATTACATGATCTATTTGGTGTAATACTACCGAGCTCAGTTTCACTCACACTATGAATACACCAATTGGTGTATGAAGCTATTATGTCTTCCTTTTAGGTTTCCCATGCTATTTCCTCTTTCTTGTTTGATTTTTAGGTTGGTATGTTAGGATTTGGTTTGAGATGTGGTTAGTGACTAGGGGTTATGTAAAAGTGGTTGGTAGTTATCAGGATTGGTTTTGTATTTTATTATAGGGATGTTTATGTACCGGCCTTATAGTAGTAGGATTTTATTTTGGTTCCTTTTTTATATTATATTTTACTTATTAATTATTACTTATTTTATGTTTCACTTAATTTATTCTTACTACATGATCTGTTTGGTTGTTTCTACTTGTTTCTACTCATTTATTTTTTCTTTATTTGTTAGTGTGGAAGTACAATATATTTATGGATCTCTATAGATTTATTAAAGGAATACATGGTATTTTTATTATTATTATATGTTTAAATAATTCAGACTTTGTCATGTTTTGATACCCTATCACTAGTTTCCATCACAAGGTGATCA
The DNA here is from genome assembly GCA_963277665.1 of Viscum album. Taxonomy (NCBI): domain Eukaryota; kingdom Viridiplantae; phylum Streptophyta; class Magnoliopsida; order Santalales; family Viscaceae; genus Viscum; species Viscum album. The sequence continues at coordinate 1,315,245,739 of OY728128.1, read as the reverse complement.
AGAATACAACTCGGGTATGTCATGGGCTGGCTCGGGTACCTGATTTAGAGGCCGTGTTGGTTGGTTTGTGAAAATTTTTTATCATAACATAGGTTCTATAATGGGCATTGGTTCTTGAAATCTCCCTTGTTCTTTTAGACTCTCATAGTATAATGGATATTTTTTCATTTGTTGGGGATCAAGAGGTTTTTTCTGAGTTGGTTCTTGATCACCACCTATCATGACGATTTCTAAGTTATTGTGATTTTCCAAGATTTGAATTTTTGATTTTGGGATTTTATTTTTGTTATTTATGATTCTGTTTTGTTCCTCCCTAGAATTTATGAGTCATTTTGGGGACTATTTTAGTTTTCATATGAGAATTAAAGAAGTGTCAATAGTGTATAGTTAGCTTGCATGGATTGAAAACCGTATAGAGGCTATGTACATGATAATGAAATTATTTCAGAGGTTGTTGTAAGATTGGTATATGGTATATAGAACTATGTATCCAAGTCATTCATGGTTTCAAATCCCATTTTGGATTGATATTTTGGAAACCCTTGAGTGATATTCAATAATGGGGGTAAATTTAAGGGACTTTTGTGATATATTAGTGATGTGAGTTGGATTTTTCTTAGATTTGTGGTATGTTCTTGTTTATGTGGTTATTTTGAAAACTGGTTTTTGTTGTATAAAAGAATAATTTCATGAAAAATGTGTTGGTTTAAAATATATCATTTTTGAGTTGGATTTTTCGTAGATTTGTGGTATGTTCTTGTTTATGTGGTTCTTGTGAAAACTGGTTTTTGTTGTATAAAAGAATAATTTCATGAAAAATGTGTTGGTTTTAAATATTTCATTAGGAATTTATAGCAAATGGAATTGGTTTTCATGATTTTTTTTGAAAATTATTTATTTCATAATGAAATCTGAAAAATATTTTGGGTTTAAAATAAAGTTTGGTGGGTAATTTGGAAATTATTTGGCACATTAGAGTGTATTTCCAAATGTTTCCAGGATAAAAATGAAAATAAAGAAGTTTTTTTAAATATTTTAAAGGGTGAATCATTTTGAAATGGAAAGTGAAAATTGAAGAAAGTATTTTGAAATAAAGTATATATTGGTGAATCTTGATCGAGATTCTTATTTTTAAAGCAAGTTAGTGTTTTTTGAATTTGGGTTGAATTTTTTGAAATTTCCTTGAAGAATTATGATTTTTAAATGAAGTGGTGTGTTTTAAAATGTTTAGGTATTTTCAAAAGAACACGTGTTTATAGAAAATAATTTTTGATTGATTATGGAATGTGGTGAATTATAAAATCAAAAAGGAAAATTTTTATCATGTGTTTTTTCTTGGTGATGTGTTCTTTTAGGTTTTTTCTCTCCAGGTGGGTAGGGTATGGTTATTTTACTTTAAAAAAAAAGAATAGTTCAAATTCATGTTTTGAGTTATTTATAGTATTACTCCTAGAAATGTTTCAATAAAAGGTAGAAATATTATTTCTCAGGATGAACCTTTTTAGGTGAGTCCTCTTATTACTTGTGTGTATTCCTCTTAGCATTTTTCACTAATCAAGACTAGAATAGAGTGGAAGGTGTTGCTAGTCAATCTCATCATTTATTGGTGCTTCATAAAGATTTATTTCAAGATGGTTCTGGTTTAGTGTCATTATCTCAAGTCTATTTTGATGGATAATCCACTGAGTTCTTGATCCTCTATTAGGGTGAGTGAGTGGTGAAAGAATTAGGTTCTTATTTTTAAATTATTTGGAGGAGGTTCCTATTCAAACCTCATATCACTTGTCTATTCCTATGCATAACCTTGAAAATTTTAATCCCCAATGGGAGTGTATTATTAAAAATTGTTAGAGGTGTATATTTGGGTCATGAGAGCGATCATGTTGATATTTTCTTTTAGTATCACCATGGTTAGGTGTTCTATGAGTTTTAAATAAGATACTCTCAATGTAGTTTCATGACCTAAGGTTATAACCATTTTATTCTATGTGGAGGAATATTTTACTTTAGTGTTTTCGCTTATTATTATGGAATGTGTTGGTTGGTGATATGGTATGGTGTCTTATCAAATGTATTTTTAGGATGTTCTCACTTGTAGTGCAGTAATTTGGTTTCTTGTGGTTACTATGGTTGGTGGAATATTCTTTTCTCTTTTGGTTATTAGTTATGGGTGTTTTGATGAAGTTTTTTTCTCTTGGTCATGTTTATCGATTTTATCAATTTTAGATGAATTATAAATTGTGGGGAGACCCATTCTGGGTCTCCATATTCTTACATATTTTTGTTGATTGGTTTTGATCAGCGTGATGATTGAGGATTTTATTGGGATTAAAGGATTTAGTTATGTTGATATTTTTGTAATACCTCATGTTACTTTTATGGTATATTAACTTTTTTTGAGTTTTTTTTGATTTCCTAGGGATTTAATGATGTTTTATGATGGTTCAGGAGGGATCTAGATGATGCCGGTCCAAACCTCCAGTAGTTCATTCCATGAACCAAAGGTTCATAATTTAAACCAACTCTCCTAGTTACCTAGGTGTTGTATTTAGTGTAGTTAACGAAATGAATAGAATATTAACCCCATGATTTTTTTCGGGGATACCATGCACCCCATGAAACATGATTCAAGCCTTCAATGGGTATGGACATTTGTTTTTTGTGTTTTAAAAATTTTCCCCCATTTTAAAATTAGTGGTTACACCAACTCTTCCCCCTAATTCATTTGAACCATCCTAAGCACACAATAAGTATATCATTCCTTCCTCCTTGATCTCCAAGTTCTCCCACCTCATTTTCAAGTGATTTTCCAATGTATTTTCCTTATATATTTTTCTCATTTCCTTATTTTCCCCTTCTCTTTGATTTTAAATTTATATCACAAACCCTATTCTTTGTATTAATCTATTTTATGGTTAATGTGAGTACTAATCATGGGGATTTTTGTTGTTAGGGTTTGAAGAGGGTGCCTTATTTCTTGGTTTGTCTTTTTTCATTATAAGAGACGTATTTTGGATTGTTTATTCTTGGGTCAAGGTATGTGTATTTGTGATCATCCTTTATTTGGAATGTTATTAGAGGATTTATTTTTTTAAATTCAATGTTTATTAAATTATATATATGTGTGTGTGTGTGTGTGTGTGTATGTGTGTGTGTGTGTCTGTGATTAGGATAATGTGTTTTAACAATGTTTTCAAGGGAATTAGTACTTTTCCTAAAGGACATTTTAATGATTTTCCTAGTTTTCAAAGTGATGTTGAGAGCATAGTGTTTTATAAAATAATCAAAAATATTTTTTTAAATTAAAGGTGGTTCTTAAAGTTATTTAACCCCTTTTGGGTCATTAAAGGGATAAAATCTATGGTTTTTATAATTTTTTTGAAAATAAGGAAATTTTTGGATTATTAAATGGTTTTATTTTAATAGGATTAATGTCATATAATATATTTAAAAGTTTTTTAAAATTTTTTATATTAAACAATGATTTTAAATAAAATTTCAAATTTAGTAAAAAGGGACTTAGAATTCCATGTTAGTTTTTTTAAGTCATGTTTTTCACTTTTAATAGTTTTTAGGTCGTATGTTGTGTGAGACCATCTTATTCCATTTTTTTGTTTTTATTGGTATAAATTGGGACCCAAAAGGGGGATTTTATATATTTTTTATGATATGGAGGGTGTTAAATGGGATATTTCTTGAGAGGTCATTAGAGGTGCGTTGAAATTTATATTCATTTTTTATTGATTTTTGGATCATGTGAATTGATTTTTTGCTGACCTCACATTTATTATTCTTATGGGAACCCCAAGGTACTTGGGTAGGATAACCTATATAGGATGAGCTCTACCACCACTAGACATGATAGTGAAGTAGTTATGTGGCACTCCCTTTGGAAAGAGACATAGTAAAAATCCAAATACACCATTAGGGTGACATATCATTTCTAGGTATCCCATTCATGGTATCCTTAGGGTAACCTCCTATGATATATAGTGTTTTTGTGGATACTATATAGGGTATTTCTTCTTGGACTTTCATTTCCCTTAGTTTGATTAAATCATGTGATTTCATTGCATGTGTGGTGTCTGCTTTGATATTTTGTTGATGTGGTTCCATTTTGAGTGTTCTGAATATTCAATTAATTTTGTTCATTATTTAAAAGTTATTTTTCCTATATGGGTTTTGGAAAGTCATTTAAAATTAAATAATTGGGTTTTCAATCAATCTAATGTATTTTAAAGTAAGGTTTAAAGTATTTGTTTTAAAATGGTTGGATTTATTTATATTTTATTAAAAGGAAAGGGATGATTTAGGGACCAAGGAAATAACATGTGATTGGTTTATTAGTCTTACTCATAAAAAAATATTTTCTAAATGTAAGGCAAACCAGTTTAAATGAAATTTATTTTGAAATTTATTTTATAAACTCTTTGATAAAATCCTACTAGAATCGGTTTTCTCACATCGTGCATGCACCAATTGGTGTATGAAACTCTTATTTTCTTATTTTAGGTTTCCCAGACTGTTCCACTTTCTTATTTCGTATTTGATTTGGTTTGAGATGTAGTGAGTGACTAGGGTCATGTGCAGGTGATCAATAATTATCAGGCTCAGTTTTTTGGGGCGTTTTTATACCAGCCTTATAGGCCATGGATTATATTTTCCCCTTTATATATAATATAATGATTATTATTTATTTGTTGGTTTATGAGTCAATTTATTTAATATTACCATGTACTCTATTTGGAATTTTATTATCACTTGTTTATGTTTATTTATTTATGCTGATTTGTTGGTGTATATTTTTAACATATATATGGGTTATAATAGGTTTTTGGGATAAATTCATGGTATGTTTATCATTATTAAAGTGTTAAATAATTACTAATTGGTTATGTTTTGACACCCTACCACTAGTTTCCATCTCAGGGTGACTAGGAATGCGCCTCAGGCATTTCAAAAGCTGATTTGGGTGCCCGATTTAAGGTTGTACTAGGTTAGTTCTTGAAATATATCCACATTTATACTAATATACACTAGAAAGTTTTGAAAAATAATATGAACACAAATCCACATTTCTTTATGATCTTTAATGAGTCTTGACGGAATAATCTCTTCTTATTATTCTCATTTGGAAGTATATTTAATGAGTGATATACTTTCTTCCACTTCACTATTTTTCTATAATTCCATTTATCTTTTGATCCTTCAATATTCATTCAGTTTTACCCTACCTTTATCATAGCGGTAAAATTATCTTTTATATAGATAAGTGAAATCTCTATAATTTATATTTCCAAAATTTACTTTTTTATATTCAAGAGAAATTCACCACATTTTCATCATTCTAAATCTTTAATTAACTATTTGTGTGATGATAAAATTATTACATTCACCTTCTTAAAATATCAATAAAATATTATTTAATAAAAATATAATAAAATTACTAAAATATAATAATTTATAATTCTAAAAATTATACTTAACTCGAACCAATTATAAATTGATCATTATCATCATGATGCAATGCCTTCTTTCACTCAAAACTCAAAATCAAGATTTTACCAAATCAAACATATTCATTGTGAAATGGTATGAATTTTGGATAAAATTACTTCTCCTATGAGGATAATGTATCACACTCCTATATTTAAAGAGTGAAAATATTATAGAAAAACATATTTAGCTAAAACACCACAAAACAATCCATCCTTTATGGTGTAATAAATGTCTTCAAGGTAGATCACCAGATATTTTTTCTACTTTATGACATAGTCCAAAAACTTTAGTGTGAACCTTTACTTAAAGAAAGAAAAATTTTACTTTTCTGTATGCTTTTACCTTCTATTTACCCTTATGTATCTTGAATTTATTATGAAATGAGGCCATGGTCTATTCTTACATATGGATAGAATCTTGAAGTTACTATTATGTATTACCTTTGATAAAATTATATTTTTATATAGATAGTATAGATCATATGTTATTCTTAAACACCTTGTAGAGATCTGAAGTTACTCTTGTGTATTATTCATTACAACATGAATTCAAAACTTCTTGATGAAATATATCAATCATATATACTTGAAAATATGTTTAATCATGAATAAATTCATTGAGATTTGGACTTTTACTCATGGATAAACTAATAAAATAATTCCATGAAACTAAAATCCTATGATTCACCTATTGTGACATAATCCACTTTATTATAGCATGACATCACAATTCATAGAACAACTGTTTATCCATAAACAAAACATTACTCTTATATGAATCACATTTCGATATGAAACATAGTGTTGTAGTGTGATCTATTTCATATAGATAGAGATTACACAGCTTCTTCCAAACACCTCTAAACTTCACAACATATTTAGAATGTAACTCAAATAAATAATTATTTGGTTAACAATATACAAGGTGGTTGATTAAAAATCCAACACCAACATCAATTTTCAATTGGATTAAAACATTACCCCACATTGGATTTGTTGGAAACACTCATCCTGAATCATAAAGTATGATATTTATTCTTTGATAATAATGGAACTCCATTATTACTCCTATCTAAATCCTTTTATTCATGATGTTTCCACCTCCCCCTTTGAAATAAAATTCAAAGAAAAACCTCCCTCAAAAGTAAGAAATATAGAATATTTTTAAAACTATTTCCTTGAGAGATAAGGGGATCATTATTCAGATTAGATGAAATTACCACTATCTTTTTTATGAAATATAACATGATATATAATCCTTTGATACCATTATTTACATAGAAATATCCACCTTTATCCATAAATAGAATAGGTTTAGTTTTAATAGATCCTCACCTCTATTGTCAATACATTCCTTATATGAAATTTAGAGAGACCAGGATCCCCCTTTGTAATACATTATAAGGATACTTCAATTTATATATCTATCTCCACTTATTCATAATGATTATATAATTTAATTTCAAGATAAAAAAATTCATTCAACTATAGAAATATTTTAAAATATTTTTAGTAATTTAATAAAACAATAGTTTCCTTTAATAACTTCAATACTATCCATTGAACTCAGTTATTTTCAAAAATGTATATAACTTGAGTAATTATATTTCTTCATAAATCTCTCCATGAACCGAAGAACACATCAAAACAACTATTGGTGAATAGACTGTGAATAACTAAGTGTGTGAGTCATACCAAATTTAATTTTCAAGTATTATATCCAAAATCTAATTTGATTAAATATATTTATTATTTACTTCTGTAGGTGTATTTCCTTGACTGATGGGGATAAAACATTTCAAATATTTATATCAAAACTTACCATAATGTCTCAGCCTTATATTCAACATGAGAATCATCCATTTATAGAATATTTTTATATCTTTGTTTTTTTGATGATATCACAAGTTAAATCAAAACAAATAAATCATGAAATTTTTATTGATTTTCTCTATCAAAGCATTCCTATCAGTCTTAAAGGTCTTATGTGAATAAATTAATATGTACTATTGACACCAATACATCAATCATATATTAATAACAATTACAATTTCTCAAATGACTCTTTTGTATACCCATGAACTTTGAATTCTAGATATAGTAAGACACTACTTGAACTACTCTGATACCAATTATAATTCCAAATAATACCTTGATTAAAATTTCATTTTTCAATGTAATATTTCCAAGTATCATATCTCCCTCAAAACCCAAAATATTACAACAACATTTATATCATTTAAATACTTAGGGATAGGGTATCCTCTAATTTCTTCAAGTTGAGGAATACAGTGAGTCACTATGTACCACTAATTTCTTTTTATCCTTCAATTTGGAATCCGTCTTGAGACATCAAATGGTTTTGATAGAATCCAATTCTTCTTCAATATTCTCAAGATTGTATCTTTATTTATGTACTAATTTAAATTATTTTTTCTAATTGTGGGTTCTTTTCATCAAGGATCACCCACTCATAACTTATTGAACTTTTATTTTTCAAACCATCTGGTTTCGTTGTTTATCCTTACAAGAATATTTATGTTTCATAACACATAACTTTATTTGGGATAATTTCTTTTTAATAAATGAACTTATTTCAATTTTTTAAATATTATTATTATAATTCCATGAAATTTTCTTTATTTAACAACAGATTTGGAACTCATCTTAAAACCACATTCAATATAGTAATATTCTTAAACAATCCCATAAAATATATTTCTCAAAAGAATATTTTTTTATTTAATGCATGCTGGTATTATCTATTTACTAAATTTACTTCTCATAAGATATCCATCAAAATATTGATTAAAATGATAATAATGATTTGAATATAACTTATACCTCCTTTTATGACATTTGTAACTCCATTTTTTAAATTTTCTATTGTCTTCACACTAAGAAATATATTCAGTTATTTATAGAAAAATATATAAATATGACCACACATTCCATAATAAAATTAAATGTCTCCATACCTTCTCCTAAAACTCATCCTTTTATGTTTACCACTAGTATGTAACTTATTTCTTGTGTTTTAATTACATCTATTTTTTTTCATGTGAATTCCCATGGTATTATTTATCTAAACCTTTGGAGGGGATCCATCATAGTTAATTCTAGATTTTACCATAGAATATGATTCTCATGTCATCAAAATTTCATCATGATTCTCCCCATATTTAGTATACATTCACTTAATATCACTAATTAATACAAAGGGATAATCAAATAAAAAATATAAAACATATTTTAGAGTAATCCTAACCATGCATTTAGTTGTTCTGCTGATTTCACAACCAAGATCAACTCCTCTTCATGTTGATGGATTTTTTTCTTATTTCTTTAAGTTAAGAATTAATGAACTCCTTGATAATCTTATCTTTAGTTATTTTATCCTCCAATACATGGGAAAGATCATCTGTCATGTAATTTTTTTTCTTTATCTTGGTTTTCATATGAGAAATGGAATATTTAATGATTAGATTATAGTGTTTTAACATTTGATTATCCTCAAACAAATATACCATGTATAAAACAAGTTCATTCTTCTTGGCCTATAAATTTTGAAGTTCTTTTAAAACAAATACCTTCTCCTTGGAACTGAATTTAAGCTTATGTATATTTGAATATATATCCTCTAATTTATTTTATTGTATATTATTCTTCTCCATTAGATTAATATCAACTTTAATCAACCATTTGTTTAAAATTATCAACTTTTATACCTCAATTTTTAGTTCTCTAACATAAATAACATGCAATTTATCTTCTTTACTAACTTGAAGACTTCATCCTACAATCCTAAATCTTTATCATCATATAAGTAGAAAACTTACATATTTTAACATATTTATATATAATTATAATTTGTAGATCTAACTCCACTTGGGGCATCAAGATCCTCAGTTAAAACTATAAAATCAATGAAATAATGAATTTATTTATAATTAAAATAATTTATACATTCATTTTAAAAGATACTAGAAATTTTAATATAAATATCACTATCACTAAACACTATTCCATGATGTAGAATTCCCTAGGACATTTTATTCTTCTTCTTTAGGTTATTTTCCATTTTCATGTCACTATAAGATTGAAATGAAAGAATAAAACATAACTTCAAGAAACAATCATATCAATTCGTAACAAATCAAACCTAATAAGAAATATATTTTTACTAATATGACTTTTGAGGTTTATAAGGGTCTTTAGTGAGAGATAATCTGGGAGGGGGGATGAAACATTCTCCATTTTAAAACTATTATTACTCAAACTCTCATTACCCTAAATTATATTCACCTCCTTGTCAGTAGGGCCACTCTTAAGTTATTCAATCAATAATGATCTAATTTATATTTCAATTATATCTACCTTAATAAAATTGTATCAATGATTAATTAACCTAGACACACTAATTTATGTCTTGTAGAAAGTAAGTAAATCATACACACAAGACACGAGGATTTTACTTGGTTCACCCATACTGGGATAATATAAGGAGTATACAACATCAATGTTTCAATGTACCAAAATCCACCGAAATTGCATTTTAGTGGTTTATTTAGGAAAGGTATCACAAATTATGATTTCAATACAATTTACAAGGTTTATTTATGGTTAACTACCTCCCTAGGGTCACTCTATCACTCCTATCTTAAATCTCACTTCTTCAAGAAAGAAAAATGACTTTGGAATACACAGGAAGAAAATAATAATATCATAATTTTAGTAATATACCATGTGTAGATAGGTTCTCATTAATATATATTCCACTACTCCTCTTCATAATAAAGTCACGAAAACCACTATGAATATAACTCCACTTTTCTTGATGATCTTCAATGAGTCCTAAAATAATAATATATTCCTCTTATCCTTCAAAAATATATTAAACGAGCTATATAATGTTTTTCAGATTCTATATTTTTATGGAATCCCCTTTATCTTCTAATCCGTCAATATTCATTCATTATTAAACTTCATTTTTCATAGAATAAAACTACTATTTTATAGAGTTAAGTGATATCTCCATAATTATGTATTTCTAGAATTTTATTTTCTCTATTCAACAGAATTTATCCATATTTCTCTCATTTTGGATATTCTATTAACTACAACTATGATGAGAAAATTCATCCATTTATCTTCTTTAAATATCAATTAAACTCATTTAATTCACACACCATAAAATCCCTAAAAGTAAAGAACTTTTAATTATAGAAATTATACTTAATTTAACCCAATTATGACATAAACATCATCATCACGACACAATTAATTCCTTCACTTAAAATTAATAAAAATCAAGCTTATGAGAAAATGAAATCTTCATGGTGCAATGACTTGAATTGTGGCTCAAATTCCTCCTATGAGAATCAATTATCAGAATCCTACAATCATGGTGTGGTGATATTTCAAGAAAACATCATTGACACATACAATATAGATTAATCCATCCTTCACAATGCAAGATCTATCTTTTGGGAAGATCAATAGATACCATATTCTTCTAATTCATGATATAGTCCAGTAACTCATGGTGTGAACCTTTAATTAATGGTGGAACATTATCTTTTATTGTGTGATTCTATTTTTAGTCACTTTTACAAATCTTGAATTTATTCTTACATTATTTTATGATGAAAGAGAATTGTGGTGTTGTACCATACGATGGGAACTACAATTAAAGAATCATGGAATCCCTCTCGGTATGATTAATTGTGGGGGGTTTAAATATTGCAAAATCAATAATTTTAGGTTCACCATTTTTATCTCGCACCTGCTTGTGAAGGGTCGGTTTACAATGGGGTTTATTCATGGAACTGAAAACACCAAATGGTTCTCATATCAATAAAGACTCATGGAACTACTTTCAAAAGGTAGGAAATCATTATGTAACTTAGGAAATGATAACTAAGAACTCAAATCGGTCGAGAGGATGAGAATTTAGGATCATTACACCCTTTTGGGGGGAACTATTTCCTATTCTAGGACTCTCTTATAGATTTAAGACATGTTTATGAATCCTTTGTTATTCCTCAAGTATGGAATGGATCACCCTTAATTAATTTTCAATTATAAGAATTCATGGGTTCATAATCATCTATATGTATCCAAGGTTCTTCAGTGATGGGGATATCTATACATGTCCATGGTTCTCTATAATGGTACCCTTTTACGAATGGATTAGAGATTCTCGAGTCATTCATTAGGATGATGCTTGTTTTAATCCATATAGTAGGGCACTCTAAAGTTTACTATCTTACAAGAGAAAGGAAGTTGTTTTTATATTGGGATCAGAAGAATAATATGGTATTCTTATGTATCATTGGTAAAATAATTCAAACCCATATAGTTTGGTTCCACTTAATAAGACACAAAACCATTTAAGGTCATGTGAGGAGGACCCAACCATATTGTTTAATGTCAAGTGGGAAGGATGACTAAGAAAAAGGTGGTTGGATAAGAATGGTGTGTGACTTATTCTAAGGCTGCCTAAGGGACTCAAAATAGATGTGGTATCATAGGTGGGGGTCATGATATTTATTGGGGATGTGACCGAGTACGGATGGTGATGAAAGGGACCCAGAAATAATATGCCCCCCCAAGTTGGATATTACCCTACTGAGAATGTAGCTCAAAGAACAACAAAGAAAATTTGGGTGTTGGTCTTAGACCTCAAGGAGGCTTCCTATGTATCCTAGTTAGTTAGGAATCAAATCCCACATAGTTATAAAGGGTTGGGTCTTACACCTATGAAGGAGGATCACTAGAGTGAGTATGGTTGGGACTTATACTAAATAGAAGGCCCATTTGAATAGAGGTTGGGGATTACATCTATGGATATGGAAAATGGGTTTGGTATCATTTGGATTTCATTATCTATATTGATCATGTAATCCCTTGAGAGTCATTCTCGGTGTTAGAAATAAGAGGAAGTAGTAAATATGAAGATCACATGATCTACTTTTTTTTGTAGGTGGATGGATGTTGTAGCCCAAAGGGAGAGGTAGATAAATTTTAATATGATCATATCATATTATATTTTGGTAACCGGGATAGTTACATCTGATCATATATCCAACTACAACCTGGTAAGGCGAAGATGAAACAAATTCCACCTCTTGTAAGAAAGATTAGGGGCTTACTCTAGGATGGATATCATGAATTGTTTCCTCATGAAGAAAGGAGGATAATCCACTACAACCCAAAATTAAAGGCAAGTGTGATCCACCTATCACCAACCAGAATGAGCAGTTTCACATGACCACCTCCAAGGTTGGGACCCTCATTATCATGGGAAGGTAGACTTAACAATATTCCAAGAGCCCGCCATACCAAGGAGGTTACCAACAGGAATCCTCTTACCATGGGTATGTAGATTTTAGAGGACATGTTAATGTTTCTAATAATATGATCATACATATTAGGTTCCTTTGGAAGAGGCCTTGACTTGATGCCATTAGACTGGTTCATGGAGGGGACAATGTGGGACCTGATGGTATGATGAAATGAAGTGATGGGAGCTAGAGAGAAGAACACCCTAGGACACCCCATTACATATAGAACGTTTTTATATGGTATGGGGTTCTATATACATATAATCTTTATATGCATGTGAGGGTACCATCCATGTTTCATTGTGCTATGTATACCTGGTTTCCTCCCACATAGAGTTTTTCTATGTGGGTCTAGGTTCCACCTTCATAGCATTTTGATACATGAGTTTGAGTTACCTACACATATAATTTTGCTAAGTTTTTTTACTACACTAGGTGGTGGACCACAAAGGGGAGTTCTCTTATGCTATGTAGAGTGGTGTCATAAAAGGGGTTTTGGGATTGTGGAGGACTAGATGAATTTAGTTTCTTCTATAATGTTATGTGATGGGTATACCTATTAGGAATGTAGGAATATCTCCATTTCTCATCCATGTCTTGAATCTTGTGTGTGTGTATATTAGTTCCCCTTTGGGGTCTTTTATAGAAGAATAGAGTAACCTGATACCAGGATGGATGGTTATCCATGGTGGGCCACAGGGCTTCGTCTGTGGAAGCTGAGTAAGGATGCCCTACAATGAAAACAATTTTGTTTCATCATTCATCAGGGACAATCATTTTTGGGGGTGGAAATCACCTTCTATCCCCATAAATGATTTAGTTTTGTTCTCAGGTTATGGGGGTACTATCTCATCCCATGGATGATTTTGTTTGTGGGATGTCGTACAAAGTATTGGTCATAGTATAATTTTTAATTACTGGGACCAATCATTCCTTCATGACTACACCACCTTTGATTTTTTTTCTCACACCCTTATTTGGATGTTTTTTCTCCCTTTAAAAAATTTATGGAATTATTTTCCTCCTTTCATGTAGATTTTTTAGGACCCAAAAATTCCCCACATCAGAATGGTCTATAATTGGAATGAAGAGGAGGAGGCTCTGAAGAAGAAAGATATCCTGTTTCAAACCATTTTGTGGAATTCGGGTGGAAATGTAAGTGGGGACCAAACCTATAAAAATGGGGGACCTGGATCACATGTATATTACTTGGTCCTATCTATAAACTGAGCTCTGTGAACTCTCTTCTATTGGTGATTTATATAGAATTATTATTTTTCTAAAAAACATTTCGTGAACTTGAATTCATCATCCAAAAATGTTGTCTTTAATTTTTGCATAATGGGTAGATGCTTTGAAAATTGAGTGCTATGTGGAATGAGTGCTTCTTGGGCCAATGCTTCATAGGCTAACACATCACAAATTGATGGTTCACAATACAACACTTTATAGAATGATGATTCATGGTGCTCCATAATTTTCCATTTTTAAGAATACTAACACATTTTACTTCTTTATTTTGTTGAAAAAAATAGAATGAACCCTTCACAAGATATTTATACTTCTGATGTTTCTCTTTCTGCTGTTGATGAGAGGATGAAATCAATGTTTGATTCTATTGACAATAATTCCAAAAACACCATCTAACCACTCTATCAATATCTGAAGGGATTTCTAAGTGTCGGTCAAAAGGGGTATGCAATCTCAGAAAGGATGCCTCGTTATTGTTTTGGGCTGCTATCATATGTTTGAATCCTGAAACCACCCCTAATAAATCAACATGAATCTTGAATAATCAATAATGAAAACATTCACCATGCTAACATTTCATCAAAGGGGTTGTTCATTTGAGAAATTCATGTTGTTGGATTTCTTTTGGATGACACTCCTCAGTTACTAGAAGGAACTATGTGAATACCACACATAAATTTCAATTTCTATCATAATATTTCTTAGAATTCCATGATAATTAAGTATCTAGTGTGGTCATTGAAATGATACCTTTTCCCTGGGAGCTCATTCATCTTGGAATGGAGGTGTCCTTTTTGGGTCCTCTATACTTGTGAAGAATTTTAGATTGAGTTCAAGGAAATGGGTTTGAATGAGGTGGTATGGCTATCACATAATTACTCTCACCAAAACCAAAATTTCATCCTTAAGCTACTTAGTAGATTGATCTCCGACACCAATAACTTCCACTTGGTGCATGGGGAGGTTGGCGTAAGTCTCTAGGATGTCCAAATGATTTTTGGGGTGCCCTTCATGGGTGAAATTTATGATGAATTTATCAAACCCCCTTCATTTCAAGACAACACTAAAAGTACCACCCACTCACTAAGAATCTTATTAACATGGAGAATAATCGTTTGATGGGTGACCATCATCCAAAGTAGGACATCCCATTTACTAATTAGACCAATACATTTTATACACCAAAAAATTCATGAGATTTGCAAAAGGAGGCTGAGGAATTTAACAACTCTTGATACCCAAATGTAATATCAGTTCCTATTGTACCATGCTTGAGGATGGATAGTTTAATGAGTGGGTATGGAAGATCATCCCCAGTGTTGATCAGATGTTCTGACTGGAAGCCTTTCTCGACATGTTTCTTAGTGGCTAGTTATACCAGTGTGTGAATTTGGTACTGGTGTCAGAGTCACAACCTTCATAATAGAGTATTAGTTGGAAAATGAATGGTATATCAACCTCATCATTTCAGTTCTACTGAATATTTACTATTTTGGGAAAAATCAGCTAGGGGAGGACATAATATCGGCTAGTAGGCCCCTTCCATGTTATCTGGGGATGGTTAGCAGACCATATGGGAGGCAGAAAATTTATCAGCAACAAATAGATCATAGAGGATAATTTCCAACTATATCTTTATAGAATAATGGGGTGAACCCATCAGACATGAAAGAGCATAAAATAATGGATCTTCTCAATTATCATGATTGATTCACTTACACTCCTTAATCCCCCTGCTGGTACATTCGTAAATGATTCCTTCGGGAATCATGCTAGGTGGGGGTATCTCATTTCCTTAAGAGAAGGAATATTTTTAGCCAGGATTGATGTGGAGATGATATGCGAAGGGTATTCACCCCGTAGAATTGTGTGTCAGTTCAAATATTTTCATATGAGGTTTCCTCCAACCATCAATAGTGTGCTCCAAGAGAAACACTTAATGGTAGCTCATAAAATCAAAACGATGTTCACTCAAGAGGACACACAATGCTGGATTGGGCTTCCAAATCCTATGGGTTTTAAGATTACACTTACTAGGTCTTATTTCGAGGTCTAGAAATGATCTTACCTTGAAGATAAATTGGAAAACCAGACCCTATTTTTGAGGGTCAATTAGTGACGAAGGCTAGAGGGGATCAAATGAAAATGATTTGGTATTATAGTCCTGAGAATAATACAACAAAATTCCTTATCTCTAAACCCCTAAGAAAGATAATAAGAGTATATGGTTTGACTCCCATGGCTATTGGTGCTTCTTCTCATGGTCAAGTATCTACCCCTTTTGATTCCACCTTTCTATTGGCCTGGAGAAAATGGGATTATTTGAGGATTTCCCATTTGGTTCACAATATATGGTTGTGTTTGTAGGAGAAAGAGGTTCCATTGAGAGAATATGGGCATGTGTTAACACCTAACACTATCTATTATGCTAATAACTATGAGACGATGAAATTATATCTTTAAGATATTGAAGAATCTATCCATTAACTATAGAACCATCAAAGATATATCAAGAAAATGATAACAATGGTGAGGCCTAAGGTTAGAGAGAGTGAAGTGGAAGATAGTTACACTTATAAGGGGGATGATAGAACCACCCCTTATACAACTAATGTTATAGAAATTCCATCTTCCTAATTGTGGTATCATAAGATCCCAGCCCCATAAGGTCTCTCGGTGTCCGGGGAACCAAGGAGCTGATTGCGACTACTAAAACCTACCCCACTTCCCAGAGATGATCTTCTAGAATTATCCATTCCCATCACTGAAGCCTTCTTATAGTCTTGTAAATAATGGGATACCTTGATATAAAGAACTCCTACTAAAGAGATCTAGTAAATGATTTTGGAAGAGAACCTTGAAATTATGGGCTTTGGGTTGATAATCTCTCCTGCATGGATATCTACTTATGAAGATCCTTATAGAGTGGGTATATATCTTGAAAATATAGAAACCTGCATTGAATAATACAATGAAAAAACTTATTCATCATACTGATTATAGGATATGGTGATAATCATGATGGGGAGAGATGATGTTGATAAAGAGGTAATATGGGTTTTTTTACTAACTCATATCCTTACTATTACCATGATCTTGAATCCTTACTCTTGGTACTGATAGAAACCTATGGAAAATCGAGAACCTATTCCTTCCAAGGAGCACACCCCAAGGGGCACTGCCATTGGGGAGAAAATCCCTTCATATGTTAAATCCACCAGAGAAGGATCTCCTAGGGATATGGATCATATGGAGGTGGTGCTTGTAGACCCTGTAGGAGAATTTACACCTAAAAACTCTCTATTTGTTACTTCTAGAGGATCATCTCTATAGAACACCATAGCCAACGATACGTCTTTGGCCGAGGATACTAGTTGACCATTTCATCTCTTTACTTAGACATAAGGTTATGTATTTTCATGTTTTGACTAATATTCTTGCTCATGAATTGGGGAATATCCACTGATTTATTAAGAAACAACCATCCATGGGCCTATATCCCCTTCTTTCTCAGAGATAAATGTGATATCGTCAGCAGTTGTTCCTGAGAGGGATAGAAAAACCAGGATAACTGAGGCCATTAGGGGTATCCCAATACCCATGGTAGAATATATTCATGATCAAATTTCATACATCCCATTATAGGAAGAGCCTTCAGAGGTCGAAACTTCCACTGATTTTGTTGAACTTGTTCCTACGAAGAGAACCATTGTGTAAGAGGCATCAACTCAAACTTAAGGGGAGTGAGACCCAATTATTTATTCTCTTTCCAGGATCATTATCCTTGCAGGATTAGTATTAATGAGTGAACTTCTATAAGACAATGACTTAGTAGAGAATGATCCTACACCATGGGTGTCTCTGGAAGAACCCAAAGTAAATATGTAGATGGAGTGCACAACATCCATTTTTCCATGTGATGGAACAATGGTGGGTAGTGATGCTAGTGTTTTTGAAAGTTAAGGTGAGTTATCCACCATTACATCCATTCATTTTTCTTTCAAAGTTTAGGAATTGAGTACTTTAAATATTGGTATTTAGGATTACTACAACAATATTTTTTGGTTGAAACCAATGTTATAACATCTCATCCTACTAACGTTATAAAGGAGTTGGTTTGTATAGAATCAATTCATACCGAGGTTGCTGATTCAAGACCCTATCTGGTGGAACTTATTATCAAATATATTCTTATATTTTAGAGTGATTATGAAGTAGATGAGGATACTGTTAACAACCTTGATACTTCCTGTCAAGCTCTATGGAAGGATATTTGGAAGATCATTTTTTGAACCCCTTGCAAATTTACTGATGAAACTGCCCAAATTACATAACCTCTTTTCATTACATGGATATGGAGGGGGGGGGGGGGGTTAAATTATCATTCCATACATTACCTAGCGAGTCTAATGATTTATTCTTAGGAGGAGTCTAGCACGCTCCATTCTCTCCTTTAAACACTAGAGTCCATGGATCACCTTGCCACAACCCTACACATCCTTATTAATGAAGCTGCTAAGCATGCTGGTATAGATGTGAGGTGACAGGGTGAAGTCACTTAGCAAATAACCTTGATGGATCATCTTCGTCAAGTGGTAGAGAGTTTTATTCAAGAACAAGAATTACTAAATTAATAATTGGAACATATTGATGTAGCCATGGATTAAAATAAATAATTAGTGGAGGAGGATGAGAAGGAAGTATTGGATGTGAATGAGAGGAGGAAGGCACTATGGGATAGTGTTAATGCAGAGTCAACAACCTTGTTTGAGATCCACTGAACCATAGATTATTTGGATCAAGCACTAATTCAACTTTTTGAATCAACTAAGCAATCTTTGTAATCAAAATGTTCTACATATATAGAGAAGCTACAAGATGTGGATTCTCATCCATTATCATTTAATAAATAAATAGAAACTTGTTTTCCCTCTAATACTTATCCTTTATTTTACCATAAAATTCCAATCAATCATAACTTATCATGTTTTAGAATATAATATCCACTGGATATCAATTTCAATTGAAACCTAGGATAGTGAAAATTACATGATCATGTAATTCTCTAATTCCCCCTTTATACAAGGGACTTAGTGAGCATAGTTTCAATTATTTCTAGAGTTATATGACAAACCCTAAAAATGTTGTGTCTTTTCTGTTACTACCTTAATTGTTTTATAAGTTCACTATGGTGCAGGCTTATTGGGTTCCCTTTTTGGTTTTCGACCTAACAAGTTTTGTGCCTCTTTTTTTAAATTTTTATTGATCTATTTTTTCCTAAAACATGAAAAGTGTAGGTTTAGAGAGCTTGAAATCAACTTTTATCCAAGTTTCCCTTTACAGGTTTTTAAACTGGAGAGTACTATGTCTCTTTTTGTGGGTAGTTTAAAGTATTTCAATTAGGAATTATGAAAATTATGTTTTAGGTCAAAAAAATTTGACCGTTAATTATGAGGTGATAACCCAAATAGGTCTTACTGGTTTAGAATGTCCCAATATTCTTCAAACACAAAGGGGGATTTTTAGACCTTGGTTTTGTGATTTTTGAATATGAGACACGATATGATACAAGTACCTGAGGAGTAACTACAAAAACTATTTCAAGTATGATTTTTTAGGGAATACAGAGATAGAAAAAGTCTCTCCTGAAGATGAATTTTCCTTTGGTTGAAAGGCCTTTTTTTGGGTGACTTATGTAGAGACAACTAGAGAATATTGTGAATAGTCAAGAAAAAGTGTCCTCAAGACCCTAGCCCTATATTTATTATGGATAGGTAGTTTATGAAAATTTTCTTTTTTCAATACCAAAAATAGTGTCTTATCAAGGGAATGATGTTCAAAAATTATGAGGACATATGTATTGTCATATGTCGTGAATGAGAAACCACTCCTACACAAATTTAGATTGTGTATCAGAGGGTTGGATCATGGTGAAATTTAATGTCGTGTGACTAGGACATGGACCATGTAGTTTAATGTCTTATGACAAGGATGTTCAAGGGACATAGTTTATGGTCACTTAGATTTGACTGAGGGATAAATAATTTTCCCTTTTCACAAAAATTTATCCTAGAATATTTTATCATCTTTAGGCATGAATGAGAAATATTGTCAGCTATAATCTGGGGATTTCTGAATCTAAAGAGTGATATGGGGTGAACATGTCATTTAAAAATATGGAAATAGAATAGGTATTTCCTAGAGAACATTTTAATTTGGTTTACATGCCTTTTTTGGGCTACTTATAAAGATCCAAATGGGGAATATTGTGTATAGTAAAAAAACAGTGTCCTCAGGACACTGATCCTCCATTTCCAATGGCTATGGAGGTTTATGAAGATTCATACTTCCACAGACATAGATTTTTGTTTGTGAAAGGAAAGTTCTTGAATATTAAAGGATCATTTCATGTCCATATTACCCTAGAATGGGTAGGAATGTTTTCTCCAAATAGGTCTAGCCTATACATAGGAAGAAGGGATTTTTGTCCATTATGGTTGGGCTTGAGACATAAGGTGTACATGTAACTAAGTATTTCATTGAAATGAGAATCAATAAATATGTAGTTCTAGGAAGGTTTTCCCATACATTTATCGGAATATTCTATGGGGAAAGGGGAATCTTTCTTTGAATATGGGATCATGAGCGGGGTGAGATGCGTATTGGACCATCCTCTGCAGTTCTAGATCATGTATAAGAGAGAAGATTTTTTTGTTATTATGGATAAACTAGGATATAAGATCCAGGTGTATCTATGTATCCTGTCAAAATGAAACTCATGCCATACATAGTTCCTACACTGGAATCCCCCTGTGTTGGTCTGACCCATACATAGGAAGAGGGGGAGCATTTTTGTATTGTGATTGGAATCGGAATTGAAGATTTGGAAAAAACTATGTATCCTATGATAACAGGAATCAAACCAAACTTAGTTCTTATAAATCATGTAGTTTTGTGTCATATGACTAGAATATTATCCATGCATTTTAACATCATGTGGTACTGACAACATGTGGTCTTGAATATTTAGGTCATATGGCTAGAAACAAATGTTATGGAAACAATGAGTAATAAAAGGCTTATCGGGCTAGTATGTTATGAAATTCCTTGAATGTGAAGGTTAAGGAAAATGCAAACCATGATTCTAGGGGTTCTCAAATCAGGATCAATAATATGGGGAAGAAATTCCATTGGGGATTATAGAGATATAAGAGGCCTCTCCTAGAGATTAATTTGGCTTTGTTTGACAAACCCTTTTTTTATGGGTGACTTATATAGAACCAATTGGGTCATATTTTTCATAGTAATAAAAAGGTTCCCTTTGAAAACTAACCCTCCATATCTGATGTCTAGAGAAAGATTATGGTGCTCTGAAATTTCTGAGGACATAGAGTATGATAAATAGAAGGAATGTGTCTAAGTAAATAAGATGAATTTTGACCATGATTTCCCATGGAGTGTGATTTTTTCTACATATATCTGATTTATATATAGGGGAATTTTTTTCCTTGATAGATACCTAAATGAGGAACTAGAATTTAAGATCTAATGTATAGATCTTTATTTGCATAAAGGATATGGGGACGATTTTTTTATTTACCCCATGGATGGGACTAGGACACGAGGTCTAGGCCTCACTACATATCTCATCAAAATGATAATCAAGAAACATTTAGTTCTTGAATAAATGTTCAATTTAATGTCATGCAGTAAGGATGTAATCCATGAACTTTAACATCATGTTGTAATCCATAGGTCCCCCAACATGAAGAGGAAATATTGTTGCTGGATCAAAGATTAAAGACTTGGTTGTCACTACATATCAAAAGATGGTAGGAATTAATCCACATATATTTTTTAAAAGCATGCAGTTTAGTGTCATGCAGCTGGGAAATCCGGTGTTCCTTTTAAGGTCTTGAGACTAGAACCAAAATAACCGTGATGTGAATTGATAAACCTTGAACATGGGGGGAATCCTTTACCAAAACTCTTAATCCCACATGATCTATCCTTGGTGTGGGAAACAATAGGTGGAAAAGTTTTATTCCAAAATATATAGGTAATAAAAACAAAGGATAGTGGAATTTTGATTTTTTGGTGGATAAATCAAGATGAAATATCCATGTATCACTACATATATCATCAGAGTGTGAATAAATCCACAAGTAGTTCTAGAATATGCTCCCTATGCTGGTATAACCCATATACAGGGATGATTAATTTTCCTTTTTATTATTTTGATTGTTGCGACTAGACCTAAGATTAGAGATTCGAGTGTACTATGTATTCTGTGTGGATAAATATCAAGCCACATGTATTTATGAATGAGAAATATATATAGGTTTGATACTTACGTAGAGGGGGACATTTTTCCCATTGATTTTTTTGATTGTTTTAGTTTGAACGAAGATTGGATATCAAGATGTAACTTTATATCTTTTGTAGAAAGGAATCAAGCCACATGTAGTACTGGAATCCTATACAGTTTAACATAATGTAGTGAGGATGAAGGTGAATCATTGTGAAAGAGGGGTAATGTTGCAACTGGGACCAAGAATGGAAATATGAGTATGACTACACATCTTATGATGTAAGGAATCAATCCACACATAGTTATTGACAAGGAATCTCTACGCAGGTCTGATCTATACGTATAGGGGATAATTTTTCACATATTTTATGGTTGGGCCTAGGAAATAGGATTCATGAATCACTAACTATCCCATTGGAATGATAATCAAGCCAGACATAGTTAGTGAAGAACCCTGAATTTTAACATGTTGTGGTAAGGACATGGGTCACCCAACATGGAAGGAAATTAGTATTGTGTATGGGCCTATGATTATAGGTTAAAGAATCACTACATATCCTATAAAGGAATTAATAAATCTACATATAGTTCTTGAATGAATAGATTCCCTGTGTAGACCTAACTCTCACACGGGGATGGGGGCATTTCATCTTTCTTATGCACATATCTATCTCGTGCATGGTGAATCATCAATGATACAATGATTCCTATGAAGTTTAATATCATGAAATGAGTTCCTTCATGTCATGTAGTTTATCATCTTGTGACATGGATGATGGTGTCTTTTAGTAATGGGAAAAATTATTTTTTAGACCAAAAAAACAAAATCATGATGTGAAAAGAGGCCTTAAGGCCAATGGATGATAAAAAAACATTTTATTAACAGGGAGAAATTTGTGACTGGGCCTAATGAAAGTGGAAATCACTACGTATCCTATGATGATATTAACCAATCCACATGTTGTTCTTGGATATAGCATGGTATATGACCACTGTTGGGGGTGATGTGATTTCAGGTGTGGAAAATATGGTGCTGTATAGTTTAACATTTTACAAAGAGGATGATGGGGTCATTAAGTTTATTATCTTGAGACATGAAAAAATATGACATTTGTTTAAGGTCATGCAGTAAATAATGACTATGTAGTTTAACATCATGCATCTAAGTTGATTTACCATTTATTTTAACGTTATGTGATTAGGAAGATATGTTGTGTGATTACATGAAGTACTTATTTAGGAACCTCACATTGGTGGGAGCTATGGTAAGCTTCCCATCCATCAAAATTTGAGAATAATATCTATTATAGTATACCTTGTGTATGGTGTAAGGTCCCTCCCATTTCATTTCCAACTTTGGTGGTTTCTTTTTAGTTATCATTAGATTCCTGAGGACCAACACCATCTCTCCTTTAAGAAAATATCGGGGGTGAACCTTTTTGTTGAAGTATCATGCAATCCAGTTTTGATGGACTTACAAATGATGAAAGGTATAAAACCTTATATCATCAAGTCACTCTAATTTATCTAGCCATTTTTTGGTATTTCTCATTTGTGTATAACTAACCACATATGGTACTGTGGAGTGATGGAAATTGAACTTTTATGGGAAGGTCCACCCCTTTACCATATAATAATGAGTATGAGGTTTTTTGTGTGGAAGTGTAAGTCATAGTATGGTAAGTCCAAAAGGTATGTGGTATCTTTTCTGATCAATACTTTTTATCCTTATCTACCATCATCTAAAGTATATTCAATTGGGACTTATTGAAGTCCCCTATTTGTCCATTAGTCACTGAATGGTAGTAGGATAAACTGCTGGAATTGATGTGATACTCTTGATATAGACCCTATGATTTTGAAAAATATAAATTGGTGCCATTTTACATTAGTATTGTTTGAGGGATACTAAATTTGGTGATGATATTGGATTTTAAGAATCTGACAATATTCCTTGCCCCAACTTATTTTAGGGGTATAGCTTTGAACAATTTAGAGAAGAAGTCAGTTGTAGTGATAATTTACATAAATAAATTGGCCTTATCAAGAGTATATAGTCCCATGACATCCATTCCCCATAAATAAAATAGCAAGGATTATTTGGCTATGTGTATAAACTTTGGGGGTTGGTGAATGAAGTTGGTGTGAACCTGAAATGAATGAAAATTTTTGGTAAAATTAGTGTAATACTGTATTGTAGTGGGATTGTAGTACCTAAGAATTTAGATTTTATGGGAAATCTTGAACCATTACTAGTGGTAACTACATGCTTTGGTGTGCACTTCCTTCATGAAAATAGTGGTTTTTTCTCCATCAATGCACTAGGTAAGGACCCCATCAAGGCTCCTCTTATGGAGGAATATTTGATGACTCATGTCATTGTATAGAAAAAATTTAATTGCTCATATTTATATTTGATATTTCTCAACTTTGTATAGTGGGAGATCTCTATTTTGAATGTAGTCCATAATGAGTGTCATCTATCTGGTGGTAGGACCATATGGTTCAGGGATGAGACTAACTTCATTGATCTCTTATGTGTTGTTTTTAATGAAAGGTGTTACCATCCGGTGGTGCGCAATGATGATGGATATTTTATCCTGGTCTAGATCTTCTAGATTTGTGGCTACATTTTATATGGAGTCTTCCTAAGAATTTTGTGACCATGGGATGTGATTCAATTTCGGATCCAAAGGTAGTTCTTCTATTAGTCCTCAGACTTGGTTTAGAAGGGGGATTAGATCTTCCTTTTTGATGGAATAATCTCCTTTAACCTATTTGATGGCAAGTTCTAAATCACATTTTATCTTCAAGTGATTTAATTGTACCTAAAGTGCTAGATCTAGCCCTAAAATGAGACCATGATATTCTACTTCATTTTTCATTCACCCTTCCAATAGTAGGAAGGACTAATGTAGGAATACCTTTGCTAGAGAAATGAGTACAACTCCCAAACCCACTTTGTTTAGCTTGGGATATTCTATCCTCCTCACCATTGGGATTCTCTATGCACCATCAAAATACATCTCCCATATCTGGGGCCTTCTTGAATAGATAATACCTATTCATTGGATAATTTATTATCTAATGAAGTCATTTATGCTAAGGTGTGCTCTGTCAGAGAATATGATAATACCTGGACTTTCACCACTTTATGAGGCATGAATTAAATTTCAAACTACTGTGGGATGACCGACAACTATGATAGAATCCTATTCTATATCAGATGAGTGAGAATGTATTTTAATGGGTTTTTATGAGAGAAAAGATGGACCTTTTTGTGCTTGAGGTAGTTCCTCAGTTTATGGAATGAAAATATTAGCACCAAAAGGCTCTTTTCAATATCTAAATAAAGAGTCTTAGTATTGATCATGGTTCAGATGAGGTAATAAAGGATGATTTTTTTATTGAAATCATTATTTTTCACAAGGAAGGTGCCCGATGACTGCTCTAAGGATATCACATACAAAATAATCATCTTTCCATCAATAGGCTCCATCATCACTGGTAGGCTCAAAATATACTTCTTGAGGCTATCAAATGATTCCTGAAAATCATCAGTTCACTGATATATAACCCACTTTTTCATAAACCTGGTGAAGGGAAGACATTTTCCTACAAGGTTGGGTATAAAGTGCTGGATTTAGGCCATGTTTCCTTCAATTCCTCTCAACTCTTTGAGGTTTTGAGGAGGTGACATGCTATGTATGACTTTTTTTCTTCTCAGGGTCGACTTCAATGCCATAATGGCATATGATGAAGCTAAGAAATGTCACTAAGGTAATTCCAAAATTACAATTAAGGGGTTCATTTTTAAGCTATATTGTCATAATATTTCAAATATGTTTTTAGGATCCTTTAGGTATTCATAGAACTGTCTAGATTTAACTTCCAAATCATCAATGTATCATTCAAAAAACTTTCCCAAGAAGGGTTTGAAGATGTGATACATGGAATGTTGGTACGTAGTACCAGAATATTTCAAGCTAAAGGGATTTAACCGATAGAAAAATACTCCCTGAGGGCCCTGAAGGTGGTGGATTCTTTATCTTCTCGAGCCATTCAGATTTTATTGTATCCTAAATAGCCATACATGAAGGGGAGGGACTGATATTTGGTTGTTGCATCGATCAATAGTTCTATGATCAGGCTGAGAAATCATCCTTTAGGTATTGTTTTTTGAGATATCTGAAATCAATTAAAACATTGATTTCCTTGTTCTTCTTATTGATAGGAACAATATTACCCATCCATTCCTGATATTGGACCTCTAAAATAAAGTTAGATATGGTGAGATTGTCAAATTCAGCTTTAATTTGGTAGTGTGTATTGGGTGTATCCTTCTGGCTTCCTGTTTATGGCCATAATAGTCTTCTGGAAAGCCCAGGTGGTAAGTGGCCACCTCAGGGTTGAGGAATGAAATTTTTGTATAGTTCTAGGAGAACACATCCCTATGCCACTTTTGGAAGGAGGTATATTCCTCTTGTTCTTTCGGAGATGTGGCCACACTGATCAAAGTGGTCCATGGGTCTTTTTTGTACCCTAATTTATTTATCTAAGTTAATCAATGGTGGTAGAGACACCATCCTAAAATATTGGAGGGTAATCCTTAAGGTCCTCCTCCTCCTCTTTATCCTCTTCATCTTCCTATTGTTTCATAGGGGGATAAAGTAGTGGGGTAATATCTCTCAAGTTAGAAGAGGAGTTAATATATTGACATTAAAAATATTAAGAGACTTATTTTGAACCTACGAAAAGTGTGGGATTACCATAAAACTATGGAGGGGATGGAGTGATAGATGGAATGAAAGAATTTTCCTTCAAGATTTCATCATTTTATAGGGATTCAGTGAGCTTTTAAACACTATTGGACTCAATGTTCATGACAAATATCATGAAGACTGTCAAATATGCATCTAAATTTAGACTTATATGCTCAACCTGATTGATGGCTCACACATACACTTCGATGCAATTTTTTAACAGGTTCTATGAGATCATTTTCATACCATTAAAGGTGGTTAACCATGAAACACCATAAACCAGGGACTATTTACCTTCCCTATGATATAATCCTTCATCGATATAATGAGACTTGTAGGATTTTATAGGGGATTTAACATTGTAAAATTCATAAATTTTTACATTAATGTAGTATTTAATGCATTGATGGTATGATGAGGGGATTTATATATATTGATGAAACTAGGGCCTTCTTAGAAAGTCATTGAAGGTTGTATCCTTCTGAACAACTAAAAAGTACGAGTCATACATGAGGTCCCAAAATTGAGCCATGAGATCAATTTAGCCTAGTGGATTTTGCTCACTTTTTTATATCCCTAAAGTGTCAAAGTGAAAGGTGCTTGGTTGTCCAAATTTTAGACCAACTAGTGAAGTTTTTTTACTAGAATGAGATTAAATCCAAATCCATTTTCAATCAAATATTTTCAGACATCAACACCAATTATCTTTTTAGACAAGTATAAGGGTCTGATGTGTCCCTGTATAATGGTGTCTTAATCTTAATCTATGAATTAGATAATCACATTAAATTATACAGGTTTAGTTTATGTCTAGTATACTTTGGTAGTGGAAGAATCAGATTCAAACTCCTTGGGTATTATCAAAGCCTCTTTGAGTTCTTCCCTGAGGTATTTTAACAATCTCAGGGTGTCCATGCTTGATAAATTAGCCGATACCAAGGATAAATGTTTCAAAATATCACAATTATTAATTAAAGGCCTATGATTCCCACCTTGGGGATGTTATTTAATAGGTGGTCTAGGGTATGGTGTACTTGATGTAGATAGATCGACCCTAAAATAAAGGTGCTCTTATGCTTGGTGGGTTAGGATAATTAAGCCTTCATACCCGCCGAGGGTGATTTGACACCTATACCCCCTCCAAATAATAATCCAAAGTGATTGGTCCAGATTGGATTTTGAAATATGTAGGGAAATTTTCTTTCTCCTTTTGGACACACTGAAGGGATCATATATGATTTTCGACAACATTGACGGTCCGAGTAGTAATGTGAATCGAATTCTGGTTCCTTCCATGACTACTACTTCCCTAGTATCCTTGGCTCCTATGGAATCTTCCAATGGTTCCCCAATATAGTGTAGATAACTTGGGTTAATACCCATACTCATCATCAGATAAGGTATCAATAAATGAATGATATTAATGAAAATAAATATTAACTCTTAATTTGATGATGAATTTTCCTAGCTTTCTGTTTCTGGTGGTACCATTTTGTGGGGTGGTGCCCATTGTTTAAATCTGAGGGAATAAAATCTAAGAGTGTAAATTCCAATGCTGGCCTTATTATATGTTCATCCTTATACGTTTACTTCATGCCTTTCCGACCATGCTACTTTTCAAAATGGTGGATTTTGGGGGTTTGTGGGGTTGACGATGTTGGTTGTGTTGTAACAGAAGCGACAAGGGGAATAGTTGGTTGTTTCAACTATGATTAGAGAATACCATGAGTCTTTTTATTGTATTTTGAGTCATACAACCATAAATTTTTTTTCTCTTATTCTAATAACATCTTTCCACTCATCTCATTCCTTAGGGTAATTAGTGGAAACATAAACTACTTGTGTTAGTGGAATTACCAAATTTAATTTCCATCATCCACCATTTTTTTTAGGGTGTATTTGAAGATGAATCATTCATGAATGGTGTTCTTAAACGTCATGTGGAAGGGGTAATAATCTGGATAGTCATCAATGCCTACTTGTTCAGGCATCTTGGGTTCTGTTAGGAAAAGTAAATCATTTCCCATAGTGGATATAAAGTAGCCAAATACTTGATCATCTTAGAATGAGTAAAATTTATTCCTTAGCTCATTGAATTGATTCCACATGAGTCCCCTCTACTTGTCCTAGTGAGGAGAGGTTCACTATTGACATACAGAGGGTGAGACATGACATGATATGGGTTTTAGAGCTGGGGCTAGCATGAAGGATGGATTAAGTGTGAAGAATGAGGCCTTTTCATTTCCTGCTCTTTTACCCTAGACTGGTGGAGTCATTTTGGACTTAAGATTAGTGTATTGTATGGAGTCCTTCTTTATTTGGGAAACAAAGGTGAAATCACAAAACC
The DNA here is from genome assembly GCA_963277665.1 of Viscum album. Lineage (NCBI taxonomy): Eukaryota > Viridiplantae > Streptophyta > Magnoliopsida > Santalales > Viscaceae > Viscum > Viscum album. The sequence continues at coordinate 1,315,216,223 of OY728128.1, read as the reverse complement.
CACCAGTTTATTTCACTCGGATGAGTGGTGTTCACAACTCATTGTGGAGGTTCTATATGAAAAGTGATAAGATCTTATTAGGGAAGTCATAGGTTTAGGGAGTTGGTCAACCCTTGCCATATGGAAATGAAATATGAGACACTCTCATTTTCTCACTATTTTCAATTCAAGAGTAAAATGATTGTTTTCTTTCACAGCACTGATTTGAACTGAATAAGTAACTTCCAAAGGAGTTCTTACCATCCCATGATTTACCAAGATAGAATAATAGTGTACCATAAAAATTCGGCCATTTCAAGGGTCACACAAAGAATTTGAGTTTCACTACTTATTTTTGCTTAAGAGTTCCAATAATAGGGTCACAATGGGACAAAAAGTGTGTTAGATATTGTTTTGGGTCACCTGAACCATTGAATCTTGAGAACAATAGACTCCCAAAATTCAGCATGGGTGGAGTATTGGCCACCCATTCAAGATAAGGTCTTCATTCTAGCAGAATTGGTTCATGCCGCTGCTCCACATATCCCAATAGAGATGAAAATGACTTGAGGGTGTCAATAATACCTTAATGAATGTTTTTTTGAATAAGATATTGGATAGGTACAAAAATGGGCAAGACTCAACATGCCGGTTCTACCATTATTTATGGTTGATATCTGGTTGGGGACATATTTTGAGGATTTTACTAAATCCATTATGGTTGTCTCTGTAATAGAAGGAAGTATTGATATTAGTCCATGATCAGGTCCTGGTAAACTGATTGTCTCAGCATTGAGTTGGTAAGATTTCATAGCCTTGCTTTAGTCACCAATATGGACCCTTTTTGTTGAGGTACACCTGTTAGAAGTGTACATTGAGGCTCTTACTATGAAGCATATTCGGTAGGAATCCCACCTTGGAGAAACTTTACATTGAGTCTCCTAAACTCATTATTTCTTCCTCATGCCAAAAAAATCATTCATCAAGCATAAGGACCTCAACCACTTTAGGAGAATAAGGTTGGTTTTATAATGCATTTCCATTATAATTTTTAGGTAGAGGTTTTCTAAGGAGGTAGTAAGGGATTATTCGAGGGAGCACCCAAATTCTGGGTGATTTTATGGTTCTGGGTTTGCACACCTTCATTTTTCTAAGTGTGGAAAGTGTTAAAAATGGAAACATCCTCTCATTTATACTCTAATATTGAATCATTTTCAGTGCCACCTATAATATTGACTTCCATGACATTCACTGATGCATAATTCACCGTAGGAATCGTACTGTCTATCAAATGACTAGAATGTTGTTTGTGCCCTTTTATGTATCTATCACATATTTTATGGGATCCTATTTGAGCTTCTTGATGAAGATTGACTGAAAGGGAACCTATATAAAACCATGTTGTATGATTCCCTTAAAGGGGTAATGGTTCCTGAGATGGGATGAAATGGGAGAGCTTACTTCTTGTTGTCCTCCCAATATGGGGAAAGTCTGATTTCCATAAAAGGGTAGGTTGAGGTAAAAATTATCCTAGCCATATAGGTTTGGGTTTCTCCTATTCTTTTGTTGTTGTGACTCAGGATATGTTTTTTACCATTAGAGGGGCATTTAGTGTTTAAAATGTCATCAGCCTTATGGGATGGGGATGATCCCATAATGCAGCTACTACTACCACCACTTCTCTCTTTATCTCATGAATTCATGTTCAATCATGATCCAAGTGAAATTATAGGTTTTCACATGAACTTATTTCTTCTGAGAACATTATTAGTGCTTGATGGTTGGATTCTATTAAGTGAGAAGCTCGCTTAATGTTATCATCTACTTCATTCAGAAGTTTTTTGATGAATTTCTCTCCTCAAGACTAATAATTTTGAGACTTATTCAAAGATAATTATTTCTAAGCATGCCATATTTTCTAATGATTTTTCTTTATTTATATCCTCCTTGGAGTGATGATATTACAGGATGTTATTTATAGTGGGTTCTGCGGAACAGGGTGTGGGGTTAATTGAAAAGATCCATGTTCCCCTATACTCGGATATGTACACCAGGTAGGGAATTGATAATTAGATGGTGCAACTCATGTAATTTATTTAGACATTCCAATTAAAGATATTTTAAATGCTTCTCTGATCATAGACACTACACATATGGAAGATATTCTAAGTCTATTTGACGACGAAGCTCTCCCATGACGTTTACATGGGATTCATACCCATTGTAAGGAAAGAATTTTGATTTTAGGTGGTAGAGAGTTATCTAGAGATTTATCCAAATGATGTGTATAAATTATTATGAAAATTCCTATAGAATGTCGAATTGAGAAGTGGATGAGGGTCAAAACATGATGGGCATATCATCCCTGGAAAATTATCTTCTCACAGGAAACATATCTTTTTTTCTTCTACTAGAGACTCCTATACTTGATCAGCCAAACATGAGTGCTTATTGACTACTTTTTCATAATCAATGGGGATAGTGGGGGTCTTTGTGGAATGGGAATGGTCTAGAGGAGGCTCATAAGATGACCATTCCCCCATGCCATCATTTGGTTGAGAAAGTATGTCACTTTCCATTGATAAGGTATCTAGCATGTCTAGCCCCATCCTTCCAAGTGACTCATAATATAATGGATTTATCATATTTGAATTGGTAAGGTGAGGTCCTACTTGTTGAAATGAAATATCACAATAGGGAGGACCTTCATAGAAAATTCCATCATGATAGGGACTACCGTCATAGCTCAACATACGACTATAGAAAGAATTTATACAGCATATACCCTAGGGAGGATATTTAGAGAGGATAAAAGCAATGGGAGGAACTTCATTATATTTTGTTTTCTAGCCATGTAGAGGTATTCCATGACTCTCATCAAGAGATTGCATCTCACGATCGATCAGGTTTTTCCTATGAGGGAATCCTTTGTGTTAGATACTATGGGGAGGACCTTCAGAGTTAATGGTAACAATGTTGCAGGGAGGACCTTCATAACTACTATTTCCACTTCTATAATTTGGTAATAGATTATTAGGATCCTAAACCACCACTGATATATGTTTGATAGCCTCAATAACTCCATCTTCAAACAGAGTAGGGTTATGAGTATGCTCTTCATTTTACAACCTCCTTTGGTGTGATTTCCCTTTAAGGAATCTCTTGCGGGTGATTGGGGATACTTAATGTAAGTGATGAACTTCATATATGTGTTTCTATTCTAGTGGATCCTATGGTGATATCAAGATATTCCAGTAGGCTTCTAAAATTTTGGTATGGATATATGCCTACCCTTGAGTGTCCACTAGAGTGGATCGGTGTCCCCCAATTAGAATGGGTATTTTTGTCTGATCCTGTTGTCCAGTTATCAAAGAATATTGCTCAAAATATTCTTGTATGGGAGTAGGGATGCATGTATGCTCTTGAGTGACCATACTATTGTGTGAATGAGTCACCCAATTGAGGAGGTGGGTTCATGGGCCCAGATCCTAGCTATTTTAATTGACATGATCATGTCTTGGAAGGTTTTTAGGATATGACCAGGAACTGATGTCTTAACTTCCATAGTTTCTAGGATGAGTAGAGAAACATCCTTGGTGGGAATTTTAATATATTTCCATTCCAGTTCTAGGGTTGGAACGTGAGTCTTCCACTAACTTTTATCCAAGATATGTCAACTAGATCCTCTAATTTCCACTGTATTTTCATGGTAGGATTAATATGAACAATAAATAATTTACGTCTTCTCAGAGTTTGATGCTATATTTGAATGGTGGGCCTAATATGAATTCATAGGAATGTGCATATACTCTTATTTTACAGCATAGTTTCATGGAGGTCTAGATATGAATGATAAAGAATTTGCATCTGCTCATAGGTTACCTCCATATTTGACTGGAGGGCTTGATATGCATCTGCAAGAATGTGCATATGCTCATAGTTTATCTTCATATTTGATTAAAGAGACTGATACGAATGAGAAGGAATTTTCAAATGATTACAGGTTTCTACTATATTTTATTGGTGAGCTTCTTCAATAGGAACATTGATGATGGTCTATTCCATATTGTTTGATCATCACCCTCTACGAGTTGCCATGGGGACCCAGGTCCACATGACATTAGATGGGGCCCTTGGGGTGGTATCCTCCTCATAGTGAGGATGCTAAGATATATGATTTTGAAGGCAACGATTAATGTTTGGGGCCCTGGGGTGGGACACCTATGCTACTGGGATAAAGTTATTGGAGATTACTTAATTATCCTACCTAAGGTAAGGGAGGTACTTGTTATCTGGTTCTAGGTACATGCTTCTAAATTAGTTTGTGACAGATATTAGGGCCAACTGGTTATAGATCATTGACCATCATTAAGTGGATGGATGGCAGGGCTTCACAAGCTGGAGGGTCTTTCGAGCTTCCTTCAGGGTTGGGAGAGTACCATTATGGTGATACTCTCTGACCAATGCATTTGAAGCATAGTTTTGAAGACACTGGGTAGGTGATGAAATCCTCTGTTTGGCCGAGGACCCAACCCATGCAGTGGATGATGTGCATGTCTGTGAGAAGTAGTGAGATGCCATTAGATTTAAGAGAGTTATAGTGAAAAGTGACTTCAATATATGTGAAAAAACACACATAATAATAACCCATAAAAGTATAATATCCATAAATGATCACATGAACCATTAATCACTTTATTTGGACCTATTTAATTTTGAGATTGAAAGGGTCCTGACATAGGGTAACATCGCCACCTTGGTTAAGAATTCATGTCGGGTTCACCATTTTGTTTCTGACAAGAGAGAATTGTGGTGTTGACCCATATAAAGGTAGATCTGATGAAGGAATCATGGCATACCTCTCGGTATGATTGATTTTGGGGGGTTTGAATATGGAAAAATCATTCATATTAGGTTCAACATTTTTATCTCTCACCCACGTATGATGGGTCAGTTTCAAATGGGGTGCATTCATGGAACCGAAACCCCCCACATTTCTCATATCTATGATGACTCATGGACCTACTTTCCAATGTTAAGAGCTTGCTGGGTAACTTGAAAAAAGACACTTAATAACTCAAATTGGTCTAGAGGATAAAAATTTGGGATTATAAAACCCTTTTGGGGAGAACTATTTCCTTTTTGGGACTCTCTTATAGATTTAAGATATGTTCATGAATCCTTTGGTAATTCCCAAGTATTATGTGGACCACCCTAAATTAACAATCAATTATAAGAATGAATGGTTCAGAATCATCCATATGTATATGAGGTTATTAATTGATGGGTATATCTATATATATTCTAGGATCTCCATAAATGGTACCCTTTTATGAGCACATTAGATATTCATTTTTCATTCATTCAGACGATAAAGGTTTTAATCCATTTAGTAGGGAGATCTAGTGTTTACTATCAACCAGGAGGATTAAAGTTGTTTTGATGTTGGGATCAGACCCATAATATGGAATTCCTATGTATCCTTGTGAAAGGAATAAGAACCCACATAGTTTGTTACTACTTAATAGGACACATCACCTTTTTATGGTCATGTGACAAGGACCCAACCATGCCGTTTAATGACATACAGCAAGGACATCCAGGTGAAAGGTGTCTGGCTAAGGATAGTGTGGTAATTATGTCGAGGTGGCCTCAGGGAACCAGAAGAGATGTGTTATCCTAGGTGGGGGCCATGATCTTTACTAGGGATGTGAACCAATAAGGATAGTGATGAAAGGGACTTGGAAAGAATATGACCCCCCAGGTTGGATGGATACTGGAGACCAAAGGGAGAGAGAGAGGGATTTGAATATACCCTTTTAATATTTTATTTTGTTAAATGGGATAGTCATATCTAATGATCTATCCAGATATATTTTGGGCGGGCGATGAGGATAAAAATTCATCCTCCTACAAGAAAGACTAGGGGATTACTCTAGAAGGAATGATATGAATTGATTACTAGGGAATATAGGAGGATAAGCCATTACATATCAAAGTTAAAGGAAAGTGTGATCCCCTCTCCCCACCTAGAATAGGGAGGTCCACATGAGAACCTATAAGGTCAAGACCCTCCATACCATGTGAATATTGACTTGAAAACATTATATGGGTTTTCCTTGTCAAGGAGGTTTTCAACAAGGCTCCAATTACCATGGGTATGTATACTCAAGAATACATACTGATGTTTCTAATGATTTGATTAAACATATCAGGTGTCTTTGGAAAATGCCTTGTCCTGATACTGTTAGACTAGTTTATAGAGGGGCCAAAGTGGTCCCTGATGGTACGATATAAGAAAGTTAAGGGAGCTAGAGAGAATAACACCCTAGTATTTCCCATTCCTCATAACATGTTCTTATGTGAGATGGGGTTCCCTCTGGATAGAATCTTTCTATGTTGGTGATGGTACCATCTACATAGCATTGTACTACATGAACATAGGTTCCTTCTGCATATCATTTTTGAAGTGACCCTCAATTTACAAACATAAACATTACATAACTTTTTCAAAATACATAAACATTATTAAAACAATTCCCAAATACTATAGTTGGTATAATTACTTTGGAAACATGGAAACATAAACACTGGTACATAAGTGATCTATATTAGCTCCCACTAGGTTCTTCGCGACAAGCACCCTTCTTAGACACATCAAACATAATATATATATTCATAACCTGGGGAAGGAAACATAAAAAGGGGTGAGCACAAATGGTCAGTAAGGGTAAACAAGGGAGACATGTAAGCATAAACATGAGCATAAGGGTATTATAACATGATCATGAAAATAGAAGATCATACCCTGAATATCAAAGATCATATACATGATTCATGGCATAAATCTTGGAAGTTCATAATACATGAATCAGAAGGAAGTAAAGGACATAATCTATTAAATCATAACCTCAGATTAAGACATGGAATTGTAGAAAAGAATAAGCATATACTAATTTCCATAGTATCCAAGGAATCAATTACAAGACCATCTTAGTGGAAAAAGTCCATTACTGAACTGGGCGAGCCCCTGTTCCAGCCCTATATTACTGATCAAAGTAAACCCTCATTCCAACCCTGTATTACTGAACTGAGTAAACACTCATTCCATCCATGTTATATTGAACTGAGTAAACCCACATTCCATCCCTGTATTAGTAAGCTGAGTAAACCCTGATTCCATCCCTTTATTACTGAACTGAGTAAACCCTCATTCTATCCCTATATTACTGAACTGATTAAACCCTCATTCTAGCCCTGTCTATCTAATGAGATATAAATCTTTACCCAATGCATTGAAGGGAGATATAGGTCCCACCCATCACATAATGAAATCATACATACATATTACACAAGATCATAAATAATCATATCATTACCCCTGAAATTAAATGGGTATCATAAACATGAAAACATATCATAACCTGTGGAAAGATACAGGTTTCATAATCATTTTATCATAAACATAACCTGTGAAAATAAGTGAGCTTCAAAAGAATATAACCTTTGAAAGATAAAGGGGTTTTATAAACATATTACCTATGAGGAAGAAATGGGGTTCAAAAAGACCATAGAATTAATCATAACTCATTCATAGAAAGGATATGAAAGGAACCTTTAGATCATTTCCTATAAAGTCATGAGTAAGATCAATAATAATTCATCTTAGATGGAAAATAATTTTGAAATATACCCTATCATTTATTATTTGAGAAAGTATTTTTAATAAATAAAACCAATTGAAAATCATTTTCTTATAAAATACCTTGAAAACTTATAAATAAGACGTGAAATAATATTTAAAACATTTTCCCTTTAAAACATTTAGAAAAAGTTTCAAAACATTTTAAAAACCTTTTGCTTTGAAAATATGTGAAAATTTTTAAAGAAAGCTTGAAAATGTTTTGAAAAACATTTCTTTGAAAATAATTTGAAAACTTATAAATAAATCTTGAAAACATTTTGAAAATAATTTTTCTTTAAAAATAATAATGAAACATGAAAATATTTTAAAAATCATTTTTCTTGAAAGCACTTTAAATTTTTTTAAATAATACTTGAAACATTTTGAAATTTTTTTCCTTAAAAACATTTAAAAGAAGTTTGAAAAAATTTTGAAAAAAATTTTCCTTGAAAATTAATTTTTAAAAACATTTTCTTAAAGATTAACCTTTTTAACAATTCAAATGGACATTTGAATAAATGATGGAGGTTAAATCCGTACATGTCGTATGAGGTCAAAAGAACATTCCTTTTTCACAGTAAAAAGGATATAAAAGTGACTTGTTTGGAAAGAGAAAATAATATTACCTTGAAGATATTGGTAAAATATGAAAGGTTAAAAATTTATTTTAGATATTATAGAGTAATGGTATAATATTCTTGTAAACTCTTTTTAGAAAACATAGATTTCTGACCAAAGAGTCGGTAAAGTGGAGCTTTCTTAAAACATGTTATTAACTATATTATATAACCAAGAGTATAAAATGGCACCATTACATGAGAATATAATTAAATAACATAGGATAAGGAAAATAATAAATATTATTTATATATTTATAATAATATTTAATCAAAGGAATCATAAACTTAAACAATTTTGAAAAGTAATGAAATTGTCTCAATAAACTCTTATAACTTGGTGACCTGGGATCATACTCTTAATATAAGAAAATGAAATTACATTAAGCTTAAGATATCATAAAAATAATGATATTTATGATATAAAATTTAAAATTGAGGTATATACACCTTGAATAAGATTTTAGGTTTATAACAAAATAGGAGTCTCAAAGAAGGAAAATCGAGACAAAACTGTTTTATCGATTTGGTAACTTTTGAAAGTTAAAACCCATGATAGAATGATTATATAAAATATATTTGAATAAAAATTAATTTAATTAAAATACACATATAATAAAATAATTTTTATTACATACATTACACAAAAGGAAGGAGTGGTGAACATATCTTGTATCTCACAAAAATTAATAGTGAGATGAAAATCCCCATACCTTGTGTGTTGATTCTCTCCATACTCATACAAAATTATTGTATAATAAATATAAGTTTGTTATAAATATTTTACATAATAATATTATTATATATATTACCATATATTTTTTATTATAACCTTATATTACCCTCTTGTTAATGATCATACGTTAAGGTTTCACTTCGTATAATATTCTCTTTTCTCTTCACATGTGTCTTAATTTGTTATGTTGTTGATCGTTATATATATATATCATGATTAAAGAATTTATAACATGATATAAATATCAGGTATATCCAGTATAATTATATTATAATAATATATAACATAATTAATTATTTAATGTAACACACCGTTCATGGAGATGGTAAGCCGTACTTATACATTAACGCTGTTTTCCATTTTTATTATCGTATTGAAAGAAATTATGTAAATGAAATATGTATATATATATATGTATATGTATATATATATAACTATTAATGTCACATGAATATATCATATATATCATATTATTTCATTAAACCCATCCTTAATACATTCTATGTGGTGTGTCAACAAATCACATAACTTTGAGGGGGCGGTAGTCCACACTTCCTCAAACAATATTATCATATTAACACCAAATGAAAGGTAAAAAGATGTGTGTTATAAAATTAATACATAATATTTAAGACATAATAAATATAATATATTAAATATATAAATAGAGTTTCCATTATAATGGCCACCATGATTGGTGGTAAAGGAGAAATAAACAATCATCGTTTCATGAGGCAGTAGTTTACCGTACACAAAAATAGTATGTTCATCATCCATTATATGAAGGTGTGTGTAAGTGTAGGTTAGAAAATTTGCATAAAAACATAATAGTATATTTATTATACTTTTTTTGTCATACAAGAATGGAATAAAGAGAGTGGAGGTGGTGGAGAAGGAAAATAAAGGAAAGGATCTTGATGGAAGACATTACCTCTTAATCGGGTAACTCCTTTTGGTTTGTGCCAAAATAATTCCTTGAGTGGGTTTCTTACAAAAGTTAGGATTAAATGTCTAAGGTTTTTTAAGGCTACTTGGTCAGATCTTTGATGAATGTAAAATATTTTAGATGTGTGACGATTGGGTATAGGTGGTGGCCTTTTATTGGGAAGGAAAAGGACTCACATGGAATTTCTAGAAACAAATTTGGTGTGCACATGTTTTTACCTAAATAGTATTAGAAAACCAAAAAAACTCAATAATGGATGGTTTATGTAAGAAATATGGACAGAAAATGGGTTTTAAACAAGTTTATAGGTCACTTGGGACCTTAATTTTAAGGTTTAGTCCCAAATTAAGCAGAATTTGTCCTTAACCGCTGTGATTAATTTTAATCACATTTACTAATAATTGTGGTTTAAAATTAATATGGTATTATTAGACTCTAAATATTATAATTAATTAAATGTTTTATTTTATATTTTTTAAATTAAAATCACATAAGCATCAAAATTAATATTAGTGATAACCCCATAGATGGGATGAAATAATGGGGTATGAAAGCAGGAAAAAGTTCAAAAGTTTGTTAATATTTTTTATTCAGTCTCATAGTAAAGTTGATCATAATGAATATAATTGTGTTATTATGTGTAATATTCATATAATTTTACCTTAAAACATATTTATAATTTCATTTAGAATTGATAGTTAATTATACAAAAGGAAAATTTTAACTAAAAAACAATATTTTTCATTATTCATCAAAAAATGATGTTTCTCAGAAAAATTGAAAAAATTCACCCTAGGATAATTTTGAAATTATGAATTCAAAACAAAAGTTTATTTTATCCAATTAAGGATCTAAATGTGTCTAAAATTACTTTTATTATTAAAAGAGTCCCATTCTCAAAAACAATATTTTTAACATAAAATGAATTTACCAAAAATATTATATTTCATTATCAATATGTTTTATTTATATAAAACAAAAATATTTGAAAATTATTTATTTCTAAGTTTAACTAATAGGTTATAATTATCTTATTTAAAAAATTAAAATAATAAAAATAGATGTTTGGTAGAAAATCAGTGTTGCATTCATTGTACGCGAAGTCGGTGTTGCTTGTAGCGCAAGCCAAGTTGGTATTGCCTAAAGCGCAAGCAAAGTTGGTATTGAATGTGAAATTAATGTTTAACTTAGAGTATTAATATATATATATATATAACTATTTTTAGTGTCATGTGAAATGAAAAATATTGAAAAGTTAAATTAATTCAAAAAATATATATTTCTCAAAATATCAGGGTGCTACATTCTACCCCCCTTAAAATGAATTTCACCTTAAAAATTAATTTGTGTTATAAAAGGTTTAATAATTGAAAGTTTCATTCATAGAAACCCACATTGTAAAAATGGATACTAAAACTTCCATTAAAAACGGAAATTTATAACTATAACGGTTACCCAAAGTAACATTAATTGGGTTTCCCCATAGGAGAACATAGGTTGGGAGTGAAGATTTTACGTAGTGGAAAAACATAAATATTTATAGGGAGTTATTGTGGTCAATAATAAAAAACAAGTTAATGATCAACGAAATGTTTAAGGCCTCAAAGTAATAAATCTATGATGATTTAAAAGGCTATCATCTCAACAAAAAATAAGGTATTTGGACAAAAAAAAATTTGATCAATTTCAGAACATTGTGTAATTCTTGATAAATTTATATAAAAAAATTTCAATCTTGTGTTATTCTTTTAAAAATTTATAATACATCCATTAACTCTTGGAATGAATGTCTAAAAATTAACTTTGATGAATAAAGCACTAAAATATGCTTTTAATAGATCTTAAGGGCCATAAAAGTATAAAAAGTATAACTATTTGTCTCATAAAATCAACATGAATTAATATAGGAACATAAAAAGTAAAACTAATAGATTATCATAAATATTTATTCATTAAAAATAAATAAACATTAATGAAGACATCAAGTAGGCTCGTGGTAGGCATGAAACCCTTATCATCCTTCGACCATGGGTTCAAGACCCGCGACCTTTCTGGACTTGTTTGGTTGTCACCAAACTTATATGATGTCATTTTTAAAACCACACTAATATAATATATATTATGGAAATACTTTAAATAAGGTTAATCACTGATTATCCCTTTAACTAATGTTTTCAACACAAACTCAGTGCACAAATACTTCCTCTAAAGTTTAACAAAAACTTTTCATGAATGTACAACCTTATAACCCTTTAGAAAGATAAAAATCCAAAACCTTAGAAATATATTCATGAAATCAGATTAAAATTTATTCCCTTATATCATAAATTATCTCTTGGTTGTAACATTCCAAACATTTGAATACCCTTATTGTATATTCTCTTGAAACATGGTAACAACCTGAATTACCATAAATTCTTTTGGAAAACATGCATGATTCCTCATTTAAAAGTATATTGGATTTACTACTCAAATCCCAAAAATGTTTTAAACTTCATTAGTGGTAGTATAAACCACCTATAAATAGGTCCTTACTTAGTTCCAAGGTAATAATTACTATATGATTTATTTATTCATATCCCATGTATCTTTATCCATACAAAATTATTTTAACATAAAGAACATTTTAAGGGTTACATTACCTTATTCAAAATGTTATCTTTCATGAGATAGCCTTTCTAGTCCATCGTGACTATTCAACATATTCTTGTAAATCCTTTGCAAAAAATAAACTGAACAATCTATACATAATTCACCATTATTAATTATGGAATTCAAATACATAAATACTTAGATTACTTCATCCTTAATCCAACAACAATGCTACCTCATCATATTAAAATAATACTTTTTCCCTTCACATTTCATCTGCAGTCTCTTCATCCTCAGCAATGTAACCATTACTCACACCACCTTATATATTCTTATAAAAAACATTCATTTTGGGACATTGAGTTTCATAATGACCATTTATTCCACACTTAAAATACCTAACCTTCGATGACGACTTATATTGGCCAAAATTTACATCCATTTAGTTAACCAAACTCTTCATTTTACCTTGTAGTCACTTAATTTTTGTCCATATTTTCCATATCCAAAACACCTTCTTGTTCCTCTAATACATTCACTTAGGCTATAATTTACACATTCTTGACATAAAGGAAACCTAATATTATTTCCTCTGTGGTCTCTATTATCCAAACTCTCAGTGAACTCATTATTTTTCTTACATGGTGAGTTAAATAGTTATTTAAGGTAAACATTGTTAATCATGTTCTATGAAAGCTGATTAGGAATGATTATGACATATTTCACTCCAGTGATCATCCCCCTTGACTGCCCATCATAAGTTCTTCCATCACATTCAACATTAATCCAGTTCCTTCCAGTTCCCCCCATTAAATAAAACCAAAATCATTGTGTGATCATTACTTATCATTTTAGAAAACTACATATCCTTGAAAATAATTACATATAATATTTCTATATAATGAAACTTTTCATAATCTATGACACCTTGGGTTTATCTTGGTTATTCACAACTAACATATATCGAAATCATTCATGATGGTTCATGAAGATTTTGCAAATTCTCAAAGAATATACTCCGAGAGTGTCAAACTAGGTGAGTAGAAAGGCCAATTGTTGTGTTCTAGATTCCCTGAGTCTAGCCTAGAATTTTTTTAGAGTTGTTACCCCAAGGTACATATGTTCCAAAGCCACATCCACTTGTAGTATCTATACAAGGATGGATTTCTTGGAAACCACTCACTCCATCCTTTACCAAAATTCCCAGACATTTTCCTAAACATTAACTTATCCTTATACTTATATTTAGAGACATAGCAATAAATATTCTTATAAATAAACCTAGGCATCACATTAAGGTTTTATCATCATATTTTCCAAATATTAACTATACCTTTGCTCTGATACCAACTGAAGAGACCCTCTCTTTAAAAACATAGACATTGCATAACTTTTTCGAAATACATAAACATTATACAAAAAGACGCCCAAAGACCATAGTTGGTATAGTGCCTTTGGAAAAATAGAAACATAAACACTGGTACATAAGTGAGCTATATTATCTCCCACTAGGTTCTTTGTAACTAGAAACCTTCTTAGACACATCAAACATAACACATATCTTTATAACCTGGGGAAGGAAACATAAAAAGAGGAGAGGTCAAATGCTCAGTAAAGGTAAACAAGGGAGACATGTAAGCATAAACATGAGAATAAGGGTATGAGAACATGATCATGAAAATAGAAGATCATACCCTGAATATAAAAGATCATATACATGAATCATGTCATAAATCATGGCAGTTCATTAGACATGAATCAAAAGGAAGTAAAGGACATAATCCATGAAAGTATAACATAGGAGTAAAACATGGAATTAAGGAAATACATAAGAATATACTGATTTATATAGTATTCAAGGCATTAATTCCAAGACCATATTAGTTGAAAAATTCCTTTACTAAATTGGGTGAACCCCCATTCCATCCCTATATTACTGAAATGAGTAAACCCTCATTCTAGCCCTATATTAATAAACTGAGTAAACCCTCATTCCAACCCTATATTACTGAACTGAATAAACCCTCATTCCAACCTTGTATTACTAAATCGATTAAACCCCCGTTACAACCCTGTATTACTAAACTGAATAAAACCTCGTTCTATATCTTTATTAATCAACCGAGTAAACCCTCATTCCAACCCTATATATATCATGAGATAAATCTATACCCAATGCATTGGAGGGAGATATAGGTCCCACCCATCACATAATGAAATCATACATACATGTGCCATAAGATCATAAATAATCATATCATTACCCATGAAATTAAATGGGTATCATAAACATGTAAACATATCATAACCTATGCAAAGATATAGGTTTCATAATCATTTCATCATAAACATAACCCGTGAAAAGAAGCGGGTTTCAAAAAAATATAACCTATGAAAGAGAAACAGGTTTCATAATCATATTACCCATGAAAGAAAAATGGGTTTCATAATGACCATGGAATTAATCATAACTCATTCATAGAAAGGATATGAATAGAACCTTTAGATCATTTCTTATAAAGTCATGAGTAACATCAATAGATGTCATCTTAGAAAATATTTTTTAAATATACTCTAAAAACATTTCTTGAGGAAAATAACCTTTCTTGTTTGAAAAAATATTTTAAATACATAAAAACAATTGAAACTCATTTTCTTAGAAAATAACTTGAAGACTTATAAAGAAGACATGAAATCATTTTTAAAACATTTTTCCTTGAAAACATATAAAAAAATATTTAAAACATTTAAAAAACATTTTTCTTGGACGAAACTTGAAAAATTATAAATAAATCTTGAAAATGTTTTGAAAATCATTTTACTTGAAAACTTATAAAGAATCTTGAAAACACTTTGAAAATTATTTTTCTTGAAATCACTTTGAAAAATTGTAAATAAGACTTGAAACATTTTTAAAACCTTTTTACTTGAAAACATTTAAAAGAAGTTTTAAACCATTTTGAAAAAAAATCCTTTAAAATTAATTTCTAAAACCATTTTCTTAAAGAATAACCTTTTTAACAATAAAAATGGAGCTTTGAGGAAATAACAGCAAGTAAATTCGTACATGTCATACGAGGTCAAAAGAACATTACTTTTACATGGTAAAAAGGATAGAAAAATGAATTATTTAGAAAGAAAAAATAATATTCACTTGAAGATATTGGTAAAATAAAAAAAGCGTAAAAATGTATTTTAGATATTATAGGATTATTTTATAACATTCTTGGAAACTCGTTTTAGAAAACATAGATTTCTGACCCAAGAGAGGGTAAAGTCAGGATTTACTAAAAACACTTTCTTATCTATATTATGAACCAAAGAGTATAAAATGGTAAAAATACATGATAATATAATAAAATAACAGAGGATAAGTAAAATAATTAATATTATTAAGATATGTATCATAATATTTCATCAAAGGAAGCATAAACTTAAACAATCTCGAAAAGCAATGCGATTGTGTCAATAAACTCTTATAACTTGGTGACATGGGATCATACTCTACATATAAGAAAAGGAAATTAAATAAAGCTCAATATATCATTAAAATAAATAGATTCATGATATAAAATGTAAAATTTAGGTATATACACCTCGAATAAGAGTTTAGGTGCATAACAAAATAGGAGTCTCAAAGAAGGAAAATTGAGACAAAATTGTTTTATCGATTTAGTAAATTTTGAAAGATAAACCCCCTAAAAGAAGGATCATAGAATGGATATGTGAATAACCATAAATTTAATTAAAATATACATAGATTAAAATAATTTTCAGTACATACACCACACAAAAGGAAGTAGTGTCAAACACAACTTGTATCTCACAGAAAATAATAGTGAGATGAAAATCCCCTTACATTGTGTCTTGAATCTCTCTCTACTCATAAAATATTTTTGTATAATAAATATAATTTTATTATACATATTTTATAGAAGAATATTATTATATATGTTACCATATATGGTTTTATTATAAACATTTATTACCCTCTTGTTAATGATCCTATGTTAAGGTTTCACTTCGTGTAATATTCTCTTTGTTCTTCGCATGTGTATTAATTTTTTATATCATTGATCATTATACATTTATCACGATTAAAGAATTTATAACATGATATAAATATCAGGTATATCTAGTATAATTATAGTATAATAATCTATAGCATAATGAATTATATAATGGAATACAATATTCATGGAGACGGTAAGTCGTATGTATGCATGAACGCTATTTTATGTTTTTATTTTCATATTGAAAGAAAGTATGTAAATGAAATATGTATATATATGTATGTATGTATATATATAATTACTAAATTATAATTAATATATCCTATATTTAACATAAATTCATTAAAACCATCCTTAATACATTCCATGTGGTGTGTGAACAAATCACATCGCTTTGAGGGGGCGGTAGTCCACACTTCCTCAAACGAGATTATCATATTAACACCAAATGGAAGGTAAAAATATGCATGTTGTAAAAGTAATACATAAGATTAAAGACATAATAAATATAATATATTACATATATAAATATAGTGTCCTTCATTATTGACACCATGATTTGTGGTAAAGGAAAAACGAACAATCATCATTTCGTGAGGTAGTTGTTCACCGTACACAGAAACAGTATCTTAAAAAACCTTTAAATGGATGTGTGTGTAAGTTTAGGTAAGAAAATTTGAATAAAAACTTAATATTATATGTATTATACTGTTTTTTAAACAATAATTTAATAAATATAGTGGAGGGGGTGGATATGAAAAATGATGGAAAAAACCTTGAGATAATACGTTACCTCTTAATCGGGTAACTCCTTTTGGTTTGTGCCAAAAGGATTCCTTTAGAGGGTTTATATTTAAAGTGAGGATTCAAGGTCAAAGTGAGGATTGTTGTGAGGATACTTTATCAGATATTATATGAACTTAAAATGTTTTAGAGGTGTTAGGAATGGGTAGAGGTGGTGGCCTTTTAAAGGGAAGGAAAATGACTCAGATGGAGTTTTTAGAAACAAATTAGGTGTGCACATGTTATTACCTAAAATAAGTCTTTGAAAACTAAAAACAATAAATAATGGAAGCTTTATGACAAAAATATGGAAATAAAATGGGTTTTATATAAGTTTCTAGGTCATTTTGGCTCTTAATTTTACAGTTTAGTTATTAATTAAGCTTAATTTGGCCTTAACTACTATGATTAAATTTAATCACTTTTACTAATCATTTTGGATAAAAATTAACATGATATTATTAGAATATAAATATTATATTTAATTAAATGTTTTATTTTAGATTTTTGAAATTTAAATCGCAGAATCGGAAAAATTAAGATTAGTTCTAATCCCATAGATGAGACGAAATAACAAGGTTTTAAATTAGGGAAAAGTTCAAAAGTTTGTTAATATTTTTTATTTAGTATCAAAGAGAATTTGATACTAATTAATTTAATTGTATTATTATATGTAATATTAATATAATATGACCTTAAAATATATTTACAATTTCTTTTATAAATAATATTTTATTAGAAAAAATGCGGTTTTTAGCTAAAAATTATTATTTTCACTATTCATCAAAAAATAAAGTTTCTCAGAAAAATACCAAAAATTCACCCTAGGATAATTTTGATGTTATGAATTAAAAAATTAAGTTTATTTTATCCTATTAAATTTCTAAATTTTTCTAAAATTACTTTTATTATTAAATGTGATCTATTCAAGAAAACAATATTTTTAACATAAAAGGACTTTACCAAAAATATTTGCTTTCAATATCAATATGTTTTATTTATATAAAACAAAAAATATTTGAAAAGTTGTTATTAATAAGTTTAATTTATAGGTTATAATTATCTTATTTAAATAATTAAAACAATAAAAAGATATATTTTTTAGAAACTCAGTGTTGCGTGCATCGTACGCCAAGTCGATGTTGATTGTAGCGCAAGCCAAGTTGGTATTGCATGTAGCGCAAGCCAAGTTGGTATTTTATGTGAAAGTAATGATTTAATTAGTGTCTTAATATATATATATATATATAAAACTATTTATAATGTCATGTGAAATGATAAATATTGAAAAGTTAAACTAATTTGATAAAAAACAATTCTCAAAATCTTAGGGGGTTATAATTTTTCTATAAAGGGATGGGTTGCATCCTCATTGAATTTTTCTACGTGGTATCGAGTTATTTCCACATAGAATTTTTTTATTTGAGGTAGGGATCCCTCTGATTAGCTTTTTACTATGTGTGGTGGTGAACCACAAAGGGTTCATCCACTTACTCTCTGTGAAGTGTTGTCCATGAAGTGGTTTTGGGTTTTTGGATGGACTAATAAATTTAGTTTATTCCTTGGTGTCATGTGGTGGGATAACCTGATTGGAATTGATGTCTCTATCAAAATTATCATCCATGTATTGTATCTTTCATGTGTTTATCTTGGTTCCCCTTGAGGGTATTTTATAAAATAATAAAGGAAACAAATAACAGGATGGATGGTTATCTATAGTGTGCCCTGGGGATTCATATATGAGAGACGAGCAAGGATGCCCTGTACCGTGAATGATTTCATTCATAGGGGTGGTAAAAGACTATAATCATCCAAAAATTATTTCTTCATTGATGGGGGAAAACATTTTTTTAGAATTAAAATCACTATCCAACCTCGCAAATGATTTGGTTTCATTCATAGTTGTCAGTCGCATGGTCTTGTCTCATGAATGATTTCGTTCATGAGACTCCATGCATAGTGTGGTGGTCCGCATAGCATTTTTTTACTTCATGGGACAAATCCTTTCTTCATGGATAAACCTCCTTTGAAAATATTCTTCAAAATATTATTCATATTTTTTTCTATTTATGGAATTTATGGAATTATTTTATTCCTTGCATGTGGAGTTTTCAGGACCTAATAGGCATGAAACCATGGTTTATTCATACACAAGACTAAAATCTTGATGTTACTCATAAATATTCCCTTTGCTATAATTATAACCTTATACAGATAGTGTAACTTCTGAGTTATTATTACATACCTTATAGAGATTTTTAGTTACTCATTAGTATCATCCAATATGGAATGACTTCCATACATTACAATAAAATTTCTCAATCATACACACTTTAAAACAAGATTAATCACACATAGCTCCATTACAACATTCTATATTTACTCAAAGTGAAACCAATAATATATCTATAGAACACATGAATCCTACAATATTCATGTTGTGGAATGATATACTTTATTTTTGGCATGGGCTCTGAAACACCCTACCCTAGATCACTATGAATAGTAACCAGACTGTTGGAACTACATGACCTAAGGTGAACCTACCTATATGCTTGAGTATGTCAAATAGTAGTAGGGGTATAAGGTAGTGTTTTGGGAGACTATACCCCCATATTAGTGTGCGTAATAACAATAAAATAACCATGTATCATACACATCAGAGTACGTAGAAATAATAAATAAATTGTACATGGTATATCAAAATGAAATACAGTCATACAAGAATACAAGAAAGATTTCCCACTAGGATGATCACATGTATAGAATAAATAAATGAAATAATAATATAAATAAGAACAAACCTAAACTCTAAGCCTCAACTCATTCTAAATCCATACTCAAATCTATCCATATCAATGATTAAATTACAAGACTTGGATCAACCTGAACATGCAAACAAGTGAAGGCTTCTCGGGTACCCAAGTGAAATGGTAGCACGTGTGGTTTTGTGAGTATATAACTCAATAGGGGATCACCAATGTGGCCTCATACATATCCAGTAGATGAATTGATATGTTAATGTAATACTCTTTGAATAATAAATAAAAAACTACAAGTAAAAAATAAATAAAACAAACCACCATCAATCCTCGATTCTATAACCCCAATCAACTATACTTGCTTAGACTAGTTCTATAGTGTCTCTAATCATGTCATGATGACCATGACTACCATCATAATTAAAACAATTTACTTCATCTTTGTATATAGATAAATACCTAAGGGATACCCTCACCCTAGTATACACTCTAAAAACCAAGGGAATGCTTCATCCTGGTATTACAATCTGACTAATTCTCTATCCTAGTATAAAGTAGTTCATGAAAGCTGATCCTTAGAATTATGAAAGGATAATCCATACCCATAAAAGGCCTCAAAGCCCCCTTATAGATAAAAATGGTACACACACCATCCTATACTCAAAACCAATAATATTGGATCCAAATACATGGAAACCCCACCAATAGTATCACATGCCTCCCTTTTTAGTGGGTTTTATTCACTATCACGACCTACCTGAAGATAGTTTTCACAACCTTATTATAGGTAGTTTTCATGATTTACTTATAGGATGTTTTCATGATGACATATAAGGGTGTTTTATTTATGAATATTCACAACCTCCTCAAGGGTTTTTTCCTATTCAAACATAATGGGAAAGATAAATAAATAAACAAGCACGAGTCCCTAGGAATAAGTCTACCATCCACATAGCCTCTCACATCCTTTACATTTACCTTTAATAAAAAATTCCACTCTAACCATTATTCCATTTATTACCCAATTCATAACAGTTACAATCTGGTACAAATTCCTCACATGTTTAGTTCTGGTTCTAATATAACCCCACACCCATCACTATCCAAATCCCAACACTTCCTTACATAGGTTATCTCAACAATTCCAATGGATATATGGTATCCCAAAGGTCACACAAGGAAAACCTCTAGGATTTCCATCCTAAACACCACTCAACCCTACTCGGGGATGATTAAGGATCCTATCCTAGGGATCTAGTTTCCATTCCTTTTCGTTTTTAGAAGAAAAATACCCTTAAGGGGTTTAAGAGAAATATGGAAAATATTAATACCAATTTAATGACCTTAAGTGGATAAGAATTTTGAGCTGATGCACCATCCCTTAGTAGTCATTCTTATTTTTCATTCTATTCATAAGATTTTAAATTTAATTAACCAATTAATATTAATTATGGAATCCCAGTTAATTTTAATAGGGTTTACCACTATAGAGGCATGGCCATATTCTATATAAAAATAAACAAGGCATAATTCTACATGGTTAGGTTCCATGGACCGCCTACCTATTTTATGAAGCTTCCCCATTAAATCACATAGCTCAAAAGTTCCACCAAAGTACATCCAAGGCCAACCAATCTTGTCAACCCACATGTTAATCTAGACCAAGACAAAACATGAAAATTAATTTTTAGGTATGATTTCATAATAAATTTATTAATTTTAACCAATTTTTAATAAAATGGAATAATACCAAACCACACATTGCAATACCATGTTGCACCAAAACTAAGGCTAAAAATCATGAGAGGTCTATAGTAGACCCCAAAAATGAATCTGGGCCAAAACCCTAACCTACCATGGAAATTCCTTAATAAATTTAATTTTATTTAAGGAAAAATATTAATAAAATATATAGTGAAACATACCTCTATAATATCAATGAAAAACATAGTGTAGACATCATCATGGTATTTTCTCTTACTATGTGAAGTTTAATCCCCATCGTATTTGGTGTATTTTACCATAGTCTAGTGGAATCATAACTAAGGACCAAACTAAATAACATTAAAAATAAAAATGAGAGGAGGAGGAAAATAACAGAGTGTGACATAGAAGGATACCCACCCTTGATCAATGAAAATAGATGTAAAAACACCCCACTTTGAAGGGGGTTTGAAGGAGGAACAAGGGGTATCCACCCTTAGATTTCATGAGAAAGACGAAGGGAGGAAGAGGGGTTTACCCCTCTAAAAATTCAATGGGGGATATAAATTTTACCCTTAAAAGTCCACCAGTTAGTTAGTGTACCTAAACATTTATCTAGGCCATGGGCTAGCCCACCATTTTACCTGTACTGCGCTATCTACAATACAATGGACCCAATAGGCTTGTAAGGCCACTGGCTTAGCTGATGGATACAGGTTGCAACCCCATCACTTGGACTTCCTCAAGTACTTTTCCAATTATCTTGTCCACATAAAGAACCCCATTCCCCATCCAAAATACCTTTTTTAGGATTCTAGAACTCCCAAAATACCATTTCTAACCATGGTTCTCGAAATATACCACCCACCATATCAAAAATCCATTCCCCCTTGAATTTAACACCCTAAAATGGGTACAAGGTTTTAGAACCTCCCCACCATAACACATCTCATAAATGATATGTCTTGGTGATTACACAAAGATGTCTCTTGACCAATCCCGGTCATTAGCTCGCTGCCAACCTGTTGTGATCTAAATAAAAACATAGAATGAAATATCATGGTGCATCTATAAGATCACGAGACCCATATCATCAAAGGTCAAGATATAACATTCCACTATTAGTAAACTACCAAGATGATTTCCAACATACCCATCCATCCCAAGACACTATTGTTTCTTGATCAATTTATCAACTATCGTATAACAATTCCCATCATATAACTCATTTCATAATGTCTGATTCCGAGTCATGGTGCTCCCCATAATAAAAAATGTTTACCAAAACATATTCTCAATGTTCCATTAACCAAATTAATGTGGTTGCGAACTCACTACACCCAAACATCCACAAAGTTCTAATTAATGATAACACTAAACCTCATTTTCGAAACCTAGAAAAAATAGTCAAAATCCACCATTTATACACAAGGTAATTGAATATGAAAAACTACCAAAAAATCATTGATGAAACCTCAAAGAACACCCATCATTTACAAAATGAAGTATTCAATATGGTTCCTAGCCCACTGTATCCAATTATACACAAAAGTGGTTTTCAATCCTCCTTCATCCAAATTTTCTCAAGACCGATCAACCTCTACCATTGAACCATTAGCCTAAAATAATTTGACTATGATGTCTTAAATCTTAGAGGCATCCCATGATCACTTGAAAACATTAACTATAGTCCATTCCCAATTCATGGTGAAATTACAGGGTTGAATCATCAACCAACTCCAATATGAATCATGCTTGGATCATTGAAAATCACCCCAACCACAATTCAATTACTCAAACTCCATTCAAATACACATCTAAATTCACTTTTTTAATTCCACTAGGAATCTAAGAAAATTTGGAACAATTTTCTCATTGGATTTTGATTTCCAGAATGATCATCCAATACTGATTCTTACAGGGTCACAAACCTACACACCTGGGGTTGTATCTCCAATGAATAATTTGAAACTAATACCTTGGAGGTACACCCATAATCATATTTCTAAAACAAAATTTTTATCAACATGGACCATGCTCATTATGTCACTAAAAACAATGATTTGATGTGTCTATTCTGCTCATACTCGAGCACCAAAACAAATCATTAAATTATTTACCATTCATATCTCATAAGAAGTCATCCTTGGTACTTATTGAAGTTAATTTTAAGTGAGTGTTAGATCCTACAATAACTGATGGTGTAATCCCCACCATATATAATTCCTTATACCAATCCTCTAGTGCAACGCCCAATGCATACCCAACCTCAAACATTTGTCAATCCTTCTGAGGCATGTTCACCGTATTATCATTACCTGACTAGGATAAATTTCCTAGATCGAGCATATCACCACACCCTGATCCAATATAATTTTATCTATATCTATTGAGAAATGTTTCCCATTCACAAAACCCTGAGAAATTATGACTGTAATGCCTCATAATTGCCATTATCCCTCAAATCATACATAAATGCTCATCAATCCATAATCCATCAGGAACTACATATAACAACACACATTGACTTAATCAAATCCAGACATAATAGGAATTTGTGGACATACTACCCTACCACATAACCCAGCTCATGATCTCATGAGATTCATTGAATCAAAACTAAGCTCACGCTTCTACATCATTGAACATGCTCATATGCAGGTTAGTTTCACTTAACCAAGAGTTCCCTCAATACTCCTCTTTAGAATTGATCAAATATCCTATGTCTTAGTTTATCAAATGAATTGATAACAAATGAAATCATTCCAAAAAAATGATCATCTACATGTGCTTTCTCAACATATAGAAACAAATCTACAACAATTGGGTTAGGCAGATGAATGGTCCTTCCCTTCAAAACCAGCATTATTACCAAAATTTCTAGCACTCAAGGTGCTTAATATCATGAAAATATAAGGAATAACTATGCTAAAACCATAAACTTAATAACACCATTCATGCATCAATACAAAAAACAAGGAATCTACGCATGGATTTCCGCCTCTAAGGTACTCATAAGCATGGATAACCCATCTCACGGGTTACCCCTAGTCACCACTATGCACCAAATCCTTGAACTCAAAGTCATATATCTAGGTTCACTAGGTATCCCACCAAGACAATAGGTCAAGTCTCACATAATTCATAGACCATAGAAAACCTAACACAATCCTACCTCAAATATCACATGTAATCTAATGTTCCCAACGACTTCTCTAGGGTCTCATACAAACACATCTATCACGAATGCCATGCTAAGTTATCAGCCCACTAAGAAACTGATTCTCAACAAGAATCCACCTATATTAATAATCCCTCATGAATTATAATCTCTCTCTCTCTCTCACACATATATAAAAGTACCTCCCAACCTTAATACATGTTGAGAATACCATAGTCCGATGATTCAATTAAGTATAATTGCAATCCAAGATATATGGGAAAAACCATATAGGTTGTCATTGACACTTTAAATAATTGAACCTGAATAGTAACCACCCCAAAGGGGTTCCCCATAAATGAATAAAATTAATTTATTGGCCTACTATAGTCACTATATGTCCCCCACTAAAGGGACTATATCATTATCATCACTACAAATCATCTTTCAATAGAACCCGCATGAATTTTTATTATAAATAAATGCATATACACAGTTGTCCAACTAAGTAGACTAACACAAAGAACTTATAAATGAAAACACCATATGATATATATTTTTTCACTTTAAACACTTGATTTCTTAATCAACAATGAAATTTCACACAAATAGGCACATTTCATGTACATTCTATGATCCTAACATGATGCATGCAGACACCTCTTGTCACTATGGGACAAGATAAAAAATATATAAGAAATAAGAAATCATAAATATCAAAAACAATGTGCATCATTATAGTTAAAATAACAGATAACCATAATAGTTCAAGACAAGAACATTAATCACATGCCCATGGTAACCTAAACATACAATGTAAAAGGTGTTCATGATGCAATAATCTGGGTTCCATCACAAGTTCTAACACATTTTTATATCCCTGATCTACCAAATCCCAAAATTGTAAGATAAAATAAAAAAAACTCTGATTCCACTTTGTAACATCTCACTTTTTATCACTAAGAATGGAAACTGGACTGGTGGTACTATGTGACATTAGATGCACTTCCCTATTCTTGAGAGGTTTTGACTAGCAACTAGGGTCTAAGGTTGTCTCATGGGGAGACTATACCCCCATATTAGAGTGTAAAATACCAATAAAATAACCAAGCATCATACACATCATAGAATATATAAATAATAAATATATTTTATATGCTATATCAAAATTAAATATAGTCTTACAAGTATACAAGAAAAATCACCCATTAGGCTGATCACATGTACAAAATAAATAAAAGAAATAAAAATAATAATGAGGAGCTACTACCAATTCAAAGACTCACCTCATCCCAACTACATACTCTAAGATATCCTACATAAAAATCAAATCTCAAGCCTCTACCCAACCTAAACCTATAGAAAAGTGAAGGAATCTTTGGTACCCTAGTGCAATGGTATCCCAATCATGGTGTGAGTATATAACTCAGTACGGAACCACCAATTAATTCCCATATATAGATGGTATATGCAGTGATATGTGCAGATGACATGATTCCAATAATAAATAAGTAATTGTAGGAAAATAAATAAATAAAAAACCACCTTCAATCCATAGTTTCATGAACTTTATCGACCATACTTTCTTTGTCCAGTTACAGAGTGTCTCTAAGAACATTCTGATAACTATTACAACCATTATAACAACCCATGAGTCATTTACCCTGGTATACAGATAAAAAATCAAGGGATTCACACACCCCAATATATAATTTAACGACATGGGGAATGCTCTATCCCTACATTACAACTGAAGTAATTCTCTATCCAATTATTCAATGGTTCTTGGAAGATGAGATCTAGTAGTTTTAAAGGTTCAAACATGATCAGATAAGACCACAAAATACTCCAGAAGCTAACAAATGGCAGAAACACCATCCTCTACCTGAAACCAATGACTCAAACTCCAAATCTATGGCAGCCCCATTAACATTAGAACAAATCTATATACTCATATAGTTTTTTTAATATCCGGACCTCCTCAAAATATGTTTTAGTGACCTTACCATTGGGAGTTTTCACAAGCTCTTCATAGTGAGTTTTCATGATCTCCCTATAGATAGTTTTCAGGATCACCCATAAGGTTGTTTTTATTAGGATGAGTCAAAATTTCCATGGGGAGTTTTCTAGTCATAAAATAATAGGAAAGATAAATAAATAAACATTCATGAATACTTGAGGGTATGTACACCATCCATGGAGCCTCCTGTATCATTTATATTTACCTCTGCCAAAAAACCCAAATTACCATTACAATCATTATTCCATTTATCACCCAATCCACCTTATTTATATCTCAAACCCAAGGCCTCATAGGGTGGTTTGAGTTTTAATATAATCCTACAATGATCACTACGAAAAGTACAACACTTCCTTGTATTGGTCATCACAATAAGTCCAATGACTCTAATGTATCCAAAAGGCTGCCTAAGGATAACCATTAGGCTATCCATCCCAAACACCACTCACCCCTACCTGGGTATGATTAAGGATCCCATCATAGGACTCTTGAACCCATTAATTTTGGTTCATTTTATTAGTAAAATTCCCCTCAAGGGGTTCAAGATAAATGAGGCACATATTAATAATAATGTCTCGACCAATGATGGTCGAGAATTTCAAGCCATTGCACCAGCCCTTAGTGGACTTGACTCTTTGTACATTACATTTTTAATGGTTTTAATTTAATGAAAAATTTCATTTATATTAATTCATATCACTTTATTTTAATATGTTATACCACTAAAGAGGTGTGACCACATTCTATATGTAACATAAACAAGGAATAATTCCATAAGGTTATCTATCAAGTAATACCCACCTATTTTATAAAGATTTATAATTTAGTCACACAACTTTTCAGTTACACTAAATCCCTTTTAAGGCCAAACCAAGCTCGTCCACCCACTGGATCATCTATCCCAAGATAGAACATCCAAATTAATTAATCAAAATTAATTTTACAATAAATTTATAAATTTTAAACCACTTTTAAATAATAGGGAATAATTACAACCCACTTACTGCATCACCATGTTTCCCTATAACCAAGACTAATACTCTTAGGAGGTCTTATGTGGACTCCCTACCTGAAACCGGGTGAAAAAACTAACCTAGTTCACCAATTCCATAATCAATTTAATTTAATTTAATGGAAAATATTAATAAAACCAGTAACATGATGAACCTCCATCATATTGATGAGAAACTTTGTATATAAATCATCACAATATGTCCTATTTCTAGGAAAAGTAAAATCTCTATCATATTTGAGTGATTCTTCCATGCTCTAGTGGAATCATAACTGAATCCCCAACCAAGATCACTAAAATCACAAATGATAAGAGGAGGGAAAGAAAGGTGGGATAAGGAAGAGGAGACTCACCATATCATACATAAATAAAAAACACACTTCACTTTGAAGGGAGTTTGAAGGAGGAACAAGGGGATCTACCCCTAGCCCACATGAGCAATAGTAAGGGAGAAACATAGTGCAACCACCCCTATAAGTGTAAATATACCTTATCACCCCATTTGAAAAACACTCCCAAAAACATATTCCATACTCTAAGATAAAATCATATTCACAATATTGATTCATCTTATCATATTAAAGATGTTATGGTGCTAACAAAACCCAAGTTCTCAAGTTGATAGGCACTTTGAAAAGGATTATTTTTCAAAAAAGGGGTCAGATTACTCAGTTTTGTATTTTTCATTATCTTATTATTTTTCATTTTCATGTCTAAAACCAATATATCCTCAATATATCAACATAATATAAATTTTATTATACTTATAATAATTATATATAAACTAATTCTAATATATGTACATCTTATCTCTCTGCCTCCTTCAACACGCCCTTATATGGTCAGTTCTACCACCTTCAAGGACAATGCCTTTTCATTATTTATCACCACATTCACAAATGATTAGTATAAAATAATATATATATATATATATATATTTGTTTGTGTGTGTCTTTATGTGTGCATTTATATTTAATATTTTATATATAATGTAACTCATGGATAAATAAAAAATATCAATATCTCAATATCAAAATAACTATGGAATGATATAAAAAACCATATTCTCATGAATTTTATCTATAATTAAAAGTAAATAAATAATAACTAATTAAAATAAATGATAAAAAATAAGTTAGAAAAATTTAAAATATATTTGGAATAATGTTTCATTATTCATAAGTTGGTTATATAGGAGGTTTAGGCATGATGAATTAACACAAGACCTAAGGTAAATGGTTTCTATTATAATTATATCTCTTTTGGGTATATGTACTATCTTCTTACTCATTCTACATTTATATATTCTATCAAATTGCTGTATCTAAACAATTTTAGTTTTATTTTGGATATTTATTCTTTTTCAATATCCCCTTTGTATTATCTATAAAAATTATACAAAAATATCTATTTTATTATATTTAAAATTATATATCTATCTCTTAATTTTTCTATTTATATATCCTATTTTACAATATTTTTATGAAATTTATTTTATAATTCACATTTTTTTTTTATTTTTTTCTAGATATTTTCTCATATTCTCTTAATTTTACCTTGATTAATTATTAATATAAATATTACAATACTTTGTAGATTATCTTTTTCTATATATCAACTTTATTTCAACTAATTTAGTTTTTTGTTTACTTTTTTTTATTTATGGCCAAAGTATCATTTCTTTTATCAAAATGAAATACCATCAATCCCATCCCATTTATTTCATGGTTATTTATCTATATTTATAACTTTTTCTCATTGATTTATGCTATGACATGATGTGTGATATTTTTATTTAACTCATTTTAGTATCATCATGGGTTATCTATGTTAAGATTATTAATTCATTAATTATCATCGATAATTTCTATGGTTCAAAAAATATGACAATAGGGTCAAAATCCATGGTAATATCAAATTTCTATGGTTTCCAGAGATGTGGGTTCTAAGGTTGTATACATATAATTTTATCCATGGTTTCATTGACCTTTGAAAAAATCTCTCTTTCCATAATTTAGTACCATGGTTGTATGAATTGCCAACATCTTTTATTTCTACCATAGTTTTTAAACTATGTACAAAACTAATTATGTTTATAGTTTTGTTAATAATTATAGAAAGAATATAATACCAAATTTTTTCCAACCATTTCTAAAATATACTACTACCAAGGTTTCAGAAACCATGGTGTTGATCCTACTTATTTGTTTTTATATTTTTTTCAATAAATAAAAAGGGAATAAAAATGATATCAATATATAGTGAGAAGAGTTGCTTGAAAGAAAGATATAGTGACAAAGATAGATTAGAATATATATAGGAGTTCCCAAGAAAGGTGTCATTGAATGGTGTGTTGTGAATATTACATGATTATTTGAGAAATTCCTTGAAGATTGGAAATAATATTAGATATGTGTGTCTATTATTATTTATATGAAAAACTGAGTTGTTTATATAGATAATTGGAAATGAAGGTAAGAGATATTTTCTTCCACTATATAGAATGTAATTGAAGAAAATGTTATATTTCTATTGGATATATTCTTGAAGATCCAATCGCATAGAAGAGATGCTAGATTAAGGTGAAACCAATATTTCTTGGAGACTATAGTCAACTAATGATTGGAAAATATATTTAAAATCTCTTGATAGTTTATGTGTATAATTTTTTCACTTAGATTTGAGTAAGTTGAATATGATTTTAGTTCCATGGAGTATGTTGTTTGATTAAAGTTTTATCTATTTAAATATGATTTGAAGGTAAGTGTTTCCAATGGATTTCATTAATACACTTGTTTTGAGTCAATGAAGACCTTCTTTATTAAGGCAGGTGGTCACTGGGCTTTACCAGTGAAATATTTGAAAACACATTGGATGAGAGGAAGATAGGACAATATAACCACACCCTTTATAGGAGGATTATTTTCTACTACAAGACTATCTTATAGATTTATGACATGTTCATGAATCCTTCCCAAATCCCTGTACAGGATTGGTTACCCTTGTTCCAAAAATTTAATTGAAACTATGTGTTGATGTACACAACTACATGTATTACATGATATCCATCATTCTCTTATTAGTTAATGATTCTGTGGCTTATTTCTACAATTTCACACTCTATATTTTATCACCATACTCAGAGGAAGTTAGTATTTTAGATTTGGGATTTAACCTCAAAGAGGCATCCTATGTATCCTATGAGAATAGAAATCAAAACCCACATAGTTAAGTTATAAGGGTGGGAAATGACATTGGGTTCAGAACTTAAAGAGGTGTCATATGTATCCTTATAATAATAGGAATTAGATCCCACATAGTTTGGTACATGAATACGCCCATGTCACAAGGGGTGCGAGAAAAGGGGATTTAGTGGGGATCATGCATTGATGCTACCCTAAGATACTTTACTAGAGATATGGACCTTTGGAGGAATGTATTCAAAGGAAACACATCCCGTTGAGAAAGAGAAAATATTTTTGGGGCTTATGTATAAAATGAGGAATTAATTGTAAGAACCTGATTCTTATTCTTGAGGTAAGGGTTTTTTCTTTTCCTTTTCCTTGAGTGTTTTTTAGAAAACAAGGAAAATGTGGGAAAATCCCAAATTTATGGGTACACGCCGTGTACTTTTTGTACACACGCCATGTACTTCGGCTGTGGGAGATGAGAAGGCAGGGCGTGTAGGTTTGTCATTAAAAAAAACTACATGTTGTGTACTTCCATATACACACCGTGTACTTTTGTCATGTGGCACGAAAACACAGGGCATGTAGACTTGTCAGTGATTCATGATGTAATAACTATCTATACGTCATGTATTTAGTATTACACACTGTGTAATCAGTCGGCAGATAAATAGGGTGGCAGTGAAAAGTAGCCGCCCGAGGAACAATTAAAAAGGAAAGTACATGACGTGTACTTTCAAAGTACACACTGCGTAGTAATGAATTTTCACTTAAAACGTGATGTAGCCTCCTCATTCAGAAGAGGAGTCAGAATGCTCATTTGGAGCTCGGGAGAGAAGGTCGAAGCTTAGAGGAGCTTCGACCGCACACCGGGAATCAGATTCTTCCACTGTTGATCGCGTTTGAACCACACAGGCGAGTTCTTCCCTCTCAGTGAGTCTTTCCTACCAATTATTCCCCTATGGGAGGTTATTTACATTTTAACATGTATTTGTTTATCCTAGATCTACACCATTCCTAGTTGTTTTTGGAGGCATCGTTTGCGTATATCGATCAGTAGAGATCGAGGTAGGCGGTCTGATGTTTAATTCCAGCTATCATGTGGTTTTTGTGCACTTGTATGCTACGCGACCATGTTTGGGGTGTTTTATGGATAAGGACTTAACTTATTAAATACCTAGAATTGCATAGGTAATCTTTTGATTATGTATAAACTACTATTTGGGATCATTTCTTGGATCCATGTCCACCCCATGGGTGTGTTTCCCTTATTTATCCATTTGGCTAGGATACTCGTGGGTATGCCGTGATTTAGCATGATTTGAATTTACTTGAGAGGAATTGTATATTAATTATTTTCTTATGTGTTGGGATCGACCTGGTTACTTACTTAGCCTGAGGGTAGTGTTTCATTTAGCCTACGAGCAACTTTTCTCATGCCTGTGGGCAGTAGTTTCTTTGCCTGTCGGCGACACCTCGTACACCTGTGGGAAATATTCATTATGCTTGTGGGCAGTCACCTACGGGTTTCGATTCTAATTACATGAGGGTAAGAATTTGTGTGTCTGCAGACAACGTTTACTTTTTTATATTCACTATGGTGATTTATTATGTTGTACCTACCAAGCTAAAGCACAAGCTTGGGATTGATAAATAATTAATAAAATGGCAATGTAATTGGTAGAGATAGTTACTTTCGAGTACTTACTATTTTACTATATTTTATTACTTCACACTGACGTTGCACATTTTCACTGACAGTTAGGCACGAGCCTTTGGTGGTTTCCTACTGAGATTTATTTATCACACCTTGTTTGGGTCATGCCTTGGGCCCAAACAGATTATATTGATGCAGGTGTTAATAAGGGAAAGAGTCCCTATACACGCATTGATTGTTGAAGAGGAGTGGGAGAGCATGGGACCAAGCTTAGGCTTGCGATGTGACTGAGTTCCTACTACACTATTTTGTTTTTCTTTACTGTACTTATACTTTGTAGTGAATTATTACAGATTGCAGTGTATCTTATTTTGGCTGCTTTCCTAGACTTAGAGACACAATTCATCAACAAATATATATGATTGTTGTTATCTTTTACTTCTGTACTATTATCCATTTTAGTTGGGTATTTTTTACTGCTTCCACTTTTGTATGTTTATATATATCCCCACTGTGCTACAGTTTGAAAAATTAGGTCATATTTTCCCCACTGTCAGACCTAGGCCCTCACTGCTAGTCGGCAGCCTTTGGCATTTGGGGAAATGTGCTTGAGGTCATGTGACCAACTAGGTTTGGGGAACCCATTGTGTGGCACCCGGATCTGAGAAGTTACATTAATAGAGGCACTTTAATTATGTTGATGACAAGATCATGAAAGATCTATAAGCTCATGTGAGTCATACTTGGTGTGAGAAACAAGAGACAACAGGAGATCAGCCACATTTCATGAGAGCATACCATTAGACTTGAAAGGGTATTATAAACTAAGGATACCCTAGGGAGATCCCTATACCATAAAAGTGTGAAAATGGAAGATAAATCATGTCTTACACATGAGCTTCATTGAGATACCTGACCCAAAGAGTGATTTTGGTGAAGATATGTTTTGGGGATCACCCATATATGGGGTATTAGAGGAATATATTGAATCAAGGTATATTAAGGAACCGAAATAATAATATCTACTCAAGTTGTATTAGGGAAAAAAGAGTATTATATCAACAAAAGGTTATTGAAGATATGTTTGGGGATTAAACCTAAAAGGATTCCCATACATGATAACCCGAATAAGTATATCTAATCGAGGTATTGTAAAATTGAGAGGAGTATATAAAATAAAATTAAGTGAATAAACTAGGAGGAGTATATAAAACTCAGGTAAATAATGAAATACAAAAGGATAATCATGAATTATGGTAAATGTTTGGGGATTATTCAAGGGTACCACCTGGGAGTACCAAACCTGACCAGTGAATAAGGTTGAGGTAAAAGGACTGAGGCTTACAAATAGTAAGAGGCTCAATTAATATTAATATAAGAGGAGAAACTTATATTTAATAATGGTTCATGATGAATCCAAAAAAGCAGAATCATTAATAAATTCATATAAGTAAATCCATAAAGATTGATCTTGAAATGATGTAATATTATATGAAATCCACAAGGAGGAATCCCAACTCAAGGAAATATGATGCAGTCGAGGGGAAAAGATCAACCCAAGGTGTGAGAAGGAATAATAGGGGCTTACACCCAGGGGGATTACCTTATATATTTCCATTAATTGTCCACTAATGGATGTGGAAGGATGATTAGACTCATGGAGGAATATAGCCATATGAGATAAAAAAGTTATGGACTTTCACCAAAGTAGAAACCCATGAAATATACTCATTCTTTATCCTATAATGGATGAGGTAAGATGACCATGAGGGTCTATTTTCTTGAAATATAGGTACTTGGAGTTAATATCATAAGTGGAAGATATCCAATTCCCTACAATGTTTAGGTGATCACATGACTGTGTAGGGGTTACACGATCACATGACCATGAAGGGGTCATGAGCTCATTAGTTTGTGTATGATTAAGGGAGCATGAAGGAATCACATGAATGTGTCATATCACCAAATTTTAATGAATAAGAACACATGAGTGGAGTTATGTGATCAAGAGTTACTGTATGGGTAGCCTGTCATCAACACCCTTCTTCTCAAGCTAATCACGTGAATTAGTTACATGACTATGAGTGCATGGACAAGGGTGCATGATCAAAGGCTCATGATATGGAATCAAATGAATAGGGTCATATGACTGGAGGGTGTATGGTCTATTCCACATGAGTAAGGGTGTATAAAGGTATTGTGTGATTGGGGCCACACGATTCATGGACTCATAAAGCCAGTACATAACCAAGGCTGCATAACTAGTGGTCGCATATAGGCATCACAAAACTGATGACACATGAATAATAAATGTGAAATTATTCATGAATAAGGACTTATAAAAGAGGTCTAAAGAATTATGGTCATTCAAATAAATGGTCTCATGATGAAATTTCACGATGACTAAAGAGTCATGCAATTTTGTAAGGTACAAAAGTTCATGTGACCGAGTCTCAAAGGGTTACCTTGAGGGTTTCTCTAATAGTGGTAGCCTTACTATCCCTTATATCCTTATTCAGTTGACCTATAAGGTTTGTTTCCTCTAAATGTAATATTAATGGTTTTTATAGGCATGCGAATCTATATTTGATGTGGTTTCATAATAAAAGAAGGACATGTATAGACTATGAGGCAAAGGAGGGATAACAATCAATTTGAACCCATATCATGTCCCTAAAAGAGTTGTGTAACCCATAATGAGCATAAATTAGCTCACAAGGAGGGTCACATAACCAAGCATGAGCACAATCCCCCATTATAGGTAATTTTTCCTGGGAGCGTCACATGAAAATCAATGAGCGCATGATAGTCCAACCTCAACAAATTTTACAAATCCTTTAATGTGATGTAAATAACATCTTGTGAATTTATAATTGAGTATCATGTCCTAAGAGAGTTTCTTAACCCATATAGAGTGAAAATTAGATCTCAAGGAGGTCCACGTAACATAGAGAAAGTGAAAACTCCCCCATCAATGAAAAACTTCGCTGAGTGCATCACATGACAATAAACAAGAACATTCCAGTCCATCCTCAATAATGTTTCCAAATCCAACTATATGATCCAAAGAGTATTTCACAATTGTATTATTGATTCTCATATACTAGGAGAGTTGAAAAATTCATAACAAGAACAAATCTAATTATAAGTAGGGTCACATAACCATGGGTGAGTGAAATCCACATTAGGTAAAACCTTCCCCCAATGCGTCACATGATTTTGTAAAGGCTACAAGCTTATGTATCATGAATTCAAATGTATATATAATTTAATATAGCTTCATATTTTTCTTGTG
Source organism: Viscum album (assembly GCA_963277665.1). Taxonomy (NCBI): domain Eukaryota; kingdom Viridiplantae; phylum Streptophyta; class Magnoliopsida; order Santalales; family Viscaceae; genus Viscum; species Viscum album. Next base: position 1,315,180,075 of record OY728128.1, on the reverse strand, counting down.
GAATAATCTTGTTCTTCCAATAAACACATGCATGCAAAATGTATATTGCATGCATGAATGTTTGAAAAACATTTCATGCCTCATTCCCCCAACATGACCATTAGAGACAACCAGATGTCAATCTATTGTATCCTTCAACCTTAGAATACTAGGGTTTTTATGGTTGAAGATGATGAGAATTTTGGTTGAATAGTATAAATTAATTGAATCAGTCCACTAGTTTTATGTATAAATATTTAATAGTGGAGGAACAATGTTATGGTTCAAGGGAATCCAACATAGATGAAACATGTGATATCAGTGGTGGTTTATTAGCCAGGCTATAGAGAATATCGTCCATAAGTGAGTAATTAGGGTTTATCCAAGAAATCTCCTCTATATGTGAGATATTCCATCCCATTTCATGGTTCCATTCCTTATTATTCCCCCTTTTCATATATCTATCTCCTATGTGAGCTTTATCACCTAATCACTACCATACCAGATTGGATAGCTAAGCTTAAGGTGGCTCCTATTTACACATTTGGACCACCTCCCTTGGTTGGATAAGCTTGGATTATATATTTTTTCATAAGGCCATGTGCTTAGAAAAATTCTAAGTTTATAATGTATAATAATCACATATTCCTTCAAATAATAGGCTACCTTATAGATTTCCATTTTCTTTTAAAAAATTATCCATCAAAGTCTTCAATACACTATTGTTGTTGAAAATGAACAAATATTCTATGATGTAAACAATGTGAACTTCCGAAAGTATCAACAAAACATGTTATTATTTGTTTAAGAGTAACTCAATAGTTTTCAAAAGTTTATTTCCCTATAAAAGTACAAGGAACATATTTTAAAGTGACAAAAGAATACCCCCTTTATTTAAGATGAAAAGAATCTAATTTTAAGGTAAATTTAGGGTACTTTTCCACACACTTGAATATATGATGAGATTTTTCAATGGAACCTATGAGATTATTTTACCAAAGAATCATATGAATCAATTATTTTGGGTATCACTATAATGAAAATCTCAACTCGATGTATTTGGGTCTCCATGATGAAAAATATCCCTAAGACATTGGGTTTCCCAATGGACTAATCATGACATGAGGAATAGATATCATGGATTGGTAAAGGTACATATTCCAGGTTGGAAATGGGAGTTAAATAAAATTTAATTTGTGGATAGATACAGTATAGAAGATATGGATGTAACTACATATTCTATGAGAACATGAATCAATAAAAACATAGTTTTGATAAAGGGATTCCAATACAGATCAAGAACATGCATAGAGGGGGAAAATTTTTAGTATAGGTTTATTTATGAGGAAATATATGATGGAATCTCTTACATAGATCTAGATTATACATAGAAGTGTGGGAATTTTAAATATCACTATGTAACCATGGGTAGTGATCCATGTGTTAGTGGGGGAGCTACACATATCTGATTCTTGTTTTAAGAATTTATTCTATTCAAGGTAGGATACTCTAAGTAGCTTATGGTCCCATAGGTTGGACTACGTGTTATACAATTTTATGTCATGAGAGGACTAGGGACCCACATACAAGTTTTGGGGAATATATATGTGCTCTAATTGTTTCCTAGGTCGATGGACCTAGCAAGAATAGATCAAATTTTGATAGGGGAGGGGGGATAAAAAATGGATCTTAATAGAATTGTATATTTTATTTTCACTATAAATTTTGACTAATAAATTAAGGAATAGTATTATAAATTAAGAAATCAGTTTTTTATTAGTACTCCCTTTTTGGGTTTTCACCATGACATGTTATGGATTTTTTTTTCAAATGCTCATTTTTACTAATCTATATGAGATGCATGCCTAGAAAGTGAAGACTCAAATTTTTTCTAGGTGACCCTTTGTTGGTTTTCAGTCTTTATAGTGTTGTGTTTATTTAAATTAGAAGTGTAAGTTAATGAAAGTTGGACTAATAAAATTTATTTTTGTGTTTATACACCTTCCACCATGTGTTGTTGCAGTATAGGGTCATATAGATTAGACCATATTTTTCTTCAGTGTAAGTTCATATAGATTAGGCCATATGTTTCTAGAGTTTAAGCTCATATAGATTAAATCATATATTTCTACAATTTAAGGTTTTATAACTTATACCATATGTTAGAATAGTTTAAGGACATATCTTAGATCATATATTTCTTCAATTTAAGGTTATATATCATAGACCATATGCTACTACAGTTTAAGTTCATATAGATTGGACTATATATTTCTATAGTTTAAGGATACATAGATTAGACCATATATTTCATTAGTATAATGTCATATAGCTTTGACCATTACACAATGCGGTTTAAGGTCACATGACTAGGACTATCCAAAGGCTTAAGAATGAGGTAACACACCTTTATTTTGTTGGTAGGTATGATGCATGAAGGTGTGATATCAAGGATATTGAACCCACTTGAATGATTGAAGTATGAAATGGGTAAATCATTCCCCAAAGAACTTGAATTAGGGTGATGATATGGGGCACACATTCCTGGGGTGGCTATGAATCATACTAGGGTGATGAGTTCTACTAAAGTATTTTTGGGGGGTTTTAGAATCAGATGACCTTTTGTCAAAGAATAAACATCTCTTATTTATATAAAAAATAATGAAACATATACAAGATCCAATGTGGGGTCTTAGATGCGTAGTCTAGTAGAGGAGTCACTTAAATATGAATATTCTCTTTACTAATAAAAATGAAATGTTTGTGGGGATTAAAACACTTAGAGAATAAAGTATGGTTATGGGATATGAGCATTCAAGGATGGTAATGTTACAATAAATATTATGTATCCACACATTGAACATGTTACTAATGATAAGATTCGGTACATTATTTATCTTACTTTTTCCTAAACCTTGGTGGTCTTGTAATCTTGGATAAACTTTTTCTAGGATCACATAGTAAATCATATGATATTTTCACCTTATGAATTTACACTCTAGATTTTTCCTAATCTCTTGAATAGTGAATTTAAGTGAGGGGAGATTTGAATTTTACTTTGGAAAATAATTATAGGTTTTCCACCTGAAAAGTTTTATGTATTTTTTACTAGCAGTTCAAGGTCTTGTGATCTAGACCATAATGGGATAGAGTTTAAGATCATACAAATTTTAAAAGAGTGAGCACAATTTAAGGTCATGATGCATGGACCAGGGTATATTCATTTTGAGGACATGATGTGTTGACTATGTTGGAAGGAGATAGTTTATAAAAAAAGGGATGAGTGAAACCAAACATGAATGGAGGGCCTATTTCCAATATATACTACCTTGGAAAAGGGGGAAATTCAGTTAATGTTCATGCATATTATACCATGTATCATATATTTTAGGATCATGTTATAAGGAACACATGTATAATAGGATTTTTATTAAAGAAGAATATCAATTCAAGGGTTTGGGGTCTCTATGAAAGAGGTACACCCAATTATGAAAGGGAATAAGAATAACATTTCATAATCTTATTTTGAAAATGGGTTCAATGAATAAGTGTGTCAAATAAAGGCTATTTGAATCCACTTGAAAGGTAGAATCATTAGATAGGTAAATCATGACTCAAGGATTTTGAATTTGTGTGATGATATGGAACACACATACTGGGATGATTGTGAAACACAATGGGGTAACGATTTCTACTGTATTAATGTTTGGTAATTTAGAAATTAGAGGTCCTTTTTGAAAGGAGAAAAAAAATTCATTGATAAGAAAAACTAGGGAAACATACACATGATCCAATTTGTGTATTACACACATAGTTAAGTAGAGGAGTACCCTAAAGTATGATATTCTCCATTATCTATATCCATAGATGTTTTTTTTGGATTCAAATCCCCAATAAATGAAGTGCTTAATGGGAGATAATAATTCAAGGAGGGTTCTAGTAAACTATAGGTTATTCCACCATGTACTGAACACATTATCAAGGTGATGAGATATAACCTGAAATCCTAAGTACAAAATCAGTTAAATGGGTGACTTACTCAATTTAAGGATCTCATGTCATCTAGTTTACCATCATACAATAAGTAATCTAGGGAATTTCATCTGAATATGTGGATCAATTTCCTACAGGATCCAATACAGCGTATGATTTCATGTAAGTATAGACAAAACATCTCAAATGAATTGAGAATTCATATACAATATACTATTTTTCATGGGTTAACATCATGCGACAAGGATTTGAATCCTGACTTGTTGATTATGGCATACCCCATTTATGATAACCAGAGTGATTCACTAGGACCTCTATGCTCACTTGATCCATGATCAGTGTGAGAAACAAGATATGGCTAGAAAATTACCCATTTTGGTTGAAAGTTAATGTTAGGGGATAAATGTAAATATATGCAGGCATTATCATTTTTCATTTTTCAAGAAGATACTTATCAAATAGAGGAATTTTCATCTTGGATGAGAATAATAAAATATAGATACCTTACACCAAGAGTTCATACATTAATCTGGCTCTCATGTAAGGGATTCATGCCATATTAAATAGGAAACTATAATAAGTTTAAGTTCATTCTTTTCATAATGAGTTCTATACAAATTAATTTCATAATACTAGGATAGTGTCATGCAATTTAACCTCATAAAAAAGGATTGAATTTTATATTGTTTAAAGTCATGAAGTTAGGACTGGGGGAATATTCCACCATTTAAGATTATATGAGGTAGATTAATTGGAACCTTATTACAAATTAAAAGGTTTTGGTATCAATGTAACCTATGGAAAAGTATAGGATAAGTGAATCCATATGTCACTAAGTATCCTAATAAAATAAGAACCGAGACTCATGTGGTTCTTGAAATGATGTCACTTTTACATTGACCAGGTTCAAATATAGGGAGATTTATTTGTTGATGGAATTTGTGTCTAGTACTAGGATAGGGATTGAGGCATCACTACATATCCCATGAATATGAGAATCAAGACACACATAGTTTTATATATAATCCTTGCATAGATCTAGCCCATATGTATGGAGGGAGAATTCTTGGTCATCATCTGGGTAAACAATGACATTACGGAAAGCTAGAATAACCATAACCATTGAATCCATATGAAAAAAAGGTAAATTTGTGTGGATAAATATCCCTCATAGGTTAAGGGTCTTTTAAAATTTTATCCTAGTATGGTATGAGAATCATAACCAGGAGAGGATCCATATCTTGAACCCAGGATAAGAGATCTAGGTCTCCTTATGAATAGTGTATTCAAAGCTATCACAGTGTTATGGATAGGGGTCATTGTTTCCATTGGGGTTTGTTATGGTTATATTCTTTTACTATTTTTTTTCTCCCATTGTAATTCCTAATAGATCCCACATCCATAACAAGTTATGGGCCTACTTTCCCAAGGCAGACATGAATTTGGGGTTTCAAACACAATGACACTTATGAACCCACATTGGTCAAAATGATGGGATGTTTGGATCATCAAACCATTTTAGGGGGAATTATATCTTAATATGGGCCTATCTTATAGATTTAAGATACAATCATTAATCTTTCCTAAATCCTAATGCGGGTCTAGTTACATTGAAAAAACAATTGGTTTGATGAATCTCAGTGCACGCAAAAGGGCGTTCTATTAATAAACCCTTATGTATGTATCAAAGGTTCTCCATTTTATTCCTATTATTGCTTAAAAATGTAAAAATTCTTGTGTTTTGAAGTTATATGATTCAAAAATATAGAATTTACTGTCATCTAGGAAGGGAATAAGTGTTTTAGAGACAGGATTGAACCTTTGAGAGGTATCCTACATATCCTATAAGAACATGAATCAAAACCCATGAAGTTCGTCTAACATAGTTTAAGGTCATATAAAAGTACTGAACCATACAATTTAACATCATGTAGTAAGGATTTATATGAGGGAACTTAGGTGTTGGGTATAGAGCTTGGGCCTTAGGAAGACTTCCTATATATCCTTCTTATAATAGGAATCCGATTCTTCATAGTTCAGTTTTTCCTCAACCCACTGATGGGAAGTGATAAATAATTAGTAATAATGAGTGTTATTCCCTCAAATTTTATCAATATAGGAATAAATTCGAGACTTATTCCATTATGGATTCCCATGATAAGATGAATTTGTATTAAATTTTGTTTGCATGTAGAGGTTTACCTAATTTTCGGAATTTTATGATACTAGTGATAAGATATTTGAAAATACCAAAGTTCATTTGAGTCATAATTGGTGTGAGAAACAAAAGATATCAAATAATTAGACAAAATATATTTTGAAATAGGATTTATGCACTATATCAACTTTGATAGAGTTTTTTATATAGATCTTGAGACTTAGGAATTTGTACTACGTATCTTGGCTATAATAGGAATTAAAGTCTTTGTAGTTTGGTATCGCCACTAATCCTTTTATGGGATTCAGGTGATTGAAGCTATGGTTGAGGATTAAACTTAAGGGGATGACCATGTGTAATCCCATTTCTCATATGTTGATGGAAAAGGATGGGAAATAGACTCATTGAATGATTCAAGACCCATGAGATCAGGTGTTTGGAATATAGAGGGACTGATACAAAGGTGTATTCCCATTAGAGATATGCAACCTTTATCCTATGAAAAATATAGAATATGGACCATTAGTGGTTGATTGAGCATGATCAGATGGAATTATGAGCTCATAATATGTTTTCATTTGTTCTTAACCTTTATCCATTATGGAAACATCCCATATGAAGGGGGAATGCTTGGAAAAAATCTCATCGTCATGGGTTCACATGGATTTGAGGGTACATATATGTGTATTTCTTTGTGAAAAGGCTCACATGTCAAAGTGTGTCTATCCAAAATCTCCAGAGTGTTTTCTTGACATGTACAAATTTTTTTACTGACATGTCCAATGGTCCTCAAGTGATCAAAGTTGACATGTCTATGGGACTTCATTTGATCGAAGCTGACATGTTTGCAGGACTTAATAGGATCAAGATGACATGTCTAAGTTGCTTCATGTGATCTGTTTTACATATATGAAGACTATCACATGAACCAAATGAAAATTTCAAAGGTCATTTCATGATTTGTATGACATGTCTATAGGAATTTGCATGATATTACTGACATGTCCGAAGAACTTTTCATGACTCAAATGACATGTTTGGAGGACTTCGTGTGACCAGGATAAAATGTCTAGTGGTCATGGCATGATCTAGATTAAATATATGGAGTACATCACATGACCTTTATTACATGTCCAAAGGTCATCGCATGATCTGGATGATAGGTTTTTAGGACTTCACATGACTTGACTGACATATCCAGAGGTCATCGTATGATCTAGATAATATGTCTAGAGGATGTCATGTGTTCAGGATGACATGTCTAAAGGAAAATGACTTGGTTGAAATGTCTATAGTTCATCATATGATCAATGAACAGATCATGTTAAGTTCATGAACCATTCACATGAGAATCATCATATCTTTATTTACATGAATCTTTCATAATTTTCATTCTTTATCACATAAATGTCTCAATGTTCATCAGTCGTTGTCCTTCTGAGGCCTCGTGTGATCATATAAAAATAAGGAAAATACTTTGTATGACCCAAAGGACATGCTGTAAGTCCTTTGCATGATCAATGGAGTGATCACATGAAGCAAATAGACATATTGTTTAATACCTTAAGTCATTCCTCTAGGTGTACCTGGGGGAAGATTATTACAATTGTGTGATTATCCACTCCAGGAAGTCTGTTCTCACCTATATTCCATTTTTTATGTTTTTTATATAACATGGAGAATTTATAATCATCACCACCTTGGATCTACAATAATTTTCATGGTGATTAAATCATATATATGGGTTTGAATCAATGGAGGGATCACTCCTTTATGTGCTTCGCATGATCCATCCATAGGTCATCCATGATGTCATCTTTGCGTTGTGTAATAAAAATAGATTACATGATCATTCTTTCATTGCTATATTTATTGACCCAATTGATTATCAAAGTGTCTTTTCATATTTGAATATACATATCAAATGAACTTCACAATATCTGGATGACATGTCTAGGAGTTTTTTTGAGATCAAGTTTCTAGCCAAAGTGACTTCCTCATGAACGATGGATGCTTGTTTGAGGGGATTCATGTGAACATTAACATATCACATGAAGCATATAATGACATCATGTGAAAATCAACTTAACTCCCTTCACATTAATCCTCAATCTTTTTTAGATTTAATTTTCTAAAACTTATATACTTTTCCCATTGGTTATCCATCTAGGCATTGCATGATCAAATTGAAATATTGGATATCCTTTATATGATTGAGTTAATATGTTAAGGGGCCTTCACAAGATCATTTCGACCTAACAAAGGGAGTTTTCATGATCAGTATACTAAATGCATAAATCACATGAAACTTTTACAAGGAAAATAGTGTAACTATTCTTTTCATAGGGGTTCTATATTTTTCATCATTTATTTTATAAATCCTATGACATTTTACCACTATTTTTCCATTAGGTATTCACATTAACAAACATATATGTATAAAATCCTCCACATGGTGAATGTGACATGTCAAGTGGACTTGTTATGATGAGTCCTAATTGTCCCCAGGGCTTTTACATGATCAAAAAAATGATCATGTGAATCGTATCAACCATTCACATAATAATCAGTGTAACTCCCTTCACATGAAGCTTACACCATTTTTATCCTTTATTATATAAACTGATTTGGATATTGTTGAGTGTTTGTTATCTGTCAGGCCACAAGATTAAAAATACTCATCTAAGAGACCTCACATGATCAGGTGGGCTATCTGATGGATTTTTTCATGATTAGGGGGGCTTATCTAGAATCTTTCATGAGATAAAGATATATTTTCAAAGGGTCTTCATGTGATCGTGAACAAATCACATGAAGCATATAACCCCTTTTCGTGATGTTCCTAGGGTCATGAGATTTGTGTGACCCAAGTTTCTAATCCCCATGTATCCATGATTCTCTTTTATTCCCTTTCTAGAGAAATTAATACCCATGATTTTGGTAATTATCCAATCCTAAAATCACATATTCTCATTTTGAGTGTGTCAAAAAATTCCCCCCTCAAAAGTAAGGTTAGAAGGAGTAAGATCTTGGGTTTTAGGAATTAAATTCATGCTTGAGTCTTTTTGACTTCTGATGGTTAGTATTATAATCATTTTTTGGCCTTTTAGGATATCATTCACATTCCTAAATGTACCCTATAAATAGGGGAGTAAGTGGAAAGTCATCTCACTTATAAACCATGGCTTTAAAGCTCTTGCGATATCCTCTCTCACATGATTTCTTCATAATACCGCTTCACATAACCCCACCATGAGAACTATTTTTGATACCCTATCACATGATCTAATCATCTGACCTCTTCAAGTGATCACCTTATCCCAAAGAATTTCAAAAAAAATACATGAACTAATCAATGTTAATTTTATTAGGAAATTACATATTTTTTTTCAAAAGGTTTCTTCAAATGCTTCACACGATCTATTGAAGGTTTGGGATTTCATAGTATGAGTAACCTACCTATGGTCACATGAGCTACATTATTTAGTAAGAGTTATGAAATCATGTATTTTTGAATGGGTCAAATAATTTATGTGTCTTGGAATGGGTCACACAATTCACCCAATGATGCACCATTCATGAATTTCTTTCAACTGATTCCCTTTTCAGGGTTACACCCATATCATGTATGCTTCATACCATTGTATAGATGGATACCAATTCAAAAATGTCTCCTAATGCAGATGATCAGATAACTATTATTTTTGTGAACTATGATATTGACCCTTAGAACTGAGTATTTAAAAAAATGAAATTTTAACGGTGATTCTTCAAACTGAGATTCAAAATCATCCTTTGTTATACATACTACCTTTATATGGATTCATCATTATGGAAGTCACTACCATTCTATTACCCAAATAAAATATTCCATATCACGGACTATCACCCTCTCTTGAATACATTCAAATAAATGTTTCTGAGTATAATCAGTTAATTGTGGAACCATTTTAGGGGATATCCTAGACATTGTCCAATTCACCTTTAGTTCCAAATTGTTGTGATATTTCTTATCAACTGATTGCTCAGATTTACTTGAGAATACTTATCTCCTCTCTAGATAACCCAAAAAATGGATGCAGTTCAAAGTGATATTTTCACCTTAGAAGTAACTTTTTTGATGAATTGGAATGGAAAATAAGGTTTTGGAATATTTTCACAAAATTATTTGATCAAATAAATGTTATCCATCTTTATGAGGCAACATGGATTTCTCAGTTCATTGTGTTTCATCAATAAAAACTGCTCAGAGAGTTGATTAGTCACTGGTGACCCAGTTTTTGACACAGAAATACATGTATCATGTGTGATATCAAGGTAGGAATAAATAATTTGGAGCAAATCCAGGGCACTATAGGTTAAAAAATACAACTAAGGGGTTGTGTCTGTTAAGGTCAAAACATTGATAAATGATCATTTCCTCATGAACGTGGACTAACCTCATGGTGTAGGAGGAGGTAACCTTCACACAATGTATCTATAATTTACAAAGGAATTGGATCTATGAGTAGGAGGACATGGTAGCCTTAATGTAAAATATCTATGATTCATGGAGATCTTCAGTCCGTGCAAAGGTTGAGGTGGTAACCTCCGTGTAGTGTATGTCTATTCACAAAACACCCTTTCATTCATGAACATCTTAATGTTTTGTTAATTCCTCAATATTTTACAAAATTGAGGCCCTGACCTTAACCGAGCCTATAAATATCTCTCCATATATGAATTTTTGGGGTATTTGACCTCTAGAATTCCATCCAAAGCTCTGAATTCATGGAACTATAATCTTCATGAGAAAAAGAGGAGATGGATTTCCCAATGTATAAATCCTTCATGAGCCAGGCTCCCATGGTTTCTTGATTAATTCAGACTACGATAGAGATTCCTTTCGTAAATCCCATTACCCTTCATGAATAATTAAATCCCTTTGTGGATCTTGGGGTTTTGAGAGATAATAATCCTTCGCAAAACCATCCCCATGGAAACCAAGACATTACTCTCAAGAAAGGATACATTGTTTCAAGCATGATTCACCTTCATGAGGCCCCTTTCTTTCACAAGGATTCCAACCTTTAAGAACCCAAAACTTTTTGAAATCCATCCACCAAAACTCTATATGGTTCCTCCTTTCAACCAACACAATTTTGTGAATGTTGAGTACCTAGGGTCCCTATACCCATCCAGAACCATTTCATCTGAAGGACCCTAGACCACCCTAAGAGGGTGGGTGAATCAGGGTGTCAAAATTTTTTCTTCTTTACTGGATTTGTTTCCCACATTGGTAGGAACTTGTTTAAACCTGTATGATGGATATGTTCAGTAATTAAAACATTCATAAGAACAACACAACACCTTTTAATTGGTTCGGCATTAAGGGATACATCCAAGAAACATTTACTAACTGTTTGCCGGTCGTACCAAATTCCACTAATCTTCACTAGATCTGGATTACAAAGGTTTGAGAAAAATCACTCTATCCCAGGAAAACAGCCTTTACAAAGGTTCAAGGATAGCCCAATGATTCCCTTAGTTCACTTCTGTTGACTCCCCTGGCTCACTACCTTGGGAGACGTCTCACTCAGTTTATCGACTTGAAGGTTGCTTCAACAGATTGGCATGAAAAGTCGTTGTCTCTATTAAGCACAAGACACTACTTGCATTGAAGTCCCGAATTAATGCTCTTTTATATTCAATTTTCTCCTTTAGTGAAATTTCTTAATTCACTAGAAATTATTCCCTTTTTATTCACTAGAATCACAAAATCTCTTTATGATGTATTTGCTTCCGCGAACTTCCCTTGATTCTGCAGACTCTCTCTGATCTACATACCATGATTTCTCTCCATACCACACCTAGTCTATGTACTATGCATGTTCCATATACTGCCCCTACTCGATGTACCACGCCTACTCCACATACCGCCTATGCTCTGTCTACTTCCTATGCTCCGCATACCGTGCCTACTCTATGTACCACACTTGATCCGCGTACCGCCCCTTCTCGGTGTACTGTGCCTGCTCCGTGTACCACCCCTGATCGGCGTACAATTCCTTATCCACATACCGCACCTACTCCACGCACTGCTCCTGCTCCACATACCGCACTTTCTCTATGCACTGCTCCTACTCTGCGTACCACACCACTGCATACTGCCTTCAGGTACCAACTTCGTGTTCAGCCTATGCGTACTACCTCTACGTACCCCCTCTGCGTACCATCTTTGTGTACTGGATTTTCCCTCCACAGACTCCTTCAAATTCTATGAATTATTTCATCTCCTACATACCCCTTTTTCTTACACAAAATATCTTCTCCGGACTACTCCTTTAAATTTTGTGAACCGTTTTGGCTTTCATGTTCCACTTCATCCTACACAAGAATTTCTTCTACGTACCACTTTAAGACTTAGCTGAGTTCTTCCACAATGATAATATTTTATTATCGAATGTGCTCTCTCTTAATGATGGGATTAACACTCCTTATATAATAAAATAACTCCGAAAATTTTGTTAAACCTTTTTACCCAAAATTTCTATGTCAGACAAACTTCATTGCATACTGAACTCCATCTGTATATAGTGATCCTCCACCACGTACTGCGACCCTCCAGAAAACAGTGAACCTTCACCGCGTACTACGTGTCTACCGATCTGTGTACTGCATCTCTCCCACCAATGACAATCCATTCTGCATACCACAACTCCTTCCACAGAAAACCATTTTTGGTACCACAAACTGTTCTGAGAACCATTCCGTGTACCTTCCCTACTTACCACACGCCTTCACTGCGTACCATCACTGTAAACTCTTTTCGGTTCTGTGAACCACTCCACGTACCATTTCTGCATCCATGTATGTGGCCGCGAACCATTCCCAGAACATGGTACGTGGTCTATTCTCTGTGGTAGGCAGTTTTCTTCTTTTACCGATTTCCTTTTCCGTTCTGCATCTCGTTCACTCCCATGAAGAGATCCTTCCATTACCAAAAACAAAATCCTGATTTTGAGGTCTAACAATTTGGAAAACACTAGGAAATGGCACCACCTTAAATATCAGCTTCGGCAAGAAAAACCATGCTAATTCACTATTATCTTTCTTCTTCAACAATAATCTGATTTCATCGCTAACCTTATCTATCATGATATATCGTCTTTGATAAATCACCTTTATCATCATCAGATTATCTAGGGAAAGCACTATAACTTCCTTGTCTTTCAGAAACATCAATATTTCCAATCAACACTAAATATGACTAGCGTCATCAGATTGATCACCTCATGCATTTTTACATGTCTCATCAAGTAGGCTCTTTCATGGTCTCTTTGAATAGTGAGATGCTTCATGATCACTTTATAACATGAATCCCTTCATCTTCTTCTTCATTTTGATCTTCATTGACAACTGTTGACAACAAATACAACCTTATACAAAAATTGGTCCCAACAATCTCCCTATTTGTATTTTGTTGTCTATACTATAAAATCCTCAAATGAACTTGTCAATATCAAAATCGGAATCTTCTCTCTCCCCTTTTTCTTTTTCTCTATCTCTCACTTTTCGAGCTTTAATTTCACTTTCTATCCCCCTTATTGACAAGAAGTAAAAAGTTCATGGGAAAAGGGTATTAGTCCTTTATTGAGAAATGTTCCATCAATCATTTCACTCCAAGTCTACTTGAGCAATGCTCGGTGCAGAAAACAAGAGGATTTGATTTATACAACAAGGATATCCATTATTCACTGATCATGATACCTAATGAGATGATAACTCATGTAATATTTCTTCAAGGGTTTTCAAATTTCATTTTACGCTGAAGAAATTGAATGTGATGGGGAATAATCATCATGAAACTCCTGCACTCACTTAAACAAACAGATCAAAAAAATTCAAGTGCAATTGGCAGGATAGGTGGCCTTGGGGCACTTCCATTTTTCTTATTTTACTGATTAGTTCAATTACTCACCCTTTGTAAAATGATATTTATTCTGAGTAACCAAGGATGAAAGATTTCTAAATGACATACCTTTTACAATGACATGTTATTCAAGAAATTTATAGAGTAATTTAATTTAATACCAACTGAAATTGATACCGATTGAAATAATAATTCTGGAATCTTCTACATTTGTCACCCCCTCAAGGGAAACACTCCTCATAATCTTCAACAAGGGTGATCCTTCATCATTTTAATCATTGAATTTCAATTGAATAATCTTACAAGGATGTAAACTTCTTCATATTAGCTATCAAGAGTTGAAATCATTCACTACTTTTCAAGTTCTCCCCTGAGATCATGCTTCACCTTCAATTACCTGGATTATCAGCATAAATACAACACAAAAATGATAAAGGGAATAAGGTGGTTCCTCCTTGAATCATCAATATGAGATGCATGGTTGAGATGCTTTTCTCAACCATGTTTCTCTATTTACACTAGTGTTCATTCTTTCATATCTGAAAATATTTTCTGATCTGTGTTGATGTGTCATGACTCTCTTCACCTTCTCTTCTTCTTTGTGTGGATAATTTTTCTTCTTAACAACCATCATAATTGATACATTCTTACTCCTCTTACTGACTACTTATTTCTCTAGTATTAAGGTTATGAAACCTTTTTCAATGTGAAAACATTACATACATCTCTCACATATAATTTCTTTAACACATGTGTTTCTATTGGTTTGAAATATCTCATGAACTTTATCTTCATCATGTGAAAGTTTTCCTTTTCCTTTACCACCATCCTTGGCCTGTTCATTTTCATGTTTCCTTATTATTTACAAATCTTATGGCTAGATGAACAACATGTCATTCGGAACTATTGCAACATATTTGGATCTTCAACACATGTTAATCTGAGTGTCATCCCTCTTAATTTTTCTTTTGGATGAATTTCCCTTAAATTTCATGGATCTAAGCACTAGGTTCTTCTCAGCTCCCCTACTTGAGATCTTCTTGGGGAAATGTGTTTTCAAAATATTCTTCTGATTTCTTCCTAAGGTATCTACTTTACAATTAGATGACATCAGAGGTATTTTTTCTTATCAATAGTGAATGCATGTTGAGATGGGCATGTACCTACCTTGTCACCACTATCGTTGAATACATCACAGATGTTTTCAATAATTCTAAATATGTTTGCGGTAAACATATGTTTCTGGACCTGCAAATTTTTCTTCTTATTCTCTGGATTTTTCCCTTTGATATAGGCTTTCTTGTGATTTTTCATTTAAGGGATTGTACCAACAATCCAGTGCACAATTCCCAAATCTATTGTAGAACCATCATTGACCCAAAAATCTTTTCTTCTTTATATCTTCTGTATAAGGTTGTAGGGACTTCTTCTTAATGTGTTGTGATTTATCTGGGGAACCATCTTCTAGCCTTTTCTTCCTATCCACCCTTCCCATGGTGGTAGGTTTCTTCTCCTCACCTTTCCTCACCCATACTTTTTTATAATTTTTATTCCATCCTGCACTTTTTTGTAGAAACATTTTTAGAAACAATAGCACAAGTTGGTATGGATGGTACCTTCACTTTCTTAGCTACTTGTGATAGATCAGTGAGTGAATTCATGATCTTGTTATCACTTATTAGAGGTCTTTTGACATTAGAATACTCCAGTGAGCATTGAGTTCTAGAAGCAACTAATTCATTGTTTTGTGAAGTCTCAATATGTGTCTTCTCAATATTGGTCAACTAAGAATCCAATTATAGGCATTTCATATTGAGAATGACCTTCTGATCTTTTATCATAATCATCTTCTCTTCACAAGACTTATTCATTCTCAAAAATTCTTCCTCATACAACATCATTTTATTCTGAATCAAAGAGTCATGTTCTTTGATCTTCTTGGATATCCATTACAATTGTACACCGTTGATATTAGTGCAATTTTTTAGATTCCCTTCAAGCACATTAATCTTTTATTCAAGAGCCTTTCTGACTCTCTCTTCCTCATCAACTTCTTTGAACCATCTTGATGTATTTATTTCATATTTCCTCCTTGTTTCATCAAAAGATTCAATCTATCTAGAGAGATTATAACATTCCGATAATTTTTTTACCATGCCTTCCTCCATATTATCAACTTCTATTCCTAGTCAAGTGAACTCAACCAGTACACATTGAAATATTATACAAATAAAAGAAACTATTTCTTCAGGAATATCATGAAGGTAAGTTCTTAATTTCTTTTGATCACTTGAAAGTGATATATAAGTGTCTTCCTTTCCTCTGGTAGAAACCTGAGCCATCCACTCTTTACTTTCCAAGCCTGACATTTCTTTTTTATTTGAAGGGAATGGAGAACTAGGAAATGCATCTTCTTTGTACATGAGGGACTTCTTCAACTGTATCTTCTCTTTCTTTTTCCAATTTTTCATGGTCTTGTTGGATGTAGAATTTTGCTTAAAGATGAATAAATATACATTAAGACTACAATTCATTATTGAAATTAGGAAAGAAACTAAAATCCTCTTTTGAATAGAATTACTGTAGAGCATCCAACATATTTGAAACTTCTCCCTATGATACTAATTGAAGGACCCTAGACCACCGTGAGAGGGGGGTGAATCAGGGTGTCAAATTTTTATCTTCTTTACTAGATCTTGTTCCCACGTTGGTAGGAACTTGTTTAAACCAGTATGATGGATATGTCTAGTAATTAAAACATTCATAAGAACAACACAACACTTTTTTACTTGGCTCACCACTAAGGGCTATGTCCAAGGAGCATATGCCGACAGGTTTCCGATCATACCAAATTCTACTAATCTTCACTAGCTGTGGATTACAAAGGTTCAAGCATAGTCACTCTGTCACAGGCACACTGCCTTTATAAAGGTTCCGGGATATCCAACTACATCCCTCAGTTCACTTCTGTTGACTCCCCTTGTATCACTACCTTGGTAGACGTCTCACTCAGTTTATTGACTTGAAGGTCACTTCAACAAATTAGCATGAAAAATATTTTTCTATATTAATAATGAGACAATACTTGCATCAAATTCCCAAATTGATGCTCTTTTATATTCAATTTTCTCCTTTAGTGAAATTTCTGAATGCACTTTAACTTTTTCCCTTCTTATTCAATAGAATCAAACACCCTTTATGATGTATTCGTTTCAATGAAATACCCCTATTTATGCGGACTGGCTCTGATCTACGTACCACGCTTACTCTGTGTACCTCACCTGGTCTGCATACCGCGCTTGTTCCATGTTCCGCCCCTTCTCAGTGTATCATGCCTTCTCCATGTACCACCTATGCTTCAACTACCACCTGTACTCCACGTACCAGGCCTACTTCATGTACCATTCCTAATCCGCATACCACCCCTTCTCGGGATACTGCGCCTACTCCGCGTACCACCCCTGCTCGGCGTACTGGGCATGCTCCACATACCGCACCTACTCCGCATACGACACCTACTCTACGTACCACACGTACTCCACACAATACACCTGCTCCATGTACCACACCTCTGTGTACCACCTTTTAGTACTAGCTTCACGTACGGACTCTGCATACCACCTCTGCGTACCACCTCTGCATACCACCTTTGCGTACCGTATCTACGTATGGACTTTTCCTTCTGCAGATTCCTTCAAATTCTGTGAATTATTTCATCTCCCGCATACCCATTTTTCTTACTCAAAATCACTTCTGTGGAATACTTCTTCAAATTTTGTTAACCATTATAGCTTTCACATACCACTTCTTCCTATGCAGAATTTCTTCTGCGTACCACTTTCAGACTTAGTCTAGTTATTCCACATCAATAAATTTTTTTTATCGAATTATATCTCTCCTAATGATGGGATTATCACTCCTTATATAGGCAAATAACTCTGAAAATTTCATTAATCAAATTTAACCAAATTTTCAATATAGGCCAAACTCCAATGTATACTGAACTCCATCCACATATAGTGAGTCTCCACTACATATTGTGACCCTCCAGAAAACTGCAAACCTTCACCACATATCATGTGTCTACCCGTCCGCATACTACACTCTTCCACCAACAACAATCCATTCCGAGTACCAAAAATCATTCCACGGAAAACCATTTTTGGTAGCGTGACCCATTCCGCGTACATTTCTCACTTATCGCACGCCTTCACCACATACCATCACTTCAAACCATTTTTGGTTCTACGAACCACTCCGTGTACCATTTCTACTACAAGGTATGCAGCCACAAACCATTATCCGAACACATTATGCAGTCCATGCTCTATGGTATGTAGTTTTCTTCTTTTACCTATTTCCTTCGCCATTCTGCATCTCATTCACTCATATACATAAATCCTTCCATTGAAAAAAAAAATCATGATTTTGAGGTCCAACAATTTGGCAAACATTGAAAAATTGCCCAAACTTAAATATCTTTTTTGGAAAGAATACCCATGCTAATCCACTATTATATTTATTCTTCAACAATAATATACTTTCATCACGGAACTTATCTATCATGATATATAGTCTTTGATCGACCAGATTTAGCATCGTCAGATTATCCAGGAAAAGTACTGCAACTTCCTTATCTTCTAGCAACATCAATCTTTCCAGTCAACACAGAATATGACTGGTATCATCAGATCGATCTCCTCATTAATTCATGCATGTCTCATAAAGTGGTCTCTTTAGTGGTCTCTTTGAGCAATGATATGTTGCATGATCACTTTATAACATGAATCCCTTCATTTCCTTCTTCATTTTGATCTTCATTGACAAATGTTGACAAAAAATACAACCTTATACACAAAGTGGTCCCAACATCATCTGAACCCCAAATTCCCATACGACCAGTGTCATAAACCCTTGTGTCCACCCCATTTCATTCAATCATGTCCTAGACCATTACCTTAAATTTTTCTCCTAAGCATTGGTACCCTAATTTCTCTTGCTCCTAAGTATACGCACCCTAACATTGGGACCTCTGATTTAAATTTCTCCACAATAGTGTTTAAAACACCCCCACATAGAGGAACATTAGAAATTGACACATAATCCCCAAAGATGGTATATTAAGGGGAAAATACTAACCTTTCCTGGTAGAGATTCATTTTTTTTATCTTCCTCTCCTACTTAGAAATGTTCTCCTTGGGTGAAGGCTCTGCCAACACCCGAGCTATAAGTTGAAAAACTGTCTAGCCCAATATCTTAGTCATACATAATTATAATTCATGTCAATGTCCTTAGTGCATGATGTAAAAATATAGACTTAACCTATGCAGTGAATAAAGAATGCCTCATGTATGACTAGAATGGGATAACCCCACACCTCTTACTCTATGTGATGAATTATGATGCCCCGTGTAAAATCATCATGGGATGCCACTTCCTTCCCTACCATGAGATGAAACACCAGTAATGGGAAGATTCCATGCATAATACCCACACTATCCTCCCACCACCAAGGATAAAATCCACTCCTAGGATGAAACCCCAACACCTAGGAAGCTTCCACGTGTAAACCCAAACCACATCATCACTACTAATATCAGCACCTGATCATCTTCCATGAATAATACCCAATCACACCATTATTTCTCATAGTAGCACCTAGGAAGATTCTATCTATAAGACCCAACCACAAAATCACTTCTCTTAAAATTACTTAGGTGGATTCCACACGTAATTCCTACACCACCCCTTGTTTATTCTTATTCTGTGATACGATTATCCTTAACACCTGATATTAAACTACATAGACCAGCCCTATCACATGACCTTGAATTGGGGTATCGATCTATGTGGGTTTTAATCCATATTTTTCAATAGGTAATATAGTAAAACTCCCTCAAGTTTAATCCCAAAATCTTGATACACATGGGGTTCCTCCATGGGGATCAATACCAACCCCCCCATCATTACCACCAAATCCCAAGTGTAAAATATTCCCCCTGGGGACACACTTATCTCAATCCCAAGTGTGAAATATTACCCCTAGGGATAAACTTAACAAAATCCCTAATGTGGAATTTCCCCCATGGGGACACACTTAACCAAACCCTCAAGTATGAAATCCCCCCATAGGGACACACTTATCCCTACCATCATGTGTGAAATAAACCTCCATGGGGACACACTTAACCAAACCCTAAAGTGTGAAATAATCCCCTTAGGGACACACTTAATAACCAATATATCCCAAAAAACATTAAACCTATGAACCAATTATAACCTCTACCACATTAATTAAACATTGGATGTCTATGGTAAAAATCCTTAGTTTTCTTACACCCCTAGAGTCAACTACCCCATGGTCAACACAAGATTCATTGGGTTCCACACCTAATTTTCCATAAAAATGAGATTACCTCTAATAGAGGATGGCTTTTTAGATGCCTAGAATGACCAATGTCCAAATATTCCCAAACATTCCCAATGTTACTATCAAATATAACCGAAGGTTTCATTCTTGTCGAGATAGAAGATGTGTAATTAACTAGCGTACACATTAAGCTAGTGTTGGGAACATGTTTCAAGAACATGAATTATATCTTTGAGGGAGAACCATACTAAGTAATGAGACATAAGGATGAATACATGGAAGGAGGAACTGAAATCCCATTAGCCCATTTCAATCAAGGATATAACATCCCCATTTATGGGGATGGAAGCTAGCCACATTTGGAATGTGGGAATGTGGGACCAAATCACACACAACACGCAACCCCAACAGAAATCATCAGATGAAAAAAATGATGAACCCAACATAAATCTCTTCTCTTTAAAATATAATAAATCATAATGTTGGGGAACCATTATATTTTCATGTCACCATATCCAGATTCTCAGCGCTATGTCCCACTAAATGTGTGGTGGGACTAACATCATAACCTCCTATAACTTGCATAAGATTACATTAGGAATCCTAACTCTATGAAATCATCATCATGTATCCATTTTATACCTTAGAATGAATAGATGAAGTTGGGGAATTGGGAATCGATTTAAGAAAATCTAAACCAATGAACAATTCCATAAACCTTAAAGGACTCAAGCTATAGAATATCAATGGACTAACACTAACAAGCATGGGGGAATGAGGAATGTGGGAGCAACAATCCCACATGATTACGTCCCTACCATGATAGACACCACATCTTCATCTATTTGGATCTAGTGCCCCATATCACCCTTTGAAATCATTTTGAGGAGGTTAATCAATTCCCTAGTTCATAGATATGAATAAGAAGGGGTTATTTACACTAGGTATATGGATATCCATGATCTTGAAGCATCGAAACCTCACTAACAAGATCATTCCTGAGGGTTTCATAGGGGGAAAGCACCCCCCGTTTCAATGGAAAACCACATTGAGAGTCATTCCATGGAGTATTATGATATATTAACCCACTATACTGAGGATATATGGTATGTTTGAGCCATAACTACAATGATAACTACCTAGGATACACCCATGAGGGTTCCCACCCAGATGCATCAACACCAACCCCAACCAAACCCATAGGTCAATGAGTGGATTGATCCTATTCCTGATCCACTAGCACCATTATAGAATACTCAACACCAATACTGGGGTTAGGTTTAGAAAATAGAGTAGAAATAAGGTATATTCTATATCCCATGTGTCTCTCTCCACTAACAACACATCCCATCACATTCCTTCGAATGGTGAGTAGGGGTAATTCTTCACGCACTTAGGATTGAGACATTAGCTACCTCTCTGGTAGGCTTGGTTGACTCTATTAGTATTCGACACCACCTAAAATCATTATGGACTATACTATGACAAATAATTATAGTGAGGAGGTCCAACCCACACTACCACAATCATCTCAGAGGTTGTCCTCAAGCCAAAGGTATACCCTACTCTGAAGATCCATCCTAGGGAAGAGGTTGAACAACCATTGTAGAGGTTGTGCCCGCAAAATAGGTCATAACACCCATGGAGGGATCCCAAGTGACTCTCAATATTTTTCACTTGGAGAAGTCCCACACCATCAGAGACATGACCTTGGGATGTTTCATTTCACCATAGACCTATCATATTTTTATATTATGTATGACTCAATGATGGAACCTTGGACCCTACTACCAAATATGAGGGAATAATACTGTTAACTGAGGCTTATGATCCTTGAATCTAAGGTCGAAAAATACCCTAATTACTTTCGTAGATAACTACAGGTGGAGGTTGTTTTGGCCTCCTTACAAGGACTTGTAGTGAAACCATACTCATTGCCATAAATTTCATTCCACTCTACCTCCACACTAAAAGTTGTATAGATTTAAAGGTCTTGGTTAATACCCTAAAATGATGTTAACCACTTTGTTGAGCCCCAAAGAAACACTAACTCTCTCACACGTGAGTGGGTATTAAAAAACCATTCTATATGGATATTTTATTGAAGTTGGATCCACCTCTAAGAGATATTCAAATATGTAGTTGAATTTTTCCCTATGGAGTTCCCCCTACCCTAATAAATTAGTAGAAAATTAGATCTGCATTAGTTCCGATCCTAGTTTATCGACCTGCACCAATCGGGGTTTGGGAAGAGTAGTATTAGGATAATTCTCATGGTAATTAACAAGAGGAATTACGGGGGATCATGGATTCCAAAACACTATCATTCATGTTATAAACAATTAAAACCATGAATTTTGTTATCTTGAAGTCACTCACTAAGGACTAGGTAGTTTATTTTAGCCAGAATATTTGGGTGATGATCAACTATCTTAAGGATCGTCATCTAACCTACTCAGGAATCCCTGAACATATAGATTCCATCCAAAAAAATTTAAGAGGTTTGAAATCATAGAACTCCTAGTAGATTAGTTCCCTGAAACGTATTGATACTACTAAAATTTCAAGAATACCTATTTCAAGAGCCTCACTATGATTTAATGAGTCATAGAAGAAGCATATAAACATTTTCATATCAGAGACTGGGGGTAGTACAATACCCTCCATTTAATCCCTATCCCTTTAAAATAATGATATCACCAGTTTAGTACACCCATTTATGGGAAGGTTCTTCTATGACCACTACCATGATGAGTGGGGTCACTATTGACCCTTATAAGGATCAGAGAACCCAAACTGCCAATATAGTGACTGATAGGAAGAATACACCCCAAGGGATGACACAATACCAAGAATATCTCCTGATGGGTGCTCACACTCACCCGCAATGATTGAAATTGGGCCTTCAGAGTCCCCCCAATGAAACATTTATACATTTCTGCTGATATATTTAAAAATTAAAGGGGCCAATTGGTCTTACCGGTCCATTTGAGATCAAAATATAAATCAATTCATCCCCCAATATAGATTCTTTTCTTTTGAATCTATAGGTATACAAGTGGCTTACAATTGAGCTTATTTATGAGAAACACCTAGGCCCTGACACTATCAAAATTGACCCCATCTATCCATCAATTGGAAACCCAATTATTCTTGTCTAGACACTCAATAGGTGGACCTATGCATCTTATCTAGGTAGAGGTCAGTGACTATTTAAAATGACCTAGACATGAGTCACCCACCCTGTCTGAGTAATATGCATATATACCTCAAGATCAAGGCCACCCCCCAGGATGATGATCCTGTCAGAGCACTATTGACAAAAAATAATCACTAGGATGACATGATAACTATATCACCACCACCTTGAGGTTATAGAAATGAGACATGTGTCAATTCCTCATGAAGGAAATCCATACCTAACTGGGTAGACCAGATGCGCCTTCCAAAACAATTCAAAAATCTAATCTTGACCCCATTAAATGGTATGAGTGATCCACTATAACATATATCCCACTTATGCTTATGGTGAATCCCAATATTGGGTACTTTGAAACAAAAGGAAGATTCTAAGATTCAATCTTTTATCTAAACTTGGGAAGGACCTGTATTCATGTGGTATAACTAGCTAGCCCTAAGATCCATTGAAATATTAGAGGATCTCCAAAGAAAGTTCCTCTATCGGTTTAATTCCACCTAATGTAGGGCTACAATCAAAAACCTTTCTAAATAAAAGTAGGGGCCTAATTTTAGAGTTTCTTATTTCATTACCAAATGTAAAGGGATCATGTAATCACTTGACATGTCACTTTCCAAAGAATATATTCTTACAATGTGTATGGAGAATGTCAATGATGAGATGGTTCCCACCACAATATCCATAAATTATTTTATAAGGCTTTGGGAGTTCTCTAAAAAAGTTCAATATTTAGTAGAATCCTTACATCAGACCAAGAAATAGTCACACCCATTTCACCTTACATCTCCCGTGAGGAGGCTTGTAAAAATTGAGAAAAATGTTTCTCTGCATGTAGAGGCTCCCAAAAAGTACAACTACTTACACCTTTATAGGATGATCCCCACCATGTGAATCCCCATCAAGTGTATCCATGCCTCGTAAAATCTCATCAGGTATAGGAACAACCTCAAAGAGAGAATGTTTCCCTAGCCCTCTTTTAGGTCCAGGCACCCAGGGTTCCTTTTGTAGGAATAAGACACAATACTTAATCCTTCATGGATTCTCAACTATAAGGTTATTTCATCTACACCATATAAAAATGGATTCTGAAGATAAAAAATGCAAGATACCCCAAGATGACAAACTTACCAACCACACCAATCACTTAACATACTGCATGATACTTAGACATACCATCAATGAATGCATTTTCTTCAAATACTGACTCAAGGAACAGCTGGACCATGGCCTAGTCAAATTGGTAGATGTCACAATATTGGTGGAAAATGTCTTTGTGGATCCTAACAGTGGTAGTGAAGACTCTAATGAGTGTAAAAATACCCTCATCCAAAGAAAAAATAAGCTTAATGATTTTTTGGATCATAAGACTATATATTTCACCCATGTTATCATTTGTGACCACTTGAGAAGATTAGAACCTCCCATAACTACCTTTCCTCCTTCAAATATTTATTCAACTTCTATGTTGTAGCCATCCAAATCTTGAGAAAATAGGCACCGAAAATTCTAGAGGAATCAAATTCCCCCACTGGTTCCAAAACTAATTCGTTCCCATGATGAATTCATGCCCCCTAAACTAGGACATGCACATAGAGACCATCTAGTCCTCGAACATTCCACCGAAAAGTAGAAAGAGTACACCTCTATGAATGTAGTAAAATTGGTGGACCAATATGTGATATGTAGTGACATAGAATGCCATGCAGACCCCTCAATAACCCTTGGTTGACACCATAAAAGGATAATAAGGGTACATATAAGAAGAAAAAATATCCAAGATAGCATTCCAAAGAATACTATAAATTATAATGAGACTGGATAGAAGGATTCATGTAAGGATCAACCTGAATAGCCCATTCGGTCTACTTCATTAGGTATTCCTCTATAGACGACTATTTTGGTTGAAAACGTGACTCAACTATGACCATATCATGATCAACCATGTTCATCTAGGGCTCAACCTCAGCTATCTATTTCTCAACCATCATGTGTTCATAAAAGATTGACTAACCAACAACATAGTAAAACTAACACTAGCTAATCCCTAGTGCCTTATCTAACCACGTTTTTTGTGCCCCTACTAAAGAATGAACCTCTACAGGTAGAAATATTCCCCTAGAATAGAAGTATGATGTGATGAAGAATTTTACAGAATACCATCGAGGCTCTTGATTCTCTAGGAACTCTAATTTTCAAAGGAGATATGAGAGGCCCATATCAAAACCTTAAAAATAACCCTTTAGTTTGAGACCAAGGTAGCTGTTGTTGAGGAATTTTACATAGAAGAGGCTTAGAAAAAGGAATATCAAGACATAATATAATTTATTGGAGAATAAGTCGGTGTTACTATTCAAAGGAGCATACTCCCTCTATATGTCACATGTCAGTTCAATGGTGTGGAAATATATCATTTCTTTGTGAATACTAGTTCTGGGATCAACCTCATCCTCATCAGACAGTCCAAAAACTAGGGCTTAGAAAAGCATATTTTATTTCTCTAACTTAATAATTTAGGGGTATGATATAAGGGAGCATAAAATTTTTAGAATAATTAGACTACAGAATCAGTTTGGTGGTTGGGTATAAAGAACTAAATTTATAGTAGTTTGATAGGATACTGCCTTCAATGAAATGTTGGGAAGGCTCTAGCTTCATTTTCATGAAGAAGTCCCCTCTTCAAACCACCAATTCCTCAAATACTCTCTTTATGGTAGATTTGGGGTACTCTAGGGTGATTCATCCCCATTTGACTCATTTGAGGCTCATTATTTGATGTAAGGTACTATCAAAGGGAGGGAAAATAAATAAAGACTAATAGGATCGAGCACATAAATTCCCTTAAATATCTAACTACTACTGCAATAGATCCTTGGGTAGACTTGAAAGACACTTTTTTTTATCCCAATTCATCAGTTGGAACCTATGACACTAGACCTGGGAGGTTATTTAATAGTCCCAAAGAAGAAGGATTTCATAAATATTACTTCTTACTCTGATACTAGATAGTCTTAGACAATGCTAAAAGATCTTACCACTATAAAGTATCAAGAAATTTTCACCATGACCTTCTATCCACAACATTCTAACATATTCTACAAAGCAGGGCTGACTCAATGCAAGTTGACCTATAATAATTGCTTTGATATCAGGAATAAACCTCACAATAAAAAATTACACAGGATTGGTTCATCATCCTTTGTCACTA
Source organism: Viscum album (assembly GCA_963277665.1). Lineage (NCBI taxonomy): Eukaryota > Viridiplantae > Streptophyta > Magnoliopsida > Santalales > Viscaceae > Viscum > Viscum album. The sequence continues at coordinate 1,315,153,259 of OY728128.1, read as the reverse complement.
TAGTCTCTATGAAGAAATAGTTCCTTGTTGAGGACTCCCCCCATCTTTTTAGGTTCTGATACTGTATTCGGATCTATGACTTTAGGAAATTTACTTATTCCCTATGATCATTTTATCTTAGATAAAGAAGATGATCTCGAAGATACCCCTCTTATATTTGAAGAGGTTTTCTTTGCCACTGTTGATGATTTGAATCAAGTTAACCTCATTACTGAATAAGATCTGAATCCACCATTTATTAGCACAACTATGTCACCTAGTGAAAAAAAATAATTTGTGTCCTTCCAAAAGCAATAATCAATATGTTTTTGGGAGTTTTAATCAGATTCCAGGACTCGATCCCAAAGTCATTGTTCATCGACTTGGCCTCATAGTGGGTCCCCATGGGTTGAAGCAGCCATAGAGAAAAATGAACCCTTCCCATGGTTCCATGGTGGAGGTAAAGGTTGACATGATTACTAAGGAAAAATTTATTCGAGAGGTCCAATACCCCAAATGGATGGTTAAAATTATTCTATTAAAGAAGTAAAATGGGTAGATCAGAGTCTGCATTGACTTATGGGACCTCAACCTCCATTTTCCAAATGATGAATTTAACCTTCCAGTGATAAATATTTTGATTGATTCTATGGATGGGTTCCAAGGACTCTCTTAAATGGATGGATACTCTTTATATAATTAGATTTATAATTCCCCTAATTATGTGGAGTCCACTAACTTCAAGGAACCACATAGAACTTTTTTCTACCTAGTGATTCCTTTTAGGTTGAATAATTCCATATCCACTTACTAGAATTACATACACTAAATCTTCAAACCGCTCATTCAAAAATTAGTGGAGTGTTACTTAGATGATATGGTTGTTAAATATAACTAGTTCTAGGACCATCTCAAGTTTATTGAGGAAGTGTTTTGCTTCATCCATTCCCATCAATTAAGGATAAACCCCTTGATTTGTGAATTTAGGTTTACCTCTAGAAAATTTCTTGGCTTCCTTTTCAGATATAGAGGTATTAAAATTGATCTAGTTAAAATTAAATCTATCAACCAAATACCTTCTCCATGAAACCTATAGAAGTTACAAGGACACTAAGGAAACTTATCTTATATTTTCTAATTTATTGAAAATTTGGAAAGTAAGTGTAAGAAATTTTCAAGGAAAATAAAGAAAGGAAAAATTTACCACTAGGATGAGGATCACTAGATCACTTTTGAGTATATTAAGAAATATATTCTAAAGCCTCTAACTTTGATGCCACGTGTATTAAGAAATCCTCTAGTCCTCTACATGAAAACTCTAGAATGGTTCATTGGAACCCTATTAGTCTAGAAAAACAATGGAGAGAAACAAAAATATATTATCTCATCCACATACTCCTTGACATGGAGACCCAATAAAAACCCATCAAGAATAGTTACTTTACATTGGTCTTTATAGTGTAGAAGTTGTGACATTATTTTCATCACCATGAGATATAATTGGTTCCCCAAGTTGGAATGATAAATAAAATCCCCAATCTCACCATGCTGATAGGATGATTTGTGTGTTTGGTAGTAATACTCCAGAAATTCAGCATTAGGTTCATTTTGTAGAAAGATTTCAAAGGCCAAGCACTAGAAGAATTCATGGCCACACATACGACCCCTCAGGAACTACCCTTGGACATCGATTTCCCATATGAATATATTATCTCAGTAGATTAGGCTATTCCATGTTGGAAGATGAATTTTGATGGTGCCTCCCAGAGTTCAACTAGTAGAAGGCTCAATGATCCTAAAATCAATATGGTAGGACTAGGGGTTGTATTGATCCCTCCTAAGCATTCCATCTTTTCGTACTCATTTCTATTGTTAGAAGGTTTTCCTAATAATGAGTTAGAGTATAAGGTTCTTATTACTAGTCTCAAGTTGGATGTCAAGATTTATGTCCCCTATATACATGAGACGAGAGACTCTGAGCTGGTCATCAAGAAGATCAAGGGTGATTATATATTCAGGAGGAAAGAACTTGTGCCCCTGCTATAATGGAAACATTAAATAATGACCTATTACCTTCCCAAAAAAGGTGACTCATGTTCTTCATTAAAAAAATAACCAAGACAATGCTTTGGAAATCTTGGATGCTTCCTTTGAAGAGCTCGACTGGGATTACTTGGTTATTCATGTAGGAAACCAGAGGGTCATCACCCCCACCACTTCAGATGATAGAAACCAATAAGTATATTAACTAGATTCAGATACTTCTATATCAGGGAACTCAAATTCCCCCATGGTCGAGGAAACACATGATTGTATGAATCCATTTGTTTATTATATCCAATATGGAATCCTCTGACCATGCTAAGTTGAGTGAGAGAAAATCTATCGAACTATAGCCGAGTTTACCTTCTATAGTGGCCCCAACCATGAGAATGCTCTATAAAGGCGTGGGTTTGATGGAATTTTCTATGTTTCATACAAGGAGATGAGATACCATAGGTTGTAAAAGAGACCCAAGCCAGGTCCTATGGATCCCATCAAGAAGGATTGAATATTTCCCAACAAAATCAAAGGTTGGGTTACTTATGGCTCTCTATGGTCCATGACTACATTGAGTTTTATAAGAGGTGTCATGGATTTCATATCCACAAAAACTTTGTGCATTAAATTCAAAATTTTCTCCACACTACCAAATATTTTTGGCTCTTCATAGTTTAGGGACTTGACGTTGTGGGTCCCCACACACAAGAAAAAACTCGATAGTGTAAGTTCATTTTGATTGAAAATGACTTCTTCTCAATGTGGGTAGAAGTAGTTCCCCTTAAAGAAGTTAAAAACCAGTCAATGATCAAGTTTATGAACTCTCACTCCATTCATTGGTTTGGGATTCCTCACACCATTATAAATGAAAAAGGCACTAGTTTTTGAGATTTTGATCTATTGAAATTACATTAAAATTATAACATATGATCCAACTACACTTCTAACTATAATAAACATGAAAATTGATAGATCGAGGAGTTAAATAAGGCCCTCTCTAACATCCTTCAGGAAAAAATAGTCCAAAATAAAAAGTGTTAGCTTGATAAACTTATTAATTCTCTCAAGGACTATTGGATGAAAACTCGAAGTTCCACCTTGGAAACCCAATACTCAATGGTGTATGGAACAAAGGACGTTTTACCTATTAAGGTTTAGTTTCCATAGCTCTGAATGACTATTTATGACCAGGAGATACCAAATAGAATAGTGGAAGTCTATCTAGTTGAGTTCTAATCTCTTGAGGAAAATTGGTTTCAAGAATTTTACAACTTAGAGAGACACAAGAATAGGGTAGTGAGAGCATTCAATAATAATTTTTTCCTCCTCTCCATCCTCTAGGGTGACATGGTACTTTCTCTCATAGCACCGATGATACTCGGAAAAAAATCCATCGAAGATGGAACCCAAATGTAAATGACCTTACATTATTCATATGGTATATTCCAATGAATCATACTATTTAAATTACCATGGATGGGGAGTGTATCAAAACTCCAACCAATTCCATGTTTCTCAAGAAATACTTCATATAATTTTTTCGATCAAATCTATATGACCTTAAACTAAAAATATTTGGTCCAAGAATTTTAACCTTAAACTCTTTGTATCCCTTTTTCCAAAATCTATGACCTTAAACTAGAAGCTACCCCTTTGGATAGAGCTCTATAACCTAAATATAGTAGTAACCTTAGTTCAATCTATATAACACTAAACTAAAAAAACCAATTTCCTTATTACATGATGTTAATTTGTAGTCTTACACAATGTAATGAATATAATATGCCTCACATGATAATTGTGTGATGAACCAAAACCTACATGCTCTTCACATGATGTTAAATTGTAGCCTTACCTTATGTGATAATCATAAGATACCTCATATGATTAAATATGAGATAAAAAAACTAACATCCTCATCACATGATGTTAAACTATAGCCTTTCCTTATTTAATGAATATAAGATGCCTCATACGAAAAATATGATATTATTCAATGTCCTATCCAAAGAGGATGCTACCATTGTGATATTGGTTACCTACAAAGCCACTTTCTAGAACTACATGTGGACTGATTACCATGTATGATGAGATATGTATGGATTATTAAATCTAACATCCTAGGCCCAACCTCAACACCAACCCATTTTGGGTCATCCCCTAGTCCAAGCCTCAAGACCTTAAACTGCAACAACAACAAAAATTCATCAATGGAATTTACCTTATTATAATTATTTCACATAGTACATTAGTTAGAAAATAAACCAATAATATTATTATATGGATATAAATAGAAAATAAAATAATAATATTATGAAAATTTGGATATGCTCGATCCACTTGAATGACCAAACTCATCAACAAAGCTGTAGAAATAAAACATAATGTTAATAATACAATATTCATTTAGAAGATGAAAATATTAATAACCTTGAGAGAATATATAAGTGAATTTAGAATGAATGAAATAAGTGGTATTTATAGAAATTAAGAAACCTATATGACTGTTACAAATCCATCCATTGGAATAGAAACCCGACCATTGAAATAGTAATCTAACCATTAAGAACAATAATCTAGATATTAGAATAGTAAACTAACTTATTAAAGTGTGACATAATATTTAGGTATCTTATAAAATGAAAATATGATATAATTATATCAATGTGGAAGTAATTTTTTTACATGATAAAATAATTTTTTGTATTTTTATAAATCATGAATGTTTTAATCACACTTTTATAATAAATATAAAGTTTTAAAATAAATTTTACTTACATAAATGGATTTAAAAATTAATATTTAGTTTTATTTAAATAATCATATAATTTTATGAGACAATCAATACTTTTTCAAAGGTTCATAAAATCAATTATAATATTAAAATCGATATTTTCCATATAAATAAAAATTTTAAATAAAAATTAAATTTAGAAAATTTAGAAAATCATTTTCAGAAAATTATTTCCATTTTTGAAATCTAAATGTTGAAAAATGGTTATGGTTTTTTTTCTGATTTTTCTAAAATATTTTAATTTTTGGTGAATAATGAAATTCATTAATTTATAGTATTTAACATTATAAGCTGAATACATGAATTTTTTAGTCATGTATAATATAAGAACTGATTAGTTCAAACTGAAATGCACTATTTTATCTATATAGTCACAAGAATCAAAACTATTTATACTCTTAACACTATCGATATTATTGATCCAAAATAAAAAATTATTGAATATAATAATAAAAAACTCCCCCTCCTCCCATTATAAATACCACCCCTCACATCCCCTTATCCTCAAGCCTTATAATCTTTGTATCTTGCCAATTTTTTACCCAATTCTATTAAAAAAACTCTTCCTCATGTACTATTGTTTCTATAATCACCATAAGACCAAATCCAAGTACCTTAAGGAGGTCCTCAAAGAGGTGACATCCAAGAGGTAAAATCCTCCTTTTTTCTCTTTTAAATTCTTTATTTCTTCTATCATCTCCTCACACCCTATCCAAATTAACATGATAAATATAGTATAATATATATACTATAATTTTATTTCTTAATTTAATATCCATACTCAAATATATTCTCTCTTATTATTGTAAAAATGAAAACATCATCTGTAATATGTCGGTTCACCACCTTTAGGGATGACAGATTTTCATTTTCCATTACCACTTTCAAGGTTGGTCATAGAAATATTATTCTGGTTAAATAAGATTATAATATGTATATTATAACTTATTTCATGTTTTGTAACCAAAATATATACATAATAGTAAATAAAATGGTACTATTTCATTACGGTTGTCAAAACCACCAAAATAAACTAAACATTTATGATTAATGTTTTACCAAATAATTCATCCTCATAAAAGAAATAAAAATGATATGTGGGACTATTTAAAAACATGTAAGTTTATTAATACCATATAATTTCACTTTTGGATTACTATTCCCTTTTGACATGAACATCAATAAATATGCACAAGTTAACTAACCATGAAATTAGGAAACAAACACTCATTAAATAATGAAATTAAACCTTATAACTCAATGAAATGAACAAAAATGACCTTAATAAAATTATAATAAATTAAACACATATAGAATATATTTATGATTAATTAATTAATGAATATAATTTTATTATCATGGACATTAAGTACCTGTGCATAACACATTCATATATAAGGTAAGATATCTCTCTGAAAATTCATTTTTCATTGGGGTTACACATTTTATCTCTTTACCCATATTTATTTTTTTAATTATTATTATATTATTAGTATAAATAACTTTTATATGATCCAAAAAGTATGTATCTAGATAAATTAATCCTTCCTTTATGGGTAAATACATGTTTAAAAAGGTTCCCTTCTCAATTCCCCTCGATAAACACGTCTGATTGAAGAGAACTTCTCTATTTCTTACCCATTTTCAAGTACACTAAATAAACTGATTTAAGTAAACAATATTTTTATAAAATCACTCATTTTTTCATGAAAAAAATATTATAGTTCATTTATGGTTTTATACAAACAATTATCTCTTTTTCCTCTTTAAAGAATCTTTATTCTTTCCCTAAAACCACACTCAAGTGGCACATTTCTAATGTAACCTAACCAATATTTTTCATGTTTTGAATTTATTTGTACATTATTATTCATGATATATTCTTAATGTTTATTTTTTTTAATGTCCAATAATTATTTAAATCTATTATTTCATGGATACCGTTGTTATATGCCCTTTGGTTATGCCTGACATGATCACAATACCCATTTTCTTAAATGGAAACTCTTATTTTTATTTCTTATGTTTGATTATTTATGTGGAAAAAATATGCATGAACATGTTATGATGGGTAAAACTAGATATAAATCCAATGTAATGGGTAATTTTTAGTCTCATGAGACATCATGTATGATATTAAGTATTAAACCTAATCCATTATGGGACTTTTTCCACCATGTGATACAGTCTTAGCCGTTATCTCTGACTCATGTTTATTTCATGATATATATTGTAGCTACATTCCAATATTTCCATGATAATATGATTCCACGTTCCATATGTCATGTTTCCATATAATTATTCACTATCCATTCCTTTTATGTTATCATGTTATGCATACTAACTCATGTGTTATTCTTTATTCCCATGTTTATTCCCGTACTGGGCTTTTTAGTTCACCCCTTTTGTCTATCTATTACCTAGGTTATCATATGAAGTTATAGAAGCTAAAAGGGAATTAAGAGATCATTATGGAGATTAATAAAATGATTTTTTATTCTAGTTTCATGTTTTCTAATTATGTACCTAGTATTCTAAGGTCACAAGACTTTTAGCCCTTTACTTGTATTTCATGGGAAATTAGGCTTAAAATCATGTAATAATATGTATAAAAGGCGAGGGTCACTATATTTGGTATCAAAGAAAGGTCTAGTTATTTTTGGGTATTAGGACTAGAAAACTTTAGTAAGAACCCTAGTCGTTATTCTATAATCATGGATAACCTATGTTGAAACATAGGGAATCATAATTTAGGATATAATTTTCATTTATAATTTTACCCTTCTATATTCATAGTTTCTTTTTATAAATGATCATTATCTAGTATTCAATCCCCCTTAATCTTATTTTTTTTTCTTTTTTAGATAATGGATATAAATATGAGAACCCATGATAATATAAAGTGTGAAAAGAAATGTTATTACTTCCTTAATGAGATACCAAACTTGATTGGAATGGGAGATCATAACTTCAATATGGTACTGGATCGACTATCTCAAGTTATGAATAATAACATGAATTGTGTGGAACACCCTCCTTATCCTAAGAAAGAGAAAGTTGTAGTTGAATACTTTATTTGAAAAGGCCTCCTATATTTAGTGGATCTTATGATACCCTCATCATGGAACAATGCATTAACTCAAATGAGAATATATTATTTATCCTATATTTCTCATAATAAGAGAATGTTGGGCTGGTGGTCAATCATTTTGATGGAGAATCTAATCAGTGGTAGAAATTGATAAAAAAACAAAGTCTAATGAGGAAATTGATTCCATGGAATGGGAAGAATTGAAAAAAATATTTTAGATTAAATATTTTCTCTAAAATATCCATCTTAAGATGGATAGGGAGTTCCTCATATTGAAGAAAAAGGGAGACAAATATATTAGGGTGTATGAGGAAACCATTACAAGGATTTCATGATAAACCACTGGATTTTTCATGAATAATGAAATATAAGTTTTCTTCTTCTTTAGTGGATTAAATATAAGTCTGTGAAAATTATTGGTGATTTTATACATTGATAACTATGTGAATATTTCTCATTGTTACTTTAAGGTTGATATAGAGATTAGTGACTCTCAATGGTTCAGTGGGGAAAGTGATAAAAAGTGTAAAATGGAGTTTAATATGGGAGTATTAGAAAATAAATCACATAGAGGAAATAAAACCAAACATCCCATGTGTAAACAGTTTGGGAAGAATTATCCCAAGAATTGTCTAAAGGGAACCAAGAGATTCTTAAAATATGGAAGAGAGGAGAATTAGGATAATCATTTCCAAAGGGATTTGAAGAATCCCAATAATGCAGAATAAGAAAGAAAGGTTTAGATTAACACTCGGCCTGTAGTTTAGTGTTTTAACAGTAATGATCATGGGAATTATGTTATCCGATTACCTAAGCCAAGGGTTGTTAGAGACAATCAATAACAACAACCTACAATATATAAAGGAAGAGCATATATTGTCACTAATTCTGAGGTAGAACCTGAAAATGATACGGGGATAGAATCGCTTGTTATTCATTCAAGAATATCTAACATTATATTTGTTTCATTTTCTATGCATTATTTCATATATTGAAAATATAGTGGAACTATTCAAACATCCCTTAAAAATGTGAAGGTTGAGTTATACACGAGAACAATGAATAAGGAAATTATTGAATCTAAAGTATATAACTCCTCCCTAGTAATTGTTTGTAAACAAAACCTCACAGAAAATAGTTTCTTGGTTCTTTTAGTGGAGTTTTATGATTTATTGGGAATGGATTGGATATATTTATATAATTCCAAAATAATTTTATAGGAAAGTGAGATCACTCTTTACATATCGAGGAATCCTCCAATTCCTTACAAGTGTAAAGAGGTGGATGAATCTCTTTCAGAACAATCATGTCAATTGTGGATATTATTTTCTTATGGTCAAGAAAATATAGCTCAAATGATTGAGATAAATTATACGATTAATCTTGAATACATGAAAAATGTGAGGAAATACACTGATGTGTTCCCTGAAGAATTTCTTGGTATTCCTCATGACCGATAGGTTTCTTTTTCAATTAATCTTATACTTATATTCCTACCAATATCAAATACTCCTTAAAAGATAAACAACATTGAGTTTGAGGAACTAAATAATCAATTATAAGATAATCTAGGAAAGGGTTTTATACACATAAGTGTTTAACCATGGGGTTATCTTATCTTCTTCATCAAGAAGAAGGATAGATCAATGTGACTCTACATTGAATATCATGAGCTCATAAAAATAATGGTAAAGAACAATTATTCCATACTATAGATAGATGAATTTTTCGATCAACTATGTGGGGATAGGTATTTCTCTAAATTGGAACTTTGGTTGAGATATCACCAATTAATGGTGTGAAAGTAAGATATTCTCAATACTACCATTCAAATAAGGTATGAAAAATATGAGTTCATAGTGATTCCCTTTAGTCTCACTGATTATCCAGAAATTTTTATGGAATTAATGAATAGAGTATTGAGAGATTACCTTGATAAATTTATGGTAGTATTTATGGATGATTGTAGAGACCTGAAGCTTGACGTACATGGACATTACATTACTTTTGTGGAATACTTGATACATAACAAAAACAGACACACAAGGACCGTAATAGTTTAGTGTCTTTGGAAACTCGGAATATAAACATCTAATCCTGTTGAAAGATCTTCAACATCTCCCATATCGATCTTCCCCTTTTGTTTTCTTACCTAAAACCTTTCTTTAAATCTTAGGGAAAAGAAAACATATAAAGTGTGAGATCAAATGCTCAGTAAGGGTAATCATGGATAAAATAAAACAAATCATATACATTTGAGCTTAAAAACATGAACATAATGTTTAAACATCAAAAGCTTGAGCAATGACATAAAATATGGAAGTACGTAAGGCATACATCATAAAGAAACATTAAGCATGATAATATAGCATAGTAGTAAAACATGTAATTTTGGAAACCATTCAGCACATGTCATGATTTCCATAGTAGCCAAGGCATTGCTGCCAAGACCATCTTAGTGGACAAAGTCCCTTTCTGAATCGAGTTCAATCCTCGTTTCCGTCCTGTAACACTGAACCAGATTAACTTACAGTTCCAGCCATGTCTATCTCATGAGATATAAATCTTTACCCAATGCATTGAAGGCAGATATAGGTCCCACTCATCTCATAATGAAATCATTCTTACTTGTGCCACAACATAAACTTAAAACATTCATCATAACCCAAAGAATAAAATGGGTTTCATAAACATCATATCATCATCACATAATCCATATAAAACAAATGGATATTTCATCATAAGAAAAGTGAAAGCATGTAAATAATAGATACATTATACTTGAAACATACACATATGAAATAATTTCATCTTATATGGAAAATGTTTTTGATAAAACACTTGAAATGAATTCTTGAGGAAAATATCCTTTCTTCTTGAAAATCATTTTCTTTTCACAAAATGCCATTCAATTTTAAAAGGAAAAGATTTTGTTGAAAATAATCATAAACTCTTGTAGATTAAGCTTCATTAAAATGAGGCGTTATGAAACCGTAAAAATCCGTTCATGCCATATAAGTAAAAAAATAACAATGTTTTCATACTTTTGTCGGAAAAGTCAAAAAGTACCTCGTATGGTAAACAAAAGAAAAATTCCTTCCATACGATGTGGTAAAAGTAAGAAAAGGGTAAAAATGTCTTAAAAATACATGGAAGAAAAGTAAAAATTTTATGAAAACATTTTGAGAGCATATGGACATGGATAATAAACATAACCCCCAGTAAATACTTACGAGTAAACAATCTCGGATAAGAATGAGATTGGAATAATTATCCCTTACCTTAGGTACGATATGCTTCGTACGTATCCGAACCTCCTGTATAATGATTTAAATTATGTCATTGACTTATTACAGAATTATATTCATTGTTATGATATCATATATGTTTCACTTATGACTTTATATTACCCATTCTTTTGTAAATTCCACGTTAAAGTAGCGTTTTGGGTAAAATCGTTTCATTTTTCGTTCGTGTTTTAACTTGTAATTATTCATATGATTACTTAGATCATGATTAATTACATCCAGAATGTAAAACATGATTTTTATATAATATATATTCAGAATATATATATAATGGATCGATAAATGGAAAGAAATACACCGTTCATGGAGACGGTAGGCCGTACATAGGCATGAATGTTGTTTTCATTTCCTTATTGAATTGAATGGAATTAAGTAAATGAGATAAATATATATATATACATAAATATAGTAGCATTATTATGTCATATATTTCATTATTACCTATTATATATACTTTATAATCATTCTTGAATGGTTAACATGGAGAGTGAATCCTATCGCGTCGTGGAGACAGTAGTCCGTACGTATGCACAAGCGATGATATCATTCCCAAGATCATGGAATTGTATTAAAGTGTATGTATAATATTACATAATCAATATCACTTTACAATAATCATATATATTCATTACTTTCACCATTATACCCATCCAAGTAAGGTGGTGGTGGAAAATAGTTTACACCACGGCGTGGAGACGGTATTCCGTACGGACGCATGCGCAGTGAATTCGTTTTCCGTAGGATGGATAGATGGTGAAATATGATTGTTTCATACTTATAATAACATATCAGTATATGAGTGATACTTATGTTATCACCTCATAATGAATCAACTAAAAAAGAAGAAGTGGAAGAAGAAATAAAGTTGAAAGAATCGGTAACAGACATTTCCTCTTCTTTAAAGCACCTCTTTGAGACCTCCTCTTAGGGCACTAAAATTGGTATTTTAAGAATACCAAGACCTCTAGTATGTTTCTAGGTAATTATAGAAGAGATTTTTTCAGGGTTTGGCCGAGCCTGAAGGCTCAAAGTGGTGTGAGGAAGAGAGGGAGGAGGTGCCCTTTTATAAGGGAGGAGAGGGGCACCTTTGGAAATATAAGCAAATATTAATTTATATTAAATCCCAAACCCACCTAAAAACTTCCAAAATGACTCAAATCCTAATATTATATGATATAGGGTTTTAATACCATCATCCAATAAAATTTAGACATGTTAGGAATTTATTTTAAACATTATCAACTTGATTTATCCTTATTTATTCAATTTAATTGTATTTGTTGTAATAACATTCTAAATTTTAAATTATAACAAATAATTACTTATTTGTTTTTAATTGTCCATAATTGGATAATTTATAACATTTTAGACCATATAAATTTAAATTTATAATTTTTAAAGTTTTTTGTGATTTTTAAACAATTTTATAATATGTTATTTTTATAAAATAACAATAGTGTCAATTTTGACACTATTCATTTATTTGAATTTAAATAAATATTATACAGAAGATATGTTCGAAATAAAAGCTTTAATAGATTAATAAAAGGTCATATGTATCTAGAAAATTAGTGGATAACATTAAATAGTTCATATAATATTTATTTTATTATTTTTAAAACCATTTATTTGGTTTATCTCTTAATAAAATAATTACTACAACATTTTTGTATAATTATTTAATATACTTATTTTTGCATAAAAATTAAAAATAAAATCCTATGATGAAGATAAATCTATTTCCTTTCACAATAATACTTTTACTCTAATTTATCATCTTAAAATCATAATAGTTAAATTGTTATATTTATTAAATTAGGAAGGTGACAACTTTGGCATCATTTAAAATAAAATAATATAATTGTCATAATCACCTTAATAAGGATCCAAATGGTCAAAAATTCGGCCAGTGGATGATTAGGGTTTATATATACACTAATAATAAGTTTTGGGCAGATTTTAGGGCCTTTTGATATGTATTAATATTTCAATAAAAACTATATTATTGATTTTTCACTAAATAAATAAGTTCTGCATCATTAATGTATAATATAATAAGGTAATTAAATAACTCTTAAAAATTACAAATAAATTACCATGACAAATAAAAAAATTTCATATTTCAAATGAGTATTTATAACCTAATTTATATTCTGTATAAACTTATATTAAAAATATTTTAATTATTAATGTTGAGTGAGACATATTTCACTTTCCTTTAAATAAAATAAACTAAAGGTCTTAATCACCTCCAAATGGGTTCTAATGGATTCCCTTTCGACCCAAATATGACTTAGGACAAATTATAATCATCCAATTGTATTAAGACAAGTATTAGGATAATTTTATAATATTATATTTACCCTTAATTACCCAATTTACCTTTTACTATGGTAAATAAAATTTACCGTTGTTACTATTCATAAAGCCAAAAAATAAAAAGTATTCTTTTAATATAATTTGTACCCACTTATTCCAAATATGGAATCCATTTTTCCAAATTAAATACACATAAGTTTCAGAAATTAAATTAAAATTAATCCCGTTGTCGAAAGAAAACGGGTTTTTGTTTAAAACATTGCAAAAGATTGAATTTATTTAACCTACGAATTCAATGTAAAATCAAGGATAATGACATACATTATATTAAATGGTAAAAATATATTCTATTTATACTTTAAAACCATTAAATATTATTATTTAACCACATAAGTTATTACGATGAAAAACGTTTTTTTTAATTAAAATATTGCGTGTTTTTACTATTCATTAAAATATGAAATTTATCAGAATAATATGAAAAATTTATCCAAGGTAAAATTTTATATCCTGATTCCAAATAATACTTTTATTTTGTAAAATTGAAATTATAAACATGTCAAAAACTATATTTAAAGTGTGTGCGCCATCAAAAGGCGGCAAAACTGCATTTTTTGAAAAATACTTATTTTACCTGAAAAATTTATTTTGTTCTCATACCATGTTCTAGAAAATGTGTGAGATGAATAATAATGTTATAAAATTAAAAATTTATTTAATACTATTCATAAGGGCTAGATCATAATAATATTATAATAATATACTGATGTTTAGTAAAACCCGGTATTGCGTACAACACACGCTATCGAGGAAGGTCATGATTGCGTGTAATGAAAGCCAAGTTAGGGTTGCATGTTGTGCAAGACTCCTTTTTTGTTTCATATAACAGAATCCAACCATATTTCATTTATACATTGAATATATATATATATATTTACACTCAATGTTGCGTAGAATGTCTATTATCAAACGAACTTGAAATTGTGTGCAACACAATCTAAGAATAGTGTTTCATATACTGCAAGCTAATACGGTGTTGTGTATAGAACAAGATAATATTGTTGTAGCATAAAACACATGACATAAAATAAATTAAAAAGAATACTAATCATAAAATATCAGGTTGTTACATTCTACCCCCCTTAAAATGAATTTCGCCCTCAAAATTCGTCGGGGTTATAAATGGTTTACTATTTGAAAGTTTCTTTAATAGAAACCCACATCGTAAAAAGGAATACCAAAACTTATCTTTAAAAAACTAATTTATGAAACGTAACGGTTACCCAAAGTAACTCATCACTGGGTTTCCACATAGGAGAACATAGGTGAAAATATGGATATGGAAGAGAAATATAACCATAATGATCTGATAGAAAGTGGTAGAGAACATGGCTATGAAAAAGCCAACAATCACAAATCCATAGATTTGTGATGATCTAAGGTACCATCTGATTCATAGGATATAAGGTCACTAGGACAACATTTTTGGTTTTCAAGATCATTTCCCTAAAGTTAATGAATTAAAATAAATACTAACGTGATTTTGGTACAATCTCACTGTTGTTCTTGAATTGAACAATTTACACTTCATTCCTTAAAGAAATGAAGTTGAATTTGTTATTCATGATGTGTTAGCAGATCATGTGATAGAATAATGGGTCATTCCATCTGTTTCAAACAAAAGGTTTTCAAAAGTTATAAGTCCATCATATGGTTAGATTAATCGTATATGGTTCCAAAAATGAACTTATACTTCATATATCATAACGCTTAATAAAATAAAACTAGTTTCTACTAACCAGGGACTTCCTGTAGGCCAGTGGTAGGCGATAAAGGCCAGCCGCACTTCGGTTGTCGGTTCGATTCCCACAGCCTTGTCCGACGCGATGGGCTGTCGCTCATCCTGTAGGTTTTCCTTTTTCTAAAACTACATTACTATAACATCCCATCAATAATATCGAAAAAAGTTCTATCCTTAAACAATACAATCATATGTCCAACATATTCCATTACAATATTTATTTAAAATACTTCGGTCCAAGCTCATAGTATAAAGAAAAAGAATACATGAAATGTAATCAACCAACCATCATTTATCCCCTAGTATACTGTTGGTCGCATTCCAATCATGTGAATACCTTAATCATGTATTCTCTTGAAAAATGAATACCCATTAAACCTTAGTGAAAACATGAATGCTATCAAAAGTTAACTCTTTCCATATTCCAAAATCCAAAAATTCTATATACTCAAACCATGATATAACCTTCTCCTTATATCAGTCATGAGCTCATGAATACTATCAAACATTTAATTTTCTCCTTATACCTTCATTATGCGCATATCATCTACTTTCCAAAAATACTGGTTCCATTCATCACACACTTTCAAAACTTAAGGAAACACAACAGTGTAACAATCCTTAGATGTCTCTTTATTCCATAGTACCATGAGATTACTTATACAACATTACACTTGATAAACATGTAATCATTTCACTACCTTCTTAAACCATTGACCGAGCTTCAACAATTCTTTAATATCACATATCATTTGTAGTCTCTTCATCATCATCAATATAAATATTACCCATACGACCATACTGATTCTCTTTATGAGACTTCCCCTTCGGGCATTGGTTTGCATAATGCCCGTAAATTCCACATTTAAAACATTTAACCATTTTTGATGTCGTATCAATACCATTATCCTCATCCATGGTGTTAACTGAACCTTTTCCTTTTCACTTACTGACTTTATGTCCTTCTTTTCCACACCCAAATCATCTTCTAGTTCCTTTGAAACATTCTCCTTGATGCCTCTTCCCAAATGATTTACATAGGGGAAATTGAACTTTCTTTCCTCCATGATCACCATGAAACTCCATCTTTCTCTTATTAGCCGGGTCAGGAAACTTACCAAATTAGAGTTTATTGATCATATTATGAGATTGATGATTCGTAATAATAATGACGTTTGGACTTCCAAATCCCATTTCATTTGGTTGCTCATGAAGAATATCATTCCATTGTCCATCATATCCTTCATTATCGTGAATCATCTTGTTTCCAGCCATTTTCTAAAACCCAAAAAAATAGTGTGAGAGGAAAAAATCATAAAAAAGGGGGAGTACCTTTAATATCTAACATCTTAGGTTAAATTCTAAGATCGTTACCGTAGTTCTAGGACTATATCCTATATGTATACTTATCCTTAGGGACATCCCTAGACATACCTTAGAAATATCTCTAGGGATCTTACTAATGTTTTCGCATCCTAGTTTCCAAAGGTTGACTAAACCTTTCCTCTGATACCAACTGTAGAGACCTGAAGCTTAATGTACATGGATATTACATTACTTTTGCGGAATACTTGATACATAATAAAAACAGACACACAAGGACCATAATAGTTTAGTGTCTTTGGAAACTCGGAATATAAACATCTAATCCTGTTGAAAGATCTTCAACATCTCCCATATCGATCTTCCCCTTTTGTTTTCTTACCTAAAACCTTTCTTTATATCCTGGGGAAAAGAAAACATATAAAGGGTGAGCTCAAATGCTCAATAAGGGTAAGCATGGATAAAACAAAACAAATCATATACATTTGAGCTTAAAAACATGAACATAATGTTTAAACATCAAAATCTTGAGCAATGACATAAAATATGGAAGTACGTAAGACATAGATCATAAAGAAACATTAAGCATGATAATATAGCATAGGAGTAAAACATGTAATTGTGGAAACCATTCAGCACATGTCATGATGTCCATAGTAGCAAAGTCATTGCTGCTAAGACCATCTTAGTGGACAAAGTCCCTTTCTGAATCGAGTTCAATCATCGTTTCAGTCCTGTAACACTGAACCAGATTAACTTACCGTTCCAGCCATGTCTATCTAATGAGATATAAATCTTTACCCAATGAATTGGAGAGAGATATAGGTCCCACCCATCTCATAATTAAATCATTCTTATTTGTGCCACAACATAAACTTAAAACATTCATCATAACCCAAAGAATAAAATGGGTTTCATAAACATCATAT
This sequence comes from Viscum album, assembly GCA_963277665.1. NCBI lineage: Eukaryota > Viridiplantae > Streptophyta > Magnoliopsida > Santalales > Viscaceae > Viscum > Viscum album. The sequence continues at coordinate 1,315,135,675 of OY728128.1, read as the reverse complement.
CATCATCACATAATCCATATAAAACAAATGGATATTTCATCATAAGAAAAGTTAAAGCATGTAAATCATAGAGACATTATACTTGAAACATACACATATGAAATAATTTCATCTTAGATGGAAAATGTTTTTGATAAAACACTTGAAATGAATTCTTGAGGAAAATATCCTTTCTTCTTCAAAATCATTTTCTTTTCACAAAATGCCATTCAATTTTAAAAGGAAATTATTTTGTTGAAAATAATCATAAAATCTTGTAGAGGAAGCTTCATGAAAATGAGGCATTATGAAACTGTAAAAATCCGTTCATGCCGTATAGGTAAAAAAATAACAATTTCCTCGTACTTTTGTCGGAAAAGTCAAAAAGTACCTCGTATGGTAAACAAAAGAAAGATTCCTTCCATACGATGTGGTAAAAGTAAGAAAAGGGTAAAAATGTCTCAAACATACATGGAAGAAATGTAAAAATTTTATGAAAACATTTTTAGAGCATATGGACATAGATAATAAACATAACCCCTAGTAAATACTTACAAGTAAACAATCTCAGATAAGAATGAGATTGGAATCATTATCCCTTACCTAAGGTCCGATATGCTTCATATGTATCCGAAACTCCTGTATAATGATTTAAATAATGTCATTTACTTATTAAAAAATCATATTCATTATTATGATATCATATATGTTTCACTTATGACTTTATATTACTCGTTCTTTTGTAAATTCCATGTTAAAGTAGCGTTTTGGGTAAAATCGTTTCATTTGTCGTTCGTGTTTTAACTAGTAATTATTCATATGATTACTTAGATCATGATTACTTACATACAGAATGTAAAACATTATTTATATATAATATATATTCAGAATATATATATAATGGATCAATAAATGGAAGGAAATACACCGTTCATGGAGACGGTAGGCCGTATGTACGCATGAACGCTGTTTTCGTTTCCTTATTGAATTGAATGGAATTAAGTAAATGACATAAATATATATATATATATATATATATACATAAATCCAGTAGCATTATTATGTCATATATTTCATTATTTCCTATTATATATACTTTATAATCATTCTTGAATGGTTAACATGGAGAGTGAATCTCATCGCGTCATGGAGACGGTAGTCCGTACACTACTGGAAAAACGGGCTATACCCACGGTTCAAAACCGTGGGTATAGCCCCCAAAACCGTGGGTATAGGCTATACCCACGGTTTTTCGAACCGCAGGCTGGAACGACGTCGGGATAGGGGGGTCACCCTATACCCACGGTTTGTAGAAACCGTAGGGATAGGTTTGTGGCAGCGTGGCAAGTGGGTGGCCACGCTGGCAATGCAGTGACCCCACGGTTCTCAAACCGTGGGGATTTAATTTTCAAAAAACTGAATCTGCTGGGAATCGAACCCAGACCTCGCACAGCAGCACGCGAATTCGCAACACCCACTTACCACACGAGCCATCAATTCAATACATTATTTATACATATATTAGCGTATATATATTAATATAGATTATATAATTTAAAAATGCGAGTCGGGGAGGATCGAACCCGCGCTGGACGGGAAATCCTTAAACACACCGCTATATCGAACCGACTGAGCTACATTTCATATACGTTAATTATAAATATATCATCATATATATATATTAACATTGACTATTTAATGTAAAAAAGAAGCCAGCGGGAATCGAACCCGCACTTAACTAGATATCCCCGACCGCACCGCTGAAACGACCAATCAAGCTATCTTTTAATTCGGTATTATATTTATACATCTTTCTATGTATATTAATATTAGTTCTATTATGAAAATTAAAAGCCGGCGGGAATCGAACCCGGGCTTCAGGAAGAATCTCTTCAAAGCGGCGAACGAAGGGACCGACTCAGCTGCGGAATATTACTGTCATTTAAAAATATAATTTTATATTTGTATTTATATTAATAAAAATCATGTTCCCGCCAATTTTTTCCCATTGTCCCGCGTAATTTTTTTCCCCGCCTAATGGCGGGAAAGATATACCCACGGTTCTGAAAACCGTGGGTATAGGTCTTGAAAAAAATAAACCCCAATACCCACGGTTTTGAGGAACCGTGGGTATAGGTCTTCTGGAAAACTCTACCCCCACGGTTTGGCCAAAACCGTCGGTATACACCTTAAAAAAAACACTTATACCCACGGTTTTGTAAAACCGTGTGTATAGGTCTTCAAAAATAATCTATACCCACGGTTTTGTGCAAAACCGTGGGTATAGGTGATCTATACCCACGGTTTTATGAAACCGTGGGTATAGGTCACCATTTTACCCCTATACCCACGGTTTTGTACAAAACCGTGGGTATAGCCCCGTTTTCCAGTAGTGGTACGTACGCACGAGCGATGATATCATTCCCAAGATCGTGGAATTGTATTAAAGTGTATGTATAATATTACAGAATCAATATCACTTTACAATAATCATATATATTCCTTACTTTCACCATTATACCCATCCAAGTAAGGTGGTGGTGGAAAATAGTTTACACCATGGCTTGGAGACGGTATTCCATACGTACGCACGCGCGGTGAATTCATTTTCCGTAGGATGGATAGATAGTGAAATATGGTTGTTTCATACTTATAATAACATATCAGTATATGATTGATACTGATGTTATTACCTCATAATGAAACAACTAAAAAAGAAGAAGTGGAAGAAGAAATAAAGTTGAAAGAATCGGTAACGGACATTACCTCTTCTTTGAAGCACCTCTTTGAGACCTCCTCTTAGGGCACTAAAATTGGTCTTTGAAGAAGACCAAGACCTCTATGATGTTTATAGGGAATTTTAGAAGAGAATTTGGCAGGGGTTGGCCGAGACGGAAGGCTCAATGTGGTGTGAGTAAGAGAGGGAGGATGTGCCCTTTTATAAGGGAGGAGAGAGACACCTTTGGAAATATAAGAAAATATTAATTTGTATTAAACACCAACCCGCCTTAAAAACTTCCAAAATCACTCAAATCTGAACATTAGATGAGATAGGGTTGTAATCGCATCATCCAATAAAATTTGGACATGTTAGGAATTTATTTTAAACATTATCAACTTGATTTATCCTTATTTATTCAATTTAATTTAATTTGTTGTAATAACATTCTAAATTTTAAATTATAACAAATAATTACTTATTTGTTGTTAATTTTCCATAATTGGATACTTTATAACATTTTGGACCATATAAATGTAAATTTATAATTTTTAAATATTTTTGTGATTTTTAAACAATTTTATAATATGTTATTTTTATAAAATAACAATAGTGTCAATTTTGACACTATTCATTTATTTGAATTTAAATAAATTATATACAGAAGATATGTTCGAAATAAAATCTTTAATAGATTAATAAAAGGTCATATGTATCTATAAAATTAGTGGATCACATTAAATAGTTCATATAATATTTATTTTATTATTTTTAAAACCATTTATTTGGTTTATCTCTTAATAAAATAATTACTACAACATTTTTGTATAATTATTTAATATACTTATTTGTTGCATAAAAATTAAAACTAAAATCCTATGACGAATATAAATCTATTACCTTTCACAATAATACTTTTACTTGAATTTATCATCTTAAAATCACAATAGTTATATTGTTATATTTATTAAATTATGAAGGTGACAACTTTGGCATCATTTAAAATAAAATAATATAAGTGTCATAATCACCTTAATAAGGATCCAAATGGTCAAAAATTCGGCCAGTGGATGATTAGGCTTTATATATAAACTAAAAATAAGTTTTTTTTTTCAGATTTTTGGGCCTTTTGATATGTATTAATATTTCAATAAAAACTATATTATTTATTTTTCACTAAATAAATAATTTCTGCATCATTAATGTATAAGATAATAAGGTAATTAAATAACTTGTAAAATTACAAATAAATTACCATGAAAAAGAAAAAAAATTTATCTTTCAAATGAGTATTTATAACCGAATTTATATTCTGTATAATCTTATATTAAAAATACTTTAATTATTAAAGTTGAGTGAGACATATTTCACTTTCCTTTAAATAAAATAAACTAAAGGTCTTAATCACCTCCAAGTGGGTTCTAATGGATTCAATTTCGACCCAAATATGACTAAGGACAAATTATAATCATCCAATTGTATTAAGACAAGTATTAGGATAATTTTATAATATTATATTTACCCTTAATTACCCAATTTACCTTTTACTATGGTAAATAAAATTTACCGTTGTTACTATTTATAAACCCAAAAAATAAAAAGTAGTCTATTAATATAATTTGGACCCAATGATTACAAATATGGAATACATTTTTCCAAATTCAATACACAGAAGTTGCATAATTTAAATTAAAATTAATCCCCTTGTCGAAAGAAAACGGGTTTTTGTTTAAAACATTGCAAAAGATTGAATTTTTTTAACCTATGAATTCAATGTAAAATCAAGGCTAATGACATAAATTATATTAAATGGTAAAAATATATTATATTTAAACTTTAAAACCATTCAATATTATTATTTAACCACATAAGTTATTACGATGAAAAACGTTGTTTTTAATTAAAATATAGCGTGTTTTTACTATTCATTAAAATATGAAAGTTATCAGAATAATATGAAAAATTTATCCAAGGTAAAATTTTATATCCTGATTCCAAATAATACTTTTATTTTGTAAAATTGAACTTATAAACATGTAAAAAACTATATTTAAAGTGGGTGCGCCATCAAAAGGCGTCAAAACTGCATTTTTTGAAAAATACTTATTTTACCCGAAAAATTTATTTTGTTCTTATACCATGTTCTAGAAAATGTGTAAGATGAATAATAATGTTATAAAATTCAAAATTTAGTTAATAATATTCATAACATCTAGATCATAATAATATTATAATAATATACCGATGTTTAGTAAAACCCGGTATTGCATACAACACACGCTATCGAGGAAGGTCGCGATTGCGTTTAATGAAAGCCAAGTTAGGGTTGCATGTTGTGAAAGACTCCTTTGTTGTTTCATATAACATAATCCAACCATATTTCATTTATACATTGAATATATATATATATATATATATACTCAATGTTGCGTAGAATGACTATTATCAAACGAACTTGAAATTGTGTGTAACACAATCTAAGAATAGTGTTGCATATACTGCAAGATAATACGGTGTTGCGTATAGCACAATATAATATTATTGTAGAATAAAACACATGACATCAAATAAATTAAAAATAATACTTATCATAAAATATCGGGTTGTTACACTGATATTCTGATGTACTCCAAGATAAAGGAGGAGAACTAGGAGCATTTAAATACTATGATAAATAATTTGTGAAAGGAGAAACTATATAAAAAGTATAGTAAATGTGAGTTTTGGTTGGAGGAAGTATCATTATTGGGGCATGTTATCACCAGTAAAGGGATATATATCGACACCTTTAAGATAAATACAATTGAGGAGTAGCCTAAGACAACATTTTTAATAGAGATCTGTAGTTTCCATAGACTGGTTGGGTATTATAGACGATTTGTGAGGAACTTATCATGATTTTTAAACTTACTAACCTAGCTAAATCGGAAGGAATTAAAGTTTTTCAAGACCATTGAATGTGAATAATGCTTCATAGAGTTGAAAAAGAGTCTTATCACTGCACCAATACTTAAAAATATGGTTACATTATCTCTATGGGGAGAGGTGCATGATATATAATGATCACAAGAGCCTCAAATATATATTCACATAGAAAGAGCCTAATATGCGCAAGAAAATATGGCCAGAGCTCATCAAAGAAAATGACCACTCAATCCACTACCATCCTCATAAAGAAAATAAAGTGGAAGATGACCTAAGTAGAAAGGATCTTGTAACCTTATCAATGATGAGAGCTGAGAAGGATCCACTCTTGTTAGACTTGAAAATGATAGAAATGGGAATAATAAATGAAGAAACATCATCATTCCTTTCTTAAAGGATTGATCAACCATCACTTTTAGTGAATATAAAGGATGATCAAATAATTGATGTGAAAATTTATAAGAAGTTGGAAGCTATCAGAAATTGGAAATCCTTTGAGTTCAAAATTGACAAGGAAGGAGTCCTAAGATGTGGGCCATGACTATGTATACCATAGAATCTAGCTATAAAGAGTGAGATATTGAATTATGAATGCATATTGATATTATAAATCCACCCAGGTATCAAAAATATGTATCAAGATCTTAAAAAAACTATTTGTTAGACAATATAAAAAAAGAGATTTCCACATTTACATTAAAGTGACTAGTTTGTAAACAAGTGAAGAATGAATGGAAAAAGTCTATGGGGACGATGAAACCATTTCCCTTACCTACATGTAAATGGAAAAAAATCTCCATGTAAATTTTCAATATACTTATGAATACATCCAGAGGAAACAATTCTATATGGTTTTTTGTGGATCATCATACAATGACAAATCACTTTATTGAAATTCTAGAGGACTTGTTAGTTGATTAACTTTCACAAATAAACATCAGATTAGTGGTAAGGATGCACAAATTACTATTATAAATTGTATCCAATCAAGGTTTGATATTTACATAATTTTTAGAAAAGTCTCAAACATTATCTAAACACTAAGCTAAAATTTAGTTTGGATTATCACCCCCATACTAATGGTCAGTCTGATTAGACTATTCCGACATTAGAAGAAATGTTGAGAGAAAGCTCAATGGACTTCAAAGGTGAGTGTGATCAATATCTTCCAATATTTGAGTTCTCTTACAATAATATTTTACACTCTAGCATCCAAATTTTCCATATTAATACCTTTATGAGAAAATATATATAACACTTGAATATTGGGATGAAGTCAATGGACATAAGCTGTTGAGATTTGAAATGGTCGATGAAATGGTAGAAAGGGTGAAGACCATTGAACAAAATATCAGGGAAGCCCAAAGTATACAAAAGATATATGTAGATAATCATCGATGAGACATTGATTTTGAGGTTGGAGATAAGGAATTCCACCACATGACTCCATGGAAGAGAGTCACGATATTTGGGATGAAGGGAAAGCTAATTCATAGGAACATCAACCCCTTTGATATTCTTGATTGTATCAGAGATGTGGCCTATCAACTAGAAAATAAAAAACCATTTATCAAGTATATTATATATTCTATGTATCCCTATTGATGAATTGAATACTAGATCCCTCACATGTACTTAATTTAGAGGTGGTAGAACTAGAAAATGATCTCTCTTATGAGAAGTAACAAGTGAAGATCTTGGACCATAGAGATAAGTTTCACTACCACAAGACTATTCAATAATTCAAAGTACTATGGAGGAACTATTAATATAAAGATACATCATGGGAACTAGAATAAGTGATTAAGGATAATTACCCTAATCTATTTTCACCATAGTATGTAAAATAAAAATTCAAGGGTGAAATTTCATAAGGGGATAAGAATGTAAAATATAAATTTTTTATCAATGGAATTTCCCTTCATATAATTATGTCACATAGTACATTAGTCATCAAATAAACTAACAATAATTCCAAATATTATAATGGGAAGATAAATATAAAATAATAAAATAATAATAATAAAATTTGGATCGACTCGATCTACCAGAATGACCGCACTCACGAAAAAAGCTGTCAAAATAAAACATAATGTTAATAATACAATATTCATTTTGAAGATGAAAAAATATATAACCTTGAGAGAAGATTGAATTGAATGATGAATAAATGAAATAATAGGTATTTATATAAATTAATAAACCTATATAACCATTATAAATTCAACCATTGAAATAGTAATCTGACCATTGGAATAGTAACTTGATAGTTAGAATAGTAATATGACCGTTATGAATAATAATATGGATTTTAGAATAGTAAAATCACTTATTAATGTGTAAAATAATTTTTTTTATCTTATAAAATGAAAACATGATATATTTATATCAATTTATAAGTAAATAAAGTTTTTAAAAATGATAAATGTATTGTTTTTATTTGTATAAAATATAAATGTTTTAATAACACTTTTATAATAAATATAATATTTTAAAATAAATTTTATTTTATAAAATGGATTAATTAATTAATTTTATGTTTAATTTTAATGATAATATAATTTTATGATACCATAAATAATTTTTTAAAGGGTTATAAAATCAATTATAATATTAGAATCGATATTTTTCAAATAAATGATGATTTTATTTAAAAATTTAATTTATCATATATAGAAAAGTATTTTTATAAAATGGATTCTATTTTATAAATATAAATTTTTATAAATTATTATAGTTATTTTTTTGGTTTTTTTCTAAAATAGATGATTTTTTGGTGAATGGTGAAATACGATAATTTATGGTATTTAACATCATAAGACAAATACATAAATTTTTGAATCATGGATGATGTAATCACCCATTATTTAGAGATAACATGAAATAGTAACTATATAGAGATAAAATTATCAATTCTATTGATATTATTGATCCAAAATAATAAATTATTGAATATAATAATAAAAAACACCCATCTCGTCCCCTTATAAATATCACCCCTCATAACCCCTTCTCCTCACGCATTCTAAGATTTGAAATTTTCCAATATTCTAATAAATTAAATTTTAATTACTCTTTCCCACTTTCTAGTGTTACTATTATAACCAAAAATACCAAATCCACATTCCTTAAGTAGGTTCTCAAGGATACGACATTCAAGAGGTAAAATCCTCATTCATTCTCTTTTATATTGTTTCTTTCTTCTACCTTATCCTCACCCCTATAAAAAGTGAAATGATAACTCAATTATCATATATATAATATAATTCTATTGTTTTAATGTAATATAAATCCTAAAACTCATTATCTTATATTATTTTAAAACACAAAAATCATCCGTAATATGTCGGTTCATCGACTTGGTGGACAACAAGTTTTGTTTTCCATTTTCACCTTCAAGGATGGTAATAAAAGTATAATTTTTCTTAAATCAGATTATAATATTTATATAATAACTTATTTCATGTTCTTTAACTAATATACAAACATAATATTAAATAAAATTATACTAGTTCATGATGGTCATATAAACCACCAAAATAAAGTAAACATTTTTCCTTAATGTCTTATCAAATGAATAATCCTCATACCAAGAGGAAAAATGATATATGGGACCATTTAAACATATTTTAGTGCATTAATACTAATAAATTTTACTCCTAGAGTACTATTACCATTTTACAAGAACATCCATAAATATAAAAAAGTTAACCGACCATAAAACCATGAAATTAATGCTCCCAGAACAATGAAATTATACATTATAAATCAGCAAGATAGCCACAAATTAAATTAATAAAATTATAACAAATAAAATAAATATATAACAGGTTATTAATTAATTAATTAATTAATCTAATTTGATCATCCAAGACATTAAGTTAAAGTACAAAACGCATTTGGACATAAGGTAAGGGATATCTCTAAAACTCCATTTTTTCCTTTGGGTTAAAACCTCTCTCTCATTCCCACAATGTGTATATGTTCAAAACATATGTATATTGATACATTTATTCTTCTTTTATTGAGAAATAAATGTTTTAAAATGTTCCCTTCTCAATTCCTCTCAATAAGAATACTTGATAAAAGCAAACTTCTTTGTTTCTTACCAACATTCAAGAACACTATATAAAATTATTTTATAAAAAAATACTTTTATAAAATCATTAATTTTATAATTAAAAACTATTTTAATTTCTTTATTCTTTTATAATTTTTTTTTACTTTTTCATCTTTAAAGACTCTTTATTCTTTCCCCTAAAACTACACTTAAGTGGCGCGATTCTAATGTTACATGACCATTATTTTTCATGTTTAGAATTAATTTTGACATTGTTATTAATGATATATTATTATCTTTCCTTTATTAATGTCCAAGAATTATTTCAATACATTATTTCATGGATACAATTATTAAAATCCGTTTAGTTATTCCTTTTAAAATGCGTATGATAACCATTTATTTCCATGGGTAAATATTATGTTTATTTTTCATGTTTGATTGTTTATGTTGTACACATATGTATGAACATGTTATGACAGGTGCACCCATATAGTTCTCTAATGAATTGGGTAATGTTTATTCTCATGAGATTTCATGTATTATATTAGGGTGTAAACTTAATCCATTATGGGACTCTTTCCACCATGTGATACTGTCTTTGCAGTTATCTTTGACTCATGTTTCTGTCATGTTATATATTGCTACCACATTCCAATATTTCCATGGTCAGATGATTCCATGTCTATATATTTTTTTTCCATATTTTTATTCATGATCCATGCCTTTTATGTTATCATGTTATGCCTTCTAACTCGTATGCTATGATTTATTCCCATGTTTATTTACTTATTAGTATTTTTAGATAATACCTTTTGTCAATGTATTCCCTAGGTTATAATATACATTTATATGAGCTCAAAGGTAATTAGAAGCTCATTATGGATAATAATAAAGTGATGTTTTATTATAGTTTAATGTTTTATAATTATGTTCCTAGTCTTTAAAAGAAACTATAATTTTCGATCCATGGTTGGTATTTCATATATAATTATGATTAAAATCATGAAATAATATTTATAAAATACATGGGTAACTATATAAACTATGTGAAACTGGTTTTAGGATTACTTTTTGTGGTTAAGGGCCTCCCTGGCTCTTTCTTCACGTCATATTTTAACTCTTTTGCACCCCTAAACATCCCCAAAGTACCTACACCATTTTAGGACCAAGAACTATGACCTTAAACTATGTGAATTTGGACACACATAGATCCTCATTAGCATTTTTTTATTCACCCATCATGTCTTATCAAATCAATTACCCCCTTTCTTTTTCATTTTATCCTCACTAGAAAAAAAAACTACCCTATAATCCTTAGTATCCTACCTAGATACATTCTAGTATTATGTGTGGCTTGATTCCCATTCCCATGGGATACATAGTGATTCATAAATATCTTATCATGAGTCCATCCCCCACTATCAACTCATTATGGTGTCTTATCCCCCCTTATAATCATGAATTTAACCTAGGTGTAGTTTTTATTGGAAGTTTTTATTGTGAAGGGTCTCATTTCTTTAGACCTCTTTTCACGCTAGGTTATCACTCTTTATTCCACACAAGGCTATTTAAGAAACCCACACCCTTTGGCATGAGTTCCATGACCTTAAATTATAAATAGCCTTAGTTTAAGCTTCATGACTATAAACTTGAAATCACAAAGTCTACAACACATGATGTTAATTGAATCCCTTCCCTATGTGATGAAAATAATATGAATCAAATAATAACTATGATATGAACCAAATCCCCAAATTCTCATCACATGATATTAAATTTCACCATTACCCTATGTGATGAACATAATATGTCTCATATTACTAATATGGGATGACGAAAACCATTGTATGCATCACAAGATGTTAAACTATAGCCTTACCACATGTAATGAACATAAGATACTTCATATAAAAAATATTGGATGAAAAAAATTAACATCTTCAGGATATGATGTTAAACTATATTATTACCTAATTTAATGAAATAAGATACCTCATATGATAATTATGAGATTATCTATCATCCTCTCTAGAAATGAAACTACACTTTTAGCATTGGTCCCCTAACAAGTCACATTCAAGAAATATGTGTGGATTGATTACCATTACCTTAGGATACATAGTGACTCCCAAATATCTTATCCTTGGTCTACCCCCACCAATAATGTACACATTTTGATTTGGATCCTCATCATCATCTCAATATGAGCATGCCCTTACTGAAAATAATTCATGGACACACTGGCTCACCTACTTTCCTAAGAACATGCCTCAAAAGACCCCTAGTGAAATATGATGGTTCCCATGCCCCAAACATGGTCAATAATTGATACTGTGTTTATTCTCCCCATCCTTGACTGGTGCGAGTGTAGAACCTATGTTTTGAACACGGTCAACAGTTTTTCCCTACTTAACAGTCACCCTCTTAAATGATCTAGGTTTTGGAAGTCAATATTTACCTTAATTTCCACACACCCTTTCTCTGGTGGGGGTATCAACACCTTGTGTGTCATACTCTTATGCAATCGTGTGTGATGACTAAGTAAGTTTACATCATTGGGACTTCCCCAACTTGATTTCCTTATGCCCTTATTATTCTCTCCCATTTTATAATTGGAACTCTATACCTCTTTTTGTTTCTCACATCAATCATGTCTCATATGGGCATAGGAGTTGGAGATAAATTTCCCTATGAAAGGTCGAGACACACTGGTTCCCCTTAAATAGAGCATCACTTTGGTCCGAACTCTATAACCTTAAACTAGGATTCTGGGTCCAAACATTGTGACCTTAAACTATGTGTAAGTTATACCAAATATGTTTCGTATGGTAGGGCCTTCTTGGAATTTTCTTCATTTCATGTAACCTCTCTTCCATTCCATACACACTCATTTGAGACACACCCACATGGTCCAATCATTATGATCTTAAACCACTCACAACTCTAGTCCAAGTATTGTGACCTTAAACTATTTGTGACTTATTGATCTAACTGGTGTGAACTTAAAATTCTCAAGGAAATAGGAATACACATCTATCATTTTTTAAACACATAGGGGAATCCATATCAATAGTTAGAGTCTAGCCCAAAAGGTCGTTCTCATGACATAATTAAAAACCATAATGTAAAAAGGAAGGGGAACAAAGCTAGTGATACCCATTATGGGCCCTAAAAAACCTAATTGTGATCACTAAACCCATCATTTAGAAAAAAGTTAGAACCAAATCTTAGCTCCCTTTTCCTCATTATCTCCTATATAAGGTGACACCAATGGTGTTTCTTGTTCATGAATCCCACTACCCAAGTCGGACATGAATTATTCATGATGGTTCAGTCAACTTGGACACAAGACACTAAACTATTCCATGATTTTTCTAATCATCTAGTGTTAAGTGGTATGACGCATTGCCTTCACTGTATGGTATTATACTACATGTTCAAAAAATTTCGACAAGAAGTTAAATTGCACACCCATTATCCAAATTTTATGATGAGAAATTGAAAAATATATTAGGCTCTCACATAATAATCACATTCCCCCATTAGTGTTAGTCAAATATTGCACCATTTTATTTATTCAACTATCGGTAGGCATATGAGATCACACTCACCCTGGAAGACAAGTCTAGACTTCATTCAAACCAATACCCTAACTAAATGTTCCTAGAAACACATTGGTGTAATTCCAAAAGTGTTGAAATCTATTCAAACGTTCCATCAGCTCATCCCCATGCTTTGAATCTTCCTGTATTTGGATCCCCATCATCTTTCACATCTTAATGGGTCCCCAAATAGAAATGGATCATATCAACGTTACCTCACCTATCATCCTGGACACATACTTAAAAATATTTTCTATGACATATTGATAGGTCTTGTGTTTTGAACATGGTAAATGACTAACCCTAATTTGTATGTCCCCTTCCATGATGAAATGATAGTAGAATAAATGTTTCAAACATGGTAAAAATTCATCCTATATCACTTTGTCACCCCTTTTTCATTCCAGATATTTGGAATCTGAATTCAAACAATTCATCACTCACCTTCGTCTAGGTAAAATTCAATTACCCTAGAATTACTCCATTCATGCACCAACACACATCGAAAAATAAAGACACAAATAATTTAAAGTAAACAGCTTCAAAAGTTTAAGGATGTTAATCCACAAGTTGGATCCTCACATTTATTTAAAAATAAGATAGCCCCCCTTAAAGTCCAACCTTAGTGACTGAGCATTCAAGCTCATCTAGACTCTATCGAGTGGCATCTAAAGTTTGATGATGCTCCACCAGATCAGACACTCCCTCGTTAGTAGTAAGTTTAAATTCATTATCACTAATTCACACCATATTATTCTAATCCCAGAACTCAGACATAATATATTCCACCTCTGTTTCCCTACCCTTATCCAACTCCAAATGGACCCTCTGTTGGCTGATGATCTTTACTTGAGTAGTTATGAAGGTTGAATTAAATTGAATTTTATTTTATATATGATTGATCTTCTCCTCATCCACCTAGATAGATTAGGTTCCCTTATAATTATTCTTATTATAAGAAACATCAAATCCTTATCACTCAGCACATTCCCATTCAATGAGAAAGTCCCAAGGTAGTGACTATAGGCAGCTAAAATCCACCCCACCAGTCCCCATGTTGACTAACCAGTGGTAGAGAGATCCCAACCAATTTGTTAGATCATCTAGTGGAATTTGAGTGATAAAATTTACACACTTCTTCATGCCATGTGTTGGACAACCTGACCCTCCTCACCAACATAAGATCCAGAATCTCTGAATTCCTTGGGTGGTGTGGGATCATACTCAGGGATGACTTCCAACATGTTAGTGTAAGGATCCTCTATAATCATGTACTTAGAAGTGAAAATCCATAAGTCTAGGATACAAATTTCCCCACTAGATCCTTCACCGACAATAGGAGCATCCCTAACACCCTATGGAACTTCTGATGCAAGCTCAGCTACCATGGCCTCCTCGACTATCTCCAATGGTGGCATATTCTCTAACACCTTCATTGAGGCATAACCATCATAAGATACTTCATCTGATTCCATTTCGGTAGGCCTAGAAACCAAAACATACTTTTCCACCTCCACCGTATCCACAACCCACTCGACCATCTCTGTTGGGACAACAACATCTGTTATCATAGCCTTGGTTTTAGGCTCCATTGACTCAAGCATTTACACTAGTGGTTGATCCCCAAAAATGGTTTGGAATTACATTTAAAATATTGGGTTATAACAATTTAACTTATTGAAGCAGAAACATAAATAAAAATGTGAAAATGATAGAATACTTACAAGAGTGTTACAAATAAACTATAAACTAATACAAGTTCCCTATAATTCCCCCTAGTGATAACATCCCACTGGTAATTAGCACATAAAATATATAAATTTTACCCACAGGTGGATGTATTAGCTCTATTCAAAATGAAGAAAATAAGTCATATCAATTTCAAAACATTGATCCTCAAACCCATATGAGGAAAGAGGGATTACTAGGTGGAAGTTGGGATTTTTGAGAAATCACCTCATCCACAAGCACCACTTCCACAAATGGTTGGATATTTGTGACCAAAATGATGGAGAGAGGCCTCATACCCATCCCTTAAAGAGTTGGGGTTACTTTCCCAAATTATTTCTGAGTTTAATCGATAATTCCATTCTATATTATCATCGATTCCTACACAAGTGAAAAAGGAGTTAGGTAGAAATATTAATGATTTGTTAGTATCGAAGACACATAAGATCAAAAGATTTACTAGATTAGTAGTAGGATCTCATTTACCTTGGGAATCCAAGTATGAATTGAATCCCTAAGAATTTTTTTCTAATTCCTCACCCTAACCAAAATGACAACTAATCAGTACTCAAAAAGATTCAAAGGATAGGGAATTCCCAACCACACCTTTACATAACTAGTTAGGGGATGAATGATGCCACATGAGTGGACCAAGTATTCAAACTCTACCATGTATTGAACCACCTTAGATCAGGGACATGGAAACTTTCCATTGAATGACCCAAATTGGTAAGAATTATAACCCCATAATTGAGATTATTCCATATCCCATGAAGAGAGGTGAGTTTTTTTGAATCCCCTAACTCTCCCAGGAATCAAGGAAAATAGAATCACTGGGGAAATTTAGGTCTTGTAGCTGCTTACTTGGACCCTACACTAGCACCATAAAAACATTTCAAGAGGTTCAACATTCCTCCCGAGCTCTCTTTCCCAAGATTGTTGAGATTGATTCTTCTCCCCTCCTTGAAGCTTCTGACTATGTAGGACTAAGAATTACCAGAGATGCAACCAATTTCAAACCTGTAGGTACAACTCTACCCTTAAACATTTCCTTTTCACTACTCACCCATAACCCCATGGTTTTGGGTCTCCTTCCTCATCCATCCAAGTCACCAGTCTCTTCATCATGTCCCTATGATAGACTCATTACTAGTTCATCGTGAATTCATGGATGTTCCCATAAGTATTAGTATGTGTAATTAGCTTATTTATCCCCTTATAATCTTCACATGAAAACATGAACCATGTATATTGATAAACTGAGGGGTGGAACTCACTACATTCCCTCGTATACACTTTTTGGATGAGATACTAAATGAACTAGAACTACTGCATGAAGAGGTGTGGGGTGTACAACTCACAAATCACATTACAATCCATTATGTCCACAAATACCCCACCTTGAAGGTCCAAGAATTATGACCACTTCTTGATGATATCCATGCTGTAATTGATCAACATTCATGTAGGGAGGGGAAATAGGTAAAATATGAAGTGGTTCACCAGACTGATCCACCCTATCACATCAACTAATCCAGAGTCAAGAGACTGACTCCCAAAAATGTTGATAATAGACTGTCGAAAATTCATGTCATGAGGGGATATTGGGTTTGGGTGTTCATTTCCGCAATTTATATTGAAACCCAACCATATAATAAATGGAATGTCCCTCACACATATAAGGGTTTCTTGCACTGACTGATGTAGCACATCACCTTATACAACTTTTCTAGCATTGTGACTACTAACTTGATGCATTTACCCATTTAAGGCATGGCCACCATAACGAGGGTTCTCAATCTCACCCTCCATGTGAGCATCCTGAACTAGGATAATCCACCTATAGATTAGTGTGGAAATAAAGGCAGCCAGACTGACCATGAGAGCCTCAATTTTCACACTATATCCCCACAACTTTCACTAGCTCTCCTCTAGAATCCTCTAGTATGAATTCTCCTTACCTCACTGGATTACCATTTGATATTGGAATGGCCTCTCTAGAATCTTGAATATTGAATCATTTAGTAAATAGACAAAACACTATTTTAAAGGGA
Source organism: Viscum album (assembly GCA_963277665.1). NCBI lineage: Eukaryota > Viridiplantae > Streptophyta > Magnoliopsida > Santalales > Viscaceae > Viscum > Viscum album. The sequence continues at coordinate 1,315,118,605 of OY728128.1, read as the reverse complement.
TATCCTTCATCCCCAAATTTTGATCACTCCCCTATACGAAGTGTAATAGAGCCCTTAAGACCACCGTCATATACTACTGGTCTTTTCAGACATCCTCAATTAAGAGAATCCCATAATACATATCTCATTAGATAAGGATCCTAGTGATGTGGTAGAGGTCCCATAAACTGATGTTGACCTCCGCATTATGTATGTGAAATGTGTTGGTCCCTAGTGACCACCTACTCAACATCTCTAGCATGATGCCCTGGAGATGGTAGAAATAGAATTATGAATACCATGATACCTCATAAATCCCAACCCACTTCATCTCCAACTCAAATTCATGATAGGACTGTCATAACTAGTTATCCTAATCCCACTCATCTTTGAAGTTTCCACCCTAGCCAAAGTCCCATTCCTTGATAAAACACTGAAGATTTTCTTACAAACCCACTTGGAGAATGCTCTCATATTGAGAAGGAGACATCTCTACAGTAAGAACCTATCCATTGATGTTTTTTAACATGGTTCTGAAGGGTGTGGGTGGTGAGTGATGTGTGGTCCTTCATCATGTGACCTCCAATAGCCCTATGACATTGGTACTACCCAATCATGATCCAGAACTAGTAAACATGTTCATCTTGATTAGTGTATGAGATGAACACATCATCCCTCAATCCAAAACCATAAAATGTAATCCTATTGAAAAATGCGTATTCTTTTTCGGCCTTCATCAATAATTTTTTGAGAGTGTCATGATCAGACATTACTCTGAAGCTCTCCCCAATTATAATTTTATAGTCCATCTCCCTTCGTCAAATTAAAATAGCATATACACCTTCAAATTAACTTTTTTCTAAGACTTAGAAAGGTTTTTGGAACTAGTTTGAAAATATTTATTTTTCATGGTCAAGTTCATGAAAGTTCACAAACTTACAGAATTGTGTTTGTGAAATCAGGGTTCACAGAAGAGGAAAACTTCATGATCAGTGAGGATGTAAATAAAAAACTCTCATCAAAGTCTTGATTTTCATGAAAAGAGATCACTGACCATTTTTTTTAAAAATATCATGGCCCCATCATGGACCCTCACCTCTATTTATAGACATAGGGACTCATTGAGTTTCATGAAAACACATTCCAATCACCAATTTTTGGAGGTTTTCCCTAAAAAACTGACCCTACTCTCACTTTTCAGATTCAATTCTAAGGGAAGGGGGAATTTATTGATGCTAAAATATGTGTATCACATGAGATGTTGAGGAATACATGAATGATTAAAAGTAAATCGAGGACAAAATATCTTAAAAAATATACACAAGGGTTTTTGTTCATGAAGGTTAAAACTTGTAAGAATGAGATTCACTTAATGAATGTGGAATGACCATGTAGAGGTGGTGGCTATAACCTCCATGAAACATATCTACAATTCATATAGTTCTTTGTTCCATATAGAGGTGGAGGCGGTAACGTCCATACAACATATCTCTAATTCATGGAGGCCTACGGTCCATGTGGAGGTTGAGCCGGTAACCTCCACGCAACAAATATTTGTTTTCAGAATGCTTCTTCCTTCACAAATGTATTAGTATTATATGAAGGTCTCTATATTTTGAAAAACCATGACCCTTGACTCTAATAATACTATAAATATCTCCCCATGTATGAATTATTAGGGTATGTATACTTTGGAATTCTATCCAAATCTCTGAATTTTTGGAATTCTATCCTTCTAAAGATAAAGAGGAGATGGATTTCCCAAGGTTTATATCTTTTGCGAGCTATCCTACATTGGGTTACTAAGTAATTTGGACTATAGTATAGATACATTTCAGGAATACCCTCAGCCTTCATGAAATAATAAGTCCCTTCATGGATCTAGGGGTTTCTTGAGATAATTATAATTCTTGAAACCACCCCCTTGGGAATGAAGACTTTACTTTGAGGTAGGGTCACCTTATTTCATTAAAGATGTACCTTCATGATAACCATGTACTTTACGAGTCCTGTAACTTTCATGAACCCCAACCTTCACAAAACCCATCCACCAGACCTCTCCATGGTTCATCCTTTTAGCCAATACCCTTTCATGAATGGTGAGTTCCTGGGGACCCTATACCCATCCATAACCGGTTTATCCACATCCCAAATTCCCATGCGGCTAGTATCATCAACCCTTGTGTCTTTTCGCATTTCTTCAAGTATGGATTTTACCTTTACCATATCTTATTCTCTTAATAATTACTACCATATTTCCTCTTTTTTATAATCACAGACACCCTAATGTGGGGACCATTAATTTCCACTCTTCCATGACAATGTTTACACCATTACCCCTAGAGAAACATGAGAAGTAGACACGTAATCCCCAAAGGTGGAATCATCAATGAAAACTACTGAAATTTCTTGATAGAGAAGTCAATTTTTTGGATCTTCTTTTCCTACATCGAAATGGTATCCTTGGGTGTAGCCCTACCAATGTACAAGATGTAATATGTAAAGCTACCTAGCCCAAAGTCCAAGTCACATGACATTAAACTAGATGACAACACCCTTAACACATGATGTAAAATTGTAATGCAGGATCCCCATGTATGAATTTTATTGAAAAAATCATCATTTCTTACCCTATGTGACAAAAACAAGATTCTTTATGATCATAATTCGATGCAACTTCCTTCCCTACTATGGGATGAAACACCTGAGATGGTAAGCTTCTATGCGTAAGCTCCAAACTATCATCCCTCCACCTAGGATGACACTCCACACATAGGATAAAACCCCAATACATGGAAAAATTCCATTTTTAATCCCAAACCACATCATAACTGCTAATAGAACCACCTGGGTAGCTTCCATACGCATTCCCCAACTACATCATTGCTTCTCATAGCAGCACCTGAGAAGCTTCTACGTGTAAAATCCTACCACATCATCACCTCTCTTAGTATCACCAGGTTAACTTCCACACATAATACTCACACCATCCCTCATTGACACTCATTCCTGGAAAAAATATTCATTACCAAATGACTTTAAACTGTATGTATTAGTCCTATCACATGACATAAAATTGGCGCATTGAACTACATGGGTTTTGATACCCGTTTCCCAATAGGATATGTAGGAAACCTCCATGAGGTTCAATATCAGCATCCCGATACACATGGGGTACCTCCATGAGATTAAATCCCAACACCCCAACATTAACACTAAATCTCATGTGTGAAATATTATCCTTTTTATACACACATAACCATATCCCAAGTGTATAATATTCCCCCTAGGGACACACTTAATCAGATCCCATGTGTGATTTAAGATTTGGTGGTTTTTACAATCAGAGAGAAAGGTTATTTCCATATTTCATACTAGTATGGAGGTAAAGTAATCATCTATAGCACCAATTTATATATAGGATGACCCACTTTAATAAATTTATGGTCTTTCATGAGGGTCCATATGTATTATAGTTTAACATTATGTCACTAAGATTCTGTCATGCAGTTTAAAGTCATGAAACTAAGGCATTTTCATACAATTTAACGTCATGATATTATGATGTGTCAACATGACTAAAGAATAAATTAAGGATACTAGGTCTTTATAGGATATGAATACCCAAATATAGAGTAATAAATAATATGATGTTATAATCACTCTTTGAAAATGGGTATGATGGATAGATGCCTAAAATTTAGGGTATCTGAATATTCTTAAATAATTTAAATCATAACCCAAGAATATCTTAGTCAAATAGGAGTGTAGACCGGTGGGTATGGGTCAACTACTATTAATGGTGTAGATCCCGTATCCCATGTATTCAGAACAATAACTCTTGGATTTAAGGGGGGGGGGATCTCCTCTAGGACTAAAATGTTCACTAAGCACATGCTCTGGGTTGTTGCGTTATTCACCGGTTAATCATAATGGGAACCTTTTTGGATTAACCATTCCCTTTTACCAGTTTTCTAGAGGGGAGACCTAAGATTAGGGAAGGTCAATATCCATGGGGTTTCAAGGGAAGGACATCAACTCAAGGAATTGGTTATGTGAAAGAAGATATCAAATATATAAATTTGGTTCATGCAGATCATAAGATTCAAGAAGGTTTCAAGCACCCTAAAGGCTATGACATAATATATTGACAAAAAGTATAAGAAAAGGGAAAAAATGTGATTCTTGAATGCACAATCATCAGTGTGGATGATCTGTTCAATGTGAATAACTTTTGTTGTGCAGTTTAATACCATGTGACAAGGAAATTTTCATGTAGTTTAATGTCATGAGAGTAATACATAGATCCATATATTTGAATAGAATACCTCTCGATCGTGATGGTTAAAGTGGATTTATATATTCCCTAAGATCACATGAGTCATGCTCATTATGAGAAACAAGGGATAATTAGACAATCAATTGATTCGTGTGAGAGTGCATGATAAGGAATGTATGGGGAAATTCACATTTCAATACAAGTGGGAATCCCCACACAATTTTTTTATGATTGAGGTACATGGTTGAGAGTGATTAGAATCCAAAAATGGGCCTAAAAAGAAGGATCCAAAGATCAATATGTATCCCATAGTATATAATCAATCCATATAAAGTTCTTATTAGATAATCCCTTGTGTTTGTCTGATCCATAGTCAAGGGAAGGGTAATTTTAATTCTTTCTTGTTTTCATCATTTATGGGACCAAGATTGGAGTCATAAGTGTCACTATACATCACGTGGTAATAGAAATAAAGCCTCATATAGTTATTACAAAATAAACTCCCTTACACAAATCTGACTCATGTGTAGGGAAGGAAGGAACTATTACTCTCCAATATAGGTTGCTCATGTGCCAAAAGCTTCTACATGGATCTAGTTCTCATGTAGAAAATGATTAATGGATGAGCTTAAAATTGATATCTCGGAATCATTATGTATCCATGGGGAATGAGAATCAAGATAGACATAGTTATTAGATGGTAAATTCTATTCCCATGTCTGACCGATAAGTAACGATGGGAATTTTCCAATTATATTGTGGTTATACCCAAAATTTGTGATCCAATCGTCACTACGTACCCTGTGGTCACAAGAATGAATCCATACATAGTTACAATATCATATCCTCACACAGATCAAACTCATACATAGAAAAGTGTAATTTTATCATTACATCATGGATGAACCCAAGGTTAGATTCCCAAGCATCACTACATATCCTATGGTAATAAGAATCAATCCACACATAGTTCTGATATAAGTTCTATGAAATTTTGAGTCTTTCCAGCAAGACATGGAATACTAAGGCATAAAATACAGAGTCATTCTTGATCCCTATTGGATGTGGGGAAAATGGATGAAATGAATAATGTATTTTTATGTATATTTAAAGGACAAGCATATGATGATTGGTGGGGTTAACACCACACCATTAAAGGTATAACTCATGGATTTAAGGGAGACCTTACCTCTAGGGATAAAATATCCTCTAGGCACAAGCTCTTAGGTGTTGTTTTATTCACCAAAAAATCCTAGTGGGGTCTCTTTAGGAACCAAAAAAATACTCTAGGAACAATATCATTGGTATTGTGTTATTCTTTAATGAATCCTAGTAGGGTGTTTTCAAAATTAGTCTGTACCTATTACTGATATGATGTGAAATTCAAATAGAATATGCACTCAAGATATCTAGTGATTTAGACATGAAAAGGGAGATAAGAAGTTATTATGGTATAAAAGGAGGGTGTCCAAATTAATTTTTAATCTCAAGGAAGTTAGGTCATTAAGGGATATATACACCCCAAAATTAAAAGGTGCAAGAATGTGATTCCTTAATCTTGATTTTAAAATGGGTATGATGCACATATGAGTAAAATTGAGGGGACACTAAATATATAGTTGGAGAGGCCTCTGAGCGGCATCGAGCCCCCCCACCCGCGATGCTAGGGTTCCCCCTCCTGCCCTTTTCCCTCCTCTCCTCCATTCCTTCGGCGTGTCCCTTCAGCTCGGCGTCGATGCTCTATCATGGAACAGTGTGTGTGTCTATCGGTGTTGTGGATCGGCTCCGGCTTCTACTTCATCTCGACTTCGATTTCCTCTTCGTCTCAGCGCGGGCATGTTTCGGTGGGCTAGGTTTCTGCTAGGTCTGCTTCGGTGGGGTGGTGGGATCTGGTGAATCCCGTTGGCTGATGGATTTGGGGACGGTGTTATCTCCGGATCTGGAGGGAGATGATGTCGTGGTGGGCCGAGGTCGAAGGATTCTCAGTGCCTGTTTCAGGTATGTTTTCGGTGGGAAAGGCATCTTGGCGGGTGTGGAGTTCCGGTCCTGTCAGGTGGGATTGGCGTCATCCCCGGAGTGACATAGAGGGGAGGGGGATTTCTGGTTTATGGCGGTCCTGCATCCTCCCAGCAGGTCCGATCTGAGTGTTTCAGAATTTTTGTTATCTTTGTTGCATTTTTGATTCTTTGGATGTGCGGTGGCTGGTTTGTTTCTGCAATTCTTCGTGTTTTATCTACTGTTTATTTTGGTTTCTTGCGCTAGAATCTGGCGGCGGTGTGTCTGTGGTCCACCTCTAAGAAGATCCATGCCCAGAGTGGCATTTCTCATTCAGAGTGGCTCATATACCTCTACTAGTGACGTCCTCTGGTGTGGTGTTGGGACATCCAGTCCTAGGTGACGATAACCCAAATTCACATTCTTTGGATCGTCTTCCAGTTGTTCCGGCGACTGTAGTGGTTGTTGGGAGTCATGAGGATCTTGGCGGGGTTCGCTCCGGTTGTTGTCTTGGTGGTTGTTGATTTTCGAAATGATTTATTTTTTCATCATTTCATGTTCATGGTTTGAGGATTTACAAATTCAATTGGTTTGATTCCTATGGAGAAAGGTAGTACAATTGGATTGACCACTAGGAACAGGCCCCATAGGAGGATCCAGAGTTGGCGGTTCATCTTTGCGGAGCTTTACAGATTTGGTTGTTTGAGTGGGTATGGCGTCAGCCATCGGATCGGGCCTGTGCTATGACACAGGACAATTTTTTTCCAAACATCCCTACAATGGTGGAAAGATTCATTGATCATTTTCTAGGGAGGGGAAGCTCCTTGGTGTTAGTCTAATTTTTACTCTTTTTTGTCCTTCAGTCATGATTTGTCTTATGTCTATGGAGTCTGTTTGGGTTTCCCCCCTTCTTCCCTTAAAAGGGGCTTTTCAAATAATAAAAATTTGAAGGCCTTCGGGCCGTTGGAGGAGTAACATTTAGGGTACCTAAACCCACTTAAATAGTTGGGTTATGAGAATCACAAATCATAAAACAATATATATGAGTCAATGTGAGATTATTACTAGTGGGTTTGGATTAACCATAGGTAATTATGGAAGTCCATATTTAATGTAGTTAGGAAAATAACTCCTCGATTTAATGGGAACCACTCCTATGGGACCGGAAACTCCAATAAAAACAAGCTCTAGGGCATTGTGTTATTCACTAGAAAATCCTAGTGGGTACCTCTCGGATTATCCAGATCATGTTACCAATTTTATATATGTAGGAACCTAGAGTATGTGGGATCGAGGTCTATGGGGTTCTAGGAGAATGATATCAACTTGAGGAATTGGTTGGTATGAAATCAGACATTGAAGATATGACGTTGGTCTATGGGGAACATAATATTGAAGAAGGGTTTGAGCTCCCTAAAGGATACACAAATGTGCATTGAAAAAATTTTCTAGTTAAGGGATAAAAAATGAAATTCTTGAATACACGTTCATCAAGGGGATGATATATTTGGAATAATGACCTCTTATCACGTAGTTTAATGCCATGCGACTAGGATGTTGCTATATAGTTTTTCTTCATGTGGCTGTGATGATGTTATGTAGTTTATAATCAGGATATTATGAAGTAGATGCCTATATTGAATGAATCTCAATCACATTAGTCACAATATATTTCTAGTTTCCCTAATCACACATGAGTCATGGTTAGTGTGAAAACAAGGGATAACTAGGTAATGGATTGAGCTATGCAGGAGTGTGTGATAAGAAATATGTGGGGGTGTTCACAATTTAATGTGGAATGGATACTTTTCACATATTCAAATATAATGGAAGGACATGATTGTGAGTGATGGAAACTTATGTTTGGGCTTGGAGTGGATGGTCAATGCATAACTACATATCCTATGGTAACAGGAATCAAGCCACACATAGTTCTAGAGAAAGCTCTCCGTAGAGGTCTGGCCCATATTCTAGAAAGATGGTATTTATTTCTTTATTTTTCCTTTTATTGTGAATATGGACCAAGAATTTGTGATCTTGGAATCACTACATATTTTTTGTGACAATAATAATGCTACACATAGTTCTTATATGGGAAATTCCACTCATTGTTTGAGTTCCTATATGGGGGGAGGGAATTTTTATCATATTGCAGCTTGGCCCAAGATTTTTGATCTGGGAATCACTATGTATGTTGTGATAATAGGAATAAAGTAACACATAGTTCTTATATTGAAAATTCCCTATGTAGGGCGGACCCATACATAGGTATGAGGTATTTTTTCTATTTATTTTGTAGATAAACCCAATATTTGAGATCCAAGCATGACAACATATCTTATTGTAATAGGAATCAAGCCGCACATAGTTCTTGATAAATTTATTTTTATAGGTTCATCCCATATGGAAGGATGGGTTATTTTTTATATGTTTTGTGGCTGTGACTATGATGTGGGATATGAGCATCACTACATATCCTACGAGTATAGGAATCATTCCAAACATATTTCTTGAATGGAAAATTCCCTATGTAGGTTTTCCCCATACATATAGAGGGGTATTTTTTATATTTATATAATTAATAGATCTAGGATTTGGGATTTGGGAATCACTATATATCCCATTAGCATAGGAATCAAGCCACACATAGTTATTGAATGTATAATTCTCTATGCAAGTATGATCCATTCACTGGGAGGGGGAATTTTTACCATTAATATTGCATCTAGACCCAGGATTTGGGATATGAGCACCCCCACAGATCTTGTGAGTGAAAGAATAAATCCACACATAGTTCTTGAAGTCACCTATGAAGATCTAATTCACACATAGGGATGAGGGTCATTCAATTTTATCCCTACATAGGAATATCTCATGTGTATTGAATTGTTAATGAAGTAACATCCTCCGTTCAGTTTAGCATCATGTGGTAGGATGTATTTAGAGTAGTTTAACATCATGTAGTAAGTAGTATTTCATGTAGTTTAACATCACATGGTAAGGATTTTGGATTCTAGGAAGTCTAAAGTTTTACCTCCAGGACTTGGGATTTTTTATGGAATCTATAAAAAGTACCTCTTTAGAAACCTCACATTGGTGGGGTCGTAACATGTTCCCCATCCAATGTGGCCAATGAGTAAGCTTTATTGGAATAGTCACTATGTATAATGTAAAGAAGTTATCACTTGGGTTATAACTTTGGATGTCTCTTCCCTAATATCATCAATGTTCTAATAACCAATACCAGTTCTTCTTATAGGAATGATTAGAGGAAAACCTTCTTATTGAAGGTTTGTGTGATCTTATTTTGATGAAATTTAAGGTTGTGAAGTTTACGAAACCTTTTCTCATTGAGTTTTTCTAACTCATCCATCCATTTATAAGACTGTTTATCATCTAAGAGTTTTCCATAGATAGCTATTCAGAGTGTGTTCAACTGGAATTTGATGGGAACACCTACCTCTATCCCATAAACTGATGAATAAGGGGTCACTTGTTAGGTAATGAATATGGTGGTATTATAGGAATTTAGAGTATCAATGAGCTTTTCTGACCAATAATTTTTATTCTTGTCCACCATATTATGAAGTATATTTGAAAAGGTCCCATTAATGGTCTGTATTTATCCATTTCCTACTGTATGATAGCATGATGAATGGTTTGACTCGATGTTTTCATCTTGATACAACTTATTCATCTCATAAGAATAGAAATTAGTGCCATTTTCCATTAGTGTAATGTGAGGGACACTGAATATAGTGATAATATTAGAATATATGAAGTTTATTATAATCTTCATCCCGAATTCATTTAGGGGTATTTCCTCAACCAATTATGAAAATATGTTGGTAGCAGTAAGTATGTAGTTAAACTACTTAGTTGTAGCTGGGGGATATGGGACCATAATGTCCATTACCCATATGATAAAAGTAAATGAATACATAGCTATATGTAGTAGCTTCTAGGGTCTATGGAAGAAGTTTTCTTGAATCTGACATGTGTGACACCTCTTGGTGAATTCCATAAAGTCTTGCATTATTTTTTTCTAGTAGTATCCAAGCCTCCTAATTTGGTGGAGGAGTTTGGTCCTAGACTAGTGAGTGTATTAGGAATCTTAGTAGACTTATTCCATGATGTAGGGAATCATTCCTTATGCAATTCATATTATGATAAATCTATAGAAGGCTTGTTTATAGAGGGATCTCTTCTCATTTGGCCAATCCCAATGGGTGATGTTCACTAATCTATGTCAAATTGTTTTTCCATTTTTGGCTCGATCTTCTAGGAGGGTCCCACTATAGAGTTAATATATTATGGGATCCACCCATCCAGGGGTGGATGTTGACTCATCATGCTTTTGGGAAGAGTTAACCTGATTGATTTTCTCCATATCATAGACCATGACTGCTGAGACCACCCTTCAGTGAGTGATATGGAATAAAATTCTTTCTGATTGGGATCCACTAGTACTATGTATTCATTGGCCTATGCATTAACATGATCAATATTTTATTTATTGACATCATGTAGTGTTGGTTTAAAAAGGAATCCTAGAATCAATACTATGATGTAATCAACAAGGGGGGACAATTCTTCCTTCTCGATAGCATACTAACCACTAATCTATTTGATTTCCATATTTAATTACCATTTGGTGTTCAAGTATGGAATCTATAGTTGTGGGTATAGATTCAAGTAGGTGATAACATATTGATTTTCTACCTCAATATTAGTGAAAACTTCATACAGTGGGAAGGAATAGGGAAAGTTTTCTTTGTCCAAGGAAACAAATACAGTCCTTAGAATAACTTGGTTGAGATTCGGGTTTTACATTCTCTTTCCAATATAACCATAGGATGAACCATAAAAATACATATCCCATGTTTAGGGAGTATTATTATCTTCTACAACTTCTTCTTCTAGAATTTTTGTGTCCACTAGTGTAATTTCTAGTGTGGTATGTGCCACAATGAAATCATCCAGGTCCAACCCTTTAAATTTATTATGTGACATGAATTGGATGTCATACTATTTCAAGATAACTGTACATCTTTCAAAACACCCAGTTAGCATAATAAAATAAAGAATTTACTAGAGTGGGTCAATATGAAATACTGGGTAGATTTTATGATAGTACATGTAATGCATCAGACTTTTCATTATAAATATGAGTGTGAGTAAATTATTTTTGATATAAAAATATTGAGTTTTGGTATATAGTATCATTCAATTGAGACAATAGAGGATGTTTTAATTCCCCCCATCATTTTTATATGTGATGAGGGAACCAAGAGATCATTCCATAAATAATATATGTTGGATAAATTAATTCCGTTATATCAATGACATCAAGATGATAAATGCATAAGGTACTGCTTGTGCTTCTCAAAATTCTATTGGAATAATTTTTTATTTATAATATTTTTTATGGGAATATATTTTATATCCAAGTTGGATATGAAACACCAATTATAAGAAAGGATCTATTGAATATTAATAAGTTCCTAAATGTTTTGAGGGGGTGTAATTTTTATGATTAAAATAGTCTTTTCTGGAGAAAACTCATCATATTGATGGTATACCACAAATCCAAGGAATTTACCTAATGTTAATATGAAATCAAACTTTAGAGGATTTCTTGTGAGTTTGGTCTCAATGGGTTTCTAGGGATTTATTATCTTGATTTGGTTATTTTACATAGTTGTGTTCAAATAACAAGGAACCTATTCATTTCATAAGGAATACACAATCTTCATCCATTCCTCAAATCATTGGAAACCCTAATCTCTACTCACCTCAAATCGAGGGTGGTTTTTCTACTACTGTCACCCAGGGGGAGGTTCTAGGAGATTCAAGGCCTACCTAGGTGATGTGATAGAAACCAATACTTATTTTGGGGTAATAAATTATCCACCTTACTAGGACCTTTTCCTGATGCTATGGGCATGAGATGAGATTTTGTCTAAGTTCACAAAATGACATATTCTAAGAATTTTATCATCTCTAAATACTCATAGAATCCACATTTATACTTCATCGAGATAAAAGGTATTTTTATCTCACCCCAAAGGTTCCTATAATTGATTTCTATAAATTTCTATTATGAGGGAGGAATATTGAGTGATCTTGTTAACCCTTTCCATCTATTTATAAAGTCAAAAACCCTCTCATTTTTATACTGCTTTAAATTTTTGAGGTTAACAATTGTCATTTTCATTAGCATGGAACTTAAATGGTAAAGGAATTGATGAAAATGGTATTTCAATACCATGATGGATCCTTTTGTAAGGATACTATATTATATAAAGGTAGGACCTACTAGAGTTTATACGAAACAACCCAGTTTCGTCACCCCCTTCCAGTCTATATGGCCAATCATTAGGCCACATCAGGACACAAAGTACATGAGATGTTGTTATAAACATCCCATCACATTTAAGGTTGATATGTTATGATTTATAAAATTAGTTTGGGGTAATGGGTCATCCAACCATTTGGGATACAACTTCTTTTTAGGTAGCACAGGGGCGCACCACCCCTCCATGGCTTCCATTTGAGAAGATAGGGATTCAATTTTCTTATGGAGTTTTGGAGGTATTTCTATTGGAACCACCTAACATATACAAGGATAGTGTGAGAATTGATGTGGTGGCCCTCCCTTCATATTCTTCATATTCTTAATCTATACCAAGACCCAATGATCAACCGGATGGGGGAGAAAGTTTTTCTATAACAGAGGTAAGTTGTGATCATCCTGAAATTATTCATTTATATATACCAGTTTTTTGGATCTAGAACCAACCTAATGTTCAACTAATGCTCTTGAAGGTGGATTATATATCTCATAATGTGTATTAATAAATATATTCACTTCTGTTTGAATTCAATACCCAATGGGAATATTTCACGTGAGTAGTTCCTTGCTGAGTTATTAGAGATTTTTTTATCTCATTATCATATAATTCTAGCAATTCCTATATGGAGGGAATATAAGATCCTCTGGGTAGTGAGTGGGATGTAGCCACACCATTCTCTTAATCCATTGTAGAGTTATATTGTGGAGGCGACAACTTATATTTTAAATGTTCTCGGTTTTGGTTCCTTTTCGGATTCTATTTACATACAGCCCCAGTTTATGCATCAAGATCACCAGTCTCTTGAGGTATGGTTTTTGTTTTGTGTCCATATGAATCTATATCATGATCCACATCATATTCTAGATTTACAGTGATGTTTTTTACTGAGAAATTTCATGCAATAATAGTTCCTCCATCACTCTCTACGTAAGAGGGTGATTTTCTCCACTTTTTCTTATTTATATAATTGAATCGGGGTTTATAACACCTAGTATTACTAGACAATATAAAAAATACAAAACTTATGGTTTTTGAGCAAATTTTCAAGACGTTTACCCTATATCAGTTTATGAGTAGCAACATTAAGGGAGCTTTAATTCATGCTTTTTGGGAGAGACCAAAATGAAATAGGTGTGTATCATGGTGGGAGGAATGAATGAGATACTAGATGCCAATATGTAACTCTTAATATAGATAATAATTATTCCTTTTTGAGTGATTATGATGATAAAATTTTCTCCAGATCATAGGGATGGGGTTGATTTAGGTCTTTTATTGGCACGTTATGGTCCTATTGTCAAGGACCCAATGACTCAGTCGAGGAACTAATAGCTTATGGGATGGAAATTTAGAAAATAACCCCCAGCCTTATGGTATGGGGTTGATCTAGAACTACCATTGATTTATTTAGGACCTTATTTGGGTGTTATGAACCTGGTGATGATGATTGAGATAAAAATGCCTCCTGACCATAGGACTAGGTTTGATTCTAATGGAATTCACAGTGGATGATAATATAAAAAAACTGATTTTGAACAATATTTTTCATGAATTGGAAAGTTGAAATGGCTATTTGTGATGAGATTCCAAATATTTAAGAATATATCATATAGTCTTCAACTTTTCATTTCATGTTTGAGGTGTGTTTCCATTTTGTTGAGAGGACCAACTAAGGAGTTTTCTAGCATCCCTCTATCTTTGTTCAGGGGGATTTTTCATCCTTAAATTAGGGTAGCTTCATTGTATTTAAAATCCGAACCATATGTTAACCAGTACCTTAATCTCTCTTATAGCTATGAAATTGTAGGAGGCCCTATCTAGGGGGTTTTTCTGTTTTGGGGATCTAGTAATGTGAAATTTCCTAAAATCACCCCATCCTCAGATACAGATGTCTGGTAAGGATTTCGCAATCCATTGCCAATGAGTTGTGGAACTATAGAGGAAAAAATGCTATAGGATTTTGTTTAACCTTTATGGTCTTGGGTAAAGGTCCATATAGATAGTGGAAAAAACTATTTGATATTAGAGTATGTTTATGACATAGAGGTGACCCTCATATCCTGCATAATTTATGTTTTTATCCTTTAACCACTAAAAATTTTCCTATATGTTTTAATGTAATTAGGGAATTTATTCCTTATTTATATCATTTAGGACATCATAATTATAAGTGTCTATGGGATAAATCATAGTTAGAAGGTTGTTTTCAGTTGACTATCTCCATATATCCACGTCTTCTTATTCTTCATTAGGGTTATATGCCTCCACCTTTTCAAACAATAGAGGTTTATTCTACGGGTCGCCTTCTGACTACAATGAGGTACTTCTGATAGTTTATGGAGAACTATATATGATTGAAATTAGTATTTAAATCACATCTCTATATAAAGGTGTCTGGGAAAGGGCAGGATTTCCATGTCTATGTGACATTTTACCATTGGGAGGTTGTCCAAAATGAATGTTAGGATTAGAGCCCCAGAAATTCATATGTATACTAATATGAGGAGAAATATTGAGTTAGTTATTTCCTTTTTCTTTAGATGAAGAGTCGGGGGACCCTTGAGGTGTTTCAGATATGAATTTCAAAGCCTCAAGGACATTGGGATTTAGCATATAAGGATTATGAGACATATTCTGCATCATGGTAAGAATATGATGAACTTTCATTTGGGGTTGAGTTGGAATATGATCCTACATCATGATGGTCAATAGAATATGTTGACGAATATTTTTTGATGTAGGGATATGATCTCCTTGATAAGAATTTAATAGAGTATTCTTGTGAGATTCTGTATTATCAACATAGACATTCGCCTAACTGTAAATGGTTTCTAGAATATATTGGCTAGCACTGGTAGAAGATGAGGTATGATCTTGGTCCAAGTATGTATTCCCCATTGGAATATATTGAAAAACCTCTATAATGGGAGAAGGGACACGAGTCTGTATATCCTCTAAAGTATTTCGGTTTAATCTTTCATTAGTGGAAGTAAGGATATGAGCCTACCTTACACAAGTTACAATAATATACCGATTAGAATCATCAATAAGGATAGAATCCTGACCTGTGGTGATTTCCAATTTTTACTGATAAACCAAATTTGGATTGGGAATATGAGAATGATCTTATGATTTTGGAGTATGTCATTGTATTTCTTCATAGGAATGTACGCTTGTCCTGGGGCATGTTCCAAATGAGGTTGGTGATATTCAATTAGAATTAGAATATTATCCCAGTCCTTTGCCTCATCCTTTACTAGAATATGCTGATAATCCTCCTAAATGGGATCAAGAATGTCTATTCCATTCAGATTAGCCATCTATTCATACTGATCATGGTGATATGATTCTCTTTCTATTTGGATAGTAATATGTTCCTATACCTATATTTGTACCAATTTCAGAATATGTTGATGGATCTATTATTCTGTTCTCAGAATATTGTTACACTTTAGTAGAGTGTGTTTAGAAATATATTCATGAACATTCTCAGTCTACAAGATATATTAGTTTAGATATTTGATTGAAATGGGGACATAGTACCAATCCCATCTTCCTTATTCCATTAGGACATGTTGATGAGATTCATCTGTGGGGGTGGGGATATGTGGCTCCCCCATGCTTTCTATTGAAATATGCAAGAAAACTTTTTCTAGGTGAGCATGGATATGAGACTTCTCACTAGCCACCACCAGAATATACCTATCAGATTCATCAGTAGAAGGTGGATATAAGAATTATATCTTTTATCTATATCTTTTCATACCCAAAAATATCTCCATAATACTCATTCATGAGTGTCTAAGGTGGAAACCAATTTGGTGGTGCCCTCAGTAGGCAACTAAGGGACACTAGCGGGATGATGATAGTGATGACGGTTGATAAGAGCTCTCTTTGGAAGATCCTGAACTAGGATGGAGCAATATTTGACTCCTTGATCCATATTCCTAAGACAAGTAAGGTACTGATTATCATGGTCTAGGGATAGGATTCTAAAATAGGTAATGATAGAAAAAAGTGCCACTAGTTTCATTACAGCTTTCCTTAAATGATAGGGACTTTTCATCTTCAGTATATATATACCTCTATATACAACCTCAAGGTTCAATATTGTATCATGACGGTGGTATTCTTGGACCATCCCATTCTTCAACCAAAGATGAATGTATTAGGTGGGTGATTTGATTTTGTGACCCACTGATGTTTCTGTAGTAGTTGAGATTCTAGAAAATTCACTTGATAAAGACATGATATTGGGTCAAGGTGATGTTTATGAGATCAGTATCAATAATTAAAATTAGACAAAGTAACAAGGTATCCTATCATTTCATCATCTCATGAATGAAAATTACTTATTAGATATGCATGGGTGACACAATTGTTCATTCTTGTTGTCAGTTCATCCATTTTTCTTCTGTGGAATAGGCGTAGTGAAATGGATTGTCTCACAAGAACCCCGATTTCATTTCATTATTGAAATATTCACATCAATTTCACCATTTTTATTTATATAGGAGACATAAATAAATGTACTAACATTTAACCATCAACTGGTTTTCTTGTTGAAGTAATTCCACATCAGGTTCATCATTTTTGTTTCCATCAGGGTTTTTTACGGCTCTTTGGGTTGAACATTTATTATCTCCCAGGGAAACTCCCAATAGATCCTACATTTATAATAGGTTATGATCTTACTTTCAAAAGGAAGGTGGTCATTTTGGGTTTCAAACCCAATGAATCTTAGGAAATCACATTGGTTGAGAGGATGGGAGGTCGATCTCATCACACACTTTTGGGGAGAATTATTTCCCTATTAGATACTCTTTTATAGATTTAATATATGTTATTTAATCTTTACTTGATCCTGATGTAGGACTAGTTATCCTAATAAAACAACTAGTATTCCAAATCCCTATTCATGCGAAAAGGTGTTCTATTAAAGAACACTTCTGTATGCATCAAAGGTTCTCCATCTGATTCCCATTATTTTATAGAAATTGGTGTCTACTTTTCCTTTGAATAAATATGATCAAGAACTCTAGAATTTACTGCCACCTAAGAAGGCGATTGGTGTTTTAAGGTTGGGATGGAACATTTTAGAGGCATCCTACATATCCTATAATAATAGTAATCTAAACCCATGTATTCAATTGGACATAATTTAATGTCATATTAAAGGACTACATCATATAGTTTAACATTAAGCAATAATGATATATATGAGGGAAATTAGGAATTTGGTATGGAGCTTGGGACTTAGGAAGGTCTCCTATATATCCAACTTATATCAGGAATCAATGTCTTCATATTTTGGTTTTTCATCAACCTTTCGAGGGGTAGGGAAATATAATTAGTACTCATGAGGGTTATTACCTCATATTTTATGAATATATGAATTCCTTTGGGTCTTATTTCAAGGTAGATTCCCATGTGAAGAGGCATTTGTATTGAATAATGATTTTATGCTGATGTTTCCTTGAATTGGGTAATTTTATGATACCAGTGATATGGTCATTACAAATCCCTAAGATCCTATGAGTTATGCTCAGTATGAGAAAAAATTGATATAAACTATTTATACACGTTGCATATAGACATGGGACTTACGCACTAGAGAAGCCCTCATAGAGTGTTTTTTATGAATCTTGAGCTTTAGGAAAGCATCCTATGTATCTTTCTATAATAGGATTAAAAGTATTTATATGTCTTTATCACCCCTAACCAACTGATGGGATTTAGCTTCTTTAGGAAATTTTTAAGGGTTTCATTTAAGATCATGCCCAAATATAAGACCATTTATCATCTTTTGAATGAAAAGGATGGATGAGAGACTCATGGAAGGATTTGGGTCCCATGAGATCGAGTGTTTGGGATACAGAGGGACCTATACCAAGGTGGATTCCCATTAGAGGTATTCAACCCTTATCATTTGATGGATAGGGAATGTGAACCATGAGTGGTTGGTTGAAAATGCATAAATGGTATGAAGATTTCATAATAAGTTTGGATGAGTTCGTAACCCTAGTCCATTATGAACACTTACCAAATGAAGGGAAAAATAAAAATCAAAAGCTCATGGCCATTGGTTCACAAGGCTTTGAGGGTACATATCTGAGTATTACCACTGGCAAATGCTAACATGTCTAAGTGTGTCTACTCGACATTTCTAGAGTGTCTACCTGACATGTCTATAGTGTCTAAATAACATGTTCAAGGGTCTTCACATGATTGAATATGACATGTCCATGTGACTTCGCATGATCAAAGTGTAGGTTCATGGCACAATGGAAGCATTAAATGGTTCATGTACACCTTTTCTTTTTCCCTAAACAATGATTAATCATATATTTTACACAACATTTAACATAGTGATCAAAGGAATTAAATCAATGAATATAGACAAGGGATGGAATTCCAAAACTATGGATATGATAATCACATATTATTTATAATCAATTTAATTAAGTAAAGAATTACCTTGTTGGAATTATTTCTTTATTGATGGATCTCACAACATATCTGCATTGTACCATCCTTGTGTTTGTAGGAATCGGAAGAATATTCCCTCTAACAGTGAGCTGCACGTTTTCTACAAATCTCCAAATATCGCTAGAGGAATCTCTAGGTGTTAGCATGGCATATCCTATCACTTGAGTCCTACTTTGATTGCATTGCTAACAGCTTCCAAATAAATATTGATCTCTCTTGACATGAGAGTGGAAGGTGGAGGAATATTTATCTCCAATCTTGGAAGGATTCTTGGAGAATTGATCTCTCTGGGGTTTGAGAGGATTCTCCAAATCCATTTTGTACAACCAAACAAATGAATCGGGTCTCTTAAAAAATAATATAACTGGGTTTATATACTGCTTGAGATAAAATAAAATAATTTCACAAGTACCCTTTATTATTTATTTAATCCCTCCAAAACCCCATGTCAAATAATGATAATAATAATAGTATTACTATTATTTCTCAGCATGTGCTTAACTTGCGTATAAATTAAATATTATTCAATTAAATAATATTCAATATTTTTTATTTCTCACTGGACCATTAAAATAGATCCTCCATTCCTAAATAATATTTATTAGGACTTGAATAATGAAAATTAATTAATTAAATAAAAATTACTACATTATTCTTTAATAAATAAATAAATATTATATTCACTAAATAGAAAATAAATATAAATTAAATATTCTTCAAACATTATATTATCTCGAATAACTAGAGATGGAATATATGCTATCAATTAAACATGAATAATTTTTTAACCACATGTGAAAGAAATATTTATTCAACTTGTTAAATAATAAATAATAATAATATTATTTAACTAAGATTCTAGATACACTTAGTGTGTGACCCTCTAGGCCACTTTCTCAGTGTCATTAGACGAAGTAGCCTAAAGTCCAAGGTTTGCATCTAGTAATACGCCAATTCACCCATAAAGAAAGAAGTTAATTACATAGTGGAATAATACCTCATAAATATTCTTACTGTGTAATCTAATCCCTTTATCAAGATATCTCTAACCAAGTAGGTTGCATGCCAGTGCCATCAACCTATGTGTTCGATGTCTCTATATTTGACTTCATGGAAAACAAATGCTCCTACAGAACACCATGTCCATGGGTTTATTTAGGCTATATCATTTTCATTAAAGGTCTTGAGATATAAACTTTTGTTAAAGAACAGAACGGGAAAATACTTTCTCACATTATTCATTAATGCAATATTACCCATGACGCACCCAACGTATTCTAACTCACTATGAACATATGTCATCACGTATTTTGTCAATAAATTAAAGTAAGTGACTCATAATACTCCTTAATATTAATTTTAAAGTCTAAGGATAAATACACACATCCATAGATAGGAACATCCAATGATACATATAAATGTGAATTTTATATTAGCGGGTGTTGTTATCATAATATCCTACACTAGATATCACCAAGGGAATACACCATGAGAAGGCACCTCAATGTCATATGAGTATGCACCCCTGATATCCTATATCACTTGTGTCCCTCAAATGATATTATCTGACTATAGAACATATATTTAGTAATAGTGTCATAACACTTATAGGTTCTCATCATAATGAAGAACTTCTATGACCTTTTTGCATGACAACTACTATTAGGACATTATATCATACAAGGTTACACATAAGATAAATCATGATGTGATAAGTAGTTTATTAATATTAAAAACTATAAAAACAAGTCCACATGAAGTACACAGAAGTTGGTTCTAGGGAACCAACTCCAACAAAATCCCACTCGCACTAGATCCAATTGCTAACAACCTTTAGTCCGCTAGATCTTACATGATACTCATGCTTTTGATGAGATAGGCCTTTAGTCAAGGATTCTACTACATTCTATTCTATGGGCACTCTTCTTACTTCAACTCACCCCTATGATAAAAATAGTTCAAGAGGTGATACTTCTGAAGTATATGATTTTTCCGCTGGTGTGGGCTTGGGTCTTTTGAAAGATCCACCACTTTAATATAATCACAATACAATGTGACATGGTATTTAGTACTAGGTACCACATCAGGGTCCTATAAAAAGTTATACATCAAAATGGATTCCTTGGCTGCATTGGAAGCAACTATATAATTAGAATCTATAATAGAATCAACAAAAACTGGCTTCTTTGAACTCTTCAAGTTCACAGCTCCTCCGTTGAGACAAAAAACATATCCTGACTATGCATTCATATCATTATAATCTATCTTAAAATTAGACTAAGTATATCCCTTGATGACCAGATCATCATCTCCTCCATACACAAGGAACAAATCCTTAGTTCTTCTCAGATGATTAAGGATAGCCCTAACATCAGACCAATGTTTTTCTCCTAGATCTGTTTGATATCTTTCTATCATGCTCAATCCATAGGCAACATCAAGGTTATTACATAACATGGAATAAATGATTGATCCTATCAGTAAAGTGTATGGGATCTTACTCATTATCACTTTCTCCTATTGTGTATGAGGACACATTTTCTTAGAAATATGTAAACCATGTGATTCTAGAACCAATACCATCTTGGATTGTTTCATACTAAATCTATTTATTATCTGGTCAACATATGTACTTTGAATTAGTCTAATAAGCCTCTTGGATCTATCATGAATGATCTTGATCCATAGAATATAGGATGTTTCACATAAATCCTTCATGAAGAAACACTTTTTTAACCAATCCTTAATAGACTATAATACTGGTATGTCATATCCAATAAGTAATATGTCATCAACATATACTACTAGGATAACAACTATATTTCCACTAAACCTATTGTAAATACATGTCTCACATTAGTTATTAATGAAACCAAATTCTTTTATAGCTTTATCTAATCGAATTATCAATGATCTGGATTCTTCCTCCAATCCATAAATGAATTTATGCAACTTGAAAATCCTTTTTGCATCACCTGGTGTCAGAAAACCTTCTGGTTGTTTCATATAGACATCTTCCTAAAGGTTCCCATTAAGGAATTCATTTTTGACATCCATATACAAAATCTCATAATCATGGTAAGATTCTATATAACGTATAATTTTTATGGATTTAAACATAGAAATTGGTGAAAAGGTTTCATCATAGTTAATTCTTTGATACTGTTTAAAACCTTTAGCCTCCAAAATCTCTTTATAGTTATTTATTTACCTTACATGTATATTTTTCTATTGAATACCAATTTTCACCCAATTAAATTTACATAAAATGACACCTCAACCAAAACCAATTTTTTTTCTGATACATGGAATCCATTTAAAAATTCATGGCTTCTTGCCTTCTTGTAGATTCCGAGCTCTATACTACCTATTTATATGAGAGAGGTTCATCATTTTCAAAAAATAATAAGTCACCATATTCAGTGACTAGAAAAACACATCTCTCTATTTCTCCCGCTATCCTTTTGGGGGATGTTCTCCCTCTCAAGAAATATGGATTTTCTAGTGATAGTAACTTTATTTTTGGAGGTGTTTTAAAGGTAGAATACCTTTATTTCCCTAGAATACCCTATAAAGATACACTTTATGTGCCGGGGTGCTAGTTTTGTTTCCTGATAAGTCCGTAATAAATGCCTCACAACCCTATACATGTGTATGTGACAAAACGAGTCTCTTTCCACTCTATAAATTATAGGTAATTATATTTTCCTCTTTATTTGGTACTCAATTTAATGTGTATGACACATTTTGTAATGTATATCTCCAAAATTATAATATAATATCTGCATGAATCATTATCGACCTTAACATGTCTAATAAGGTATATTTCCGACTTTCACTAACACCATACCACTATGACATATAAGGTGGAGTGAATTGATAAAGAATCCCAAAATCTAATAAGAATTTGATAAACTATTGGTTAATATATTAACCACCTTGATATTATAGATGCTTCTTTATCTTCTTACCTAGTTGATTCTCTACGTAATTATTGAATTCTTTGAATTTATAAAAGGACTCGAACTTATACCTCATCAAGTAGTCATAGACATATCTAATATAGTGATTAGTAAAAGTTATGAAATAAGAATATCCACCTCTACATTCTACTATAAATGGTTGACACACATTAGTGTGTACCAATCCTAGAAGCTCTATGACCCTTTCACCCTATTCACTAAATGGTCATTTGGTCATTATGTCTTGTAAGAAATCATGAAATATTTCAAGTGGTTTTAGTTTAGAAGAGTCTAAATAACCATCTTGACAGATCTTTGTCAAATGATTCTCGTTTACAAGGACAATACGGTGATTCCATAGTTGGGTGTTATATGAGTCGTGTGAACATGATTAATTATCAATTTTCAGTAATTGGTTTTCTTAATTTAATAAAGACAGAACATTATTCAAATTTTAAATATCATAACATATGCTGTCTTTGTAAAATAAAAAAAATTTATTTCTAAACATGAAAATAAACCCATCTACATCTAGGAAAGATACAGAAATTATTTTTTTGGTAACCATAGGTACATAATAACAATATTTTAAAACCAAAATCATTTCCATTGAAAAAAAAGGTGATAATAACCAATGGATAGAGCAGCTAACCTCACATGATTGGAATCTCATAGATCCACCACTCCTCTATAAATCTTTCAGAATATATGTGGTTCCTACATTTGGATATAGATGTGAGCACCAAAAGTTGTATCTAATACCCAATGTGTATATATTGAAAGATTACACTTGATAATGAACAAAATTTTATCTTCCCCTTGCTTATGGGTGTAGTTACTCTTCCAGTGTCCTAAATTTACACATGAAAAACACATCGTCTCCTTTTCCTTGCCCTGCATTTGGATATTCCTTTTCTTGGAAGGATGTTTCTCATGAGCTTTAGGTTGTTTTGAGTCTTTAGAACCTTCTCCTTTTTCTTCCTTTATTTATTCACCATAAGGACTACAGATTTATCACGCCTCATTTCCTTATCCATCCAATGGCCCGAAGGTTGTAGATTTTTTTTATTATAATAATAAAACCCCCTTTTATGGAAGAAGGGGAAAAACAAACAGACTTCATGACATAAACATAACTCGACCTGAAGATCACCGAAAATAAAATCCAGAAAAACAACAAGAACCGCCACTCCCCAGTATTTGAATCGTGATAAGGCTCTCCATCGATGCAAGACTGTACATCAAGCAGGTGTCCTGTGTTAAAGAACAGGCCTGATCCGATGGCAGTCTCCACACCCTCTCAAACATCCATATCTGTAAAGTCTACAATGATGAATTGCCTGCTCTGAAACCTCCTTAGGGCATGTTCCTTGTGGTCAAGTCGAACTGAATCAAAATATAATCAATCCAAAAAGCATTCCAAACAAAAAAACTTCGTAATTGGAGAATGGACACACAATGTTGGAATAAAAATCACCAAATCCCCACCGCATCCACAGGACACATTCATCACCACAACTGTAGTAAGCCAAAGATGAAGACAAGCCAAGGAATATGAAGCCATGTATTCATCACACAAGACTGGAAGACCGAACAACACATCGATGGAACATCACCATTGAGGGGGTCTAAGCCAATCTAAACCAACAGCGTATCCATGGGCATGAAGATGATCCTAACAACTCAGTATAAGAACCCTACCCAAGTTCCTATAGGGATGAACGATGGGAAACGAAGGCCGACGAAGAGGGAATCTCTGGTGACAAAGACTCCGCAAGAACATAATCACTTTTTCAAACAACCACACAGATCTCAAGAAGTAAGATAAGAAAATAAACAAGGAACTAGAAAATCAGAACCTCCCCCCTCTAAGCCGCTCCAAAGCCGACATTGATCCACCCCGGGAAGACATGCCGCACCAGATCCGACGTCGGTTCGCACCGATACCGACCCAAAGAAAGCTGACAGAGGAGACCACACCAGATCCGTCGCTGGAACAACGCCGACACCCAACACCCAAAGCCTCCAGGCACTCTAGATCTGATGTCGATCCAGACGAGATCCACGCCATGACTGTCGGAAACAAGCCAGATCAGGCACCGATCCGAGGTCGAGACACCCAATGCCGAATGCTGAACGCCGATCTGAGATCGAGACGAGATCCATGCCCTGACTGCTGACGAGACAAGGACAAGGAGACCGAGACCGAGACAATATGAGGTCGAGACACCCACTGCCGAAGGAATCTTCTCATTATTTCTCATATTGTAGATAAAAAAAACTATATAAGGTATTGGGAAGAGATGAAAGTATGATATCTATACACAAATCATCTGAGAAATTAATCCCCAAGATGTCTAGGTGTTTAGTGTATCCAATAATCTTGACTATATGAGGCCCATATAGTGTAGTCTCTACAATATTAGTTGTAAAAAATCATTATATATCTCATATCTCTCTTGTCTCTCATTCTCTTAATAAAGATCTTGGAGGTGATACATCATGATATATGAATCCATGTCCTCATGTTTATTCAAAATCTCAATGGACATGGATGATAGTATGAAACATTGAATATATGTGGAATCATTAAAATGTTTCTCATATAGAAACAACCCTTCATCACTTGCCTCATTACCAAGAGCATTAGGAATAGTTTCTTCCAACACATTAAATTTCATTTCACGATGAAGGATAATGCATAAGTGCCTTTGACTCTTTTGAAAATTTGTGCTAGTGAGAAGGTTATAATTCTCTAGGATGGGTCAAAATGATATATTGACAGTCATTTTAATGTTGTTTCTACCAAATAATCTGTGTATAATTTTTGTACATTATCTGATAAAATTTATACATTTAAATAAATATTATATCTACTAATCTCCCACTATTTTATAGAAACCCAATATCCCTCCCCATTGGATTCAAAATATCCTATTTTTTGGAAATTCAAGTGGAAAGGATCTATATTCCCATTCTTATTACCCCAACTTAAGTTGGTCAAGAAACTCAAATGGTTTTACGTAGGTATTACAAATTTTAACTACATTTACTCATAGTTCTTTGATCTATTGAGTGGATTCCCCAATCCTGAACTCCTTAAGTTATATTTCCTCAACTCTTCTCTCTCAGTTACAGCTAGACCTTTTTTAGTAGTAAACGCTTGATGTGAACTAAGTTAATTCAACCCAAAGATTCAAGTTAGAATTATACAATAATTGAAAGCACCCCTACTTTGTCTGGCCAATTAATTTGAACTATGGTTTAATTTTAATTGAAGTAGTGGAAGGCTATACAGACTTAATATATATATGTAATGTATCAGATTTTTTCTTGTATTATTTTTGGATATTATATGGATTATTTTTGAGACTAGGTGCTGAGACGACCTGTGATACCGAGCCCCGATGTTCCCAGAGTAAATGTTAAAAATATATTAAATATATTTAATAGCATGCATGTAAAGGTTTCTTGAAAAAATGGAATAAATTATATATGGGTGCTCAGATCAGAAATAATAGGGTCGTTGAGTTTAGAGAATGAGATTTAACATAGGCTTGGAATTAGTCATCACATGTCATTTTTAGAAAAATCACCACAGATGTGTAAATAAATAAAATAATTGAATAAATTTATTTTATTTATTTTGAGCTGACGGAGAAATTTAAAAATAATTAAATATATTGTCATGTTGGAAGTCCAGTGTTAGGCGCATAACCCTGGAGATATTGGAGAGCCTTTGAGATACCATCGAAAAATTCTCTCAGGTGAACAACGACAAGATCATGGATTAGTGATTAATACACATCAAATTCCAAATATTTCACTGATAAACATGATGTGGCTTCATTATTCATTATAAATTGATCAAAATTTTGGTTGGGTGTGTATTTTTATTATTTTATTCAACATTATTTAATTCTACGATGAACGTGAATCAATCAATGAGTAGATTGACCCATGGTTCGATCATATTGTGGGATGGGATTATTTGTGGGGTTTTGGTGGGAGATAAATCTTTGTGATTTGATTAATTTGACTATTATTATAATATATATGAATCAAGATTAAAACAAACATCAACCCAAGTTTGTTCCTTCAATTATTTCTTGTGATTTTCTCCCATTGTTCATTATTTTTCATGACCATTCTTCATTTTCCCCATGACTCGAAAAATACAGATCAATCGATCATTGCACACCCATTTATTGTTTCAAAGATCCTATATCATAGATCTAGGATCAAAACGACGCGATAGTGGTGTGATGATGGATAAAGTGGGATTTGGATGATGATTTATACCCGATTCATGTTCTTCAGCACACAATGAAGAATGATGATTTGATCTATTTTTTGGGAATATATGACACAAAAATGTGTTGTTCGATGATAGAGAGGTTTTTTAAGATGTATCATTGAATTTAATCTATATTGAATCCAAAATATAAGACGACAGCGGTGTAGGAATGCATGAATGGAAGAACTATAAATTCTATAAATTCATGAACCACGCGACATGTAATCCAATATTAGATGTAATATGGGCCCTACTAATTGGAATATAGGGTTTTCAAAGGAAGTTAAGTATCACATGGCATGTGACCCCTATCACATGACATGTGGCCCCTCATGGGTAAACTTTTCATTTACTTTAGAATGTGCACAGATAGGGGGTGGAGTACATGGACTTCTTAAATAGTGTGTACTCCCCTAAAAAGACACAGGTTGGAATAGGTACACATGCTAAGTCATGTACTAGTACAAGGAAAATACACACAAGATGGATCTGTGTATTATCACACACGTAGAATACACGGGTGTCCTACAGCCCATGTAGTACTACATTGACATGGATTGATGGCATAGTCCATTTACACAGGCATGACCTGGGGTCAAGGGATAAAATGAGTGACCACCACTACATTTCATGTACTCTTTTTTACATGGATTGGATCTCTTTTCTTCCATATCTTGGACAAGTTTTGTTATGGTTCATTACCCTTATTTGTTTCTTAAGGGTTGGTAATGAATTGTCTCCTACTACTAGGACTACTATCTATTCACTAGGATTTCATGGATATATTTGTCGTAATTCCTATGAGAATCCTCTATTATCCTCTATTAATATTCATTACCTAGGTTGAGTTATTGGTATCATTGTTACTAGAACTTGATGGGCATCGATCATCTACTTAGCTGGTTAATCCAGATTGATTGGTTGGTATTACCCCATGGCCTTGGAAGTGATCCACATATATGTATCATATTATCTTTAGACTATCATAGTGTTCTTTCTCATATTGAGACTTGACGAGCAATACCTCTCAGATAGAAATCATTAGTGCTATCAGACTTAGGAGTGTGTTCCACCAGATGAGTGCTTTGTGAAATATTCAAGCTAAAATCCTAGTCTAGTATACTATGGTTATGACTTACCTCTAGACTATGTGTCACTATTGCGTATATCTGGATATTCATGTTATATGTGTTTTAGATAGATACTGGTGTAGTTTTGATTGTATTTCCTTTGTTGTATACCTTTCAGTTTTGGGTGTCCTACTGAGTATTGTTATACTCATAATTCCACAATCTGTTCCCACATGTGTCATGTCTTATGTAGATGATCAAAATTTTGATAGAGTCCTAGGTGGACCAGGACCAAACAGTGCTTAGTGAGACCAGATAGACCGAGGTGTGTTCTAATGGATTTATAAATGCAATCCCAATACTTACTTTTAGGTTGTAATTATATTATAGACTCTTTTTTGATGAGCCTGTATTTGGAACTTTTATATTCTTTTACTTCCAATCATACTTTTTCTATGATATTAGATGTATGCATGCATGGTTGTTCAATTGTTTTTACATTTTAGCATTTTATAGGCTTGGAGATGTGTGTGTGTACATGTACTTATCAAAATTCCTCCCATGTTAGTGATATGCATACTCAGTACTAGTCACTAGACCCTGGACTATTAGAGGTGCGATTGTGGAGATAAATCATGCCCCCCTAGGAGGGTCATTACATAGTGGTATTAAAGTGGGTCAGTTCTACTTTAGGACCAAGAGTCTATGAGATTGGTTTAGTGAAAAAATTAGGATTTTCAAGTTTAGTTTTTCGGATAGGGACTCCAGTGTTGGTGCACCAACCGGAATATCCATACACCAAGACTCTAATCACTTTTTTTTCAACTCAGTACATGAAAAAACTAGTTGTAAGAAAAAATAGTATATACATCATATAGAAATGGGTTATTTTTTCCATATACTTCTTGAGTCATCTCTCTAGATATTATTATTGACTTTGGTACATCTTGTTTTTTCTAGGATGACTCTGTAATGTATTCTATATAGGATTTATCATGATGTTGATGAAGATGATACCCTCAGTTATGAGGCATCGATACAGGGACCAGTTCTCGAGATGTTATCTCCAGGTGGCGGGCTAGTCATACCACCACCTATAGAGAATCACATGGTTCCCATTGTACCAGTGGATGAGGTGCATAGGTTGAGAGTGCTTCATAATTATTAGTGATAGAGACCCTTCAGGTTCTGAGGAGGGGCTGACCCACAGGTGGCTAAGGACTGGCTTGAGGTAGTGACCTGAGTTTTCCATCTAGTTAAAAAACCAGTAGATCAGATGGTGGTCCTGGAGGTGAGCATTATATACAGATCTGTAGAGTGATGGTTTGGGTTAATGACCTAGTCTTATGATGAGGTGAATCATTCATGGACATAGTTCAAGCACCTTTTCTGAGAGGAGTTCTCACCAGCTATGCTGAGGGCTATACATATCCAGGAAATTATGTAGCTCTAATAAGTAAACATAATAGTAGCTGATTTTTCATCGAGGTTTACCAGACTCTAAGATACCCGATGTATATGGTTCACAATCAGTTCTTTAGGACTTGACCCTTTCAGTGAGTTCTGTGTAGAGACATCTGGGCTAGTTATATCTCACTATGCATTCTTCCCTTTGCTGCGGTGTAAGAAAAATATTTGGTGGTTGAGATTTTCTTGGCTGAGTGGATATAATAGGTAGTTGTAAGCAGTGGTAAAGCAGGAGAAGAGAACTCATTAGTAGGGAGTCGATGCCATTTTCAAGGACCTAGACATGTGAGATGTTTCATGAGGAGGTCATAGGATAGAGGATATGATGTTTAGGGCTCATAGGGTGGGTTTAGTCATCCTAGAGAGATATGGTTCTACTTGTGTTATAGAATGGTACATCTCTCCATAGATTGTACATCCCACTATACAACTGACTGAGTGACTGTGTATGGGCCAATGAGGATGATACAATGACAAGATTAGTTAGGGTTTCAGGGTATAAGGCTTGGATGAAGATTTGGTAGAGAATCAATATGCATTCATCATTTTTACCTATTACCACCACTACAACCAGGTGGTCCACCCCATGATCTGGGAGTTAGAGGAAAGAGGAGGGGATAACTACAGATAGTCAAATCTTATGACTTAGAGGCTCCAGCAATGATTCAAGGCATGATCTATGTCTTTTCTAAATTATCTAAAGTACTGAAAAACACATGTTCTAGTCATTCCTTTCATTCCACATACCATATATGTGATTTATAGATTTTGGTCAAACCTTTGGTTCAATCCTTATGCTTGGAGACTTTTACTAGGGAAGACTTAGTGATTGCACACTTGTACCGATAGTGTGACCTAAATCTTGGAGGTGAGAGTTCCCATTGGCATCTGACGTAATTCTTGGTATGGGTTGGTTATCTATAGTTCATGCCCATATTGACTATTTTAGGAGAAGGGTGCAGTGTGTCCACAGTTATGGAACCAAGTTATCCTTTTTTATTTAAAAGGAAGACCAATTAGAATAGAATGGACTCAAGAATGGGAGGGTGAAGATGATTAATCATCAGTTGGATTGATTAACCCTTGGTGTAGTGGATGTTGTGAGTTACCAATTTTCTAAAGTGGTGGAGGCATATGAAGACTTCTTCCATGAGGATGTTCCAGGTTTACCTCCTTGCTGAGTGATAGACTTTTGAATTTATCAACACCCTGGGATGACAATGATTTCTATACCAGCATATCAGATGGTTACCATAGAGATTCATGATCTAAGGGTGTAGTTGGATGGCTTGAAAAGGAAGAGCTTTGTTTGACCCAGTGTTTCAACCTGAGAAGCCCCAATTTGTTTCCAAGAAAGAAAATGAGAGGTTGAGGTTATGTGATATTTTTTGACACTTGAACCAGGTGAATGTGAAGAAACATGTATCCATGACCAAGAATCGATGCCATATTTTATCAGTTGAGAGGGGAAATATGGTTATCAAAGGTTGGCATAAGGTTAGTTTATCACCAGTTGAGAGTACAAGACAAGGATATACCAAAGAAAACATTTAGATGTCTCTACAATCAATCTAAGTAATTGGTGATTCCCTTTGGTGTGACGAACACCCCAACAGTGTTCATGATACTCATGCACCAGATCTTTTAGTGTTAATTAGACTATTCATGGTAGTATTCATCAATGAAATCCTTGGGTATTGAGCATCTGAGAAAGAGCATGTGAGACACTTAAGGATAGTATTAGCTATACTCTACGAGCACCATATTTACGAAATGATCTCAAAGTGCCAATTATATATTCAAGTGGTCCACTTTCTAAGACACATTATCCCAATAGATGTAGTGGTAGTGGACCCGTCCAAATTTGAGGTAGTGTTATCATGGAATCCAACCAAAAGTGTGAAAAAGTTTCAAATATTCCTCAGGTTGGCAGTCTATTACTATAGATTCATAGACGACTCTTCTAGGATATCATCACCCATGAAAATTTTGACTTGAAAGGGGAATCCTTTCATATAAGAAGAGAGGTTCTAGTAGGATTTTCAGTAGTTGGGGCAGAGTTTGATGTGAAATCCCATCTTAATATTTCTAGAGGAGCATGTCCAGTACGTATTATTCTACGATGCATCTGGGATCCATCTTTTTTGTGTTTTGATGAAGAGGAAATTGATGATTGCATATGGTTCATGCCTATTGAGACCACATGTGAAGAACTACATGAACCACGAACTTGATCTAGTAGAGGTAGTCTTCAATTTGAAGATTTTGAGACACTACCTGATGGGAAATAATTTTATCATCTACTCCGACCACAAGTGTCTGAAGTATATCTTCTCTCAGAAGGATCTCAACTTGACCAAGAGAAGATTGCTAGAGGTCCTCTAGGATTATAAATTTTAAATTTTCTATACTATTGTGAAGGGGAATGTGTTAGTAGATTCTCTCAGTAGGATATCTTGTTTGTAGTTACTGAACGAGGTGTCAGAGAATTTGGCCTCGCTGCAGTTATCCTTTGTGGATGTAGATGAAGCATCTTACCTCTAGTCTATGGTTATTACCCTCCTCTATTACAATGAGTCATGGAGGCACAACTTGGGGATAGTAATTGTGATACCCTATATACTTAGATATCCACTAGAAATTATTTTGATGGATTTTTTGAAGGTTAGGATCACATAGTTCTTTTCATAGGCTACATGATGGTACCATTGATGTTGTGGGAGGATGTTCTGAGAGATTTTAATATGTCTCATTTGACTGTACGTATAGGTGTGGAAAAGGTGTACCAAGACCTCTTCCATAAGTTTTTGTGGCCATCGATGAAGAAGGGAGTTTCAGATTTTGTCTCTATATGCCTTTTCTATCAGCAAGTGAAGGTGAAGAACTAAGTTTCAGCAGCTTTAGCTCAACCCCTTGAGGTGATAGAGTAGAAGTGGGATGGGATATCTATGGAATTTGCGATGATATTACCACATAAGTCTAAAGAAATGATGCTATATGGGTGATCATGGATTGACTCACCAAGTCAACCCAATTCAGAGATATATGAGAGAAAAGTTAAGTAGAGATATTGGATTGAATCTATATTTAGAAGATAGTCTGAATCCATGGAGTTCCATCAATGATCATTTCTGGCCGAGATTCTTACTTCAAATATCATTTGTGGAAGGTATTGTAGGAGGCGTTTTAGACTTAGTTTCACTTGAGCACAATGTTTCACCCACAAACTGATGACCATACTGAGTGGACCATTCTGGTTCTAGAGGACATTATATGAGCTTACATGTTGGACTTTGTCCATAGTTGGGAGGATCACTTGCCACCGGTGGAGTTTGCGTACAAAAATAGTGACCATTCCAACATTGGTATGACACCATTTGAGGCTTTGTATGGGAAAAATTTATGGTTAATAATTTTATGTACTAACCTAGGATAGTAAAAACTCATGGGCCCAGAGCTGGTGTGAGATAAATTAGAGAAGGTGAAGATCATTGTGGAGTGGATAAAGACTGTAGAGAGCTGTCTGAAGTAATATACCGAAAGGTGATGAAGGCCTTTGAATTTAGAGGAAGGATACCATGTGTTCTTATGGGTTTCACCTTGATGTAGATGAAAAATATTAGTTCACGGTGGAATGATATCTCTAAGGTTCGTTGGCCCTTTCCAGTTAATGTGTAGAGTTGGAAAGGTGGCATACCATTTAGCTATACCTCCATAGCTAGAATGGGTACACAACATCTTCCACATATTGCAGTTGAGGAGGTGCGTTCATGACCCATCACTTGTCATTGATTGGGGCGAGCTGAACATCAAAGATAGAGTGACCTTTTCCTAGTACACAGTAGATTTTGGGGATCGATGAGAGATGATCCTTTTTGTATTATCGTTTCCTTTATTTCTTGTCTGGTGTTAGAAAAAGAATATCCAGGAGAGTACATGGGAGTAGGAGGCTCATATTCATTTTCAATACCCTTATCTTTTGGAGTAGCCCTAATATTGGGGTTTCAAGGATGTAAATCCCCAAGGTGGGGAGAATGTAAAGTTTCATATTTTCCTTTTATTATATTTATATAATATATGGATTATTTTATAGACTAGGCACTGAGATGACATATGATTCTAAGACCCAGTGTTCCCAGAATAAATGTTTGAAATATATTAAATATATTAAATAACACACACACACACACTGTTACTAGAAATGTAGAATAACTTTTAAAATGGTGTTCAAATCAGAAATATTAGGGAACAATTGAGTTCAAAATAGGAGGTTTACCCTAGAAGAGACTTAAAATTAGTCAGTGCATGCCATATGTATAAAAATCATCAAGGGTGTGGAAATAAATAAAATTATTGAATAAAATTATTTTATTTCTTTTGTGTTGATATACTAATTTAAAAATCATTAAATAAATTGTTATGTTGGAAATCTTGGTTTATCCATATAATCCTAGAGATGTTGCAGAGCCTTAGAGAGACAATTGGAGAATTATCTCAGGTGAATGATGATGAGATCAGGGATCGACTATTGATGCTCATCAGATTAGAAGGATATCACCAACTAATGTGATACAACTTAATTCTTCATCAGTTATTGATCAAAATCAAGGTAGGGTGTGTTTTTTTTAATTTATTCCCCTTTCATGAATTATACAATGAATGTGAATCAATCAATGAAAAGATTGATTTATAGTTTGATCATCTTGTGGGATGGGATTATTTGTGGGGTTTTGGAGGGAGATTAATCTTTTTGATTTGATTATTTTGAATTTCATTCCAATGGTGAAGGATTGAGATTAACATAAAAATCAATCAAGGTTATTTCCTCCAATATATTCTTATAATTTTCTCCCCTATTCATCATTCATCAAGGGAATTATTCATTTAGACCACGACTCAAAAAATATAAATCAATCAATCATTGAAAACATGTTTCCTAGTGCAATGATCTGATATAATAGTTCTAGCATCATCCTGATGTGATGGAGGTAAAAATATGAAGATAGAGAATTTAAGATGATGCTTGATACCTAATTCACATTCTTCATTGTTCTTCAGTGCATAATGAATAATGAATATTAGATCCATTTTTTCAAGAAGATCTGACATTAGAACACATTTTTTGATGGAGGTGAGGTTTGGATAAGATTGATCCTTGATTTTTAGCAAGACTGAAGTCAGAATCTAAGGTGAAAACAACATTGGTGTGGGTGGAAGGAATAACTGGTGATTTTGGAAAATCATGAACCACAAAGTGTGTAATATGGGATTACACAGTGTGTGGGTCCCCTCTAAGTGGTGTCTAGGGTTTTCATAGAAAGTTAAGTATCACACGACATGCGACACCTATCACACAGTGTGTCATCTCTCCTGGGTGAACTCAGAGTGTACTTCAAAAAGTACATTGACACAAGGTGAAGTACATAGACTTCACATATGATGTGTACTCCCCTATACTAACACGATTTAGACCATGTATATGGGATAAACCATGTAATGGTACATGGGCCAACATACATGGGATAGAGCCATGTACTGTCACACAGTTAGACTATATTAGAAGCCTACACACTATGTAGTACTACACATACACAACTTGATGACACATTCCATTTACATGGTAAGGACGCAAGGTCAATGGACACGGTGTGTGACCCCTAGTACACACCATGTACACTTTTGTACATGTATTGGATATCTTATCCTCTATATATTAGACAAGTTTTGTTAGGGTTAATTCCCCCTTTTATTTACCTGAGGGTTGGTATGGAATCATCTCCTACTCCTTGGACTATGACCCCTTTATCTAATGTTCTGGGATAGAGTCTTTGGAATCTCACCAAGAGGCCTGGAGTGAGATCCTCTATTAATATTTACGTCCTAGGTGGAGTTATTGGTATTGTCATGAACAACACTACATGAGTGTTGATCTTATACTTAGCGGGTTAATCCATATTAAGTTGTTGGTATCACCCCATGTCTTTATAAGTGATCCTTATATGTGTATCATATCCACTTAATACTATCAACTTGTTATTTCTCAAAATGAGACCTGATGAGTTATACCTCTTAGATGTAC
The DNA here is from genome assembly GCA_963277665.1 of Viscum album. Lineage (NCBI taxonomy): Eukaryota > Viridiplantae > Streptophyta > Magnoliopsida > Santalales > Viscaceae > Viscum > Viscum album. Next base: position 1,315,082,632 of record OY728128.1, on the reverse strand, counting down.
ATCATCAGTGATATTAGACTGATGAGTGTGTTCTATCAGATGAGTACTATTTTGAATCTTCTAGATACAATTCTAGGCTGTTATAATATAGTTGTGAATTACCTCTAGACTATGTACCTTTTTTGAGTATATCTAGATATTCTTGATATATGTGTTGTAGACATATACTTTTATAGAACTGATAGTATTTCTTTGTTGTATGCTTTGTGGTTCTGGGGTTTCCTTCTGAGTATTATTATAGTCACCCCTACATGGGATTTCCCCACATGTTTCATTTCATGAGAAGTTGATCGACCTTTTAAAATAGTCTTAGGAGGACCATGATCATACAGTTCTTAGTTAGACTGGACTGACTGAGGTGTGTTCCTATGTATTTCTAACAGTAGTCCTAGTACGTATACACATGAGCGATACTTTTATCTTCAATTAGATTGGAAATAAGTTGTAAATGGTTTTGAAATAATCCAAATAAAATAAAATTATATTTATGATATTAGATTCAATTTTGTTTATTTATAGAAGAAGTTTATAGTAAGTATAAGAATAAATAAAATTAAAAGAGATTGGTTAAGATCTATACCTATTATTTGACATAACTCCTTTTTATTACTCCTATATAATTCAAGAACTAGTATTAAGACAATACTAGAAGATATAGGATGAATAAAATTATTCTAGTAAGGTTTTTGAGTTCGTATGTTTTGATCTATAAGGATAAAATAGTGTGAATAAGGGTAGAGAAGAGGTTTCATTTTATAAGTGAGGGGAGGGACACACATAGAATTTCTTAAAAGATTTAAATAATTTAAGGTAACCTTAATGGGAATGTGGATCCAAATTTAATGTTATTGGAAGTTATGATAATATATGGTTTAAATATATTTAACCAATAATAATTTGATAGGTGTGGGTAAAATAACTAAAACTTTTATAACCGAAATTCCCTTTTTTGAATGAATAAATTATTTATTGAGTAATGTGGTTGTAGAAAACACATTTACTAATTTGGTTATTTTGGAACAATTATAAAATATATCTTATCATATTTAAAATACTATTAATAATCTTTACCATTAATAAAATAATTTTTGTACAATGACTGATAAGATTAGAATATATTGTAAGTTATGACAAAGTCTAACCATCAGAGACGAAAAGAGCAATGGCCTTGTCCTATAAAACCATACCCTATGAAGCCCATATATCAAATCTTGTGTGGGAAATGGAATCACTTGGATTTTTTCCTTTACTATGAACAAGCTAAAATTTAATAATAGAAGATTGAAAAAAAAATATGGGATAAGTTTAAGCTTAATGAGATCAAAACCCAAACCATGTATGTAGAACCACCCCAATAAAGTGGAACCATTGAACACATTACCCTAAAGGTGTACACTAGAGTAATAATGGTTCATGTATCTAGAACCTATTTATAACATCATATAACCAACATTCCCATATGCAATGCTAAAATCATGAACTTTACATTTCTGGTTTGATACTGATAAGGGTAACCCATTTTTTCCATCAAAACCTTATAAAATCAAAAGGAAACATTATAACACTTACATTCTAGAGGGAATTTTAGGTTTATAGTTTTACATAATTTAGAAAAACTACTACATAAAAAAATTGCAAGAATTTAAATGATAATTTCTCCCATTTAACATAACTTTTTTTTCACATTAAGACACCACCATCATCAATATGAAATCCTTTCTAGACATAAGTCGATCAACCTCAATATTTATAACCTGGGTATAAGTATAAGAACGGTTAGATCAAATGCTTTGTAAGGAAAAATTTAAGCATTAACAAATGGATTCCATTAGTGTGCATAAAAATTGATTAAGGGTATGATGACATAATCAAAGTGCATGAGTGTAATGTATGAATATCCATGACCATCAATACCTAGATTAGTTAACATGGAAACATGGAATAAAGCATTAATATATTAATAAGTTATAATAATAAACACTCATGTTCCCTGACATATCAATCTTAATCAAATTAAAAATCATAAACCCATAACAAGAATAGATAAAACATATTTGTATCTTGTAACCTCATCTCATAGAACCCTTAAATAACATTTAAAAAACCCTTTAAGTACCCATAATAATTTGAAAAAACCATATGTCTGATTTCAAATATAATTCTCCATTGAACATAATCATTACCCAATGCATTGGAGTGCTCTCTGGGTGAAACCATCATATAAGATTTAACGGTTTCACCCAACGCTATCTAAGAACACCCATCATTTATAATACACAAGAAACAAAAATAAATAAAAAAAAGAATTTGTTTCATCATAACCCATTGATAAAACCTTTATTATTTTTATAATAGGATTAATCTATGGAAAAGAAATGGGTTCTATAATAATATCATTGAAACATGATTAAAATAGGGAAAAGAAACAAGTTCCATAAAAATCTCTTTGAAACATGACTAAACCATGGAAAAGAAATGGGTTTAATAAAAATATCTTTGAAATATGATTAACCCATGGAAAATAAACAGGTTCTATGGAAATCTCTTGGGGACATGATTAACCCATAGAAAAGAAATGGGTTCCATAATAATATATTTCAAACATGATTACACATGCAAAAGAAAAGATTACCATGATAATATCTTTAGTACATGATTAAACCATATAAGAGAAATGGTTTCCCTAAAAATCTCTTTAAAACATAATTAACCAATGTAAAATAAATGGGTACCAAGAAAATCTCTTTGGGACATGATTAACCAGTGAAAAATAAATGGGTTCCAAAATAATATCTTTGAAACATGATTAACCCATGAAAAAGAAATAGGTACCATGAAAACATATTTGGGACATAATTAACCCATGATAAAGAAATGGGTTCTATAACAATCTTTTGGAAACATGATTAAACCATGGAAAATAAATAGGTACCATGAAAATCTCTTTGGGACATGAATAACCTGTGGAATAGAAATGTGTTCCATAACAATATCTTTGAAGAAATATTAATCCACCCAATGAAAGAACGAGGGTGGTATAATTGAAAAATACACCCATTGGTGGATAAGTAACAACAAGGGTTTTTCACATTGATGAATGGAAATAAAACTAAAATAAAATTAAATATATTTTTAGAAAAATGCCCTTTTTATTTTGAAAATCATTTTTTAAAACTAAATTTCTTTGAGAAACCTTTTTATTTGAAAACAAACATGAAATATTTTAAATTAATCTTTTAAAAATAATTTAAAAAATTTTATAAAGAAAAAAATCATTTTTCTTTGAAAAACGTTTTTCAAAAATTCCTGAAAATATTTTTATAATACATGGTTTTCGAAGAAAAAGGGTTTTTGACCGAAAAGTTGATTTTTCATAAAAAAATTATTTTGAACTCTTGAGTACATAAAGAGAAGAAAATAAAAGTAAAAGATTTATTCTCATGAAATAAACATATAAAAAGAAAATTCATGAGAAATTTTGGAAGTATATAATAATATTTCAACATTGGATACTTAATAAAAAACAATCCCAATAACAGTGAGATTGTAACAAAACACTCTTACCAATTTGGTAAATTTGAATAATAATCCCCCTGAAAGAATAACATTAAATGAAACTTATAATATCATTAAAATAATGATTTTAATGATATAACCTGTCTAAGGGGAAATATATACACCTCATAAAATAAGATAGGTGTATAATATAACAAACTTCTCCATGAAAAAAATTGTGACAAAAATCCATAACCATTATGGTAGCCTTGAAACTATTAACCCCATGAAATATAGATACTAAAATGGATATTAAAACACACATAAATTTAAATATAATAATCCTACAATTAATTCTTGTGAATTATATACACCACAAAACAAAAATAAGTGGTGAATATTGCACATATCTTACACAAATAAAAGTGAGATGAGAAAAACCTTTACATTGAGTCTGATTCACCACACTTGTTCTCTATCTTCTTGAATAATATTTTTTAATTATGTAATATCTTTAGAAACGTATAAAAAGTTTATTATTAGTTTTATCTCACTTATAAACATGTTATATATAATTACTTTATAAATTTTGTTTAAGTCAGATGTTTTGACCATATTTGACTAGTTTGTCAAAAAATGAATTTGTTAGGTTGAAAAAGTTCAAAGAGGTAATTATTTAAAAATATACAGTATAATAATAATGAAATAATTAACATGTTTATACATTAATTATAGTTTTAAAACCAATTATTAATTATGGTTATGAAAATGAACTTGTGTTATGATCATAGAGACAGTAGGTCGTACGTACACATGAGTATCATTTCTATTTTTCAATGATCATTATGGAAAGAAGTTAAGATATATTTTATCTTAAAATAATGATAATTATTTATTTATTAACATAATATGAAATTATATATAATTATATATATATATATCAATTTTTTATGTAAAAGAATTCAAATTTCTTTGAGGAGGTGGTAGTCCACTCTTCCACGAACGATGTTATCACTTTTTCAGTGTGTGAAATGGTAATCAAGAAAATAATATATATTTTTTTCAAAAATATAATTATGTTATGAGTATTATAATTATATAATATATATTCATTATATTTACCTTTATTACCTTCCTTTTAATACATTAGTGAAATACGCTCCACATCGCTTCGTGAGGCAGTAGTCCACTATAAACACAAGTGATGTTATCGTACCCTTTATTGAATAAAATACACATAGGGTGTATATTATATAATTCTAAAAAAGGTATTATAATATAATAAAAATCTTAAATATCACATATAAACAATATTTACATAATTATAGCCAACCATGAGAGGTGGTAAAGAAAAAATGAACAACATCATTTCGTGAGGTGGTAGTCCATCGTACACACGAATGTTGTTTTCATAACCAATTTGATGAAAGTGTTTGTGGGTTTAGGTCTTAAAATTAAAAAAATACAGGTATATTTAGGATAATTTAGTTATTATATAAGTTTCATATAAAAATAATTTAATGAGGTAGATTGAGAAATAAAATAAAAATACTTTTTTAAGAACATTACCTCTTTTTCAGGCATCCTTGAAAAGTTTTCACTAAAACCATGAAAGGATTAATTAATGAACAAAACAATGGATCTAGTTTGAGATTATATAATATTAGAAGTTTTGGGATGTTTTTTTCCAATAAAAATGTATTGAGAGGTGCGAATAGAGGAGGATAGTAGGAGGCCTTTAATAAGAGGGGTGAGTGGAAAACTTATAAATATTTGAAAGAGAAAATTCCACCCATATATTTTATTATTAAAAGGGATAAAATAAAGAAAAAAACTATATAATATAAGGGATAAGGTTTTAATATGTATATGAAATTTGTGTTTTAAAATTTAAAGTTCATTTGGACCCTTTAAGTTGAAATTTTAACCACAAAGTATAATTATTTTTACATTAATCACCGTAATTTATATTAATTTACTCCACAATATTTTTGATCAAAAACGAAGTTGACTCTATAATAAATTTTAAATTTTTATTATTTCAAATATGGAATCCAATTTTACAAATTCAAATCACATAATTTTAAAATTTTAATTTAAATTTAGTCTCTTAGAAGTGATGAGAAAATGCTTTTTTAAAGTTAAAATGTTCAAAAGTTTGAAATTTTTTTATGTCCAAATTCAATATGAAAATTATTAAAATGAAATTATTGGTTTAATAAATATATAATTGATCTAATATTAGTTTTAAAAAATATAAAATATAAAATATCATTATATATTATTTATGTAAAAAGTCAGCTTTCATTTTAAATTTAGTATTTTTCATTATTCATCAAAAAATGGATCTTCTTAGAAAAATACCAAATATTCACCTTAAGATGATTTTGAAATTAAAAATTTTAAAAAAAAATTATTTTTTAAAATAAAATTCATAAAAGTGTCAAAATTTTAATTTTAAAATAAATGTGTCATCAAAAGGCGGCGAAGCTGCCTTTAGAAAAATACATATTTATATGCGTAAAATTGGATTTATTTTTATATCATGACTAGAAAAAACATAAGAAGAATATGAAAAATTATATTTAATATATTAAATATATTTATTTAATATAATTAAATAATATTTGTTTTTTATTTTATTTGTATAAAATACACTGGTGAGCATTTAAATAGTTTTTTCCGAAAAATATTTCCTTTTATTCTCAAAAGGTATTTATTTTAATTTATAATTTATTATTCCCAAAAGGATATATTAAATATACCTGTGTGAAACATATTTTAATAATTTAGAAACTCTAATCCATACCCACCAATCCAACTAATAGGTGATAACTATCATGTTAAATATCAATATTAATAGTATATTGTTATTCAGTAAAACTCAGTCTTGTGTGTAACACATGCTATTAATGAAACCCAGTGTTGTGTGTATCTTAAGACAAACTGAGTGTTTTTTTATAATTAAATTTAAACTTAGTGTTTTATTTCATTTATGCAATAAAATATAATTTTCTTCTTTCAAAACATCTGGTTGTTACATCCCCCCCTTTAATAAATTTCATCCTCGCAATTTGAACTTTATCTCGGTAATTAAAGGTTGAATATTTAATGATATTTTTTTTAGAAAAACACATCATAAAAAGGGTTATTAAAACATCCTATTAGTAAAATATAAATTTAAGTACAAAGGTCATATATAATAACACATAAATAGGTTTCTAAATAGGATAACATAACTTGAAATTGAAGAAAAGTGTAAATAACAATATATAGTGATTGAGGTCATTGATCCAAAGAAATTGAATGATTAATGGAAATTTAAGGGAAACCAAACCATAAATCCATGATGATTTAAAAGACCATTATTTAATATAAATTAAAGTTAATAGGATAATACTTTTACTTAAATATGTTTTTCCAAGATTTGAGTAATTATACTACCATCAAAAGTAAGAGAATATGAAAATATACTTACTTGATGAGTATAATTTCATGTTTTAATAAATTTACAAAACGATATCATCATTTTCTCAAAATTATGAGTATTGAAGATAAATTTTTAATGTCTAAAGCATTAAAATCAAATTTTAAAGACCACATAACTATAAAAGGGATAACAAGTTAGTCCTCCTTTCTTTAAAATTTATCCAAAACCAAAATGGTTAGCATATGGTAAGAGAATTACCAAAATGAATAAACCTTCATATATTTATCTCTAAATTTCAAAATTATTAACCAAATTAAAAAATAAATCATTCCATATTTTATTATCCTTAAAATTATTAAATCATTTCATGAAAGTGTTTGAAACCCAATAATGAGAAGAATTTTATTATATATTCTTATAAGATAAATCAACCATTATTCCTAAAATAAAATCCCATTAATTTATGAAATAAACTTAATATTTTCCTGTAAAAACTATTATACTAACCAAGACATCATATTGTCCAGTGGTAGGTTTGAAACCCTTATCATTATTTGGTCATGGGTTTAAGCCCCACTTCCTTAACGAAAGTGATGAGTTGTTACCCAAAATAGGGGTTGTTATTTTTTTTCTTTAAAAATGAAAAAAAAATCTTTTTTAAATATAAATTCTTATTGATCCTAGGGATTAAAAATACATCAACCTAAAAAAAATCTTCAAAAATATAATTTCATTAATCACATTAAAATCTCATCACTTAAAACCTCAACTGGGTGTATAAGACATTGAACTTAAGATCATCCTTAATATTATAAACTAATTAAAAAATAAATAAATCTAAATATAACCTAAAATGATAACATCCTAATATAAAAAGTTATCTAAACCTTACCTTTTATACCAAATATAATATCCCCGAACCCGTACTCTCAGATCCTGTACTGAAATTATGAACTTTAAATTTTTTTCTTTGATTATAATAAGGGTGATCCATTTGTTTCCATCCAAACCATAAAACATGAAAAGGAAATATTTCATCACATACATCCTAGAGAACCTTTATGGTTTAGATTTTTAGATAATTAGTAAAAAATCATATATAAACATTTCACATGACTTTAAATAATAATTTCTCCCACTAAACCCATATTGTTTTCACATTAAGACACCATCATCATCAATATAAAATACCTTCTAGAAATAACTCATACAACATCATTATATATAACCTGATGAAAAGGAAACAAAATTATATTGATCCCAAATGATAAGTAAGGTAAAAAATAATCATTAACAAATTAATGTCATCTGTGAACATAAGTGTATGTTGACTAAATAAAAGTAAATTATTATAACATATGAATATTCATACCCATAAATAATTGGATAATTAAACATGAAAACTTGATATAAGACATTAAAAAAGGAAAAATCATAATAATCAACAATCTTGTTCCATGTGATATCAATCTTGATGAAAATAACCATCATAAAACTATAGTAAGAATAGGTAAACCATATTTTTTTATTGGAACATAATATCATAGTACCCTTTACAGAACCCTTAAAAAATCCATAAAAATTATAAATACATATGAACAAATTACAATATAATTCTATGGAGAATATAATCATTAACTAATGAATTAAACCACTATCTGATAACACCCATCATATGAGCTATAACAATTTCACTCGACTCTATCTGGGTGTACCAATCATTATAATTTCCAAGAACCACAACATAAAAAATAATGTAGAGATTTTTTTCATCCTAACTCATTGAGACAACCTTTATTCTTTTCATAGGATGATTAACCCATTGAAAATTAATGGGTTCCATCACAATCTCTTTGAAACATGATTAATACATGTAAAATACATGGGTTCCATAACACTCTCTTTGAAAAATGATTAACCCATAAAACATAAATGGGGTTCATAAAAATCTCTTTGAAAAATGATTAAAACATGGAAATGAAATGTGTACCATGAAAATATAATTGGGAAATGATTAACCTATAGAAAAGAAATGGGTTCCAGAGAAATATCTTTGAAGCATGATTAACTCATGGAAAATAAATGAGTTCTATGCAAATCTCTTTGGGACATGATTAAATTGGGGAAAATAAATGGTTTACATAAAAATATATTTTAAACATGATTAAACAATGGAAAATAAATTGGTACCATGACAACCACGTTGGGAAATTGTTAACATGAGGAAAATAAATGAGTTACATAACAATCTCTTGGAAACATTATTAACATATGGAAAAGAAATGGGTACCATAAAAATATCATTTGTACATGATTAACCCATGTAAAATAAAAAGATTATATAAAAATATTTTAGAAACATGATTAACCCATGGAAAAGAAAATGGTACCATGAAAATCTCTTTTGTGACAAGATTATCCAATGGGAAATAAATGAGTTCCATAACAATCTATTTGAAAAAAATCTTAATCTATCCAAATAAATAATTAGGATGGAGTCATTATAAATCATCCCCAATGGCTCATTAGTAAAAAAATGGTTGTTGATATTGATAAATGGAAATAACATTAAAATATAATTAAATAAATTTTGAGTAAAATACACTTTTCATTTTGAAAATAAATTTTTATAATATAAAAAATTTTGAAAGTCAATTTTCAAAACATAAAACATTTTTAAAGTCATTTTTAGTTGAAAATAACCTTGAAATTTTATAAAGGAGTATTTTAAAAATCATTTAAAACATTTAATGAAGAAAATATCATTTTGTATTTAATCAACAATTTTTAAGACATTTATAAAATAAATTAAAATCATTATTTTGGAAGAAAACGAGTTTTGACCAAAATAATGATTTTTCATAAAAACTTATTTTGAACTCTTGAGTACATAAAGAGAGTAAAATTAAGGGAAAAAATATATTCAAATGAAATAAAAATAGGATAAAAAATTTAATTATAATTATTTATAGATAGATCATAATATTTCAACATTGGATACTTAATCCAAAACAATCTCGATAAACGTTGAGATTATAACTAAATATTCTTACCAATTTGGTAACTTTGAATCATAATAACCATGAATTAATAAAATTAAATGAAACTTATAATATCTTTAAAATAATTATATTCTTGATAAAACATGTCAAAGGGTTATTAAATATACCTCATAAAAGAAGATAGGTTTATAACATATCAAACATCTCAAAGAAGGAGAATTATGACAAAACTATATTACCTCTTTGGTAACTTTGAAATCATAAACCCAATAAAATATAGATATTAAAATGGATTTGTAAATACATATAAATATAATTATAAGAAACATAAAATAAATTAATGGTTATTATACACACAACATAACAAAAAATAAGTGGTGAATATAGAATGTATCTCGAAGAAATAAATGTTAGATGAGAAAAACCCTTACCTTGAGCCTGATTCATCATGATTTTTATTTATCTAGATGAATAATAAAATTTTCTTAATTATTTTCTTGATTTATAAACTTTGAAAAGTTTATTATTATATGTATTTAATTTATAAACATGTTTTATATAATTACTTAATCAATTTGGTTTAAGTCAGATGTTTTGACCATATCTTGATTGTCTGCCAAAAATGACATTGGTAGGTTGATTAAGGTCAGCGAGTTAATTATTTAAACATATCCAGAATAATAATAATTAAATAATTATCATATTTATTAATAACTTATAATTTTTTAAAAAATCATTAAATATGTTCATGAAAAATTAACTAGTGTTAAGATCAAGGAGACAATAGGCTGTACATATACATGAGTAACGTTTTCATTTTTCAATGATAATTATGGAAATAAGGTAAGAGACATATTTTATTTACATAATGATTATTATATCATTAATAAAATTATATTTAATTATATATAATTATCTATATATCATTCTTGTGATGTAAAAATAATCACATTGCTTTGAGGAGGCGGTAGTCCACTCGTCCATGGACAACATTATTAATTTCTCTATGTGTGAAATGGTAATAAAAAATGATATATTATATTTTCAGAAATATAATTATGTCTTTAATATAATAATTATTTCTTTTAAATCATATATATTCATGATAGTTACCCTTATTACCTTCCATGTAACACGTTAGTGAAATACATTTTACATCGCATCGTCTGCCATACACACGAGTGATGTTATAATATCCTTTATAGAATAGAATATAAGTATGGTTTATATGATATAATTACACTATAGATATTATAATTTTATAAATATCATAAATATAATATATAAATAGTATTATCATTATTATGACCAACCATTTGAGGTGGTAATGGAAAATCAAACAACATCGTTTCGTGAGGCGGTAGTCTATTGTACACATGAATAATGATTTCATAACCCATTTGATGGAATTGTGTGTGGATGTAGGTCGTAAACTTACCATAAAAATAATAATATTATATTTATGATACTCATGTTATTATTTAATCATGATATAAAAATAATTAATGGAGTTGTAGAAGTAAATAATATAAAAAATATTTTAGAAGAACAATGCCTCCTCTTCGGGTATCCTCCTTAGGTTTTCACTAAAAAATTAAAAGGATTAATTTATGCCCAAAATAAGGATTATTATATGATATGAGGTAATATTAGAATTTATTTGGGTAGTTATTTTATTATCCAAAGGGCTTGAGAGGAACAAGTATAGGAGGATAGGGAGAGGCCTTTTATAAGTGGGGTGAGTGTCAAACTTGGAAATTTTTGAAAGTAGGAATTAAACCCATGATTGTTTTATGTAAAGTGGATAAAATAATGAAAAAAATAATTAATAGAATTTATAAGGTAAAAATATTTCCAGACATTAGGAATTTGATATTTTTAAGGTCATTTCCCCTTAAGTTTAGTGTTTAACCACTATGTAAACTCATTTATACGTTAATCATTGTAATTACTTTTATATTCTTTCACAAATATTTTTGGCCAAAAACTATGTTGAACCTATTAGAAATAAAAAAAATATTATGATTTAAAATATGTGATCTATTTTTTTAAATTCAAATTATATAATTTCCAAAATTTAATTTAAACTTATTCTCGGATACCTGAAGATAAAGTGAGTTTTTAAAGTGAAAAAGATCAAAAGATTGAAATGTCTTTCTATTAAAATTTAACATAAAAATGATCCCAATGAAAAAATTATATTAATTGATATATAATTGATCTTGTTTTACTTTTAAATAATTAAGATATAGTTTTATGTTGTAAATTATTTATATAAAGAGTCAATTTTCAATTAAAATTCAGTATTTTTCACTATTAATTACAAAGTAAAACATCTTATAAAAATAATAAAAATTCACCATAAGATAATATTTAAATTAATATTTTTAAAATTAAGTTTTTTTTTTCAAATAAAATTTATAAAAGTGTTAAAATTTAGTTTTATGATAAGTGCGCCATCAAAATGTGTTAAAATTAAATTTAGAAAAATACATCTTTATTTGCAAAAAATTGGATTTTTTTATACGATGATTTGAAAACACATAGGATGAATGATTAAAAATAAATTATATATATATATATTTAATTAAAATCATTAAACAATAGTGATTTTTCTATTTTATTGATATAAAACACACTTCTTCTAATTTAAATAGTTTTTTTTCAGAAAAACATTTCCTTTTATTTTCATTTATAATTGATTAGTCATAATGTAATGCATTAAATATACATGTGAGAAAGATATTTTAATAATTCAGTTAATCCTAGCCATATCCTCCATTCCAATTTCAAGGTGATAACTATCGTTTTAAATAATAATATTAATTATATATTGTTGTTCAGTAAAACACATTCTTGCATGTAACACAAGCTATTGAAGAAACTAAGTGGTCTGTGTATCATAATATAAACTTAGTGTTGCGTGTAACACAATATAAAAATAGTGTTTCATGTCCTTTATGATATCAAATACAATTATCTTCTTTAAAATCCTGGGGTGTTACACTAGTGTTATGAATTTGTATATTATCTATCTAATTAAATAATTATTATATTTATTCCTTATTATTATTATTATTATTTATTATTTTTTGACACATAAAACTTATTTTTATTATTGATAGAGGGATTAAAAAACCATCAAGGGGGATATAAAAGTGGATACCTATAGCATCACTAATGAATATTGTTTCACCCCCTGCGAGAGGGGAACCAAAGCTATCAAACACCTTGATCAGAGTCCCCTAGGAGGCCTTTGACGACCAAAATTCAATTACCTAGTTTACTTTATGCCATATATATGGAAGTTTGATGTCTCTTGTGGGAAAGGACTTTCATTTTTGGATCATGTAAGTGATTTCCCATGGAGTGGAATAAGTCCAAATTTTATTTTTAAGAAATATAAAGTCTCAATTAAGACAATAATTCTTTAAATTTGATATTTTTTTAAATGATATTTTAATGAAATATTATTATTAGATAAAACATATTTAAATATAAATAATAATATAATTTAATTAAGTCCAATCGAATTATATTAGGTTCAAAAAGTGGTTAATATCTTAAAAACTATCATTTTACTATAAATGAGGATTTTATATTTAAATGTGAAAACTATCATATTTGTAAAAAAAATTTGTAAAATAAATATTACTTTTTGAAATCATCATGTAAAAATTATCTAGTGGTAAAGGTTTCATAATTTTCTGAGATAATAGAATTTTTGGGTTAAAATTAAATACGTTAAAAATATAGAGTATGTTTTGTAACATCAAATAGACCAAAAGTGAAGTAATAAATAGTATAAATGAAATAAAAAATAGAAATATGTTTCCATTTAAAATAATGTATTTTTAAATTTACTTTTTTAATTTTATAAACCCTTAATGAATTTCCCAAAACCTATATTATATTTTAGTGTTTTAAAATCAATTCTTTATAAACATGAATCACTTTCACATCACTAAGGATGTTATTATAAAAATTTCAGTTACAAGATTTATAAAATATTGAAAAAACTCTTATTTGCAAAAACCATAATAAAAACACATGGGAAGGTTTTTGGTTTTGATTATGTTATAATATAATGTCAAAAACCAAATTTTATTAATTAATTAATAATCCCCATATTTTTTTATAAATACCCTCCCACCCAAAATCATCTTCACTAAAAATCCATTGATCATGAATTTCCTCTCTTTATCCCTCTCTAAATTCCTCCCAAGGTGTTTATAAACTCTTAAGAAGCCCCTATCAAGCTTTTAAAATCACCCTCTCAAGGTAATGAGCTCTCTGCACTTATTTTCATTTAAATTACTTTCTTTTTACTAATCCATTTTTATTTCTAATTTACCATGTTGTAATGTGTTTTTACACATCCCTTTACCATCCTCATGATTCCCATAAAATTATATACCACATTTCACTATGGATTACCCCTTTCATGATCCTTTATGCACACCCTTTATGATTTCAAAATAAACCTTTGATTTCCATGATAAATATTTGTGTAGTGAATACCCATACTTATTTCCATTAAAGGTTATTCAAATAGTTGTACCTATCCCACATTCATTGGGGGATTACATATTTGTAAACCACACTCCTTAATCACGTGGTTAAAATTGATGAAAGGAATTTATATGTTGTATAATCTATGTGGAACAAAAATTCATATACCTTATATGAATGTGATATGAGGGACCCAAATTATATAGCACTCCAATTTACTAGGTAATATTTTTATCTCATGATATTCTTTGTATAGTGATCGAGTGGTTATCATAAATATATTATGTTATGATGTATTGATGGTCATCCTTGACTTATGATTTTGATATCATGTATTATTTTGTTTCCAAATTAATAATTTGGCTTATTTCCAACATCTAATATCATGCTTCGATGGGCATGTTTATAATTATCACCCATTTTATGTCACCTTGATATGCATTTTAACTGACATGTATTACTTTTGTCATGTTATTTTTCATGAATCATCCTAGATACTCTAGTACCTTGATACCCGAGCTGACCCTAACATAGCCTGAAGGGAATTCCCAATCCACAAGGGTTATTGACTAGCACCAACAATCATACAAGAAAAATTAGGGAATAATTTTTCCACAAAATATTGTAAAACAATACAAGTTAGTATGCTCAACACTCCGAAAGGACAAAGTACCAGAAACAACTAAGTAAAATAATACCAAAATAGTACACCAACAAAAGATACAATGTCTACCAAGATAAATCTCAAGGATAAACCCATGTAATAAATGGATTACATTTCCAATAGTCACCTCCATCAATCCTAGTCCCAAGGATCAAGAAAATACACCACCTCCAAGTGGCACTGTTCCTTTACCTAGACCTGGAATAAGATAATATACAAATTCATGAAGGAAAAGGTAGGGTGTAATATATAAATTACAATAGGAACCCACCATGTATTTTATAATCATTTCCATACCAATTAAACCAAATATTCTTTCAATTTCAATAAAACTATCATGAAATGGTATTTACATATTTAAAAAAACTCGATTTCATAATAAAAAGATGTAAGATATATCAAAATAGTATTAAATGTAAATTTTATACAAAAAATTTATATAAAGTAGTTGGCATGAATAAAATAGTCCAATAATCAATGTCATGTAATCGTCAAATGAAACATTTCTTAACACCATGTTATAAGACATGCAATTTGTCAGTTGTTTTTGTATAGGTTCCAAACACTGCTCAATCAGTGATCTCAGCTCAATGTGTGCACATGTACCATGACTCAGGCCATTAAGACTCAACTCCCCATCAAGGAAAAACAAATCAAAGTATGTTTATGTTAGTGCTGTCATCATAAATCCAATGTTTTGGGGTCAAATCCTAGAATTGATATCCTAATTAACCACTAACTACCCAGGACCACATGTGATTCAGTCAATCAATCATAGGAAAATCAATCATAGGAAAGTTAAAAATTTCAAATCAACTCAATATATAATTAACCACTTTCAATTTTCAATATACCTTTCTCATTTAAAAGAAATCATAGGTTTTACTCAACTCATTCCTTTGTAAATCATCATTAAATTTAATCTATTTATCTCAAAATAAATTTCTAAATCAATCCATTATTTTTTCTCAAATCCAACCAATAATTTTAATTCCATTAAAATAGGGGGGATTTCACAGTCTCTATGACTTTTTTAAAATCATCTATCAATCATCTCAATTCTTGGGTTTTAAATCGATTAAAAACCCATTTCAAATCAATAAATAAATTAATGGGTTTAATTATAGTGTAGAATCATATGAAACTACCTACCATTAATTATTTATCAATCAACACCCACAATGGAAAAAACTAATGTAGAAAAAAAAAGATAAGGAGACCAAAAACGAAATCCTATACTAGAAACCATCTAGATAAAAAAATAATCCAATCAGAAATCATGATATCACATAGCTGTACCTAAAGTATAGTGGAGAAAAGAAGAAACATTAAGTGAGGAAACTCACCATGGTTCAAATGCAAAACTGAGATATCCAAAAGTGTTGAAATCACTCACTGAACATGGGAAGAGGACTAGGGTTATTAGTAGGATCGCCTAAATAATGCCTTATGAAATCTAGTTAGTAGTGAAAATAAAACCATTGTTCATAAGTAATTTATGTCATAAATCATTGTTCTATAGTCAAAATGCATCAAGTTTTACATATTATAGAAAATGAATCACCTTAAGTTAAAAACAAATTGAGAAAAGAATATACAATGGTAGTTTATATTTTATGACATAAATCGTTTTTCTCTATAATTCATTCTCATGTCTTGAGTCAAGTGAACAATTTACGTTGTAAACTAAGGAATATAGTGTAAATTACATCTAATACCAGTGCCCAATAGAAGAACCACACATAAATATCCCAATTTAACTGGGACCTAAAGAACACCCTTTAAATCCTTTGACACATTCATACCCATATTCCATTAATTCAAACAAACTTACATCACAATGATTTAGGCAATTTTCTCCAAAAAATTTATCTATCCTCAAAAGCCTCAAAACACATCGAAAATAAAAGGAAATAAAAAAAGAACAAATAAATTCCTAAAATAAGGTAATTAGATGTTACAAACTTCCCACCAAAAACAATTTATGTGCCAAAAAATCCTACTAATAAGATGCTATAAAAAAAGATAAGGCCACTAATCTCGTATCAGTGACTCACACTCCTAAGTTTCATGTGAATTATAACTTTTTTTCTATATCACACAAACCAAATGTATCATATTACAATGAGGAAAATTTGTATTAGAATAAAAAATCTCAACTGGATGCTCAGTCATGGATAAATTAGGTCCAACATCAAGATCTTCCCGGCTAAGAAAATGAGAACGGTCAGAAAGATACTTTTGAAGAAGTAATAAATGACATATATTGTGGATCAAAGTAATCTATGGTGGAATTTTAAAATGGAAGTCCAATTTCCCCACTCACTCAACAATATCAAAAGGTCCCACAAACATCGATGCATGATTTACCTATTTTCCAAGATGTCAGTGACCCATCTAAGGAAGAACTATCAAGAAAACCTGTTCACCAATTGAAAACTAAAATGGTCAATAGAAATGATCAATATTGTATTTACCCTGGCACTATGACATAAAAATTATCTAATGAATAAACTAAATCCTTATTGTAATCTCTTAGACCAAACTCATTCTAATGAATGAAATTTCACCAATCTTCCACCGACATAAGAGAGATCTATAAGGATAACCATAAAATCCTAAAAAGGATAAATTCTAATAGAAGACAAGTAACTATTATTTTAGGAAAACTCAACCAACCCTAAATGGTTATCCCAAGCTCCACCAAAGTCAATAATATATGAATATAGCATGACATCATGAATCTATATAGTTTTCTATAATTTTATATCCTTCTATAGATGATATTCCATGCTAAAATGTACCTAGGATTCCATGGACTCTTGGATTCCTCTTCAGAAACAAGAAGTAAAATAATGATCTCTATCTGAGACTATATCATATGGAACTTCATGTAATTTTAAAATATCCTTCACACAGAGATAAACCCAATCCATAACTTTAGTTGTATCTTGAATGGGTATTAATTGAGATGATTTGGTCAGCCTATCAATCACAACTGATATAGCATTCTTCCCCTAAGAGGTATGTGGAATCCCAACCAAAAAAATCCCTTGAAATCTCATACTGCTTCCAAATTGGCATTGTAAGTGGATGAAGTAAACCTAATGGTCTCTAGTGCTCATATTTAACATATTTGTAGATATAATAATGAGATATAAATTTATAGATTTTTTATCTCATACCTATCCACCAAAATTGTCACCATATATCATTTACCATTTTTATGGTTCCATGGTGCACCACCCACTAGGAATTATGGTAATTCTCCATCACCACTTTTCTTATAAAAAAATCTACAAAAAACTAGTTCTAGAAACATTGGACACCCTTTAGAGTAGATGATCACTCACCAATGTTATCACTACCATAAAGAGAGCTCCTAATTCCATGGGATTAATCATTATGATGCTACTCCCAATGAATTATCATGAGAATAAATGAGATCAATTGCAGGCTCACAAAAACAACCTAAGACTTATTCTCCCGGAATCCTAAATGAAACTAAGAAAATATATCCATCTGATTGGAATGGCCCAAAGGCCTTCATTTTTTTATTTTGATAATCCACCTTTCAATGGGTGAGGTGGAACCCTTACAAGGCCCGAAGGATTAGATACAATTACATGTCCCGTAGGTATTAGAGGGAATCACCCAGACAAGAAAACTTGGAACTTCTCCTCCCCAACATTTTACATGATAACAACACTCCACATTTGCAGGGATGGCCGACTAGCTATCCTATGCAAAGATGCACAAGCCCGATACCGATGGAAAATCAATAACCTCTCATTCTTCCTATTCATTTTAGCTCTGCTCTAGTGAATTTTCTTGCCCTGAATCCTCCTCTGAAGCCTTGTCCCTTGTATTCTGACTGGTACACCTGCATTTTCATGTGACCCTAAGGCCTTGGGTGTCCCAAAGGCCTTAAGGTAGCCTGAAGGCCTTGAGAATCAACTGGCCCAAAGGCCTTGGGTGGCCCAAAAGCCTTGTAGGACCCAAGGACCAAACCGGTGGCCCAAAGGCCCAAATGGATGAATAGTTCTAGCTACTACAGTACCGAATAGTACCTACTATAGTGCTACTGCAGTACCCTATAAATACGCCTCCACCCAGATTTGATCTTGGGTCTCTTGGATCCAATCTTTTGATCATTCTTTCATGGCATGGGTTGGATGTTTCTTAATTGAATCATGAGCTACAGAATTCCCCTTTCCAGGGGTGTAGGAAATATCAATATCAAAAGACTACACATGCTCCACCCAACTTCTATGTTACAGGTTAAAATATTTTTTAAAGAAGACACAATGAAAAATTTTCTTGTCATAATAAATGGTAAAACTTTCACTGAAAAGTTACTACTACCAACTCTTGAGAGCATGCATCATAGTTATGAGCCTATGATAAGGGTTAAGAAAATTCTTATCGTGTAACCTAAGCTGTATGAAACTGTAGGATACCACGTGATCACCATGAAAGAGAACAAAAGCTAAACCTAAACTTGATGCATCATAGAAGACCACATATCCTTGAATAGTCTTTGGATGATTCGATAATGACACAAATGTCAAAATAAGATTCATATCAACAAAATAAATCTAACATTTCTCGTCCCAAATGAACATCACTCCTTTTTGAGTGAGGGATTCATCAAAGAATCCAAATTTGATAAATCACTAAAGAATATATGGTAATATCTTGCCAAACCCAATTAGCCCTAAATATTTACACAATTAAATGGTTTCTACAATTTCATAACAACTTTAACATTTTCAAGATCAACTGAAATATAATTTTTTGAGACCATCTGTCTTAATAACCTCACTTATTGAATCTAGAAAATTTCTTTCAAAAGATTTGTGTAAATTTGATGGTTTCTCTGGTTTTATTAAACTAATCTCAAATGAATCACATGGTGATCCTCAGTCTGAGTGTAAACTAGGATATAATCCAAAAATACAACCATGAATGAGTCAAGTTACTCATGAAATATTCTATTCATTAAATCCCTAAAAACTAAAGAAGTATTGGTTAGACAAGATGGAATAAAAAGATAATCATGGTTATACCTACTCTTAGAGGATTTTTTTCCTGAATGTTAGACTCTTTTATTCTCAACAGGTTATGACCATATCAAAGATAAATATTTGAAAAAAACTTCACCCACTTAATCTGGTCAAACAGATCATCAATTCAAGAAAATAATTATTTATTCTTTATCATGACTTGATGTAGTTTTTGATAATCAACACATTGGTGAAGTGTCCCATCATCCTTTTATGCCAAGAGAATAGGTTCCACCCATGGTGGAACAATCAGGCATACAAAAACATTATCTAAAGGATAATCAAACTGAGACTTCAAATATTTTTACTCCATTGTAACCATATGGTAATAAGGAATTAACATTTTCTAAGTACTATGTACTAAATTAATAGAAAAATCCACCTCACTTACCAGTGGAAATTCAAAGAAATCAGAAGGAAAACATTGGGAAACACAATAAAAACTATGGGGAGATTATCACTCAAAGATTGTCACTCCACGTAAAAGAAAAAAAATTAATATCACCATGCCCAACATTGGAAGATAAGTTCTCTCTCTACTCTACCTTGTGTCCTGTTCTCCTTGAAAAACACAACACACCCCATCAGGTGCAGTAGAGGAGACCCACTTAAGATACCATTCAATATGAGACTTATAAGGAACCAAAAAAATTGATCCTAAAAATGAATTCAATAGGAACCATATTTGGAAATCAATAATTATAGGAAAGATCAATCTATGATAAAGATAGAATGAAATAAGTACTGTAGAGACTCTACTCTCTATTTGTTCTGAGGGGCGTAATAATATCCATCACATAAGAAAAAATTTCCAAATAAATATTTATAAGACTCACAATATGGTTTGATATAAATGACTAATATGCACCAATATCAAATAAATTAGTTACTACAGTTGAAGATATAGTGATGGAACCTCCTATAGTCACTAGACCTGCATCAAATTTCTCTTCTGGATCTTCCATTGCATGAAGAATATTCATTCTAGAAGCCTATAGATGAAAATCATTGGTTCTTGAAGCATATGATTACACCAAAATAATTTTTTGTGTTGATGATACTTTTCCACTGTGTGAAGTCGAAAATAAATAGACGAACTTCTATTGATGACCCAAGTAAATGCAAGAAATATATATCTTTGGTGCTTTGGTACAACCTCATTTTTAATTTCCAACCTTGCTTCACTGAAAAAAATTTCAAAGAGAATATTCTAGGAACTATTGGAGGTCTGAATGAAACCTTATCTATATAACCCCCATGAGACTCATCATGATTTATCATTCCTTTAAAGGTATTAATGAACTACCACTAAGAGAAAAAGGAACTCCTGTCAACCCATACTAACCAACCAAGTCAGGATCAACCATCAAAAGTCTATCTAGTAAATCACTATACTAAATGATTTTAAATAAGAAAAAATATGACCAGATGTCAGGTTATAGATCCATCTATAACCTTAGACCCCTCATTTTTTAATTAGATACAACATCAATAAAAAATTAATAAGATTCACAAAATGGTTCGCATACCACATCACGATCCTGTCACCCTACTGGAGAATAAAAAAATCCATAGGTTTAACCAAGTGTATTGACTCTGGATAGAACTAATTAGTGAAAAGAACTCCAAATTCCTTTCACTCTAAGTCCTCATGCTTTTTCATCATCACCATCAAATCCCCACATCTTTTACTAGGCCCCTCAAGATTAAAGGTAAAAAATTTCATATTTATAGTTTTTAGCATTTCCAAAAAACATGATCAATTTTTTTCAACCAATCCTCAGCCTCTGGAGGATCATTAAATCCTTGAAAAACTTGTGGTTTTTGATGAAGAAACTCTTGAACATGATCTCATGATTAATACCCTAGAGGTTTTACTATCAGAGACCAAATGGGAATGGGTGAAATTACCTTTACCAAAGCTTAAAAAACATTAACCACTGTATCAAAAATATTATTGTCCATTATAGGATTCTCCTATGGTGATTCACCAGATGCTTCCTCCTATATCCTATTCAAACATCTCCTCAAAGGAATGATACTACATAAAATCAACAGACAACACTACAAACATTAATAAGGATAAAAAGATCAACATATCAAATAAGTGATATGAATAATTCAATATTGGGATTTCAATATACTCAGATAACAAACAAATAAAAGTATAGAAAACTGATCAAACTATTCCTAAAAGACACTTTTCCTAAACACCCCTGGTGACTTATGGCTCATTACAATGAGAGTTGGGAAAACACTCACTCATAACTACCTCCTAAGTTCCAGTAATCCTATCTCCTATCTACCAGAATGATCCAATATTATACTAACATATATGAAATGTGTAAAACCTAAATTTACCTTTGATACCACTTTATCATGAACCATACCAAATACCGTAATACCCTAATACCTAATCTAACCTTGATATGGTCTGAAGGGTTTTTCAAATCCCCATAGGTTGAAAACTAGCACTTGAAATCATATAAGAAACAAAAGGGAATGATTTTTCCAAAAAATAATGGAAGAAAAAAATAGACATGTCAATATGCTCAACACTCCAAAGGGAGAATATACCTAAAATAACTAGGTAAAAAATACCCAAATAGTACACCATAAAAATACACAAATCTAAAAAGATAAATAAGAAGTATAATCCCATGTAACAAGTGGATCATATCTCCACTAGTCACCTCCACCATTTTGGATCCCAAGGATCAAGAACATCCACCACCTCTAAGTAGTGGTTTTACTTTTCTTGGACTTAGTATAAGATAGTCTACAAATATCTAAAGGTAAAGGTTGAAAGTGGGCTATAAATCCCAATAGTGTCTTTCCAAGTGCTCAATATAAAGTTCTATAAAAATTAAGCCAAATATTATTTCAATTTCAATAAAACAAGGCATGAAATGGAATTTAAATTACTTCCACAAAATAGATTTTCATAATAAAAAGATAAAATATATATATCAAAACAATCTTAAATGAACATTTTAGATAAAACATATATATAAAGTAGTTGGCATCAATAAACCAGTTAAATAGTAAATATTAATGTAATCATCAAATCAAAAATTTCATTGTACAACGTAATAATACCTTAAATACATTTGTTTATTGAAATAGGATCATAAAACTACTCAATTAGTAATATAAGCTCAATGTGTGAACACAACCCGCAAATCAGGCTATCATGACTAACCTAACCATCATAGAAAATAATGTTGCAATATGAATATTTCTTTATTTTTGTCATCAATTCGCTGCTATGGTGTCAGATACTATCATTAAAATCCGAATTACCCACTCAAAACTAGGATAAAATGTTCTACAATCAATAAATCATTTAATAAATCATGGTAAAATCAATAATTACAAATCAATTCAAAATACTATTTCCCACTTTAAGTTTTTAACATGCCTTTATCATTTCAAAACCAAATCATAGTTTTTCATAAATTCATGGATTTTCAAATATTATTTAAATTTAATCCATTTATCTCAAAATAAATTTCCAAATAAAGCCATAAATTTTTATTAAATATGCTCAACAGTTTTAATTCTCTTCAAATTGGGGGTTTTTCATAATCTCTATGCCTTTTTCAAAATTGTCTAGGAATCATCTCAATTCTGGGTTTTTAAATCATTTAAAAACTTATTTAAAATGAATAAATTAATTTAAATTTTCAATTGTAAGGAAACATAATATGGAACCAACAACCTTTAATTAGTGACTAAACAACATCGACAATGGGAAACACAAACAAAGAATGAAGGCAAGAGAGACTAATAAGGAAATCCTAGACCATAAACCATCATGATAAAAATCTGATTAAGTTGAAAATAATTAGATCACATTGTTGTACCTAAAAGATAATATAAGGAAGGATACAACCAAAGCAAGGAAACTCACTAGAGATCAAATTTTGAATTGATACATCTAGAATGTTTGAAATCACTCACTACACATGAGAGGAACCCTACGGTTCACAATAGGAGCGCCTATATAATTCCTCTAGAAATTAGGTGAGAAATATAAATAAAACCACTAGGAATTAGTAATTTATGTCATAAATCATGGGGTTATGAAGTAAATTCCTAAAGTTTTATATAATATGAAAAATGCATCACCTCAGGTTAAAAACGCACTGATCAATGAATATATGACATAAGTTAATCTTTTACAGTGTAAATCATTTGGCTCCACAACCCATTCTCCTGGATTTTGTCCAGTTAAAACTTTACACCGCATACTAAGGACTACAATGTAAATTTAATTTTCAATTATTTCATATAAGTAGAACCACTCATATAGATTTTAAGTCAACCCGAACCCAAAGGGTATCCTTTAAATCCAATGACACATTTATACCCATGATCCTTTAATTAAAAAAAACATACATCCCTGAGATTTAGGTCATTTTCATGATAAAATATATCTATCCTATAAATTCTTAAAATTCACCCAAAAAAAGGGAATCAAATCATGATTCAAGAATTACCTAAAAGAAGGTAATGAGATGTTACATTATTCTTCAATTATTCCCTTACTTGGATTTATATCTCACCTTTTCTTTATTCACATCTCAAGGTTATCCTATGCATTATTATAATATTGATGGAATATAAGTGAAAGTTTTTTTTTGATTTTAAATATTTTTTTATACCGACATTTCATGTTAATGTTTTATGCACATAATTTCCTAAGGATACTAGTAATAAAAATATTTGGGATTATATTAAGTGTATCTTTATGTAATACATCATGAATTAATGTGTATTAAATATATGGGTTTCTATAGTTTGTATTAGTAGAAAGTTTAATTATTTTTGGGGATTAAGATTATAAATCCTTATTACTAACTTATTGATAAGACTGAACATAGGAAACATACCTAAATTATGGTAAATTATAGAGTAAGTGGTTTCCATGCAAAAAATCCCCATTCAGTTACTAGATGTGGATGTGGTTATGGAACAAGTGTACCTAGGTGTAATAACCCCAAAATAGGGAATTGGAATTTAAATAAATCATCACCCATTTCATGAAAAATAGTCCTTGTTGGACACATAATTTGATACTCCTAGGAGATATACTTTTGTAAATTCACGAGCTCTCTACGAATGATTATGAAGGAGAAAATGACTATAGAATTTTATGTTAGGAAACATATTATGGATAACCTAAATTTAAACCTATAAATTCATAGGTTAATTAATGTTTTTCATTTATGAGTTATCCATTTAATTTTAATAGTTTTCCTTTTATTTTTTTCGTATTTTTAAAATTATCATCCTTAATTTTCAATTTATTTTAGTTAATGGTTGCGAATAGGAGGAACCAAGTGAAAAAAATGTTATGATAAATATAATCGCTTCCCAACTGAGATGTCCAACCATATGGGATTAGTAATTGAGAAATTCATGAAATTAAATTCATAATTAACTCCTTTTTTGAAAATAAATGTGAATTAGGGGGAAACCCATATATTTATAAGAAGATAATGTTGCAGTTGAGACTTTATGAGAAAAAGGCCTCTGATTTTTAGTGGATCTTACAATCCATTAATCATGGAACAATGGAATAAATCCATTCAAAATATTATCTATATATTTAATTCTATGATAAGGATAAGGTCATGATATATTTTTATCATATAGAGGGAGAAAATGATAAATGGTGTAATTTTATTAAAAAATAAAGCAAGAGGGAGAGATCTAAGAGATTGAGTGGAATGAATTCTAGATAAGGTTTTTTGATAAATATTTTCCTCACTCTATATGAATTAAAATTGAGAAAGGTTTCATTGTCCTCAATAATAAGTATAAATAATCCATTTGGGAGTATGTAGAAATATCCACAATACTTTCATGATATGCATCCATCTTTTTTATTGACCTATAAAGTAAAGTTGACGACATATTTGGAGGGAAAAATTTGAGTCTACAAAATGATTTGGTGATTCAAGACTTTTATAGATATAAGGAAATTTTATGATATACCCTCAAAGTTGAAATGTATATTGGTTAATCTCATGGGTCTCATGAATTAGGATATAGGAAGTGGAGAATGTGTTTTAATTTTGGTGGTGTGTAGAGAAATATTATGGAGGAAAGAAATTAAACCATACCACTTGTCAAAAGTATGGGAATAAGATCCTATAAATTTACTAAAGTGGAGAAATAAATTCTTTAGGTGGGGTAATGAAGATCACCTAACCAGTTAATTCCAATGGGGAAACCCACCAATGGGGTGTAAGAAAGGAATTCTCTAGTCAATCCTCATCCTATTGTACAATGTTTCAACTAAAAGGAACAAAGTCACTTTGAAAATCAATGCACCAAGACAAGTGTTATCAATGATAACAGATTCCAATAACCTCTAAGTCCACGATACATAATAAGATATTATTACTTCACAACTAATTATGTGGATCCTAACAAAAATGTAGTGAAAATTATGCTAGATATTCATTAAATAATAGAAAAAATACTATTTGACTCTAGTTCTATGTATTCTTTCATATCAAGCATGTTTTGTAGAAATATTCAAACAACACCTAAAAACATGGAAGTATATCTATATGTAAAAATTAAAATGAGGAAATTATTTTATCCCAAGTATAAAAATTATCCCCTATCCCTATTTATTGGATGAACTTCCTAATTAACCTTGTGAGACTCCCTTTTGTGTAATTTGATGAATTTTTAGGTATGGATTGAATTTACTTAAATAAAACCAATACAAATTGTTGAGAGAGGGAAATCATGCTCTATATCATGAATCCCACTTTGATCATTTACATGTTCATGTTGGAGGACGAATCTTCTTTGGTATCATCATCTCAATCATAGATATTATTATCTTATGAAAAACCATATCTAGCTCAAATGATTAGGACTAAGTAAAATATCATCCTTGATGACATTACACTTGTAAGGTAATTTGTTAAGGTGTTTCCTGAATAATTTAATAGTTTTTCTCCAAGATTTAAGGTTGAGTTATCAATTGAGAATATACTCAAATATTTTCCAACATCCAAGACTCTGTATATAATGGAAACTGTTGAACTTGAAGAGCTAAAGAAGAAACTATTGGATAAATTAGATAAAGGGCTTATAATCCCAAGTGCTTTACCATAGGATGCACTGGTAAAATATAAGGTTGGGCCAATGCACCTTTTCATTGATTATCACGAGATCAACATGATCAAAATAAAGAACAAGTATTATCTTCCTTGGATTGATGAATTGTTTGATCATGTTTGTAGATCCTAGTAATTCTCAAAGGTGGATCTTCAGTTGTGTTATTATCCAGTAAAGGGGAAGAAATAGGATATCCCCAAGACCACTTTTCATACAAGGTACATGCACTATGAGTTCACAATGATTCCATTTGGACTCACTAATGCTCCAACTATATTCATAGACTTAATGAATAACGACTTTAGGGATTACCTCAATAAATTTATGGTAGTATTTATAGATGATATTCCCTTCTACCCCAAAATCAATGAGGAATATGAAATGAATTTAAATGTTATACTAAATACCTTGAAGAATAAAATTTTTTATTAAAAGAACAATAAATATTTGTTTTTTATAGACTAAGTAACATTCTTCGGGTAAGTTATAACTAGTAAAGGGATATATGTGGATCCTTAAAAAATATAGGTAACTAAAGGATGTCCTAGAAGAACATATATGACATAGATATGTAGTTTACATCGATTATCTTGGTACTATCGTTGATTCTTGAGAAACTTATCATGATTTTTAAGACCACTAACCAAGATAACTCGAAATGGGGAGAATTTTATCTATAATTATGAATGTGAAGAGTGGTTTAAAGATTTTAAAAAGAGGATAATAACTACACCTATTCCATGATTACCTACCTATGGGGAAGGTTTCATAATCTATAATAATGTGTAAAAAAATTACATGGGTTGTGTACTCAATAAAGATATTAAAGTGATAGTGTATTCCTCCATATAATTAAATATCCATGAGTATAACTACACACCATATAATCTAGAATTATCTAGAATGTTCTTTACATTGATGATTTGGTGACATTATATCTACATGGATAAGTGTGGCATATATATTGATCATAGTAGCCTCAAGTATAAATTCACACAAAAGGATATCATTATTCCCCAACAATGGTGGTTAGGGATGATTAAGTATTTTGATTATTCAATCCATTTATATCTTGGGAAGGAGAAAAAATTTGAGGATCATCTGAGTGGAAATGATCCTATAATCCTATCGATGATGAGGATTGAATTTGATTCAATATTATTAGACATTAAAAGGATTAGAATTGAGATAATAAAAGGATCATTGTCCTACCTTTCTCAAAAAACTACTCAATAATCCATTCTTAAGAGGATCAAGGATGCACAAGAATATGATGTGGAGATTCAAAAAATGATAGAGAATATTATAGAGTTAATATTTGATAAAGATGGAGTTATAAGGTTTGGAACCTAGATATTTTTTCCCTCAAAATCCAAACTGAAGATGGAAATTTTGGATAATTCACACATCTAATCCCTCTCTATTCATCTTGGAAGCACTAATATTTATAGAGATATGAAGTAAATCTTCATGAGGGATAAAATGAAGAAGAAATTGATGAATTTGTATCTTGATTCTTGGTATGAAAACAATTCAAGTTTGAATGAAAATGTCTAATGGCATGATGCAACCGTTTCCCATACATGTGTGGAAATGGGAAAAAAACCATGAATTTCATCATAAGATTCCCTAGGACATCAAAAGTTAATATGATATGTGGGTGGTAGTTTATAACCTTATAAAGTCATCACATTTCATTTCTATCAAAGAATATTTTTCTCTTGAAAAAATAATTAATATATATATTTGGTAAGTGGTAAAACTAAATAAATTTCCACTGTATATTGTTTCTATTTGAGATCCAAGGTTTACCTCAAGGTTATGGAAAATAATTCAGTAATAATTGGATACAAGGATGAGTTTAAGTACTTCTTATCACCCTCATATAGTTGGTCAGTATGTGATAACCTTTAAAACTATAGGGGAAATAAAAATATCATGTTCAATAGATTTCCAAGGAAGTTGGGATAAACACTTTCTCCTATTATAGTTCTCATATTAAAACATTTTTATTATTAAATTCAAATGGAACTGTATGGGGTTCTATATGGGAAGAGGTTTCAAAATGCAACATGTTTGAATAAAGTTGGAGGGAAGAGGCTTATGGGACCTGATCTTATCTATGAGATGACAGAAATGGTTAAAACAATCCCAATTCATATGAAATCCACAAAAAATCGATAAAAAATATATGTAGACAATCTTTGATGAGACTTGGAGTTGCAGGTCATAGATAATTTTCCCCTTTATATACCTTCATGGAAGAAATTCATGAGGTTTTAGAGAAAGTTAAAACTTAGTCCTAGATAAATCATCCCATTTGAGATCCTTTATTTCTTCATAACTATGCATTGATTCAGTAGTTATACTTCTTAATTTTACATTCTAATTGTTTTTGAAATCACAAACACTTTCTTAAAACCATGTTTACTAACCTTTTATGTCCCAAGTGTTTTAGATTGTTTTTTGAAGAAAACATTACATTTTACCACAATTATAATGACTTATAAAGTAATAAAAATATATAAATTAAATTCTTAACTACGATTATATTAATGATTATGTGTCCGATTAATCGGTCTCACCATTATTAGAACCATAATATAGACTTTATGTCATGTTTATTATAGTGAATATTTCTGAAAAATCAGATAAATACCGATGTTGATAACATCAGAATAATACTCATATAGATTATTGTATTTACATTATTATGGAATTCCATTAGACTAACTAAGTTTATAATAGTAATATGATGAATTATTTCTAATGTAAGGATTTTCATAAACACTGTGGTGGTGTTTACCAATACGATGTTGGAAATTTAGTTACTCTATGTCATCAGGAGTTGTCAAGTGTCAGGTGTTCGAATCCATTACAAAAACAAGTAAAATATGATTGTTGGAAGGCTTCTATAAACAACAAGTCATTAGATGAGTTTGTGTTGGTTGATTAGATTTGATCTCAATTTTTCAGAAGAATAATTAGTGTGAACATATCATTCTTAATCTTTGTATTTATTTAGAGAGTTTTCTTCTTCAGGAAAACTTATCAGGTTGTATCCTTAAAATCTTTTTTAATTATAACTCACATTTGATCATTGTAACGATCAAGGTATTCTAGGGATATGAATATGAAGAATACTATCCATCATATCAAGCGATATTGGGGCTAGGTAGATAGGGAAAATATGATCATCATATAGATGGATTATAGGGATACTATGATAGAGTTATTTTGATCTTCATATCGAGGAATTTTTTGGTAAGGAAATACATAATTTTCTATAAGTATAAAATAGTGGATACATTTTTTGTGTTATAGACTACCTTTATCTTAAGGGTAAAATATGTTTATTCTTTAAAATATCTTATAGGTCATTCTTACATTTGTGTGCTATTATATTAATTTTTGTTTAAAAGTGTTTTATTTCCTCTTCACATTTAATAGAAAGTGAATAATCATTTTAATCTTTCAATTTTTATTGTTTTATCTGTATTAATCTTATTTTCATAATAACAATACATTTGAATTAATCAAATCCATTTTATTATTATTTTTATGATACGATAAATTTGACTCATAGATATTATGATTAACACTTTGATATAATCACACTAATCCTAATTCTTATTCCGTGACTTTGTTAATTAGACCGAGGGACAAGTCTGATAACCTACATTAAGAGGTTTTGGGTTTTGGTTAGTTTAATTATTTTGAACTATGTTTTTTAAACTAAAATTCACCCCCACTTTTAAGTATTTATATTTTATCAGATCTTACGATCTTATAATTGGTATCAGAGTAGGATTCCACTGATCAAAAACTTGATGAGTTTTTACTTTCTTTACTGTTTCATGTTGTTGATCATCTTGTTATAATAATTTGGTTTATAAACTGTTATATATTAAAATGTTTTTGTTGAAAAATAAAGTCTACTATTTTATATATGGAATGAATGAATATCAAATATATAGACAATCTAAATCCTAATAGACCACCTATTTCTGATGGTGCTGATTATGAGTACTAGGGGATATGATGAAAACCTATGTTATCATCATAGGAGTTGACAATTTTTCAATGCTAACTAGATATCATAAGTTTCCATATAAGAAATTAACTAATTTTAATCATAAGGAGAAATAAGAATGTTAGTTAAACTATAGAGTAAGGAATACTTTATTATGTTCTATGAAAAGAAGTATTTATATTCTGATGTTTTTGTGAAGCTTACAATAGTATATAGAAAGTTGTTGAGATCACACACTTTGGTACATCTAAAGTTATTGAGACTTAAAGCGAAATATTAAGATAAAATTACCAATCATTTTAATTCTTACCAGGAGAATGTATTTCCATGATACATCAGTGGTTTATAACAATTATAAATAGTTTACAATATTTTTGTGATATAGTCTTGATGACGAGATACTTTTGGAAAAGATAATTGATATCATACCCAATGAGTGGGAATCTAAGAGAAAAATAGTTGATGAGAAAATAAAGTAAAATAATATTATCTTGGATGATTTTATTGGTACCCTTATGTAGTATGAAGGAGGACACAAGAGAGATACTGAGAAAAAAAAAGAAAAATGGTGGTGTTGCCTTTGCTTCAAAATAAACCTTATTTTATAAAGTAATATATATAGAGAAAGTTGTTAGGTATTCAGGAAAGAAGAAAGTGGTTGTTCAATCTGATTCAAGTTTTTCGAAAAACTATTGAAATTAATTAGAAAACTTTTATACAAATATGAATAAGACATTAGATAATAAATATTTTCATTACCGATATAAAAAGTTTATAATGAAAGAAGTGATAAGAAATATGAAGTCACTTGTTATGAGTTAAATAAATATGGACACATCAGATTAGATTATCCAAAAATAAAAAGGAAATATATAAAATAAAATAATTTAGATAGTAATGATAAAAAGTATTATAAATCAAAAGGAAAGAAAATGTTGAAAGCTATTGACACTTGAAGTAATAGTTTATGTGATTCTTTTAAGAGTTATATAGATAATGATAGTTATAGTCAGAGGAACATATGTCTTGTTTCAAATATATCTAAATTAAATCAATGCTTTTCGAATAAGATATAAAAAACTAAAAACCATAACAATATGTATTTAAGTGCTAAATACCCAATGATAAAGATTCAGAATCTTCTGATGAAGAATATTCCTTAGCAGAAGATAATTCTCTTCTTTCATATTATGATGTTTAATGTTTTTTTAAATGTTTAGAGAATAAAAATTATAAAATTTTCAAAAAACATGAATACACGAAGGAAAAAATTTCCATGGATAATTTAAGGATAAATGTTTTGACAAATGAAATATAATATCTTTCAAAAGATCTTGATGATACTATTTCTATGAAAGAAACAATTTCTAAATATTTTTAAAAAGTATTTTGGGAGAAAAATGTTTTATAAACTAAACTTAATTATAAAACTAATACGAATAAAGATTAATATTTAGTTGAAAGACAAAAAATATGAAATCTCTAGTTTGATAAAACTTTTATCAAACTTTACCACTGGAAAAGAAGGTTTTGATAAAATTTATAAACAAATCCTTCCTCAAGGTAATGTTTTTAGAATGGGTTATACATATATAAACCCATTTTTTGTAACAATTTATTTTTTCCTAAAAATGAACCATTTTCACCAATTTTTAAAGTAGTGGTCATTAGAGAAATAATTTCTCATTAAACAAGTTAAATCCCTAGGATTTCACAAAGCATGATTTTCTAAACAAATATGTATTCCTAATGTTTTATTTTCAAACATTACCGTACTCAAGAAGGTTTGGGTGCCAAAAAGATAATATTTTTGTTTTCAAGAAAAAGATGAAGTACCAAAACCAAAAACTATATGGTACATGGAAATTCTGTGTTCCATAAACATGGCTAAAAATAAATATTTATTCCATAAGATTATTAAAATGAAACGTGGAAAAGTAACTTTTAGATATAATGCTCAATGAGAGATTATCACTGTAGGCAATATTGTTCTTCTTGAAAAAGATCTTATTTAAAATGTTTTTTTCAATGGTCTTAAACATAACCTTATAAGTGTAATTAAATTATGTGATGAAGTTTACCTTGTGAAATTTAGGAATGATGAATATCTAGTACATAATTCCAAGGATGATTTTATTCTTTCTACCAATCGATATAAGAATGTTTGTACACTTAACTTAGAGGACCTTAGGATCCAAGACATACCTTTACTTAGTGTAATGGAAGATAAATATTGGTTATGGAATTTATGTTTAGGACCCTATAATCTAATTAAATTATCTAATTTGTCTAAAAAGAACTTTTTAAGGATTTACTACAACTTAGGTTGATACTTCAAAAGTCTATGAACCATATCAATATGTTAATCAACATAAGTCAATTTTTAAATCTATTATTGAATTATAAACTTCAGATTATTTATAGTTAGTGAACAAGTGTAACACCCTAAGATTTCATAGTAAGTTATATCTTTAAATTAAGTCAATAGCTTATACTACACACAACACTGACTTGGCTTGCTTTATAGGCAAGAATGAGTTTCTGCGAAACAACACATTAGTGTTATAATTATTTAAACAATATATTTATTTATCAAATAAATATTGTTATATTAATAGTAAAAAATAAATTTTTATAGTTATTTATAATGTTTTCACACAAAAAAACATATTTATAATGAAATGAATATGTTATGTTAAAATAGTTATATATTTAGAAAAAAAAATTCTTAAAAGAACTAATTTTTATGTCCTTTTTTGAACAATAATAAAATTAATATTAAAAACTCATAAAAATTGAATTTTTTAAAATAGACTTTATTTTTGAATTATGAATATAAAAATTATCTTAGGGTGAAGTTTTGGTTTTTTCTGAAAACTTTTATTTTTTGATGAATAGTGAAAAATACTCCATAGTACATAAAAACCGACTTTTTATTTAAATAATAATTATTTTTATTTAAATTTATCTTAAAGTCAAAATAGATGCATAATACCTATATTAGTTTAATGTAACTGATTGGAGTCATTTAATAATAAGATTAGATGCATAAAATTTTATTGAACCTTTTAATATCTTTTACCCACCTTATAGGCACATTTGCAAATTTGCATAAAACACAATTTTACCGCTTCTGTGAAATGAATTTCAAAAAAATCGAAAGACACAGTTGACATCAGTAAGTAAAACTGTGGTTCAATAGGATGAAAATAATTTTTGGGGAATAGTAAGTTTTGAATTTTCTTTACCATGGTTAAAAGTAAATAGGGTAAATAAAGGTAAAAATAATATTATAATTACCCTAGAACATGTCCTAATTCTATTGGATAAGTGTTTTTAAACCAAAATAAACCTTAGTAATAAAATATGATTCTCTTTGATACACTTGTATTATATTAGGGCATTTATTATTATTTTATTTAAAGAAGAGTTAAAAGTGTTAAATTCAAATTTCAATAACTAAACCATTTTTAATATAGGGTTATACATAAGATAAATTATATTATAATTATTAATTATAAAGATAAAAATATTTTCTAAATCATGGTATTTTATTTATAATATTTAGACATTAAATAATTAAATTTATTTATGACACAATGATGATGCAGTAATTACCTTATTAATGAAAGATCAAAATAATTGATATTATAAATATCCAAATAAATGTAAATTGAGAATTTTGATGCATTAAAATAATTTAATAGGTTAATATGATATTTTAGGATTAATTTTATGTATTTTTTCAAAGTAATAAAGTTTTTTTTGACTTTCACTAAAACCAAATACTGAATAGTGTCAAAATTGACATAAATGAGTTTTTAAAATAAATACTATATTATTAAATGATATAATATTTCTAAAAATATAAGGTTCTTCCAAATTACTTATATAATTATATACAGGTCATTAATGAACCAATTTATGTTATCTTGTCATTTTATAGTAATTTTATTAACAATGTAATATAACAATACAAGAAGACATTGTAAAAGCTAAACTATTTAACTATGAGTTAAATCTATAAGATAAGGTTAATATAGTGACTTAAACTTGTCTAAAAACTATTGTTTGAGAGTATTTAGACCCATAACAACCTTATACTATAATTAAATCCATTTTGAGCAATTATAAGCCGAAAATTATTTTATAATAAAATAATATTTCAAGTTTTTCTTAAAGTGACCCTCACCTCTCTTATAAGAGGGTACTTCCATTTCTCTCAAAATCACACCTCCAAAGCCATTTTTCTTGACTAAAACCTGCTCAAATATCCTCCAAAATAACCTCTATTCAACCTATAGGCCTTACTTTGATCATAAACGCAACCTATGTAGCCCTTTTGATCAAATCAAATGGAAGCACCCAAATAAGAGGTAATAATTTCATCACCTCTTTCAAAGCTCTTTTCTTCTTACACATCCTCTTTATTTGTTGTTTCCATAAAAAAATCCAGTACCTTATACTTAATTTTATGTTATTATAAATATGGTACAACCATATTAATTATTCTATCCTTCCTATGAATGATAAAGTCACCATACATGTGTGTGTATGACTTACCATCTCTACGTCATAGTGTAGTTTGTTATTCAAAACATCATTATTTGTATGGGTATAATAATGAGTATAATTAATTTAAATAATAAATGTAACATGTTAATTATTCTATATATATTATCTACCATCCAATTACATACTATTTCACTATCGATAAAATGATATGGTTTCTCGTGCTTACGTACGAATTACCGTCTCCATGAATGCGATGAGATTCATTCCTCATCGTAACCATTAAAGAATAATTCTCATTTTATGATTTAAAATAATGTTTAAAAACTTAATATAATTTTAGATATGAATCAAATACATTATATATATAAAAACATGACTTATGTAACAAAACATATAAAGGAAAATGAATCATTTAATACCTGAAACAATAATACTATTGAAATATAATTAAAAAATCAATATTAAAAGATCATATATGATATATTATTTATGTATGTGGTTATTGTATAATTTAATAACAACTATTTAACTATTATAAATTAGTTTAAGATTCTATTGACTAATGAAATGTACAAGGTAAGGGTTAATTTTACAATCTCTTTATTATCCGAGGTTGTTTATACATATGAATTTACTGGGAATTCTTTATCATCAACATCCATGTTTCTTAAAAATGTATTTCAATTTTTTTTACTATTACCTAGAATATGGATTAAATTAATTTATTCCCTTTTTGGACTTTTTATAAAAAAATTTAAAGGAAACTTTTTTTCCTTTTCCAAACAAGGTACAATATGACATTTTCAACAATTTAAGGAAAGAATGTTTTTTTAACATATATGGTGGGTGAAACTATTTTCCACCATTATAACCCTTTCAAAGCATCCCTTAAAATATAATAAGAATATTTTTAAAACAAATTCTTTCTTTTATAATTACATGACTTTTAAATGATTTCAAAATATAAAGAGATATTTCTCTCAAATAGTTTTTATTTCACATATAGAAATATCCTTTGATGGATTTTACATTTGTTTTAAGTTGATTTATTAGGATATAATATTACATATTGTATTGATGGTTTTGTGATATAATTGACTATGAATGTGTTATTTTTATTCCATTCATGGTTAATATTTAAACTATTAATATTTCATAAGCTAATTTTAATATGAATGTTTGTGTTATGTTTCAACCTTTTCATATGAGGAATTCATTGGACTTAGTAAGTGACTTGTGGAGCCTACTATAGATCCTCAGTGCATCAGTTAGTCTCATGAGACAAACTAGTGTCTTGGAACACGACCTTGACAAAATCTTATTTTTAGTGTGGTAATGAGGCCATGACTATGTGGTTATGATGTCCGACATTATGAATTCCATCATTTTGTAATTATATATTGATATTAAATGTGATTGTTCGACTAGTAGAATATCCATGTGAATAAGTAAATGGAATTATTTAATTTATCATTTCCATTTTATGTTGATGTTTCATTTTAAATGGCTTGTGTTTTAGTCTTATACATTTCCTTAAATGTTTATTCTTATTTATGATAGCTTTCACTATATTGTTATCCTTACTGAGCATCTGGACTCACCCATTTCTTATGTTTTCTTTTTACTAGGATGTGAAGAAGTATATTATGATTGACCTATAGGGATAGGATAAGGGATATGAGTGTATTAAAAGGGGGAACAATGTTGTTTTATTTATTTCATGATGTAATGTAAAACTTATGTATGTATCTAGTACTACAAAGGGTACTAAACTAATTGATATTTTGAGACATGATCTCTTGTGATCATGCCAATTTTATGTAATAATTCACAGACTCTGGATAACTAGGTTCATGGAATTACAACATGGATTTATTTTTTCCTAAAAAAATAGAAGCATTGGTGGAAGATACTATGTACATGTCTTAGTTTATGATTACAATAGATATACATGGGTTTATTTTTTTCACAAATAAATCTGAAGCCTTTTTTACTTTAAAAATTTTATAGAAAAATTTAAAAATGAGAAAATCATTTGCTTGATAACTATTCATAGTGATCATGGTGGAGAATTTGTAAATTCGGATTTTGAAACTTTTTTTAGTAAGAAAGGTATTGAACATAAATTTTCAGATCCTAAAACCCCTCAAAAAAATGATGTAGTTGAAAGAATATATATAATTATTCAAGAAATTACTTGAACAATATTGGGTGAATAATAAATTGATAAACATTTTTGTGATGAAGTAGTAAATACTACCCACTATACTATAAACCAAGTTTTAATTAGAAATTTTCTTAGTAAACCTTATTATGAGTTGTGGATAAGAAGAAAACCAAAAGTTTCTCACATTAAAGTATTTGGTTGAAAATCATTAATCTTGAATATGAAAGTTAAATTACATAAATTTTCACCCAAATCATATGAAGGTATATTTCTAGGTTATTCCATTACTTCTAATTCTTATAGTTTTTTAAATAAAATTTATTATATGGTTGATGAAACAATACATGTTAATTTTGATGAAATAAATCCTTTTGTTTTTAAACAACTGTAACCAACATCTTCAGACGTGATTTCTAAAATTTATTTTCAACCTTTTTTAAAACGTTATTCTCATAAGAATATAACTGAAGAAAATATTTTTTGAAGTTATTCTCTGGTAATATTTTATATCTATTACTGAAGAATTTATTTTTCAAAACCCAAGAAGTCAGGTTTTTATTAGGAATCATCCTAGTGAAAGTATCATTGGTGATATAGATCAACCAGTTAGGACTAAAAGTTCCTTAATGAATGAATTTTAATATCTATATTTTTATCCCAATTTGAACCTAGGAATCCAAATGAGTCTTTAGGAAATTATGATAAGATTATGTCTCTGTAATAAGAACTCAATGAGTTTTAAAGGAACACATTCTGCACATTAGTTGAACAACCTATAGAAACTTATATAATTGGTATAAAAAGGGTTTTCTAAAATAAGTGTGATGGTAATGGAATGATTGTTAGAAATAAATCTATACTTGTTTCTAAGGGTTATAATCAATAAGAAGGTATAGATTATGATGAAAACTTTTCACCAGTAGCAATACATGAATCCATTCTAATACTTATAGCATTTGCACCATTATTTAATTTTTAATTTTTTCAAATGGATGTGGAGTGTGATTTTCTTAATAGATATGTTCAAAAAAAATTTAAGCTGAAAAACCTCCTGGTTTTGAGAATAAAAGTCATCTTGAATATGTTTATAAGTATACCAAATCTTTATATGGACATAAACAAGCCCCTATAGCTTGGTATGCTAGTTTAACACGATTTTTCTAACAAAATAATTTTTTTAAGGGAGAAGAATAACAACATTTTTTATAAATGAAGTTGATAAAAATATTATGATTGTAAAAATTTATTTTGATGAAATTATATTCATATAAACTCAAAAATATTTAATAGATTCCTTTGTGAATATTATGAAATCTATGTTTGAAATGAGTATGATTGGTGATTTTACATATTTTGTTGGTCATAAAATTTTCTAAAACCCAGAAGGAACTTGTATATCTCAACATAAGTATATAAAATATCTTCTTATAAAAGTTTTATATGAAAATAATAAAATTATTATTACTCCCATCGATACCAAAAACAATTTAGATTTTTATGAGGATGGAAAACCAGTTGATCAAAAGTTTTTTTAGACGTATAATAGGAAGTATAATTTACTTAACTACTAATTTTCTAGATCTTATGTTTTATATATTTTTACGGGAAAGATATCAAGAAAAAAATGAATCCCATCTAAAATCTATAAAATAAATTTTTTATCTTAAGGGAAATATGGTTTTAGTACTTTTTTATTCATCTAAAAATGTTTTTGAACTAAGGAGTTTTTCGGATGTTGACTTTGGTGGTGGTGGAATGGATAAGAAAAGTAAATCCAAAACTTTTCATTTCCTATAACACTATTTAGTTTATTGGTCCTATAATAAACAATACTCAATATCACTTTCCACTACTGAAGCTGAATATGTGGCAGCTGGATGTAGTTGTGCTCAAGGGTTGTGGATACAACACACACTCACTAACTATGGAATGAGTAATACAAAAAGTGAAATAATTTTTTATAATAAAATCTACATTTAATTAATTAAAAACTTATAACACCACTCACATTCTATGAAAATAGATATAAGACACCATTTTCTTTAAGATCACAAACTTAAAGAAGATATAATTTTTAAATTCTTCAGAACAAAATATCAAATTGCTAACATTTTTACTAAACCTTTTAGTTATGATAGATTTTAATATATATATATATATATATAATAGGGATGTTCAATGTTAAGTGATCATTCATATATACTTATTTTTGACCTAAATCCTTACTTTAAGTCACTATTTTTCATAGGGTGAGTATAAATGTTTTATGTTTATCAAAACATTTAGTTTTTATTAAAACCTTTTTGTTTTATAAAAATTTAATTTTTCTTATAACTTTTATCATAATGATATTTCCAGACTCAAATTTATTTATAAAATTTTTATAGTAAGAATCAATAAATGGTTCCATAGACTCTGAAAATATTATAAAAAAATTTTGGACTCTTTAAAAAAAATGTATTTCAGATTCGAAATTTTCATATTCAGTATTTATTTAAAAAATTTCATAATTAGTTTTCTTAATTAAACTATAATATTTTTTTCCATTAATAAAAACTATTATAATTAGTTTTCCTACTGAAAATATCATATTTAGACATTATATTAAAACTATCATAATTGGCTTACAAAAACCAATAAGAATAAGTTATTTATACAGATAAAAATCTTCACTCTAAAAGGAAATTATCTATTATTTTTAGTTTTTAAACTATTTAATTATATTATTTTTATTATTATTGCTATAATAAATTTATCTTTTATAAATTTTTTTGATTGATAATTTTTCTAAATTTTATTCTTAATTGGTCTCATTCTCAATTTGATATATATTTTAAAATAACCCACAAAATTTCAAATTTCTTTAAATATTTCTTCATATTAGCATGAATCATCAAATTAAAGAAGATTTTATGTTAAAAATTGTTTTTGAAATGGAAGGCGAACAATCACGCCCATTTCTTATATAAATAAGGACAACCCAATGTCTTACATCAGATATCCCAGAGATTTTCTCCCATGTTTCTTAACCACTCATGTTTCCCAGTCTGATAAATTTATTTTTCATTTGATTCATCAGATTAAGTATCAATTCCAATGAAAACTAAAAAATACTATAAAAAATTGTTTGTATTCAGGTATAATTCAGTTTAAAGATCTTTCTAGGAGAAATATTATTCTACATTGAAGAAGATAATTCATTTTCAAGGTTGGGAATTAGTTTTTGTGAATAAACCTGACAAGGAATTTGATTTGCCTTGTCCTAATATTGTTTATTAATTATATGCCTCTATTAATTTTTTAAATGAATATGATAGAGAAAAAATATCTTTTATGATGAATTTAAAGAGATATAAGATTTCTTATAAGAAA
Organism: Viscum album; assembly: GCA_963277665.1. NCBI lineage: Eukaryota > Viridiplantae > Streptophyta > Magnoliopsida > Santalales > Viscaceae > Viscum > Viscum album. Next base: position 1,315,041,230 of record OY728128.1, on the reverse strand, counting down.
ATTTCAGATATGGTTGGAATACCTTCTGAAGGAGAAGCGTATTGTCCTTCACACAAATTTATAGAAAATCTTCATTCTTTTGATAGGAGAAAATATGTGGATTCATTGATTTCATAATAAAAAAGATAATAATAGTTTCTCACCTTAAAAAAATAATTTGGTTGTTTCCTTATGGATGTAAGGGTTTATTATTCTGAGTAAAGGGGACCATGATACCCTAAAACTTTCAGATGTTTTCATTTTGTACTTTTTGGTGAATATGAGAAAGATAAATCTTGTCAGGATTTTCATTCTCTTAGTTGAAAACATCAAAACTGGAAAAATAAAATCCAAAATCATTGTGGTTTCTAATTTCACAAGCAATATGGTAGTTTAATGTATGAAATTATATAATGTGGCCCAAAAAATCACATCTAATGAGAGAAATTATTTCTTTTATAAGTGATGATACTAAGAATAGGATGAGATTGGTTTTTGATAACCTTCCTAAAAAGTTTTTTTGGGATTCTTTTTGATGATGCATTGGAGGTAGAACCATCAAATATGTCAGAAATTTCTAATAAGAAGTATAATAGGAAGGTTTATACCTCCCCACCGAAGTGGAAAGAGAAGTAAAATAAAGTTCCTGATTATGTTTTTAAAGATTGGGTGAAAAATAAAGATGATATGAAGTCAGGGGATCCAGAGATTGTACATGACTGTACTAAGACCAAATATTTAAAAATACATGTTTCTAAAACCCCAGAGGAATAATAAAATAAATAAAACAAATAAACATGTTTCATAAAGCTCAATTGTGTGAAAATTTATTAAAAGGATTAGAAAGAGACTATTTTTTAACTTATTCTCAAATCGATCAAGTATATCCAGGAGTTTTATTATCTTTTCAAGAAACTTCATTAGTCTATGACAAAGTTACATACATGGATGAAAAATTAAAAAAAAAATTGGTGAGAAAGATTCGGGGAAAATAATTCAAGAAAAAGAATCAAAACCAAAAATTTCTTGAAATGGAGATCATAGAACTGTGAGGTAGTTAGGAAAAACTTGAAGAGGGGCATTGAAATGATTTTAAAGAATACAATGTTTATGTAATATAAATTTAAGGGATATAAGGTAAATAATAATATGATAAATAGGAAGAATAAGTTGAACATGAATTAGTTGTAGAATAATTTGAATAAGAAGTAGACAAGGAAGTAAACGAGGAAGAGGATGAAAAATAATAAACTTCTAATAATGAGGAAACTCAATCCGATAAAAATTCATCACAATATTCATCATTATCCTCATCATAATTTTCATCCAAGACCAATTAAAAATATAAATCTAGAAGTTCGGAGGAGGAATAGTCATCCTATGAAGAAGAATCTAAATCATCATTTATGAAATATGAAGAAGATAAAAATTTGAAAAAAATTCCAATGAGAATATAGATACTAATAAAGATATTGACATACATGAGTTATCTGATGCCAAAGAAGTTTATTACAAGAAATTTCCTAATAAATTTGACAAATTTGTTCCAAAGGATGATAAAAAGAAAGGAAATAAAGTTTATTCTAGAATCGAAAAGGTAAAACCTACTAAGGTTCATCAAGAATAGTTGGATTCAGTAAGAACCATATCTTTAGAAGGATTTGATTACATTTACTGTGTGTTGAATAGATTAGAATGAATAAATCATTATTTTACAGGTCTTGAAGCAAGGTTACAACTAATTCAAGATAGTCTTGATAATAAATCAGAATCAATTATGGTTCTAACTAAGAAAGTGATTCAGATAAAAGCTGATTTGAATTTTTTTAGGAAACTTCTTAGACACATAAAAAGAAATTTAATTAGATGGTAAAATAGTTTCATCAAGTTGATGTCGATATTAAGATTAATGATGTAAAATTTGATGTTATAAAAGAAAATTTTGTTGAATCAGTAAATTATTTCAATGATTTATCTTCTCACATTGATGAATTATTATAATTTTTGGAGTAATTTTGAGATGAAACTAATGATCATAATGATTAATTTAATTGTTAGAAGAAGAATATTTGAGACATGGATGCTTAAATTACCCGACTTTAATTTGTATAAGGAAAAATTTTATTTTTCAAGGAGTATAATAATAATATTTCAAAGGAAGTCAAGATGATAAGTTATTGGAATGATAATATTGAAAATATAGAGAAGGATCACAAGGATTTCAAAATGATGAAATACTTTGTAAAGTCTTTAATTATAAAATAATAAATTTTTTATTTGAACCTTCATTGTATTTTGTATATAAAATATTGGAATGTTTTTTTATGAATGAATTACATTATCATCCAAATTTGAATTGTTTGAATGTTTTCAAATTACGATTGGTTGTATGTTCTTTCATATATATTTTTTGTGGACAATTAGTTAATTTGTTATATTTTTTTGTATTTTTTTCTTCTCTAACTTTTTAGGAAACATAATACTTTTCCCTATACATTTTGAAAATCCCAAAGTGGGAGAATTTTATAGTATAGGTTAGAAAATCTTAAATGGCTATATTTTTTTAAAGTGAAGTTTTTATATTAAGGGGGGAGGTGATGCAATCCTTATGGAGATAGGAATTCACAAGGGGGAGAGGTTTTCTTAAAGAATATTTTTTTCTAAAACTATATCATATTCATAATTTTATTTTGAAGAGTTATGAACTCAGGAGAAATTTATGTTTTAATGATTAACTTTAAATATGAAGTTATTAAAAGAAAAAAGATCATATTTTTTTCATAGTTTTTCTTAATTTATGTTTTGGAGTATGTGCTTTCAAAAAAGGGAGAAATAATTGAGTCAGTAGTTATGTTTCAAACATTTCCACTCATTTTTTAAAATCAAAAACACTTTCTTGAAAACAAGTTTACTAAATTTTTATGTCCTAAGTGTTTTAGAATGTTTTTGTTGAAAATTTTTATTTTACCACACCTAGAGTAAGTTAAAAATTATTAAGAATATAAAAATTACATTCTTAATTATGATTATCATATTGTGTATGTGTCTGATTAATCATACTCTCCTTTGTTAAAACCAAAAGTTAAAATTTCATTCATGACTATCGTAATGACAAATTCTTAATAACGAGACTAATATAGGTACCGATAAAAATGTATAGATACTCATATATATTATCACATTGAAATTGCTAAGTAAGTCCATCAGAATCACTATGTTTATAATTGTAATATGAAAAATTATTTCTATTATAATGAATATCTTAAACACTGTGATGGTTTTTACCAATATAACATTGGACATTCAGTTATGTCCGGTCTCCATGAGCTATCATGTTCTAGGTGTCCAAATAAGTATCAAAAAAACATGGAAAATGTTACCATTTAAAGGATGACTATAAATACCGAGTCATTTAAAGAGTTTGGAGTTAGTTTATTACATTTTCTTTTGATTTTTCAGAAAAATAGTTATTGTGAACAACTCATTCTTTAAAGTTGTATTTATTAAGAGAGTTTTCTTCTTAAAGAAACCTTTTAAAGTTGTATCCTTAAAATATTTTTCAATTTTAATTTACATACTATCATTGTAATGATCAAGGGTTTATGGGGATAGGGAGAGAAGAGAATCTGATCAATAGGATCGATGGTTACTAGGGTTAGGTAGATAGGGAAAATATAATCATCATATCGAGGGATTCTGGAGATGGGAATATAGATTTATTCTGATCTTCGCATTGAAGTATTTTATGGTAAGGAAGGACATACTTTGCTGTAAATATAAAAAAATGGATACCTTTAGTTTGGGTTATAGAAAACCTTTCTCTTAAGCTTAAAATAGGGTTATTCTTTTAAATATATTATAAGTCATTATTACATTATTATTATATTTTATTACATGTTGTTTACAAGTTTTTAAATTTAATAGAAAGTGAATAATCATATTCATATTTATATTTTGATTATTTTATATGTATTAATCTGATTATGATAATAACAATAAATTTGAATTAATCACATCCATCATGATTACTATTCTTTTACTCTGATAAATTAGATCTATAGTCATTATGATTAACAATTTGGTATTAGAGGACTGATCCATGTTCTGATTCTGTGACATTGTTAATCATACCGAGGGTCATGTCTAATAAGCCTACTTTAAGAGGATTTGTATTTTGGTTAGTTTAATTCTTTTAAACTAATTTTTTTAAACTACAATTCAAGCCCTCTTATAAGTATTGATGTTTGAAAAGATCTTACAATCTTACACTATGGCCTATCATTAGAGATCCCACCTAACCTATCTCAAGTACATGATCTGTTCTATGAATCACTATCGAGGAAGTATATACCATGCCCATCATATGTACTAAATCCATATGTGGTACCTTTGGATAATGATATTTTAAGTTAGGAGTAGCTGATAAAGATCATAGATCACTAAGGAAAAGTTTAACAAAACATGAAAAATCACCTTTTCAAAGTGATGTAGTAGAACCAAACGTTTTAGAAAGTAGTATGGGAACTAGAATATGAAATGAAAAAAAGTACCCTCATATATTTTTATGTATGAAATGAAATTTTGAGGGAGAAATTTCAGAATGGGGGAATACTGTAATGACTCTAACTTTTATAAATGAAATTTCCTTTTTTAATAAATAAATTCTTTATTAAGTAACGTAGTTATAGAAAACACATGCACTAATTTGGACATTTTAGATTGATTACAAAATATATATTATCAGATTTAAAAAAAATTATAAATATTAACCATTTATAATATAGCCATTTTACAATGGTTGATAAAATTAATATATATTAAGGTTTTTATAAAGTCTAATTTTCACAAATGGAAGGATAAATGACCTCGACCAGTAACATTACACCCTATATAGCCCATTTATCAATGATTTTGAGGGAGGTGTAATAAATGAGGTTTTACCTTGACCAATCCCAAGATTAAATCCAATAAATGAAGCATGGATTGCAATTTTTATGAGATAAGTTCAATCATATTGAGATCATAACCCAAACCATGTGTGTTTACCTCCCCATGAAAGTGCACCATCGCACACATTACCCTTAGGGAATAAATTGGTGGAATAAGAGGATATGTATCTCAACCATAGAATTATAAATTTGTATATGTAACACCTTGATATTTTAAAATAAGAACATATTGTTTCATAGTGTATACAACACGTAACCCCGAGCTTAAAAGACCCATGAAATATATAGCCGTTATAACCTAGGCATGTAATTGGAACTTATGAATATGATTAACTAATTTATGAAATATATATATATATATATATATTTACTAATATAAATAAATTAATTGATAAATTTTTAGTATAGAATAACTAAATGTTTAGTAATGTTATTTTATTCATAAAAAATATGTTTTCTTCCAAAATGTTTTTTTTAAGAGAAAATATTATAATCAATTTAAAGAAATTTTAGAAATTATATTTGATAAAATTAACTTAATTATTTAAGTTAGCATATCAATATTAATTTAGGGGAAAATTTTGAGGTTTTTTTGGAAAATATTGATTTTTCAATGAATAGTGAAAATACTAATTTTTTTAAAACTATCATTTCTTTTCAATAAATTAAGTAATTTAGAAGTAACATTTATATTTGAATTTTATTTAATCTAACATAAGTATTATTTAGTTATATTTAACTGAATTAATTACATTTTAATTATATTTATACTAGAATTTAGTATATGTTTATTTATAGGGTTAAAAATGCATTTGTTTGAAAACTATTTTAAAGTGAACAATGATTCTCCATTTTAATTAATTAAAATAACCCCTTATTAGGAATTACTAAAATAATATATATATATATATATTATCAGTAAATATTAATTCAAATTCATATAATGGTGACAATGTCATGACCCATCCCAGTGGGGCCCATGCTGCAACTCCCTAAGCCCGCCTCTAATAGGTCAAGGGATGGTGAATAACACTGAGTAAGAATATCACTAACATGGGAGTTGTTACCAATGAACCAATATAAAAACACACATATTCAATACCAAAAAACTTTAAAATGTAAAAACCACTAAGTAAAACATGCATGCATACCACTATATCCCACAGTCAGAGTACGATGGAAAGAAAAGTAAAGTAAATAGGGCCAAATACAAGCCCACAACAAAGAGTCTATAAACACATGTCCAAATTGTAATAAAAAGGTACTAGGATTACTATATGGAAGTCATAGAAACACACCTCAATCTATCTGGTATCAAAAAGCACAATCTGCTCCTGGCCCACCAAGGACTCTATCAAAAGGCCAATCATCTACACAAGAAATGACACATGCGGGAAAATACCATGTATAGGTGAGTATGAAAATACTCATTAAGAAACCAAAAAACTATAAATAAATAAATCAAAGGAAATAAAATTCATCAATACATAGGTATATGCCTACAACACATATAATAAGAATATTTAGATATACCCAACAAATACACACAGTCTAGAGGTAAGTAATAACCACTGTATACAAAAACTTGGAATTCAGCTCAAAGATTCTATGTAGCACTCATCTAGGATAACACACTCATGAGTTTGATAGAAATAATGATGTTTATTTGAGATTTAATTCTAATTTGGAACCATCATGATGAGGATATGCTAATTGTTCGAAGGGAATGTGATACAACAGATGAGGATCATAGCCAAGGCCATGGGGTGATACCAACAACTCAATCTAAATTAACCCTCTAAGTATAGGATCAGTTCCTCTATATTTTTGGTCTCATCGATACTAAAAACCCCACCTAGGGTATGAATAAATTAATAGAGGATCCCACATTGGGCCTCGCAGGGGGATTCCAACAACTCTATCCAGGAAGTCCTATCGAAGGGATCATAGTCCTAAGAGTAGGAAATAATTCTTACCAACCTTTAGGGAAACAATGAAGGGAACGGACCCAAAAGAAACTTGTCTAAGATATGGGTGAAAATATAATCAAGCCACCTATAACATGGTACATGGTGTGTAATAGGGTCACACTCCATGTCCCTTGACCCCGAGTACTACCCATGTACAAATTCACGTGTCATTCCATACCGTGTCATATAGAAGATTGGTACACAACATGTAGTAAGGGATACACACCTTTTCCTTCCATCTAGGGTATGCCTATGTACTTAGGTTGTGTGATAGTACATGACGTCATCCCATGTTCCTTGTCCATGTACTAGTACATGGGGTAGTCCATGTAAATAGTTCAAGCCATGCCCTGTGAGAGGATTACAAGCCGTGTATAAAACCCATGTACTCCACACCATGTATGTTTAATTCCCACATACACACCAAGTTGTTAGATGATGAACACACACCATGTAGTTGGACTACATGTCGTGTGTATCAAGTTTCCCATAAATATTTCTTCTTCCCCTGCACGCCTTAACCAATTATCTAGATCACGTTCTGATGGTCCGTTCACCTTAAAACTTTAAATACTGGTTCATTTTGCCATCTCAACACCAAATCAATGAGATTCAGGCCTTCAACCGGCTTAAAAATCCGATTTCATTCATCCCCATGCAACTCAACTAAAGAATGGGTTCTCCCTAATCACTTTTATTTGTCTGTTTTCATCGGCATCACACCTCTTTTTCATTACATCGAGTCCATATCTACAACCTCAGATCATTTCACCAAGAACCACATGCACAAAGATCGACCTGTTGGTCGGGTGTTGAAACCCAATCTAAGGGGCACCCACGATGAATGAGAAATAGAGAGAAAAATAATAAAGAACAATCTTGAGGAAAGAACCATGAACATTGTTTTTTCTCGACTTGATCTATTCCTATAATAAAGATAAATGTATGAAAAACAATCTTCATAAGAATTTTCACCCGTCAAACCTCACAGAAAAATCCCATCCCACAAATACAATCTATCTGTGAAATAGTATGTTCATGGATTAGTTTTAATTCATTATAAGAATCAAGAATGGGGAAAATTAAATTTAAATAAAACATCCTATATGGATTCAAATTTCTCACTGATGAAGAAAAATCATTATGTCATCATCATTGGAAACATCCCTCCAGATTGGCATTCTTCAATTTCCAATTAAAAGTTTCACCATCGCCTACTTGAGATAATTATCCAAATATATCTCTATAGGATCTCCATAGGATTCCACGGTTATAATAGTAACCCTGGATCTCTGAAAAAAAGTTTATTTAAAAACAAACCTATCGTCATGTCGCCATGTAGAAAAAATAAAATAAATTTTCTTAATTTTTTTTTATTCATTTAAGCGCCCATGAAGAATTTACACAAATGACATGTGATGAAAAATGTCAGGTCATGAATAGGGTAAATCCACTATTCTGAATAAAATTATTCCAACATATTTCTAATATGGGAACCCATTTATGATTTATTCTACTTTTTTAGGAAAACACTGTGCTCATGACATTTAATATCTTAATATTTTTCAAAACTTTTTATGGGAACACCAGGCCTCAAAACCTCACTATGTATCAATTTCTGGTCTCAAAATCAATCCATATATTTTTTAAAAATAATACATTCAAAATCCAAGTCATTACATTCTCCCAAACTTGGGGATTTACTTCCCTAGAAATCCAAAATAAAGGCTACTAAAAAAGATGAGGGTCCTGATCGAGAATTTGAGCCTCCCTCTCCTAAGGTATCTCTTAGAGATTCCCATGCTACCACTAGATTTTTACCAAGTAAATTGGTCTCTCATGATGTATCATATTATACTGATCCTTGATATCTGATGGATAATTAGTAAAATTTTCTCCATTTCTGATGTCCATCTCACCCCATTCAATGATGTATGATGAGTAATGCACATACCTCCTCAGTTGCAACATCTGGAAGATGACATGTACCTAGAATAACTATGAAGGTAGAGATAAGAAGTATGGCACCTCACCAACTCTACAAAGTATCTAAAAATGGCCAAAAAACCTTAGAAATAACTTTCCACACTGGCCAATTCAATCTAATCCATGTTGAGGTGGAACCCAAAGAAACACATGGTCTCATTCATCTAACTCCAAAGGCCTCCATCACCTTTCAGCGTAAGACTTCTAACAACTATGTTTAGACTTCATTCTCTCTTGGATGATCTGCACATTTTTTATAATACCTTGCACCCACTCTAGCCCATGAGTGCAAACTCTCCTGGATCAATCCAGAAAAGTGGTGACCTGCTAGTTCTCCTGTACAAAGCCTCAAATGGTGTCATAAAAATGGGGGAATGGTAGCTATTATTGTATGCAAACTCCACCAGTGGTAGGTGATCCTCCCAACTATGGAAAAAGTCTAATACGTAATCCCATAGCACATCCTCTAGAATATGAATGGTCTACTCTATCTAGCGATCTGTTTATGGATAAAGCATTGTTTTTAAGATAAATTGGGTCCCAAACACCTCCTGTAATACCTTACAGAACTAGGATGTAAAGACATCATCGCGATCTAAAAATATCGTCAATGGGAATCCATGGAGTCAAACTATCACTTGAACGTAGAGTCTTCCCATCATTTCTACTAAACTCTACTCTCATACAGCTTGGAAGTTGTCCGATTTGGTGAGTTGGTCAACGATCACCCATATGGAATCATGTCCCGTGGACGTACATGGTAAAACCATCATGAAGTCCATCAATATCCCATTCCACTTCCATTACGACACCTCAAGGGCTTGAGATAAACCCGATGGAACCTGGTGTTCAACCTTCACTTGCGGACAAGTAAGGAATCAAGAGACAGACTCTCCAACTCCTTTCTTTATCTCTAGACACCAAAACTGACGTCTGAGGTCCTAGTACATATTTTCTACATGTGTATGTACCACCAAATGGGACATATGAAGCCCCCTCAAAACCTCCTCCCGCAACGTCACTGGTTCAACAATTCATCCACTAAAGAGAATGATGTGCTTCTTACCTTTTGAATATCTATCAATAGCATGCCCTATGGATATATGATCATGTAGGGTCTCACAGTTGGTATCTAAAATATATGCCTCCCTGACGTTCTCTAAGAGTGGAGGGGTAATGACCATCTACTGGGGTATGCTACTCTATCTCCATCCACTAAGGATAACTGAAATGAAGCCAACTTCTCTGATGCCTCATTCAACAACTATAAACTAGATCTACTACTTAGATCATCTGCCACCAGGTTCCTCTTCATGGGAGTATAGAAATTCTCAAATCCATAGTCTTGGAGGAACTCTAGCCATCACCTCTATCTCAAGTTAAGATCCTTCTGAGAGAAGATATACTTGAGACTCTTGTGATTGGAGTAGATGAAAAACCTCTCACCAATCTTGTAGTATCACCATATCTTCAATGTTAAGACTACCACTGCTAACTCAAGATCATGGTTTACATATTTCTTCTCATGTGGTCTCAATTGACACAAAGCATAGGAAATAACTGCTTGCCTCTACATCGGGACACAACCAAGATCATTTTCTGATGCATTGTAGAACACAGTATACTTGACACCCTCTTCTAGAAATCTCAAGATTTGAGTGATCATAAAACTCTGCCTAAACAACTGAAAATCCTACTGGAACTTCTCTGTCTAGATGAAAGGTTTCCCCTTTTGAGTTAAAGATTTTATAGGTGCTAATATCCTGTAGAAACCAGATATGGATCTCACATAAAATCTTACCAACCTAAGGGAGCTCTGCACCTCCATCACAGTCTTGGGTGGCTCCCATACTAACACTTCCTCAACCTTGGCTAGTTCCACTACCACTCCATCTACTGAGATTACATGTCCTAGAATGTGGGCTACCTGAATCCAAATATGGAACTTCGAGAGATTTATGTAAAGATGGTTCTCTCAGAGTACATCCATAACATTCCTTAAGTGTCTACAGTGCTCCTCCTCAGACGTCAAGTACACAAGGATATATTTGATGAATAATACCACAAAACACTCTATATAAGGCTAAAAGTTCTAGTTCAAGAGTCCCATGAATACTGCTGGGGAGTTCTTCTTGCAAAAGGGAATCACGAAGTACTCATAATGACTATAACAACATCTAAAGGTCATCTTCATTATATCCTCATATCGTACTCACATTTTTGTGATAGAATGATCAGAGGTCAATCTTGTAGAACCATCACACCCCTTTCAACAGATCAAAAATGTCATTAACCCTCAGTGCAGTGAATCTATCATGAACAATCCTAGTGGGGCCCCTTCTGTGACTCCCTATGCCCATCTCCAATAAAACAAGGGATGGTGACTAACATCTAGGAGGCATATAAATAATATTGTAGGTATTTCATATGTACCCCTCCCCCCACACACACACATCTCCAAGCCTAAAAAATGATGAAATGTATAAACCACTAAGTAAAACATTCATGCACACCACTATATCCCATATCTAGAGCATGATAGAAAGAAAAGTGAAGTAAATAGGGTCAAATAAAATACCACCACAAAGTGTTTATAAACACAAGTACAACCTATAAGAAAAAGGTATAGGGACTACTATCTAGAAGCCATAAGAATACAGCTCGGTCTATTTGGTCTCAGTAACCACTATCTGGTCCTGTTCTTCCTATGATTCTTTCAAAAGGTCAATCGTCTACACAATACACAATATGTGAGGGCAAAGCTCGTGCATGGGTGAGTATAAAAATACCTTATAGGACACCTTGAAACCAAAAATCAACAAAAAAAAGAAAAGTGCAGTAAAATATATAGAGGTATATGTCTACAAAAAATATATAACAAGATATTTATATATACTCAACCAAGAGACACATTTTAGATGTAAGTCACAACAACTATATACCTGCACTAGGAATTCAGCTCGAATATTCCATGAAGCACTCATCTGAGAGAACAAAATCTTGAGTCTGATAGCATGAATGATGTTTGTCTGAGAGATACTGCTCATCAAGAACCATCATGAGGAGGATACACTGATGGTTGGAAGAGAATATGTTACAATATATGAGAATCACAACTAGGTTTATGGGTTGATACCAACAAATTAATATGGATTAACTCGCTAAGTAGAGGATCAGTGACCACATAGTGTTGGTCACATTGATACCAAGAACTCTACCTAGGACATAGATAAATGAATAGAGGATGCCACTTCACGCCTCTTAGGGGGATACCAACAACTCTATCTATGAATTCCTACTGAAGGGATCGAAGTTATTGGAGTAGGAAATTATTCAGCCCAACCTTCAGGGAAATGATGAAGGGAATTAAATACAATGAAACTTTTCCATGATATAAAGAAAATGAGAATAAATCCTTGTAGAAAGGGGTAAAATATGTGTATTAGGGTCACACACTGCGTCCCTTGACTCTGGGTGCTACCCATGTTCAATGGCCCATTTCATTCCAAACTGTGTTGTGTACAAGATGGGTACATGGAGTTTAGTAAGGGTTACGTGTTGTGTCCTTCCATATGGTGTATGCTCATGTACTTAGATCATGTTCTAGTAGATGACATCAGCCCATGTATCCTTTCTCGTGTACCCGTACATAGAGAAGTATGTGTAACCATTTTCGTCCATGCCATGTGGGGGTAGTAAATGTTGTGTAGGCAACCCATGAACTCCACCCCATGTATGTGTACTTCTCATGTACACACCGAGTTTTCCAACTATGAACACACTCCATATAGCCAAGACTACACACTATGTGTATCTATTTTTCCTGAAACCCATATTCTTCTTACGAATGCCTTGATTGATTATTCAGATCATGATTTTGTGGTTCGTTCACCTCAAAATTTCATATCCAGGGTATTTTAGCCATCATATCACCAAATATATAGGATTCAGGCCTTTGATCGGCTCAGAAATTTGATTTCATTCATCCTGATGAAACTCAATCGAAGAACATGTTCTCCCAAATCGCTTAGATCCATCCACCTCCATCATCGTCGCACCTCCTTTGCATCGAACCAAGACCAGATATACAACCTCATATCATTGTGATAAGAACTTTGTGTACAACTATCGATGCATCGGTCAAGTGTCAAACAACAACCAACTGTCATCTATGATGAAAAAGAAATAGGGAGAAAAAGAAAAATGAACAATCCTATGGAACAAACCCTGAAAATTGTTCATTCTGGCCTCAATCCATTCCTATAAAAACAATAAATGAATCATAGACAATATTCATAAGTATTATCACCTGTAAATTCCTGTATAATAATCCCATCCTGCAAATATGATCGATCTACGAGATAATATGTTCATGGATTCGTCTGCATTTGTCATAAGAATCAGGGATGGGGAAAATTAAACATAAATAACACATACTACCAGGGTTCATATCACTCTCTGACAAATAATGTTCACCACTTCATCATCGTTAGGGATATCCGTCAAGATTTGTATTCTTTAATCACCGATTCGAAGTTCCATCACCGTCTTCTTGAGATAATTCTCAAGATATTTCTCTCTAGGGTCTCCAAAGGATTCTAGGGTTAAAATACTGACCTTGTATCTATGAAAAAGTGTTTATTTAAAAACAAACCTATCGTTGTGTCGCTGTGTCGTTGTGTTGATGAAATAAAATAAAATTTCTTAAATTTATTCTATTCATTTAAGTGCTCGTGATGATTTTCCAAAAACAACCTGCACCGAACAATGCCAGGTTGTGCCTAGTGTAAATATAGTATTCTTAATGTAATGAGTCACCTGAATTGCTCATTTTTGGACCTGTTTAGGATTTATTATACTTTTTCAGGAAAACCACACACACGTAATTTTAAATATTTTAAAAATTTCAAGAATATATTTCGGGCACAACGGACCTAAAAATACACAAACTCTCAACAACTAATATCAAAATCAATCCATATAACATTTAAAAACAATACATGGAAATTACTATTCATTAAATACTAATAGAGATTACCTTAATATAAGATCATCTTATTCTTGAAAAATATATTTCTTGAAAAAACGCTTTTCCATCGCGTCTGCAGGTTCTATTTTAAATTAAAGTAAGCCAATTCTGTGAATTGAATTTGTTAAAATAGATTCCATATTTTAAATATGAATAGTTAATATTATATAATAAATCCAACATAATATTTTTCATAATTAATATTCAAAAAATTAAAATTCATTTACCGTACGTGGTAAGGTGATTTTTTTTTACCAGGGGTTAAACTAAAAAGTTAAGGGTCCAAATGAAATAAAAACCTACATAAATTATATTTAATGACCATATTTGAACCTTATTTCAGATAATTATTGAGATAAATACATTTTTGAGCCTTTTATCATGTGTAAAATGTGGGTATAACGTTTTATTTAAAAAAAATTACAAGTTTGTCATCTCCCCCACTTATAAAAGGCCACCCACTCTAATATCCTATTCACACCTTAAATAAATTATAGTATAGCCAATCCATACCCAAATAACTTACTCACTTCCCTCCCTATGTATTGGAATCCTTGTTTTTAATATAAAACCTTCCTATGAAGGATTTTGGTGTAAGCCTAAAGAGGTCATTCAAAGAAGATGCATCGTTCTTAACCAACCGTTCTATTTATTTATTCGTCCACGTCCTTATAATATTATTTAACCACTAAGATATAATTAAATTGATTTATATTATATAATATTATTTTATTATGTTAATTTAATAACCTAAATACATTTCAACCTACATCAAATGTGAAACAAAACCATCGTTCGTGTGTACATCGGTCTACTGCCCCATGAACTAATGTCATTCGTTTTCCATCCTCGCATATCATGATTGTTAATGAAAATGAATTTAATGTTTATATATGATATTCATGAAATATTTATCATTATGAAAATATAATATATCACATATTTTATTACCTTTACATTCATTTAAATATGATAACATCATTTGTGCATATGTGTGGACTACCGCCTCGATGAAGCGATGTGATTCATTTTTCAATATCTCATCCAATGGATGTTATATATAAATGAATTTAAAAAAATAATATGATATTTATGATATAATTATCATTTTTGAAACACGAAATAATACTTCAATTATTTCCATAACAATCTTTGAAAAATGGAAATGTTGCTCATGCATACGTACAACCTACCATTTCCATGATTGCAACGTAGTTCATTATTCATAACCATTATTTTTTTTGGTTTTAAAAATTATAATAGATGTAAAAAATGATAATTATATCATCATTAATATTATATAATTGGTGGAATAATATCCACTTTTACCATGATCCGATGTTGACTTACCTGATTAATTAATTTAATGTGTTAATAAAATAAATGAAATAAATAGATTAAGGAGAAGGTGATAAACCTATAATTTTTTTTTAAGAAATCAAATAATTGATATAGGTTTTTATGTAGGAGTTAGAGGATATACTTGAAAAGTATGGAATCAATGTAAGGGTTTCCCATCTCACTTTTATTTTTATGATACATATTCCATATTCACACTATAAAATAGAGAGAGATTAGGGCCAGTTTATACAATCACTGCATGGTTTAGAGGAAGTTATGAACACCATATTATATTTCATGGTTGAAAACAATTTAGAGGTTCTTATTCATTTTTAGTGGTAGTTTTTATATTTTTTATATTTAGAGCATTTAACAGTTGTTCGGTAATAATTTCAAAGAGGTTTATTTTTAAAAAACTAATAAAAAGATAAATTAGAGGAAATGAACATAAATGCCACAATATACTGTAGTGAAAGTTATATTTAGCAGTGGGTTATGAAAACCTCTTATAAATTTATTTTCATGTATCTATTTAGAGGTGCTTATCATATACTGTCACTCAATTGATAACAAGAAAATTTATTTTTTAAAATATTTAATAAGAAATGTGTATTAAAAATTTGACAAACAACAAAATAAAACATAAATTCATAGTAAAATCCTTATATATAAACCATTATACATTCAAATTCATATATATAAAAACTTAGTTACCATAAACTCGGTCAACCCAAACCTTAGTCTACCCATACCTTAGTCATCAATATATACATATAAAATATGTCTAACAACAACAAACCATGGCCAATATACATCCATCAAATGACCTCCACTACATCCATATACCTCTACATCATCTCATAAACTAGAACCGACCACATAATTTTATAAAAAAGAAAAAAATAAAACAAAAATTAGAAATTTATAAAATAAATAAGAATTAAAATAGAATCATTTATAATATTAAAATTTTTCACAAAAAATAATAACCATCATGACCACCTTTTAAATAATTTCATGGATCTAAATGGTTAACCTCCTGCAAATTTCTAGAATCTATCACCAACAATAAAAACCAAAACAATTAATAAAATAAATTCTAAAGAGAATATACACAAAATATATTCACAATGTTTTACATAACATTTTTTATTTTAATAATCAAATAGAATACATATTAACATAAAAAATAATATATCATATAGAAAAATTTGAAAACATAAAATTACCTATTTTAGATATTATTCAACTCTTGCAACTAAAAATGGATAAATATATAACAATATAATCGATTTTTAAATGTACATGTAGTGTTCTTGAAATTTAATTAACATTTTTTTAAAGACATTGATATGGAATCATGTCATATATTTCATAAATATTTTAATGGTGGGTATCTTATGATTTCATGTCAATATGAGGTCATTTTCTATGTTTTTTACCATTACAGTCATATTTTAGTGTTTTAATACACTAAATACACATTTACATGAATATTAGAAAAACAATTAATTAAAATGATGTTTTGTCAGTTCTTAAATTTCACAAATCAATATATGCTCATTTTACTATAATTTCTTGTCTATCTGATGTCATTTTCCAAGTTTTAACCCCCTAACACAAATTTTTAAAGATTTGGTATCTTTAAGAAATATTTATGGAGTCATCCAAAGCACACCCTACATAATATTTATGTGTTGTCTAAGTTTACACATAAAAAATAATTCAATAGTAGTTATCCCATGATTTTAGATCAATGTCTAGATATTTTCTATGGTTTTACCATTGTATACATGTGTAGTGGTTTAAAACACTAAAAATGTGTTCAGAGGAATCCCGGGAAAACCATTAGTCAGAATGACATGATGTTTGTTCCAAAATTTCAAAAATCAATCAATAGTGTATTTTTATTGATTTCACATAAATCTGAGGTTTTTAAATGGTTTTTACTGTTACATGAATGTTTTTTTATTTTAGAACACTAAATATGAATTTATGAGAATACATGACAAACCCTTACATAAAATGATGTTCCATCAGTTTCTAAATCTCAACAATAATTCTATGGGGATTTTACTCAAATTTCATGGTCATATGACATCATTTACCAAATATTGACCCCATAACACATGCTTTTAAAGACTTTAGTATCTTTAAAAACAATTTAGTAAGTTATTACAAGCACACCACACATAAAATTGATTTTTTTATATAAATACATATTAAAAATAATTCAATGGTGATTTCCCATGATTTCATATCAATATGTGATCATTTTTTATTGTTTTGACCATTACATAGTTGTTTTACTATTTTAATACACTAAAAATGTGTTTACGATCATCCTTGGAAAGCCGTTACTTGAGATGATGTTCTATTAGTTCTTAAATTTTAAAAATAAATCTACAATCATTGTCCTCTTATTTTATGGCCATCCAATATCGTTTTAGTATTTTTAACACACTAAAATATTTTTTTTAATGATTTTGATATCTTTAAAATAAATTTATTGATTTATTATGATACAATAACATATCTAATTGATGTGTTGTCTATGCATAAAAGCAAAAAATAATTAAAAAAATTCCCCATGATTTAATGTCAATATAAATTCTTTTTCTAGGGGTTTTACCATTACACATGCATTTTAGTGTTTTAAAACACTAAAAACACATTTACAATCATCCTGAAAAAAATGTTACTCAGAATGACATGTTGTTGATTCCTACATTTCAAAAAATGAATCTATAGTTTTTCCTCTGATTTTAGGGCCTCCTAATTTTTTTCCTAGTTTTTATTCTTGAAACATATTTTTAAAGACTTTGGTATCTTTAAAAACTATTTATTAAGTCGTTCAGGGCACACGACACATTGAATTGATGTATTTTATGCATACACATTCCAAAAATAAATCAATTGTAGTTTTTAATGATTTCACTTTAATTTGAGGTATTTACTCTATTTTTTTAACGTCACATGCATGTTTTAGTATTTTAAAACACAAAAAATGCATTTAAGGGCATCCCAGACAAACCGTTACTTGAAATGATGTGTCTTCAGTTCCTAAATTTAAATATAAATCTATGGTCATTTTCTTTAGATTTAATGTCCACCCAACATCATTTTACTATTTTTGACCCCTTGAAAAATGATTCTAAAGATTTCGGTATCTTTAAAAACTGTTTATTGGCTCATTCTAAGTGTACCACACAACATATGGATGTGTTTTCTGCATGTACACATCAAAAATAATTAAATAGTGGTTCTTTCATGATTTGAAATCAATATAAGGTCATTTTATATATTTTTTACTATTACATGCATGTTTAAGTGTTTTAAAACACTAAAAATGTGTTTAGAGGAATATCTCGAACACCATTAATCAGAATGATGTGATGTCAATTCCTATATTTCAACAATAAATATATGTTCCTTATTATATGAATTCACAACCATACAAAACTATTTTCTTAATTTTGACCCCTTAATACACATTTTAAAAGACTTGGTTATCTTTAGAAATAGTTTATTTAGTCATTTCGAGAATAATGCACATCATATTGACTTTCTTTTTATTAATAAATATAAAAAATAATTAAATAGTCATTTCAACATGATTTCACATCATTTTTAGGTCATTTTCTATGGTTTTGAACATTACATGTTCATTTTTATGTTTCAAAACACTAAAAACATTTTTACAGGAATCCTAAACAAAAATTACACAGAATGATGTGACTTCAGTTCCTTCATTTCAATATATATATATATATATATATATTGTTGTTTACCTATTATTTTATGGAAATTTGATTTCATTTTTTGGGTTTTGACCCCCTTATACACATTTTTAAAGACTTTGGTATCTTTATAAATTATTTATTGAGTCATTCTGAGAAAACTGCATGTATTGTTGATGTTTTTTCTTTGAATTCATGTAAAAAATAACTCAATGGTGGTTTTACCATGATTTCACCTCAACCCGATATCGTTTACTATGGTTCTGACCATTAAAAAATTGTTTCAGTGTTTTAAAACACTAAAAATGAATTTATGGGCATCCAGGGAAAATTGATTTAAAGAATGATGCATCATTAATTAATATATTTCAAAGATAAATCTGTTTTCATTTTCCTATGATTTCATATCCATCCAAAATTGTTTTCTTGGTTTTGAATCCCTGACACATGTTTTTAAAGACTTTGGTATCATTAAAATTTCTATCACATTGAAAAAAATGAGAAAACAATCTTGAATTGTTTTTAAAACTTTAAGAAGATGATCCATAATTTATTTTTGATGTGTATGAATCAAACACATGAAAACTCGACACATGATGTGTTTGTTATGAATATAATTGGGTATTTTCAATATAAAAGTTTCATTTCAGTTTAAAATGTCTGTTACATTATAAAATCTAAAAAAACATGCTCATATTATTTACAAACATTAATAAAATGATCCAAAATAAATTTGTTAAGGGTATGAATTAACTGCACCTCAATTAGACACACTAAGTGTATGGTATGAATTAAAATGTTTGTTCTCAATATAAGTATCATTTTACTTTAAAATGCTTGTCACATATTTAAAACCAATAAAACAAGATCAAATTGTTTTCAAAAATTTGGATAATGATCCATAATTCATCTTTGATGTGAAGGAATCGACCACAAATTAATTCGACACATGATGTGGTCTATATTAATCGAAGTGCTTGTTTTCTATATAAAAGTGTAATTTTAGTTTTATTTATGGAATTTTTATGTGTTCTTTTAAAATTTATAAATGATATATGGAGTTTAGAATTTACCTTGACCAGATGATCTATAAGAATGGAAATTTATTTAGGAATCATTCCCATTATCCTCTGAAATATAGAAACAAAATATTTTCTATTTTTGACTTGAATTAATCATGTATTTTCTAATAAGATTCTGGTTCTTTCACTTTTTCTTTCAACATTAATTTTTTTATTTGTTCCTCTAAAGAAATGGAATAGTTAGAACCCCCAATGAATGTAGAAGTAAATGATGATGATTACCTACCAAAGACAACAGATAAAGTCAACCCAGAACCCATCCCATGTATGCAACAAGGATTCTCCATCCCTAAAATGATTGCAAATAAATCATTCTAGGAAAACGATGATGATTGAGAAGGGTTCAAGTACCAATATTCTTTAATTTTACCCTATTAATACAACATTACTAACAATTATTTATAGATTATCTGATCTTCATACTATTATTCAATTAATATGGTTTTCACTACTATTTAATTTTATTTCATTACTATAAAATAAGAATAATGAAAAATAAATTATTAAAACAAACAAGCCTTATAGTCAATTAATTGTGGGTGACTACATTGGTAAAATTCCACTAAATTAGCATCATTGGTTTTTTTATAATTTAGTTTTCATTATTATTTTTTTATATTAAATAAAAAAAATTAAATAGTAATGAAAATTACTTACTCAAACATCTATGTTAGGTTCAGTCACAAAATTACTCCTGGGTTTCCAATAAACTTTATTCCAGATCTCTGTCTATCCAACATAGTGACCTAATTCTTTATTCTTTATAAACAATATTTAAAAGTTAGAAAAAACATAAATTATAATAAAATAATATAAATAAGAATGGAAAAAATATAAACCAAGATTTTTATTTCTCTAAAAATACTCTAAGGTCAAACAATTTGACAAATGAATTGTTTCACATAATTCATATTATTTTTTAGATAATTCCTAAAAAATTTGAAACATTAATAAAAATTATAATTTCATAGTGCTTATGTTATTTAAATACTATTAAATATACAATTACCTCATTATGCGAATCTCTATTAATATAGAAAAACATATTCCATTGCTGATGAGAAACGCATTTAGAAACATTCTTATGCATTTATTTTGAACTCAGAGCAGTGTCATTAAAATCATGACATAATAAAAATTTAAAATATCACTATTTTATGCCCAATTTTTTTAGGGTCCATGACCGTGAAATATAGTTAGGGTCATTAAAATGAAAAAATATCTTTAAATAAAAAATAATACACTTTATAAGTATATAAAAAATTTTACTCATGTCTTCTAAATTGGTTATCAAGGGATATTAAATTAATATGACCTTTACATGATTATCAAAGACCTTATTTTCTAAGATATGGGAATATGCCTCTGATCCTTATAATTAATGGGAAACCTCACCTTCCCATAATAAAGGTGACCAATAATCCATCCATATATTCCAAAATCATCACAAATAGGCACCTCTAACTCCAAAATTGGAATTATAATCTTGAATTTATTCAGGTCCCATACATACGGAATGTTCATATTTATATCCCTTATATTATTATCTTTATTTTTTAAAAAAATCAGTAAAAAATTAATTAAATCTTATGCTTTTTGTACAATGAAATACATATCATAAGTGGTAACTCGCCAATATTCACTAGATGGTCGGGTGACCAACTACCCCATCACTGGAGATACATTATATGATAGACTACCAACAATATATGGGGAAACTGTTAGCTCACTAGAAGTATCTGGTATAACCGAATCACTCAGACCCATGAAAGATGATGGAAGTAGTGGGGTTCTCTAAGATGTTGACTGACTAGGATCATAATTTTTTTATTCTCAACATTCTTTCAAATCAAATAGTTCAGATGTATTAAACATATAAAAAATGAAAAGTCAACTATTTTTACAAAAAAGAAAAGAAAAAATAGAACAATGTATATATGTAAGAAAAACTTATAAATGATAAATTTAAAAATAGTTTAATTACCAATTTATACATTCCATTATATCTACCTTTATTATCTTAATTGTTATAAAACTCTATTATGACGAGTGCTTCATTTTCACCATCTCTTGTAAGTTCTATTGTTTTAATATTCTCACGAAAAATTTGTTCAATGTTTTTTGGTTGATGAGGTTCACTATCAAAAAGTACCAATTGATCTTCATCACACATATCATGCAAGTATCTCTTCTTTAAAGGAATAATAACACTCTATATTTCATATATTCCATCATCCACATAATAAACCATATTATCTTGTGAATTCAATATAAATTTATCATGCCACACATGCTCACTAGTATGGATCAAGATAGATAATTTTCTATAAGTAATACGTAATGAATCTTTCATTATAAACCTATCAATGTTTACCCACTTTCATTTGAATAATACAACTGAAAATTGACCGTGATAGTATAATTTGATTATATTATTCATCTGTATATAGTATTAAACCTAAATAAGTGTAAATATACCACTAATTTTAGTTTTTAAATATTTTTCATGACAAATTGTATGAAAATTAATGCCATGAACATTATAGGCATCAAATATCTTAGCTCCCCTTAAAGGAACGTAAGACAAAACTTTCAAATCAATTGATATTTCAAATCAATTATCAAAATTAATTATGTAGAAAATAATATACAAGGTTTTTCTTTTAACATAGAAAAAATAACTACACGTCAATAATATGAATATGAGTATATAATTACATGATGGGAAAACCATTAAAAAATATCTTTACTAATAACATTTGTTAATTCCAGCTCATTTTGATCTTGACCTCATAGTTTCCTATTTATTTGGAATCCCAATTCATCAATAGATGGATCTACAATATGAAAATTGAGTAGAAAATATCTATTCCCTTGCTGTAACTCAAATTTATTTAGCATAAAATTTGATGAATTTACCATTAGTTGTCAATGTTGGAAATACCGATAAATGGTTTTCACAATGATAATTAGTCGATATGTTTTCAACACATCCAAAATGATTGAATCTTGTATCAATCCCATATAAATACAAATAATATAAGGTTAATCACTCTTAGGCTATATAAACGTATGCAGTAGAACCTTATGGTTGATATTTATTCCTCACATTTGATATCAAATATCCTAAGTACTTGAAGAAAAAAACAATAACATATTTACAATATCTATTCAATGATTTGATAAAATTGAATTCATCTATAAATATAAAAATAATATTATCGTACATCTGAATTGGATATATCCATCGATAGTACACTATTCCATCATGTTTATCTTCATCAACCAAATGAATAGTCAAATGAATCATGAATATGATGAATGAAGGAGAAAATAACATATCTAAATAACACAATGTCAAAAAAATTATTTCTTAAATTTTATCATGCTTAGTTGGATTTAGATTTTTTCCTCATGAATCTCTAAAAAAGGAATGCATCTCAACTTAAACCACATTTACTTTTTCAGATAATGTATTACATAATGAAAATGACAACAACAGCTCCATAAAAATAAGTGATGTATGGATTTTCAAACCACGTAACATTCAATGTTTAAAGTCAATACACCTTGAAATATAACTTGAATATCCATTTGTCACTTTTATGTTATTTAATGTTTGAATGAATACATCTTTATAATTATTTTTCAATAAAAAAACATAAGCATATATTCCATTCTCATTTTCCCAGAAATCATTACTAATATTTATTGATTCTAAATTATTATGATCATTAAATAAATATTTCTTTTTTTACTGCTCATTAAGTAGTGTAAAAATTACATTATCACAGAAGTTATTTTCAATATTCATAAAGTCATGATTATAAGGTATTATGTTAATCCCCCAATAATGAATTATAAAAAATATATTTATTTTCCTCTACTAATGTATTCTAGTTACTTTGGATATTGTACCATGTACCTTTTCCCCTTATTTAAATTGATTACATTTTTCAAATTCTGCAGTGATATTTATTAATTATCCCAAGATTTTGGAAGTAGATAACACCTTAAGTGGATTTATTTATTCAATATCTCTAATGAATTATGTATTGTTAAACATTAATTTAGGATATGAATCATGAAATCAATGATGACACATAAAACACCATTTTCTACCCTAAGGTAATCGTTTAGGTTTAAAATCAAAATCAAAAATTAGAAAATCGAAACCAGTATAAGTGTTACAACTAGGTAAGTTACCTAGTGTATTAAAGTCACTAATTTTACACATTAAAGGGACATGTATTTTGAATATTTTTCTCATCAAATAATCATATGTTTCCATGCCATCATCCTATAAATCTCTCAATTCTTTAATTAGTGGTTGATGGTATACATAAATGTCATTTCTAGGAATTTTTTTCAGGAATAATCATCAAAATAATGAAATAAATGTTCTCTATAAAGATCTATAGAGGTTGATTATATGAGATTAAAATAACTATCCAAATTAAATAATTAGAACTTAAAGTACAAAAAGGGTTAGATCCATTATAATCCAATCCTAAATGTATATTCCTAGGATCTGAAGAAAAATATATATAATAAATCAATCAAATTCCATGACAGTAAATCTTTTGGATGTATCATTAGGCCATCGTTGTTATTATCCTGAGAACGCCACTTCATGTTGTATGTAGTCTTATATGTAATGAATAATATTTTTAAGAATTATTTTTGAGGAATATAATACAATAAATTTGTTGTCGTTTTCTCCTTTTGTTTTTTCTTGGGATTGCATTGATTTTTACTCTCAAAATTGTTCATTGACTTGTATATGCTTGTATGAAATTTTATGAATTCTTCTTTATCAAACTCTTCTCTATGGTAAAATATGAAATCATTAGGGCATGCATGTATATTTTTATAATCAAGTTAAAGTTTTTTGATAATTTAATTAATCTCATAGAATGATGTAGGGATATTATCCTCACTAAATACATCATGAAGAAACTCTAAAATCATTGAAATTTATTTTTTAGTAATTACATAGAGACATTTTATATGATAAAATTTAAGTAGAAAAGAAAACTTTGAATACTTGTCATGCCCTTTATATAGTTTTTGTTTTATGCATTTAATTAGTGTGTAAAACTCATTTTTTTCACTAATGTTCTAAGAAATATTAACCCGATCAAGATCAACTAAAGTTTATTTTAATCTATTAAAATATTGGACATTGTATCTTTAAAATCCAAATCCATAATTAAAAAAATTTTAAACCGAATTTTCCTTCATAGGGTCACTTTAATTTCCATTTAAAGTATAATCATTTTTTTGACTTCACATAACATACGACACACTAAACCAAATCCAGAATACATATCGAGCAAGAAAATATTTTAATATCAAAAGATCATATACTTCATTTCTATTCAACCATTACTTTAATTTATAATCATGAAATATACATTTTATTCTACCATCGACTGATAGGTTTGTAATTTAATAATATAATTTTTTTCCAAACCCTTTTCATAACAAGGTGTGTTTCAAGGTAAATTAATCAAACATTTAACCATAGGTATTGGATTTTAACTCTTCTCCCATTAAATAAAATTATAAAGATATAAATTGTAAAGACCCGGAAATTTCAAGGAAATTTTTTTCTTAATTTTATTTGGAATTTTACAAGAACACAGTTTCTGACAGCGCCTAATTCCAAGGCCCGGTATGCCCAAAATCAATTTCCGAAGTTTGGCTCGGGTACGTTCAGTGAATGAACGAGCGGGAATTTCTAACTTTTGAACCGGTGCCCGGAATCAAATTCCGAGGGCACCGATGGAACCGTAGCGCCGGTTTTTGCTTAGGAATGTCTTTCCTGGAGTTGCGTTTTCTTGGGAGCAGTTGTTTAATAAGGTTGTGGTTTAAGTGTAAAGAAAAATAAAATTTGTGTTACAAATTTTATTTATCTTCTTAAGTGGTTATATCCTAAGTGTGGAAGTTGGGGTGGAATCACAAGTTACTAACTAACCAAGTGAGGATTAAGGTGAGGTGGGGCCCACACGAGACCCAACCCTTCACCTTCCCCTTAACTCTCTTTTACCCCCTTAAACTCTCTTGCACTTAATGTGCCAAAACCCCTCAAATTCCTAACTCCTTAAACTCCTTAACTCCCTTGAACCCCCCCCCCCAATTAAATGTGACTCTTCACTTCCACCTTCATTAATTTTGGAGCCTCTCCACCCATTAATGAAGGATGTAACTTAATGAATTTGAATTATTTTGAATTCATTAAGCTAACACTATAATAAGGTGTGTTGTTTTATTGTTTGGGGTTGGCTAAATCTTTGTGATAGAGTCATGGAATGATTGAAGAGAATTCCACCCTCGACGAAGAACACGAAGGACATCTCCAAACATGGAACAACGTCTTCTCGACGAAGAATGCCTTTTCCAAAGAAGAACGTGAAGTTTCCAACGTCGATCCCTTCTTGGATGCCTCCTTCCCACTCCTTCTGGAATAAAGAAGGGAGCGCCTTTCACGAAGAACGCCGACGTCGTCAACGACTTCTCTTTTCCGATGTCGACGAATCGCCGCCGCCTTTCCGCGACTTCGTCAACACATAACGAAAAGCGAGGTAGGGGTTTGTTGTTGCTTTATTTAATTATTTTTCGTTCTTGGTTCTAGCATGACAAACTTGAGGATGAACGTTTAAGTGTTATCGTCTAACGAGAGGGGGACCGGACCGCACAAACACGGCCGAACCCACCTCCTTTGTTCTTGAATGTTTCTTGCGGATGAAACGAGATAGCGTGGTGCCGTCGCACCACGCGGGAATCACACGGAAATTATTGCGCGGCGCCGTCGCGCCGCGCCGTGGAAAGAATTATCATGAACGCGACGCCGTCGCGCCGCGTCGAAGGAAACCGAAGACGCCGCGGCCAGAGCGGGGCCGCGGCGGAGGGGCGCGGTGTCGTCGCACCGCGCCGGACGACGAAGGCCGCGGCCGGTTCCGGGCCGCGGCGGATCGTGATGACCAGCGGCCAGCCGGGCCGACGGTGCCGGAAGACGGAAGAGGACCGGCCCCTGCCGGTCCTGTGGACAAGAAGCCGGGCGGCCAGGTCGGGTCGGCCGGGTTGGTGGAAACCGGGGGAATTTAATTCCCCCGGGCAGTTATTTGGCCCCCCATTATGAGGGGGGCCGGTTTCACAAAGGGGGGGCAGGCGGCCCCCCGTTTCCAGCAAGCTCGGCCTTCGGCCAAGCTGGCAGCGCGCCCAGCGCGCTGCCTTGCGCCGAACCGGCGCGCCTGGCCGGTTCGCCGCGTCGGGTCGGGCCGGGCTGTGCCGGGCCGGGTCGACCCCGTCCGGGGCGGGTCGACCCGGTTCGGGCAATCCGGGGGGTCTCGGACCGGGACGGCCCGGGCCCGAAACCCCCGTTACCGAGCGGTTTGGTCAAATGCCCGTATCTTGGGCTACGGGCCTCCAAACGACTCGTCGTCAGCGGCAACGCGATCCTTGGATCGAGACGGTCGTTTCGGTATACTATACTCAAGGTGCACCTTCCTTTTCGGGAGCCTACGTGGTTAAAACTCCGTAGTTAAGCGTGATTGGCATAGAGTAGTGATCAGGATGGGTGACCTCCTGGGAAGTTTCCCAGGGTGGGTGTGGAACGAAAAAGCCAATAACTCTCAGACCGGGCGTCCGATTGACGCGCCGTTTGTTGCGTTGAGTTCCTGTTGACGATACAGAAATTTTGGAATCCTCCGCCCGAGTTTTGGATGCAGATGGATAGTGGCCGGGTTGGATCGCACCGAAATCCAACCGGGCCCCTGGAACGGAAAAGCTGATTTCTTTCTGACAGAACGTCCGTTTGACGAACCGTCAGCGGCGTTGGTGATCGCGTTGAGAAACGGTCCCTATGAGTTTACCCTATGAGAGTTTGGGGTATAGTTGAGATACGGCCGGGTTTGGTTCGCTCACAAAACCAACCGGGCCCTTGGGACGAAAAGGCTAATAACTCACAGACCGGGCGTCTGATTGACGCGTCGTCTGTTGCGTTGAGACCCCTATGACGTGGCGGTCCTTTGAGATACTTCTTTGTGGGACTTTGAGATACTTGGAGTATCGACCTGTAGCTCGTGGAGCGGACCCTCCCAGTGACGATCGTGCGGAGTATGGAGACCGTGTAGCTGGCTGAGACCCGACGACTGCTGATCGAACGACTCGGTGTGTTACAGAGGTACGCTTGGTTGTAGCGGCACATGGGAGCGCTTGGTTGTAGCGGCAGACCCACGACAGAGGTGCGCTTGGTTGTAGCGGCACATGGGAGCACTTGGTTGTAGCGGCAGACCCACGACAGAGGTGCGCTTGGTTGTAGCGGCACATGGGAGCGCTTGGTTGTAGCGGTAGACCCACGACAGAGGTGCGCTTGGTTGTAGCGGCACATGGGAGCGCTTGGTTGTAGCGGCAGACCCACGACAGAGGTGCGCTTGGTTGTAGCGGCACATGGGAGCGCTTGGTTGTAGCAGCTGGCCCGCAGTACTCGATGGGTGGAGTTCTTCAGCAGTCTTAGGATTAGTGAGCAGTTCCTCGGAGTCGTGACAGGACCACTGTACACTCCAGAGATGGAGCTCTTCAGCAGTTACAGTTTCGATAATGAAAATCATGGTTTGAGCTGAGTCAATAATCTTTGTGTTTCCTAATGATTGAGATGGGTCACTTGATAACTTAGGTATATGTATGGGCATATACCTGGGTTGTGGTTATCCGTTGATTTCATAATCTTGTATTTCCTAATGATTGAGATGGGTCACTTGATAACTTAGGTATATGTATGGGCATATACCTAAGTAGAGGTTATCTGTTGAGATCTTCTTTGTGGATATCCTTATTGGATTTAGTGAGACCTTGAGGGTCTCGGGGTCCCTACTGAGTATCGTTATACTCACCCCTGCACGGGCTATGCCCGCACCTCGTTGTGTTGGTTGCAGACGACGGGCAGTGCTGACAGAAGCCGAGTGTTCGAGGACTGGACAGTACCTGGAGGTGGACTATACGAAGAGATGGTACCCAGAGGAGGACCTCACGACGAGGCGGTACGCAGAGGTGGACGTGACGACGAGGCAGTGCCCGGAGGTGGACCACTGGGCGAGACATACTCGGAGCGGACGGTGGGACCTGAGGAGCAGAGGAGCTATCTGTACCCACCATTCAGGTGGGATTTCCAGTGGACAGCTCGGCGTAGCAGCTTTACTTTTCAGTTGCTGTTTTCCCTTTCGAGTTGTACTTTACAGTTGGGCTTATATTTCCGGCCCCTTTTTACTTTCCGCACTTATTGTTGTACTCAGTTTTTACTTAGTGTTTACTTATTCCGCTTGTACTCTGTGGTGCTTGTTTTCTTTTATAGAGGCAATGCCTTCCCAGTTATCGGGATTTTACGCCTTTGGTGCTAGTCGCCAGCCCCTGGCCTATGGAAGGCGGGCTTGGGGTAGTCACGGCACGGGCCCCGAGGACGGGTCGTGACAAATTGGTATCAGAGGAGTTCAGTTCTACCGCAGAACTCAGGACTCTGATCTTTTTCTATGTGAAGCAATAGTGTTAAGGGTAGAGAGTGTGGTCTTCAGTTCAGGGAGTCCAGTGTTGGTGCGGCGGCCGACGTATCCGTACACCAGGACCCTGACTACTGATTACCGACTTTGTACACAAAATCACTGATTGCATGTGTGTTTCCAAAGTTTTAAAGTCAGCTCAAACCAGGTCAGCTCACCAGGTATAAGACGTTGACCGTGTCCCATCTGTTCAGGATGTCTCCATGCAGACAGTCAGTTGGAGTTCAGAGAGAGTACTCGATGACGGCTCACCGAGCGACGAGGCTCTACTGCAGGGCCCTTTTTACTATGTTGGCACCCTCGGGTGGTGTACCAGTACATCACCACCTGTTGGGAAGAAGATGCCAACGGCTATACTAGCAAACTGTGCACGCTGGCGGAGCGCATTGCACGAGTTCCAGCAGTAGAGGCCTTAGAAGTTACGAGGCGAGGCAGATTTCCAGACAGCAGAGCAGTGGCTGGAGGCGATTGCTAGAGTTTTCCGCCTAGCTGAGACATCAGTAGAGTGGATGGTGGACTTGGCCACTAGTGTTTTCCAGTGAATGACCATGAGGATGGTCCGCATAGTGATGAGGCTTCAGTACGTGAACCGATGCCTAAGATAGTGCCTTTGGGTAGTGTGTCAGCTATACATCACTACCTGTTGGTCAGCAGTTACAACTGGCGGTACCGGTAGGTGACACATGTAAGTTTACTACCTTACATGTGTTCTAACTTCAGATACCCTCATGTTCCGAGGTGAACCTGACTCATAGGCGGCTGAGGACTGGCTTGAGGAGGTGGCCGAGAATTTTCTAGAACTTTTACAGTTTCGGCGGGACGACGTGTTGATAGCTGAGAATTCATCGAGGCGTACCGAACATATCGGGTACTCGATGGAAGCATTTCGATCAGTGCAATAGAGGTCGGACCTCTGAGCATAGTATGTTTAAGGGCTTCCGAGCCAGCACCTTTTCTCTATGCATTTCTACTTAGGATAGAGTGCTAGAAGGAACCTTTGTGGTTGAGAATTCTTTGCTGATCGAATACAGCCAGAGAATGTTAGAAGTTTGGAAAGCAGGAAACTGACACCAGTCTCGGAGACATGGGCATGTAAAATGTTTCAAGAAGAGGAAATGTTAAGGACAGATGAATCTACAGAGCAATAGACATGGAGGCAGAGCTTGGAGAGCAGCTCGTGGTGGTGTACATTTCAACATGTTACCATCACCCGCCTTTGTAGTCCCCGCTAGACTCAGGGAGTTGGAGAGCAGGGAAAGAGGGTAGCTGCTTGCGGTCATGGAGTGAGACCAAAAAGGGGCTCTAAGGATGATTCTAAGTGCGGAATTTATCTTCTACTAGCTTCCGTAGCCACAGGCATCGAAACGAATCATCTCTTCCTTCCATGAATCTAGTCCCAGACCTAGAGATTCCGGTTAAGCCGTTGACTTGACCCTCACGTCTGGAGATACCTTTGGGAGGAGACTCGATAGTCACACTTACACCGACGGTGTGATCTGACCCTTGAGGTGAGAGTCTCAGTTAGGACCTCTTGGTGGCAGCGTCGAGGCCTTACGACGTTAGTTTGAGTATGTATTTGGCAATCACTGTTCATACTCAAATTGACGGTATTAGGCAAAAGTTGGGATGGGTTTTCCTTGGTCGGCAAAAATGAAACCCTGGGCAGCACAAGATAAACTCGTGCATGGGAGGGTGTAGCTGATCATTCTTGGGTCGGCCAACCTTACCCTCGTGGCAGCAGGAGTTTCGAGTTTCAGTTCTAACCTAAAAAGGGAGACCTTTAGAGTTCGAGGATGGTGACCACGTTCTTATCCAGGTCTCACCTCGACGAGGTTTACGGAGATGTAGCCGAGGCGGAAAGAGATCTCCGAGGTTCAATAGACCTTTCTAGGTCCCCAGCAGGGTAGGCGAGGTGGTTTATCGCTTGACCCATCCACCTCAGTTGCACCAGGTGCACGATGACTTTCACGTAACTCAATTGAGGAGATACGTGCTTGATCCTTCACACATCATCGACCTCAGGGAGTTGGACGTCGATGATAGAGCGACATGCACAAAGGTTCCAGTGGGGATCAAGGATAGACATGAGCAGATCCTACGAGGATGATCGATTCCTTGGGTGCACTTCCTTTGACAGTACGGGAACCTCCAGGTGAGAACATGGGAGCAGAAGGCTCAGATGCGTGCTTTGTACCGCTTTTGTGACCCTAGTTTGTGATGAAGCTTTACGGGGACATAAAGCCCTGAGGTGGGAGTAATGTAAAGACCTGGAAATTTCAAGGAAATTATTTTCTTAATTTTATTTGGAATTTTACAAGAACACAGTTTCTGACAGCGCCTAATTCCGAGGCCCGGTGTGCCCAGAATCAATTTCCGAAGTTTGGCTTGGGTACGTTCAGTGAACGAACGAGCGGGAATTTCTAACTTTTGAACCGGTGCCCGGAATCAAATTCCGAGGGCACCGATGGAACCGTAGCGCCGGTTTTTGCTTAGGAATTCCTTTCCTGGAGTTGCGTTTTCTTGGGAGCAGTTGTTTAATAAGGTTGTGGTTTAAGTGTAAAGAAAAATAAAATTTGTGTTACAAATTTTATTTATCTTCTTAAGTGGTTATATCCTAAGTGTGGAAGTTGGGGTGGAATCACAAGTTACTAACTAACTAAGTGAGGATTAAGGTGAGGTGGGGCCCACACGAGCCCCAACCCTTCACCTTCCCCTTAACTCTCTTCTACCCCCCTTAAACTCCCTTGGACTTAATGTGCCAAAACCCCTGAAATTCCTAACTCCTTAAACTCCTTAACTCCCTTGAACCCCCCCCCCCCCAATTAAATGTGACTCTTCACTTCCACCTTCATTAATTTTGGAGCCTCTCCACCCATTAATGAAGGATGTAACTTAATGAATTTGAATTATTTTGAATTCATTAAGCTAACACTATAATAAGGTGTGTTGTTTTATTGTTTGGGGTTGGCTAAATCTTTGTGATAGAGTCATGGAAGGATTGAAGAGAATTCCACCCTCGACGAAGAACACGAAGGGCATCTCCAAACATGGAACAACGTCTTCTCGACGAAGAATGCCTTTTCCAAAGAAGAACGTGAAGTTTCCAACGTCGATCCCTTCTTGGATGCCTCCTTCCCACTCCTTCCGGAATAAAGAAGGGAGCGCCTTTCACGAAGAACGCCGACGTCGTCAACGGCTTCTCTTTTCCGATGTCGACGAATCGCTGCCGCCTTTCCGCGACTTCGTCAACACATAACGAAAAGCGAGGTAGGGGTTTGTTGTTGCTTTATTTAATTATTTTCCGTTCTTGGTTCTAGCATGACAAACTTGAGGATGAACGTTTAAGTGTTATCGTCTAACGAGAGGGGGACCGGACCGCACAAACACGGCCGAACCCCCCTCCTTTGTTCTTGAATGTTCATTGCGGATGAAATGAGATAGCGTGGTGTCGTCGCACCACGCGGGAATCACACGGAAATTATTGCGCGGCGCCGTCACGCCGCGCCGTGGAAAGAATTATCATGAACGTGACGCCGTCACGCCGCGTCGAAGGAAACTGAAGACGCCGCGGCCAGAGCGGGGCCGCGGCGGAGGGGCGCGGTGTCGTCCCACCGCGCCAGACGACGAAGGCCGCGGCCGGTTCCGGGCCGCGGCGGATCGTGATGACCAGCGGCCAGCCGGGCCGCCGGTGCCGGAAGACGGAAGAGGACCGGCCCCTGCCGGTCCTGTTGACAAGAAGCCGGGCGGCCAGGTCGGGTCGGCCGGGTTGGTGGAAACCGGGGGAATTTAATTCCCCCGGGCAGTTATTTGGCCCCCCATTATGAGGGGGGCCGGTTTCACAAAGGGGGGGGGGGGGGCAGGCGGCCCCCCGTTTCCAGCAAGCTCGGCCTTCGGCCAAGCTGGAAGCGCGCCCAGCGCACTGCCTTGCGCCGAACCGGCGCGCCTGGCCGGTTCGCCGCGTCGGGTCGGGCCGAGTCGACCCCGTCCGGGGCGGGTCGACCCGGTTCGGGCCATCCGGGGGGTCTCGGGCCGGGACGGCCCAGGCCCGAAACCCCCGTTACCGAGCGGTTTGGTCAAATGCCCGTATCTTGGGCTACGAGCCTCCAAACGACTCGTCGTCAGCGGCAACGCGATCCTTGGATCGAGACGGTCGTTTCGGTATACTATACTCAAGGTGCACCTTCCTTTTTCGGGAGCCTACGTGGTTAAAACTCCATAGTTAAGCGTGCTTGGCCTAGAGTAGTGATCAGGATGGGTGACCTCTTGGGAAGTTTCCCAGGGTGGGTGTGGAACGAAAAAGCCAATAACTCTCAGACCGGGCGTCCGATTGACGCGTCGTTTGTTGCGTTGAGTTCCTGTTGACGATACGGAACTTTTGGCATCCTCCGCCTGAGTTTTGGATACAGATGGATAGTGGCCGGGTTGGATCGCACCGAAATCCAACTGGGCCC
Organism: Viscum album; assembly: GCA_963277665.1. Taxonomy (NCBI): domain Eukaryota; kingdom Viridiplantae; phylum Streptophyta; class Magnoliopsida; order Santalales; family Viscaceae; genus Viscum; species Viscum album. Next base: position 1,315,007,146 of record OY728128.1, on the reverse strand, counting down.
CTGGAACGGAAAAGCTGATATCTTTCTGACAGAACGTCCGTTTGACGAACCGTCAGCGGCGTTGGTGATCGCGTTGAGAAACGGTCCCTATGAGTTTACCCTATGAGAGTTCGGGGTATAGTTGAGATACGACCGGGTTTGGTTCGCTCACAAAACCAACCGGGCCCCTGGGACGAAAAGGCTAATAACTCACAGACCGGGCGTCTGATTGACGCGCCGTCTGTTGCGTTGAGACCCCTATGACGTGGCGGTCCTTTGAGATACTTCTTCGTGGGACTTTGAGATACTTGGAGTATCGACCTGTAGCTCGTGGAGCGGACCCTCCCAGTGACGATCGTGCGGAGTATGGAGACCGTGTAGCTGGCTGAGACCCGACGACTGCTGATCGAACGACTCTGTGTGTTACAGAGGTGCGCTTGGTTGTAGCGGCACATGAGAGTGCTTGGTTGTAGCGGCAGACCCACGACAGAGGTGCGCTTGGTTGTAGCGGCACATTGGAGCGCTTGGTTGTAGCGGCAGAACCACGACAGAGGTGCTCTTGGTTGTAGCGGCACATGGGAGTGCTTGGTTGTAGCGGCAGACCCACGACAGAGGTGCGCTTGGTTGTAGCGGCACATGGGAGCGCTTGGTTGTAGCGGCAGACCCACGACAGAGGTGCGCTTGGTTGTAGCGGCACATGGGAGCGCTTGGTTGTAGCAGCTGTCCCGCAGTACTCGATGGGTGGAGTTCTTCAGCAGTCTTAGGATTAGTGAGCAGTACCTCGGAGTCGTGACAGGACCACTGTACACTCCAGAGACGGAGCTCTTCAGCAGTTACAGTTTCGATAATGAAAATCCTGGTTTGAGCTGAGTCAATAATCTTTGTGTTTCCTAATGATTGAGATGGGTCACTTGATAACTTAGGTATATGTATGGGCATATACCTGGGTTGTGGTTATCCGTTGATTTCATAATCTTGTATTTCCTAATGATTGAGATGAGTTACTTGATAACTTAGGTATATGTATGGGCATATACCTAAGTAGAGGTTATCTGTTGAGATCTTCTTTGTGGATATCCTTATTGGATTTAGTGAGACCTTGAGGGTCTCGGGGTCCCTACTGAGTATCGTTATACTCACCCCTGCACGGGCTATGCCCGCACCTCGTTGTGTTGGTTGCAGACGACGGGTAGTGCTGACAGAAGCCGAGTGTTCGAGGACTGGACAGTACCTGGAGGTGGACTATACGAAGAGATGGTACCCGAAGGAGGACCTCACGACGAGGCGGTACCCAGAGGTGGACGTGACGACGAGGCGGTACCCGTAGGTGGACCACTGGGCGAGACATACTCGGAGCGGACGGTGGGACCTGAGGAGCAGAGGAGCTATCTGTACCCACCCTTCAGGTGGGATTTCCAGTGGACAGCTCGGCGTAGCAGCTTTACTTTTCAGTTGCTGTTTTCCCTTTCGAGTTGTAATTTACAGTTGGGCTTGTATTTCTGGCCCCTTTTTACTTTCCGCACTTACTGTTGTACTCAGTTTTTACTTAGTGTTTACTTCTTCCGCTTGTACTCTGTGGTGCTTGTTTTCTTTTATAAAGGCAATGCCTTCCCAGTTATCGGGATTTTATGCCTTTGGTGCTAGTCGCCAGCCCCTGGCCTATGGAAGGCGGGCTTGGGGTAGTCACGGCATGGGCCCCGAGGACGGGTCGTGACATAAATGTTCAATCATACAAGTACAATCAAATGAAACATAACCCAACTTCATCATTGACTAGGGTAGGTTCTTGATTCGATAGAACATAAATTCAACATAAAAATTATTAAATCCATCATAAAAAACATAAAAACATAAAATATTAAAAATTAACACTCCCAATAACACTGTCAAATTTCATAGAATAAGTTCACTTAGCTAAGGAGAGAGGGAAACAGATATGGTAGGGGGAATCCGGTCGAGATAGAGGTAGAAGGATGATGGGGTCATGGGTAGAAGGTAATTAAGTCCATTTCGTCCATTGAGTTTCATAGTTGATTGGAAAAGGAAAAGAGTAGATGCTATTAGGGGTCACTATTGAGGAGCAAGGGGGTCATTGTGTGGTCGGTTTCATAGAGAATGGGTCGAGTTCATAGGGATCTGAGGGAGAGTTATCTTGATTAGAGGTGGGAGAGGGGTATTCATCATCGAGGAATAAAGGGGTCAAGATCATGAGGATTGGAGATGGGGGAGGGGTAGTCATCATTGGGGGAAATGGGGTTCAGGGACAAGGGGATCAGGGGGAAAAGGGATTAGGTGTGGAGAGGGGTCGAATTAGTGTATATTTTAAATATTTAGCGGTGGTTTAAATAAAACCATCACTAAATCTAAAAATAAAAAAGTAGTTATTATATCAAACCAATGATGTATTATAAATTATATTTAAAACTATTTATTTAGTAGCGGTTATTAGAACCATCTCTAATAAACCACTCCCAGGTCCTTTTTCTATAGTGAAACCACTTATTTATATTATGTGGTTTACATAATTCCCATGAATTTTTTTATGATTATTTTCATGAAAATTATTACGATTTAAAAATCCATATGTGGATCTCTCTTTCCTTAGGGCTTTATCCATAGATTTCTAATGTAGCAAGGGATTTCATCTCATTTTTTCCATCATCAAGGAATATTTAATTTTTATGCAGCTAATTTCTTTTATATGGTGTATATTCTTATTATTTTACATATTTTATCATGAATCCTACACACTTCATGATATTTGATGTTGCAATGTCAATTATTTTATCCAATGTAATTTTACTTGAAAGTTACCAAGTGGTAAGGGGTTTCATAACTCAATTTCATTGCATTGGGTTATATTAAGTCTTCGTTGTATTTGATATGATATTATTATATGTGAAATAACAACTAATTTTATTATGTTTTATTTTGACTTTTTTGTGTATTTTCATTTGTTACACATAATCTATCCATTGATTAACTATTAGTTTAATGATATGATCTTTTTAAGGGTTATTCATCTCAAATTACCTTTTTTGGAACATATATTTAATGATAAACACATTTTTTGTTTTATGAGTTTTATATACTACCCCATTGACAAGTAATACCATGAATCTAATTATTTTCTTTATATTTAGTTTTTCAATTTATTTTATTGGGTTTTATGATTGAAAAGTTACCAAATTAAAAAATTCATTATGTTATAATCTTCTTTATTGTGGGGATTTATTATATCAATGGTTATTTTGGAGGAAATAAAGTGATATTATTTTCTTGAACCACACATCTTTTATTATCCTCTGGTTATGAATGTTTTCCAAATGTTTAATTTTCATTTCCTCTCTTATTTATTAAAGAAACATAAAGAAAGTTATTTGTAATTGACACTAATATTGTATATTCTTTTAGATCTATAATCTTTCTCTTACATATCCAGTTTTTATTAAATGTTTTCTAAAATATTCATTTATAAACATAAAATATTCCATAAAGAAAATTTACATGACATTTTAGAACTTTTATTAGATTTTTAAAATGGAATTTCTTAACAATTTCCGAATGGGTCACTTTTGAATCCCTTTACAAAATATTTGAAATGAATGTTTATTTAAACATTTAAAACATGAATAGATTTTTCTACCATCATGTACATTTTTCCTTGAATTTTTATTTATATATTTCTAAGATTATTTTCAAAGAAAATGATTTTCACAATATTTTTTTACTTTTTAGACTCTAAAAGTGATTGAAAAAGTAAAATTGTTATTTTTATCAAGAATGTTTTATTGAAATTTTAATGGTATTTCCATTCATCAACATCAACAAAAATTAATTTTACTAATGCTCCACTGAGAATATTTTATAATAATACTAGCCATATTATTCATTTTGATGGTTATGAGATTTATATGGAAAAAGTTTCTTTTTCATGGGTGAATCAAGAAATGAAAGAACAATTATTATTGTTATATAAAAAATGAAAAATTCAAAAAGTTTTTTAATGAATTATACATAGAAATTATTGATGATCATGGGTGAGCCTAGAAAACACTAGGTGATCCAGATATAGGTTATATGATGGATTCCCCAAAATATCATAGGGTGATCCTGATATAGCTTATATGATGGGTGTACACAGATAGGGTCGGGTGAGCCTGATATAAATTATATAGTGGGTGTGCCTAGATAACACTCCATTGCATTGGGTAATGATTATGTAATCCATATAATTATATTATAATTAAACCATATGGTTTATCCAAATTTTATGGGTTCTATCAATATGATGTTCAAATATACCAACACATTTTCTTTATGGTTTCTATGAGGTTTTAATGATTCATTTTATAATGATTGACATAAAATGTCTCATGGTTATTGATTAATATAACTCTTACCTTTGTTAAAGGTTATTTCAATTTCACATGTTTATTTATTCACATTTGATGGGTATGAGTTCTCTTATGTTATGCTCATTCACTTTGATTATGTCATTATACCCTTATTCTCATCTTATTCTCACTGATAACATCCAATTTTTAAGGATTATTTTTACCCATGTTGAGCATTTTATATCACCATCTTTTTGTTTCCTATTCCCCAAGTGACGAATAATGTTTTTAAAGGATTTTTTTCTAGAAAGGTTTTTTATGTTATGAATTTTGTAGGAGATGTTTCAAACTTAGTAGGGAATACGAAAACATGGGTATGATGGGAATGATAGTACCTCGAGGTCATGTATATTGATTATATAATAGTTTTTCCTAATTATATAAAACTATAAACTGAAAATTTCTTCTGGTATGCAAGTTACCCAATTTGTACCTTTTATGTTTTATATTTTAGATGGAAAAAACTATGTCACATTCATCGATATCGAAGAAACAAATTTTTAGTTTATGTTTTTAGCACCGGTTCTAGCAGTGTGAATTCAAGAATGTTAAAGTATATTTCATTTTTAATAAAATAAAGAATATATTTATTCCTTTTTTATTACTTTATCAATTATTATATAACATGTTTGAAAAAATTATATTTTGACATGAAAAAATAAAAATTGTATTTTTGGGAAATATATAGCCTCAATTAAGACATTATTTGGATAAATTCAATAATTTTTGAAATAAATGATATTTTAATGAAATATTCATATTGGATAATAATTATTTAAATATAAATTATAATAAAATTTAATAAAGTCCATTGGAATATTTATTGGTGTCATAAAATAGTTAATATCATAAAAACTAGTTTTTTTTTGTAAGTAGGGATTTTACATTTAAAATAAAAAATTATTATATTTAGAAAATTAATTTTATAAGGTAAATATTATTTTTGAAATCAAAACATTGAAATTTTCCAATGATGATTTTTCATAACTTTCCGAGGCAGAATTTTTTTTGGTTATGTATTATGACATCATAATAGTCAAAAGGTGATCTAATAAATAGTATAAAGGGAATAGATGACCAAAAATACTTTTTTCCTTTAAATTATTTTTTAAGTTATTTGAATAAATTTATAAACCCATAATGAATCCTCCAAAACCAATATTATATTTTATAGTTTTAAAATCAATTCTTTATAAAAACAACTCACTTACACATCACCAAGGGTATTATTTTAAGTATTTGAGTTCTTGGGCTTATAAAATATTTAAAACAACTCATATTTAGTCGAAACCATGTGATTTTTTTGGTTTTTATTATTTTATCATATAAAATCAAATACCAATGTTTAGAAATTAGTAAAGAACCCCACCTATTTTGCTATAAATAATCACTCAGACTCTCACTCCTCTTCACTCAAAATACATTAATCATTAATCTAATCTACCTATCCATTTTTAAATTCCCCCAAGGTGTTATCAAAATTTAATATTCTCCCCCCAATCTTTTAGAAGTTCCCTCTTAAGGTAAGAGACTCTCTACTCTTTTTATATCTAGTATTTTATTTGTACTAAAGTCCTATTCATTTCTAAGTTCCCATGTTGTAATGTGATTTTACACATCCCTTTACCAACTTTATGATTAGAATGTAAAGAGATAACACCTTTAACTCCTATTTACCTATTCTATAAAACTTTATGTACACTGGATATGTTGCTGAAATTATGTTTTGGTTTTCCATGACAAACAATTTTCTAGTGAATACCTATCCCCATTTCCACTCAAGGGTACTCAACCAGTTGTATATATCATTCATTGATTAGAAAATAAAATGCATGTTACACAAAATATATAATATTTTGGTTAAAATTTATGAAATCAGTTTTTATATTGTATGATCTATGTGGTGTAGAAATGTATGTACATGACATGAATGTGATGGGAGATCTCAAAATTTTATAGCCATATAATGCATTGCATAATATTTTTATCTCATGAGATTCCCTGTATGGTTCATGAGAGTTTATCCTAAGGATACTATATTATTATGTCTTAGTGTTTATTCTTAAATTATTCTTATGATTTCATGTTTTATATTGTTCCAAAATTCTTATGTTTCCTTGATGTTATCATTTTATATCATTCTTCTATGATCATGTTTATGATTCACACACCTTCTATGTCATGTTGATATGCCTCTTGGTTAACATGTTTTACTTTCATCATGTAATTCTTTGATTTTTACCTTTCTGGGATTTCTAGCTAAACCTTTTCTTATATAAATCCCTAGGTTATTCCATGTAGTATTAGAACATTTATGGAATACAAGGGCACAATTAAGAGTTTTTAAATATTGTCATTGTACCCATGTTTCATGTTAACCTATTTTATACCAAAATTTTATGATACAGTAGTCCTCAAAATCCTCTAGGATTGTATTATGTGTATATTTATTTAATAAATAATGAATTAAGGTGTATTAAATATATTATTTTTCATAGTGAGTGTCAATAACACCCTTATGTCATCATTTAAGCTCCCAATAAACTCATTTTCTTCTTTATTGTTGTGAAATAATTTAGAAATTTTACTTTTCACTATGAAAAAAATTAAATCGACCCTATTATATTATATTAAATATTATTATTAAAAATAAAGAATAAATTTTACCATATTTAATTTTTATAAGTGAAAAAATTTTGTTTTAATTAATCCCACAAACCGCAACGAAAACACATTTTCAAAAAAAGAATTTCGACGCATAAAACTTAATTTACTTTCATTACTTGCCATGTAAAAACCATAAAATTAATTTTAAAAATATTATATTTATTATATAATATATATATTTAATTAAAAATTTTAATAAATTTATATTAAATTAATTTATTAAGATAAAAACATATTGCACACATAAAAATAGTTTTTTTAGAAAAATGTGTTTTTAATCCCAAAAGTTTACTTATACTAAAATAAAGTATAATTATTATTTATATGTAATTAATTATATAATTTATAATTAATTGATACTTAGGTTAATTTAAGAACAAATTTAAAATAAAATTTGGCATATACTTGAAATGAAATGGCATTTTCAAAAAAAATCATTATTTTTCATTATTCATTGAAAAATAATGGTTTTTAGAAAAATCTTAAAAATTCACCCAAAGATAATATTGAAATTTTGATTTTAAAATTGATATTAATTTATTAAAATAAAATTTATATAAAATGAAGAAATTAATTATAATGTTTTTATATAAAAATGATATAAAAACCATTTTTGAAGAAAACATATTTTTGAAGCATAAAATAAATTTATTGAAAATTGATCAATTACTTATTATGAATTAATAAATAAATTTTTATTATTAAAAATATTTATAAATTTTTTAAATTAAGTGGTTATTACTATTCATACCGACCAATTTAACAGAAATGTTATAATGGTTTACTATATCGTGGTTCATATAGACCTAGAGTTTCATGTATGACATGATATCAAATACATCTTGTTTTATTTTAAAGGAAATATGTATAAAACATTAGGGTGTTACTGGGAACCACCGATATGGTACCATATTTATATATATAATTTTTTTCATACATATAAATAAACAATTATAAACATACATATGATCATAACATATAAAAATTTATGGTATTTCACATTCCAAATTCATGTGGAACTAACATCCCCTATAACAGATAGGTAGGGTTGGGTCCTAGGTTTCCTTTCTACCCTTCCATAAAACTAGTTGAGGGTAGTTGAAACCTTAAAAACTACTATTTTATTTATAATTACCTATTTCTAGTCACTTATAGATTAATTAATTAATTAATTAATTAATTAATTGAATTTTGAGGGTTGGCCGAACACCATAACCCATCTAATTATGAAACCAAACTTAGTTGTTGTGCTGATTAATACATGCATCATAATATACCCGAGTTATCACTACCTTTTCCCAAAACTCTATTCATATGGTCTTAACATGATTGGGTCATCCTAATCGGGGTCCCCTCTAAGTTTCAGATCAAGGACAAAGCCCATATATAAGAGGAATAATAACCCTAAGATATACCCTCTTATACATCCGGTGATTTAAGGCCTTAGTGAAGTTAGGAAGTTGGTATTCATGTTATGAATAATCTCCATGGCCAACATCACTAGTCAAATCACCACACTTTGAAAGAAGGCCATGATGTCCCTAGGAATAATTCCAATCGATCTATCTCACCCAATCCTATTTAGGGAACCTCATCATGGTCTAGTCCATACTAAGGAAAATGTTTTTAGTAAGTTAATGAATTACAATGAACAAGGATTTGAGATGATAATAATTAATTGGGTTTAGACTTATAAGAAATAGGAATATTTCTAAAAATATTTCTAAATCTAGTTGTTGAATCAATGTAGGATTTCAGGGCTTGGAGAGCCTTGAAGCGGTGTTATTATAAATATTTAATATAATTTTATCATATTTGAACATTTTCTATTGAAACAAGGAATGTATCTTGAGAAGAGTCTTGTATCATAATTCTGATACCATGATTGGGTTTAGAAGACCATGTTTACCCTAAGCATGATATAATTTTTTTTGTACTGGGTGTTCAACTGAAGGTGAGTTGGAGATAGTGTGTTAAGAGGCAGTTAATTTATTTAATAAAATTAAATCAATAAAATCACTCCCCTTCACCCATAGGTTCACATTAAACAAATAGAAGGTAAACCCTCTTCTCCCCTATTGGACTGATGGTGAACCGAGTAAAAATAGAAGCAACTAGGTGCGGTTGATTCCCATTTTTGATGCAGAATGTCATCCGATCAAGGAGAATCACGATCTGGATATTGTTTTAGACCCAAAGCTTCAACATTTATCCACAGGGTAGGTGGGTTTTAGTTTTAATTCCCAATACCATTTTTATGCATTGTTTTAAGGTTTTTGACCCCTTTTCAAATTTCTAGAGATCTCTTATAGGTTGATCTGTAGGTTTTGAGGGAAAGTAGGGTGATTCAGGTGGTTCATAGGGAAATTCCTATAGAAATTACCATTTACATGGTGTGTAAACCACAGGGACACACCGTGTGTTCTTCCCATTTGAGGAATATTATTTTTGGGGACCACACATTGTGTACTATGTTTACAAACCATGTAGTGACCTAATGTCATGTTGCCAGAGGACATGGATGGGGTATCCATGTGATAGTACATGAATGTGTGGAATCCCCACATCATGGGTGTGGGTTATCCACCCATGGAGTTTTTACCCCCTTGTCATGTCAGGGTGAAGGTCCTCCATATGTAATGTATAGATAGAGTGGGTACTCCCCTACTGTGTTATTGTGCAGGTCCTCACTCCATAGAGTTGAAACTCCATTGTTAATCATGAATGTGGGTCCTCTATATATATTGTTCTAAAAGAGTTTTTACTCACTTATTATGATAAGGATCTTATCCCCTAGCTTCGGGTCAGTTCTCCCCTATCATATCAAGGTGTAGGCCCCCATAGTGATTGTACGACTAGAGTGGTATTCCGATGTTGTACCACATTGCAGGTCCTCTAGCCAAAGAGTGGTACTCACATGTCATTCCAGGGTGTGGGTCATCTATCTATGTAGTTTTAATCCTCTATCATATTAGGTTGCATGTACCCTATCCTTTGAGTGGTACTCCTCTATCATACTAGGGTACATGTCCTTATCTATGGAGTTGTACTCCTCTAACTTGAAGTAGTAGTATGGAGAGAGTCCTCCACTAGAGTGAGATCTCCCTCGGTAATGGAGAAAAATCAAAAGGGGTGGTAACCTCAACTAGTTAAGTGTGATACCTGGTTAGGAGTTATTGATCCATCAATAAAGTGAGGCATGGTCTACTCCATACAAAAGCAGTAAAGGTTTCACAGGTTTGTTAGGATCTTGTACTCCCTCAGCAGTAGGTAAGTGGTGAGGTATGTGCCCCTTTTTTTCTCTCTAATTAGAGAGGATTCATGCAATTAATATTTTGGAGTAGTGCTCCCTTAAATACGTATAGTGTTTAGGAGTGGGCCTCTCCACTTGGGTTTATTTTATCTTTTTTTGGGCCCAAGGTAGTGATGACTGGACCTCTTGCACTAGTAACTAGAGTTTTACCTAGTGAGTATTTCCTTATGGAGATTGTTCTTTTATACATACCGTTAAAAATGGTATAGATGTTCTAGATAGAGTGTGTCTCTTGGACTGGTTCCATGTGGGATCTATGATTTTTTGGACTGTGTTCTCTTGGTTGTGTGTTACCTTTAGTGCCTCGAGTTGAATCATGTATCTAGCTATGAGGTTAGAACCTCATGAGACATGGAGTCTGAGATGAGTGTATGTGGGTGATTCTGGAAGACCATGTGGTGTTTATTCATGTCTGGGCAAATACTTCTTGTGGAATGAGATGACTAGTCAAGGATAGTTTTAGATGGATTTTCTCTCTCATTTGGGTTTAATCTTGTTGGTTTGAGTGGACTGATTCCTTTCAGTTTCTACCTTTTATTTTGGGGTTTTAGGGTACCTAATGAGTATTATTATACTCACCCCTACACTGTATTTTCTTTCATGGGTTTTGCCTTTTTCAGATCAAAATCCCTTTGACAGAGTCCCCAAAGAACCTGAGGAAGCTAGACCATTGTGAGTTAGACAAACCTAGGTGTTTATAAAAACTGGGATGAGGATCTTTCTAAATATTCTTCTGACAGTGATCCCCTAGTTCTAAGCAGGTTATACCATTTTAAAATCTTTGGTGGTAATGTGTTTTTCCCTTTTATGATTTCATTACTTATTTTGTACTATGGGTTGGGATATATTTATGCATACATTTTAGTTTACATCTTTTTATAACTCTATACTGCTTTATGAATTTATTTTTGGGTGGGTTTGTATAGGTACCTTAGGCAATGACCTTCTATTTGTATGATATTCCTACTCAGTGATAGTCTCTAACCACTATCCTATAGGGGGTGGGCTTGGGGTTTTGCGGCTAGAAACCTATTGGGTTAGGTTGTGATAGAGTGGTATCAGAGAAGGTTTCACTTTGAGACTGTATTGTCATGAACCCGATTTGGGATTCATAGTGAAAATTTTATGGTGTTTGGAGTTTGGTTCTTAGGACAAGGTTCCAATGTTGGTGTGACGGCTGACATATCCAATCAACAAGACTCTAATAACCTTCATGTTTACTCGGTACATAGTGACACTGTTAATTGGGAATTAGTGGCACATGAATCATATAGTACTAGTTTTTGGGTTCCTTTTCCTTCTTGATTCATCTCCCAGATATAATCCATAATGATAGTTCATCTTGATTATATTTCATGATTCCACTACAACAACATCCACACAATATTCCATAGTGGTATTGTGATGTTGATCTTCCCCAAAACAAGGCTGAAGTGCATGACACTGGTTCTGAGTTAGTACCTTTGGTTGGTCCACTACTTGAGCCACCACCCATTGAGTATCTGGTAATGCCAAAAGATCTTTCTAAGGATGCATGTAGGATAAGTGAGCTACACAAGTTATAGAGGAGGCAACCTCTGAGGTATCATGGTTATCCAGACCCCTAGGAAGGTGATGACTTTCTTGGGATAGTCACATGTGTTTTCTTCCTTATGATAAAACCACTAGAGTAAATGGTTGTTCTAGTAAAGAGAATTATACAATGTAAAGTTGGGAGATGGTGGATTATCTTGACAAAGACCCATATTAAGGTGACACTCACTTGGGAAGATTTTGAGAGACTCTTCTGTGAAGGGCTTTATCGAGACATGTTGAGATCTATGCATATCTTTGAGATTATATAGCTTTGGAAGGGTAAAATTACCATGGAAGAGTACTCGGTGAGGTTAAAATACATTTTTTATTACTCCCTAAATATTGTTTATGATCCATTCTTCATAGCACACACCTTTGAGAAATGCATTCACATAGAGTCTAAGTAGGTGTAGTTTCATTTTTCCTAACCTCTTATGTATGGGTAATAGAGAGATATATGGTAGTAGAGATCTTTCTAATGGAGGGATGGGTGGATGTCGCCCCAAGTGTGGTCATAATGCGGAGGCATCTGAAATAGATGGTAGATAGAAGATTATTGGGTCATGATGTTGGTGGCATACCCATTCCCAGACTCAGGCACATGTGCCTGTAGCGTAGGAGGCACACTGGGGATCTAGTTGGCCATAGTAGAATTTGTCCATAGTATAAGTTGTGTTACACTTTCTATGGATGAGTATATATTGCTAAAGATTTTCCAACACATCGTGCTGCTGAGAGGGATCCGATCGATGGACCTCTCTGGAAAATTTATCACTTGGAGCATGAAGTTCTACGTGATGGCCGATATGGCAGAGGAGAGGGGAGATCAACATGAGGTAGAAGGTAGTTCAAGGTGTTTCCACCACTACCCCTAGGTGGTCTATGAAAGGCTTAGGGAGCTAGAGAATAGGAGAGAGGAAAACTGCATTCCATAGAGGCCTTTGACCCAACAGCTCTGAGGATGGATAGAAGTATTCTCTGTATCCTTTATACTTTCTACAGTAGTAATTGTTAGACACTATTGTGTGGTACTGTTTTATTTCCACCTATTTATTGAGGATTCTTTAGGGTGATGTGGAGCGTCACTAGAACCCCATGTTAGTGTTGTTGATGTAGCTTTGGACTCATGAAGAAGATGAATACTTCCCCCACTAGTATGTGTTTTTGTGATGCAATTAAAACCATGGGGGGGATTCAGTGCCACCTAAAGTAGATAGTTTCAATGTTTGGTGGATGATTACCTTTGACTTGGGTGTTTGGTGTTTGGTTTTTCATTAGAGTGTCAGATTAGGCCCTAGTATTGATAGTGGATCCTTTTTTCAACCTATATGATTGGAATCCCTAGTGGTGGAGGATCCTTTCTTAGAACCATTCCATAGATGTAGAGTTTGAACTTATGATGTTTCAACAGTTTGGATTGGTTTCCTACCATCGATACTCAGCTAGGATTCCACTAGTGGGTGTGGATGTCTTTCTGGTTTGAAGAACTATGTTATATCTAGAGTTTCATAGATGAAGGACCCAGAAAGACCCAGTTTTTGCACTTGGTTAGCCCTGTGTTTTTCATTGATACCCTCACATTCTCAGAATCAAATGTTTATGCAAGGCACTTGATGAGGTCATGGGGTAGTTCATCCAAGTTTAGAAGTGAACTATGTGGTTATGATGGTATCTATGTCAGGTTAACAATATAGTGCTCCACTAAATCGTATGAGTGTAGATGGATGGTGCTGCTTGGTGTTTTTCCACCTATTATAGTTGAGGGGACATGTGCTGCTTGTTTCAAAAAATTTACCTTGTTGGATCTGGACATGGGTGTGGTTTTTTACTTGGTGGTTCCATTGATTGTGTTCCTGTAAGCGGCATGAGAACCCTTGGTGAGATCACTAGCATAACATTTCCAATTGAGATCTTAGTTACTTTCCCTTACACCTAGGATTTTAGTATTAGGGGATGAAAATAATTAAGGTGGGTAAAATTTCATGTCACCAGCTTTGACCTGTAAGACATTGTAATATTTCTAAGAATATTTCCAAACCAAGGCACTGATTCGGCATGGGAGTTTATGGTCTGGAGTGCCTTAGAGTGGTGATATAAAAAATAAAAAATATATATTTGTCACGCATGTGTAGTTTATCTTTAAACATGGAATAACTCACATGTGGAGTCTTGGATTAGAATTTTGAGATAGTGGTTGAGTAACAAATTTTGTGTTTACCCCAGGTGTGATATAAAATTTTTTGGTGTAAGGTGTTTGACCAAAGGTTAGTTGGAGACAAGGTGTTAAGAGTAGTTTAGTTCATTTAATAAAATTAAATCAATCAAATCCCTCCAACATTCCCCTTTGGTGTGCATAACACAAATAGGAGGCATAAACCTCCCCTTCCTCTTTGGTGTGATGGTTAATTGAGGATGAATCAAGGCGATGAGGTTTTATTATCCCCTTTTTCAATGTCGAACATCATTATATTGAGGAGAAGCACGATTTTGGAATTGTTTTTGACTCATAGATTCATTATTTCTACCCAAGGTAGAAGAATTTTATTTTTAATCTATGATTTCATTTTTATGAATTTTTAAGGTCTTAGAGCCCTTTTTTGGATACTAGATATCCCTTATAGGTCGATCTAAAAGTTTTGGGGTTAAATGGGAGTGATTCAAGAAGCTCACAGGGAAATTCCTATCATGAATTCACATTTCCACGGCATGTAAACTAGTGGGATTTGCTGTGTTTTCTTCCCATTATAGGAAGATGAGTTTTGGGATATATATTACATTTAATGGGGTTACACACCATTTAGTGACCCCATGTTGTGTGGCCATAGGACATGTCCATGGTAGCCGTGTGATAGTACATGGTCATGTGGAAGTGAATTAGAAAATTACATGGAAATAGGGTGCTAGACATTAGAATGGGAACAGGACATGGACAAGTGGTTAGGATGTTGGGACACATCATGTACTAGGGGTTCATGTCATGTGGGAGACACGATTGGCCAAGTCGTGTGGAGGAAGAACACAACTGGGTGGACTGGGTGAGGTGAGACACACCATTTACCACATGTACATGACATGTATGCACACATGGACTAGAAATATGTTCATCAGAGGCCATGTACCAGTGCTCGGGTAGGTTCAAATGTGGTGTGGACCTCATTTCACACCATTAACATTCTTGAGATCTTCCTCCTTGCATATATCCTTATATGGGGCTCAGATTCAGGCTTGCGAGTAGCGTATCCTGAGAAGTTTTTAACGTAGAATGTGATAGTGGCCTTCATAGAAACCCATGAAATATAAAGTGCATTGATTAAACAATGATGATATAGTAACAACACTTAAACATGTGTAGTGATCAGTGTGGATCATTGGGATGACGTCTGGGTCGACACCCTTCCCTGTCATCTCAATATTTGGTCCCCTAGACTCTTTAGAAAGGTAGAGTGGTGCTCCCCTGATGAACTAGGGCACAAGTCCCCCACCCATGGTGGTATTGTGATGTGAGGGATGATGCAAATGATTCTCATTTTAATAGTGTTTGATTGATGCTGGAGATCTGTTGAAGTTACCTAGTTAGGATCCAAGTATCTCTGAGAGAGGGAGGGGGTGAATTAGTGATATATTTTTATTTTATATTTTCTTAATTTTTGAAAAAACCTTCATCTCCTGTTAAAGAGTTATTTACCTTATAAACACAATCAAAACACACATTCACAAGAACACAATATTTAAAAGGTTCACTAGCCAACAAGATTAGATACGTCCTTGGTATGATACGGAAACAATCCGGTACCACACAATACACTAGAAAATAATCCTTTGATTTGGAATGTGATAAGTAGGATATACCCTTTCACTCATGTAGTACTTTTGAGACAATCCTCAAGTGTGTGTTTACCCTCTTAGCACAAATTGGATAATACAATATCTATGTGCTTCTTAACATACTTTCAAAAATCTAATCTTTGAGAACAACTCATATATTTCCTCTCCATAAGTTGGATGGAACTACCTATACTTCATAATAATACTTAGTCCTATACCTTAGTCATATCTTGATCCACTTGAAATCACTTCTCACATAATTTGGGTACTCAAATAATCAGCTCGTAGAACTCCTTCGTTGAGATCCTTCACGAAACTCCTAACTTTGTAGAGAACTTTAGCTCACAGAGATCAATAGTTCATAGATCTTACTAGATCACAGAGCTTACTATTTTTTAGAGCACAGATTGGTTTTTTCAAAGTTCACTTCTTTCACAAAGCTCAACATCTTGCTGCGAAGATCCTTTCCTTCACGGAGCTTACTGCCTTCACATAGCTCACTTTCTCTGTAAACCTTCTTCACAATTTGATAAATCTAAAACATTCATTAAGAATCTATGGTTTTCTATTATGGTGTAGGACTATTTATAGGAATTTTCCACTAATTCTAGAACCTTCCAGCCACCTCAATGCCACATCAGCACCAAATCCTAGAGCACCAAACTTTTCGATGAAATTCACGTTTCTTCATAAAGCACCCTGGCTATTTTCTAGATTCAAAAGATCATTGTAATTGTGAAGAGTTCCATCCAATCCTTTGTGCCATAGTGATGATCCTTCATCCTTTACACCATTGTGATGCTACTTCTTCCTTTGTGCCACAATTCTCACCAACAATGATTCTTTCCTGATCCATTCACAAAGCTCATCATAATTGTGGAGAACACTATCAAAATTCTTAATGTCTTCGTGAAATCTGTTTCATGAATCACATATTCAAAAAATTCAAGAATTTCTCATGTTTTGATGAAATCTTCCAGGAAATCTACTTTTCCCAATGATATCCCAACTCTAAATTTTGGACCCCAAAAATTAGACAAACACTGGAAAACTATGCCACCATAGACACCTTCTTCTGCAAAACCAACCATACTGATTGAAAACATATTTCCCCCCTTTCATTCCTAAAGCTTATATCACAAGTTCTCCAAAAAACTTATGATCTTTGTGAAACATATATCTGCAAAGATTCAACATATTTACCATGGAAAGTATTATAAATTTCCTTTATTTCCTCACCCACTTATACATATTGAAGTGGTTTCCTTTCTTCTCAAACTTCCTTGACCAAAAAAAGACAACACTCCATGAATCCAAAAACACCATCAACTAACTTGGTCCCAAAAATATACCCATTAGGATTTTTTTCAACCAAGATTCATAAATCACTGAACTTTTAAACCTCGATCAATGGTCCACTTATCAACAATTCTAAGTCTACATGAGCTATATAATTGTAGTAAACAAGAATTATTGATAGCAAGACCCTGATGTCCAAAATTATTGACTATGAAACTACATCGCATTAGCTTTCCTCCTCAGCCTTATTCATTTTGTCAGCATTCTAGAAATAATTTTTTTTCCTATAACCACTCTATAACCATTCTGCAACCATTCCAACAAATATTTATAATAGTTCAAACACTTATATGCTGAATTCATAACTTACCCACAAATCTCATTTTATGCATGCCTCCATAACTATAGATTTATGATAATTCTCCCCCTTTTAAACACTATCCAAATGTAATATTAGAGAGGGTACATATACACATACATAAACCTTGATGATAAGGAGGTTAGAAAACCATGTTCAACCTCAATTTAGCAAATGGTTCCTTTGGTAAAGATTTTGTGAATATTTCAGCAACATGTTCTGATGTAGAAACATTCTACAGATTCAATTAATTATTCTCCACCTATTATTTGATGAATTGGTACTTTATGTCAATGTTTTTTGAATGAGAATATTGGGCTGGATTCCTTGTGAGATTGATTTCACTCTGATTATCACATCCCAAGATTAAGGGTAGATTCACTTCAACGAGTAAGTCTTCTAACTGAGTATTCATCCACGTAAGATGAGTAGAATATTTTGTGGCAGAAACAAACTCATATTCATATATTCTAAGAGTTACTAAATTCTATTTCTCTATATTCCAAATAACACAGCTTTTCCCCAAAAAGAAAAATCCACCAGATTTGGATCTTCTATCATCAATGTTTCTAGCCCAATCAGCATCTGAATACCTGAACAAATCAATATTTCTTGATACATCATACCTGATTCCAAAATTTGTTGTACCTTTGATATATCTAAGAATTATATTTCCAGAAATTAAATTTGATTCTTTAATAGAACTCTAAAACCTTACATATAAGGTAATATCATAGACAATTTCATGTCTTGAGGTAATCAAATATAACATACTTCTAAACATCTTCTGAAACTATTTCTGATCAACTTGCTTTCCTTCTCTATCATTAGACAACTTGGTTCCCACTAAAATCAGTGTGGAAACTGGTTTTGAATTTTCCATGACAAACTTCTTTAGAAGTTATTTAGCATGATTTTCTTGAGATAGAAAACATGGTTCCTCTTCTAGAAAATTTGAAATTCAAAAAGATAATTCATTTCTCCCACCATCGACATATCAGATGACTTCTTCATCTCCTCAAAAAATCTTCCACATGATCTTTCATCATTTATAGCAAAGATAATTTCATCGACATAAACAATTATGATGAGTGAAAACTCCTAACATTACTTGATGTAAAGATTTTTGTCAACTCTACCATTCTTGAAATTCATCTTCCTTAGGAAAGTATCCAATTTAGAATGGCATCCTCTTAGAGCCTTTTTAGCCTCTACAAATCATTCTTCAACCTGAACACATAAATTTTATCCTTCCCAAAAACAAATCCACAAGGTTTATCAATGTAAACTTTCTCATCAAGATCCCCATTCAAGAATACAGATTTTAAATCTATTTGATAGATTTTGCATCCTCATTGTGTAAAAAATAGAAAGAAAGATTCTGATTGTTTCTAAACATTCCAAAAGAGAAAAGGTTTCATCAAAATCAATGCCTTCAATTTGTGAATACCCTTTTCAAACCAATATTTTTTTGTTTCTTATCACTTCACCTTCTTCATTCATCTTGTTTTGAAAAACCCACTTTTTACCAATAATGTTCTTGTTGTTCGGTTTGGGTACAAGTTCCCAAGTATCATTCTTTTCTTTCTAGTAAATATCTTAATTAATTTCCTAGACCCATTATAGATTCTCAAAATATTCATTCAAATCATTTGGATCAACTTTTTAATACAAAGAAGTTTGTGTCACAGCTTTTGATGTTCTTCTTGTTTTAACCTTTTAATGTTGATCAACAATAATGTTCTGATATTTCAATTTCTTCATCAATCTAGAAGAGATGTTGGAACTTCTTCCTCATCACTTGAAATTGTTGTGTCTAATTCTTCTTCTTGATTAGGATTAGCACTATTTGCAGCATTGTCATAATTATCAACATAACTTTCCTTGTCCTTCGTATCTTCCACATCATCAAAAGGCTGCTTTTCTTTCTCAAAATTTTCAACAACTTTCAAATCAGTGGAATAAATAATTATCATTGTTTCTTTGTTGAAACGTATATATCATCTTCCTTCTAAAGAATACCAAATAAGAATTCTATCATCTCCTCTTTTCTCAAACTTACCAAGGTTTCCACCTTTCTTCTTTATAATGCATGGATTCCCAAAAAATCTTAAGTGTTTCAGACTTGGAGTTTTTTCATAGATCATTTTATATAGATTCATATATGATTTGGGCCTATAGAAGCATCCATTTTGAATATACATAACATTGGTCATGTCTTTCCTCAAATAATAAAGAGAAAGATTGTGTTCACGTAACAAAGTTCTCCCCGTTTCCACTAGGCTTCAATTATTTGTTTCAGCAACCCCATTTTGTTGGGGTGTGTATGGTGAACTGAACTCATGCCAAATTAAATTCTTCTCAAGATATCTTTAAAACTCTTCATTCTTATACTCTCCACCATTATCAGTTCTCAACTTCTTCACTGAATACTCACATTTCTTCTCTGCTTTCCTCCTCAAACTGTTAATCATTTTCAGGGCATCTGACTTCTGTATCATTTACATAACACAAGTAATATGAGTAAAGTAATCAATGAAAGCAATGAATTACTTATCTCTATTTGTGGATTTATTTCCCATTGGTCCATAGATATTAGAATTTATATGTTCTAAGGGTCATTTTTAATGAATTTCAACTATCTTATGCATAGAGTTTGTAATATTCCCTTTCTCACAAATAGTGAAACACCAATCTTTTCTTCTTGATAAATCAGGAATATCTTGGACACTATCTCGCGTTGATATCTTGAAAATGTTACTCTAAAAAATATGTCCCATCATTTTATGCCATAACTTATTTTCATCCACCCTACCCATGTAACAATAGTTTTGTATTTCAGCAACATGGAATAAGTTCCCTTTTGTATGTTGGCCTCTTGTAACTACCTTTCCATCATTTTCACTTTCACAACAAACCCATATTTTTTTGAAGATAACTTTGTTGCCCTCATCACAGAGTTATGAAACACTAATCAGATTATGTTTCATCCTATCCACATATAATTTTTTCCCATATTTCATTTTTTCCTTCATAATGATGGATGATCCAACATCTTTGATACTCAAAGATTCATCATTGACAAATGTCATTGTTACTTAATTGAATTATTTCACATTATTTATCAAATTTAAGTCTTCTATCATCTAAGAAGGACACCCAATATAAATAATCAATGTATGTTCTCCTTTTGTAGCATTTAAAGCAGTTTCAATAATAAGAGCCTTTTTTTCTTCCTTTTCATTATTCACCTCCAGCTTTTGAGATTTGTTAAGAACTTTTTGTTGTGATGGAAACAAAGCAAGACATACCTTAGAAATATTTCCAGGATGGTCACATCTTTATCAAATAGTTTCTAATGGTTGGAAATAGCTTTCAAATCTCACACCGGCATTCTCATATTTCTACTAAATTTCCTTCTTGTACTTCTTCTTTTGAGAGGATTGACTCCCCCTAAAATCTTTTCTTCAATAACTTATAGAATAGTAGTAGTGTTGTTGGTTGAAGAAACAAATATTTTCTATGTGTTCAAATCCAACACAATAACAGAATTATCCATAAAATGAATATTTCATGCTAAAAATTTCATACTGACTGGATTTGTAAGCATGACTCTCAACAACCTTTTTAACAGAAATATAGTGACCATCTACCTTCTTATTATCAATCATAACTTTCTTCTTCATCTTATATTTCTATTCTGACTTATTAGAACTAGAAGTAGTATATATTTTTCTGGAACCAATATTTTTGGATACTTATGATCTTTCGGTATTTCTATCTTTTGCCACATATATAGCCTTTTTAGATTTTTTTTATTTGAACAAGTTTCATATTTCTTCTCAACCTTTGAGGGTAACTTTTGTTGATCCTTCTTTGGTTTATTTTTTCTAAAACATTCACCAACCTTAGAGATAGAGTTTTTGAAAGTTATATTCTTTTAATTTTCATTATAATGTTTTAGTTGAAAAAATTACCACTCTTCTTCTTTTGCCTTCAACTTTACTTATATATTTTCATTAAAAAAAATTAATTCTCAAGAGAATTCTTTAGATCATAAATCTCTTATACCAGCTTTACTTTATCATCATGAAAAACTTATTGATTATTTAATAAGGAATTATAATTTATCAAATTATTATTTTCCTTCTCAATCATTATAATCTTTCTTAGACATTCTTTTAAATCTTATTTCAGATGATATTCAAGATGAGTTTCTTATTCTTCAGAACTGTTTCTTCCACAATCTTTATTATTCACTACTGTAATAAAGTTATTCTCCCAAGCTTTCTCAGAAAAATATTTTCCAAATTCAACTTCTCTATCCTCTTCTTCATCTTATTTAGTAAAAAATATTCTTCTTTTTATTTGAAGAACTTTTTATCCTTCGCTCTATCAGAATATTTATCATTATAAACCGATTTCTTCTTTGACCTTATTGGTCTTCTTTCATTTTCATCATTGTCTTATTCTTTATTTCTTTTAGGATAGTTAGCCACAGAATGACCAATGACTCCACATTCAAAAAATTTCAAGGGGAGTTTACCCTTGTATTTATTTATACCTATTTTCAAATTCTTATAAAACAAGGATAAAATTTCATCAAAATTTTGACATACCTCATCTTCAGAATTGGATTCACCAGTTTTATCGTCAATAAAAATTTTCTTTGACATCTATTTAATAGCAGCCTTGAAAGACATTTCTCTATTATATTTTGTTTTCCTATTTATAGATTTCTCCATTCTCATGTCATAAGTGTTGAGAGTTCTATAAAAATCATCCAGAGATAATGTGTCATATGTTTTGTCTTCCAATGATGAAACTTTAACATCAAACTTGTCGAAAATAATTATCGAAGATCATTTCAAAAACTATAGAATCTTCCAACTATTCACCTAGATATCGGATTGAACTAACAATGTCATTCACCCTATTAAAAAAAATCCTCCAACAGATTTAGAATCACCCATTTTCAAGTCTTTATTCTTCAGCCTCCAGATTTAATGTTTTTCCTTATTCACTTTTGTATTTCCTTCATAGATGTTCATCAACTTATCCCAGATTATTTTAGATGTAGAGACACCTTTCACTCTTAAAAACTCACTCTCAAAAAGAGATGAGAGTAATGCATTTTTATCTCTTATATCATTCTCAAGATTCTTATTATTATTAGTTGTAATAGGAACCTTGTCATCAATAACAAGAAATCTATATGTTGTAGCTTCAAGAACTTCATTCCTAAGTGACATAAGATAAAGAACCATTCTATATTTACAGATATGATAATTATTTCCATAAAATACTAGAATCCCCTTATAATTCACGCAATTCATATTATCCATCAAAAATTTTCTTCAAAACTTCAACAAAGAATAAATGAAGGGAACCTATCCCTCTGATTCCAATTGAAGTTACCCTGTCAGGGTCTAAGTATCACTGAGAGGGGGAGGGGGTGAATCAGTGAATATATTTCTATTCTATGTTTTCTTTCTTTTTGAAACAACATTTTCCTCCTGTTAAAGAGTTATTTCCCTATTGAACACAATCAAAACACACATCCACAATAACATAATATTTACAAGGTTCACTACTCAAAAAGAGTATCTATGTCCTTGGTAAGGTATGAAAATAATACAGTTCCACAAAATCCACTATAAAATAGTAATTTGATGTGGAATACAATGAGTATGATATACCCTTTCACTCGTGTAGTATTTGGGAGATAGTCCTCAAGTGTGTGTGCACCCTCTTAGCACAAATAATATAATGAAATATTTTTGTGCTTCTTGAGAAACATTTACAAATCTGATCTTTGAGAAAAAATATTATCTTTCTTATCTAGAAGTTGATAGTAACTACCTGGAATTCTTAATAATACTTATTCCTATACCCCAATCATATCTTGATCCACTTTAAAGAACTTCTCACTTAATTTTGGTACTCAAATATTCAGCTTACAAAGCTCCTTCACATAGCTCCTTTGCAAAAATCCCAACTTCATAGATCACTCTAGTTTGAAGAGCTCTCTAGATCACAGAGCTTACTAGATCACCGATATAACTATTTCTTAGAGCATCTATTGGTCTATGCGAAGTTCATTTCTTTCACAAATATCAACGGCTAGCTGCAAATCATCATTCCTTCGTAGAGCATACCGCCTTTGTAGAGCTCAGTTTCTCCACAAACCTTGTTCGCAATTCAAGAGGTCTAAAATTATCATTAAGTCTCTCTTATTTTCTCTTGAGGGGGAGGCCTATTTATAAAAATTTCCCACCAACTTTAGAACCATATAGACACCTCATCATCATGTCAGCACAAAATACCAGAGCTCCAAACCTTCCAAAAAAATTTGCTCTACTTTGTGAAGAACCATGGATATTTTTCGGATTCACAAATCTCATTGCAATCGTGAAGTATTCCATCAAATCCATTGCACCATCGTGCTGATACTTCTTCCTTTACACCACCATGTTTATCCTTCTTCCTTTGTGCCACAATTATCACCCGTAATTCTCCTTTCTGTCCTAAATCTTGCATCACAATTTCTCCAACAAACTAATAATCTTTATAAAATATAGAACAAAAAATAATGTTCAAATTTACAGTGGATAGTATTTTAACTTCCATATATTTTCTCACAAACTTTTACAAAGTGACGTGATTTAATTTTTTCTCAAACTTCCTTGAAAACAAAAGACAACACTATGTGATTCCAAAAACATCATCATTCAACTTGTTCCCAACATCAGCGTGGTCCTTAGAGAAAGAAAATGGGACTTTTATTCCCCTATGATAGTAGAGTGAGGGTTTCCCTTACCTATATTCTTTGGTAGAGATGGGACTCCCCACATCATGGGTGTGGTCTCTCTACCTATGGAGTAGTTCTTATAGGGTTTGAAATCCTCTGATAAATCAGGGAATGGGTTCACCATATCATTTGTTTAGTTGTAGAAAACACTCCCCTACCATGCTAGGGTGTGATCCCTCTATACTCGTTGGCTAGATAAAATAGTTAATCCCCTATTGGACCATGGTGTAGGTCCTGTATCCATGGATTTTCTACTCTCCTATTGTGTCATGGTGAGGTTCCTTTATATATAATGTATAAAGAGTGGTTAATCCCATACTATGTTTGGGTGTAGGTCCTCTATCCTTGGAGTTGGAACTCCCCTAACTCTCTAGGGTGAGGGTCCTCCATACATATTATTTCGATAGAGTTGGTACTACCCTATCGTGACAGGGAGTGATTCCTCTAGCTTGGGTTCGGTACTCCCTTTCCATGTTAGGGTGAAGGTATCCCATAGGGGTTGTACAAGTAGAATGGTAATCCCATGTTGTTGCAAGGTGCGAGTCCTCTAGCCACAAAGTGGTACCACCCTATCATGTGAGGGTGAATGTCCTCTATCTTAATATTTGTACTCCATTATCATATCAGGGTGAAATTCATGTATTCTTTGAGTGGAATTCCCCTATTTTACCAAGGTGTGGGTCCTCCACTGTTGATGTGTACTCCCCAACTCCGAGTAGTAGTAGGGAGAGATTCCTCCATTGGAGTCGAGGCTCCCTTTACTGTGTAATGTAGTCATAAGGATTTGTCCCCTCCACTAGTTATGTGTGATACCTAGTAAGTAATTAATACTCCCTCAATGGATTTAGGTATAGGACACTCTATACAGGAGTGAAAAAGGTTTCTTAGGTTAGTTAGAAGCTATAACTCCCTCAGCTGTAGGGTAGTGGTGAGGTAAGGGTCCCTTTATTCTATCTATCTAGAGAGTATGTATGCATTTCATAGTCTAGATTAGTTATCCCTTAACTATGTGCAGTAGTGAGGATAAGTCCTCTCCACTTGGGTTTCTTTGAGATTATGTTGGGTTAAGGGTAGTGATGATATGACCTCTATTGCTAGGTACTAGAGTTTGGCCTAGTGTGTTGTTCCTAATGGAGTTTGTTCTCTCAGACGTATAATCTTGAATGAAAGAGATGTTCTTGATAGAGTGTGTCTCTCAGAAGGGTTTTATCTGGGATGGTTGATCTCATGGAGTGTGTTCTTCTTATTGTGTGTTACCTTTAGAGCCTCAAGTAAAATCTTGTAGTTGGCTATGAGTTCAGAACCTCATGATACATGGAGTATAATATGATTATATGTGGGAGATTCTATGATTCTATGTGGTTTTTACACATGTCTATGATGAAACCTCTTATGGAATAATTTGACTAGTCATGTATAGTCTAGTATGGTTCGAGATGGGTTTTCTCTTTCATTTGGGTATCCTCTTGTTGGGTCTAGTGAACTGATGTATTTTAGTTTCTCCCTTTTATTTTAGGATTTTGTGTCACTTACTGAGTATTATTATACCCACCCCTACCCCTGATTGGGATTTTCCCATATGTATTTTTTCATGTGTTGACCACATGCCTTTTTATGGAGTCCCCATAAAGACCACGAAAATAAGAGTATAGTGTGCTATACCAACTGAGGTGTTTACTGAAGTTGGGATGAGGAGATTTATGTACATTTCTTTTGATAGATATCCCATCCTTCTGAGTAGGTTGGATGATTTTACAATCTTTTTTGGGAACTTTCTTTCTCATTTTTATCCTTTTAGTACTTATATTGTACTCTAGTTTGAGATATATGTATGCATGAATTTTAGTTTACAAATTTTTATATCTGAGCACTGTTTCATGAAGGTATTTGTGGGTGAATGCATACAGGTACCTTAAGAAAATTCCTCCCATTTTTGTGATATTCATAATTATTGCTAGTCGCCAACCCCTCAACTATTGGAGGCATGCTTGGGGATTTGTATCTTGGGCCCTGTTGGGTTATGTAGTGACAATGGTGCTCAAGGGACCAAAGTGGAACTTGGAACCATGTAAAATATAGTGGTCAGGGCACTAGATTTATTTTTAAAAAATTAATCTAATTTTTTGAGAAGTTAAATTAATATACTTAATGGTACATTTAATTAATGTTCCCTGGCCATCAATGAAAAATCCCAAGAAAATCACACAACACAAAAACACGATCAATTTACTTAAATGTGAAGTACATCAGCCCATCTACCTTTTTTCAACGCTTTTCCATTTAACTCCATAGGGATGGCAATAACTTCCATGGCCCATCTAACCTCATCTAAGATATATAGGGCCCTACCTCAAAACCAAACTATCAGAATCATATATGTATAATCACATTATAATTAATTAAATAATTCTAAAATTTATTTATAATTAAACTAATTTATACAAGTAGTAATAATTCCCAACTTCTCACTATTTAATCCCATTTCACCAAAACTATGACCAAAAACCATAAAAAACCTATAACATATCCACAAACATAAACCAATAAAAATACCTAACACACATAATCAAAAAAAGATATAAATAAATTTATTTTAATCCAAAAAACTTATAAAAATTACCACAACAAAATTCATCAATGAAACGACATGAAGCGATGTGCGTATGAGTTATTAGGATTTTATCATCCTATTTATAGTGGAATCCCAATCATTGGTTTTTGATTCCACCATGATCTGGTGGAATCGGAATAAAAATCCTGAACTAGGGAAATATAAATTTTATGTATAGGAGGGGGATATGATGAAGAATACTATAGTGAAAGAAATAATGTCAATAATTGAAAAAAAAACTGAAGAAT
Source organism: Viscum album (assembly GCA_963277665.1). Lineage (NCBI taxonomy): Eukaryota > Viridiplantae > Streptophyta > Magnoliopsida > Santalales > Viscaceae > Viscum > Viscum album. The sequence goes on along the minus strand of OY728128.1, from coordinate 1,314,980,063 downwards.
AACACCATTTAAAAGGGTAGATCAAGGGAGAACAAGGGGAATACCACATGGATTTGTGAGAGATAAATGAGACAATGAAGGGGATTCCCAACTAAGTAATCAGGGGGTAGGATAAAATTATAATTACCCCCTTGAAAATACATCCAGATAGCTAGTAGAGGACACCAAATACCTATTATATTTAAAAAATGATTAATGCCACTACAAAACACCACCGACTAGCTGGTGGCACTGTTGTATCATTGGCTCCAACAACCGCCTAAATCTTCCTAATTCTCCACTAAACCCTCATGATGACTCATGAGATTCATTTCCTATATAAAAAAACTCATATTGATCTGTTATAATACTCAAATCTTGGTTTAAAATCCATTCTCTCAAATTTACCTAGCTACTTGTATAAAATAAAAATTCATATTTTTTTTAAAAGTACATCTGGAAATGGGATCTTACATCTATGCAGTTTAGAGTCTTGCCGTTAGGAATTATATTCTATGTAGTTTAAATTCATACTATCCAAACTTTGGTCTCCTTGATTTTGGTTATGATACATCTGTGTTAATCTAATTAGACTATTCAACAAAAAACTCGAAGCTCATATGAGTTTTTATTTATGTGAGAAACATCGGTAAATTGTAAAACTACTCATATCACGAAAGAGTTCACAACAAGGGTCAACTTTGACCATGCCATTTTGAATAATACAACGAGGAAAAATATTTTGTGTAGTTTATAGTCTTTTGATAAGAATTTATTGTTGGTTTTTCATGGATATTATCTGCATATAAAGTGTATGAAACTGGCCTTGGTACTGAGTAAATAAAATACCCAACATAAATGAGTAAAGTTTCAAGCACCAAGACAAGGTGAGGGAATTTTAAATTATTGTGTGGATGAACCTAGTTTAAGAATTATAGAATCCACTATGTATCCTCTAAGCATAAAAATCATCCAATGCATAATTATAACATGTTTTAGTGAAATTGGACCTAAGGAGAGACCTGATGTGAACAATGGTGATTCAAGCACTTGGATGACCCTTGATTTTTTTATGAAAATAGGGTGGGTACCCAATATATATCAAATTCACACATTGGGTATGAGATCATTTCTATTTTTTTCTATATATAATATACCCCCTCAAAACCATTTAAGTTTATGATAGATGGACTTGGAACGATATGTATATCTACATCATAAAACTATTACTTTTTATCATGTAGTTTAATGTCATTAAATGAGGACGGATTTCCTTGTATTTGAATAAAATGCATCTTAATCATGATATTCTGATTGACTCTCCATGTCCTCCTTGATCGGATGATCCATATGAAATATGAGAAAATGATACAACTAGAAAATTGATTGAACCACATGAGATTTCCTAACATGGAACATTTGGGTGTATTTTTATTTTAATGTGAGTCGGAATCTCTACATGGATTTGACTCTCATGGAGGGACATGGTTAAAAGTGATGAGAATCCATGACTGGGCCTAGGATGTGATATCTAGGTATTGTAGTATATCCCATGTTATCAGAATAAATCCACATTTAGTTCTTATGTATGGTCCCTATAAAAACATTAATCTTACATAAAGATGATTCCATTTCAATTTCTATAAAGATCAAGATCATATTCAATGAATTTCCAATGAAGAAGTGTCCCAGATTGAAATAGAAGAAAACCTGATGTAGATAAGGTCTTAGTTCTAGGATAAGGTGATATAAAATTTTCATAGTATATGGTTGTTGGAGAAAAGTCAACATAATCTAGTTAACCAATAAACATTAAATATAATTCATATATCTAGATCATTTATAAATGGGGAGGATAGTCCCACAAAGTGACCATGTTTCATGTATTTTAATGTCATGTGATGAGGAAAAAGGTTCTATGTAGTTTAAAGTCATACTTCCTGGACTAGCAGTGAGACTTTTCCAAGTGATTCTTGGTGAAATTTTTTGTGTAGTTTAAGGTCTTAAAACAAAGACCATGACTATCAATTTTAAAATATTGTAGTGCAGAAAATATTCTATATAGTTTAAATCCATGTATCTATGACTACGATATCGTACAATTTAATTTCATGTGACCAGGAAGTGTGTTTTTCTATTGAATATCATGCGATGAAGATGTTATGTTTACATAACTTGTCATGAAGGAGGATTTTCTATATGAGTGAGGATAATTCACATGCATTTAGTGTGATTCATTGGATTCTCTAACTCTAACCAGCCTTCATATACTTTCTCTTGTAGCCAGTTTTTAAAGATGAACCATTATCCAACTATATACCCAGAAAATCGATGATAATAACAATAGTTAAGATGGTAATTCATGACTTCCTCCTTGGGTCTCTTGATCCTCAGAATCATGAAAAGGTTATACTCCAATGAACATGTGAATTATAAACTTACATGCTCAAAATTAAATAAATAATAATTATTCTTTCAATTACTGGGAGATGGGTGGCCAAGTTCTTTCACATAGATTCAATTTTCTTTTCAAAGTACTCTCTTGATTTATGTGGAGATTTGGGAGTAGGTGGCTCCAATATTCCCTCATCTATATGTGTTTGAAGCCAATAATTAAAGAAAAAAATAATTTATTTCATTCTCGACAAATCAATGGTAGGGGAAGTTATTGGAATGAAATTTCAAATATATTAGTTATGGTTTATTCATTATTGGAAGATTGATAAAATCATTCCCCATGGAATATGAAAAATATTTGGAGATATATTTTGGTTAGAATGAATATACCTTTCTTCGCTTGTTATCAATATATTTTTAACAATGATTCTTCCAAATCATGTTGCATATGCCTCTACTGGCATAGGTACATGGAAAAAATTAAAACCATGTATTTAGTTCCCTGATCAAGATCAATTCGAGGGTATACTCTAAATAATTGGAGACCACAGACATTGTTGAAATCCCCATAGATAAGATAACTATAGCTCTCCTTGAAACTATATGGAAATTATTGAGGTCAAACAATGTTCTGGATTCACCCAATAAGTGGGGGTTAAATATATAAATTCCCGCATATTTATGGGCTAGGTAACCTGAATATGAAAATGGAACTAGCTCTATGGGATGTGGTGAAGTGTAACAATGTCCATAATTTATGTGATGAGATGGTACAGAATATGAAAATGTACCTAGACCTATGGTATAGAGAACATCATAATTAGGGGGACCTCTATAAGAGGATTCCAACATTTAATCATGTAGAATATATCCTTGAAGAATTCCCACAATTATTACCCATAGATCCTCATTCTCTCAATAGATCTGTGTAATTTTTTCTTAAACAGAATTTTCTTAATCATACTTGAGGGGATAATTTGAAGAATAAATTAAGAAACTATTTTATTTAACATTTGTAGGATGGGTAGAAAATGATGGGAGTATCATCATAGAATGAAAATACTAGATCTTCTATTGACATCAAGCATATTCTCTATCAACATTACACTCTAAAACATCAAAAAGGTTAATAATGTATTATGTAGATGTAGGAAGGTATCACTGAGACCTTCTTCACCAATTCATTGATTATAGGTTGAGAAAAATTATTGGGGGATAAAAATACTTTATCAGTGTAAAATCATCTTCATCAAGAGTGTTCTCATCAGATATAGTGGGAAAGTATTTAACCTTGTTGATACCATGTTGATGGATATGTAGGTGAATTAGTCCTCCTCAAAAGTGAAGTATCTTATTTGGTGGGTTGGTTCCCACTGTATCATTTGATGGGATGAAACATGATGTACCATTTTGTGGGAAGGTTCCCATAGCTATTCTTTTTCTTCTTTAAAAAGGATGGTTGAAACATACTCCACATGTTCCTTGGGACCATCCAATGAAACATGACCATCGTCGATCATATGTTTTAGCATATCTTTGATGGTGAATAATTCCTAAATCATATATCTTAAAATATGATGCTAAGGTTATTAATATGAGTGATCATACTACCATGATTCATTAGAACTTTTTACCCCTAATAACATGATCAGGTTATTCTCCAGGGCAAGATGAAATTATATAGGACATGGTCATCATGGAAGGAATAAATTTTATTCTTCCTACCTTCATGGTCAATTTGCCCAAACATTTTTGGTTTGAAGTTAGATGAAACTATATTTTCTTTACCTAGATTATGTATATTTGTGGGTTGTGTTTGATAATCTCTTTATTTGGTTTTTTGAATCACATCCTCACTGATGGGTTTTTACTTAGTGTAGATCTGAATTAGAAGAGGAATTACTAATGGAGGTCTTCCCACCATATAATAGACCCAATTATGAGGTTATTGAACCAAGAAAAGGAGGGGGTATCCTAGGTATTAAAAAATTATCTGATTTTGGTAGCCTATTGATATTTTGGAGTTCCAAAAATTAGGCCCCATTGGAAGGTAAATGGCTGAGGTGTTTCTAAAGATCTCCCATCCCATCAGATGTTAAGAAACATGGGTTCACAAAGTTGGGTGGGGGAGGATTCAAATCCAACACTGAAGATAAAACTTTCTCTTGATTTTTACTAGTGCATTTCATCCTTAAATAGAATATATCCGGAACATAAATGAATCCAATAATTCCTAGGATAGCAATGTTTTATTTAACATCAGTTGAAATTCATGAACTAGAAGATGAGTTTATTCCCCATGGTTGGAACACTTGATAAGGAATTGACACTTTTTAAAATAGACTAATAGATGTGATATCAATTTAATGGGTTGGATTTATTTAGAATTTGTGAGTTAAGAAGCCTCTTTAAATTAAATAGGGATGGTTAAAGAAGGTATTGAGGCTTCATCATGTTAACTATACTAAGTGGGTTTCATTACCCTGAGAAACCTAACATTGGTTGGTTTAAGTTCTTTTATTCTATCTTTGAGCTTGGAAATATTATTTTTTATTGAGCTGGATTCACCATGGTTGGGTGTTGGGTAGGTGGTGAATGTGTACCCACTTTTTTCATTTTTTATAGTATCATGGTTTTCATTATCAGTTGGTCTAATAGTGATGAAATTTATTAATATGAAACATATGATAGGAAGTAATGACTCCTTTGGGCCTAGATTCAACTATGGTGTTGGTTGATTTATGCTCACTTTTTGACAATTTAGTTGAATTCAAGATAAAAAATGATAAAAATAACCCCATATGTATGTTCTAGGGTTCTCCCTAGGATTCTTCAGTTAGAAAGGCTAACTATAATAACACTTCATGCTTTTGGCGAGTGGTGATCAATAATTTGTATTGGGAAACTGTCAGGATATACCAATGAACCTTAGAGATATTGGAAGTAATAGGGACATGGACCTACTCTAGGGTTTCATTGGTTGGATACCCCTAGAGGGAACTAATTTTGGATGCCTTGGTCTAGGTGGTTAGTATATGCATTAATTTCTATATAGGTTCTTGTAGAATTGGGGTCACACATCGATGATGATGACCAAGGTAGATAGGATCCTTCATATGACAACTCCTAAGTGGTTGAATTTAATTTTTGAGGTTTCATCCTCCACCACCCTAATAAAGGGAAGGTATGTGTCGCTTCATTCTAGGGATAGGCTCCCAAAGTGGTTTTATGTGGCTACATTGATCACCTTCTTCTCTAAAACCTATTATGGGTAGGATGCCATGTAGGGTTCATCACTTGGAGGATTTTTGAAGCTACTTATAGGGTATGGATGAAGCTGTAGAGATGGTAATATCATACTAGAATGTTCTCAAACTAGTACTATAGGTAATGTGTTGGTGATAAAAAAATTTAAATATGTGACCGACTTGTTAGATAGTTGTGTGCATCATTTTGTATTTTTTTCATTGGAGGCATCTTGTCTAATGGAATTAGAATTTAATGGTTCATTTGGAGATTCCATGTGGATTATAGAGATTAATAAAATTCATATAGAGGAAAAAATAAACCCATTAGTGTAACATCAAAAATAAGAGTGTTTAATTGACTGATCTCCTTTATAGTTAAAAGATTCATTCCAGGTTCACTATTTTTGTTTATGTAGAAGAGATGAAACAAAATAACCCGATGTGGAATGGTTAGTCAGTCCCTTTTCATATGTGAATCTCTTGACACCATTGAATGATTCACATAGCTTTAAACATTATGTTTCTGATGGATTTTACATATTCACTCAATTTTAGTCAATGCAAACTTGTTTTCCATAGGCACGAGGTCAGTGGGACTTTACGAGTGATATCTTTGAAAATGCATTGGTTAAGAGGATGGGAATTCAGACTCACCAAAACATTTGGATAGGAATTATTTTATAATTTTAGGCAATATTAAAGATTTAAAACATATTCATGAATCCTCCCAAATCCTATTTTGGCATTGGCTACCCCTATGCCAGTTATTTGATTGAAACCATGTGTTGATGTACACAACTACATGTATTATAAGTTATCCACCATTCCCATATTAGTTCATGATGCTTTGGTTTATAGACACAATTTTTAACCTTGGAGTTTATTATCATCAAGGGAGGTGTTTAGTGTAACACCCAAAGATTTTACAGTATGAATCTTTTTAAATAAATTCAATTTTTTTGATATCGTACATTACACAGAAAACCGAGCTTAAAAAATAATTAAATATTATTATTTAATTGTGATGGATATCACCCAGCCATTGGATTAGAGAGAATTAATTATATAAAATAAATTATGAAAATATATTTTACACAAGTTTATAAAATGAATTTATTGGTTTATGATTAATTAGAAATAAAAATGAGAACCAATTGAACATAAAAGATACATTCTTATAAAAAAGTTATTTTACGACCATAGTGGAATTTTATCTTAATAAATAAAATTAATAATTTTTTTTAAATATATTAATGAAACTAATATGTTATATATTAATTTTATTAAATTAATCCAACAAGTTTGATATTCTTATGATAAGAATAAATCCAATTTTAAGCATAAAAAGCTATATATTTTTAAAGGCAGTTTTCCACCTTTTAATGGCGCAACTATTTTAAATTTATATTTTGACACATTAATAAGTTTTATTTCAAATAATAATGTTCATTTTTTAAATAGTGATATAAAAATTATCTTATGGTAAAAATTTTTTTAGAGAAGCTTCATTTTTTGATGAATATTATAAAATATTGATTTCTAATTGAAAACAGCTATTTCATCTAATTTATTTATATAGTTAAATTATATATTAAATTTGTTTTAAAGTATAATTAGTTTTATTATACATCCATAAAACAAATTTAGGTTATTTTAATCAATTTCACATTGAAATTGGATATAAAAACATTTCAACATTTCATCTTTTCACATAAAAAAACTACCTTTTCATTATATATGAAAGATTAATTTTAAATATAACGTTGAAAATTATTTGAATTTAATTTGGTGAAATGAATTCCATATTTTGAATAATATGGTATAAATTATTTTTGGATGTTATTTTCATTTTTAGGAATAAATAATGTTACCATGGTAAATAAATTATTTACTGCGGTAAAGGTAAAAAAATGAAACAGGTTAAAGTTAAAAGGGTAAATGCTTAAAATGCATAAAAAATAGAAAACTTAATGGGGTTTTGAGGTATTCATAGACAATAATAATCCTTTAAAACATTAATTATCAGTATAATTCATGGAAATAAATTCCACATAAATTTGGTTGGATTTAAACATAAAATAATCATTATTTAATCACTTAAACCATCCTTTACTCAAGTATAAATACCACCCATCATCACCACATTTTGACTCACAAGACTTGAATATCTTAAAATATCTTCCAAATACTCTCCTACCCACTCAAACCACATCCATGTTTTGATGTTCTCAACAAATGACTAAAACCAAGGACCTTAAGGGGTCCTCCAAGGAGGTGATATTCAAGAAGTGATTTTCTCAAAACTCCTCTATTATTTTATTTTATTATTAAAATATAACATCATATAATTTATCAATAAATTATTTATAAATATATAATAATTTTTATTCATGATTTTTATGTTAATAATCTAATATTTCATAAGAATTTAATTTCTCATCTCCTCTTATTCAAATAAATGAAACTGTTTTTTAAGTTATGCTAGTTAATAGCCTCTATGAATAATGTTTTTGTTTGTTTTACATTAACACCTTAATGGATGGTAATGTAACTATTATTATGGTTAAATAATATTTTATTATTCTTATAATAACATATTTTATGTTCTGAAACTAGTATATACCCATAATACGAAATTAAATGAAACTAGTTCATGATGATTAGAAAAACTGCCAAAATAAACCAAACATTTGTCATTAACATTTTATCAAAAGAATAATCCTCATACAAGAAAAAATGATATATGGGACCAACTATAAATTTTTAATTTAATTAATACTATTTAATTCCACTTATGGATTCACGATCTCATTTTACAAGAACATCCATAATTATACCCAAATGAACCGATCATGAAACTATGATATGAATGCACCCATAACAATAAAAATATTGAAATATTATTAATTAATGGGTTTTAATATGTTATAAAATTATCATTTAAGGTATAATAAATATGAATATAGTTATTTAATCAGATGATAACATTATTTAAACCATTATACAGGAGTATAAATTACACGTAACTAAAGAAAAGTGTGAGGTAATGGGTTTCTCATCTCACTTTTAGTTCTGTGAGACATATGCCTTATTCACCACTTATTTTTTATGTGTGGTGTATGTATACTTCCATTTGATATATAATGTCATGAATCTAATTATCTTTATATTATTTAATTTTTTATTTGTTAATTACTACTTTTATAGGGTACACAATTCAACTGATTACAAAGAAGTAAGTGAGTTCTTAACTCAATTTACATTGATTGGGTTAAATTTATACTTGATTGAATTTTTCATGCTATGATTATGGATTAAATTACTTTTTATTACCTTATGTTGTTTTCCTAGTTGTTTTATGTGGATTTATAGTGAATACACATAATCAATTCACTTGATTAATGATATAATCTTTTTAAGGAACATTGTCTCAATATCCTTTCATTGATGGATATTTTGATGTTATGTTCTAACCTTTATTTATGAGGTGTATATAAATTCCCACTGAAATATAATATGATGAATTTATTTATTCTTATGTTATTTAATGTTTTGCTAAATTATATTCCTTCGTAGGGCCTATGATTAAAATGTTTCAATGTGGTATGGGAAATTTTGAATTAAAAATAAATTTTTAAATAGATTATTCAATATATGAGGAATGATTTTGAAATTAAATAAATAGGTTGGGGACCGGTTAATTCAAGACCCTATATGCATCGCTAGTATCATGAGATGAATTCAATTTGAAAAAAAACCCTTTTTGTTTTTTTCAAGCAATTTTGAACTATATGGAGAATAGATATTTATAATAGTGTCTTATGAAAGGTATTAAAAATATAATATGGGGTTTCACCAAAAGTCTTATACTTTCAAGGGGATTAAACATGATAGTAGCTATCTAGAGGATATATCTTGATAGTTTAGACATCTGACATTATGACTTCCATCATTATTGTTATTCCATGTGATCAAGAAATTATTTAGAAAATTCGTGGTCAAGTTCCAAGATCATGTGATTATTTATATGGAATTATTTGATCATATTTTTTAAAATTCCATATTATGATCAATTTATTGATTAATTGGCCTGTGTTTCAATCATTTAACTTTCCATGATGATTAATTTACACTAATTTATGATAAGTTCTACTATACTTAAACCTTACTGAGCATTTAAGCTCATCCATTTGCTATATTTTATTTCCACAAGTTTCTAAAAAGATTATTATGATTAATATTTAGGGTTATGCTAAGGGGGGTGATATTTTTCTCAAATAAAATACGTTTTTATTTTATATTTAAAATGTAATTTTAATTTCAAATATGTGTCTAGTTTACCAATACAATAAAATTATTTGGTCCTTTGGGATACAATTACTTATATCTATGAAAATGTAATAAATAAAGGCACCAGATCCTGGCTACTGGAATCACGGTTGTTATAGTTGGTATCAGAGTAAGTTTCAAAGAAATATTAGGAAAAAGATTGAGGAAAAAATAAATTTAGGAACATAAACCTATGAATTACATTATAGGATAAGTATAAGTATATGATAAAATCCTATATATTTGTTAATGACCATAGATAACCTAGGTTAAAACTATGGAATCATAAATTTAGAAGAATATTTCATGATTTAGATATCCTTTGACTAATATTTCATGATTATTTGATATCCCACTCTGATTATTGTAGTTTTTGTTTTATACTTTGAATTTTTATTTTATTTAATAGAATAAACCAAAATTAATTAGTTTCAAATAGATTATGATAAAAAATGTGTTGAAGAGATATTTTTCCAACTATATTGTGGTTAGAAGAATCATGAAATGTCTATGTAATTGTATTGATTTTGGAAGAATTTATGTTTTCATTATCTTAAGAGTTATATAAACCATCATGGTTTTATGAGTTTAATTTTAATTATATGTTTAAATTATTAAACACCTTTTTGAGATTTTATGACGTTGTAGACAATCAAGATTAAGGATATTTTGGGAGACATTTGGGATAATAAAACCCATTGGTTTAGTATGTGCGAACAAGTTACATAGAAAATAATTCCTTTACAGGTTGTGAAAATAAGTTTGAGGGTAAGGATAACCTTTAGGGTTTATATGATTTTTTATTTTAAGGTAATTATGGGTTATTATATTTTGGGAAGGAAAAATTAAACAGATCAGAGAAACATTGAGGTTAAAACAATTTTTTAATGTTGAATATTATATAGTTATTTTAAAAAACAATTAATCACACTTTTTTTGAAATTTTTTGTGGATTATATTAATATAGTTTTAGAGAAAGGACACCTTTTAGGTTAGGCAATAAACTATTGTGTCCATAGACTCCATAAGACTTGAAGCCATAACCAAAGGGTGAAAAAAGTGTAGTGCCTACCACTGACCCCCATAAAGTCTAGGTAAATATGAAATTTTATTTTTAGTTAAATTATTTGATGGATAAAGGATAAGATAATTTTAGGAACTCTATATGATTAAATTAAATATTATATTATGAAATTTAATTTGAGGAATAATGTTTTAATTTCCCTTTTGATGTATATATGGGTTTTTTATGGATTTATTGTGATTTAAGTTATTTATGGAAATAGTTATTGTATCTTAGAGATTATATGTTTAGGGAAAGCACATTTTTAAAGTTAAATATTAAATTTCTCTAATAATACTATGTGATCGAATAATTATTATTTTGGGGTGTTAATATTAGTTTGGAATATATTTGTGGACATTTAAGGATACTAATTTATTGAATGGTCTAAGTTGAATTTTGGGTATTACTGTTGAATTTTGGGAGATTAAATTAGATTTATTCATATTAAGGTTTGTTCTATTTGGGAATTATCTTATCATATTCTAACCATTTTAGTTTTTGTTAATACCTAAAGACAAGAGGAATATATTTATTTTATTTTGTGGATTTTATGATATGTAGAATCTGATTCTCGTGTTTCATCTATAAAAAATCATCAAATTTGTCATTTGGATAAAAAGATTAGTTAGTGGTGGAAATTGATTAAAGGATGAAGATAAAATTCCCAAGTTTATTTCATTCTGTTATCACCCTAATTAGTAATAGAAATACTTCAATCTAGGAAAATGATTTTATAATAAAAATTTTATTCATTTAATTTTCTTACTGAGAAATCAATGACCTCTATAACCCATCACATATTTATGGTTTTGTGATGATAGAATTTCTAATGGACATGTTCTTTATCACTCTCTATCAGAACTTGACCAGGTACCATATTTTACTTCTCAATAATGTTATACTATTAAAAATCCTAATTTCATGGTAAACATCACATTTCCCTTTCCCTCTTATTAAGGGGATGTTTTATTATCCCTATTTATGATGTGGTTTTTTCCATAAAGGTTTTTTCAAGTATCAAACTCTAATTTTCAACATAAAATTTTAAATTAGGACGATGATATTTATTGATGGTGGGTAGAATTTAACATACCCTGATTTTATGGTTTGTATATTATTAAATGAGTTCAATTTATTTGATATATTAAATTATACAAAACATCGAGGTTAAACATATGATTAATATTATTATGTAATTATGTTTGGTATCACATTTCCATTGGAATCGTAGGAATGAATGATATTAACTAAATTTTAAAAATATAGTTTACGAATGTTTATAACATGAATTAATTGGTTACAAATTAATTATAAATAAAAATGATAACCAATTGAACATAAAAGATGTGTTTTAGAAAAAAAATTATTTTATGCCCACAATGACATTTTATGTTAATAAATTAATTTAATAAATATTAATGAAAAATATTAATGAAAATTATATTTTATATATTAAATAAAACATTTTAAATTCATTAAATGAGTTTGATAAGATTAAGATAAGAATAAATCCAATTTTAAGAATAAAAAGCTATATATTTCTAAAGGCATCTTTGTCGTCTTTTGATAGTGCACCTATTTAAAATATATTATTTTAATAATTTAATAAGTTTTTATTTAAAATATAAAGTTATTTATTTAAATATTAATATGAAAATTATCTTAGGGTAATTTTTTTGTTTTTCAGAGAAGTTTCATTTTTTGATGAATAGTTAAAAATACTGAATTTAAATTTAAAACTGCTTCTTTCAACTAAATTATTTATATAGTTAAATTATATTTTAAATTATTTTTAAAGTATAATTAGTATAATTATACTTCAATAAAACTAATTTAGGTAATTTTAATAAATTACACATTAATATTGGATATAAAAACAATTCAAACATTTGAACTTTTCACTTGGAAAACTCACTTTTTCGTCGTGTATACAAAGTAAATATTAAATATAATTCTACCAATTATGTGAGTTAAATTTGGTATAATGGAGTAAATATTTTTAATAAGAAAGAAAAAATTAGGTTGTAAGTTCAATTTAATTTCTAGGAATAAAAAATGTTGTCATGGTAAATAAATTATTTACCATAGTACAGGTAAAAAATAGAACTGGTTAAAGTTAAAAGGGTATCAGATTAAAATACCTAAAAATAAAAAATTTAATTTTTTTGAGGTATTTATCATCCATAAAGGTAATTTAAAACATTAAATATTATTTAATTAATTTTAATTAATTCCAACTCATTATGGGTTGCTTTAAACATAAAATAATCATTATTTAATCACGTAAATCCACCTATCCTCAAGTATAAATACAACCCCATTTCAACTAAAAAGACTTTAAGCTCTTGAAATGTCTAAAATATCATCTCCTAAAAACTCTCCCAATATAAAATTTCAGTTTATTAACTAAAATACCAAATCCAAGGTCCTCAATTGGTCCTCCAAGAAGGTGATATTCAAGATGCAATTTTCTCAAAAACACCTCTCTTATTTTCTTTTCTTTTTCAACTTTATCCTCATATAATTTACCCATCTATGAATAATAACTCAAGAATCTGTTATATACTAGGGATTTATTTTTATAATGGAATATATCATAACCCTTTAATTTATACTCTCATATTATTCAAATTAACGAAATTGTTGTTCATGTTATGCACGTTAATCGCCTCCATGAATAATGTTTTTGTTCGTTCCCCATTACCACATTCATGGATGGTCATAAAATAGTTATTCTGGTTAAATAATATTTCAATATACATATAATGACCTATTTAATGTTATGTAACCAATATACACTCATTATAGTTTATAAAATGAAACTTGTTCATGGTGTTTGAAAAAACTGCCAAAATAAACCAAACATTTATCATTAACATTTTAGAAAATGAATCATCCTCACACAAGAACTAAAATGATATATTGGAACATTTATAAATTTTTATGTAAATTAATACTATTTTATTCCACTTATACAGTTTTAATCCCATTTTATAAGATCATCCATAATTATACACAAATGAACCATCATGAAACTGTGAATTGAACACAACCAGAAGAATAAAAATAATGAAATATTATTAATGAATGGGTTGTAACGTGTTATAAAAGAATAATATAAGGTATTATAAATATCAATATGGTTCTTTAATGAGTCAATAACAGTATTTAAACTATTATACAAGAGGACAAAGTACACAAAACTAATAGAAATTGTTTGGTAAGGTGTAACAGCCCGATAATTTGTTTTATAATTTTAAATACATTAAGTTATGATAATAATAATTTAATATATTTTTTAATTAATAATAATTATATGTTGAATATATATCTTTAAAATTAATTTTCAATTCATGTTCTAAAAACAAATATTATTTTAGAATATTATTTTGTGTAAAGGAATATTTTATTATGAATATATTTATTTTTATTATTTTTATTAAAAAATTCATTTTTATCAATATATTATTTAATTAAATATTTTCAGAATAATATATATTTAATATTATAATTATTTTGATTAAAACTGAATTTTGTTATGAATATGTTCACTATTAATGTGATACCCAAGATTTTATGGTATGTTTCTTCATAAATAATTTCAGTTCATTAGATAGATTATATGTACACAACACTTAGTATCTGCGAAACAACACTTATTTATAGTAATAAACAAGCCGTTAATATTAATTTTTCCACTTTTATTTTTTGAATTTTGAAAATTAAGCATACACGGTTTCATTCAGTAAGATATTTAGAGTTTGATAGAATCAACTTAATATTTGGCAACTAGTAACATAACCCTTATGAATAGTAATATACCCTTATGAATAATAACTTGAACCTTATGAATAGTAATGTAACCTTATGAATATTAAACTCAAACATTTAAGTATAAATAAAATTTAGGCACCATATAAATGAGAGTGAATATTTTAAAAATTATTAATAAAGTATTGGTATTTTTTTGAGAAATAAATATTTAATTACAATTTTATAATTCATAAATTCATTTAAGAGATAATTAATTTTCATAAAATTTATCCATAAATCAATATTTTGTTTTCCTATGACTTTGGGATAATTTAATGAGACCTTATTTAAAATTTTAAGGTATTATAAAATTAGTTATAATTTTAAAAACTGATTTTTTTAGTAAATGGTGATTTTAATTAAAAAATAAATTTCACATATTTAGGAAATTCTTTTCATAAAATGGATTTCATTTTTGGATTCTATTCATCAAAAAATGGTTAGATTGAATTTTTGGGACCTTCCAAAAATACTTGAATTTTTATGGAATAGTGAAATTTGATAATTTACGAAATAAGAAACGTAAATGAATTTATGAATTGTGATTTAGTAATGGCTAATATAAATGGTCATTGGTTTTAAGTCACATGAACATATTACTCTTTTTAGTCACAAAAATCAAGAATATTCATTTTCTTGAGCCAAAATTATAAAATAATGATTAATGTAATGGAAAAACCCTCCTCTCGTTCACTATAAAACCACCCTCACTCCCTCTTCTCTTCACTCCTCAACTCTTTAAAGCTTCTAAAGTTCTACAAAAATACTATTTCCTAGTCTCTACCCATATATAAGAGATATTTTTATTGCCAAAATAAAAAAACCCTTCCCTTAAGGAGGTTCTCGAGGAGGATATTTCAAGAGGTAAAATCCTCTTCCTTTTTTCCATTTAAGTTATTTTTATGTTCTTTATTTTATTATTCTATACTAAAATCCTCTTTCCAATTGATTTTTATAACTCCAGTATCATCTATATACTATAATTATATCATTTTAATGTAATAACCATTATCAATCTCCTCTCTCTCTCTCTCTTTTATTTTTTAAACGAACTCATTATCGGGGATGTGCCAATTTGGAACCTTCGTGGACAACAAAGATTTGTTCTTAGATTTATTATTCTTAGCTAGCCATGAAATGAAATTTATGGTTAAAATAGATTCAAAAATATTTATTATATCTTATGTAATGATTTTGGAACCATTGAAATCATGTCTGATTGTCATCTATCGACCGTTCAAGGTTCCTAAGCTCTACTAATGTGTGTAACAGCACTCGGGTTGAATCCTCAGCGATGATAAATTTTTAATAGTCGATTGTTTTTAGTTGATTTATTTTTATTGGGGGTTTGTTTGCATAGACTAATTGTAATGATTTATTTATTAATATTGATTTAATAATTTGATGAATATTGGGGTGAGTTCATAATTAGGTAATTAAGCTTGTGATATCCATGAGCCTTGCTTTATATTGCGTTAAATTAACACCCATGTCACAAGTTGAAGTTGATTGGAATTAAAAAGTGTTAAGACTTTAATCCAATCCATAACTTAATATAAGGTTCTAATAATAATCATATCATGTTTATGTTAGTGTATTTACAGTTCCAATAATCTATGGAAACCACTCATTAAAAAAACAAGTCATTAATGCATGACATGTTATGTCAAACATACACAATGTTTATTCAAAGAATATTCAGCGAGAAAATACTCTTAATCACTTAACAACCCTAAATTTTGACTCACCCCAATGATATATTTACTCATCCACTGAAATTATTAGTAATCTGGTTTATTATTATTACATGAAGAATTAATAAGAGAAGAAAAAATAGGGATAAGAAAAGAGTGGTGCGTCAAACACACACACGAGAATAGTGAAGTTAATGTAAAATACAGAATTTAGATTGAATGAGAAAGAGAATAAAGGGAATTGTATTCAAAATTATTTAGAATATTTTAAGAGTATTAATATCTAATAACATATAGTAGATTATTAAGATAGATTATGAAGAAGAAACTTGCATTAAAATAGAATTACAAAAACAAACACTTATGAGATTAAAAATGAAGAAAAAACACAAAAGTAAATGAAATAAAAGAGAGAAGGAAGGTTATCTCAAAGTAAAACTTTATTTTGGAATATCTTCACAGCCCTTTGGTAGATTTTGTTTTGTGTCAATTTATCCTTATCTATTCTGAATTACAAACTCTTTTGAAGGAGAGAAGGGGATATATTTATAGCACAAGGAGTTGGACTGTTTGCATTCCAAATATGTCCCTCCAATTGTGTTGCCGGTTTAGACATTCAGATATATGAATCTCAAGATATATTATTCATAACATTTCTAGATAATTAATTTTTCCATCTAATCTAACAATTTGGAGGCATTTGGACTTATGGATCCAAAGTTATGTCAGTTTGCGTAACCAATTTTAATCTGTCCATTTCAAACCAGACTTTTCATAAGGTTGAAATGTGAATGGGTTTATGAATATTAAGATGCCCTAAAATCTGAAAAGATTATTCAATAAAGTTTTCCTCTAATATCATTTATTTAACACTACAAAATATAATCTCTAATTGATGTATATATCATGTTAAAAGTAAAATTTGGTGTTCTGATCTCAATTTCAGGACAGAATTATGGGATGGACTTAAAAGTTTCATTTGGGTCCCTTGTTTTTGGATTTGGGACTTGAAATTTTTTATACATGACTACTTGAATTTTTTACCAAAAATTGGAGGATAATAAATGAATTTGGACTTCTAGATTGAGCCCCGTAATTCAATATTCATGGATGGTCTAGTTTCATCATAGATTCTTTGTGCCTTCTTGTGAGGACCATATGAGCCTTAAAATGATATAATTTACCATTGATTCCTTCTAATGATATGTTGGAAATTGAATAAGGAATCCTAAAAAAATAGGAAACACAAAATATGGATCATTTAGGTTATATTTATTTTCAAAATATTAAATAGACCTGAATCTAGATG
This sequence comes from Viscum album, assembly GCA_963277665.1. NCBI lineage: Eukaryota > Viridiplantae > Streptophyta > Magnoliopsida > Santalales > Viscaceae > Viscum > Viscum album. Next base: position 1,314,962,228 of record OY728128.1, on the reverse strand, counting down.
TATTCAAATAGTGCACTAAATTTATATTTAACATTTTAACATTAATATTTCACAAAAATTATGAACATTTCATATAAAATCTGTAAAGGGAGTATATAATATGTTATAAATATATAAATAACATCATATCACCAAACTTATTCTTGTGCATGTCCCCATGTGCAATAAATATAAAAACATTGCGAAATCATTCTTACTTTCCAATAAATATTAAAAAAAATTCACCAATCAGGGGAGGTTTAGACAATTTAACTCATCCATATTGAATTACACCAAAAATTGTTACAGAAATAATATTTAAAAAACAAATCATTTTTCATGCTCAAATCTAGAAATGGAAAATGTAGGCACTCAAAACTCACTCCTCTCAAGATGATAAAATTTTATATATGGAAGTTCACTCATTCACTGACCACAGGTGAAAATATTAGAGTTTTAAAGAGCACTCAACTTCCATTTCCTATCCTTAAGTGCAAAATAATCAAGAGGTCTTTTTAAGGGGTTTTCTCTATGGCTATGGGACGATAGGAATTTATTGTACAAGAGAGAGGAGAAGAGGGGTAAAACATTCACATGGTTAAAACAATGAATTTTTTTTGTGAAATGAAACACATATTTACAAGGGGATGATTGTTTTAAGAAAGACACAAGGAAGGAAAAAAATTTAAGGGGATGAGAAGATGACACATTTACAAAACACAAAACTTCTCCCAATGATATAAGTGTTTGTTTTTTCTATTTTTTCTTTTTCTTATTTTTCTTATTTTTTGAAAGTTGAACCTGAAAAATATCTCACACTCATCTATTAACCCATGATTGATCTTCTCAGGACACTAATTGTAATAATTATAAAAATATCAAATGTTAAAGAAGAGTGATTTTTGACCCGCCCAAGACACAAACCATATTTTATGTTTTTTCAATTTTTTCGAACACTTTTCAATGAAATTTTCAAAATTACATAAATGAAAATACATTCCCCAAAAATAACTGAATTAAAACCTCTCCCACACATTAAAATGGATGCTTTCCCTAAATCAAATGATAACATGTTGAAAATCAATTAAATGGAACCCACAAATAAAATCCATTCCCCCCAAACTTAAATTTGAATAAATAATGAAATGTAAATACATTTAGATGTTGGGTGGGATAAGGTAATGGCCCTGTAATGTGTATATAAAATAAAAGGTTTTCACATGATCAAAAGGGATTTCAAAATGAGGATTAAAGTAAGAGAAATGGGAGGATATTTTGCTATTGTGATTATCTTGTGGTTAAGACAATTCCTCTATCATATTAATGCATACAAAATTAAGAAATTCATCTCGAAGGTCCAAAAACTCAAGACTCACAATTGGGGGTGAAAACACACATTTTAAAAATATGGCCATAGGTGGTCGTGGCATGAGAGCTAATGTTTTTCTCACATTTGGAGAAGAATCATTTTCCAAATCTAAAACTAAGTATTTAAAAGTTATTGGTTTTTACATAAGATTAATTATCCAAATTCATGATGAAAATACGTAATTGTTTAGATGAAAACATTTTTTTGAATCCGAAAAATGGTTTGATGGAATTTCAAAACTAGATGGTAAGTAAGTATGACTCTTTTTTGTGTTTTTTTTGCATTTTTAAGTTTTTTAGTTTGTTTAAAATACACACCTACAAAAAAGAGAAAAAAAGAAAGAAAAAAAAGTTTGGTGATGAAATTGGTAATAAAAATGAAAAATAGAGGAATAAGAAGAAAACATGAGAGAGAGAAAGAGGGAGAAGAGAGAAAGAGGGAGTTAAAGGGAAAGAGGCTCCCCCTGGTTTGAATTTTCGGGTTTCCATTTACATATGGTGGTGGTTTGGTTGAAGTTTTAGATTTAGTGGATGTCAAGGTGGTTTCTGGGATGTGTTCCCTCTCATTGTGATGCTTTAACCAATGTCCATTAACTAGGAATGTCCTTTTGGAATAGGGGTCTTGGAATTTTACTGCACCAAATGGGTAAACATGAGAAACAGTAAAAGGCCCTTCCCAATGAGAATTAAGCTTACCTGGGTGAAAAAAAATCGAGAGTGGAAAAGAAATACCTTTTAACCTTCATGTAATACCTTTGTTATGATGTTTTTGTCATGGAATGCCTTAGAATTTTCTTTGTACAGATTGGAATTCTCATAGGAATCAAGTCAAAGCTCCTCCAATTCAGTCAACTGCAACAATATTTCTTCACCTGATTTTTCAGAATCAAAATTACATGTTTTCACAGCCCAAAATGACTTATGTTGGATTTAAACCAGAAAAGACATGATTTACCAAAAAATTATATTAAAAGGAGACATCCCAATGGGTGTTTTATAGGCAGTTCGATAAGCTTGAAGTGGTTCACCAAGTCTCTCAGGCTAGTCCTTCCTTGTGGGCTTAACAACTCTCTCAAGCACTCTTTTGACTTCTCTATTAGAAAGTTCATCCATGCCATTTTTATAGGGGTGGTATGCAGTTGATGTTTTATGTACAACACCATTCTTTTTCAAAATAAATTCCACAGTTCTATTAAAAAAATGGGTTTTTAAGTCACTGATCAAGGAATGGGGAGTTCCAAATATGTGGAAGATATGGGTTTTTAGGAACCCACTAAAAGTATGCGAATCATCCATTCTAGTGGGTTTTTCCTCTACCCACCGAGAAATATAATCTACCGCAATAAAAATGAATGATAATCCATTGTAAGGGGAGGATTGTCCCATGAAATCAATGCCCCAAACAACGAAGATCTCACATAAGATTAATGGATTTTAGGAAATTTCATTTATTTTGGAAATTATGCCAAATATTTGGAAATTATGGCATGATTTAAAAACTCATGTAAGTCCTTGAAGAGTGGAGTCCATAATAATCCTGAGGCTGAGAACTTTCAGGAGTTCCTTTGTGGTCCAAAGTGGCCACCTCCGAGAAGTGAGTAAAAAAATTCCAAGATGGATGAATGTTTATCCTCATCAATACATATCTTAATTACCATGTCATCCCTAGTTTTCTAAAGTTTATTTTCTTCCCAAAAATAGTATTTAGAATCACTTTTCATATTTATTTTTTGTTCTTTTGAAAAATTTTCAAAAATAACACCAGAAACCAAGAAATTACAATTGTAGCATACCATGGTGACTTTGGAGGAATATATGAAAGGTGCCCATTGAGAAATTCAGGATCAATGATTTTTGAATGAGAATAATTGGAAATTCTACTCAGGTAATCATCCACAAGGTTTTCCTTATCTTGTCTATTATTTATTTCAAGGTCAAACTCTTGAAGCATTAGGATCCATGTTATTTAACTTAGTTTGGAATCACTTTTCTTGAGTAAGAACTTTATAGAATAAGGTTTGTGAAGATGATGATTTTGGTACCTAAGAGATAAAGCCAGAATTTATATATGGAAAACCCACTGCTAAAAGTTCCTTTTCAGTCACATTGTAGTGAGATTAAGTTTCATCCAATGTTTTTGAGGCATAATTGATGACATGAGGAATGTTTTCTCTTCTATGACCAAGAAAAACCCCAACGGATCTATCAGAAGCATTACACATCAACTCAAAGGGTAAGGAAAAATATGGGGGTTTGATTATCGAGGAATATGTAAGAGAAATTTTGAGTTCAATAAAGGATCTCTTGAAAACCTCATCGAAATGGAATGTGACATCATTTTGGAGAAACTGAGTAAGTGGAAGGGAAATCATACTAAATTTATATATTAATCACTGATAGAAACTTTCATTACCAAGGAATGAACAGATGTATTGAACAGAGGTGGGTTCAGGAAGTGATTGGATCACTTCAATTTGGGCAGTATCAACTTCAATACCCTATTTTAAAACTACGTTCCATAAAACAATCCCATTTAAAACCATTAAGTGACATTTTTCAAAATTTAACACAAGGTTACACTTGAAACACTTTTGAAGGACTAGAGAGTGAATTCAAGAAATATTCAAATTACTCACCAAAAATGGCAATGTCATCCTTGAAGACTTCCATGAATTGTTCAATGAATTTAGAAAAGATACTCGTCATACAACTCTGGAATGTTAAAGGAGAATTGTAAAGGCCAAAAGGCATTCTCTTATATGCATAGGTTCTAAAGTGGAAAGTGAATGTAGTTTTTTCTGAGTCCTAAGGTGAAATTGGGATTTAGAATTAGCTGGTGTATCCATCAAGAAAGCAATAGTTTGGTTTACAGCTAATCATTATAGAATTTGATCAAGGAATTGAATAAGGTAGTTATATTTTATTATTTAAACATTCAATTTATTATAGTCGATGCACACACTCCATTTATTATTCACGTGAGTTGTGAATACCTCCCCATGTTCATTTGTGACAATAGTTATTACATCCTTATTAGGTACAACTTTAATTGGACACACCCATTCACTATCAGAAATTGGGTACATAATACCAGCTTGAAGAAACTTGGTGATATCTTATCTAACTACCTCAAGTATGAGTGGATTGCGTCATCTTTGTGGTTGTCTAATTAGTTTGGATGATTCCTTAAGATGTATGTGATGCATGCAAAGAGCAGGATTAATTCCTAGTATTTCATTTAGGTTCTAACCTAAGGCCTTTTTGTTTTCCTCTAACACCTAAACAAGTTTGGAATCCTCAGTTTCAGTAAGTGAAGCAGAGATAATTACTGGATATGAGTGATCATGTAAAATAAATTCATATTTCAGGTGTTTAGGAAAAGGTTTTAGATCAGTATCTCTCATTTGTGGTTTAGACAACTCAAGAATGGAGGAAGGTCTTTCAATTTTTCCAGATTCATTTTCCTTAATATTGTCCAAGGTGGAGCAGTAGAAATCAGAGTTGATGTGGGATTCAAGAGAGTTTTCAAGTTCCTCTAGATTTATGGTGTCTATAAATGAAAGGTCCACATCAACTTCACCATTTAAGACTTGGTTAATGAGGATTAAAAACTCACAATCTCTTTTATCATTAGAACATGAATAAAATAATGGATTGGAGTTCAATTGACTCTCAATAGAATCCTTAGAAGCATGGATTGGGAATGCAGAGTGATCCTCAGATGGGTATCGCATGGCTTGGAAAATGTTGAAATTGACTAGTTGGTCACCAAATTCCATGGATAAGATGTCCTAATGGACATCAATCTTGGTTTTATCTATCATTAAGAATGGTCTTCCTAGAATTAGGGGAGATCAAGAAGAGTTTTTCTAACCTTCCATTCAAGGACATAGTAATCAGCATGAAAGATAAGATCATTGATGTGAACAAGGACATCCTCAATTATACCCTCGGGACTAGCCGTACTTCGATTAGAAAATTGAATAAAAACACCTATTGGATGTAAGGGACCTAGACCAAGGTTAGAGAAGATGGATTTGGGAATTAGATTAATTGAGGCTCCTAGGTCTATGAGTGCATCATCAAAGTTAGAACTTCCAATTTGGCATGGAACCGTAAATGTCCTTAGATCTTTTTTCATTACGGGAATAGACTTCTGGGTGGAAACATTTTCAAAGGTCCTAAGTTGCCTCTTGTGGGTGCACAATTCCTTAAGAGACATTTCATACTTATGGATTTTTTTTATGTCATATAAGAGGGGTATGTTGACTTCAACACATCTAAACATGTCACACATTTCAATATTGGGTTCAAATTACTTCCTTGGTGTAGAAACAACATGAGGAAAAGGAATTGGATTCTTAATTGTAATGAAAAGAGGTGAGAGAATGGATTCAGATTCCTTTTCGTATTTCTTTTTCTTTTCATTTTCTATGTCAACATTCAAAGTGGGGTTGTTGGAGGACTTATATCAAGGAATATCAATTATATTCCCTGATCTAAGTGAAATTTCACTTAAATTTCCATTGGTGTTGGGTAATAGTTGAGTTGGGGGTTGGGAAGAATTTGATAGTTGTTGCTGGCTCAGGTGGGATGCAAGTTGACCAATTTATGTTTAAATGTTTTTAAGGCTGGAACAGGTGAATGAGAAAAGAACTTCCACTACACTTTCCCATGGTTTCTTGGAAAAAGTGGCTTGTCTTAGACTGTTATTTCATTGATTTTGGTTCATGGGAAAGTGATTGTATTGGTTTTGGAATTGGAAAGGATCACTAGGATAGTGGAATCCAGGAGGAGGATTGTTCTTTTGAGGTTGAGGAACGAGATAAGGTTGATTGAAGTTACCTCCACCATGAAAATATTGGAATTTGTTTATATTTTGATGAGGGAACAGAGGGGAATTAAAAATGGGATTCTCATATCCCATGTTAGGGTTATAGGTAGAAGAGAAGGGCTTAGAGTAGGGTTAGTGGAAGTTTCTAACAAACTGACCTGATTGTTGAGTGTTGGGGTTATACTGAGCATATGCTGCATTGAGCTCCATTGGTTCTGTTGAATCATATATTTCCTCTTGAAGTTGTGGAAATATATCAGTTGGATGAGATGGGGATCTGTATATTCCATAGTTCTTGATAGGTCTAGGGAACAAATATTGTAGAGAACATGAAGTTGGGGCTTTGGAATCCACATCTAGTTTTCGCACAGGACCTATAAGTTCACTCATCGACTCTATCATCTTGTTCAAATCTATTGATTGATTATCTTAAGCTTGTTTAACTTGATAATGTGCTCGAGTATGGAACTGTTGTGTGTTTTTATCCATGTTACTTATGAGATATCTTGTAGCTTCAAGAGTTTTATAAACAAGAGCACCGCCACTTGAGGCATAAATGAGAGTTCTATCAATTTCCAATAACCCCTCATAGAATTATTAGATCAAGAGTTGGTCAGGTATTTGGTGGTGTGGATAGTTTGTAACAAGATTTTTGAAACTCTCCCAGTATTCATGGAGTGATTCATTTGGGAATTAATGAATAATGCTTTTTTCCTTTCGGATAGAATCAGTATGAAAAGTAGGAAACAATTTTTATAAGAAAAGTCGCTTCATGTCATTCCATGTGGTCATGGAACCAGGAGAGATATTGTAAAACCATGACTTAGTAGTGTCATCTAGGGAGAAAGGGAATTTTCAGATTTTGATCTGTACCTCAGAAACCCCTTGAGGCTTCATGGTAGAGCACAACACTTGGAACTCTTTACGATAAAGATGTGGATCCTTACCGGCTAGCCTATGGAAATTAATAAGAAGATAAATCAAACCCGATTTGAGTTCAAAGTCAGACTCTATGTATGGATATTGAATACCAAGGGGTTGTTAATTAATATCAGGGTCAGCAAGTTCTTTAAGTTTTTGTTCCCTAGGATTGACCATCTCAAATTCAATTTGTTGGACATAGACTAGTTCTTGAATGATTTGATTATCCCTAATGTTGCTACTAAATTGGAAAAGAGTTTTCTAAATTCCAGGGTAAAATAAATCTGAGGGATGGTTTGGGAGGCTAAAGGGAATTCAAATAGATTTTGTAAGAAAGAGAAATATGGGTTTTTCTTTGTGTTCATTGTTTTGTTTATGATTTTTATGGGAACATGGGAATTTCTTTGTGTTTTTTCTATTTTTTTTTAATTTTTTTCTATTTTTTTCTATAAAAGGAAACTAATGACTACTTAATTGTACCAAACCTAGAAACAGTGGCATTTGAAAGCACGAATGATTATCGCCTATCAACTTTTCAAGGTTCTGAAGCTCTACTAATGTGTATATCAGTACTCAGGTCAAATCTTTGGCGATGATAGTTTTTAATAGTCGATTGTTTTTAGTTGATTGTATTTTGATATCGGGGTTTTTTGTAGAGCTTAATTGAAATGAATGATTGATTTATATTGATTTAACAATTTGATAAATATTGGGTTGAGTTTATCTTTATGTAGTTATGCTTATGATGTCCTTGATCCCTACTTTATATTGCATTAAATTAACACCCATGTCACAAGTTGACGTTGATTGTAAATCCCAAGGGTTAAGGCTTTAATCCAAGCCTTAAATTAACATAAGGTTCTAATATTAATCATATACTATTTATGTTAGTGTATTTATTGTTCCAATAATCCATTTAAACTTCTCATTAAACAAAACAAGTCATTAATCCATTACATGTTAAGTCCAACATACACAATGTTAATTCAAAGAATATTCATCGAGAAAATACTCTGAATCACTTAACAACCCTAAATTTTGAATCACACATTGATATATATTCTCATATATTGGAATTATTAGTAGTCGTGTTTCTTTTTTTTATGATTATGAATTAATAAGAGAAGAAAAATAAAGGTATAAGAAAAGAGCGGTGCACCGAACACACACACGAAGACAATGAAGTTAATGTTAAATATGAAATTTAGATTGAATAAGAAAGAGAATGAATGGAATGGGATTAAATATTATTTATAATATTTTATGATTATTAATATTTAATAATTGATATTATATTATTAAAATATATTATAAAGAAGAAATTTTCATTAAAAGAGAATTATAAAAACAAACACTTATGAGATTACAAATGAAGAAAAAAAACACAAAAGTAAATGAAATCAAAGAGAGGAGGAAGTGTCTTCAAATTGAAAACATAAGTTTTTCATGTACACATAGGAATTTTGCAGAGCCTTGTTCATTCCAATTGATCCTCTTCTATTCGGAATTTCCAAATCCTTTGAAAGATAAGAGGGGGGTGTATTTATCACCCAAGGAGTTGGACTGTTTGCTTTAAAAATCTGTTCCTCCATTTTTATTGCATGTTTGTAAATTCATACAGCTAAATATTGAGATATTTTATTCTTAAATGTTGTATATAATAAATTTTTCCATCAACTCTCAAAATTTGGAGGCATTTAGACTTATGGAGACAAAGTTATGGCCGTTTGAGTAAACAATTTTAATCTGTCCATTTCAATCCTGACTTTTCATAAGGTCAAAATGTGAATGGGTTTATGAATAGGAATATTCCCTAAAATCCAAAATATTTCTTCAAAAACGTTTTCCACTAATATCTTGTATTTCTAACTGAAAAATATCAACTCCAATTTGTGTATATATCAAGAGAAAAGTCAAATTTTGTGTGTTGATCTTAATTCCTAGATAGAATTATGGTCTTCACTTTAATGATTCATTTGGTACCTTGTTTTTGGATTTGGGTTTTGAAATTTTTATATATTACTATTTTAAATTTTCCCTAAACTTTGGAGGAGAGTAAATGAATTTGGACTTTTTGATTGAGCCCAGTAATTCAATCTTCATAGATTGTCCAATTTCTTCACCAATTCGTTGGTCCTTGTGAGGACCATATAACCCTTCAAAATAAAATAATTGGCCATTGATTACTTCTAATTATATGTTTTAAATTGAATAAGTAATTATAAAAAATAATAAAAACACATTTTTTTCCAGTAGGGTGATATTTATTATTAAAAAATTAAACAACCTTGAATCCAGACGAATTCAAAGAATGCTCTAAAATTATATTTAATATTTAAACATTAATATTTCACAAAATTTTTGCACATTTCATATAAAATAAGTAAAGGTATTATATAATAAGTTATTAAAATATTAATAAAATCAACTATCATTCATATATAATATTAAATAATAAAACACAACTAGTTCGTTGTGATCGAAAAACCATCGTAAAAATCTAAAGGATTATCACTAAATGTCTTATCGATTAATTCATCCTAATACTATGTAAAAAAATGATATATATAACCATTTAAAATTATTTATGTTCAATAATAAAATATAATATCAATTTTGGAGAATTTTTTCCATTCCACATGAACTCCATTACTTATAATCACGTGAACCAATCATGAAATCAAGGAGACGAACACTCCGGAACGACATCATTCAATATTATACCATATCAAAAAGGAAATAAATGAACTTAATATATCTATAATGAATAAAGTATATGTATATAAGGTTATTAATTAATTAATTAATGTATTAAATTTTATTATCCAGTACATTAAAGTTAAGTGAAGAATACATCTAGACATAAGGTAAGGCTTTTCTCAACTCACTTTCATTTCTGTGATATATGCCTTACTCGCCACTAATTCTTGTGTGTGGTGTATGTATACTAAAAATTGATGTATAATATCATGAATCTATTTATTTTCATGGTATTAAATGTATCACTTTTGGATATAATTTTTTGGGCATATGATTTGATTGATTACAATGTGGTAAGGGATTCCACCTGAACCTTTATTGTTTTCCTTTGGGTTATTCCTTCACTCTCCTTATCCAAATTTTTTGTCTATATATTTTTTTGTACATATTATATATTCTGTTTGGATGTTCCAAAATCATATATTTATATCATTTCAACTTTTTTATGGGGATTATATGTTTTTAAAATAGTTCCCTTCTTAATTCTTCCTGATAAACAAGCTTGATTCATGGGAACTTCTAGAATTCTGACCCATTTTCAAGTACATTATATAATATATTTTAATCCATCATTATTTTTATAAAATAAAAAATTTTATCATGAAAATATATATTTGGCCATTTCTAGTTTTATGAATAGAAAACATTCCTTTCCGCTTAAAAATATCTATAATATTTTCCTTAAACCACACTAAAATGTTTTATTTCTAAAGATTCTTTAAAAACTATTTTTACATGATTTCACTTAATTGGGACATTATTTACGAATAAAATATAATTTATATTTTATACCTATTATTTTATAGGATATACATGTTTAAAAAATTATTTCATGACAAATAGAAATGTTTTTTTAAAAGAACTCTTCTTTCTAAAGTAAAAAAGGTTTTTTCTCATCTCACTTTTACTTATGTGAGATATATGCCTTATTCACCACTTATTCCTTGAATTTGGTGTATATACTACCCTTTGGTATATCATATCAGGAGTCTCCTTATTCTCATGATATTCTATGTTATTATGATTTGAATGTTTCAAGGTGGTAGAGACACTTTGGAATGTTTAAGGATAATTTCCTCAAGAATTTTTCAATGGTATCACTTAAAAGTATCTTCATATATGTCAAAATACGTTATTTAATATTGTAATTCATTTAATTTTATATCTTATGATATTATATACAATATATTGTTTAAGGTTTTCTGATTATTTTGACTATGCATGTGTTATCTTGATACGATTCACCATATTACTCTGAATGGTTAATGATTATGTTTAATAATTGGGGAAAGTTATTTAAATTTCATATGTTAGTTTCAATATGAATGTATATGTTTTATTATGTTTAAAAATTTCTTATTAAGAATGAATTGTACTTATTAAGTTTCGGGATGGGCCCACTATATCCCATCGATGCATCGGTAGGTCTCATGCGACAAACTAGTTTGGGTTTTTATTCGTTTATGTACGGTCTTTGCACAAGGACTTCAAATTATGGTTATGATGTCCTTCATTATGAATTACCTCATTATGAATCTAGTTATTGATGGTACATGTGATTATTAGACTAGTATAATATCCATGGTTATGTTTTACTCTGGCATTATTCATTAAGCTTTTATTCTTGGCATATTATGCTCAAGATTATGTTTTAATGGAATATGTACTTTTATTTATTCATCATGCCTTATTATTTATGATTTATCTATATTAATTAACCTTAATGATCATATGATCTCACCCCATTCTTATGTTTCATTTCCCCATGTTATAAAAAATAAATCATTTTATAAGCTTTCAAGGATGCAGTTTATTTCATTTTATATTATATCATGTTTTATTTTATTTTCCCAATATATTATGGGTATCATGTATGTAATATGGTCATCCAAGACTGCTAAACTGATCATTAAATTAGTATTTGGTTCCTTTTAATCATTCCAATGTTATAAAAAAAATGCACCGGCTCTAGGCTTCTGGGGTTGGGTTGTTATATAAGGGGTTTCTCGTATCACTTTTACTTTTTTTGTGATATATGACTTATTCACCATGTATTTATTGTGTGTGGTATATGTACCATTCCATTTGATAAATAATTTCACTAAAATAATTATATTCATGTTATTTAGTTCTTTATTTTATAATTATTACTTTAATGGGGAATACTATTTGATTGATTATGAAGTGGTAAAAGATTTATTAATTCAATTTCTATCATTGTGGTAAAAATATATTTCATTGATTTTTTCATGATATGATTATAGATGAAATGAATTTTTAGTACCTTATATTTTATTTAGACTTGTTTTATGTGTATTTATAGTGAATACACATATTAGATTCATTTGATTAATGATATAATATTTGTAAGGGAATTTGTCAACATATCCTTTTGTTGAGGCATATTTTGATGTTATACACCCACCTTCATTTATGAGGTGTATTTACATCCAATTTTATATATCATATGATGAATTTATTTATTTTCATGTAATTTAATGTTTTTAATGCTATTATTTCATGGGGATTATGATTCCAATGTTTCAAAGTGTTATGAGACACTTGGAATTAAAAATATCCTTTTAAATCATTTATTAGATATACGAGGAATGATCTGGACATGAAAGACACAGGTTGGGGACCAGTTAATACAACCCCATTGAGGAATTGGTACTCTAATGGGATGAATTCATTTGGAAAAAACCCTTTTCATTTGTTTTTAAGAAGATTTAAATTATTTAGAGGATAGTTATTGATAGTAGTGTCTTGTGAAAGGTCTTAACACAAATCAGACAAGTTTATACCCATAGACTTAAACTAGTAAGAGGATTGATCTTGAAATTAGTTATCTAAAAGATATATCTTGATACATAGAACATCTAAAATTATTCATTCCAAAATTATTGTTATTCCATATGATTAATCAATTACTTAAAACATTTATGGTCAAGTTCCAAGCTCATGTGATTATTTATATGGAATTATTTGATTATTTTTTATTTTTACCATATTATGCTCATGTTATTGATTAATTGTAATGTGTTTCAGTAATTTAACATTACATTATGATTATCCTTTATTTATTTGTGATAAATTACACTATAATTAACAATTATTAAGAGTTTGAGCTCACCCTTTTTTTTATTTCCCGAGGTTTCCAAGAAGTTTATTATGATTGATATGTAGGGTTATACTATGGGGGAGAATAGTGTTATCAAAGAAAATATGGTTAGGTATTAATCGTAAAAATAAACCCATCATATAATAAATTTAATTATAATGATGCAATTATCATCATAGAACTCTAATCCCATATGATTCTTGGTCGGTGTGTGGAACAAGAGACAATATTAGATCATCCTCATCGCATGAGATCACACCCCGAGACTTGAAAAGAGATTATGGAATAAATTTCCCCTAGTGAGATCCCTATACGATAAAATGTGTTACAATAGGAGATAAATTGAGTATTATTTATGAGATTTGGAGAGATACATGAAGCATGGGTGAGTTTTGTCAAGATATGTTTTGGGGAATACACCTAGGAGGAGGCCCATATATATGAACTTATAGAAATATATTGACTCAATGTATATTAAGGAACTTAAAGAACAATCTTAACTCAAGGAATATTACGGAAACAAGATAATTACAAGAACTCATGGTGATTGAAGATATGGTCGAAGCATACACCTAGGAGGATGCCCATACTTGACAACCAGGAGGAGTATATCAACTCAAGGTATTATTGAACTAAGAAGAGTATATAAAATCTATTTAAATGAATAAACCAGGTGGAGTATATATAATCGAGGTAAATAATGAAATTAAAAAGGATAATCTCAACTTAATCTAAATTTTAACAAACTTGGTTAGTGACTAAGGTGAAGTAAAGATGGATTGGTAATTATACCTACTTGGAGGCCCAATTAAGATTAATCCATGATGGGAATATGATCATGACTCATGGTGCATGATTAATACAAAAATGTTATCCTAAATAAAGTCATATAAGGGAGTACATGCAAATAGATCTCAACACAATGTAATATTATATGAAAGTTAAAAGGATGAATCTAAACTATAGAAAATATGATGAAATCGAGAGGTGATGCTTGATAAAAGGTGTTTAATGGAATATTTGGGGCTTACACCTAGAGAGATACCCTTATATGTACCCATTACTCTAATGATAATGGATGATGAAGGATGATAAAACTCATATAAGAATACTACCCTATGAGATAAAATAGTTAGGGACATACACCAAAGTGGATTCCCATAGAATATTCTCATTTCTAATCCTTCGATGGTTAAGGAAAGATGGACATGAGGTTATATTTTTGTATCACCCAAAGGTTTTAGTTACACGACCCTTTATTCATGTATTTTGAGTCTATATGATATTTAGTTTATGTTTTAGGAGGTTATAAGTGGTTTTTTGATATTTTATAGGATATTATGAAAGCTCTCAGTTTGTGAATATTTAGTAAAAATGGTGCAAGATCTCCAAGAAATAGTGCAAGCAATGATATTGGGGACTAGAATGGCACACATTTGGCCTATGGTTTGGTTAAACTATATGAATTCTCATGAGAGATCACGAATCTTTAAATAGATGGAAAAGCATGGTTAGTTCATGGTTTTCCAAACCATGCAGCCGAACAATGTGACATACAGTTATACCTACTTAAATTGTAGATGTAATCTAAATTAAAACATTTAGATATAATTTTCCACTAAACTCCTATGATACTGATTCCTTTTACTCCCTAGTATTGAGATCTAATCTCCATCAATTTGGGGGTGATCCCTAGGTTAATTAAAGTGCGTTGGAGGCCCATATTCATCAGTAATTACCTGTTATTCATCATTCTCCTTATATCCAAGGTTATTCTCTATCCTATAACCGTAAATATAATACCTTATGGATATATATTTGTTTTATGAATGGATTTATAATGAAATCTTAATGGATATAGTGAATTGAATGTGGGTTGTGATCATAGCTTTATGTTTAATTATATTGTTCTTCATTTTCATGAACCGTTGTGAGGTAGGTGGATTCTCTCTTATCTCTAATTGACATAAAACTTGAAGGATTAGTTTTAACTAAATTATTATCTTCAAATGTTTTATAAATTCATGTGCGATTCTTGATGGAAATCTTATTTTGGTATTATCTATAAAATTTTGTAAAGTTGATTTATTTTTGGAAAACCACTCTGATTATAATATTAAAATGATTATTCTAAGATTATGGTTTTCTTTTGATGTATATTATATATTTTTTTAATTATTAAAATAAATAAAAAAATTTATAGGAATGTCTCTACATGATTTTTGAATAACCGGTTGGGTGTGTGTTGAGGGGGATGGAAATGATTGTGAAGTACCACTTTTAAAGTGGGATGAAGTATGGATGAGAAGTTACACCATTAGAATCAACACCAAGATTGAGTGTATGTGGATGTGTGTGTGTGTGTCTAGTTGTGTGTGTGGCAATGGATTTTAATATTCCAAATAAAATGATAAATTGATTACACGATTTAATTTTACTTTACTTATAAAATTATTTTGGGTTTGATATTAATTATTTTTACCTCTAAAAGATATTTTAAATAAATTATACTAACAAGTTTTGTCTCAGTGGCATGATATGGGAAGTCATTAGGAAAATTCTACTAAGTTTTATACTCTCCCATGTTTGGTAACTTTAGTTCATTTAAAAATTTCATCTATTAGTACATAGGTAATGGGAATATATTGTGTTTCTCCAGTGGTATGTCTTGATACCATGGGCATGGTAGATGGAGTTGGGGCATGTTCAGGTGTGGCTTTGGTTGGTGTATTTTGGATGTATTTGAGAATTGTTATCTTTTGGTCTTTCATGGATATCATCATTAATTTTTCTTTTACTCTGATATGGTTATGTATTTTTTGGTATGATTTTCGTTGTATTACTGTTCATGAATCATATAGATATTTAGATGTTTATTTTTTTGTTCTCTAAGAGTTTTATCCTTTAAGGGGAAAAGTTTTCCCCCAAAATTATTAAGGCCCTTGGAATTTATTTCCTGCCTTTTTTCATGATGATGTCACATAAGGCCTATTATCTCCCTCTTTACTCCTCAAGAGATTTAGGAGGGGTAGGATGTTACAGATGGTGTCATCCTTTTCTGTCCTTAACATGGAAATGGTATAAGTCTTGGTTAGTCCAAATAAATTTTTAGGATAAATGGTGTTGATTTTAGTTTGATACTTGAGTTCATAATAATATATGTATATCTCATGGGATAGTATAAAGGATATAATATTATCAGAACTTGAAATTTAGAACATAAAAAGGCATAGCTAACTACTTTATGGTGAACTTATAGTTTCCAAGGTGTTTGGGTACTCATGTGTTTGGAGACACTTCTAGGTGTATAGTTACCTCATCATCAAGGGATTAGCCGATGAGAGTTTGATAACATGAATTTATTGTAAGTATTTCCATTGGGAATTAATTTTTTATTATGAGTTTAATGGTTTGGGAAATAGGGAAAATGAGTTTATTTTTTAAAATAGGGAAATTGGTTGACTTGGAAAATCAAGGTTGTGATGTTTTCAAAAATGTTTAAAATTTTGACAATTTTTTAATTGTAAAAAGATATGTGGTGATATGGTTTTATGTGGTAAATTGAAATTGATAAGTCATTAGTTACTAATGAGTGAACGCAAACATGTTTTTTTTGTTATAGTGAATGACATCAGGTATGTATTATAGAAATCAAATGGAGGAGGCTGCTGAGAATGTGGTTGCAACTGATCTACAAGTGAACCAAAAACTAATCCAAATAATTGTTCACACTTTTCATGACATTGATAAGGATAATAGGAATGATGAACCATGACAAGTGGACCATTTGATTCAGTTAAAAAAGAATAATATTCCCATATTTTGGGGGTATTCTGAGCCAAAAAATTTAAAAATACTTATTTAATTGGATGAATAGATTCTTTGATTTCCTTGGGACACCAAAAAATCGGAATGTAATGTCAGAAATTTATATTCTAGAGGATTTTTCATGACAATGGTGGGAATTAGAATTTCATTCTAAATTAGACTAAGGTATTACATGGTATGATTTTGAGGAATTTTTTAACAATCTTTTATATCCTCACACCTTTCAAATTTCGAGAACAACTAATCTATTTAGTTTGAATCAAGATAACCTCACGATGACAGAGTATGAAACTAAATTTATGAATTTATCCCTCTTTCCCCCAAAAGTTTCTTCAAGTGCATCCTTATAGGCACACATTTTTTATTCGGGGTTGAGGCCAGATATTCTCTCAAAGAATGTTGTGTCTTGTATAAAATATTGTACACATATGATTAATAGAGAGATATCAGAAGAAAGGGATATATTAAGATATATGGTTGGGGGATCATGTTAATTCCAATAAGAATATGTGGGAACTATAATTCTAAGAATAAGAGGAAGTTGGACTGCTACTTCCAGGATGGTGGTACACCTTAGAATTAGACCATGGGATCAGTAAACATTCCTCCATGATCGAAAAGTAATATGTAATTTTTTCAATATTGTTCTTTTGACCCTATGAATTGAGATTGTATGAAGCCACATAGATTGTGCCACAGTATCAATGAGATGGGACATCTTTAGTTCTATTGTCACAGTGCTCCAAGATCAGGTTATAGGGAAACATATTATGGTTCCCAAGTAATGTATGATTCAACGAGATGAGTATATCAGAATAATTATCATCATCAGAACAGAGAAAAAAAGGTTATTCTTGGAACACCATGACTCTTCAAGCAGTGTAACCTCGATAGGGGAACAAATAGAAAAGTTTAGTGAGTAAGAAAATATATAGAGGAGAGAAAGTGACTATGGATAATCAATATAGTCTTTTAATATTGATAAGTACAATTATTTTTCATGTTTTGATGATTCCTTCTATTTTGAAGCTCAAAAATCTTCTTGTAAAAAGGTTTTATTGAAACTTTATATGAAATTTTTTTTCTATAATAACAAATTTGGTTGAGTATCTTTAGGATTTATCTATTATTGATATAGATATCTATGAATTGATTTTGGTAATGGATTTTCTGTCATTGTTCAAGCCAAACATCAAATATTATTCTCATAAGGTTAGTTTCACATCTATAAAAGAATTGAGCATCTCTTTTGAGAATATTGAGATGTAATGACAAGTAGAGAAAGAATATTTGCATCGGTGGTTGAAACCATCTCTTGTTATTTAGAATAAATTACCTTGGAATCTATTGATGATATTGGAAGTATATATTTTACAACTATTTTTGACTAGTTTCCTAAAATTTTCCTTGATAATTTATTATATTTACATACAAAAATATATGTTTATATTACGATTAATATCCTAAAAGGTACCAGTACGATCTCACTTCCATCTTATAAGATGAAACTAACAGATTTTAGGGACTTGAAAGTTCAATTAGAAGAGTTTAAAAACAAATGGTTCATTCGACCAAGTACATCTCTGTGGGAAGCACCTGTTCTATTTTTTAAAGAAAGTGAATGTAACTTTTTATATTTTATGGGTTAGTGTATGATTTACCAAGTTACAATAAAGATTCTATATTTTCTTCCACTAATTGATGATTTGTTTTATCAATTTAGGGGAGCCCAATTGTTCTCTAAAATTGGCTTACATTCAGGGTATCACCGATTATAAGTTCGGAAAGAGGATATTCTGAATAATTATTTCAAAAGTAGATATAACCATTATGAGTATGTGGTTATGAATTTTGGTCAAATGATTTCGCCATCCGTATTTATGGAATTAATGAATTTAATATTTTAGAGGCATGAAGATTCCATTGTGGAGGTGTTTTTGAATGATATACTAGTGTATTCTAGGAAAAAATCAGATCATGAACAATACTTGGATATAGTTTTAGGTATCTTGTGGAAGAAGTTTTTGTATTACAAGTTATCAATGTGTGATTTCTTGATACAATAGGTACATTTACTTATCCATTTCACCTCAAAAAAATATGTTTTTTATCCAAAAAATATATAAGATTCTATTTCATGGAAACCATCGAAGAATGTCTTTGATATAAAATGTTTCCTGGTCATAGTGGGATACTATAGATGTTCTATAAACGTTTTTTGTGTGTGTTTAGAATCACTATGGGATGCTTCGATGAGGAAAGTAATTCCTTACCAATGGGAAGAGGAATTCCAAAAATCCTTTCAAGAAATTAAGGTTATCCTTACATCAAAAACTATACTCATGTTTCTAAAGTATGGATAGAGTTTTGTAGTAAATTTTGATGCATTAGGATCAGGGTTGGGTTGTGTTGTCATGAAAAAAGTTCATACTTCTTCTAATGTATCATGATAGTTATGGTTTCATGAGAAGAACTAAACAACACAAAACATGGAATTATCTATTTTGGTCAATGATTTATGGACTTGACCTCATTATCTATTTGGTAAGAAACAAACACTGTTTACAGATCATAAATGTTTGAAAAAAAATCTCACAAAGGGATTTTTATTTAACATAATGTATATGACCCGAGTATCTTTAGATTTTTGACTTTGACTTGATGTATAGACCAGTTAAAGGGAAATATGTGGTAGATTCATTAAACATGAATTCATATACTCAATTGGCTAAATTGGCTTCAAACCAGTGGCAACTAATGTCAATCATAGAGGATAAGCATATAGAATTATAGAATCAAAGTGGTGTTGCAGTTTTCATTCTATTTTCTATTGTTCCTAATTTGGTTGAGGGTGTTAGAAAGGCTTAAACATCCTATTCTGAATATCTTACTATGAGTTCAAAACTCAATATTAGGTAGACCCTTAATAGATAGAAGCTATTTAGAAATTCATAGTTGTGGTTTAGAGATCAGATGGGCATACCTTTGAGATTCCAAAACCAATATAATTGTGCTTTCCACAATTTGAGATGTTCTATTCATCTTAGGATTCATAAAATGTATAAAGATATGAAACCGCATTTTTGGTAGGTTTTCATGATAAACCTATAGTGAATTATGTATCAAGATTTCTCACCTTTCAGTAGGTTAAGACAGAGAACCAATGACCAACTAATATGTTGCGGTCATTATCAATGCTCATGTGGAAATGAGAGTAGATATCAATATATTTTGTAATAGTTATATGAAGGACAATCAGGAAACACATTTCTATATGAGTTATTATAGACCGATTCACAAATTTGGCCTACTTCATCCCAATCAATGAAACTAATATAGTGGAAGACTTGTTAAAACTCTACATTTGGAAAATTATAAAGATGCATGATGTTCCAATATCAATTATATTATATTGAGACCCCAAGTTTACATATAGTTCTTGGAAATCCTTACATCAATCCCATGTAACAAAATTGACTCTGAGTACAGATTATCATCCTCAAATGTGTGTATAGTCTTTATGGATGTTCCAAACATTTGAGGGCATGCTTATGGCTTGTGTAATGGATTTTTCTGGCTCATGGGAAGATAATATACCTTTAGTAGAGATCTCAAACAATAACTTTCATCATCCATCAATACATATGGATCATTTTGAAGCATTGTATGAGTTTTCTTGTTGTTATCCACTTTGTTGGGTGGAAAGATGTGAGACTTAACTAATTGTTCCCATCATTGTGCAAGAGAAAGAAAATAAGTTTTAGATAATAATAAAGTGAATAGAGATGGCTCAGATTTATCAAAAATCACATGTGAATAATCATTAGTGATCGTTTTTGTATAAGGTGGTTGATAATATGTTTTTAAGAATCTCTACAAGGATTTAGAATCATCGTTTTTGTAAGCATGGAATGTTATCTACTTGATACATAGTCCCTTTTGAGATATTTTAATGATTCTTTTGAATTTTCTACCAAGGTTCAGTTTAGTAGATAATGTGTTTCATGTTTCTCAATTGAATAAGTAAAAACCAATTACTGACTTTGTGATATAATGGGATCATGTTGAACTAGATCTATAGGCCATATTCATTCATGTGAAAGTATAGATTGTGGATAGGTAGGAGAAGATATTTTGTGGTAAAAAATCAGTCTAGTGCGGGTTTTATGGTAACAAGGTCTGAATCAGGAAGAAACATGATTGTATGAGAAGGAAATGATAGGAAAATAGCCCAAACTCTTTTTGGTTAAATTGGGGTTTCTATTTTTTAGGGACATAAAGGCCAATAGTGGAGAGAATATAGCACCCTTGGTTTATGTAAATGAAATTTTATTAATTTATTTTGAGTCTATATAATGTTCAAGTTATGTTTCATGAGGTTTTGGGGGGTTTTGGTATGTTTTAGAGGCTTTTCAGGGGGTGAATAGTTTTTCATAGTTAGAAGAGACAATAAAATATCTCCTAAAAACTACACAAGGGATGAAATTAGGCTTTGGGAATGAACACATTTGGATCACGGTTTGACCAATCTATGTAAATTATAAGAAGAAACCATACATCTTAAAATATAAATACAAGTGTGGTAGGTGCATGTTTTAACTAACCGTGTGAGATAACCATGTGAGGTGTGGCCTTAAGACAATAACATTTCATGGTTAGTGCATGATAAACAAAAACATTAGACCTAACTTTGTGGAGTGCATTTGGACCTCACTAAATTGAGGATCTAATCTAAATTTACCCCTTTAACTCCCCTTTTCCAATATAATCCTAATATCATAGTTCTTTTTTTCTCCCTAGTCTTGAGAGATGATCCGAGAGTGATCCTTAGGTGAATAAAATTGCATTGGAGGCACAAATTCATTGGAAAGTACTTTTTATTCCTCGTTATTCTTAGATCCAATGTTATTATCTCTCTCTCTCTCTCTTAGAACCATAGATCTTGTCTATTATGCATTTTTTTTTGTATTAAGAATAGTTTTATGAAGAAATATTATAGTATCTAGTGAATGTAACATGGGTGGTGATTGGATATTGAAGTTTCTTTTTATCATTATCATTTTCTCCAACCTTTGTGAGGTAAGTGGATTCACTCATATCTCAACTTGACCTAGAACCTGAAAGATTAGTTTTAATTAATTGATATTCTTGAAAAGGTAATTAAATTCTTTTCCAATTCTTTATGGAAATATTATTTTGGTATTTTATTGTAAATTTGGTAAAGTTGATTGGTTTTTGTAAAAACCCTTTGCTTATAATTTTAAAATATTTATTTTAATATTATGGTTTGATTTTGATTCATATAATGTATTTTTTAGAATGATTTTAAGAAATTAATGTTTTAATTAGAATAAATTCCCATAATTTTACCATAATAGGTTGGGTGTGTATTGAGTGTTATGGAAAATGGTTGTAAAGTACCACCATTAATGTGGGATAGAGTATAGATGTAAAGGTCTACCATTAGTGGTAACACCAAGCTCAGGTGTGTGTATATGGGTGTGTGTTTCATGTTGTGTGTGTGTGAATGGAAATTATTATCCCAAATAAAATAAGAAATGGTTTTAAGTCTTTGAATATAATTTCCTTGTAAAATTGTAATTTTATTTATATACGTAGTTTTTACTACTTAAAAATATTTTATATAAATTGTTCTTACAATTTTTTTCATTATGGAATGTGTTGGGAATTCAATGGAGAAATCCTATTGTGTTTTATACTCACCCCCTTATTAGAAACTTCTGTGAGTTTATAGATGTCACATATTTGAAAATAGGTAAAGGGATGGTATCATTTTTCTCCAGTGGTGAATCTTGATACCTTGGGAATGACAGATGGATCTGGAGCTTAGATCTTGGTTGGGTTTGTGTCTTTTGGTTATATTTCAAACTTTTTATCATTTGGTATTTTAGGGATATTTTATTTCATTTCCATTTTAATCTAATATGGTTACGTAATGTTAGGTATGATTTTGGTTTTATTATTGTTCATGAATCATATATTGATTTTGATGTTTATTGTTTTTTTTGTCTGGGTGTTTTATATTTTGAAGGGAAAATAATCCCTTAAATATTCTTGAGGACCTTAGAATTCATTATTAGAATTTGGTGTCCTGGGGATGTCACCTATGTTATAGTAGCTCTCCCATCACTTCTTAATCCAATGAGGATGGTCAGGATGTTATAAATTCCATGGATTGGAGTCCCTTGGAGGACATAACACCATAGAATTTTACCCACTTCTCCATAAGGTCAAGGTATTTGTTTGACCAATTAGGGTTTATGTGATTATGTGACCATGATGGGGTAATGAACTCATAAGTTGGTGCTTAAACAAGGTTAGATAATGGATTCCTATTAATGAATCTAATAATTAGGTCCTCCTGAATAAAACTGAATTGGCGGAGTTATACGATCAAGAGAAAATGTACGAGTATCTCATCACCAATAGACTTCTTCCCAATTTGATCATGTGAATCAATTTCATAACTATGATAACATTACAAAGGGTGTATAATCGAGTGAATATGATTGGGAATCATATGAATATGGTCTCATGACCTGAATCAAATGATTAAGGGTGCATAAAGGCATTGCGTGACTAGGGTTTCATGAGTCATGGTAGCATAATTTGATTGTATAACCAAGGGCCCATAATCAATAGGTGCATGAAGGAATTGCACAACTAAATGTACATGACTGAGGTGTATAACCTTCTGTACAAATTGGGTTACATAACATATTCCACATAGATCATGGTTGCATAAACTAGTGGTTGCAATAAGGTGTTTTATTATGAATGAGTCATGTGATCACATAAGGGGAAATATGTTATGCGACCGAATATTGTTTGGTTACCTGGAGGGTTTTTATGAATGATGTCGTCTCTCTCTCCCTAGTATCCTTCTTTAGAAATTATATATATCTATTTTCCTATAAATGTAGTCTCGATGGTTTTTATAGGAATACAAATATGTAGTTGATTTCAATCAATATGGAAATAATTACACATACATATTATGAGGTGGTGGAGGATTTGGGATAAAGTCAAACCCATCACAAGTCACTGATAGTGCCATAGAACCCATAATGAGTGAAAATTATATAGCAAAAAGGGGAATATAACCATGATTGATCTCAATCCTCAATCATGGATAGTCTTCCCTAGGTGTGTCCTGTGACAATCAACGAGCACATTCCAATTTGTCCTCAAAAGCTTTTCTGAAGCCCATCACATTATCCAAAGAGTATCTTGTGATTGCATGATGGAGTCACATCTCCTCGGAGAGTCTTGTAATTCATATAAAGAATAATTAAACTTTAAAGTAGGTTCATATAACCAAGAGAGAGTGAAAACCTCCCATCATGGATAGACTTCTCAGGTACGTTGTGTGACAATGACTGAGTGCGTTACAATCCATTCTTGATAGGTTTTCTGAAACCCTTTAGGTGATACAAAGATCAAATTGGGATCCCTTGATCGAGAATCATGTCCTAGGAGAGTAAAATAACCCATATATAGTTCCAATCATCTCACAAGGATAGTCTTGTAACCAAGAGTGATTAACCCCCCCCCCCCCCACAGTAGGGACAACCTTCCCCAGGTGCATTGGGTGATGTGGAAAAAGGTTATGTGATTGTGTATTATGAATTAAAATGGATAAATAGTTTACTGTATCTTCATAATTTTCTTATAATACTAGCTAGTTATTTGGATAAACACATGCATGAAATCCATAGATTGCATACATGGGTGTTAAATAATCGATCACACCTTGTTCCCTCAGTATGATCATTTGATATGGACAGATATTAGTCTGTAGAAGCATTCATGCATCGAAGGTTTGTGTTTATAAGGTTGAAGATGAAAAACCTTTTTATCAGATGACATAGATTAATTATATTGAGTAGCTAGTGTTATATACATATATTCAATGGAATAGAAAAAATTATATGGCTCAAAATCATTCTACATCATTGTAATAAGTGATCTCATTGGTGGTTAATTTTCCATGTTATGAAGAATACTGACCTAAAGTGTGTAATAAGGGCCACTCCAGAAACCAGCCTCTATATATGGGTCATTCTATCCCATTTAAAGGTATCACAATTCCTTTCACCCCCTATAAATTTCTCTACCACCTCCATGTGATTGATCACCTAATAATTTCCATATTGGCTTAGCCATTCGAGGTTGTGGTGACTCCTATTTATAAATTTGATCCACCTCCCTTGGTTGACTAAGATTAACCTATTTTTTCCATAATGTAATATAATTAAAAAAATTATAAGTGTAAGATGTAGAATGATCCTATAACCTTTTAAATAATAAGGCATCACACTGATTTCCATTTTCTTTAATAAAACTATTCATCAAAGTAATCAAGATTCTCTTATTGAGGAGAAGGACAAAATTTTCTCTGATGCAAACAATGAACACTTTCCAAAGTATCATTTGAACATCCTCTAATAACTTTTTAAATAGTTTATTTATTTTCACTGTAATTCCTCGACCCCAGTTACCCATAGTCAGTGCATTACTACATAACATTGGCATGATCACAAAATATCATGTCACAAAAGACCAATTAGTTTAGTAGCCTTGGAAATACTAGATACATTCATAAGTTTTACATTACATTACAAAATGAAAAACTAAAACAACATAGTCTCCATAGGCCACACTCATATCCCTTATAC
Organism: Viscum album; assembly: GCA_963277665.1. NCBI lineage: Eukaryota > Viridiplantae > Streptophyta > Magnoliopsida > Santalales > Viscaceae > Viscum > Viscum album. The sequence goes on along the minus strand of OY728128.1, from coordinate 1,314,936,718 downwards.
TATCCCTACGGTTCAGTCATAATATACTTATTTTCATCCTGGGAAAAATAAAACATAGAAAGGAGTAAGCTCAAATGCTCTGTAAGGATAACAATATAGCAAAAACTTTCATAAATAAGAATCAACATGTAAGGCAATGTAGGAATAAAATAAAATACTTTTAAACATGAACTTCAACATAATATGGAAAAGATAAAATCAAATAATTACATTTAATTATTCACATAGATATTCTACTAGTCAAATAATCACATGAAATATCAATAGCCACTTTCATAATGATGGAATGCATAATGCCAGACTTCATAACCACATAGTCAAGGCCTTGTGCCAAGAATACAAATAATATTTTTTCAAGACCTTGTGCCAAGATAGTATTTTGTATCATGAGACCTACTGATCCATCAAGGAGTTATATCAAGCTCCACCCATCACTTAATAAGTCCTATATATTCCTTATATGAAAAGGATTAAACATAACATAAAAATTCGTATTAAAACTAGCATAAGAAATGTCAATAATTCATCCATAAACCACTAATGGTATAAAAATAACACATCCATAATCAAACATATCAAAAAACCTTCAATACAATATGGAAGTTTGGTATCATAATAAATCAACTTCAAATAAGCTCACAATCCATCGATGGATGTTGACATTGATGAAATCAAATCTTTTTTAGAGAAATATCTATTTCAATTTTGAAATAATTTAAAAGTCACATAATTATAAAAGAATACATTTATTTTCAAAAAATTCTTATAAGCTTTTAAGGGAAACTTCAGCGATGTTATAACGGTGAAAAATAGCCACACCCTCCGTATAAGTTAAAAAAACATTCTTACCTTAATTTTGTCGAAAAGGTCATAAGGTACCTTATTTGGAAAATGACTGAAATATTCCTTTCAAAAAAAATTATAAAAAGTCAAACAGGGGTATAAATGACTTTAAATCATAGTCTAGTAAACATTAAAAATGTTTTGGAATACATTTTTAAGAAACATGGATGAGGATGATAAAGAGGTTCCAGTAGGTACTTTCATAAAAACAACATCAAATAATAAAGATATTGTGAAATTAACCCTTACCTTGTAATTTTCCTTGGTCTAGGTTTGGTTAAACTCCTGTATAATGGTGAAATAATTACTATAAAATTATAAAATAACCATATACATTAATATGATATCATATTTGATCTTTTAATATTGCTTTGCTAATGTTATTTCAGTAGTATCGTCGTTTTGAGTGTTAAATGATTTGTTTTCCTTTATATGATTTGTTACATAAGTAATGTTTGTTATGGATAGAATGTGTCTTATTCATATTCAGAATTATATTAAGTCTTTAAAGATTATTTTTTTAATCATCAAATGAAAATTAGTCTTGAATGGATACGATGGGGAATGAATCTCATCGCGTTCGTGGAGACGGTAATCCGTATGTACATACGAGCAACAATATCATTCTTTTGATATTAAAATAGTATATAATTGGATGGTATATCATATACACAGAATCATTTTATTTTTATAATTATTATTTACTTCATTTATACTCATTATTAATCTCATCCAAATGATAAAGTGTTTGAATAAAAAACTAACCCAAGACTTGGAGACGGTAATCCGTACGTACGCATGTATGGTGACTTGGTCATTTATAGGATGGATAGAATAATGAATTTGGTTGTAACATTTTTTTAATAACATCATAGTATATAGAAGATACTGGAGTTATTATTTTATAATAGAAACAACAAATAAAGAGGAAGTGGATGAAGAAAAGAACTTGAAATAGGTGATAAAATATTTACCTCTTCTTCGAGTTCTTCCTTTTTATTTGATCAAAAGGGCTCCTTAGGTTGGCTTTCTTGTAACACCCCAAGCTTCCATGGTACGTTTCTCTTTGAATAATACAGTAGCGTGTGTTATACACGACTTCGAGTTCTAAAACAGACCACAACCAATCAAACTAGTCATTATGAATATTATTACCCACTTTTTGAAATTTTATACATTTTATCTTTCCAAATGGACTTCATTTTTGGATTCGGAATATCAAAATTATCCTAGGGTAAATTTTTGGTATTTTTCTTAGAACATTAAATTTTTGATGAATAGTGAAAAAACACTGAGTTATAGTTTAAAACTGAATTTTTATTTAATTAATTATTTATTTTATTTAAATTTAATTAAGGTAAAAATGGATACATTATACCTATATAAGTTTAATGTAATTCATTGGAGTTAGTTTAGAGTAATTTTAGATATATAAAACATTTATGGAACTTTTCACCGTCTTTTACCCACCTCCTAGGAGAATTTGGAAATTCACATAAAACTTAATTTTACCTGTTCTGTGAGTGGAATTTTGAAAATCTTAGAGAAACGGTTAATATCAAGGAGTAAAATGTGGTTCAATAAGGAAAAAATGATTTTTGGTGAATAGTAACTTTTTACTTTTATTTACAACGGTTAAAAGTAAATAGGGTAATTAAGGCTAAAAATGATATTAATATTACCCTAACACATGTCCAAATTCTATTTAACAAGTGTATATCGACCAAAAACAACCGTAGGAATAAAATATTATCATTTAGGTCCACCTGGATTAGATTAGAACATTTATTATTATTTAATTCAAAGAAGAGTTAAAAGAGTTAAAATCAATGTTTAATTACTAAAACATTTTTAATATAGGGTTATACATTAGATAAATTCTATTATAAATATTAATTATAAATAAAAATAGATTTCATACATAATGGTATTTTATTTATAATTTTTATACATTAAATAATATAATTTATTTATGACACAATGGTGATGCAGTAATTACCTAATTAAGGAAATATTAAAATAATTGATATTATAAATGTCAAAATAAATGTAATTTGAGACTTTTTATGAATTACACTAATTTTATAGGTTAATATGAAATATTATTATTGGTTATATAATGTTTTTTCTAAGTAATAATGCCAATATGAAATTATCAAAAACAAAATACCCAATAGTGTCAAAATTGACATAAAAGAGTTGTTTTTAAAAAATATTATATTATTAATAGATATTCTATTCCTAAAAATATAAGGTTCGGCCAAAGGACTTATATAATGATAGGTGTATTATTAATGGACCACTTTTAGGTCTCTTGGATGTATATAGTATGTAAATTAACTATATAATATAAAAAATACAAAGAGACATGGTAAATGTCAAACTATTTAACTAGGAGTTAAATATAAATGATAAGGTTAATATAGTGACCCAAACCTATCTAAAATCTATTAGTTGAAAGGATTTAGATCCATCACCACCTTAAAGTTTAAATAATCCACTTTGGAGCCATTAGAAACAGAATATTAATTTATTATAAAATAATATTTCTAGATTTTTAAAAGGTGCCCCTCACCCCTCTTATAAAAGGGAACTCCCCCTTCTCTCTAATTTACACCTTCAAAGACTTTTTTCTGGGCCAAAACCTGCCCAAATATTCTCTCAACTTCCCTCAGTTATACCTAGAGGCCTTAGTTTGATCAGAAATCCAACCTAAGGATCCCTTTTGATCAAATCAAAAGGAAGAATCTGATTAAGAGGCAATGTTTTCACCAACCTCTTTCAAGTTCCTTTCTTCTACAATTTCTTCTTTTTTTGTTATTACCATTCTAAAACAATAACTCTAGTATCTTCTATATACTTTGAGTTTATTATAAATATGGTATAACCATATTCATTATTCTATCCATCCTTTTAATGACATGTCACCATACGTGCGAACGTACGGCTTACCGTCTCCACATCGTGGTGTAATTGTTATTCAATAAATTATTATTTGGATGGGTATAATAATGATGTGTAATTCATGTAAATAATAAATATAACATGATAATGATTCTATATATATTATATACCATCCAATTATATATTATTTTAATATCAAAAGAATGATATTGTCTCTCGTGCGTACGTACGGACTACCGTCTCCATGAACGCGATGAGATTCATTTCTCATCATATCCATTCAAGACTAATTCTCATTTAATGATTAGAAATAATGTTTAAGGACTTTATATCATTATGGTTATGAAAAATATGCAACCTATTCATAAAAAACACGACTTATTTAACAAAACATATAAAAGAAAATGAGTAAGTTAACACCCGAAACGACGATAATACTAAGATATTATTAACAAAGCAATGTTAAAAGATCATATATGATATCATATTAATGTATATGATTATTGTATAATTTAATAAAAATTATTTCACCATTATATAGGAGGTTAACCTACCCTCAACCAAGGAAAAGTATAAGGTAAGGGTTTATTTTACAATCTCTTCATTATCCGAGGTTGTTTATACGTAATTATCTATTGGGACCTCTTTATCATCCACATACATGTTTCTTAAAAATGTATTTAAAATAATTATTACTATTTTACAGACTATGGGTTAAATTCATTTATACCCTTTTTGAATTTTTATAAGAATTTTATAAAGGAATATTTCTGTCATTTTCCAAACAAGGTCCTTTTTAACATTTTCGACAGAATTAAGGTACGAATGTATTTTTTTAACTTATATGGAAGGTGCGGCTATTTTCCGCCATTATAAAATCATCGAATATTACCTTTCAAACTAATAAGAATATTTTCAAAGTAAATGTTTTCTTTTATAATTACTTGACTTTTAAATGATTTCAAAAAAGAGATATTTCTCTCAAATAGTTTTGATTCCATCTATGTGAACATCCTTTGATGGATTTTAAACTTATTTGAAATATATTTATTATGATACAAAACATCCATATTGTATTGAAGGTTTTGTGATATGTTTGACTGTGGATGTGTTATTTTTATACCATTCATTGTTTATGGATAATGTATTAACATTTCATATGCTAGTTTTAATACGAATGTTTATGTTATGTTTAAATTTGTTCATATGAGGAATGCATTGGACTTAGTAAGTGACGAGTGGAGCCCGCTATAGCTCCTCGATGCATCGGTCAGTCTCATGAGACAAACTAGTTTCTTGGAAGGAGTCCTTGAAAAAATCTTATTTGTAGTCTTGGCACGAGGACTTGGCTACATGGTTATGATAGTCTGGCATTATGCATTCCATCATTATGAAAGTGGTTATTGATATTACATGTAATTATTCGAATAGTAGAATATCCATGTGAATAAGTAAATGACATTATTTAATTTTATTTCTACCATATTATGCTAAAGTTCAAGTTTAAAATTCTTTTGTTTTAGTTATACATTGCCTTAAATGTTTATGATTATTTTTGAAAGATTCCACAATATTGTTATCCTTACTGGGCATTTGAGCTCACCCCTTTCTATGCTTTATTTTTTTTCAGGATGTGAAGAAGTATTTTATGAATGACCTGCAGGGATAGTATATGGTGATATGAGTGTGAAGACAAAATGTTGGTGTAGTTTTCATTTTATGATGTAATGTAAAATTTATGAATGTATCTAGTGTTTCCAAGGCTACTAAACTAATCGGTCTTTCGAGACATGATCTTTTGTGATCATGCCAATGATATTTAATAATGCACTAACTCTGGGTAACTGGGGTTGGGGCGTTACAGTTGGTATCAGAGAAATTTTAGTACAAACCTTGGAAGCTAGATTTAGATAAACTCTGATTAGAGCACATATACCTAAGATGGACTTTGGGGATTAGTATAGAAGAACTTCCCAGAATTTTGGTATTGTAGAGATTTTGTGAGTTTTCTGATCAATACATCCTTGTCTGGATATGACCAGGTAAAGGAGGCTCTGGCACAGATGTACCTAGGGGTAAAACCCGAAGACACCGCTTTGAGCTAGACTCAAACGAGAACTGGTGCACAACAACAGGCCTTGCTGCACTCTTGGTTACGACACTCCCGGGGGATATTCTTAGGATAATTCTCATTTTCTTTACAAACCATTATTAAGGGTTTATGAGTATATACTTGATCAATGAAATTTTTTTTATGATTATGGATTATATCCATAAATAGTTCAATTTATGTTAAGTGTTTTACAAGTATGGAATTATGTATTTTGATTCATAAATTGATCTAGTGTATGGGATTGTTTAGAAATGGTGCCTAGTGGAAGAAATGGAAGATGTATCAATGCACACACTCCATGTAGGGATTGACGTCCTGCTCAAGATAATTATAGTGGAGCTGGTGATACAATTGGTGCTAATCAGCTAATCACCATACTAGGAAAACTCACTCAGGTTATGAATAATAACCTTACCCGTATGAAGCACACTGATCTGTAGCATGGAGGATCAATGTTATATCATTTCATGAGGAAACAAACACAAACATTCAATGGGATTACAAATCCATTGGTAGCTAAGTAATGGATAAGTTACATAGAGAAAATATTTTAGGCTTTGGGGAGTAGTGAAAGGGAAAAGTTATCATGGCAGTTTACCGCCTCACTGGAGATGCTGATCAATGGTGGTCATTGATTCAAAACACAAAGGAAGATGATGAAGTATCAAATATGAAATGAAGGTAGTTCAAAGGTCTTTTCTTAGAAAAATACTTTCCTTGTGACCATCGAGCAGATATGGAAAGGCAATTTCTAAGTCTGAGACAAAAGGAGGATGAGAATGTCACAAATTATGAGGCTAACTTTACATGGTTAGAGAGGCATGAAACAGATTATATACGTAACCCAATAAGTAAGATTGATCGTTTCTTTGATGGGTAAAAACTGTTTCTCCATCGAGTATTAGTCTCACAATCTTTCTTGTCATAAGATGATATTGTCTCACGTGCTATCAAGACATAAAAGGAATCCTCTAAGTCTTACAACTTTTAAGCAAAGCAAGAGAAGATGATATCTTCTGATCACTCTGGAAATGGAAATAAGGGGAAGAAGGGAAAAGTTGAATATCCATCCTACAGTAAATGTGGGAAGAAACACCCCGATACTTTCTTAAAAGGAATGGAAGTCTGTTACAAGTGTGGTGACAAAGTCCACAAAGCTGGTGAATGCAAGGGGAAGAAAGAAGCTACCAATGTTCAATGCAATAATTGCAGGGAGATGGGATATTATGAAAATGAATGTCCTAAGCGTCAGGGAAACTTACCTCAGAAAAGGCCAAGGGATCAAGGCCAAGCTTATGTTATCACTACTGCTGAGGTTGAAGCTCCGAAAGACGTGGTGGCATGTAATTTAATTGTTTCCTCAAGTTTAGAAAATGATTTATTTGATTCTGGATCATCGCATTGCTTAATATCTTTCTAGTTTTCTAAGAAAATTAGATATTTCCAATTTGATTTAACAAGGGAGTTTTCAGTCAAAACTCACAAGGGAAGTATCATTGCAACAATGTTTTGTGAATCAGTACCCATTAGAGCACATAAATGTTCTTTATCCACTGATCTAATTTTCATACCTATCATTGAGTTTGATATAATCCTCAGTATGGATTGGCTTTCGGACCATGATTCAAAGATTTATTGTAAGAAGAAGGAGGTTACGATTTTTTATGATGATGATAAGGAACACCCTATCTTTAGAGAAGAATCGTCACCACCTAATTCTTATCTAGATCCACCCAGTAGCTCAAATAAATACAATTATTGGAGAGGAAGAGAATGAAATGACTGTGTGTGAGGAGAGGAATGTTCAAATAGAGGATGTACCTATTGTGAATGAATATGTAGATGTGTTTTGGGAAGATTTACGTAGACATCCTCCAAAACTAGAAGTTGAGTTTTCCATTGATTTAATTCCCGGATCAAGGACTATATCGAAGATCCTTTATAGAATGGCCATTGTGGAAATAGTTGAACTAAATAAACAACTAGAGGAATTGAGTAATTAGGTATTTATTCTCCCTCGTGTTTCTCCATGGGGATCCCCTATTCTTTTTGTTAAAAAGAAAGATGGATCTATGAGGTTATGTATCGACTATAGAGAGATCAATGCTATAATAATAAAAAACAAGTATCCCCTACCACACATTGATGATTTATTAGACCAACTGCATGGAGATCAATACTTTTCAAAGATTGGCCTTCGATATGGATACCATTAGTTGTGTTTGATGAAGGAAGACATTTTGAAGACAGAATTTCGAACCAAGTACGGGCATTACGAGTTTACAGTAATGCCTTTTGGATTGACTAATGCTACCTCTGTATTCCTGGATCTAACGAATAGAGTTTTCAAGGAATATCTTGATGATTTTTTATTATTATTTATTGATGATATCTTGGTATATTCCGAAAGCTACAAAGATCTTGAAAATCACTTGCGAATTATCCTGAAGAATCTGAGAAGACATGAATTATATGGGAAGTTTAGCAAGTGTGAATTCTAGATTCAGGAGATTTCTTTTCTTGGCCATATTGTCTCTAAATATGGAATCTTTTTTAATCCTTCTAAGACCAAGGAAATCCAAGAATGGCCTGCACCGATGAGTATAACTGAGGTATGCGGTTTTATTGGTTTAGCAGGTTATTATCGACGTTTTTTCCAGAACGTTGCCTGATTGGCTAACCCATTAACGAAGCTCACATGTAAAGGGGTTAAATTTGTTTGGACAAAAGCGTGTGAAGAATGTTTTGAATAACTGAAGAGAAGATTAGTCAATGATCCTATATTGACTCTACCATCGGGGAATGATGGGTTTTTTATTTATAGTGATGCTTCAAAGAAAGGACTTGGTTGTGTCCTTATGTAGAATGATTGAGTTATTGCCTATGCATCACGATAACTGAAAAATCATGATAAAAAACTATCCTACTCATGATATTGAGTTAGCAGCTGTAATATTTGATTTGAATATTTATAGACACTATCACTATGGTTAAAAATGTAAGATTTATATTGATCACAAGAGTTTGAAGTATATTTTATCACTGAAATAACTCAACATGAGGCAAAGGAGATGGCTTGAACTACTCAAGGATTAAGATTTCATGACACACTACCACCCTAGGAAGGAAAATAAGGTGACAGATGCTTTGAGAAGAAAGGATCATGGAGTTTTGAACAAGATGAGATTTGAGAGAGATCTTATTTTCATGGATATAGTGAAGATGGATATGGTAATTACCATGGAAGGTGAAACATCGATACTTTTTAAAATGGTTGCCAAACCTTCTTTACTTGAAAGGATAAAGAGTTATCAGACCTTTGATGAAGAGTTTCAAAAGAAGATTAATGCTGTGAATGATGGGAGATTGAGTGACTTTGTGTATGAAGATGGAATTTTGAAATTTGGGAAGAGACTTTTTGTTCCTGATATACATGATCTTAAAAGGGAATTTTTAGATAATGCTCATAGTTACAATTTCTCTATACACCCTGAGAGCACCAAAATGTATAGAGATTTGAAGGAACATTTTTGGTTGGGCAACATGAAGAGGGAGATTTCTGATTTTGTGTCAAGATGTATGGTTTGTCAACAAGTGAAAGATGAAAGGCAAAATCCTGGAGGAGTCATGCAACCTCTTCCCATACCTGAGTAGAAATGGGATAATATTACGATGGACTTCATCATGGGGATACCAAAGACTCCTAGAAGGAATGATGGAATATGGTTCATTGTTGATAGTCTTAGCAAGTATGCACATTTTCTTGCTATAAGATAAGATCTACCACTTGAACGTCTAGAAAGACTATATATTAATGAAGTTGTGAGAATTCATGGAGTACCCCTATCGATTGTTTCTGATCATGATCCCTGTTTTACTTCAAGATTCTAAAAAAGTCTTCAAAAATCCCTGAATACTAAACATCGTTTGAGCACTGCCTACCACCCCCAAACTGATGGACAAATAGAACAGACTATTCAAACCTTAGAAGACTTGTTGAGATCTTTCTCACTTAACTTTCAGGGTATGTGGGATCAATATATACCTCTGGTGGAATTTTCATATAACAATAGCTTCCATTCAAGTATCCAGATGGCACCATATGAAGTGTTATACAGAAGGAGATGTCGCACACTAACCTGTTGGGATGACGTTGGTGAAAGAAAACTCGTAGGCCCAGAACTGGTGGAGGAAATGATGGAAAAGGTAAAGTTAATCCAAAACCTCATTAAAGAAGCTCAAAGTAGGTAGAAGAGCTATGCCGATAATAGAAGGAAGGATTTAGAATTTCATGTAGGAGATCATGTTTTAATGAAGGTATCTCCATGGACGGGAGTTATAAATTTTTTAAGAAAGGTAAATTGAGTGTCAGGTACATCAGAACTTTTGAAATTCTAGAATGAATTGGTGTTGTAGCTTACCGCTTGGAAATGCCGCCAAATCTCTCCAAAGTTCATGATATGTTCCACGTATCACTATTGAGAAAATACATGCCTAACCCAACGCATGTACTCACCTATGAGGAATTAGAACTGGAACCTGATCTGTCTTATTGCGAAGAGCCCATCAGGATTCTTGATACAAGAGAACACGTGCTAAGAAACCAGACGACTCGTCTGGTAAAATTTCTATAGAGAAACCATAAGACGGAAGATACAACGTGGGGACCCGAGGAACTTATGATGAAGAACCTCCCGAGACTTTTCATGCGATAGCATTCTAGAAATTTCAAGGACAAAATTATTTGAAGGAGGGGAGAATGTAACACCCCAAGCTTCCACGGTACACTTCTCTTTGAATAATACAGTAGCGTGTGTTGTATGCAACTTCGAGTTCTAACACACACCACAACCAATCAAACTAGCCGTTATGAATAGTAATACCCACTTTTTGAAAATTTATAAATTTTATCTTTCAAAATGGACTTCATTTTTGGATTCTGAATATCGAAATTAGCCTAGGGTGAGTTTTTGATATTTTTCTGAGAACATTCAATTTTTGATGAATAGTGAAAAAACACTGAGTTATAGTTTAAAACCAAAATTTTATTTAATTAATTCTTTATTTTATCTAACTTTAATTAAGGTAAAAATGGATACATAATACCTATATAAGTTCAATGTAATTAATTGGAGTTAGTTTAGAATAATTTTAGATATATAAAAATTTTATGGAACTTTTCACCGTCTTTTACCCACCTCCTAAGGGAATTTGGAAATTCACATAAAACTTAATTTTACCGCTTCTATGAGTGTAATTTAGAAAATCTGAGAGAAACGGTTAATATCAAGGAGTAAAATGTGGTTCAATAAGATAAAAATATTTTTTGGTGAATAGTAACTTTTTACTTTTATTTACCACGGTTAAAAGTAAATAGGGTAATTAAGGCTAAAAATGATATTAATATTACCCTAACACATGTCCTGATTCTATTGTACAAGTGTATCTCGACCAAAAACAACCTTAGGAATAAAATATTATCATTTAGGTCCACTTGGATTAGATTAGGACATTTATTATTATTTAATTCAAAGAAGAGTTAAAAAAGTTAAAATCAAAGTTTAATTACTAAAACATTTTTCATATAGGGTTATACATAAGATAAATTATATTATAAATATTTATTAGAAAGCTAAAAATATTTCATACATAATGGTATTTTATTTATATTTTTTAGACATTAAATAGTTTAATTTATTTATGACACAATGGTGTTGGAGTAATTACCTAATTAATGAAATATTAAACAAATTGATATTATAAATATCAAAATAAATGTAATTTCAGACTTTTTTATGAATTTAACTAATTATATAGGTTAATATGACATATTAGGATTGGTTATATAAAGTTTCTTCGAAGTAATAATGCTTTTATGAAATTATCAAAAACAAAATACCCAATAGTGTCAAAATTGACATAAAAGAGTTTTTAAAACAAATATTATATTATTAATTGATATTATATTCATAAAAATCTATGGTTCAGCCAAAGAACTTATATAATGATAGGTGTATTATTAATGGACCACCTTGAGGTCCCTTGGATGTATATAGTATGTTTATTAACTATATAATATAAAAATACAAAGAGACATGGTAAATGTCAAACTATTTAACTAAGAGTTAAATATAAATGATAAGGTTAATATAGTGTCCCAAAACTGTCTAAAATCTATTTTTTGAAAGGATTTTGACCCACCCCTCCTTAAAATTTAAATAATACACTTTGGATCCATTAGAAACCGAATATAAATTTATTATAAAATAATATTTCTAGCTTTTCCATTGGTGCCCCTCACCCCTCTTATAAAAGGGCACTCCCTCTTCTCTCTAATTTACACCTTCAAAGCCTTTTGGCTCGGCCAAAACCTAACCAAATATTCTCTCATCTTCCCTAAAATCGACTTAGAGGCCTTATTTTGATCAGAAAGCCAACCTATGGAGCCCTTTTGATCAAATCAAAAGGAAGAACCCGATTAAGAGGTAATGTTTTCACCACCCTCTTTCAAGTTCCTTTCTTCTTCAAATTATTCTTTCTTTTTTATTACCATTCTAAAATAATAACTCCCTTATCTTCTATATACTGTGATGTTATTAAAAATATGGTAAAACCATATTCATTATTCTATCCATCCTTTTAATGACATGTCACCATACGTGCGTACGTACGACTTACCATCTCCACGACGTGGTGTAATTGTTATTTAATAAATTATTATTTGGATGGGTATAATAATGATGTGTAATTCATGTAAATAATAAATATAACATGATAATGATTCTGTATATATGATATAACATCCAATTATATATTATTTTAATATCAAAAGAATGATATTGTCGCTCGTGCGTATGTACGGACTACCGTCTCCACGAACGCGATGAGATTCATTCCCCATCGTATCCATTCAAGAATAATTCTCATTTAATGATTAAAAATAATGTTTAAGGACTTAATATCATTATGGATATGAAAAAGATGCAACCTATCCATAACAAACATGTCTTATTTAACAAAATATATAAAAGAAAACGAGTAAGTTAACACCCGAAATGACGACAATACTAAGATATTATTAACAAAGCAATGTTAAAAGATCATATATGATATCATATTAATTTATATGATTCTTATATAATTTAATAACAATTATTTAACAATTATATAGGATGTTAATCTATCCTCAACCAAGGAAAAGTACAAGTTAAGGGTTTATTTCACAATCTCTTCATTATCCGAGTTTGTTTATACGTAATTATCAACTGGGACCTCTTTATCATCCACATCCACGTTTCTTAAAAATGTATTTCAAATCATTGTTAATATTTTACAGACTATGGGTTAAAGTCATTTATAACCTTGTTGAATTTTTATAAGAAGTTTATAAAGGAATCTTTCTGTCATTTTCCAAACAAGGTCCTTTTTAACATTTTCGACAGAATTAAGGTAAGAATGTCTTTTTTTAACTTATACGGCGGGTGCGACTATTTTCTGCCATTATAAAATCGTCGAAGCTTCCCTTCAAACTAATAAGAATATTTTCAAAGTAAATGTTTTCTTTTATAATTATGTGACTTTTAAATGATCTCAAAAAAGTGATATTTCTCTCAAAATAGTTTTGATTTCATCTATCTCAACATCCTTTGATGGATTTTAAGCTTATTTGAAGTTTATTTATTATGATACAAAATATCCGTGTTGTATTGAAGGTTTTGTGATATGATTTATAGTGGATGTGTTATTGTTATACCATTCATGTTTTATAGAGAATGTATTTACATTTCGTATGCTAGTTTTAGTACGAATGTTTATGTTATGTTTAAACCTGTTCATATGAGGAATGCATTAGACTTAATAAGTGACGGGTGGATCCCGCTATAGCTCCTCAATGCATCGCCCGGTCTCATGAAACAAACTAGTGTATTGGAACTAGGCCTTGGAAAAATCTTATTTGTAGTCTTGGCACGAGGCCTTGGCTACGTGGTTATGATATTCTGGCATTATGCATTCCATCATTATGAAAGTGGTTATTGATATTGCATGTGATTTTTCGACTATTAGAATATCCATGTGAATAAGTAAATGGAATTATTTCATTTTATTTCTACCATATTATGATTAAGTTCAAGTTTAAAAGGCTTTTTTAGTTATACATCTCCTTAAATGTTTATGCTTATTTATGAAAGTTTCTGCTATATTGTTATCATTAATGGGCATTTGAGCTCACCCCTTTCTATGTTTTATTTTTTCCAGGATGTGAAGAAGTATTTTATAAATGAATTGCAGGCATAGTATAAGGGGATATGAGTGTGGAGACAAAATTTTGATGTAGTTTTTACTTTATTATGTAATGTAAAATTAATGAATGTATCTAGTGTTTCCAAGGCTACTAAACTAATCGGTCTTTAGAGACATGATCTTTTTGTGATCATGCCAATGTTATGTAATAATGCACTGATTCTGGGTAACTAGAGTTGGGGCATTACATTTCTGATTAAAGTAAGGCCTCTAGAATGAAGGGAGGATAGTTTGGAGGATATTTGGGTAGGTGTTGGACGATCCAAATGGCTTTGAAGGTGTGAATTTTAGAGAAGTGGAAGTGCCCTTTTATAAGAGAGGTGAGGGTCACTTTAGAAAAATCATAAAATATTATTTTATAATAAAATAATTATCGGTTTCTAATGGAACAAAGATGAATTATTTAAAGGATAAGGTGTGGATGGGTAAAACAACTCTCAACCAATAGCTTTTAGACAGGTTTAGGTCATCATATTAACCTTATCTTTTATATTTAACTCTTAGTTTAATAGTTTGACATTTACCCTGTCTCTTAGTATTTTTATATTATATGGCTAATAAAATTACTATAAAATTACAAGAGAACCCCAAGTGGTTCATTAATGAAATATATAATATTATTTAATCCCTTTGGAAGAACCTCATATTTTTAGTAATAGAATACCAATTAATAATATAATATTTCTTTTAAAAACTTTTTTATGTCAATCTTGACACTATTTGGTATTTTGTTTTTATTAAATTCATAACATCATTATTACTTTGAAAAAAATTAATTTAATCAACCCTAACATGTCATAGTAACCTATAAGATTAATGGAATTCATTAAAAGTTTCAAGTTAGATTTATTTGGATATTTATAATATCAATTATTTTAATCTTTCATTAATAAGGTAATTACTGCATCATCATTATGTCATAAATAAATTTAATTATTTAATGTATAATTATTATAAATAAAATACCATTATGTAGGAAATATTTTTAGATTTAAAATTACTATTTATAGTAGAATTTATCTTATGTATAACTCTATATTAGAAATGGTTTAGTAATTAAACTATGATTTTAAATCTTTTAACTCTTATTTAAATAAAATAATAATAAATGTCCTAATCTTATCCAAGTGGACCTAAAAGATAATATTTTATTCTTGAGATTTTTTTTGGTCGAATTACACTTATCCAATAGAATTAGGACATGTGTTTGGGTAATCATGATATCATTTTTACACTTAATTACCCTGTTTACTTTTAACTGTGGTAAATAAAAGTAAAAAGTTACTATTCACCAAAAAATATTTTCATCTTATTGAACCACATTTTTCTTACTGATATGAACCATTTCTCTCAAATTTTAGAAATTATACTCATAGAAGCAGCAAAATTATGTTTTATCCAAATTTGCAAATGCTCCTAGGAGGTGGGTAAAAGACGGTAAATAGTTCAATAAAATTTTATATATCTAAACTTATTATAAAATGAATCCAATGAATTATGTTTAACATATATAAGTATTATGTATCTATTTTAGCCTAAAATAAATTAAAATAAAATGACTAATTATTTAAATAAAAATTCGTTTTTAACCAATAACGTAGTGTTTTTTCACTATTCATCAAAAATTGAATGTTTTTAGAAAAATGCAAAAAATTCACCCTAAGATAATTTCAATATTCCAAATCCAAAAATGAAGTCCATTTTAAAATATAAAATTTATAAATATTCAAAAAGTGAGTATTACTATTCATAACGGCTAGTTTGATTGGTCGTGGTGTGTTAGAATTTTGAAGTTGCGTACAATGAAAGCTATTGCATTATTCAAAGGGAAACGTACCGTGGATTCTTCGGGTGTTACATTCTTCCCTCATTTAAATAATTTCGTCCTAGAAATTTCTATAATAATACAGCACAAAAAGATTTAGGTGGTTCTTCATCATAAGTTCCTCTGGTTCCCACATTTCCTCTTCCATCTTATGGTTTCTCCATTTAACTTTTACTAGATGAGTCGCCCGATTTCCCAGCACTTGTTCTCTTGTATCAAAAATTTTGATAAGCTCTTCACAATAAGAAAAATTAGGTTCTAGTTCAATTTCCGCATAGGTGAGTACATTTGTTGGTTCAGATATGTATTTTATCAACAGTGATATGTGGAACACATCCTGAACTTTGGAGAGACTTGGAGGCATTTCCAAACTATAGGCTACAACTCCAATTTGTTCTAGAATTTTGAAAGGTCTGATGTACCTGGGACTCAATTTATCCTTCTTACTAAAATGTATAACACCCTTCCATGGAGATACCTTCAAGAAAACATGGTCACCTCCTTGAAATTCCAAATCCTTCCTTCAGTTATTGACATAGTTCTTCTGTCTACTTTGAGATGTTTTGATGTGGGTTTGGATAACCTTCACCTTTTCCATCATTTCCCCAACATGTTCTCGGCCTACTAGTTTTGTTTCACCAACATCATCCCAACAAGTTGGTGTGTGACATCTCTTTCCATATAACGCTTCATATGGTGCCATCTGAATACTTGAATGGAAGCTATTGTTATAGAAAAATTCTACCAGAGGTAAATATTGATCCCACATACCTTGAAAGTCAAGTGGGAAAGATCTCAACATGTGTTATAAGTTTTGAATAGTACTTTTTTATTGTCCATCAGTTCGATGGTGGTAGGCAGTGCTCAAACGAAGTTCAATATCCAGGGCCTTTTGATGACTTTTCCAGAATCTTGATGTAAAATGGGGATCACGATCAGAAACAATCGATAAGAATACTCCATGAAGTCTTACAACTTCATTAATATATAGTCATTATAGACATTCAAGTGGTAAATCTTCTCTTATAGTAAGGAAATGTGCTCACTTGGTAAGATGATCAATAGTAACTCATATTGTATAATACCTTCTAGGAGCCTTTGGTAGCCCCATGAAAAAGTCCATCATAATATTGTCCCATTTCCACTCAGGTATGGGAAGAGGTTTCATGACTCCTCTAGGTCATTTCCTTCCAGCTTTCACTTATTGACAAACCATATATCTTGACACAAAATCAGCAATCTCCCTCTTCATGTTGTCCCACCAAAAATGTTCCTTTTAATCTCTATACATCTTAGTGCTACTAGGGTGTATAAAGAAATTGGATCTATGAGCATCATCCAATAATTCCCTTTTTAGACCAGGTATATCGGGAACAAAAAGTCTCGTCCCAAATTTAAAAATTCCATCTTTATTTATGAAGTCATTCAATCTCCCATCATTCACAGTTGTAATCTTCTTTTGAAACTCCTCATCATCAACCTGAGAACTTTTTATCATTTCTAGTAATGATAGTTTGGTAACCATTTAGAAATGTATTGATGTTTCACATTCCATGATTATTCCCATATCCATTTTCACCAGATCCATGAAAATAGGATTCCTTTCAACTCTCATCTTGTTCAAAACTCCATGATCCTTTATCCTCAAAGAATCAGCCACATTATTTTCCTTCCCCGGGTGGTACTGTATTGTGAAACCATAATCCTTGAGTAGTTCAAGCCATCTCCTTTGCCTCATGTTGCTTTCTTTTTGTGAGAAAATATACTTCAAACTCCTGTGATCAGTATAAATCTCAGATTTTTCACCATAGAGATAATGTCTTTATATTTTCAGAGCAATGATTACAGCTACTATATCAGGATCATGAGTATGATTGTTTTGATCATGAATTTTTTGCTGTCGTGATGCATAGAAAATAACTCTATAATTCTGCATAAGGATACAACCAAGTCCTTTCTTTGAAGCATCACTATAAATAACAAACACATCATTCCCTAATGGTAGAGTCAATATAAAAGCATTAACTAATCTTCTATTCAGTTCTTAAAAAAAATTTCACACTCTTTTTTCCAAACAAATTTAACCCCTTCACGTGTGATATTGGTTAATGGGTTATCCAACTAGGAAAAATTCTGGATGAAACGTCGATAATAACCTGCAAAACTAATAAAACTACATACCTCATTTATACTCATCGATGCTAGTCATTCTTGGATTGGCTTGATCATTGAAGGATCAATAGAGATTCCATCCTTAGAGACAATATGTCCAAGAAAAGAAATCTCTTGAATCCATAATTAACACTTGCTAAACTTCCCATATAATTCATTTATTTTAAGGGTTTTTAGAATGGTGCACAAGTGATTTTCATGATCTTCATATATTTTGGAGTATACTAGGATATCATCAATAAATACCACTACAAAGTCATCAAGATATTCTTTGAAAAATCTATTCATTAGATCCATGAAAATAGAGGGTTCATTAGTCAGCCCAAAAGGCATTACTGTAAACTCGTAATGCACGTACCTGGTTTGAAATGGTATTTTTGGAATGTCTTCCTTATTCACACACAACTGATGATATTTAGATCGAAGTTAATTCTTTGAAAAATACTGAGCTCTGTGAAGTTGGTCGAATAAATCATCAATGCGAGGTAGGGGTTACTTGATCTTTATTATTATATAATTGATCACCCTATAGTGAATGCATAACCTCATAGATTCGTCTTTCTTCTTAACAAAAAGGACATGGGCTTCCCATGGAGAAACACGAGGGAGAATAAATCCATTATTACTCAATTTCTCTAGTTTTTTCTTTAGTTCCACTAATTCCACTGTGGTAATTCTATAAGAGTCTTCGATATGGGCCTTGAACAAAAAATTAAATCAATGGAAAATTCAATTTCACATTCTGTAGGATGTCTAGGTAAATCCTCTAGAAACACGTCAATATATTTTTGCACAATAGGTACGTTCTCTATTCGAACATTTTTTTTCTCACCCATAGTAATTTCATTCTCTACTTCCCCAATAATGAATTTTTTTAAATCTATTAGGGGTGGATCTAGATACAAATCAAGTGGTGATGTTTCTACTCTAAAGATAAGGTACTCTTTATCATCATCGAAAATTGTAACCTCTTTCTTCATTCAATAAATTTTCACATCATGGTCCGAAAGCCAATCCATTCTGAGGATTATATCAAATTCAATCATGGGTATGATGATGAGATCAGCTGATAAAGAACATTTATATGCTCTAATGGTAACTGATTCACAAAACTTTGTTGCGATGATAGTTCCCTTAGGTGTTTTGACTGACAACTCCCTTATTAAGTCAAATTGAAAATATATAATTTTCTTAGCAAACTGGGAAGATATGAAACAATGTGATGATCTAGAATCAAATAAATCATTGGGTAAACTTGAAAAAACCATTAAATTACATGCCACCACGTCTTTCGAAGATTCAACCTCAGCAGTATTGATCGCATAAGCTTGGCCTTGCTCCTTAGTCCTGTTCTGAGGTAAGTTCCCTTGGAGCTTAGGACATTCATTTGCATAAAGACCTTTTTTTCTTCATGTGTATCATTCAACATTGACATCCGCTTTCTTCCCCTTGCAATCATGATCTTGGTATCCTTTTTCTACAAACTTGTAACATACTCACATTCCTTTAGGGCAAGTACTAGGGTGTTTCTTCCCAAATTTACTATAGGATGGATATTCAACTTTTCTTTTCCTACCCTAATTTTTTTTCCAGAGTGTTCAGAAGATCTCTTCTTCCCTTTTTTTCTTTAAAGTCGAAAGACTTAGATAATTACTTTTCTGTCTTGATAGCACATGAGACAATATATTTGTACAACGAGAAGGATTGTGAGACTAATACTCGACCAAGAAAAGGTTTTAAACCATCAAAGAAATGATCAATCTTACTTCTTGGGTTACATATATAATCTGTAGATTTCCTTGCTAACCTTGTAAAGTTAGCCTCATACTTTGTGACATTTTAATCCTCTTTTTGCCTCAAAATCTGTAATTGTCATTCCATATCCGCTCGATGGTCATGTGGAAAGTATTTTTCTAAGAAAATATCTTTAAACTATCTCGATTACATATTTGATAATTAATCATCTTCTTTTGTGTTTTTAATCAATGACCACCATTGATCTGCATCTCTCTTGAGGCGATAAACTGTCATGAAAACTTTTTCCCTTTTGATACTCCCCAAAGAATGAAATATTTTCTCTAAGGAATTTATCCATTGCTCAACTACTAAAGTATTTTTACTCCCATTATAGTTGGTGGTTATTTCTTCATGAAGCGATCTAACATTGATCCTCCACGTTGTTGATCAGGTTGCTCCATATGCGTAACATTATTATTCATAATCTGAGTGAGTTGTCCCGATATGGTGATAAGATGATCAGCACCAGTTGCTTCACCAGCTTCACTATAATTATCTTGAGTAGGAGTTCAATCCCTACATGGATTTGGTGCATTAATATTGTTTCCATTCCTTCCACTAGGTGCCATTTCTAAACAATGGCATACACTATATTAGTTTATGAGTCGCAATATATAAATCCAAACTTGGAAAACACTTAACATAAATTGAACAGTTTACGGATATAATCCATAATCATAAAAATGTTTTCTTTGAGGATGTATATACTCATAAAACTGTCATAATGGAGGATGGAGGAACGGGAGAAACTCCCACACTCCAGCATCTGGGATTCCCTAAACCACCCATGAAGCATGAATTTACTCTTATTCCTTGAATCTAGTCATGAATCAGCAAGGTCTATCGTCTCCAAAGAATATCAAAGGTTCTGTGGATGGAGATTTAAAAAGTTTTTTTTCATTCAGTGGATTATCAGGTGCTTCTTTTGGAGCTGTTCATAACCATGCTTCTCAAAGAATCATCAAGAAAGGTTTGTTAGCCCATGTTTCTGCATCAGATGATGCTGTTTCTGAAAGATTGGAGTTATGAAAACACTCATTTATTGCTCGAATCTTTGTGTCAAAAGGTATTAAACCCTAGAAAATTGTTAATCTGGTTCCTCACCTAGGTTTAATTTGGGGGTTTTCAGATTTCAAATTCATTTCTTTAGGACGTGGTTTTTTCCATCTATTATTTCCATCTGCGGAAACTAAAGAGAAAGCATGGAGTGCTAGGTCTATCATCCTCAATCCTGGAATTTTGCGGCTCCATGAATGGAGTATGAAATTAAACCTTAATGAATTTAGGGATACTTTTTCCCATGTATGGATCAAAATTCATGGCCCTAATTGGGTCTTATGGAACCCATAGATATTTTTTGAGATAGCTTCGGCGATAGGTACACAGATTAGACTTGATAGTGCTACTAAATCCGTCTCTTTTGGTCACTATGTGAGAGTTTTAGTTGAAATGGATTTAAGTTGTACCCTAATTGATAGAGTGGTTCTCTCCATGCCACATGATGAGATCAACCTTCACTTTGAGTTTGAGAAAATCTCTATGTTTTGTGCTTCTTGTAAAACAATTGGGTATGAAATTTCTACTTGCAGTAGACATTTAATTTGTTCAAATTGTAATATCAACGGCCACGAGTCTCATTTCATTAGAAATAAGGTCATGATTGATAGTAATGCTCCACCCATTGTTCCCCCTACTGATAATGATGTTAATGATCCCAAAGGACTTGATACACTGGATCTTTTGAATGAAACAATTGAACCTGCTACGGATGTCCAAGTTTTTCACCCAAATGGACCATTGACAGACAACATAGAGGTTCATGCTAAGACCCAATCATGGCCATACCTGGTTGATGAACACCTGATTGAGGTTGGAGTTTCTTTCAAATATGCTCTATCTATAGGCATTGATGAAGATATATTTGAGGATAATTCAGTAGATAGTTAAGATGCAATTGAGTTAGAAGCTCAAGCTGCTGTTGACCAAAGTTTTTGGCAAGAGAATCTCATGATTTCTTCTAAAAACCGCAATGGCAAGGCTAAGGTAGACACTTCTAATTCTTCTATGTTTGGAACTAGAAGGACTCACTTACATGAACATTGCAGATCAACTCCTTCTAATAAGGTTGATGGATATGTAGGTACCTCTAAGAAGGATAATAATTCTAAAGAAAATTCTAGGAGTGGACTCAATCACCTTAATAAAGCACCCTACAAGGAAACCCTAACTTCAACTCACAGTTGTGAAGACACTATGGATATGCAGCCTCTCCCAGAACTGCATCCAACTTCTGGATGCAGTTTGGATGCACCCAATAAGGAGAACAGGTAGGCTGCTCGTGCTAGATTCCAACCAATTGCTGCATCTTTTAAAAATGTTGGTTTCCTATCTGAAACACCTACTAAGGTGCATGGATAGATTACTCAAGCTAGATTTTCCCCAGCTACGACATCTTTTCCAGGTGCAGGTTACAATTTTGAAACACCTGCTAAGGGGAGTGGGCCTTCTTCTCAAGCTGGTACCCCTTCTGTATTAGTTATGGGAGCCCCATCCCTGCTAAATGTGGCTACTGAGAAGGCGAACATTCCCTCCAATCTAATGATAATAGTACAACATTCCAAGGTTTCTTGTAACACCCCAAGATTTCATAGTGTGTTATTTCTTCAAAATAATTCAATAACTTGCACTTCAGGCAACACCGAGTTCAATCTCACCATGACTTACCAAAAAATCCATTCAAAAGAGGTTATGAATAGTATTAACTAAATTTTAAACTTTATATAATCCTTATAATTTTAGAATCCATATTATGAGTTTCTTAGACATAATGCAAGAACAAATTCATTTTCAGTATTTCACTTTTATCAACTTTTAATAGTGAACCCTTTTTAAATACAATATTTTAAACTTTTTGACTAAATTGGGACATCAAAAATTTAAAATGAAACATCCCAAACTTCCACGGTATGCTTTCCTTTGAATAATACAGTAGCGTGTGTTGTACGCAACTTCGAGTTTTAACACACACCACAACCAATCAAACTAGCCGTTATGAATAGTAATACCTAATTTTTGAAATTATATATATTTTATATTTCAAAATGGACTTCATTTTTGGATTCAGAATATTGAATTTAGCCTAGGGTGAAATTTTGGAACTTTTCAGATAACTTTAATATTTTGATGAATAGTGAAAATTAATAAATTTTAATTAAAAACAACTTTTTTAATCAAAATAATTAATATTGATAAATTATTAATTTGAGTAGTTTTAAAGTATATTTAGAATATATTTTTATCATTTAATTGAATGTTTTTCATTGGACATAATTTCACAATTAAACCGAACATAAACAAGTATCAATCTTTTGATAGTTATTATATCTTAAAAACACGCTTTTTGTTTTAACAACGAGAATTATTTTTAAATTAATTTCTGCCACTTCTGTGTATTGAATTTGGAAAAATGGATTCCATATTTTGAATCAGGATTTCCATATTGTGTTAATAGGTAACTTTTATTTTTAGACATTTTGTATAATTACTGCGGTAAATATTTTATTTACCACGGTTAATTGTAAATCCGGTAAATAAGGGTTAAAAAATAATATTATAGTAATACTAAATTACCCTAAAACGTGTCCCAACCTTATTGGTTGACACATGTTCGACCATATCCATCTTTGGGTCGATTTTGGGACCCCATGGAGCCACTTGTAGGTGATAGGGACACTTTATTTTAATTAAGTTAAAATCAATACAAAAATGACACAAGCAGATATCTTTTAGAAAAACAATTTTTACATAGGGTTATATATGTTGGATTTTCAAATATAAATATTAATTAGAAATATAAAAAGCTTTCCTACATAATTATATTTTATTTATAATTTTTAGACATTAAATAATTTAGTTTATTTATGACACAATGATGATGCAGTAATTACCATAATAGTGAAAAATTAAAATAATTGATATTATAAATACAAAAATAAATATAATTTGAGACTTTTTATGAATTACACTAATTTTATAAGTTAATATGACATGTTAGGAATGATTTAATTAAATTTATTCGAAATAATCATTGAGTTATGAGTTTCACAAAAATCAACTATTGAATAGTGTCAAAATTGACATAAAAGAGTTTTTAAAACAAATATTATATTATTAATTTATATTAAATTCCTAAAAACCTAATGTTCGGCCAAGAGACTTATATCATGATAGGTGTATCATTAATGGACCACTTGGGGGTCTCTTGGATTTATATAGTAAGTTTATTAACCATATTATATAAAAATACAAAGAGACATTGTAAAAGTGAAACTAATTAACTAAGAGTTAATACTTAAAGATAAGGTTAATATAATGACCCAAACCTGGCTAAATTCTATTGGTTGAGTTGTTTTCGACCCATAAATACCTTAAAATTTAAATAATCAACTTTAGAGACATTAGAAACTGAATATGAATTTATTATAAATTAATATTTCTAGCTTTTCCAAAGGTGCCCCTCACCCCTCTTATAAAAAGGCACTCCTACTTATCATTTATTCACACCTTCAAAGCCTTTTGGTTCGGCCAAACTCTGCCCAAATACTCTCAAAACTTCCATAACTACAACCTAGAGGCCTTATTTTGATCAGAAATCCCACCTAATGATCCTTTTTGATCAAATCAAAAGGAAGAACCCGAAGAAGAGGTAATGATTTCACCACCATTTTTCAAGTTCCTTTCTTCTTCCACTTCTTCTTCCTTTGTTGTTACCATTCTAAAATAAGAACTACAGTATCATATATATACTGTGATGTTATTATAAATATGTCACAATCATATTCACTATTCTATCCATCCTTTGAATAACATGTCACCATACGTGCGTACGTACGGCTTACCGTCTCCACGTCGTGGTGTAATTGTTATTCAATAAATTATTATTTGGATGGGTATAATAATGATGTGTAACTCATGTAAATAATAAATATAACATGATAAGGATTCTGTATATATGATATACCATCCAATTATATATTATTTTAATATCAAAAGAATGATATTATCACTCGTGCGTACATACGGACTACCGTCTCCACGAACGCGATGAGATTCATTCTCCATCGTATCCATTAAAGTATAATTCTCATTTGATGATTAATAATAGTATCTAAGGACTTGATATCATTATGTATATGAATGAGATACAACCTATCCATTACAAAAATGGCTTACGTAACAAAACATATAAAAGAAAACGAGTAAGTTAACACCTGAAACGACGATAATTCTAAGATATTACTAACAAAGCAATGTTAAAAGATAATATATGATATCATATTATTGTATATGATTTTTTAATAATTTAATAACAATTATTTCACCATTATACAGGAGGTTAACCTACCCCAACCAAGGAAAAGTACAATGTAAGGGTTATTTGACAATCTCTTCATTATCCGAGGTTGTTTATACGTAATAATCTACTGGGATCTCTTTATCATCCACATCCATGTTTCGTAAAAATGTATTTCAAAACATTTTTACTATTTTATAGAATATGGGTTAAAGTAATTTATACCCTTATTTGACTTTTTATAAGAGGTTTATAAAGGTATCTTTCCATCATTTTCCAAACAAGGTGCTTTTTAACCTTTTCAACAAAATTAAGATAAGAATGTTTTTTTAACTTATACGGAGGGTGCAGCTATTTACCGCCGTTATAAAATTGTCAAAGCTTCCATTGCAAGCATACAAGGATATTTTCAAAGTAAATGTTTTATTTTATAATTATGTGCCTTTTAAATGATGTCAAAATGAATATTTTAAGAATTTCGGAAAGGTACTATTTATCAAAATAAGAATTTTAAATGTTTTAAAGATTTATCTTTAAAAACCATTTTAATTAATTTCCAGGTCTTCAAAATGGTTTTTTAGGATTTATTTATATGGACATGAATGTTTTTAAAATGTTAATTCTTTTCAAAAGTTTCAAAGTGGTATGGGACACTTTGATTCAAAAATATCTTTTTAATTACTTCCTTTATAAATGTGTGACTTTTAAATGATTTAAAAAAAGAGGTATTTCTATCAAATAGTTTTGATTTCATCTATGTCAACATCCTTTAATGGATTTTATGCTTATTTGAAGTTGATTTATTATGATACAAAACTTCTATATTGTATTGAAGTTTTGTTGATATGTTTTACTGTGGATGTGTTATTTTTATACCATTCATGGTTTATGGATGAATTATTTACATTTAGTATGCTAGTTTTAATACAAATGTTTATGTTATATTTAAAACTTTTCATATGGGAATGCATTGGACTTAGTAAGTGACGGGTGGAGCCCGCTATAGCTCCTCGATGCATCGGTAGGTCTCATGAGACAAACTAGTGTCTTGGCACAAGGCCTTGGCAAAATCTTATTTGTAGTCTTGGAACGAGGCCTTGGATATATGATTATGATAGTCTGGCATTATGCAATCCATCATTATAAAAGTGGTTATTGATATTGCATGTGATTATTTGATTAGTATAATATCCTTGTGAATAAGTAAAAGGCATTATTTCATTTTACTTTTGAAATACTATGTTTAAGTTCAAGTTTAAAAGTCTTTTGTTTTAGTTATACATTGCCTTAAATGTTTATGCTTATTTTGGAAAGTTTCCGGTATATTGTTATCCATACTGTGCATTTGAGCTCACCCCTTTTCTATGTTTTATTTTTTCTAGGATGTGAAGAAGTAAGTTATGAATGACCCGCAGGGATATTATGAGGGGATAATAGTGTGGACTATGGAGAAATTATGTTGTTGCAATAGTTTTTCACTTTATGATGTAATGTAAAACTTTATGAATATATCTAGTGTTTCCAAGGCTACTAAACCAATCGGTCTTTCGAGATTTTATCTTTCTTGTGATCATGCCAATGTTATGTAATAATTCACTAACTCTGGGTAACTGGGGTGGGGGCGTTACAATTGGTATCAGAGGAAGTTTAGTACAAACCTTGGAAGCTAGATTTAGATAAACTCTGATTTGAGAACATAGATTTAAGATGAATTTTGAGGATTAGTATAGAAGAACTTCCAGTAATTTTGGTATTGTAGAGATTTTGTGAGTTTTCTGAGCAATACATCCCTGTCTGGATACGTGCAGGTAGAGGCGGCTCTGGCACAGATGTACCTAGGGGTAAAACCCGAAAACACCGTTTTGAGCTAGACTCGAACGGGAACTGGGGCACGACAACGGGCCTTGCTGCACTCTTGGTTACGACACTCCTGGGGGATATGCTTAGGATAACTCTCATTTTCTTTACAAATCATTATGAAGGGTTTATGAGTATATACTTCCTCAAAGGAGACATTTTTATGATTATGGATTATATCCATAAACTATTTAATTTATGTTATGTGTTTTACAAGTTTGGGATTAGGTATTGTTATTAATAAACTAATCTAATGTATGCCATTGTTTAGAAATGGCACCCAGTAGAAGGAATGAGAACTCTAGCAATGCACATGATACAAAGAGAAAGAAGGATCATATATTTCATGGTCTTAAGCCAGAATTTATAAGAGAAATAGTCTCGAATGTATTATCATCATATGAAGAAATAATATCAAGTGTTGATAAGATAAGTAAAGAGTTTACTGAGTCCTATGGCTTTGAAGGGAAGCAAGAGAAGAAAAGGATGGAAGAGATAAAGATGGATAAAGGGAAGAGGGAAAAGAATAATTTTCCCATATGTGATAACCGTGGAAAGAAACACCTTGGAACTTGCCTGAAAGGAATGGGATTTTGTTATAAGTGTGGAGGAAAAGCGCACAAAGTACATGAATGCAAGGGTAAGAAAATGGTTTCAAATGTACAATGCTTCATTTGCAAGGAGTTTGGACACTACGCGAACCAATGTCCCAGTCATCAGACTATGCCGCAAATGATGCTATTGGATAATAATCAAGTTATGATACTACCATAAATGAAGAGGAATGATTAGAGTTCTTATGTTGCTTATGTCATTTGAGTGTTGTATCAACAATGTACTTGTTATAATAATTATGGAGTATATAAGGATTGTACTGCAGTACTATTTCATTAAGGACTTGAGATTGTGTGGAACAAAGAAAAGTGACTCAATAGCAGGTTAAATTTTTGGAAAATATATGGTTGAGAGAAAGATAAACCAAAATATGGTTCTGATACCGAGGTAGTTATTTTAGAATAATACATGATTGATTTTGATAAATTATATTGGATATTCTTGACTACCTTGAAGCTGATTAATGATTTGTATATTCCATCATTGTTGGGGTTTAAAACATTTTTGGATTGATGAAGTATATCCAGCATTCTATATGGAATAAGGGAGCATGAATGTAATCAATAAGGATTATGGTAATTCAGGATGTTTCAGTGTTTTAAAAGAATACATGATGAAGTTATTAATATGCTATTACGGGGTAAAAAGGATCTACATTATATTTACCTTCCTTATAAATGTTGGACTGTGAGTTTGGACAGAAGTATTTTGGATAAATTCTAGTTTGAGATTAATTTTGGATTGCCATAAAAGGACAACCCGGAGGACGGGCGGCAACCCGTCGCGACCGGCAAGGCCGCGAGACTTAAACCCGCAACTGAAGGGCGACAAGGGTGTATCACCTACCACTGGCCCACGAGATGTCCTGAATTAAATAATTTAGTTTTTATTAAAAGATCTGGTAGATGAATTATAATTTTATTTTATTTTGGAACCCTGTACGAATAGTATAAATGGAATTTTTTACGTTCTATTTTCTTTTAGAGTGAAAGATGAGTTTGTGGTAGAAATTTATTAATGGATAAAACTCTAATTATAAAGTAAGTATATCTCCTTATGATCTTAGCCAATCTCATAAATAAATTCCTCAACATTAATAAAAGGAACTTAGAATAAAAATGTTGTCCTATATGGTACCTTAAATCATCACTAATTTATGGCTTTGGGATTGTTGGCCTTTTCATAGCCATGTTCTCTACCACTCTCCATCAAATAATTGATGGTTAGATTTCTCTTCCATATCCATATTTTTCTACATGGAACCCTAGTATGTGTTATTTTCGGTAATCTTCATACTTTCCACTCTTTATTTTAAATAGAGGCCTCATTAATTCATTTTTTGATGTGGGATTTCAACTAAGATATTTTGAAACGTCAAAAATGTGTTATCCCAATACCCTATGTTTTGTTGAACTGATGGTATTTCAAATCATCATAGATTGATGAATTTAAGGACCTCAATTTTATACTTGTTTGTGATTGATGACCTCAATCACTACCTATAAATATTTACGTTTTTCCTCCAATTATATGTCTCTAATTTCCACCAATGTTCTCCTAATCGAGATCATAATTTGGTGGTGACCCTTTCATTTCTCTTTTCTTCATATTAAGACTAAATTTCAGTAACCCAATTTCCGATGTGGGTTTTCCCACAAATATATTTTCTATTTTCAACCTTTTATTTTCGAAGAACAATTTCAAATTGCGAGGACGCAATTTATTGATGGAGGGGAGAATTAACACCCCAAGATTTCATAGTGTGTTATTTCTTCAAAATAATTCAATAACTTGCACTACACACAACACCGAGTTCAATCGCACCATGACATACCAAAAAAATCCATTCAAAATAGGTTATGAATAGTATTAACTAAATTTTAAACTTTATATAATCCTGATAATTTTAGAATCCATATTATGAGTTTCTTAGACATAATGTAAGACCAAATTCATTTTCAGTATTGCACTTTTATCAAATTTTAATAGTGAACCCTTTTTAAATACAATATTTTAAACTTTTTGACTAAATGGGGACATCCAAAATTTGAAATGAAACATCCCAAGCTTCCACGGTACGCTTTCCTTTGAATAATACAGTAGCGTGTGTTGTACGCAACTTTGAGTTTTAACACACACCACAACCAATCAAACTAGCCGTTATGAATAGTAATACCTAATTTTTGAAATTATATATATTTTA
Organism: Viscum album; assembly: GCA_963277665.1. NCBI lineage: Eukaryota > Viridiplantae > Streptophyta > Magnoliopsida > Santalales > Viscaceae > Viscum > Viscum album. The sequence continues at coordinate 1,314,906,735 of OY728128.1, read as the reverse complement.
TATTTCAAAATGGACTTCATTTTTGGATTCGGAATATCGAATTTAGCCTAGGGTGAAATTTTGGAACTTTTCGGATAACTTTAATATTTTGATGAATAGTGAAAATTAATAAATTTTAATTAAAAAAACTTTTTTAATCAAAATAATTAATATTGATAAATTATGAATTTGAGTGGTCTTAAAGTATATTTATAATATATTTTTATCATTTAATTCAATGTTTTTCATTGTACATAATTTCACAATTAAACCGAACATAAACAAGTATCAATCTTTTGGTAGTTATTATATCTTAAAAACACGCTTTTTGTTTTAACAACGGGAATTATTTTTAAATTAATTTCTGCCACTTCTGTGTTTTGAATTTGGAAAAATGGATTCCATATTTGGAATCAGGATGTTCATATTGTGTGAATAGGTAACTTTTATTTTTAGACATTTTGAATAATTACTGCGGTAAATATTTTTTTTACCATGGTTAAGGGTAAATCCGGTAAATATGGGTTAAAAAATAATATTATAATAATACTAAATTACCCTATAACGTGCCCTAACCTTATTGGTTGACACATGTTCGACCATAGGAATCTTTGGGACGATTTTGGGACCCCATGGAGCCACTTGTAGGTGATAGGGACACTTTATCTTAATTAAGTTAAAATGAATACAAAAATGACACAAGCATATATCTTTTAGCAAAACAATTTTTACATAGGGTTATATATGTTGGATTTTTGAATATAAATATTAATTCTAAAGATAAAAATATTTCCTACATAATTCTATTTTATTTGTAATTTTTAGACATTAAATAATTTAATTTATTTATGACACAATGATGATGCAGTAATTACCATAATAGTGAAAAATTAAAATAATTGATATTATAAATACACAAATAAATATAATTTGAGACTTTTTATGAATTAAACTAATTTTATAAGTTAATATTACATGTTAGAAATGATTTAATTAAATATTTTCTAAGTAATCATTCTGTTATGAGTTTTACAAAAATCAACTATTGAATAGTGTCAAAATTGACATAAAAGAGTTTTTAAAACAAATATTATATTATTAATTGATATTAAATTTCAAAAAATCTGAGGTTCGGCCAAGATACTTATATCATGATAGGTGTATCATTAATGGACCACTTGGGGGTCTCTTGGATGTATATAGTAAGTTTATTAACCATATTATATGAAAATACAAAGAGACATTGTAAAAGTGAAATTAATTAACTAAGAGTTAATACTTAAAGATAAGGTTAATATAATGACCCAAATCTGTCTAAATTCGATTTGTTGAGTTTTTTTCGACCCATCCCCACCTTAAAATTTAAATAATAAACTTTTGAGACATTAGAAACCGAATATGAATTTATTATAAATTAATATTTCTAGCTTTTCCAATGGTGCCACTCACCCCTCTTATAAAAAGGCACTCCTCTTTCTCATTTCTTCACACCTTCAAAGCCTTTTGGTTCGGCCAAACTCTGCCCAACTACTCTCACAACTTCCCTCACTACAACCTAGAGGCCTTAGTTTGATCATAAAGCCAACCTAAGGAGCCCTTTTGATCAAATAAAAAAGAAGAACCCGAAGAAGAGGTAATGATTTCACCACCATTTTCAAGTTCCTTTCTTCTTCCATTTCTTCTTCCCGTGTTGTTACCATTCTAAAATAATAACTCCAGTATCATATATATGCTGTGATGTTATTATAAATATGGCACAACCGTATTCACTATTCTATCTATCCTTTGAATAACATGTCACCATATGTGCGTACGTACGGCTTACCCTCTCCACGTCGTGGTGTAATTGTTATTCAATAAATTATTATTTGGATGGGTATAATAATGATGTGTAACTCATGTAAATAATAAATATAACATGATAAGGATTCTGTATATATGATATACCATCCAATTATATATTATTTTAATATCAAAAGAATGATATTATCACTCGTGCGTACGTACGAACTACCGTCTCCACGAACACGATGAGATTCATTCTCCATCGTAACCATTCAAGTATATTCTCATTTGATGATTAATAATAGTATATAAGGACTTTATATCATTATGTATATGAATGAGATACAACCTATCCATTAAAAAAATGGCTTACGTAACAAAACATATAAAAGAAAACGAGTAAGTTAACACCCGAAATGACGATAATTCTAAGATATTATTAACAAAGAAATGTTAAAAGATCATATATGATATCATATTAATGTATATTATTTTTGAATAATTTAATACCAATTATTTCACCATTATACAGGAGTTTAACCTACCCCATCCAAGGAAAAGTACAAGGTAAGTTTTATTTCACAATCTCTTCATTATTCGAGGTTGTTTATACGTAATAATCTATTGGGATCTCTTTATCATCCACATCCATGTTTCTTAAAAATGTATTTCAAAACACTTTTACTATTTACTAGAATATGGTTTAAAGTCATTTATACCATTATTTGACTTTTTATAAGAGGTTTATAAAGGTATCTTTCCGTCATTTTCCAAACAAGGTGCTTTTTAACCTTTTCAACAAAATTAAGATAAGAATGTTTTTTTAACTTATACGGCGGGTGCAGATATTTACCACCGTTGTAAAATTGTCAAAGCTTCCATTATAATATTACAAAGATATTTTCAAAGTAAATGTTTTATTTTATAATTATGTGCCTTTTAAATGATTTTAAAATGAATATTTTAAGAATTTCTGAAAGGTACTCTTTATCAAAATCATAATTTTAAATGTTTTAAAGATTTATCTTTATAAATCTTTTTAATTAATGTCCATGTCTTCAAAATGGTTTTTAAGGATTTATTTATATGGACATGAATGTTTTTAAAATTTTAATTCTTTTCAAAAGTTTCAAAGTGGTATGGGACACTTTGATTCAAAAATCTCTTTTTAATTACTTCCTTTAAAAATGTGAAACTTTTAAATGATTTAAAAAAAAGAGATATTTCTCTCAAATAGTTTTGATTTCATCTATGTCAACATCCTTTAATGGATTTTAAGCTTATTTGAAGTTGATTTATTATGATACAAAACATATATATTGTATTGAAGTTTTGTTGATATGTTTTACTGTGGATGTATTATTTTTATACCATTCATGGTTTATGGATGAAGTATTTACATTTTGTATGCTAGTTTTAATACGAATGTTTATGTTATGTTTAAAAATTTTCATATGGGAATGCATTGGACTTAGTAAGTGACGGGTGGAGCCCGCTGTAGCTCCTCGATGCATCGGTAGGTCTCATGAGACAAACTAGTGTCTTAGAACAAGGCCTTGGAAAAATATTATTTGTAGTCTTGGCACGAGGCCTTGGCTATGTGGTTATGATAGTCTGGAATTATGCATTCCATCATTATGAAAGTGGTTATTGATATTGCATGTGATTATTCGATTAGTAGAATATCCATGTGAATAAGTAAATGGCATTATTTCATTTTACTTTTTCCATACTATGTTGAAGTTCAATTTTAAAAGGCTTTTGTTTTAGTTATACATTGCCTTAAATGTTTATGCTTATTTTGGAAAGTTTCCGGTATATTGTTATCCTTACTGTGCATTTGAGCTCACCCATTTTCTATGTTTTATTTTTCCCAGGATGTGAAGAAGTAAGTTATGAATGACCTGCAGGGATATTATGAGGGGATAATAGTGTGGACTATGGAGACATTATGTTGTTGTAGTATTTTTTCACTTTATGATGTAATGTAAAACTTTATGAATATATCTAGTGTTTCCAAGGCTACTAAACCAATCGGTCTTTCGAGATTTGATCTTTCTTGTGATCATGCCAATATTATGTAATAATGCACCGACTCCGGGTAACTGGGGTCGGGGCGTTACATTTCTAATCATGGTGGATTTGTAAATTCTACAAGGACAGGGACATCTCCAGATTTAATATGTGCTTCAGCACTGAGTCAGAGTAATAAATGTACTATGAAGGTGAGTACTCATAACTCATTTGAATTACTTTTTCTTGCTAGTAGTGACAATAATGGAAAATCAAATGATGGTGGGGATGGATATAAAACTAGGAAAGCTATTGAGACTGCTGAGATCCCAGATGATGGTGGTTGACCTTGGATGCAAGCCAAATCTTGGCGAAGAGGATGAAATCCTCGTGTCAGGGGTGGTCAACACTCGCACCATAGTATGAGCACTCGTTCTCAAATGCATTGATGTCCTTTTTGTGTATTTTTTTGTATGTTTCCTCTTTTCATATGCATTCTATATTTTACATTCAATAAAGGGGCCTTGGAACCTCAAACTTTTATAAAAAAAATAAACCCGTCATAATGGTTTGTAAAAGAAATGAGAATAATCATAAGCATATCCCCTGGGAGTGTCGTAACCAAGAGTGCAACAAGGTCCGTTGTCTTGCACCAGTTCCTATTCAAGTCTAGCTCAAAACGGTGTTTTCAGGTTTTACCCCTAGGTATATCTATGCCAGAGCTGCCTCTACCTACTCATATTCAAACAGGGATGTATTTCTTAGAAAAATCACAAAATCTATACAATACCAAAATTCTAGGAAGTTCTTCTATACTAATCATAAAAGTTTATCTTAGGGTAATGTTCTTTAATCAGAGTTTTTCTAAATTTAGCTTCCAAATATTATACTAAACTTCCTCTGATACCAACTATAATTCCCCGACCCCAGTTACCCAGAGTCAGTGCATTATTATATAACATTTTCATGATCACAAAATATCAAGTCTCGAAAGACCGATTAGTTTAGTATCCTTGGAAATAATAGATATATTCATAATTTTTACATTACATTATAAAATGAAAAAATACAACAACATAGTCTCCATAGGCCACACTCATATCCCTTAGACTATCCCTGAATGTCAGTCATATTATAATTTTTAACATCCTAAGAAAAATAAAACGTAGAAAGGGGTGAGCTCAGATGCTCATTAAAGATAACAATATAGCAGAAACTTTCACAAATAAGCATAAACAATTAAGTCAATTTAAGAATAAAAGAAAATATTTTTAAACTTGAACATCATAAAAATATGGAAAAGAAAAAATCAAATAATGTCATTTACTTATTCTCATGGATATTCTATTAGTCTAATAATCACATGAAATATCAATAGCCACTTTCATAATGATATTATGCATAATGCCAGACTTCATAACCACATAGTCAAGGCCTTGTTCCAAGACTAAAAATAAGATTTTGTCAATGCCTTGTGCGAAGACACTAGTTTGTCTTACGAGACCTACCAATGTATCAAGGAGCTATAGTGGGCTCCACCCGTCACTTACTAAGTCCAATGCATTCCTCATATGAAAATGTTTAAACATAACATAAACATTCGTATTAAAACTAGAATACGAAATGTCAAGACTTTTTCCATAAACCATGAATGGTATTAAAATAACACATCCATAGTCTAACATATCACAAAACCTTCAATACAATATGAAAGTTTTGTATCATAATAAATCAACTTCAAATAATCCCACAATCCATCAAAGGATGTTGACATAGATGAAATCAAAAAAATATTAGAGAAATATCTCTTTCTATTTTGAAATCATTTAAAAGTCATATAATTATAAAAGAAAACATTTATTTTGAAAATATTATTATAATATTGTAAGGGAAACTTCAACAATGTTATAATGGTGGAAAATATATGCACCCTCCGTATAAGTTAAAAAAACATTCTTACCTTAATTTTGTCGAAAAGGTCATAAGGTACCTTGTTTGGAAAATGACGTAAAGATTCCTTTCAAAACATTTTATAAAAAGTATAACAAGGGTATAAATGACATAAACCTATATTCTAGTAAGAATTAATTTTTTTTGGAATAAGTTTTTAAGAAAAATGGATGTGGATGACAAAGAGGTCCTAGTAGATACTTACATAAAAACTACCTCGGATAATAATAAGATTGTGAAATTAACCCTTACCTTGTACTTTTCCATGGTCAATGGTAGGTTGACCTCCTATATAATGGTGAAAATAATTGTTATTAAATTATACAAGAACTATATACATTAATATGATTTCGTATATGATCTTCTAATATTTCTTTTTTATTGATATTTCAATAGTATCATCATTTCAGGTGTTAACTGATTCATTTTCCTTTATAATATTTGTTACATAAGTAGTGTTTGTTATATATAGGATGTATCTTATTCATATTAATAATGATATTAATTTTTTAAAAATTAATTTTTTTATCATAAAATGAAAATTAGTCTTGAATGGATACGAAGGGGAATGAATCTCATCGCGTTCGTGGAGATTGTAATCCGTACGTACGTACGAGCGACAATATCATTATTTTGATATTAAAATCATATATAATTGGATGGTATATCATATATAAAAAATCATTATCATGTTATATTAATTATTTACATCATTTATACTCATTATTATACTGATCCAAATGATGAAGTGTTTGAATAACAAACTACACCAAGACGTGGATACGGTGATCCGTACGTACCCATGTATGGTGACTTTATCATTTATAGGATGGATAAAATAATGAATATGGTTGTACAATTTTTATAATAACATTAAAATATATAAAATATACTGGATTTATTATTTTACAATAGAAACAACAAATAAAGGGGAAGTTAATGAAGAAAAGAACTGGAAAAAGGTGATGAAATATTTACCTCTTCTTCGGGTTCTTCCTTTTGATTTGATCAAAAGTGATCATTAAGTTGGATTTCTGACTAAAGGAAGGGATCTAGGATTAAGGGAGGAAAATTTGAAGGATATTTGGGAAGGGTTTGGCCAAGGAAATTGGCTTTGAATGTGTGAATTTGAGAGAATGGGAAGTGCCCTTTTATAAGAGAGGTGAGGGTCACTTTAGGAAAAACATGAAATATTATTTTATAATAAAATCATTTTAGATTTCAAATGGATAAAAGATGAATTATTTAAAAGATAAGGTGTTTATGGGTAGAACACCTCTCAAACAATAGTTTTTAGAGATGTTTAGGTCATCATATTAACCTTATCCTTTAGATTTAACTCTTAGTTAAATAGTTTGACATTTACCATGTCTCTTTGTATTTTTATATTATATAGTTAATAAACATACCATAAACTTACAAGAGAACCCCAAGTAGTTCATTAATGACATATATAATATTATTTAAACCCTTTGGACGAACCTTGGAGTTTTAGGAATTGAATAACAATTAATAATATAATATTTGTTTTAAAACACTTTTATGTCATTTTTGACACTATTTGGTATTTTGTTTTTGTTAAATTCATAACAGCATTATTACTTGAAAAAAAATTCATTTAATTAACACTAACATGTAACATTAACCTATAAAATTAATGTAATTCATTAAAAGTGTCAAATTATATTTATTTGGATATTTATAATATTAATTATTTTAATCTTTCATTAATAAGGTAATGACTGCATCATCATTGTGTCATAAATAAATTTAACTATTTAATGTCTAAAAATTATTAATAAAATAACAATATGTAGGAAATAGTTTTATCTTTATAATTAATATTTATAGTAAAATTTATTCTATGTATTACCCTATATTAAAAATGGTTTACTTAATAAACTTTGATTTAAACAATTTTAAGTCATCTTTAAATAAAATAATAATAAATGTCTTAATCTAATCTATGTGGACCTAAAGGGTCATATTTTATTCCTAAGGTTTTTTTGGTCAAATTACACATATCCAATAGAATTAAGGCATGTGTTAGGGTAATTATGATATCATTTTTACCCTTAATTACCCTATTTACTTTTAATCGTGGTAAATAAAAGTGAAAAGTTACTATTCACAAAAAAATTATTTTCATCTTATTGAACCACATTTTACTTACTGATATTAACCGTGTTTCTAGGATTTTATAAATTCAACTCACAGAAGCGGTGAAAATAATTTTTATACAAATTTTCAAATGCTCCTTGGCGGTGGGTAAAAGACGGTAAATAGTTCGATAAAATTTTATATATCTAATATTATTATAAAATGACTCCAACGAATTACATTGAACATATATATGTATTATATATATATTTTTACCTAAAATAAAATAAAATAAAATAACTAATTATTTAAATGAAAAGTCGGTTTTAACCAATAACGCCATATTTTTTCACTATTCATCAAAAATCGAATGTTTTCATAAAAATACCAAAAAATTCACCCTTAGATAATTTCGATATTCCAAATACAAAAATGAAGTCCATTTTAAAAGATAAAATTTATAAAATTTCAAAAAGTTGGTATTAATATTCACAATGGCCAGTTTGATTGGTCGTGGTGTGTTAGAATCTCGAAGTTGCATACAATGCAAACTATTGCATTATTCAAAGGGAAACATATCATGGAAGCTTGGGGTGTTAGAGTCACAAGTTTATTTCAATGTAAAATTATAAGAGACACTTTCTGGATATCCAATAATAATCTATAAATTTATATCCCTATATTTCTCAAGATTAAATAAAGATACATCATATGGACACATACATGGATAATTTCTAAGGAAGATGTAATGTTGAGTTAGAATACTCCAAGGAGTTTTTATTTTCTGCATCTGACTTGTAATTTTTTTCATGGTGATTGAAGTTTTTTTATGTTTTTTAATGTGATTTCAACCTATTGAAGTTTAGTTTAGGAATGTGGAGATGTATCTTAGAATACTAAGCTATAGGCTATGGGAAATCTGAAAAAGTAGATGATTCCAAATATATTTTCTAGATTTAGATATTTGGAAAATTCCCAAATATTTTGTAATATTTATAGAATTTTTTGTTACACATGTGAGGATTTATTAATAATTGTTTTAAAATTTTGTAAGACTTATGGTGATTTCATAATACTTGTGAAAATTTCCTAAGACTAATAGAATGTTTGTAAGACCCATATAATTTATTTATTACTTGTGGTGATTTCAATAAAGTTATGAGAATATCATAAGACTTGTGGGGATCTCTCAAGAGTTATGGACTTTATAAGAGTTCATCATTTATTTAAAATGTAATTTTTCCTAAAATTAATATAGATGAGGATTTTATGGAAGTTATTTCTGAATGTTAATCCATAAAATTATTATACTATTATTTAGTACAATAAATATTAAAAGTGTAATTTTGATTCAATAAAATAATTAAGAAGGTTGAGAAATTAGGAATAGATAAAATAATATTTTAGGGAATGAGATGGATTAGTTCAATCAATATTAAGTATAAACAATTATAATAATCTTATATGGTAAGGAATAAAATTGAGATGAAATAGAGATAGTTAAATGGGTTCGTAAGGGGTGGAGTGTACGAGAGCTCTCTCTACGACTAGGGTATCCCTGCCACCACCTCCCTTTTCTACTCCTCCCTCCCATACCTCTCCCCTTATTCTATTTCCCCACATCAATCCAGTTCTACCTCATGAGAACACCCTCATCTTAGTGGAGATGGTTTTCGGCGCTCCAATCATCTTATACATCCCTATGTTGCCCCTTTTAGCTACCAAGAAGCTTTAGAACCTTAATTTTGGTCATTTATGGTTCTGGTCCTAGTAGTTCTCAAAGATATTTTTTAGGTGTTCAACCAGTTGGATTTGATGGTGTAGGAATACAAAAGGGACCTTGCCTCCCTATCAGGTCACCATGAGGCTGTATGTGGTGGATTTGGAAAGACCCGATCTGATGGCATCCACTTCATAGTCCTCTTCCTAATCCTTTAGGGTTTCTTCATGGTTTGGTTTTTTTGTCGGTTCTGGGGTAATGTTTTTCATCTTCTCTAGATGTGGACGCAACATGAATTGTCTCCCCAGTTTGTGTTTTCCCCAGTTCAGATCCACCATTCTATGGTTTCCTCTACCATTTTGCCTTGATCAATTGTGCAAGAATCAATCTGGTCTTGATTGATGGATCCCACTAAAAATTTAGGTGGTGGTGGTGATATCTGCTATGGCGGCATTCTTGGGTCCTCTGTTTTTTCATTCCTATTGCGGTGCTATTGTTCCAGTGATGAGGATTTATAGTCTTTTCGTGTTGTGGAGGCTTCTGATTATGGTGTGATGTATTAGGCGGTGATGGGACGATGCTCAAAACCTAGTGGTGGATTTTCAGGTCATGAAATGAAGCGTTCTTGTGGTTTTGGGCGGTTCGGTCCTGGGCAGCGTTCCTTGCCTTCCCATTTTGGGTTTTGAGTTTGTGATTGCTATTTTCGGGGGTGTTTTTTGGTGTTTTCAGATGGGTCTGGTCCTAGATATGGTTTTTTACCCAGCCCACTAGTGGATACTTGTGGTGGCATTGTCCATTTTCCTTTTCTAACTTTTCTTCAACGTGATTTATTTGATAAAATAAAAAAAATGATGATGGGAGATGAAATATAGGAACAATTTTAACCACAAATTGATATGATAAATCATATAGATCCATATATGTAAACATGAATACAACCATGTTTTAAGTGGAAATATATTTTTAATAATAGAGGTCATGATAATTTTAATATCACATAGAGAGTTAAAATCCTAAGTCACATGGATATTTCAACAAAATATTTTACTGGGATTGAAATTCGAATTAAGGAAGAGGTAAAATGCCATAAGGAAAGGATACTTCCATATTATAATATGAAAAAATACAAATTTTATTTTGGGATGATATTATATATAAAATAAGGAGAAGAATAAAATTAGTGATCTAATGTTTCTTTTTTGTAATTATTATGATATTTTAAGTGAATGGATAAACGAGTGATGATAATATATCAAAACATAAACCTTCAATATCCAATAAATAGAGTTATGACCCTACGATGAAATTGAAAATTCTATGTGTTGAATAATTAATGTGAACCATGAATAATATAAAGGATTGGTCCTATGTGTTGAAAAATAATTAGAATAAGAGAGAAAACCCATTATCTATTGATCATTAGTTTTCCAAAAAATATGAATTTTGAGGTTTTTATCCTATGATACACTTATAACATAAGGTACGAAGAAGTTAGAGGAAACCCTTGTGATTAATTCATTTTAGGAAGAAGGTAAGACCCATATTGTTTTAGAGGTATATAATCTCTTACCATTGATCTAATTCAATGTGGTATAAGATAAATATTGTATTTTAAGAGATGTATACTAGAACCATCATTATACCAGGTAGGCTCTCAGAATACGAATTTAATGATATACTCTTCCTTGGTATTTTTTTGATAGTAAACAAATATATTTGTACACATGGGATAAAAACCATCATACACAAATTATGTAGTCATCCATATAGGAGGTAAACCACATTACCAAACCCTAGTGGATTTTATTGTCTAATTTCTTATTTATCATTACATTCGTGAAAACTAAAAGGTGAGAAAGTGTGATATATCCATTTACTGAAGAAGTGTTGAGGTAGAGAAGGGATATATTTTTGAATTGGAAATAAGTAATGAAAAATTAATTCTTCCACACTCTCGGTGTTATCTATATCATACGTAATCCCAAAAATTGGTATTAGGGAATAATATTAACCAATGATTGGATTCTTAAAAATATCTAAAGTTAGAGTATCTGATGTTTTTATTTTATTTTTGAAAATGATTTAATAAATGTTGATTTAAATAATAATATGTGATCGTTATCAAATAATCCATATAAGAGATGCCAATATCAATACACAAGAACAAGAAGAAAATATATTAAAAGAAATTAAGAAATTACACCTTAAAGAAATAAAGGAAAAATGACTCTCTTCTAGTTTAAGGTAATAAAATTAGAGTTTAGTATATTATTCATACTAATAATCCGTAAATTTACACAACATATGATTTTAGGGTATCCCTTTTCTGAAAAAATTAATAAAAATTAGTTTCCCCATTCTTAATAAAAAATGAATTTATATTTTCCATAGAAGAAGAAAATTTAGTGGCTCAATCTATTAAAAATGAGATGGAAAACATTTCTACATCAAAAGTATCTAGTCATTAATGTGACATTTATGTAATAGTGATATCTTTCAAAAGATATCCTATAGATGATATGAATTAAATTGGGTAAGATTAAACATATGATAACTCATTTTATGAATCAAGATATGTTTTCAATGATATCTTGTATAATTTTTCCAAATAAACAGTTTCCTATATTTTTTAATCTTTTAGAATTATGTATGAGGACATAAAACAAAATGAATATGAGTGTAGAGGTATAAATAATTATTTAGGGAAAAAAGTACCAACCTATGTAAAATTACCCATGAAATGTTGATCTGTAAGTAAAACAAATATTGAGATTTAAGAAAGGTGCTCCACTTTTGAGAATGATTGGATTAATAAAATTCAAGAGAAAGAATAATCTAGAAAAGTCTTATAAATGAACATGAATTAGAAGATGAAACTACTCAAATGGTTTCTCAATTAGGGATAAAATCCAATAGGATTAAGGATCTTGATATTTCCTTATAAGAAAAGAACCAAATGTATGCAGATCAAGGTAAGAATATTAGAAAGGATTATAAAGAAAAATTGAGCTTACTAAGGGAGAATAAAAATATCCTCAATATAAAGTGTCTTCAGTTGGAGATAAAACATTTAAATATAGAAATGAAATAATTTTAGTCTTTAAAACAATTTTAGAATACAATTACTTCTAAACACACTCCCATAGATGATATTTATGCAAAAAATAACTATCTAATGGAAAAAAGAGTCTGAGATCATTTATTGATAAATATGTATTATAATTATAATTAATGGTACCATCTAATTTAGAGAATTATATTTATGATAATTCTATTGTAGAGACCCGAAGCCTGACATACATGGACATTACATTACTTTTGCGGAATACTTAGTACATAACAAAAACACACACACAAGGACCGTAATAGTTTAGTGTCTTTGGAAATTCGGAATATAATCTTCTAATCGTGGTGAAAGATCTTAAACATCTCCCATAAAGATCTTTTTTTAAACCTAAATCCTTTCTTTATGTCCTGGGGAAAAGAAAACATAAAAGGTTGAGCTCAAATGCTTAGTAAGGTTAAACAAAAGAAATGTCAATCACGTCATATTCATAAGAACATATCTTTTGGAAATCTTAACCTGCAAAAGAGATCATAATTTAATAACATGGGATAAATCATAGTAGTGAAATGTAATCCCAATAATCATAACTTAAAACATGAAACTTTTTTCCATACACACATAATCATAGAGAATCATTTCTTATTAGTCAAGACTCATTTCCTAGACTATCTTAGTGGACAAAGTCCCTTTCTGAACCGAGTTCACTCCTCGTTTCAATCCTATTTCACTGAACCGGTATAACCTACCATTCCAGCCATGTCTATCTCATGAGATATAAAATCTTTATGCAATTCATTTAAGAGATATATAGGTCCCACCCATCTCATAATTATAACATTCTTATGTGTGCCACAAAATCATAAACCATACATCATAGCATAACCCATGTAATAAAAATGGGATTCTTAAACATTGTGACATCATAAAAAAATTCATAAAAGATAAAGGAATTAATAAAAATAATTCCATCACAACATAATCAAATCAATGTAATAATAGGTATAAAAACAGAACCCTTTATTATGTTAGATGGAAAAAATTTTTGATAAAACACTTGAACTCCATTCTTGAGGAAAATATTCTTTCTACTTCAAAAACACTTTTCATTTCTTAACATGTCATAAAATTATAAATAATAGACGTTGATTAAAAATAAACATGAAAACTTATAAGGGAATCTTCTTGGAAATAATGTTTTAAAAATCCATTCATGTCGTATAAGTTAAAAGAAAACATTCTTCTCATACTTTTGTCGGAAAAGTCAAAAAGTACCTTGTACGAAAAATGACAAAAGATTCCTTTCATATCTTTTACTAAAAACTCACCGAAGGGTAAAATTGGATATAAACTATTGTAGAAGTATATAAATATTACATATTGGGGAAACATGGATGTGGATGATAAAATACACCCCAGTAAATACCAAAGTATAAACAATCTCAGATAAAAATGAGATTGTGATATTTCCCTTACCATAGGTCCGATTTGCTTCGTATGTGTTTGAAACTCCTGTATAATGATTTAAATAATGTCATTGACTTATTCCAGAATCATACTCATTGTTATTATATCATATATGGTTCACTTATGGCCTTATATTACTCGTTCTTTTGTAAATTCCATGTTAAAGAGCGTTTTGGGTAAAATCGTTTCATTTGTCGTCCGTGTTTTGACTTGTAATTATTCATATGATTACTTAGATCATGATTACTTAATTCAAGAATATAAAACATTATTTATATATAATATATATTCATAATATATATATATATATAATAGATCAGTAAATGGAAAGAAATACACCATTCATGGAGACGGTATACCGTACGTACGCATGAACGCTGTTTTCTTTTCCTTATTGAGTTGAATGGAATTAAGTAGATGAAATACATATATATACACATAAATCCAGAATCATTATTATGTCATATATTTCATTATTAATTATTATATATACTTTATAATCATTCATGAATGGTTAACGTGGAGAATGAATCTCATCGCGTCGTGGAGACGGTAGTCCGTACGTACGCACGAGCGATGATATCGTTCTCATGATTGTAGAATTGTATTGGAGTGTATGTATACTATTTCAGAATAAATATCACTTTAAAATAATCATATTCAGTTATTATGTACACCATTATACCCATCCAAGTAAGGTGGTGGTGGAAAATAGATTACACCACGGCGTGGAGACGGTATTCCGTACGTACGCACGCGCGGTGATTTCGTTTTCCGTAGGATGGATAGATGGTGAAATAAGGTTGTTTCATAATTATAATAACATATCAGTATATTAGTGATACTTATGTTATTACTTCATAATGAAACAACCTAATAAGAAGAAGTGGAAGAAGAAATAAAGATGAAAGAATCGGTAATGGACATTACCTCTTCTTTGAAGCGCCTCTTTGAGATCTCCTTTTAGGGCACTAAAATTGGTCTTTGAGAAAGACCAGAACCTATAGGATGTTTCCAGGGAAGTGGAGAAGGGAATTTGGCAGGGGTTGGCCGATCTTCAAGGCTCAAAGTGGTGTGAGGAAGAGAGGGAGGAGGTGCCCTTTTATAAGGGAGGAGTGGGGCACCTTTGGAATAACTAAAACTATTATTTTATTATAAAGTAAAATTCGGTTTTAAATAGCTCCAAATTGATTTATTTAGAAGCTAAGGTAGGTATGGGTCGCAATACTCTCATCCAATAGAATTTAGACAAGTTTAGGTTCTTATTGTAACCTTATCATTTAGATTTAACATTAAGTTAAATAATTTTACTTTTACCATGTCTTCTTGTGTTCTTACACTACAAGGTTAATAAACTTACTATAACCAGACAAAAGAACCCCAAGTTGTTTATTATTAATATATATAACCTTATCTAAGTCATTTGTCCTAACCTTAGATTTTTAGGAATAAAATAACAATTAATAATATAATATTTGTTTTAAAAACTATTTTATGTCAATTTTGACACTATTTAGTAATTGATTTTTGTGAAAATCACAACAGAATGATTAGTTCCAAAAAAGTTACTTAAATCATTACTAACATGTCATATTAACCTAGAAAATTAGTGTAATTCATAAAAAGTCTCAAATTACATTTATTTGGGTATTTATAACATCAATTATGTCAATATTTCATTAATAAGATAATTATTGCATCATATTTGTGTCATAAATAAATTAAATTATTTAATGTCTAAAAATTACAAATAAAATACCATTATGTAGGAAATAATTTTAGATTTCTAATGAGAATTATAGTTGAATTTATCTTATGTATAACCCTATATTAAAAATTATTTACTTATTAATCTTTGATTTTAACTATTTTAACCCTTCTTTAAATAAATTAATAATAAATGTCCTAATCTAATCCAAGTGGGCCTAAATAGTCATATTTTATTCCTAGGAGTGTTTTTGGTCGAATTACACTTGTCCAATCGAATTAGGACATGTGTTAGGGTAATAATAATATCATTTTTACCCTTAATTACCCTATTTACTTTTAACCGTGGTAAATAAAAGTAAAAAGTTACTATTCACCAAAAATTATTTTCATCTCATTGAACCACATTTTACTTACTGAAATCAACCGTGTCTCTCAGATTTTTGAAATTCCACTCACAGAAGCGGTAAAATTAAGTTTTATGAAAAATTCAGTTTTTTTAACTACCACTTAGTGGTTTCACTATTCATAAAAAATTGAAAGTTTTCAGAAAAATACCAAAAATTAAGCCTAAGCTATATTTGATATTATGAACTCAAAAATGATGTCTATTTTACCAAATTCAAAACTTATCAGTTGCATTAATTAATTTAAAAATTAATTCCCGTCGTCAAAACAAATAGCGTGTTCTTAAGAGATAATAACTATCAAAAGATTGACACTTGTTTATGTCTGGTTTAAATATGAAATTACATCCAATGAACAACATTGTATGAAATTGTAAAAATATATTCTAAATATAATTTAAAACCACTCAAATTAATAATTTATCACTATTAATTATTTCGATTAAAAAAGTTGTTTTGAATTAAAATTTAGTAATTTTCACTATTCATCAGAAAATGAAAGTTATCCGAAAAGTACCAAAATTTCACCCTAAGATAATTTCGATATTACGAATCCAAAAATGAATTCCATTTTTAAAAATAAAATTTCAAAAAGTGGTTATTACTATTCATAAGGGCTAGTTTTAATAATATTTTAATAGCATATTGTTGTTTAGTGAAACTCGTTTTTGCGTACTACACACACTATCGAGGAAGGTCGCGATTGCGTGTAATGCAAGGCAAGTCAAGGATGCGTGTTGTGCAAGCTCCTTTTGGTGTAGCGTACAACACAAGGCATTAATGAAATTAAAAAGAATATTTTTCCATAAAATCTCGGGGTGTTACATTCTACCCCCCTTAAAATGAATTTCGCCCTTGAAATTCGTCGAGGTTATAAATGGTTTACTACTCAAAAGTTTCTTTAATAGAAACCCACATCGTAAAAAGGAATACCAAAACCAATATTAAAAAACAAACGTATGAAACGTAACGGTTACCCAAATAAACTAATCACTGGGTTTCCACATTGGTGAAAATATGGATATGGAAGAGAAATCTAACCATCATGTTCTGACGGAGAGTGGTAGAGAACATGGCTATAGAAATTCCAGAACTCACAAAGCCATAAATTTTGGACGATCTAAGGTACCATCTGATTCATCAGATATAAGAGCATTAAGACAACATTTTTGGTTTTCAAGATCATTTCCCTAAAGTTGATGAAATTGGAATTAGAAGAAATACTTTCGTGATTTTGGTATAGTCTCACCGTTTGTCGTTCTTTGGACAATTTACACTTCATCTCTTAAAGAAATGAAGTTGAATTTGTCATTCGTGATGTGTTAGCAGATCTTGTGATAGAATTATGGGTCATTCCATCTGTCTCAGACAAAAGGTTAGAAAAGTTATCAAAAAATACATAAGTCCATCTATAGTGAGATTAATGATATATGGTTCCTAAAATGGACTTATACTTCATATATCATACTTCATAGTATAATAAAACTAGTTTATACTAAACAAGGACTTCTTGTAGGCCAGTGGTAGGCAATAAAAGCCAGTCGCACTTCAGTTGTGGGTTCGATTCCCACGGCCTTGTCCGACGCGATGGGCTGTCGCCCATCCTGCATGTTGTCCTTTTTCTAAAACTACATTACTATAACATCACATAAATAATATCAAAAGTTCTATCCTTAAACAATACTATCTTATGTCCAACATAATCCATTCCAATCTTTAGGCTTATCTAAAATACTTTGGTCCAAGCTCATAATATAAAGAAAATTATTACTTGAAATGTCATTAATCAAGCATGTGAATACCATCATTAATCCCCCATATATCTTGTTGGTCACATTACAATCATGTGAATACCTTAATCATGTATTCTCTTGAAAAATTAATACCCATTAAACCTTAGTGAAAACATGAATGCTGTCAAAAGATAACTCTTTCCACATACCAAAATCCAAAAATTCTATATACTCAATCCATTACATAACCTTCTCCTTATATCAGTCATGAGCTCATTAATACTATCAAACATTTAATTTTCTCCTTATCCCTTCATTATGAACATATCATCTACTTTCCAAAAATATCTGAATAACCTTTCATGGTTACTGGTACCATTAATCATACACTTTCAAAACATAAGGAAAGAAAACAGTGTAACAATCCTTATATGTCTCTTTATTCCATAGTACCATGAGATTACTTATACAACATTACACTTGATAAACATGTAATCATTACACTACCTTCTTAATCCATTGACCGAGCTTCAACAATTCTTTCATCTCACATATCATTTGTAGTCTCTTCATCATCATCAACATAAATATTACCCATATGGCCATACTGATTCTCTTCATGAGACTTTACCTTAGGGCATTGGTTTGCATAATGCCCGTACATCCACATTTAAAACATTTAACCATTGTTGATGTCGTAGCAATACCATTATCCTCATCCATGGTGTTAAATGAACCCTTTCCTTTTCACTTACTGGCTTTATGTCCTTCTTTTCCACACCCAAAGCATCTTCCAGTTCCTTTGAAACATTCTCCTTTATGCCTCTTCCCACATGATTTACATAGGGGAAATTGAACTTTCTTTCCTCTATGATCATCATGAAACTCCATCTTTCTCTTATTAGTCGAGTCAGGAAACTTACCAAATTTGAGTTTATTGATCATATTATGAGATTACTGATTCGGCATAATAATGATGGTTGGACTTCCAAATCCCATTTCATTTGGTTTCTCATGAATAATATCATTCCATTGTCCATAATATCCTCCATTATTGTGAATCATCTTTTTTCCAGCCATTTTCTAAAACCCAAAAAGAATAGTGTTAGAGGAAAAAATCAAAATAAAGGGGAAGTAACTTCAATATCTAACATCTTAGGTTAAATTCTAAGATTTTTACCATAGTTCTAGGACTATATCCTATACGTATACTTATCCTTAGGGACATCCCTAGACATACCTTATAAATATCTCTAGGGATCTCACTAATGTTTTCGCATCCTAGTTTCCAAAGGTTGACTAAACCTTTCCTCTGATACCAACTGTAGAGACTCGAAGCCTGACGTACATGGAAATTACATTACTTTTGCGAAATACTTAGTACATAACAAAAACACACACACAAGGACCGTAATAGTTTAGTGTCTTTGGAAACTCGGAATATAATCTTCTAATCGTGGCGAAATATCTTCAACATCTCCCATAAATATCTTATTTTTTTAAACCTAAATCCTTTATTTATGTCCTGGGGAAAAGAAAACATAAAAGGGTGAGCTCAAATACTCAGTATGGGTAAACAAAAGAAATATCAATCACGTCATATTTATAAGAACATATCTTTTGGAAATCTTAACCTGCAAAAGAGATCATAATTTCATATCATGGGATAAATCATAGTAGTGAAATATAATCCCAATAATCATAACTTAAAACATGAAACTTTGTGGCATACACACATAATCATAGAGAATCATTTTTTATTAGTCAAGACTCATTACCAAGACTATCTTAGTGGACAAAGTCCCTTTCTGAACCGAGTTCACTCCCCGTTTTAGTCCTGTTTCACTGAACCGGTATAACCTACCATTCCAGCCATGTCTATCTCATGAGATATAAAATCTTTACCCAATGCATTGGAGGGAGATATAGGTCCCACCCATCTCATAATGATACCATTTTTATGTGCGCCACAAAATCATAAACCATACATCATAGCATAACCCATGTAATAAAAATGGGATTCTTAAACATTGTGACATCATAAAAAAATTCATATAAGATAAAGGAATTCATAAAAATAATTCCATCACAACATAATCAAATCAATGTAATAATAGGTATAAAAACAGAACCCTTTATTATCTTATATGGAAAATAATTTTGATAAAACACTTGAACTCCATTTTTGAGGAAAATATACTTTCTACTTCAAAAACACTTTTCATTTCTTAACATGTCATAAAATTATAAATAAAAGAAGTTGATTAAAAATAAACATGAAAACTTATAAGGGAATCTTCTTGGAAATAAACTTTTAAAAATTCATTCATGTCGTATAAGTTAAAAGAAAACAATCTTCTCGTACTTTTGTCGGAAAAGTCAAAAAGTACCTCGTACGAAAAACGACAAAAGATTCCTTTCATATGTTTTACTAAAAACTCACCGAAAGGTAAAATTGGATATAAACTATTGTAGAAGTATATAAATATTACATATTGGGGAAACATGGATGTGGATGATAAAATACACCCCAGTAAATACCAAAGTATAAACAATCTCGGATAAAAATGAGATTGTGATATTTCCCTTACCTTAGGTCTGATTTGCTTCATATGTGTCCGAACCTCCTGTATAATGATTTAAATAATGTCATTGACTTATTCCAGAATCATACTCATTGTTATGATATCATATATGGTTCACTTATGGCTTTATATTACCCGTTCTTTTGTAAATTCCATGTTAAAGAGCGTTTTGGGTAAAATCGTTTCATTTGTCGTCCGTGTTTTGACTTGTAATTATTCATATGATTACTTAGATCATGATTACTTAATTCCAGAATATAAAACATGATTTATATATAATATATATTCAGAATATATATATATATATAATAGATCAGTAAATGGAAAGAAATACACCGTTCATGGAGACGGTAGACCGTACGTACGCATGAACGCTGTTTTCTTTTCCTTATTGAGTTGAATGGAATTAAGTAGATGACATACATATATATACACATAAATACAGAATCATTATTATGTCATATATTTCATTATTAATTATTATATATACTTTATAATCATTCATGAATGGTTAATGTAGAGAATGAATCTCATCGTGTCGTGGAGACAGTAGTCCGTACGTACGCACGAGCGATGATATCGTTCTCATGATCGTGGAATTGTATTGGAGTGTATGTATACTATTTCAGAATAAATATCACTTTAAAATAATAATATTCAGTTATTATGTACACCATTATACCCATCAAAGTAAGGTGGTGGTGGAAAATAGATTACACCACGGCGTGGAGACAGTATTCCGTACGTACGCACGCGCGGTGATTTCGTTTTCCGTAGGATGGATAGATGGTGAAATAAGGTTGTTTCATAATTATAATAACATATCAGTATATTAGTGATACTTATGTTATTACTTCATAATTAAATAACCTAAGAAGAAGAAGTGGAAGAAGAAATAAAGAAGAAAGATTCGGTAACAGACATTACCTCTTCTTTGAAGCGCCTCTTTGAGATCTCCTTTTAGGGCACTAAAATTGGTCTTTGAGGAAGACTAGAACCTATAGCATGTTTCTAGGGAAGTGGAGAAGGGAATTTGGTAGGGGTTGGCCGAGCTTGAAGGCTCAAAGTGGTGTGAGGAAGAGAGGGGGGAGGTTCCCTTTTATAAGGGAGGAGAGGGGCACCTTTGGAATAACTAAAACTATTATTTTATTATAAAGTCAAATTCGGTTTTAAATAGCTCCAAACTGATTTATTTAGAATATAAATTGGGGATGGGTTGAAATAATTTCATCCAATAGAATTTATACAAGTTTAGGTTCTTATTTTAACCTTATCATTTAGATTTAACATTAAGTTAAATAATTTTACTTTTACCGTGTCTTCTTGTGTTCTTACACTATAAGGTTAATAAACTTACTATAACAAGCCAAAAGAACCCCAAGTTGTTTATTATTAATATATATAACCTTATCTAAGTCATTTGGACGAACCTTAGATTTTTAGGAATAAAATAACAATTAATAATATAATATTTGTTTTAAAAACTATTTTATGTCAATTTTGACACTATTTAGTAATTGATTTTTGTGAAAATCATAACAGAATTATTAGTTCGAAAACAGTTAATTAAATAATTACTAACATGTCATATTAACCTAGAAAATTATTGGAATTCATAAAAAGTCTCAAATTACATTTATTTGGGTATTTATAACATCAATTATGTCAATATTTCATTAATAAGATAATTACTGCATCATATTTGTGTCATAAATAAATTAAATTATTTAATGTCTAAAAATTACAAATAAAATACCATTATGTAGGAAATACTTTTATCTTTCTAATGAGTATTTATAGTCGAATTTATCTTATATATAAACCTATATTAAAAATGATTTACTTATTAAACTTTGATTTTAACTATTTTAACCCTTCTATAAATAAATTAATAATAAATGTCCTAATCTATTACAAGTGGGCCTAAATGGTAATATTTTATTCCTAGGGTTGTTTTTGGTCGAATTACATTTGTACAATATAATTAGGACATGTGTTAGGGTAATAATAATATCATTTTTACCCTTAATTACCCTATTTACTTTTAACCGTGGTAAATAAAAGTAAAAAGTTACTATTCACCAAAAATTATTTTCATCTCATTGAACCACATTTTACTTACTGACATCAACCGTGTCTCTCGGATTTTTTGAATTCCACTCACAGAAGCGGTAAAATTAAGTTTGATGAAAAATTCAGTTTTTTTAACTACCACTTAGTGGTTTCACTATTCCTCAAAATTGAAAGTTTTCAGAAAAATACCAAAAATTAAGCCTAAGCTATATTTGATATTATGAACTCAAAAATGATGTCTATTTTAAGAAATTCAAAACATATCAGTTGCATTAATTAATTTAAAAATTAATTCTCGTCGTCAAAACAAATAGCGTGTTCTTAAGAGATAATAACTATCAAAAGATTGACACTTGTTTATGTCAGGTTTAAATGTGAAATTACATCCAATTAACAACATTGTATTAAATTGTAAAAATATATTCTAAATATACTTTAAAACCACTCAAATTAATAACTTATCACTATTAATTATTTCGATTAAAAAAGTTGTTTTTAATTGAAATTTAGTAATTTTCACTATTCATCAGAAAATGAAAGTTATCTGAAAAGTACCAAAATTTCACCCTAAGATAATTTCGATATTACAAATCCAAAAATGAATTCTATTTTGAAAAATAAAATTTCAAAAAGTGGTTATTACTATTCATAAAAGCTAGTTTTAATAATATTTTAATAGCATATTATTGTTTAGTGAAACTCGTTTTTGCGTACTACACACACTATCGGGGAAGGTCGCGATTGCGTGTAATGCAAGGCAAGTCAAGGATGCGTGTTGTGCAAGCTCCTTTTGGTGTAGCGTAAAACACAAGGCATTAATGAAATTAAAAAGAATATTTTTCAATAAAATCTCGGGGTGTTACATCTATTTTCTTGTATAGTTTAGGTTTTAAAAAAATCTATAAAAATTGTATGAGAGAAAATGATGATGAACCCACCGGTACATCTATGGTCTACGGGAGAAATTATGGAAGGGGTTTTTTTCCAAAGGAATCCCAAATAAAGAATGAAATATCAAGAAAATATCAAGAAATCAATTCTGGAAAAGGTACAAATAAATAGGAGAGGGAAATATTTGTTGGCTATTGTTGGTGCAATGGACGTTTTGAAAACAATGCAATTGATTTTTGGCATAATATTTCAACACATGGAAATGAAATAAATCCTATAATAGTGGGTTTGGTTAGGTCACGAAAAGTAATATATAATAAGAATAAAAATCTATTTATCTGATATAGATTTTAAAGTGTTGAAAAATTATATGGAAGCTATAATAAGAGTGGTCATATTTAATAAGCATGGTGATATAAATCAACAAATCATGTGTCAAAGGCTACTGAAGAGAGAAGATGAAAAATAAAAAATAAAAGGAATGTGAATAAGAATACTGATTCTTACTTAGGAAATAAAGAAAATAAAATCTATTCATTACAACACCAATAATATCAAGAAGGGTGTTACACCAAAAGGGGATGTTGGTTTTATCATGTAAGAAGAGGGAACTCTATGGACTTTTCTAAGAAAGCCACTAATATTTGTATTAATGCTTGCAAGAAAGAGTACAAGTGAAAGATAGTCCCGGAGAATAAAAAGGGGAATTTTTCGATGAAAATGATACCTATGAATTTTTATGGAAGATCCATGAAATATGACTATTTTACTAAATAATGTATGATAATTTGGCCAACCCAATTTTAAATGAAAATAATGATGAAGGAAACACAATTAAAAGTGAGTACTAAATTTAGAAAAGTAGTTTCACATGAAGAAGATAAATTTAATTAGAGGTTTTCATGAATTTATGACTTAATAAATTTAGAAGAGCTATGTGGGATGCAAAAAAATAATAATATATGATTTAATCGAAAACCTATAACACCATGATATTTTGGAATAGTTTTTTCTCAAAATCAATACCATGTTTCATAACTTTTCCACTTGAAAAACCGAACAAAAACAAAAAACAAAATATTATATTAATATCATCAAGAATATTATATGAATAAAAAAACTTATAGTAAATATAAACTTATTAACCAATTAAAAAATATTACATTTAGAGGGTATATAATTAATATGATTTAACATTTAAAAGGATTGTTCATTATCAAATAACTATTTAAATTATTAATAAACTAATTGACCACTTTTAATTGATTATTATGATAATATATAATCTTATAATATATTATATAATATATTGAAATTCTTTAAATTAAAATTTTTATGAAATAATATTGATAACACATAATTTTTAAGAAGTCTATTTTTAATAAAAGTTCAGTTTATTATATTTTAAAATTTCATTTAAAAGATAAATATATAAATTTTAGAATTTGAATTAAAAAAATTAACTTTATTTTTTAATTAAACATATCAATAAAATCATAAGTTAATTTTTTGAATTTTTCTAAAATAATTGATTTTTAGTGAATAGTTAAAATTTAGGTTTTACTAAATCCATAACAAGTATAACTCTATCAAGAAGTAAGTATAAATTAAAAACATATAAAAAATTTCATGTTCAAGAATGTATTTATAGAGTAAAATAATACACTTCGAAATACTATTTTTAATCTAGAAAACCTAATTTTAACATTCTATAAACATATGTAATATTTCAAAATAAAAGAAACTGATTTTATCTTTTCTTTTAATTGAATATTATTTTATTAAAAATCTATTTTAGATTGATTTTAAGTCCATATAATTTTTTTAAAAAAACAAATTTATATTTTTAATATCAAGGAAATTGATAATTTTTTCAAATACATAAATTTAAAGCTTAAAAATACCCTTGTTATAAAATTGATTTTTTACACATTACATGAATTAATGTTAAAATTCATTTTTTATACACATAGATACTTTCTATTATAAAATGGATTTCATATTTTGAATTAATAAGTGAAAATTATTTAATATGGGCCATTTAATTTATAGCATAAAGTCCTAACAGGTTAAAAAATGGTTTCTAATTGAGTGTTTGGGGTGTAGATAGAAAAAAATCTCCACTCAATTATTATCCATTTTAAAGTCTTATTTACATGTAAAAAATGTTCTCTCTTTATATTAAGTTTAAATATTTATATAAATACAATTCTTACCATTTATAAAATGGGCATCTCACCACCCTTTCAAGACTACTCCAAATTTAGGTTTACTATTGAAATTATACCATTTTTACTTCAAATAGAATTCTATTTCTCCTCTTTTAGTTTTGATTCACAATAATTTAGTGTAATCCCTCCTTTTATAAGTAATCGTCCAAGGGAAAACTCAAATCTTTAACTAGTCAAATAATCACATGCAATATCAATATTCACTTTCATAATGATGGAATGCATAATTCCAGACATCATAACCACATAGTCAAGGCCTTGTTCCAAGAATACAAATAATATTTTTTCAAGGCCTTGTTCCAATACATTATTTTGTATCATGAGACCTACCGATGCATCGAGGAGCTATAACAATCTCCACCCATCACTTACTAAGTCCAATGCATTCCATATATGAAAAAGTTTAAACATAACATAAACATTCGTATTAAAAATAGCATACGAAATGTGAATACTTTATCCATAAACCATGAATGGTATAAAAATAATACATCCATAGTCAAACATAGCAATAAACCTTCAATACAATATAGAAGTTTTATATCATAATAAATCAACATCAAATAAGCTCACTATCCATCAAAAGATGTTGACATAGATGAAATCAAAACTTTTTTAGAGAAATATCTCTTTCAATATTCAAATCATTTAAAAGTCATATAATTATAAAAGAAAACAATTATTTTTAAAATATTATTATAAAATTTTAAGGGAAACTTCGACGATGTTATAATGGCGTAAAATAGATGCACCCACCGTATAAGTTAAAAAAACATTATTACTTTAATTTTTTCGAAAAGGTCATAAGGTACCTTGTTTGGAAAACGATGAAAATATTCCATTAATTTTTTTTATAAAAATTCAAACAAGGGTATAAATGACCTTAACCCATATTATAGTAAACAGTAAAAATGTTTTGGAATAAATTTTTACGAAACATGGATGTGGATGACAAAGAGGTCCCAATAGATACTTTCGTAAAAACAACCTTGGATAATAAAGAGATTGTGAAATTAGCCCTTACCTTGTACTTTTACTTGGTCTAGGATAGGTTAAAATCCTGTATATTGGTGAAATAGTTGCAATTAAATTATACAAGAACCATATACATTAATATTATATCATATATGATCTTCTAATATTGCTTTGTTAATGATAATTCAGCAGTATCATTGTTTCAGGTGTTAACTGATTTGTTTTCCTTTATATGATTTGTTATGAATAGAATGTGTCTTATTAGTATTAAGAATTATATTAAGTCTTTAAACATTATTTTTTTAATCATCAAATGAAAATTAATCTTGAATGGATACGATGGGGAATGAATCCCATCACGTTCGTGGAGACGGTAATCCGTACGTACGCACGAGCGACAATAATTGTTTTGATATTAAAATAATATATAATTGGATGTTATATCATATATAGAGAATCATTATCATGTTATATTTATTATTTACATAATTTATATTCATTATTATACCCATCCAAATGATCAAGTGTTTGAATAACAAACTACACCACGACGTGGAGATGGTAATCCGTACGTACACACTTATGGTGACTTTGCCATTTATAGGATTGATAGAATAATGAATATGGTTGTAAAGTTTATATAATAACATCACAATATATAGAATATACTGGAGTTATTATTTTAGAATAGAAACAACAAATAAAGAGGAAGTGGATGAAGAAAAGATCTTGAAATTGGTGATGAAATATTTACCTCTTCTTTGAGTTCTTCCTTTTGATTTGATCAAAAGGGCTCTTTAGGATGGCTTTCTGACTAAAGTAAGGTATCTAGGATAAAGTGAGGACAGTTGTGAGGATATTTGGGTAGGTTTTGGGCGATAAAAGTGGCTTCAAA
The DNA here is from genome assembly GCA_963277665.1 of Viscum album. Lineage (NCBI taxonomy): Eukaryota > Viridiplantae > Streptophyta > Magnoliopsida > Santalales > Viscaceae > Viscum > Viscum album. Next base: position 1,314,879,160 of record OY728128.1, on the reverse strand, counting down.
GGTGTTAATTGTAGAGAATCGGAAGTTCCCTTTCATAAGAGAAGTGAGGGTCACTTTAGGAAAAACTTGAAATATTATTTTATAATAAAATAATTTTCGGTTTATAATGGATAAAAAATTAGTTATTTAAAGTATAAGGTGTGGATGAGTAGAAAAACTCTTGACTAATAGCTTTTAGACACGTTTAAGTCATCATATTAACCTTATCTTTTAGATTTAACTCTTTGTTAAATAGTTTGACATTTACTATGTCTCTTTGTATTTTTATATTATATGGTTAATAAAATTTCTAAAAACTTCCAAGAGAACCCCAAGTGGTTAATTAATGACATATATAATATTATTTATGCCCTCTGAATGAATCTTATATTTTTAGTAATAGAATACTAATTAATAATATAGTTTTTTAAAAAACACTTTTATGTCAATTTTGACACTATTTGGTATTTTGTTTATGTTAAATTCATAACAACATTATTACTTTGAAAAAAATTAATTTAGTCAACCCTAACATGTCATAGTAACCTATAAAATTAATTCAATTCATTAATAGTCTCAAATTAGATTTATTTTTATATTTATAATATCAATTATTTTAATATTTCATTAATAAGGTAATTACTACATCGTCAATGTGTCATAAAAAAATTTAATTAATTTATGTATAATAATTATACATAAAATACCATAATTTAGGAAATAATTTTATATTTCTAATTAATATTTATAGTTGAATTTATCTAATGTATTACCCTATATTAAAATAGTTTAGGAATTAAACGTTGATTTTAACTCTTTTAACTCTTCTTTAAATAAAATAATAATAAATGTACTAATCTAATTCAAGTGGACATAAAGGATCATATTTTATTCCTAAGGTTGTTTTTGGCCGAATTAAACTTATCCAATAGAATTATGACACGTGTTAGGGTAATCATAATATCATTTCTACCCTTAATTACCCTATTTACTTTTAATTATTGTAAATAAAAGTAAAATGTTGCTATTCACCAAAAAATATTTTCATTTTATTAAACCAAATTTTTCTTAATGATATTAACCATGTCTCTATAAATTTAGAAATTCAACTCATAGAAGTGGTAAAATTATGTTTTATACAAATTTGTAAATGCTCTTAGGAGGTGGGTAAAAGACACTAAATAGTTCGATAAAATTTTATGTATCTAAACTTATTATAAAATGAATCCAATGAATTAAATTTAACATATATAAGTATTATGTATCTATTTTAACCTAAAATAAATTAAAATAAAATGACTAATTATTTAAATTAAAATTTGGTTTTAACCAATAACGTAGTGTTTTTTTCACTATTCATCAAAAATTGAAAGTTTTCAGAAAAATACCAAAAATTCACCCTAAGCTAATTTCAATATTCAAAATCCAAAAATGAAGTCCATTTTAAAAGATAAAATTTATAAAATTTCAAAAAGTGGGTATTACTATTCATAACGGCTAGTTTGATTGGTCGTGGTGTGTTAGAATCTTGAAGTTGCGGACAATGCAAACTATTTCATTATTTAAAGGGAGACGTACCGTGGAATCTTGGGGTGTTACATTCTTACCTACTTAAAATAATTTTATCCTCAAAATTTCTATAATAAAACCGCATAAAAAGATTTAGGTGGTTCTTCATCATAAGTTCCTCTAGTTCCCACGTTACCTCTTACATCTTATGGTTTCTCCATAGAACTTTTACTAGAAGAGACATTCGGTTTCTCAGCACTTGTTCTCTTGTATCAAGAATTTTGACAAGCTCTTCACAATAAGATAGATCAGGTTCTAGTTTAATTTACTCATAGGTGAGTACATGTGTTTTCTCATGCATGTATATTCTCAACAGTGATACGTGGAACACATCATGAACTTTGGAGAGACTTGGAGGTATTACCAAACGAGAAGCTACAACTCCAATTCGTTCTAGAATTTTGAAAGGTCTGATGTACCTGGGACTCAATGTAACCCTCTTACAAAAACATATAACCCCCATCCATGGAGATACCATCAAGAAAACATGGTCTCCTACTTGAAATTCCAAATTCTTCCTCCAGTCATCGACATAGTTCTTCTGCCATTATTCAGAAGTTTTTATGTGGGTTTGGATTACCTTCACCTATTCTATAGTTTCCTCAACAAGTTCTAGGCCTACAAGTTTTATTTCACCAACATCATCCCAAAAAGTTGGTGTGCGACATATCATGCCATATAACGCTTCATATGGTTCCATCTGAATACTTGAATAGAAGATATTTCTATATGAAAATTCAACCATAGGTAAATATTGATCCCACATACCTTGAAAGTCATGTGAACAAGGTCTCAACATGTCTTATAAGGTTTGAATAGTCCGTTCTGATTGTCCATCAGTTTGAGGGTGGTAGTCAATGCTTAAATGAAGTTCATTATCCACGGACTTTTGATTAATTTTCTAGAATCTTGATGTAAAATGGGGATCATGATTAGAAAACAATTGATAAGGGTACTCCATGAAGTCTTACAACTTCATTAATATATAGTCTTGCTAGACGTTCAAGTGGTAAATCTTCTCTAATAGAAAGGAAATGTGCTTACTTGGTAAGACGATCAACAATGACCCATATTACCTCATTCCTTCTAGGGGTCTTTGGTATCCCCATGAAAAAGTCCATAATAATATTATCTCATTTCCACTAAAGTATGGGAAGAGGTTTCATGACTCCTCTAGGCTATTTCCTTCCAGCTTTCACTTTTTGAAAAACCATACATCTTGACACAAAATCTACAATCCCTCTCTTCATGTTGTCCCACCAAAAATGTTCCTTTAAATATCTATACATCTTAGTGCTACCAGGGTGTATAATGAAATTGGATCTATGAGAATCATCTAGTAATTCCCTTTTTAGACCAGGTATACCAGGAACACAAAGTCTCCTCCCAAATTTAAAAATTCCATCATTATTAATGAAGTCATTAAATCTCCCATCATTCACAGCTTTAATCTTCTTTTGAAACTCTTCATCATCAGTCTGAGAACTTTTTATCATTTCTATTAAATATGGTTTGGCAAAATTTGAAAAAGTATTGTTGTTTTACCTTCCAGGATTATTCCCATATCCATTTTCATTAGATCCATGAAAATAGGATCCCTTTCAACTCTCATATTGTTCAAAACTCCATGATCCTTTCTGCTCAAAGCATCTTCCACCTTATTTTCCTTCCTCGGGTGGTATTTTATTATGCAATCATAATCCTTAATTAGTTTAATCCATCACTTTTGCCTCATGTTGAGTTCTTTTGGTGAGAAAATATACTTCAAACTCTTGTGATCAGTATAAATCTCACATTTTTCTCCATAGAGACAGTGTCTTCATATTTTCAGATAAAATATTATAGCTACTAACTCAAGATCATGAGTAGGATTGTTTTTCTGATAAATGTTTTGCTATCGTGATGCATAGGCAATAAATCTATCATTCTTTATAATGACACAACCAAGTCCTTTATTTGAAGCATCACTATAAATAACAAACCCATCGTTACCCAATGGGAGAGTCAAGATAGAAGCATTAAACAATCTTCTATTCAGTTCTTCAAAACATTCTTTACACTCTTTTTCCAAAAAAAAATTAACCCCTTTACGTGTGAGCGTGGTTAATGGGTTAGCTGACCGGGAAAAATTCTAGGTGAAACGTCAATAATAACCTGCTAAACAAATAAAACTGCATACCTCAGTTATACTCATCGGTGCTGGCCATTCTTGGATTGCCTTGGTCTTTGAAGGATCAACAGAGATTCTATCCTTAGAGACAATATACACAATAAAATAAATCTCTTGAATCCATACTTCACACTTGCTAAACTTCCCATATAATTCATTTCTTCTTAGGGTTTTTAGAATGGTGCGCAAGTTATTTTCATGGTCTTAATAGATTTTGAAGTATACTAGGATATAATCAATAAATACCACTACAAAGTCATCAAGATATTCATTGAAAACTCTGTTAATTAGATCATTGAAAATAGAGGGTGCATTAGTCAGTACAAAAGGAATTACTGTAAACTCGTAATGCCCGTACCTGGTTTGAAATACTATTTTTGGAATGTCTTCCTTCTTCAAACACAATTGATGATATCCAGATCGAAGGTCAATCCTTGAAAAATATTGAGCTCTAGGAAGTTGGTCGAATAAATCATCAATGCGAGGTAGGGGATACTTTTTCTTTATTGTTATAGCACTGATCTCCCTTTAGTGAATGTACAACCACATAGATCCGTCTTTCTTCTTAACAAAAAGGACATGGGCTCCCCATGGAGAAACACTAGGGTGAATAAATCCCTTATTACTCAATTCCTATAGTTTTTTCTTTAGTTACAAGAATTCTACAATGGACATTCTATAAGGGGTCTTCGATATGGGCCTTAACAAGGAACTAAATCAATGGAAAACTCAATTTCTTGTTCTAGAGGATGTCTAGGTAAATCCTCTGGAAACACGTCAACATATTCTTGCACAATCGGTAAGTCCTATATTCAAACATTATTTTCCTCACCCATAGTTATTTCATTCTCTTCTTCCCCAATAATTGTATTTTGTAGAGATACTGGGGGGTGGATCTAGATAAGAATCAGGTGGTGACATTTCTACTCTAAAGATAAGGTACTCCTTATCATCATCGAAAATTGTAACCTCCTTCTTCTTACAATAAAATTTTACATCATGGTATTAAAGCCAATCCATTATGAGGATTATATCAAATTCAATCATGGGTATAAAGATGAGATCAGCTAATAAATAACATTTATATCCTCTAATGGGAACTGATTCACAAAACATTGTTGCTATGATACTTCCCTAAGGTGTTTTGACTGACAACTCCCTTGTTAAGTCAAATTAAAAATATGTATTTTTCTTAGCAAACTGGGAAGATATGAAACAATGTGATCATCCAGAATCAAATAAAGCATTGGATAAACTTGAGGAAACCATTAAATTACCTTCCACCACATCTTTCGGAGCTTCAACCTTAGTAGTAGTGATCACGTAAGCTTGGACTTGATCCCTTGGCCTTTTCTGAGGTAAGTTAACTTGGTTATTAGGACATTCATTTGCATAATTCCCCTTTTCTCTAAAATTATAGCATTCAATATTGACAGCCTCTTTATTCCCCTTGAAATCATGAGCTTGGTGGCCTTTTTAACCACACTTGTAACATACTCCCATTCCCTTCATGAATGTACTAGGGTGTTTCTGCCCACATTTATTGCAGGATGGATATTCAAATTTTCCATTATTCCTCTTATTTCTATTTCCAGAGTTTTTAGCAGATCTCTTCTTATCTTTCTTTTCTTTAATGTCGTAAGACTTAGAGAATTCATTTTATGTCTTGATAGTACATGGGACAATATCTTTATATGACGAGAAGGATTGTGAGACTAATTCTCAAGAAGGAAAATGTTTTAACCCATAAAAGAAATTATCAATCTTAGTTCTTGGGTTACGTATATAATCCGAATCTTTCCTTGCTAACCTCGTAAAGTTAGCCTCATATTTTGTGACATTCTCATCCTGTTTTTTCCTTAAACTCAGAAATTGTCTTTCTATTTCCGCTTGATGGTCACATGGAAAGTATTTTTCTAAGAAAATATCTTTAAACTCCCTCCATTTTATATTTTATACTTCATCATATTCCTTTTTTTTGAGTCAATGACCACCATTGATCTGCATCTCCTGTGAGGTGATAAACTACCATGACAAATTTTTCCCTTTCGCTACTCCTCAAAGCATGAAATATTTTCTCTAAGGAATTTATTCATTGCTCAGCTACTAATGGATTTGTACTCCCATTAAATGTTGGTGGTTGTTTCCTCATGAAGCGGTCTAACAATTATTCTATACATTGTGGATCAGGGTTCTCCATATGGTTAAGGCTATTATTCATAAACTGAGTGAGTTGTCCCAGTATGGTGATAAGATGATCAACACCAATTGCTTCACCAGCTCCACTATAATTATCTTGAGTAGGAGGGAAATCCCTACATAGATTACGTTCATTGATATTTTTTCCATTCATTCTACTAGGCTCCATTTCTAAACAATGGCATACACTAGATTAGTTTATGAATCAAAATAAATAAATCCAAACTTGTAAAACACTAACCATAAATTGAACAGTTTATGGATATAATCAATAATCAAAAAAATGTTTTCTTTGAGGAAGTATATACTCATAAACTTGTCATAATGGTTTGTAAATGAAATTAGAATAATCCTAAGCATATCCCCCGGGAGTGTCATAACCAAGAGTGCAACAAGGTCCATTGTCGTGCACCAGTTCCCATTCAAGTCTATTTCAAAGTGGTGTTTTTGGGTTTTACCCCTAGGTACATCTATTCCAGAGCTGGCTCTACCTGCTCGTATCCAGAAAGGGATGTATTTCTTAGAAAACTCACAAATTCTCTACAGTACCAAGATTCTATGAAGTTATTCTATACTAATCCTTAAATTCTATCTTAGGGTAATGATCTCTAATCAGAGTTTTTCTAAATTTAGCTTCTGAGGTTTGTACTAAAATTCCTCTGATACCAACTATAATGACCCGACCCAAGTTACCCAGATTTTGTGCATTATTATATAACATTGGCATGATCACAAAATATCTTGTCTTGAAAGACCGATTAGTTTAGTAGCCTTGGAAATAATAGATACACTCATAAGTTTTAGATTACATTATAAAATGAAAAACTACAACAACATAGTCTCCATAGACCACACTCATTTTCTTTAGACTATCCCTATAGGTCAGTCATAATATACTTTTTCTCCTCCTGTAAAAAATAAAACATAGAAAGGGGTGAGCTCAGATGCTCAATAAGGATAACAATATAGTGGAAACTTTCATAAATAAGCATAAACATTTAAGTCAATGTAAGAATAAAACAAAAGCTTTTTAAACATTAACTTCATAATAATATGGAAAAGATAAAATCAAATAATTTCATGTACTTATTCTCAAGGATATTCTACTAGTCGAATAATCACATGCAATATCAATATCCACTTTCATAATGTTGGAATGCATAATGCCAGACTTTATAACCACATAGTCAAGGCCTTGTGCCAAGACTAAAAATAATATTTTGTCAAGGCCTTGTTCCAAGACACTAGTTTGCCTCATTAAACCTACCAATGTATCAATGAGCTATAGTGGGATCCACCTGTCTCTTCCTAAGTCCAGTGTATTCCTCCTATGAAAAGGTTTAAACATAACATAAACATTAATATTAAAACTAGCATACGAAATGTAAATACTTTATCCATAAACCATGAATGGTATTAAAATAACACATCCACAGTCTAACATATCACAAAACTTTCAATACAATATGGAAGTTTTGTATCATAATAAATCAACTTTAAATTTGTTCACAATCCATCAAAGGATGTTGACAAAGGTAAAATCAAAACTTTTTTTAGAGAAATATCTATTTCTATTTTGAGATCATTTAAAAGTCTTATAATCATAAAATAAAACATTTATTTTGAAAATATTCTTATAATAATGTAAGGGAATCTTCGACAATATTATAATGTTGGAAAATAGCCGCAACCACTATATAAGTTAAAAAAACATTCTTACCTTAATTTTGTCGAAAAGGTCATAAGGTACCTTGTTTGAAAAACGACAGAAAGATTCCTTTCAAAACAATTTATAAAAAGTAAAACAAGGGTATAAATGAATTTAACCTATAGTATAGTAAAAATTAAAAATGTTTTGGAATAAATTTTTAGGAAACATGTATGTGGATGATAAAGAGGTCCTAGTAGATACTTACTTAAAAACTACCTCAGATAACAAAAACATTGTGAAATTAACCCTTACCTTTTACTTTTCCTTGGTCGAGGGTAGGTTAACCTCTTATATAATGGTGAAAATCATTGTTATCAAATTATACAAGAACCATATACATTAATATTATATCATATATGATCTTCTAATATTGCTTTATTAATGATATTTTAGTAGTATCATTGTTTCGAGTGTTAACTGATTCGTTTTCCTTTATAAGCTTTGTAACATAAGTAATGTTTGCAATAGATAGTATGTATCTTATTCATATTAATAATGATATTAAGTCTTTAAATATTATTTTTTTAATCATAAAATTAATATTAGTCTTGAATGGATATAAAGGGGAATGAATCTCATTGCGTTCGTGGAGACGGTAATCTGTACGTACGCACGAGCGAAAATATCATTTTTTTATATTAAAATCGTATATAATTGCATGGTATATCATATATAAAAGATAATTATCATGTTATATTTTTTATTTACATCATATATACTCATTATTATACCTATCCAAATGATTAGGTGTTTTAGTAACAAACTACACCAAGAGGTAGATATGGTAATCTGTACGTACACACGTATGGCGACTTTGTCATTTATAGGATGGATAGAATAAGGAATATAGTTTTACCATTTTTATAATAACATCACATTATATAAAATATATTGAAGTTATTATTTTATAATAGAAACAACAAATAAAGAGGAAGTGGATGAAGAAAATAACTTGAAATAGGTAATGAAATATTTACCTCTTCTTCGGGCTCTTCCTTTTGAGTTGATCAAAAGGGCTCCTTAGTTTGACTTTTTGACAAAGGGAATGCCTCTAGGATGAAGGGAGGACTGTTGGGATGATATTTGGTTAGGGGTTGGCTGAGCCAAATTGTTGAGACCTGAAGCTTGAAGTACATAGATATTACATTACTTTTGTGGAATACATAATACATAACAAAAACAGACACACAAGGACCGTAATGGTTTAGTGTCTTTGGAAACTTGGAACGTAATCTTCTAATCGTGGTGAAAGATCTTCAACATCTCCCATAAAGATCTTCCACATTTTGTTTCCTTACCTAAAAACTTTCTTTTAACCCTGGGGGAAAATAAAACATAAAAAGGGTGAGCTCAAATGCTCAGTAAGGGTAAGCATGGATAAAATAAAACATACCATATACATTTGAACTTAAACACATGAACATAATGTTTAAACATCAAAATCTTGAGCAACAACTTAAAACATGGAATTACATAAGGCATAGATCATAATGGAATATAAATCATGATAACATAGCATGGGAATAAAACATGTAATTGTGGCATCCATTAAGCACATGTAATGATTTCCATAGTAGCCAAGGCATTGCTGCCAAGACCATCTTAGTGGAAAAAGTCCATTTCCGAATCGAGTTCACTCCACGTTCCAGTCCTGTAATACTGAACCAGATTAACATACTGTTCTAGCCATGTCTATCTCATGAGATATAAATCTTTTCCCAATGCATTGGAAGGAGATATTTTTCCCACCCATCTCAAAATGAAATCATTCTTACTTGTTCCACAAAATAAACATACATCATTCATAATAACCCAACGAATAAAATGTGTTTCATAAACATCATCCCATCATCACATAATCCATATAAAAGAAATGGATATCATTTCATAATAAGAAAAGTGAAACCATGTAAATCATAGAGACATGATACTTGAAACATAAACATATGAAATAATGTCATCTTAGATGTAAAATGGTTCTGATAAAACACTTGAAATGAATTCTTGAGGAAAATATCATTTTGTTTTCACAAAATGTCGTGAAATTTTAAAAGAAAAGGATTTTGTTGAAAATAGTCATCAAATATTTTGGAGGAAGCTTCATGAAAATAAGGCTTTATAAAACCGTAAAAATCCTTTCATGTCGTATACATTAAAAAAAATTCTTCTCGTACTTTTGTCGAAAAAGTCAAAAAGTACCTTGTAGGGTAAATAAAAGAAATATTCCTTCCATACCATGTGGTAAAAATCAAAATGGGTAAAAATGATTTTAAAAATTCATGAATACACTTTTATAAGACATAGACATGAATGATAGTAATAACCCCAGTAAATACTTATGAATAAGCAATCTCAAATAAAAATGAGATTTGAAAAATTATCCCTTACCTTAGGTCCGATATGCTTCGTACGTATCCAAACCTCCTCTTCTTTGAAGCGCCTCTTTGAGACGTCTTCTTAGGGCACTAAAATTGGTCTTTGAAGAAGACCAAGACCTCTAGGATGTTTCTAGGGAATTGGAGAAGATAATTTGGCAGGGTTTTGCTGAGCCTAAAGGCTCAAAGTGGTGTGAGGAAGAGAGGGAGGAGGTTACCTTTTATAAGGGAGGAGAGGGGAACCTTTGGAAATCTTAAAAATATTAATTTATAATAAATTTAACACCACTTAAAAACCTTCAAAAATGACTCATATTCGAATATTAGATGAGATAGGGTTTTAATATCATCAACCAATCAAATTTAGACATGTTTTGATCTTATTTTAAACCTTATCATTTTTATTATCCTTATTTAATCTATTTAAGTTTATTTGTGGTAATAAAATTCTAAATTTTATATGGTCATAAATAATCACTTATGTGTTGTTAATTTTACATAATTGGATAATTTATGAAATTTTCGAATATATAAATTTCAATTTATAATTTTTAAATATTTTTGTGATTTTTAAACAATTTAATAATATGTTATTTTTATAAAATAACAATAGTGTCAATTTTGACACTATTCATTTATTTGAATTTAAATAAAATATAAACAGAAGATATATTCAAAATAAAATATTTAATAGATTCATAAAAGGTCATATGTATCTATAAAATTAGTTTATCACATTAAATAGTTCATATAATATTTATTTTATTATTTTTAAAACCATTTATTTGGTTTATCTCTTAATAAAATAAATACAACAACATTATAGTATAATTATTTAATATACTTATTTGTTGCATAAAAATTAAAAATAAAATCCTATGATGAATATAAATCTATTACCTTTCACAATAATACTTTTACTCTAATTTATCATCTTAAAATCACAATATTTAAATTATTATATTTATTAAATTATTAAGGTGACAACTTTGGCATCATTTAAAATAAAATAATATAAGTGTCATAATTGATTTTATAAGGCTCCAAATGGTCAACTATTCGACCATTGGATGATTATGGTTTACATTTACATGACCAATAAGTTTTGGTCAGGGTTTTGTGCATTTTATGGTCACTATAAGTTTAATAAAAACTATATTCTTGATTTTTCACTAGATAAACAATTTCTGCATCACTATTGTGTCATAATTAATGATAATTATTTAATCCCTAAAAATTATAAATAAATTCATATGATGTAGATACTTATTATTATCTTTCTGGATACTACTCGTGTTCGAAGTTTCATGAGGTTTATCACTAATGTAAAATTATTATACTTATAAGATTTATGAGAGTGACATGTTGTCACTTTCTTTGGTTTTAATAATAATTAAATTATTTTAATGGAAAAAAGTCCATTAAATGAATCTAATCCGACCCTTAGGTGATATGGGTCAACTTTTAGTCATCCAATAGAATTTTGGTATGTGTTAGGGTAATTTTATAATATTATATTAAACCTTAATTACCCGATTTACCTTTAACTATGGTAAATAAAATTTACCGTAGTTACTATTCATAATTTTTCAAAAATAAAAATTAGTCTATTAACATAATTTGGACCCACTTATTCCAAATATGGAATCCATTTTTCAAAATTCAATACACAAAAGTTGCAGAAATAAAATTAAAATTAATCCCGTTGTCGAAAGAAAACGGGGTTTTGTTTAAAACATTGCAAAAGATTGAATTGATTTAACCGACGAATTCAAGGTAAAATAAATGATAATCACATACATTTTATTAAATGGTAAAAATATATTCTATTTATACTTTAAAACCATTAAATATTATAATTTAACCATATAAATTGTTATGATGAAAAACTTTGTTTTTAATTAAAATATAGCGTGTTTTTACTATTCATTAAAATATGACAGTTATCAGAAAAATATCAAAACATTATCCAATGTAAATTTTTATATACTGATTCAAAAGAAGAAGTTTATTTTGTAAAATTGAACTTATAAACATGTCAAAAACTAGATTTAAAGTGGGTGCGCCATCAAAAGGTGACAAAAATGCATTTTTTAAAAAATACTTATTTTACCTGAAATATTTATTTTGTTCACATACCATGTTCTAGAAAATGTGTAAGATGAAATAATAATGTTATAAAATTTGAAAATTTAGTTAATACTATTCATAAAGGCTAGTTCAAAATAATATTATAACCATATATCATTGTTTAGTGAAACCTGATATTGCGTACAACACACGCTATCGAGGAAAGTCGCGATTGTGTGTAATGCAAGCCAAGTCAGGGCTGCGTGTTGTGAAAGAATCCTTGATTGTTTCATATAACATAATCCAACCATATTTCATTTATACATTTAATATATATATATATATATATATATAAACTCAATGTTGCGTAGAATGACTATTATAAAACGAACTTGAAATTGTGTGTAACACAATCTAAGAATAGTGTTGTGTATACTTCAAGCTAATACAGTGTGGTGTATAGCACAAGATAATCTTGTTGAATCATAAAACACAAGACATCAAATAAATTAAAGAGAATACTTATCATAAAATATCGGGTTTTTACACAAATGGCTTTGAATGTGTGAATTTGAGAGAAGGGGAAGTGACCTTTTATGAGAGATGTGAGGGTCACTTTAGGAAAAACTTGAAATATTATTTTATAATAAAATAATTTTCAGTTTATAATGGCTACAAGATGAATTATTTAAAGGATAAGATGTTTAAATGTTGAAAAACTCTCAACCAATAGGTTTTAGACAGGTTTAGGTCACCATATTAAGCTTATCTTTTAGATTTAACTCTTAGTTAAATTGTTTGATATTTACCATGTCTCTTTGTACTTTTATATTATATGGTTAATAAACTTACTATAAACTTCTAAGAGAACCCCAAGTGGTTCATTAATGACATATATAATATTATTTAAACCCTTTGGCCGAACATTATATTTTTAGGAATAGAATACCAATTAATAATATAATATTTGTTTTAAAAACTCTTTTATGTCAATTTTGACACTATTTGGTATTTTTTTTTGTTAAAATTATAATAGCATTATTACTTTTAAAAAAATTCATTTAATCAACCCTAACATGTAATATTAACCTATAAAATTAATTGAATTAATTAAAAGTCTCAAATTTGATTTATTTGGATATTTATAAAATTAATTATTTTAATCTGTCATTAATAAGGTAATTAATGCATCATCATTGTGTCATAAATAAATTAAAATATTTAATGTCTAATTTTTTTTAATAAAATAGAATTATCTAGGAAATCGTTTTAGCTTTATAATTTATATTTATAGTCAAATTTATTTTATGTATAACCCTATATTAAAAATTGTTTAGTTATTAAACTTTGATTTTAGCTCTTTTAACTATTCTTTAAATAAAATAATAATAAATGTACTAATATAATCCAAGTGGATATAAAGGGTCATTTTTTATTCATAAGGTTGTTTTGGTCAAATTACACTTATCCAATAGAATTCGGACATGTGTTAGGGTAATTATGATACCATTTTACCCTTAATTATCCTATTTACTTTTAACTGTGGTAAATAAAATTAAAAAGCTACCATTCAGAAAAAATTATTTTCATATTATTGAACCAAATTTTACTTACTAATATTAACCATGTTTCTCGGATTTTATATTTTAAACTCACAGAAGTGGAAAAATTACATTTTATACAAATTTTCAAATACTCCTTGGAGGTGGGTAAAAGACGGTAAATAGTTCGATAAACTTTTATATATCTAAACTTATTATAAAATGGATCCAATGAATTAATTTGAACATATATATGTATTATTTATCTATTTTGACCTAAAATGAATTAAAATAAAATAACTAATTATTTAAATAAAAATTTGGTTTTAACCAATAACGGAGTGTTTTTTCACTATTCATCAAAAATTGAAAGTTTTCAGAAAAATACAAAAAAATCACCCTAAGTTAATTTCGATATTCAGAATCCAAAAATGAACTCCATTTTATAAGATAAAATTTATAAAATTTTAAAAAGTGGGTATTACTATTCATAACGGCTAGTTTGATTGGTCGTGGTGTGTTAAAATCTCGAAGTTGCGTACAATGCAAGCTATTGCATTATTCAAAGGAAAACGTACTATGCAAGATTGGGGTGTTATAGTCACAAGTTTCATTCCATGTAAAATTGTACAACACACTTTTTTGAGATCCGATAATAGACTATAAAGTAATATCCGTATATTTCTCAAGATTAAAGAAAGATACATCATTTGGACACATACATGGATAATTCCCAAAAAAGATGTAATGTTGAGTTAGAATACTCCAAAGAGTTTTTATTTGCTTCATCTCATTTGTAGTTTTTTTCATGGTGATTGAAGTTTATTTTATGTTATTTTAATGTGATTTCAACTTATTGATGTTTAGTTGAGGAATGTGGAGATGTATCTTGGAATATTGAGCTATAGTCTATGGGAAATCTGAAAAAGTAGATGATTCCTAATATATTTTCTAGATTTAGATATTTGGAAAATTCCCAAATATTTTTTAATAATTATAGAATTTTTTATAACACATGTGAGGATTTATTGAGGTTTTTTATGATTTTGTAAGACTTATGGTGATTTCATAATACTTATGATGATTTCATAAGACTAATAGAATTTTTGTAAGACCCATATAATTTTCTTATTACTTGTGATGATTTCAATAAACTTATGAGAATATCATAATAATTTTGGTGATTTATGAAGAGTTATGGACTTTATAAGAGTTCATCATTTATTTAAAACGTAATTTTTTCTAAAATTAATAGATATAAGGATTTTCTATAAGTTATTTCTAAAAGTTAATCCGTAAAATTATTGTACAATTATTTAGTACATTAAATATTAAAATTATAATTTTGATTCAGTAAAATAATTAAAAAGGATGAGAAATGAGGAACAGATAAAATATTATTTTAGGGAATGAGAAGGATTAGTTCCATCAAGATTAAGTATACACAATTATAATAATATTATATGGTAAGGCACAAAATTGAGACAAAATAGAGATAGTTAAATGGGCTCGTAAGGGGTGGAGTGTACAAGAGATCTCTCTACAACTAGGGTTTCCCTTCCACCACCTTCCCTTTCTCATCCTCCCTTTCATACCTCTGCCCTTCTTCTATTTCCCCACCTCTTTCCAGTTCTACCTCGTGTGAACACCCTCATCTTAGTGGAGATGGTTTTCAGCGCTCCAATCTACTTTTACATCTCTATGTTTCCCCTCCTAGCTATAAAAAAGCTTTGGAACCATCTTTTTGGTCATCTATGGTTGTGGTCCTATTTTTTCTCAAAGATATTTTTTGGGTTCTCAACCAGTTGGATTCAATGGTGTAGGAATACAGAAGGGACCTCGACTCCCTATCATGTCACCATGAGGCTACATGTGGTGGATTTGGAAAGACCAAATCTGATAGTATTCACTTCCTAGTTCTCTTCCTAATCCTTTAGGGTTTCTTCATGGTTTAGTTTTTTTGTAGGCTCTGGGGTAATGTTTTTCATCTTCTCCAGATGTGGACGCAACATGACTTGTCTCCCTAGTTTGTGTTTTCCCCAGCTCAGATGCACCATTCTATGGTTTCCTCTACCATTTTAACCTTGATCCATTGTGCAAGATTCAATCTAGTCTGGATCGATGGATCCCATTAAAAATTTGGGTGGTGGTGGTGATCTCTGATATGGTGGCATGCTTGGGTCCTCTGTTTTTTTCATTCCTGTTGTGGTGTTATGGTTCCGGTGATGAGGATTTATAGTCTATTTGTCTTGTGGTGGCTTCCGGTTATGGTGTGATGTATTAGGCGGTGATGGGACAGTGGTCAGGACCATGTGGTGGATTTTCGGGTCATGAAATGATGTTTTCTTGTGGTTTTGGGCGGGTTGGTCTTGGGGAGTGTTCCTTGTCCTACCCATTTTTTGGTTTTCTATTTTTGATTTCTATTTTCGGAGGTGTTTTGTGGTGTTTTTGGATGGGTCTGGTCCTAGAGGTGGTTCTTTACCCTACCCACCAGTGGCTACTTGTAGTGTAATTGTCTATTTTCCTTTTATCACTTTTCCTCAAAGTGATTTATTTGATAAAATAAAAAAATTTGATGATGGGAGGTGAAATATTGGAACAATTTTAACCACAAATTGAGATGATAAATCATAAAGATCCATATATGTAAACATTAATTCCACCATGTTTTAAGTGGAAATATATTTTTAATAAAAGATGGAGGTCATGATAATTATAATATCACATAGAAAGGAGAATAATAAAATGAGTTATCTAATGTTTCTTTTTTATAATTATTATGATATTTTAAGTGAAGGAAAAAATGAGTGATGATACTGTATCATAATGTAGACCTCCATAATCAATGAAATAGAGTTATGAACCTACGATGAAGTTGTAAATTATATGTGTTGAAGAATTAATGTGAAACATGAATAATATAAAGTATTGGTCCTATGTGTTGAAAAATAATAAGAATAACAGAGAAAACCCATTATCTATTGATCATTATTTTTTCAAAAAAGAAGAATTCTGAGGTTTTTATCCTATGAAACACTTATAACATAAGGTATGAAGAAGTTAGAAAAAAACCCTTGTGATTATTTTGTTTTAGGAAGAAGGTAATATCTATATTGTTTTAGAGGGATATAATCCCTTACCATTGATCTTATTCAAAGAGGTATAAGATAAATATTGTGTTTGAAGAGATGTATACTAGCTCTTTCATTATACCAGGTAGGCTCTCAGAATACGAATTTAATGATATACTATTCCATGATATTTTTTTGATAGTAAACAAATATATTTGTATACATGGGATAAAAACCATTATACACCAAGTATGTTGACATCCATATACAAGGTAAACCTCATTACCAAACCCTAGTGGATTTTATTGTATAATTTCTTATTTATTATTACATTCATGAAAACTAATAGGTGAGAAAGTGATATATATACATTTACTGAAGAAGTGTTGAGGTAGAGAAGGGATAGATTTTGGAATTGGAAATAAGTAATGAAACACTAATTCTTCCAAACTCTTAGTGTTATCTATATCATAAGTAATCCCAAAAATTGGTATTAGGGAATAATATTAACCAATTATTGGATTCTTAACTATATCTAATGTTAGAGTATCTGATGTTTTGATTTTATTTTTGAAAATGATTTAAGAATTGTTGATTTAAATAATACTATGTGATCCTTATCAAATCAGCCATGTAAGAGATGCCAATATCAATACAGAAGAACAAGAAGAAAAGAGATTAAAATAAATTAAGAAATTCCACCTTACAGAAATAAAGGAAAAACGACTCTGCTAGTTTAAGGTAATAAAATTAAATTTTACTCTATTATTTATACTAATAATCCATAAATTTATGAAAATTATGATTTTACGGTATCCCTCTTTTGAAAAAATTAATAAAAATTTGTTTCCCCATCCTAAATACTAAATGAATTTAGGTTTTTCATAGAATAAGAAAATTTAGTGGCTCAATCTACTAATAATGAGATGGAAAGGATTTCTACATCATAAGTATCTAGTCATTAATGAAACAATGATGTAATAGTGATATATTTCAAAAAATATCCTATAGATTATCTGAATTCAATTGGGGAAGATCAAACATATGATAACTCATTTGATGAATCAATATATGTTTTCAA
This sequence comes from Viscum album, assembly GCA_963277665.1. Classification (NCBI taxonomy): domain Eukaryota; kingdom Viridiplantae; phylum Streptophyta; class Magnoliopsida; order Santalales; family Viscaceae; genus Viscum; species Viscum album. The sequence goes on along the minus strand of OY728128.1, from coordinate 1,314,861,394 downwards.
AAATATCTTGTATAATTTTTCCAAATAAATAGGTTCCTGTATTTTTTAATCATTTAGAATTATGTATGAGGACATCACACAACATGAATATGAGTGTAGAGGTATAAATAATGATTTTGGGAAAAAATTACCAACCTGTGTAAAATTATCCAAGAAATATGGATATGTAGGTAATACAAATATTGAGATTGAATAAAGGTGCTCCACTTTTGAGAATTATTGGATTAATAAAATTCATGAGAAAGAAAAATATAGAAAAGTATTAAAAAGTTACATGCATTAGAAGATGAAATTATAGAAATGGTTTCTCAATTAAGGATAAAATCTAATAGGATTAAGGATCTTGATATTTCCTTATAAGAAAAGAACCAAATGTATACAGATCAAGCTAAGAAGATTAAAAATGATTATAAAGAAAAATTGAGGTTAGTAATGGAGAATAAAAATATCCTCAATATAAATTGTCTTTAATTGTAGATCAAACCTTAAAATATATAAATGAAATAATTTGAGTCTTTAAAACAAGTTGAGAATACAACTACTTCTATACACACTCTCATAGAGGATATTTATGAAAAAGAGAACTATCTAATGAGAAAAAGTGTCTAAGATCATTTATTATTAAATATGTATATAATTATAATTAATGGTACCACCTAATTTAGATAATTCTATTTTCATGTATAGTTTCGGTTTTAAAAAATATATAAAAATTGTATGAGAAAAACTGATGATGAACCCACCAGTACATCTATGGTCTATGTTTGAAAGTATGGAATGAGTTTTTTTCCAAAGGAATCCCAAATAAAGAATGAAATATCAATAAATAGCAGGAAATCAATTATAGAAAAGGTATAGATAAAGAGGAGAGAAAAATATTTGTTGTCTATTTTTGTTGCAATGGAAGGTTTGAAAACAATGCAATTTATTTTTGGCATAATATTTCAACACATGGAAAGAAAATAAATCCTACAATATGGGCAATGGTTGGTCACAAAAAGTAATATATAATAAGAATTAAATTCTATTTTTCTCATATAGATTTTAAAGTGTTGAAAAATTATACGGAATCTATAATAAGAGTGGTTATATTGAATAAGCATGATGACATAGATCAAAAAATCATGTGTCAAAGGCTGATGAAGAGAGAAGATGAAAAATAAAAAATAAAAGGAAAGTGAATAAGAATACTAATTCTTACTTAGGAAATAAAGAAAATAAAATATATTCATAACACCATTAATAATATCAAGAAGGGTGTTACACCAAAATGGGGTGTTGGTTTTATCATGTAAGAAGAGGGAACACAATAGAATTTTCTAAGAAAGCCGCTAATATTTGTATTAATACTTGCAAGAAAGAGTAGAAGTGAAAGGTAGTCCCTAAGAATAAAAATGGGAATTTTTCTAGGAACATCACACCTATGAATTTATATGGAAGATCCATGAAATATGACTATTCTACTAAATAATGTATGATAATTTTTCCTACCCAATTTTAAATGAAAATAATGATGAAGGAAACACAATTAAAAGTGAGTACTAAATATAGAAAAGTAGTTTCAAAAGAAGAAGATAAATTTAATGAGAGGTTTTCATTAATTGATGAAATAATAAATTTAGAAGAGCTTTGTGGTATGTACAAAAAAACAATATATGATTTAATTGAAAACCTGTAACACTATGATATTTTGGAATAGTTTTTTCGTAAAATCAATACCACGTTTCATAACTTTTCTATATGAAAAACTGAACAAAAACAAAATACAAAATATTAGATTTAAATCTTCAAGAATATTATATTAATAAAAACCCTATATTAAATATAAACTTTTTAACTAATTCAAAATTATTACATTTATAGGGTGTATAATTAATATCATTTAAAATTTAAAAGGATTGTTCATTATCAAGTAACTATTTAAATTATTAATAAACTAATTGACCACTTTTAATTGATTATTATGATAATATATAATCTTATAATATATTATATAATATATTAAAATTATTTAAATTAAAATTTTTATGAAATAATATTGATAACACATAATGTTTAGGAAGTCAATTTTTCAATAAAAGTTCATTTTATTATATTTTAAAATTTCATTTAAATGATAAATATATAAATTTTAGAATTTGAATTAAAAAAAATAACTTTATTTTTTAATTAAACATATCAATATAATCATAAGTTAATTTTTTAATTTTTTCAAAAATAATTGATTTTTAGTGAATAGTGAAAATTTATGTTTTACTAAATCCATAACAAGTATAACTCTATCAAGAAGTAAGTATAACTTAAAAACATATTAAAATTTCATGTTCAAGGATGTATTTATAGAGTAAAATAATACACTTAAAAATACTATTTTTAATCTAGAAAACATATTTTTAACATTCTATAAACCTATGTAATATTTTCTAATAAAAGAAACTGATTTTATCTTTTCTTTTAATTGAATATTATTTTATTAAAAATATGTTTTGGATTGATTTTAAGTCCATATAATTTTTTTTTGTTTTTGAAAAAACAAATTTATATTTTCAATATCAAATAAATTGATAATTTTTTCAAATAGCAAAATTTTAAGCTAAAAAATACACTTTTTATAAAATCGAGTTTTTATACATTACATGAATTAATGGTAAAATTGATTTTTTGTACACATAGATACATTCTATTATAAAATGTATTTCATATTTTTAATTAATAAGTGAAAATTATTTAATAAGGTCCGTTTTATTTTTAGGCATAAAGGCCTAACATTTTAAAACGGGGTTTTAATTGAGTGTTTGAGGTGTAGATAGAATTTTTTTATCTCCACTCAATTATTATCCATTTTAAAGTCTTATTTACATATAAAACATGTTCTATCATTTTATTAAGTTTAAATATTTATACAAATACCATTCTCACCATTTACAAAAAGGGAATATCACCACCCTTTCAAGACTACTCCAAATTTAGGTTTACTATTGAAATTATACAATTTTTACTTTCAATAGAATTCTCTTTCTCCAATTTTTGTTTTGATTCACAATAATTTAGCATAATCCCTCCTTTTATAAGTAATCGTCCAAGGGAAAACTCAAATCTTCAATCGGAGTACTTTTTTTCCTAACTTCATTTTTTTAAGGGACAAAGTATCTTTTATTAGAATTTTCAAAAATAAAAAGTACAACAGGAAAGGAAAAAAGGGACAGACTATGCAACATTCCCTCATCAACTTCTTTTCTTTTATTTATTACTTTCCCTAATATTACTTTATCAGTCTTATATAATGATATTAATGTTGTTTTTATACTTAATTCTATTATTATAATGGAATAATTATTAACCAAATTTCCCTTTTTCCATTAAGAAAAATGAAAATGTTAATTAGGACTATGTAGACTACCACCTCCACAGGTAACACATCTTGTTTCTTCATCTAGTTTCTTGATTATTTATTAAAATATCTCAATATATCATTTAACAGTATATAAAATTTCTCAATAATTTATTTATTCTTATATAATAATGATATTATTTTAAAATAATTCACTTTTATTATCATACTAAACCATTTGTTATGGCATGTTCATGTTTGGGTCAGTCTAACCACATACTGGAACAATGCTATAAAATAATATCATGGGAGACTATGAGAACATAATTAAAAATAATATATGATGTAAATAAGTAAATAATTATTTTGTTTTGTTTTTATAATGGCAAAATTAATATTGAACTCATTAATTAAGATATTAATGTATGTTCATTAAAAACTACCAAAACATGATCATTATTGATTTTGTCTTTAAATATTGTAAAAAAAATTCTATTGAGTGAAATTATTGTTGATTCAACAAATCACTTCGATTAATATTTTTTAAAATTATAGTTTTTATTATATGAAAATGATCTAAATTGAGATTTTTTTAATTCTTTATGTTTATGTATAATGATCTTCTGGTAACTGAAATAAAAGAGAACAAAAACTATTTTATGAGAATCTGATGGTCTAACGTTTCATTGAAAATTACATCCATCATATTTATAAGCACTATAGTAGTGATAATCTTACTCATCAATATATGAAGTAGCACACTAATTTCATCAAAAAAAGAATAATCTACTACTGATGCATTTATAATTGAGTCCATGTTTTATGTAATCCAATCATTAGAGTTTGTTACAACTATTACTATAAATAAAGCCACACACTAGAGAAAAAATACAATTTCCCGACGTTTTTTTGGAAATGGTGGTGGTTTAAACTGCTACCATATGGTTCTGCAGTGGTTTTTTGAAACCTCCTCTAAAGTGTGTGTCAGCATACAATAGGCGAAAGTTTCCAAGATTTAGTGGTGGTTTATGGTTACCACCGTAGTGGGTGCATTTAGCAGTGGTTATAATGGCCACGAAAACTAACCAGTTTTGCTGGGGGAAACCACCGTTAAAACCATTAAAACCACCATGAATAATTACGGAACATGAAAACTTATTAGTTTTAATTAAAACTACCACTAAAAGATATCAGTTTCACCAGGGAAAACTGCCACTAAAACCATTAAAACTGCCGCGATATATTAAAGGAATACAAAAGCTATTTAGCGGCGGTTAAAACTGCTACTAAATTATTTTCTGTAGCGGCAGTTTTAACCGCCGTGGATATCAAAATACCATAATTTTAATGGTGTTTAAAATCTATGGTAAATATATTATATTTATATTGTGGTTGTTAAAACCACCGCTAAAGATAGATTTACAAAAAAAATCAGATGATACAGCTGGCCCATTACCAATGCCCTAAAAAAACCCATTCCAATAGATATAACATATTACACATCATTACCACAACACATCGTAACCACCCCACATCACAACCACCCCACATCACCCCCACCATGCATAATTTAGTTTAAATAAGGATTTATATCACAATTACTAAATTATTATGAAGGGTATTCACGCATAAAAAAATATTTCATGGGAACCCAATTTAATAGTTCTATATATATTCTTAATCATTTTCATATGTGGTGAGGTTTTACAAACATACATAGAAAGTTTTATAAAAATCAAAACAACACACTAACTCAAAATAATTCATAATTGGAAAACCATGTTAGTGTGGCCATATAAGAATAAATAACAAGAATAAGTAGAAACTACCAAAATGTACATATAAGGAAAGATTGATGAAGAATCCCAAACCTTGACTGAATATTCAAGGATAAATGAACAAGAACCAAGGCTAAACCACCATTGATATCAAGTGAATCACTATTGAATCTAATTAATAATAAGACTCCATCAAAAAACTACCCAAAAAAGAGGAGAATTTCCACTATAATGAACTCTTGAATACAATAGAAAGATAATAAAGGAGTAGTGGAGAAAAATAGGGATACCATGAATCAAATAACTTCAATATAAATGATCCAATATTATCCAAGTGGTTTGGAACACCAAGGGAGGTGACTGAGGAAGGGGAGGATTAGTAAGGGTCAATTAAGAATTGAGGGAAAGTCTAAAATTCAAAACAAGGAGGTAATAAAACTATTATTTATAAATAAATCACACTGGACTCTACCAAAACATGGTTAATATCCAAAACTCATGTGGTGGGTTTGGTAAAAGTGTGATCTGGAATCGCCATTGGAGTTTTATCTTTTTTACCATTTTAAAATAGAAATTGGCCTCCCTCAAATATTAGAACATAGAGTGGTCTAATATATAGTGTTTCTTATATATTATTCCATGTATAGAATCCATGACCTAGTTCCCATTTCCCTACCATTTTACCCTCATGATGCCCAAGACAATAATGTGGTGAGTTTGGGTTTCCAATTTTGGATAGGTGGTCCTCCGATATTCCATGCCCACCCAAGGGCATTTCAAGATTCTCATGGTGCATAGGAAAACTACTAGGAAAACACACATAACACCATTTCATCCCCATGTCATGGTTATATATCCCATTTTACATAAGAGCATACCCAATATAAAACTACCCAATATATACCTCCTTCATATCCAGACAAGTCATTGCACAAGACGTAGTGGCCTTCAAAAAACTAAAACAAAACCTCAAAACTCAAACTCACCACAAAAGTCTTCATAAACATCCCCAAGACTTGATAATGCACAAAGGCATGTTAATAAAGAGTATGTACCATTAAACTCATTCTATTTATTTTTGTTTCCCTGTTATTTCTCAATTCTATGTCAAGTTGATCATATTTTCCCCAAAATTATAAGAACTATGTGTGGATTGATTTCTATTTTCATGGGATACATAGTAATTCCTGTATCTCCTATCTCAAATCCAACCAAAAAACTGATATCAAATCCCCCAATTTATCTTAGTGAATGGGTTTCTTCATTCACATTGGTTTTCTATCCATTGGGTTGGTGTCAAGACAAGTTCATTTCATTTTAAAAATTAGTTTAAACTACATTAAACCTCATATAATATGGTATTTTTTATATTATCATAAACTATAGATTATTTTAGTCATTTTAACATGATGCTACACTATATGATGCATGGTCCATATTGTAAGAATTGAAACTTCTTAGAGAAATATACCTAGTAAGACATGTCTTCCTCTACATATTATTCAAATCTACATAAGGGTCCTTAGAATGTGGTTCTTTATCCATAAACCTATGTTATTAAAAATGACTCCTACCCTTGGAAGGATTCTAATATTCATAGGGGTATTATATAAAAACTATTTGTGGATTAATTCATGATGTTTCAATATATGTAATGATATTGAGATCTCCTATAATAGGCCTAGGGGGAAATTATAATCACATTGGTTATACCCTAAAGGTGAGACCCTTCCTCATTCTCATCAATTTGTTTATTTCTTTCTCATATAATGGTTCCCATACATATCATACTTCTCCTCCAATATAGGAGACACATTTTTATAGAGGAACTTTTCTAAGAAATATGAATGGATTGATTCTTATTACTATAGGATATGTTTTTGATCGTTCATCCTTGGGTAACAAACTTAATAAATTTAAGAAAAAATGAATCATAAAACATGATTCATGATAAAAAAGAATCGACATATATGGTGCATACCACACTTGAGAAATCAATACATAAAAGGAAACATCAAAAATTAATAAAATACATAAAAGAAAACATGAGAAATAAAAAAAAATGTTAGGTCATGAAAATGTTTGGTGTAAACTATGTGCCACACATGATACATATACAAACTGACGGTTATCATATTTGTCCAAATATCAACAAAACAACTAATCATGGTACGATGATGAACAAAGCTCGTCACGCTCTCCACCTCCATCTCTACATCCTACTACTGCCTGGAAGAACATTATATTGAAAATAAAATATTGTTCTATATTTAAATTTAAACTTAAAACCAATAAAAGTTTGCAAACTAAAGGATTCTGAATTTTTGTAATTTAACATCTCACCACCAATCAATGAAATTCCATTGTGGGCAGATCCGGTCGTCTTCTGATATAAATCAATCAATGCTTTCTAAAAAGTGGATATCTAAGCCCCTAGGTCGTGAACTATGTTTCGTAGAGAAACACTCTCTCATTGAGTCTATCAGGGTATGGACTGACTATAACCAAGAGTAGATGAAGCTGCAATCCCCGGTGTCCTACCAAAGATCTCAGATGGTATGAGTCCAAAACCCATCCCGCACACTCTACTAGGATGCTCCTTCCCAAGGACATTAGCAACCGAGTCATCCTGAGTGACTGAGTATGATTGCGCAGGATTGGCGTCCCACAGTTCCTTAATTTTTACCCACAAATCAAATATCAGTCATATTAGAAGCAATATATATTAATATAATAACAACTGATAATAAGTTATTATAATGAAAATATGAGTTGATACCCCAACTTCTTTGGGAGGATCATTTACAAAACTTCCATCAGATTTTTGGTGAACATTCAACCACACTTCTATTCATTATGCTTCATGCCCTAAACACTATGATTTTTTAATAAAACATAAATAAAAAATTTAATATATGAAACAAATAATATTTTGTTATAAATATTTAAACTAAGGAAAATATTAACAAATCATATTTTCTTCTAGAAAAACTCTTTGTTCCATAGTGTGAGGGATGATCTGCTTAGCCTGTCTTGATGCATCATTTCTTGAAAGATCCTGAAATAAATAAAATAAAATTTAATATAAATGTATTCAATGTCATATCCTATTCATATACATGTATAAATGTAAAATGATATTATTATAGTAATATATATTTACATACCATCTGATTCTCATCACGATGTCTGTCAATAAAAACTTTCCATTGCTCTTTGGGTACCCCATCAGGTAGCATGTCATACATCTGTTGGGAGATCAACAAAGTATCATTGACATCGCCCCAAAATCTCTATTTAATGTCTTTTTATTTTTTTCCAAGATTTTTCAATGTCCACTTCTTGATATCACATAAATAACCATAAAGTAGAAAAAAATATGTACATATAAATTTATTTTGAGAATATTAATAAAATGAAATTTAATTACACAATAATGTATTAAATTTACCTTTATTTGGGAACCAAAAACATCATTTTTCCAACTTTCAAGAATATGCCTCTAATCATTATATGAAATAGGAAGGGAAATGATCTCTGTGGCCAACATCCCTAAAATGTGGCCAAGTAATACTGCAGTATTATCTGTAGGGACCCCATATGAATAAAATGGGGAAACTATCTTCTCTCTGGTAAGCTTCCATACATAAGAAATTTTTATATTTTTTCCATAGTTTCATTATTTCCATCTTTAATGAAAAACATTTAGTATAAAAAAATTGCAATAAATTTATTAATATTAAAATTTATACCTATTACAATCACCCTATAGTATCCTCATAAATAAATAGAAGTAGCGCACCACTCCCCCACTGCTTAGGCTCTTGAAGCAGAAGTTGATTACTGAGCTGCTGAAGGGAAACTCACAGAGGGTGTGAGAGATGGTTCATGGGGAGATGGTTCGGGGGGGGGGGGGTAGGTGCATGGTGGATCAGATTTCGTAGAGAGGGAGACATATGGATCATCATCTGTCAAGTGGTCGATGAAATATTATATCGCTTCCTCCTTGGCATTCTTATCATTTAATAAAATAAAATTAAGTTTAGAACATATATTTCAAAAAAAATATGTAGAAAAAAATTTAAAAAGATAATAGATGAATAGTACTAACAAACAAAATATATATAACAATGATAATGAATGATTCCACAAATTAAATAAGTGGATTCTAAATGAATGCATAGTTGTATATACAATCATTTTGTCCTTCAATCATGTCATTTTTTTGCTCTATTAATTCATCCACTTCATTCATCATTGCTAGACTAATATTTTCAATGTCATGGTGGAAAAATAATTCTGATTCTTATTGTTGATGAGATTCAATGTCAGAGGTAAAATATTCCATTTCATCACCCATATCATACAAATATCTTTGTTTTACATGAGCAACTACACTCCACCCTTCATCCACAACATCATTCACATAATATACAATTTTTCTTGTGATGATAAGATATATGGATCATGCAGTTCACAATCACCAACATCCATCAAGAAAGAGAATTTTACACATGTAAATTGTACGGAATCTCTTTTAACACCTCTGATAATATCGACCCAATTGCATTTGAATAAAACAACTAAAAAATGCATATAGTAGATTAATTCAATAATTTTGGTCAGCTTTACATAGTATCCCACTTCAAAAAATGTAAATATACCACTATTCTGTGTTTTCAAACCCTCTTCTCGATCAACTGTATGAAATCTAAAGCCATTCACGCTGTAGGCATCAAACTTTATACCTTGTTTTGGAGGACCTCGTGCAAGAAACTGCAAATATTATGACAATTCTTCATGATTATCAATATAAATGATCTGAAAAAAAGAAATATACTTTATTAGAATTAAAAAATACATGTGTCAACCTAATATTCATATTTCTTGTAATTTTTATGAACTTACACATCATTCAAACCATTCTACAAGCTCTTTATTGTCATCTTTCATTATATATTTCTCATTTTGTGTTTGGACTCTCATTCATCCCATTGTTTGTATCACCAATTCTTCAATAAATAGATCTACAATATCACTATTCAGTAGACCATATCTATGTTCCTTTAATAATTCTATTTCTATTAGTGTAACATTTGATGTCCTCCCAACTGATCAACCAATAGTAGGAAATATTTTTGATTTCCCATGTATTTGAGATTGAGTCGATGTGTCGTCAACATGTCCAACTTGATTTAATATTGTCTCAATATCAACCAAGTATCTAGAATAAAACGCAATACACTCTTATTCCAAATAGCCTTCAGCAATAGAGCCTTCTAGTTGAGCATTATTTCTCACGTATGATTTCAAATACCCAAGATATCTATGAAATAAAAAACAAACATTAGTATGAATTTAATTAAGTGCCAAAAAAAATTACGTAACTGAAAAACTTATAAATAAATTACCTCTCAATTGGATACATCCATCGATATTGAACGATGCCTCTTAATTTAGCTTCCTCAACCAAATGCATAGTTAAATGCATCATGACAGTAAAAAACAATGGAGGAAAGATCATCTCTATTGCACAAAGTGTCAACACAAACCTCTGCTGAAGGTTGTCATGCTCAAATGGATTTAGAGATTTCTTACATAGTTTCTTGAAAAATGTGTAGAATTGGAGTTCAACAATAATAAAGTTTTTAGTTAATAATGTTTGTAATTCCAATGGTAGTAACTACTGTAACAAAATATGTGAATCCTGACATCTCAATCCATGTTACTTACGATTATTTAAGTCAACACACATTGAGATGTTACTTGAATACCCATCAGATACTTTCACAAGTTCTAAAATTCAAAGTAATGTATCTTTATCCCTATTTTTCATTGAAAAATTGTCAGAGAATACTTTTCAATCTCATCTGGCTAGAGATCACGTTTTATGTTCATTACTTGTAAGTATCTCTGAGCATTGAGATGATCCTTTGACGTTCCATGATCATTAAGAAATGTGAAGATCAAATTGTCACCAACATTTTTCTCAATACTCATCACATCAATATTATGCCGCAAAAAATTAAATTCCCAATACATAATTTGAAGAATATACTTTTTTCTTCTATTGTTGCGTTCTGATTTCACTTGACGATGCACTTCAAACCTATTTACCGCTATCATTCAAATGATATACCTTCTGAAATTCTATTTCAACTATTTCAAGTTTTTTCAATATTTCAGAACCAGTAAACTACTTTGGAGGTGGTCTACGATCAATAAAACTGTTAAATTTTGATCTGTTTAGCTGAAATCTATAAGATGCATTGAGAAATCATCAATGGCACAAGAATTTCCATTTTCTACTATGAGGTAGCCGTTTGGGAAAAAAATCAATGTTATATATAGGATAAGAAAACCCATGTAAGTGTTCTAACCAGATAAATTCCCAAGCTTAGGGAAGTCACTAATGGTCCACATTAAAGGAACATTCATTTTGAACATTGTTTTAAAGTATCATCAAATGTCTCAACACCATTGCTTCATAACTCCTATAATTCTTCAATTAAAGGCTGTAAGTTTACATCAATACCATTTCCAGGAATCGTTTTTTCAGGAATAATCATCAAAATGATAAAAGGCCTTTGTTTCATACACAACCACAGAGGAAGGTTGTAAGGGATCAAAACAAGTATCCAAATGCTATAACTGGTACTAAAAATACGATATGGGTTGAATCCATCGAAAAATAATCCCAATCGATCATTCCTAAGATCAATTGAGAAATCTTGATGTAATGAATCAAATGTCTTCCATGATTGTGAATCTCGTGGATGTCGCATTAACCCATATTGTTATTATCTACCGAATTCCACTTCATGTGTTCAGTGGTTTTTGATGACATGAATAATCATTGCAATTGAGGATTTAAAGGAAAGTAACACAAAACCTTCGCAGGTGTGTTCCTTTTCTTCTTCTTCATGGTATTATTTTGATTCAGACTTCTAACATCACCCATTTACTTCCATCTAGAAGTAGATTTTTTTTTTCAATCCTATATACATGAATCCTCTTTCCAATAAAGTGTACAATCATTGGGACACACATGTATTTTTCTATAATTCAAACCAAGCCTATTAACAAATTTTTTCATAGCATAAAAAGGATCAAGGATGTTTGCTTTAGGAAATGCATCACAACACAATTCCAATATCATGGACATTGCCTTATTTGTAATTCCACATAGACATTTTATATGGTACAACTTCAGAATTTTTTTTTGAATATTTCAAACATCCACAATACAACTCTTGATTTCCATCGTCAACTAAATCATGAAAGGTATTTTCCTTAGTGAATTTTTATCTTACATTAGTCTCTACATAATCAAGGGGATGATCCACTCATATGTTATAATCATCTGGTTGTCCTAAAGTCTTAAAAACATCACTTGTCACATTGCTATTTGTAGCACCCTCATTTGGTTGTTAAGATATGTTTTTATGTTGATGGTGGTGTCTTTCAATTCAAAATTCATCATTTATAAGGTTTTTCATTTCATTTACAATTTTCAATGAATTTTGGATCTCATTTTTTTGATTGACATCAATTCTCAAAATTTCTGTAATGCTCGATTCTCCATTCCAAATCCAACACAAATATTGACTAGGGAGTTTCTTCAATATTAAATGTTTATAAACATTATCTCTCTTCAACCATCTTATAAATTTACATTTAGGACATGGAAATATTATTCTTCCTTCAACGGATCAATTGGAAATTTCCAAATCTAAAAACTCCTCCAAACCCTTAACATACTGAGGTGTGTTCCTCGGTAATGTGATCCAGCTTTTACCCATGTATATCACATTATGCCAACACAAAATTAAAAAAATTAAAACACATAACTATTAATAAATAGGTAAATAGATTCATATATACTAATTGAAAAAATATATAAAAATGTTAATGATTTGGAAAAAATATAGGATTAGATCAAAAATAATCCTCAAAGACCCATTTTCCCAATAGCCCATGGTGGTTATTAGGTAGAAATAATCAGATAGAGTAATAGAACATCAAATAAAATTGAAATATCCAAAAAAAATCATAATAAATGAGTGTAAAGCTTTATAAAATCTGTGATATACAATGGATATAAATTTTTAGGATGAACCTCATCCTCTGTAGTGGAAATCCCCATAATCCTATTGAATAGAGGTTTGTCTGATAATTGCCTCCGCCAAGTCTATGCACTGGAACTAGGAAGTGGTATAGCCAAATTACTAAAAAAACTCTATTAACACACATCACACAAAAAAAAAAAATAGAAAATAAATATTTATGTGGTTTGGATAATTCCATACATCTACAGGAGAATACTAAAAACATTTTCATCATAAAATATACAAGAAAATATGAAAATCATCACTCACATCTAATCTATTATAAAGTCTGGAAAAATTAATCTAGAAAATTATAGTATTCAGCATAATATTACATACAAACTAATTTGGAAGAAACAATTTGATAAACTATTATGGATGGGAAAATAAACACAAATAGGACTATCGATATTTAAATCCCTTATATCAACAATTTAAATTAAAAAACCCATAATTAATTACAATAAATGGTTTATATGGAGTAAGAGGTATGTATCCTAATATAAGGAATGTAATAGATAAAAGTATAAGTAGAAAAAATAACCTCCATGATTCACGATCTTATGTAAGAAAAAAAGTACATGTGGTGTAGTGATAGTGACCGGGATACCTAAATAGTACTAGGATAGAGCACTACATGAACTCATTTTCACCTCTCGATCACCAAAGGCTGGAGAATAACATCAGGGTTCTAAAAAGACTTGTGGGATTTGGTTTACCAAATTTTATATATAAACTAAAATACAAGAGAACTAAAATGACTCAAATAGAGTGAATTCTATATGATAAATATTTACAAATCATATAAATGAAAATAATATTAAATAATCCCTGAAACCTAAGGATAAATGAAAAAATAAATCTCCCGTCTCCATTTAAAACACTAAATGGAACACGATTCATACAAAAATCAACCATGATTAGAAAAAACAGTTCATCCAAACTTGTACTTGTACCTATATGTACCCGAAAAATAGACCATGAAATTTCATATCCCCCCTAAGTGTATATGCTGGGTGTGATCAAATAATACAAAGTAATAAACCACATAGTCTCTAACTTATATGGAATATAATTACATATGTTCCTTATATCAATATAAATATTTATATATATTTATATAAAAATAACGTTACAAATGGTTATCAATAAAAACATGGAAGAATCAGATGATTGAAAACATCATGAAATAGAATCTATTATCAACAATAAAACCCTATAATGGGAGGGTCTATAAATAACATAATTTCTTTGATCCTATACTTGGATATGAGACATCGGGTCAAGGAATCAATGATTACATTCCCATTGAACTAAGATCATAGCAATACTTATCATGGTTGAGTCATGGGAAAATACTTATATTTTTTAAACAGGAAGGTATATACAAGAATCGAGGAACTATCATCACATGAATTTAGGGATAGGTGAAAGCATTATACAAAATTCAAGTCATTATGATCCCATCCCATTCATCAATCTCTATATAATACATACCAACACACAATTTATATAATAGAAAAATACCCCTTCTAACATACTCATTATTTATCAAAACAATATCCATGGTCAAGGTAGAATTATTATTTATACTAATCAACATGCTTGGTAAAAAATGTAAAAACAATCTCAACATATCAAAGTAATATTAATGATTAACAAATAATTCCATTATAATGAATCTAATGCTCAACAAAACAAAAGGTAAATATGTTTGAATATGATACATTAACTATAATATCAATAAAACATAAATCCATGTCACAGATGATCATAACATAAAATATGAATAAAATATGAATATTATATTATGGAATCCAAATAGGCATAAGAATATTTATCCAAACCTAAATTAGGTTATAAGGATACATTCTCTTCATGCTACTCTAAATGCCAATTATACCAGTTATAAATTATTGGATGAGGAGTAAATCATGGTTCACTAAAATATATCCAAAAAAGGATATAGTTGTATCATGGTATGTAACTAGTGTGAACAATTAAAATACTAACTAATATTAAATATGGTATTTTTCATAACCAATTTGATAAACTACTTCTGAAACGGGTGAGGTGGTGAGGCGGCGAGATGCGAGGTTGTGAGGTGATGAGGGGAAAGTCAACGAGGGTTTTGGGGGTCGATGGGGGGGCTTCAAGGGGTTGGGGAGAGAAGGGGGGATG
Organism: Viscum album; assembly: GCA_963277665.1. Lineage (NCBI taxonomy): Eukaryota > Viridiplantae > Streptophyta > Magnoliopsida > Santalales > Viscaceae > Viscum > Viscum album. Next base: position 1,314,845,996 of record OY728128.1, on the reverse strand, counting down.
TGGGGGGTTGTGGGGGGGGGGGGGTATCAGGGCTGAAAAAAATGTTTTAACAATGGTTTTTAAAAAACCACCGCTAAATCATTATTAAAAAAATGTAGTGGCGATTTAGTAAATCATCGCTAAAAAACCATAGCAAATAGATATTAATACTGCAGTGACACCTCCATCATCAAAAGTCAATTTTGAACATATGGATAAATCATTATGATTTTTTTGTTTTAATGTTTTTTTAATTTCTTTTTTCATGAGAACTTCTGATCTGTCTAAAAATTTTCAATATGAGTGTTTTATTAAGAGTTTTCATTGTAAATTTATCATTATAAAGATCTTAGAAATTTCCTTTGTAATTGTTCTTCTTCTAATTGTATATGATCAATGGATTCTAGGGATAAGAACATATTTGATTTTTTATTATCAAGATTGAGGGATTTCATGGTTAAGAAGATATAGCTTATGTAATTTCATTGCGCGGTTGTGAAATCCTATCAGAAAGTTTATTTGGGGGATTCTAGGGATAGATAGACATAAATTTTGAGAGTTATAAAATCAAGGATACCTTATAAAAGGTTCAAATTAATTGATAACTTTGTTTTACTTGATATATCCACCTTACACTTTGGTTTAAATGTTTAGTTTTAATAATATCCTTATAAATGAGTATTTGGTTTTCTAACCTATAATTCATATTTCATTTTTTAAATTATGATATGTTAAATATATAATTGGTTATAGGTAAAATAGTGATCTCTTTACTCTTATATGCTAACTATATTTCATATAGTTTATATATTTTTTACTCTAATTTTTTATTTATTCAGTAATTATATAATCAATACAAACTAATAATTAGAAAGGATATAAAATGTGTGTTTTTCTTAAAACTACAATTCCTTAAATTTTATTTTATTTTTCATCATACCTCAAGAAAAAATTTGGTATCAAATGATGAATTTACCTTGATTCTGAGAATTACTAGAAAACATTTAATATATATTTTAATTCTATTATTTTATAAAATTTTCAACTAATTTTCCTTATACTAACTGTGTTGGTAGATGAAAATATTTTGTGATGGTAAGAGTACTAGTTAGAGCACTTAAAAACATATATCTTACCAGAACACCTATTTTTGATGGATTTCATCATGATTGTGGGAATGACCATATGAAATACTAAATCATTAATATAGTAGTGAATAATTGTTTCATTATTTTGAGAAACTATAAATTTTTAGAGAAGGAGATCATTTAATTCTCTTAGGAAGAAAAAAATGAATATTAGGTAAACCCTGAAGTTTGTAATAATTTATTGTGTTCTATGAACTGTACAATCTATATCCAAATATATTCATGTGAAATGAAAAATGGAATTTATTATAGGTTTGAGAATACGCATTTTGTCACATTTATAGTCTTAGAAACTCATAGAGTTATGTTAATAGATAATTATAAATCCATTGAAATTCTATCTAGAGAAACTATGACATAAATGCATCAATGATTTATGACTAGAGTAAAAAATTTAAAATATATGGGTGAAAAATAATTATTAGAATATCAACTCATTGAAAATATTATTGATATTATTTTTAAACAATCAGATTCCAATAAGATATCAATCGATGATACTGAACAGTTGATAAATTTAATTTTTGATGACTTAATTGGAAAATTAATATAATATGAGAGTAGACATAGACATGATGATGAATAATTAAAAAGGAATATTGGAATAGAATTAGTTTCAACTTCAGGTACCCTTCATTCCATTACCTTTTATATGTGTGAAAACACTTTTAAATATCTTACATTAAATTGGAAATTTAAGCATTCATATTAAAGTGATTCAGACAATAGAAACAATGAAATTTCTTAAATTACAAGATAAATAAATAATATTGTTTGTAATTTTAATTTATCAGGTATCCATGAGAAGGAAAGTAAATACACTAAAGACAAGAAGTCATTTTCACAATTAATTTTATATGAATGTAAGAAGGAAGGTTATATGGGAATTGATTATCCAAAACCGATGAAGATAAATATAAAGTCTATAAGGTGCTCTAAAATCAATGGAAAGAAAATATTGAAATATTTAGACACCTATATCACTAGTCAAGGAGATACATATTCATATATTTCATCAAAACATAGTAGAATAGAAATATATAAAATATTTTGTTTCTACTAAAAATTCCAAGGAATGAAAAATGATTCAGGATAAAGGTAATTGTAGCATCCCATACAAATTTATGTATAGATTATAAATTCAATTATAATAATAAATATGATTATTAAACTTCATAAAAAGATGAAAAATATAATCTATCAGATATTGAAAAAGTAAATTCATTTAAAGGTAAATATATTTTACCTACTATAGATAAAATTTCTATATATAAAGCTATTATGAATCTAGATAATAATAAACTAAAAAGAATGTATACATTTACTAGAAAAAAATTATTAAATATGATAAAATAATTTCAAAATTAACATTAAAAACATCAAAAAATTAAACAAAATTAGAATAAAAAACTAATTGTTATATGAATTTTGTTGATTATACATTCATTAATTAAAATTTGGATAGTAGGAATTTGATTTTTCAACTTAAATCCAAAATCTTTTGTTTATGAAGTTTTTAATTTAACTTTACTTATGGTAATGTGAATTTTGAATATTTTTTAATAAAATAAGGCCCTCTATAATTTTTAATGGAATTGGTTATACTTAGGATAAACCTTATTTTCAATCAAACTATTTTGTACCTAAATGTGTACCTTTTGTACTAAATTTAAACAAGGAGGAAATTGGAGTATGTTTTTTTCTATAAAAAATGACCAATATTTTGGTTTCCACAAAGCTTCTATTTTAGAATAACTAGAAATTGAAAAAAAATAGTTGGGTATATGGAGGTTTAGAAAATATTATTTTCTGACATAAATAGACCCAGACATGTGTGGGTACCAAGAACATAATTATATATAAATTATGAATGGAATATGAGTACCAGTAGTAGAAATAAATGGTACATGGATAGTGGTTGTTCTCGACAAATGACAGGATACAAGTACATCTTCCTAAATTTAAAAAAATTAAAAGGATAATGATTCACTTTTGGAGAAAATAAATAAAGTGAAATCATCAGAACCAGTGATGTTTCGTTTCTTTGAAAAAATTACTTTGAAATGTTTTATATCTTTTAGTACTTAATCAAATCATTATCCTCTTATCTTAATTGTGTTAAAAGGGATATATTGTAAAATTTAGGAATGATAAATACACTATTCAAAGTATAGAAGGTAATTTTATTTTATCAATTGACATGCATGAAAATGTTTTGAAACTCAACTTATATAATTTAAGTCATTGAAATTTTTAGTGTTTAAGTGTGATTACTTATCTATGTTATTACATAATAGATTAGGAAATTACAAGTTTCAAAATTTAAGTAAACTTTCTATAAAAGGTTATGTTAGGGATCTATCAGAACATAAGTTTAATTCAACCAGATCCTATGATCCTTTCCAATTAGGTAAGAAACATAAGTCATGTTTTAAATATAAAAGTGAAGTATCATCTATAACAGATTTATATTTAGTGAAAATGGATTATTTATTTCTATATAAAATGGATGTACTAGAAGAAAATTCTATGTATAGGTCTTAGTGATGATTACACTAGATTTACATGGGTCTATTTTATCACTTGAAACTATAATTCTCTTAGTCATTTTCACGTATTTATATATTATATTAAAACTGAGAAAAACTACAATTTTTAATTATCTAGAGTGATCATGATGTTGATCTAATAAAATCTAAATTTCAAAATATTTATAGTAAAAAGGGTAATGATCATAATTTTTTAGCACCCATAACACCATAATAAAACTACGTATTTGACCGAAGAAACCTAATTCTTCTGGAAAATACTTAAACTTTTCTTAATGAGCATTTTATTACTAGACACTTTTGGGATGAGTTTATAAGTATTTATTTTTATAAAATAAATTTAATTTTACATAGAACATTTCTTAATTTTTCTCTTTATAAGTTATGGATTGGAAGAAAGGAAAAATTTTCTTACTTTATATTTTTTAGGTGTAATGTATTCATCATAAATATAAAATATCCATTACATAAGATTGATCGCAAAACTAATGAAGGATTTTTTATGGGTTATTATATAGCTTGTAATTATTAAATTGTTTTTAATAAAATAACCAATGTTATAAAGGTAATTTTTAATGGAAATTTTGGTAAATATAATATTTTGTTTTTATAAAACCATCAAAAAGTACTAATTTTAATGATGTTTTCAAAAATACTTCTATTATTTTACTGGAAGATAATTTATGACTGCAAACTATAAGTCTTATAGAAGTAGGACCATTATATTTTCAATATCTTGAAATTACTTTGAAAAAATTTCTAAAATCATTTATTGATGATTAAATTACCACATTACCCAAAAAACAGTTGATGTTAAGGAATAATCCTTCTGACTATATTAATAGATATGTAAGTATACTTATTAAAACTAAAATTTTTATCTGAAATCAATGTGAAAATCATTCCTTCCTATTAAAATTTTAACCAAAAATAGTAGATGATACTTTAGGTGATGAAATCTAGATAATATTCATTTATGAAGAGCTCAAAAAATTTGAGAAAAATCATGCTCAAACCCATGTTGAACATATTAAAAATATAATAGTAATTGGATTCAAATTGATTTTTTGAATTTTTTTTAATAAAATTGAATTATTATTATAAATAAAAAACAATTGTTTCTAAAGGCTATTTTCAAGAAGAACACATTGACTATGGTGAAAATGTTTCATTGGTATCTAGATTAGAATCCATTTGTATATTTTTATCTTTTTCATATCATCTAAAATTTACTTTATTTCAAATTTATTTGAAAAATTATTTCCTTAATAGTAACATTCAAGAGGAACTTTATGTTAAACAACTTACTAGTTTTGATGATATTAAATTTCTCATTAATGTTTTTAAACATATTAATGAACTCTATGAAGTTAAATAATCCACAAGAACATGGAATGATATACATAAAAGATATTTTATTCAAAATAATATTATTAAAGTGTCAGTACCACCCATTTTATAAAGAAAATTTTCAAAAATACCATCATTATTCAAATATATATTGATGAGATTATTTTTTGTTCAACTCAAAAATAAATTTTTTATTTTTTTCAATTATGAAAAATTAGTGTGAAATGAGCATAATAGGAGAACTCAAATTTTTTTGCTTTGTTTTAATATTTCTAAAAAACAAAAAGGAAATATTATAAGTCAATATAAATATATTAAATATATGATCAAATGTTTTTGTTTTGATAATTCATCAAACATAAGTACTTTGGTGAAAGCATCTATAAAAATTGATCTTGATGAAATCGTTAAATTGGTAGATCAAAGACTTTATAGTAGATAATTGGTAGTTTATTATATCATATTACAAGTTGAAAATACATATTGATTTCAATATGTTTATTTTAAAATTTCAATATAATCTAAAAGAATCTCATTTGAAAGAGGTAAATTTCTTTTCTAATACCTTAAAGGTAATTTATAACATAAATTATTTTATTATTCTAGAAAGGATCTTTTTCTGAAAATTTAATCTAATGTAGAATTTGGAGGCTGTAGGTTTAAAAAAAACTTCTAGAACATTTCATTTATTAAGAGAATCTTTAGTCTCATGGTCCAACAATAAACAACAATATATAGCACTTTCTACTATTAAAGTAAAATATATGGTATTTGAAAGTTATTTTTTATCATTTTTTGAGGATGGAACACAATCTCATAAATTTTGGTTATACTTTTACACAAATACCCATTATTTGAGACAATACTAGCGCCATTTCCTTATTTAGAAACCCAAAACATCATTTATCAGAAAAGTACATAGATAGAATTCACCATTTTTAAGGGTCACAAACCAAAAGGGGATATTATTATAATTTTTATCAAAATTGAAAATCAGTTTATTAATATTTTTATAAAACCTCTTCCCTTCAATAGATTATAATTTATTAAATAGAAGTTCAGAATGATCAAACGTAAGTGATGTTTAAGACACTTTTTGTTTCATATGTCTCCTTACATTGAAAACTGATCTAGTAAAAAATATAAGGGGGGATTTTTATTAATTTTCAAACTTACATTTTTTCTAAACATATCTATTTTTAATTTTTTTATCTTTTAAGTTAATTTATTTTCAAATTTTTCTATTTTTCAAAATCATTTATTTTTCAAAATTATCAATTTTTAAAATATAGAAGTTTTTCGAAAATTTTTATTTTTCAAACTTATAAACTTTATAAACATACTAATTTTCAAAAATTTTTATTTTTAAAACATTTCTATATTTCAAAATTATCTAGGTTTCATGATTAAATGTTTTTCATCGTTATCAGTTTCTCAGTCTATATGGTTTATCATTTTTTATCTTGAAAATATTTAAAAATATTTATTATATTTTACTTGAATCATCCTTAAATTGGAAATATTATCCATTAATTTTTGACAAAAACTCTAGGAAGGATTAATCATTTAAACTATGTATTTTACTGTTCCATTTTTATTATAGTTTACATATGGGGAGATATTTTAAATTTATTAATTAGTTTAATTTAATTTTATAGGAGAGTTTTTATTGAATTTAAAAAAGTAATATTTTCATTTTTTATTTAGATAAATTTTAAATTTAATTCATAAAATAATATATATGACATATGTTTTAGTATTTCGTTTTTTTGAATGGCTTTGAGAACCACTCATACATTAATAAAAACTTCTTAGATGATAAAAAATATAAATTCCAATACAATGGATGAAATATCAAGTATTTTTTACTTCTATTTCTCCCTTTTACTCTTTTATTTTCTAAAATTTTTTTCAACAAAATTATCTTTATAAGAGTTTATATGAAGTAGATAAGAATAACATCCATGAAGCTTAAAGTTTTTCTTGATAAAATAGAAAAAACATAATATGTAGTTGAATAAATCTCTAAGATATTTGGTGAAGAAGGTGCAGTTCAAATTCTAATAATATAGAATCATTTCTACTATTATAGAGAGATTCTTGATAATATACTTAATATTAGTGATGAAAGTGATGTTTAACCTATAATAAAGAAGATCTTATCACATAAAAAAGCATGGTCTAAATGATATTGATGAAGAAAATTTTGATTACATAAACCATGCTAATAGAAATTTTCTTTAAGATTTGGAGAGATGAAGAAATATTAGAAGTAACCAAAACACATGATTCGGAAATTCTTAAATAGAAATAAATTTAAATTTTCTGATTGTATTTTCTAATATATTTATTTTTGAAAATCCAAAAGGGTGGGAAAATCATGATTTTTTGTTGTTGTTATTACTTTTGTTTATCTTATATATTTACTTACTATGATTTTTTCAATATATTTCAAAAGTTGAGTATATATTTTTTCTAATTATGTATTTTTAATTTTTTATTTAAAATAAAGGAGTATAAAATACATATCTTAAGTATTTAAAAGAGATTTATTTTTAATTTATGTTATTCCTTTCAAATTTTCTTAAATGTATTATGTTTTCCAAAAAAGGGGATATTATTGAGTCAATGACTCAATTCCTTTTTTATTTTAAAAATCACAACAGAATACATATGAAAATTATCTAACTTGCTTTTTTAGCTGTTATTATTATAAATAATGAGCCTATAGTATTTGAAATACTAGATAAATAAAACCATTTTATAAGAATTTTGTGATCTAATGTTTCATAGGTAATTATATCTGTCAGATTTAGAATAACTATAATGATGTTGATCTAACTCATTAGTAAATGAAGCAACATACTGAGTTTATTGGTAGAAGAAGAAGATTATACCTATGTTTTTATAACTACATATGGGTTTTGTGAAATCTGACCACTGGAGTTTTTTAAAATGATGTCTATAAATAAATCCACACCTTGAGTTTCAAAAGTACATGATGAATATTTGGATCGATAATTTTGAAAGTTTTTTTGTTTTGAAGCTTTTCAATTTGTTGTTTCTGATGTCTCTTCCAATCAGGGTAATATTTTTCTTTTTTAACTATTTTTGTTAAGAGATAATATTATGAGGTTTTTATTGTAATTTTATTAGAAATTTACATTATAATCTGTATTCTTATAATCCTTTTCAATCAAGAGCTTTTGGGGATAGGTTGTGTAACAACCTAGAGTTTATTAGAAATATTTGTTTCTCAAACAGTGTTTCTTATATTATAAAACATTATACTCATGAAAAACATAGAAATATGATTTTTTTTAATTAATGAATAATGATACATAAGTCTAAAACCATGCCCATGAAAAATCCAAGAATTACAATTGAAAAAAATATATAAAATAAGAAAAGTAGTATTAGAAAATTCACATGTTTCCAATCTTTCAGAATCATCGTTCTTGTAAAGAACAATATTGAAAAGAGATTAAACAATAATAAACCAGTAAAAATCATTTGGAAATAAAATATAGAACCTTGGGAGAAATTTTAGTGAATTTTTATTGAAGGAATAGAATGGTATTTATAGAAAAGTAATATGACCATTGGAAGAGTAACCTAACTATCAGAATAATTACAAAACCATTAGGAAAATTCATTTGGTCGTAAAATAATAAAATGAAATATAAATAATATTTATCATTAAAAATTTATGAAAATATAAATATTATAATTCCAAAAAATAAATATCAAAATTAAAAATAAAAAAAAATAAAACTCATTTTTAAGAAACCATATTTTAATGTATTTCATAAAAATAATATTTTTTATATTAAAAAAATAAAATAACCTATGTTATAAAATTATTTTTATAAAATTGATTTCATTTTTTATAATTATTATATAAAAAGTATCCAAGGGGTATTTGTTTGGTAATTTTTTGGAATACTTCAATTTTTAGGTGAATAGTAAAAATATCATTTTTTGCATAACTTATATCATTTAAAATTACATCATTCATGATGTAATAATGAACTAATAAATTATATGACATAATTATCAACCAAAGAAATATTTATTAACTTAAAAAATGCATTAAATTCAAATTCTGAACCTAAAAATTATTTTCCAAAGTCAAAAAACTAAAGTGTTCCATTAATTATTTTTTTCATTTTTTATACCTCCCTTTTAATTAAATTGTTATTTCAGATTTTCATTTAATTTAAAATCCTAAATCTATTTTATTTTATTTATATATTATTCTTAATTTTAATAAAAATAACTATTACAAGGTTTACAATGGATATAGTATTTTATTCAATATTTTATCTAAAAAATACCCCTATCCTCAAGTATAAATAACTTATCTCCCTCCCCTTGGAAACCGATTTCTCTATCACATAGAAAAGAAAAATTTCTACCCTATTCCCCTATATCAATCCCATTAGAATACTTACGGAAGTTATTATGAAAACCAACTCCAAGCATCAAGGGAGTTTAATGTCGTACAAAAGAAGCAACACCGAGAAAGGAGTAAGTTTTTAACAACTCTTCTCTCATTTTACTCTTCTCTTCTCCTTTTTCCCAATTCATTTCAATACAAAATATTCAAATATTAATATAACAATATGTTAAAATTATATTAAATATTTTTACCAAATATAAAAATTATTTTTATGGATTATTTTCATTACACACTTCTTTTTATTAATGTCTCGTTAACAGTTGGTTAACCACCCATGAGGGAATTACAAATTATTTTCTTATCACTAGCCTAACGGGTGATTATAATAAATAATTTATAATATATAAATGTAAAAAAAACTTATTTCTAGTATTATGAAGTGATATTAGTAATTAATAAATATAAATTAAGTAAGATCATTAAATAGAAGAATTATGGGAAATTTTATAGAAGGTATCATATCCAAATGTTTCACCTTTAACAATGGAAGTTAATAAATTTAATCCAATTATTATATTAAGAAATAGTAAAAATGGATATAATTCACTTATGGTTCCACATTTTAATATATCTAATTCTATTATTCAGGATATGTAAAAGAGATGAACTAAATGGGGATTTAAGGTATGAGAATTATCCCAATCTTATTTTCCATTAATGTACCTATTTGTATTAAGAATTATAAATGTAGAATTACTTTCCTTCCATAAAATCTTATTTATCCAATTGATACCAAAATAATATTGTATCTATAGGAAACCTTATTTCCATCTCATTATTCCCCTTCTTTAACCCAGGTTTTATATTATCCTACTGTGAAATTCATTTACTGATTTTCTATTTTTTGCATGAAAGAATATTATATAGTGAATTTCCAAAACCACATTTTTACCTATGTATATTCACCTAGATGAAAACATAATTTATTAATTCTGCGATTTACATGTATGAAACCCACATTCCATTTCCATGGGTTAAAAAGGACGTAATTATCAAGTCTTTAAGCACTTATATAGCAAATTATTTTATATGAAACTGATTATTTATTTTCCATAGGTTATTGATTAAATGTATTATTATTATCCTTGTAGAAGACATTAATTAATGCATATAACGGATGAACCCTGATAGTTCTCTATTGAATTTGGTAAATAAATAATCTCTAGAGATAAAATGTATCAGGATACCTTTGTGAATAACCTTAGTAGTTATTATTTATGAAGCATTTGGGATATGATTATGATTGTATCAATTTTATGTTGTATCTACATTTACATGTTATGTATCATGTACTTATGATTATTATATCATGTCATGCCCCATTTATTTTCCATGATGATCATTCATGTTCCTTTCCTTGTATTTATGTCTTATTTGTCTTTATAACCACCCCTTTAGATATATGTCCCTAGTACATGAGATGTAATCAAATTAACTTAGGATTAACCAATATAGAATCCTTTCAAGTGTATTATAATATTTTTCATGTTATTCATGTATTAAATTTTTAATTTCTAATAAACTAAAACTTAAAATATTTGGTGTGTTGTTACGTATCATACCATGTAATGAATTTTTTAATGTTAAAAAATGTTGGATTCCATAATAATATTGAGTAATTTATAATCATCATGATGAAGGGGTTTTATGGCTTGGAAGATAGATCACAATTACTTCTGATGTGTGGAAGTTAGTTGTTACTGATATGTTTAGTCAATGGTATTTACTGATAGGATGATAGACCTTTTGAGAGGTACAAAATTAGAGATACGTTATGATGTGTTTAAATTTTTGGAAACCTTGTATTTGGTTGATAGTACCACCTAACACTTTGTTTTAAAAATTTTATTTTATTAATATCTTTTTAAAGGATCATTTGGTTTGGAAACCAATACCTCGTATCTTATATTTGAACTTCAATTATGTTAATTATTTCATCAGAAATAGTAAAAATAATTATCTTTTTATTTTTACTATGTTAATTTTATTTCATTAAACTTATAATTCTATTACTTTTATTTTATATTTGTTTAGTAATTAAAAAATATTGTTTAGAATAATACTGGAAATGGATGAAAATTGTATGTTTGTCTTAAAACTACAGTTAAATCCCCTTTTATAATTTATTTTCCATCATACTATAAAAAAATATTATAATTATAAATATTTATAAATAGTAAATTATAGTAACTTTTATGATTTGGGAATTATAGACTTTGGGAGAAGAATGAAGTACAACACTACTATTACAAAACTAGTTCCAAACGATCAAGATTACTAACACCTCATGTCGAAAATTGATAATAACTAACTAATATACATGTATAGAATAATAACAATTGAATTTTATAAAAAAATATGAATATGAATAAGTTTCTCAAATAGCTAAATAAGATAGTTGTGTTTGTTATACTAGAGTTTAGACCAAGTTTGAATAAGTGGGAATTCAAGGAATGTGTTTAATTCACTCGATTAATGATTTATTGGGTTATATTCTTTCTTAAATAAATATAATTTTTTTATCCTACCATACCTATATTATATATGATGTTTTATCTTATTATATATAGAAAATAATTCTCATTATCAGAAACCACTTATTTGATAAATGTTTTTCTAAAATAAAAGTATAACATTGGTAAGCGTAAATCTCATTCTTACCAATGAATCTTTTTTTCTCCAAAAATAAATGTTTTCTGTCAAAAAAAAATTTCTTTAATGAAATAAAAATATTTTTTTATATTTTATATATTTTATTTAACTATTTTATGACATTAAAGTCTTTCAATTTTTCTCCATTGTTTGTTTTCTGTTTTAAAATGACATAAAAGCTTTATATTGTAATTTAATTTAATTATTTAACACTCTGAATTTATTATCTTGTTTTTTTTGTGTTTAATGGATCCTCTATGTATAACTATTTATAATTTATTTTAAAAATAAATATCATTACCCTCTAATTTTTTTTATTGAATGTAATTTATACATTATCTTTTATAACATTATTTTAATGGTTTTGTGAAAACTATTTGAATTTCAATTCTATTTTCCCTTCACGTTTTATCTCTCATGATGTGATATTCTGAATCAACATATATACTATATTATGATGTGGTTTATTTTGAAAATTGATAGTTTTTCATCTTATGATTTCTTATGTTCATGTTGTGGTATATTTTTAAAAAGTTATAGATCCCATTCTTTTCTATTGGGTTCTTTATTATATGATGAGGATTATTTTTAAGTGTCACACATATGTATAGATAATAATTGGTGGGGTCCTATATCAGCCTATAATTCATTTATATAAATTTATATCTCATCATATATTCTGACATTGGCATAATGAGTTTTTTCACAAAGTAATGGACATAATGAGTTTGATCACCTCTTTAGGCATATACATAATGAGTTTGTTCACATAGGTTTAAGAACAATGAGATGCATCACTAAGGTTTGCATATAGTTATGATTTTTCAACATTTACATGTTTTTTATCAAGTTATGACAAATTTTCAGGATTCTTTTCATTTTCAAAATATTCCATGTTTTTATGTTAGGCCTTATTTTAAAAATATTCCACACTCTTATGTCATGATCACATGTTTTATGATTATTTAGATGTATTTTGAGCCATTTTATAACTTCTATTCTTTATTAATTATATTTTTATATTATTAAATTTGTCTACCATGTTTTATAATTATAATATATGTTCTCGTGATCTTTTAATAGAATATTTATACATTTCTCATGATCTCTTTCATGTTTATGATCTAATATATTATGATAAGTTTTCCCTTACTTAGTATCTAATCTCTCCCCTTTCTTATATTTCCACTCCATAGGTTATGAAAATATTTTTACCATGTGATAAATCTATAAAAGGTTCTATAGGATAACGATAATGGAGAAATGTTCACATGTGTTAAAAAATAAGACATTTATTAAGCTAATATCCAAGTCACTAATCATTTAGGTCATTGGGTTGGGATATTGTTTTTTAGATATATTATTTAAATAATGAAATTAGGGTATTATTTAAGTTATACTAAACTTGGGTAACTGTAGTTGGTATCATATCATGGTTTTGTTATTTTTTTTGGGATTAGTTTAGTTATTTTTAGAAATTTGGATGTGATAACTTTACATAAAACCCTATGGCTGTGTCTATGGGATAATTATAAGTATAGGATAACATTCCAAAGTTTTGGTCAAGTAGATATTTTGTGGTTATCTTAGAAAATAAACCCTTGTATGGATAATGGAAAGTGGATTCAGTTGTGGAATAGATTAACCATGGGATAATCACATAGAGAAAACATTATGGTGGATTTAAATAGATTGGATTTTGATTAAGATTTTGGTTAGATACCCAATATAAAAATAACTGTAGATAACCTTAGTCATATTGAAGAAGTGATAAGTTGATCTAATTATATCTTAGTTAAACTGGAAGTATCATAGTTTGAAATGAAGGTGTCATTAGAGAGGAAATATTAGTATTGAGTTTATATTATTATATAATATTTTTCTCTGATTTTATTTGACATTACCATAACCTTTTTTTATTGTATTACTGGGGAAAAGGACAATGAAAATGAATCTATAAAATTAATGTCTCTAGGAACTCACAAATAAGAATATTTTTTATTAATAATTTCATAGAATTACCAAGTATAGTGAGGTGGAAATCTTAGTATAAGGTATATATTGAATTTATTATGGATACCTTATATTTTTTTATTTAGTGAATGATAATTAAAATTGTGAGTAAGTAATTTTATTAAGGGGGGTTATGTACCACCCTGGGATTTTGAAATATATATTTTCCTCTAAATTAATATTATGCCTCATATATTATTCCACACTCATCACTAAACTATGTTGATCCATAACATATTTTATTAAGGTTGTAAAAAAATAACAAAGAACAATCCTCTATCAAATAAAAATATATTAACCAATAAAAAATTCTTACATTTAGAGGATATATATTTAATAAGATTTAATATTTAAAAGTATTGTTCATCATAAAATAACTATTTAAATTATTAATAAATTAAATTAATCATTTTGAAATGGTTATTTTGATAAATATATAATATTTAAATATATTAAATAATATATTAATACCTTTAAATTATAAATTATTAAAAAATAATATTGAGAAACCAAAATGTTTAAGAAGTCAATTTTTTAATAAAATTAGTTTTTTATTTATATTTTCAAATTTTCATTTATAAATAAGTTAATAAATTTTATAATTTGAATTAAAATAATATGATCATTTTTTAATTCCATATATCAATATTATCCTAAGTTGATTTTTTGAAATTATTTTGAATGATTTATTTTTTTACTAAATAGTGAAAATAAGTTTTTACTAAAACCATATCACTTATAACTCTATCGAGAAATAAGTATATCATAATGAGTTATAATAATTTTTCATGATCAAAGATTTATCTAAGGAGTAAAATATTAAACTTATGTATACTATTATTAATTTATATTACCTATATTTAACAATTTATTTACTTAAGTAATATTATCTTATAAAAGAAATTTTTTTTTTATTTAAATATTATATTGGTAAAATTATGTTTTGGATTTATTTTAAGGAATAATATTTTTTTAGTTTCATAAAATGAAAATTTATATTCTCAAAATAAAATACATTGATAATTTTATCCTATACATAAATTTTAATCTTAAAAATACAGTTTTTCAAAAATTGGGTTTTTACGCCTTACATACGCTTTTATTAATATTTATTTTCATCATACATTTATATTTCATATTATAAAATTGATTTAATGTTAGTAATTAGTAGGTCAAAATTATATAATATGGTCCATTTTAGTTTTAGTGCCAAAAAATAATTACTTAGGTAAAAACTAGTTACTACAATAAAAATCAAAAAAAGGGAAAAAGGGTTAACCAAAGGAGTAAAAATAAAAAAAGTTAAAAATAAGATCATAATATAGTTTTTGAGGTTTTTATAGAAAAATATTGTCTACTGTTCATGATTTTTTAGGATTCTTCTTGACATGAGAATCATTTTCCCCCTTTATAATAAATTGACGTATTAAAAAATTACATTCTCACCACTTATAAAAGGGGAATATCACCACCCATTTAAAACCACTATAACTTTCAATTTCCTCTTAAAACAGAATTTTTTTCCTTCCCATAGAATAATTATTCACATAATTTAGTTTCTGGACACAAGAAATAAGCATACGTTCTTTTTTTACATGGAATCCTCCATGAGAAAAGTGAGTCCTCAACGTCAATATTTTTTCCCCATAACATATCATATTTTCATTCTTACTTTACCAAATATAGTTATATCATTAAATAATAATTAAATAATTACTATTTTTATATTTAATGTTATTATGATAATGGGATATTTTTTAACCACCACCCCCTTTT
The DNA here is from genome assembly GCA_963277665.1 of Viscum album. Taxonomy (NCBI): domain Eukaryota; kingdom Viridiplantae; phylum Streptophyta; class Magnoliopsida; order Santalales; family Viscaceae; genus Viscum; species Viscum album. Next base: position 1,314,830,067 of record OY728128.1, on the reverse strand, counting down.
CAATGAAGAAAAACAAAAATGTCATTCATGCTTATACGGACTACCGCCTCTATAAAGTAACATATCTAATTTTTCATATTGTTTCTTTATTATTTATTAAAATATCTAAAAATATGATTCACATACTTAAAAATATCTAAATAATATCATTATTCTTCTATAATAATGATATTATTCAAAAATAAACCACCTTCATAACCATACTCATCCATTAATTACGACATTTTCGTGTTTGTTTGATCTAATAACTAAATGAAAAATTCCATAAAAAATAAAATGGGTGAATATGAGAAGTTAATTAATGATAATATATTATATAAATAATTAAATAATTATTTTATTTTTTTCATCAATGGTAATATTAATATTAAACTCATTAATTAAGATACTAATTCTCGTTCATTAAAAATCATTGAAACTTGTTCATCAACGATTTCATCTTTATAGATAGTTACCAAAATTCACATAGAATGAAATTGTTAAAATATAATTAATTATGAAAAATACGTTTTAGTACGATATAGGAATGATAAACATTGGGAGAAGAATATAGTAGAATACCGCTATTACACAACTAGTTTGAAACAATCAAGATTGCTAAAAATTGTTACTAAATATATATAACAATTAACTAAGTTAACTATAGGTAATAATTAAAAATGAATTTTATAAAATTATATGGATATTAATAGTATTGTGAAATATTTAATTAACATAGTTATGTTGGTTATACAATATGTTGTAGGATGTTCAAGTAAGTGGGGATTTAAGGTAAGGGTTTTTTCTACTCAATTTTTGATTCATTATGTCACAGTCTTTCTTACTTGAATATAATTATCAACATTTATTTTATCCTTATATTATACTATTATATGTGTAATTTCCTTTTTTTTATCTAGGTAAATTACTTCTCATTATGAATATCCACTTATTTGAAAATACATTTTCTTAAATAAATGTATAACATTAGTAAGAATAACTCCCATTATTACCAATGAATATCATTCTTCCATTACAGTGTTTCCCCAATAAAAAGAGTTTTATTTAAGGAGATACAAATATTTTCTATCTTTTATATTCATTATATTTTTATTTACCTCTTTTATGAAATGTAATTATTGGTCCCACGGAAAAAATCATGTGGGGGGAGGGGTAAATTGAGTTTCCAATTAAATTTATGTTAATTTTTTTAAAACGTATAACCACTAATTTAATAAAAACACCTTGTTAAGAAAATTAGAAGAATTATAAATTTTAATGATTAAAAAATCTTTTCAAAAGCTTCAACGTATCAAAATTAAAATACTTTTGAAAATAATTTACCTTTTGAAACTAATTTACTCTTATCAAACACTGTATATAAAATTCTAATTTATGTTAAGTATCATAGAAAAGTATTATTTAATAATCAAGAAATCATAAACTACTTTGAGTTAATATAAATAATAAAATAGAAAACTAATAAAAAATATGACATAATAGAATTTAAACAAGTTGTTTTGTCTAAATTTGAAATGCAATCTTCTCCACATGGGAATCACTCGCTACAAAGTATTTTGTAATAAAATAAACGCATCCATAACATAGATCAATATTTACACAAAAAAACACAAGGATGTTCAGTAATAGAGCCTATTCTACTATTATTCATGGGATAAAAAGGTTTTTGTCCACAGACAACCTCTTCCACATTTGTACATAATAATACAAATGAAAATAATTAAGAGAGTGTGTTAATAAATCTCTAGTTTAGTGCGTGAGAATTTGTTTTATAGACAAAAAGGGTAAAAAACACAGCTCAAAAGTATGACAAAATAGAAAGTGAAATAAATGAGAGATTATAAAATGTAATACTAATCAATATTAATAGATTTAGTTATTCTAGAGTCCCTAAATATTTATATTGAAGGTATTCAAACAAGTTCACAACAAATGTATGAAAACAGAGTGTCGTGGAAGTCTGTAAAAAAAAATTCTATCTATTAACTAATTGGAAAGAGTTCTTCCACTTATAAATATCAATTTTTCTTTAGGTATCTGTTCAAATATGACTATTTCAACATATCTAACATGCACATGAGGGGCCTCTAATATATATCAGTATAGGTTTAATTATATATTTAGGGAAAACGAATAATAAAATACGATGACCGTCATACCGAGAGACATATCCATAAAGGTATAAATTTGTCCTTAAGACATCCATGGAATTGTTTAAGAATAATAATTCTTGAATCTATGTGGTTCTATTTATCATTAATTTCAAAAACTAGTGATTTTGAGAATTAATTCTGAATAGTTATGGTAGCTCTTGTCCAGTAGTAGATTTAATAGAAAAATCTTGAATTGGTGGTAGAATAACTTTGTGGTATGTTTATATTCTAATGATAGTTATTATTGGTATATGATCCCAATGGTATAGGTAGATCTACCTTATTGGTAGCACTAATGGATGGTAGAAACATATGGGAGAAGTACCATTTAACTGGAGGGAACTTAGAGAGGTGATAGTAGCTTTTGGTAGTAGATATGCTTGGAAGTGGTGGTAGATCTACTCAGTGGTAAAAACAACATAATGTTAGATCCTTGTGGTAAAGAATTTTAACTTGTATAATCTTTTTGAACTTATGGTATCTTAGTGTTGTAGCTCATTGATCTAACCATAGATAGTTCTAGTAGATTGAGACTTAGCCAATTTCCAAAATTTTCTTGAAAAAAATTACTATCACTAAACAAATAAATTGTTAGGAACATAATAAACACAATATGACAATATTTAAAGGATGAGTTTTTTGGACTAAGACAACAATGTCCCCCTTTTGGATGATCATGAATCATGAAATTCATAATCATAAAAAAACATTTTAATATATATATACACACAATAGATGAAATGAGAATAAAATGAATACAATATTCTTATTTAATCAATATCCATATATAATATATAGTTATTTATTAAATCTATAAAATTAATCATGTGATATTCCATATAGTTTGTCATGTTCTATTTCACACAAGTAATCCCACTTTTAGGATTATCAAAAATTGAGAAGTAAGATTAAAATAAATAAGAAATAAATAGGAATAAAGATACAATTTCCATTAAATAACACAGTAAAAAGGTTATATCAAAAAAGAATTTTGAAATAATATATAAGCCTTAACAAATAATAATCTGAATCTGATAAAGAATCCTCAGCTCGACCAGATTTAGGATCCACCAGGTCCTTGCCTTTTCTAGAAATTTGAGGGAAGGAGTAGCATAAGGTGTCGTTGGCTCAAATAATATATAAGATGCAACTAGACTGAGCTACTTCACAACTTTAATATGGGTAAGTAAAAAAGGACTCATCGTAATGGTGGTTGTCTATATGGGTGATGATAAAGGTAAAAAAGGGATGTATTCAATGGAATGAAAGAACATGAACTGAAAACAATCCAGGTGGTATAAAAAATGGTTCTATCAACTCTTAAAATTGAGTAATCACCGATCCACCATGTTTGGTGGCCTTAAAAAGCTGAGCCTTTTCTACCACGAACAACTTGAGTAGGGGTTCAAAAGCCCCCAAATGGGTCGCTTACTCTTTTAAGACCTTGTCCATAGGTGTAATTATCAAATTATCACCCAAGAACATAAAGTGATAATTATATTCATTCTTTGTATAAATCCAAGAGAGATACCACTTGATAGGTTTAGTGATTGTTTATCTATCACTTATATAATCATTTATGTACTATATAACAAAATTATAAATGTAATCACCATGATATTTACTCTAGTGAATACCATCTTGATAAAAATTATAGAGACCACCTATCACAACTTATATCTCTTCTCTCACAGTGGATCTGATCAACTCAGCATCAGCTAATGTAAGATAAGGGGGTGGTGGAGCTCTATAAAAAGAATCTCCAGGGGTAGAAAATGACATCATCATATCTAGAATAGATATCTATATCATTTTTATATATCCCTCATGTTCTATATAGAAGATTGAATACTTTCTATCTGATCTAGTATCCACTTATTCTCCTTTTCTATTTTTACTACCTATAAGATAATTTTGGTTTGGATATGAGTAAAAACCAATGAAACTATTATCATAGTGTCATCTTCAGTGAAATTTGATTCTTGAAACCATGAGGAATTAATCTTCCCACTAAGATATAAAAATAGATATATTCTAAAAGTATTAATATTATCTTGAGTCAGATAGATGGAATTAGGAGGAGGTGAAGAAGGAGGAGATAAGTCTTCTCCTTTATAGGGAAGGAAAAATCCTCATGTCTTGGTTCAACAACATAAACCTTGGAAGAAGATAATTATAAAAGATTTTCCTGGTAATTTATCTCAACTAGGGATATGCTGGAGAAATTGAGATGGAAAGTCCACAATGATTATGTAGAGTACTCATATCTTCATCATCACTTGCATCATCATCACCATAGTAATCACTATAAGCTAGACCAAGACTATATGATCATATAGAATTCTACCCCTTATATGATACCTCATTCTAATATATGTCAAAAGTAAATGTATCAACATGGATTCTAGAAGATTGACCTTGTAAAGCACCTGGTTTGACACTACTACCAGATTCTTGACTTGTTGGAGAAGACAGAGATATGTCATAACACTCTATATTGGAATACCTACTGGATTTAACTATTGTTTGATAGGAGTTATACTCCTCGTATTTATCTCCACCATCACTATCATACTCTAAATAATTATATAACACAACCACATCCTCTATAATCTTTTAATAAGAACAACCAAAAAGATTTCCATTAGAGATTGTTGTCTCTTCTATTTTATCCTCTTTTTCTGGAAATCTCTCTCTGGAAGGAATGGAAATTGGAGGTATATGAGAACTATTATAAACATTTGGACTCTTAGAAACATCAAGATCACTCCACTGTTCCACTAAAATATATATATAAGCATCTTATATATTTTCATCTTCTTCAACTTCAAATTCATCCCTAGAAATATTCACACCTTCTTCATCAGAGGAATACTCTACTACCTCATCTGGATCTAATCCAGGGTTTATAAAATGTTTTTTCTATAAGGGTTCTTCAATATATTAAAATTTTCATAAATCTTATCATTATATACTACTTTTCTTTTTAACCATGGGTTTCAGTTCACTCTCATCCTTTTACAAGTTACTTGACTCAAGAAATTGTTTTCACATTTGAATACCTTTTCATCTCAAATAGAAATAATGCTTATTTTATTTTATAAAAGTTCACAAATCCTTTTTATATAGGAAAGGGAATTAGATCCCGAGGAAGGATTGCATAATTACATCATGTGAAATATTAAATATATTCCAAATTAATATTATCTACTTTTTTTGTAAGAATCAAGAATAAAATTTCTTGATATTGTATTATTCAAAAATCCCCCTTCTTAGGACACAACATGTTCTGAATGAACTTAAACAACAATCAACATTCTCTATTAATATCCACCAAAATATTTTTTCAAATAGTTTTATTCCCATTCAATTAAAAAAAGTGTTTTAAATCATGAGGTTATAAATGTTAATGGGAAATAATCCCTGATAATACACATAAAAACCTTTGTGAGGAAATATTATACATTTAGTACATTGTTTCAAAGAGAAAATAATCTCTTTTCCATGTACCACTTTTTTGATGACATCTTTATTTTCTCCAAACTGATACTCTATAAAATGATAGAAATAATGAACCAAGATAAGGTAGAATGGTATATCATTCTTTGATAACCATTTTAACCATCCCTAGTCTTAGCTAACATTCCAAATGTGAAACTTGGATGAATATAACCACACAATATTGAATTAAATCTCATTAAAAACTACATAATACACAAGTTGGGGATTATTTGGTTGTACTAGAAGATTTTATTATCAAATTAACCTTTTAAAAAAACTTGATTCATTAGTATAAACATGAGTAAAATTCAATCACACAATTTTTCAAAAGGGTTAAATAGTGTTATGATGTAAGTAGAAGGTTGCATGTTGGGAGGGAAAATAAAGGGTTTCAAAATAGGCACAAAAGAGAGGTTTTCTGATTTAGACTCATATTTTAGGTAATTTTAGCATTTAGGTATTTATAAATAATAAATTAAATAATTATAAAACAAATAATAAAAAACATAATGAAAAATATTTTTTAATTATAAATTAAATAAATGATAGCACTATGAGTGGTAACATGTAAGGATAACATGGAATGGTTACAAGATAAAAACAACTCTTATAGTGATAGATCATCCAATGGTAGACTATCATGGTAGCAATAGTAATATTTGATTATCATGGTAACATGACTAATATTAGATGTTAAAGGTATAATTAAAATGTTAGATTAACCATGGTAGTACAGGTCTTGTTATTTTTCTCTACCAGTACCAAAATAAATTTAATAACAAAAGACTAATCAAAATTTATCATTAAAAGTTCATGTATCATATAGCTCGTTTTCTCAGAATCCAAAGTATTTTTGAGTATTTCATAAATATTATGTTCATTTACAATGAATTCAAGAGTTATATCAAACTTTTGAGAATGGTCTTTCAAAAAGTGATGTCTTATATCAATATTCTTTGTTTTGGAATTTGACACCAAATTCTTGGAAATGTTAATAGCACTTATATTATCATAGTTTATAGGGACACAAAAAAATTTATATCCATAATATATAAATTTTTGTTTCATCCACATAATCTATCCACAACAGCTGGTTTTCTCTATGAAATCAGTTTTAGTAGTGGATAATGCAATAGTGTTCTATTTCGTACTTCACCATGAAACTATATTCTTTACGAAAAAGTAACATGTTCAATATGTTCTTTTTATATTTAATATATAACCACAAAAATTTGTATCTAAATAACTAAGTAGATCAAATTCTTGAAATTTATAGTACAATAGTCCCAAATTGGTTGTATTTTGCAGTTTTTAATTTTTTTATAGTAGTTAAATGTCACTCGTTTTATATTTCTTGAAAATATGAACATGTTAAAAAACTAAATATTATATTAAGTTGGATATAATTTAAGTATAGTATGATTAGAATCATACCTTTGTAAGTGTATTGATCAACTGCTTTCCAAATTTCATCAAGATCTAGTTTATAGCTTGTACTAATGAGAGTATCACCACCTTTAGTACCATACATACCAAAATGTTTAAAAATATCATTTTGGTACTTTCTCTGGTTTAAAATAATTCCATATTTATTTTTAAAAATCTAAAAACCAAAAAATAATTTATGTTCACCCATAAAACTCATTTTAAAATAAATTTTCATTTTTTTAAATGTAGTATTGAAAAATATCTTGAAGATCTAAAGGCAATATCATCAATATATATTTTTACTAATAAAACATATTTTGAAACTTTTCTAATATATTATGTTGGGTCATCTATTTCTTTAATAAAAACTTCAGAAATCAAAACTGATATGTTCCTATCATAACAATATCTAATAGATTTTTTTAAACTATATAAATTTTTTATTAATTTAAAAAAATGATTTGGAGAGTGAGGGTTATAAAATGCATGGGTTTGTTTTACAAAAACATCATGAACTGTATAAACATTTAATAATTCACTCTTGAAATCCATTTGATATAATTTAAAATACAAATGTGTAGTATGAGAAAGTATTATTCTGATTGATTCATGTTTAGATAATGGTTAAAAGGTTTCCACATAGTCAATACCTTATTATTGACTATATCCTTGTGAAATAAATCTTTCATTATTTCTAATAATAGTTCCTGACTCATCAACTTTTTTTGTAAACACCCATTTAGTGTTAATTATCTGGTAGTCCTTGAGTATTTCAAGTAGTTCACAAAATCTATTTATTTTTAAATGATTTAAATTATTAATTTTTCCCATTACCTAGAATTCATCATCAAATATTTTTGTGATGTTGTTAGTTTCAATATATGAATATAAATATTTATGTTCCACTTGATTTCTAAGAGAAGATCAAGTCTATATTGTTTTATCATGGCCTCCTATAACTATATCTAAGGAATGATATCTATGAGTCCTACCTTCTATAGGGATAGAGGTATTTCACACTTTATTTTCTACTATAGGTTTTGTAACACCCTAATTTTTCTGAATATTTTTTTGAATAAATTTAATTTAGTTGATATCTTTTTTTACACACAATACTTTGTTTTAATGAACCATAATATATTATTATTATTATTTAAACATGAATGTTATAATCTATCCATTAAAATTGGAGACATGAACATGAATAACCACATATTAAAAATGAATTATAATAATTTTATATAAATAAATCATATTGATAAAAAGTACTTAATTTTGAGGAAAGTCTTTATATGTTTTAAAAATACTATTTTTTAAAAAACAATTAATTAATTTTATGAAAAAATAACAAATGTTTGTCTTTTACTCATTTAGAAAATTTATTTTAAAAAATAAACTTAATTTTTTAAATATAATTTTCAGAATTATCTTTGAGTTAATTTTTGAGAAATTTCTTGAAACGATTAATTTTTTAGTGAATAGTGAATAGTGTTGTTTTTATTAAAAAATTCCTTTCCATTTAAATAATTTAAAAAGTTAAATCATGTTTAAAATTTCATAAAAAGTAAAATTATTTTAATTATGTTATTTTTGTAAAAATTTTAATAATTGGAACAAAATTTATATTGAATTTTGATATTAAAGCATTCCCTACTTACGAAAAGTTTCTCTTTGCAAAACTGCTTTTTCATCGCATCCGTGGTTTTAATTGTAAACTATTTTTTTGAAAATTATAATAATAAAATTTGGATAAATTTATTATATATTTTTAATTAAAATAGTCATTATTATATAATATTTCTAAATTCATTTTTGGTCAAAATTAATTGTAAAAATAATAAAAATTAATTACCTCAGTTGAGGTTAAAATAGGTTTACCTAGGGGTTAAACTAAAAAGATATGTTGTAAAATGACCAAAAAACTTGTTCAAATCCCATTATGTAGCCATATTTTAACCTTATCTCATATAATGTTTTATAATGATTCATTTGGTTCCTTGTTACATGTTTAAAATGTGGGTACACCTTTTTCTTTTCAAATACTCTAAGTGTGTCCTTTCCCCCACTTATAAAAGGGAACCCCATATCCCTTATTCTGAATTATAAAATCAATTGGTTAGTAAAAAAATACCAAAATTATTTAATTAATTTCCTACTCACATCATATAGTTGTTTATTTGATTATGATACTATCATAGGAAGGATTTGGGAACAAACCTAAGGAGGTTATCGAAAGAAGATATATCCTTTCCAAACGAGCATTTATATTTTATTTATTCTTAAAAATACAAAAAATATTCTTAAATTATGATGATATAATAATATAAATATATAAAATATAATGATAAGTTGTTTTTAATGTAATTAACTATATCCACCTCATCTTCAAACAAATGGGAAATGAAACCGCCAATAGTGTGTATGCTGGACAACCGCCTTGTGAGTTGATGTAATTTGTTTTCCATTACCACCTATAAAGGATGGATATAATTATAGATTTAAAGTTTAAATATTATATTTTTAAAAATATTAAGTTAATTAAAATATAAAACCACATATATATTAATACATTCCATTCAATGTGAATATAGTAACGCCTCTCATGTGTATTGTGAACTACCGCCTCACGAAGCGATGTGATTCTTTTTTCACTTATGATTTTAATGGAAGTTAATAAGGATAAATTTAATTAATATATGTGATGTTTTTAAATAATAATTATTCTATAATGTTTAATTATTATTTACCTTTCCTCTATTTCACCTTTTGATTAAATGGAAACAACACTCATGTGTACGTACGACCTACCATCTCCATAAATGATGTAATTCATTTTCAATATTAAACTTTTATGCTTACTTAAAAAATATTATAATTAATATATATATATATATAATATTTATTTAATTTTTAAATTTTTTAATATTATGTCACTATTATAAAAATAAAAGTTTCAAAAATTCCAAACCAAAACATATATGAAAAATGAAGCAGTTATTACACGAAAGGTAATTTTAACCAGAAATTTTTATTAAACAGGAAATAAAAGGTCATAAGTAAATCATATATTGTATTATATATATTATTATGGTTATAAAATATATTTATAATAAACCAATATTTATTATATAAGTTTTTCAAATGAGCATGAAAGAATTCAATACTTAATGTCAGGAGTTTTCGTCTCACTTTTATTTCCGTGGGTCACATGCCTTATAAAGATTTTTTTTATTTTGTGTGGTGTATACATTCCACTTGAATGTATTCTATTATTAATTTTATAAAAAGTATGGTATAAAATATCCACATAATTTTCTTAATTTTTTGGGGTGTACGATTCAAAAGATACCAATGTGGTAAAGGTTTTATATTACTATCTCGTTGTTTATCAGGATTGATTGTGATTAAGTTTCCAATGAAAAATGTTATGATATCTCTCTCATGAAACTCATGAATTTTAGTTTCCAATAGATATTTCATGAAGATAAATGTTTTCCATTAATTTTCCTCTCTTTACGTACCCAATATTCCAAAATAATTTTTTATAGAAACCATGTTTATTGCATTATTCATTCGGAAACCTTATTTTTTCTCAATATCCATGTTTTTTGAAAAATGTTTTATAATAATGTTGTTAATATTCTTCTATGGATGTTTAAATTCACTTTTACCATTATTTTAATTTTTAAATAATGTTTTAAAATGGTTCTTCTTATCATTTTCCGAAAGTGGTTTTCTTGACTTTTTACAAATAAATTGAAAGAAATATTTGTTTTAATGTATATAAAATGAACCATATTTTATACCATAATTAAATATCAATGATTTAAAGATTCCATTATAAGTTTTCATGTTTTTTTAATTAAAATTCTTTCTTTAATATCTGGAATAATTTTATATTTTAATGTAGTGATATCAATATGGAAAGGATATTTTTATCAAGATATGTTCAAAGTAATATTTAAGACTAATATAATATCTAATATGTAATACTTTTATGTTACTTAGTATTTACTGGGTATATGATCAAATGATAACATAGTTATTATTTCTCAGGATGGTTTATAATTATGATGACAATATCATTATGAGAACCATTCTTTTTTCATAGGTCATTTTATGATTCTGTGAAAAAGTGTTTATGAAACTTATTTATTTTCCATGGGTTATGACATGATAAAATGCTTATGAAACCAATTTCATTTCCTGGGTTATATATGATTAATTCTTATGAATTTATGGAACAAAAATGTATGGATTATGTTGTAGTTGGGACCTATATCCACCTCCAATTCACTAGGTAATGTTTTATATATCATTAGATAATGATGGAAAACATGTTGATGTCCTTTATCTAGTATGGGAAACAAGACGATGTGCTCGATTTACTATGGGAAATAGTTAATGATACCAAATCTTTTATAAAATGGGACACATGTACTGATTCCCGATCTATTATGATTTTATAGTCTTAGATGTTTTTAATGTTATATTAAATGGATTCTATCCTTATAATGGCACAAAACTTATATGACATTAACATAGAGTTCATGATTTCATTATGATGATTCTATACTCTTATGGTTCATGTCTTCAAAAATAATAATTTTTTATGTCATATATCATGTTTACGATCCAGGATAGATTGGGTTTAAAAATTTTAAGTCATATTCATAATCAAAAACCCATATGCTTATCTTATTCATTTATATGATCATTGGTTGATATCTCCTATGTTTACCCTTAAAATACATCTTATCTCACCCTTTTCTTATATCTCCATTATCTAGGTTATGAGGAAATTTTTATGCATGGTTTTTCAATGATGTTTACTAAATAGAAATATCTTTATGGGTGATGTTGAATATCATCCATGAAATAATTATATGGTGTATCTAGTATCCAAAGACACTAAATTTGATGGTCCTCAAGAATTTATTTATAGATATATTGAATATCCAGCAATTAATATTTAATATCTATATATAAAAATATTGGTTCATTATAGTTGGTATCGGAGTAGGGTTTAGTTTAAATTTTCATACTATAATGGAAAAAACATTGGATATATCCCTAAGGATATCTATAAGGATAAAAAAAGGATAAGTCAAAGTATAAAAAATGTTATGGAATTTTGGTGAAGGATTGAGTGAGTGGTTTCCAAGAAATTAAATCTATGTTTAGTTACTATAAGTGGACGTGTATCAAGAATAGTTGTACCATGGGGTAATAACATCAAAAGGGAACATTGAGATAGACTAGATCATCAACTGGTGCATGACAACAAGCCTTTTTGTACACTTTGCTTGACACACTCTGGGGGATATGCTTTGGAAATTAAAAATTATTTACTAACAATCATGAAGTGTTTGAATTGATGGCCATGAATAAACTAGTTCAAACCTAAGGTGTTATAAATTGAAAATAAGATTTCTTTATTTAAAACATTTTATAAATGACTATTCCTTCTTTATTATGTCGTTTCCCACTATGATTTTTATTGCTCACACTATGCTTTTTGGTTTTAGTCAATGGATGGAACCAAAAGGAATTATGTTAATATTTAATGCAAAAGACAAGGTAATGATTTTCCTCCTAAGAAACCAAATTTTATGGGAGTTAGAATTAAAAATATCATTTTCATGCCCACAAACATTTATTAAGACATGAATCACACTAAACTACCAAATGAGGAAAGCAGAGAATATTGTTCTATTGAGTCTTTCATAATGAATCACCCACCTTATTTTAGTGGTTCCACGTATCCACTAGTTGTTGAGAAATGGATCACTTCCATTGAAACTATATTTTATGTTCTTTGGTGTTTGGAGCATGAAAAATTCATTTTGGTTGTTTATCATTTGGAAGGTGAATAAGATTAGTGGTGGGCTCTTATCAAGAACATGAGGGAATATAATGAAATAGACTCGATAGAGTGGGTGGAGTTTAAAATATTATTTATCAATAAGTACTTTCCTTGTATTATTTTTACAAATATGGATAAGGAATTCCTTGAGCTAAAGTAGAAGGATGATGAATCCATTAGTCCCTTCGAGGATATTTTTCAAGACTTGGGAGGTACTATTCTGGTATTATTATCCAACCTGAAATTAAGATTGACTTATTCTTTGGTGGCCTAAAACCAAGTCTATGAAAGTAATTAGATATAATAGACTCTAGTATCTATGAATAAATCATTCTACGCAAATTCAAGTTGTAAATAAAAATTGGACGTCACCACCATTATTATGGTTTTGATAATAAAAGAAAGATTAAATCCCATGAATATTTGAATAAATCACATATTGGATTTAAATTATAGACATATACAAGATAGAAATGTGGGAAGAAGCATCAATGTAACAACATTAATTGATATAGGAGGTGATTTAAACATTTAAGTAAATGTTTTAGGTTAATTAATAAAGATCATGAATGTCTAAAGGCAATGAATGGGACAATTAATGAAATAGAAGAAAAAAATATTCCCACTAACACACCACCCAAGATACAATGCTTCAAATGAAATGGGTTTGAGAATTATACTAACCAGTTCTCAAATATGAAATTTAATGATTATGATCGATGTTATAAACCACTAAAGCTGAGGTATAAATGAAAATATTATGCAATAATTATTTCTAATTAGGTTTATGATAATGATGTGGTGAAAGGTATAGTTTCCATTTAATCTATAACAACTAATGTATTATTTGATTCTATATCTACCCACTCATTTATATCTGATTAATTTTCTTAGGGTGTAAAAGTACCACCTCAATTATTAGATGTTGAATTATTAGTGGAATACCCTAATGTTATGATGATCACATCTCAATTATATGATTCTTCCCTAATTGATTTTATGGAAATGTGATTCCAAAAAATCTTTTTATTTTATATCTAGTTGAATCTGATGTAATCTCATGCATGGAATGTATTTCTCTATATAAATCTGACATTAATTTTTATGGAAGGGAAGTCACATTTTATATTCCAAACCAACCTATGTTTATATATTAGTGTGATGATAAATATTAACTTTTTATGGAAATGACATCCATTTTATGCGTTTTGATCCCTATTGAAAGGGGAATTTATATCATATGGTTAGAGAGAAACTCAACCTCAATGATATACCTAATGTGATGGAGTTTATTGATGTCTTTATGGAATAATTTTCTAGTCTTCTATAAAATTGTAAAGTTGAGTTATCAATAAAACTCATACGTAGAGCCTCACCTATTTCAAATACTCCCTCTACAATGGCGCAGATAAAGTTATAGGAATTGAGGAAGAAACACTAGGATAACCTTGATATTGGATTCATTGGACCAACTGTGTAACCTTATGGTGAATAGAATCTTTTATTAAAGAATATAGATGGGTAAATGAAACTCTGTATTTAGTACTAGGAAATAAATAAGATCAAAATGAAGAATAAGTATCTTCTACCACATATTTATGGCTTGTTTAATCAATTCTTAGGACTCAATACTTTTCCAAGATTTACCTTCATTATGGATATAATCAATTGAGTTTCAATAAGGAGGATATACCCAAGTTAGAATTCCATACTAGGAATGAACCCTATTAATATATAATTATTCCATTTTTTCTTGCCAATTCCCCCTCTATCTTAATAGTTTTAATGAATATAGTCTTCTGATCTTACCTTGATCAGTTTGTGGTAGTTTTTATAGATGATATTATTATTTATTCAAAGATAATGGAAGAGCATAAATATCTCTTGATAATTGTAATGAAACCCCTAAGAAGGGAGAAAAATATTAAAAACATACAAAGTGTAATTTTTGGATACAAAAGGTTTCATTTTTGAGTCATATAATCTCAAGTGAGGGTATATTGGTGGATTTATAAAATATGAAGGATATTGAACATTGGCCTAGAAAAACAATGGTAACTGAGATTTGAAGTTTTCTTGTTTTCTATGGATATTATCTATGGTTTGAGGATAATTTCTCATAATTATATAATCCACTTACCAATTTAACTTTAAAAGGATATAAGTTCCTCTAGATGGATTAATGTGAGGAAAATTTCAAAGAACCAAAGAGAAGATTAATTAGTTCTCACTTTCATACATTACCCTATATTAGAGAAGGGTTTGTAATTTACAATAATGCTTCCAAGAAGGGGTTAGAGTGTTTTCTTTTGTAGAATGACATGGTTATAGATTAATCTTCCTGAATATTGATGGTTTTTGGAAAAAATAATCCAACTCATGATTTGGAGTTAGTTGTGGTAATTATTAGATTAAATATATGGAGGAATTATCTTTATGGTGAAAATTGGGATATATATACAAATCAAAAAATCATAAAGTATATATTCAGAGAGAAGAATTTGATTATGTACTAGAGAATATGGTTAGAGTTGATTAAAGATTATTATTATTCAATAGATTACCAGGCTAGGAAAGAGAAAAAGGTGGTTGATGATTTGATTCAAAAGGATCATGCTAGTTAATCCATGATGATGATGATAAAAGATATAATATTTATATATTTTAAAAGGATGGATCTGGAAATCCTAATCTAAGATTATAAATATTATCTTTCACAAATGACTGTTCAACCATATATACAGGTGAATATTAAAGAGGAAAAAATAAGTTACAGTGTTGTATGGGAAGGTGATAAATGATTCTAAGTTTAACATTGATTATGATGAAATGATAAGGTTAAGAAATCATTTATGTGTTATTTCCATATCTGATTTGAGTAAGGATCTGTTGTAATAGGATCATTGTTCTTTATTATCTTCTTTTCCTCGAAGTACAAAGATGTATAAGGATTTTAAAGGGTATTTCTAGTGGGGTGGAATGAAGAGATATACCAAAGAGTTTTTATATTAGTCCTTATAATGTCAATAAGTTAAGAATAAGAGATAAAAGAACATGGGTATGCTATAACCATTACCCATACCTTAATGGAACTATGAAAAAATCACTATGGGTTTTTTAAATTATTCTCCATAAATTATCTAAAGGGAATAATGTTGTATGGTTTGTAATGGATCACCTTCTAAATCCAACACACTTAATCAATATGACATAGGATTTATCTATGGACCAACTTTTTAGAATACACATTAAGTAAGTGTTATGTTTATATGGAATACCGCATTATATTATTAATGATCAATATCTAATTTTTACCTCAAATTTATGGAGAAGTCTTCAACAGGATTTGGATAAAGAGTTAATTTTTTTCATAAAATATCCTCCTAAGATATATGGTCAGTTCGAGAAAAAAAATAAAACCCTAGATGATATGATGATATCTTGTTATATGGATTTAAAATTTGGTTGGGATCAACACCTTCTTCTAGTTATGTTTTATTAAAATAATAAAATTCACTCAATTATTCAAATGGTTCTTTATGAATACCTCTACATAAAGTGTATAAATTAACTATACTAGGATGAGGTTAGATAAATAGATCTATTAGGACTTCAGCTAGCTAAATAAATGATAGAGAAGGTTAGATCCATTCATAAAAATATATGGGTAGCATAAAGTCGGTAGAAAATTTATGCTGACAATCACTAGCATGATCTATAATTTGAAGATGGTGATAAGGTTTTTCTAAGAATATATCCATAGAAGATGGTAATAAGATTCATAAATAAGGTAAAAATAATCCCTAGTTAAATTTATTCCTTTAAAGTTATTTATCATAAGGGATGGTATCTTATTGATTGGTGTTTCCACTAAACCTCTCTCAAGACCACAGTGTGTTCCATGTATCTCTCTTGAGGAATCATATACATGGTCCTTTATATATACTGAAAAAAGGTCATAACACTGGAGAAATATCATTCTTATGAGGAACAACCAGTGGATATTCTAGATTATAGAGAGAATGTGACACGAAATAATACCATTAACCTTGTCAATGTTTTATGGTGAAACCACTAATTTGAAGAATCTATATAGGAACCAGAGGACGTGAAGAGGTAGAAGTATCCTCATTTTCTTTTATCAGAGTGATGAATTTAAATTTTAAAATTAAATTTAGTACGGGTATAATGTTACACCCCTAGTTTTTATGAAATATATATATATTTTTAAATAAATTTAATTTTATCAATAGCTTGCATTGTACGCAACAAAGAATTTTAATGTACCACAATATACCATTAATATTATTATTTAAACATGAGAATTATATCCTAGCCATTAGAATTGGGAAATTAATGGAAATAACTATATTATATAATATATGTATAATTATTTTATATAATAATTCATATTGATAAAGGTTTCTTCATTTTTAGTAAAATCATTATATGTTTTGAAAATACTATTTTCGAAAAAAATGTTTTTATTTATTTTTTTGAACAGCTAATAAAAGTAATTTTTGTCACATTTAGATTATCTATTTGAAAAAAATAAACATAATTTTTGAAATATAAATGTTAAAATTAACTTTGAGTTAATTTTTGATAATTTTCTGAAAAGATTAATTTTCCAGTGAATAGTTAAAAATACTGATTTTTATTAAAAAACATCATTTTCAATAAAATAATTTAAAAAGTTATGTATTTAATAAATTTTTTTTAAAGTAAAATTAGTTTATTTATTTTATTATTAAACCAATTTTGTTTATTGGAACCAAATTCATGTCACCTTTTGATATTAAAACTTTCAATACTAAGGGAAATTTCCCCTTCGGAAAGTTGATTTTTCATCATGTCTGTGGGTTTAATTTTAAATTAAAATATTTCAGTTATGTGAGTGGAATTTTTAAAAATTAATTCCATATTTCAATTCTTCATAATTAATATTATTTAATAATTTCAAATTAATTATTTTGTCAAAATGAATAGTAAAAATAGTAAAAAATAATTACTACGGTTATGGTTAAAACGAGTTTAGCTGGGAAAAAACTAAAATGAGAAGGGAATAAATGACCTAAAAAATTGTACGAATCCAATTATATAGAAATATTGTGTCCTTATATCATTTTAGGTTATATAATGTTCCATTTGTGGATCCTTTTGGCATGTTTAAAATGTGGTTACACCTTTTTCTTTTGAAAAATTCCATGTGTGTCCTCTCCCCCACTCATAAAAGGGAACCCACTCTCCTCTCATATTCACACTTATAAAACATATTAGTTAATTAAGTATCTACCCAAATAATTTCCTCACTTCACTAATAACATTCTATACTCCTTGTGTTGATTAGGAATAACATCTAGGAAGGAATTTGGTGTAACCATAAGGTCATTATCTGAAGAAGAGGTATCATTCTCAACTGAGAATTCATATATTATTTCTTCTTCCAAATCATTTAAATATTATTATGTTATTATGATATTTTAACATCATTATATTTCATATACTTATATTTTTATTTATTAATTACATAACCTATATTCACCTCATATTCTATCAAATGGTAAACAAAACTGTCAATCATGTGTACGATGAACTTCCATATCATGAACTGATGTAATTCGCTTACCATCATAACCTATCAAGGATATATATAATTATTTTTAAGATATATATGATATTTTTGAAATTATTATAACTTTTCAATTATAATATAATATATAACTTATTACAATCCATTCATTAAGAATATGATAACATCGCTTGTGTGCGTGATGGACTACCGTCTTACGAAGCGATGTGAGTCGTTTTTCAATTATTCATTACATGGAAGGTGATAAGGGTAAAATAAATGAATATATGTGATATATATGAAAAAATAATTGTTTTTTAAAGTTTAATTATTCTTTACCTTTTCATGGTTCCACCAATCATGAAAATGGAAACAACGTTCATCCGTACATACGACCTACCGTCTCCATGAATGATGTAATTAATTTTTTATCATTAACATTTATGGATTACTCAAAATAAATATATAATGAATATATATGGTAATTATATATGTTTTAACATTATTGAGATTTCATAACCATGATAAACAATAAAAGGACAAAAAATAAAATATCAAAACCTACACAAAAAATGAAGCAGATATTACCTGAAGCATAATTTTAACAAGGAATTGTTAATAAATGGGTAATAAAAGGTCTTCAGTATATCATATATTCTATTATATATTTTATTATGGTTACATAATAGATTTATAATAAAATTATATTTAATATACAATTTTTTTAATGAGTATAAAGGAATTCAAGACTTAAGGTAAGGGATTTTTGTCTCACATTTGTCTTTTATGGGACACATGAATTATACACCACTTCTTTATTTTTTGTGGTGTATGTATAGACCATTACTGGTTTTAGTGTAAAAATAATGTGGGGTAGGGGTGAATTGAATTTCAAATAAAAATTCTATTAAATAAAACTAAAAACTAAATCCCCAATTTAATAAAAACACCTAGTTGATCAAAATTAAAGAAATATATATATATATATATTTTGAATATCTTCTCAAAAGCAGGATCAAGGCTTAATGAAAAATAATTTTGAAAATACTATAACTTTTGAAACTAATTTTTTTAACAAAAAATAATATTTGAAACAAAAATTAGTATTAATAATCAATTTTTAGTTTTATTTAGTAGCTAATAAATTAAAATTATATTTGATTTAAAATAATGAAAACAAAATAGATAAGACACATAAGGAAAATTTAACAAGGATTTTGTTCTAAAGATGAGAATTAATCCCCTACACTTGGAAATCACCTAATTCTAAGATGAATATTATAAAATAAACTAATCTGGAACCTGTATCAGTTTTCACAGAAAACAACACATAAGGTTGTCTAGGCACATAGACTCTTTTATAGTTATATGTAGGATGGAAAATATATCAGGTCACACAGGACCTCTTCCCCAATTAAACATGGGAACAAAAATTAAATATTTTAGGGAGAGTATCATGTACTCTTTATTTTATCATAGGAGACTGTGTCTTAAAAATAAATATAGGAATAAAAAAACATATCTTGATGGTAAAGAATAAACTGAAAGAGAAAAAAAATAAGATAGGAAATGAGATAAAGATAAATCCAAATAGATTTGGTTGTCATAAGTTCTTGAATTTTTCATTGGAGGATTCTCAAACAATTTTATTTGAAAAATTTGGAAAACAGAGTGTCGTGGAGTCTTCTATATAGCACATATACACACATATTGGATCCTCTATTATTCTCTTAGCAAGAGAAAAAAATAAGAACTACACACAGTACTCATTTTTTCACATGATCGAATATTTTTCTAAAATAAATATGAATCATAATTAGCCATTGGAGAATAATCAGTACAATAATAAATGCACTAAAATTTCTTAAAGTTCTCAATAAACTATCCATTAGATATTTTAAAAATCACCAATGGTAAGTTAGATAAGAAATGGTTTCATTACATAAATCAAAGTTATTTAATCTCATGGAAACTTGATATGGTCAACTGATGCAACAAGGTGTCATGGTTGGTTCATCACTTCACGAAGTCAGTTTATTTTCATATACGGTAGGTTCATGACCTCATGTAGTAAGATTTTTCTTCACATGGTCACTAAAATAATAGACAAAGGTAGTATATTACTTAATGAAAATTGCATACCTTTCCAGGATAACATGATTTATTTATGTGGTAGGTTGATTCTTTCATGTGTTCACTTAACTGATTTTCATAGTTAGGTACACAATAGGATTAATGTCCATAAGGTAAGGTAATTCTCAATACACATTAAGCTGATTCTTCAATGCATGGTCAGTTCATGACTTAAAACAATTTTTCTTATCATCCCCATGATATGTATTTTATACATGTGGTAAGGTGAAATATAAAATTTTATAAGGTGACATGGCCACTTGGCCTTAACATGGTAAGGTGTTATGGTAAGCTCTATACTTATCCCTTTTTTCAATTTTTGGCCAAAAAACATTTACGGATATAAAATTTAAAAATCATTAATAACAATATAAAAATGATTTGGGATAATTGAAATTAGAGTTCTAGTATAATCCAAAAATATCCCCCTTTTTTATGATAAAAAATTCTGAAATTTAAATTGAAATGAATTTATTACAACAAAATTATATTTGTAGAGGATTGATGCTATTTGAAAAGATCCTAAAATTATGAAACATTTCCATTTAATTAAAATTATTTGAAATTTTCACCACTCATTAATTTTCACCCCCTTTTGAGAGTATAAACAATTTAAATAACTAAAAAATTAAGAGTTGTAAGAATATAGGGAAGTGATAATAAAAGAGAGAATCTCATTAGTATAGAAAAAGATATTTCAAAATGGTTAAAAATTAAAAAAATGTTCCTTTTTAGAGATCTAGATCTAAATCAGATGAATGTATATATCTGAATTTCATAGGAATAATAGTTTCCTTTCCTTTGGATGTAAAGGCAAGAGAAGAAATAGTCTCAGTTGTAGATGAGGATACACGGTCTCCAATAATTACATAAATAGAAACTGGTATAAGCTACAAAAACTATTGGGCATGATTTAGCCTAATTTTTTTAACGGTATAAGTGGTAGTAGGTAGGGATAAAGGTATGGATGAAGGGGATATCACAACTATCTAAGAAATATAAAGATAGGGTTCCAAAAACCGGGATAAATTAATGACAACCTAAGAACCATGATTCAGAGCCTGAATAAAATCATATCTATTCTCCATGAAAGCATCACCATCATAATCATTATCATCATCATCATCATATATATATATATATTTCATTATGATAGAATGAAAATAAATCATACAAGGCCCAAATAAAGGGCCAGGTAGATAGATTATGGGGGTCTAAAATAGTGGAGACCTAGAGCATCACCTCTTCGGATATTAATCCCTATTAGATTTATACTATGAAAGTTGTGACAAAACAGGTGCTCAATTATAGGAAATTAAAGAGAGGCCAAGTATTCCACTACCATGTTACCTTTCCGCCATGTATGGGACACTTTGGTGTGGGTACTGAGGAGAATGCTACACTTACATGAGATGTATTCAATCGACCAGGGAGTATATCTCCGACCTTGTATATCATTGTGCACCACCATTGATTTTGTTTCAACTTCCATGTGTTCTAGTACTCTATGCCTTCAAACTGAGAGCCCTGTGAGCATGGACTTTCCTTCATTCAAATTTGAGGTACCATGCCCCAAACGAACAAAGAATGTCGATATGACCAAACCGGTATATTCTCGAACAAGAACTCTTCCACTCATGACTCCATAGATGCATGATCTATCAATATTAAGTTTTAAACCCCGAGGAGGAGGACCCCACCTTAAACATTTACAAGAAGAAAGGATAGTGTCGAAAGGAACTTCGTAGGGGTTAAGGTTGAGCCGCTATAGCGTAGGATCCTCCCTACATAAATTGAGAGACCTATTCATGTTCATAAGTATAGGTTTGTTTCTAGAGATGATCGCTCGACCAGAAGACACCACCACATCAGAAATGTATTTGTTCTGTGCTTTCCTTAAACACCAATAGCCTTCCTGCAGAATAAGGGTGCACGCCTTTCTCTCCGAGCCCACCTCACCCGATCCATGGAACCAATGAACCATGAAGTGATACTCTACCATTTTGGGATAGAGACTGAAATAAATGCACTGAATAATGACAAGAACACTTGTGAAAAATCGATTTTGATGAACATATGAACCAAATTCTTCTCCTATTTCCACCTACAACAGAAGCATTTGGAAGTCATACTCACACTGCATCTCCTACCATTTTCATTAGTGTGAAGAGATCTACTAAGAACTATCCATAAAAAAAGTTTTATTTACAGGGGATGATTCTGTAACATAGAAACTCAGTCCATGTGTCTCTTTTGGGCTGTAGGGGAAGAATGTGGTGGTATTATTTTCTAGAGAACAATCCCGAATATAAAGGGTTGAGCACACATTTTTCAGAAAGAAAATAAAGATCAATGAGGTGAAAAAACTCTAGCAAGTTCCTTTTCAGAACTATGTTGATGAAGGAAGGATAATTGCTGGCCTCCCTGAAGGAGATATCCGTAGCAAGGAAACCCGGGTAGACAATAACCTCACCACACCTGTTTTAATGCTAGAATGAAATGGCACCCGCCCGAATGATCCAAAAAACATGGGGTAAGAAAGAGCTAATCAGACAAGAAACCACTTTCTATAGGGTATATGATTGTCCAGAAGAAGTAGATTCATCCTCAATATAGCATGCATTCATGGACTGTCCCCGTAGTGTGCAGTTATCCAACACTTCCCAATAAAACTTTTCTTACATGGATGTGATGATATTATGAATATTTCAGACATTAATACCCCCTTCACTCTTTGACCTCACCATTTTGGGCCAGTAGAGTTAGTATCTTTTTCCCTCGAATAGAGGATACCAATTAAATCCTTCGAGAACCCTATCCAAGTTTTTTATGATGCCTTTGGGGGCTTTAATGGAGAAAAGTGTATGAACCGGGGTAGAGAGGAGAACACTGGTAACAAATTTTATCCTACCCCTGAAAGATAGGTACCTATATTTTTGGTTGAGAATCCTCTCAGTGACTCTTCTAATAAGGGGTTCAAAGTCTCAGTTATGCAGGATTTTTGAAGACAGGGGAGCTCTATGAAAAATCATTGGAATATCGGCCTTTTGAATTCCCAGATAGTTACTCACTGAGAGGGTCTGAATGTGTGGGAATCTATTGGATATGAATAAGCTACTCTTATTCCTGTTAATTGGTTGCCTACTCCAATGGTTGTAAGCCCCAAAATTTTTTTTAAAACCCCCCCACCAACCTCCTAGATGCATTAAGAAAGACAATGGAGTCATCCACAAACATGAGATGTGAAACATAATGAAGACACATTCTTCTACAAAATGAATGGATTTCACCACTACTGATGATATGATGGATGATCTGGCTAAGAACTTCCTGGGAGATGATAAAAATGGTCATCAAGATGGGGTCTCTCTAAAAAAGACCATGAGAAACCTTGAAGAAACCAAAGGCTTTTCACATGAATATAATCAACATCCAGGCTGAGAAAAAGAAGTGAAAAATAATATCAATATTCCACATAGACAGACCGATACCTACCAATAATTTGTTGATGAATCCCAATTAGATACAATCATAATCATAGCTCATATCAAGAATGATTCCCATATCAGAGCCCTTATTTTTTAGATTTATATCTCTGATCATTTCCTCGAAAAGAGCTATCGCCCCGGATAGAGCGTCCCCTCAAGAAATTGTGTTGTTCGAGTGAATTGCAGTTGGGAAGATGATGGGATAGCTGGGAATTAAGGATGTTGGAGAGGATCTTATATGTGACATGAAATATGCTGATAGGGAGAAAAATATCAATAGAGTAAGGTGTCTTAGACTTAAGAATGAGCACTACAGAGGTAGAGCATGCAACGCGAGGAAATAGACCTCCACAGAAAAAGTCTTGAATCATCTCAATGAGTTCACCTTTCACTGAATCCCATGATGCTCTATAAAATTCTCCACGGAATCCATCTAGACCATCCGCACTATCAGGATCAATGTTTTGCATGGAATCCCAAATTTCTACCTCTTGGGGAATGGTGCTCAGAGCTACATTGTCACGGGCAGTAAAAGTAGATTGAACGACATCAAAGAATCCAAGAGAATCCTTCGGATACCCCTGAGATGGATTCATGAAAGGGATGGGAAGCATGATTCATAAATGAGATCATGCAAGCTCCCCTATCGCCTCCCTGATGTCATAAAAGGATTCATCATCTAGATAAATTATTGGATAGGCCCACCATTTCCTTACTTTGATGCACACATGGAATTACGCATAGTTCTTATCTACCTCCCTAATAGACTTTATTCACACATCCTCTATTTCCTAACATTACTGTCTCAGAAGAATAAACCTAAACTCCTCCTTTCTAGTGGAAAGGGCCTTGAAAAGCCATTCATCTCAATACTATTCAAGTTTCCTTTCAAGTCGATCGACGTCCTACATGGACAAGTCCACAGCGCTATCATGTAGGTGATTGTCCTTCGACTACACCAAGAGTTTACTTTGAGCCAATGGAGTTTGAAGTACTAAGTTATCTATGTGTTCCCAGAGACAAGATCATTCCAGAAGGCGCTCACCAGCTCATTATATACGAGGAGGCTTTCCCAGAGAGGATAGAATCAAAAGCGTTCTAGAATCTCCTACCCTAAAGAAAAGAGAAATCAGGAGTAGGGAGTGATATGAGATCCCTAATGCCAAGTGCATCACTTGGGAATTAGGATACATAGAAAAGTCATGTATATTGGACAATCCTCATTCCAGGTGACTCCATGACATCCAGTTCCCCTGATGTTTGTTGCACCACATGAAATGGTCACTTGCGAACCCGAGGTCCATAAGCCCCCATCCCGCCAAAAACTAGTAGAAAGAAAGGATTTATTGCATATTGAAAGGCCCACAACTATTTCTCTCCTCTAGATCTACAACAACATTGAAATCCCCCACAATAAACCAAGGGCAGTTTCTAGGATCAAAAGTGTTAAATTCGCCCCCCACAACAAACCTTTAAGATATTGATTTGTATGGATCATACTCAGATAATAATTAATCTACCTATTGATCATTTCTTGGTATTTACCTACAACACCCAAATATTTTTCTGAAACATTTCTCTTTAAATAATTTGATAGCTTATGTTGCATGAAATACTGAGTTTAAACGAATTTTGAGACACTATTAGTATAAAATGGTTGTTATAACCTAGCCATTAAATAATATGGAATAAATATGAATAAATAATTTATGAAATAAATATAAATATCCAACTCAGTATAAATATTTTGGTATGTTCTTAGAAAATAATCACACAATTTTTAGTAAAATCACTTTATTCTTAAAAAATAAATTTTCTTTAAAAATGAGTTCATCTTATTTTTATGAGTGAATATAAATTTTTTGAAGTTATATAAAATATATTTGAAAAAATTAATTTCATTTTTTAATTCCCCATGTAAAAATGGTATTAAAATTATATTTTATAGATTATTAAAAACATTAATTTTTTTAGGTACTGATTTTTATTAAAAATTGTACTTTATTTTAAATTATTTACAAGGTAAAATTGTGTTTTAGATAAGTTTTAATTTTTAATTAGTTCATTTTAATTTTAAATAATAAAATTATTCTTTTTAAAAATATTTTACTCAAAAATTATTATAAAAAAATTTTATTTTTTTAAAAAAAAAATTAATTTTTTTTCATGGAATTTTTATTTTAAATTATATTCTTCAAATTCTGTGATTTGAATTTGGGAAAATGGATACCAAATTTATATTCATGAAATAAAAATTTAGTTAATAATTCCTTTTTATTTTTTGGATAATATAAATATTAACCATGGTAAGTTTTGTTAGCATGGTAAATGATAAATTAGGTAACTTATGTTAAAAATAAAATTATAAAGACTTTAAAATTAACCTAACATATGCCCAAATTTTTTTGTATGAAGATAATTCGACCCTGAACACCTAAGGATCTAAATATTGTTGTTTAATGGACACTTTTCCATTAATGTGATTTATATAATTTTTAAATTAAAGAAAGTCCCAAATTTTCAATTTCTTTGTCTTAAATATCCCTTATGTGTTCACATGGGAAAAAATTATGTTATGAATGAATATAAATATAAATTTTTAACATAGTAAACATATATTCATCATATAAATATATTTTTGACCTTTTGGGCTACTTAAATGAGATTATGATATTTATAGTATTTTATTTATAAAAAATTCAATATGTCACATTCATGATTTAAATAATATATGATTTTCAATAAAGGGTTAACCAAAAATATATATTTGACTATAAATATTATTCTGAAACATATAATATTTATCTTCATCATGGTATATTATTTTTAATTTTTAGGGAATAAATATATATATTAAATAATTACACAACGCTGATGTGATAATTATTTTATTAAAGAAAATATCAAATAAATGTTACTATGAATATTAAAATAAATATAATTTGAGATAATTAATGTGATAAATTAATTTTATAGAATAAATTTACCTATTTTGGATATAATAAAATATTTTCTTTGAAATTAATTTGTTATCTTGATATTTTTAAAAGTATAAGTAATGAATGGTGTCAAAATTGACACTAATGATATTTTACCAAAATAATATTTTATTAAATTATTTAAATATAATAAATATAATTTAAAAGTAAAAAATAATTATAATATGGAATGAAATATTATAAATTGTTCATTTATGGTCTAATTGACATCACATAATTAAAATCATTAACCTTTAAATATTTAAACAGTTTTTACCTTAATTAAAACTAAAATATGTTAACTAAGGGTTAATCAAAATGACAAGTTTTCAAATAATACCAATAATTTTATAAAATATAATTTTTGGTGATATTAAAACATTATATCATATTATGATTTAATAAATATCATTTTTATGTATTTTTATTGAGATTTAATTTATTATAAATTAATATTTTTGTAGATTTAAAAAGTTACCCACACCTTAATTATAAAAGGGAACTTCCTCTCTCATTTATTCACATCACATTGAGACTTCAATCTCGACCATAACCTTCTAATTTTTCTTTTCAAAGTCACTTTATTCATTTTATTGGTTTTGGTAATCTTAAAAAGGATAACCCTACTGTCCCTAAGAGGAAATCTAAAGGAAGTTCACTAAAGAAGATGTAATCATCATTACCAAATATCTCAAGATAATTTCTTCTTATACTTCCTATTTAGGTTTTTAACAATATAAAGTATAAAATGTTGTATAAAATATATTATGAGATTTTATTATGATTATTTAATTCCCAAATTCCACCTTTTATTCATATTATGAAAACAAACAACACACGTGTGTACGTACTACTTATTGTCTCCACATCATGGTTTGATATGTTTTTCATAACCACATTAGTTGGATGGGTATAATGATTAAAATTATATATATATATATATATATATATATATATATATATATATAATTTTTAAATTATATTTATCCTAAAAATATACCATCCACTTCATTATAATTTCACCATTAAGGGAATGATATCATCGCTCGTGCATACGTAGGACATACCGTCTCTATGAGAAGATGTGATTCGTTTTTACATGTTCACCCTCCAATAATGATTATATAAATGTATATAATGAATAAATATGACATATATTTCATTAATATGATTCTATATATGAAATAACTATACCGTTTCACAAGAACTCAGACTTATAAAACAAAACGTGTGTAGGGTAATGAAGTAATTAACACCTGAAAGAAGGGTAATAATGAAATATTGATAACAAATGGATGATAAGATGATATAATAGGGTAATATATGATATCATAAATATTAATATGGTTATTTCATAAATTAATAACATTATTTAAACCATTATACATGATTTTCAGATATGTATGAAGGAAATGAGACCTAAGTTAAGGGTTAATTTCAAAATCTCATTATTATTTGAGATTACTTATACATAGGTATCTGCTATGGAATATTTCTCTTCCATGTCAATTTTTCCTAAAAATATTATGAATTATTTTTTTAATCTTCTCTAAAAAAATTTAAGGTCATTTTTACAAATGGTTAAATTTAAAATAAATGGTTTGAAATGAATATTTTTGTCATTTTCCAAGTGAGACTCTTTGTGACTTTTCCAAAAAAAGTATAAAAGGAATGTTTTTTTTACTTATGTAGAATCAATTTATTTTTATTCATTCATCGATACTTATTGAAATTAATCTTACCTTATAATATTTAAATGTTATTTTTAATGAATTTTTTTTTTAAATTATGTGAAAAATTCTTCCAAAACAGAAACAATATATTCTTCAAGAATTATTTCAACTAATCTGTCAAAATTATTTTCCATCTAAGATAACATTATTTTTTGTTACTTATACTTTAAAGGGTATATTGTTCAAGAATTATATCATTTTTATTTTTTTATTGGTTTATTTATATGATTTCATTATATTTATGATACCCATTTCATTTCCATGGGTTATTCTATGATTAAATATTCATAAAGCACATTTATTTTCATGAGTTCAAATATGATAAATGAATTATGTTATTGTGTAACACTTATGTATGGTTTCCATTATGTGATAGTTGGGACCTATATCTCCCTAAAATACATTGGATAAATATTTATATCACATGAGATATATTGGACTGAAATAAAAAGTGAACCTAGTTCTGATTTAGAGGGCTGGAATGAGATGTAAACCCGGTTTATTATGGGATTGGAAATGAGCCTTGACCAATATGAAAATTACTTTTTATGCTTATGTGTAATCCACATTTTCATGTATGATTTTATTTTACCCTGAATTATTTTATTTTATTATTTTATAATTCAAGCCTTACAAACTTATATGATTTATTTAATGACTCAATATGATGATCCTTGATATGCAAGATTTAATGTTCAAAAGTTATTTTCATGTTCTTATTCCCTTATGATTATGTTATCTTCCTTGATTACCCTCAATGAGAATATGAGATCACATTTTCTTATGTTTCTTTTCTTCGAGTTATGAATAATGGTATAAAGTAAGATGTTTCAAAAGGGTGTTATAGTTATGAAGGATTAAGGAGAAGATGATGTAGAAATTTTATGAATCATTTGTTTTTGTTTACATAATTTCAAAGGCACTAATACTATTTTTTTCTAGCATGTTTTTAGGTAATGTAATGAATATTATCATATTTATGTGAAATATCTATTCATAAATAATATGGGTTTTTATAGTTGGTATCTGATCAAGGATTAGTTAACCTTTGTAAACTAGGATGTGAAATCCTTAGTAAGAACCCTAAGGATAAGTCTAAGTATACGATAAAATACTATAGTTTTGGTGATGATCACAACCAACCTAAGATAAAACCTAAGGTGTCATAAATTAAAATTTTATATTTAATCTCCCTTGATTATGTTGTTTCCCCATTATGATTATTGTTTCTCAGACTATGTTTTTTGGTTTTAGAAATTGGATGGAAACTGACGGAACTTCGTTAATGCTGAATATGACAGGAAATGAAATGATTATCTTCTCAAGGAATAGAAGGTTATGGTATCTTGAATTAAAAATATTATTTCTATGTTCACACAAATTTCTCAATATACGAATCATGTAGGACTTTCAAATGAGAAAAAGAGAGAACAATATTCAATTGATTTATCCATGAGGTAGTGTCTAGCGTATTTCAATGGGTCTTCTAATCCAATAGCATCTAATGAATGGAAGAGTACCATTGAAAATATATTTTCAGATCTCCAATGTTAAAAAATGATAAATTCAGTTTGTAAGTCTATATTTTGGAGGGTGAATCAGTTCAATGGTGGAATATTATCAAGAATGCAAAGCGATGAGAAGAAATTGACTCTATGGAATGAGAAGAGTTTAAGTATTTATTTTTCAACAAGTATTTTCCTCATAGTCTTCATACAAAAATTGATAATTTGTAACATAAGATTAATCAAAAGGAAGATATATATTTTGGTACATATGAAGAAAATGTTTCAAGACTTTGAAGGTTTTCTTCTAGAATTATCGTCCAAACTAAAAGTAAGGTTGATCAATTATTCAGGGGATTAAAACCAATTCTCCAAAGGGAACTATCCATAAGGGACTTTAGTTGCTATGAAGAAATAATTATCTGTTCTCTTTAGTTTGATATAATGAGTTGAGTTACCCATCAATCTTAAGGGTTTGATAATAAGAGAAAAATGGAATTCAAGGGAAAATATAAAAACCAAAGTGAAAAGAAGATGATCTTTCCTTTATGCTCAAAGTATGGAGTGAATCATGATAGAAACTATATTAATGGTAATAGTAGATATTTTAAGCATGGGAAAGAAGGTAATCAATAAATTTACTACCAAAGTGGTGAAAAAAAAGATATTTAATGATGTGAATAGAGAAAAGGCTACACAAAATTCACCTCCCACACTTCAATGCTTCAAAGTGAAAGGAAAATGGATATAATTCTAACCAATTCAAAAATCAAAGGGCTATTGATGATGATCAATGTTAGAAACCTATTAAGTCTAATGATAAAGGAAAATAACATGTGATTACTATTGGTGATGTGGAGTATAATAATGATATGGTGAAAGGTACACATACCATCTTTTATAAAGCATATAATGTTC
This sequence comes from Viscum album, assembly GCA_963277665.1. Classification (NCBI taxonomy): domain Eukaryota; kingdom Viridiplantae; phylum Streptophyta; class Magnoliopsida; order Santalales; family Viscaceae; genus Viscum; species Viscum album. Next base: position 1,314,798,792 of record OY728128.1, on the reverse strand, counting down.
TATTTGATTCTAGATCCACCCAATCATTTATTTATAAAGAATTTTCTAAGGGTATCATCATATTATCTCAATAATTAGATGTTGAGTTAGGTATGAAAATTATTAATGTCATAATGGTCTCATGAAAAGTATATAATTCTTATACTGTTGGAGTTTATGGGAAAGTGCTTCTTGAAAATCTTGTAATCCTCACTTTAGTTGAATTTGAGGTGATTATTGGTGTCTATTGTATTTCACTATATAATTTTCATATCAACTTTCAAGTAAGTGAAGTCACATTTAATATTCTAAATGAATCTATGATCATCTATTGATGCAAGGATAAATATGAACATCCAATAGAAATTACTTCCATATTTCGGGTCTTAATCTCTATAAAAGAAGGTTGTCTATATTAGATGGTTGGGGAGAAACTCGCCATTAAGGATAAACCTACTGTATAGGAGTTTTTTGATGTCTTTTGAGAATAATTTTTTGGTCTTCCACTGAATCCTATTATTGAGTTTTCCATAGAACTCATACCTAATGCTATCCCTATTTCAAAGACTCCTTATAAAATGGCCCTATAACAACCCTACTCTTTATTTCACACTTATAAATAATTTATTATATAAAATATTCACTTGATACAACATATAATATAGATATTTATAGTGTATTTGGGGATTAGGAACATTATATAACAACTTAAAACATGAAATACACATCTTTATTGAAAACTTCTTTTACATAACCACACACATTACTTCAGAATTAGCATTTCATGGGATAACCTGAGGACATGAATAATAAAATGCTGTGATATAAAGCCCATTAATGGAGTAAACAAGGCCTAACATGAATAATACAATACATGTTAGGCAATAGGCATATCAATGGATCATAAGAGAAACATGAACATAAAGGCATGATATAGCATGATTATCATAACATGGAAATGTGGCATCAACATTTAACATGATATTAGCATGAACCAAGGATCATTTACATGGATAATGAACAAACCCTCATTTCATTTGACTTATCATGATACTAATCTTTACCCAATACATTGGAGCGCTATCAGGGCACACCCTTCTTAATCATTTCATTTAATGCATGAGTGTGCCTCATTGATCATATAACATGGATTTATTAAACATCATAATTTATTCAACAATAAATAAATTTGGAATCCATACATTAAAATCTATAATAAATAAGTAAATGTGAATAAAGGTGAATATCTAGATAGAGAAATGGGCATGGTATTCACAACATGATGACTTTGGCTTGGAAAATCGCGGTGCAATTTTGGCAGCATAACGGCATGAAATAAGAATTAGTAAAGGGTTGTATCATCATATGTAAATTAAATGAATATTAAGGGGTAATATATATTCATCTCCCAACATCTTTAATGGAATTTAGATTCATAATACAAAATAATTTCTTGAATGTAAATGAGAAGAGATATATTCTTTATTGAATTTTAGTATGGTAATAGGTGTACATGGGAATCATTAATGAGAGAGAAAGATGTATCTAATCATAAAACATAAATAGGGCAGTATGGTAAGGTTATAAATCATACCCCAAAATTTTTAATTGAAAAAAATGGTATAACAACATAATGAAATTTGGAAAAAATTGAGAAAGGAAGAAATCCCTTACTTGGATGTGTGATCCAAAGGATTGGGAGAGGCTTGAGAGTGGATTATTGAGAGATTGGGGTGCCTTGGGAGGATACTAGAGATAGTATGTCAGAGTAGGAACGTGATCCAAGAGTTTTGAGTGAATAAAAGTGGGATCCTTGGTGGGATTATATATGAAAAGAGAGGGAATTATTTATTATTTTTGTTTTGGGAACCACACATTAAACTAATCAAAACCACAAACTAACACATGGTTTTTGCCTGTGGTTTTTGCCAAAGGGTATTGTAAAAAATAATTAAATAATTCCAATGGATGAAATTCTTAAAATATTAGGCTTTCTTATGTGGAGTGAGTCACACTCTCAAGGAAATCATTTTAAAAATTAAAATGTTTTATAAGTCTTGGAGGGACCACTAAGGCACCATAAAATTAATCAAACAAACATAAAATTATATTATTTTAAAGTTAAAACATATATTGGTGGAAAAATATTTTTAATTTATTTTATTACATCACTATTGGGCCCTTATGATGTCATAAAACACATTATATATTTAAATGGTATTTAAATTTTACCCAAAAATTCGACTGTCTCAGAAAATTATGAAAAATTTACTGTTGGATAGTTTCAATGCCTTGAGTCAAAAAATAATATTCATTTTATCTAAATAATTTTCTAAATATGTGAATTTTTACTTTTAGTATAAAAATTGACATTTATCGAAAATTCATGGGTTCTGTAAAAAACAGCTTTCAAACCTTAATAAAAATTACAATTGTATTCATAAAAAATTATATGATCATTTATATTTAATAAAAATTAAGTTAGTAATAATATTTTATTAAAATATTTTTTAACTAAAAAATCTATTAATTCATCAAAATATATTTCTTAATTAAATATTAGATAAAAATACTATTTTTGCTTTAAAATCCATTTACAAAGTAACAATAAAATAAATGTATATTATTTATACAAAAAAAAATCACACAATCCTGGTGCACTACCTGGGTTGAGATGTAAGGCCCACAATGATGATATTTTACTCTAAATGGTGGTGATTTTAACACCCCAAAATGATAAAGGGTTAAATGACTAAATGATATGACTCATGTCAACAAGGTGTGACTTTCTTTCTGGGAGCTTTTCTGATTAGAACTCCACATTTAAGCGTGCTTGGCCTAGAGTAGTGATTAGGATGGGTGACCTTTTTGGAGTTTCCTAGGATGCGTGTGATTGAGGAAAAAGAACACTGGAAAGGACATGTGTTGGCCTAGGAGGACTTTCGTTAGTCAGATGACCCGTGCGGACAGGTGGGTGGGTCCCAGGGTGGGGACCACGTGTCTGCGATCTGGTGGTACATGGAGGGTCAGGACCTAATAGTTTTTGATTCTGAAAGATGCTTTGGGTGGATCTGATAATATCACTAAAGTGGTAATGTCTATTAACTTCCACTTCTCTTGTAGTTGATTTCGTTCAAGATTAACATGTTGAAGCTCATCTTGGACTTGGTCAATAGATAAGAACAGTGATGCCACCTCCTTCCCGAGCCCTAAAAAATTGTCTTCGTATGGAGAAATTCTACTGGATGAGGCCATCACTTCCTTTGTATAAGAAAATTGGATTTCTTAAAGCCCTATATTTATACTAATCATGTGATCTTTGTTCAACGGCTATATTAGCAACGGTAAAAATTATTAAAGGTATTTTAATATCAAAAAACATAAAACCAAGGAAGTGTAAAAGTTATATAACCATTTACATAATAATACATTTAATTAGATCAAGAATAATTTTCATTAATAAAAATTTGTTCCATTAAAATCTTCCCCTGTAGAGACCCGAAGCTTGAAGTACATGGACATTACATTACTTTTGGGGAATACATAGTACATAACAAAAACACACACACAAGGATCGTAATAGTTTAGTGTCTTTGGAAACTCAGAATATAATCTTCTAATCGTGGTGAAAGATCTTCAATATCTCCCATAAAGATATTCTTTTTTTATACCTAAAACCTTTCTTTATATTCTGGGGAAAAGAAAACATAAAAGGGTGTGCTCAAATGCTCAGTAAGGGTAAACAAAAGAAATATCAATCACATCATTTTCATAAGAACATAACATTTTTGGAAATCTTAACCTGCAAAAGAGAATATAATTTCATAACTTGGGATAAATCATAGTAGTGAAATGAAATCCCAATAATCATAACTTAAAACATGAAACATTGTGGCATACACACATAATCATTGAGAATCATTTCTTGTTAGTCAAGACTCATTGCCAAGACTATCTTAGTGGACAATGTCCCTTTCTGAACCGAGTCACCCTCGTTTCAGTCCTGTTTCACTGAACCGGTATAACCTACCATTCCAGCCATGTCTATCTCATGAGATATAAAATCTTTACCCAATGAATTGGAGGGAGATATAGGTCCCACCCATCTTATAATGAATCCTTTCTTATGTATTCCACATAATCATAAATCATACATCATCGCATAACACATGTTACAAAAATGGGATTCTTGAAACATCATTACATCATAAAACAAATCATATAAGGTAAATGAATTCATAAAAATAATTCCCTCACAACATAATCAAATCAATGTAATAATAGGGATAAAAACAGAACCCTATATTATCTTATATGGAAAATAATTTTGATAAAACATTTGAACTCCATTCTTGAGGAAAATAACCTTTCTACTTCAAAAACACTTTACTTTTCTTAACATGTCATACAGTTATAAACTAAAAGAAGTTGATTAAAAATAAACATGAAAACTTATAAAGGAAGATTCTTGGAAATAATGTTTTAAAAATCCATTCTTGCCGTATAAGTTAAAAAAAACATTCTTCTCGTACTTTTGTCGGAAAATTCAAAAAGTACCTCATACGAAAAACGACAAAAGATTCATTTCTTATCCTTTACTAAAAACTCACCGAAGGGTAAAAATGGATTTAAAAAATTTTAGGTGGATTGAAATAATATCACATATTTATGAAACATGGATGTGGATGATAAAATACACCCCAGTAAATACCAAAGTATAAACAATCTCGGATAAAAATGAGATTGTGATATTTTCCCTTACCTTAGGTCCGACTTACTTTTTACGTGTCCGAACCTCCTGTATAATGATTTAAATCATGTTATTGATTATTACAGAATCATATTCATTGTTATTATATCATATATGGTCCACTTATGACTTTATATTACCCGTTCTTTTGTAAATTCATGTTAAAGAAGCGTTTTGGGTAAAATTGTTTCATTTATCGTAGGTGTTTGGACTTGTTGTTCTTGACATTATTATTACTTATATAATGATTTACTTAATTCCATAATATAAAGTATTATTTATATATCATATATATTCAGTATATATATATATATAATAGATAGATAAATGAAATGAAACACACTGTTCATGGAGACGGTAGTCCGTACGTACGCATGAACGATGCTTTCCTTTCCTTATTGTCTTGAATGGAAGTAAGTAGATGACATATATATATATATATACATAAATCCATTAGATTAACCATGTCATATATTCCATTATTATTCATTATATATAATTTATAATCATTCTGGAATGGTTAACATGGATAATGAATCTCATCGCGTCGTGGAGACGGTAGTCCGTACGTACGCACGAGCGATGATATCGTTCCCATGGTCGTGGAATTGTGTTGAAGTGTATGTATACTATTTCAGTATCAATATCACTTTATAATAATCATATATATTTACAAATTACACCATTATACCAATCCAATTAAGGTGGTGGCGGAAAATAGATTACACCACGGCGTGGAGACGGTATTCCGTACGTACGCACGCGCGGTGATTTCCTTTTTTCATAGGATGGATAGAAGGTTAATTATAGTTGTTTCATATTTATAATAACATATCAGTATATAAGAAATACTGATGTTATTACTTTATCATGAAACAACTAATGAAGAAGAAGTTGAAGAAGAATGAAATTGAAAAAGATCGGTAATGGATATTACCTCTTTTTGACGCGCCTTTTCTTAACCTCCACTTAAAGAACTAAGGATGGTCTTTGAAGAATACCAGGACCTCTAGGATGATTCTAGGGAAGTGGAGAAGAGATTTTGGCAGGGGTTGGCTGAGATTGAAGGCTCAAAGTTGTGTGAGGAAGAGAGGGAGGAGGTGCCCTTTTATAAGGGAGGAGAGGGGCACCTTTGGAATAAAAAAAATATTATTTTATTATAAAGACAAATTCGGTTTTAAATAGCTCAAAATTGATTTATTTCTAGGATAAGGTGGGGATGGGTCGAAATAATCTCATCCAATAGGATTTAGACAAGTTTAGGTTTTTATTTCAACCTTATCAATTAGATTTAACTCTAAGTTAAATAATTTAACTTTTACCGTGTCTTTTTGTTTTCTTACACTATATGGTTAATAAACTTACCATAACAAGAAAAATGAACCCCAAGTTGTTTATTATTAATATATATATCTTTATCTAAGTCATTTGCCCGAAAATTAGATTTTTAGGAATTAAATAACAATTGATAATATAATATTTGTTTTAAAAACTAATTTATGTCAATTTTGACACTATTTGGTACATGATTTTTATGAAATTCAAAACATAATTATAAGTTCTAACCAAGTTCCTTACATCAACAATAACATGTCATATTAACCTAGAAAATTAGTTTAAGTCATAAAAAGTCTCAAATTACATTTATTTGGGCATTTATAACATCAATTATGTTAATTTTTCTTAAAAAGGTAATTACTGTATCATTGTTGTGTCATAAATAAATTACATTATTTAAAGTCTAAAAATTACAAATAAAATACCATTATGTAGGAAATATTTTTGTCTTTCTAATGAATATTTATAGTCTAATTTATCTTATGTATAACCCCATATTAAAAATGTTTTAGTAAATAAACTTCAATTTTAACTCTTTTAACTCTTCTTTGAATTAAATAATAATAAATGTCCTAATCTAATCCAAGTGGGCCTAAATGACAATATTTTACACTTAAGGTTGTTTTTGGTCGAGATACACTTGTCCAATAGGATTAGTACATGTGTTAAGGTAATATTAATAGTATTTTTACCCTTAATTACCCAATTCACTTTTAACGGTGGTAAAAAAAAGTAAAAAGTTACTATTCACCAAAAATTATTTTCATCTCATTGAACCACATTTTACTTACTGACATCAACCGTGTCTCTCTGATTTTTGAAATTCCATTCACAGAAGTGGTAAAATTAAGATTTATGAAAGAAATAATTTTTTTAACTTCCACTTAGTAGTTTCACTATTCATCAAAAATTGAAGTTTTTCAGAAAAATGCCAAAATTTCACCCTAAGATATAATTGATATTCCGAATTCAAAAATGATTTCTATTTTAAAAAATTCTCAACATATAAGTTGCATTAATTAATTTTATAATTAATTTCCGCTGTCACAACAAATAGCGTGTTTTTAAGAGATAATAACTATCAAAATATTAACACTTGTTTATGTCCGGTGTAAACGTGAAATTACATCCAATGACCAACATTGTATTGAATTGTAAAAATATATTCTAAATATACTTTAAAACCACTCAAATTAATAATTTATCACTATTAATTATTTCGATTTTTAATTAAAATTTAGTAATTTTCACTATTCATCAGAATATGAAAGTTATCCAAAAAGTACCAGAATTTCACCTTAGGCTAAATTCGATACTACGAATCCAAAAATGAAGTCCATTTTGAGAGATAAAATTTCAAAAATTTTAAAAGGTTGTTATTACTATTCATAACGGCTAGTTTTAATAATATTTTAATAGCATATCGTTGTTTAGTGAAACTCGGTATTGCGTACTACACACGCTATCGAGGAAGGTCGCGATTGCGTGTAATACAAGGCAAGTCAAGGATGCGTGTTGAGAAAGATCCTTTTGGTGTAGCGTACAACACAAGACATTAATGAAATTAAAAAGAATATTTTTCATAAAATCTCGGTGTGTTACATTCTACCCCCCTTAAAATGAATTTCTCCCTCGAAATTCGTCGGGGTTATAAATGGTTTACTACTCGAAAGTTTCTATAATAGAAACCCACATCATAAAAAGGAATACCAAAACCAATCTTTCAAAACAAAAGTATGAAACGTAACGGTTACCCAAATAAACTAATCATCGGGTTTCCACATAGGTGAAAATATGGATATGGAAGAAAAATCTAACCATCATGTTCTGATGGAGAGTTGTAGAGAACATGGCTATGGAAAAGCCAGTAATCACAAATCCATAAATTTGTGACGATCTAAGGTACCATATGATTAATCAGGTATAAGATCACTAGGACAACATTTTTTGTTCTCAAGATCATTTCCCTAAAGTTGAAAATTTGAATTAGAATAAATACTTACTTTATTTTGGTACAATCTCACTATTGTTCATGCCTTGAACAATTTCCACATCATCTGTTAAATAAATGAAGTTGAATTTGTTATTCGTGAAGTGTTAGCAGATCATGTGATAAAATGACGGGTCATTCCATCTGTCTCAAACAAAAGGTTAGCAAAAATTATATACATAAGTCGATCTATAGTGAGATTAATCATATATGGTTCCTAAAATGGACTTATACATCATGTATCATACTGCTTAATATAATAAAACTAGTTTCTACTAAACAGGGACTTCCTGTAGGCCAGTGGTAGGCGATAAAGGCCAGTCGCACTTCGGTTCTGGGTTCGATTTCCACAGCCTTGTCTAACGCGATGGGTTGTCGCCCATCCTGCAGGTTGTCCTTTTTCTAAAACTATATTACTATAACATCCCATCAATAATATCGAAAAAAAATTCTATCCTTAAACAATAATAACTTATGTCCATCATAATCCATTCCAATCTTTAGGCTTATCCATAATACTGCAGTCCACTCTCATAACATAGTGAAAACGATTACCAGAGATATAATACCATCGTTAATCCCTATATATCATAAGATATGTTTTGTTGGTTACATTCCAAACATTCAAAGTCCTTAATCATGTATTCTCTTGAATACCTTAGTGAAAACATGAATGCAGTTAAAATTTAACACTTTCCACATACCAAAATCCTCAAAATTCTATATACTCAAACCATGATATCACTTAGTCCTTATATCAATCATGAGCTCATGAATTCTGTTAAACATTTCATTTTCTCGTTTTCCCTTCATTATGTGCATATCATCTTATTTCCAAAAATATCTCAATCACTTTTAATACCACATTAGACCAATACATAAATATTCCAATACTCCATGATACAATATTATTTTGGAATCCCATTACATAAACACTTAATCATTCCACCATATCGTTGTCATATTCAACATCGCCAATAGTGATCGCATGTGACTTCCCTTTGTCCTTTGCCTTCAGTGGTTGCTCATGTTGATCATCACTAACCCTTGGATTAGGGAATTTATTAGCATAATGCCCCATTTCCTTGCACTTGAAGCATTGAAGTGTTGGTGGTGCATTCTCTGCAGTGTTTGCTTTATTCACATCATTAGAAACCCTTTTTCCATTACTTCAACACTCAGCTGATCGATGACCTTCTTTTCCACACTTAAAACATTTTCTAGTCCCTTTAAGACAATCTACACCATGCTTCTTTCCACACTTTGTGCATAAGGAAACATTCATCTTCTTTTCACCATTATTTTGATATTTCTCCTTGAACTCCATCTTTCGTTATTTGTCAAAACTATGAGATGGGTAAGTAACACCAACATCCATTTCTACCTTGATAGCACAACACACAATTTCTTCACAGATACTGAAGTCTCTTGTAGCTAATTCCCTTCGACGATTTGGTTTTAAGCCACTGAAGAATCGATCAACTTTACTTTCAGGTTGCATGATAAATCCAGATGCATACCTTGCAAGTCTTGTAAAATTCACTTCGTATATACCAACAGATTCATCATCCTTTTTCTTTAGTTCAAGAAACACCTTATCCATCTTTGTTCGAAGAATACGAGGGATGTACTTATTGAAAAATAAGTTTTTGAACTCATCCCATTCCATGGACTCAATTTCATCTCTTTGCCTCGTATTCTTGATAAGATTCCACCATTGATCAGCTTCACCATCCAAACAATATACTGCTAAGATGACTTTATCATGTTCAGAACATTGAATAACTGAAAATATCTTTTCAGTGGTACAGATCTATTGTTCAGCAATAAGTGGATCGGAAGACCCACTGAAAGAAGGTGGATGTTGCCTCATGAAGGACTCAATAGAATATTGTTCCCTTCTCTGCTCATTTGGAAGTCCAGAATGATTCATAGCTTTTGTAAGTATAGCAATAAGATTTTGCACTCCATATCCCATAACATTTGTTTGTTCAGGAGGACAATCATTTCATTGTCCATTACAGTGATCAACATGGTTCCTTCGGGTTCCAGCCATCGCCTAAAACCCAAAAAGAATAGTGTAAGAGGGAAAAATCATGCTAGGTAAAACAACATAGTAAAGGGGGAGCACCCTCAATATCTAACATCTTAGATTAAATTCTAATATCGTTACTGTAGATCCAGGACTATATCCTATACGTATACTAATCCTTAGGGGCATCCCTAGACATACCTTATAAATATCTCTAGGGATCTCACTAACGTTTTCGCATCCTAGTTTCCAAAGGTTGACTAAACCATTCCTCTGATACCAACTGTAGAGACCCGAAGATTGACATACATGGACATTACATTACTTTTGAGGAATACTTAGTATATAAAAAAAAACACACACAAGGATCATAATAGTTTAGTGTCTTTGGAAACTCGGAATATAATCTTCTAATTGTGGTGAAAGATCTTCAATATCTCCCATAAAGATCTTATTTTTTTTATACCTAAAACCTTTCTTTATATCATGGGGAAAAGAAAACATAAAAGGGTGTGCTCAAATGCTCAGTAAGGGTAAACAAAAGAAATATCAATCACATCATTTTCATAAGAACATAACATTTTTAGAAATCTTAACCTGCAAAAGAGAGCATAATTTCATAACATGGGATAAATCATAGTAGTGAAATGAAATCCCAATAATCATAACATAAAACATGAAACTTTGTGCCATACACACATAATCATAGAGAATCATTTCTTGTTAGTCAAGACTCATTGCCAATACTATCTTAGTGGACAATGTCCCTTTCTGAACCGAGTCACCCTCGTTTCAGTCCTGTTTCACTGAACCGGTATAACCTACCATTCCAGCCATGTCTATCTCATGAGATATAAAATCTTTACCCAATGCATTGGAGGGAGATATAGGTCCCACCCATCTTATAATGAATCCTTTCTTATTTGTTCCACATAATCATAAATCATACATCATCGCATAACACATGTAACAAAAATGGGATTCTTGAAACATCATGACATCATAAAACAAATCATATAAGGTAAATGACTTCATAAAAATAATTCCCTCACAACATAATAAAATCAATGTAATAATAGGGATAAAAACAGAACCCTATATTATATTAAATGGAAAATAATTTTGATAAAACATTTGAACTCCATTCTTGAGGAAAATAACCTTTCTACTTCAAAAACACTTTTCTTTTCTTAACATGTCATACAATTATAAACTAAATAAAGTTTATTAAAAATAAACTTGAAAACTTATAAAGGAAGATTCTTGGAAATAATGTTTTAAAAATCCATTCTTGCCGTATAAGTTAAAAAAACATTCTTCTCGTACTTTTGTCGGAAAAGTCAAAAAGTACCTCATACGAAAAACGACAAAAGATTCCTTTCTTATCCTTTACTAAAAACTCACCGAAGGGTAAAAATGGATTTAAAAAATTTTAGGTGGATTGAAATAATATCACATATTTAAGAAACATGGATTTGGATGATAAAATACACCCCAGTAAATACCAAAGTATAAACAATCTCGGATAAAAATGAGATTGTGATATTTTCCCTTACCTTAGGTCCGACTTGCTTTGTACATGTCCGAACCTCCTGTATAATGATTTAAATCATGTTATTGACTTATTACAGAATCATATTCATTGTTATTATATCATATATGGTCCACTTATGACTTTATATTACCCGTTCTTTTGTAAATTCATGTTAAAGAAGCGTTTTGGGTAAAATTGTTTCATTTATCGTAGGTGTTTGGACTTGTTGTTCTTGACATTATTATTACTTATATCATTATTTACTTACTTCCATAATATAAATTATGATTTATATATCATATATATTCAGTATATATATATATATATAATAGATAGATAAATGAAATGAAACACACCGTTCATGGAGACGGTAGTCCGTGCGTACGCATGAACGCTGCTTTCCTTTCCTTATTGTCTTGAATGGAAGTAAGTAGATGACACATATATATATATACATAAATCCAGTAGATTTACCATGTCATATATTCCATTATTATTCGTTATATATACTTTATAATCATTCTGGAATGGTTAACATGGATAATGAATCTCATCGCGCCGTGGAGACGGTAGTCCGTACGTACGCACGAGCGATGATATCGTTCCCATGGTCGTGGAATTTTGTTGAAGTGTATGTATAATATTTCAGTATCAATATCACTTTATAATAATAATATATAGTTACTCATTACACCATTATACCCATCCAATTAAGGTAGTGGCGGAAAATAGATTACACCACGGCGTGGAGACGGTATTCCGTACGTACGCACGCGCGGTGATTTCCTTTTTCTGTAGGATGGATAGAAGGTTAATTATAGTTGTTTCATTTTTATAATAACATATCAGTATATAAGAAATACTGATGTTATTACTTTATCATGAAACAACTATATAATAAGAAGTTGAAGAAGAAAGAAATTGAAAAAGATCGGTAATGGATATTACCTCTTTTTGACGCGCCTTTTCTTAACCTCCACTTAAAGAACTAAGGATGGTCTTTGAAGAAGACCAGGACCTATAGGAAGATACTAGGGAAGTGGAGAAGAGATTTTGGCAGGGTTTGGCCGAGCTTGAAGGCTCAAAGATGTGTGAGGAAGAGAGGGAGGAGGTGCCCTTTTGTAAGGGAGGAGAGGGGCACCTTTGGAATAACTAAAAATATTATTTTATTATAAAGCCAAATTCGGTTTTAAATAGCTCCAAATTGATTCATTTCGAGGCTAAGGCGGGGATGGGTCTAAATCCTCCCATCCAATAGGATTTAGACAAGTTTAGGTTATTATTTTAACCTTATCAATTAGATTTAACTCTAAGTTAAATAATTTAACTTTTACCGTGTCTTTTTGTTTTCTTACACTATATGGTTAATAAACTAACCATAACAAGACAAACGAACCCCAAGTTGTTTATTATTAATATATATATCTTTATCTAAGTCATTTGGCCGAAAATTAGATTTTTAGGAATTAAATAACAATTGATAATATAATGTTTTTTTAAAAACTAATTTATGTCAATTTTGACACTATTTGGTACATGATTTTTATGAAATTCAAAACAGAATGATAAGTTCGAACCAAGTTCCTTAAATCAACAATAACATGTAATATTAACCTATAAAATTATTTTAAGTCATAAAAAGTCTCAAATTACATTTATTTGGTCATTTATAACATCAATTATGTTAATTTTTCTTAAAAAGGTAATTACTGTATCATGGTTGTGTCATAAATAAATTAAATTATTTAAAGTCTAAAAATTACAAATAAAATACCATTATTTAGGAAATCTTTTTTTATTTCTAATGAATATTTATAGTCGAATTTATCTTATGTATAACCCCATGTTAAAAATGTTTTAGTAAATAAACTTTGATTTTAACTCTTTTAACTCTTCTTTGAATTAAATAATAATAAATGTCCTAATCTAATCCAAGTGGGCCTAAATGATAATATTTTATACTTAAGGTTGTTTATGGTCGAGATACACTTGTCCAATAGGATTAGGACCTGTGTTAGGATAATATTAATATTATTTTTACCCTTAATTACCCAATTTACTTTTAACCGTGGTGAAAAAAAGTAAAAAGTTACTATTCACCAAAAATTATTTTCATCTCATTGAACTAAATTTTACTTACTGACATCAACCATGTCTCTCGGATTTTTGAAATTCCATTCACAGAAGCGGTAAAATTAAGATTTATGAAAAAAATAATTTTTTTAACTTCCACTTAGTAGTTTCACTATTCATCAAAAATTGAAGTTTTTCAGAAAAATGCCAAACTTTCACCCTAAGATATAATTGATATTCCGAATTCAAAAATGATATCTATTTTACAAAATTACCAACATATAACTTGCATTAATTAATTTTATAATTAATTTCTGCTGTCACAACAAATAGTGTGTTTTTAAGAGATAATAACTATCAAAATATTAACACTTGTTTATGTCTGGTGTAAACTTGAAATTACATCCAATAACCAACATTGTATTGAATTGTAAAAATATATTCTAAATATAATTTAAAACCACTCAAATTAATAATTTATCACTATTAATTATTTCGATTTTTAATTAAAATTTAGTAATTTTCACTATTCATCAGAATATGAAAGTTATCCGAAAAGTACCAAAATTTCACCTTAGGCTAAATTCAATACTATGAATCCAAAAATGAAGTCCATTTTGAGAGATAAAATTTCTAAAATCTTAAAAGGTGGTTATTACTATTCATAACGGCTAGTTTTAATAATATTTTAATAGCATATCGTTGTTTAGTGAAACTCAGTATTGCGTACTACACACGCTATCGAGGAAGGTCGTGATTGCGTGTAATACAAGGCAAGTCAAGGATGCATGTTGAGCAAGATCCTTTTGGTGCAACGTACAACACAAGACATTAATGAAATTAAAAATAATATTTTTCATAAAATCTCGGCTTGTTACATCCCCCCTCAAGAAATTTCTCACTCTGGGGGTGGCTCGGATAACATCACTCAGGTGGTAATCTCTATTAACATCTACTTCTCTCAGAGGAGATTTTTTTCAAGCTTAACATGTTGAATCTCGCTTGGGCTTGGCCAATAGATAAGCCCAGTGACGCCACCTCCTTTCTGGGATCTGACAAATGGGCTTCGTATGGAGCAATTCTATTGGATGAGGTCATCGCTTCCTTTGTCTGAGTAAATTAGATTTGTTAAAGCCCTATGTTAATACTAATCACGTGATCATTGTTCAATGTAATTATTAACAATGGTAAAAATTATTAACGGTATTTTAAAATCGAAAAACATAAAACCAAGTAAGTGTATAAGTTATATAACCATTTACATAATAAGACATTTAATTAGATCAAGAATAATTTTCATTAATAAAAATTTGAGATGATACAATCTTCCCCCGTTGAGAGATTTCTCCCTAAAATTTTTTTTCCCAGACTAAAACAGATGAGGGTAACTCTGCTTCATCACTTCCTCTGTTTCCCATGTTGCTTCCTCAAACTGGTGGTTTCTCCACAACACCTTGACAAGGGGAATTTTTTTATTTCGTAGAACTTTTTCCCTACTATCTAAGATCTTCACCGGATTCTCTTCATAGGAGTGGTCATTCACCAATGTTACCACCTCTGGATTGAGTACATGTGATGGGTCAAGTATGTACTTACTCAATACTGATACATGGAATACATCATGTACTTGAGATAAATTCAATGAGAGTACTAGTCGATAGGCCACTGCTCTAATGCGATCAAAGATCTGAAAAGGGTCGATGTACCTTGGAATAAGCTTTCTCTTCTTCCCAAATCTCATAACCCTCTACCACGGTGATATGCATAGTAATACTGTGTCTCTGAAATCAAACTCTAAGTATCGTCGAGGATTATCAGCAAATCTCTTTTGTTGACTCTAAGCATCTTTAATGTGTTGTTGGATGGTCTTAACGTTCTCTTCCATTTCTTCAACCATTTCTGGACCTAGGAGTTTTCTCTCACCAATATCATCCCAAGATGTCGTTGTTCTTCACCTCTCCCCATAAATGGATTCATAAGTATCCATTTTGATGCTTGAGTGGAAACTATTATTGTAAGAGAACTCAACCTGATGAAGATTTTGACCCCATCCTCCTTTGAAGTGTATTGAGCATGATCTCAATATGTCCTGAAGTGTTTGGATAGTCTTCTCAGATTGGCCATCAGTTTGAGAATGATAATTCATACTAAATTTCAACTTTGTATTCATATCATGTTGAAGACTCTTCCATAACATAGAGGTGAATCTTGGATCCCGATCCTATACAATTGATTGTGGTACTCCATGAATCCTTACCACTTCTTTAATATATATCTGTACCAGTTTATCCAATGAGAAATCCTCTCAAATTTCAATGAAGTGTGAAGTCTTTTTAAGGTGACCCACAAAAACCCAAATAGCATTATTTCCTTTGGATATATTTAGATGTCAGGTGCCAAAGTCCATGGTGATGTTCTCCCATTTCCATGCTAGTATGAGTAATGGTTTCATCATCCCCTTAAACTTTTGACTCCCAGCCTTCACTTGAAGAAATATTGGGCACTTTAATGTATACTAAACAATATCATTCTTCATTTTATCCCACCAATAATCCCCTCAGAGATCTCGATACATATTTGTGTTTTTTGGGTGAATTGAGAAATTTGAACTATGTGCATCATCCAAAAGTTCATTATTTAACTCCAAATTTGATGGAACACATAGTCTTGTCCCAAATCTCACAATTCATTTTTCATTAACATCAAACTCTGAGGATTTCCCTTTTCAGATAGTTTCCAAATTCTTCGAAATTCCCACATCATCCTTTTGAGCATCATTTATTCTTTTCAAAAGAGACAGTTGAGAAATAATTTCTTCATAGATTGATGATGTTCCCTTCTTTATGATTCCCATGTCCATATTCATCAAATATAAGAATATTGTATCCTTTTAAATTCACATAATTGATATAATCATTGGATCCTTTCTAATTATTGCATCCACCACCTTGTACGCTTTCCCAGGGTGGTAATGGATTGAGTAGTCATAGGCTTTGGTCAGCTCTATCCATCTTCGTTGGTGCATATTCAACCATTTCTGTGTTAATATATAATTTAGGATATTTTTTGATTCATGAATATTTCACACTTCTCCCCAAAGAGGTAATGTCGCTAAATTGTTTAAGTGAATATTACTATATCCAACTCCAGATCATGCATTGGATAGTATTGACCATGAAATTTCAATTTCCTTGAAGTATAGGCAATGAATTTTTCATTTTTCATCAACACACATCACTTGCCATTCTTTGAAGAGTCACTGAATACCTCAAAAATTTCTCCACTTGTGGGGAGTGTGAGAACAAGTGTAGTGATAATACTCTTTTTCAACTCCTTGAAGTTATATTCACATTAATCACTCCATGAAAACATTTCTCCCTTTCAAGTTATCTTGGTTAGAGTTTTGCACAATCGTGAGAAATTTCTCTTAAGTTGGCGATAATATCCATCTAGCCCCATGAATCAATGAATATCTGTTATCGATCATGGCCTCGACCATCCCTCAATTGCAGCTCTCTTGGAGGGATCCATAGATATCCCATTACTTTTGATGATATTACCCAAGAATGAGACCTCCTTCAACCAGAACTCACACTTGCTATACTTTTCATAGATCTTATCCTTTCGTAAGGTCTTCAGTATTATTCTTAGATTCTTTTTAGGCTCCTCCTTGGTTTTGTAGTATATTAGAATATCTTATATAAAGAATACCAAAAATTTGTCGAGGTAATCTCTAAATACTATATTCATCAAGTCCATGAAGATTTCTAGAGAATTAGTGAGTCCTTAAGGCATTACTATGAATTCATAGTGCACGTACCTTGTACGAAAATATGTCTTGGGGATATCCTTCTTCTTCACCCTTACATGATAATATCCTGACCGCAGGTCCTTCTTATAGTTGTGCTCCACGTAGATGATCAATCAATTCATCAATTTGGGGTTGAGGATACTTGTTCTTTATCGTGATTTTGTTGAGCCCATGATAATCAATACAAAGGTGCATTTAACTATCTTTCTTCTTGATTAAGAGGATCAGTGCGCCCCATGGTGAAGCACTTGGGCGTATAAACCCTTTATCCAGATTCTTATATTGTTTTTTCTCTAGTTTTCTCAAGCTACACAATAGCCATTCTATATGGAGTCTTGGATAATGGTAGCACACCATGTATAAGATTGATTAATAATTCAACATCTCTTCTAGGATGAAGACTAGAAAATTCCTCATAAAATACTTCAACGAATTACCTCACAATAGGCATGTCTTCAAGGATGGTTGAATCCTTACACTCAATCATCTAATAAAGATACACATGCTCATAGGGAAATAATATTCATGCTTGGTATGATGGTTCTAAATATGATTCATCCTCCTCCTTGCACTTGTATAGAATCAGGGGTCGATTCTCCATATGGAGAGTGATTTCCCTCTCACGTAAATTTATGTTGGATATATATAAAGAAAGCCAATTCAGGCCAATAATTGCATCAAATCCTTGAAAAGGGAGTATGAATAGGTTCTCCGGTAAGTTCAATCCCCAAATTATGAAAGGGGAGGAATTATATTCATGGGATGAAATTAATGACCCATTTTCTATTCTTACTGACATCGTTACTTCCATGATTTTTGGTGGTGTTTGGATTGTTTTAGTAAACATTCGGGATATATAATAATGCATAGAACCAGAATCAAAAAGTACATTTCCTATTCTTGAATAAATAACTAGTGTACCTATAACCACTTCATTTTCATGGTTCACATTGGTGGTAGTGATGGAAAAATTTCACCCTTTCTTCTTTAGAGGTTGTTGGTTGCCTCTAAAAACCTTTGTCTTAGGGAACTAGTTTCCAAAGTGCCTTGTTTCTTTGCAGTTGAAGCAATGAACAATGCATTGAGGGTCGAATGGAGCATTCCTCTCATCTGTCTCAACCACTGGTTTTTCTTATTAGTAGTTAATGTCCAGGTTCCCTTCTCTTCCACACCTAAAACATTTCCTCATCCCCTTCAAGAAATTTCAGGGGTGCTTCTTTCCACACCATTGGCAGGTGGGGTGATGGATTGTCATAGCACCATTGAATTTATTTGTCGGACCACTAAAATTAAATTCCACCTTACACTTCTTATCCCCATGATACCCTTGAGATTTTTTGATCTCTATTTTGACTTTGAGGGCACATCAGACAATTTTCTTATATCTCTTGAAGTCACGGATCTCTAGGAATTTCTAAAGGCTTGGTTTTGTCGCACTAAAGAAGAAGACAACATTGTATTTTGGGGTAACGAAAATGCCGAAGATGTATCGTACAAGCCTTGTGAAGTTTTACTAATATGCTATGATGGATTTGTCTTTATTTTTCTTGAGGGAAAGGAAGTCTCTTTCCATATTAAGTTCGTGGGTGCAAGGAAAATATTTATCAATTTTTTTTCTAGAAATCATTCTATTCTAACACCTCGATATTCTCCTCAGGCTTCATATTTTTTACAAATGTCCACCATTGATCAGCTTCACCCTCAACATGATAACCAGCCAGAAGTACGTTATCTTTTTCAGAACATTGAAGGATGGAGAAGATCTTCTCAATAGAGTTGATCCATTTTTTGGAGATTGAGGTATTAGATGATCCATTAAAAGTAGGAGGCCTATGTCTCATGAATCTATCTATTATGGATTGTTTTTTCTTAGGGGGGTTAAATGTTCCTCTTAACCCATGTTTCTATTAAAAACATGAGATAACTGAGAGAGTATCGTGAAAAAGTTTTTGATTCCCACTCCCACCAGATTGGGCATCTCATTAGAACAATCATCACATTGATCTTTGCATTAGTTATTAGCTAAAGTCCTAATATTATCGACCATTGGATGGAATAAAAGGAAAGTTAGGGGTAACACATAAAGGGTAATCCAAAGACAAATATGGATGAATTATAAATTACTTTTATTTCCTTAACTTATGAATTTATAGGCTTCAATCTTTATTATCAATGATCTACTTCCCAACATATATTCTTAGAGGAATTATTTATTCCATTAATAATGGTTTATACTAAGATTATAAATTTTCCAAAACATATATCCTATAATTTCTGTAACTAAGAGTGTAGCAAGGCCCATTGTCATGAACCAGTTCCCATTCGATTCAATCTCAAAGCGGTGTTTTCTGGTTTTACCCCTAGATACATCTGTTCTAGAGCCACCTCTACCTGCTCGTATCCATACATGGATGTATTTTATTGATAAACCACTTACTAAATAGTCACAAAAATGTAGGAATGTTTTTATTATACTTAGTATTATCCCTATGACTTTAACTAGGGTTTTTCTAATCCTAATCCAAAAAAAAAACTAAACCTCCCTTTGATACTAACTATAACAACCCTTATCTTTATTTCACACTTAAACATAATTTATTACATAAAATATGCACTAGATACAACATAGAATATTGAGATATCTACTGTCTTTGGTGATTAGTAACATTACATAGCAACTTAAAACAAGAAATACACATCTTTATTGAAAAATTATTTTACATGACCACACACATTCCTTCATACTTAGTATTTCATGGGTCAAACTGAGGACATGAATAAGAAAAGGGTGAGATATAAAGCCTATTAAGGGATTAAAAAAGGTATAACATGAATAATACAATATATGTTAGGCAATAGTCATATCAATATAGAATAAGAGAAATATGAACATTAAGGCATGATATAGCACTATTATTATCACATGGAAATGTGGCATTAATATTTAACATGATATTAGCATGATACAAGGATCATTGCACATTGATCATGAGTAAACCCTCATTGAAATTGAATTACCATGAGTAAAACCTCATTGCACTTGATGTATCATGATACTAATCTTTACACAATCCATTAGAGCGCTATCAAGGCCACCCTTCTTAATCATTTCATGTCATGCATAAGTGTGCCACATGGATCATATATCATGGATTCCTTAAACATTATAATTTATTACACAATAAAGGAATGTAGAATTCATAAATGAAACTTTATAATCAATATGTAAATGTTCATAAAGGTTAATACACTTAATAGATAAATGGTCATGGTATTCACTACACAATGACTTTGGCTTGGAAAATCGAAGTGCAATTTCGACAAAAAAATGGCGTGACATAAGAATTAATAAAAATGGTTGATGTGCAAGAAAGAGATGTCTAAAAATAAGTACAGGAAATGGAATGTAATAGGGTCATATATATTCAATTCCTAATAGATTTAATGAAATTTAGATTCATAATAAAAAATAATTTCTTGAATGTAAATGAGAAGAGAGAAATTCCTTAAGAAATTCCGACATAGTAATAGGTGTACATTGGAGGTATTAGTGAGAGGTAAAGAGGTATATCATCATTAAAAAATATGTAGGTATGTATGGGGGAGGTTATAAATCATACACAAACATTTTTAATTGAAAAAAATTGTATCACAACATAATGAAAGTTGGACAGAAATGAGAAAGGAAGAAATCCCTTACATGGAAGTGTGATACAAAGGCTTGGGAGAGGCTTCACGGAGGCTTATTGGGATATTAGAGAGCCTTAGAAGGATAATAGGGAGAGGAGAGAATAGTAGGGATGTGATCGATGGGTTTTGAGTGAATAAAAGTGGGAGCTTGGGTGTGTTTATATATTAAAAGAGATGGAATTATTTATTATATAGGTTTTGGACACCACACATTAAACTAATCAAAACCACAAACCAACCCATGGTTTTTCCCATGGTTTTTTTAAAAATTGGAGTAAAAAATATATTTTATAAGTCTAATGGACGAACCTATTAAAAAATAATCTTTCTTTTGTGGAGGTGAGTCACACTCTCAAGGAAATAATTTTAAAAGTGAAAATGTTTTATAAGTCTTGGAGGGTCTACTAAGGGATCATAAAATTAATCAAACAAATCTAAAATAAAATTATTTTAAAGGTAAAATATATATTTTCTGAAAATAATTTTTATAGTATTTTATTACATCACTATTGGTCCATTATGATGTCATAAAAAACATTATATATTTAAATGGTATTTAATTTTTACCCAAATATTTGACTGTCTTAGAAAATTATGAAAAAATTATAGTTGGATAATTTTTACATCCTGATTCAAAAAATAATATTCATTTTATATAAATAATTTTATAAATATGTTAATTTTTACATTTATAATAAAAATCGATATTTATAAAAAATTTATGTGTTTTGACAAAAACATCTTTCAAACCATAATAAAAATTACAATTGTACTCATAAAAAACTATATTATCATTATTATTTAATAGAAATTATTTTAGAAATAATATTTTATTAAAATATTATTTAATTAAAAACCCATTAATTCATCAAAAATGGATTTTTTTAATTGAATATTAACTAAAAATACTATTTGTGCATTAAAACCATTTACAAAGTAACAATAAAATAAAAGTATATTCATTATACAAAAATAAATCACACAATTCAAGTGCTAGGTTCTTGTTACGTATACTATTATAACACCCACATAATACCTAAGGGTATGGTGTGTGGTGGTGATAGACTCTTTGGGTAGATCAGATAACATCACTCAGGTGGTAATCTCTATCAACTTCTACTTCTCTCGTAGGCAATTCCATTCAAGATTAATGTGTTGAAGCTCACCTTGGGCTTGGTGAAGAGTGAATCCCAGTGATTCCACCTACTTTATGAGCTCTAACAAATGGTCTTTTTATGGAGAAATTCAACTGGATGAGGCCATCACTTCCTTTTTATGAGTAAATTGGATTTGTTAAAGACCTATATTTATACTAATCATGTGATCACTTCTCAACAACTATATTATCCACAGTAACAATTCTTTATGGTATTTTAAAATACAAAAACATAAAACTAATGAAGTTAATATTTTATATAACCATTTTACATAATAATAAATTTAATTATATTAATTTTAATTTTCATTAATAAAAGTTTGGTTCGTTACAGGCCCCAATTGGGTTGCAGGAATTGAATATGAAACTTCAAGAGAATATTGAAAATGGATTAATATTTCATATTAAATTACCTTGGGGTGAAAATATTTTTTTTAATAAAAAATATGGATCGTTAATACATTGCATTGATTTTCGATAACATCACCGGATCAATATTATGAAAAAAATATCATTTTACTTGTATTGTTGACTTATTTTATCAACAACACGAAGCTCAATACTTTTCAATGATTGATATTTGTTATGGATATCATCAATTCTGGGTCAAGAATGAAGATATACCCAAAATTAAACTTCATACATGGTATGGAAAATAAGAATTTATAGTGATTCATGTTGGTCTTATTAATTCCCCCACTATATTCATGGATTAAATGAATAGAGTAATTAGAGACTAACTTTATTTGTTTCTGGTAGTCTTTATAGATGGTATATATTCAATGAGAAAGGAAGAACATGAATATCACTTGAGGATTGTACTAAAGAAACTGATAAAATAGAATATTTCTGAAAAATTTAACAAGTGTTAATTTTTGCATTAGAAAGTTTCAATTTTGGATCACATAATCTCAAGAGAAGGTATATATATGGATTCAGCAAAGAAGGAAGGTATTGAAGATGGGCCTTGACTAACAATGGTAATTTAGTTATGATGTTTTCTTTTTTTGGATCAATATTATTGATGTTTTGTGAAAAAAATTATCATGGTTATCTAATCAAATCACCAAGATGACTTGGAATGAAGTTATGTTTGTATAGATGGGGGAATGTGTAGATAATTTCAAGGAGAAGAAAAGAAGGTTATTCAGTGAACCTATTCTCACACTACCTTATAGTGAATAAAGGTTTGTGATCTATAGTGATGCATCAAAGAATGGGATGGTACATGATATCATGAAAAATGATATGGTGATAGATTATGCCTTGTGATAATTGAAAATCTATAAGAAAAATATCCCAACTCATGATTTGGAGTTAGTGGTGGAATTTTTTTCATTAATGATATAAAGGAATTATATTTATGGAAAAATGTGTGACATATATAATGATCATAAATGTTTAATGTATATTTTCAATCAAAAGTAGATAAATATTCTTCTAATAAGATGTTAGGAGTTGATTAAAGATTATTACTAATCAATAATTACCACCCCTTGAAAGTGAACAAGGTTGTGAATGATTTGAGTTAAAAGGACCTTTCTAGCCAATCTATGAGAAGGATAAAAAAGATCCAATATTTTAGGATTTGAAAAGGATGAATCTAGAAATAATAAATGAAGGGAAGAAATATTATTTTTCTAAAATTACTATTCAACCATCTATACAAGTGAAGATTATGAAGGCACAAAAAAAAGATGTATAGATACAAAAGAAGGTGAGAAATATTCATAAGTTCAAATTTGATTTTGATGGAACAATAATGTTTAAGAACCATGTTTGTGTCCCTCCCATGCTATATTTAAAGAAGGAGTTATTATATGAGGATCATTATTCATCATTCTATATTCATCATGGAAGCACCAGGATGTATAGAGACCTGAAAGAGTATTTCTAGTGGTATGAAATGGAGACACTACTACAAATATGGTTTATAATAGCGC
This sequence comes from Viscum album, assembly GCA_963277665.1. NCBI lineage: Eukaryota > Viridiplantae > Streptophyta > Magnoliopsida > Santalales > Viscaceae > Viscum > Viscum album. Next base: position 1,314,774,496 of record OY728128.1, on the reverse strand, counting down.
TAAAAAGGCCTTTAACAGCGCTAAAAAGCGTTGTTAATCTCGGCTAAGATAAAGGGGGGGGTCCCCTTTATCATCGCTAAGAAAGCGCTGATAAAGGTAGTATTTATCAATGCTATTTTCAGCACTGATAAATGTATAATATATCAGCACTATTTTGAACGCTGATAAAAACTACCTTTATCAGTGCTCAAAATAGCGTTGATATATTATCCATTTATCAGTACTTAACTAGTGATGATAATGGCCAAAGATCCTGTCCAAAACCAGAATCTGCACAGAAACTGCCCAGCACCTGCACACATTACAACAACTGCATAGAGTCCAAACAACACCTGCACACACCACACACAACACCGACACACAAAGGACAGAAGACCAAAAATGATACATACATTTACTTGAAATCATGAACACAAAACAACACACTTCTATATACATTTAAAACAATGTTTAATTTGTTTACAATTACATTTATCCAACAAACAGTTAAAAAACAATGATGTTCCATCCTTTTTGCATCCATCCACTCTAAAAAATTGTCATCCATAGCAGCGATTTCCGAAAAAAGCATTCGAACTGAGGAAAAAGATTTCACCTACATAATAAAACAAATATTTTGTTAGTAATACAATAATGAAATAAAAAATGGGGTTGCTAAATGGAATTATACTAGTGAGGAACAAAACATAAAATAACCAATTTATGAAATTGGTGCATGGTTAGGGCTAATCATCTATAATAATCAAATGGCCCAATGTTTAGTAGAACATGGGCTATTTAATGATTCAAGGGGGAATAGATAAACCTACATTTTGGTTCTAAGGTTATAATGGTCTCACATTAAAGCGGGTTACCCTCATATATCCCTCATTCCACTCAAAAAAATACTTTACACGCACTCTCCTCCTTCTCCCTTCTCCCATGGGATATCTCCCTTACTTTTGAGAAAAATCAAACATTATCAATTACATTAAAAGAGTGGTGGAATATCTTCAACCCTATTATCCTACTCTATTTGATACCAATGATGGGTCTTTTGCAATGACATTAAACCTTGGCTATATACCTATAGCCACGGTTTAATACCATGGATATATGTCCCCCCATTCCATAAAAAAGAAGCACCCCCGCCCCCTTCCCCAGCACACCCCCTACACACTGCCCACCCCCGAGCACACCCCCTACCCCTGCACACTCCCTGCCCCATGAACACCCCCTTCCCCCTTCCCCAACACACCCCTACCCACTACAATTCCCCCTTCCCATTGCACACCCCCTGCCCACCCCCTACATATTTCAAAATAACCCAGCACACCCCCTACCCCTTCCCCCTACCACTTTCCCCCCTTCCCCCTCCCCCAGAAAACCACCCCTTCCCTCTCACCTTGTCCCCTGCACATCATAAAGAAAATACCTTGTATGGAAATTGTGCTCAATTTAAATTATACACATCATATATATCAACACATTCTCATGTACTTTCATTCAATGTAAATACACATATATAGACTCTCTACATCTCATAAGAAAACCCTCTTTAAAATTCCCAAACACATTAAATCAATTTGAAAACACCCATCACACAACTTTCTCATTTATTCAAACACATTTAAAGGACTTAAGCATAAAAATCCACAAGAAACACAACTGCATTCATTTTAAAAATAACTTTCAAGTCTATACACACCCCAAATTCCTTTGATAACACATTTTTAATTACACAAACATTTCATATAGTACACTTAGCAACCAAATACAGCATAATAAAGTCATCATATAATGTAAAAGCATGGAATCACCTATATAAAAGCTTGGAATCTTCTGAAATCTGCTGGAAAACATAAAACCACACCTCCACAATACCTTAATAAGGATTGATTAAACATTAATATTGAATATATTAATGGAAACCCATGTTTAACTTGTGGTATTCCATGAGTTTAACATCCCACAAGGATAGAGGGTCATGATTTAATGTCTTACATAGATGTAAGACCTGGGTGGATCAAAACACTTATAAATGTGGATCAGGTAGGTATATCTCTAGGAAGGATCACCTGGAATGTTTACCTGATAGATGAATCAAAACGCCCAATGAGGTCTTACCAAAGTGTGGTGCATCCCATAAAGGTAAGGTTTCTCATTTTTAAGACTTATTCAGATGCCACTAAGGGAAATACAAGAGGTAAAATAAGTGAAGGTGTACCCCAGTGAGGGGGTCGCCATGGTTTACCATTGGTTGGGATTTAACCTCATGGAGGCTTCCTACGTACCCTATTTAGAATACAAGGATCAAAACCCATATATTTAAAAGAGATATGTTGTGGGTATTACCCATGGTTATCTTCCATTCACACTAGGAATACTCTTGGTTTGATGAGTATGGGTTTTGTGGGGCTTATGCATTGTTAGATTCTCAGGTTCTTCCAAGAGTAGCAATGGGATGAATGGAAAATACATGCTAAGATGGACCATGTTAATGGTGTGATCCTTGTAAAGAGGCATGAGGCACAAAAAACATGTGGAGATATCTGTAAACATTATTTATGGTGGCCATGGGGCTCATCAGACTCCCCATACCTTCCATAAACACCTCAAGACATCATGAGGACTAGATTCTACATGATGGTGCGTCACAGGGTTGATTCTTTTGATGATGTACTGGTCGTTTGAGCTTGGATTTCATCACAGCCAGCCTTTACTTACTTGAATTATCCTGGGACACATATTTTGGTTCTAAAAAATCCCTCAATGATACCGATTATCTCATGCATCTACCTAGAAATAATTGTGCAAGTCAAACAACAACACATGTGCTCAAATACAAGTTCAAACAAACGAGATACAGAAAATGGATTTTGTTGATCCTTGGTGGTTTCGCCGTTCAACCCATACGCATTTCACACCATCATGCCTGACTTCAATATTTATTTGTTCAAAGATTAATAATATTAATTCGGGGATAGAAAACATTGAGTAATAAATTAAGATTTCAATACATCGGAGCATTATCAATTCACCAAAGAAGGTTGGAGGACAATAAATAATAATATATAGATAACATAAGTGGTAGTAATTCACCTTCATCCTATTTGTGTTCAATCTTCCGTCAGGTATGTTTACCATCCGTTTCTAAACACATGTATATCATCTTATGAATATGAGTTTTTGCGACAGTCATGGTAGTACTGAAGAAACATAAATACACAAATGATTAATAAATATTTTAAATGAACTCATAATTATTTTCTAAAATACCTCATCAGGGATTCTATTTTGTTGATGAAATGCGATCTCTTTCAAAAATTTACAAACATAATAACCACAGTCCTTTCCGTTTGTTTTTTTTGGACACTACAGAAATATCGACAACAATAAGTAATTTGTTTTGATATGTGTATGGATAGTGAAATGTTATTATATATACCCGGATACTTTTCCAGTTGTAGATCCTGTATGTGTTCTTATGCTTAGGCCATGGATTCATTCCATGCATTAGACGATATTGATGCACCGCCCTATCATAACAGAATCCTCATTAAAAGATAACATAGATTATATAACTAGATGTTTAGTTTCAAAATGTTGGATCTAGTGTATTAAAAATTAACAAACTCCATCATGCGTGGTCGGTTTGTTTGATATCCATGCATTGAATCCAGAAAATAAATCTTTAGAGTATCCAAATTGACTACAATCAGCATCCAATGCTCCCTAAAAATAATAAAAGGAATAAGTAAAGAATGAAATGAAAATATAGTTGATATGATTAAATTATAGAGTTTTACCTCTACATCATTGGTATTAAAAAGTGTCTGTCATCCGTAATTTTGTTTTCAAACGATTTGAGAAGGGATGACATTATTACAGCCTCTTTATCAGAATCTATTTCATCTTTTGAAGATGTGGTGTGAGGAATAACAAGTCCAAAAAAATTTCATGGGGAAATCCCTTCAATTGTTTTTCATATATACATCTGCAATAAATATAAAATGTATTTAGTCAAAATTATCAGAGTATATTAGCTTTTTTAAAATCAAATCATGAAAACTTACCTCATGTATACATTTACAACTGAGGCACCTAGCCATTCATACTTGAGGAGTTCATTTACATTTTCACCACTAATGAAATCTGATATTTCCTCTCCATATATATTTTTTTTCGAAATCAACTATGTGAGTACTGCCATCTTTCAACTTTGTATCCACATGAGCCTGTAATGATATTAACTGTGGATATAGAACGGGCAAGGTGAAGGTGCTCTCAGTAGACCGTTTCAATCGGTTGGTTGATCCTTGAGATAGTTTTGAGCTGATATTTCATTTCACCCCACAGACTTTGTCATTTTGTAATAACAGTCATTGGTTCAGACCTTTTTCATTAAATGTTAAAGGTTCAGCTTGAAAAATAAATTGGAAATGAATACCTTTTTGTTGACATGTTTTTTTATAAGAACTTTCGGCCATGCGATGAATGTTCTAACAGCTTGTGCAACCGTATGAATGTCATCATTTTCATTTGGAATAGGTAGCTCAGCACTCGGATCATTAGCTACGTTAATTGACACTCTAAGATGACCTTTTGGAAGTTTTTTGTTGTGTATCATGTCGTTTTGTGTATTGAACATCATAGCCCTCGCTACAAGGCGATAGGTGGGAGTTGATAAATATAAATCACAGTCATTTTTACCCTATGGAATATTATTACAGGAAAGGTATCAGTGTCTTTGTAAATAAAATTTCACAGATTCAATTATTAAATCACTGATTACCTAATCTATGTCTGGTTTTTTAGGGGAATGGCTCACCTTAAAGCTGGTGGGGGTGGGGAGAGATCGTCAGACACGGGTTATTGTTGAGTTGTTTCTTCTCTTTTCCTATCCCCCATCAATTTTTCTATCATCTCTCTCTGGTATTGTAATTCTTCTTGAAAAATAGATAATTGTTCTTGCAGCTTTTCCATTTTTTTCATTTTGATCCCCCGCCTGTTTTTGTTTTTGAAAACATGTTCAGGGTGTCACCCCAAAACCCGCACCTCTGACGCGGCCATACTTTTATGGCTGCTTCAAGGCTGCTAAAAGTATGTCTACATCTGGTGTGGTTGTTGTTGATTCTTGTGACTATTTCAGATAGAAAATATAGAAAAATAAGTAGTTATTGTAATGTAATATCGATTTAAAGCAACTCAAATTTATATTATGTCATACTTACACATGTTTCCCACACTTTTTGTGTGTTTTCATCTATCAATATCCCCTCTTTATTTACACGAGCCTCCTTCCATAGCACATGGCATGGGATGGATATGGATTTCGATTTTCATTCATCAATCTGCATATAAACAGAGAAACATGGTTATGGTGTTGTTTTATGTCACATACTAGTAGTAGGTTATATTTAAAAGACGTACCAATTTTTTTCTCAAGTTCAGCGTACCCATCCTTGCTTTACGGTAAGGTTACACTGGTTCTGTTGTGCGTTTTTTATTTTCAGCACTTATTAGCTATTTCATAAATAAAAAACTGCCAATAAGAGTGATGAATACAAGCAAACATCAAAAAACATATTACCCCACCAATGTACCTAAAAAGTATGCTCCCCATGACGGTTTCTAAACGCATCCCACGCTCCTTGGGATATCAAGTGAGCGTAAAGAGGAGGTGGGTGCGGCTTGATTTTCCCTTCTGCATCTTTAAGATGATATTTTGTCAAAATTGTGCGGAAACCTCTATGAATCTTTCCTGCAATTCTTAATACACATTCCTTGTGTGAGACATCTACTATAAATGCACTCTGCAATGGATGATGAAGAGTAATTCAATGTTTTGGTATTTTATTTTATTTTAATAAATTGAAAAAATTATATCATAATGTTACCGTAATGTCTTCCCACATTAGTGTCTTCATCCCGATGACAACCTGGTGCCACGACTGTACATCAATCGGCATGCGTTGCCAAGTGACGATTCCAATGTAGATACTAAAGATGGCTCTGTTGGGGTTAACATGTTTGCCTCGCTTATTCCATCACACCTCAAATTTGATGCCTTTCTCTTTTGCCTTAATGATTTTGGCTAACACTGTCAAACTACGATGCTCTTGTTTTTTCTGCGCTTTTAGGGTTTCATTTCCTACCATTTCCTCAGAAGTAGCATCAATATCTTCCCCTGGAGCGCTAGCATCGGCAATGGGACCAGCCGCAACAGGTTGAGAAACATGTTGTACCTCAGCACTGGGACTAGCAACAACAGGTTGAGAAACCTGTTGTTTCTCTACACTAGGACCACCATAACCTAGTTGAAAAACATGTTGTTGCTTTGCAGTGGGACCACCAGCTGCTGGTTGAGAGACCTTTTGTGCCTCGGGATTGGGTGCATCAGTAGGTGCAGAAGTCATTATCTGCAGAAGTGGTTTAATATTTAATTTAGATTACATAAAAACAGCAGCGAATAGATAATAACATAACGTAACACAATGTATGTTACAATAAACAAATAACCTGACCACTGTACTCTCTTTTTTTTCTTTAAAGGCTGAAGAGATTTGACTCCTCTATCGACTATGTAAATTCCTTCATTGTGGTCTCCTATGACATACAAAACGCCGTCTACATTAGTACCGCTACGAAATGATTGTTAAGTCCTCATAAAAGGGTCAACCTCCATTGAACTTTCATCTGACCCTTCAGTTGTTTTGGTCGATAACAGAACAATTGACCAATTTTGGTTTGTGGGGTCTGGAACATAAAATACGTGTACTGCCTGTGATGCCATTATAAATGGTTCATCTTTCTCCCCTTCCTTACGAAAATAGACTTTCACGAATCCTAATTCATCTATTTTAACAGCACTCCTGTTATCAACCCACTTGCATTGAAAAATTGGCACTTTGAATTTCATATAATCCAACTCCCATATTCGTTTGATGATGCCAAAGTATGACATATTCGCATAAATTGGATTTTTTCCATAGCACCAGAAACATGCATCGCCTCATCCACAAGTGTAACCCCACTATTCTACATGGTACTGTCTTTATCATGTTCATTAGTATAGAATGTATAACAGTTAACTGCATAAGCATTGTAAGATAATACGTACACACTTTCTCCACCAGCCAGCCATCGAATTCGTTCTGAAATTGAGTCTGGATTTTCATCTAACTGCTTAAAAATATGGTCTCGAAACCATCCTATAAAATGTCAATTATGTGTATCTGATATCCATTTTTCAGCCCTAGAAGGATTCAAACGCCTAAGAATTTCTTTTTGTGTTTGAACATATGGGTCAACGTCGAAACTGTTATGAAAAATGTAAAGGTGGGCCTGCTCCCAATCTGTAATATTGATTGTGACAACATCTCTTCTAGAAATTACTTCACCCTCAAGCCACTCAGTGTGATGAGATTTCGGTAGGCCAATGATTTCCACACAAGACAGGTATTCGGTACGAAATTCAACATCTTCCTCAACAATATATTTCTCTACAATACAACCCTCTGGCCGACTTCAGTTTTTGACATACCCTTTCAAAATATTCATATACCGTTCAATGGGATACATCCATCTATAATATACAGGACCACATAGTCGAATCTCTCTCACCAAATGAACCATCAAATGAACCATCATATCAAAAAATATCGGTGGGAAGAACATTTACAATTCACATAATATGATGGCAATTTCTATTTCCATAGTTGGAAATTTGGTCGTTCAATAACTTTGTTGCATATAACTTTAAAGAAGAAATAGGGATTCGTTAATGTATGGCGGACATTCTTGGGAAAAATTCAACGTAAAGCTATAGGAATTAGATCTTGCATCAAAACATGGCAGTCATGTGATTTCAGACCCTTTAATTTTAAATCTCCCATTGACACGATATTCTTGATATTTGATGAATACCCCTCCATAACCTTTACATCATTCAAGAAGTTGCAAAACTGATATCTCTCCTTCCTGGAAAGAGTGTAAGGAGTAGGAGGAATAAATGTTCGTTTTTCACCCTTCACTGGTGCCAACTCTTCTCGTATTCCAATCTCAACCATGTCCAATATAGCCTTAATTCCATCCTTTGTTTTGCTGGGTGCATTTAGCAACATGTCGATGACACCATCACATACATTTTTTTCAACATTCATAACATCAAGAAAATGTCTAACATACAGACCATTCCAGTATGGTAATTCAAAAAAAACTGATCTCTTTTTCCAACCAGTTTTCGTAAGGTTTTACAAAAACGGTTTACCAAAAGTAGTGTCCAAATCATTTACCTTCTCAAACAATTGATCACCTGTTAGTGGAGACGGTGCTTTATGTTCCTCTGAACTTCCGTCGAATGATGTCATCCAAGATCAGTACTTATGTCATCGGGGTAGAAATCTGCGATGTCCTAGAAACACGGTTTTCGATGAATGTTTCAACCTAATTGACTGTGTACCTTGTTCGCAAACGGGACATCCTTGAGTTCCTTTAATGATATATCCAGAAAAATTTTCATAAGCAGGAAAGTCATTTATCATCCCGTACAACATGGCTTTCAAAGTGAAATGTTCATTTTTGTATGCATCAAACATCGTAACACCTGAATCCCACAATATTTTCAAATCCTCGATCAATGGGGCCAAATAAACATCAATATCGTTACCCGGTTGTTTTGGTCCTGATATAAGCATAGATAACATGATGTATTTTCATTTTATGTATAATCATAGTGGTAAATTTTAATTTACCAACATAACCAGCCATGTACTGTGACTGTTGCTTTCAAAACCAAAAGGATTCACCCCATCTGAAGATAACGCCAGGCGAAGGTTTCTCGGCTCGTTCCCAAATTCAGGATACTCGGGATCAATTCTCTTCCAATGAGGAGAGTCTATCGGGTGATGTAGTTTCCCATCTTTAATTCTTGTATCCGCGTGCCATGTCAATTGTCTTGCAGTCTCCTCACTTCCATATAGGCGTCTAAACCTAGGAATGATTGGAAAGTACCATACAAATTTCATAGGACTAGAATCATCTTTCTTGTATCGGGAAGCACCACACTTTGGGAATTATTTAAGTGATTTTTGGTCCTTGAAAAACAATATACAATCATTCGGGCAAGCACGTATTCTTTCAGAGATCATACCCATCGATCGTAGCATTTGTTTGGCATCATATGTTCGGATTGGGAGTTCATTATTTTCTGGAAGCATGTCATTCAGGAGAGCAAATAGTTCCGTAAAACTGGCGTCACTCCACCCGTTGCCTATATTCATATTATACAGCTTCAATACGGCTGACAATGCTATATATTTAGTGCAACCAGCATACAATGGAATTTTTTCACAACTCTTTAACTTCTCAAACAATTTTGGGCAATCACGAAGTTCATCTTCAACTGTCCTTGTCATTTCCTCAATATGATCTTCATCATCATTCACATCTGTAATCACACCCTCCATACGACCGTCTTCACTATTCACGCTTCTAATCATATCAAATGATCTATAAAATCTAGTGTTCTCTGAGTCACTACCTACATTGGTTTTTTCATCGTGTTTATTCCAACATGTATAACTTCGATCTATTCCGTGACAGATTAGGTGTTCTTCTAGCTCCTCTGGACTACTTTTTCTTGAATAACAACAGCGTAAACACGGACAAAGTATTTGAGAAGGGTCACATGAATGATCTTCTGTAAACTTGATAAACTCTTTCACTCCATCTTTATACTCTTTTTTCAACCGATTTTAATTCATCCATTCTTTATTCATATTCATCGTCTTTATGGGTTCAATCTAGAGAACTTTCCTAATATTATGTTTTAATTAATCAGGTATCATTGTTTGGGTTTTATAAAAACAAATCATGGTACAAATGCATTTAAACACATTTGAAATCCATATACACGGTGTGTCCAGTAGGGTGATCATCGTGTATGTATAAGATACCTGATTTAATATGACATATATCAAATTTATTCCAAGTTAGTCTTACAAAGACTGAATGATGCCTTTGAAAATACATGACATTTAGAACAACATGAGCTAAAGGCGTGTACTTTAGATACATATTGAGTCACCTCACTATCTATGCTTCACATTTTTGTGGAATACACAGTGTGTAGTCCTTACATGTCCACTAGGGGTGTATAGTCTATACACATCAAGTCTCTATGGTATCTATACATGGTGTGAGTAAAGTAAAACACATGTCATCCTGGGGTGTTCATTCATAAGTCAAGTATACGTAAATTACTAATTTATATATTACAATGTTCTACAAGAACCAACCAACATTCAATTCATTTAGTGCGCAAACAATGACCACCAACGGCCACGATTTTCAGCGGGGCGTTTAGCCCGTACATTTCACATTATAACCATAAATATCAAATAGTATTAACATATGAATAAGAGGAAACCAATGAGTAACAGGAGAAAATAGTAATAAATATGATGCTATCTCAATGTACTCAAGGTGATGATAAGATGTTGGTCAAGATCAACTATGGGTTGGGAGTACACTAATATTTAATTGAAAAAACTACTAAAAACTGATCCAGAAAAGGATGAAATATCTTATATATCATGTCCCTTAATACAACCAATGCATTAGTTAAACCAAAAATCATCGCCAAAAATTGATACAGGCCATAACTACTCCTAAAAGAAGTCCATGGTAGGTCCATTGATGTCCAACTCATCTAATGGTATCCTAATGTCAAATATATCTTGGAGAAGATCATAGAACCTCATAGATGATCAATGTGACTATCAATGTGTGGATGAGGATACATATTCATGACTCTCATCAGGTTCAATCTCTAATAGTCCAACAAAAGAATAAATACCAATAAACCGTCTATTTTAGAGAACTATAAAACCTCATGGTAAAGTATTATTCCATATGAAACCATTATATTCTATATCATCAAATTGTAATTCAAACAACTGATGCTCTTTTGATGTTATTTTAGAAATTGTGATAGAAACTGAATTTTCTCCCAAAAATAACTAGATTATAAAGTTTATCTATTTATTCAGAAGTAAATTTTATACCTCATCAGTGAAAACATCCTAAAAATGTACTACCATTGGGGAAAAAGAATCCTATAGCATTCTAGAAACATCTACAATATGCCTGACTATTTGAGCCATGAGAAAATACAATATAGATTGAATTGGTTATACATGACCAGATAGAAGATTCCTCTCATCCAAGTGAAAATAAATCTGTCTATTTTGGAGATAAAAAGGTAACTCTAATATGGGAACAAATGATTTTGGATTTTTATAAAACAAACTAATCCATAAGAAAACTAAAATAAAATATTATCATATAAAGCATGGGTGGTTCACAAAATAAATGATAGCCACTAATATCTAGAGATCATTCCTTGCAACATGTTATATTCTTGGACTATAATACCAATAGTGTGCTGATGGTGATAACACTATCCAAGATTTACACCTCCAAGCCAAAAACATTTACAAAAAGAGTGAAAAAAAGGAATGTGATTCTCTTTTATAAAAAATAAAATAAAGGGTAGATGATATGGGAATTGTACCATTGAAAATAGATGATCAAGAATCCACAATAGCCATAGTAGACTACATAACATGAATATGACAAGCCCCTAAACCCTACGATGGTTCCAGACTCCCTATATGATATATACTCTTCCTTATACAGTCATTCCTGCATGGTGGTACAACATCCCCTCCCTTGACCAAAACTTCCAATGGGACTCTAGCAACCTATTATTAAAGGAGTGTTTGAGTCCTTCCCAATCTCTGGTTCCATTCATGTTCCCCTATAAAGTCTATATTGCTACATGCCCCTAGAAAACCACATTAGGTGGATGAATCTTTTATAAGCATGACACCTCAATCACAACACCATAAAAACCAAACAATCAAAATTTAAGATTTTACAAAGCATCCCTTATTCAATTTTGTTTGTTAATTCAGGGGTTATCACAGAAGTTTTATCATCCTGGGGTGTTCATTCATAAGTCAAGTATACGTATATTACAAATTTATATATTCCAATGTTCAACAAGAACCAACCAACATTCAATTCATTTAGTGCGCAAACAAGGACCACCAACGGCCACGATTTTCAGCGGGGTGTTTAGCCCATACATTTCACATTATAACCATCAATATCAAACAGTAATAACATGAGAACAAGAGGAAACCAATGAGTAATAGGAGAAAAATCACTGAGAAGGTGTCGTTATGCATGCGGCAGAGGTGCGTACGTGGAAGAGGAGAGGCGCACAATAGAGGAGATTTCTAACTAAAAACATTAAATAGGGGGAAACCAAGAGAATAAAATAATCTAAAACTAAGTACACCATTTACCATATCCCACAAACCCCAAAAGAAAATGCATGAAAATAAATTTAAATTTATTGATAGAAATCACTATCTGATCACTAATTTTTATTCAAACCATAGGTGCAAACAAATCCAAATAGGAATCAAAAGGATCGCATACCTCGAGAAAAGAAATCCAACCATAATAGTGATCAAGCATAGAACAATGTGAACTAGATAGAACTCAGGATGGGGAGTAAGCCATCATGTAATAACTCTAAGAAATTGGTGTGGTGAAAAAATCCCAACATCCTATTAGTATTTGTGGTGCGATATGTTATACTCAACACCCGATGTAAGGGAGTGTGATTTTCCTATATTCTCAACAATTACCTTACCATCTTATGTTATCCTCTATAAAGGTGTATTTTAATTTTAACTTGAATGGGGAATTACCTCCCATCCATCAATTTAATTAGGACCATTTGTATAAGTAATTCATTATTCACATTCATATTTATATTACAAAAGATGAAGGAAAACATCTCATATGTCCCATTATCAATGTACAATTTTATTCAATGAAATGAAATACACAATTATCATTCTATATAACATGAAGTAGATGGTGTTCCCTTTCAACCCATTATAGATCATTTCAATTCAATTAATTAATTCATTAAATTAAAATAAATCCATCATGTAAAATTAACTCCTCATTATTATTACACATTCAATTTTACCAAGAATGGAAAATTCACTAATAAAGATCAAAGGGTCTTCAAAATGGGCCATAATCAACATGGAAATTTCCTACATGGTAAATTCAACTAAGAATCTAGGCCAAACACCTATAATGTGTCTTCAATTCCATTTATATACCCTTGTATCAAGGGAAACCTCATTTAAAATCTTTAACATAAGTTAAATAGGTTTTCAGGGCAGTTAATAATTTGACATTAAAGGGATAATTTTACTTGGCACACTGAATGGGTGTTTATAAAAGAGTTCATAAACATCTAACCCATGAAACAAGATTCAATAGGTGTTTATTGAGGTGCAAGGATTAAATAAAGAACTCAATAATATCAATAATCTATTGACTCTTGAAATAACACCTTATATTAGGATTTCACACGTTTAATTCAAGCGGTAGAAAAAAAATTTACCTGAAAATGAATATCAATAATGGTAGCGGCGGCGCCGGAGGCAGCACCAGAGGTGGAGGCGGCGGTGGCGGAAAGGCAGCGGCGGTGGCAGAGGCGGTGGCGGCAGCAGTGCAGAGGCGGCGACGGTCGCAGCAGCGAAGCTGGAGGTGGTAGAGGCAGCGGTGGTCACGGTAGCAGGAGCGGGGGCGGAGGCAGCGGCAGCGAGAGAGAAGGAGGAGGACGAGGAGGAGCAAGGAGAAGGATGAGGAGGATGTGGAGGAGGAGGACGAGGTCACAGTGGTGAGGGGCCTGGTTCAGCTTCCACGAGAGTCTGACTATGTGCAAGCGAGGATGGCCTGTTAGGGTTACTAAATAAAAACCGACAAAACCTTTATCAGCGCTCGTTAAAAGCGCTGATAAAGGTATGTTTTATCAGCGCTAAAATAAAATCGATGATAAAGAGCTACCTTTATCAGCGCTTATTTTAGTGTTGATAAATGTAAAATTTATCAGCGCTTTTAGATAGCGCTGATAAAGTCATACCCCTTTATCAGTGCTTTTTGTTTAGAGCTGATAAAGGGAAGTGCTTCCCTTGCCCTGTTTTTTTGTAGTGAGCGAGATATTTCATAGTTTGTTTCTTGGTGCTTGGTTTCTCATAAAGTTAATAATGATCTAAAAAATCTAAGGGGATGTTACAACCATTACCCATATAAAAAAGTAAGGGGAAAACATCACCATGATTTTTTTCTCTGAACATTAAAAAACATAAAAAAAACCCATAATTCTAAATGAGTTATAGTAGATAAGCTTTCCAATTAGGCACACATAATTTATATAAGAAATGTTTTATCTCTTGGTCAGCTTTCTATAATATATATTAAGGAAGTTGTGAGATTTTATTGAGTATCATTTCCTATTATACTTGATTGGGACCCTAGTTTTACCTCTAAGTTCTGGAGAAGTCATTAGGAGGCTCTAGAAAAAGAGTTAAGTTTCATCACTTTTTATCATCCTTAGATATATGGTCAGTATAATAGGAAAATTAAAACTCTAGAAGAAATTTTTATAGATTTATATATGGATATCAAAGGTGGTTGGGTTCAACACTTACCTTTGTTATAATTTTCTTACAATAATAGCTTTCACTCTAGTATTCCAATGACTCCAAATAAATCTTTCTATGGTAAGAAGTTAAAAACCCTAATATTTTGAAATAAATTTAGGGAAATAAATGTATTGTGACCTGATCTAGTTGAGGAAATGGAAAAGATGGTCATATATATTCAACATCACATAAGATCATATCAAAGTTGAAAAAAATCTTTGTAGTCAATTGATGAAATGGCTTAGAGATTGAAGTGGGTGACAAGGTATTTCTAAGAATATCTCCCTAAAAAGGAGTAATGAGGTTTGGAAAGAAGGAAAACATAATCCCTAGTTATGTCAGTCCTCTTGAAATTATTGATCATGTTGGGAAGGTATCTTATAGACTAGTGTTTTCACCAAATATCTATCAATTTCATGATGTGTTCTATATATTTATCTTGAGAATATACATACCAGATCCTTCACATGTACTAATATTTGAATTCATACCATTGGAATAAGATATTTCTTATGAATAACAACTAATAGAGATTCTAGATTGCAGATAAAAAGTTTTATGGAACAAGACCACTCACTTGGTTAATGTTTTATGGTGAAACCATCAATTTGAGGAGGTTGTGTGGGAATATGAGGATATGATGTGGCATAGGTACCCTCATATATTTTTATCAGAGTGATCAATTTAGAGGGAAAATTAATTATAGGGTAGGGGTATAATAAAACACCTATATTTTTTATGAAAAAATTCTATTTAAATAATTTGATAGCGTGTGTTGCACACAACACTGAGTTTAAACGAACCACAAGTCACTATTAGTATAAAATGATCATTATAACCTATCCATTAAATTTTATGGAAATATATGAATAAATAATTTATGAAATTAATATTATGTTCCAAATAAAAATGAATTTATTATTATGTTTTTATAAAATAATCACATTTATATTTTTCGTAAAATCATTTTATTATTAAAAAATATATTTTCTAAAAAATGGTTTTATCTTATTTTTATGAGTGAAAATTAATTTTTAGAAGTTATAAAAAATTTATTTAACAAAATGAATTTCCGTTTTTAATTATTTAGGTTTAAAATAACTTAAAATAATTTTTTCATAATATTCTGAATACATTTATTTTTCTATAGAATAGTGAAAATACTGATTTTTATTGAAAACTGTACATTCTTCTAAAGTATTTACAAGGTAAAATTATTATTTTTTGATAAGTTTTAAAATTTAATTAGTTAATTTAAATTTAAAATAATTCAATTATGGTTTTTGAAAAGGATTATATAAATGAATTTAATATAAAAATATTTTTTGTTTTAAAAGGTAATTTTTCTAAAAAACTATTTTTCATGGAAATTCTATTTTAAATTAAATTATTAATCTTATGCTATTTTAATTTTAAAAAATAGATACCAAGTTTAGATTCGGAAAATAAAAAATTAGTGAATAGATCCCTTTTATTTTTTTGGCCAATATGAATAGTAATATTAGTAAATTTTGTTACCAAGGTAAAGGGTAATTTAAGTAATTTAGGTTAAAAATAAAATGATAAAGAATATATAATGAACCTAACACAAGTCTAAATTTTATTGGATGAATAGAATTTTTCCCTTAACATATAGGTATCTAAGTTAAGTTGTTCAAATGACACTTTTCCCTAAAAATGACTTATATAATATTTAAATAAAAGAAAGTTAGAAAATGTCACTTTCGTGGTCATAAATATCCCTTATGTGTCCACATGAGTAAAATTATGTTATAAATGAATATAAATATAAAATTTTAACTTAATAAACATATATTTACGATAAAAATTTATTTTTTACTTTTTGGGCCACTTAAATGAGGTTATGATATTTATAATATTTTATTTAATATAAATTCAAAGATATCACATTCTTATTTTAAATACTGTATCATTTTTTATATAGGGTTACAAAAATATATAATATTATTATTAAATCCAAAATATTTATATTTACCATGATATTATATTTTTAATTTTTTGTAAATAAATAAGTAGATCAAAAAATTACACAACATTGATGGAGTAATTATTTTATTAATAGAAATATCAAATAAATGTTACTAATAATATTAATATAAATATAATTTGAGATATTTAATGTGATATAATAATTTTATATATGAACCTGGCCTTTTAGGGATACAATAAAATATTTAGTTCTAAGTTAACTTGATATCTTGATATTTTTAGAAGTCTATGTAATGAATAATGTCAAAGTTTACACTAATGATATTCTATCAAAATGATATTTTGTTAAAATATTTGAGATTCATAAAACATATTTAAAAAATAAAAAATAACTATAAAATGGTATAAATTTTATAAATTTTTCAATTATTTTCTATTTTAAATCACATAAGCAAAAAATTTCAACCTTTTAATATTGAAGAAGTTGTTACCTTAGTTAACATTAAAATAGGTTAACTAAGGGTTGATCAAAATGATAAGATTTAAAATAATACCATAACTTGATTAAAATATATATTTTTACTAGATTAAACATTTATCTCATCTTATATTTTAATCCATGTAATTTTGGAGGTATTTTCATTGGGATTTAATTTATTATTAATTAATATTTTTTCAAATTTCAACATTTCCCCTCACCTCAGTTATAAAAGGGCACCTCATCCCTCACTTATTCATATCACATTGAAATGTAAATACAGAACATAACCTAAAATTTTATCTGATAAACATCTATATAAATATTCTATAAGTTCTTTAATTCTAAAAAGACCATCCCTAGTGTCCCTAAGGGGAGATATAAAGGAAGTTCACTAAATAAGAGGTAATCGTCTTTACCAACTCTTTCAAGATTATTTATCCTACTACTTCCTCTTTATGTGTTGTTTCAATTATAATGTAATAAATCCTATGTAAACTATATAAACTATATTATTATATATTATTTTTGTTATGTAACATTCATATTCTATCTTTTATCCATCCTATGAAAAACAAAATCGATGCACATGCATATATACGGATTATCGTCTCCACGTCATGGCGTAATATTTTTTTCATCACCACTTTATTTGGATGAGTATAATAATGGAAATTATATATACATAATAATTATAGCATTATATTGATTTTGAAATAAAAATACCATCCAATTACTTACCATTTTACCATTAAGAGAACGATACTATCCCTCGTGCATACGTACTGCCTACCATCTCCATAACATGATGTGATTAATTTTCCATGTTAAACACTAAAAAATAATTATATAAATGTATATAATGAATAAATATTATATATATTACATTAATATTATTTTGGAGTTGATGAAACTATATTATATTCACACGAAATGGGACTTATACGACAAAACAAGCATAGGAAAATGAAGCAGTAAACACCTAAAAGAAGGGTAATAATAAAATATTATAAAAAATTGGTGATAAAATGATATAAGAGGATCATATATGATATCATAAATATTAATATGGTTCATTTATAAACTAATAATGTTATAGAAACCATTATATAGTAGTTTTATATATGTACAAAGGAAACCAGACATAATGTAAGGGTTACTTTGACAATATCATTATTATTCAGAATTGTTTATACGTAAGTATCTGCTGGGAAATATTTATCTCCCATTTCCATGTTTCTTAATATTATTTTACAAAATATTTTTACTATTTTATACAATTTTTTAAATTCATTTTCACACATGTGTATTTTTTACTAAATGATTTCAAATGAATATTTTTGATATTTTCCAAATGAGGTTCTTTGTGACTTTTCTAAAAAAAAGTATAAAAGTAATGTTTTTTAACTTATAGGGCATGAACACATTTTTCCACTTTAATGAAACATCAATTACTTGAATCTTACCTTATAATCTTACAATTTTATTTTCATGGAAAATTTTTTCTTTTAAAATTGCATGTAATTTTATGAAAAAATGTTTTGAAAATAGAAAGGATATTTTCCTAAAAAATTATTTCAAGTGATCTCTCAAAATTATTATCTATCTAAGATAACATTATTTTATTTTACTTATGATTTACTGGGGATACTTCTCAAAATTAATATCCTTATTATTTTTATGTTTTCCTTATGTATTTGATTTAACGATATTTATGATACTAATTTGTTTTCCAGGGTTTATGCTATTCTGAAATGGTTATGAAACCCATTTCTTCATGGGTTATGATATGATAAATGAATTATGTTATTATTGAAAAAATCTTTATTATTTCCTTTATATATTTGGTGGGACCTATATCTCACCAAAATTTAGTGGGTAAATATTTATATCTAATGTGATAAACAAGACCGGGATGGGAAATGAACCTAGTTCAGTGATACATGGATGGAATGAGGAGTGAAATCATCTCAGTAAGGGACTTTATCTGCTATGATGGTCTTGGTAGTGAGCCTTGACTAATATGAGAATGATTTTTTATGATTATTTATATTCCAAAATCTCATGTCTTATGTTATACTCCCATGAATTATGTTCTTTGATTCTTTTATAATTCATGTCTTATGAACTTCTTTGATTTATTCCATGACTCAATGTCATGATTCTTGATAAAAATGATATAATCTTCCAAAGTTATTTTCATGTTCTTACGCAATAATGTTCATGTTACCACCATTTATTACCTTTAATGATCATCTGATCACATCCTTTATTATGTTTCTTTTCCATAGGATACAATGAAATGTATTAAGTAAGATGTGTCAAAAAGGGATTCTAGTTAAGAAGGATTAGTTGGGAGATGATGTATATGTTTTATGAATTAGTTGTTTTTGTTTTAAAGTTTCCAAATACACTAAACCTATATGGTTCTAGAATGGTGTTTTTTGTTATGTATTGAATATTTTTCTTTTTAGATGTAATATCTATGTATGAATAGTATGGTTATTTAGCTGAATAGATTCCTTTGTATCCCCAAAAACAAATGATAGGGTCTTGGTATCACGGGGTTGAAAACCATCATACATATCCCCATGAGTATTTTTAGATTATTTAAACAAAAATGAAAATTCATCTCTTATGATAAGTTTAATTTTTTCCTCATAAAAAACTAATTGAACAGGAGGAGCATGAGGAGAAAAAGGAGTGGGATAAAACACAACATTAATAAATAGTTGGTCTATTGAATCATCATGTTAGAGAGATCAAACTTAGGAGAACCAACTTAAGCTCTCAAATCTAAAATCTCATTCTAGATCTTCCCCATTATAAAATTATATATTGGATAAAGATAATTGATTAACAATTTAATAGATTCATAACTATCATATTGTCTCACCCTCTTCAAAGAGTTTTGAAAATTAACAAATGAATTTTTGAACACATCCATGATTTCTAACTTTAACACAACCATTTCATCCTTAATAAAAAATTATGTAGAAGGAATAGAGGGTGAAAGAGTAGAGGGATATTGACACTAGACCAATGACTACCATCTATTTTTGGTGCATCCTCCACTGATATATAAGGATCTTCTATTATATCCTCATGAAGAACATACTAAGAACCCTCACTTTCTCTAGATGGAATATGACCGAAGATGTCATAGAGAGTCTGATCAACATAAGGTATTACAGGAGAAACCTCTACTATCTATTTAATTTCAACCTCAGTAATCAAATATCCTTCTAGAGTATTTTTAAAATTGATAATGGTAGGTCCACCATGTCCAAGTGGACTACCTCCATAATCTTTATCATCATTATAGTGATATTCTAATCCTAATAAAAGAGATCCAAGGGACTTATCAACCATAAAAGGTGTACAAGGAAACATGCTCTCTAGGAGTAATTATAATAATAGGGATCCTTATGAGTTATCCTCAACTGTATCATACCCAACAGACTGATCACATTCAATATCATCCTCATGAGTTGATCTGATTTATTCATCAATATAAACAACTTCTATATCTTCTTCCTCTTCATATTCTTCCATAGGTAATTCCTCTTCTACTTATCCAGAAGTTGAAACATCATAATATGAATACTCCACAACCTCATTAGGTTTAAAAACTAGATATATCAGATCCATAGGTTTTTTAGGATACATTACTAGGTTATACCAGTGATACAATTTCCTTAGGTCATCTACCCATTCCTATTCCCATTGATACCTATTAACTCTCATTTTCATTAAAATATTTTTTGTAAAAAAAATACATCATATGATGCTATATTTTCCTACACATAAAGAACAAATCCTTTATACTCTAGAAAGGATATTTTTATCTTAGGATAGCGTAAGGAATTGAATGTTGAATATGGATTCCATGTCTCAACCATATTTCTCATGACATATCTATAAAGACATACATAAATATAATTCTTTATAAATAATAATAACATGGTATGATTCCGTAGGATACTAAATTATCCTTTTATTGGCCATATTACATGATCAATTCAATTAACATGGAGCCTGAATTATCCATTAAACTCAACACTTAAAGGTCTTATGGTGGTTCCATTTCTAGTTAGTTTATCCAAGGAATTGTGAAACTCAAAGTGATCATAATTAATAGGATGAGATATTTGATAATACTTATACTCTCCTCTGTGCTGAACACCCAAACATTTTTCCCATCACCTTGAGTAACAATTCCATAACATCTCTAATGACCATAGTTTTGAAAACATCTATTTTCTCATTAGTAAGAAACTATAGGTTCACATAAAATTAATTGAATATGTTTGTATAAAAAGGTCTTCTATTTTCACTAAACCAAGTATCCCATCCCTATAATTGAATCACATTTTCGACTAATGATATGCTTGATTTTAATAACTATGAACCAACTTCTTTTTTTATGATACTAAAAGATTTATAAGATGTCTATTATTCATCATGATTGGTGAAATTTAACATCCAATTGATTTCACTTATTTCTTAGAAGGAGTAGGCTCTAGGGGAGGCATGACATCATAGTTGTGTTTTACATTCATCATTTTTAGTTCGTGATCTCTAGGGGTTTAGAAATGGGAGGTAAAACATAGAGGTTTGAATTGAAGAGAGTGAGAGGTTAGAGACAAGATAAATTGATCCACTTGAATGATACTTAATGGATTTAAAGGATCTAAGGGAAAATATAGGTTATTATTTGGATTGAAATTAAAATTTTATTCTAAATCATCTAAGAATTAAAATAATAATAAACATAAAATAAATCCTTCCAAAATGGTTTCATGAAATAAAATTATAAGTAAATATACATGGTAGGTCTACTAACTATGTATTTTTAGAAACATAAGAATGATATGCATGCTAACTGTGACCTCACTGTAAGTATGCAAACCATATAAATTATATTATCACAATAATCATAGTGACTATGTGATTTAATACACATGGTAAGTATGGTGTCCGTAAGAGTAAGTGTTCAGAGGAGGCATAATGATTATATGACTAATAAATCATGGTCATCCTATTGACAATGTAAACTATACTTTACAATTATTTACAAAAAATATCAGAAAATAGAAGTTAAATTGGTTAACATACAAATTAAAAACTAAAACTAAATAATAACAGTTAAGCTTAATTTATCATGCCCAAACCATGTTTAATATAATTTATTCTGTCAATATTTATGTTTTTTGTAAATATATTTGAAGTATGATGTTTAGTACCAATGAATTCATGAGTTATATCATCCTTTTGAAAAGGATATATTAAAAAGCTATGTCTTATATCAATATGAATTGTTCTAGAATGAGATATTGAAATTCTAGAAATATTTATCACACATTTATTAAAATAAATTATTAGGAAATGTTAGAATTGATATCCATAGTCTAGTAGATTTTGATTCATCCATAGAATATGTACAGAACAACTACCTACAACTATGTACTCAAATTCAATATTGGATAAAGCAACAGAGTTATGTTTCTTACTATACATTGATACTAGTGACCTTCCCAAAAAGTGACATGTTCTAGAGGTGCTTTTCATATCTAACTTATAACCACCAAAATCAGCATCTGAATAACTAACTAAATAAAATACATGTCCTATGGTGAAAAAAACACTATGTTGGTTATAGTTTTTTGGTCATTGAAAAATATTTTTCCATCTAATAAATGTGACTCCTATGGATTTTATTGAAAATGAGCACATATATACACCTTAAATATTATATTAGGTCGATTATCAGTTAAGTATAGAAAACTTCCAATCATAAAGTTGTTAGTGGTTTTATAAACCAATTTCCCTATTTCATCATGATCTAGCTTCCTGCTAGTAATCATGGGAGTATCATTACCAATATTACTATCCATGCCAAAAAAAATTAAAATATTTTTAGTGAACATTAATTAAATTAAAATAATTATTTCTTTATTTTGAAAAAAAATATAAAAACAAATAAATAATATAATTTCACCCATAAAACTATTTCAAATTCATTCTTCATGATTTATGAAAGATTAATACACAAAAAATTTCTTTAAGATAATATCATCAACATAGATTTTCACAAAAACAAAAATATTTTAAAATTAATTTAATAAGTAAATTAGGGCCATATATTCCTTTAGTTAAACCTTTAGAAATAAAAAATCAGTTGATCCTATCATAACGAACTTTATGATATTGTTTTAAACCATATGAATATTTTGTAAATATAAAAACATTGATTTGGAAAGTGACGGATTTTAAATCAATGAGTTGTCTAACAAAAACATCCTCAAAACAATAAAAACATAAGAATGTACTCTTGACATTCATTAGATATAGTTTGAAATTAAATTGTTCTTAATAAGCATGAAAATACTGAAGTATTCAAGTCTAGATACTAGTGTAAAGGTATCCTTATTCTCAATTCCATCTTCTTGACTATATCCATATGCCACCAATCTAGATTTATTTCTAAATATTATCCATGAATCACTAACCATTGTTCAAAACACCAATTTAGTACCAATATTTAGGTAGTAATTGGGTATTTCAACTAATTCCAGGACACTTTCTTTCAAATTTATTTAACTCCTCTTGTATATAAATTATCCAGAATTCATCATTAATTTAATCATTGGTGTTATTAGGTTCAATTTATGATATGAAATGTTGATTTTGAACCCAATTTCTTAGTGAATCTCTAGTCTATGTTCCATTATCCTTGTAACCTACAACATAATCTAAGCAATGATATTTATGATCCATAATATCTCTACTAATAAGAGTGCTTGAAACCTCATTCTGATCAACATGTTCAATTTTATGTTGTTCATCAAAACTATGTTTGTTCTTTATAGGA
Organism: Viscum album; assembly: GCA_963277665.1. Lineage (NCBI taxonomy): Eukaryota > Viridiplantae > Streptophyta > Magnoliopsida > Santalales > Viscaceae > Viscum > Viscum album. The sequence continues at coordinate 1,314,750,630 of OY728128.1, read as the reverse complement.
TGTTCAATAGAATTTATGTCCATATTGGATAGATCATCCTCAATATTTTCTAAAGAGGTCTCAGGCACATGTGGATCTATTTTATCAAACATTACAAAGATATATTCCAATATAATTTTAGTCCTTTTATAATAAACACTATATGATTTACTATATTTAGAGTATCCTAGAAAAATTAATTCATCACAATTGATGAAAGTTTTTCTAAATTCTCTTTTGTACTGAGTTTAAAGACTTTATAAACAAAAACACTAAAGTAATTAACCTTTGGTGTCTACCATTCCATAATTAATAAGTGGTATTATTTGAGAGAGGTATAATTAAAACCCTATTAATTATATATCAATCTATATTCATAGCTTCTGATTAAAATTACATAGGTAAATCAAAAAAAAAGATCATGGCCCAGGAAACCTTATGAAGGGTTTTATTTCTTCTCTATACCACACAATTCTTCTATAGAGTTCTAAGAGAGGAAAAGTTATGATTATAGTGATGTTTTAAGCAAAATTATTCAAAATATTTACTTTAAAACTCACAACCATAATCACTCTTTATGTTTTGAATACTAGTCGCACTAAGTTTCTCTACATATTTATCATATTTGGAAAAACAAGAAAGATATTCACATTTATGAGCAATGAAAAATACCCATGTATATCTTGTATAGTCATCCAGTATAAGATAAACTATCATTTTCCTACAAAAATAGAGATAATATATGGTCTAAAAACCCATGTGAAAAAACTCAATATTTTTAGAAGTTTATACTTATTTATCTAATTTTAACTATATTTTATAATATTCTCTCTTTTGATAGTGATTATAGACTTTATCGATTTAGAATCAAAGTCTGGGTTTATCCTTAACTAAAATATTCCTAGTTAGCTTTGTAATTGAGTTTATATTGAAATATATTTCTCTCCTTTTACAAATCCAATATTCCTTGTGAAAGGAACACAAAAAATGAAACATTTTGGGAAAAAATAATTTAAATAAGCAACATAAATATTTTGATTTCTCATAATAGAAAATACTAAAAAATCATCATAAAAAATATTTACAAGAATTATTTTCAAACATAACATGAAAATAATCAACACAAAATTGTGAAATGATAAACATATTATACTTCAATACATCTATAAATAAAAATTTATAAATTAAAAATATACCAGAGTTACTAATTTGGCTATGTAAAATTATTTTCCATTTGTTGTTGTCACCAAAAGTGAAATTTCCACCATCCACATTGATCATGTTTTCGAATCATCAGTAGTCCCTTGTCATATTACTAGAACATACACTATATATATACCATAGTTTTTTTACTGGAACTCTTCAAGATGGTTGCATAAAAAAATTAAACAAAAAATGACTATGGTACCCTTATTTTTTTGTGTCCATAAATGTTAGTAAAAAGTTCTTTATGAATACAAAATTTATTTAATAGTTACCTATAAGAAAATATTATATATTCAGAAATAAAGACTTTATTAGGTATAGAATAATAAAAAACAATAGTATGACAAGAATAACTAGAACTTGAAAAAAAATATTTTTATTAATTCTCCTTTAACTATGATGATATCTTATTCTAGTGGTATATTTAAGATTTGTATATTTACCAAGAATATAGGTAAATTTTTTTCCTTCAATTAGTGATCCTCTGTAGATCTTTCATTTATTACCCATTATATAATCTCATATCATTATTTTATTTTAAAAATTAGGAATTTTTATCCTTCTCTGCCATGATATCAATTTTAATATGAGAAGATAGAGCATGCAACTTCTTTAAAATATGGTATTTTTATTTTAATTTATCAAATGTGTCTTCCAACATATTAAAATATTCAAATAATTCATCAATGGACATATTTTTAGTATCATTTTTAGTCTCTTAATATTTGAAATATGAGAAGGATATTAAAGAAAAACATTTAATAACTCAGATGTGTTTGTCATAAAACACATATTATCCTTGTCACTAATTTCTCCTCTGTTAGATTCAACTGAAATTTCCTCTTAGGCACTCCAAGTGGCCTTTATCTCAATTCAATACATTTTTCTCATATCCTAATATTTATTTTTATACTTTATAATGGGATAGTATGCTTTAATGTTCCCTTTTATTTTACATTAATATCGTATTACTTCATTTCTTGAATCATCATTTCCACTAAATTTTCCATTTTTCTTTTTTTCATAATTTCATTTATAATTTTATTTTATGGAGGAATATCTAATTTTTATAGATATTTATAAAATGTATATCCATACATGCCATTTCATAATCACGGTCAGCATATGATTCTACATCAGTTGAAATTTTAGTTTTGATCGTCTCTTTCAATTTATATTCAGAAATGCTAGAAGATAAAGAATTTTTTTTGTTATTACACTACTTATTTCTTCACTTCTAATTATTCTTCATAAATCATTATATTTTAAATTAACTCTTTTACTGGTATCATACTAATATCACAAGACTCTCTTATAAAGATAGATCTTCCTCTTTATATTTCTAGAATGCATCTGAGAAGTCATATGACTTGATCTTGGTTAGGGATTTTATTTCCCAGTGCATGCATCATGTTAAATATCTCATTGAACCTGAGAAACATTTTAGATATAGATTCATCATACTTCATCTTAAACGTATTATATTTAATAGTATAAGTATTTAAGCATATTTCTTTAACATAACAAGTTCCTTCATGATATATAGCAAGGGTATCTAACATTTAATAAGAAGTATAACATGAAAAAATTCTATTAAATTCATCTTTTCCTAATTCATAGTAAGAAACATTCATAACTTTACAACTATAGTCATATTCTAACTTAGTGGCATCACTCCAAAAAGATCTATGTCATATCTGTATGTTATTTCTGCCTTGGTTCCAGCTCAGGTAGGGGTTTAGAAGAGACCTTGATTAAATTTTTTTAATTTTTATCAGTGTTTTTGGCCTAACAGCTCTAGGGCATGGCATGGTTCAGAGACCATGCAGCCTGCCCAGATAACAAATTAAATTAAAAAAATAAAAATAACAATGAAATTAGGTTAAAATTAATGTTAAAAGTGCTTCTTTAATAATAATAATAATTAATAATATTATAAATTTTATTGGGATTATTATTATTATTATTATTACTAAATAATTAATATTTATTGTCATTTTTTTAATATTTTGGTCGGAACGTGGCCACTGCACGGTTAGCAGACCATGCGGTCACCCCTGGTACCCATGTGACGACCTCAGTAGGCGACATAAACTACCAGACAACTCGTGCACGATCGTTTGAGCCACTTGTAGACTGTGTCTTTATCTTTTTATCATTAAAGTGGTTGTCATATTTTTTAGATAAAGTTATTATGAACCGCACGGGTTAACCGTGCAATTTCTGAAAACATTAAATAGATAAGAAGAGGTTTACGAAAAAAATATTAAAAATAATGAATTAAATTAAGCAGACATTTTACATTTGCAAATAATAATAAAAATTTAATGTTATTTTTATTATTATTAATTATAGTTATTATTTAATTAGGTTATTGGTATTAATAGGTGTTGTTTCTTGTTTTTTTATTTTGTTTTTTAGACTAGGGTTTCTCCCACATTTGGCCTTCCGCTGTAGAGTTATTTTTTTGTTACATTTTTTTTAAAAAAAATTTAAAAAATACTACAATGTTTAAAATATTTTTTTACATCATAAAGGCGGCACACCATGTGCCGCCTTCGGTTCGGTTTCCGCCGGGCCAAAGGCGGTTCTCCAGGAACCGCCTTGCGCCATTGGGTAAACGAAAGGCGGCACACCAGTGCCCGCCTTTCGATATTGTTTCTGTGAAAGGAGGCTTTGGAAGAGCCGCCTTTCGTGTTTTAAATGGCCGAAGGCGGCTTCCCAGTTGCCGCCTTCTCCAAAAATATCCCTATAAAAGGGAGCTGCCCCACCCACCCTTCCTCACTCACAAATCCCTTCTCTCTAAAATTTTGAGAGCTCCTCTCTCTAAGTTAGATTTTTCCTTCATGGTGCTTCCGGAGACGCAAGGAGTACAAGATTTTTGTGTCAAGCTTCATTTAGAGGTATTTTTTTTTATTTTAAAGTTATTTATTTATTTAATTGTAATTAGTTAATTTTAAATATTTAATTATGTAGTAGTAGTTATTTAAAGAAAATAAATAAATAGTTATATTATTAATGTTTTAATTAGTTAATATTTAATGTTAGATTAAGGTATATGTAATTTAATATTATTAATGAATGATTATGAGGGATAAATTATTTAATGTTAGATTAAAGTATGTATAATATAATATTATTAATGAATGATAATTAGGGATAATAATAATTTATTAATATTTTGGAGATAATCATAGACTAATTAGATGATGATTAAGGAATAATTAAGTCATGATTAAAGGGGTAATTAACCATGGATGATTAATTAATGAATGTTTAAGGGGTGATTAAGTGATGATTAAGGGATGATTAAGGGGTCATTAAGGTAATTAAAGAATGATTAATTGATGATTAAGGGGTAATTAAGGAGTGATTAAGGGGTGATTAACTAATGATTAAGGGGTAATTAATGAATGATTAGGTGATGATTAAGGGGTAATTAAGGAGTGATTAAGGAGTGATTAAGGAGTAATTAAGGAATGTTTTAGGGGCGATTAAGTAACGATTATGGGGTGATTAACTAACGATTATGGGGTGATTAAGTTGTCATTAACTAATGATTAAGGAATGATTAGGGGATGGTTAAGGGGTAATTAAGGAATATTTAAGGGGTGATTAACTAACGATTAAGGGGGTGATTAAGGGGTCATTAACTAATTAAGGGGTAATTAAGGAATGAAGGGGTAATTAAGGAGTGATTAAGGGGTTAAGGGGATGATTAAGGGGTAATTAAGGAATGATTAAGTGATGATTAAGGGGTAATTAAGGAATGTTTAAGGGGTGATTAAGGGGTAATAAAGGAATGTTTAAGGGGTGATTAACTAATGATTAAGGGGTAATTAAGGAGTGATTAAGGGGTGATTAAGGGGTCATTAACTAATGATTAAGGAGTGATTAAGGGGTGATTAAGGGGTAATAAAGGAATGTTTTAGGGGTGATTAAGTAACGATTAAGGGGTGATTAACTAACGATTAAGGGGTGATTAAGGGGTCATTAACTAATGATTAAGGAATGTTTAGGGGATGATTAAGGGGTAATTAAGGAATGTTTACATGATGATTAAGGGGTAATTAAGGAATGTTTAAGGGGTGATTAACTAACAATCAAGGAATGATTAGGGGATGATTAAGGGGTAATTAAGGAATGTTTAAGGGGTGATTAACTAACGATTAATGGGTGAATAAGGGGTGATTAACTAGGGATGATTAGGGGATGATTAAGGGTTCATTAACTAACGATTAAGGGGTCATTAACTAACGATTAACGGATGATTAAGGGGTCGTTAAGTAAAGATTAAGGGATGATTAAGTGGTGAATGACCAACTCCTAACTGATTAACTAGCACTTAAGTAGTGATTAACCAGAACTTAAGTAGTGATTAACCAGCACTTAAGTAGTGATTAACCAGCACTTAAGTAGTGATTAACCAGCACTTAAGTAGTGACCGACACTTAAGTAGTGATTAACCAGCACTGTAATGAATCTTATTTTTTAGAGATCATTGAAAATATCTTTAGGAAAGTTAAAAATTGTTCTACAAAACATTAGTGGCTTAATTTAGGAAGGTTTTAAAATTTTGGTGTCATGAAAGTTTATGTCATTATCTAAGCAATTAAATCCCTGTCTGGATACTACAAGTGGATGTGGCTCTGGCACAGCTGTACCTAGGGGTGAAAGCCCCGACAAGGAGTTTCGGGCCTGACCCGAGGTATCCTGGTACATGACAACGGGCCTTGTTGCACTCCTGGTTTGACACTCCCGGGGGATATGTTTTAGATGATTGATATTTACTTCATGAAGTACTAAAATACCTTTAAGAAGATAAAACATTTTATTTAACACGTAACAAAACATTATTGACATATTCAGTGATCAGTAAACATTTTTCATGTAGAGAGACATGTTTGCTTGTGTTTACTGCTATGGAAAGGTTATTCAAACCGAGAAAGGATCTTCTTATAGTATACATACAACATCTATGGTTAACACATCTGATTGTGTTACCATAACTGATCTTCAAGATAGAATTCGTGGTTGCTTAAATCTCGGTCCTCATCAAGAGATAAAGTCTATTAGTTATAGACATTTGCAATTCCCTGCCATGTTATGGCATCTTGCTTGTCCATTGGCTGCTGATGAGCACTGGGTCCAAGTGGGAACTTTATTTTCCCAACGGTCTGATGGTGCAATGATGGAGTTATATGTTGAAGTTTCTAATGTACGACAACATCAAAATGTTAGAAGTCATAGACATGCACAAATAGTTGTTGAAGAAGCTTCATCCCAAGAAATTGAGGATGTTCTCCCTGTTGTGGAGGAGGAAAACTTAGATGATCTTCCATATTTACATATAAATCATTCTTCAAATGAGGAATTTAATAATGATGGAACAGACGGAGAAGACAATGATGATGGGGAGGGAGCTGGAGATGGGGAGGGAGCTGGAGAAGATAAGGTAGTAGTTTCTCGAAGTAGAGTAGTTCAAGAACATTCTCGACCAACATTAAATCATCCACCACCCTTTGAATCTTGGTCCGAAGCAATTGAACGTGTACCTGAATTTGACAACAATGTTTTGAAACCTTCAACAGAGTTTCCTGGAGTTATAGTGGACAGGTTTAGTGAGTTGGACAAAACATTATATAATGGAAGAGATTTTCCAAGTAAGGATGCGTTGAAGAGCTTCTTAAAAAGATTTCATATTGAGTGGCATTGTAGATATGTAGTTGAGGAATCATGTCGAAAAACATACGTTATACGGTGTGATAAATTTGATGAAGACTGTAGATTCCGGTTGAGGGCGATTCCAGACATTGCATTTGGTGGATGGAGAATTTCAAAGATTGAGGTAGCTCATTCTTGTGTTCAGCCAAACTTGACACAAGATCACACTGCTTTGGATGCCGAATTTGTGTCAACTGTTATCGTTGAGATGATTAGGACCTGTCAAGATGTTCCTATAGCCCTTGTGCAAGAGAAGATTCTTCAAACTTTTGGTTATAAGATTTCTTATAACAAGGCATGGATAGCGAAACAGAAGGCAATTGGGAAGGTCTACGGTGATTGGGATGACTCGTATCGGGTGTTGCCACAATTATTACCCATGATGAGCCACAACAACCAAGGTGTCTACCATATAAATACGAAGGAACATGTGTTTGAAGATAATCGATTGGATCAATCTCGTGTTCAATTTCATCGGTTATTCTGGTCATTCCTCCCATGTGTTTCCGCATTTTGTTTCAGTAAACAGTTCATACAAATTGATGGAACATTTCTATCTAGAAAGTATAAGGGCGTATTGTTGATTGCGGCAACCCAAGATGGGAACCGTTCTCCACTTCCGCTTGCATTTGCAATAGTGGAGAAGGAAAACTATGAATCTTGGAGCTAGTTTTTGGCATGCATCAACAACCATTTCACATGCATTCGAGGTGTCTATTTGATATATGATCGACATAGGGAAATCAATGAGGCAATCAATGCGGATCCTGATTCATGGAGGCCCCCAAATGCACATCATCGATACTGCATCAGACACATTGCTAGTAACGTGCCCAAAACCTTCCATAATGAGGCTATGAAGAATGCAATCACGAGGCATGGTAAGCAATGTTGTCATTGATGTTTACTATTTTAATGTAAATAAAAATATATTTTCTATGACCTGTGATCATATTTATGTAGCATATGAGCCAAATCAACGAAGGTTTAAGGCGCGTTACAAAGAAATCCGCAAGGCTAACCAAGAAGTGTATGATTATATGATGAAGATTCCAAAAGAGAAATGGACACTGGCCTATGACGGGGGGAAGAGGTATGGACACATGACCAAAAACATTGTGGAGTGTATAAATGGTGTCTTCAAAGGGCTTCGCAAGCTACAAATTATTGCCCTAGTTCAGGAGACATTTTATCGTTGTGTCAAGTACTTCGCTGATAGACAAAAACTGGCCTCAGATGGGATTCAACAGGGGCTAAGATTTGGAAAAAACATTCAACGAGATATTGACAAGAACATTGAAGAAGCTTATAATTATCGAGTGTGTCTATTTCGTCGGTAAGACTCGGCATTTGAAGTTCAAGAGAATTGTAACCCCATTACAGGTAACAGCGGTGAAAAATTAGCGGTACTTATAGAAGAAAAACAATGTCAGTGTGGAAAGTTTCAAGCATTAAGGTTTCAATGCGCACATGCCATCACAACATGTGCGTCTGTGAACGTATCATGGGAAGATTATGTTGATCCAGTATACCAATTGGAGGCCATTGCTAACTGTTATGTTGCGCCACTGACGCCTGTTGGGGAGTTTCGATATTTCCCAATGCCTGAAGACCAGCCCATACTGATTCCTGAAATTATTTGATTACGACCACGGGGAAGACCGAAGACCAACAGGTTACGAAATGAGATGGATTGGCCTCAAGAACAAGGGAAAAGGTTGAGATGTCGTCTTTGTCATCAAGAAGGGCATAACCGGAAACGATATCCTAACATTGCTGGATCGAGTTCACACACTCAGTCACAATGATGTGTTGTATCCAACATGATCTTTTCATGTAGTCAGTTATAGGTTGTTAATATCAGAGATGAACTTTTTAAGAATTGTTTCAAATTTCCAATAAGCAACTTCTCTCCTTCCAATAACAAACCTCTGTATTCAATACTTTTAAATCCATTAATCTTAGAGAACAAAAACATTATTAAAAAAAGGTTATTTGTCATCGAAGAAAAAAAATTATTAAAACATTTATCATAAAGGATCTTCATAAATCATACATAACATGGATAAAATGTTTATATATATAAATTTATGACACCATATCTTAAAAAACATAATTTTCATGGTAAAAACATATATAAAGACACGATAGATAAATGTTCTCCAAAATATTATGACATTCCCTTAATGTTTTCTAAAAAAACATCACATATTGTTCATTATACCAATCATAACATTCTATTAAATTTAGAATTATATTTATATTTTATAGTGAAGACTAATTTCCTTTTCTGGCTTCTAGATGGATGATATTCCACTCCTCACTGAGCAGCATAGGCATGTTTCTCGTGATGTGATAGAGGGTCGGGATGTTCGACGGATTAGGGTGCGGCGAGCACACCATTTTCGACACATGGTGCCTCCAGCTGCTATTATACCATACTTACGTCGTGCTGGATTCTACGGCATTGCCGTTTCTGATTTCACTTACACTGATCATCCCCTTATTGGTGCCTTGGTCGAGAGATGGAGACCAGAGACTCACACATTCCACTTGCCAGAGGGAGAGATGACTATCACCTTAGAGGATGTGGCAGTGCTACTCGGTCTTCCTATTCAGGGAGATGCAGTTATTGGACCCACCATCAGGGATTGGGCAGAGCTGGCACAGAGATTATTAGGTGTCTATATTTTGGCTGATCATACTGCTACAGATGGTGGGTCCATATCTATGCCTTGGCTTGCTTTGCAGTTTGCACATTTACCTGCTGATGCTGATGATCAGACCATCATGTGTTATGCTCGGGCATATATCTTACGACTTATTGGAGGTACATTGTGTTTAGATCACTCGGGTGTGCATGTGCACATGATGTATCTTAGTTTACTGGAGGACTTTGATCGGATCGGGAGATACAGTTGTGGATCTGCATGTTTGTCCTACACTTATAGAGCATTATGTACGACATGCCGCTCAGATCACACATATCTCGGAGGATGTGTCGTCCTTATACAGTTGTGGGCATGGGAGCACATCCCTGTCCTCGCCCCTGTTACTGTTGGTCAGAGGCTTCCTATAGATGTGCTACAAGATGCTCCACGTGGATGATGGTATGATCCGTCATATTTATTTGTTTCTGATTGTATTATGATTTATTATATTGAATTTCTGATTATTTATCACTTTCAATGTTGTATTTGATAGGTGGAGTCAGGCACATCGTTTCATCGATGCTCCAACCCACAATTTGGCTGCATATCGTCTCATGTTGGACAATTTACTACCTGACAGCGTAAGTATATGTCATCATTTTTGTTTTTTGTTAACAAATTTCTCTGATGAAATGTCACATGTCATTACAGATTCATTGGATGCCATACTTGAGTCTGGTTCAGGACTTACCTACATACTGTACTGCTGGACTTCATGAGGTTATGGTTGTAGTGTCACTCATTCACTTTCATATTATTGAGTGGCACCAGCCCGATAGAGTTATGCGTCAGTTTTGCTGTGTTCAGCTGATTCCACCTGCACCACGACAGTTACCAGCACTTCATGGCTTGAAGCTCACGGGGAGACAACATGTCGATTGGAGACGACGAAATGCCCAATATGTCGCCATCTGGGACAATCGAGCAGAGCATCGTATCACAGGTGTACGTACGATGCGATTCTACCTATCAGATCAGGTAGAGTATGAGCCATGGTATAGAATGAAGTCTATATTGTATCTGACTCAGCACGGGAGAGGGATTCAGGATCTGGTAAGTCAATAAATTTCACATAATATATTTATTATGCTATTTTATAATTCATTTTGAATCTCTGTACAGCATACCATACTACGACGACTATGTCGCATGACTGATCCAGAGGAGGAGGAGGTTGCTAGTTTATCTGTGATCTATGCTGCTTTGGAGGAGACGATGCCGATTTGTCGATCTATTCATGAAAGTATCATCCATCCTAGACCCCAGAGACATGATGTTCCTGCTCAAGAACATGATGCTCCTATCCCAGGAGATGAGGGTCCTACTCAGGAACCTGCAGCAGTAGCTGGTGCTGTTCCCCAGCGACGGCAACGGCGACGGAGACCGCGTCCTGCTGCACGTGAGCCCTCACCTGTTCCAGAGGCACAGGTCGGTGCTCTATCAGTCCAGCCTGACCCGTCTGGGTTTGTGCAGCAGGATGCAGCATGGGATCCATCTTTTTTGACTGGATATCCACAGTATTCTCCAGATATTTATTTTCCAGGGATTTATCAGGGGTAATCTCCCATGCCACCATCTTTCATACCGGATCCTTCACAGCCTATATGGTTTCCCGAGGGTATGATGACAGCCCCTTCTACTTACGTAGTGGGAGAAGGATCTCGTGCACACGATGACATCCCTTCGACCCCTCCTTCCATGCAGACTATGATAGAGGATCCCGTGATTGATATTCCAGTTCCCGAAGATCATCCCTATCCAGGTCATCATACTCCATCCCAGCATGGAACATGTCGCTCTCGATATGGACGTACCATTCTCACACCACCTTGTGGGACAGAGCCTCACCATAGACACTGACATTACTTCTTCATGTAAGGTGAGATGAGAAGGGAGGTATTATACCATCAGGAAGAGAGATTCTAGAAATGTGCAATGTTATGACAAACCTTTAGATGAAATGTGTCAGTTCCCCACTATATGTGCATGTTTCTTCAAAATTTTCAGGCTGGAGATAATCCACCTTAAGTTTTACATAGCCTTATGTCTTCCATGGATTAATGTCAAACACTTCAACCAATTTTTTTACTTTATGGGGAAGTAAAACCTCATTCCTTTGAATATGCACATTACTATGAACATATAAAATCATCATTTTTCAAGAAAAACTACTAATCTCATGTTCATTGAAATACCCCTTAACGTAAGAATGATACAAATAGTATAAGTACCCAATAGCAAGATTCCAATCCATTTTGACTAGGCTATGTGGAATCATTGGTGTTTTATCTGATTAATAATTTAAAAGGTTTCAAAACCACCTTTCTGAAACTCAAAAATGTTTCAAGTAAGTGACTTTGAAAGCCTATAAAATATAAACCATAAGACCTATTGAAGTGAAACTTAAAACATGGATTAAACATATAATAAGTAATTGAAAATAAAAACCATTTCTTAAAAATTACTGATGAAATACAATTATAAGCTTTCAAAAACACTTGTTTCAACTAAAAAATATTTCAGATATGAGACTTTGAAAGCCTATAAAATATAAACTTAATGACTCATATAAATGAAACTTAGAACATAGATTAAACATATAAGAAGTAGTAGAAAAGTAATTAGTTAATTCTGGTGAGGGGGAAAACTGTTAGACCCTGGAATTGAAGGATAATGGGGATGACAAGGAAACATCAACCCCCACACCCACCCCTTCCACCCATTCAACCAACTTCGGTAACTCCTATAGAAGTAGTTTTTCAAAAAAATGAAATGTCACACCACCACAGCTTCCTACATCCATATTAACCCCCCAATTTAGTTTCATTAAATGTGGAAAGTCCCTATTTTTACCAAAGTAAATGATGCACTATTAAACCATCACTTTTCAACCCCCGCCTCAATAATACAAAATGCTTTGAGGGATGAGAAATGATTTGGTGCATTTTAGAACATTGAAATGCGTCGAATCATTTCTCATCCCTCAAAGAATTTTGTATTTTTGAGGAGGGCGTTGGAAGTGGTGGTTTAATAGTGCATCATTAACTTTGGTAAAAATGAGGGATGTCCACATTTAATGAAACTGAATTGGGGGGTTAATATGGATGTAGGAAGCTGTGGTGGGGTGACATTTCATTTTTTTGAAAAGCTACTTCTATAGGAGTTACCGAAGTTGGTTGAATGGGTGGAAGGGGTGGGCGTGGGGGTTGATGTTTCCTTTTCATCCCCATTATCCTTCAATTCTAGGGTCTAACAGTTTTCCCCCTCACCAGAATTAACTAATTACTTTTCTACTACTTCTTATATGTTTAATCTATGATCTAAGTTTCATTTATATGAGTCATTAAGTTTATATTTTATAGGCTTTCAAAGTCTCATATCTGAAATATTTTTGAGTTGAAAGAAGTGTTTTTGAAAGCTTATAATTGTATTTCATCAGCAATTTTTAAGAAATGGTTTTTATTTTCAATTACTTATTATATGTTTAATCTATGTTTTAAGTTTCATTTCAATAGATCTTATGGTTTATATTTTATAGGCTTTCAAAGTCACTTACTTGAAACATTTTCGAGTTTCAGAAAGGTGGTTTTGAAACATTTTAAATTATTAATCAGATGAAAACACCAATGATTCCACATAGCTTAGTCAAAATGGATTGGAATCTTGCTATTGGGTACTTACACTATTTGTATCATTCTTACGTTAAGGGGTATTTCAGTGAACATGAGATTAGTAGTTTTTCTTGAAAAATGATGATTTTATATGTTCATGGTAATGTGCATATTCAAAGGAATGAGGTTTTACTTCCCCATAAAGTAAAAAAATTGGTTGAAGTGTTTGACATTAATCCATGGAAGACAAAAGGCTATGTGAAACATAAGGTGGATTATCTCAAGCCAGAAAATTTTGAAGAAACATGCACATCTAGTGGGGAACTGACACATTTCATCTAAAGGTTTGTCATAACATTGCACATTTCTATAATCTCTCTTCCTGATGGTATAATACCTCCCTTACCATATCACCTTACCAAGAAAAATTATTTAGAGCTTTTGAGGTTGATTTATACTCAGGGGCATGACAAAATTGCAAAGATGTTTCTATTGTGTGTAAAGCACATAAGCTGGTTGAGGTTTTCATTGTTGGAATGCATCTGAATGCTACGACAAAGTTAGAAGGACTAAGTTAAAATTAAAAAATTTATTAATTTCTTATATATTTAATCAATGTTTAAAGTTTCATTTATATTGGTCTTATAGTTTATGTTTTATAGTCTTTTAAATTCACGTACTTGAAACATTTTTATGTTTCAAGTAGAATGTTTTGAAAGATTATAAATTAATTTTTATGGACATTTTTTAGGAAGTTTTTGTTGTTTTCAACTATTTATTATATGTTTAATCAATGTTTATTGTTTCATTTCTATTGGTCTTATAGTTTATGTTTTACAGTCTTTCAATGTCAGAAACTTGAAACATTTTTAAGTTTCATGTTGATGGTTTTGAAAGCTTATAAATTGTTTTTGGTGAACATTTTTTATTAAATTATTTTTGTTTTCAACTATTTATTATATGTTTAATCACTTTTTAATGTTTCATTTGTATTGGTCTTATAATTTATCTTTTATAATATTTCAAAGTCACGTACTTAAAATATGTTTAAGTTTCAAGTAGGTGGTTTTGAAAGCCTATAAATTAATCTGTATCAACATTTTTTATAAAATTATTTTTGTTTTCAACTATTTCTTATATGTTTAATCAGTGTTTAAAGTTTCATTTGCATTGGTCTTATAGTTTATCTTTTATAGTCTTTCGAAGTCACGTACTTGAAACAGAATCACACATCGGAAACGCAGAATGTTCTGTGCAGGAAAAGGAGAACCAGAATCCCACATCGGAAATGCAGTATTGTTTTCAGGGCAAACCCCTTTATAAAAGGGAGTCCTGGGTGAGGGAATCAGTCAGAATCCAGACTGTTGTAATGGAAGAACCGCTGGATATTAAATAGCTGAAAAATTCTGCTGAAATTTTTTGTTATATATATATATATATATATAAAACAAAACAAAACAAAAAAAATAAAAAATAAAAATTTAAAAAAATTAAGCAAAGGCGGCACCTGGTGTGCCGCCTTTGCAGTTATTTTTTGGGCAAAGGCGGCACACCATGTGCCGCCTTTCCCTGGGTGGAAAATTCCCCAAAGGCGGCACACCAGGTGCCGCCTTTGGGGGGTAAAAAAATTATTTTTTTTTAACCTAGATGTATTTTCAATTTTTTTTTTGAAAAATTTTATATAAAAAAAACTCTCCGTCGTATCTCCACCCCCTCCATGTATGGTGAAACGCAACCCGCAGTGCTGAAGCTCCTTGCACCTATTTTTCTGAACCCCTAGCGGCAAATATCTCTGCCAGCCTCCTCTTGTTGTGTCTCACTATAGTTAGCCGCCTCTGCCTCCTTCCAATCACAACCGCCGCATCCCCCTTTCCAGCCTCCTTCCATCATGACGAACCGCATCCAGCCTGGCTCTCCTTCCATCTGGCGCCTCCTCCTTTTGCTGGCGCACCTCCTCCCGAGTAGCCGCCCTATTCTCTCGGCCTTTCCAGCCCGACGCTCGCCTCTAGCCAGTGAACCTCCCTCAGCATGCTTCACCGGATGCGCCTCCCCGACCCCCCCTTGCTGCGTTTTTGTGGAGACCTCCCTTATCAGCACACACCTGTCAGAACCGCGACCCCCTTGCTACATTTTTCTGATGACCTCCCTTGTCGGCGCACACCCGTTAGAACCGCAACCCCTGGCTGCATTCTAGAAACCACCCATGCGGGCTCTCACCATACAGAACCATGACCCCCTGCTGCTTCGGCCAGCCCTCGCCGGTGCGACGTGCATGCTCCCAGCCACTCGCAAACCTCCTGTATGACTTTTTAGTCCTCGCACGACCCCATTGTCATCCCTCGGTCATTGCACAATACATCGTGACCCCCCTGAATGCTTAAACCAGCTCTGCCGTGAACCATGCCATCCTTCGTGCCACTGTTGACAACATTGGTGACCTTCCCCGTGCATCACAGCACCATGCTGGATCGTTTGCCCATTCATGTGGCCCCGCTTGTCTAGCGCATCTCTCTTCCAAGATGAGGTTTTCACTGTTTCTTACTTGTATTATTTTAAATCAATATTTATGTGTTTTTAGTTATTTTTATGGTTGATTCAATGTGTTAGAGAGTTAATTCCACGATACTGTGGTCATTAGCGTGTGCATGCTTATGTGCCGGTGTGAGGCATGTCGCATCATAATGTTTGGACTCTGATTCGATGTTGGTCCCCCACAGTACTTGCCTTTGAATTTAGAATTTATTTATTCTTATTATTCCACTGATTTCTGTAAAATGTGAAATAATATTAAATAATTATTTGTAGAATAATGATTTGTTGTAAATGAAACTGTTTATTTATATGCATTGCACTGAAAATTTTTTCTTGAAGAATTGTTGAACCATCATGATAAATTCTCATTTTCTCCGTTTAACTTAATTACTGAATTTTTAAGTATGGTTCTGGTTTGATGATAAATGTTTTCTTCTAACGCGTGGACAAATTTTGGGTTACTCTAGAGAAATAGTGTTTCTTTTAAATGTTTACTCAAGACCCATTTGGGCTCGTGATTAATGTAGTGTACATTTGGATATTTGAAAATGGTTTTAATTGTGATGCAAATGAGTTGGTTTCTTTTTGAAAATGGGTGGTTTCTCGAAGGCTTTTTATGGACTGTTTGGAACATTAAAAATAAATGGTTGTGTGGAAAACTCTTCATGTATAATGCTCTTTCCATGGTTACATTGAATGTGGTGGGAGGCCCATTCTAAGTGGATCCCTTATGTTTTAATGGTTTAAAAGGTCAGAAGTTGTTCCATGTGGTGACCCTTGTGATGTTTGTTGTACAAATTATTGTTATTATATATATATATATATGCATGGAATTTTTTTCATAGTTGGCATTGGTTGGCTCACCATTTTTGTTACACATGTTAACATGGGAACCTGACTTTGTAAGTGAATTTTTTATGAATAATTGATGTACTAGTTTAGATTGTGAATTGGATAGTATCCCTTAGTAGAGGAATGTATTGTTATTACTGCTATGGGATTGGGCCCCTCGACCAAGCCAAGTAGGGTGATGGTCGGGAGTTAGGTCGTTATGACATCATTGAGTAGGAAATTCTTTTTGGATGAGTCACATGTATAGTACGTTCTAAATTGATCACGAGCCCCTAGGTTCAACCAATGTCTATTGGATTTTTGTTTCTTTTAGTGACGAATATGATGAATGTATGTATACCTGTATTGCCCTTGTTGTGTGATTACCATTGCGCCTTCTTGTATTTTTGTTCTTCTTGGAAATTGGAGGGATGGTTTTGACCAGTATTCTAAAAATGGATTTCAAATAAAAGTGTTTTATTATCTTTGTGGAAATCTAAAAATGTAAACATTACTTTCTATTTGAAAAATGCTATTGACACTAAATAAAGAAATCTAATTTTGAAAATGAGTAAGGGAAATGGTTTGTGCTTTGATTTCAGGTAAAATATTTAGAAAAGCATACTTTTATAAATTATAGTTTCAGCATGGAATTAGTGAATTCTTTATTTAATGGTAATGCTTTGGGAATTGATTTTTGGGAATGCCTACTAAGTTTTAATACTCATGCCTATAATAATTTATTGTTTTTATTTTTTTGTTGCGGTTTCAAATCAATCTTATTCGTCGTGGGATAGACTTGGTTATGGATTGGAGAGTGACTCTCTAGGTCACATTGTGTTTGGTTGTGGTCAGGTTCATGTGTTGTGGTTAGTCATTCATTCTTTTTTGTGTCTTTTATTTACCTTGAATATTTATATATTATTTGTATTTATTAGTTTATTTTCATTGGGAAAATCGTTCCCATTTAAACTCTGTCAATGTCCCGGCACTAGTCGCCAACCTGGGAGGATCAGGAACGTCTCTCGAGCCTTTCCACAGATCGGTTCGGGTGACCGGTTTTGGGTCGACCCTGGTTCGTTCATGAAAAAATGGTATCAGAGCTGGATGAATCTTATGTGAACATTACATAATGGAGCACCCATTATTATTTGGGGTTGTAATGGTAAAAGGAGTAGGGTTTTCTGGCTTGAGGTGTAAGAATGGGAAGGACATCATGAACACTCACTGGTTCGGAACCCTAGGTTACCATGGTATGTCCGGGCCATTGATTCTTGTGAATTTTTTTATATTGGGATATGAAAAGAGAGTTGGGAAATTAGCCCTGTGAGCTCATAGGGCCTGGAAAGCCATGCTGATCTCGGAATATTTCTATAAAATTCTCTCTATGATGGTGGTGTGACTGGCATATGCCCACAAACCATGTGTCTGAGTCACCTAATGACACTAGTTTCTCCCTTGTGGATCGTTTGAGTTTTCCTTCATTCCTAAAGTTGCTTTGAAAAATCATGTTTTGAATTTTTGAAAAGTTTAATTTAAAATGTATATGGCCATGTTTTGACCCATCTCTTTGTTTTTTTATTCCTTAGTGCTTTCCCCCACGATGGTTTGATGGATCCCAAAGGTGCAGCTTCGGGTGGTGCATCTTTGGAAAACACTCTAGTTGATCAACTTATGAACTTATTCCCTGAGTTTCGAAAGTTGAACCATCCCCTCTTTTATGGTAAACCATATCCTTTTGAAGTAGAGGATTGGTTGTGGAATATTGAGAGGAACTTCTATTTTCTCACACCGCCTGAGTCATTGAAGGTGAATTTTTCTACCATTTTACTTGAAGGTCCAACCTGGAAATGGTGGAATTCTATGTATCAAACAAAACCTTGAGAAGATCTCACCTGGGAGTTCTTTAGGTCTTTGTTTATTGGACAATACATTTATGAGTTGACAAAGTTGTGGAAGAATATAGAGTTTTGTTTTCTTTAGAAGGGTGTTAGATCAGTATTAGAATTATATTGATTCTTTTTAGACCTAGTTCCATATGACAAATGGTTTGTTGCAAATGATCCTAAGAAGGGTCGACAACTTGAGTTTGGGCTACATCCTAAACTGTAGTCGAAATTGGCAGAGCTCAACCTAACTACCTTCTCAGATGTTGTGAGCCAAGCCTTTCATGTTGAAGACGAGTTAGCAGGAGGAATCAAGATGGAAAATCATCCTCTAACCTTGGGAAGCGGTATAGAGGATAACGATAGGAATAATGAGACAAAACCTGATGTTAGTGGCTCTAATAGATGAATAAAGAGGCATTAATACCTTCAGTCATATTATTCACAGTGAAATGTTTTGATCTGTCACCAGTGTGGTAAGCAAGGTCATAAGAAGCCGACATGCCTAAGTGCTCTAAGACCCTGCCAAACTTGTGGGAATCTGGGTCACTTGTAGTGATTCTGCTAAGGAGTTTCCAAGAATCATGCTGAATCTAGGCCTACCTCACTAAAGGTCACCTAATCCCATCAGCAGGAGTAGGATAATGGTTGGGATCAATTTGGGGTTTTCTTTTTGTAGTGTTCCCTCGTTGTAATGGTCGTATCTTATAGCATTTTTTGGTGTTTCTTTTCCTTCTGTTGTAATAATGGTTATTGTCAAACCTCTTTGAAACACTTATTTTCATGTAAGTGTGATTGGTGAAATTATGGTTCATGTGTTATGTTTGGGAATTTCTGAAGCCTGACTATGAGGCCGGAGTTTCTTCAATCATCGGTGCTCCAGCCACAAGTCCCAAAGTGAAGATGGTTCATAGTAAGGAGAAACCCAGTGGTGTGAAAGGGACTTGTTTTAATATTTTTCCTTATTGTGTAATTGTTTGTAATCTTCCAAGGGTTTGATGTTGTTGATATAGATATGGAGGTAGTTTCGATGCTCTATCAGTTGGGCCCTTCCCTTATTCCCCCTTATGGTGGGAGTTTTTGGTCCGTATGGAATGTCTTTATGTTCAATTAATCTCGTTAGTTCTTATAGTGGGGAGACCCACAATAGGTCTCATAGATTCACCCCTGAAGTAATCTAGTTTCAACCTAATCCTTATGGTGGAGAGCCCATTCAGTCCCCCTGTGTTCATATCGTAGTTTCATTCATATAATTAGTTTGATGGTGGGTGGCCTCAAAGGTAGAATCCTAATTCTAAGTCTTTTCGCTGAGTGAATGTGGGGACAAGTGTGTTTCCAGTGGTTTTATTGGAGTAATGTTATAATTTTTTTCACCAGATGTGGTATGTTTTTTCTTGGATGTTTTGGGTAAATGGTTGAGTTCTATTAGAAAATGTTTAAGGTGCACATACGTTAAGGCTGGTTTGGGAGTCATGAAGGTTCCATGCCTTTTGGACTGCTCAACTAGTGGTGTTTAAGATTTTGGGGATGGGTGGCACTTAGTGGGGAGTCTGTCTT
Source organism: Viscum album (assembly GCA_963277665.1). Classification (NCBI taxonomy): domain Eukaryota; kingdom Viridiplantae; phylum Streptophyta; class Magnoliopsida; order Santalales; family Viscaceae; genus Viscum; species Viscum album. The sequence goes on along the minus strand of OY728128.1, from coordinate 1,314,730,593 downwards.
AGTCTCCCAAGTTCTTCTTGTCAACCTTTATCTTGTTGGTGGTGTTTTTTGATCTCTTTGTTTTTATTCTTTAGGAATCACTTTGAACTATAAGGGATCATCAATTTTTGTTTGGGGTTTAACATTGTTATGGATTACCAGGGGAGGAAAGAATTATGGTGTGGAGAATTGTCACATCTGGGTTTTACTTCGGCCATGGTTCCAGCTTGTGTCGGGTTTTGGGGGAGAAAATATTTAAATATTTGAATTTTTATCAATGTTTTGGCCTAACTGCACCGGGTGCACGAGCAAGGCATGGTTCAAAGACCATGCAGCCTACCCGGTTTTCAAATTAAACTAAAAAAATAAAGTATGAGGTTAAAATGAATGTTAAAACTATTTATTTGATAATAATAATAATTAATAATAATATTAATTTTATTGGGATTATTATTATTATATTAATTGTTATAAATTAATATATTTTCTAACTTGTTTTATTAATTTGGTCGGCGCGTGGCCACCACACGGTTAGCAGACCATGCGGTGGATCTGGGTACCCATGCAACAACCTCGGGAGGGGACATAAACTACCATACAACTCACGTATGACCACTTGAGCTGCATACAGACCGTGTATTTATGTTTTTCTCATTAAAATAGTTTTTATCTTCTTTTTGTTAAAGTTTTTATGAACTGTGTGGGGTCACCATGCAGTTTCCCAACACTTTAAATAGATAAGAAGAGGTTTAAAAAAATATTAACAATAATGAATTAAGTTAAGAAAATGTTTTACATTTATTAATAATAGAAATATTTTTTTATTAAAATTTTTATGATTATAATTATTATTATTGTTTCTATAAATGATATAATTATCTATGAACCTGAATTATTCGCGTTACCAAAAATTTTAAAACAGTTATTATTATAGTTTTATTATTATTACTATTATTATTTTTATAATTTTATTGTTATTATTATTAAATAATTTGTAATTAAATTTTTTATTTTTATCATTATTAAATTATTATTAAAGTTTTTTTAGTATTACTATATGTATTATTATTATTATTATTATTGTCATTAATATTATCAATATTATAGATTAAAGTTGTTTTTGTTCTTATTATTATAGTTATAATTATTATTATTATTATTGATTATTATTATGAATTATAGTTATTATTTGTTAGGTTATTGGTATTAATATGTGTTATTTCTTGTTTTTCTTGTTTTATGTTTTTTTAGACTAGGGTTTCTTTCGCCTTTGGCCTTGCGCCATATCTCCACCATCTCCCTCTATGGTGCATCACAACCCCCAGTGAGGAACCTCCTTGCACATGTTCTGGTGAACCCCTTGTGTAACATCTCCCTATCCGCCTCCTCTAGTCATGTCTCCTGGCAATTGGTTGCCTCCGCCTCCTCTCCGTCACAACCTTTGCATCCCCCTTGTCGACCTCCTTCCATCACGGTGACCCACAGCCAGCCTGCCTCTCCTTCTAGACGACACCTCCACCTCTTGCCTATGAACCTCTTTTTAAGCAGTCGTACTCCTCTCTTGATCTTTCTAGTCTTCTTCCTACCTCAAGTCGGCATGCCTCCCTCAGCCCGCCTAACTGGTCGCAACACCCCGACCCCTGTTGCTGCATTTTTCTGGTGAATGACCTTACTTATGCACACTTGCCAAAACCATGACCCTCCTTGCTATGTTTTTCTAGTGATCTCCCTTATAGGTTCACACTCACTGAAACTGTAAGAACCCAGACTTTCTTTTCAGGTATGTTTTTTCTTTCTGGTCATTTTTGGGAAAAAGTGGAGAATCTAAATATTTTCTAAGTACATGCCATGTACTTTATAAGTACACGCCCTGTACTTTATAAGTACACGTTGTGTACTTTGATGCCGCTCGAGGCCATGTGTTGGTCGTGTCATGGCTACACACACGACCATGTAGGGGTGATGTGGAGGCCGCTTAATTCGGAGTACGGAAAAGCCTCATACACGCCGTGTACTCCAAAAGTACACACCGTGTACTTTCTTTTTTTTTCGTTAAATGGGCCGGGGTCGCGTCGTAACCCTGAAAACACCTTCTTCTCTAGATTCTTCGACGGAGGGCAGGGGTACGACCACAAATCTTCTATGATCCACCGATCTGTCATCGGTTATCTGAATCGAACACCGTCAGTTGCAATAGAATCGCAGAAGTGAGTTCTTGGTTCTTCTTTGGCTAGGTTTCGTGATTCTTTCTCTCGTGTGAGTTATCTGAAGTTGAACATTTTAGACGTTTTTGCAGATCTACACTATTCTAGGCTGATTCACGGGCTGAGGTTCAATTATATCGATCTCCTAGGATCGAGGTAGGTGATTTGTTGCCTTATGTTGAATGTCTTTGAGTTTTTGTGAAAAAGTGCTGGATACCCATGTATCAGGTATCTCGGGCTAGGGTTTTTATCCTGAATTATTATCTACCTTAGATTTATTGTATGCTTGTGGATTTTAAATGAATAATTATTTCTTTTTAGCATGTTTGAGGATCACCCCATGAGTGTTTCCCTTGTTTTGGTTGTTTAACGCCGTTTGGATTAGGATGCATGTGAGGCAGACCTTGTTACTTTTATTGCTTGCCTTGATATAATTGATTCTATGTATTTACTACTATTTATATTCTCTTGATGCATTGTAGTTGTTATCCAAGTAGTTTGTTGAACTTACTTAGGGCTGCTAATAGTCGTTTACGCAAGACTAGACTGCTCAGGGCTCTGTGAACCTGGTGCCGTAGTCTAAAGAGGGAATTGACGATTAAGGGATTCCCTAGAGAGTCAGTTATTAATTAGTATCATTCACAGGACCTATGGTAATAGGACTTTGTGATTCCTTAGGGTTTCCTTAGTTATGTATCGAGACTACAGGGGGAATTAAACCTAAGTGCTTCCTCAGAGAGTCTTTAGCTATCGTTGCAAGACCGTAGGGGAATTGATGGTGAGAGATTCCCAGAGTGTTTGTGCCTTTGTATGATTATTTGACTAGAGGGGTCTACTAATATGATCCACCCAGAGAGTTAGTGTGAATATTTTTTGGTTGGTTGTGATGATTCCACCAAGCCAAAGAACAAGCTTGGGTTTTGTACTGCTTATTGTTTAGGTATTGTGCTGAGATAACTGTTATATTACTTGATATGCTTTGGGATATAGAGTTGTTTTCTAGATTCCTTGGTTGATAATTAAATGATTAAATTAAATTAATAAATAAATTTAAGTGGATATTTGTAGGATTGTTTACTTTAGTGTACTCCTATTTCCTTGCAGCATTTATTTCCTTTACTTTTTCTATACTGCTCACTGACAGTAGGGCACAAATCTTGTGGTGGTTTCATACTGGGATTAGTCTCACACCCTATTTGGGTCCTGATTTTTAGCCCAAACTGGTTATATGGTTGCAAGTGTGGATAGGGACTGTGGACCCTCTACTTCAGGTACATGATTGGTAGTTGGAGCTGGAGAGCATAGGACCGAGCTTAGTCTTGCGATGCTGTTGGAGTTTCTGTTTAATTTTCCTACTTTGTTTCTCAGTTGTATTTCAGCACATTGTTGTGTTTCGCTGCTTTCCATAGATACTTGTACTTGCCACATCATTATCATCATTATTATATATTCATTTCTTCCACTGTTTAGTTTCAGTTGTTGTATGATGTTTAATGCTTCCTCTATTGACTGTTATTTCCTTTCCATTCTATACCTTACCAAATGAGGGCATAGATTCCCCAATGACTCACCAATTCCCTCGCTGATATTCAGAAGCCTCTGGCATTTGGGTAAATGTGCTTGAGGTCATGTAGCCAACCAGGTACGGGGCACCAGTTGAGTGGCTCCGGATCCGGGTCGTTACAAAGTGGTATCAGAGGATGTTATTTTCTTTTATTTCTATTGACTTACTATTTAGAGACATTAAACAGAGATAGGATGGAACAGGTAAATGGTAAATAGTTGTGCCCGGGTGTTCTAGAACCCGTGTATAGGGAAAAATCCAGGTTACCTCGAATATTGCAATTTTCGAGTTTTTCAAATGTTACAATTTAATTGATTTCACCGTTGGGTGGTGTACTTGTTTTGTGCTTTTACTTTTTATATGATTGTGGTTCTATTTTGTTGCAACTCGGTGAGATGAAGGTATTCCATCTCATGCATCATATAGGCACCTGTTATAAAATCACATGTCATGCATTTTTTCATGCCATCTAGATTGCATTAGAATTCTCATTTTGTTATGATAGAAATTGTGATAGACTATGCATGCTATTATGATTGCTGATGTGATAGAATACCTACTATATTGATAGGGTATCATTTGATTAGAGCTTCTTTATCATGGATTCCAAACTTTGGTCTTAGAGGTGTTATGGGCCCTCGAGGATTGGAATTTGGTGGATCGTAAGTTTGTTATACTGTTTACCTATTATGTGCATTGTTATGATGTCAAGTGTTGATTTGTGGGGAGTATGGCCCCCCATGGATCAGAATTTGGCACCATAATGCTAGTATTTCTGTGTTTTCTAGGCTCTGACACAGTTCTGAGGCTACTATCCGAAAAAAAATAGAATACGCGACGTGTAATTTATGAATACACGCTGTGTAGTTTTTAGACGTGTCACTGATTGGGTGGGAAGGGACACGGGGTTGTGAAAGTTTTTGTAGGAACACATCGTGCACTAGTTTATCACACCGTGTAGTATGAAATAGGTACCCTGACTGTGTGATGGACAACACGGGTCATGTTGTCTTTTCACATACACGTCGTGTCCGCTTGAAACACGTCGTGTAGTTTCAGCCGTGTAGCCGACCATGTAGCTAACCACACAGTCTGTTAGGACTTCTTAGTACACGTCGGGTCCTTCTTGAACACACCATGTAGTGTGACCTGGGTACACATGCCATGCCACTAATGACACGGGCCAGGTGAAGCTTGTTAAGTACAGGTCGTGTATACGTTGAACACGCCGAGTAGTTTGTCTTAGGAGTGCCGTGTGGCTTAACCATGTAGAAGGACTTGGACAGGGAAGAGAATTCAAGTGCACGTCGTGTGTTGGGACAACACGCCATGTTTTTGGGGTGTTACATGACCAGTTAGGTAAATGTACATGCCCATGTAAATGACTTAAGGGAACACGCAGTGCAGTCTTTATACACCATTTGTAGTCATGTTTTTTTTTCTTTTGAATGCGTCTTTCCCTTGTTCACTTCTTACACTCCTAGTTTTCAGTTCTTGGTAATGGGATCTAAGGTGTAATTTTGACCTTGCAGAGTCATGGCACCGAGACATCCTCCCGTTGTCCATCCGGAACCAGGTAGTGATCGTATGCCTGATATGGCAGATTAGGGACTACTAGTAGTTCCACCTATCATTCCGGACATGGAACCTACAGTGATTCTAGACATTGGTGTCGACACTTAGTTCATAGAGGGTTTCATGAGATTCATGAAGACCTTCCAGGGAGCTCATCATCCTACCCCATCTATGGTAGAGCTGATGCAGGTTTTTCAGCAGCAGCATCCTCCCATGTTCATAGGGGATGGAGGACCATACGCTGCGGAGTCATTGATGGAAGCCATGCTATCCATCTTCGAGCACCTATAGACGCCTCCAGATAGGAGAGTGAAGTTTGCGACTTATATGTTGCGAGACTATGCCAAGAGATGGTGGGATTTTGTTTCGCAAGCAGGGCACCAACAGGTTATGGCTTGGGACGAGTTTCAGCATACGTTCTACGACTACTTCTACCCAGCGATGCTGAGGGTTGATAGAGCCAGAGATTTCATGAACCTGCAGTAGGGTACTCTCACAGTTATGGAGTATTCTTGTCGCTTCACAGAGTTATGATGTTTCACTCCTGTTCTAGGGAATGACGAGCAGTTTTTAGCGAGGAAGTTTGAGGAAGACCTCAGACCGGACATCAGATCATAGGTGAACGTCTTTCAGTTGAATTCTATTTCTTTGATTGTCAACCAGGTGCTTATCATGGAGAGAAATCTGAGGGATACTATAGCTATGGACTAGGGCGGTTCAACACCCAGGGCTGATTTGTTTTTGATAGACAACAGGAAGCGCCACTGTGAGTCTACATGAGGTGACCCAAGGAAGTGAGGTATTCTTTCTGGTAGATGGGATCTTCCTTCTAGCAACCAAGTGTTGTGAAATCGGTGTGGAAGAAGCGAGAATAGGAAGCCTAAGTGCTTGAGAGACCCGGTGGAGTACCGATCTTGCGGCAAGATGGGTCATCTGCATCGTTTCTACAAGGTTCTCATTCTAGCGGCTAGTGAAGGAGGGTCAGTTTCGACCCCGCGTACAATAGAAGGATTACCAGTTCCATAGCAGACTGGGGGATGGAGTTTTTCAGGTCATTCAGGCCAGGGTAGAGGCCATGGATGTAGTATTCAGGCTCCGGGAGGGTTATCTCAGGGATCTCAGGCTGTCACACAGGGCCGCGGTGCAGGCCAGACTTTTACAGTAGAGCAGATTCATCAAGAGCAGGATCCTGGTACTTCTACAGTTTGAGGTACGATTTTAGTAGTCTCAATTTTATCCTCTGCACTTTTCGATACAAGAGCTTCTCATAGCTTTATTTTTGTGCACACAGTGGAAAGCCTTAGACTTACTATTTATGCTTCTGAGGATATGATGAGGCTAGACACTCCCTTGGAAATTAGAATGGCTAGCGTGCATCAGTGCAAGGAGTTCCATCTAGAGATGGTTGGGTATCACTTTCTATGGGACCCTTATGTCTTAGAGATGATAGACTATGATTTCATTCTCATAAAGGACTGGCTCTTTCCCTTCGGGGAATTCGTCGATTGTTATTGCTGCAGGGTGCGCTTTACATCACCAGAGGGCTGATCCTTTCTTCACAAGGGAAAATGGGATGTATAGGAGAGTAGAGCTAGACCAGAGCATCGTGGGTTGGGTAGTGTTATGGCCCAGATTGATATCTTATATCTGGATGACCAGTGGGCTTCTTAGAAAGATTTTCCTTCAGTGGTTGATCGCTTTCCAGATGTCTTTCCAGAAAAATTTTCAGGTTTGCCTCTAGAGTGAGAGGTAGAATTCTCTATTGAGCTTGTTCCAGGAGCAGCACCGGTATCCATACCTCCTTATAGGATGGCTACACCTAGGTTACAGGAGCTCAAAAAGTAGTTGTAGGAGTTGCAGGCAAAGGGTTTTATCTGACCCATTACTTCTCCTTGGGGTTCGCATGTCCTGTTCGCGAAGAAGGAAGACAACACCCTTAGGATTTGTGTGGATTATTGGAAGCAAAACTAGTTGAAGATCAAGAACCAATATCCATTTCCATGGATAGATGATCTATTTGATCAGTTATGAGGAGCCAGAGTGTTCTCTAAAATCGACTTGAGATCCGGCTATCATCCGTTGCGTGTCAGACCATCTGATATACCTATTACAGCCTTCCAGAGCATGTATGGTCTTTATGAGTATTTGGTTATGCCATTCGGTCTCACAAACACGCTAGCAGTTTTCATGGCGCTGATGAACAAAGTTTTCTATCCTTACATGGATTCTTTCATGGTGGTTTTCATGGATGATATCTTGGTGTACTCTTACACTCGACATGACCATGCTAACCATCTTGAGATCATTTTGATTACACTGAGGAAGAATCAGTTATATGATAAGCTCTCAAAGTTCCACTTTTGGATAGACGAGATTCATATCCTGGGTCATGTCATCTCAGAGATAAGAGTATCAGTAGACCCAGATAAGTTGGGAGCAGTAGTTACCTAGGAGTAACTAAAGAATGTCTTTGAGGTACATAGTTTCTTATCGATGGCTGGTTACTACATGAGGTTTATACAAGACTTCTCATGCTTATCAGCACAGTTTACGGGCTTGACTAAGAAGGGGGTGAAGTATGTTTGGTCAGAATCATGTGATTCAGCCTTCTAGAAGCTAAATGGGAGATTGACTTTATCACTGATTCTAGTTTTGCCGGAGCCAGGCAAGAGTTACATAGTTTTTTGTGATGCATCCTGAATCAGGCTTGGTGTAGTGCTTATGCAGGAGGATCGTGTCATTGCATATGGATCTCGACAATTGAGGCCACATGAGAGGAAATATCCTACGCATGACCTGGAGTTGGATGCAGTTGTACATGCTTTGCGTTGTTGGAGACATTATCTTCTGGTAGAACATTTTGTGGTATATACTGACCACAAGAGCCTCAAGTACATCTTCACGTAGCGTGACATGAATCCGAGATAGTGGAGGTGTGTTGAGTACCTACAGTATTTCGATTTTGAGCTTGCTTATATGCCTGGGAAAGGAAATGTTGTGGCAGACACACTGAGCAGAAGGACACAGATACAGGCAGTTCAGGAGGATAGTAGCGAGTGGAAGCTTATGGCTCTGTTCTCTGAAATGCATGTGGAGGTGCACAAAAGACAAGGTCAGACTTTTCTTTCTTTTTTAGCTGTTACCTCTACCCTTATTGACCGAGTTCAAATGAGGAATCTATCAGATTCTAAAGGCCTAGTCCTATGGGAAAGCATGTCAGGAAAGGACCCTCTTCCCGGATGGACTATAGGCAAGGGTGAGATCTTGTATTTCCAGGGACGCGTGTGGGTGCCAGCAGATATACGTGAGGAGCTTATGCGAGACTTTCATTCCTTAGTTTGGGAATTTCATCCTAGCGTCACCAACATGTATTGTGATCTACACCACCAGTATTGGTGGCCATGCATGAAAAGAGATGTTTCTATTTTTTTCATGAGGTGTTCAACCTGTCAGCAGGTGAAGGAGGAGCACTAGTGACCAACATGGCTTTTACAGCAGCTCCCCATTCCCGAGTGTATGTGAAATTACGTCGCGATGGACTTCGTGACAGGGTTACCAAGATATCTTCGAGGTAATGACATGGTATGGGTTGTCATTGACAGGCTCACAAAGGTTTATCACTTCTTTCCGATTAAGGAGAGTTTCAGTGTTGATGATCTTGGACGGTTGTACATCCGTGAGATTGTACTCTTGCATGGGGTTCTAAGTACTATCATTTCATATAGGGACGCCCGCTTTACATCACATTTCTGGAAAGGGCTAAAGAGGTCTTTGGGTACACAGGTACTTCAGAGTACAGCTTACCATCCCCAGGCACATGGCCAGTCAGAGTGCACGATTTAGGTGCTAGAGGACATGCTACGAGCATGCGTTTTCTATTTTGGAGGTTCTTCGGAGAGACATATATCTCTAGTGGTGTTTTCCTACAATAATAGTTTTCAAGAAACTATTCAGAAGGCACCTTATGAGGCTTTGTATAGTAGGTCGTGTCGATCACCCTTGTGTTGGCTAGAGGCAGGAGAGGAATCTATGTTGGGACCTCATCGTCTTCAGGAGACCACCAAACAGGTGGAGTTGATTTGGAAAAGGATGGATACTGCACAGTATCGGAAGAAATCTTATGCAGATCAGCGTAGAAGACCTTTGGAGTTCAAGGTCAGAGATCAGGTCTTTCTACGTGTTACCCCAAGGTTGGGACACAAGAGGATCAGGAGATAGGGTAAGCTTTCACCGAGATATGTCGGGCCGTTTGAGGTTTGGGAGAGAGTCGGTCTGGTTGCTTATAGGTTGCAGTTACCTCAGAGGTACCTAGTTATGCATGACGTCTTCCATGTTTCTCAGCTTTGACGCTATTTCTCAGACCCGTCTCATGTTTTTCAACCCGAGGAGGTTGAGTTGGATCAGGATGCATCATTCAAGGAGAATCCTATCAGGATTGTTTATCATAGTACAAAGGTACTCTATGACCGGTCTGTTCATCTAGTACGGGTGCTATGGGAACACAGCCGAGTACAGGATGAGACTTCGGAGAGGGAGGTCTATATGCAATCACAGTGGCCAGAGTTGTTCGAGACTTCTTCCTCGCCACCTTGTTAAGGAAATTCGGGGACAAATTTCTTTAATGGGGGATGTTTGTAAGAACCTGGACCTTCTTTTCAGGTATTTTTTTCTTTTTCTGGTCGTTTTTGGGAAAAAGAGGAGAATCTGGAAATTTTCTAACTACACGCCATGTACTTTGATGTCGCTCAATGCCATGTGCTGGTTGTGTCATGGCCACACACATGAGCATGTAGGAGTGATGTGGAGGCTGCTTAATTCGGAGTACGGAAAATCCTAGTACACGTTGTGTACTCCAAAAATACACATTGTGTACTTTCTTTATTTTCATTAAACGGACCGGGGTCATGTCTTAACCCTGAAAACACCTTCTTCTCCAACTTATTAGACTGAGAGTGAGGGTACGACCATAGATCTCCTCTGACCCACCAATCCATCACTGGTTATCTGAATCAAACATAGTCGGTTGCAATTGAATTGCAGCGGTGAGTTCTTAGTTCTTCTTTAGCCACGTTTCCTGATTCTTTTTCTCATGTGAGTTATTTGAAGTTGAATGTTTTTGAAGTTTTTGCATATCTACTCTGATCTAGGCTGATTCACGGGCCGAGGTTCAAGTATATCGATCTCCTAGGATATAGGTAGGTGGTTTGTTTCCTTACATTGAATGTCTTTGAGTTTTTGTGAAAAAGTGTTGGATACCCATTTATCTAGTATCTTGGGTTATGGTTTTTATCCTGCATTATTATCTGCCTTAGATTTATTACATGCTTGTGGCTGTTAGATGAATAATGATTGATTTTTAGCATTTTTGTGGATCACCCCATGGGTGTTTCCCTTGTTTTGGCTTTTTAACACCGTTTGGCTTAGGCTGCCTGTGAGGCAAACCTTGTTGCTTTGATTGCCTGCCTTGATATAATTGATTTCATGTATTTCCTACTATTTATATGCTCTTGATTCATTGTAGCTATTATCCAAGTAGTTTGTTGAACTTACTTAGGGTTGTTAAAATCGTTTACGCACGACTAGATTGCTCAGGACTGTGTGAACCTGGTGCGGTAGACTAAAGAGGGAATTGACAATTAATGGATTCCCTAGAGAGTCAGTTATTAATTATTATCATTTTCATGACCTACAAGAATTGGAATTTGTGCTTCCTCAAGGTGTCCTTATTTACATATCGAGACTAAAGGGGGAATTAGATGTAATTTCTTCCTCAGAGAGTCTTTAGCTATCATTCCATGACCGTAGGGGAATTGATGGTGAGGGCCTCCCAGAGTGTATGTGCCTTTGTATGATTATTTTACTAGAGGGTTATTCCAGTATGAGCCACCGAGAGAGTCATTTTGAATATTTTTTGGTTGGTTGCGACGAGTCCACCAAGCTAAATAACAATCTTGGGATTTGTACTGCTTGTTGATTAGGTAGTCTGCTGAGATACCTGTTGTGTTACTTGCTTGGCTTTGGGATATAGAGCTATTTTCTAGATTCCTTGGTTGATAATTAAATGATATAATTAAATTAATAAATAAATTTAAATGGATATTTGTATTATTTTTTACTTTAGTGTACTCCTATTTCTCTGCTGCATTTATTTCCTTTACCTTTTCTATATTGATCACTAACGGTAGGGTATTGATCTTGTGGTGGTTGCCAACTGGGATTAGTCTCACACCCTGTTTGAGTCCTTCTTTTCGGCCCAAAGAGGTTATATGGTTGTAGGTGTGGATATGTACTGTGGCCCCTCTACTTTAGGTACATGATTGCTGGTTGGAGCTGGAGAGCATTGGACCGAGCTTAGGATTGCGATGCTGTTGGAGTTGCTATTTACTTTTCGTACTTTATTTCTTAGTTCTATTTTAGCACTTTGTTGTGTTTTGATTATTTCCTTAGATACTTGTACCAGTCACATCATTATCATCATTATTATATATTCATTACTTACATTGTTTAGTTTCAGTTATTGTATGTTGTTTACTGTTTCTACTATTGACTGTTATTTCCTTTCCCTTGTATACCTTACCAAATGAGGGCATAGTTTCCCCAATGACTCGCCAAGGCCCCTTCTGCTAGTCGGCAGCCTCTGGAGTTTGGGGAAATGATCTTGAGGTCATGTGGTGGACCGCGTACGGGGCACCAGTTGAGTGTCTTCGGATCCAGTTCGTTACAGAAACCGTGACCCCCGTTGCTCCGGTCAGCCCCCATCGGCATGACGTGCATGCTCCAAGCCACCCGCGAACCTTCGGTCTTGTCTTCTAGTCCCTGTGCGACCCATTTTCCATCCCTTGGTCATTTATCAAAGCATTGTGACCCCCAGCTTCTTCAACCAGATCCTCCATCAATTTCTCCAACCTTCACTCCACCATTGACATCATTGGTGACCTTTCACGCGCATTACAACACCACACTAAACCTTTCACCCATTCGTGTGGCCCTACTGGTCGAGCGCGTCTCTGTGATGAGGTTAGGTTTGCAATTTTTCTTTAATGGATTATTTTTAATCAATTTTTATGTGTTTTTCGTTATTTTTGTGGTTTTTGCAGCATATTGGAAAGGTAATTCCATGATTCTATAGTCATCAGCATGCACGTGCTTAAGCGCTTGTGCGTGGTGACTCACGTCACTATGTTTGAACTGTGAGTTGAGGCAGGTCCCCCACTACACTTTCCTTTCAATTTAGAATTTAATTATTTCTTATTATTCTATTCATTTTTTTTAAATATGAAATAATATTAAATAATTATATTTAGAATAATGTTTTTTTGTAAATGAAACTATTTATTTCTATGCATTGCACTAAAAATATTCTCTTGAAGAATTGTTGCACAATGGTGAAAAATTCCCATTTTTCCTTTGAACATAATTCATGAATTTGATAGTGTGGTTCTATTTTTATGAGAAATCTTTTCTTCAGATGTGTGAAAAAATGTTGGGTTTCTCTTGAGAAATAGCGTTTCTTTTAAAAGATTACTCAAGGCCCATTTGGGCTCTTGATGAAAGTGGGGAGTGTTTGGATTTTTGGAATGGTTTTACTTGTGATGAAAATTTGTTGGTTTCTTTTTCAAAAGGGGTAGTTCTCAAAAGGTGTTTTAGGCCTGTTTGTCATTATAAAAATAAGCGGTTTTGTGGAAAACTCTTCATGGATAATTCTATTTCCTTGGTTACATTGAATGTGGTGGGAGGGCCATGCTAAGTGGATCCCTTGTTTTTGAATTGATAAAATTATCAGAAGTTGTTCCATGTGGTGACTTGAGTGATTCATGTTGTCTGAATTATTATTATATATATATGTGATTTGATGCTCGGTTGGTATCAGTTGCCTTACCCTTTTTCTTAAACATGTTAACATGGGAACCTGAGATTGTAAGTTAATTTTCTATGAACGATTACTACACTAGTTTAGATTATACAATAGATAGTAGTACATAGTAGGGGAATGTTTAGTTATTATTTCTATGGGATTGGGCCCCTCGACAAGGCCATGTAGGGCAATGACCGGGCATTAGGGCATTATGACATCATTGAGTAGGGCATGACTTTAGGACGAGTCACATGTATATTATGTTCTAGATTGTTCACGAGCTCCTATGTTAGACCCATGTATATTGGATTTATTTTGTTTGCGGTGATGAATATGATACTTGTACGTATACCTATATTAAACTTGATATGTGATTAATGTTGTGCCTTCTTGTATTTTTGTTCTTCTGGGAATGTGGTGGGTAGGTTTTGATTAGTTTTTTGAAAATGTATTTCAAATAAAAGTGTTTTATTCTATTTGTGAAAATCTAAAAATGCAAACATCACTTGATCTTTGAAAATGCAATTAGAACTAAATAAAGGAGTCTAATTTTTAAAATGAGAAAGGGAAATGGTTCGTTCTTTGATTTCAAGAAAAATATTTAGAAAAGATTGCTTTTATTCATTGTAGTTCAAACTTAGAATTAGTGAATTCTTTAATTAATGGTAGTGCTTTGGGAATAAATTTTTAGGAATTCCTACTGAGTTTTAATACTCATTCCCATAGTATTTTCTTATATTTAGTTTTTTTGTATGTTTGACATGATATTTTTCATCGTGGGAGAGAGTTGGTTGTGGCTTAGAGAGTGACTCTCAGGGTTACATGGAGTTTGGTTATGGTCGGGTTAGTGTGTTGTGGATGGTTATTATTTCTTCTTTCAGGTCGTTTATGTATCTTGAATCGCTCTACATTATTTTTACCACTTAGTTTATTTTCATTGGGCGAAATAATTCCCATTTATACTCTATCAATGACCTGACGCTAGTCGTGATCCATAGAGGATCAGGAACGCCTCTCAGGCCTTGCTATAGATTGACTTGGGTGACCAGTTTTGGGTTGACTCGGGTTGGTTTGTGATACTCTAACAGTTAGAGGTTTTTCAAATTTATCTTCAATTATAGTCCAGATATCAAAACCCATTCTCATTATATTAATGTTCATTTTATTGTTCCATTGATAATAATTTTTTCTATTAAAATACGGAGTCCGATTAGTGGTAGTTAATTCTAGTCTATTATTATCCATGAAGTATTTAATTTAGGTAAAAAAGAAATTTATGTTCATTAAAAATCACTAGATCATATTTAAAAAGATATTTTGAAATCATTTGATACCAAGTGTTGGTTAGATTTGAAAACTCGATAGGGAGGGTGAAATGAGTTTCCAATAATATTTATGATTAAAATAATTTAAAAAATAAATCCACAATTTATGATGAAAACCCATGTTAATCAAAACTATAGAAACATATAATTTTATTTTTCTAGTAGCTTCACAAAAGTGGGTTATGGATCAATTGAAATTATTTTGAAAATAATACAAATTTAAAAATTATTTTATTTAACCACAAAATTTATATAAAATAGAAATTAAGATTAACTATCAATGTTTAGTTCTCTTTAATAGTTAAAAAAATTGAAACAGATTTTATTGAAAATAAAGAAAAAAATACACAAAACAGAAAATAAGTATTTAATAAGGGGATTGGTATCAAGCTAAGACTTAATCCCCTATACTAGGAAATCACATTCTTTTAAGATGTTTATTACAAAATAAATTGATTCACAACTAGGATATGGTTTTATAGAAAACAACACACAAGGCATCCTAGGAAAAAAACCTATTCCACATTTATATGTGGGATAAAAATATATCAGGTCACACCAGTCCTCTTCCACTATTATATGTGGGAATAAAAAGTATTTGAGTGAGTATCAATTACTCTCTACTTTATAATAGTAGATTCTATTTTAAACATGAATATATAAATAAAAAACAATGATTGAAGGTAAGCCATCTGTAGAAAGAGAAAGATATATATTTGATAATAAATGTGATGTATCTTGATATGAATAGATTTGGTTTTCCTAATTCTTTGAATTTTTTTTCAGAGGAAGTTTAGATATGTTTCTCAAAAAATTATATAAAATAGAGCATCGTAGAGTTTTCTTGGTAGCACTGGTGTACACATGTAATATCCTTTCTTATTCTCTATGTAAGAGAAAAAAATTAATCATTTCATGAAATAGTCCCTTTTTAATGATTAGATATTATTCATTACTAAATAATTATCAGATGTATCCCTTGAAGAATAATCATTACAATCAAAATGCACTAATTATATATTAAATGCCTATAAAACTATCCATTGGATATTTTAAAAAGCTCTATTTCTAAGTTAGACATGTCATATTGTCTTCAATAAAAGCATGGTTACTTGATTTCATAGAAACTTGACATGGTTAGTTGATGTGTAAAGGTATTAAGTTTGGTTCATCATTTCAGTTGGTCAGTTCAGTTTCACATGTGGTAGGTTCATGACTTCATGTGGAACGTTGTATCTTCATACGATCACTATAATAAAATAAAATATTAATATATTAATTAATGATAATTGTACATACCTTGGAATAGTAACATTATTTCTTAATGTGTTAGGTTGATTATTTTATATGGTCACTTCAATGATTTTCATGGTTAGGTACACGATAGGTTGAGTGTTCATGCAGTAAAGTGATTCTCAACACATAGTAAGTTGAATCTTCAATACATGGTCAGTTCATGAATTAATTTTGTTACTTATTTAACTCACTGTAATAAGTTTTTTACATGTGGATAGGTGAAATATAAAATTCAGTAAGGTGAAATTTTCACTTGAACTTTACATGGTAATGTTTTACAATAATCTCTAAACTTAGCGATTTTCCTATTTTTTTCTTCAGAAAAACCCTTTATAATTAAAGATATTAAAATCATTAATAATAACATAAACTTGATTTTGTATCATTAAAATAAAGAGGTGATAGGATATGGAAACAACCATAAATGTATTTTTTTAATTTTTTATATGAAAATTATGGGATATAAATATCTATGTAAGGTTCTTTCTTTAATGGGGCTTACAATTCAAAATATACCAAAGTGTTAATGGTTTTACGTTATAATTTAATTATTTATTGGGATTATTTAGGATTTTGTTTTTTTGGATGAAATGTTATGATCTATATCAAATTAAAATCTTAGATTTTCTTATCCTATGGTTATTTCATGAAAATAAATGTTTCTCATTCATTTTCATCTATTTATGTACTTCAGATTCCAAAAGAGTTCTTTTAATGAAAATAGATTTTATTTCTCTCTTCAATCAAAACCCCCCTTTTCTTCCATACCCATTGTTTTTTAATTTATTTTAAAATTATGTTGTCACTATTCTACAATGATTGTTTAAATTTATTTTTACCATTTTTTGAAATTTTACTGAATGGTTTAAAAGGAATCATCATGTCATTTTCTAAATGAGGTGAATTTGAATCTACCAAAAATGTTAAAGTGATATTTTTTCTAACATATATGACATGAATGATATTTACACCATCATAAACAATCAATGTTTTAAAATATTCCATTATAGTTTTTCAAGGTTATCTTCAAGTAAATTTTTTTCTTTATTATTTGGTAAATTTTTTGGTTATAATGTATTGATCCCAAAGTGTAAAGGATGTTTTCTTAAAGAGATGTTCCATGTGATATTTCAAAATAATTTTTCATTTAAGATGATGTCCTTTGATGTTACTTAATATTTACTGAGGATATGATCAAATGATACCATCACTATTATTTCACTAGATTCTTTATATTTACGATGACAAGATGTTTATGAGACCCATTCCTTTTTCATGGGTTCTGCTATGATGAAATTATTAAATCCTTATGAAACTTATTTCTTTTCTATGGGTTATGATATGATGAAATGTTTATGAGACAAATTCCTTTCATGGATTAGGATATGATTAATGTTTTATGATTTTTTGGCACACAAATGTATGGATTATGTTATGGGTGAGGCTTATATCTCTCTTAAATGAATTGGGTAATGTTTTATATATAATGAGATAATGAATGGAAAAAAGCCAATGTTTTTGATCTTATATGAGAAATAAAACTATGTAGTTGATCCACTAATGAAAATAAGTGATGATGTCTAATCCGTTATGAAATTGGAAACATATTTTGATGCATAATCTATTATGATTTGATATGATTAGATGTAAACATTGATATACAAAATAGTTTATAAATATGGTGGTTCCACACATATATGATAGAAACTTATGGTTCATTATTGATTTATTATGATTTCTAACCCTTGTGGTTCATTTATTTTGAAGTGATATTTTTTTATTCCAGGGATCATGTTTATGATACATGATAGATTGGGTATCAACTTTGTATATTATATTCATAGTCTCATACCCTTAGGTTTTTCTTAGGATTTCATATGATCTTCAGTTGATATATTCAATTTTTAACCATAATGAGCATCTAATATAACCCTTTATTATTTCTCCTTTCCACTGGTTATGAAGAATGATTTATGTTGGGATGATATATAAAGTGTATTCAATGGGAATATTGTTATGGGATATGTTTATGATATTTCAGGAAATAAAAATATAGTGTATCTAGTCTCCAAAGACACTAAACAGTTACAATCCTTGGAAATTTATTTTTGAATTTGATTAAATATACATATAATAAGATAAAATATCTATGAATGAAAATCCTTGCTCAATAATGGTTTGGGTTCAAACCATTCCTCAAAACTGGGAAATTTTTCTATAGGTGTGAAAAAATTATTTCTAGTTTTAATATTTATTTCATAATTGGAAAGATCATAATCTATGTTTTCTAAAGTGGTATATGTCTCATGTGGATTTGTATCATCAAACTTGAAATTCACATTTTCATCCAAGATATTATTCCTTTTATTAAATTCCCTGTATGATTTTAGGGATGTAGAATTTCCTAAGAAAATTAATTCATCACATTTGGATGAAAACTTGATGAAATTAAATTTTTTATTGAGTATAAATAATTTACAATGAAAAACTCCAACATAATTAACTTTTAGTTTTCTACAATTACATAACTCGTATGGGGGTTTCTTTAATAATTGTCTAATTAAAAATATTTTGATAATATATCAAGTTGTATTCATTGATTCTGCCCAAAAATAAATAGGTAAATCATACTCATTGAATTTGGTCAAAAAAAATTCTTAAAGGGTTCTATTTTTTTCATTCTAATACAGAATTCTTATGTGGGGTCCAAAGAGCTAACAAATTATGGCTATTTTGACCATAATGATTCAAAATTATAATTTCAAACTCGTGGACATGATCACTTCTCAAGGTCTTAATTCTATATCCACTAATATTTTATATAGAATTATATTAATTAGAAAAATAGGAATGATATTTACTTTTATTAACATAGAAAAACATCCACGAATATATTGAGTAATCATCCACTATAACATATGCATAATGTTTTCATTCTAAAATAGAAACTATAAAAGGCAAAAACATGTCTATTTAAACCAAATGTAATGGCTTAGAAGCTTAAATTTACTTCTTTTCTTTGAAATATATTCTGTGTCGATTCCCTCTTTGACAAAGATTACATAATTTATTTATTGGGAATTATAGTTTTGGTAGATCCTTGATTAATCATTTCATAGTTGGATTTATAAGTGATTGTAGGTTTTAATGGCCTAGTATATTATACCAAATCCATGATTTTTTGTGAAATTAATTTAAATAAGAAAGTCTTTGAGAAAATAAAGAGTTCAAGTCATCTAAATAAACATTATAATTTTACAATGAAGTAAAAACTAAATAATGTTTGGAATCAAATCATTTGGAAGAAATATTTTCAAGATTAACATTATAACCATATTCAGAAAACTGTGAAATTCTTAATAAATTATACTTAAATCCATCTATAAATAAAACATTATAAATTAAAATAGTATTAGAGTTACTGATTTTACTGAGTCATAATATTTTTTCCATTAGATTTTTTAAAAAAAAGTGACATGTCAACTATCCAATTTGATTGGGTTCATGAATCTTGATTAGTGCTTAGTCATGTGTCTAGAGAATCCATTGTCTAGATACAACAAGTGCATATAGACACTCTTTAATAATGTTTCTTAAAATAATGTTTCAATAAGAAATAATTTTGGTACCCATATTTTCATGGACATATAAATTGTAGTAAAAAAAATTTGGGTATCTATAATTATTTTATTAGTTTATTACTATTAGATATTAGAATTTCAAATTCAAAAACCTTATCTGGTCCATTGAAATAAAGGGTGTTTATATATTTTTTAAACTATAGCTTGGAACAATTTTTTTTTACAAATCCCTCTCCATTTAGGTTGATAACTAATTCCTATAGTACACTTAGGAGTAGTTTGTTTAATAATGATCTAGGTTATAGTTTCTCATCCATTAGTGATTCTTTGTAGATAAATTTTTAATTTTTAATTATAAATTTGAAGTTTATTATTTTCTTTTAATGGTTGATCATTCTTGTCTTTTACAATAAAGAATCAGTTTTAAGGTGAGAATAAAATAAATACTACTTATTTCAAATAATATATTTATCTTTGAGTTCTTTAGATGTCACCTATAGAATATTACATTATTCAAAAAATCAACACAATATAGATTTTATACATCATTTATAGTATCATAAAAATTAGAAATATATTTGAAAGATGTAGGAAAAATATTTGATACCTCATATGTGTTTTTCATGAAAAAAAATTGGATCAATCATTTTTTTCTAATCTTATAGAATTAGAATCGCTTGAGCTATCCTCTGAGGAACTCAATGTGGATTTCATGTCATTTTTATTTATTTTACCTCTGTCCTCATACTTTTTCTTATATTAAATATTGGGATGGTATAATTTTATGTTTCCTTTAATTTTTAACTTATATTAGGTTATTTCATTGGTGGAATCATTATTTTTCTCATTTTTCCCTTGTCTACCTTATTTTTATACTTACCACTGTACTTAGATTTATTGAAAAAAATTTATTCTTTTTTAACTTTTGAATCATCTGGCTAGATGATCCATTTTCTCATTACTATGTGAGGGTGACTTCTCATCACTTGGACTCTCAACTTTGATAATATCTTTTATTTTTGAGTCATAGGTATTGAAGGCTTCTGAGATCCATTTTGGTTCATCATCTTCTTTTCTTACTTTCAATTCCTCTTAGTACATCACGAGTTTCCAATGAGTTACTTCAATGGAAACTTACTAATTTCACATGATTCTATTATTGAAGTATATATTCCACTCTATATGTTGAGAAATCATCTTATATTCCACATAACTTGATACTTATTGTAAATTTTCATTAATTTTGTTCAAAATATCGTTAAGCCTAAGATATATATAAGAAATAGATTCATAAGTCTTCATCATAAAAGTATCATATTTAATATTATAGGTATTCAAAAAAAAATTTTAGCATTAGAAGTTCCTTCATGATAAAAATCCAGTGTATCTCATATTTCAAAATCACTAGTACAGTTAGATGTTCAATTAAATAAATATTATCCTAAAGCATATTATAAAGAAATCAATGATTTGAAACTAAAATCATATATAGTCTTAGTGGAATCACAACAATATTTTCAATGAGCTTTTTGTATCTCATATTTATCCTCAATAAAATTCCCAAAACAAAACCCATTCTATCTATATGAATTTTCATTTTAATAATACATTGAGCGTAATAAGTTCCTTTAAAATAATGAGGCCAGTTAGTGGTAGTTCTTTTAAGCTTAGTATCATCCACAAAGATATAAATTTAGGTAAAACTGAAACCTATTATCTATAAGTAAAAATAGATCAAAATAAAATGTATTTTTGAAATTTCACTAAATCCAAAAGTTAGTCCTAGTGGACAACTCATCAGGGGGTGAATTGATTTTCAAATAAAATTTAAATTATTTTTAAAAAAAAACTTATGTCCCAAAATTTATTAAAAAACCCAACATAAAAATAGAATTATATAATTTTATGTGTAGGAAATATTCTCACATTATCGATCACATCTTAGTTAAAATATTTTTTGAAATAGTTTAAATTTTAAAGATAATTTAATCATATTGAATATTATATTTAAATCAATAAATTGAGATAACTAATTTATACATGTTTTGATTAATAATATAGAAAAAAGAAATTAGTTTAATTTAAAACCAAAAAATAAAATTGATAAAGAACATAAAATAAGGCATAATGGAATTTAAACATGGGGTTCATTCTCAAGCCGAGACTTAATAACCTCCACTTGGAAATCATCCGATTGAAAGTAGTTTATTATAAAATGAACTGATCCAGAACCTAGGTAGGGTTTCACACAACATCACACAAGGATTTCTAGGAACATAAGTCCTTGCATAGTTATACTTGGGATAAAAATGTTCTAGGTCACACAAGACCATTTCCTTATTTTTATGTGGGAATATAACGGAAAAGAACTGAGTGTGTGTGTTATGCACTCTCTAGTTTAGTGCAGGTGACTATGTTTTACAAATAAAAAGAGAATAAAACACATCTCAAAGGTATTATTAATTAGAAATATCAATAAATTAGAGTTGAGAATATGTAATGATTATCAATCTAAATAACTTTAGTTTTTCAAGATACATTGAATCTATCTTTAAATGGGGTTCGAACAGGCTGTATAATTTTTTTTTGAAAACAAAGTATCATGGAATTCTGGAAAATTCCTTTTTTCTCTATCAGTTAATTGGCCAGAGTTCTTCCACACATCCGTATTAATGTATCTCTATGTATTAGTTCATATATTAATGCCTTAATATCTCTTTTATAAACACAATGGACCTCTAAATATATTTCACTACATGTTAAATTATCTATTACAGGAAAAAAGGAATATAAAATACTAGAATCCTTATACAGTGAGATAAAATAGAATAGTTTTAACTTTGTCTTTAATATACCAATGCGGATATTTAATAATAATCATTATTAAATCCACATGGGTTTATCCAGAATTAATTACCTAAATTATCCATTAGGAAATTAATTTTAAAATTAATTCCGAATAGCTACGACAACTCTCTGGTGGTAATAGATTTAACCGTAACTTCTTGAATATGAAATATAATCTACTTTTAATAGGTTTGGATTCTAATGGTAGATCATAATGGTATATTATCTTATAATTAGTGATATATATAACTTGGTAGTGTTTCTTCTAGAGCGGTGGTATCTTAGAGTAGTGGTAGTGGCTTCTGATGATATATGTTCTTGGAAGTGGTGGTATCTCCACTTGATGGTAGCCCAACCTGACATTATATCCAGACAATCACATATTTTAGTTATGGGTATCATGTCTAACTGATCTTATCTTAGAGTGGTAGCTCATTAAACCAATGTTAGATAGCGATAGTAAATCAAGACTTATCCAAAATTGAAAATTTAGCGAGAAAAAAATTTACTATCATAAAACATAGAACTTATTATGAACATAATAAAAATTATTTTAGATAAATAAAATAAGTAGGTTCTTGGAACAATCCAATATAAAGTATTTAAACTTTTCTTTTATGTGTTTCTTTCTTTAAAATGGCATAAATGATTAATAAACTAATTTCTTTTAATTATTTACCACTCTAAATTAATTATATTGACATTTATTTATTTTAAAGGACCCTCCCCCATGGCCTGAAGGCCTTCATTTTTTTATTGATTTTTTATAATCCGCCTTCCACGGGGTGATGAGGAACCACTTTATTTTCAAGGATCCTATATTTTTAAATATTTATAAAAAATGTTTTCAAATTTTTTACTTTTCCATTATTAATTTTATTTAAAATCAATTTTTTTACTTCATATTTTATAACAATGTTTAAATAGTATTGTGAAAAATGTTTTATTTTCACTTCTGTTTTCCACTAAATTTCATCTCTCATTAAGTGATGCTTTTACTTAACCTCTATATTTAATTATGATATGAATCATTTTAGAAAATGAATATTTTTATATTCCATGATTTATTAAGTTCGTGTTATGTGATTTTTTGGAAAATTTTATGAAACCCATTTTTCAATGGGTTTATTAAGATATGGTGATAATTGATTTCAAGTGGAACAAAAATGTGTGGATAATGCCATGTGTGGTCACTGTATCACTCTCAAATGCACTAGTTTAGGTTTATATATCATAAAATAGTTAAGAATGGACATCATGATTTTTTTCACATAAGCATGGGAGGAATTATTTTTCTAACATTTTTAGGAATGGATATAATGATTTTATTCACACAGGAATGGGAATTATGAGTTTTCTCACAAATTTTTTCCTATTCATATGGTTTTTCCTCATTTATAATTAGTTTTATCAAGTTATGTGAAATTTTTATGATGCTTTTCACTTTCAAGATATTTTATGTTGTCATGTTATAAATTTATTTTAAAGTATTGCACACTCATATGTCATGGACATATGTTTTATGATTATTGAAATGTATTTTGATCCATGTCAAAAAAAAATTATTCTTCCTTAATAAATTTTTTGTGTTCATATATTTCTCTGACATGTTTTATGATTATCATTGATGTTCAAATAATCATTTAATAATATATTTTCCCATCCTCATATTATTCTTCATGTTTATGATATAATAAATTAATATAATTGAAACACCTATATACCTTAATGTATGATTACATTAAATAAATCAATGAGTTTGATAGCTTGCTCCACCCTCAACACCAAACTCTAAAAGAACCACATTATATTTTAATTAAAATATAAATATTGATTATGACCATTAAAACCTTTCTATTGAATTTACAATAATGAATATGAGTCAAATATATATAAAATAATTATAGAAATAAAATAATGACTATTGTTTATAATAATGAAATTTAATTATTATAGCTAAAGTATCTAATAAAATCATTTTATAATTCAAAATAAACTTTTCTAAAATTTGTGTTTTATTTTAATAAACTAATTATATTATTATTAGATAATAATAAAATATATTGACAATATAAAAAATATATTACCAATATATTAATTAGTAATTTCTTTGAAAAAATAATAAATAACATTTAACAATTTATAAATCCATTTTCCAATATAAACAGTTTTCCACTATATTTAAGGATTCTATTTAAATATTTAATTTTAAAATATTATAAATTTAATTTGAGTAAATGAACAACATATTTGGTTTAAGCATAATAATATAATATTAAGATGGACTTTTTGTATTTTTATAAGAAGGATGATTTTTAGGTGAATACTGTAAAATACTGTTTTTACAAATAACATGACTTTATAACACTATTATTATATAAGTATTTATTGAGAATGTATGAAACGTTTTTCTGAGATAAAATATGTATTTTATATGTGAAATTATAATGTTAAAAATGTAGGTATTAATTTATAAACCCATATTTAGTATTTAAAAACATAAGTAATATTTTTTCAAATATTGTTTTTTATACATTATAAATTTTTCTTTAAAAATTATTTTTAACACTTTTATAAATTGAATAAAATTAAATCGATTTTAAATTTAGCATAACTGGATAATTGGATTTTAAAAAGATCTTTGTTAATGTGTTTATGGGTCCTTGATCAAACTTATCACTCTCCTATCCATTATTTAATAATTTTTGGGCCATGTTTCATGATATTTACTTCCATTATTGAAACTTTTTGGGTATTTACAAAAATGAAATCCCTTTCAACTTATAAAAAGCGATATATACTCATCACTTACCCTCACACCACAACCCATTTATGTATACCAAAATTATTCAAAATACACTCTTAAAAACACTTATCCACATTAACTGTGTTCTTTAAAAATACCACACCTCAAGGGATTAACCCCCTTTGCAAAGGAGATGATCCATGAAGTGAGGTATAGGTTATTAACATCCCTTTCTCCTTCATATAAATTTTATATTTTTATTCTTCATAAAATTTACTTTCATCATATTAAAATAATTGGATAATTATAACTATTATACCAGTATGTCATTTTTGTTATTTTATAAGCATTAATCAACCTCCCTTTTTATATTAATAAAAAAACCATCACTCATATGTTGTGCTGGCTACCGCCACCACAATGCAACATGTTTCATTTTCCTTCATCTCATTACAAGATTGTTCCTAATATGGGATTTAGAATATTTTTATTTTATTTAACACATATTTTATATTCATAAATTATAAAACATATTATACATCCATCCCATTATATGGAAAATGAAATCAACATCCATTTGTACAAGTGGACTGTCAGCTCCATAGAATGAATGATTTTCATTATTCTTTTCATTGTATCCATTTAATGATGTTCATAATAATGTGTCTAATGAATAAATATTATTTTTATTATATAAATATGATTTTGGTATAAAAAAATAGATAACCTATTAATTATATGATCACGAAGCAATTATCAGGAATTTAATTGTTCGAAAAGAGTGAATAAAGTGGAAAATGATATATTCATTATAAGTAATGAGTTTATATAAATTATATTATTTTTTTATTTCATTCCAATTATGATATATAACACAAAAATTACAAAAAATACGATCATTATTCTTCTGGTATAATTATATTTCAACTTAACCACCTCATAATCATCCATTAATCATGGTAGGTTCATGTTTGGGTCAGTTTAGCCACCTAATTGAATAATACTATGCATTTATATCAATAATTATTGTGATAAATTCATTAAATGTATAAAATGATATAAATATGTAAATTATTTTTTTTTTTGTTCCACTAATTTTATATCAATATTTAACTCATTAGTGAAGAAAACACCATTTATTCGTTAAGAATCACCGAAACATTATCTTCACAAATTTCATCTTCATGGTTTTTAACCACAAAAACCATGGATTTAAATTATACCCTTTATAAAAATAATGTAAAACCCATTCCAATACCTTTGATGATCTTTTAATAATTAACATTCTAATAATAATGATTACCAACAACATTTTTATGAAACACATTCAAAGTGAAAAATATTACTTACACCTGGAGTTGAGAATAGGTAAAAACTAACTAATAATTATATGGATATAATGATTGTAAATATAGAGTATAATTTTTTATAATTATTAATAATATTCTTGGTTATTTATTTAATACAATTTATTTAATTTATTAAGATGTTTGGTGTAAGTGTAGAACAAATCAGGACCATGGTAAGTGTTTTTGTCTCAAATTCATCTCTTTAATGCATGTTTAGTATTATAATCCTAATTTAATTTATGTGCTACAGATAATAACTATTTTACATATCATATACTGAATTATATTTTAATCATGGTATTTAATTTATATTTCAATCCCTCTATTTCAATGGGTTTTGATTAAAGTTTTACTCAAGTCGTAAGGGCTTTCATAGTCTTAATTCTGATTCATTGAGACATGGTTCTTATTATGCAGAATGTTTCCATTATACAATATTATATTTATTTACTATACCATGAATTTTATTTACATTAATTCCTTTTAATTATTTCTATAAACAATGATAAATCAATTTTATTTCTTTAAATATATTTTGAATTAAGTGATAACCAAAAATTAATAGTTTTTGGTAACTCAATTTTTGTTCGTTGATATATTGTTGTTCACGTAAAATCATTTTATATAAGTTGAAAACATTCTTAAATTTTACTATAATATTTGGTATTATATCATTTTTTTATTTTTTCTACATAATCTCCTTTTTAAATGTTTCATGTTTCATGAAGTCAGTTTCCTATAAGATATATTAATAACTCAAAGCTCTTTTCTTTGAGTTACAATGTTTCATCTATACATTTTATTTTTCGTGCTTCAGTTCTCCAAACCTAGTATTTTTTTATATGGTACTTAATAACCCTATTTAATAAAATTCATTTCAATACAAATGAATATTTTGTTACTCTTATTAAAATATAGATTTAAAAAAGTATTTTGAAATTATGAAAAAGGTATTTTCCTTTAAATTTTGCTTATTTTTCCCTCCTTTCCTCATTTATCCAAGATAGAATTTATTTATTATAAAGTATATATTCTTATATATTATTTTTAAATATAATTTTTTTCAAATACATTAACATCAAATTTACAAAAGTTACCTTTGAAATCAACATATAAATTTGTGTTTTACAACAATGATAATTTTTTTTTAAAATATCTTTTTTTTTCATTTACATATCCATTATTATATTTAAAAGGATTTACCTAATATGGTGTATATTTCCTGATAGATATGTTATATCATTTTTAGTATTAAACTTATGGTATCAAACAATTTTATTCCTATGATATCATTCTAAGAATTCATTTTTGGGTGTTTTTCATATATTTCAACACCCTTATATGTTTCCTCATGTAATAGGGTTATGTTATCCTAAAATCATCCAAGTTATTTATATATATATATATTATGATCAGGTTATTAATGTATTTAACTAGTAGTGTACTCATTTCTCTATATGGTGTGATCATCACATTTTATAGATTTTGGATTGGATGATATTCACCTAGAACGTGTGTTATTCAATTTATAGGGATAAATGTATTGGAATTACACATTTTTTATCTCTATATGGACGATTATTGAAAATTTGACTATATATTTTTTAACCAAAAACCTTGTTCCTCTGGATGGTTTGTAACCATATTGTCCCTTTTATTGACATGGGGGAAATCATTTGTGTTATATATATATTTTTTCAAATAAAAAAAATTATAGGAAAGATACCTATGTAATGTTTGATCATATTACATATTTATATAGATGGATTATGATCTTGATATCCATTTTATTGACATGGAAAAAATTTATTGGAATTTTTTATTTTGTAATTTCAATATAGATGATTATTAGAAAGCTGACTATGTAATGTTTAACCCTCTAATTTCTTTCTATAGATGGGTTATGATCATGTCATCCCTTTTATTGACATGGGGAAAAGTATTGACATTCATGGTAATTATTTACTACCAATGAAGATTGATTATGTATTTGAATTCTGTATTTCTCATTATGTATATAACCATCTTTTATTGAGTAAGCAGTTCCATAGGGAATAGTATGATAGGTCTTGATGACTCTTATGGTGAATGTATTTATCATAATAATGTGATGGTTTGGGATAAGAATTAAATAGAACCTTGATGCATTGGTAGGTCTCATGAGATAAAATATATTGTGTTTTGGTGTATTTATCTTCCCATGATATGATAGTGTCTTCTCACAAGGCCTTGAAAATTGGTTTTTGAAGTCCAAAATTATGTATTCTATCAAGATGTGATCTGTATTATTTATATATATTTTTTTATTCAATTTCATCTACATAGAATGATCTCCGTTTCAAGTTAATTATGGATTCATGTTTTTTTCCTATACCTATCGTAATATGTATTCCAGGTTTATCCATGATTTCGTCAATTGTATTTTTTCCCTTATTGAGAATTTGATCTCAAACTTCTTCTATTTCAGTTTCCCTAGGTTATTAAGAAAATAATTAAATATGACATATTTATAAGGATATCAAGTGTGGTAAAATTAATGGGAGATTTTTTGAAAACTCTTTATGGATTAATTTTTTTTATATAATTGAAAAAATGATCATTTGATACAACGAATATGAGTTTTATTAGATTGTAACGTCTTCTAATTTTATAAACCTATAAACCTGAAAAGATACTCAAGATATAAGAGATATTGTTAATAATTATCAATTTTATAATTATGGACTGTTATATCTAATATTTTATAGCTTTTATCACAGTAATAATGTGTTTATGTCACCAAATCAAGGAGTGTGGGTCTGGGGAATCATAGTTGGTATCAACGATAAGGTTTAAAAAACTTTTGATATTGGGATATTTTTTAGGATAATTCAAGGATTTAAAATTTACGGATGAACATAATTTCAATGGTATGGATAAACCTTTTGTATAAGTATATGATTTAATGTTAACGTAAAAATATACAATTTATTTGGTGATTATGGTAAGAAAAACATAGTAAAAACCCTATATATGAGTATAAGTAAAGTATAATATTCATAAATATTTTTAAATTATTGAGATTATTGTTTTTGTAAAAATACTTCCCTATCTGGATCTTGGATACTAGATACGGCTATAGAATATATGCACCTAGGTGTACTCACCCTGA
The DNA here is from genome assembly GCA_963277665.1 of Viscum album. Classification (NCBI taxonomy): domain Eukaryota; kingdom Viridiplantae; phylum Streptophyta; class Magnoliopsida; order Santalales; family Viscaceae; genus Viscum; species Viscum album. The sequence goes on along the minus strand of OY728128.1, from coordinate 1,314,701,121 downwards.
AAAGGTTTGGTTGAGAATTTATTCAATCAACACCCTGATGCATGATGAGTTGGCATGATACTTACACCTCTCTAAACATTCTCAAGGGATATTCTTTAGTAGAGCATATTCTATTTATAAACCATTATAAAGGATTTATTTTTTATTTACTTTAAGGGATTAGGTTAATAAGTAAAATTTAACCTAACATAAATTAAACTACATTGAACTAGAAGTATCAAAGGATATAATGAAGGTGTTTCTATATAAGACATATTAGGATTTTGTTTTCATATTTATATGATCATTTAATATGATTTTATTTATATCTATTTTGGGTTTTAGTACTTGGTTAAAATAGGATCAAAAAAATTTAACTGATAAATTCATATATCTAGAAACAACTATATATTATAACTGAAGAAGGGGGAATATATTAATGGTTGAGAATATTATTATATTTCTGTTATGATTGAAAATATGGGTTTCCAAGTCTTTACATAAAGTAGTGATATTTTTATTTTAATAGAAATTATTTCTTAATAATAATTTCTATTTTAATTAGTGAAGTGATATTTATCTATGGAATTTTGGTATATTCTAACTGTTATTGAGGAATATGTGAAAAATATAAGGATTGTTATCCAATTGTTTTACATTAATGGTTTTAAATATTCAATTAAATGGTATCAATAAGAATGATAAATGATTTTATGGATGGTTATATTTTTGGTGATAATTATTAATGAACACATGGTTGAAAGGTGGATATTTTTTAGGTTTAGTATATGTTTGATGTCGATATAATAAAGTGTTGGGTGATTTTGAAAATGTAAGTTAAAGTATCAATATCATTGTGATTGTTGATAATTTCTAATATTTTTGGGTACTTCTATACATTTTTGGGTATGATAATATATATAGTCTAGTGTACGACCTTATGGACTAGTGGTTAATATTATTTGAGGATTAAAGATATAGTTAGTTTTTTTGAGAAATATACATCCTCACTATGGTTGATTGAATTGGAGATTAAACTAGTTTCATAAAAGGTATTTTATAGAGAATATATGATTAGGGTATATACATGCTTGGTTATATTATTATAAGAATTATTACTATTGTTTAATGAAATATAAGTACTTTATTTAGCCTAAGATAGTATGGTAGATGTCATATTAGTGGTTATACCTTTAATGATGGATATGTTAAGAATACCCTCACGTAATTTCTTCAATAAATAATTATTAAAATTGAGAGGATGTAATTTATTTAAGTGGGGAAATGTGAAACCGTGTGACTTTAATAGATGATTACCTTTAAATAAGTCAATGAGTTCGACAGCTTTCTCTACACACATCACCAAAATGAATCAAACCCAAAATATATTTTAATAAAAAAATTAGTGTTTAGTACAATCATTAAAATATAGATATAGAATTGTAAATAATTAAGAAAGGAAATAAATTTATGAAATATTTATAGAAAGAAGAAAATTTCAACTTTTAATATGAATGAAATTAAATTATTTTATCTAAAACAACTAAGAAAATTATTTTACACTTAAAAATATAATTTTAGGAAATTTTTATTTTATTTCAATAAATTAAGTATATTATTATTAGATAAGAATAAAATATATTCCTAATATAAATAATATATTAAAAATTAAGTAATTTGTAACTGATGGAAAATTAAAATAAAGAATAATAAATATTTTAAAAATATGTATTCAGATATGAAAAAAAAATTACTATATTTTAGAATTTTTTTAAATATTAATTTATAAAATATTATAAATTTAATTAAAAAAAGTAAAAATAATTTTGTACTAACCATAATAATATAATATTAAGATATTTTTTTTGGATTTTTCTAAATATAACGACTTTATGTGAATACTATAAAATACCTTTTTTACAAATAACATAACTTTATAAAATTATTAGTATATAAGTAAGAATTTTAAATTCATGAAAGCTGTTAATAAGATCAAATATGTGTTTTATATGATAATTTATAATTTTAAGATTTTTTTTAATTTAAAAATCCATATTTTTTACGTTAGAACAAAAATAATATGTTCTAAAATATTGTTTTAAATACATTGTACATTTTTATTTTAAAATTATTTTTTAAAAAGTTTATAAATTGAATAAAATTAAATTTATTTTAAATTTATAATAATTGGTAATAATTATATAATAATGTCCATTTTTTTTAATAAAGGATAAGTCGTCTTAGGTAAAAACTAGTTACCATAGTAAAAGAAAAAATGTAAAATTAAAGAATCTAAGAGTAAAATACCAAAAATATATTTGAAAATTGTGTGGTAATATGTGGTTGAGGAATTTATAAACCTTATTACTTATAATATCCATTATTTATCTATTTTTTATCTACTTTCTTTGATAGTTTCTTCCCATTATTGAAAACATTTTGGTATTTTAAAAAATGACATCCCTTTTCACTTATAAAAGGGGATCTCCTCTCCTCACTTCCCCTAAAAACCCATTATTTCATTCAAATTTATTCACAAAAATTTTATAAACACTCTTATATACCTTAATTATGTTATGGAATTCTCAAAATACAATCCATTGAGGTATTAACCCCATTAGAAAAGGAGATGGTCCAAGAAGTGGGGTATAAGTTCTTGACCTCTCTTTCTATTTATTATTTATTTATATTCTTTTATTATTCATAAATTTTATTTTAAAATAAGGAAATAATTAAATAAGTATCATTAATATTCTTTTATTTTATTATCATTTTGGGACAATCTTTAACCAATCTCTACTTTTCTATTAAGAAAGATAAAATTGTTACTCATGTGTTGTCCAAACCACCTTCTCCCAGACGTAACATGTTTTGTTTTCCTTCACCACCTTATAAGGATGGTTATAATTTGGGATTTAAAATATATGTATGATATTTAGAACATATTTATATTATTAAATGATAAAACATATTATACATTTCTCCTGTTCCATTGAAAGATAAATCAATATCCATTCCTACGTATGGACTACCGCCTCCATGGAATGATTGATTTCCATTTTTTTCATTTCACTACTACCATTAGTGGATTGTAATAAGAATGGGTTTAATTTAAAAAGTTTTATTTTTATCATATCATTATGGTTATAGAAATAAAATTTTTAGAACTTATTAATGATATCATAAAAAATTATCATTAATTTAATCGTTTAAAACGACTGAACTAAGATGAAAATGATATCCTCATTCTAAGTAATAAATTCTTATAAATTGTATTATTTTTATAATTATAGAAAATTATAATATATAATAATAATAATTACCAAATATGATCATTATTCTTATGGTATAATGATATTACAACTTAACCACCTCATATTCATCCATTAATCATGGTAGGTTCATGTTTTGGTCGGTTTGACCAGCTACTTGAATATTAATATCCATTTATATCATGAATTACTATGAGAACATAATTAAAGGTATAATATTATTTAAATATATTGATACTATTTAGTTTTTGGGTTTTATAAGGTTATATAAACATTTAACCCATTAATTAAGAAAACACCATTTGTTCGTTAAGAATTACTAAAACATGATCATCACCAATTTTATCTTTATAGTTTATAACCAAAACTACCAAGTAATGAAATTATAACCTTTATAAATATCATTGAAAATATATTCAAATATATTTAATTATCTTGTAATTTGAAACTTTATAACAAGAATGAGTACCAATTCTAATTTTATGAATCTAGTTCAAAGCAATAAAGATTGCATACCCCCATATTTAAAAGTAGAAAAAATAACTAACTAATATTTATATATATATATATAATTATTATAAATAAAGAGTATAAATGGTTATATTTATGAATAATTTTATTAGGTATTTATTTAATGAACATAATAAAATTATTCAGGATGTTTGGTGAAAGTACATAACGAATCAGGACCGATGTAAGGATTTTCGTCTCGAATTCCACTTTTTGAAATAGGTTTGGTATTATGTGCTTAATTTAATATATTTGGAATATATAATAATTATTTGAGATATAATATCATGAATTATATTTTAATAATTTTATTTTAATGTCAATTTCAAGACCAATATTTCAATGGGGTTTGATTAAAGTGTTTCTCAAGCCGCAAGATTTATCTTAGTTTCTATTCTAATTCTTTGGGGAATGTTATTTGTTATAAACCATGTTTCCTTGGTATTGTATTATGTTGATTTATTATCTATTTAATTTTCTATAAATAATTAGCATTTAATTCATGAGATAAAATAATCTAAATCAAGTTCCTTTCTTTAAATTTATTTTGACTCAATTGTTACCCTAGTAATAAGAGTTTTTGGTAACCTAGTTTTAGTTCATTGAGATATTGTCACTCAGTTGAAATTATTTCATATATGTTGGGTAAATTATACTCTTTTATTATATTACATGTTATTATATCACTATTTACATTTACTACGCATAATCCCCTTTTCAAATGTTTCATGCTTCATGGAGTTTGATTCTCTTAAGGGATATTGATAACTTAAATTTATTTTATTTGAGTTATAATGTTTCATATTGAAATTTTCTTGTACATGATTTGGTTATCTAACCCTAAAATTTAATTATACGTAATTTCATAATAATATTTTGAAAAATGAATTTTTAATTAAAATGAATATTTTGTTACCCCTCTTACAATGTGAGTTTTAAACAATGGTATTTTAGAGTTTATAAAAAGGGTTCTCAATTTAACTTCCTCTTGTTTTTTATTCCTACCCTTATTTATCCATGATAAACTTTATATATTTTAAATAATCCTTTATTAGAAGTTAATTTTAAATTGAAATTATTCTAAAGGTTTTTGCATCACTTTTTCAAAATCAATGATTGAAAGTGACATGTAATGTCAATGATATAAATGTTTTTCTAAAAGATCATTATTTTTTTGTTTCCATTTACATTATCATTTTACAATAGATTTAAAATAATAAATTTGGTATTTCATTATAGATATATTTTATCATTTGAGTGATTGAACTCACATTATCAAACAATTCTATTCTTATGATTCCATTCAAAACATTCTTTTATAAGGTTGTTTTTTATTTACGTCAACATCCTTATATGTTTCCTCATTACAATAGGGTTATTGTCTTTTGAGAAAATCCACATTCTTTCTTAGGATGTATTATTATCATGTTATTCCAGTATTGACTTTTCCATTTTCTCATTTCTCTATACATTGTGAACTTCACATTTTATATGATTCATATTAAATAACGTCCACCTTGAAAGTATTTATTTCTATTAAAACGGGGGAATCCATTGGAATTATTAATGTTTTTATTTAAATACATTTGATGTTGGCCTATCACGAGGAACTCAAAAAAATATTTTTTAACTTAAGAAAAAATTATTAAAAGTGTAATTGGATTGTATCCAAAGAAGATAGTTTTGTGTGTGTTTTGAAATATTGTTTTCTAGGATCAATTTGAAAGAACCAGTAAGAATAATTTTTGGGTTTAAAAGTCAATTTTAGGAATAGTGGTCCATCCATGGTTCATTCCCTCATTATCCTATAAAATCATTTTTAAATTGGTTTCTATTCATCCTATTATCAATTTAATACAACTGAATTCTTTTATCATTATATTTAGGTTCAAATAAGGAAATAATATAATCACTATATTTCTTAACCATTCCTAGACTAGTGATTGGATACCTTTATTCATCCATGAATTATGCCACTACTTTTTATCACATACTGTAAATTAAATCCATGTAACTTGTGTGTGAAATTATAATAATAATTAGAATAAATTAAAAGATAAAACTAAAATAAACCAATAATAATTAAAACAATTAAGATACATGGAGGAGTTAGTTCATAGAGTGGTAAGAATTCATCAACAAAGGGAAATGATAGGATTATCTTTAGGGAATACACAAATGATATATTGTTCCATCATTAGATATTTTAAAATAAATAAAAATAAAACTAGAATATAATATAGCAATGTGTGAGTGTTTCCATCAAGAGTGAGTTATTCTGTTCCCCTTTCTTTTAGTAAATTAATTCCTTTTATAGGTTACTTCTTGAATATCATGCATCCATCTATGTAATAGGAAAGTGTTTCTTCATAGAATTAAGAAAAATTTGATTTCAGTAGGGAGAAGGTTTAATTTTTGATAGATGGTTTACAAGTATCTAGAATGAAGGTTTAATATGGATTTTTATAAGGAATTGGTCTTTCTTCCATGATCCAACCCAGTTCTAATTAGGGTATGTGTAGACTTGGGATCTATTAATGGTGACATTGTAGAGGCACAATATACAAAGGTGGGAAAAACATATGGTAAGATTTTATACTATGAAGGACACGGTCATTGTGACAACTATGAGATGAGGTTGAAATGAGGGGGGTCATAGTAGGTACGCTTACCATCAGAGTGGTGGAACGATCAATAAATTGTTTTCATATGGTCAAAAAAATTCCTTTGAAATTGTTTTGATCAAACATGGTCAACTGATAGTGATCTTAGTATGCACACCTTCCATGTTAATGTGGTGAGGTTAGGTGGGAAAGTGACTATGAGCAGTGATTATGGTAATTTGAAGGCACCATCTCTATACCTACCATGTCATGGTAAGTTATTAATATAGGGGGAATACATGGTCAGTACCCATAGTTATCATAGGGGTCGTGGATGGGACAGTCACTTCCAGCCTTTGTAATATTCCAAGAATCATAAAAAACTAATTCATGTTTTTATTTTTTGAAGTATTGTTCTACAATTGAAATTCACTATGAAAATTTAGAATTGATTCACAATTTATAAGAAAATATGAATATATAAATAATCACCATATTTAACAGTTATTTACAACTAAGTTAAAATTTCATATAGTCACTCAAAAATCACTATTTACCCTAAAATTGAATTAAAATTGAGGTATTTACAATTAATAACATATAATAAGTGTTAAAAAAAATTATCTCACATAACTCCCCCACACATAAAATATTTCAACCCATAGAAATATTTTCATTAAATTACATTAAAAAGAATCTCATCCTTCCTATATATGAATTTATCAGTCAGAGAAGAAGTAACCAAATACTTATCCAATATGAAAATTATCATGAAACATATGTGAATCGAATAACTTCCTCACTTCAATTAAATCAAAGTTTCAATTCAGGAGTGGAACAAATTATATTTAATTATAATCAAACATTTAACAAAAAGCACTTACATTTTCCCCCTTTCCTCAGTTTATTCAAACCAAGTATGATTTTTCCACTTTATTGATACAATTTAAATGACTTATACCTAAACAAAATAAGTTTTTACAAGGCCCTTTTTGAAATTTTCCCAACCATAATTTTGTACAATGCACTGTGCGTAACAATTATTGAGATTGAAAATAGAATTATTTAGCTATAGAAATGCACTAGGTGTCCCTATCTCAGAGACTCACTATTGGATCCCAATTTCCCATTTTTTTCCAGGTTCAAAGGAATTATATCATTTTCATTTATGTTTTCTCCCTAAGGTGTTATATTTTATTGAGGTTAGACAACCTCATATTAAGTTCAAAATTCAAATGACTTTATGTAATAAAATTGATTCCATGAAAATCATTTCACTAACACTCCATCTCCTTATTTTAAAACCAAAATTTCATAAATGTAGTTCGAATTTCTACATAGCAATCATCTAAGTCTCAAAATTTTAAAATCAATAAATTAATCAACTTTGAAATTAGTATTTTTGAACTAGGAAGGACATCAATAAATTTAATGTAATGTTTGAAAAAGAAATAGAAAGTTGTAAAAAAGTTTCAATGTACAAAATTGTTTTTATTATAATTGTTTTTATTTGTTTACATATTCTAAGAAATAAAAATTTAAAAAATACTTATACAGGTTTATCTACCTATCTAAACTTGGTTCGATCACTCTTCTTGTTAGACTCTAGTATGTATTTGTTCAAAAAAATATCTCAATAAAAAATGTAGGTAAACCCGAATAAAGAGTCCTCTCGGTACATATTTGGTTTTTGTCTCGTTGCCTTGAATGTCTACTTTGAACCATCTCCTTCAATTTTAACTACACAAAAAGGAATGGTATTAGTTACTATGTATAGTTTAGTCCATTTTCAATTATGATTACTAGGGAAATGTCTTATACTTAATCAAAATAGTATTACTTTGTATCATGTTTTAAATTCTATTTTATGGATAAGTTTTTCAAGGGGAGATTTGGTTTTCTCCTTGTATAGTAGCGTGTTCTCATATGCCTCTCTCCTCGGCTTCTCAAACATTATTATTGGTAGTTTTATATTCTCTATAGACTTTATAAACTCCAAATTTACTCTTTTTATAGCCTAGTATACCTTGTTTTATATCTCAATAGGAAAGTGGAAATGTTTACTATAATAAATTTTCAAGGGGTAATACCTAATGGGGTATTATAGGTAGTTCTATATTCCCATAGTGCATCTTCTATTATCTTACTCTAGTATTTATGGTTTATCTACATTATATTCTCAAAAATTATTTTAAATTATTTATTAGAAATGTCAACATATCCTTTTATATATAAGTGCTATGTAGTAGAGGTTTTATAGTGTACTCTCTATTTTCTTATGAGTGAATCTATGTTCTTGTTATAGAAGTGGGTTCTTTTTTCACTAATTAGAGTTTGGGTTATTTCAAACCTATAAAAATATCTAATTTTAGAAATCGAATCATAGTTTTCAATTCACCAGTCTGAGTGGCTTTGGAATCAGTCAACTTAGACACCTAGTCTACTTCCAACAAGATATACGAAAATACAATTAGCATAGTAAATGGTCCCATTAATTCAATTATGATAACATTAAATATTTCAAGAAAAATAAATGTCTTGGAGTATTTATTTTCTTTTGGATATTCAAAAGGTAAATAGGAAATTTTAGTATTTTTTACAAAAATATTATGAATTTATAATGATTGAGGGATAAAACAATCCATCTTTCAAAAAATTTTAAGAGGTTTTTGAGGTCCAAAAAGGTTTCCATACGGAATTGAATTTCATAAATAAAGCACACAATTTATTTCTTCTTTATACATGTATCTTCTGATGATATTTCCATTGAAAATTTTCCATAAAAAAGGGTCTTCTAAAACAAAGTGTTTTGATTCAAATTTCAATTTAGCAGTCAATTCTTAGATAATAACCATGGTTCCTTTGTTGTGGACATAAAATTTACTATGTCAACATTATAGGGAACATGGGTTAGGTTTTCTATTTTTTCATCAGGAAATGAATCATTTGGACTGGTCTTTGGGATTTCTTCTACATTAGAAGTGTGAGGTAGCAGACTCATGTGGTTATCCACTATATTTTCACATCACTTCTTATCCTTAATATCTAGGTAAAATTCATGTAATAGAAACATCCATCTTACAATTATGGTATTTTTATAAACTTTCTAAATCAAATATATTAAGGCTGCATGGTAAGAATAAATAATTAATTTAATTATTAACAGTTAAGAATTAAATTTTTCTCAAGCTAAACAAATAAAAAATAATTACTTCTCTATTATTATGTAGTTAATCTGAGTAGTACAGAGGGTTTTTGAAGTATATGGTGTCACCTTTGTTAGTCTATAAATCTTTTGGGATGGTACAACCCCTACAACTATGTTCGATTCTTCCAAAAAAAAATTAAATTGATGAATCCAATTTAATAGGAAGATGATGGGTGAATTAGTCATTAATTATTTTAATTTCTCATAATCTACCATTCATGGATCATAATAATTTCAGTTTTATTATTGAGTTGGTTAGTTAGGGTAAAATTAATTTTTTAATGTTCCTAATAAACATTCTATAAAATCTAACATGGCCTAGATAGGATATAATGTTCCTAATTGTGGTGGGGTAGGAAAATGTAGAAATGAACTCAACTTTTTTTCTTTATCAACTTTAATTCCATCCTTATAAATTAAATGTCCTAAAACATTTCCTTTTTCCACCATAAATTATAATTTTTAAAAATTCAAAAGAAATTTTTCCCAAATACATCTTTGTAAAACCTTTTCTAGATTCTTCAAAAAGTTAGGAGGGCTAGTCCCATATACATTTATTTCATCAAGGAATACCTCTAAGAATATCTCAATTATGTCTGATAAAATACATACCATGCAGTGTGGAAAGGTACTTATGGAATTTTAGATACTAAAAGTCGTCCTTTGGTAGGAGAATATATCAAAGTTATGTGTGAACAAGGTCCTGTCCTTATCATAGGGAGATATTGGAACTTGATAATATTTAGAAAAACTATCAAGTAAAAAATAATTATTCTTCTTAGATAGTCTCTCTATCATTTTTTTAAAAAGAGTATAGAAAAATGGTATTTTATGGTCACATAGTCTAATATCTTATAATAGATACAAAATCTCTAAATATTCAATATTCTTGTGGGTACTAATTCATTGTTTTCATTCTTTAGAATTGTGTAGATATTTTTATTTGGGAAAATTTGAATGAGACTCACCCATTAAGATTCTATGACGGGATAAATTATTTCAAATTTTAAAAGAATTTTTACTTCCATTTTTTCAACATCTATGAGGGTTCGGTATTCTATATCTAGAATGGATGTGGTTGAAAATAATGTTGATAATAAAATTAAAAATGTTTTATTTGAGTTTTTTGGATCCCAACTCTAAATTGCTTAGTGGAAAAAATTCCAAATCCTTGGTTTCTACCTAACAAGTTTTGGATTTGTCTTTGGTACATGGAATCATGGATTTCACTCCCTTTCACTTGAGGGATTCCAGCATTAAAATTCACTTGGGAATAACGCAATTGGATGGCCCCTAGGGGTGTGATGGGTGTTGATTCTTGTAATTTTTTCACAGATAATTTTCTCATAAGGGAAGTTAGTTCTTCAATTTTATTTTCTAATAAAGGTGAGTAGAAACTTTTTACCTCATGTACTCATATGGTTTCAGTTGTCAAACCAAAAAATTGCAAATTTTTTGAAATTCATTCAATAAGATCTTTGACTTCAAATGGTGACTTATCAATCAGTGATCTACATAAATAATCATAATGTAAAATATAGACATTGTCTATAAATCTTTGGTAGAAGAATACCAACATGTGATGTTCTTTAAAGGACAAGTATGGTAAGAATGTGGTTAGTTTTTTGAATCTATTCAAGAAATCATAAATTTTTTTCCTTATTTTATTTTTTTATTACACAAATTTCCTTTTGATGTTGACCACTCCTTGAAAAAGGAAGGAAAATGTGGAAGAATGTCTTCTGAAAATTCCTCCCATGAGGTGACTTCCCCAGGATAAAAATTATAGAGCCACTCTTTGGCTTCCACTTTGAAGTGAGAAGTTGAAAATCTTCAAGCTAATCTGAACCTTAGTGACTCATCTGGTTCTAAATACATTTAAAAAATATTTAAACACACTAGATACCTATTGTGTTCTTCACCATTTATTACATGAAACTTCGACAATATTCATATCATTTCATGCTGGGTGCATAGATTTCTCACAAATTCATTCTAACATGATCTAGATAACCTTACATTTTTCAATTTATAGTATAGCCTTTAAGGAGGAAAAGACTAAGGAGTGAGAATCAGGTAATGGAATGGTAATAAACTCTCTTTCTTATTGTTATGTGTTGTTTAGAGTTATAAAACTTTCTAATATAGTTCTCTCAACCTCTTTCTCAAAACCAGTGTGGTTGGAATAATTGGATCCAGTCATTTGAAAACAATTTAAAACAAATCACTAGACTTCCTGATAATAGCACTAGGTTTTATACAGGCCTATTCTCAGGCACTCATAAAAATGATTTATGAACCCTAGAAAAATGTAGTAAAAGTAGGACTCAGATTTTATTTGGAGAAGATTGTGTTCTGTGCGTTTTGAAATATTTATTTGTGGGTTTAATTTAGAAAAATAACCAAGTGAAATTGGTTATTTTAAAGTCAATTTAAGAAGTAGTGATGAATCCTTGTATCATTCCCTCATGTCTTGTTGAATCGTTATTCAATTGGTTTCTATTGGTCATATCATCAATTGAATCCTAATTATTAATATTATCAATCTATTTATATTAAAATAGAGGCATAAAATAATTATTGTATTTACCCCCTTTTCCTAGTATGATAATTAGATGCCTCTCTTTATGAATGAATTCCCTCACTGCATTCTGTCAAATATATTTAATTAAATCCAACTGGCTTGTGTGTGAAATAATGATAATAAGAATATTCAATTAAAATTTAAAACTATAATAAACCTCTAGTGTAGCGGTGGAGGAATTGTAGCAGGAACTGTAGTGGTAGTAGTACTGTAGCAGGTACTGTAACAGCCCGAGTACTATAGTAGTACTATTCACTGAAAGGCTCTTTGGGCCAAAAATATGGTATTTCATGCCTTGTATTCAGACCACTTGGTCTTGGGCCTCCGGGCTTTGTAATGGGTCCTCCTCTACCCAATTTAAAATAGGTCTTTGCTTTAAAATAATAAATGAGGCTTCGACCCCATCCTTTTAAAAAAATCAATAAGGGGAAAAGGAGGGGATTTCCCTTAGAGAAATCACAAATGGTCTAGTGTTCTATCATCATAGTTTTTTTAATAAATGAAAATAAAACAAGAGTAGTGGACAATATTTCACGAGTGTCTCCCTCAAGAGTGAGTTCTTCTATTCCCTTTTATTCTAGAAAGTGAATTCCATTTATATATGAATATTTGGCTATCATTATTCTCTCTATTTTAGAGGAAATTGTTTCTTCATATAATTAATTAAAGTATAATTTTATTAGGGATCATGTTTGATTTCTACTATATGGATGACACATATCCAAAATTAAGGGTATGGATGACTTTTTGTAAGGAATCAATTTTAGTTCCACAATCCATCCCAAAACCCTTTTGATGGTGGAGTGTTCCCATCCTTCACATTATAGTGGGTTTTTTGAAGAAAAAATGGTGTGAAAATTTAGTTTATATGACTCATTATTTTTTTAGTTCTAAAAAATTATTGTTTTTACCCATGAGACATCATATATTTACATTATATAAAACTTGTATTTCTCATCATTGGCCAAAAAAATCCAATAATCTCTTATAATTGAAACTACATTTCCAAACAAAAATTTATTTCATGCTTACCTCATGTTTGAAACATACAATCATTGATGGTTGTATTTAGAGGTTAAGGGAGATGATTAACCCACACACATCATTGGTTTTTTATGGGATAAAGTTAGATTAGATTTATTAATTTCCCAAACTTCACAAACCACTCACGCGTAGTATAGTGATAGTCCTAGGTTGATCTCATATGGAGGAAGCTAGATCTTGGAGGTTTTAGGATTGAGGCCCTTTACGAAGGATTCATTTCTAGTTTCTTTTATTATGGTAGTTACAAAATCTATGATAATTTATGGTTTCTTTAAAATTATTAAATAAGGGTTGGGATCAATTTTGAGTATTTATAGGAATGATGATCTTAATTGTAATATTTTTAGGGTCCTAATGTTTAGGCAACGATGCAAGTTGAAATTTCTAGTTGACGTTGGTCAAGTCAACTACCTCTAAATATGAGGTATCTATTCATTGGGAAGCAGATAGTTAAAACATAGGTGCATTAATCTTGGATTCTATGGAAGAAAGTATCTTAGGATAGTGGTCATAGAATAATTTAATCCAATCAGGATAGGGTCTTCCACTAATATCCCATGGTCAGGGGAATTCAAATAAATTGGGCTGACCTTTATATTTTATCTTGATAACTAATTTTTTAGGGTTACCTAATTTATTGTTAAAGATTTATTATGAATTCAGATACATATACTCTCGATCCCTACCACTTGGTGGTTTTTAGCCGCTCATGGTAGGGGGGATGAAATAAATAAATTAAACTATGTTGAACATGATAAAAACCTCTGAATGTAAATAATTGACAATCATCCAATGGTTTTAATTCACAAATGGGGAAAAGCATGGAATAGGTAGTTAAGAAATACAAATCACAACTAAATAAAATGACTACTTTTAATGAAAGTAGAATATTATTCCACAAAGGTTTGGATGATGAGTGAATGTACATGATGTGATAGAAATTATATGTAGGTGAAGAAAACCTCGATCCAAGACTCTTGAATTGATATAAAAAATAAAACAATGAATAAATTTGATTTTGATAGGGAAATGGATGAAGGAAACTCAAAGGGTACCAAAAAAAGAGAAATATCTCTTCTGGAGTGTTCTTAAATGCACTGTTGAGGTTTTGTATATATAGGATACATGGGTCACGATATGTAATATATTAAATGTTGTGAAATTCCAATCTACATACTTCTATGTGGATTATAAATCATGTGTATATCTCACACATATCTTGCTAAAAATCTGAGGTTAGACCACTTACACATCATGTACTGATGAATCAAGACATGTATTGGCCATCCATTTGTTCCTCCGAAGAATATTTCTCATTCAATGGATTTGACTAGGATTACATTGTGTATGACCCACTCCCTACATGTAATGGATTCTTTCTCTACAGACATCATGACATGTTTCACATTTTAGCTCATGGCTTGTCACATGACGTGAAATCCTATTACATGATGTTTAATGTTGATTTATGATGTGTAATAGGTGAATTCTGAACTTTTTCTTCATTTCTTCCTTTGAATCATATAAAGACTCATTCCTGTAAAATTAAGCACATTCCAAGCACATTATCAAATAAATCAACGAAAATCCTAAAATAAATTATATAAAAACGTATATATAGATTCATATTATCAAATTACATCACAATTTAACAATTTCTTGTCCCCAAGAAAAAAAGGTCTCATCAAAGATTTCAAAAATATAGGACATTTTTAAAGTAAGAAACATTTATCTTGTCCAGGAAAATAAAACTAAGTGTAAGAGGAAAGGGTTAGTCTCCTGAATCATCCCTAAAAACAAAATTTATCATGCCTCATAGCTCAGTTCTTTTAAAAAAATATAATCTTTTAACTAAAACCTTTTAACTATTCCTTGAATTTTATACCCATTTTCAATTTTCCTCACAATGAATTTTATCTCATCACTCATGAGTAAAATGAAATTGGAGTTATGTTCATACCCTGAGTACATGTTCCAAACCATAGGATTGTATTGGTTCTATCATCTCAACCTTCTTTGGATAAGTACAAAATTAATCATTAGGGATTCATCAATTAGGTTTTTATGAATCTGATGATTTGGGTAGGTGCGTAAAAGGTGAAAATCAAGCTCAAAATGAGGGTAATATCTGAAGCATAATGCATGAATCTCAAGATAAGTGTAATACAATGCCTCCTTCTAGCTAATCAATTTCACACTCTAGTTGTTTTTGTTGGATTAATATATATTTTAAGTAAGTACACAATGAGTATTCTGTTCCTTTCCTTTTTATTTTTTATTTCTATTTTTCGAAATTCATGTCTAGTCCAGATCTCACATCCATCTTCTAACCACATATGATCCTTTAAGAGATTCATCCGTTTGTAAATGGTGATTTTTTACTTTCTTAGTACACATCCCATGTATATTTTTCTTTTATTTTGTATTTTTCAAAGTAATATAATAAATGTGAAATTGTAAAATTTATATATGGATCACAACCAATATTCTAATGACTACACAATATATATTTTACTAGTAAAATCATCCCAATTGTCTGAATACCTCCCCCACACTTGGTTAAAATAAATTCATTCATTATACAAGGAGTAGGGTAAGAAGGGAAAATATTCTTGTAAAAGATTCATCCTATAAGATCATTCATGGAGACTACAAGCTAAATGAAGGAAATATGTAATTTGGGTATTATAAAAAATGGCTAATAAAGATTGCCTCAATCATTTTAAAATTGTACTTGTTCAGTCATAGCCTGTCTAAAAGTTAATATTTTTATTGAATTTTGGAAAGGAAAAGGTTCAAAAATAACACGGGGGGTCTGAGAAAATGAAATCCAAGGGCATCGTTAACCACATGTTTGATCCCCTCCCGAGGGAAAGATCATAAACTAGTGAAAGAGGACATACTTTGAATCAGTGAATCCATGGATGTAAAGAATTCTGCAACCGTATTCCCCTACCGCCTTGTGTGGGTGACCTTGGTGTGGTTTACTAAGACATGTTTGCACTTCCTGATGATGTACTCAATTTTCCATAGAGACGGTCTTGTGTTGAATAGTGCTTTATATAGGATGAAGGGATCTGTTTCCACCGCATTGAGCAGTACTTGTCTCTGATTACACATCTCCAAGATGGTGACCATCACCTACACCTCCACATGAAGTGAATCACCCTAGCCATAGAAGGCCGAAATGCTACAATAACATCCTCCTATGGTTCTTGATGACACATCCTCCCCTCATCTCCCCCCCCCCTCCCAAAAAAGACCCATCTGTGTTCAGTTTCAGCCCATTGCGAAGAGGATGACACCAGACCCAGTGGCCCTACCTTGATTCGTTGATCTGGATGGGAAGAAAGTGATTTGAAAAAAGAGACCTAATCGACAGTGTGTCATAGAAATTTTAAAAAGTCCCCTCCATGTTCAGGTTTAAAGAATGCTTATAATTTATAATAATGTCTCCTAGAAAAGTAAAAACATGAAAAAAATAAAGTGTATTGATAGTTAAAATCATGAGAAACTCCCCCACAATGAGAAGGAGATAGTGTTCACACTATCCATGAAATTCTTGTGGGAGTGTTATGGAATATAAATATCATAAAACATGAAATAGAATTGTAATATTTTTTAAAAAATGAGGGAATCGAGATATCCTTGGTTAGTGTCATTCCATGAGGGAATTAGGATGTATGTATGTTGATACTGAGTCACCTAAAAATGGGTTAAATAAAAAATATTTCATTAGTTGAAACATTAGTATATGGGGTCAAGCATTGTAAGAGAATATGAATGGACAAGTGTATGGAATAATGAGTAGATGAAAAAAATTTATTCAAATATTTGAAATGTCTATAATGAAGTTCAATAAGAGACTCAAATGAAAACAAAAAATACTCAACTAGGAACACTCAATATAGACCAATTATCAACTATGGGTTGCCTCATATAAAGCACTAACAAGATATCATCATCCAAACAGATGGACCTAAATAGCCTGCAGTGGGTCCGTTGGATCAGTTTCTCCTTTTCAGCTTACAACTATTGGTTACTGTTTCTTCTAGTTCTCGAAGCCGCTTGATCGGGTTTATGAAATCAGGGGATTCAAAGTGAGTATAAATAAGATTTTTAAGGAATTGAATCATAGATCTAGGTGGCTACTGCTATGCATGGATCTCTAACAACAGTTCTAAAAGTCTTCGTTCAATTTTGGTGACTCACTGGGCAACTATTTGGACCAGAACAGAGGGAGGAATGGATTCATTGACATGTATAGATGATGTGGAAGATCTATACATGGTCATGTAATAGTATAAAATAAATTAATATCAAGAAAAAAAATATTGAAAAAATCAGTCCCCCCCCCCACACACAGATATATATATATGTATATATATATATAATCTGTATAAAATGAGGGCATAAATATATGAAAAAATAAATGAATATCCCTATCACAAAAAATCTAAATCCCAAAAAGTAACACATAAGGCATTTTAGGCATCTGGGCTAAAGATCTCCTCCATCGTCATCCCACAATCGTATGGTGAGAAAAGCTGAGTGGCGGGGTCAGTATCTATGGAAGTAGTAGGAGAAGGTGGGGAAACAGAAACAATGGTGGATGCTGGGGTCGTGGAGCAAGGTAAATGGGATGGGGTGGGTGGTGGAGAGGTAACAATCTATATAGAGGTTGTGGGTCTGACATCATGATCGATAAAGGGTACCTCTGGGGTAGAGTCAGTAAGAAACCCCTAGCTTCTCCGGGTATACTCTGCTAATTATTCCCACTAGGTAGTGGGGTCAATAAGATCTAGGAGAAAGTTTGGGTGGACAACAGGTTATGTGGGAGTGGTAGAAGATGAGGGGCCAACAGGGGTGGGTGGTGGTGGTGTGGTGAACTCTGTAGGATCAATGAAATGTAAATAAAGATTTATGGAAATATGGTGTAGGTTTTCTTGGATGCATTTCTAGGTAACCTAGATATCACTTATTTTGGGTATGGTATGTGTATGAATGGTGGATTATGTAGTGGAAGAGGTGGTAGGAGGAATTTTTGGTACATATGAAGATGTGGTGTGTGGCTAAATGGGTGGGTCGACTACTGTTTCTGGTAGTGGTGCCACATGTGGTGCCTCCTCCTACATGCCTGGTGCACAAAATTAATCATCATCCTCCCTCACTAAAAAATGAATCTTCTGCATCATCTTAAGGTTGATAAGATTATTAGGTCCAAGGGAGGTGAGGGGAAATGATGCATCAAACAGACCCAAGTACCTGGCCAGGTGAGTGATGAAGGAACCTCCTATTAATGTACTATGATACCTCTCGGCATGTTCCTTGTAATAATGGGATAATTGAGCCTCCATGTTGATGGATGGGTTTCCCATGGCTACTGCAAGGACAATAATGTCCATATTGATGATGCTCCCATGATACTTAGCCTAAGCGATCCATCCATGTTTCATTTCCATTTGAAGGATACCAAGTGTGGGGCCATGTAGCTAGGTATATTTCGTGATACATAGCTCATTGTGAAACCATGTGGGATGAGTAATCATCTTCCACAACTATTGAGAATTGTCGATGTGTCTCTATATGAAGTGTTGGATAAATATTAGAAGCAAAAAAATTGTCGGTGTAAATTCCAAGTCTGATGTTGAACTCTACGAATGATAACTCATGGGGCCAACCACTGAGGTGGAATCATAAGATTTCTATTGTCATCTCAAAAAGTTGAGATGAATTATAGAAAAAACTCCCTATAGGTTTCCTTGCGGACCTTGATAATTCTATCGATATGGAGGGTCACCAAGAGGTCTTGGAAAACATCGTTAATATTCAACCTGTCCAAGATGTGCATGTCTAGAGAATTGTTTGTATGCATTGTATTATCCTGTAATCACAGGATATTTACCCGATGTTGTAGGTTAAAAAATGTATGGAGGGATGCAAGTGTAGGTTTTCATCACCGGAGTTTAAGCAGCCATTTTCTTGAGTAGTAGGTGTGGAATGTATCGCTACAAGTAGTGCAGGAGGTAGAATAGGTTATGCAGATGTTGTGCCATAGTGATTCTTGGATAATGGTTTCTCTTATGAGGATGAGGATGAGGATGAGTAGGTTTTTGATCTCTTGGTTCATTCCATGTAATAAGTTAGAGAGGGGTGTGGGTTGGGAGGCACTCAGTTATGAAGGATGAGGAGGAAGGGGTGAATTTTTGAGAGAAGAGGAGGGTGGGTGTGGTTTTGGGAGAGGAGGAGGAGGGTTATACAAGGGTGATGTGGGGAAAAGGGGGAACGAGTTTGGATAAGGGAGAATAGAGGGAGAGAGGGAAAAGGTAGGGCACAATTTTGTAGGAGAGGAAGAGAGATTGGGTGCGAATTGAGGGGTCGGGGGTTCCAAGTCATTAACATAGGTTCATGAGGTATTTTTAACAACAGACATGCATCATTACATTATAGGTAATAGTGGTTCAGATCATGTGATGGTGAAATCAAATGATTTATTTTGGTAAAAGGATATGTGTCATGAACCACTGTTACATGACATTTAATGAACTATTTTAGCTCAAATTGTGTTCCTTACTTACATTCAGCTCTTGACCTAATAGAAAATTTCATAAGGCTATCCTCATATAATCAAGGCTAAGATATCATACCTTGGGTTTCCTCTCAGTCATTTCTTCCTTTAATGTGGCGATATTCACTCAATTTGGACTCAATTTAATTTTAGGCTGATGACACAACTTTCATGGAAAGGTTTATGGAATTTTTTTTTGACCATTAACATTAAAAGGTGTTCCACCTTCTCTTTAAATCCCAATGATTGAATAAGGAAATAATTGAATGACTTTGAATGGTCCTGACCTTCAATATTTCATCTTATAAACAAATAACTTTAATTTTTAGTTAAACAACATGACTTTATTCCCTTGTACAAAGATATGTCTATCAATGATATTATCATTCCATGTCATTATATTTTCCTTATAGATCCTTTCATTGCCATATGTTTCCCTTCTAATCTCTTCCACTATGGTTAATTATAGCATCCTTGATTCTCTATACTTCTCAGAATCTAGATTCAGTTTATTAATCACCCAAAATGAATGATTCTCTAGCCTAATTGGGTGATGAAATGGTTTCCCATAAACCATTTTGAATAGTGTGGTTCCTATGGGTGTCTTGTTGGAAGTTTAGTATGCTCAGAGTGAATCATTTAGTTTTAAACTCTGATCACTTTGATTGGTATTCATAGTCTTTTCCAAAATTTTCATTACCTCCCTATTTGATAGTTCTACTTTCCCACTTGTTTTTTGGTGGTAGGGAGTTCCTATATTTTATTTAATTTTTTACCTTTATAGAAATCCTCTCACAACTTAGTTTATGTAGTGTGTTTTTCGATCACTATTAAGTAATCTCACTATTAAGTAATCTTGGGAATCCAAATCTTGAAAAAACATTCATTTTCAAAAATTTAATGACAACTTTCACTATGTCATGTGAAGTAGCTTCATCCTCAACCCAATTATAGATATATTTAATGCCAGCCAAAATGTAAGATTTACCATATGATGTGGGAAATTGACCTTTGAAGTCTATGACCCAAACATCAAAGATTCTAACTTCCATGATGAGATTTTATAGAATATCATTCATTTTCCCAATATTTCTTATACATTGTCATATATAACATCTTTAAAGAAAATCCCTTGCATCTTGGTGCGGTGTCACCCTTAAAAAAAATCCACTTTGTAGATTTTTGGAAACTAGACATGAGGGTCCATGATTTCCACCAGTTGGTGATGTGTGACACATATCAATCAAATTTTTGGTTTTTTCTTGGCGGATGAAGCTTTTTAATAATCCATCAGCACAATGCTTGAACAATAGTGGCTTATCCTAGTAATAATGCCTGTAATCTATAAAATATATTTTCCTATACTAGTATGAAAGGTTCTGATGTAAAAATTCCAATTCCAAAAAAATTGGAAATATCTGAGAAACACAATTGAAACTTGATATTTAATAAGGATTCATCCTGAGAATATACATAAATGTCAGCCTCCTAATCTTTCATGAAGATGGGTTGAGGAATTCTGGATAAATGATCTACAATAAAATTCTATGTTCCTTTTTTTTATCCTTGATCATGATATCATAATTTTTGTAACAGGAGGATCCAACATATCATCCTAGGTTTTTCATCCTTCTCGTTCATTAAGTATCTAAGGGTAGCATAGTCAGCATGTAGAATCAGTTTGGACAAAACCATATATGAATGAAATTTCTCAAAGGAATATAAAATGGATAAGAATTATTTTTATATAGTCATGTAGTTGACTTGAGATTCACTTAGTGTGTGACTTTCATAATATGTGGGATAGAAGATGTGGAAAATTTTCTTTCCTAACACATCACTTATAGAAAGGTCACATACATCACACATTAACTCAAATTACTTATCCCAGTTGTTTACAATGATAAATATGGATACTATCAGACTCTTCTTCAATGTATTGAACGATCTTTGGCAGTCCATAATGAATTCTAAAGAAACAGTTTTTGATAATAGATTTGTGAGAGGATAATAAACTTTAGAAAAATCCTTCACTAACTGTCTATAAAATCTAGAATGGCCCAAAAAACTTCTGATAACCTTAATGGTTTAGGGTTCTGGTAGACCTCGGTGACTTTGAATTTCACTAGATCAAACTCTATGACTTCCTTGTATATTTTATGACTATTTAATATTCCTCCTTGCACCATAAAATGATCAGGCATATTTCTTCACAACGTTGGAGAACTAATTCAAGATTTTTTAAAGAGACATCAAATTATCTTCCATATACTAAAAAGTCATCCATGAATATTTTTAGGAACTCTTCATCAATGTAATGAAAAATATGCTTGATGCATCTCTTAAAAGATGTTGGAGCATTGCACATCCCAAATGACATTTTCCTATAAGAAAAAGTTCCAAACTGACATATGAATGTGGTATTTGGGAAATCAGTGGGGTCAACTACAATTCAGTTTTATCCTAGATATCCATATAGGAATTAGTAGAATTCATGACCCACAAGTTCTTCTAGCATTTGATACCAGAAGGGTAAAGGAAAATGATCCTTTCTTCTGGTTGCATTTTGGAATATGTAATCTATGTAGTCTCTCCATAAATTAATGGTTCATGTTCAATTAAATCCATCTTCACAAATTCATTATAATGTGAGTCCTCCTTCCTTGGGCATTACTTATAGTGGGATCTCCCATTCCCTAATGGATGTGGGAAAATATTTTCTTAGAATCAATGAGTTTTAGCACTTCCTTTATGAGGACTTCCTTCATCGGTGGTGTGATATGCCTCTTAGATTGTTATTTCAGCATTGTATCTTCTTGAAGTAGGATCTTGTGAGTGCATTTAGTAGGATTGATTCCTTTTATGTCTTCCACTCCCCAAGAAATTGATTGTTTATGTCTCTTCAAAACATCACTCAAATTTTCATCTTGCTCTTGAGATAGTTTTGAGGTGATTGTTATTGGAAGATTGGATGACAATGCTAAGTATGAGTACTTCAGGGTATTGGGTAGAGGTTTTAGTTCTAGTAGAGGTGTTTGAATGATGAAGGGGGTGGAAGGTGGAAAGGTGACCCTTGTGAGAGGTTTAATGAATCCTACTTCCTTAAAGTCATACTCTTTTTCATTCTCTAAGAGTGACTCTTCACTTTCTTCTTCAATGTCCATGTATTAATCTCCATTTTGGGTGAGAGAGATGGAATTTAAATCTACAACATCATCTTATTGTTGAGAAGATTTGACCAAGTTTATCACTTCTAGTTCTTCCCCCACTCAAAGATCATATTTCCATGATTCACAGCAATCAAATCCTTTCTTATTGCTTGGAATGGTCTTCCAAGTATAGTGGGGATGTCTCATTCTTCTTCTATGTCCAAAACTAGAAAGTCTGATGGAATGATGAATTTTCTAAATTTAACCAAAACATCTTTGAGTATGCCCCTAGGGTAATTCAATGATCTATCAGCGAGTTGTAGTGCTACTCTGGTTGTTTTCAGTTCTTGGATTCCTATATTGTGGAAAACACTCATTAGAATTATGTTGATGATGGATCCAAGATCATACAGATCTCTTCCAAACATTCATTCTCCTATAGCACATGGAATTGAAAAACATCAGGTATCTCTCATTTTTATGGTATTTTCTACTAAAAAATATAAGAACATTCTTCATTTAATGAGATGACCCCAAAATCTTCTATATTTATTTTGTTGGATAATAGATACTTGAATTTTTTTTATATACTGGAATCTGTGGAATGGATTCTGAAAATGGTATATTGATGTGTTGTTGTTTGAACACCTCCAAGAAATTCTTCTATTGTGCCTCCTATATACCTTGTCTTGCTCTTTCTATAAGGGAAGAGGTGGATTGTATGGAGGTGGAGAAACATAAAATGATTCCTTTGGCTACTCGGGATTTTGTTTCTTCTCAAATGGTACTTCTTCATGAGGTGTGATAGGTTTAGTCTTATCAAATTATTCATCTTCTTCTAGTTTCTTCTTAGGCTCTTCCTTTTTTACTTTTATATATTTTGATGGGTTGTTGAAAATCCAAAATCTTCCCACATCTTAGTTTCACTGCCTTGGCTTCCTACATTGGGTAAGTCTCAGTATCAATAGGTAGGGTTGTTGGTAATCTATCAGATAAAGCCATCAAGATTTGAACCATTTTAATTTCAAGATTCCATAAAGAAGCTCTTTGGTTTTTCATTTTCATCTCCTATGTTTTCATTCTCTAATCTGATTTGTGTACAAAAGTATCTAGAATATTTTACAATTTACATTGAGGAGGAGGTGGTGGTTCTTGAGGTCTTGGTTCAGTGGGTTGGAATTATTAATAAGATCTATTTTGGAAGTGATGTTGTTTCATCTGCTACTGAGGTCTTGGAACTTGGTTCATTAGTGGATACCCTGGTGGTCCTTCATTTTAGAATGGTGCTTGACCACTCCACTATTAGAAATATACTTGGTTGTTCCAAGGCTACTGTTGAATAGGCCCTTACTGGTAATATTATTTTTGCTATTAAAATGAATGGGTCTATTGATTATAATTGACTTAATTACAATCATATTGATCCTCAAATCCTGAATTTCAATCTTGGTAAATATGCGGGCCACCACACATCTCACACGATTGCTTCTCCATTACATGAGTAGGAGGGGATTGCATAGCTGTCATTTTAAATGATTCGATCTTATTTATGAGCACTTAAACTTTCACTTATAGTCTTATGTTTTCATATACCTAGGGGATACCATTCCATGGTGGTCTATTTTCACTTTTCAACAAGTTGGCATTGGGAGAAACTTCATCGAGAATTTTTCTTCTAGATTTTGGGTTCTTAAACATCAATCCTCCATCAGCTACATCATCAAGAAAAGTTCATGCGACTAGATATAGTCCTTGGTATAACATCAAAATTGATCCATGTATCCAACAAATGGTTTGGAAACCTCCTCATGAGCTCTTTGAATCAGTCCCACACTTCCCATGTTGATTCTTTATCAGTTTGATAAAAGTTTTGAATATCATTTTGGATCTTCTAGTTTTCGATCAGTGGAAAGTATTTATCCAAAAACTTCTTCGTAAGATTGTCCCAAGTCATGATTGAATCAGGAGCTTGACTTTTCATCCAGTATTTAGCTATGTATCTTAGGGAAAATGGAAATATAGGTAGTCTGATTGAGTCTAAAGAAACTCCCTGGTTGCGAAAGGTATCACAAACTTACATGAAGCTAGAAATGTTACCATGTGGGTATTCTCTCTAGAGACCATGGAATTTTCCCATGTTTTGGATCATGTTAATGATTCCATGATTAATTTGGAATTTATGATCTTTAATGAGGGGAAGAAAAATGCTTGGTGTGGTGCCATGGATTGATGGCAAGCCAGAATCCATAATTTTCCTTTCTTGAGCATCAGGTGTTCTCCTAGAATAAGTTAATGAATGTTCAGTGGGTTCGGTGGGTTGGATCTCACTTCATGGTTTTGATCATCCATTTCTAATAAACATTGTGTAAAAGGGTACCTTTCGATCTTGGGATCAAAGGATAAAGGTAATTCTAACTCAATGTCCCTTGAATGCATCAAAAAACCATATTACATACACTATACCATGGAAAAAGAGGATGAAAGGGCATATCAATAGAAAATAAGGGAAAGGAGTCAGGGAAAGGTAATCCTAGGTTTCTTTCTATAGGTCTCAAAAACACAACATTGCTTCCCTAAAAATGGTGAAAAAAATTTATGCACCTTCCTGAGCCATTGGTTTCGTATTGGTGATAGTCAGATTAGATTTATTGATTTCCCATACTTCACTTACTACTCAGGCATAGCATAATGATAGTCTGGGGTCGATCCCATAGAGAGAAAGTTGGCTCTTGGAGGTTTTAGTCTTGATACCCTTTAGTTAGGTGTCCTTTAAAGTTTCTCTTAGTTTGGGATATACTAAATCTAAGATAATTTATGGTTTCATTAAAATGATTATAGAGGGGTTGGGATCAATTTTGAGTATCTATAAGAAGAATGATCTTAATTCTAATATT
Organism: Viscum album; assembly: GCA_963277665.1. Classification (NCBI taxonomy): domain Eukaryota; kingdom Viridiplantae; phylum Streptophyta; class Magnoliopsida; order Santalales; family Viscaceae; genus Viscum; species Viscum album. The sequence goes on along the minus strand of OY728128.1, from coordinate 1,314,675,310 downwards.
GGAAGGGTTCTAAAGTTTAAGCTGTGAAGCAAGCAGAAATTTCTAGTTGACTTAGGTCAAGTCAACTAGCTATATCTAGGAGGTAACTATTCCTTGATCAAGATATAACGGCTAACTAGGTTTATTAAGCTTGGAATATATGGTAGAATGTATCTTAGGCTATTGGTCGTAGCCTAATTTACTCAAAATCAAGATATGGTCTTCCACTTGGATATCACGTGGTCTAGGGAATTCAAATGAATTGAGTAGACATTTATCTTTTATCCTGATTACTAATTGTTTAGGGTAACCAAAATTATAATTAATTATTTTTTAGGAATTCAGATATATCTACTCACGATCCCTACCCTTGGGTGGGTTTTATCCAGTCATAGTAGGGGATATGAAAAGAAATAAATAAATGGAATGACAGTGAAGATGCTAAAAATGTATGAATATAAATAATTCACAATCATGCGACAGTTTGAATTCAAAAATGTGTAATAGCATAAAATAGGTAGTTAAGAAATAAAAATCACAACTAAATAAAATTCTTACTTATAATGAAAGAATAACTGGATTCCACACAAGTTTAATGACAAGTGAACATAAGTTATGTGGTGGAGATTAGAATTTGATGAAGAAAAACATGATCCATAGATATTGAATTGAAATAAAATATGAAACAAGGAATAAATTTGAGTTTGAGAGGGAAAGGGATGAAGGGAACTCTGATTCTCGCTCAAATTTACCCAATAGAAGAAGGTAATACGGTCCTTGTAGTTTAGCTTGGGTTATCAAATCCACAGAGACCTAAGAAGTAACCTATAGACACGCACATTCTAAGGACTGTTTTTGGATATGAAGTGGCCAACTTTGGGTTGATTTTATATGGGTTTAAGTGAACTCTAAGATTCTTAAGTGAATTCAAATTAAAATAATGAGTTGATCCTAGGTTATCGCTCGGGGTGGATTGGACGTATTTTCTTTTTAATGATTTCAAATTCTTAAATTTGAGATGGGTTCATTTAAGGAGATAAAACAACATCATCACTTACTGGTTTAATGCCTACACCTTTTAATACTAATCAGCTATACACTTGAAGGATCAGAGTTTTGAGCACTTAAGGTAAAGGATCGTATTAGTACTTGAAGTGTGTGGCCATAAATTCAACAAGGACGATGAAGTTTAAAAATCACCAAATAAAAATCCCAATTAAAGATGTGATTATACATTAATTAGGTGATAAATAACATCCAATACAGCCCCTTTCTACTCCCTTGGATCAACCCATAAGTGGGTTAGCCCTCCATTGATCACATGGTTTCAATGGAAGCGGAATGTAGACTCATGAGGGAGGAAATGGAGAAGTAAAGAAAACAACAAAAATAAAATGATCACTCCACCGTTGTGTGAATAATTTCACAAGGGTTGGTGTGAATAAACTCACACCTTGATCCAACGGTATCAATGTGACATGAATAACAACAGAATAAGAGTATAAGAAGAACTTTTTATTAAGAAACTAAAGTGAATTGAACAACTTACTTGTGAAAGACAAATTTGAGGCAACAAAAATGCAGCATAACATTACAATTGAACAAAGCATCCAAGATCTTCAACTCCTTCACCACCACTGCCTTAAATAGTAATTTTTGGAGCCTTGGGTCGAGCCTCAAACAGTACAAAGTATCTCAATTAATTTTGATAGGCCATAGGTGGTGGAAAGCTTGTTGAATTTTAACTTTTCCACATTTGACCCGAGGTGGCATCCATCTTTCCTTCACCGAACAGACGCATTTGTAAGACCTTCTAGACGGCCGAATTGGAGTGGTCCATAGAGGACGCAAATGTAGATCTGGCTGTCTTATAACCGGCTGTAAAATTTGGGACCATTTGGAGTTACGGATTCCGAGATATGATAAAATTAGTGGACTGTTTTTCTGGGCCGCAGAATCTGGCCCAGAATTGTATCTCTAAAGTGGGACGCTTTAATGATCACCATAGAGGCCTAATTAGCATTGGCTAATGCAGAGTTATTTGTTCCTATGAATTTATTCTAGCATCCCACAAAATTTGGGATTCATTGGGCATGTATGTTGGGCCCCACAGTCTCATCAGTGAGCTAGTATCCAATCTGCCTTCTCCAGAATTGCTTCCTTTCATTGCCAAATATCTCCATCATCCTCCATGAATTATCCATTGATCCCTGAATGAAACATGCTCATATTGGAGTGTAGATAAATTATCAAAAATATAAAATTAAAATATGTATAATTCAATTCCTTAAAATTAGATGAATCATTCGGTACTTTAAATGATGTTCAAAAAATGTACCACATAATAGTGCTTTTTAAGAAGGTATTACAATCATAATGTGAAATGATGTTCAAAGTGTAAAATGCACTAAAATGGTGTTTATGAATAACATAGAACATGAATATTATGTATAATAACAATGAATATTATCATCATTTAGTGGCTAATCACACCCCCCAACTTGAGTTTTGCTTGTCCCGAGCAAAATATATCTCAAAAAAATGAAATTTGATTTCCCTTTTCCAAAAACATTTTAATACACAATGATCACCAAAAAACCTTATACCAAAAAATCATGAAACCCATAAAAATATTTTAATACGAGATAGTTTCATAAGAAGATTCCAATCCCAAGCCCATTCCTTTGTTCAAATTCATTGCCATATTTCATCCAATATCAATTAAGTATGAGGATGTGTTGTGCATCACAATAGACATGGGGGTTCATCTTTATTCAAGGGGGAAATTACGGAAGCACTAGGTGGAACCACATTTCAATATTAAGATGAGTATTCATTTTTTTTGTATAATTTTTTTTTGTTTTTGTTTTTGTTGTTGTTGTTTTTTTTTTGCAATTTTGCCATGGTAATTGAAGTTGCACTCAAAAGAGTCAACCCCTGTAGCGAGACTTTGCCGATGACTCCTAGGCTCAAAGACCTTTGGGAACCAAGTGAAGCTCACATACTCGGGCATCATATCGAGTTAACTCGGTCAAAAACTAATTCAAATTACCAAAAATATAGATAAAATTACTAACTCTGGGCCAGAAAACTATGGAGCCACGATCCCCAAGTGCCGAAAGCCACGCATTAGGTCATTTCATTGCTCTACGCGCAAATTTTTTTTTAATTTTTTTTAATACTCATATTAAACTAAAATGATCACCAAACCTATGCTATTTATTTAGGGGACCCCATGAACTTAAACTAATACCCCACTATCCAAGGGACGTGCATTGTGCACTTTTTTTTATTTGGATGAAAATATAAGTGATGAAATATCACATTGGACAACCACACTTTTCAAAATCTATGCCCATGAAATTATACAAGGATTAAACTCAGAATTAGGTTATTCTAAATTATTTGATATTAAGTTTCAAAGTGTGCAATGTGTATTACCATGTTCAAAGTTAAAGGAATTTTTCCTTCCATTTTCACAAAAAAAAATTTCAAATCATTTATCATTTTTTTGACACAAAAGCATTTTTTTATTTTATCTCCCCCCCCAACTTAAAATAACACTGTCCACAGTGTTTAAAGAAAAGAAAATTTAGAAGGGGGTAGAGGTAGAGAATTAATGTTCAAAAAGGAAATTGAAAATGAGGGTTATGGAATGAAGTCACCTGGTGGTTGAAGTTTGAAGTTCTTACTACTCCCTTTTAGTCCTTTGATATACATGTCGCTTGCAGAGTTACCTAGTGGAAAAAGGAAAACAAAAAAACAAACAAAACAAAAGAGTATATATATATATAAGTAAAATATAAGTATATATATAAAATAAAATAAACTGATGATACATTGTCTTCTTCTTAAATTTCTGGGTAAGGTATTACTCAAGGATCACACCACGTGACACTGATGAATATGGTGCTCCCCTTTCATACCCATCAATACTCAAAATAGAAGAACAGGTCAACAGTCTATATATTTTTTAAATATAAAAATTATTAATTAAAATATAAATTTTATTAAAACAACAAAATGATAGGAAACTTGAAAACCATGGGTTGCCTCTCATGCAGTGCTTTGTTTAACGTCGTTAGCTCAACTTGAACCCCCCAACTTATCCAATACCAACTTTCAAAATTTTAAGGACCACATGTTTCACCACTTCTACTAGGTTGAGATTGATTCTATGTTTAGAATTTGTTTCATGCACAAACCTATGTTCTAAAATGAGTTGGTAAATCCAAGGAATATCAGAAATGGTGGATCTAGTCGCTTCTCTAGTCTTGCCTAATACATCAAGGGTCATTCCAATTTTATTTATATCAAGAGAAGAAACAATGAAAACATGATGGTTTTTCATATCCTCAATGAATGAAAACTTGAGAAAGGATGGAAAGGACACATGTTCGAGTTCAGGCAGACTAACATTTTTAGACATAGGTTGGGAATTTGGATCCATCTCAATTTTATTTTCAAAATTTATCAATAGAATTGGTTCCTTTGGAATAGAAGATTCAACCACAAAATTGGAAATATCAGTTTCAGAATGGGTATGGACTCAATGTTTGTGATTTCTCTTAATGGTTCAATGATTGGTGTTTTTGAAAAATCATCAACAGAGTTATATTCATGAGTCTCAATCCATGATGTCAAATTCTCCTCTTTTGAATCCAAAAAGTCAATTTCCTCTTGATTTAGAGACCCATCAACAATTCCTTGATCCTCTTCATCTTCCCCATATCCAAAGGTTTTCTCTTCAGTAAATTCATGAGAGGTTTATGGGAAAATAGACACTTCACATAAGGTTATGGAAGGGATAGTTTGTGTAGGGATGGGTTCTTCACAATTTTTAATGCTTTGTAGTTCTAACCTCAATGATGAAACCTCAAAATTCATTATCTCCATTTTTTGACATAGTGTTTCAAGTAATGGATGTGGATTAGGATGGATAAGTGGTTGAGACAAATGGTCTATTCCAGGAGGATAACTATGTTGTTGGAATTGCATAAGAGGATGTTCAAATTGGCTTTGTGGGGATTGAAACTCATTATATGTTAGGATGTTTTGTGGATCATAGGGGTAAAAACAATGTGGTTCATTAGGTTTTTGATGATCCCACATGTAGAAATTAGGATGGTCATTGTACATCACACATGGGGTTGGGTGATCAAAGTGAGGATTGGTTTCCCATGTTTGGACTTGTTCAAAATTGACTTCTATAGGAGTGAGGGGTGAGAAAAGAGAATAGGGATGAAGAAAAATAATGATAATGTCTAAGATAACTTACTTAGGTCCCCGGAAATGGCGCCAAAATTTGATTCTCGCTCAAATTTACCCAATAGAAGAAGGTAAGACAGTCCTTGTAGTTTAGCTTGGGTTATCGAATCCACAGAGACCTAAGAAGTAACCTATAGACACGCACATTCTAAGGACTATTTTTGGCTATGAAGTGGCCAACTTTGGGTTGATTTTATATGGGTTTAAGTGAACTCTAATATTCTTAAGTGAATTCAAATTAAAAGAATGAGTTGATCCTAGGTTATCGCTCGGGATGGATTGGACGTATTTTCTTTTTAATGATTTCAAATTCTTAAATTTGAGATGGGTTCATTTAAGGAGATTAAACAACATCATCACTTACTGGTTTAATGCCTACACCCTTTAATACTAATCAGCTATACACTTGAAGGATCAGAGTTTTGAGAACTTCAATGTAAAGGATCATATTAGTACTTGAAGTGTGTGGCCTTAAATTCAACAAGGACGATGAAGTTTAAAAATCATCAAATAAAAATCCCAATTAAAGATGTGATTATACATTAATTAGGTGATAAATAAAATCCAATCCAGCCCCTTTATACTCCCTTGGATCAACCCATAATTGGGTTATCCCTCCATTGATCACATGGTTTCAATGGAAGCGGAAAGTAGACTCATGAGGGAGGAAATGAAGAAGTAAAGAAAACAACAAAAATAAAATGATCACTCCACCGTTGTGTGAATAATTTCACAAGGGTTGGTGTGAATAAATTCACACCTTGATCCAACGGTATCAAAGTGACATGAATAACAACAGAATAAGAGTATAAGAAGAACTTTTTATTAAGAAACTAATGTGAATTGAACAACTTACATGTGAAAGACAAATTTGAGGCAACAAAAATGCAGCATAACATTACAATTGAACAAAGAATCCAAGATCTTCAACTACTTCACCACCACTGCCTTAAATAGGCATTTTTGGAGCCTTGGGTAGATCCTAAAACAGTACAAAGCATCTCAATTAATTTTGGTAGGCTATAGGTGGTGGAAAGCTTGGGGAATTTGAACTTTTCCACATTTGACCCGAGGTGGCATCCAGCTTTCCTTCACCGAACAGACGCATCTGTAAGACCTTTTAGACGGCCGAATCAGAGTGGGACATAGAAGAAGAAAATGGAGATCCTGATGTCTTCTAACAGCCTGTAAAATATAGGCCCATTTGGAGTTACGTATCCCGAGATATGAGAACATTAGTGGACTGTTTTTCTGGGCTGCAGAATCTGGCCCAGAATTGTATCTCTAAATTGGGACGCTTTAATGACCAACATAGAGGCCAAATTAGCATTGGATAATGAAGAGTTATTTGTTCCTATGAATGTGTTATAGAATCACAAAAAATTTGGGATTCTTTGGGCCTGTATGTTGGGCCCCAAAGTCTCATCAGTGGGATAGTGTTTAATCTGCCTTCTCCAGAATTGCTTCCTTTCATTGGCAAATATCTCCATCATCCTCCATGAATTATCCATTGATCCCTGAATAAAAACATGTTCATATTGGAGTGTAGATCAATTATCAAAAATATCAAATTAAAATATGTATAATTCCATTCCTTAAAATAAGATGAATCATTGGGTACTTTAAATGATGTTCAAAAAATGTACCACATAATAGTGAATTTTAAGAAGGTATTACAATCATAATGTGAAATGATGTTCAAAGTGTAAAATTTACTAAAATGGTATTTATTAATAACATAGAACATGAATATTATGTATATTAACAATGAATATTAGCCTCATTTAGTGGCTAATCAAACTCCAAGGGAGAAAAAAAAATAAAAATATCTATTTTGGAATGCTCTCAAATGAGCTATCGAGGTTTTGTATATATATGTGACATGGTTCATGATGTGTAATATTTTAAACATTGTGTTATGCTGATATGTGTACTTATCTTTGTATTTTGAATATTTTTTGTATCTAACACATATCTCACCTGAAATCTAAGGTTTGACCGCTTACACATTGTCTACTAATGACTCACAATGTGTACTGACCTTCCAGTTGTTCATCTAGAGTGGATTTCTTATTCAATGTCTTTGACTGGGATCACGTCGTGTATGAACAAATCTTGATGTGTAAGGGATTCTTTTACTGTATACTTCACAACTTAGTCCACATATTGGATCACGACTTTTCACATTCTATGAAATCCAATTACATGACGTGAAATACAGATTCACGATGTGTAATAGGTGAATTCTTCACTTTTATTTATTTATTCCTTTTAATACTATGAATTATTATTCCTAAACAATTAATCACATACCAAGCACATTATTGAATAAATCAATGAAAATCTTTAATTAAATGTCAACAAAAAGTATATTTGAATTTTTCTTTTTAGGAGATTCTAAAAATATTTTGTCCAATGCTTCTCCCTTATTTCCTCCAAATTCTCAGGGGATATTGATCCTTAATTGAGTGTTTCTAGTGTTGATTGGTTTTCTTCTACTTTGAAACTGAGTAGAATTAAAAATCCCCCTTAGAGGATGTGTAAGTAGGGTGGATTCACTAATGGCGCATCTAGCTAGATTTCATCCTTAATCAATAAAAATATTATATTAGATCAAATTACATACATGAGTCTCCTGTAAAAGTGGATTAACTCCATCATCATCACAAATACATGGTTGGTAGCAGAAGGTAGCACTTCCAGGGTAGTTTTCACCCAACTATTCCTTGAGAAGGTGGTAGATAATTGGTGGTTGATTTATCTAAAACAAAACCCAAAGTCTGTATTTTTATCAAGACTGAATTCGTTTTCTTCAAGGGAAGTAGTGTCTTGATTTTGTTTAATGGTATCATGGAAGAGTCATGGTAGGAAAACGTGTAAAAAACTTTCAATAATCATGCATATCATGGAGGACATGGTTACAGTGCCAACTATGAGATGAGGATGAAACAAGGGGGACTACAGTAGGTATGCCTACTATGAGAGTGGAAACATAAATAATAAACTGTGTTCATTCTTTTAGTTTCTTTTTTCCTTTACAAAATATTCTAGCAGACTTTCCTAGCTAATGGTACTCACAGTATATATACCTACCATGATAATGGGGTGAGGTAATGTGGGAAATTTACCATCAGTAGTTCTCATGGTATGTTTATAGCCTAATCACAACACCAATAATTTCATAGTAGGTTCTCAATATTGGTGGATTCACTACTAGAATAATTGGCTTCTGCGCCTGGGAACACGGGCGACCGCCAACGGCGGTCGCTATTGACAATATTAGCGACCGCCAATGGCGGTCGCAAATGCTGAAAAAAATACGCGGGATATTTCCCGCCCCCGCCACTGTCTTCCTCGTGTCCGCCGCTGCAACTCCATGTCGACGTCGGTGTGACCCCCGCCGCCGACCTACCACTCTCGGTCAACCTCGTCGCCACCCCTCGTTCTCTCCCGACCACTCTCGGTCAACCCCGTTACCCTTCACACGACCGCCGCCCATCCCCCGAGCCTTCCCAAAATACCAGAACACCATCTCCTCCTCCTCCGGCCACCGTGTATCGGCCATGGACGGCGACCGAAGGTTTCGGCATCCCTCCCTGCCACCCCCCATGTCACCGTGTTTAATCGACAGCAAGCCACACAAAATGTCGCTGTTTTCATGCGTGGGTTTTAGCGGCCGCCATTGGCGGTCGCTGTTGAGCTTCACCGACGAAGCAACAGCGACCGCCATAAGCGGTCGCTGGGCGGCCACAAAAAGCCTTTAGCGACCGCTTTTGGCGGTCGCTAATGGCTGCAATTCTAGTAGTGATTTCATTGTTAGTACCCAAGTTTTGAATAATGACCGTGGATGGCACAATAACTTTTTTCTTTTTAAATTTTTCAATCTGTAGAATAAAATAATTAACATTTTCTTAATGCAGTATTCTTCAAGAATTAAAATTCACTCTGATAGTTCATCATGGATTCAAAATTTATATCATAAGATAAATATATAAACAAACATAAAATTTTATTCCAATTACCAACTAGGTTATAATTTTAGATAGTCAATAGAAAATCACTTCTTATCCAAGACTTGAATTAAAAATGGGTTATTTTCAATGAATAAAAGAAAAAAATATTAAAAATTCAAGCTTATGTCAATAGATGATTATTGAAATGTTAACAAGGTATTATTTAACTATCCACCTTCTTTCTCCAGATGATTTATAATCATGATATCCATTTTATTGATATGGGGAAGATTATTGGAATTCCCAATATTTTAATTAATACATGGATAATTATTATCCAGTTGAATATGTAATGTTTGATAGACTATATTCTTTCTATGGATGGGTTATGATCTTGTACATTGTTTATTGACAAGGAGAGAATTATTGACTTTCTATATATTATTATTTCAATAAGGATGATTATTGGTAAGTTGAGTATGTAATATTTGTAATACCAACTTCTTTCTAAGGATGACTTATTATTATTTTATCCATTTTATTAACATGGGGATAGTATTTTAATTTTTTTTATTATTAACTACTAACATATTTTTATTATGTATTTTATTTTTTTGTTTCTCATTATAGGGATATCCGATTTTTATTGAGTAATAGGATTCTTTGAGAATGATATAAAAGGTTTTGATGACTCTTATTGTGAATACATTGGACATAAAAGGTGATGGGTAGAGCCCAAAATTATATATCCCCTTGATGCATTATTTTTCACATGAGACAAAACATGTTGGGTTTTGGTGTAAGCCTCCCCCTTGGTAGGATAGTGTTTTAGCACAGGGCTTTGACAATAGGGTTTTTATGCCCTTTATTATGCATTCCATTAGTATGAGATCAGTATTATTGATATCTATGTATTCATTTATTTTCATGGATATATCATTCCCATAGATTTAATTTGATCTTGTATTCATGTTTTTTACCTATTTTTGTCATAATATTTATAATAGTTACTACAATGATTGTTTCAGTTATTTGTTTTCCATTATTGAGTGTTTTAGTTCACTCATTCTTATGTTTTCATTTCAATAGGTTATGAAGAAAAGTAATACATGTGACATGTTTATAAGGATATAACATATTGTGGAATTTATAGTATATAATAAACACTCATTATGGATTATGTAGTTTTATATATAATCGAAAAATATTCTAATTGATACCAAGAACATGTGATTTATTAGTTTATTATTTCTCTTAATTATATAAATATATAAACCTTAATAAATCATCTAGATATATGATATCAAATTAATCATTATTGATTTTGTAATTATAGATGGTTATATGTGGGGTTTTACAAATAATTTCAAAGAAAGTAGGTGATTATGGCATCAGTTACAGGAATGAGGGTTCAGGCCATCATAATAATTTTCACCATACTAAGCATACAAGATCACTCTTTTTTTTCTATTCCCTAGTTTCTAAAGATTATTATATCATTTTAAATATCTAGAAAATGTTTTAGAGGAGTGAGATTTAAAAAAATCACATGTGTTGTAAAATAACGAATTTATGTAGCTAATCTACAAGACACTAAACCTTTTTGTCCTTCTGTTATGTGAATTTTTTTGAGATATATTATTTAAATCAAAATAGTTACACCTTATTCTCATTTATTTTTTTAGTTTTTATACAGGTAATTGAAGGTGATTTTTTGTTAGGGGGAGAAATGGAAAACTTGAGAAAGCTAGAGTGACTATTCAAAATGTGGAGAAGCCTCCATCTTGGTAAAATACCTAATAGTTGGTATATTAAAGTTTATATATTGGAAATATCAACCTTGATGAATAATTTTATATAGTATCCTTTTGAGGAAGAGTATTTTTTGAAGCTACTAGAGTTATATATTTAATATAAATATGGAATTTCTAGAAACTGGTCAATAAAGTTACACTAGAGAGGTATTTAATCATATTCTCTCATTCCTATTTTTTATAAAAAAATTATGATATTAAGGGAGAGAATTTTATTTTATCAATGACGTGAAAATGAAAAAAAAATCAATGGATAATTTCTAACGATTTATTTTCCAACTATTTTGAACATTTTTAGCAAGTGTGTTGAGATAAGGGGAGGAATTTAAAGTTGGAAAAATAAAATGATAATTTATTAATTATTTGATATCTTTAAAAAATATAGTATCATTTACAAAAAATGTAATAATCAATAAAAAAGGTTTTTTTGTTTGTATCATATTTTATTTGATTATGAAATGATTTTTTTTTTCAAAATTTGACCTTCTTATTTTCTTCATCGAACATGGGTCAAGTAGATTCAGAGTGGATTAATTTATGTAATAATGTTTTAATTGAATTTATGAAACCCTATATAAATGATATTTGTATTTATTTTCAATAAGGGGGATAAATAAGAAAAGGAAATACATATTTACATACATTTTTCTATATTGGTATTGAAATCCAAAAGGCGAGATTGTTAGACCAACTTGGTGTTTTTTATTTATTTTAAATGATAAATAAGGAAATAAGCATGATTCCAATATATAGTGAGATTATTTAAATGAATGAAATATGCAGTTCCCAATATTGATGAGGAGATGTGTTAGATTTCCCAAGAAAGTTCTCATTGAATGACATGTTGTGAATATTTTGTGAGTATTTTGGAAAAACCTTAAAACAAGGAAGTGAGCATATATATTATTAGATAAAATTATTTAAGTGAAAAAATATGTTTTCATCATGGATAATTGATAACAAAGGTATGTGGGTTCTGCTGTCACTATTTATAGTGGCATAAAAGCAAGTGTGATGATTCCATTATAGTTATTCTTAAATATTCAATCACATGGTAGAGATTACAGATTTATTTGATTCCAAAATTACATGGAGACTATTAATTTAATAATTATTGAATAAAATTCATGAAACTACTTAAGAGTTTATGTTCAAATTTTTTTTATGTATATTTGATGAAGTTGAATAGAATTTGAGTTCCCTGAAGTGTATATGTTGATAAATGTTCTATCTTTATAATGAGTTTTTGAATTTAAAATATGAATTTCCATTATTGTAATTACCAATATTGAATAAAGTTATATCATATGTAAGTACACATGGATTATGAAAATGGAAGAATCGATATTGTTTCTATGAAAGTTCTAAGGATGTACACATACTTGAGATTTTCATAATAATAAAAGAGGATCAATGTGCATATGGGATAACAATCACCATACACCAAGTAAATAGTCATTAATGTTAGAAAATGAACTTACTAAAAAACCCTAGTGTTATTTTTAATGTTATTTTATATTTATCATTAAATTCATTTGAACCGAAGGATATAAAGAGTGATACATCCATTAAATTAATAAGAGTAGAGGTAAATAATGGATAATGTTTTTAATTAGTAATAAGTAATGAAGCAATAATTCACCCCATATCACTATTGCCTATATCCTAAGGGATTCCAATAACTAGTATCAAATAATAGGTTCCACCTTTGATTGGATTCTCATCAATATCAAGATTTAAAGTACTAAATTTTTTGGGTTTATCTTGAAAAGGAGTTTTGATGTGAAAAGAATCTTGTGAGTTCTCAATCAAAGATACAATGGAAAGGATGTCTTTTATGGCACTGAAGAACATGAAGAATAGATATTAATAAACATAGAATGGCCTCAAAAAATAAAGAATAGAAAAATATATCTCTTCTAGTTTAAGGTATCAAAAGTAGTGTTTACACTATTATATTTACTAATAATATATATCATAAATGAACTTATTATGTGAAGGAATCCCTCTTATGGAAATATGAATTTTTTTTCCCTATTCTATAAACATGATAAATTTATATCAGGCATGGAATAATAGCATTTTGTGGTTTAATGTACTAACAATGATATAATAAATTTTTATACCTCATAATTTTAATGTCCTTCATGTGATAATTAGGTAATAATAATATCTTTCCCAAACTATGTCATAAATTATACTAGTACAGGTAGAGAATATCACACATATAAAAATTCCATAGATGAATCATGTTTATAAAGGGTATCCTACATAATTTTTTCAAACAAATAGTCACCAATATTTTGTAATCCTTTAGATGTATAACAAAGGAGATCGCCTAGATTATAGATGAGTGTGAAGGTATGGAGAAGGGTTTTGAGAAAATATTTCTAAACTATGAAAAAAAATTCTAAGAAAGTTGGATCGCTAATTTTTTTGAATATAAATCTAGAAAAATATTTCTCTACTTTTGAGAATTATTGGATAAATATAATTGATTAGAGAGAAGAATAAATGAATAATCATGAAGAAGATACCCATGCATTAGAAGATGTAACTACTGTCAAGGATTCTCAATTAGGGAATAAAGCTAATAAGATCTAGGATCTTGATATTTTCTTACAAGAAAAGAACCAAATATATAAATATCATGTTGAGAATATTAGAAGTATTGTGAAGATATATTGAAGTCAATAAAGTATGATAAAAATATCCACAGTATTAAGTGTCATCAATTGGATACTAAACTTGAAAATTTGGAAGTGAAACAAGATGAGTCTCCTTAGTAGGATAATAATATATTGGATTTCATACACACTCTTAAGGAATATATTTACACTAAAACGCCTCTATCTAATGGAAAATTAGTATAAGATCATTTAATAATCAATCTATAGCATACTAAAAGAAAAATTCACCATCCCATAATTTTTTTTGTTTATTCTAATTTGGTTTTCTTATAAAATACTTGTTTCAAAACAAAATATATAAAAAATGGATAAATAAAATTAAATATAACCCACCACTACATATTTGGTGGATATGAGAAAGTATATAAATAGTTGTTACCAAAATTAAGTCTAACTGTGGAATAAAATATCATTAAAACAACAAACATTCATTTATTTCAAGGTTATAACGAAATAGATGTGAGAAATATTTTTTGGATATTGTTGGTGATATGGAAGGTTTGAGAATAAATCTATTACTTATTAGTGTAATATGTCAATACATGGAAGAAAAATAAATCCAATAATTAGGGGGATAAATTTTGAGACATAACTAAGGACACAGAATAAGAAAAAAAAATATTTACCTAAAATAGATTTGAAAGTATATTAAAAATCTATGGTAGCTACAACATGAGTGGCCACATTGAAGTAGTATGATGGAAAAAATTAACCATGATTGTGTAAATTTCTCTCAAATAGATAATACTAAAAATATCAAATAAAATGAAAGATAAGTATAATTATGTTTTTCCCTTGGGTAATAATGAAAATAGGAAAGATATTCAAAACAACCACAATAACATCAATAAGGTAGATACACCAAAAATAATAATCTGCTGATATTTTAAAAAATGATATCAATCTATAAATTTTTTTAAGAAATATATAAATATTTTTATAGATAGAATAAAGCATGAGAATAAGTGGAAGACTTTACAAGAGTACAAAATAAGGAAACTATTTTGGTAAAAATCATACCTGGGTAGCCATGTGGAAGATCCTAGAAAGTTGATTAGGATATTAAGGAATTATTTATCATTTTAAAAAACATATTGAAAATTTTAAGAAATATGGTGGAAGTACAGGTGAAGGTGAATAATAAAGGAAATTAAGTAATTCCACAAGAATAAGTTAGAATTTCATGAGTTTTTGTAAAAAATTATAAACTAAGGAACTCAAAATCCATGTGTGGGAGGTGAAAACAAAACGTAAAAGATTAAAAATACTACCTTATCATATTACCAAATTAATAATAAATTATAAATAATATATTTCTACAAACAAAATAATTGTATGTATTTATGTCTAATGAAAAGAATAAACTATCGTAGAAGAAATATGTTATGAAATGAATATTGTCTATGATTCATAATGGAAATACAACTAGTAAAATTAAAAAATATATAATAGAGGGTTCTATAATTCATTTATATAAAAATAGAGGAGTATCATGGTTGATAAGAAATTCTAAACCTTGTTTCTATAACCATAATGAAAAATATCCCCACCTTATTCCCATATATTTTGTGTGATATTTTTATATAGGGAATTGGTTGTAATGCATGGTTAAGGGGGAGATCGAAAGCATGGGAAAACAATAATAACTATTTTAGATATGTAGAAGTCATTATCTTAGGTAAATATATTACAGTTGGTATCTTAAATATTATTTTATGAAAATATCAACCTCGATGAAGAATCTACTAGTTAATCCCTTTGATGTGTATTATTTAGATAAGCCTCCAAGGTTATTTATTTTATAAAAATATGGAATTTATGGAAATTTCTCGAGATACTTTTATTTCATAGTTATGTGTGCATATTATGTCATCGCTATTTTTCATTAATTACTTTTGATATTAAGTTTGAAAAGTTTAGTTGACCAATGATATGAAAATGACAAAATAGAGTGTTGTTTACTAAATGTTTACCTGTTAAATATTTTGATTTTTTTAACCTTTGTGTTGAGATGAGTTCCAAAATTTTAGGTTATAAAAATCAGATGATAATTCATTTAATAATTGGTATCCCATGAATTCATTCAATAAAATATTATTAGTCTTAAAAAATTTGAAAACCACATGGAAAATGAGTTATTAGTTGATATGATATTCTATTGGATTATTGAAAACTTTTTTGTCTATATTGGACACTCTTGTTTTCTATACTAAACACGGATCAAGTATACTTAGAGTGGAATAAGTAATGGCACATTACTTTATGTAAATTGATACTTCCGTCTCTCATCTATCTGTATTTATTGTCAATAAGGGGGATAGAGAAGAAAATGACACACATATTGACTTAGATTTATCAGTATTGGTATTGAAAACAAATCCAAAGGGGGTATTATTGGACCCACTAGTTGTTTGTTTTATTTTTTTGTCAATACAGAATAAGGAAATAATCATGATATCAATATATAGTGAGAATAGTTTCTTTAAAGAAAGATATAGTGCAGAAGTTAGATGATAAAATGAATTGGAGTTCCTAGTAAGGTTTCTTAGAATGGTGTGTTGTGAATGTTTCGTGAGTATTTAGAAACACCTTAAAGATTATATGTGAGTGTAGATATGATTGGATGACATTATTTTTTTGAAATGCTATGTTGATTCCATAGATAATTGGAATATATGGTATGTGATTTCTACTTATATTATTTATAATTTCATAAAAGAAAGTGTGATACCACTATTAGAGAAATATTTTAAGATTATATTCATATAGAAGAGATGTTAGATTATGTTACAACTAATATTTCATGGAGAATAATAATATAGTAATAATTCAAACAGTACTTAATACTTTTTGAATGTTTCTATATAGATTTTTAAGCATATTTCAGTAAGTTAAAGTGGATTTGAATTCCATGGATTATATTAATTGATGTTATATCTCTTTGAATATGTTCTAAAGACATGTTGTGAAGTTCCATACATGTATTAAACAAGATTAAAGAAATATATATCATGCAGAAGTATAAATGGATTTCAATGGCTAGGGTTTTTCTTGAGTAAAACATTACATCATTTTGGGTTTTAGAGTCTTGAGACCTCTATAAGGGAAAAATAATAAATTTACCATAGAAAAAATACCTCAAAAAATCATATTATGGTTTCATTGATCACAAGGGGTAGTGTTTACCCCTGGGATGAGCTATCACAAAATTATGAGTGCAACAAATCCTTAATAAAAATATATTATGAATAAAAATACTATTTTTATCCCACACACGTGTATTCTTAAGAATTATGATTTTACAATAAAATAGAGCGTTTGATGAGAAAAATTTGACCATGGTTTCATATATAGTAGGTTTTTTCCCTTGGATTGATATATTTGGAGTCTTAACTGGGGCCATAGGTTCTAGCCATCATGGGTGATCAGATAATTAAAAAATGAATATTTAATTAATTAATTTATAGTTATAAAACCATAAAAGTCCCACTATTTTAATTATATTATCCCAACTCTATTGGGTTATTAGTTATTCACTGAAATTAACCATATCATGTGTGTAGTGGAGATACCATCTCTTAGACAGATATAACATCATATCAGAGGACTGGGATCAAATCAGTAGTGTCTCTAATGATCAAATTACATGAAAATGATTAAAAAACCTATGGTTCTTGTGAAAGATCAAAGTTAAAGAAATTTATATTGATGTAGGGAATTAATTTATGTCTCTTTACTTTGTTATTTGTGATTTGTGAAAGAGAATATTAATCCTCTAGTTTTGGTTCACCATGCACATCATCAAAAAACATACTATTTTTTATTATCTAATTCAAGACCCTTTTTTGAATTATTCAATGGTTAAATCACTACCAATGAATAGAGATTATATATTTGAGTATGGTTGACTATATATAATTATTTCTCTTGGTTTTGGAATAATTAAATTGGTAGAATTTTTATGATCTTTGAAGTGATAATTATTCACTTTCCCTCTCTCTCTATCCTTTATACTTATCATGTGATGGATTGGACATGGCTTGACATAGGGATCTTGATATTAGGTGACTTGAGTGGTGGTTGGGGAGTGGGAAATTTTTGATGATAGAGATGAGGACAACCACTTGTATAACCTGAGTAGAGGGAAAATATAATAATGGCGGGTACAATTTGATGACATGAGAAGAAGAGGACTTTATGTTTGTGGTAACACCATCTGAGATAGGTTTGGGATATGGTATCCCCCCATACATATAATTCATTAAGATAATATGGTTCCCCACCCACAACATGGTGGGTGGGTGTGCTATAGTTGGGTTGGCTGGGTATTCGGCTTGGTTGAGTCTGTCTGACCTGGCCCAGGGTGGTTTGGGTACACTATGGTGTGTGTGGGTGTCTATTGAAACCATAAAATGTGTACAATAAATTTTATTATAGAATTAATGATGTAGAATTCACTTAAACATCAAATTTTGAGTTTTATTAGAAATATGTCTTTATGTTAGAATTAGGATCAGAATGGATTTCCATGTGTCATGGCCCAAAACATCTTCGACTAGGCTTAAAAATTCCATGGTGTCGCTGTCCATTTTTTATGGGGTGTGAGGGCACAACCCCCATGGTATGGAATAGTGGGTTCTCTTAAGTAAGCCACATAGGTACCCCCAAGTATTGTCACCTCACCAGTTACCTATGTAGAACTCTACACTACTAACCTACATGGGACACCTCTGTGATATTTCACCTTTGATGATGGTCTATTTGTTTTTATAAATTGGACCTTGGGGTCTTCATTTGTATGGAAAGAATTACCCGAAGGCCAACTGATGCTCTGATCACCCTAGTGCCTTACTCAATCCCTCTGTAACCTTTAAGGTAGTTCTCTTACACCTGAAGAAGAGGAAACTAAAGGGGAATAGTGAAACTAAATTCCTCTTAAGTTTTCAAATAAATAACATCTATGAGAGGAATTCATCCAACACATTCTTAAAGAATATTACAATGAGGTACACTTACTCATATAGGGACCTACATGACACACTTCCGGGAACACTTATGGAGACCCTTGAAGGCTTGAGAAAACTCTCGCCCGAGTGTAGTCACCCAGGTTGCCTATCACCCAAGGTTCCATCAGTTCACCCAAACCAACATTTATGAAGCACACCTTTCAAGATAATCCTTGGTTTTTTATACCCACCAACCTTCACTAGCCATCAACTAAGACTTATTCAATGCCATTGATGGTAGTTCCACTCCTTCTTTGGATCCCTTGTCTAAGAAGGATCAACACAAAACCTCCACCATAACCTATAGACTTACACAACCATGGTGAAAGGCATACCTGCATGTATCCCATTTGGAGTTTTATTTCAATGATAATTGTCTTCCCATACATATCTTACTCAATGGTTAGAATCTTTCAGACACATAAAGACTTGTATATATATGGTCACAAGAACCCATACCCTAGGTATAGAGATGGGGAGTTCCGAGTTTTGGATATAAGGGTTAGGAAAATGTCATTCAATTTTTATATTTAAGACCTGGAGCCTCCAGTTCCCATTGGAGAGGGTGAGAATTATGTTTTCTTGTCCATTCAACATATAATTTGATCCTCATACCACTGCAAAACCGATTGTAGTGAATTACACATTTAATATCACCTAGCCTTTATTGTAGGAGGTTGTTATATTTCTCTACTCAACCTTGGTTTACATCACTTTTATTCCCACTTTAGGGTGTAGTGAAGAGAGGGAAGTGTCGCAGACTTTGCCTCTTCCAGTGTTTCTCCCTACTCTTCTAGTAGCATAGAAAGGTTAGAGAAAATGGGCACACTCAGTGACCCATATGTCTCCATTTGTACTTTCTCTTCATGTCCACTAGCATACAAAGACAGAATCTGTAGTTTATTGGATCTTCTATTCCCCCTTGTTTCTCACACAAAACATGAATCATGTGAGCTAAGAGGTAACAACAATCACAACATCCTCATGATCTATGAGATATATTGAACTAAGAGAACTGTAATACCAACCAAAACTAGAATACATAGGATTCCTACCTAAGGCTGTATCTCAATTGGAACCATTATTATGAGAAATCCCCAATAAAACCCCCAATTTATGAGGGAATCCTCTATATAAGTAAGCACCAAAATTCATCCTTCAGGACTCCTCCTTATGTTTTAGCCACAAAAGCCTCCAAATCGCCATGAAATAACACTTAACTCATGGCCACTACCTATAGAGAATCTTCTTCACCAACTTAATCATCTCAAAGGGTTGTACTCTCCTAGGAGACAAAACTATAATAATCTACATAGTCAAGGTTCCTCATAATTGAACTACATGGGATTTGATTCCCCTCCAAATGGGATATATTGGAATCCTCCCTGAAGTGCAAACCCAAAACCTCAAATCAACACTACTCTTTCCCTTTCCACATTCCCAATAGGGACTAATTGAAGATGAGAATCCATATCTCTCATTGGATCATTGGCCAACATTAACGTAGGTCCCACACTATTCCTTGACTAGACCTTCTTCCTAGAAATCTTCCCCACATGATGTTAGACCTTACAGTTAGGTCCTCATCACATGAACTTAAAAGGTATGTTTTCCCCCATTATGTGGTACCAAACATTGTGGGTTCTGATTACTTTCACAAGGATACGTAGGAATCCCAACTATGGGTTCAATCATGGTATCAAAACAACTCTAATATCCCAAGATGATGACATACTCTTGAGTTCCTCACTGAGTGTCAAGGAAACCAACATCATCAAAATAATGAAAATAAGAATCTATATGTTTTATATAATAGGATACCATTGATTGATAACCTCAAATACATATAGATATCTCTATTGATAAAGAACCTCAAATACATATAGATTATTCTAAGATCCATACATGCTAAATATTAGTTGTCAATTCTCAGGTAATCTACATCATACTTGTAATTTAATAAAGGATTCATGAATATTTTTAAATCTATAATAGAATCCCAGAGTAGGTAGAAACTTCACCCCCCAAATGGTGTGATGAGCCCGACCTCCCAGCCTCTTGAACAATGGGAGTTCTTAATAATTGTTGGAAAAACCTACCAATGAGAACCTAGATTTGGCAAGAAGGTCCCCTTGGATACATAACTATTGGGTGTTTTCAGTTCCACGAACAGACCCATTTGAAACCATTCAAAAATAAAAAGTCATCATGAGGAACAAATTTTGAGGGAAATAAAAAATGGTGAACCCAAAGTGATTGAATTAACAATGACATTTCTTTTACAATATAAAATGGGTATCTGGTCAGTCTTCCTCAAACCATTTCATTCCTTAGGGAAAACCAATTTCTGTTAGAAACAATGTCATTATATCTATGATACCATATGAATAAATTACTATTTTCCTAGAGGTTTCACCCTCCCCCTACCCTAGTGCGCCACATGGTTCACCGAGGGGCTTCTATGCGGCCTGACATTCATCTTGGTAGTGTATTTTCATGAAAAATACACCATGTGTCCAATGTTGATAAATAAATAGCATATCCTGAGTATTTTTCTACCTATTTTGTAATTATGTGGTCTATGTAGACATATAAGACCATTTATGATTTTAAATTGCTTGATACTATAATTAGATGCAATGGGATAATGATGGGGTTCAACTGTAATTATCTGAGAATTCTCATCCCTTAGATAGGGTCGAGTATTCACCTTATATACCAAGGGCATGGTATCCTCAATGGATCTTTTTATAGATAGGTTTTGGTATTCCTCCAACATATTTAGGGGATTATATAGTGACCCAATCTATAAATACATTAATATTTCATTTTATTATATGAATATTCAATAAATAACATTAAGATCCATGCCAGAATCATAATGGTTTAGTTTATTTGGAAACTTAGATACACAAATAACTGGTACATAAAAGATTTACATCATCTCTAACTATGTTCTTGACAACTAGTACCCTTCTCAGTCAAATCATACTTAAAACCTTTCTTCATATGTTAAGGAAAAGGAAACATAAAAAAGGGTGATATCAGATTCTCTGTAAGGGTATACGTTAAAGATATAAATTGATGGTCATATGTAAAAATAAGATAACAATAAGGTTGTGAAAATGAGGTCAAAACTTATAATAATCACAACAAATTTGTTAAATATCATTAATCATGAATTAAGGAATACAATTTTTTTATCAATAGACATAATACATAAGAGTGAAAAATAATCAATAATCAATCATGATCCATGAGTACATATCATATGTATAATACATAAGTTTTTGGTAGACACATAACCTTAGAAAATCATTTCCTTTGTCAAGGATCACATACAAGGATATGATAGTGGATTGGTTTAACTCTCTATTCCATCATTTCTTTAGTCAAGGATTACTCCCATGACTATCATAGTGGACAAAGACCTCTACTAAACTGGGTTCTCTCCCCATTCTAGTCCTTATTATCTCATGAGATATCTATCATTACCAATTCATTAGAGTTATATATAATTTTGGGCCCACACATCACATAATGAAAATTATACATATTTGTATCACAAGATCACAAAACATTTATCATATTATAATTTCATTACCCATGGAAATTAAATGAGTTTGATAAACATTTCATTATTTTATCATATCATAACCCATTAAAAATTAACTAGCTTCATAAACATCTAATAATCATAATCATAAACCCTCTAGTATAAAGAATAAGGAGGGTATGATTGGATTATATCCCCAGTAACATATAATTAACATAAAATGATGTTGTTATATTTGAAATATTCCTTTACTTGACCACTAGAATATTGATTAAGCAAAATACACTTTTTTATTTTGAAATCACTTATCTAATATCAGAAAATTTTAAAAATATTATGGAAAAAAATTCTTTAAAAATAAAAATAAAAACTTGTAAATTAAAATTTAGAACATTAAGTGTTCATGAAAAAGGGTAATTTTGTTCATACCATGTTCATTAAAAAATATTTCTTTCATATTCCTCATAAAATTCAAAATTAACTGGTTTAGAAAATAACAAGAAGATAAATTTTAAACATATTTATTAAATTTAAAACATGGGGGAAAATGAAATTAAAAATCATAGGATAATATTTATCGATTTTTAAAAATATTTTAAATAAGATATGGAGGTGGATAAAAAAATTCATTGACCAAAGAGGAAACATTGATATCTTTTCTATACAAACAATTTCTTGATCATTCTAAGTTTAAAAGAGACAAAAATGGAACTAAAAAACATAAAATCCAAAAATAAATAGAGGATATTAAATAATCATAATATTGTGGAGAGAAATATAATATTTTCTCATCATCATAAATTTAATAATAAACAATCCTAGTAAAAAATGAGATTGTAACGTAAAACCATTATCGCTTTGATAACGTTCCAATCATAAGACTCATGAAATAATTACTTAAAATTAAAAATTAAATATCATGAAAATAATGATATTAATTCTATTACATTTACCAAGATATATATATATATATACCTCATAAAATAATATAGGTTTATAACATAACACATGTCCCAAAGAATACAATTTGAGACGATAAACCATTACAGTATGTTCGACGTTCTTTAGAAGTGTTCTAAACTTATATATAATAAATTTAAATTTACTATACTTATATATATTAGCCATTTAAATACATATAATATTATATTTGATCCACTTATTACATTTAAACACCCATTTAATAATATTTATTTATTATAAACCATCGTCTTTGGGTGTTAAATATTTCGTTGTTCATGAAAGTTTTAATTTTATATTTCTGGTCATTGTACATCGATAATTTCTAAATAATATCCAGAATATTAATCGTAATATAAATATTATATAAGATAATTATATACATATTTATAATCATTATTAAAATTTTGATACATAACAATGAATTATTCTATTCATGAAGATGGTAATTCGTACGTACGGATGAACGTTGTTTTCATTTTATAATGAAAATAAAAAAAGAAATAAAAATAATATTTTAACATTATAGAAATATGATTATATTATAAATATCATATCAATACATTAAATACATAATAATAATACAACATTATTGATGGTGATGGAAAATTAATTACACCGCTTCATGGCGGCGGTAGTCCGCACGTATGTACAAGTTATACTTTCATTTCCCATTATATGAAAAATAGGATCGATACTGGTCGTTACATAATCATAATAAAATTTCAGTATATTAAGGATATATAATTAATTATTTTATTATAAATAACATATATTTAGAATATTTATAAGAAGTAATAAATTGAAATATGTCGGGTTAGACGATTACCTTTTCTTTGATAAACCTTATTAGATGCCTTCCTAATGACCCTTGTAATTTTTTTACGATTAAAATAACATTTTATTTTTAGATAGTTAGTTTTAGAAGATAATTTGGTAAGTTAGGATTGATCAAGGTGGCTCAAATTGGTGTGATGAATAGAGAAGGATTCCTTTTATAATAGACGTAATGGAACTCTTGTAATTTTTCAAAATATTAAAATATTAGAAAGCTTAATTCATTGAAAAATGATTCCAAATCAGTGTAATTTAGAGTTAAATAAGATATATGGTCTATATTAACTCATAAAATATGATTTATATATGATTTAATTCATTTTTACCCTTATCAATTTATATTAACCCATACTAACATTTTTTATCCTTAACCGAGGTAACACATTTCTCAACCATTAAGGGTTATAAATTTTTTTATAAAGAAAATATTGGCACAAGAATGGTAATGGAATGACATTTTAGACCCTATCCCACCATAATGTTCCTATTTAAATATTTTCATTATTTTAAATCATTTAATACAATATTATATAGCATAAAATATCATTAATGTCATTTTGGGACTATTCATTTAAGTTTACATTAAATTTTGGTACAAAAATGAAAAATATTTAGAATATAGGACCTTGAACCTTAACTTATATATGATAATTACCCTTAATTTTTAAGCACACCACAATTCATCCAAAATTTAATTATTTTAATTATTTTAAAATTATTTAGTAAATTTTCCTACTACTTTCACAAGAACATTGGCATTGTGTAATCATTTATGTTTGTTATAACAACATTAAAAATTAAAAAAAATATCAAAAAAATAATTTATTAATATTAAACATTAAAAAATATATTTTAACCTAAATTGTTTTTATCTATATGAATTTTTTTTGGAATTTTGAAAAGAATAGAGAGTGATATATTATATTATTCCTTACTTAAAATAATATATAGGTAAATATAAAAAATGGAAAAAAATTCCATAACCTAGAATATTGAATTAGGATAGTTGAAACCCACTCATACAATAGATTAAAAAATTGTTTTAGGGTTACTTTGAAGTCTAATCTGATAGTTCTATCATAGTTTTACTTGTTTTACCCTTATAGAGGAGACAAATATTTACCATGGTTACTATTCATAATGTTTTAAAATAAATGGGGCTGATTTACCAGATTTTAACCTCATGAATCCAATTATAGTGATCATTTTTCATTATTTTATTTAAATAATTAGAAAAAAATTATTTTAATATAAATTCAAAAAATGTAAATAAAATCACTTTTTGGAAAAATGTGTTTTTAAGCCTAAAATTAAATATATCAAGATAATGAATATTGTTGATTCAAATAAAATTTATTATATTTTTACAAATAAAATTAATTATATTTTACATTAATACCAATTCCAAAATACAATTATACTTTAAAATTACTTTATTTAATAAAAAGAAATGATAATATTTGAAAAATTTCAAATATTCACTATTGACTAAAAAATAATCCATTTTAGAAAAATTAAAAAAATTTACCCTATGGTCATTTTCATATGATGATTTTAAAATTATTTTCATTTTATAAAATAAAATTTATCAATGTTACATAAATTGATTATAATATTTACTCAAAAAATAAATATTTTTTTTAAGAAAAAGTATTTTTGATGCACCAAATGAATTTACTAAAAACTGGGGGATTATTTAATAATAATTAATTAATATATTTTTATTGATTGGGACCATTATACATATATTTTATAATTATATTTCTCATATTTATAACATATAATTCAAAGGTTATATTATAATGGTAACATTTAAATAATAATATTTCTATATTATATCATAATTCCCCTAAAGATTGGTGTTGCATGTTAAGAAGGTTATCAAGATTATCATTCTTTCAAACTAAAATTTTGAGGTGTTAAAGTCTCCCCCATTAAATAAATTAAATAACTTTGTTTTATCTTGGTCATTACTAGTTCAATATTTTAAATTACCTTTAATGAAAATCCATATCAGACAAATGTATAATAAAAATTTCTTTGAGAAAGGGGAGTGAGAAACATAAAGGTTTCATAAAATAACACATATTAGGGTTACCAGATAAGGATAACATTGGTGTTAAAATAAAATATATACATGGAGAAGAAAAATAATTTCCAAGGACTAATAAATGGTGATATATATGTTCATAAGAATGTTAGTGACTAAAAAACCATAACATAGTGAGAGTTTAAAAGACAATAAATTAATCAGAAATGATGGTAAAAGAATAAAATTTTTATCTCAAGATATTATTCCTATTGTAGAGAAATTATTTTAATATCAAGATATAGAACATGAGAAAATACACTTACTTGATATATTTCCATCTTATAAGTATAATTTAATGGTACGGTTGTTCTTTGATTAATTTCCACTTCATATCTTACTCCAAGAAATAAATATTCAAGATTAATTTATCATGTATGAAGCACTAAAATTAAACTTTAATGCATCATAATATCTATAAAATAATATTAAATCATTAATTTTATCTATGCATATTTACCAAAATATAAATTTTATTACATGTTAGCCAATATGGATAAAAATTCATATAATAAAATAATAACATGATCTATAAAACCTAAAAAATAATGCACAATGTTCATCTTAAATCCTTCTATAAATTGTTAACCATAATAATCCTCCAAAATAGTCTTAACCAAATTAAAACCCCAAGAATGAAAAATATTTGATGAAATATTTTTTTACAAGATCAACCTAACTATTATCTTCAAACTATATCAATTGCTCATAATTTCATATAAAAAAATGTACACACCCTAATCATATACCCCAAAAAGCAAGCTAACCAATTCTATAAATATTTAGAGTCATAATAAATCTATAATGAAATTATATATACTTCTATAAATTAACTCAACCATAATTTCTAAAATTTTGTTTCCTTAATCATTTAATATCCCTAATATTGTGTACCTAACATTAATCACTTAATCACTAAATTACTTTTCAATCCAATGGTTATCAATACAATATATTCCCAAAAATATAATAAATCTTGTATCACAATCAACCATAACCATATTAAAATTAATTATGATATTTACCCTTAAGGTTATCAATAATTTAAATTTATGTCCACAAAATATAAAATATTTATTCCTAAAATAACATTTTCACTAAAACACATACAAAACAAAAGGGTTATATTGACATAAATGTCTCCCAAAATATCCTTATTCATCTTAAACTCCCATCACACAATTCCTAAAAAGGTGTATTTAGACATTTAAACTTATGATAAACCTTATAATTATCAACCCAAGATACTTTAGTTTATCCCATATCACTATGGAATATCATATGTTTTTATAGGTTCTATTATCTCATTCATCATCATAGATTATAATGAAAATGTATATTAAACCTAAACATACCTAGAGTATCAGATAGGTGTTCATTATTATTCTCCCTCATTGTGCACCAGTGATAATATAGCTAATACCCAATTTTCCCTATTTAGAGCTATTGCCCCTAGGGGTATTTTTCCAACAACTACATCCACTATCTAGTATTCATACAAGAGTGTATTTTCTAGGAAAATCACAAAAAATTCATTTACCCTAAATTTTGGATGTTATCTTATATTTATGCTTATACAAAGGGATTTCAATAAATTTTTCTCATCATAATTTCCTAAAATAAATAAACCATATTGTGATAGAAACTTTAGAAATCCAAACATTACACACACAAATATTAAATCTTAGTAAATTAATATTTAATAAATAATATTACAATACATGAAGAAACTATAAATTTTTAGGTAATTTTAAAATATAGATACATAAAATATTTTTACATAAAACATTTATATCATCTTCCACTAAGTTATTTATAATTAGAACCCTTTATAGTCACATCATTCTTAAAAACGTTTTTCATATCTTGGGGAAAAGGAAACATAATAAAGAGTGATATTAGATGCTCAATAGGGATAAAAATAATATAAATTCTTCAATGATCATATGAATTTATAAGATTAGAATGGGGTTATAATAAATCGATCATAACATACAATAATTATACCCAACTAGTGTCATGAACCAACTCGCGTCGAACCTGAACCGATCACCTGAGCCAATCTGTGGCATGCCCCGAAGGGAGTTCCTGGTCCTCATGGGTTGAAAACTAGTTTTGGGAATGGATAGAGTACAAAATGGGGATGATTTCACACATTATATGAATAATGAAAAAATAAATAGTTAAAGATGCACAAGTATCCCAATATATAAATGAAAATGAACTGAATATCATTTATATAGGAAATTGAAAAGTGAAAAAAAAAACAATGCAACTAGACCAACTGAAACTGACAACCGCATTATCTCCATGTGACCCCATAGGTCACTCTCCAACCCAAAGGTCAACTATTTCTTAAGGAAAATGAACTCAAGCTAGAACCTGTACAAAGACTAGAAATAGAAAAGTACTATAGTCGTGAGTATTAATACTAAATAGGCTAGCCCAATTATCTATTCCCAATTCACTTAATATAAAAAAACCAATTTCAAGTTTTAACTACAATATATCAAAGTATGTGTTTTACAAATTTTACTTGAAAACAAATTACAACTCATTTTCCTTATTCCTTTCAAAAAATAGGTTCATTCCATTAGTGTGACATTGGTGTTTTCAAGTGCCAAGTGATGTCTAAATTTTTTAGATTGTACAAAGGGAATAAAAAATATTTCTTTGAAACTAATTTTCATACGCCTTATTAAAATAAAAACATCATTTTCTCATAATAACATTACATAAGAAGGAACTATAGTAATCGAAAAACAAGGGAAGTGGGAATAATCATATAAGTATCACATTCATCACTATAAGAAACTAGGATCCAGTAGAGATGGGTGAACCTAGGAGATCAAGAATAATCTAGAAGATAATAATACATGAGACCCCATACCTAATATAATTCCACGCAAGAGGAAATAAAAAATTCCCAATACTCTCAACCACCCTAACTCAGAATAGATCGAGGGAAAATATTGTAGCAATAAACCCAAATATATCCACCTATTATGGGCCACTAGTCAATAAGCCAACTACTAGTGAAACAATCATTCTTAGAAAATTTTCTCAATATGACGGGTTCACATGTCTAATGTATAAATGGGGTGATCTAACTGATCTAGATGAGTATCCAATCACATGAATATATATTAATAAATCGATAACAGAAATCACCCCAAGCCACTCCAAGGATAGATCTCATGCCATAGAAATAATAGAACATAAATAGTCCAAACCAAGGAACTTTGATAATGCATCTAAAGGATTACACAGTGAGTACATCCCATACATTATATACACATAAAAGTCATGAGAAACATCTAAAGGAGGTTTTAATAATAAACACTTCAATCATTTTCATAATGTTTCCCAACGGGCCTTCAAGTATTTTACCAGACCATAATTTATCGGTGATACAAAATCCAATTTTCATAGAGAGGAATAAAATAAAAATTTTTCACATTAAAAAATTTATAAACTTCTTTAAAATATTCATATTACATACTCAATGCACAACCATTTTCATTAAAATTCCAAATCGTCCATTCATCAGCAACAGATATCAAAACACCTTAAAAACCAAATATCATTTCCTAATAAAAACCAAACTCACTTGGGAAACCATATAAAGAACCCAAAATATTATTTTTCTTGCATCAAATATATTTATAAATCCAAACCAACCATTTTATATCACTAAAACCCCATAAAATACAACTGAAGAATTTACCAAACATAAGGCATGCAATATTTTAAAAAAACAATTACAATTTAATGCCAAACAAGGAATAAAATACCAATTTCATGCCATAAATGTATTCAATCCGCTAAAACATATTTTAAATATCAAAAACCACATGAGAAATATAACGGAGAATTTTATTAGAGATTTGGTGTGCACATTTTTAACAAAATAAAACTATTTATCAAAAATCATGTTATAAAATGCTACTTTTCACACACAATAATTTATCCAATGCTCATATAACAATATCTATGAATCAATAGAGGTTTGACCAACATTAAATAGAGGAATATTAAATAAAAATGGAAATTTAAATAGGATACATACCTCAAATCCATAATGAAATGAAAGCACACATCACTACCACAAAATGGGGCAAGGCCAGCGCCACCCATTATCAGTGCTAAAAAAGCACTGATAAACGTACCCCTTTATCAGCTCCTTTTTTAGCACTGATAAAGGTACCCCCTTTAATAGAACTTTTTTAGCACTGTTAAAGGTTACCCCTTTATCAGCGCTTTTTTAGTAGCGCTGATAAAGGGGGGGTCTTTATCATCGCTTTTTTTAAAAGCGCTGATAAAGGGTCTACTTCCAAAAAAAATTCATTAAAAAATATATTTATATTAATATTTAAATATATAGATATATTTATATTGATATAAATATAATATATATTTTTTAAATATAATTTTAAATATATTTTAGATAAGTATAAATATACAGTTACACTTAATATATAATATATTTAGTGAAAATGGATTATAAAAAAATTAAAAAAAATATTTTGAATTATTACTTTGCTAATTATTATGGATTAATAGTCATTTAATAGCAATTTGAAGACTAAAAAAATTAAAAAAATTTAAAAATATCCAAAATATGTTGAAAACGCAACTCGAACTTCAAACGGCCATAACATTTGATCCGGGTGTCCATTTGAGATCTACCACATATCAAATAAAATCCTGCGACGAGATCTACACCCCTATGACCCTAGAAGACCCTAGAAAGGTTTTTTTGAGGCTAAAAAGGCCTAGAAGGCCTATAAAACTGTGTTTTTAGTCAGGATACCCTGATTTTTTAACATTTTGTGGATTTTCAGCCTCGTTTAAGGGGGTATTATTGGATTTTTTTGGTGGGGACTGAATTTATTCCAAGGTATTACATTCATATTGATATTATGTCTTTGAAATTTTATCATTTTTTATAATGCACTGCTATTTATAATCAAATATATAACAATATATACATATTTTTCTATATTCACACATAAAAATTTAATTATAAATATAAATAATAAAATATAATTACATATAAAATATATTAGATTTATCTAAATAATAACTAATATCAATTTTATTTAAAATACCAATATATAAATATTTATATACCTATATATTAATCTAACTATATATATATATATATTAATATAACTACATATATATATTGATATAACTATAAATATATATATTAATATCACTATAAATATATAGATTAATATAACTATATATATATAATATAACTATATTAATATAAATACATATATATATATTAATATAACTACATATTATGTTTTGAAGCTCAGTTAAAAGAATGGTTAATCCACTAAATCCCAAATTTTCAATTTCCTATGGAATTATACCTTGTATTGAAAACACGGGTCATTACAACCTCCCCCCTTAGAACTTATCATCCATGAGATACCTTTAAGAACAATGAAGATATCACTTGACCTACAGGGGTCCTGAAGTCTCATTCAAACGGTCACATTGAGTTTCCAATATATAAATATTTATATACCATTTACATATAAAATATATTAGCTTTATCTAAATAATAACTAATATCAATTTTATTCAAAATACCAATATATAAATATTTATATACCTATATATTAATCGAACTATATATATATATTAATATAACTACATATATATATTGATATCACTATAAATATATATATTAATATCAATATAAATATATATATAAATATAACTATATATATATATTAATATAACTATGTATTAATATATAAATAAATATAACTAAATATATATATAAATAAATAGATATGTCAATAACTGGGGAAAAATCAATATGGAAGAGTGGTAAAGGGTTTTGGCATGCAAGGGGGAGGTCTCGAGATCAAATCTTGGTGGAGGCAAGGGCGCGCACATGGGGGTGGATTTGGGGGACAACGCTGAAAAAGGGGGTGGGTGTAGCGTTGATATAGGGTGGAGGGGGGGTGTAAGAATTTTTGGGGCTGGAAAGCGCTATTAAAAGGGGGGATCAAGCACTATAAAAGCCCCCTGTTTGGCAGATTTTTTTATATTTTTTTTAATTTTTTTAATTTTTTTTAACTTTTATCAGTGCTAAAAAAAAGTACTGATAAAATGGGTCTTTTATCATCACTAAAAAGAAAGTGCTGATAAAGGACCCTTTTATCAGCACATTTTTTAGCACTGATAAAAGACCCCCTTTATTAGCGCTTTTTTGAGCACTGATAAAGGTTACCCCCATCTCTGTTGGCTTTAATAGCGCTTTTCTAGCACGGTTAAAGGCCATTTTTAGCGCTGATAAAAGGCGTATTTGTAGTAGTGCATCTGAAATCACACGATGAGGGCTCCAAAACCCTAGATCAATAAATAAAAACAAAAAACTATAAAAACACTTATAAAAAATGGGAAAAAAATACCCTAGTTCAAGCATGACTAGGGGAGAATAAGATATTGAAGAAAAATGAAAGAATAATGAAGAAGGAGCAGAAAGTTGAAGAACATTACCTTGAGAATCAAGGCCCACCTTGAGGGTTTTTTATATCTACATGAAAGGAGAAAGGGGAGAGGATTGGAGATAATGTGAGATACCTCCCTAGGTCTAAAAGAACCTGGAAAAGCCAACTTTGGAGGATTTGGGTCTAAAATCCCAAGGGGGTAGTTTAACGATTTTAAAAAAATTTAATTCTAGGTAGTGCCATGTGGTTAGGTCACACAGTTTATTAAACTTTGCGGAAACCATGCGGAATACAAGGATACTGACTGCACATTCACCCCTAATCGGACACATGACCATTCTACAACTATAAGGTAGGTTTTAGATTTGTCACACAATTACCTAGGTTAAGCCACGTGGTTTACAAAACCCTATACCAACCCATGCACATGTCCATTTTAATCCAAAATCTATGTTTTCTCCAAAAAATCCAAAATGAACCGATGATAAACCTTTAGGGAAAGACTAGACAATGAAAAAACTTCAAAACGTATCACTCTTCACACCCTTAGCCTAATAAAAGATCAAGATTCCCAATGAACCAGAACATATGATAAGAAAAGAAAAACTGGGTGTTACAATTCTCCCCACCATTAACGCTTTCTGACCTAGGAAATTCATAACACTTTACATATGATAGATCAATGACTAAGGATTCCACATCAACATGATATAACCTCTTAAACCATTAACATTTCACCCATTGAAAATGAAACTTAAGCCTCTTGCTCGAAATAAAATGACAACCCACAAACACTTCCTGAGAATAAAAAAATGGATTAAGAAATTGCATCCACTACCATGCCAAGGACCATATTGTTAGGAATTATCCCAAAGATCTCAATGATCACCCAAACTGAAGAATAATCGTGAAAGCCTAACAATTTCAAGGGAGGCCGAAACAGACTCCCCACCATTATAAAAATACTATGATCTAAAAAATCTTAGAAAGAATCTCAACAAGACTTGTGGTGGGTCTCCCCACCATCAAGAACCAACTATCAAGGACCAAATGAGAATTCAACATGAAACAAAAACCAGGCCCTTTCAACATAGGACAACCAAAAATCCCTTACAACAACCTATCATCCCATGCCAAGAAGAACACATCAAGGATATTGAAACTACCCACTTCAAAATGGAGGGGGTAAATCTGATCCAACAACCCCACATGAACCAGAAACCCCCACTATAAGAGGAGGGGAGGGAAGGGAACCAATTATTGGGTCACTAAAACCACAACAAACAATCACCCACAACTCTTCACCTAGCGAATGATAAAATTAAAGACTACAACTGATTCACATGGTCAATCCATAGTCTAGGGATTCCTGACTAAGCTCTATCTTCACTCTGAGACCTATGGATAGATCCCTAATGGATGAATCATCTATTGAATCATATTTAGAAGATACTAATCCCCAACTAGAACATGTATCACACGATTAGATAAAAAGGGAATGATTTGAAATAAAGAAATAAAAGACACATTTCAACTAAAAACAATAGTTCATAAGGAGACTCACAACATCCCTTACATCCCAAAAACCAGAAAACCATTGGTACAATCACCATGACAAAATATCCCTTACACTAGAAGGAAACTTAAAAAAACATTAAACAAATTCCAAAAAACACATCACTTCTGAGTATTTCCTCTAGGATGCTTCATAGAAATTCCCTAACAGAATTGCTACATGTTACCCAAGCATCCACGAGAATAGAAAGGATTAGGAGTATTCAGACACAATGAATTCTTGGGACCCAGCTTTCCAAGCTCATGACACACAAAGATATCTTTCCTAGAAGTGGTTGATAGAATATCCCTAGGCCTTTTGATTCCATGACCCGCTACATAAACTTTCAACAACTTTCTCATCTACTTACCATAATCTTCCCCACTAATTCTAGGGGTTTAAGGAGGGAGGAATACCTTGTGTACTCCCTCCATAATAGCTTAAATATAAAAATATTACATCACAAAATCATAAAATGGAATTAGATTTAGCTCTAACACCTTCGACTACATGTCGGGATAAATCCAAACCTCGAAACGTTGAGCCTTCACGGAATAATTTGGATCATACCCTGGATCATAAGGGACTAGATATACAAATTGATGGAAATACTCCAACATTGATCCATCACTATGCTACAAGCAACCCATCCCCATCCCCTTTCTCACCCTTTCTTTCTCAAAGGAATAATGATGGATGAACAAAGCCTTGAAGAACACCCAAGTAAGATCTTCATAGGTCTTGTTCAGAGATACCTAATTCCACCACATCTATGGAGAACCCTCAAGAATAAAATATTAAAACATAAACTTCAACAACTTGGGAAACTCAATGAGGCTAAAGTTCATTTCAATATTTCGCATCCACTCTTCTGTTGTGAGAGGATCTTCTTGACCTTAAAAGAGAGGTGGATCTATCTTCTGAAACTCAAGAATTAAATCCTTAGGTCGATCAACTAAAAATACCACTAATAGGGAATCACCTATATCCACACTAAGATCACCCATAGAAGCTCCATGGGGACAACCCCTGTACAAAGAAAATACAAGAACTGAATCCAGGCCAACTCAACAAAAAAATCATCAAGAACAAAAACCACCTAGGTGACAAGATATGAACATAATAAAACAAGAAATTATTGAATAAAAAAATTCCTTTTGAAAACATCTTTGATTTACAACAAACAAGTTGGGTTGAACACTCTCCATTGGTATTAATTAGAGTCTCACTCACATGCATGTTTCCATGCCACCGCCAGGAACCCATCCACCATGCCATACCAGAAATCCATTCACATTCCCATATACCACCATGCATGTAATAACCCATAAGAACAACATGGATAAAACAAAACATCCTCATTTTCTAAAATAACCCATTCAACCCATTTCTAAATCAAAAGCCTTCTAAATTCTCACTAGGATATGACTTCCTTTGATACCATTTTGTCACAAACCAACCCAGGTCGACTCTAAACTGGTCACTTAAGGAGATTCTTGACATGGCCTGAAGGGAATTCCAAATCCCCATGGGCTAGAAACTAGTGCCTTCCATCAACAAAGTACAACAAGGGAATGATTTAAACCATTAAATAAATAATTAAATATAAAGAGCATAAGATGCACAATCATCCCGATATATAAATAAAACTGAACTAAATATCATTTATATAAGAAACTGAAAAGTGAATCAAAATAGCACAACTGGGCTAACCAAACCTAATGACCACACTATCTCCATGTGACCCTGTGGGTCACTATCCAACACAAAATTCAACTATATCTTAAGGAAAATGAACCCAATATGGAACCTTCACAAGGACTAAAAATAGAAAATAACTATAAGTGTAAGTATTAAAACTCAGTAGGCTAGACCAATTATCTATTCTTAGTGCAATTCTTTTAAAATAAAAGAAACATAAATTTCAAGGTTTAACTATATTATATCAAACTTTTCTTTTTTAACAAATTTTACTTAAAAAAAAGTAAAACTAAATTACATTATTAATTTTAAAATCCAAGTTCATTACATTATTGCGATGTTTGTGTTTTCAAGTGGAAAGTGATGTCTAAATTTTTTAGATTATACGTAGGGGATAAAACACTTTCATTTGAAAAAAATCATAATAATTATTAAAATCAAATCATTTCTTTCCAAGAAAAAAATTACACCAGAAGGAACTATATTAATCCCACATCAATGGAAATGGAAATAATCCTATAAGTATCATATTCATCAGTACAAGAAACTAAGAGCCAATAGACATGGGTGAACCTAGGAGTTCAATAATAATCCAAAAGATACTAATACATGAGACCCCATACCCTGTATCATTCCAGACATGATGAAATCAAAAACACTAAATATGCTCAGCCACCCTAACTCAAGATGGACTGAGGGAAAATAACATAGCAATAAACCAAAATATATCCACCTACTAAGGGCCACTGGTCAGTAAATCAACTACCAGTGCTTCAATCATTCACAAAAAAAATTTCTCAATATTCTAGGTTCCCATGTCTCATATATAAAGGGGGTGAGCCAACTGATTCCAGCCGAGCATCTGATTACATGCATATATATTAATAAATCAACAACATGCATTACCCTAATACACTCCAAGGACCAATCTCATTCCATAGAAATAATAAAACCTAAAGAGTCCAAAATGAGGCAATCTGATAATAGATCGCATGGATTCCAAAGTGAGGACATCCCATCCATTATATACAAATACAATTCATGAAAAACATCAAAAATTGGTTTTCATAACAAACACTTTCTGAATTTTTAAAAAGTTTCCAAATGTGCCTTTAAGAATTTTACAAAAACAACATTTATCAAAGATACAAAATACACTTCTCATAAAGAAGATTAAACACACCATTTTACACATCAAAAAATTTATAAACTCCTATTAAATATTCATATAACACATTCAAGTCCAAACCATTTTTATAAAAATTCCAAACGAGCCATTCATCGACAAGAAATGCCAAAATACCATAAAAACTGAATATAATTTATTTAAAAAAACTGAATCCTCCTGGGAAACCATATATAAAATCTAAAATATTATTTTTTATGCTTCCAATATATTTATAAATCCAAAACAACCATTTTATATCACAAACAAACCCCAAAATTTAACCGGTCAATTTACCAAACATAAGGCATGCAATATTTAACAAAACAATTTCAATTTAACACCCAAAAAGTCATAAAACACCAATTTAATTCAATAAATTTATTCAAGCTACTAAACCATATTTTTAATATCACAAACCACATGTGAAAGATAACTGAACATTTTATTAGACTTGTGGTGTACATATTTTTAACAAAACAACACTATTTATCACAAAACAAGGAATAAACCGCTACTTTGCACACCCAATAATTTATCCAATGTTCATATAACAATATTTATGAATCATTAATTGTTTGAATAGAATGAAACATATAAATCATAATTAAAAAGGCCATGTTCGATGGGAAACCTACCTTAAATACATGGAAGAATGAAAATGCAAACCAGTAACCACTCGATGAGGGTTACAAAACCTTAGATCTATGAATAAAAACACTAAACAACCAAAATGCCCATAAAAATCATGGGAAAACAATAACTTATTATGATAATGACTAGGGGAGAATAATAAATCCAATAAAAATTAATGAAGAAGGAAGAGTGAGGAGAAAGGAGATGAAAATTACCTTGAGAGTCACGCCACACCTTGAGGGTTTCCAAGATATAAATCAAAGGAGCAAGAAGAGAGGCTTGGAGATCATGGGAGAGACCTACCTAGTCATGGAAGAACCTATAGAATCCAATTTGGGTTGATTTGGGTCTATAATCTTGAGGGGTAGTGTAGGGTTTTTTTAAAAATTAATTCTGGGTATTGCCATACGGTTTGGCCGTATGATTTGTTAAACTATGTGGAAACCATAGGGACCGACCACACGGTAACCCCTAATCGGCCACTTGGTCATGCTCCAAACATGTAGTAGGTTTTATACTTGCCTCACGGTTACCTAGGTTTGGTTGTATGGTTCACCAAAATGTGTGCAAGGCCTTTTTAAGAAAAAAATCCACGTTTTTTTTCTAAAAAATCCCAAACAAACCAAGAATCAAACATGAGGGAAAGACTAGATAGTGAAAACACTTCAAAACTCAATACTCATTACAACTAGAACCCAATATAAAACTGAGATTCCCAATGAACTCGAACTTATGTTGAGAAAAGAAAAACCAGGTGTGAGAACTAGTCAAATATCTTTAATCCTGAATTGTGGGAAAAAAATTCAATAAATATTCCTAAGACATAAGAGTTTGTAATCATGAATAATCAATCATGATCCATGAGAAGATATCATAATAATTATATAATGATAAAAATGACTGCAATAAAATTTTCAATATTCATAATTATAGAAATTATATGTAAAAGATACTAACTAAGACATTCATCACATGGTGTCCGGGGATAACCAACCATTTACCTATATTGAGATTAAAATAACCTCTAGTGTACCCTCATTTGGGATTGGGATAAACTCTTATTTACCCTTTATTTTAATCTATGGATTACCTCTTTCTTACCCTTTGATCATATATAATATTAATCATTACCCAATGCATCAGAGGGATATATAATTTCGTGATCATCAATCACATAATGTAAACCATATTTATGTGTTCCACAATATCACAATACATTCACCATATCATCACTTCATAACCTATGGAAAGTAACCAAGTTTAATAATCATTTTATCATTTCATCATAGCATAAACCATAGAACAAATGAGTATGGTAAACATATGTTCATCATAATCAATATAACATATTATTACTTTCTTTTAGGTATGTCTTATCTATCATTTTTTCCCTATTTTATTGGTGTGATTCAGAACATTCTTAGAAAAATAAAATTTTGATAAAAATGACCTAAATTTGGGGATGTATGTTTGGATAATTTAATTGAGTCTAGGAAAAAATGTTCCAAAGGCTTTAGAGGATGTACTATAGTGTTTGAGTTTACATAGGGTGATTTTATATGTTTTTCTATAGAATTTGATTATTGGAAAGTAGAGATGTAGCCGCTCGGGAAGCTCCCACTCGGCCTAGGGTTCCACCAGCCCCAGCGCCGCCTCCCTTCACCAGCCTTCTCCCTGGATTCTCCCCCACCTCCATTCAGATCCCCCCGTACGCGACGCAGATTCAACCCCTATGACTCCTGCATCACTGTCCGCTTCGACCTCCTGCTGCTCCCACGAGTGTCGCCCTAGATTCCTGCTACGCCTTCATTCGGATTCCCTCATGTGATGTAGCAGTTGAGCCGCCCCCTCCTAGTGTGCCATCCACTGACCCCACAAGCTCTGATGTCCCTCCTGGATCCTTGTGGCTGCTGCTGAGTTGCTCCGCCCTCTGGACTGAATGAAGTGACTGTTGTGCTTCGTTTGACAGCATGTATGGTTCTTTGGTTCCGACATGGTTACTCTGATGTTTTATTGGAGGTGTTTTTGTCTAGGTATTGGTTCAGTGCAGTCATGTGTTCTAGATCCGGTCTCAAAATCGGCCTTCGTCCTGCCTTAGTTCGACCCTGATGCTCCCACCCTGGCTTCTGTCTCTCAATAAGCTTCGTTGAACCGTGATGAGAAAACAGAGAGGCTACTGCTTTAGATCCATGGTTTTTCATGACTAGAGGCGTCGAGTTCCCTTGCCCCAAACCCGCCACAGATGGCCACTCTGACCTGGTGCTGCCTTGCATCGGTTTGGCGTGACCCGAGAATGGGTGTTGCTGCTTTTCTTTCCTTTGTTGCATGGACACTGGTTTGGTTTTTTGGAGGCTGATACATTGTTTGTTTTTCAGAGTTTGTACGCATTTGTAGATGACATATGCAGGAATTCTTGGAACTGATGATGTCCCCTCCTCATCAGTACATTTCTGAATTTCTTCGTGATCAGAATAGTCAGGGTCAACATCTTCTTCTGGGTCATTATGAGGTCGCAAAGGGCGAACTTAGGAACACTCAGGGATTGAACAATTTCCTCGCATGTTCCCTCTTATTTTTGACATTTCTGTTTTGTTTTCTAAGGTCTGATAATGTAATTTTATGATTCTCCTATACCCTTTTGGCCTTCCCCTTCGCGCACGCCCTGATTTTGGGCTGGTTCGATGGTTTCTTTGACTAATTGGGATGATGTTGGTGGATCTCATGATGACGCTTTGGATCTTGGAGGATCTTGAGTTTGGTTCTCACTTCGCCACAATCGTGTATGCAATGGTGGATTTTCTTGGACAGTTTTGTTTGGGTTGGTTTGGCTTGTGTGTCTACAATGGTGGATCCCTTGGACATGTTGTCTTGGTTTTTTATCTTTTTTGGTTATCACTTAACCAAAAAGTGTTTTTAAAAAATTAAAAAATGAATTTTCTGTTAGTGATTATTGGAAACATTCACATTGGGAAGTTGTTACATGATGTGTATTCATTTCATGGAACTTTTCATGTACTGGTTCCGAGAATGAATATTTTACAATCCGTAAAACTAGTTCACATCATTATATGGTCAGGATCGATATATTTAATATGAGGTGAGTCCTTTTTTCATATCATGTAAATCATGAGATTTATATCATGAATGTTTTAGGACCATTAGTTTTTACCATGACACATGTATGATTATTTTCATTCATCATGAAGAGATGTCTCTTGAAATCTATAAGCTCTCATGAAATTTTGATGATCGATGCTCCTTCTGGACTGTATTGATCAACACTTGGGCTTCCATGTTGTTACACTAAATCTCTCCAAGTAAGAGATATTTATTATTTTTCATTTCCATTGATTAATAAATTACCAATACATTTCATTTTTGGATTCCTTGATCTTGTGGTAATGTTCTTATTGATCCCTTCTATATTCATTATGTGATCTTCTTCCATAGGCTGACCCTTATGTTGGTTGTGGTCTGGCATGTGATTTTCTTGAGGTATGTGTTGTTCATATTCTCTAAGAAACAATTAACTTGTTAAATTTATTCTAATATATAAGAATCCTTTTTAGATATTTTAGTGTTTTATTTTCATTGCCTTTTAGTGGATTCCATTCTTGGAGTGTGTGGCCCATATTTAGGTATGTGGTTCCATATCGAGTATGTGTTGGATGAACCTTGATTTCTCTAGTTTTTTAAATTGTTTTATAAATAAAAAGAAATTATTATTTATTCATTTGTGTGTGTGTGAAATTAGGTTTTTGATAAAATATTGTTTTCCCCATGTATTGTTAAATAAAAATGTATTTTCAAGGCATTGTGAAATGGATTCATAAAATGGTTTTCAAAGTATGGGTTTTACGAATTTTTTTTGTAAAATATATCACATGGGAAGACTTAGATACTTAAGTGTAATGTTTAGTAACATTATACATCCATTTATTTTGTTTTGTGGTTCACGCATGGGGTGTTTCTCTGCTCACTACGATCATGGTTCTAGGGACGTGTTAGACCTTTTGGGTTGTTCACTTACTGGGGAGTTACAATCCTCTCTAGATTTGATGCATATGAGTTTTCTTGCTATCCTAACATGTAGTGACCATTGGTGTGATTTACATATTCTATTGTTTGTATTTTTTTGGATTTTAACTTATATGGGACACATGAATTGACCTTATTTCATATTTGGGATATGATTTGAAACTTTTTTACCTAGATTTTTTTGAACTATGGAGAAAGGTGAATGTTTTCCAATGAATTCGATATAAATTTTTTTAACTAATTATCATGCCTTGTTTTCTTTAAAGTTGAGAATGACAGGATTATTGTATAGATACTTGTTATTAAGAACCTATTTAGTATCATACCAATTATTCTTAGCTCAAAACTTCTGCACCCTTTTAGTGATGAATGGACCTAGTTATGTTTTTTGATGCAGGGAAAGGACATGTGATATAGTGAGGAGGTGAGTTTTCTATCATCTATTTATGGGTAGTTGGTTATGAGATAATGGGATTTCTCCCATTCTATCACATGGATTCACTGCTTCTTGTATTGTGTTTTTCCTTTTCTATTAGAATCATACATTGGTTTTTGTTTGAATCCATTTAAGTTTTATCATTTCCACTATCTTTATTAATTTATAATAAATATTTATTCTTATTTTCTCTTCTGTTGTTTCTGTTAGATATGTATATATATTCCATTTTTTCTAATTTAGGTTGGGTGAAATCGTTCCCTCTAGTTATTGTTAAGGACTGGGAGATATTCATCATCCCATGGGGATTGAGAAAACCCTCCAGGTATGTGACGGGTTGGGTCACGTACCAGTTTTTGAGGGTATCCAGGTTGGTTTGTCACATTTTGGTATCATACCTTGGTTATGATTAGTCTATGGAAGTTTGTAGATTAAAGAAAGGATTTTTGGGACTTGAGAGGTAAGTTTTGGGGAGTACCTTGCCATCTCTTTCTGTATCATGACTCATGTTTCCATGAGATTTTTGGATATGCGTCTCCTATTTGGAGTTCTTGATCTTAATCTTAGTTCTTATGATTTTTTTCTCTAAACTGAGTTTATCCTACTGATTAGTAATTTAATTTGTTTGTAGTGTGTAATGATATGCCTATGAGACATATTCCATGGGTTCTATAGGAGGGTGATGTGGATGCTCGTTAAGGGAATCTAATTTTGGATCAGAATATTATAGAGACTATCTTGTGAGTTGTTTGAGTTATAGACCAAAATGTAACAGAAGTCTAGAAATAAATTTCTTGAGGAAAAACTCGGAACTTGAGGAGAAATAGATTGATATATAGAGTTCTTACACAAGAAACCACCATCCTTTGAGGGTTCTAACAAAACCCAATAGGTAGAGGACAATATGGAAAATATTTGTTATATCTTCAAAATCTTGGATACACCTGAGAATATCCAGGTGAAGTGTGTGGAATTGAAATTCAAGGGTCCCAAAAAGTGATGTTGGGATTAAATGGAATAGAAAGATAAGAACATGGGTTTATACAAGAAGAGTTTAAAGACCATCTATTGTTAATAGTTATATCTAGATTCTCTAATGATGAAAATGTATTTTAAGTTCCTCTCTTTGTAATAGTAAGAGATATTGGTGTTGGAATTCACCAATCAGATTTCATATCCAATTCATTTTTCTCCAGCACTAGATAAGAAAGACAAGCTGGAAGCTTAGAATTACCAGCATGGTTTGTGATAGGATATCAGATCACATGTATTCATGTTTAAGCATTATACCTATGTGTGGATATTTTACATGATAATGATAGAATATATGAATATGTAATGCAAAGTTGTCACTTATATCACTTCTCTTCCAAGCAGTAGAAGATTTAGTGGTGCGTATGGGTGGAATGGGAGGGGGAATGATCATCATAGTGGTTGTGGAGGTGGTTCCCATCATAAGGCTTCATACACACCATCAGTTTCAAAAGTAATATTTATAGAAATTCTATCAACGTGTAATGTTTGGGAACTCCCAATATTCATTTTCTATGCCTTAAAAAAATTTCAATGGTTTTGGCGTTATGTCCATTTATAGAGGTTCTTTCAGGTGATGTTTACTCCTTGTTAAGATCAGGTATTGTTAGCTTAAAAGGATACTATGGTGAATTAAAATGATTAAAATACTAGTGAATCACTATCATGAAATGGATGATTTTCAAATGTAGATTGATGTTAGTATAGTGATAGTGAGAGGTTCCATATTTGTTGAA
The DNA here is from genome assembly GCA_963277665.1 of Viscum album. Taxonomy (NCBI): domain Eukaryota; kingdom Viridiplantae; phylum Streptophyta; class Magnoliopsida; order Santalales; family Viscaceae; genus Viscum; species Viscum album. The sequence goes on along the minus strand of OY728128.1, from coordinate 1,314,631,382 downwards.
TCTTCTGTAAAATGTAAATTATTTAATACCAATGCCTCCCACTCATTTATTTCTATCCATTTTTTTGTTCATAAACATCCAATGGAACTAATGTCCTTTGTTATAGAGTTTGAAACATGTATTGGGAAGAGGAAAGAGTATGGGATTTTGTGTTCATTATGTTCTCTATCAATATCTGATGCAATGATAGTATGGTATTTTCATTTTCTCAATCAATATCTATTTGATGTCATCATTGGGATGGATTATTACCCATCATGAAGAGGTTGATTCTTATCATTTATGTATGTTTTTTCTTAATAATGATGATATATCTCAGTGTTTCATGATTCATCTAGTGCTAGTTTCATATATGATCTTGATACCCTCTTATCAAATAGAACCAACAACGTTTAAAATAGATCAAGATTTAGTTGGATTATCTGATGGAAATTTTTTTTGTTCACTCTATTGTTTCTATTTGGATATCCCCAATGCACTTTATGAAGAAGGATAAAAATTATATGTGACTATGAATGAACTATTGAATGTTGAATTGGGTGATGGTTAATAATAATTATACTATTCCCCACATGTATTTCTTTAATCGGTTATATGGTGAAAATGTGGTTTTCAATGATCGATCTCCAGTCATGTTTTTACCGGATTAGGGTTCAGATGTCTAATATACTGAAGACATTTTTTAGAATTAGGTATGTACAATATTAAAATATTTTGATGCCTATTGATCTGATTAATTATTCTACATGTTTTATGGATTTTATGAACCTGGTATTTAATCATTATCTTGACACTTTTGGGTTATAATTCAAGAATGATATTTTGGTTTCTCCAATATTTGAGCATAAGCATGAGCACCATATGAGTTTGGTTTTAGAAATATTGAAAAATAAGAAATTGTATGGAAATATTTTGAAATGTATCTTTTGGATCCATGAAGTTAATTTATTAGGGAACATGATTTTTGAGAATAGATTACCCATTGATCTAGAGAAGGTGAGGGTTTTCTTTTTATAGGAGGATACAGAAAACATATTTATGATTCAGAACTATCTTGGTCTTTCTATATGTTATCAGTGGTTTGTTAATTATTTATCAAAGTTTGTGTAACCTTTGATTAATATTAAAATTATCATGATGAAATTAACATAGGATGAAAAATGACACTCTTCGTTCGTTGAATTGAAATTGATTATGATATCAGCTGCTATTCTGATCATAAGTGATCTGGCTAAGTGGTATCGGTTTTATTGCAATGATTCTAGTGAATGTTTGGGTTACATGATTATGGAGGACAATCATATTTTGACCTATGGAAACCATTATCTTTTACAAAATTAAAATAATTACCTCACTCATGATTTGAAGCTTTCATAGTTATGTACGACCATAAATGTTGGCAGAACAATCTTTTGGGGGAGAGGCTCAAAGTCTTTTGTAACTATAAGAGTTTGAGATATATATTTCCTTGGAAAGACATGAATTTCGAACATGGATAGTGGGTTGAAGATATTCAAACATTTTAATTTGGCATCACTTACACCCAGGGCAAGGGGGATGTCATTTCATATGCTCTTAGTAAGAAATTTCCATCATGAGGAATTTTGAATCAATGGAGGAGTGAAATCTTATTAAACTTTTTGTTCATTTACATCTGAATACTTATGAGGATATTTTAGGTATGATTTTGCTCAATGTTCATTTATCATCATATCTCCTTGAGTCTATTCTATTGGGTCAGTAGTAGGACGATGAGTTAAGAGGAACTCAAGAAAAACTTTATGGTGGGGAGACAATTTGGGTTGGTATATCTCTTCATATAGTATTATAAATTTTTTGGGATATGTTTGTTACCCAAGAATTTTTGAGGTGATCAGTTTAATTTTACTATTTTTTTCTTCATGGTCTATTCATCTAGTCATAATAAATAAGTATTATAACATGATACATTGATTCTGTTGGCCAAGTAAGAAGCATGACATTGCATATTATGTGTCTCACTTTTACACCTACCAATAAATAAAGACAAATCATTTGGAACTTCTAGTTTTCTTCAGCCTCTTCAAACACTAGTTTGAAACTGGGAAAAGGTTTCCATGTAATTTTTGTTGGATTACTATAGGCTCCTTGGGGAAATAATTCTATCTATGTAGTGGTTGATTTATTGATGAAATCATCCCATTTCATTCTACTCACAGATACTATTAAAGTTGAATGTGTGGGTAAGATATATATTCATGAGGCTATGAGGTTACATGGGGTTACCTATGCCATTTTTTTGTACTAGGATCCTACATTTAACTCACATTTTTAGAAGATATTATTGGAGGTGATATGGACTCAGGTCAGGTTGAGTATAACTTACCATCCATAGACAAATATTTAGATAGAGCTTGATATTTATATACTTAAGGATATATTTTTCCTCTGCATCTTGGATTCTTATGGATTGTGGGAAAGTCATCTAGTACTGGATTAGTTTTCTTATAAGAAAATGTATCAGTCGTAGATCAGAATGGTTCCCTTTGAGTATTTTTATGGTCACCCATATAGGCCGCCTCTTTGTCGGGAAGAGGTGTGTAAGGCCTCTCTTGTGGGACCAAGTCTCATTTAGGTGACGTTGATGAGGATTCATGATATACATCGACATCTAATTATAGCTCAGAGTAAGAATAATTCATATGGGTATCATTGACATAATCTTTTAGAGTATTCCATTGGTGATAGGGTTTTCATGAAATTTTATCCTTGGTTGGTTCGCAATCAGCTTCATAAATAGGGACGGTTGGCTCCGATATGTTGGACTATTTGAGATTACTTGGTATATTGGGTAGTTTTTTATTTGTTGTAATTACTATAATATTTGATTGATATTCATGATATTTTCCACATATCTATTCTCATGAAGTATCAACCATTCTCTATCATGTTCTAAGTTGGTAAGATATTGAGTAAGAACTATACATTTTTACCATAGAGTATAGAGTAGATACTATTAACTCTTAGGTGAAAGTATTGTATGGGAAGACTATCCCATTAGTTAGAGTGTTATGGTGACACATATCATATTCTCACAAGTCTTGGGATCACAAAAAATCAACGAGGGAGTAGTGGAATCACCTATTTCTAAAGAACCATTCTTCCACATGACTTCCTAGGGATGGGAAGTATTATAGTGGAGAGTTTTTGACTTCTGAATGCATTCTCTTAGGTATTTCTGGTATCCCTTTTGATTTCCCTCTTTATTTGGGTGTGTTTTGTACCATTCAAGGATAAATCATTTTTGTTAGAGAAAATGACCTAAGGTTTAGGGATGTATGTTTGTTTGAATTAATAGACTTCAGGTATAAATGTGTCAAAGGATTAAGTGGATATCCTTTTGGGGTTTAGGTTTACCAAGGGTTATTTTCTATGTTTTTTTCTAAAAAATCCTCCGGCTAAACACATTCACATCATGAACTGGTTACATGATGTGAATTTTCTATAGGTAATATTTCATGAACTATTTTTGAGTGTGGAAAGATTAAAATTCATGAAACTGGTTCACATAATGAGATAGTTGGGATCATGTTCTTTAATCCTAGGAAATGATATTTTGTTCATTTCTTGGAAATCATGAAATTCACATTGTGAAAGGGGTTAATGATGTGAATGGTCTGGGGCCAAATTTTTACCAAACTACATGCATGATTCTTTTCAGTCCACATAAATTCTTATCTCTTAATACCTATGAGATCTCATGGATGATTTTATGGATATTCACTCTTTTCAGACCAAATAATTTAATACTTTATATTTTTTTGGGTTACTCTGCATCTCTCTGGGTAATAGATTTTTATGCTTCTTTATTTCCATTGACCATAGTAGTGTCATTGTGCTTTGTTTGTGGATCCACTAATATTGTGGTGATGTTATTCTTGATACTTTATAGATCCATTATGTAATATTATTACTAATATTCTCCCTTATGGTTTTTGTGGTTCAAAGTTTTATTTCCTTGAGGTATGTTTTCCTTATATTTTCCATCGACCACATCACACATTAAATTTATTATAAGATATGAGAACCAGTCCTAGGGACTCCAGTGGTGTCTTCTCATTACTTCTTTGTTATTGGATTTGGTTATGGGCATGTGGCACTTAAATTAAATTAGGTGGTTCCTTCTCTATCCCTTTTTATGAACCTTGATGGATATTATTTTATAAATTATTTTATGATTTTGTGATTGATTTGTGTGTGTTAAATTTTTTTTTTGAGAAAAGATATTTTTCCCCTTATTTCAGTAAATGAATATGTATTTCCAAATAATTTTTGAAATTTATTTATGAAATGGTTTTAAAATCATTATTTTGATGATATTATTTGGAAAATTTATCACATGGGAAGCCTTGGGTACTTAGGTAGAAGGCGTAATAATAGGCCTCGTTCATTGATAACATCAGGGGTTCACTCATGGGGTTTTCCTCAACTCCCTAGGACCGTTTTTATAAGGAATTTTTAGAATTATTGGAAGGTTCAATTTCTGGAGTTTTATCAACCTAATATTTTAAAATAACACTATGTTCAATTGGTTCTGTTTCATGTAACACCAAGCCTAATCAAACCCCGGAATATTATTACTTAAATATGACTAATATAACCCACCAATTAAATTGATGAGTATGAATAGTATTAACTAAATTATGATATATATATATATATATATATATATGAATTACTCAATAAAAATTAATTTATTAATTCTTATGAAATATGTACACATTTTTTAATGAAGTTAATTTATGCTTCAAAAATACTTTTTCTTTAAAAATGGAGTTTCTACCTTTTTAAAAGTGACTATTATAAATATTTTTTTGGAAATTATATAAATTTCATTTTATAAAATTAATATAGTTTTTGAAATTATCATACAAAAATTGTCTTTGGGTGAAATATTAGGCTTTTTCTGGAAAGATTGACTTTCCATAAAATGGTTAAAAATAATGATTTTTATTGAAAACTATATTTTTTGTTTCAACCATTTGTGAAGTTCAATTTTATTTTAAATGGATTTAATGAATAATTAGTAATATTGTATTATGAATAATTAATTTAGGTACATTTGAACCAATTTTATAATTTAATTTGGTATACAAACATTGTTATACATAAATATGCAATTTCAAGAAAAAATTTATTTTTTCTAAGTGGTTATCACTGCATTTTCCGAACTTATATTAAAATTTATTTCTATCACTTAGGGGAATTTAATATCATGAAATTTTATTTATTTTTTGATTTTAAAATATAAATTTGTAATAGGATGATTGTTTTATATTTTTTCAGAAGAAATTATTTTTTTAGTGAATCGTATAACAATCCTATTTTTATGAAATATTGTATCTTTTATGATAATTCCAATACATAGAAATAATATAAACAATAAAAAAACTTATGTAAAGACTAAATTATGATAAATTAATTTAAATATTTTAATCAAATATTTGAAAAACATTGTGATTGTAATTTATTTCACAATAAATATGAAAATCACTTCTACTGATGATGTAGTGTCTTTATAACACTAAAAATGTAATTTTTTGTATCTTAAAAATAATAATTGGTATGATATATGTCCTTTATTGAATTCTATATTAAATCTTAAGTATTATTTATGATTTTTATGGTCATATAAATAAATTAGAGTTATATAAAAATTGGGTTGAAATGCACTGTCACCTTTCTCTTGGGCATGCTAATTGTTTTTATTTTTGATTCCTTTTTTGGATATTATTATCAACCATGAACTAGGAGGATACCTAGAGTGGTGAAGATATATATTTATTAGTATTTTCAACATAAAAATTTATGGTTTATACTTATCAATGGGTTCGTACACACTGTGTAAGTAAAATACACTCCATATAAGGACTAATAAGAAGAAGCCATGAACTGGGTACATGGCATGAATGGTTTGCACACCGGGTAGTAGGTATCTCCCATGTAAGTATAAAAATCTAGTTTTATACATGCCCCTAGGATTAAAATATGTACAAATGGATTTCATGATGTGTAAATGTCATGATGTTAGTTTTTAGGGTGCCATGTGAGTGATATGATTCTTTCATTTTCTATGCAGTCTTCTTCTATCAACATAGATGGATACTTAGGAAATTTTAGGAAAATTAATTCCATTTGGATATTTTTTTGGGATAAATCATAGTTTTTTTTTGATTTATTATCTACAGGTAAACGTTCCTTCTGGTTCTTCTTAGGTTTTGGTTTTGGATTTGTTTTTTCAACAGTTTTGTGATTTGGAAGCATTTTTTATCAATACCTTTCAATCACTTGTCATGAATTGTCTTGAAATGGAAGATCCTGTGGTTTCTAATCCATGTTTTCAAAGGTGTTTAGTTTTTATATAACCTTGAGGTTGGTGTATTTTTTCAAGTGTTCTAATTTCTTGAATTAGTAATTGTTTTTATTGTTTCCTTGAGATATGAAATGAAATCGATTGTGTTGAAATTGAAAAAGGTAGGGTGTCATGTTTTAAAGTGGGATTTTCTATGAAAACAAAATTTCAATAATTTGGAAAGAAAGAAATTTTCAAAGCCTGAAGTATATTGGCTTGGTTTGTAAATATTTTTGTAAAAATGTGATCATGGTTTTTAAAATAGAAATTGAAAAACATTGCATAGTGGGGACCTTGGGTGCATTGGCGAAGAGACATGGGTATCTTTGTATGTGTGACACCACTATGAGGTAACCAATTTTATATCAATATATTTTGGTAGGAATTGATATTGGTTGGATCAAAAATTATGTATGTTTAGGGTCATGAGGGTCTAGTACATATTGTCCCATAATCTCGATCCCATCTGGAGGGTAAATTATATTTTTAGTTGTTTATTGCATGATAGTTTATTTCATGGATTTTAGGTCACATTTATATTTATATTTTAGTATTTTTGCCTACTTTGATTCATAAATAGTATTTTTTGGTTTTCAAAAACATGATATGAAATTTACGGGAAACCCAAGGAATATTTGAGATATGTATTCAAATTGTTTTGTTATAAAAATGTTTGTAAAACTACTTTTTACTAGAACTTGTGAATTATTGATACTAGAACTTGTAAATATTCATTGGTGGTTTCCTACTAGTATTTACCATTCACACTCTACTTCTTCCTTTTGGAGTATATAGACCATGTTTTAAAGGACATAGGTAAATGGAAGGGAATCATGTAGTATACCAGCTTGTCTTTATATCGTTGTTTTTGGATTGGTTTGATTTATGGAGGTGAAGGTCGGTCCCATAAATACTTGTTGGTCTAGACATTTCATACTTCATGGTTTAGCATCCTTTTCATAGTTACATGTCATTGTTGTTTCTTCATTGTACTCAAGTTTTATGTATTGTTTTTATTATATTCAAGACATGTTTTTATCTTTGTTATATCACACCCCATGATAAGACATATTGGTGGACTATTTTGGTTTAACCAGGCTGGTATGTTAAATATTCGTATCAAAGCCTTACTCACCCGGAGGTGTGTCATCACTACTTGTGTTGTTTTAGTGTCTTGGGTAGACATGAGTAGGATCGTCAGAATTCTGATAGTAGGTGCAGAAAAGGTTCTTAACTATCTCTCACCCATCACTGAATTTGAGTCACTATGGGTGGTTGGAAAATCATTTCTAGGACTGAGACATGGTATTTAGGTTTATTTAAATGAATTGTATGGGAAATATATTCAAATTTTCCTATCTACTAAGTTTTCAGACTTGTTTTGTGTATGTTCAGTTGAATAAACTAAGTGGGGAGTTGATTTAGATGGACCTATTTCTTTCAAATCATGTTTCCTTTTTTTGGTAGAATGTATAAACATTCATTAAATTATTATTATTTTAAAGAATAATTTTGGATTCCAAAAATTAGTTTTATTGTGTTGTAATTTTCTCATGACTGATTGGTTATTGTATTTCATTTAACAAACAATGCCTCCAAGAAAGATATTTTCAAAATAAAAGAGGGGAAGTCACGAGGCAGGTTCCGTGGGTGGATCATCCAATAGAACCTTATTTAGTTGAAGCATTTATAAGTACCATTCAGACTATAGGGTCAATAGATGTTGTGAACTCAGGATGGGTATTGAATAATGTTTTGGAACTTACAAAGAAGTATCCACATATATTCCAAGGTAACAAGGACCACAAAAGTCAGAGGAGTGGCTTGAATAGATTGAGAGGATCTTCATATTTTTTAATAATCATGATGATTACCAGCTATTTTTTCCACATATATTCTCAAGGGTCTAGGAATATGATAAAGGGACTCAAAGACACTAGATAAGTTGAAAAAGGGTCATACCTGGGTTTCTTTCAAGAAGATATTTAATCAACATTTTTATCTAGAGACGTTACATGATATAAAGACCTATGATTTTATAACATTGGAGCAAGGGGAGAATACCATTCTAAAGTACTCCAATATTTTTTTGTGATTTGGTACATCTGGAACTAGAGCTTGTCATTTATCATTGGTTGAAGGATCATAGGTTCAAGATGGGGTTGAGAGTCGATATTTGGGCATTTCTAGTTCTTTTCTACCATCTAGCCTTTATGGAGGTACTGGATAAATAATCTTTGGCTGAGTTAAACATTGTAGGAAGGACAGGTTTGGTAAGTGCTTCAGTTGGCATAGTTGTTAGCTAGTGTGCTACTTTGGTCAGAAAAGGAAGCACAAGAGTGGTCAATTTTTTACAGGACCAATTTTAGGGGTTTCTTTAGGGAAGCAATAGGTTATATACTACCAATATAGGAGGCATGGTTATACCATCCCTTATTGTATGGAGGCTCATAGGAATTTTCATATTTTTGGGTGATCTATCCATATATAAAATTTCTATGATTTGATGTCCTTATAAAGTAAGGCATGATCCCCTTTCACCAGGGGATTTATAGTTTTATTTTATCTTCCAAATGGTGGTGGATCTCATTCTTAGAAAATGGGGATATCCATGTGACTGAGTCTGGATGAATTTATTCATTAGAGTGAGAACTCGAGGAATCTAAAGTAGGGCCAACTACTGTTAGAGGTACGGTGCTTATTTCATCTTTTAAGGTTCTAGATTTGTTTGATACAAATTCTACTATTTCTTTTACATCTTCAAAGTTGGTTTACATATTGGGTTTGTGATCATATCATATTCCAATCTTATGGGATCTTTCTACACCTTTGGGATAGAGCTCAGAATATGATTTCATGTTCCTCACATGTTAATTGATGATAGCTAACCTTGAGGTAGTTTGGGATTTATTAGTGTTTAATATTTACATATTCAAATTGATTATTTGTATGGATTGGATGATCCTTGTTAAGGCCCAGATAGACATTTATCATGGTTGGTAGTAGTTCTTATATACTTATGGGGTAACTAAATTTTTCCAGGGTGAGAGGGACTCTATATCGAGGAGGGAGGGGACTAATGATCTTTATTCTTGTATAATCTCATACTAGTTGTTAGAGATGTTTCTGTATTTAGTTAACCTTTTTTGAATTGTAAATACCTTTTATTGTGTGTCCATGCCCTGAGGTTTTCCAGAAATTTTTTCTACTTTATTTCCATAGAGAGAGATCAATTTTTCTATTGAACTGTTCCCTAAAATGATGACCATTTCTATGAAATCCTAACGAATGACACCATCTATTTTAGTGGAAAATAAATTCCATCTTGAGTGCCTGGAGGTGAAAGGATTTATTCATCGTACTATGACACCATGGGCTTTTTCTACACTCTTTTCTAATAAATTAGGTGGTGGTATGAGGATTTATATTTACTATAGAAATTTGAATCGAGTGACCATTAAGAACAAATATCCTTTACCCAAAATTGGTAACATATTTGATCATATTTGAGGGGATTGTTAGTTTTACATGATTGAACTGTACCTACGATATCTTTAGTTAAGAGTCCGAGTAGGGGACATACAAAAGATATAATTTCAGAGTTGATATGGGAATTTTTATTTTATGGTTATACCATTCGAACTCACTAACAATCCCGTAGTATTTTTGTGTTGGATGAAATGAATATTTAATCAGTTATTGGATTCTTTTGTTTTTGTGTTTATAGGTGATATCCTAGTTTAGTCTATGTCAAAGGAGGGGCATGTGGACCATTTGGATTTTCTTCTTTGAACCTTTAAATAACATCTTATGTATAGAAATATTTCTGACTCTGAGTTTCGGATTTGAGAGGTGAAGTTTATGTGTCATGTGACATCTGAGAAGGGTGTCTTAGTGAATCCTAGAAAGGTATGAGAAATTATTTCCTAGGAAAATCATATTAATGTTTTTGAGATCTGTAAGTTCTTAATGTTGGCTGGTTATTAAAGACGATTTGTTCAGGATATCTCCAAGTTCTCATATTCAATGAAAACTTTAACCTATAAGGTTTTAAAGTTAGCATGGAATGAATTTATTTAGAGATATTTTGAAGATATGAAAGTGAGGTTGACTTTAGTAGCAATATTGGTTCTCCCAGAGATAGGTTCATGTTATGTTTTTTTTATTTGTTGCTTCTGTAATGGGTTTGGTATGTTTCCTAATGAAAATGAAATTGGATGTGGACTATGAATCATGCCGATTACACCATCATGAGAATAACTAACCTACACATGATCTTTAGTTGGAAGAAGTTATTTAAGCACTCAAGATATGGTATTACTATATTTTTGGGGAGCAACTTATAGTGTATTTTGATCAAAAAAATCTTGAAGTATATTTTCATGTAGATGGATCTAAACTTGCAATAGAGATGTTGGGTTGAGTATCTTCAGACCATTGATGTTGATACCTCCTTTACCCTCAAGAAGGAAAATGTGGTTATTTATGCGTTAAACATAAAATTTCCAACAAAAGACTTGAAAAATCAGTTGAGCAGTGGCCTCTGATGAGTTTTTTTTTTCTAAAATGTGTTTGGGAGTGAAGGAGGATGGTGGATTGGTTTTCGTGGATTTGATAAAGGTTGAATCATATTTTAATAAGTGAATTTGACTTGAAAGGATGGAAGAAAGTGAGATCCAACACTTTAGATAAATATTAAATTGTGGGGATACCTCGAGAGAGTGGTCTTGGTCTCCTGGTGGAGTTTTTTTGTAGCATTTTGATCATTCAATTCTTTCTGAGATATGAGTTGATAGACAGTGGACATCATTCATGTTGGTCTATGAACCCTAGTCCTAAAAATATGTAACCTAACTTGATATGTCAGTATTGGTGGTCAGGGATGATATGGTAAATTGAATATTTTGTATCATGGTGACTTAGTTGTCAAGGAGTTGAGGTGGAACACCAGATACCTATGGGTTTATTTCAGCATATACCCATTCTGTTATGGAATTGGGAGGAAATTTACATGGATTTTGTAATTGGTTTACAATAGAATCCTAGTGGGAATGATTAAATTTGGGTGATTACTGACAGACTGAATAAATTAGTGTATTTCTTACCAGTAAAGGGAAAAAATTATAATATCTTGGGGACTTATATGTCTTAGAGATTTTGAGACTTCATGGGGTTCCCTCTATCATTTTTATGGGACTCAAGGATCACATATGGATTCTGGAATGTTTTGAAAGATGAAATGTGTTATAAGTTGATATTTTTAATTACTTATCCTTCTAAGATAGATGGACCAACAAAGAGGTCTATCCAAGTTATTGAAGATATGCTATAGGATTTTATGCTTGATTTTGGTGGATATTGAGATAGAAATCTATATTTGATCAATATTTCCAATAAAAATATTTACCAATCACTGATCAAGATGGAGCCCATTGATGCTTCATATGGGTGGTCAGTTTGATCTCCCTTTTTCTAGAAAGAGTTGGGAGAGAGGCCCTTGGTTGAGATGAGTCTTGTTTGGGAGATTACAGAGGTGGTGCAGCTGACCTAGAAGCATTTGATCAGGGCATAAAGTCATCTAAAATATTATGTAGATCGTTTTCAATTCCTGATAGAGTTTTTAGTTTTTGATCAGGTTTTTCATGGTTTTACCTCAGTTGGGACATCGTTGATTGGGTATTCAAGGTAAGTTGGCACCGAGGTTTGTGGGCCCCTTTGATATCATTGAGAAACTTTGGAGGGTTTCCTTTCAATGGAACTTTCCATTTAGTTTGACTGCTATCCACAATGTGTTTCATGTTTCTTAGTTATGAAGGTATATACTAGAACCTTCCCATGTGATTAGATAGGAGGATATTTATCTTGAACCCGACAATACATTGGTTTAGTAGCTAGTTAAGATTATTTATTACCATGATAAGATACTACATGGTAAAATGGCCCCCTACTCCAGCTTCTGTGGAAGTGTGTTTGTGATCTATATGAGATGTGGGAGTGGGATTCATTAAAGAGGAAGTAGTGGACTACCCTTTCTGTGGATCTGGGATCTTGATCACTTTCTAGGGATATAAAGATTTTATAGTGGAGATATTGTAACACCATATTACCTTTGTGTTAGGTATACTCAAATTTTTGGTTTTGTTTTCCATTTTTGTTGGGATAGTATTTCCAACCATGAATTTAGAGGATACCTGTAATGGAGTGGTTTGAGATTTTTTTTGTAATTTTCAACAAAAAAACCTGTAGTTTCTACTACTTTCTAGAAACTAACATGCTATGTAATTGAATTACATTTCATGTAATGAATTCGAGGTAGAATTCCTAAACTGGGTACATGGACTGAATGGTTTACACTCCGTGTAAAAGGTTTATACCATGTATGTATAAAACAGTTTTAAATAAAAAGGAAATAATATTTTTAGAGTATATGAACCTCGAGGATTAAACGATGTGCAATTGGATTACATTCTATGTAAATATCACAGTGTTAGTTTATAAGTCACCATACGAGAAATATGTTTCATTCATTTTCTGTGTAAAATTCCTCTCTCAAACTAGTGGGACCCTATGTGATTTTGTATGAATTATTTTCATCCATTTTGTTTCATTAAGGTATTGATCACTATTGTTGTCAGATTTCTTCTCTATAGGTAATTGTTCCTTCTAGTTATTCTTATTTTTTGGTTGTGGATTTTTTTGGGATGAGGTTTTTGATTTGATAGTGTTTTCTATAAATCCTTTTCAACCTCTTTTCAGGCCTTGTCTTCTAAAGAAAGATCTTGTGGTATCTAATCCCCATTGTCCAAGGTGGTTTGGTTTTCTATGACCTTGAGGTAGGTAGATCTCTTAAAGTATTAAAATTTATTGAATTTACTACTAATATTATTGTTTCATTAATATTTGAAATGAAATTTCAGGTGTTGAAATTGAAAGTGTAATGTGTTCACATTTTAATGGTGTTTTTTCTTTGAAAACATAATTTCCATGACTTGTAAAGAAAGGGATTATCAAACCTTGAAGAGGATTGGCTTGTATTTGAAATAGTTTTATAAAAATTTGAGCATGTTTTTTAAAACAGAAGTTGAAAAACATTGCACATCATGGGCCTTGAGTGTGTTAGAAAGGAGACACAGGTAGACTTAGTGTGTGTGATTCCACTAGAAGGTAACCTCTTACATATCGATGGACTATAAACGGACTCGACATTATTTGGGTCCAACCCTATTTTTGTTAATGATTTTGAGTGTCTAATGCATATTTTACCATAGGATAGAGCCTTTATGGAAGATTAATTGTTGTTTTTGGTTGTCTGTTTCATGATGTTTTATTTCATTGATGTTGGATCACATGTATATTTCTGTTTCTATATGTTTACATGCTTTGTTTCAAAAATGGAATTTATATTCGTTGGAAAACATGATATGAAATTTATTAAAACCCCCAAAAAAGTTAGGAATGTTTTCAAATTTTTTTGTTATGAAAATTCTTATAAACCTATTTTATAATCTATAAATTGTACATTCTTGATATTAGAACTTGTATAGATTCATTAGTGGTTTCATACTAGGCTCTATTTCTCACACCCTACTTTTACTACTGGGTGATTGTAGATCTTTTTTTTAGGACATGGGTAAAGGGAATAGAAGCCTATATAATTCTAAAATTTATTTATGTCACCTTTTTCTATTTGAAATTTTTTATGGAGGTTATGGTTGGTCACATTGAGACTCATTGGTCTAGACTTATTATACTTCCTTGTTTAGCCTATTTGACTTAGTTGTATCTTCTTCTTATTTCTGATTTTTACTTTGGTTGTATTTTTTTCTTATATTCAATACCTATTTTTTATCTTCATTATGTCTTACCCCATAATAGGCCATCTGGGGTGATTGATTTGGTTGACTCGGGTTGGTCTGTTACATGGATTATCCAATTGCTTACTCAAGGCCAGAAACATTAAAATAATATATTAAATGTGTTTTAATAACATATATGTGAGTAAAAATAAATATTGAATGCATATAATTAGATATTTTGATCCTAATAAACTTATTTTCCTAATTTATGTTTATTTATAATTTTTAGAAATTATATTGTTACTTTATTTTCTTATGAAACACTTATAAATTATTGATTTAATTAACATAAAAATAACAAAATGATATAAAAAATATTAAAAGTAAAATAATTTAAGATATTTAAGGTTATACACGAATTATATATATGAAAATAATATTTTAACGATATAATAAAATAGTTTGTTAAAATTTGACTTGTTGTCTGGATGTTTTTAATTTCAAAGTAAGAATAGTTTGAAAATTAAAAATAATTCTATTTTATGGGATAAATATTCTATAGAATTTTTTTAAAACAATAAAATTATTTTATAAAGAATAAGGAGATAGTATTTGTTCAAAAAATTCTTTACATGTTTATTTACAAAACATTTTGAAGGAATTTGTTCTTGAATAGTCTTATTATATTTTAATCTTTTGAGATATTTTAAAAGTTCCCCTCACCTCAATTATAAAAGGAAACCTCCTACCTCACTTATTTACACCAGATTGAGCCTTCTAGAATAACAAATTCTTTAATATCCATCTTAAAAACATCATTATCCTTGTTTCATAGGGTTTGGGACTTCTAAAATATAAAATCTAGATCCTGTAAGAAGATATTAAAATAAATTCCGCTGAAGAATAGGTAATTGTATTTACCAACTCATTCAAGTATATTTCTTGTTATAATTATTCTTTAAGTGTTTTTTACATTATAAATTAATAATTTTATAATAAAAATATACTTATACATTATTATGATTATGGTATAACCTTATTACATCTTGTTTCTATCCTATGAAAAGAAAAAACATTAATCATGCATACATATGAATTACCTTATCCACAAAGTGGTGTATTTCATTTTTCATCACCACTTTACATGGATGGTTAAAATTATGTTACTAATAAATAAATATTATATAAATGAAATGATAATTTGTTTAATTTTTAATTATTCTTTACCATTATTTCAATCCATCCAATGAAAAAATGAAAAAAAGTCATGCATACATACAGCCTACCGTCTCTGTTAATGGTGTAATTAAATTTTTTATCCCTATATTTATAGATGAATATAAATATATATATTTAATATATATGATATTTAAAACTTAAAAAATATTATAAATATGATGAAACTATATACCATTCATAGGAACCAGAAATTACATGAGAAATGCACATTGGAAAATGAAGCTGGTAACACCTGAAACAAGGGTAATCAGGAAATATTATTAACAAACCAGTGATATTATAATATAATATCATCACATATGATATTATCAATATTAATGTGATTATATTATAAATTAATAACATGTTTAACACACATTATACAGGACTTTAAATCACATTTAACTAAAGGGAAGTGTATAGTAAGAGTTTCTAATCTCACTATTACTTCTATGGGGCATATGTCATATTTACCACTTATTTGTTTTTTGTGGTGCAATTAATTACTAATTAATTATATATATCATTATTATATTTATATTTTATTTATTTATATTTTTATTTGATTTTATTTCTTTCATGGCGATTACGAATAAAAATAAACCCATGTGACAGGGGTTTATTTCCCAATCTCATCATTATTCGGGATTGTTTATGTTGAAGTCCCTTTTAGGAAATATGTCTCTTTCATGTAAATGCTTATTTTAAAATATTTTAATTTTTTTTAATATTATCCTAGAACTATTTAAAATCATTTTTACCCATGTTTTACTTTTTATAAAATGTTCTGAAATGAATCTTTTTATCATTTTCGAAATGAGATTTTTTTCTTTTCCGACTAAAATACAGAAGGAATTTTTTAAATAATATTTTATGAGAATATTTTTCCAAAATCATGATGCCTTAGTGATTTAAAAACTCCTTTATAATTTTATAATTTTATTTTCAAAGAATTATTTTTTTTATTTTTAAGTGTGAACCCTTTTAAAAAGAGAACTGATTTTAAAATGGAAAAGTTATTTACCTCAAGAATTATTCCAAGTGATCTTTAAAAATAATTTTACATGTAAGATGACATCCTTTTATATTACATAAGCTTCAAAATTTATATTATCCTAGGATAAAATCCATATTCATTCTATGTGTGTTTTGTAATTTTGATGAAATAGTGTTTATGAAACCCATTAATTTTCCATGAGTTATAATTTAATGAAATTTGTTTCTTTTTATGAGTTTTGATACGATTAGTGATTTTTAAACCCATGGAATACATATATATAGTTTTAATTATGTGATATATGGGACCTATATCTCTCTAAAATGTATTAGGTAAATAATGGTATCTCATGAAATAAGTGGAACTATAATGGGGAGTAAACCCGATTCAATAAGGGACCTTTTCCACCATGATCTTCTTGGGTTTGAACCTTGACTACTATGATTGTTCACATAGTGAACCCATTACACTATGATAGTATTTGGAGTGAACCATTAATACTATTATGGTTAGTAGAGTTAACCAATTCCACTATGATATTCATGGGAGTAAACCTTGACTACTATGATAGTTTGGGGAGTTAACCAATTCCACTATGATAGTCTA
The DNA here is from genome assembly GCA_963277665.1 of Viscum album. NCBI lineage: Eukaryota > Viridiplantae > Streptophyta > Magnoliopsida > Santalales > Viscaceae > Viscum > Viscum album. Next base: position 1,314,614,374 of record OY728128.1, on the reverse strand, counting down.
GGGGAAACGCCATGGCTACTAAGGAAATGATTTTTTATGCTGATGTGTATGCCAAAATTCCATGTCTTATTGCAATGGTATTCCCTCTTATATCATGTTAATTTATGATTCATGTCTTATAAAAATTCATGGTTTATTCCTTGACTCATGATTTTGATCTATGATATGAAGGGTATAATTTTAAAATGTTATATTTATGTTCTTATTCCCTTATACGCAAGTTATTATTATGTATTAATTGAGATCAATTTTGTTTACCATTACTAAGAATCCAAGATCATCCTTTAATAATGTTTCCCTTCCCTAGATTATGACGAATGGTCTTAACTAGAACATTTTTAAGAAGGCTTCTAGATGTGAAGAAATTTTGGGGGATGATATAGATTTTTATGAACCAGTTGTTTATTTTTCTAAGACAATTAAGATTTTTTCCTAAATATCTAAAACTATAAAAATTAAAGATACTTTAGTATCAAAGTGGTCTAATATTTCATTTTATTTTTTATGTTTTTTATGGTATAAATTGGGTCACATTTTTTGGAATTAAAGAGGGAAATGTAAAAATTATGTTTTTAGCACTGAATCTGAGAGCATGGGTTCTGGGATCTAACAATTTGTATCAGAGGTCAGTTTATAAAAAAATTGAGATTATAATGTTTTGATGAGAATTTATCTAATGATTTATTTATATAATAATTGGTACAAATTATTGAGGTTTATCATAAGTTTAGAGTCTTAGAAACCCCTTTTGAGGTTTTCAGTGATGAAATCATAAAGAGGCTAATGATATTTTGGTATAGGTATATGTAACCCATATGTTTAACATGAATTATTTTTTGAGGAATAATTCCTTTAATTTGGGTGGAATTATTTTTAAAGGTATTGGTATCAATTAAGATTTATAAGATCTATGATTTTTCATTAATTATGGGATATTACATTTTTGAGGATGTTCATTATATTTTCCAAATTTTATCAGATTTGTACTAATATTATTTTAGTAAAATGACAACCCACATGTTGGGTGCCAACCTGTCGCATCTAGAAAGGTCGTGAGGCTTGAACCCACAACCAAAAGGTTACAAAGCTGCATCGCCTAACACTGGCTAACATGATATCCTGGTCAGTATGATTTTTGTATTTAAACTATATAATAGATAATAGTTACATTCATTTTTGGAATATATGTTTTATCGTATAGATAACCATGGAAATTAATTTTGTGTTAAGTGATTAATGTTATTTTTGAAGAAGTTCACTATTTTTAGAACCCTCTATGATTAAGGTAAATAGAATATTTTGGAATTGAATCTAATGAATAAAGGATTAATTATTTATTGAAGTGATATATTTTTTTCTTTTGGGTTTACAGTGATTTACCTTTTTTATGGCAGTTATTAGCATATCTTGGAGATTATATGTTTAGGGTGTGTATATTTTGGGTGATAAATACCAAATTTATCTTGGAAGATGATGTGATCAAATCCTTTTTATTTTTGGGATTCAAAAAACATCTAACATATTTTTAAAAAAATTAATGATATTTATTTATTTAATTATTTAAGTTGAACTTTGGGTAATACTGTTGAATTTTGAATATTAAAGTAGTTTTCCTCATAAGATGGTTTTTTATTTTTGGGAAATATCATATCATGTACTAATTATTTTAGTTATTTAATGATTAAATATATAATTAACATATTATTATTCTTTTTGGAATATAAAATCCATTATAAGTGGATTTTAGTTCTTCAGGCATGAAAAACTCATCTTAAATACTCATCATTTGGTGCCAAATATGAGATTGTGGGGAAAATTAATTAAAGGATGAATCCCTACTTTTTATTCTAGTATGATTCATCATTTCATTAGACTAGGAAGTAAAGTAATTCTATAAATATAGAAAAAATGATCTTGAAATAAAATTTTTACCCATTTACTTTCTTATTGATAAATCGATATCCTTTTAACCCATTATAGAATTACTGTTTTTTATGGTAAAATTTATCATGATCATGTTCTCTATCACTCTCTATCAGTAATTGTGGGTTATTTTTCTCTTTAATGGAAATTTTTTCACTTCCCAACAATATTTTACTATATGAAAACCTATTATGTGTTATTTTAGATGACCTTCGTGCTTCCATTTCTCTCTTTTCAAATAGATGTTTTATTAACCCTTTTTATGATGTTGGATTCTAGAAAAGGTTTGTTAAAAAATCATACTATGGTTACTAAAACCAATTCACAATTGTGAGGATGAATTTATTAAATTTTCGGATAATTTAACACCCATAGTTTTTAAAATAACACTATTTATGATATCTTACGTTGCACACAACAATTATCCAAAATAAATTGTTAAATATTGTTATTTAAATATGACCATTATAACATGTCCGTTAAATTGGAGGTAAGCGTAATATTAACAAAATTATGATATATATAACCTAATAAATACAAATTAATTGAATAATTATTTTTAAATATTTACTCAATTTCTAGTAATGTTCTTTTATGCTTCAGAAATACGTTTTCTTCAAAAATGTGCTTTCTTTCTTTTTATGAGTGAATATTATAGTCAATTTCTAGAAATTATATAAATTTTATTTTATAAAAATAATATCATTTTGGAAATAATCATTATAAAACTATTTTAGGTTGGAATTTTTGTATTTTTATGAAAAGACTGATTTTCCAGTGAATAGTGAATAGTATTGATTTTAATTGAAACCAGTATTTTTTGTTGTAACCATTTAGAATGTTCAATTTTATTTTAAATGGTTTCAAAGAAAAATTAGTACTATTATGTTATTAATAAATAAATTAGCTTCCTCTGACTGAACTTTCCTGGTAAAATTAGGTTCATTTGAATATATTATTTGATTTAATTTTTTATAAAATCATTTTTATATATAAATAGGCATTTTTAAGAAAAATGATATTTTTTTCTTTAAGCGATTTTTATCACTTTTTTACAAAATTTATTTAAATTTAATTTAAATTTCTTATTGGAAGTTAATTTCATGAAATGGAATTTATTTTTCTATTCATTAATATAAATTTATCATAGGGTGATTTTTCATTATATTTTTTCTAAAGAAACTAATTTTTTAGTGAATAATAAAAAATACAATTTTTTTAAAATATAGTGTATTTTATGATAATTTCAAGGCTTATAAATAATATAATAATTTATTTAACATTTATATGGACTCAATTATAGTAAATTAATATAAATATCATTCGAAAATAATTGAATTTTTTTGAGATTATAATTTATTTTATAATAAATATTAAAATCATTTTAAGTACTGATGTAGAGCCTGTGAGACACTAGAAAAGATAAATTTTGTATCTGAAAAATAATAATTAGGATGATATAAGTCCTTGATCAAATTTTATATTAAATATTAAGTATTATTAATTATTTTAATGGTTATAAACTAATTTTTGAGTAATATTCATGTGGTTTTTCCAAATGCCTGTCCAATGCTTAGGTAAGGTGAGAAAAGTAAAAATAACACATTATATGTGTTTTCATAAAATATATGTAATTTAGAACAAATATTTAATGTATATAAATGGATATTCTTAACATAGTAAACTTATTTTCAAAATAATTTTTTTTAAATTTGTTTATAAATTATATCATTGCCTTATCTTCTTGAGCAACTCTAGTAAAATATTAATTTATTTATCAGAAAAATAAAATAAATCATATTAAAATTTTTAAAAGTAGAATAATTTTTGATATTTTAAGTGATCTATAAATTATCTAGAAGGACATGAAATTTGTAAGATATAATAAAAATTTTGGTTAAGATTTTTACTTTTTTTCATGACGTTTTTAAAGTAAAAGTAAGAAATAGTATCAAAATTGACAATAATGATATTTTATGGGATTAATATTTTTTAATTTATTTAAAAATAATAAAAATATTAAATAAGGATAAAGGGGATAATATATGGCCTAAAATATCATCCCTTGTTCATTTATAGGACATTTGAAATCATTTTTCTCTAGAATAGTTTTATTATATTTTAATCTTTTAAAGAATTCCAAAAGTGATGCTCACTGCAATTATAAAAGAGAACCACCTCCTCAACTTTTTTACACAATATTTATCCTTAAACATCAACCAATTCCTACCCATTATTACTATAAAAATACTTATCTTTGTTTTATAGGTTCCTTTGCTTCCAAAATACTAACCATAGATCCCTTATAAAGATATTAAAAGGAAGTCTACCGAAGAAGGGGTAATTTTCTTTACCAACTATTTCTAGTTTATTTCTTCTTATACTTCATTTTAAAGTGTTTTTACATTCTAAATTAAAAAATCCATAATAAAAAATATAATTATATTTTATTATTTTTATAGTAAAACCATATTCTAGTTTGTTTCCATCATATAAAAGAAAAAACATCACTCATGGGTATGTGGGACTTACCATCTCCACATAGCGGTGTAATTCATTTTTCATCAACACTATACTTGGATAGTTATAAATATATAACTAATTAATATATATGATATATATGTCCTAATAATGATTCTATAAAGGTTAATTATTCTTTAACATTCTTTCTATACATCCAATGAAAAAATGAAAATAGCGTTAATGAATACGTACGACTACCATCTTTATAAAAACTATAATTAATTTTTATATCTCTATCTTTATAGATGAATCTAAATATATATATCAATATTAAATATATATATATATGATATTTATACCATATATAATTTTCTTAAGATGTTGTAACTATATCATATGCACAAGAACCAGAACTTACATTATAAAATATGCATGGGGAAATGATGTAATTTACACCAAAAACAAGGGTAATAAATAAATATAATTAACAAAAAGATGATAATATGATATAATGGGATCATATATGATATTATAAATTTTAAAATGGTTATGGTAGAAATTAATTACATGTTTTAAACCATTATACATGATAATAAATCATGTTCAACTAAAGGTAAATGTGAGGTGATGGTTTCTCATATCAGTTTTATTTTTGTGAGACATTTATAATAATCAACACTTATTTATTTATTTTTTGTTTATATATTAACCCATTAATATTTTATATCATGAATCTATTTATATTTATTTTATTTAAATGTAAATTTTATTTTATTTCATGGGCCTTACGAATTATAAAAAACCCATGTGGAAGGGGTTTGTTTGAAAATCTCATCATTATCAGGGATCATTTATGTTTATGTCCCTGATAGGGTATATTTATTTTCTAAGTCAATGTTTTCAAAAAAAATATTTTCAATCAGGTATTTAATATGCTACTTCCACTGTCAAAAATAATTTTTACTTATTTTTTATTTTAAATTTTTTTTAAAGGAATTTATTTTTTTGTTTTCTAAACGAGGATCCTTTTGAATTTTCCAAAAAATATATATAAGGAATGTTTTTTATATATAAATCATGATAACTTTTCCCCACCATAATTATTGATTAATTATTTTAATAATATTTAAAAAATTTAAAGTTTATTTTCAATTTTTTTCATTTATAAGTGTGCATACTTTTAAAAAGAAAAGTTATTTTGAAATAAAAAAGTTATTTACCTCATGAATTATTCTACATGATCATTCAAAATATTTTTCTATATAATATTACATCCTTTTATGTTACTTAAGATTCACTGGTTATATGATCCAATAATACCATACTTATTCATTCTATGTATGGTTTATATTTATGATGACACGGTGTTTATGAAGCCCATTATATTTCCATAGGTTATACTTTGATGAGATTTGTTTCTTTTCATGAGTTATGATATGATAAATTATTTACATACATATGGAACACATATATACGGATTTAATTATTTGATGTTTGGGACCTATATCTATCTCTAATGCGTTGGGTAAGTAATTATATCTCATGAGATAAACATGACTGGAATGGGGAGTGAATGTTGATCATTAAGGGACCTTGTATACAATTATAGTCTGGGGAGTGAAAATTTACTACTATAATAGTTTGGGGAGTGAGAATATTCTAATATGATATTATTGGGAGTTAACCCTGAAAACTAAAATGTCTTGGGGAGTGAACCTATTCTACTATGATAGTCATGGGAGTGAAAATTTACTACTACGATGGTTCGGGGAGTGAACCCATTCCACTATGATAGTCTAGGAAAAAACTTTGACTACTAAGGAAATTATTTTCTATGGATATGTGTATGAAAAAAAATCATGTCATATAAAAATTTCATTAACTCATGGCTCATGTTCTTTTAGGATTCATATTTTATAAACTGTTATGATTTATTCCATGACCCAATATTTTGATTTACGATATACAAGGTATAATTTTAAAACATTAAGTTCATGTTCTTTTCCTTTTATTATCATGTTATTCTTATGTAAAAATTTATATCTATTTCGTTATCCCTTACTGGGCATCTAAGATCACCCTCTTCTTATGTTTTTCCCCTATATTATGAAGAAATATTTTAAGTATGGGATGTCTATAAATAATTCTATATGTGAAGAAATATTGAGGGTTGATATTGATTTTTATGAACTAGTTGTTTATTTTTCCAAGATATGTAATAGCTTTTCCTGATTCTATAAAACTATGAACCTAAAAGATCCTTTAGTATGAAAGTGATCCAAGATTTTCATTTATTTTTAAGGTTTTGGTTGGTTGAAATTGGCTCACATTTACTTGTATCAAAGACATAAATGTAAATATTATATTTGTAGCACTGAATCCAGGAGTGTGGGTTTTGGGTTGTTATAAGGGTGTTACTCTACTCTCTATATTTGATGCATATATCTATAGAATTGATTTTCATTATTGTATATGTCTGGGTATGAGTGTTATAGATAGCTTGACCTATTTTGATCCATTGTGGGATTTACCTATACTTTGGTTTGTTAAAATTGGTATTTGATATGATATATGATACATTATTTTAAATTATTTTATATATTTGATATTATTTGAATTTTTTTTACCCAGTGTATTTAAAAATATATAAAGAAGAATGATTTACAATTATTTTTATATAAAAATTAATTAACTAATTTTCATGCCTTTCTTTCTTTAAAGATGGCCATGTTTGAATTTTTTATAGAGACTTGTTATGAAACACATTAGTGGGATCCTTTTATTGAAACTCTATTCTATAAAAGAGTCTAAAATGACAAAGGGAAATTCCATAGAAAGAAGCAGAAAAAATACATGAATAAAGTCAATATTTGCAAATTCATGAGTTTTGGGTTGCCTTAGTCAGACCAAAAGTGTGTCAGCAAGCAACCTACTTGCGCACCCCAATCTGCCGCAAAACATTTTTGCATTCCCAAACTTCATTCTCCCAGGGTCCTATATTTGCCTATAAATAGACCCTTGGGGACTTCATTTGGATGGACTAATTTCCATGAATCCCAATTGATGCTCTGGTCACCCTAGTTCTTCACCCAATTCCTCTGAAACATTCAAGGTAGTTCTTTAACACCTAAAGAAGAGGAATTGAGGGAGGATCATAAGAATTAAGTCCTTTTAGTGTTTCAAATCCATAACTCTTGCGTGCCTAAAGTGACCAACCACCCAAAATAATAAACACTTGCACGCCACATATTTTTTTTATAGAAACTTGAGTGCCCCACTCCTGGGATCACCTGTGAATACCCCTAAATACTTGATCCAAATCTCTCCCAAGTATTACTGTATAGGTTGTTCATTACTTAAGTGAATATCAGGTCTCCCAAGAATACTTGTGTGCCCATACTTGTGCACCCTTACCCACTTGGGCGCCCCTCTTAGATTCAATTACTCTCTACAGTCTACAAGCCATCAGGCCCTCCTTAATGACATCCCTGTCAAGGTTTCTTCTTTATTTCCTTCCTTGTTTCAAAGGGATTCTATTGAGACTGTCATGACCCGTCATATGGGTCCCATGTTGTGACTACCCCAAGCCTACATTTTATAGGCCAGGGGTTGGAGACTAGCACTGGAAAGGAATATCCCTAAAACGAGAAGGCATTGCATTTAAACATGTATGAACACACAGTCCAAGAACACAACAAGATGAAGCCACGAAGTAAAACTGCAATATTTAAAGTGTGTACTAAAAGTAAATGGGTCGGAATACCATCCCAACTAAAAAGATAGAACTATAATAGAATATAGAAAATAGATCTTGGGATCATCCACCAAGGATCCTACATGAAGGGTAGGTACAACTCGTCTCCATAGCTCTCCACATCAACCATTCACCTCTGTGTACCTCCAAGTCCTGGATCCTATAGTCTCAGCCAAGATACTTGTCTACTGCACAAGACATAACAAGGTGTGGGTGAAGCCTGTAATGACCTGAAATTTTGAATAAATCTTGTTTCCTAATTTTATGTGTTATTTTATTTTATTTTTATACTCAACAAAAATGTTTCATTTGATAACATGAGTATAATTAAAATGAGACCGTTGGGTTTTGACTGTTATATGGCCATTGGTCAATATGACTGCTGGAAACTAAACGTTTTGATTATTGTCTCTAAATACAAGTAATCTTGGTTAATTATTATAGAAAGAAGATTTGATGGCCTCACCAAGTATTCTTGGACCGATCAAATCCCATCTAATAGAACTTGGGAAGGAGGTAGCACCTCTGGGCTTTGCTCTGGACCAAACCCAAGCCAAACTTCATTGTGTGAAGCTAGAACGGAATCGCCTTCACGAGAAGTTAAAACTGATAGAAATTACTACTCGTGCGATATTGGCCGAGCCTCCCTCAGATTCTCTCACCTTAACACACCTTACACTTAGGTCCTATGCTGGTTTGATAAGGGGATATGTAAGGAGACTGTAACTGCCTTGTGTAATCCTTTGTTTTAAATAAAAATTAGTATTTCTTCTTATAATGATGTTTATGACTTTTCAAATGTCCGGATAAATATAGTTTGCATATTTTGGAATTTTAGAGAAAGGATATTTTAAAAAAAAATGTTTATGTAAACCTTAAATAATTAAAAATGTGTAATGATTTTCAAAAAATGGTCTTCTATAATTATGTTCAGTACAAAATTTAGAGTCTAATAAGATCAACTTAATTTTTGATGAATAGTAAATTATGAATAGAGATTCTATGCTTAGTATTAGTAATGTGACCAAATGGATTAGTAATCTCACTTAAAGAAAGTATTAATAAAATATAGGCACCTTGATTAAATAATGTGATTCAATAAAATGGTTAAATAATGGTTTCATAAATTATTATTCAAGAATTAGTTTTTTCGGGTGAATAGTGTTTTATTAATTAAAAATTAAATTAAAAATATTTAGAAAATTATTTTTATAAAATGGATTTCATTTTTGAACTCAGAGCATCGATATTATGTTAGGGTAATTTTTGGGGATTTTTCTGAAAAAAATGAATTTTTGGTGAATAGTGTATTTATTTAAAAAATAAATTAAAATTATTTATAAAATTATTTTTATAAAATGGATTTCATTTTTGAAATCAGAGCATTGATATTTGGTTAAGGTGAAATTTTGGGATTTTTCTGAGAAAGTTGAAATTTCAGTGAATAGTAAAAATACAGTTTTAGGGTTTCAGTATGTTTAATGACATCATAACTGTTTCATGATGATGTCATGAGATATTTTATGGTTTGGACGACCAAAGGTGATGGATTATTGTATGGGGGGTCCCATGTGGCCTAACTCCATGGGAAATACCATGGGAGAGCCCACGCTTTTGAGAAAACCACTTGTGAGGTGTCCCTTGGCCATTAATGCCTTGTCCCCTCACTTTCCCTATAAATATCAAGCAATCCTCTCATCCACTTCGACTCCCCACTCTCCCCCAACGAATTTCGGGTCTCATTACCTCCCATGGAGTCCTCCCAAGGTGCTCCCAAGCCCTCAAGGTCCCAACCTTTGAGTTTTAAGAGTTATGTTTTAAGGTAAGGGATATGACCCCTCTCTTTCTTTTCAAGTGATCTCTTTTATGTCATTTCTTTTATGCTCCATGTTCTTATGTTGGAGGATGTTCTTTTATATTAGTTATACTGTCATTTTTATGTTCATATTATGAGATACCACCTCTTAATCTCATCATTTCATTTTATGAATGTTTAAGTGGCGCCGTTAGGCTACTGAATTTTTAAGGGATTCTTTCACCCTTATCATTTTTCAAGTTCTATTTTCATGTCAAGTCTTTCAAGTTACTTTTTATTATGTTTGGGTATGATCTATATATCTATCATACTGATCTTTTATGATCATATTATGAGAGACCCCATTTGATCTCTTCAATTCAGTATTTTGAAGTTTTAAGTGGTGTCGTTAGGCTGCCGAATTTTTAAGTGGTTCTTTCACCTTTCTCCTTTTTCAATGTTCTAATTCCATGTCAAGTCTTTCAAGTTACTTTTTATTATTTTGGGGGTATGATCTCTAAATCTATCATACTGATATTTTATTTTCATATGATGAGAGTCCCTATTTAATCTCATCAATTCATTTTTGGTTGAAGTTTATGTGACGCTGTTAGGCTGCCGAATTTTCATAAGAGAAATCTAATTTTTTTCTTCCATCCATGTTTTTTTCATTTAAATGGTATGTCATTGAAATTTCATTACCATGTTCATATATCATTCTTATTCTGTCCCTATACATTTTTATGGGTCATTTATGATTGTTTGACCCATGTCCCCTCTCTTTTCAATGTTTTCTAAAACCCCGAAACATAGCCGTTATGCTGCAGAATTTTCATCAAAAAATGCCTCTCTCTTTTCTCAAAATTATTTTATGTTATAAAGTGAATACGAAAAGCTCTTATTTCTATAGGGTTATTAACATATATACCAAAATTTTCTATTTTAAATTCTGGGATTTACATACATGAAACCTGCTCTCCCCTTCCATGGGTTTAAAGCGACGTAAAGATCTTGTCTTTGAAGAAGTTTTTAAAATGTTATAATTATGAAATTAAATCCATTTATTTTATGCTATATTGGTTATTTATGAAATGTTTGATGATGATATATGTGGATCACATGATAATAAAGGAAAATTTAAGGGTGCTCCCTGATAGCGCTTCAATGCATTGGGTAATGATGTAACCACTAGAGATTACAATTTTCACGATATCTTGGTGAATAACCTTAGTAATTTTCAAATGACACCTTGGGGATGGACCTTGGTGATATGTTCATGATTGTCTATGTTAAATGATGTAGCCACATCTTAAAGTTGTGAAAATGTTATTTTTATTATAATATATCTCATGATTTCTTTCTCATGCCTTAAAGTTCTTTTCATGACCTTATTGAAGTATCTCAAGTTCACATGTAAAATGTTTCTCTTGTTTCCCTTACTGGGCCTTCTGCTCGCCCTTTCTTTTGATGTATGTCCCCAGGTTATTAGATGCAGTAATGAAACTAGGATAAACATGGGGAGAATCCTTTCAAGTGTTTAACAAGAATGTTTTATGTTTTCATGTTTTAATTTCTTGGTTTCCAAGATACTAAACCTTAAAGATCCTCGGTTTTGTAAAATGTAATGAAAGTTTATGTGATAAAAATGTGGGATGCTATAGTTGGTATCAAAGGATGGTTTAGTTATTTGTGGAAATTAGGTTATGAAAACTTTAGTAAGAAGCCTATAGAAAATTTTATATATAGGAAATCTTTCTGGTATTTTGGTGAGTATTGAGTAATGGGTTTCCAAGTAAATACATCCCTGTCTGGATACGAGTAGGTAGAGGTGGCTCTGGCACATATGTACATAGGGGTAAAACTCAAAAACACCGCTTTGAGCTAGACTCAAACGGAAACTGGTACACAACAATGGGCCTTGCTTCACTCTTAGTTACGACACTCCCGGAGGATATGCTTTGGTAAATTCATAAGCTTAGTATGAACCATTGTTAAAGGAAAAAAGATCAAATAAAATTAAGATTCACATAAGAATATATGATCATGGATAACCTAGATGGGAACCTAGGGGATCACAATTTAGGGTATAGTTTTCTTCTACAAGTTATCCTTATATGCTTTAAGTTCCTTTTCATGATTTTTGGCTAAGTATTTAAGCCCCTAATTATACTTTATCTTCTTAGTTAATGGTGGGAAATAGAAGAACATGTCCCAACAACCAATGTGATAGGAAATGCAACGATTGTCGTATTAATATGACAGATATTATTAGGGGATTAAAAGATGATTATTATTTTGGAAGACGTTCACTATTTTGGGGACCCTATATGATCGAGGTAAATAGATTACTACGGTATTTTCATTGAGGAGTAAGGTTGACTTATATTTTGAAGAATCGATGAATTTAAGGTGGACTTATAGTAATTTAGGTTACTTATGGGAATGATTAACCTATCTTGGGTAAAATATGTTTAGGTTAGATAATTTTTTTATAAGATGTTAGGAGTGGTTGATGTTGTTTGGAGATGAACAATGAAGTTTATTTTGGAAGACTATGTTATCAAATCCTTCTTGTATTTGGGCTTCAATCATAGTTTGGTTTATTTTGAGGAATTTTAAGGACCGTTATTTATGGAATGGTCTATGATGAACTGTGGGTAGTACCATGGAACTTTGAAGATTTAAAAGTAGTTTCCATTCCTATGGGATTATTTCTTTTTGAAGAGTTTTTTTACCTTACCCTTTCTGTTTTTGGGATAATTTTTAAAGATATAAGAAATAGATAGTTAATCTTTTGTGGATTATGTGATTCTCTAGAAGATGATTCTTGTTTTTTGATGAGACCAAGTAGTTTTGAATTCTCATAGTTTGGAGAAAAGATTAGTTTTGGTAGAAACTTATTAAAGGATGAAACTCTGCATGAAGGTAGGTATATTTTCTTATGTTTTTTTTCTATGTAGTAAATGAATTCCTCAAAATTATGAAAAGGAACGTAAAACAAAAACATTGTTGGTTTACGTTTCCTACTAGGTAATCAAAGACCATTTACACACATCATAATTTTGGGATTTTCTCGTGGTTAACTTTCTCCTAATCATGTTTTCTATCACTCTCCCTCAGAACTTGACCCTTTGTTTTCTCCTCCATGTCCATGTTTTCCTACATGGAATCCTAGTGTGGGTTAACTCGGGTGACCTTTGTACTTCCCTTTTTTTCGTTTAAAGTAATAGTTTTACTGACTCCTTTTCCGATGTGGGACTTTCAATGAAATTTCAAAACCCAATTTTAAAAATTACGAGGACGCAATTTCTTAAGGGGGGAAGATTATAACGACCTGAAATTTTGAATAAATATTGTTTCCTAATTTTATGTGTTATTTTATTTTATTTTTATACACAACAAAAATGTTTCATTTGATAACATGAGTATAATTAAAATGAGACCGTTGGGTTTTGACTGTTATATAACCATTGGTCAATATGACCGCTGGAAACTAAACGTTTTGATTATTGTCTCTAAATACAAGTAATCTTTGTTAATTATTATAGAAAGAAGATTCGATGGCCTCACCCATTAGTCTTGGACCGATCGAAGCCCATCTAATAGAACTTGGGAAGGAGGTAGCACCACTGGGCTTTGCTCTGGACCAAACCCAAGCCAAACTTCATCGTGCGAAGCTAGAACGGAATCGCCTTCACGAGAAGTTCAAACTGATAGAAATTACTACTCGTGCGATGTTGGCCGATCCTCCCTCAGATTCTCTCACCTTAGCACACCTTACACTTAGGTCCTATGCTGGTGTGATAAGGGGCTACGTAAGGAGACCATAACTGCCTTGTGTAATCCTTTATTTTAAATAAAAATTAGGATTTCTTCTTATAATGATGTTTATGACTTTTCAAATGTCCGGATAAATATAGTATGCATATTTTTGAATTTTAGAGAAAGGATATTTTTTTTAAAAAAAATGTTTATGTAAACATTAAATGATGTGTAATGATATTCAAAAAATGGTCTTCTACAATTATGTTCAGTACGAAATTTAGAGTCTAATAAGATCAACTTAATTTTTGATGAATAGTAAATTATGAATAGTGATTTTATGCTTAGTATTAGTAATGTGACCAAATGGATTAGTAATCTCACTTAAAGAATGTATTAATAAAATATAGGCACCTTGATTAAGTAATGTGATTCAATAAAATGGTTAAATAACGATTTTATAAATTATTATTCGAGTATTAGTTTTTTTGGGTGAATAGTGTTTTTTTAATTAAAAATTAAATTTAAAATATTTAGAAAATTATTTTTATAAAATGGATTTCATTTTTGAACTCAGAGCATTGATATTATGTTAAGGTAATTTTTGGGGATTTTTCTGAAAAAAAATGAATTTTCGGTGAATAGTGTATTGATTTAAAAAATAAATTAAAATTATTTAGAAAATTATTTTTATAAAATGGAGTTCATTTTTGAAATCAGAGCATTGATATTTGGTTAAGGTGAAATTTGGGGATTTTTTTGAGAAAGTTGAATTTTCTGTGAATAATAAAAATACAGTTTTAGGGTTTCGATATGTTTAATGACATCATAACTGTGTCATGATGCTTTCATGAGATATTTTATGGTTTGGATGACCAAAGGTGATGAATTATTGTATGGGGGACCCCATGTGGCCTAACTCCATGGGAAATACCATGGGAGAGCCCGTTCTTTTGAGAAAACCACTTGTGTGGTGTCCCTTGGCCATTAATGCCTTGTCCCCTCACTTTCCCTATAAATACCAAGACATCCTCTCATCCATTTCGACTCCCCACTCTCCCCCAACGAAGTTCTGGTCTCATTACCTCCCAAGGAGTCCTACCAAGGTGCCCCCAATACCTCAAGGTCCCAACCTTTGAGTTTTAAGAGTTATATTTGAAGGTAAGGGATCTGACCCCTCTCTTTCTTTTCAAGTGATCTCTTTTATGTCATTTCTGTTATGCTCCAAGTTCTTATGTTGGAGGATGTTCTTTAATATTCATTATACTGTCCTTTTTATGTTCATATGATGAGATACCCCCTCTTACTCTCATCATTTCATTTTATTAATGTTTAAGTGGCGTCGTTAGGCTGCTGAATTTTAAGGGATTCTTTCACCCTTCTCATTTTTAAAGTTCTATTTTCATGTCAAGTCTTTCAAGTTACTTTTTATTATGTTGGGTTATGATCTCTTTATCTATCATACTTATCTTTTATTATCATATTATGAGATACCCCATTTGATCTCTTCAATTCAGTATTTTAAAGTTTTAAGTGGCGCTGTTAGGCTGCCGAATGTTTAAGTGGTTCTTTCACCTTTATCCTTTTTCAATGTTCTAATTCCATGTCTAGTCTTTCAATTTCCTTTTTATTATGTTGGGTTGTGACCTCTAAATCTATCATACTGATCTTTTATGTTCATATAATAAGAGACCCTATTTGATCTCATCAATTCATTTTTGGTTGAAGTTTATGTGATGTCGTTAGTCTAACGAATTTTCATAAGAGAAATATAATTTTTGTCTTCCTTCCATTTTTTTTTTCATTTCAATGGTATGTCCTTGAAATTTCATTACCATGTTCACATATCCTTCTTATTCTGTCCCTCTGCATTTTTATGGGTCATTTATGATTGTTTGACCCATGTCCCCTCTCTTTTCAATGTTTTCTAAAACCCCGAAACATAGCCATTATGCTGTTGAATTTTCATATCAAAATGCCTCTCTCTTTTCTCAAAATTGTTTTATGTTATAAAGTGAACACTCAAAGCTCTTATTTATACAGGGGTATTCACATATATACCAAAATTTTCTATTTTAAATTCTGGGATTTACATTCATGAAACCCGCTCTCCCCTTCCGTGGGTTTAAAGCAACGTAAAGATCTTGTCTTTAAAGCAGTTTTTAAAACGTTCTGATTATGAAATGAAAACCATTTATTTTTTTCTATATGGGTTATTTATGAAATTTTTGATGATGATATATGTGTCTCACATGATAATAAATGAAAATTTAAGGGTGCTCCCCGATAGTGCTCCAATTAATTGGGTAATGATGTAACCACTAGAGATTACATTTTTCACGATATCTTGGTGAATAACCTTGGTAATTTTCAAATGACACATTGGGGATGGACCTTGGTGTTATGTTCATGATTGTCTATGTTAAATGATGTATCCACATCTTAAAGTTATGAAAAATGTTATTTTTATTATGATATATCTCATGATTTCTTTCTCATGCCTTAAAGTTCTTTTCATGACCTTATTTAAGTATCTCAAGTTAACATGTAAAATGTTTCTCTTGTTTCCTTTACTGGGCCTTCTGCTCACCCTTTCTTTTGATGCATGTACCCAGGTTATGAGATGCAGTAATGAACCTAGGATGAACATGAGGAGAATCCTTTCAAGTGTTTAAGAAGAATGTTTTATGTTTTCATGTTTTAATTTCCTGGTTTCCAAGACACTAAATCTTAAAGATCCTCGGTTTTGTAAAATGTAATGAAAGTTTATGTGATAAAAAGGCGGGATTCTATAAAAACCATGAAGGGGTGAGTATAACAATACCCAATAGAGAACCTGAGACCCCTGGAGGTCCCTCATAATTCCATAACGGAAAACCACAAAGCATGATCTCAATCACAAATCACAGAGAAAAAGAATCAGATCACACCAGGTCTAAAACCTAGAAATCAGAAATAAAAATGACTCGTCTTAAGATATATAATTTTATTCCATTAAGATGTTCCACAACTGAACCATGAAGAATTAGTTCCATTATCGATCCACACAGGGTCGTATGTCGCTGATCCACGATGGGCCTCTCTAAGGATAGTCCTTGTCGGGTCGTGCACTGGTGCTCCACATAGGGTCGCTAGAATGATGATCCACACAGGGTCTCTAGAATGTTGATCCAAATAGGGTCTATATAATCTTGATCCACACAGGGTCGCTATGATACTGATCCACACAGGTTCGTTATGATGATGATCCACACAGGGTTGCTATCATGCTGATCCACACAGGGTCTATATAATTTTGGTCCACAGAGGGTTGATATGATGTTGATCTACACAGGGTCTCTATCATACTGATCCACGCAGGGTCTCTATTATGTTGATCCACACATGGTCTCTATAATGCTAATCCACACAGGGTCCCTATAATGCTAATCCACACAGAGTCGTTATAATGATGATCCAAATAGTTTCTCTATAATGTTGATCTACACAGGGTCACTATAATGATGATCCACATAGGTTCTCTATAATTCTCATCCACATAGGGTCTCTATAATGTTGATCCCTACAGGGTCGCTATAATGCTGACAGCCAACCACAGGATTCCACGCACCTGGTGCGCTTGAGTTCCATAGTATCTCCTCATCAAGATATCTATCACTCCTCAACTACCACAATGTTCCAAAAAGAAGTTTCCCCAAGGACTGATTTTTCATAACGGTCCTAACGTGACAGACAGCGCATCAATCGGATGCCCAGTCTATGAGTTATACGAATTTTAGTACCGAGGTCCCGGTTGGATTCGAGTTCGATCCAACCCAACCATACTCAAACATTCTCCAAAAATTTGGTAGATTATCTCAAAAGGATAATATTGTTCCAAGGATTCCATCACCCTAGATGGTTCATCAAATGTATGTCTGATTTGCGAGATACGGCCTTTAAAGCATAATTTGGTCGAAAAGGGTCCGGGTCTGGTCCAACCTGGTCGGACCGACCCAACTCGCCCCATCCTGGGCTGACCCGGGTCTGACTCAGCCTGGCCGGAATAGGCTAGGCTGGTCTGAGTGGGCGGGGCCATAGGCACGGCCCACTGGGCCACAAAAAGGACTAGCCGGCCTATGTGGGGTGTGGCCCACCAGGTGACCCGGCCTGATGGCTGGTGTGGTCCTCCAGCCGGGTGATTGTGTTGGGTCGCTCCCCCTTCTCGAACAAAAAAACCATTCGAGGTATTAAAATGGTGTCCCCACATGGTGCCTGCCTATTATAAGAGGGTCCCATGAGGAGCAGGTCCCTTCGCCTCCACCGCGGCTTCGATGACACGACCTCCTCACCACAGTGCGCAACGGCGCGCCGCCATTCGCCAATGCGGCCAATCACGAGCTGGCCGCTGCTGCTACCACTACGGCTTGATGTCGTGGATCCCCTCTGTGGCGTGCAATGGCGCACCGCCCAATTCCACTGCAACCAGCTGATGTCGGCCACCTCCATCACCTTCCGACACCACCAGATCTTCCATGGGCCACCAGGTGAGATCTGGTGGTCCATTTTCCCTTTTGAATGCGCCTACGGGCCTCCTGGGTTGATTTCGTCACTGTGTGGATCCCGGATTCAAGTTTCATCAAGGTCAAACTTCTCCCGTGAAGAAACCGACAAAAGAAAAAGTTGTGGTGGGTCTGAGCATTATTCGTTTGGCCCACGCCCTCCACGTTAGCATCATACCAAGCAGAGATAAAAAAACATCACATAATTATGATAAACCACATTCAATATTTTCCCACAACAACTTCCCGTAGTTTCATACAAATCGCAGTTCAAATCATTTTGGTTCACCTATGTTTTTCATGGTTTTTAAGAATGAGGAATCGAATCAAGAGATAAGTTGAATTTAATAACAACCCATACCTCATGTTTGATGGAAGGCGTTGTAGAAGAAGAAGGGGTGCCCACATCCGAAGGTGCTCATCGGTGTTCCCCATCGCCCTCTGTTTCCCCCAAATACATTCGTTCGAAGCCTCTTTCTAGTTTTTTGGAAGGCGCTACATCACTTCATCAGAGGTTTATCTCTTGAGTGCCAAAATCCCATGCTTGATCTTCATTTAAAAAGAAAAGATAATCCTCCCACATTTCATTTAATTAATGTAGTTCATTTATGAACCACATTTAATGTTTCATTAACACATTTAACGATGTGGTTATGCAATCCAAGGGTCGTGTCATTACATGTCTTCCATTAATTATGATCGGCCAACTATGTGGTCCCACCACATCGATTAATTGTTAAAAAAAATAACTCAAGGAGTAATTTTATTATTTTTTTGTAATGTTTTAAAATTAAGTTTTTCAACCCTTGCTAGTCAGAGTTAAGCTTCAACTAAGAGAATCTCAACGCTGCTAATTCAATGGTGTTCTTAGATTTTTAATCTGATCACCGGTTAAAAAGATATATATTTTCATCCACATCTTTACTGAACATACCTTATCAAAATTTCAAAAATTATTAACAGTCACCCTCGACCCACGTCGGTTGAGTTCAGGCTCTACCTAAGGAGAACATGCCCTTACGAGATCAACTATACTCTCGGATTTCCAATCCAAGTTACTGTTTTGGAGTTAAAGAATTTAATAATAAAATAATTGTTACTTAATTATTTTATTTACAGCCGAAAAACTAATTTCCACTATTGGCATGTGTTGGTCAATGTTATGATCCACCAAAGGAAAACATACCCTCATGAGTTTAGCGGTGGTATAAAAATTTTAATTAGAGTCTCCATTCATGAGTTATAATCATTTTAAAAATAAAATAATTTTATTTAATAATTTTATTTATGGTTATGCCATTTTTTTGTTTTCTCACCGAAGGCCTATGCCGAATAAACTTAAGTCGTGCCTAGGGTAAGCCTGCCATCTTGAATGCAATAGTTCCCTCATATTTCTGATTTAGTCACCATTTTAATAGTTATTTCACTTTTTTAGGAGAACCACCCACGCGTGCTATTTAAAGCTTTAAATTTTTTAGCAGATAATTTTGGGAACTTCAATCCCCAGAATCACGTGCCATCAATTTTCGCAGTCTTGTAATAATTCCATATAATTAAAGAAAATTATACATAATTTCTAAGACATTACATTCTCCCCAACTTAAGGCTTTAACTCCCTAAAATCCAAAACAAAGGCAAATAATGAAATGAGGGTAATGAGCACAAATTTGAGCCTCCCACTCCCATGTGATATCCTAGAGATTCCTATTCTACCACCAAACTCACACTAGAGGGACTGACCATCCATGAAGGTCTCGCTCTGGTTGATCCTCTATCTCCACTAGGGACTCAGTAAAAGTAGTCCCATCGTTAAATTCTAACTCACCCAAGTCGATAACGGGTGATGGATCGTGCATGCATCTCTTTATCTGTGACACATGGAAAACGTTATCCACCTGGTGCATCTGTGGGGGAAGAGCTAGGTAGTACTCCACCTCACCAACTCTATTGAGAATCTAGAAAGGTCTGATGAACCTCGATGATAGTTTGTCACCCCTGCCAAATATCTGTAATCCTCATCGGGGGTGAGACCTGTAGGAAGACATGGTCTCTATCATCATAAGACTTCTGTCGGCTCTGTGAAATCTTCATTCTCTCCTGGATGATCTTCACCTGTTCCATTGTAGCCTGTACCAACTCTGGACCCATAAGTGATGACTCCCCTAGGTCTGTCCAGCATAGTGGTGACCTAAATGGTCGCCCATACTAGGCCTCAAACAGAGCCATGTCGATGGTGGAGTGATAAATATTGTTTTAATAGAACTCTACCATTGATAGGTGGTCCTCCCAACTGTGGCCAAAATCAAGGACACAAGCATGAAGCATGTCTTCATGTGTCTAAATGGTCTGCTCTGTCTGACTATCTATTTGAGGATGAAAGACGGGGCTCCAGCTTAGCTAAGTACCAAACTCCTCCTATAAACCATTCCACAAATATGATGTAAAAATAGAATCGTGATATGAGATGATTATCGATGGCACCCCTTGAAGTCGTACAATATCATGTACATAAAGATATCTGAATATCTCTACTGATCCTTGCTTTCAGATGGGTAGGAAGTGGGCTGACTTGGTGAGTCGGTCAGTGATCACCCAGATGGAATCGTGGACCTTGAACGTATCCGGTTGCCCCCTCACAAATTCCATGGATATACAATCCCACTTCCCCTTAAATACCTCAAGTGGCTGAGTTAAGCCTACTGGTACCTGATGCTCATCCTTCACTTGCTGACAAGTGAGGCATCGTGAGACGAACTCTGCCCCCTCTTTCTTCATCCCTTGCCACCTGTACTGACACCATAGTTCATGGTACATCTTTTCCTCACCATGATTTACCGCCAAAGGGTATGTGTGGAACTCCATTAACACCTCCTCCCAAAGCATTACTGGTACCATAGTGCATCCTCTAAAGAGGATGATGTACTACCCACCTTCATACAATTCATCAGGATCCTATCCAGAGGATATCAGAGCACGTCGGGCCTCACAGTCTACATCCCCAAGTTGTGCTTCCCTGACTCACTGAAGGAGTGGGGGAGTAACCATCATACATTGGGGGGTAAGCTGCTCCATCACTATCCAAGAAGGATAAATACAATGTGGCTAGATGCTCTGTCTCCTCATTTAGTAATTATAGACCATACCTCCTGCTGAGTGCATCTACTACTATGTTTCCCTTCCCAGGAGCATAGACAATCTCAAAGTCATAGTCATGGAGTACCACCAGGAATCACCGCTATGTCAGGTTTAGGTCCTTATTTGAGAAGATATACCTGAGACTCTTGTGATCATAGTAGACAGTAGATCATTTACCCAATGATACTCTCATCTATTAGAGCTATGTAGGAGCCATCCGATATGTAGTTTAAGATATTGGTGTCTTCCTTGGGTACAATCCAAAGTAGAAGTCCCACTCCCTGTGGGGAGGTAATCCTGGAAACATATTTTTAAATGATTTTCCATCAATATTCTACAACTATTGGGAAATGAAAACCCAAAACACCTACTACCATGAGGTTAATGTTGGCCAACTCAAGAGTGATTGGTCTCTCCCTCCTATGCATGAGTTTATCTCAGGGATCCTATGTTTCCTTTTTCACTGACCAAGGAAAACCTCATTCCAAATATATATATATACAACATCCTTTTTTCCTAAAATAGTCAATCTGGGCATGAATTGTGGATGACCAGTCCATACCCAAACTAACTTTGCAAGCCCTTGACGATGCCACCAAGAAGTTCCAACTGAAACTCTCAATTCAAGGGTCACATCACACAGTCGGAATAAGTGTGATTATCAAGTCTCCTTTTATAGGTATCTCTATATGTAAGGGTCAAGTCAATGGTTTAACTGAAAAAAATTGGTCTTGAACAAGATTCGTGACAAGAAAGAACGATTAGTACCTATGTCTATTAATCACGATAGCCAGTAGTAGACACAAACCATGCTTCAAATCATTCATGGAGCCCTTGGGTCACACTCCTTGACCGCATATAGCTACCTCATGCTGCTCTCCTAGAACCTATTCCATGTATGCTACCCTATAGATTCAATAGTGCCTGCTCAGATGTCCCAAAACACATCTATCTCGAAGGTACAAGTCCTGAAGCACTGTTTGTATTGCATTCATCGAGTACCTAGAATGGTCGGTACACCTCAACAAATATTTAGCTACTGACATGTCATCCGACTGAATTTGTAGAAGCTCTTGGGAATACATACCCCTTAGCTTTTTTTATAGAAAGAGACCCCTTCTCTTAGGATGGTTCTGAAGCTCCATCTACAGAAAAGTCACCTCACCGCATGATAGGAGTAATCTAAACACCATCCATAGCCCTGCTGAGCCATATAGAATGATCACTTCCCAGACTACCATCTGTTCTAATGGTTCATTGGCTAGATGGAAACTCAGTCACCACATCAAGCCAGTCCTTAGCCGCCTGTGAGTCAGGATCGCCTAATAACATGAGGGGTATCTGCCACTAAAACTAGTGTAAGGCACTGAGCCTATATGTGTCCTCTACCAGTAGTGATGGTATTAATTAATGTCCAATAGGAAGGGGTATCACTGGGACATTTCCCAAAGCTACCATATCAGGAAACAATCCTTGTATAGAAGCCTCATCACACTGTGGACCATCCTCATGGTCACACATTGGAATCCTAGTTGGATATCTATGTAGAGGTATCTTGAAAGAGAATCAAGATGAACCACAATCAATAAGTCATACTTGGTGAGCTGACATCAAAATATATCAATAGAAAAAAAATACATGCAACTAGTGTTTTGTTGTACTGAGTCAGAAAACAGAATTTAGGGTCCTGGTGAATGGATACGTCATCCATCACACCAACACTGGACTCCCCAAAATGAAACCCAAACTCAAGACACTTAACACTATTTATCTATTAAAAACATAGGCTCTTAGTTCTTCTGGTAGAAATTATCGCCCTCTAATACCACTTTGTCATGATCCATCCCCCAGGGCCCGTATTGTGACTACCCCTAGCCCGCTTTCTATAGGCCATGGGTTGGAGACTGGAACAGGAAAGGAGTATCCTTAAAACGGGAAGGCATTTCCCTTAAGCTTGTATGAACACATAGTCTAACAACACAACAAGATGCAACAAAGAAGTAAAACTACAGTAGTAAAAGTGTGTACTAAAAGTAAAGGGTCTGGAATAGAATCCCAAGTTAATAGATACAACTACAATAGAAAAATAAAACAGAACTTGAGATCATGCACCAAGGATCCTACCTGAAGGGTAGGTATAGCTCGTATCCACAGCTCTCCACATCAACCAGTCACCTCCGTGTACCGCCTGTTCCTGGTTCCTATAGTCTCATCCAAGATTCTCATCGACTATACAAGACACAATAAGGTGTGGGAAAGGCCCATGTAGGGGTGAGTATAACAATACCGAATAGGGACCCCAAAACCCCCAAAGGTCTCTCTGAATACCACAAAGTAAAACCAAAAAGTATGATCTCTATCACAAAGCACAAAGCCAAGGACTAAACTCACACCAGGTATAAAACTCATAGATCAAGAATAAAGATGACTAGTCTTAAACTATATCATTTTATTCCATTAGGATGTTCCAAAACTGAACCACGAAGAAGTTATTCCATTATCGATCCCCATAGGGTCGTATGTCACTGATCCATGACGGACATCTCTAAGGCTAGTTATTATCGGGTCAAGCATTATTGATCAACATAGGGTCGCTATGATGCTGATCCAAAAAGGGTCACTATGATGGTGATCCACACAGGGTCACTATGATGATGATCCACACATGGTCTCTATGATGCTGATCCACATAGGGTCGCTATCATGCTGATCCGCACAGGGTCGCTATCATTCTGAACCACATAGGGTTGCTAAAATGCTTATCCACACAGGGTCTCTATCATGTTGATCCATAGAGGGGCACTATAATGTTGATTCACACAGGGTCACTATGATGCTGACAGCTAGCCACAGGATTCCCTACACCTCATGCGCTTGAGTTCCGTAATATCGACTCCTCAACATATCGGTCATGCCTCAACTTCCATGATGTTCCACAAAGAAGTAACCCCAAGGAACTTAATGCCTTAAGAGTCCCAATACAAAAGATGATGCATCAATAGGATGCCCGGTCTATGAGTTATAAGCATTTTAGTACCGAGGGCCCAGTTGGATTCGTCTTCGATCCAACTAGGCCATACTCCAACTTTCTCCAAAACATAGGTGGAGTATCTCAAAAGGATCGTCTTGTTCTAAGGATTTAAGCATCATAGAATGTTCTTTAAATGGACGTATGGTTTTTGAGATACGAGCTTTTAAGTGTAACTAAGCCGAAAAGGGTCTGGGTCTGGTCTGATCCAGTCGGACCGACCCGACCCACCCCGTCCAGGGAAGACCCACCTGGTCCGGGTCTGACCCCGGTTCGACCCAGCCTGGCCTGAATAGGCTGAGGGGCCTGAGTGGGATGGGTCATGGGCTCGACCTACTAGGACAATGACTGTCTCGGCTCACCTCTGTAGGTCCGGCCTACCGGGCGACCCAACTCGATGGCGGGCACGGTCCGCCAGCTGGGCAACCGCACGGGGTTACTCCCCCTTTCCAAACGGAAAAGTAGTTTAGGGTAATAAATCAGTGGCACCATATAGTGATTCCCTCCGATTAGTGGTACCTACGAGGCGTGGGTATCTTTTCTTTAATCGCAGCTTCAATTTTGTGGCCTCCTCACCACAGCGCACGACGACGCACTGCCTTCCGCTAATGCGGTCAGCCACGAGTCGGCCGCCGTATCTTGATGTTGCAGCTCCCCTTCGTGCTGCATGGCAGCGTGCTACCCGCTGCCACCGTGGTTGACCGATAATGACCGCCACTGTCACCTGCCAATGCCACTGCACCGATGTCATGTAGGAAAATCTTTTTCGGGCCACTAAGTGAGCTCTGGTGGTTTGTTTTCCCTTCCAAATGTTCCTACGGGCCTCCTGGGATGATGTTGTCACTATATGGCTCTCAAATTCAAGTTTTCGTCGAGTTCAAACTTCTCCTATGAAGAACGCGACAAAATCCAAAGCAGAGGAGGGTCTGGGCCTTGTACATTTGTCCTAGACCCTCCACGTTATAATCACATAAAGTAGAGATAAATAAAACCTCCCATAATTATGATAAACCCCATTCAATCTTTTCCCGCAACCACTTCCTTTAGTTTCAGATGAATCATGGATCAACTCATTTTGGTTTCTCCATATTCGTCATGTTTTTCAAGAACAAGGAATTGAATCAAGATATTACTTGAATTTAATAACAACCCTACCTCGAGTTTTATGGAAGGAATTACATAAGACGAAGGGGTGTCCACTTAAGAACCTGATCATCGGAGTTCGCCATCGCCCACCATTTCCCCCAACGACCATCACTTGAAGCCTTATTCTAGGTTATTGGAAGGCACTGCGACACTTCGTTAGAGGTTCCTCTCTTGAGTTCCAAAATCCCATGCCCGAGCATTATTTAAATAGAATAGAGAATCCTCCCACGTTGTATTTCATTAATACTGTTTATTTTTTAACAACATTTAATGTTTCATTAAAACATCAAACAATGTGGTTACACAACCCAAGAGTCACGTCAATAAGTGTCTTCCATTATGTATGACCGACCAACTCTGTGATCCCACCACGTCGCTCAATGGTTACAAAATAAATAAAATAACTCAAGGAGTTATTTTATTATTTTTTTGTAAATTCAAAAAATTAACTTTTTCATCTCACCCTTGCTAGTCAAAGTTATGCTTCGACTAAGAGAATCTTGTCATTTTGAATTCAAATGTGCTCTCGGATTTTTAATCTAATCATAGATTCAAAAGGTAGATATTTGTGCCAACATGTTTAATGAATGTACGTTAAAAATGATCAAAAATTATTAACAGTCATTATTGACTCACGTTGGTCGAGGTTAAGCTCTGCCTAAGGGGAACATGCCATCACGAGATCAATAGTACTCTCATATTTCTAATTTGAGTTACCATTTAAGAGTAATATAATTTAACAGTAAAATAATTGTTACTTAATTATTTTATTTACAGCCAAAATCCAACTTCCACTTTTCGCATGTTCCAGTAAATGTTACGATCCTCCAAAGGAAAATATACCCTCATGAGTTCAGCGGTGGTCTCGGATTTTTAATCCGAGTCTCCGTTCATGAGTTATAAGAATTTGAAAAATAAAACAATTTTACTTAATTATTTTATTTATGGTAATTCTATTTTCGGGTTTTCTCACAAGAGGTCTGCGCCGACTAAACATAAGTCTGTGCTTAGAGTAAAACCTCCATCTTGAAAGCAATCGTGTCATTAGATTTCTAATCCGGGCACTCATTTAATAGTTATTTCACTTTTTCAGGAAAACAATTCATGAACACTATTTAAAGCTTAACATTTTTCAATAGATTATTTTGGGAACACCAGGTCTCAGAATCCCATGCTGTTGATTTTCACAGTCTCATAATAATTCAATATAATTAAAAAATATATATGAAATTTCTGGGACACTATAGAGACCTCTACCAAAACCTTCTGATTTATCAAACTTTAGGGAAAGGCACATTAGTGTGTCTCTTATTTGGATTTGTATTTCCATAGTCAGAGGTTTCCCACATTTGTTTCACAATGGGGTTAGGATTCATGAAGTGTCTGTAGGTTATTATATCCACTGTCACATGGAACATTCTCCAAGGAACAATGGTGGGAATTTCACAGTTCTAAGAATAAGGGTTTGGGTCTCGACCTCTCTCTTCTCAAAGAGACGAAACCTCATATTTCTTGTAGGGAAGGTACAATTCACTACTACTTTTCTTCTTTTTTAACAAAGGAGAAGTCTCACTTCCCTACCAAGATCAATATTTTGGAATTAATCCTATTTTAATCCTCTAACCTTCATCCATTCTTCTTTTCATTGGACCCTTGTTCAATGTAATGTGAATAGAGGGAGGGATCGTTGCCTCTCCCTCTTCACGGGTAACCTCGACCTCATCCATCCTAGCCGTCGTAGGTGCACCCTATTCCACTAGCGGAGGAGGAAAAGTGTGTATTATTGTTGAATCCTTCACATCCACTTGATCACACACTGAGCATGACTCACATGGGCTTAGAGATTTTTGATGATTACAAAATTTGTACAACACACCAATGGTCAATATACTACGATAAATCTGATTCCCACCATAATCGGCATACGTAGGAAGCCTTATCAAGGAACGATATCACTAGATATCCTCTTCAAGAATCCAACCCTAATTCCCTTAATCTGAGCATCCTCTTTAGGAAAAAGCTCTAAATTAAACCCCAAAATCATCAAGGTATCCTTTTCAGGAAGTAAGCTCTAACTCATTTCTCTCAAAGGACTTTACTCTCATATGAAACTTATCAAACTACATGGGCTTTGATTCTCATCCATATGGGATATGTAGGAGGCCTCCATGAGGTTCAAACCAAACATTTCAAATTAAACCTATTCACCATGGGCTATATTCCCAATAGGGTCTAATCTAACTTGGAAACCCATATACTTTCCAAGTTCATTAGGCTATTTCGGAAAAATTCCCACACAAAACATTGACTAAGCACCTTTCTCTTAGATATCATAACCACATGACATTAAAATTTATGGTTATGTCCTTATCACATGACCTTAAATGGTATGATGTGTCCCATTAAGTGACACTGGACTACGAGGTTTCTGATTCCTTTCACAAGGATACATAGGTATCCCATTTTAAGGGCATGATCCAAAGTTCAAAAAAAATTATTCTCCTTGGATGATAGTAAATTCTAGAGTTCCCCACTAAGTTTCTTAAAAACTAGTATAATAATAACAATGATTAAAATTATTTTTAAATAGTATATGAAAGGATACCATTGATGGAGAACCTCAAATACATACAGATATTTCCATTAATGAAGAACCTTGAATACCTACTAATGATTCTAAATTTTACTCATGATAATAAGTGATTGATAATTACAAGGGAAACATATGTTATTCTTGGTGAATTAACAAGGATTCATGAAAATATCTTAAATTTATAAAGAGATTCCCAGAATAGAGAATAATTTCCCCCTAAAAGGGTGTGATGAGTCCAACCTCCCATCCTCTCGACCAATGTATGTTCTTAAGTATTGTAAAGTTCAAACTTAATAAACACTTTACTTTGTAAATTAGGTCCCCTTTGGATAAAGAAATTTTAGAATTTTTTAGTTCCACGAATAAATCCAATGAAAACTGCCTGGAAAAAGTGATTCTTAAAAACTAGAATACAAGTTTCAAGGGACTACGAAACAAAAATGGTGAACCCGATGTGAATCCTTAACCAAGTTAATAATTTTACCCACCTATTAGGTCCTTATAAATTGATAAAGGAAGGAAAAAAATGGAATCATTCATCCATGTATCCATCTAAAAGATGTCACTTTAATAGAGTTTATTGTTGTGTTAATGTTTTTTCTCATAACTCCCTTCAGTCCAAAATGGATTTCTTTAAGACGACATCTATGAACTTCTAGACCACTACTCAAGTTGGATCCTCATCCACGAGAAGGTCATTATCACCCACCCAATGTATTCAATGTTGGGTCTCTAATGTGCTGGTAAATTTGTATCACCAGCATGGTACAATACAAACTTTGGAGGCTGCTCGACAGGCCCTCTAGGTTAATAACAATCCTCGATCATCCGTAAAACGATGACCGATGATCAAGAAAAAGATGTTTCCAACCACCATCTTAAAATGTTTCAGGTCCTTATCCTCATAATGAAATAGCTAGTCCCTCCCATACTACGGTTAGGTTGATCAAGAGGTCACTCAGGGCCTCAATTCAAAGATGTAGGGATCCTTCCTAAGGATTATGAACAACAATCACCACCAACAGAATCACGCTGTAGTGATCCCCCAACATGATGTGGGTGTTGCCTCTGGACATTCGTCCTAGGTCTCTCAGACCCAGGCATGCAAGAAAAACTATTGAGGACAACATCCAGTCAACAGAAATCATGTTCTTACCTCTACCCCCTCTAGAGAAGTCCATCAACCTAACTAGATGGTGAACAATGAGATGACATATACACCTATTCGTCCTAATTTTTAAATCTAGAAAACTCATCTGGAGGAAACCCACCAATCCCACTAGAATAATTTAGTGGAGTACCGTGAATAGGCGCATACACCTGCTTAAAATTTATCATCCAGTTAGCAGGCTCGTATGACTACATTTTAAAAACCCACCAATCCAGTGTGGTGGAAATTGGTAAACAGGAATATACACCTGCTTACAATCCCCAATTCTGCCATAAGTCTCGTATGATAGTATTGAAGGTTTTCTATCAACCATACTTGATGGTAAACAACCATCAGGCACATACACTTTCCAATGTTCATCAAACCTACCAACAGTCTCATTTGGCAGCACCTGAAGAAGTCAATCGAAAAGCTCAAACAAGAAGTATGGAGCAGACCCAACTCTCTTCCCCCATGCATAAGTATTGTAAATACCCATTGATAGGAAAAGGAGGACAGGATCAGGAACATACACATAATCCAGATACAAAATGGTCATATATTACCTTTTTGGCCACTGAAGTCACCACACATATCTTATTAATGGTGAAAGGGCAGACACAAATTCCTATACATATTCTAGAATCATGCCAAGATATTATAACAACTACTTCAGTAGTATCAGAGAAATGAACAAATAAATCTATCCCCACATATGGGATGACACATCGACATGCCATTGTAGAGAAGATACACACCCCTATTCTAGTCTAGGAGGTTCATGGGGCATACTCCCCTATATCATATGGATAACAGGATCAGGAACATACACCTTTTTCCAATTCAATGTAATTGGTCTATTCTAGTGACCACTCCAAGGTAGGCACATACAGTAGCCCATTATAACCACTTTTCCCATAAAGTGGCCCCAACTAAGTATAAGAGAACGTTGAAGATAAAGTCTCTCCAAGCACTATTGGAAAACCAAGAGTCAAGCTATAATTTGGATCCTCCTAATGCTGGAGTTCTTGAAGTCCTCAAACATTTATCTATTGCAACTCAAAATTATACCCTCTCATTACCAAATTATGGGGGTGGTAGTAGTAATTCGGAAGTTCCCTATTGAAAACTTCATCATGAAGGTTGGATTCATGAAAAAAATTTCCATCCAGAGAACATATCTCTAGATGAGATCCATGGAAACCCTCCGTGTGGCCAGAAGACCAAGGAGTAAATAGATTCATCCCTTGCTATAATCCACCATGGTGGTCCTCCCCATGATGGCATTCACTGCAAAAATTTCTCTCCACATTAGTATTTCTAATTGTCAATATAATTATATAATTGATAATGTAGCGATGATAAATCCCTCTTATCTCAAGGCACATTCCAACACAAGGCCGGTCATGTCTGATGCCTTGTCATTTACAGGTGAAACACTTTCTCAACGAGAAGAAATATTAAGGGAATGGTCATTCTCCGAACCCCCCTTGGGTCATTTATCTTATAATAAAGAGCATCCACTTTGGTTAGACCAAGTGGATAAATCTCTAGTAAAATATTATTAAGATATGTTAAACATGAGAAAACAATTAGCTAAAGGATAAATATCAGTCATGTTCGGGACTTTGGAAAATTCTCCGTATAACATTTTAAAATTGATGTCTGGAGATTTCATTCTTGATGTCCACCTAAACTTATGGAAGACTCTTTTTCATTTGAAAACCAAAGTATTACCATATAATAACTATCAAAATCATGTAATGGTAATAGAAGGGTTGCAATGCCAAATTGACTTGACATCTCTCTCGGTTTCCCAACATCCAAAGGTTGAAAAACAGCAGAGAACCTTTCAGTGTGCATGAGTCAATGATCTAAAGAGTCTACACCAAATAATTTCTAATTCCTCATATGGTGTTCATATCTGAGGATGGGGTGCACATGGAGCATTGCATTTCACTGCACTCAAGAGTTAGCAAAATCTTCCAAAATTTGTCCCATGAAATTTTATTTCCCACGGTCGGCAACAATCAACAGATGTTTTATGTAATCAATTTGTTTCACAAGAATAGGCCTCAACCATCTCTCATCAGAGTCAGGCCCAACGAAAAGAATTTGTTGATTTACTTTTACATCAACCATCTGAGAATCTTGAGCAGGCATCCCTCTAAGAGGATTTTATCCATCATATAATACAAATGTCTGAAATAGCACAACGATCTTCCGAAACATGTGATTTGATTTTTTTTCGGATAATGCACCCAACTAATTTCCGAACCAAAATTCTCAAAATCAGAAGATAAGATGCATGAATCATAGCCATATCAGTTCAATAACCACCCCAGAATGCAGGGCTAAGGGTTCATTAAATTCAACCTTAAAATTCATTAACCAAAGTTCAAATATTTGAAGAAGAAGAATAGGAACAATCCCAACCTGCTGGGATGAGGTTTTTTTCACATCTACAATCTGTAACACCCCGAGATTTTATGAAAAATATTCTTTTAATTTCATTAATGACTTGTGTTGTATGCTACACCAAGATTACCTAGCGCTATACGCAACACCGTATTAGCTTGCAGTATACGCAACACTATTCTTGGATCGTGTTACACACAATTTTGATAATAGTCATTCTACGCAACATTGAGTATATCTATATATATATATATTCAATGTATAAATGAAATATGGATGGATTCTGTTATACGAAACAATGAAGGATTCTTTCACAACACGCAACCCTGACTTGGCTTGCATTACACGCAATCGTGACCTTCCTCGATAGCGTGTGTTGTACGCAATACTGGATTTTACTAAACAACGATATATTATTATAATATTATTATGAACTAGTAGTTATGAATAGTATTAACTAAAATTTGAATTTTATAACATTATTATTCATCTTACACATTTTCTAGAACATGGTATAAGAACAAAATAATTTTTTCGGGTAAAATAAGTATTTTTCAAAAAATGCAGTTTTGCCGACTTTTGATGGCGCACCCACTTTAAATCAAGTTTTTGACGTGTTTATAAGTTCAATTTGACAAAATAAAATTCTTATTTTGAATCAAGAAATAAAAATTTACTTTGGATAAATTTTTCGTATTATTCTGGTAACTTTCATATTTTGATGAATAGTAAAAACACGCTATATTTTAATGAAAAACAACTTTTTTCATCGTAATAATTTATATGGTTAAATTATCATATTGAATGGTTTTAAAGTATAAATAGAATATATTTTTACCATTTAATATAATTTATATCATTATCATTGATTTTACATTAAATTCGTAGGTTAAATCAATTCAATCTTTTGCAATGTTTTAAAGAAAAACCCGTTTTCTTTCGACAACGGGATTAATTTTAATTTAATTTCTGAACATTTTGTGTATTAAATTTGAAAAAATGGATTAAATATTTGGAATCAGGGGATACAAATTATGTTAATAAGATACTTTTTATTTCTCGGAATTATGAATAGTAACTACGGTAAATTTTATTTACCATAGTTAAAGGTTAATCGGGTAATTAAGGGTAAATATAATATTATAAAATTACCCTAACCCATGAAAAAATTCTATTGGATGGCTAAAAGTAAACCCATATAAACTAAGGGTCATATTAGATTCATTTTATGGACTTTGGACCATGAAAATAATTTAATTATTATTAAAACCAAAGAAAGTGACAACATGTCACTTTCTTAAATCTTATAAGTATAATAATTTTAATTTAGTGATAAATATCATAAAACTTAGAACATGAATAGTCTATAGAAAGCTAATAAAATTATCTACATCATGATAATTTATTTAGAATTTTTAGGGATTAAATAATTGTCATTAATGGTGATACATTAATGATACAGAAATTATTTATTAAGTGGAAAATAAGTAATATAGTTTTTATTGAAATAATAATACCCATTAAAAGGACCACAAACCGGACCTAAACTAATTGGTAGTGTATATATACACCTTAATCATCCAATTACCTATGATATAACCGTTTTGAGCCTTATAAAAGTGATTATGACACTTATATTATTTTATTTTAAATGATGCCAAAGTTGTCACCTTCATAATTTAATAAATATAACAATTTAAATATTGTGATTTTAAGATGATAAATTATAGTACAAGTATTATTGTGAAATTTAATAGATTTATCTTCATCATAGGATTTTATTTTTAATTTTTATGCAAGAAATCAGTATATTAAATAATTATACAAAAATGTTGTAGTAATTATTTTATTAAGAGATATACCAAAAAAATGGTTTAAAAAATAATAAAATAAATATTATATGAACTATTTAATGTGATCCACTAATTTTATAGATACATATGAACTTTTATGAATCTATTGAAGCTTTTAGTTTGGACATATCTTCTGTATATATTTTATTTAAATTCAAATAAATGAATAGTGTCAAAATTGACACTATTGTTATTTTATAAAAATAACATATTATACAATTGTTTAAAAATCACAAAAATATTTAGAAATTATAATTTTAAATTTATATGTTCTATAATGTTATAAAGTAAAAAATTACGGAAAATTCACAACAAATAAGTAATTATTTGTTATAATTTAAAATTTAGAATTTTATTACCACAAATAAACTTAAATAGATTAAATAAGAATAAATCAAAATGATAATGTTTAAAATAAGATCCAAACATGTCTAAATTTGATTGGTTGATGAGATTACAACCCTATATCATCTAATATTTGAATATGAGTCATTTTTGGATGTTTTTAATTGGGGTTAGATTTATTATAAATTAATATTTTTAACAATTCCAAAGGTGCCCCTCTCCTCCCTTATAAAAGGGAACCTCCTCCCTCTCTTCCTCACACCACATTGAGCCTTAAAACTCAACCAACCCCTACCAAATTACCTTATCCACTTCCCTAGAAACACCCTAGAGGTCCTGTTCTTCCTCAAAGACCAATTTTAGTGCCCTAAAAGGAGGTCTCAAAGAGGCGCTTCAAAGAAGAGGTAATGCCCATTACTGATTCTTTCATCTTTATTTCTTCCTCCAATTCTTCTTCATAGGTTGTTTCATTATGAAGTAATAACTTCAGAATCACTTATATACTGATATGTTATTATAATTATGAAACAACCTTATTTTACCATCTATCCATCCTACGGAAAACGAAATCACCGCGCGTGCGTACGTACGGAATACCGTCTCCACGCCGTGGTGTAATCTATTTTCCACCACCACCTCACTTGGATGGGTATAATGGTGTAAATAAAAACTATATATGATTATTTTAAAGTGATATTGATTCTAAAATAGTATACATACACTCTAATACAATTCCATGATCATGAGAATGATATCATCGCTCATGCGTACGTACGGACTACCGTCTCCACGACGCGATGAGATTCATTCTCCACTTTAACCATTCATGAATGATTATAAAGTATATATAATAAGTAATCATGAAATATATGACATAATAATGATTCTGGATTTATGTGTACATATATGTATGTCATCTACTTAATTCCATTCAACTCAATAAGTAAACGAAAACAGCGTTCATGCGTACGTATGGCCTACCGTCTCCATGAACAGTGTATTTCCTTCCATTTACTGATTTATTATATATATGTATATTCTGATTATATATTATATATGGATAATGTTTTATATTCTGGAATTAAGTAACCATGATCTAAGTAATCATATGAATAATTACAAGTCAAAACACGGACGACAAATAAAACAATTTTACCCAAAACACTCTTTAACATGGAATTTACAAAAGAACGGGTAATATAAAGTCATAAGTGAACCATATATGATATCATAACAATGAGTATGATTCTGTAATAAGTAAATGACATTATTTAAATCATTATACAGGAGGTTCGGACACTTACGAAGCAAATAGGACCTAAGGTAAGGGAAATATCACAATCTCATTTTTATCCGAGATTGTTTATACTTTGAAATTTACTGGGGTGTATTTTATCAACCACATCCATGTTTCCACAATATGTAATATTATTTACATACACTTAAAATTGTTTAAATCCAATTTTACCCTTTGGTGAGTTTTTAGTAAAAGATGTGAAAGGAATCTTTTGTGGTTTTTCGTACGAGGTACTTTTTGACTTTTCCGACAAAAGTACGAGAAGAATATTTTTTTTAACTTATACGGCATGAATGGATTTTTAAAAAATTATTTCCAAGAAGCTTCCTTTACAAGTTTTCAAGTTTATTTTTAATCAACTTCTTTTAGTTTAAAATTATATGACATGTTAAGAAAGGAAAAATGTTTTTGAAGTAGAAAGGATATTTTCCTCAAGAATGGAGTTCAAGTGTTTTATCAAAATTATTTTCCATCTAAGAAAATATAGGGTTCTGTTTCTATCCCTATTATTACATGGATTTGATTATGTTGTGATGGATATATTTTTTTATGAATTCCTTTATCTTATATGAATTGTTTTATGATGTCATGTTGTTTATGAATCCCATTTTTACTACATGGGTTATGCAATGATGTATGATTTATGATTTTGTGGCACACATAAGAATGGTATCATTATGAGATGGGTGGGACCTATATCTCCCTCCAATGCATTGGGTAAAGATTTTATATCTCATGAGATAGACATGGCTGGAACGGTAGGTTATACCGGTTCAGTGAAACAGGACTGAAACGAGGGTGACTCGGTTTAGAAATGGACTTTGTCCACTAAGATAGTCTTGGCAATGAGTCTTGACTAATAAGATATGATTTTATATGATTATGTGTATATGACACAAAGTTTCATGTTTTAAGTTATGATTATTGGGATTTAATTTCACTACTATGATTTATCCCATGTTATGAAATTATGCTCTCTTTTGCAGGTTAAGATTTCCAAAATGTTATGTTCTTATGAATATGATGTGATTGATATTTCTTTTGTTTACCCTTACTGATAATTTGAGCTCACCCTTTTATGTTTTCTTTTCCCCAGGATATAAAGAAAGGTTTTAGGTTAAAAAAAGGAAGATCTTTATGGGAGATGTTGAAGATCTTTCACCACGATTAGAAGATCATATTCTGAGTTTCCAAAGACACTAAACTATTACGATCCTTGTGTGTGTGTTTTTCTTATGTACTAAGTATTCCACAAAAGTAATTTAATTTCCATGTATGTCAAGCTTCGGGTCTCTACAGTTGGTATCAGAGGAAAGGTTTAGTCAACCTTTGGAAACTAGGATGCGAAAACGTTAGTAAGATCCCTAGAGATATTTCTAAGGTATGTCTAGGGATATCCCTAAGGATAAGTATGTGTATAAGATATAGTCCTAGAACTATGGTAACGATCTTAGAATTTAACCTAAGATGTTAGATATTGAGGGTGATCCCCCTTTACTATGTTGTTTTCCCTAGCATGATTTTTGCCTCTCACACTATTCTTTTTGGGTTTTAGAAAATGGCTGGAAACAGGAAGATTCATGATAATGGAGGATATGACGGACAATGGAATGATTTTCTTCATGAGCAACCAAATGAAATGTTATTTGGAAGTCCAAACATCATTATTATGCCGAATCAGCAATCTCATAATATGATCAATAAAGTAAAATTTGGTAAGTTTCCTGACTCGGCTAATAAGAGAATGATTGAGTTTCATGATGATCATAGAGGAAAGAAAGTTCAATTTCCCCTATGTAAATCATGTGGGGAGAGGCATCAAGGAGAATGTTTCAAAGGAACTGGAAGATGCTTTGGGTGTGGAAAAGAAGGACACAAAGCCAGTAAGTGCAAAGGAAAAGGTTCAGTTAACACCATGGATGAGGATAATGGTATTGCTATGACATCAACAATGGTTAAATGTTTTAAATGTGGAATGTACGGGCATTATAAAAACCAATTCCCTAAGGGAAAGTCTCATAAAGAGAATCAGTATGGTCGTATGGGTAGTATTTATGTTGATGATGATGAAGAGACTACAAATGATATGTGAGATGAAATAATTGTTGAAACTCGGTCAATGGTTTAAGAATGTAGTGGAATGATTACATGTTTATCATGTGTAATGCTGTATAAGTAATCTCATGGTACTATGGAATAAAGAGACATCTAAGGTTTGTTACACTGTTGTCTTTCCTTGAGTTTTGAAAGTGTATGATTAATGGTACCAGTATCCATGAAAGGTTATTCATATATTTTTGGAATGTAGATGATATGCGAGAAAATTAAATGTTTGATAGTATTCATGATCTCATGATTGATATAAGGACTAAGTGATATCATGGTTTGAGGATATAGAATGTTGAGGATTTTGGTATGTGGAAAGTGTTAACTTTTAACTGCATTCATGTTTTCACTAAGGTTCAATGGATATTCATTCTTTAAGAGAATACATGATTAAGGTATTCACATATTTGTAATTTGACCAACAAGATATATCTTATGATATATGGGGGATAAATGATGGCATTCACGTGATCATTTTCTTTATACTATGAGCTTGGACCGAAGTATTTTAGATAAGCCTAAATATTGGAATGAATTATGTTGGACATAAGTTAGTATTGTTTAAGGATAAAACTTTTTTGATATTTTTGATGAGATGTTATAGTAATATAGATTTAGAAAAAGGACAACCTGCAGGACGGGCGATGGCCCATCGCATTGGACAAGGCTGTGGGAATCGAACCCACAACCGAAGTGCAACTGGCCTTTATCGCCTAGCACTGGCCTACAAGAAGTCCCTGGTTAGAAGAAACTAGTTTTATTAAGCGGTATGATATATGAAGTATAAGTTCATTTTTGGAACCATATACGATTAATCTAACCATAATATGGAATTATAACTTTTGCTAACCTTTTGTTTGAAAGAGATGGAATAACCCATCATTCTATCACATGATCTGCTAACACATCACGAATAACAAATTCAACTTCATTTCTTAAAGGGATGAAGTGGAAATTGTTCAATTCACGAACAACAGTGAGATTGTACCAAAATCATGCATGTATTTCTTTTAATTCATCAACTTTAGGGAAATGATATTGAAAACCAAAAATGTTGTCCTAGTTCCCTTATATCCGATGAATTAGATGGTACCTTAGATCATCAAAAATCTATAGCTTTGTGATTGTTGACTTTTTCATAGCCATGTTCTCTACCACTCTCCATCAGAACATGATGGTTAGATTTTTCTTCCATATCCATATTTTCACCTATGTTATCCTACGTGGAAACCCAGTGATGAGTTTATTTGGGTAACCATTACATTTCATACTTTAGTTTTTAAAGCCATGTTTTGGGATTCCTTTTTACGATGTGGGTTTCTATTAAACAAACTTTCGAGTAGTAAATCATTTATAACCCCGATGAATTTTGAGGGCGAAATTCATTTTAAGGGTGGTAGAATGTAACACCATGAGATTTTATGAAAAATATTCTTTTAATTTCATTAATGACTTGTGTTGTATGCTACACCAAGATTACCTAGCACTATACGCAACACCGTATTATCTTGTAGTATACGCAACACTATTCTTGGATCGTGTTACACACAATTTTGATAATAGTGATTCTACGCAACATTGAGTATATCTATATATATATATATTCATCGTATAAATGAAATATGGTTGGATTCTGTTATACTAAATAACGAAGGATTGTTTCACAACATGCAACCCTGACTTGGCTTGCATTACACGCAATCGCGACCTTCCTCGATAGCGTGTGTTGTACGTAATACTGGGTTTTACTAAACAACGATATATTATTATAATATTATTATGAACTAGACTATATGAATAGTATTAACTAAATTTTGAATTTTATAACATTATTATTCATCTTACACATTTTCTAGAACATGGTATAAGAACAAAATAATTTTTTCGGGTAAAATAAGTATATTTCAAAAATGCAGTTTTGCCGCCTTTTGATGGCGCACCCACATTAAATATAGTTTTTGACATGTTTATAAGTTCAATTTGACAAAATAAAATTCTTCTTTTGAATCATGAAATAAAAATTTACTTTGGATAAATTTTTCGTATTATTCTGGTAACTTTCATATTTTGATGTATAGTAAAAACACGCTATATTTTAATGAAAAACAACTTTTTTCATCGTAATAATTTATATGGTTAAATTATAATATTGAATGGTTTTAAAGTATAAATAGAATATATTTTTACCATTTAATATAATGTATGTCATTATCGTTGACTTTACATTAAATTCGTAGGTTAAATCAATTCAATCTTTTGCAATGTTTTAAAGAAAAACCCATTTTCTTTCGACAATGGGATTAATTTTAATTTAATTTCTGCAACTTTTGTGTATTGAATTTGAAAAAATGGATTAAATATTTGGAATCAGTGGGTCCAAATTATGTTAATAAGATACTTATTATTTTTTGGAATTATGAATAGTAACTACGGTAAATTTTATTTACCATAGTTAAAGGTTAATCGGGTAATTAAGGGTAAATATAATATTATAAAATTACCCTAACACATGAAAAACTTATATTGGATGGATAAAAGTAAACCCATATCAACTAAGGGTCGGATTAGATTCATTTTATGGACTTTGGACCATGAAAATAATTTAATTATTATTAAAACCAAAGAAAGTGACAACATGTCACTCTCTTAAATCTTATAAGTATAAAAATTTTAAATTAGTGATAAACATCATAAAACATCAAAAATGAATAGTCTCCAGAAATATAATAAAATTATCTACATCATGATAATTTATTTATAATTTTTAGGGATTAAAGAATTGTCATTAATGGTGATACATTAATGATACAGAAATTATTTATTAAGTAGAAAATAAGTAATATAGTTTTTATTGAAATAATAATACCCATTAAAAGGACCACAAACCTGGCCAAAACTAATTTGTAGTGTATATCTATACCTTAATCATCCAATTACCTAAGAAATAACCGTTTGGAGCCTTATAAAAGTGATTATGACACTTATATTTATTTATTTTAAATGATGCCAAAGTTGTCACCTTCATAATTTAATAAATATAACAATTTAAATATTGTGATTTTAAGATTATAAATTCTAGTAAAAGTATTATTGTGAAAGGTAATAGATTTATCTTCATCATAGGATTTTAGTTTTAATTTTTATGCAACAAATCAGTATATTAAATAATTATACAAAAATGTTGTAGTAATTATATTATTAAGAGATAAACCAAATAAATGGTTTTAAAGATAATAAAATAAATATCATATGAACTATTTAATGTGATCCACTAATTTTATAGATACATATGAACTTTTATGAATCTATTAAAGCTTTTATTTTGAACATAACTTCTGTATATATTTTATTTAAATTCAAATAAATGAATAGTGTCAAAATTGACACTATTGTTATTTTATAAAAATAACATATTATACAATTGTTTAAAAATAAAAAAAAATTTAAAAATTATAAATTTAAATTTATATGGTCTATAATGTTATAAACTAAACAATTATGGAAAATTCACAACAAATAAGTAATTATTTGTTATAATTTAAAACTTAGAATTTTATTACCACAAATAAACATAAATAAATTAAATAAGGATAAATCAAAATGATAATGTTTAAAATAAGATCCAAACATGTATAAATTTGATTGGTTGATGATATTACAACCCTCTCTAGTATAATCTTCGAATATGAGTCATTTTTGAGGTTTTTAAGTGGGGTTAGATTTATTATAAATTAATATTTTTAAGAATTCCAAAGGTGCCCCTCTCCTCCCTTATAAAAGGGCACCTCCTCCCTCTCTTCCTCACACCACTTTGAGCCTTAAATCTCGTCCCACCCCTGAAAAATTACCTTCTCCACTTCCCTAGAAACATCCTAGAGGTTTTGGTCTTCCTCAAAGACCAATTTTAGTGCCCTAAAAGGAGCTCTCAAAGAGGCGCTTCAAAGAAGAGGTAATGCCCGTTACCGATTGTTTCATCTTTATTTCTTCTTCCACTTCTTCTTATTAGGTTGTTTCATTATGAAGTAATAACATCAGTATCAATTATATACTGATATGTTATTATAATTATGAAACAACCTTATTTCACCATCTATCCATCCTATGGAAAACGAAATCACCGCGCGTGCGTACGTACGGAATACCGTCTCCACGCCGTGGTGTAATCTATTTTCCACCACCACATTACTTGGATGGGTATAATGGTGTAAATAATATCTATATATGATTATTGTAAAGTTATATTGATTCTAAAATAGTATACATACACTCTAATACAATTCCACGATCATGAGAACGATATCATCGCTCGTGCGTACGTACGGACTACCGTTTCCACGATGCGATGAGATTCATTCTCCACTTTAACCATTTCTGAATGATTATATAGTATATATAATACGTAATCATGAAATATATGACATAATAATGATACTGGATTTATGTGTACATATATGTATGTCATCTACTTAATTCCATTCAACTCAATAAGGAAACGAAAACAACGTTCATGCGTATGTACGGCCTACCGTCTCCATGAACGGTGTATTTCTTTCCATTTACTGATTTATTATATATATGTATATTCTGAGTATATATTATATATAAATCATGTTTTATATTCTGGAATTAAGTAATCATGATCTAAGTAATCCTATGAATAATTACAAGTCAAAACACAGACGACAAATAAAACAATTTTACCCAAAACGCTCTTTAACATGGAATTTACAAAAGAATGGGTAATATAAAGTCATAAGTGAACCATATATGATATCATAACAATGAGTATGATTCTGTAATAAGTCAATTAAATTATTTAAATCATTATACAGGAGGTTAGGACACTTACGAAGCAAATAGGACCTAAGGTAAGGGAAATATCACAATCCCATTTTTATCCGAGATTGTTTATACCTTGAAATTTACTGGGGTGTATTTTATCATCCACATCCATGTTTCCACAATATGTAATATTATTTACATCCACTTACAATTGTTTAAATCCAATTTTACCCTTTGGTGAGTTTTTAGTAAAAGATGTGAAAGGAATCTTTTGTCGTTTTCGTACGAGGTACTTTTTCAATTTTCTGACAAAAGTACGAGAAGAATGTTTTTTTAACATATACGGCATGAATGGATTTTTAAAACATTATTTACAAGAAGCTTCATTTACAAGTTTTCAAGTTTATTTTTAATCAACTTCTTTTAGTTTAAAATTATATGACATTTTAAGAAAGTAAAAAAAATTTGAAGTAGAAAGGATATTTTCCTCAAGAATGGAGTTCAAGTGTTTTATCAAAATTATTTTCCATCTTAGATAATATAGGGTTCTGTTTATATCCCTATTATTACATGGATTTGATTATTTTGTGATGGAAATATTTTTTTATGAATTCCTTTATCTTATATGAATTGTTTTATGATGTCATGTTGTTTAAGAATCCCATTTTTACTACATGGGTTATGCAATGATGTATGATTTATGATTTTGTGGCACACATAAGAATGGTATCATTATGAGATGGGTGGGACCTATATCTCCCTCCAATTAATTGGGTAAAGATTTTATATCTCATGAGATAGACATGGCTGGAACGGTAGGTTATACCGGTTCAGTGAAACAGGACTAAAACGAGGGTGACTCGGTTCAGAAATGGAATTTGTCCACTAAGATAGTCTTGGAAATGAGTCTTGACTAATAAGATATGATTCTCTATGATTATGTGTGTATGCCAAAAAGTTTCATGTTTTATGTTATGATTATTGGGATTTCATTTCACTACTATGATTTATCCCATGTTATGAAATTATGCTCTCTTTTGCAGGTTAAGATTTCCAAAATGTTATGTTCTTATGAATATGATGTGATTGATATTTCTTTTGTTTACCCTTACTGAGCATTTGAGCTCACCCTTTTATGTTTTCTTTTCCCCAGGATATAAAGAAAGGTTTTAGGTAAAAAAAGTAAGATCTTTATGGGAGATGTTGAAGATCTTTCACCATGATTAAAAGATCATATTCCGAGTTTCCAAAGACACTAAACTATTACAATCCTTGTGTGTGTGTTTTTGTTATGTACTAAGTATTCTGAAAAAGTAATGTAATGTCCATGTACGTCAAGCTTCGGGTCTCTACACAATCCCCTCCTCAACAGAAGTCAGTTTTCTCCCGATTAGGGAAGAAGACACAAAGAGAGAACACAACTGAACTATCTAAGGATTCCTTTTGGGTTACTGTCTAACAAACAGTTCTCCGAAATTCATCATACAAGGGAACAAAGTCTCATGAAAGATACCAAGGGATACCATATCATAAAGATACTAACAAAATTCCATCAATGCATTATGCGTCAGTAAATTTCATTAACACCATT
Source organism: Viscum album (assembly GCA_963277665.1). Classification (NCBI taxonomy): domain Eukaryota; kingdom Viridiplantae; phylum Streptophyta; class Magnoliopsida; order Santalales; family Viscaceae; genus Viscum; species Viscum album. The sequence continues at coordinate 1,314,570,692 of OY728128.1, read as the reverse complement.
GGAGAATATCCTCCAAAAAATTAGTCTAGTTCATGGGACACAGAAGATGAAGTTCTTATCCATAATACGGTACACACTGAAGTAAATGAAGAAGGTGTACATACCTGAAATCAATGGCTTACCCAGAATCTAGGTATGCATTAAAATGACCAACTACCACCCCTTCTAAAGGCATGTAACAAGGGGAAACGTAAAAGTCATATTTCATATCACTTTTCCACTGGATAAGGTCTATCTATTTCGCTTGAAGAGTGATTTTCATAGTAAGAAGAGGAGATTAAAGAGTTGAAAAGACTTAATACATAGTTACTTCGAAGTAGCATTTCTACTAGATGTACTTCCCAGGAAGGTCCTCGACTTTCACATCCTGTAGGATCTCCTCAGAAAAGAGGATTTGTAGTACTAAAGATGTGGATAATGAATTCATTCTATTGGGTACACGACCAAGGAAGGATCAAACACATACTAATAATCCGTTTACCATGGGTTATCCAAGGAAAACACCATCACCACCACCTGTGGTTTGGCCGGTTGTTGCACCATCTCAAGATCCGATTGTTGTAGCTGCATGGGTTGCAGTTTTTCTAGATATTCCCCAAATTCTTATGACCACAATTGAGGCATTAACGACTTTATTGGAAGATATGGAGGAATGATGTGCTCTTGTTCAGTTGGAAAATAAATCTTACCCTGAATGGGTGGATTTGATTCCTCCCCCACCAAATTTTGTGAATACCACATTTCCAATAATTAATGGTTTGGGAGATTAAAAACAACACATAACACATTTTTTTCTCATTGTGATCCCATGGTGGTAACTCCTCAACAATAAGAAGCATTAAATCTTAGGTGTTTTGTGTAGTCATTATAGGGAAAATCTATTATTTGGTAAACAAGTTTTCAATCCTGATCAATTACTGGATTAGAAGATCTTTACCAGAAATTCCTTCTTCAAATTTGCTCAATGATACCAAATATGACAATTTTTGATCTTACCAATTGTAAACAAAGTGAGAATGAAATACATTCATAATTTAGTTTTCGATGGAAAGGATTAACAAATTCCTTAAATATGAAACTCCCTCAAGAAGAGTTGATCCCAATTTTTGTTTCAAATCTACATGATGAGTTACACACACCACTGATCCATGTAAAATACCCAGGAGGGTTTTGAGACCTTACTTAAATTTCTCAATAGATAGAAGATTCTATTATATAAACTAAGGATAAAACTAATGTAATTACATCAGCTCTGGGAAGGAGAACAGGGAAAGAAGAGGATTTTGTAGTTACACTCAAGAAAGCACATGTACATGCTTCCAATTAAAAAAATCCATCATGTCAAAGGGATACCCCTCTAGAGAATCAGTAACAATGACTAACTCATCAAGATGGACAAAGAGATAAAAGGAAGAAACAATTTGAAGAATTAAAGAACAAAGTTTATTATTTGTGGAACAAAAGAGTTCCCGGTTTCTTTATCTCATCTCTGAAAAATAACTTTGTTAAGTTTCCAAGGATGAAGAAACCAAATAAATAAGGAGATGAAGATCTTCTAAATTATTTTCCCTTTAACCAAATGTTAGGGAATCCCATTCAAGAGTTTTTTTTCTAAGGAACTCCTGTAAAAAATGGTAGACTCTGGACAAGTGAAACTAAAAAGTTCATCATATCAAGTAGCATGTTTTACTACTACTGATCTAGAGAAATAAGGTGAATGGTAAGAAGTTAAAAGTAAAAATGTATAGAAATATGATGATTGGATTATCAAGAAAATGATCAACCAAACTCATTCCATTTGATAAAAAAAGTTGAAACAACTGATTGTGTCTTCAAATACTCCTGCCACTATAAAAAAACATTCATCAAAAGGTCAATCCTTAAAGAAGTTAAGTGATCATAAGGATAATGATCAGTCAGAAGAAGGCGAGCTCATGTAAAGGCCAAAGTTGTCCTTGACCCTGGCATATTTCATGCCATCTGTTTCAAAAGCACAAGCACCATCCCACCAATCAACATAACCATAAATAACATATCAGGCAGAATATTCATCAAATGAAGAATTGATCTTTGGTTCTATCAATGTTATCCACTTAATAGAACCTTATACTAATGGTGATTCGGATTATAATAATACAGAGTTCCTTGTACTTAACTGGGGAACTAAAGGAAGAGGCCAAGGTCGAGGATACATGGGAATACTTGAGAATTATGAGAACCACCATTTTAACTCTACCCCTGCATAAACCATATCTACAGCAGAAACTCATGGAAGACCCCTTCAGTGGGCTCCATAAGAACAAGGAGTTTCTTCCATGCAAGACAGGTTTGGTTCTTACATGATTATTTTCGAGGAATGATTAGAAGTCACACTATCTTCCTCTCAACAAGTAAATAGACCTAATTTTTATAATATACCAAATCCATGAGTATTTCTAGATTCTGCCCTAACATAGGATACATCTAGATCAGAATCATCAACATCTAATACTCTTGAAAAACCACATTTCCATGTTGGAAAAAACAGATATCTAGATCAAAAGTATGATGTTATGAAAAAACTGGCCCAAATACCATCCAAGTTATCAATTTTGGATGCCTTGAATAAATCAAAAGATCTTCTAGAAGCACTTATTGAGGATTTGTCTAGTCCTCATGAGTTTTCAAAAGAAGTTGATGTCGCGGAGGTTTATCGTATAGAGAATGATCCTATAGAATTTCATGAAGTCATAACTATTAAAGATGAATATGAAGATGATGTTTTACATAGACATATCAGACCATTGTATTTATCTGTCATGGTCAATGAAATGGACATCCGAAAAGCCTTCATTGATAATGGCTCCAGAGTCAACCTCATTCTCATTCATACACTTCGTCGATTGTGCCTGACTGAATATGACTTATCTCATTCTTATTTAATGTTGTAAGGATATGACCAGAATAAGCAAGAACCTCTGGATGATATTACACTCAGAACTCAGTTTGGAGATCTTGTATCTAATTCATATTTAATGGTTGTTTGTTAGGACTTAGCCTTCAACATTCTACTTGGAAGGCCTTGGCTATATCAACATGCGGAGATACCTTTTTCATACCACTAATGTCTTAAGTATTATTTCAATGGTCAAATCGGGACATTGTATGGTGACAAGGCTCTGTTCAAAACATTTGAATCTCAATATATTAAGGTAGAGTTTTATCACACAAAAGGAACAAGGTCCAGGAAAAAGGAGATAACCAAAGTTAATGCCCCAAATGGATTGAAAAAGATCCCAGCATACCCATTCATACATTTCAGTACAGATTATGTGCTACCCATCAATCAAATTAAAAAGGTAAAACCAAATCCAAGAACTCATCTAATAACTTCCATAATGTCAATTGCAGCAACTGAGCCTGATAGTATGGGAGAAATTGTTGATTCACCAAGTAGTGACGGAATCCTAAATAGAGATGTCTTCATATCATCTACCGAACTACAACAAGCCTCTACTTTGTCAATAAAAGTAGAAGAAGTTGTTGCAATGCTATAAGAAGACAAATATGTTTATTCCCAATCCATCATCTCCTCTTTTTTACCACAAGAAGACCCTTCATCATTAGTAGGGTTAGATGTGGTGGACTCTTCTTCAGGATGTTAAAATACTAACTCCTCTCCTGACTGAAAAAGTTTGGTTTTGTCATTTACTATGCAAGTAGAAATAGAATAGGTAACACATAATGAAGAAGAAGAGAAAGATCTCAGCGATTCACCTCAATCATTTGAGGAAGGTGTTTCTAGTACTATGGATGAGCTTAGAGAAATAAATCTGGGTACAGAAGAAGATCCACACCCCACTCTAATTAGTGCATCCATGTAATCTAAAGATAAAGAGGTGTATACATAATTTCTAAAGAAACGTAGGGATATATTTTCTTGGAATTATATAGAAATTTCAGGTCTTAATTCCGATGTTTCCACTCACCATTTAGGTTTTCTAGAAGAACATTAAGGATTTATTCAGGTAGTAAAAATAACACACCCAACTCATGCTTCTAAAATTGAAGCTGATGTTGATAAGCTTAGAAGGGATAAATTTGTCATGGAAGTTAAATATCCCAAATGGATGGCCAACCCTATACTATTTAAAAAAATAATGGAAAAATTAGTTTTTTCATTGATTTCATAGATCTTAATTGGCATTGTCCTAAAAATGATTTTACAGTTCTTATTACAGAGTGTTTAATTGACACAACAACTGGCTATGAAACTATTTCCTTCATGGATGGATACTCTAGGTATAATCAAATATATATGGCCCCCTAGGATGAAGAATCTACAACCTTCAGAGCCCCTCAAGGTGTGTTTTTCTATCAGGTAATGCCCTTTGGATTAAATAATGTAGGTGCAACATACCAATGTGACATGCACCATATCTTCAAACCCTTCATGGGGAAATTTTTTGAAAGTTATGTGGGTGATTTAGGGCTCAAATCAACACAACGTTTCATTCACTTGGCTGATCTGGAGATCACATTCAATAAACTTCAGCAACACAGTTTAAAGATGAACCCCTTGAAATGTGCATTCGATGTAACCTCAGGAAAGTTCCCTAGATTCGTTGTACGTTGTCGTGGTATCGAAGTTGATCCTGAGAAAACAAAATAAATCCTAGGTATGTAATATCCTCAAAATTTGATATAATTAAGAGTAATCCAAGGAAACTTGGCCTATATTAAGCGTTTTATCGCCAATTCAGTAGGAAAGTGTTTTCCCGTCACCAGATTAATGAAAAATGGAGCCACCAATCAATAGACTGAAGACTACCAAGAAGCATTTGATACCCTTAAAAAATATATCTTGATTTCACTTGTATCAATTCTACCTGTTGAAATAAGACCATTTATTCTCTATATGACAGCTTTAGAGTGATCACTAGGTGCCTTCCTAGATCAAAAGAATGATACTAGAAATAAAAATAGTCTTTACTATATCAGTTGAACTATGCCTGATGCAAAAAATTGATATTCAAGTATTGAAAAATCTTGTCTTCCATTAATCTTTGCAGTTCAGAAAATGAGGAACTACCTACAATATCATGGGGTCCAATTGGTATCTCATAATAAACCACTCAAATTTATCCTCAGTAGTCCTATTCTTACAGGGTGTATGGCATGATGGGAAGTTATTTTGAAACTATTTGATATCCAGTTTTCCCCCCAGAAGGCAATAAAAGGCCAATATTTGGTTGAATTCTTTGCTGAACATCCATATGCGGAAGAAACATCATTGAATACTGAACTTCCTGATGAAGGAGTCTTCTCTATTCAAGATAATACCCAAACATGGGAAATCTACTTTGATGGTGCCTCCATAAGTCCAATAGGGAAGAGAATGGAAATCCCTAAACTCAATAATGTTGGGTTAGGAATTGTCCTTATTTCCCTAGAAAAGGTAGTATTTCTTTATTCCTTCCTGTTATCAGAAGGCGGTACCAACAATGAAGTAGAATATCAAGCTCTCATTGCAGGCTTGGAATTGGCACTTCAGGTGAAAGTGAGTTACTTGAAAGTAAATGGTGATCCATAATTGGTAATAAAATAGATCAATGGGTAATATTATATCAGAAAAGAAGAGTTAGTCCCTTTGTGTGATTACGCCAGAGGGTTAATGGATGAATTTCCCTCAAATCCAACATTGTCTTATGTCTAGCGATCACAAAATGCCCAAGCTGATGCACTAGCTAATGTAGCTACAGCCTTGGCAGATCAAAATCTAGATGAGACAGTCATCAGCATAACTCATCGTCGTATGGTATCACCTTTTTTCCAAACCAAAATGGATGAAATTAATGAAATTAGACCTATTTCTAATTTGTATGGTCGTACCACGGGATGGATAACACCCAACATGGTATATCTTCAAAATGAAGTACTTTTACCAGATATGGATGAAAAAGAACATATCCAATGGTGAGCGGCCAATTTTACTCTTTATGATAGTCCAGATCACCAGAAGATCCTCTACAAACGAGGCTTTGATGGAATCCTCTTCAGATGTATTGATGGATAAGAAACTACAGATGTCATTAAAGAAGTACATTCAGGAGCTTGTGGTGCTCACTAGTCTCAGCATAGGATTTCTAATCAAATCAAAAGTCTTGGATACTTTTGGCCTTCATTGAAATAGGATATCACATATTTAACTAAGAAATAACATCCCTTCCAAATGCATGCCAACTTCATTAATCAACCCTCGGTGTTTCTACATATAGTTAAATACTTCTGGCCATTTTTCACATGGTAAATGGATGTAATATGATCTTATCCTCCAGCTATAGCTAATCAGTTCAAGTGTATCCTTACTACTACTGACTTATTCTGTAAATGGGATGAGGAAATACCTCCAAAATAATTCAGTGCCAAAATTTTTGTTAGTTTTTTCAAAACTAACATCATCAACAAATTTGGTGTCCCTCATACTATATTGATAGAAAATAGAACCAATATCTATTCTGTTGAAGTAAAGAAGTTATATCAGGAGCAAAATATCAAGTCCAAAAATTCATCTAGCTATCATGCAGTGGCCAATGGACAGATATAGGATTTCAATAAGACCTTATGAATTATACTCTAGAAGATAGTGGATAAAGATAAGAAATCTTGGCCTAATAATATTTTTAATGCTTTATGGGCTTATCAGACTATTACTCATACTTCCACCCAAGAAAATCCATATTCCTGGGTATACAGAACAAAAGAAGGTTTGCTAATTGAAATGAAATTTCTTTCACTCGGAGTTGCAATATGTGATAAATTTTCTATATATGATAGGTATTAGAAATGTTTTAAATAATTGGAATTATTAGATGAAAAAATATTTCATAATTTTCATCATTTAGAAGTCTATAAAAATAGAATAGTGCGATATTTTAACATGAAATTTCACCTCCATTCATTTCTTCAAGGAGAATTGGTGTTGGTCCTCATGAATCCAATGATACCAGGGAAAATTCTCCAAATCCTGAGTAAAAGTGGGAAGGACCTTATTCCATACATAAGGTATACTAAAATGGAGCTTATTTCTTAATCTCAATGGATAGAGAGCTTATTACAACTCCAACCAATGCGATATTACCAAATAAATACTTTGTTTAGTTGCACACATTATCCTCACTGCAAGACTGAAAACTGCACAACCCCCATGTCCTTACTACAAGACTTAAAACTAAATAGTACAAAGTCCTAGATGCAAGACATTAAACTGTATAACAACCATAGGCGTCCATGATGCATGACGTTAAAATGCGTAGCACCATTTTTCCTCATTACACGACATTAAACTGTATGGATAACGTCTTCTCTAATTGAAATTAGGAGCTTCCATAAGCAATCATCATGGAAATCATTGTCACTCCTTAGTGTCACATGATTCCCTCCCTTCCCTATGTCTGAGTCAAATCGGCATAGGGACCTTGTTCCAATAACTACGTGTTGCTTGATTCTTAGGTATTTGAGATACGTAGAGATGTATGGATCTCCAATATTAGGCCCAACCACAATCAAAAAATTATTATTTCCCTTTTTTCTTCTCCTGTATATGAAATATATCTATACATAGTGCTCTTTTAAGATACATGATTTTATTTTCATACCATCTTGTGTCTTAAATTTGATCATTCTTCTAAAATGTGTTAAAACCCCCGTCTCCTAGGTCAAACTCGATTGGTGTGGGAAATGAATGTTTAATGTACTACATATGGAATGATTCTCATCTATATGAAATATGTAGAGATGCCTAAATCTCAAATTTTGGGACAATTGATGATAAAAAAACCCCTTTATTCCTTATGTAAGAATCAAAATCTATATAGGGAATATTTAATGAATTACATATTGCTTGATTCTTTCCCTTAGAAAGACACATAGTGACACTTGGGTTTTATCCCTTAGTCCAGATACAACTAGTCTTCCTTTTTTTACCTCAGTTCATATTCATCCTTACCGCATGATGTTAAAATGCATGGAAATCTAACACTCATATTCTTCATTTGTGTCACCTTTGTATTATAAAAGAATCCATTACTGCTCCTTGTTTCTCACACTAAGCATAGCTCATGTGGGATTAAGAATTGGGTAAAAGGATTTTTTATATAAAAAATGTGTCTCAATTTATCATGGGGATATCAATGTACTCACAGTATGACTTAAAACTGCACATTATAATGTCCTCACCGCATGACTTTAAACTACGCATCACAATGTAAATTCAAAGGGAAACAAATAAAGTATCCATTTTACATATAAGCCATATCAATATAAAGGATGCCAAACTCATGGGAAATATTGATTCAAATATTTTTTTTGTGCATTGAGGATAACCCCCTTATATATTTCACACTCTTAATCATGAATATTTCCTGATCTTCATAATGTTTCTTATAGTTTTTTGTGACAGAGTGTCTAATACCTGAGAACTCTTTTTCCCGACTATGCAACACATGCCCTTAGGTGGCCTTAAATAAGTTGCCTATATAATAGGCATGTTAGTCAAAAGATTCGACTATTTGGCTATCCATCATATGCTCCAGTTGGACCTACACAATACATCCCCCATAACAAGTTTTTCAAATGAAGGTAATTCCATTATTGGTTATAGTGTCTTTTTCCCCTTCAAACATTGATGAAAATATACAAGAATCTATATTTTAAAATAGTCATTCAGTTATATTTGTCCCATTATCTTTCTCTCAATATGAAACTATTCAAGACCATGGTATACACATTTCCCTCTCCATGTGTTCAAAGCAATATTAAATAACCTTGGAATCACTTGGACACATATCATATTTTTTTTCATTTCTGGTCCTATTTGTATGACCTAAAACTACAGACACCACAACTCCAACGTTTGGGTCAGATCTTCAAAAAATTATTTTTCCTTGGATTCTTTGGAAATATTGGTTAGAAGTTCCCTCTCCATATTCAGGTACCTTTCCCCATAAACCAAACACCATGCTTCAAAAAATATGAATCTCCATAAACCATCTTTGTATTTTAGAAATAGAATGTCAAAAATTATAAGAGATCTTTTGTTTGACTATGTAGTAAGTTCTCCTAGGTGGCCTTGCATAACATTTTCTTACATAACATGCCTATCAGTAAAAAGATGAAACTATTTGGCTATGTAGCATATACCCTAGTTGTCCTTGTATAATACATCCCCCATAATAGGTTTTTAAAATAATGGTAACTTCGTTCTTGGAAAAGATTTTCTCTAATTCCTTTAGTCATTTTTTCATATCCTTATTTAGATCTAGAAATTCCCAAATCACAGTTTACAGTTTTCCCTTCTATACCTGAATATGGTAGTATGTTTCCAAACAAATTATCAAGAAACTGGGAGAGTTTAATACCTTTGGTAAAATCTAAAGACCTTAAATTAAATCCATACAATTTCCTCACTGCATGACTTAAAACTGTATAGGAAAATGTCCTCACTGCATGACATAAAACTGGACAGCAAAATGTCCTCACTGCATGACTTAAAACTGCACAACACAATTTCCTCACTGCATGACTTAAAACTAAACATTACAATGTTCTCACTGCATGACATAAAACTGCATAGTTTTATATAATAAATTCCCCTTTCTGATAATTTCTAACCAATCTTCACTCACCAAATTTTTATAGTGGTGGTTTCCCTATTCATGGCATATGTCAGCATAAAATATCCCTTTATTCTTAAAATACCTTTCCTTGGTAAATCCACCAACTATGGTCTGGAGTCACCCAAATCTTATTTCCCCTTGCCTATCAATAGTAAAATGTTAAATTCAAAAGAACTATTTTTCCTAACTATGCATCATGTTCCCTTAGGTGGCCTTACAAAAGTTTCCTACATAATGGGTATGTCAGTCAAAAGATTCCACTACTTTGATATGCAACATATGACCTAGTTGGGCCTGCATAATACAACTCCTATAACTAGTTTTTCAAATAATGGTAACTTCATTCATGGAGGAGACTCCCATTATGTTGATACATGTTTTAAATTTGGTGACCATAAAAATCATGGCTCAAGATTCCCCTTATAAATATTAAAATAATATTAAATAAATTCTTAGCCAATGAGTCTTGTTTGGGATCTAATTTCAAAAATTATGGTCAAATTTGTTCAACCTTAAATAGTAAAACTTTATAGTCCAACATGCATGACTATAAACTTCCAACAACAAGAGACATGTTACTCACTAGATTGAGAACCCATAAAGGGAACTCTGAACAAAATTCAAGTCCCAACTCACAAAATGTAAATTTTTGTATGATTTAGGTAATATTGAGAAATAAAAATTCAAAAGATACAATGTTTTTGGGGTTTTCTATATAACCCTATAAAAAATAAAACTGTTCTCACAAGGATCAATGTCTTCGGTAAAACAAAAATAGTTAGCGAGAATGAAAACACCGATAATTGAAAAAAATGCATTCCATTTATAGAACTTTTCGCAGAGGATAATTCAAAAATTGGAGTCTCTCTCTTATTAAAAATTTCAAAAAAAATCTACATAACTCATTATTTGGTTAAGAACATCTTGATCCCCATCAACTGCACGTGGAAGCTCATTTATTTGACTAGCCCCGCTCTCTTCAGCATGATGAAGTGATTCTCTAGAATCTATAATGTCTTTTTCACCATACTTCTAGACTTATCTTAATGAGCTGTAAATCTGGTCAAGATCCCCTGTAATGAAATCTAATTAATGTTGAAGATGCAACTATTGAATTGTCTTTTCTTTGATCTTTGGCTTCAGTTCCGTCAACTTTGTAGTATGACTAGCCTTAGCTTGGGACAATGCTGCTTGGAATTATTCAGTGTTGATTAAAAGTTTAGCTTTTATCAAGTCTTGCCAAAGCCTTTTCTCTTTCTCCTTTCTCTGAATAATCTCTTTCACCGCATTATGAATTTCATGGTATTCAAAACTGTCAAATCCTAGTGTGATAAATAGAGATGAGAGTCGTGGAATTCATGAAGGATATTCCTCATGGGGAATATCAGATATTATCTTCCATATATTCTTCCATACTTTGTGACATGTATTATGAAGATCCTTTTGAATTTTTGGGTCCGATTCTAAATCACTGTCATAAGGAGGGATGTATTCTGGGATTAATGCACTTAAAGAAGGGCCATGTTCTGCTCCTTCTTGAATAATGGTTTCTTCAACTTCAAGTACTGTTTGAGATTATGTAGATGCTTCGCCTCCAGAACTAGCCATTGAAGTTGATAGCCCTATATGGTAAACTAAAATAATTATGGTTGTGATTAGCTTCAAGGGATAACAAAAGAGAGTACAATCACAATATCAGTATCTCTTACCTTATAGTAGGTTAGCAGCTTGGGAAAACTCCTCCTCAATATTCTCAGTTTCAACATTTCTGTTTGATGTTTCTGGGTGGGGAGTGTTATATTTAATTGTCTCAGGATCATCAGAATGAATCTTAGGAATATTTTATTTCTCAAGATTAACTTGAGCCAATTTCTCCTCAATGAGTGGATTGATATTAATATCAATAATTCCTTCAATTATTGTTGCAAAAACAATTTATTTAGATGTAACTTCATATTTCAACCAACCATGGTTAGAAAGTTAACCATAAAAATATTAACATGAGAAATAATGAAAACCTACATCCATTTGATTCTATACAAGGAACTCCAAAATATTCTAAAGAATTTGGTATATTAACATTTTTTAGTACATATTCCAAATAAATGCTAAGGATCATCATTTCATACAATAATATCCCATATCCTAGGTTATTCTCACATGTGGGAGCACTCAATGTGTTTGCTTTGCAACCTTCCTCCGACAACCCTTGACCCCAAATAGCTTTTGCAAAAATTGTTCGGGGGTCATCATCTGTCATTTATGGATGTTTTGGTGCATGTGATAAACCTAAAGTATCACATTATGGAAGTAAATTATTGTTACATTTGACATCTTGTAAATAATTGTTGATTTATCAAAAGCCTCCTATTCTATGATAGCAAGAACAGGTGCAGTGTTGGGAATATATGTCGGTTCTTTTGGCTTTATTGCCTCTTCCGGAACCACTAGATTTTCAGTAATTTTTTTTGTTCAATAGCATCCTACATGGTTCCTTTAATCTTATTATTAGTTGATTTCAATGAAAAAATAGAAGAATACCCTATAATCCTAATAATTTTAAACACCTTTTCATGAATAAAATACTAAAATTCTTGATTATCAGGGAATTTTACCACTACTAAGAAATCTCTTAACCATGGATCTATTTCTTTGGGGCTTTTTCTTCTTTGCCTTCTTAGGAGGTCTTACATCATTATCTCCAAAGATAGGTGTTGGAGATTGAAATATCCTCTCTAGTTCATCCTGCATTACCTTTTTTCCCGAATATATTTCTTCCGATTTATAGGGTGATCTGGTAGCTCCAAGAGTAGTACCTCTAGGGCTATACTGTGGTGAGGTAACTTCAGTCATTCTTCCTTTAACTAGATGCATGTTAAGATAATATTTCCCCAGTGTAACAATGCTTTGCCTTAAATTCAAATTTCAAAGCAGAAGAGAATGTGAGAAAAAAAAGGAATCTTACATCCTTAGGATCCACTAAGTCACGCCATTCTTCATCTAATTAAGAACTAATCCCTTCAGTGGTACCTTGATATATCATTTCCTTCACTCACTTTGTGATGGGAATTGATTTATCGATTGCATATATGAGCATTTATAGCTCTCGAATGTAGGTCCTTACCTCATTGGAATTTTCCTTAAAAAGAATTATAGAAGAAGCCCGTAAATCCCATTCTCTTAAAATATGAAATCCTTCACATAGATCCATCCACAAGGTTTCAGGATCACAGTATAAACATTTACATATTTGAATAGCCTCTGGTCTTATATATTCAATGTTTATGTTAGAGGGTTGTGAATAGGATCTTACAACCTTGGATTTAAGTTTCTTCCTAACTCCCACAGTCACAAATGAGGGGTTAGAAAATGGAAATTTGCCGCTCTTCATAATGATGGTGACTATATCTCCTCGATACATCATCGGTAGCGATTGATGAGGTGGATCTCTTAACTCTAACTGGGGGGTTATATCTGGTACAAGGTCTCTTCACCTTCACCCTCTGACTCTTGTGAGTCATCCCCTTATGATGAAGAGTTACATTCCAAATGAAGGGTCTCCCTCCTTATATTTTTCTTCACCCCCACTTGAGGGACAACATGATTTATTACCCCTTCAGGGTAATATGCGACCTATTTTTTGGAATACTAGATTGTTAATCTTCTTACTGCATCAGCAGCAGGTGAATTAAAAAATGCCCCAGTCTTCTCCACAGATGTCAAAAACCATAGTTATCGGGAAACCATTGGATGCTGCTCTAATCTAACATGCACAGGAGGGGATATAGTATTTTTCTGCATAAATTTTAATTAACATGCAAATATATAAGAAGAATAGGCATCAAATATGATTTCTTTGTCGATTTTGGTGGCCGAAACACCATCTATATAAGATATCATGTCTTCCCTCGACTCTAAACTGGACTTCCCATAATCAACGAATTACCCTGTAAGAGGATTACCATAAGGAAAGAAATGGAACTCTTTATTCATGCTCAATCTAGCCTTGATGTCATAAGAATTCAAGGACAAGGGTGGGATACTAGATAAATCCTAAACAAATTGTTGAAAAGAACCACCAAAAACATGTACTCCACTTTGTACATCATATGTTCTGAACTAAGTAGCGATTCACCCCCATTACACCTAGAATAGTCCCTCTATTCTAAAATAAGAATTCCCACTGTAAATATGCAGAAAAATCCTATGAATCATGGCCAAAACAGGAGTGACCAACCCTACCATCATTTTCTCATCCATCTTGGTCGTAATAACAAAGGTTCCTGGCCTCACACCTCCTTTGGAGTCTTGGATTTGTAACAAATACATGTTGAGCCACACGGCCAAGAAACCCGCCAGACGTGTCTTGGCAGGAATTTTTGGATTGAATTCATATCCCCATTTGTCAAATTCACCTTTCTCTAGTGTTGGCCAAAATGTGTCAGGGGTACCTCTCTTCTCTTCCCTTGGACATCTAGTCGGATTGGTGTAAGTGGGTCCCTATTCCTTCTTCTTTATCAAAAATATTTCCATCCATTCCTCTTGATGAATATATATCCTGGTTCTAGACTTCATGGTGGCCGTTTTCTTGAGTTTGTTAAATATTTTCATAAACTCACGAACCAAATCTAGTGTCTTCTCTAAGTCATTACATGTCACATTGTGAGGAATAAACACATCATACATGTCTTCAAGGATTGGATATCCATAAATCTTGTAAACATACCACAAGATGATGCCTACCTCTCTATGTGTTAAATGGATGGAATTAGTCTCTAGGCTCCATCGGCTTAATAATTTCATCATTAAATCATCATTCTAATACACATAAGTTTTCACAACCCAGAAAGCCTCATAAATCCTGACGCTTTTCAAGTCATCTATAAATTCTGCACAGGTCTTTTGAACATATTATTCCCACATCCATGCGGGTTTTACACCTCCCCCTGGGAAAAAATCCCAATGTTTCCTCCAACCCTTGGACTGATCTATCTTAGAATCCCAAAAGAAGGATGAATAACAGTATGGCTGTAGCTCGGGTGTGTGTTCCTTAAAATATAGAGCACACATGCTATAATGCATAATATGAGCTTTCTCTACTATCTTAGTATTAGCATATGATCCCCCAATAGAAACACTAACTGATGAGAAGTTGGAATAATATTGAAACGAATAATGTGGGACATAGTTCTTTGGATCTGTAATATTAACATCCTTCCAATGGCCATAGATATAAAAAGGTAGATAGGTTCTTCCGAGAAAGTTGAAATGATACTTCTTCAAATATTTTCCTAAGTTTGGAAGGGTGGTGTCGCAAATGTTGAAGTAATCATGACCAAAGATATTCATCATGTCATCAATCCCCTCACTTTCTAATTCATCAGTAGTTCCAATTCTTTTAGGAGCCATTAAACCTACAAAAGGATAGAAAACCATATTTTTAAGAAAGTTCACTTTTGATATTTGAAAAAAGAATTGAAAAAATATGCAAAGTAATAATGGAGCACAAGTATAAAATTTTCACACATGTGTAAAATGATGTGCAAGTGTAGCACCATTGTTATAGCACACAACTAAAAAATGTACAGAAGAAGCATGGCTAAACAGAAGAATCTGAGTGAAATAAGACTTGTGACCTGAGAGATGAAATTACGAAAGTCAAAAAACTTTTCTTGGAAGTGAATCCACTATATATAAGTGAAGGACGTCACCCTGCGTTCTAGAATCCTATGTGATGCTAGATTGCGTGACCATTTTCTCTATGCACAGAAAACTTTTGCACCCCAATACTCTCTTCTTTCTCCTTCATTACTTTACCTCATTATAGGAACCTCTTTTAATTCTATATCCAATTCTGAGGGGGGGGATTTTTTGACACTTTGTTCTGTCAAAGAGTCTAAAAAATGACAAAGGGAAATGCCTTAGAAAGAAGAGGTGAAAATACATTATGAAATCAAGATTTTTAAAGGCAAGAGTTTTGGGTCACCTTAGTCAGAGCAAAATGGAATCGGTGCACAACCAACTTGCATGCCCCAATCTATAATACAACCTACTTGTGCACCAAAAATCCTTTTTCCCAGGTTCCTATATTTTCTATAAATAGACCCTTGGGGTCTTCATTTGGATGGAAAAAATCTCTTAAATCCCAATTGATGATCTGTTTTCCCTAGTGCTTCACCCAAGTCCTCTAAAACATTCTAAGTAGTTCTATAACACAACAATTAGAGGAATTGAGGGAGGATCATAGGACATAAGTCCTTTTAGTGTTTTAAATCCATAACACTTGCGTGCCTAAAGTTCCCAACCTCCCAAAATCAGAAACACATGAACACCACTTATTCCTTTCATAGGAACTTGAGCGCCCCACTTCTAGGATCACCTATGAATACCCCTGAAGGCTTGATCCAAGTCTCGCCCAAGTATTAATATACTGGTTTTTCATCACTTAATTGAATATAAAGTCTCCCAATCCTACTTTCGTGCACATACCTGTGTGCCCTTACCTACTTGGGAGCCCCTCTTCGATTCACTTACTCTCTTTAGTCTACAAGCCATCGGGACCTCTTCAAATCCATCCATGGAAATGATTCTTCTTCATTGGATCCCTTGTTTTAAAGGGATTCTATTGAGACCTCCACCAAAATATCTTGACATATCAAACTTTTGGGAAAGGTACATCAGCTTGTATCCTATTTGGGTTTGTATTTCCACAGTCAGAGGTTTCCCACATTTGTTTCAAAATGGGGTTAGGATTCATTGAGCGTATGTGGGTTTGTATATCCACAGTCACATAGACCATTCTCCCAGAAAAAATGCTTGGAAGTTCCCTATTCTGAGAATAATGGTTTGGGTCCCAACCTTTCCCTTATCAAAAAGACGAAAGCTCGAATTTCTGGTAGAGAAGGTGCAGTTCACACCTATTTTTCTTCCTTTTTAACAAATGAGAAGTCTCCCTCCCCTACCAGGATCAATTTTAGGGCATCAATCCTAGTGTAATCCCATAACCTTAATCCCTTATTCCTTTCATTTGAACCTTGTCTAATGTATATTGAATAGAGGGAGGGATCTTCACCTCTCCCTCTTCCCAGGTCGCCTCAACCTCATCTATCCTGGTTGTCGTAGATTCTCCCTCTTCCACTAGCGAAGGAGGAAAAGTTTGTGTCATTATTTAATATTTCACATACTCTTGTTTCTCACACCGAGCATGACTCACGTGGTCTTAGATATTTGTGATGATTACAACATTTGTAAAAATATCCATGGTCAATGAACTGTGAGAACTCTGATTCCCACCACAATCAGGATATGTTGGAATCCTTTTTAGGGATCGAGATAACTGGATATCCTCTTCAAGAATCCAAACCTAATTCCCTTAATCTGGGAATCCTCCTTAGAAATAATCTATAAATTAAACCCCCAAATCATCAAAGAATCATTTTCAGGAAGTAAGCCCAAACTCATTTATCTCAAAGGACTATAGTCTCCTATAAAACTTATCGAACTATGTGGGTTTGATTCCCATCCATATGGGATATGTAGGAAGCCACCTTGAGGTTAAAACCAAAAAATTCAAATTAACCATGTTCTCTTTGGGCCATATTCCCAACAGAGTCTAATCTAACTTAGAAACCCATATCCTTTCCAAGTTCATTGGGTTGCATCAGCATAAGTCCCACACCAAACTTTGACTAAGAACCTTTCACTTAGATTTCCTTACCACATGACATTAAACTGTATGGTTAGGTCCTTATCATATAACCATAAATGGAATGATGTATCCCATTAAGCAGCACCGAACTACGAGGGTTCTGATTCCTTTCACAAGAATGTTTTGGTATCCCATTTTATGGGAACGATCTAAAGATCAAAACAAACATTTGTCTCCCTGGATGACAGTAAATTCCAGAGCACCCCACTAAGTGGATTAAAAACTAGTATCATCATAACGATGATTAAAATAATCTTTAAATATTATTTGAAAGGATTCCATTGATGGATATCCACAAATACATACAGATCATTCCATTAATGAAGAACCCTGATTACATTCTAATGATTCTAAATTTTTCACAGGTTAATAAGTGATTGCCAATTTCAAGGGAAACTTCTTTTATACTTGATTAATTAATATGGATTCATGAAAATTTCTTAAATATATAAAGAGAGTCCTAGAATAGACAATAATTTCCACCCAAAATGTTGTGATGAGTTTGACCTCCCATCCTCTGAACCAATGTACATTCCTAAGTATTGTGAAGTTCAAAATTAATGAATTCCTACATTTGGAAAGTATGTATCCTTTGGATAAAGAACTTATGGAAGTTTCTAGTTCCATAAATAAATCTAATGGAAATTTCCTAGAAGTAGTGATTCTTAAAAACTAGAACACACATTTCAAGTAACTATGAAACACCTGCTTAGCATATTTTACTCACACCTTTCAAACCCCTTCAACGGTGCATATCCTAGTTACGTATTCTGATTTAGGGAAATACAAGGTGTTGTAGTGAGGTGGTGAGTTTTTTTAGCTGTGTTTTGGTACTTGGTGGTGAGATGGTGGGAATTTTTCCACTCTATAACATGGAGTAGATATTCCTAATTTTGGTATTTTTCCTTTTTTATTGGACACATACCATGGAGTTTTTTTTTGCTACTTTTGAGTTGAATCATTTCCTTTATCTTTTTAAAATTATGAAATATATTTTTATCCTTGTTTTATATTATATTATTTATCTCTTATATATATATATATTCTATTTTTTCAACTTAATATTGATATAAATGTTTCTATCTAGTTTTTGTAGATACATGAGTGCTATTTACAAGCTAGTGGGGCTTGGGAACGCCCTTTAGGTATGCGATGAGTTGTGTTAGGTACCAGTTTGTGAGGGTATTAAAATCAATTTATTGAAATAATAAACCATATAGATAAATAATATCGATATATTATAATTTAATAATATCCCCAGTGAATCATAAGTAATATCAAATGATATTTTCATATATGATAAATTCCATTAAAAGATCACTAGGATATTTATTGAAAAAAATACATTTTTTTTGAAATTACATATTTAAAATATAAAAGTGTCCGAAATGATATGGAAAACATTTTTTTAAAATACAATCATATAAAAATATAAATTAAGCTTTAAATCGATGGTCAGTTAGGATAGTGGGAAATTCATATCAGACCAAGTATGTTAAAACAAATATTCCTTTCACAGTTTCGGTAAAAAGTAAAAATTACCTTGTTTGGAAAATGACATAAAGATTCATTTTAAATATTTTTTTAAAATTATAAAATGGAAAAAAAATCTTTAAATAATTATATGATAATACTAAAAACAATTTTTATGTCATTTTAATGAAGATATGGACATGGAAGTAAACGTTTATTGACCAAAGAGGAAATAAGGTAATTATTTCTTTAAAATATATTTTCTTACTAATTTTATGTAAAAAGAGAGAAAAATGTAATAATATATAGAAACTACATAAATAAACATATGATAAGAAAATAAATATGATTTTTTTGATAGGGAACATATAGTTTCATCATCAGAAATTTAAGCATTAATAGCCTTCAAAATAAATCAGATTGTAATGTAAAACCCTTAACGCTTTGGTAACATTTAATTCATAAGCCCCGTGGAATAATAACATAAAATAAAACCTTTTTTATCATTAAAATATGAATATTAATTATATAAAATTTTAAATGGATTTTATATACACCTCAAAAAATAATATAGTTTCATAATATAACATATGTCCTAAAGAAGACTATTTGATACAATAAACACTTACCTCTAGTTTGAATTACATAATATATTCTTTAAAATCAATTACCATTAACTTTAAATTTATAAAAATTCTATAAAAAAATTCATTTACATACTTATAATATCATATATGGTCCAATTATAACATTTCAATGCCCATTTATTAACAATTCATTATTAAAAATAATCATTTTTGGGTGTTAACTGTATAATTTTTTAGGAAAATTTAGGTTGGACGGTTCATTTCCTTGTAAATTTATCATTATTACATTATATATATAATGTTAATTATGGTATAAATATCATATATATTAATCATATACATTTTAATAATCATCCATTAATGGTTTCGATAAAAAAATGAGTTACATCATTCATGGAGATGGCAGTCTATATGTATGAAACAATGTTGTTTTCATTTTCTAATAAAAACCAAGAAAGAAATAAAAATAATATTTTACAATTATAAAAACTTAAATATATATTATTTTTCATATATAAACATTAAATATATCATAATAACCAATCATTAATGGTGGTTATGAAAATTAATTACATCGCTACGTGGAGGTGATAGTCCACATGTATGCATGAGTGATATTTAATTTCTCATTTGATGGGAAAAGAGATAAAAATAGAGGTTAAATAATCATAATAAAATTTAAGTATATTTAGAATAAATATTTTATTATTTTATTATGAAAATCATTGAATTATATGATATAGAAGAATAAATAAATTAAAAGAGGTTGGGTAGGATGATTACCTCTTCTTTGGTAGACCTCCTTAAAAACCCTTATTAAGGACCCATAAAATGATCTTTTAGGAATAACAAAACATATAATTAGAGTATATTTTTTTAGAATATAATTGGATAGGTTTTGGTGTATCCAGGTGGCTCTATGTGTTGTAAATATATGAGAGGAGGGGTTTCCTTTTATAAGGGAGGGAAGAGGCACTATTGTAATTTTTCAAAATTTTGAAATATAATAATGTCAAATTCATGTACTAATGGTTTGAAATTTGATTAATTTAGAATTGAAGATTATATTGTATTAAAATAAAATAATCCATTATGTATTAGAAATGTTTTTTGGTAATGTTTACCATTATCTCTTTATATTAACCCCAATTAACCCCTTTTTCTTTAATGACAGGATCACATTTATCAATTATTACTGGTTATAAATTTACTTATTAGGTAAAAAATGGAAAAAATGGTCAATGGATGAATTTTTTTACAATATATATCACCCCCCTTTTACAATTTCATGTTTTTTATGATTTATAAATCATTAATAAAATAATATATAACATAAAATATCATTGATGTCATTTTTGGGACTATTAATTTAATTTGACATTAAATTTAGGAATAAAACAATGAATATATAATATATAACATTTAAAAATAACATATAAATTATAATTACCCATAAAATTCATGTCACACCACAATTAATTTAAAAAAATATATATTTAATTAGTTTAAAATTATGTTGTAAATTTTTCTACAACATGGATAATCACTATGTCAGTGTTTCATAATAATTTAAAGTAATTATTCCATAATTAAAAATTTAATATAAATTAATTTAATAAAAAAATATAAATATTAAAAAATTTATTTATAACAAACTATAACTTCTTTTTCTCCACAAGAAAACATATTAGAGTTTTTAAAAGAAAATAGAGTTATATTTTCTATTTTTCATTACTTAAGATAATATATAATTCATTATCAAAGAAAAATAGCACATTATTTCCATATAATTGAATCTTATATGGTTATATTCAAAAAACTCATAAAATACATTAAATTAAAGTGTTCGGGTTATTTTAAAGTCTTATCTCATAGTTTTAACAATGTTTTACCCATTTTACCTTACCAAGGTGACAAATATTTCTAATGGTTATTATTCATAATTAAAAAAATAAAAGGAGAATATTTAATAAATTTAATAATATTTATTTCTAATATGGATTCAATTTTTTAATAATAAATTTCTATAAATTGAAGTAAATAATTTTAATATTAATTTTTAAAAACAATGAAAATCTAATTTTTAGACACATGTGTTTTTAATCCTAAAAAATAACTTATATCAAGATTATGAATATTTCTGATTCAACTGGAATTAATTATATTATTATAAATAAAATGATAATATGTCACTTCAATACCAAATATGAAAAAGAATTATATTTTTAAATTACTTGAGTTAATGAAAAGAAATGACATTTTTTTTAAATCGTTATGTTTCACTATTTAATAAAAAAACATAATTTCCAAAAAAGTACGAAAAAATTACACTAATTTAATTTTGATATGATGATTTTAAAAATTATTTTATGTTTAAAAAATAAAAATTCTACAAATTCCAAAAATTTATTACAATATATATTCACAAATATTTATTAAAACCCACCTAAAAAAGTTATTTCTAAACATAAAATGACTTTACTAAAAAATGAATTCTTATTTCCAAGGAATTAATAAATATATTTTTATTTATTAGAACCATTATAAATATATTTTATAATTTGGTTTCCCATATTTATACATGAAAATTCAATGATTGGGTTATAACAGTCACATTTAAATAATACTATTTCAATAGTATATTGCAATTTGCTTAATGCTCGGTGTTTTGTGTGAGAAATTTTCTCAAAATTATTAATATTTTAAACTATTTTTTTGGGTGTTGAACATAATATCCTCTATCTTATCTTACCTATAGGGTTAGGTATTCCCCTATATACATGGGGTGTAGGTCCACTATTTTTGGTTTAGTTTACAGATTGGGTCAGCTCTTCCCCTCATATACCCGAGGAGCTGTATTCCCCCCATAAAATTTGGGTTAAGGATTCTCTATATATGGGATAGTTTATAGAATGGATCAGATATTATTATTATATAATAGAGGCATGTTATTCTTAGGTATCCCCCCACATTTAACCAAGGTGTATGATCATCTATCTTCGAGTCATATGCCCTCGACTATGGTGTCTTGTAGCGAGGTGCATTATCCATTTTTATGATTTTGGTGAGGTGATGTTTATTGGATCATACTTTTGTAACATACCAATTTTTTAGAGAGGTACAAATCCTTTTATTCTTAGTTTTTGTTTGGACCATTGTAGATATATCTTTTTAACATGTAGTGTTTTTGATAGGTTTTACAGAAAAGGGCCAGGACACTGTCTGCAAGACAATATTACAGTGTAAATTTCTAATTTATGCAGTATGTTTACAATTTACGAGGTAAATTGAAATCTTACGCCAGAAATGGATTAGGAAAACCCATTAAAGAGTTTATTTATAGTTTAAATCCTGCATTTAAACCTTATATAACATGGTAATCCTGTTAATTTTTTTTAATTACCCTTTTCCATACTCTTCATTTAAACATAAAATATAATCTTCTTCTTCTTTTACATAATTGTGGCCACCATTGGAGATATAAATCTTCTCCATCTCATAGACATTGATATTTCTCCATCATACAATTTCTTATTCTTTTGTTGTTCATCATGTTTCATCGCAAAGGGTAATTCCTTCAATCATCTTACTCCATTTCTTCATTTATCTCACAGAATGTAATTCTCTAACATGTCTTATTTTTAGGTTATGAATCTATTTCTTTGATTAAAATTTATTTTGTATTATTATGTGAACACTTTTGAGGAAAAAGTAAGAAACCATACATGAATTCACCATTTCACCACTTCACCACTTCCCCACTTTCCCACTTCCCTACTTTTCCACTAAAAAGAATACAAGGCTTCACAACAAAAAACTTTCAATCACAATGGAAATGAATTATATTAAATTAAGAAACCCTTAAATTAACTATTTAAACATTATTTAGATGTTCTATAGTTCCCTTATACATGTTTGGAAATTGAAAAACTCAAACCCAACTATCCCTTTAGGTGGTTTTGTCTTAGAATTTTCTTGTGAAATAAATTATATTGATTTAATTGAATTTTGATTAGTCATAAGACATTAATGATAAAATGAATTAAATTAATGGCATGTATTATATCCTTTGGACTTGATTTGTAATATCACATGGATGTGAATGCATGTTTTCCTTCTAAAATGGACATTATTATCCATTTTTTTAAATTATATTTACTATAACTAGTGTTATATATTTCTTATTCAAATTTATTAGACATGACATTCCATATTTCATATTTATAAATAATGGACATGATGTTCCATTTTAATTTTTAGTAGTCAATGGACATGTTAATACTTATTAATTATTTCATACTTATGGATATAATGATTCATATTGGTTATGGTAATTAATTAATACAATTTTCCATCTTGTTTGTTTCTAATTGATTGATATGGTGTTCCATGTGGCTTATACATAATTAAAGGACATGCTACACCTTACTACTACTACTACTGCTACTACAATTTTTATTACTATTACAATTAATATTATGAAATTTTAATAATTTACCAGAGGCGTTATGGCTTTGGTTTAAGTAGGTATTATTGGATGGGAGTACCATGAAGAACCCATACCAACATGGTTAATGTTTTGTTGATTTTTTATTATACATGTACATTAATTCATATATATTCAGGGGTTGGAGTAGTTATAGAAACCGTTGGTGGTGGCCTACAGAGATTATCTCACACCCTATTTGGGACACTAATTTCCACAGAGATAGAATTCAAGGATGTGGGTAGGTATAGAGGTATGTTCCCTAATATGTATGGTATAACATTTTTAATAATATGGAGTTATAGAGACATTGACTAAGTTTTCTCTCATGATGTTATTAGAGATTAATTTTAGACATTTTTACACTTTTTTATAGCATGTAAACTTTCATGTCTATAACTTTTTTACCATTGTTTCCCATTTTTTAAGCATAGTGACATGAAATCATTTTGTATATGATACTAGATATTTATTGTTTCTATCATTTATCTACCTTGATGTTTTATCTTCCACTTCTTCTTTACATATTTCTATTATTGTCGGTTTTATTGGTTTATTTATATATTTTGTTGTTGTTCTCTACTATGATCATGGGTGCGTAGTCTCCACACTATATCACCTTATAAATATTTTGTAGTCGATAGACTTTGGTGTATGAGGAGGTGTTCATGAAGCCATGTGGCCAACCAGGTTCTGTTACTTATGAGTGAACTAGGTTCAGGAAATTACAAATTGGTATCAATGATTCTTTTTCTCTTGTATTACTATTTGAGATTAGTGGAAAATATATTAGGAAAGTGTTGGAATTTTATAATGATCCAATTATAGGGAGTATCTAACAAACATACATTGAAAAATCCAAGTTTCATGGGATAAGACTTATGTTCAGGATTTTTTTATTATTATATTGATTTCACTATTTGGGTGATGCACATAATTTGTGAAATTTTTTATTATTATTATTATAGATTATATTTTACTCTTGGACCAATAATATCAGTAATTATTTTTATCATGCATCATTATAGGAACATGAGGATCTAAATGTCATGTATATTCCATTCCATATTTACTTTATTATGTATATTTCCTGAGGCATTTTTTGTGTGTATTGGGTGATATATCTATTATTGAATAACATTTATACAAGATGAATGTGATTAATAATTGGTTATTAAAGTGTATGACTCAAACTAAAAAATGTTTTCCTATATAGCTTGATGGTCGAACCTTAATTAACCAATTATCACATGTTTGAGAAGTTTCACTGTGGTTGCATGGACTGAAGAATTAGTTTATTTTTGATACATGAATTCCAATTGTAATTTAGAAATATGGTACTTATATTAATATGGAATATTAATTCATCTAATCAAATAACCTTATATAGATTGTTACATCTGGATACTTATTATAAGGGTCTATTTACAATTACATGAAGTGCCAATTGTATCTTATAAAGTGTGTGAATTTATAAATTGGGAATGACAATTCATTAAATCATACCATTATATATATATATATATATATCTTTGTGTGTGTGTGAGATTTATAATTCTTAATAGTTACATGAATTTGTTACAATTAAATGGGGATTCCAATTGCAACTTAAAGGGTGTCTTCGATTATTACTTGAAATTTACAATCTACACAGTGGGACCTCTAATGTACAAAAAAGAACTTTCCTTTGACCCAAACATAAAAGTTAGAATGTGGGAGTATATACTATGTCCCTTTATAACCTCAAAGACCACCTATACCTAACTTAAAGAGTAGAAAGAGGGTTGTTAACACTTTTATATAAAGGCTTGTATATTTACTATTCTTATTATTTGTAATATTTTTTATTATAGAATCTTGTTTGAGGCATGTTCTTTGAATTTGTAGAGACATTTCACCATTAAGGCCTCAGGTTATTTTCTTGTAGGTTGGTGATGACCATTCCCTGGAGGTGGTGAGGCCTCATCCACCAGTATTACCTCCAATGGTGACCCTTTCATCACCTCTGGTTATTCCTGGTTAGGGAATTGATGCTTAGTTTTAAGAGGGATTCTTATAACTACTGTAGTATATATAGGGAGCTCCATGACATTCCCATTATATGGTAGAGTTTACTAGTGAGTTCCATCAACATGAACCTCCAACATTTTAATGGGAAGGTAGACCCTTAGATGTTGAGTCGTGGATAGAGGACATGCTATCTATCATCAAGAATTTTGAGGCACCTTTTAATAAGAGAGTGAATCTATCGATGCACATGATTTCTGGACCCACCAATAGATGGTGGGTTGTTATCATGTAGGTCTATCAGCATTGGTCCATGTTCAGGATTGATTTTCAGATAGCCTTCTATGATTAGTTATATCTAGATTCATTGAGAGTTGATCGAGCTACGGAGTCTATAAACCTAAAGTATGACCATTTATATTTTATCGATGATTTGGATCACTTTATATAGATTCTATAATTCAAAGAAATTTATCTATGTGATGAGTATTTCAAGGAAAAGATATTTTATGATGGACTCTGGTATAATATCTAATCATAGGTGAACATATTCCAATTGACTACCATATTAGGTATAGTGAACTATGTCCTCAACACCAAGTGTAATTTAAGAGAACATGTGGGTGTGGGAAAGGGTAGTTCAACACCAAGATCAATTTTTTTTTGAAATAGAAAAAGGATGTGTTACCTAGAGGGTTCGAATTAGGCAGTGGCAGTCAAAGTATCAACATTGTTAGCCAGGTAGTATTGCATCAGTATAGGGTATTGGGTCACATGATCCTAAATGTTATATAGACCTAGTCAAGTGCCAAGCCTATGGAAGGATGGGGAATATTCATTTGTTTTAAAGGATATAACCATTTATTCTCAGTGGGAGATTATCTACACTAGATACAACTTCAGGATTGAGATCAGTAGCTCCACATCAAAAAGGCAGTTGGAGTACTACCATCTGTCCAGGTTGATTAGATGGTCATGGATGAGGAAGAAATACCTATCACTTAAAGAGATAGTAGAGTATTTGTAACTAGGGCATTAATACTATATATTGGGGGTGAAGATCGGGATAGATATATGTAGTACTACCTATATCATAGGAGATGAGTGATGGGACTTAGACAATATCGGGCACAATTTTTGTAGCCTCTAATTTAGTGTTTTCTTTATCTGATATGTGCAATTCACATTATATCATATCTATGGAAAGTATGAAAATTCATGGCCTATAGATCAAATATCTATATGAAGTTATGACTCTTGATACTTTTTTTGTGGATTTTATCAGAGATTGTACGCTGATATAAGGAATTCTTCTTGAAATAAGATATTATAAATCCATATGGATAATTTTTGTTCTATATTTGATGGTATTTGATGAAATTATTAGTATGTATTGGGTAATATCCTATCATTTACCTATTTACTGTTATCATATTTGGGTGTCCTTTATATCACATGAGGGAGGTAACTATTTTAACAAGAGTGAATGGGATGTATAGGCATGTCATGAAGGATCATAACATCATAGTCTAAGAGGAGTGACATCCCATATTACTAGCCTCATTCTGAGTGATCAAGGAAAAAATTAGAAATAATTACCTCCCATAGTCAATTATTTCAAGGATATTTTACCTGGTAATTTTTTGGGCTACATTATGAGAGATGGGTGGAGTTAACTATTTACGTATTTTCAAGGGTGAAACCAATATCTTTACCATATTTTTGGATGGATCCTACTAATATTTAAGAACTCAAGAGATATTTTAAGGACCTAGAATGTAATTTGTGTCATCCCGTACCCCAATTTCACTCAACAGTGCCCAGGAATAGTTGTCCATATGGTCTCAAGCGCATCTCCCAAAATTCCATAGGCTACTGAGTAGAATCAAGGGACTAGGTGATTCTATGTGGATAATATTCTCTTATCACCAGAGTGTCGCACAACATAAATAAAATAACCGATAAGTAGCATAAGAATTATAACAATTAGACAATAAAAAACATCCAAGATGGATATAATAATCAATAATAAGTGAAATCTCATATACAAAGGATAATGATACATGTATTATATCTCTACAAAACATAAAAAATACTTATACATGGAATCAGTAAAATACATGTAGAAAAAGTAAAAAAGAAAAAAAAACCCCACTAGAATCATGAGCCTCATATCAGTCATATGCTGCACAATCCCTAATTAGGAATGAATAACCTATAGTTGAGTGCTTTCCCTTGTCCATACCTTCAATAATATAATATTTTCGGGTACCCATCAGCAGAACCAATTGGATGTGAGATGAAAATCCTTGTAGGAAACCACTCAAGTTCTAGTTTTATCTAGTCAGTGAATATATAATAATAACACTATGAATAAAGTAATAGAATACTAAAGGAAGTGCTGAAATTAAACAAACTATAAAGGTCTGGGTTTCTATGGACACCCGTCATATGCTACCTACATCGACCTTAGCCAAAAATCAACTAAATAACTGTCAATCCTATATATTTTTATAATAAATTCTATTTACTTAATTAATATCATTTAATTAATAATTATGAGGACCTGGAACATATCCTAGAATCCTTTATAAGGATATGGGATCAAGGATGCCTAACCATGCAATCTATAAGGTTTAATCCATTTTCTAAATCCATTCTTGTGATTTGTCTTAGAATATGCATCATATAAATCATTCATTTTTCATTCAATCAAGAACTTGATACGTTCCTCGGAATTCCTAATTTTGAATCCAATTATTTCTCTAGGATTATAACTTACAAAGAACCATACAATCTCATCCATGGTAATACTCATAGGAACATAGGTATTTCTCTAGGCATGGTATAACATCATTTCCATTTGATTCCTTCCTTGGTAATCCACTAAGGGATCCCAAGAATCACCCATGGATTGTATGATCAACTACCCTTGGAATCCATCCTTGTAAATCCATAAATATTTCCAGTATCACTAATTCATATAATATTCAACCCCCATGAGTCTATCCTTGTCAGTCAAAAAGGTAGTCCAAGTGTCAATCAGGCGTAATAAGGTAGAAGCCAAATGAGTCTATCCATGGCATTCATATAAGAACCCATGTGTCACCAAAGGAATATATAATACATGAATTCAATATCATTTAATTATATCAATATTCATCACCATGATCAATTCCTTTAAATCTCACATTATAAGGTGGGTCAATTAATGTATAATATTAAAAGGATTTCCTATTAATTAAATCACGCTGGAATTTAATTTAAAAAGGGGAACACATTGTTTAATAATAAATTACATGTCCAGATCTAAGGGTAACTTTAATCCATCCATTATCGTTAATAAATATCAATTACAATTGAATTTATAATTCAAATTAGGTTTCAATTCAAATACAATTGATAATTTATTATTGAGCATCCCATGGAAAGGGGTAAAAAGGCATACCAAAAAGTTATACAACATTAAATCCACCCATGGTAGTCCAATTAACTAAAAATCACACCCAAAGCGGTGGTTCTAATTCATAGTTCTTGACCTCTATACAATTATTAATGGAATTCATTAATTAAGTAGGCCACACCTATCAATTCAGAACATGAATTAAATTCCATTTCAAGGGTGTCACTATGAAAATTAGGCTCACGAAAAAAATAGGTATATATAATAATTCTGAAATTAAAGGGAAAGAATGAGAACATATATTGTAGGTATGTAGTGGATAGATCATCTAGTATCATCTCCTGATTCAACTGAAATCAGGAGAAAAATGAAGATTAGAAGAATGACCTAAAAATCGGGTAAGTTAGCTTGCACCTAAATAGCACATCTGATACCAAAAATAAATAATACTGGATTAAAATTAATTTAGATCTTATTGGCATGGATCCAATGAGAAAAATTATTCTTGAATAAAACACCAGAAGAAATAGATCCTTCAATTCCTAGAATATGATTCAAAATGATCTCTCCAATGGCAATGTTTTTGTCTGTAAGAGAAATTAGAAATTAGGTTTTTAAGTAATATATAATTTATGGAAAATTGGTATATTCACCAAAATCCATCAGTCACATGATTTGGATGCATGGTTGGCCAAACTTTGCACTGGTCATGCACCCTTTGCTGCCAAAAGGGGCACACCACATGGTTTTCATGGAAGGTTTTCAAAACCATGTGAAAATTGTGTCTTAGTCCACTATAAAAAACTACAGAGGGTGTCACATTGTTGTGCACCTAAAATAGCATGGTTTTCCTAAATGTGTGTCCAGTATCTTTCCATTGTCTAGCCTCAAATGGTTAGAAGTAACTGTGTGGCCTTCCCTACACAGAACCTATTAAATGTACACCAGGTGTTATTCCACCCAAAATATGGGTTTTGGGATCCGAAATAGCATCAGAAACCCTGGATACCTTTATAACCTATAAGTCATTCATTTTAGGCCATATTTAATCAATTAAAATAGAATTTGATATAAGAAAAATATTTCATACCTCAAAAAAATCGGGTTCTAACAAACTTCTCCCCTTAAAGAAATTCACCCCAAAATCGCCCTCTCAAGGGTGGTCAAGAATTTCTAGAGAATAATTTCTACCATTGAGCTCGTACATCAGCCTCCAGCTCCCATGTCTTATCATTCACAAAGACATTCTTCCATATAAATTGTACTAGAGGAACTGACTGACCTCAGAGAACCTTCGCGTTATGATCCACAATATGAATTGGATGCTTCCCAAAGGTTGTATCTAACTATAAATCAACCTCCTTGGGATGAAAGGCATGAGATGGGTTTCAATAATAGTAGTGTATCTATGATACATGGAATAAATCATTCATCAATCGATACCTCTTAGGTAGCTATAACTGATAGATTACCCACCCAACTCTGTCCAGAATCTCGAACGACCAGAAATAATGTAGTGAAATCATACCCTGTCTCCAGATTTGTCTGTGTCCCATCCTTAGGGAAACACGTTAAAAGACCTGATGTCCAACCTCGATCTCTAGGGTTCATTTGTGGTGATCGGTATATGATTTCTATCAATAATTTTTAGTATACATCTACTTCCAAATCAACTAATACTACTTTATGGTATTCTAAACAAGACAAGGTCCAAGCATGTCTGCCTCTCCTACCTCTAACCAGCACAAGAGTCATCTCCATGTCCTACCGTACAAAGATTCATAAGGATCCCTATAAATAGTAACATGAAATATATTGTTATAGGTGAATTTAACCAAGGGTATATACCTCTCCCAAGAGTCCCCAAAATCAGGGATGCTTTCTCACAAAATATCCTCAAGCACCTATATCGTGCGATCTAACTGGACATTGGGTTGATGGTGTTATGTTTCGCTAAAAATCACCGATGTACCTAATGCACAATGAAACCCTTTCTAGAATTGTGAAGTAAAATAGACATATCTATCTAAAATGATAGTATGTGGGACCATGTGTATTCATACTATCTCATGGTTATACAACCTCTAAAGATAATCTACATAAATGGTTTCCTTGATAGGTAAGAAATAAGAGACCTTTGGGAGCCTGTCAATAAAAACCCAAATGGAATCATTACCACAAGGTGACCTTAGTAAACCGTTCATTAAACCCATCGCAACATAATTCAATTTCCACTCAGTAATGGTAAGATTCTATAAAAGTTCATCCAGTTGATGGTGTTCTAACTTCACCTACTAATAGGTGGAACATCTCTTG
Source organism: Viscum album (assembly GCA_963277665.1). Classification (NCBI taxonomy): domain Eukaryota; kingdom Viridiplantae; phylum Streptophyta; class Magnoliopsida; order Santalales; family Viscaceae; genus Viscum; species Viscum album. The sequence goes on along the minus strand of OY728128.1, from coordinate 1,314,539,056 downwards.
AAAAAAAACCAGATAAATCTATTTTCATACCCGGCTAATAGTATTGGTGATATAAATCCCAATACATCTTGGTGATTCCAGGATTCACTAGCCAAGATGAAGCATGAAATCCTCGCATAAGCTCCTCCTACATGTCTGTTAAAACCCATACACGATAGTGTACAAGTAGAAGTTCATCCCCACCTATAGTCCAACTAGGAGGAGGGTCCTCACCTCCCAAACTCTCGTGTAGTACCAGGCCCTTGAAATCAAATACTTTACTCATTTTCACTCTATCTGGAAGAGTATAAGTCACAAATAAGGATGATAAAAAAACTCTCCCTGGTTGTCCAACACCTCCAAGTACATTTCAGAGAATAAATACATGAGTTTTCACTCGATAATGGCTTTTTGAACTGCATGTATCTGATTCCTCCTTCTTAGTACATCAGTCACTGCACTTCCCTTTCAAGGAATATGAGAAAGCTCAAAATTAAAATACTATAGTTATTCAACCTACCTTTATTACCTTAGGTTTAGATCAGGCCATGTAAAAAATTACCTAGGGATTTTTTGGTTCATGTACACCAAAAAATTCTCTCTAAGTGGTGTCTCAAACAAATAAAATCATGAAAAACTATAGCTAACTCAGTATCATGTATCAAATAATTCTTATTGAGTGGCCTCAAATGCCATGACCCATATGCTATAACACTATCACCTATCATGATAACTTATCATAGACCGATACCTGATGCATCACAATACATAGTGTATCTTTTTTCTGAATCTGGAAAAATCAGTATCAGTTTTGAATTTAATATCCCTTTCAGCTCCTTAAAGGATGAATCACATACATCTGAACATGAAAACTTCACACCCTTCTTATTAAAACCCATGAGTGGTGTTACTAAGTGTGATAATTAATCTATGAAATTCCTATAATAAACAGATATACCTAGGAAAATCCATAGCTCAAATATGTTCTTGGGATACTCCTAGAGAACTACATCTCTCACCTTCTTTGGCTCAACTGAGACTCCTATCTCTGAAATAATGTGATACGGGACATGAATAAGATCCATACAAAAGTAAAACATTGTGAGGTTAGTATATAGTTGATTCTCTATTAGTGTATTCTATATAATCTCATTTTTATTGGCTTGGTCAAGTCAATTGTAAAAATACACGAAGATATCATCCATGATTAACATGAAAAACGAATCCAGATAAGGATGAAAGCTCAGTTCATTAGTTCCATGATGACTACCACCATGTTTGTGAAACCAAAAAATATAACTAAATACTCATATAGACCATATATGATATGAAATGTTATGTGAGGCATGTCTGAAGGTTTAACACACAACTGATGATAACCTGACAAATAATCAATTTTCAAGAATATCAAAGCTTCTCAAAGATGGGTGAAGATATCTTCTATATATGCTAGAGGATCAGTTCTTAACTATAAACTAGTTCAATTTTCGATAATCCATGAACATCCCAAGGGTGTCACCCGCCTTTTTCACAAAAAGGATCGATGAACTAAATGGAGAAGTATAGGGTTAGATAAACCCCTTTTCCTCTAAATACTCTATTTTCCTCTAGATCTCCTAAATCCCAGTAGTAGACATCTTGTATGGAGGAATGGATATCGTTTTAGCTCCTAGAACTATCTTGATAGAGAACTCTACCTCTCAAAATAGAGGTAAATCTTAAATGTTTTCTAGGAGAACATCCCTGAAACAATCAAAAAATGGACAAAAATCAACCTGATGTGTTCCCTGATTATCCTGATATAAAATCGCAATCTGGGATATCATCCCACTCATCCTATGATGCTCAGGTCCATCTTGTCTTTCCTAGATATCACATTCACCATTTTGAATAAACTCTCCACCCTCTAATGATATTAATTTCACCCTATAATGATATAAATCAATGAAATAATAATAGGGAACCTAAAATTCAATCCTGGTAAAGATGTAAAATCCTATCACCTCGAGGATAAGGAGGTCCCATATGAAGTGACTCCACCCAATCTCAAGGGGACACTACCTGTACTGACATAAATCCTCCATTATAATTCCCATTGGAGTGTATAACATCATAAGGCCATCAAAACATTATACATTGAACTCAGGTATCTCTACCAAAATCATAGATATAAATCTATGAGAGGCCCCTATATCAATAAGAGAATATTATAGAGTAGATTTGATAATAATATTACCTCTCATAGTAGAAGTCTTAGGATTCTACTCCATGAGTGTCCGTGAAACAAAATATATATGGTATGACCTATGGACTAGTGATACAGTCTAGATAACCTAATCAGATCCAATCTTCTATCACTACAAGTATGGGGTCACACTACCAAGATCACAACCACCACATCATCCTGATAGACCAGTTGTACTATGACTCCCTGCCAGATGATAAGTTGAATACCCTAATCCGACACATCGAGTCAGTGTAGACCCTCTCCTAATGTAAACTAGAGGAAAAGTTCTTCAAAATCACTATAGATAGTCAATCATTCCATGGAATCATCACTTTATCATGGTTATTTTTCACTTGGATCTCATATTTCCTAGTATACCACCCTTGTGGAACTTCACTTGGCTACCTGATTATGTTCTCTGGAAATTTATGTCACCGTGTCGAAGTTCCAGATGATACTTCCTACTATTAGTCAATATAGCGACAGATCCAGATGTCAAACCACCCAGGATTTCACCCAAAACCTATCTCAGGTTATGCTCTATGATAATCACTTGATTCACTATTCCAAAAATGGTAGTCATATGAAATACATTCACCTATGATTGGATTTCATACCTAATACCATCTTCAAATCACCAACCTTTAGATAACTCATATCCCATTAGAATAGGTTTGAAGTGTTGGATCTCTATAAAACGGGATGAATAATCCATAACTGATAACACTCCCTACTCCAAGTGCATGAACTCTTATTATCTGTTGGACCTCAATGTCCTGGGATAGTAGTAATCATAGAATTTTGTATGAACATTCCTCCAAGACATCTCTTGATGATGATCTATCTGAGTAATGTAATCCCATAATCTCTTGGTTTAATCATGCAGCAAATATGTAGCGAGATTTACCCTCCTCTTGAGAGGTGTCTCAAGATGCTCGAAGATAGATAGTATGACCTCTATCCATGAATCCATAACCTATGGTATGTCATCCCCTAAAATCATGGATAGATGCTGCTGCTGGAACTAATGCGTCAACACTTCCATGGTTAGGACAGGTCACAACTCTCCCTGAACAGTCTTTATGAACTACAAAAATCCTTCATGGAACTAATCCTCATCACCTATATCTAGTATAACTACTGGTTTCATAGATTTAAATACTAGAGGATCCACTAGTATCTCATATCCCACCACCCATGGAACATGATCACATCACCCTCCTTGTGTGTAACTGGAGGATGTCACGGTGGGATACCTCTAAAAATTCCAAGTGCATGCCTCAGATCAAGAATTTTATCAAGGTTTGTAGCTAAAAGCACAAATATTGAAACATGATTGTTACAAGACTTACTATATAAGAACAAACCCCTATGCCCACTCCTTGAGTCAGGTATGAGTGATGTACATATCTTATAAAATAAAGAGATGGTGCCTACTGTCCACTACTAAGGTCGGGTCTAGGTCAATTTCTCTACATTAACAGTTATAGTTTATATTTTATTTATTATTTAATTTCAATCATATCATAATCATTTTAAATGGTTGAACCAAATGGTTCTCCAAATTTTTATCCATAAGGTCCCACACTCCAAATGAAACAAAATATGGAACTCATACAATCCACACCATAACATGTTCTAGTCCATGCAAATCATAGTCCATGACTCAACATGCCATAATTGGCTACTTAGGGTGTCTATTATACCCTAATTCAGAATACACTATTTAATTACATCAGACACTCTATGTACCAATCGTGTTTCCTCATTCCATGTACAAATATTTATCACATAGTATTCATATCAATCACATCACCTATCACAAAAGCATGGAATCGTGTATTACATCCTATATGGGATGGCATAATGTATGGAGGGTTAATTCTAAAAGGTTTATAATATGATGCATGAGATGGAATAACATTATCTCATTGGGTTGTAGAAATATTTAACCCACAATCAAATTAATAATAAAATCACAATTCATGTGACTCACCCAGCGGTGGAATCAAATCAGCTTTAATAAAAATATATAGAAAAAAATTATTTCATTCAAGACAATATGGATTTTTCATGTACGTGGGTTAGCTACACCTTGACACAACACATTACCAAATTTATTTTCCTTCCTATCCATTTATATTTTCTCCAAATAGTAAAGAAACCCATAAAACAAGTCTTTGATAAAAAAAAATTAATGTCCCAGGCCTAGATTTCACTCAACGATGCCTCAATCCTGGTTGTCCACATGGCCATAAGTACAACTCCCTAAATTTAAGAGGCATCTGACTAGTAGCAAGGGCATTGTTTTGTCTGTTGGGAGACTATTCCCTCATCACCAAAGTGTAGAAAAATAGAAATATAATAATAGATAAGTATTATAAGAAGTATAACAATCATACAATAGAAATAATCCAAGACAAATATAATAAATAATACAAGAATGAATCTCATATATATATGATGATGGTGATGATACATGTGATATGTCTCTACAAATTGGGTAAAATTGGTATACATGGAATCGGTATAATACATATAAAAAAGTAAAAAAGACAAAAAAACTTTCAATGATGATGTTTCCATTGGACGATGTCCGCTCCTACTCTAATCTTTCTCCAAGATTACAATACAATCCACCCAATCATATTTGTGTTGTGGTTTTCAACGTGTCTTAGGAGGTGGGTTTGAGTGGTCATTAGCATTATTGGTGGTTATAGTGCCCAGTGATAGTGGAATTTTCTAGTTAATGGTTATCTCAGTTCAATGATAGCACTCTGTTTTTTCTTCCTCAATGGTGACAATTCTATGGAAGTCACTTTATTCAGGTTTTAGTTTAATGTTATATTGTTGTAGAATGGTTTCTCTTATTTTTCATTTGGGTAGATTTCAGCTTCTGTAAAATGATTCTCTTACTGGAAGTTTCTCTATGACATTGTGAAGTTATATGTTTGGGTCTTTCTTGACATGTGCTTCAAAGTCGCGAGTGCGAATGTTCTATAGTGTTCTGTTTTATGTTTTCTGATGACGATGAAGGATATTTAAGACGATGACGGATTCCAACAGTGTTCCTTAATGGAATTCTGGTACGATGTCTGGCTCGAGTGTCAGGTTACATGGCTCAAGGTGGGAAGAGGCCCGAGGAGGTGATGAGGCTATAGTTTGAAATTTGAAATGTTAATTTCAAAGTTGAATTTTACAGTTTGAATTTGGTTTTTTTGGGGTTTTATGTGTGACATGAATGGTGTTTTAGGTTCCCAATAATCCAAAAAATGGTCTTTCAAAATAATAAAAAAATGGATTGAATATAATCAATAACTTATAACAGGTCCATTTCCCTTTTCCTTACCTGCAATCATATAATATATTCTCGTACCTGTTTGTAGCCCGAACAGGGCGTGAGATACAAATATTAGTATCCAACCACCCAAAGTCTAGTTCTATTCATATAGTGAATATATAATATTAAAATTGTGTAGGGAATAATAGAATACGAAAGGAAGTACTGAAATTAAGCAACCTATAATGGTCCAGGTTCCCATTGGCACCCATCCTCTACTACCTACTTTAGCCTTTTCCAAAAATCTGCTAAATAATATTCAATCATGTATCCATTTATAATCAATATCATTTAATTAATAAACATCATTTAATAAATAATTATCAAGACCTGGAACATATCCCATCATCTCGTTTAAGGATATTTGATCAAGGATGCCGAACCCGGCCATCTATAAGTATTAAGTCATTGTATGGATCCAAGTAGGTTCTTGGTCTTGGATAACGTGTCATATAAATCATTCATTTATCATTCAATTTAGAACCTAATCTCATCCTTGGAATTATTAATTTTTAATCTAGGTATCTCTCTAGGATTGGAATAAACCAATCACCTTACAATCTCATCCATTGTGATCCTTATTGGAACCATGTATCACTCTAGGCATGTTATAGCATCATTGCAATTTAAGTCCATCATTGGAGGTCCACTAAGGGAGCCCAAGTGTCACCCATGGTGTATATGATCAACTACCATATGAATCCATCCTCGTAAATTCATAAGTATTTCTGGTATCACTTGGGAATATAATAGTCAACCCCCATGTGTCTCCCATTAGTAGTCCACTAGGGAGCCCAAGTTTCACTTGGGCATAAGCAAGGTAGAATACAAATGAGTTTATCCATGGATTTTTTATAAAAATCCATTTTTAATTCACATCATATATCAAACATGCATTTAATATCATTTCGTAATATCAGTAGTTATCACCATGATAAATTCATTTAAATCTCATCTCAAAAGGTGGCTCATGGAATGGATTATCTTAGAAGGCTTTCCTCTTAATTAACTCGTGTGGGAATCCTATTTAAAAATGGAAACTCTTATTAAATAATAAATTACATAGCCAAATCCAATGTCCATGGACCTCTATCCCCTCTCATTAATCAATATAAATATAAATTGGAGTTACAATTAAAATTAAATTTCAATTCAAATTCAATTGACAATTCATTATTGAACATCCCAAGGCAAGGGGTAAAAATAAACACTAAAAAGGTATACAAAATTCAATCCACCCATGAGGGTCCAATTAACTAAACAACACACCCAATGGGGTGGTTTTAATTCAAGGTTCCTGACCTCTATACAATTATCAAAAGGTTCTGTTAATTACATAGGTCACATCTAAAAATTCAAAACCTGAATTGTATTTTATTTCAAAGGATTCACTCTAAAAATTAGGCATGAGAAACAATGGAATACATATAAGCACTAAAAATTTAAAGGGAAAGAATGATACCTACTACCATAGATACGAAGTGGATAGATCATCCAAAATCAAATTCATATTTGACTTAGATTGGGAGAAAATGAAGAATTAAGGAAGACCTTGAAAATAGGGAAAATTATCTTACACACAAAGAGAACATCTAATACCAAGAATAATTAAAATAGATAAAAAGAATTGATATATTGTAATCATGAATCCAATGAGATAAATAGTAATTGAATCAAACATCGAACTAAGGAGATCCTTAAATTCTTATATTAGGCTTTAAAATAAGGGATCAAGTCGTGAAGTTGATGCTTGTAGATGAAAAAGGAAATCATGGTTTAAAATAATATTCAATTATGGAAAAAATGGTAAATTCACAAAAATTCCTAGGTCACATGGTTTGGCCACATGGTTTTACAAAATGGGTTTCAATCGTGTGCCCTTTGGTGTAGGAATGGGCACACCACATGGTTTCCATGCATAGTTTAGAAAACTATGCACAAATCATGTCTCATTCTACTGGAAAAAATATATATGGTTTCAAATGGTCGCGCACCTAAAATTTCACATTTTTTCTAACTGTGCGACCTATAGCTTCCCACTCTCCAAGATCACATGGTTAGAAGTAATAATCTGGAATGCCTCACACTATTTCAACTAAATATGCTCTAGGCCTTATTAAACCCAAAACATTGTTTTTAGGATCTAAACCATCCATTGAAAACCTTTATACCTTTATCACCTCTATGGAAATCATATTAAGACTTATTTAAACATTTAAACAAGAAATTTATCGAATTAAAAGATTTAATCCTAAAGAAAGAATCATGTTCTTACATTAGGGGTTAATATGACCTAGTACTTAACCTTGGGGTTCACTTTTCCTTTTCTCAAAGAAGGTGGATGGTACCATTAGTTCTTTTGGGGTTACTAGAAATTGAATTATCTTATGGTTAAGAACCACAACCCTTTTCCTTAAATATTCAACTTCATTGACCAGATATTAGGGGATCAGATTTTTTCAGAGATTTATTTGTATTCATACTGTCATAAAGTGCGAGTCAAACTTTCAAACATACCTCTTATAGATTTTTGAAGTAAGTATGGTTTGTATGGGTATTTGGTAATACCTTTCACTTTGATGAATGTAGCTGTTGTTTTCATGGGCCTGATGAATAATCTTTTTCACATATACCTGAATTCTTTCATTATGGTTTTTATATATGACATCTTGGTGTATTCTCATACTAGATGTGATCAAGAAAAACACCATGAAATCATATTGAATACAATGAAAGGGAATATTTTATATGAAAATTTCACAAAATTTCAGTTCTGGGTAAATAAATTTCACTTCTTAGGTGACATTATCTTGGAGGTAGAAGTATCTATTAACCCAGATAGTGGGAGAGTTTTGGTTTATTTGGAGAAGCACAATAACATATTTGACATAAAAAATTTCTTTTGGACAAATGGATATTATAATTAATTTATTAAATAATTTTAAAACCGTGTAGAAAATCATACGAGCTTAGAAAATAAGTTTTTTAGGTTATTTTGATATGAAGCTTATGAGAAAGTCTTTCATGAGTTGAAAGGATGACTAAATTTAAGACCAATCCGAATTATGGAAGATCTATGTAGAGGCTATATAGTTTATTATGATGCATCAAGAATTGGGTTGGGAGTAGTTATGATGTAGGGAGATTGATTCCTGGCATAAAAGTCTTGAAATTAGAGTAATCATGAGTGTAAATACCTAACACATGATATATAGCTAGAAGCTATGGTTTATGCCTTATGTTGTTGGATGCGCTATTTATTTTTATAGAAGTTCACTAAATACGTGGACAAAAAATTATCAAGTACATATTTTTCCATAGATATTTGATTCTTATATAGCAAATGTGGGATGTAGTCCATTAACATCAATACTTCTTATATTTCTAGGAAAGGAAAAAATGGTGGCTCATTCTCTGAGTAATAAGTCTTAAACACAAGTGATTTAATAGGATAGTAGTGAATTGAAGTTGATGGCCATATTTTATGAGAATAATTTAAAGTTGAAGGAATATATTAGGAAGCCTATATCCACATGATTATCAATGACCTCTTCACTTAAATATTGATTTAAGATGAGGTAGCCTTCTAATCCTAATGTATTAGTCTAAAGGGAGAACATTTTAGGTGGGGACACACCGCCTAGTTAGGTTATTAATAAGGTTGAGATCTTTCACCTTTATGAGTGTGTCTCGGTTCCAAAATAAAAATTATAGGAGTTTATGTGATATTATCATGATTCCAATTTTTTAGTACATCCAGGTCCTAAAATGATGTAGCATGACTTACATAGATCATATTTGTATCCTAGTATGTAAATAGAGATATATGGTTTCATTACTCAGTGTACCACATGTTTGTAAGTGAAAAAGAAACATCAGCGGCCAGTTGAACCTTTACAGACATTAACCATTTCGAAGTGGAAATATGAAGTCATCATGATGTATCTCTTGATAGGTTTTCTGAGATCACCTCAGTGTAGTGACACTATGTGGTTGATCATAGACATATTAAAAAAAGTATCTCACTTCTTACTTGTTAGAGATACCTTTTTAGTAGATTATCTTGGAAACGTATATGTCATGGAGATCATAAAACATCATGGAGTTAAACGTACTACTGTATTTGAAAAAGATACTCGATTCACATTGTAGTTATGGAATGGGTTATAGATGGACCTAAGTTCACATGTACTACTAAGTACCGATTATCTACCTCAAGCTAATTCCAAATTAGATATTACAATTTATTTTTTTGAAGAAATTATCTAAAAATTATTCCATGACCATGGAGGTTTTCAAGAGGAAAATTTACATATTAAAAAATTCTATTACAGTAATAGATTCCAAGTAATGATACAAATATCTCATTATAAGTACCTATATGGTAGGTTGTTTTGGTCACCTATATGCTGGTTTGAGGAAGAATAGGTAGTGATACTCAGACCTCATAATTTTTCAAATACCTCAAATAAGGTACAAAATATTTGAAATAATATGATTATGAATTAGTCTATGAAGAAGTCTTGTATAGATCATCATCACCAACCTTTGGATTTTGAGGTTAGAGATCGAGTCTTCTTCTGTGTCTTACCTTGATTGGGGAATTAAAGGATATAGTGGTAGGAAAAGATATAACCTCATTTCATAACACTTTTTGAGGTTTTATAGAGGTATATTATTGTTTAGTATCAAATAACACTCCCTCATATATACAGGTCTATGAAAGAAACCATTCATGTTTCTTAGCTAGATAATTATCATTCAGACATGTCACATTCTTTTGATCTGGAGGATGTTGAATTGGAAGCTGATTCTTTTTTTAGAAGCATCCTATTTCTATCATTGATCAAAGCATGAAGGCTCTTTGAGGTAGTTCAGTTCCTCTAGTATGGGTTCTATGGTTATACGAAAGTGTATATGATGGGACCTGGGAGTGAGAGGCCGACATACATTATCATTGACCATAACTATTCTTTGATAATTCTCTACTACCCTGAGAAAAGAATATCAAGGATGAGTTATTTTAAGAAATGGAGTTTGTAACATCCCAATTATTTTATAGAGGTAGGTATTATTTAATTTTTATTCTTGTTTTGGACCTTAGTAGATAGACCTTTTGAACTTATGGGGTTTCTGAGAAATTCATCAAAAGGGAGTATGACACTGTCTGCAGGACAACAGTATGACGTAAATTGAAATCTGACATTATAAATGCCTTGGGAAGACCCCCATGAAGAGATAATTTATGGCATAAATCTTATATTTACATCATATATACCATGGGAAGCTTGTTAACAAATGGTTTAATTACCCCCTTTCCAGGTTATTTTAAACCAATACATTCTTATAATTATTTTACAAAGTAGAAACCATTGTTGGAGAGATACCTCTTCTATATATCCTAATATCTGAGCTTCCTCTCTAATTGGATTGATGATTTTATTTCTATTCATAATATCGGATTACCAACTGTATTTTAACATCCCAACCCGAGAGACACTACACAGTTCCTTGAGTCGGTGGGTCACATGGACTTAAGCGCGCCTCCCCATATGCCTTATGATGTGGACTAGTAGTGAGGGACTATGGTGTGTATGTTGGGAGACTATGTAGTCGTGTGATATTGTAATGCATTCGAGTCAACATATTGATAAATAGTGGAATCATATTAATAAATCACTGATAGAATATAAACATCCAAAATAATACAAAAATAAGAAATCCAAAAGCAGTTTCATGTACAATATGATGATCATGTCAGGTCTTTATATAAAATGGAAGGCAATACAAGGAATCAGGTATCCTAAAAAATACAAGTATCAAAAGATCAAAATAACAATAAAAATATTTTTCCATATAGAATCACAAGAATAGATTTTCCATGAGATATCATTATTCCAAACATGATTAACCAATCATCATAAAGTGGGTGCCTGCCACAGTCCCTACCTGGTTCCATGAAGTCTGTATGGGTACTCAAAGACTGCCAGAAAAAGGTGTGTGATAAAATTCATTAGGCCAACACCAACAGTGTCTATAACAACCCCATTCTATGTAATATAAATATAATAAATGTGTAATATATCATACATATAACAGTAATGAAATTAATTCATCAAATTAATATGTGATCTTGTCCATCCAATCATGGCTCTTTGTGAACAACAATCAAACTCTAATAAACAAGGGAAACAGTAATGAATAAATAAGGTTGGTGTGATACCATACAGTCTAATAGTTATAGTCAAATACCCATACAAGGGATATCTGTAAGGAAAATAAAAAAATCCACAACTTAAATTCCATGTAAACAAGTGTATAACATCCACAACGAATTATTCCATGTAATCTAGTGTCAGACCATGAAGGGTCAGATCCGAAGTATAGAAGACCAAGACATCCATGTTTAGTCTATGGAGAATCTCAATGGAAACCTAGAAATGAATTCAATTGAGTCCAAGGAGTATGTCTACCTAGCATATCCAATGTGAGTCTAGTAAATCAATATCCATGGGGTTGTAATTCAATTGACATCCTACTAAATGAGGATCCAAGGAGTAGAAATGTCCAAGGAATACAATACCATAATAAAGATTTATATAGTATAAATGTCCATGGAATCCAAGGGAATCATAATCCAAGGAGTATAAATGTATGTGACATCCTCTTCCATAATAAATCCATCAATCATTACCATTCACAACCAATGAGTTCTTCCAAACCATTCGACATTTCTCAAATAACCAATGATCCAATCATGTGTATTCATGTGGAAGGGATGTAACAACCTTCTCTTATCAATTTTATTAAATTTATTCCTCAAATTTACAAATGAATAGGTAAAATATGGTTCTCAAAACCTTAAACAATTAATTAAATTTTCATTAAGGCTCCCACTAAAATTGGTGAGATCACATGCACCCAATAGGGTGGTACAACATGGGGAAAATATGTGGACACACCCCACAGGTGGTCCTAATTTAGTTAAATGACCTTTAACTATACAAAGTAACTAGTAGGAAACCCAAATGGATTCCAATTTATTCAATTGAAGTATTCAATTAATTTTATGGGAAACGAGAAAAAGTATGACATTTGGAATAATGAAAACTATGAATATAAAACATTAAACATTATGGGAAAGGTATATTCCACCTAATGTATACCAGAGGTGGAACACTCATCCAGTATCAACCTTTGATTCGTTCTAGATCAATAGAAAAATTAATAATGGATGAAAAACCTAGAAATATGGAATACTAATATGTACTAAAATACCTCTATAGATATGAATAAAAATAAAAAAGGTGAAAAATGAATGAAGAACTCACCATCGTGGATCCAATCCTAGATCATGAATTATTTAATTTGAGAAAAGCCTCTCCTCTATCTGCTAGAATTAAAGGAGAAGAATAGATTTAGGTTATATGAGAATTTCAAGGAAATTTGGTTATTTCCAACATTTTAAATAGGTCTCATAGTTTGGCCACACTATTGGAAAAACTGTGTGCCAATTGTGAAACCCTCACTAACATAGGTAACCCACATGGTTCATGTGAATTGTTTGGAAAACCATATGGAAATCATTCCATATTCCACTATCCCCTATCATCCCTCACATAGTCATGGTGCACAGTTAAACAAATTCTACACTTAATGTGTGTTTAGCCTATGTGAAAATTGTAAACGACCACAGATGGGAGTGTTGAAATGGGTGCATGGTTTGGATGAACCATGATCCCCTTACTACCTTGAAAAACGCCTTAAGAAGTTTCCTCAAACAGTGCATTGTGGTGCACATGGTTTCTACTTAATGTGCAACTCATATTCCTTTTTCCAAAAACCAAGATTATGGGATCTAAAGAGGCCCCAAACACCCCCAAATCTTTGCTGACCTAATTAGGCACTTACATTAGGTCAAAAAAAGAATTTAAACTAAAATTCAAAGGATCCTTACCTCATATAAAAACCTAGGAACATACAATCCCCCACTTAATGTAATTTTTCCCAAATTTCCCTACCACTAGTGGTCAAGAATAACTTGAGAATAACCCCATCCACTAAGAACGTAATTTCGTCTCTTGATCCCAAGTGTTGTCCTATAAAACTCATTTCTACCATAGAACCCATACTAGAAGAACTAACTATCCTATGAGAATATCTATGCTCCTATCAATGATATTAATAAGATGATACTCAAAGAATTAATCAACCTATAGATCAACCTTATATGACTTTATATGAGAAGGGTCTGAGTGAAAGTTGAAAAACTGAGATACATGGAAGATATCGTATATGGATCAGTACCTATGAGGTAACTACAACAGATAGGTTACCGACCAGACTCTCTCTATAATATTGAAAGACCTAACATATCTTAGTGAAATCATACCCTATCTTCAAATCCTTATGTTTCCCAGCTTGTTGAGATATATATAAATTTATGATCCCCGAACTCTAACTATAGAGGTCATCGATGATGATCATTGTATATTATTTTCTATATTGTGTAGTATCCATTAGATTTCTGATAATCTGGACCTACTCTAAAGTCTCCTACAAGAGAGTAGGTCCAAGAAACTCTACCACTACTGCCTCTAACCAAAACAAGGGTGATCATCATGGTATACTATAGAAATCCTCATAAGGTTCCATATGTATAGTCACATGATAGATATTATTAATCTAAAAAACATCTATGGGTATATGCCTCTCCCAAGAACACAAAAAATCAATGATGCATGCTCTAGGAATGTCCTCTAGAATGTATGTCATGTGCTATGATAGTCAATCAATTTGAGGGTGGTATTCCATGGTCAGAAGAACCTTTGTACCCAATTCCTTCTATAGACTCTGACAATATCAAGATTTAAACAAGTTGTCCTTATCTAATACAATGGTATGAGGAACCCTATGAAGGTGCACAATTTGAAATATATAAATTAAACCAAAATAATATATTGAGAAGGTCTCCCTAATCGATAGTAAATGAGTGATTTTCATGTGCTTGTACACAACAAACCATATAGAATCACTACCTCAAGGAGACCTCAGAAACCCGGTCATGAAATCCATCACAACATCATCCCATTTACACATGGAAATGGATCACTGCTGAAAAATACTAGCTAGTATCTGGTTATCTTCCTTCATTAACTGACATGTGGAACACCTCACAATGAAGACATCTACCTCACAATTGATTCATGAACACTAATATTGATAATTCAAGTCAAGATATATCTTGGTAACATTGGGATGCACTTACCAAGATGAGGAATGAAACTATCACATAAACTCTTCATTTATTTCTAATAGAACCCAAAAAATGATGAATAAATATAATTTTATCCTTTCCTATGGTCTAACCAAGAGGTCAGTTCACAACTACCACACTCTCTTACACAACTAGGCCCTCAGCATTAGATAATTGTACCATCCTCGCCCTATCTTGCAATGTTTATGTCACTTATAAGGATGAGATAAAATTATTCTCATTATTTTCCCATACTTCCATGTTCATATCTAAAAACATGTTCATAAGATTCCACTCACTACTATCCTCCTAAACAACTTGTATATGATTCCTCCACCTCTCTGCATTGGAAACCACATTCCACATTCTGGGAATATAGGCAAGCTAGAATTCAAAATACTTTAGGTACTCAACCTACATAATTTCTTAAAATTCAAGGCATGCTATGTAAATATTTACTTGAGGCTTTTGTGGTTTTTGTACACCATGATATTATCTCACAATAAATAATGCTTCCAAAAGTGTAAGGCATGTACTACAATGGCTAACTCGATATCATGAATCAGGTATTTTCTATTCTTTGACCCCAAATAATGAGACCCATACACTAAAAATCACTCCCCCTATATAAAAAATACTCCATGACTAATATTTGAAGCTTCAAAATACACTGCATTTCTTATTTCCAGATCTAGCAGAATTAGGACGAGAACTGAATTAAATATCCCTTTTAGATCATAAAAGGCTTCCTCACAGATATATGATCATACAATCTTCACACCCTTATTAGTCAATCTAATAAGAGGTTCCTCTAATAATGAGAAGACATGTATACAATTCTTATAATAAACATCCTTCCTAAGGAAAGTTTATATGTGAAAGATAATATTGGGCTGATCCAAGGAAACTGCATCTCTTACCTTCTCTAGTTCAACTGCTACTTATATCACTAAGAAAATATGACCCAAGAAGTGAATATTATCCATAGAGTGGTGTAACATTGTTATATTATCATATAAATGATTCTATCTAAGGGTATCTAAAATTATCTCAAAATTCATGGCATTGTCATGTCAATTATGAAAATACAACAAAATATCATCCATGAATACGACCACAAAAAAATCTAGATAAGGATGAAAAATCATTTCATCACTGCCATGATATCTACTACAAGTTAATGAGACCAAAAAACATGACCAAATACTCATATAGACCATACCTACTATAGAAATCTATACACGGTATGTTTACGAGCTGAACATATACCTTGTGATAACCTGAACTCAAATCAATTTTCCAGAAAACCCAAGATCCTCGGATCTAGTAAAATAGATCATATATCTGTAGTAAGAGATACTATTTATTTACTGTCAACTAGTTTAACTTTTGTTAATAAACACATAGCCGGAGGGTTCTAGCCACCAATTTCAAAAAATGGACTAAAAAACCCCACAGATAAGTATTGGGTTATATAAACCCCTTTGTCTCCAAGTCCTATAGTTGTCTCTTGAGCTCTTATACCTCTATAGTAGCCATTCTAAAAGGATGAATGAATTTTGGTAAAAATCAGGGAACTATCTTGGTAGATAACTTCACCACTCACATAGAAGGTAAATAAATCATCCAGGAAAACATCCCTAAAATGATCCACCGCTGGAGGAATGTATCCCTAATGTGTTCCCTAATAATCCAGATATAAAAATGGAATCTAGTTTATCATTCTTCCCATAAAATGATTCTTGGGTCCTTCTCGGATCTCAAGTACATCCCATTCACCCTAATTATTAAAAAATCCACCCTCTGGTGATGTGAAGGTCACCCTTTCGTGATAAAAATCAACTTAGGCATGATAAAAAACTAGCTAGTACATCCTGAGTATGTCATCAAACAGTCTCATCTTAAGGATAAAATGATCTCATATGACATAAAAAACACCTACCTCATGGGGAACTCCATACAGAGGCATACATAATCCATTCTGATCCCTAACAGAGCATTGAGTGTCGTGATGCAATCAAAAAAATTAACTACAAGTCCAAGGCTTTCCACAACAGTTAAAAATATGAAACTATGTGATACACTTGTATCAAAATGGATAGATAAAAAACTAGAGGATACTAAGATCATACCTCTCAAAGTATATTTCCTGATTCTCTACTTCTTAGTTATAGGCTATATAGAATATATTTGGCCTGAAATACAGACCTTTGAAATAACCTCACTACCCGGATCAAGCCCACTCTACTGTTGTGGTACAACTGGTATCTGGATGCATCGAACACAACCACAGCCTTGTCCTGAATAGTTTTCACTACTCTATCTCCAATCATAAATCAGACTTGAAAATCCTACTCCTAAACATGGATCTGAAGTCGATTCCTTTCCACTGACTATTGGAGGGATGGTCTTGTATAATTGTGTCACGTGTCCTATCATACTATAAGATCAGCACTCACATGGGTTTGTATCGCACTGAATCCTCATATCTCCCCATCTCCCACAATGATGATAGAATATAGAAGTACAATAACTAACATATTTTCATGTATTCCCCTCATGAGAAGCCTCAAAACGGTTATTTCTTCCAACTAACTCTAAACCAATAGGTCAAGAGGCTAAACTACGCTACTATATTCCCCCAACATCCCTCAGGTTCTGTTTAGTAATAAGCACCTAATTCACTATATCAGTAATAGTAATCAACCAAAACATGTTTTCCTGCAATTGAACGACATTCTTGAGACATTAATCTAAGTGTCTCTCCCTTAATGGATCATCAACAAGAAAATTTGGTGCAGAGATCTAAATACCTGTAAAGCATTATGAATACTCCACTACTATCATCACAACCTACTCTAAATGCATAAACTCACTAGAATATTCCACTATCAAGGTCCGAGGAAATATTAAATAATAAAACCTAAATTGGAAATCCCTCTAAACCAAATCATAAAGGGTATCACCCTGGTTCAAAATATACCATAACTGCTAAGGTGTTCTCTGAATTATATATGTCAAGAGATCCACTCTCCTCTCAGGAGGTGTATCCAAATGATTGTAAATAGAAAAATAGTATCAATACAAATATCAAAATCTTGAGGAAAACCAACCCCAAAAAATGTTGTAGGATGTTGTTGTCAGACCACATGTGTTAGTGTTACCATAGTTGTGGAAGGCTGCAAAGCTCCCAGAAAGGTCTGTATAAAGCATAGGAAACCCTCATGAAATTGTGCATCACCACTTATATCTAGTACAAATGGAATTTTCATAGTTAGAACTATATGCGACTTTACTAGAGGATAATGTCCCACCACCTCTATAAAAATGGTTATATCCACCCTTATATAGCACGACTAGACGTTGTCATGGTGTAATATTTCTAAAATTAAAAACACACACCTTATAAAAGAAATTTGGAAACAACCCAATCGTAGGTAAAAACATAGAACAGGTTGAAGCCTTCTTATAAATAATAAAAACTGCTCTACATCCTTTTAAATATAGTACTAGGTAATAAGAGAAAAAAAAGAAGTACCAGAGACACTTATTACTTCCCACTCTAAAGCCAGGTCCAGGTCATGTTCTCTGTTTCCCAATTTAATTCATTTTAAATTAATTTTAAATTCATATTTATTTGAAAATTTTATAAAATTTTCTAATCCAAATGGGTCACAACTTATGATCCATAAGGAACCATAAACCTTACAAATATAAGTGTGGGATAAATCTAATCCAAACCATAACACGTTCCAGTCCATGCAACCAATGGTCCATGACTCAATGTTCCATAATTTACTTCTTAGGGTGTCTATTGTAGAATATAAAAGAAAACACTACTAAGTTTACTATATAATCTCTAAGTACAAACTATGTTTCTCAATTTAATAAAATTATAATTTATCAAAAAATTGTTATAACACTAATGGAACATATAATAATGTCATAAAGTCAAGAAATGCATCCTATATGGCATGGAATAATGCATGGCATGTGAATTCTAACTGATTCCTAAAATTATTAACAAGATGGAATGCCCTCATCTCATTGAGCCATGTATGAAATTATATAATCATAATAAGAACCAAACATTAAGTTCATAATCTAATTGTGGAATCAAATCAAATATAAGTTGAACAATATAGAATAACACAACGCCATTCTAGGAAATTTGGATTTTTTAAACATGGGTTAGATACTCCCAAAAATAACTCATTACCAAATCCCAATTCCTTCCTAGTCTCCTATATATTATTTCAAAATAGTAAGGATAGAAATAAAAATACTTTTATACAACTTTTTAATGTTCCAACCTAGGATCCACACCAAAGTTTCTTGAGCCAGTGGGTCAAATGGCCTCAAGCGTGCCACCCCATATTCCTAAGGATACCGACTAGTAGAGAGGGCCTAGGGTGTGTCTATGGGGATATTATGCCCTCATGTCAGAGTTTAACACAATAGGGTAAACATATCAATCAATTAAAGAATAATATTAGTAAATCAGTGACAGAAGATAAATATCCAAAATATTGTGATAATAAGAGTACCAAAGTAGTGTTATGTACAACATGATGATTATTTCATGTCTCTATAAAATGGTATGAAATATATGGAAATAGAAATATCATACAGTACTTGTATTAAAAGAACAAAATACCAAAAAGGAACTATCTCAAGTGAGCATCACAAGCATTGCTTGGTCCAGAGCTCCCCATCTCCTAAACATGATCAATTGATCATCATAAACTGAGTGTTTGACCCAGTCCCTACCTACACCCATGAAGTCTGTATGGGTACCTAATGGAGGACTAAACAATGTGTGAGATAACAATGAGTAGGCCACCAAGAACAATGCCGTTAAAATGTACAGTATGTGTGATATGAATATAATTAGTGTGTAGTAGGTTGCAGGAATAAAATTAATGAATGTAATGCATCTAAAGAAGATGTGATCATATCCAGCCAAACATGGATCCATGTGACAAATAATCAAGTTCCCATAAACAAGGGAAATTATAAACCATAAATAAAGAATGTGTGATACTATCCAGTCTAATAGATGTAGTCGAATACCCATAACAGTGATATCTCTAAAGAAAATAAAAATATCCACAACATTCACATCATGTAATAAAGTGTATAACACCCCCATTGGAATATGCCATGTAATATAGTGTCAGACCATGTTGTTTTCGATCCAAGGTATAAAATTAAAAGTAATCCAAATTGATTCTAGGGATCATCTTGATGGAAACATAGTAATGACTTGAGTTGATTCCAAGGAGAATTTCTATAAAGCATGTCCAAATAAAGGCCAAGAATGACGGATCCAAGGGATAAAAATTCCATTTTAATTCAATGAAATCATGATTCAATGAGTAGAAATGTCAAAGGAATCCAATACTATAATAAAAATCCAGGTAGTAGAAATTCCCATGGGATCCTATAGAATAAGGATCAAAGGATCTGATATTTCATTGGAATCCACTACTATAATCAATTCATCAAACATTAGCATTCATTGCTAATTTTTTCTTCCAACCCATTAAATATTTTCCATTTAACCAATTAACCATTATAATCATATAAAAACACAAGAAAATAAGAATAAAACATTATCCTATCAATTCAATTCAATTAATATCATTGATTAACAAATAAAAAGGTCAAGGATAATTATCAAAACCTTAAAAAAATCCTTAAATTCTCATTAAGTCTCCCACTAAAAATGGTAAACTCACATGCACCCAACAAGGTCATACAACATGGGAAGATATGTGGACACATCCCATGGATAGTCCAAGTTAGGGACAATGACCTTAAACAATACAAATACACTAGTAGGAAACCCTAACAAGTTTCAATTTGTTCAATTCAAGAATTCAATTAATTTTAGGGGAAACACCAGAAAGACTGACATGTGGAACAATGACAACTAGGCATATAAAATCCCAAAATTTAAGGGAAATTTATAGGCCACCGAATGTATACCCATGGTAGAACACTCATCCTATATGAACCTCTAATCCAGTCTAGATCGGTAGAAAGAGGAAGATGGACAAAAACATGAAAATAGGGCATATTAGCTTGCACCAAAATAACTTCGCCTATATAAATAAAAATTATGAAAGGTGGAGTATGAATGAATAACTCACTATCACAGATCCAATGAGATAAATAATGATGGAATTAGAGTTCGAATCACAAAATAGGATACAACCCTAGCTTATGAGCTCTTTATTGAGAGAAAATCATCTCCTCCATCTGCAAGAATGAAAGGAGGAGAATAGATTTTGGATTTATGAAAATTCATGGCCAATTTTCTCATTTACCACATTTTTATTTGGTATCATTGTTTTGAGGAAAATTTGGAAAAACCATGCACCAATCATGAATCCATCACTTCTTTAACATTGAATCTACATGGTTAATGCACATGGTTTGTAAAACCATAGACAAACCACTCCATAAACCACTATCCCTATCAACTTTTTCTTATTCATGGTGCATAGTTAAACAAATCATGAATTTACCATGAGTTTGGAATATACTAAAATAATTCATGTGGCCATGCACGAGTGTGCATACCTAGGTGCATAGTTGGAGTTAGCCATGCACCCTTGTTTCCTTGAAAAATGCCCTGCACGGTCTCTAATAACTATATATCCTGGGTTTAATGGTTTCCTCAAAACGTGAGGCCTGGGTATCATGGTTTCTACTAACTATGTGGGCCAACTACATTTTCCATAAATAGAGCTTCTAGGCTCTGAACAGGCCCCGAACACCCCCTAAAACATTAGTAACCTCATTAAAAACTTACATTTGGTAAAAAAAGAATTTAAACTAAAATTCAAAAGAGATATACCATATATGAAAAACCAGGATTGTGCTAGTATGTACCTCAATCCTTTTGTTCGTTTCTTTATTTATCTCACTCTATAGAATTATAAATTTGTGTAGGGAAATATTCCATATTTTTGGGGTATTCACCTATTTGTAAAATTTCTCCCATTATATCATGTTTTAAAGGATGATAATGGATAAATATTTTACTACCCACCTAAGGTAGGTGGTCTATACCTTTTTCGTAAATTTTGGGGTGTTTATTATATATTATCATTGTGCCACATTAAATACTTATCTAATGTCAATACTAAAATTAAGAAACACCAAAATTAATTATTTATCCTTGATTTAGACAATATATGGTTCTCTTATACATGGTTATAGATTGAAAACCTCCAGACGAACCATCACTTTGGGTGAATTAAATTATACTCCTTAATGGTGAAGGTTTCTCTGACAGCCAAGACACCACTAAGGTGTGTTTTTCTTATAGTTGAAGAATGAAATTAATTATATTTAATGAATTGAATGTCTATTAGTAATGGGACTTGAATAATATAATAAACTGAATAAATGTCATGGGTTATGTCCCTTGGCCATATTTTGCTATATTTTATCGATGTGGATGCATATTTACCTTTTGAAATAGACATGATGATCCATATTGTTTAATTCTAATCATTGGACATGGAATTACATATTACTTATTGAGATTTATTGTCTATAACACACAATTTTTCTTATATTTAATTAATGGACATGAAATTTGATATTAATTACTTGTAATAAATGGAAATGATGCACCTTATTGATTATTTTATACTTATGGACATGACAATACACATTGGTTATGGTAAATAACAGAAATTAACTACCTTATTGTCTATAAATAATTTATAAACATTGAATTTCATATGGATTAAAAATAATTGAATGAAATTATTCCCATCGTCATCATCATCATTATTATTATTATGAAATAATAATAATTTCTTAGAGGCATTTTGGATTAGGCTAAAGAAGTTAGTATTAAATGGGGGTCCCATGAGGGACCAGAACCAACATATTTTATTTATTTATTTCTTTTATTATTATACTTGAATGCAAATTACTCTATATCCATGAGATATATTAGTTATAGACATTGTTTGTGGCGGCCTACTAAGTTTATCTCACACCATGTTTGGGAAGATGATTTGTAAATGGAAAAACATCAAGGATGAAGGTAGGGGAAAGGGAAAGTGCACTAATATGGATGCTTTAATTTCTATACTTGGATGGAGTATGATATAAAAGGAGCAAGATGGTTCTCATGATACTATTAGTGATAGATTTTTGTCTTTTGACCACTTTTTTATAACATTTAGACTTTTATATATGATTTTTATTTACCATTGTATTCCCATTTTGTATATCATAGTGACATGAAATAATTCTGTATATGATACTATATATTTCTTATGTCTATCATTTATCTACCTAAATGTTTTATCATTCGCTTTTTCTTCACCTTTTTCCATTATTACTGCATCTGTTTTTTTATTCACATATTTCCCCATTATGCTCTACTCTGACCATGAGTGTATATTATCTCCATTATATTAACTTATTAATGCACTACCAGTCAAGAGCCTAAATTATATGGGGATGTCTGCTTGAGGCTATATGGCCAGCCTAATCTGGTTACTTGTGAGTGAACTGGGTCGAGGACATTACCCTTTCATGGTTATGATCATAAAAGACAATATTCCCTTAGAAAAAACCTATTCCTGGTAAAGAAACAATTTATTTATGGGTTTCTAGATCAGTGGTGTGGATATAGTGAAAAGTATGGTTTGGTATTTCTTTAACTGTTGTACTTACCTCAGTGATGAGTGGGTACCAATTTTTGATTCCCAATGATGGTGTGAAAGTTATAGTGGTATAGAAAATTGGTTACTATGAGACTTCAAACTCCTCTGGCACCCCCTTCGATATTCTACGTACTGATAGGCTATCGACATTAGACATTATGGGATTATTGGTTATTCTGAAATTCTTACCTAATCATTTGGTATGAGCTTTGATGATTGGAGCAGAGGTGATAGAGACTTCCCTATATCCTAGAGACTTCTAGTGACATATATTATTTGTGTTATTCTTTATTTTCCTCCTCCGAACCATTATCTTTTTTTAATATATTGAGATAACATATTTATATTTTCATTATGGTTTGGGGGGTATCGTAATGGGTATGTTAATACTCAATCCTAAATGGTATTTATTTCCACATATATTATGTTTATGAAGATGATACATAAGTTTGGATATGTTCTTGGATGATGTGGGGTTATTGTGTATTTATTAGACCAGACTTCCAGTGATGATTGATAGAAACTGATGGTACATTATTGTGGTGGTGACTGTTTCAGCTAGAGATCATTCCAAGAGTACATATTGCTATTAAGAGTTTTCATGTGTTATGTACCGGTTAGATTTAGAGGCTTTTGGATCCACAATTTCTTTTTATTTTCCATTATGGTGATGTATTTGTACCTTATGTTTCACTAATGTGTTGTATATAGTTTTTATTCTATACATACTCCCCATCGATGTTTTCATTTAATTATGAAATGGGGACATATATATATTTATGGATGATATAGGCTAAGGACTCCCATATTGTTATATATTTCTACATGGTTATATTCACTAGCCCATACATATTGAAGATGGGCTTAGGGTGAAAATATTAGCTTACAGACATCTTGGGTGAGACCCCATGGGGTCAGGTAATTCCATGGATGATTCTTAAAGAATAATTGATATTTAAGTAGTTTAAGTTCTATTAGAATACTCCAAGTATTATTTTTTGTCATCTTTGGAATTTTTTTAGGGTTATTGAACTTGATTTGAAGTTATTGAAGTTGATTTGATGAATTTGGAGATGAATTTTTGAATATCGAACTACTAGATATAGAAAATTTAACAAAGTATATTATGTGCAATATATTTTCTAGATTCATAAATTTGGCTATGTCCTGAATATTTTGTAAGGCTTATGTATTTTTTCAAAAGAATTGTGATAATTTCATTAGAATTAGGGTGATCTCATAATACTTTTGGTGATTTCACTATAATTATGAACATTTCATATGACTTATATATTTTTTATATGACTTATAGATTTTTTTAAGACTTGTGGTGATTTATTAAGACTTTTGAGTATTTTTTAATACTTTTGGTGATTTCATAAGATTTATGTACTTTATAATAGTTCATAAATTATCCAAAATGCCAGTTCTACTAAAATTAATAGAGAAGTGGTTTTTTCAAAATTTATTTCTAAAATATAATCTAGATGGTTCCTATACTATTATTAATCATATTAAATATCCCAAATGGAATTTTGAAACTATAAAAGAGTTAAGAATGATGAGAGATAAGTAGTAGGTGAAATATTGTTCTAGGAAATGAGAAGGATTCATGTCATGAATAAAAAGTACACACTGTGATAATAAGTTGTGAAGGTAAGGCACAACATTAAGTTGAAATAGAGGAACTAGTTGCACCGAATGTTAAGATTACACATCATAATGCTCCATGAATAGAAACATACATTCTATTATGGATTGAATGACTGTAGATTTTTTAGTTTAGATAAAGGGAATGATAATTCAAATATCACATGGGGAGTTTAAATCCTAACTCACATCAAGATTTAAATGAAATATTTTACTAATATTTAAATGATAATTAAAGAATAGATATGCTACCACAAATCAATTATATTTCTCTTTTTAATATTGAAATAATAAAAAAATGATTTTTTTCAAGTATTAAATATTAAATATGGGGAATAAGAGAATTTTTTATCCAAAAATACTTTTATTTTAAATATTTTATGATTTTAAGAAAAGAAAAAAAATAAGAGATGATGCTACATCCTATTACAAACCTTGAGTATTGAAGAATGAGAGTGAAAAACCAATGATAAAATTTCACATTCTATGTGTCAAATAATTATAGTGAACTATCCTTTTTCTAAAGGATTGATTCTACATGTTGAAAAAGAAGAAGAGGAAGAGAGACCCACCTATCATTTGTTGATCATTATTCTAGACAAAGAGGTCTGAGGTTTCCAGCATTGGATAAAATTAAAGTATAGGGTCTAAATAATATTTAGGGAGACCTTGTAATTACTATTATTTAAGGAAAAATATTGAATCCAAATTTTTTAGGAAAGACATTGGATGATCTGTAACATCCTAGTTCTGGGTGCCTCCCAAAGGTGCGCCATACCCGATTGGTCACATGGACTCTAACACATTTCCTCGAATAAAAGAGGCTACCAACTAGAAGGGAGTTCCATAGGTGTGATAGTGTGGAAATTATGCCCTCATTGGTAGAGTAACATAGCAGAAAAATATAGTAAATAGTAGTGGAAGCAGCAATACCATACAGTAGAAGTAAACAATAGAAGACTAATAGTATAAAAAATGTAGCATATATATAGATAAATTATGCATGTCACATGTATCTAGGAAAGCATCCAAACAAGTCAAAATGATCAAAATACAATACTGAAACAAAAGTATAGAACCCAATAAACTCTAACAGCATCACAAGCCAAATCTTGTTCCCATGCTCTCTAGCTCCAACAGCAATCAATTACCCAATGAAGAAGGGAGCTTGCTCTTATCTATGCCTATAACCATATAATCTGTTTGGGTCCAAAATCATGTCCCAAAGAGGGCGTGAGATTAATCCCAGTAAGAAACCACCAAAAGATATGTTCCTAAATGTCAATGAATATATATAACGGGCAATATGAAAAATGAAGTAATAAAATAGAAAGTACTCAAAAGTAAAAAATCCTACAATTTCCAATTACATTCATTTACATTTATTAATTATTAAAACTATTTAATAATATAACCTCAGAATCTAGCCTAATCTATGTACACCCCTATTTAATAGTAATTGTATACATCCCAGAAGAAAATCTAAAAAAATAAGTAAGACTGAGTCCAGGCTTGTGCTTCAGCTTGGCAGACTCATCACAATCAATCAATTATTCACAAGAACCCTTTGGGAAAGCTCTCACAGTCTAACCCCTTTGGTTTAACATAGCACTAATCAAATGAAAACAAACACCTGGGAAGCTCTCATGGTCAATACCCTTAGGTCCACATGGAATTAATAAATTAAACACGGCCTTTGGGTAGATATCTAGGTCAATACCCCTGGGTCGACGTAGTATAGATAAACATAAACAACCTCCTAGGTATCTCTCACAGTCAATACCAATGGGTCAAATTCTACACTAAGGCTCTCACGGTCCTATGTAAATAAACATGAAAATCCCCACAGTTTTTATCTTCAATGGTTCTGATGGTCCATTGGATGATCATATCACATGAAACATTCATTAAAGTCTCTACATGAAATCTAAGCTATTACATGGATCAACTTTAATCAAATCATAAAATAGGCATCCTATGAAACCAATCAACTCCATCCTAAAAAACTAAAGGCATGGAAACACGGTATGCCTCATAGTAAACCTAGTCCAAATGACCAATAATAGTTAAACAAGGTAATAGACCCATGGGGTGTCCCATAAAAAGGGTATACAAACTAATGTATAGGCAACAACCCTTAATCCATCAAATAACCATAGTAGGAACTAAACAGGGTTAAAATTCCAAAAAATAACATGCAATACCCCAACATGGGTATTCATAACTTTATGAATATATAATCCAATGACAATCAATGAAAGGTACAAACCACCTACTTTTATTTTGTAAGAAGAACTCACTTTAATGTTGGCCCTTGAATCGACCGAGAATAGCGTAGATCCACAAAAAGGTTAAGATCGTTAAACCTTGGATAACTCAAGAGAGAGGAGAAATTGGGAAGAGAGGCTCTAGGATAAGGTACAAATCACCAGTGGGATTCCAACTCACCCTCTAGAGTTCAAATCAGACCTCATATAGAGAAACGGTGGATCAGAATTTGATCATCGCTCATGGTCGCTCCTGTATGAACCGAGGTCAGAAAAAGTATTTTCTGGAGATGATATGTGACCCTGCTCCGAAATATAAAATAAAAATAAAATTACATGGCATTTTAATTTAATGTAAACGCCATGTACTAGACTCAATAGGCTCCCACTTTAGGCAGTCTTCCAGGTCACCACACGACCATGTACTCAGTTGTTACCCGACTAGTACACGACTACCCGTGGAATAGGGTACACGGCGTATACTTAAGAAAATTTCAAATTCTTATTTTTTCATCAAAAAGAACCCAAAATAAGGATTCATACCAAAAATGAAGATTCAGGTTCTTAAATAATTCCCCCCTTAAAGTAATTCATCCCCAAATTGCCCTTCTAAGGGTGGAAAAGAAGAAACTTCAAACAACTTAGGCCATTGTGATCGTATATTGGCATCCCTCTCCCTTGTCTCATCCTGTACTTTCCCATTCTACCATTGTACCCATACTAGAATAACATACCAGCCATTGAGAACCTTCTTACTACGATCCAAAATCCATAAAGGGTGCTCCTTAAAGGATGCATCCACCTCCAACTCAACCTCCTCTGGTTGAAAAACATAAGATGGGTCTGAAAAGTAGTGTCATAGCTGAGAAACAGGGAAGAAATTGTGTATGGCCCGATACTAATGAGGTAATAGAAATTTATAGAAAACCAACCCAATTCACTCTAAAACCTCAAACAGACCAATGTGTCTCGGTGTAAGCTTCCCCTATCTCATAATCCTTTTGTTTCCCAACTCAGAGTGACACATATGAAAACCTGGTCTCCGACTTCGAACTCCAGAGGTCATCTCTTTCGATCAACATTATATTTCCACCAAGAAATTGTAGTATCCATCCTTTTCCAAATCAACTCCACCTGCTCAGTGGTATCCTAGAAAAGATGACGTCCCAGCATAGCGACCTCTCTTACCTCCATCCAATAAAGGGGTGATCAGCATGGCCTACCTTACAAATCCTCATAAGGTTCCATCTGAATTGTCTTCTGAAAACTATTATTGTAGAAAACCTCTACTAGGGGCATGTGTCTCTCCCAATACCCCCCCCCCCCTTAAATTGAGGATGCTTGCTAATATAATTTCCTCCAAAACATGAATTTTACACTCAGACTGGCCATCTGTCTGGGGATGGTAAGTTGTACTCAGAAGTACATGTGTACGCAAATCCCTTTGTAGTCCCTTCTAGACACAAGAAGTAAACCAGGCATCCCTATCTGAAACGATAGAATCTGGAACCCCATGAAAATTCACAGTCTCTAGGATTATAACCATCCAATCTCATCAACATTGATTGTTTCTTTGATTAGAAATAAATGTTCAACCTTCGTGTGTCTGTCAACAGTAACCCATACTGCATCATTCTCTCAAGGTGACCTCGACAAAACCAAACGAAATACATCGCGACATCATTCCACTTCCACTCAGGAATAGGTAAATGCTGTAAAAGTCATGTTGGTCGCTGATTCTCCACCTTCACCTACTAATAGGTGAACACCTCATAACCAAACCATCCACATCTCTCTTCATACCTTGCCACCAATACTGATTATGTAAATCTCGATACATCTTGGTGACACTAGGATGAACTAACCAAACTGAGGAATGAAAATCTTACATCAAATCTTCACACATTTCTTCTAACAGCCATAAATTTCCATAAAAAGTTAAAATTTCATCCTATTTTATTGTCCATCCAGAATTAGGTTCTTCGCCTGACACACTCTCCCATAGGACTAAGCCTTTAGAATATGATAGTTGCCTCATTAAAACTCAATCCATAAGGGTAGATGTAACAGCTATAGAAGAAAGAAAAATATTCCCCTCTCTGTCATGAACCTCCAAATGAATATCAGATAACAGAGCCATAAGCTGCCACTCACTACTGGCCTCCTAAACAGCCTGTATTTGAGTCCTCCTACTCAATGCATCAGCCACTGCATTTCCCTTCCTAGGCATGTAGGCAAGCTCAATGTTAAAAGTCTAAAGGAGCTCAAATCACCTTCATTGTCTCAAATTCAGATCACGTTGAGTATAGATATACTCGAGACTTTTGTAGTTAGTGTATATGACAAAATTCTCTCCCAACAAATAATTTTCCAACAATGTAAAACATGCACAACTATATCTAACTCCAGATTGTGTGTCGGGTAATTATTCTCATGTGGCGTCAACTATCGAGACCCATATGCAATAACACCTTCCCCCTTCATAAGCACTAATCTCATCTCGATACCTAATGCATCATAGTAAATAGTGAAACTTTTTCCCGGCTCTAAAAAAATTAGTATCAATATTGATGTCAACCTCCCCTTCAGTTCCTCAAAGGATAAAGCACAAGATTCTATCCACAATTACTTTTCACCATTCTTAGTTAGGACCATTAGTGGCACTCCTATTTGTGATAAGTCTTGTATAAAGCACCAGTAGTAACCAGCCAGCCCTAGAAAACTTCATACCTCAAATACGTTCTTTGGATGCTTTCAGGAAACTACTTCTCTCACATTCTTTGGGTCTATTGGTACTCCTGTATGTGAGATAACATGACCCAAGAAGTGAATTTGGTCCATCCAAAAGTTTAATTTGGAGATCTTAGCATACAAATAATTCTCTCTTAGTGTACTCAAAATGACCTCAATATGGGTGTCATGGTCATGTAGAGTGTGAGAGTACACCAAGATATTGTCCATGAAGACTACCACAAAAGAATACAAGTAAGGATGGAACACTCGATTCATTAGTTCCATGATAACTGGCAATGCCTTTGTAAGAATGAATGGCATAACCACATTCTCATACAGACTATACCTGCTTTGAATGGTTATAAGAGGAATATATGATGGTATAACGTGCAACTAATGATAACTAGATCTCAATTCAATCTTCGAGAACTCTTGGGCTCTTTGAAGCTAATCAAAGAGATCATCAATCATTGGTAAGGTATATTGGTTCTTAACCATTAAATGGTTCATCTTTCGATAATCCACATAAATTCTGAGGTTACAGTCTGCCTTCTTCACAAAAATGACATCCAAACCCCTAGGAGAAGTATTGGGTCAGATAAACCCATTTTCCTACAACTCCTCCAATTGCTTCTTGAGCTCCTATAACTCTAGTGTAGCCATACTATATGGAGTAATGGACACCAGTTCCACTCCTAGAACAATATCAATAAAGAGAACTACATCACGCTCCAGAGTTAAACCTGAAAATTCATCGAGAAAGACATCTCTAAAATGGTCAACCACTAGAGGAAGGAATTTTTGTCAAGCCCCCTAGTCATATAGATATAAACTAGAAATCTATGAGGTAATTACTATAGGACCCCAGGACACCCAGAAAGGGTAGAGGTGAATCAGGGTGTCAAATTTTTCTTTTAATATAGGGATTTATTGCCACGAAGGTAGGAACTCATTAAACCTGTAAGTCTAGTGGGAATAGAAATAAAAAAAATCACAAAAAAATTAACCACACAACACTTTTACTTGGTTCACCACTAAGGGATACGTTCAAGAAGCATACGCCGACAAGTTTTCATTCATACCTAATTCCATTAAACTTCACTAGCTATGGATTACAAGTTTTAGGTACCATCACTCTATCCCAGGAACGCTACCTTTAAAAATGTTCATGGATAGCTCACTGTGTCCCTCGGGTCACTCCCATTGACTCCCCCTGGCTCACTCCCTTGGGTGAAGTCCCACTCAGTTTATAGATATGAAGGTATCTTCAAAATATTTTCATTGAAGTATTTTTCTCTGTTCATCATGAGACACTGCTTGTATCGATGTCCAAGATTGATTCACTTGAAAACACTAAACACAGAAACCAGATATTCAAAATCTGGTCAGAAGAAAAACGCCACACTTGCGCGCAATACCCCAACATGCGCACAAGATTTAGAAATTTTCACGAAATATGACTTTAATGAAACACCTACCTTCCGTGCAACCCTTATCTTTAACACAACTACACTAAAGGGTTCACATGGTCTTTCCATACTGAAAGAACACCTTGCGCACAATATTGGCTCTCTTCCAATCTTTCGCGCGCAAAACATTCATGCGACTGAGCAATTGGATTTTCATTGGAAAAAATTTAAGTCTAAAGTAGGGGTTAGATTCCTATTTATAGGCCTCAGTGTCCCACCATTCAAGATTATAACATGTCTTCATTGGTGCACGTAAGTTTCATGCTGAGTTTGCAAAAACCCCTTTGATGTCGCATTGGGTGCGAAATCCTTTTCACACAACATCATCTTCTGTACACTCCAGGACTTTGCCATTTTTTGGCGTTATGATCCTGAAACATGTCTTTAATGAAAGTTCCAAAAAAACCTTCAATATTGTGTGCAAAAACAAATATTTCATGCACACTCCAAATATTTTTCGTACCTTCCTTGTCCAAAAACATGTTTCTCTATTTTCTGATTTTCATGCCCAAAAACTTGGAAAACATTGGAGAACAGTGCCACCTTCAATACTACTTTTGGATCAAACTATATGACCCCTTTCCATGTAATCTACCTGATCTTCCATGAAAGGGATAACAACAACAAACACAAACCATGATCAACCCAAAGAGTATTGAAAAAAAAACACATACCGAACTCCCTTTTTAGCAAGGAACAACCATGGTTCCAACAATATCCCCCTTTGGGTTTGTTGGAAATCTCCAGATATAGTCAAAAAGTGAACCAACGAATATTAAAACTAGATATGAAAGAATCAACTCATCCAAAACACTATGTATATATTAGAAATGCTCAGTGTAGAAAACAAGAGAGAAGACATGAATTGTGTTCTTGTGTGTTAAAATGAAAGCCCCTGGAAATTTCTCCCTTCACTATTCTCTCTATCTCCAGCCACAATTATCTATATCTTCTCTCATCCAAAGACACCACATTCTATCCATTTCTCCCCTATTAGAAATAAACCCAAATATGGATAATCATCCATTGTAGAGATCAGAACATACTCCCCTTGGATCTTATCTCCCCTATAAACCTAAAACACTTCCACATAACAGATTAAAACAGTTAAAACAACTAGGGAGAGGGGAATTTCATAACCTCCTTATACATGGGTATGTGGCTGAACACAGAGGTTCAATAGATGTTTCTCAAACACTGGAGATGATAGTGGCGTGGTCTAGATATCAACCACTTGCTCATCAGTTCCCAAATGATCCATTCTAATCAAGCCTTGCTCAAATTTTTCCTTGATAATGTGATATCTGATTTCAATATGTTTTTTATGAGAATTTTGAACAAGATAATTTGTAAGATCAATTTCACTCTTGTTATCAGTGTTAATCACAATTGGTTGTTTCACCTCATCACCAATATCTGTCAGTTGTTGCTTCATCTATAGTAGTTGAGTATAGGCCTTTGTATAATAGATATACTCAGCTTCATAAGTACTAAGAAAAGTACTTTCTTGTTTCTTTCTCAACTAGCCAACACATTTCTTCCCAATATAGAATGCTTTAACACTGGTGGAATTTCTATCAACTACATCTCCAGCCTAGTCAGTATCAGAAAATGCCGATAATTCACTGTCCCTTCCTATAGCAAAGTATAAGACACAATTGTGAGTAACTTAAATATACCCCTTGATTCTTTTTACTACAGCCATATGTTCTTCCTTCGGATTACTCTGAAAACGGGCCGCTAAGAATGTTGCAAAGAAAATGTTTGGTCATGTTGTTTTCTGGTACAATAAGATCCAAATGATCATTCTATACATTTTGGGATCTACAGAGGTCCCATCCTCAAGCTTTCTAAGTTTGGTTCCAACCAAAATCAGAGTTGACATTGGTTTTGAGTCATGCATATTAAATTTCTTCAGTAGATCTCTTGTATACTATTCCTGAAAAATGAATATGTAATCCTTCTTTTGAATCACCTAAAACCCTAAGAAATATGTGATCTCCCCAATCATAGACATTTTAAATTCTGATTTCATGTGATTGGTGAATTCATCTACTGATTTCTGCCTGCTACCACCAAATATAATGTCATCAACATAAACTAGAACCATGAACTAATATTTTGAAGAATTATTCACATAGATATTTTGATATAATCCTCCTCTTTTGTATTCAATATTCTTGAGATAAGAATCCATCTAGAAGTACCACACTTGTGGTGCTTGTTTCAATCCATATAGTGCTTTCTTTAGTTTGTAAACCTTTGTTTCATCAGTACCTAGAGAAAAACCCACTGGTTGTTTAATGTAGACTTCTTCTTCGAGAACACCATGCATGAATGATGTCTTGACATCCATTTGATATACTTTATATCCTATTTGGAGTTCCATGGAAAGAAAAGGCCTGATTGACTCCTGTCTAGCCATTAGAGCAGAGGTTTCTTCAACATAATAACCTTCAATATGGAAATATCCTTTACAAATCAATCATGCCTTGTTTCAAATAATACTTACTACTCATCAAACTTGTTCTCGAAGATCCATTTTTTACCAATCACATTGTGAACTTTAGGTCTCTTAACTAGATCCCATGTCTGATTCTTATCAATCTAATCTAACTCTTCATTTATTCCATTAACCCAAGATTCATCCTTTGCAGCTTATTCAAATGAGGATGGTTCCACCGTAGATAAGAATTCATATTGTGCATTAATCCTCATTCTCCTCATTTATGTGGGTTCATTCCAATCCCCAATGATGTGGGATTGATAAATTTATGCTCTTCGATTCCCCCTCCGAGGTTCAACTGGATTTTCTCCAACTATGGTTTCAACTTCAGATTCTTCCTCTGAGTCAACATCATGATGTGTCTCTTGGTAGTTTTGTACACCTTCCTCTATTTCTGTATTTTCATTTACTCCATGTTCACATTCTTCATCATCTTTGTTCTCATCATCATAGGAATTATTTGAAGCATTTGGGGTTTTGTCTTCAATGATCTTAACATCAATTCTTTCTACAATCATCCCCAAGAGCTTATTGAATTACTTTTAGGTCTTTCTATTCATTGGATATCCAAGAAATATTCCTTCATCACGATGTCACCAAACTTTCCTTGATTACCTTTATTACTTATGATGAAGCATTTTCTTCGAGAACACAAATTTATTTCAATGAATGCTTCCTTCCATGTCAAAATTCATATGGTTTCTTCGTTTCTCCCATATAAATCCCCATTTTATTTTGAATGTGCACTGCAAATTCAAGAGATCTTATCTAGTAATGAAGAGAGATATGACTCTCAATCAGCATAGTCATGGCCATGTTGTTGACCTGTTGATTTTGGTGCTCAAAAACTCCATTTTGTTACAGAGTTCTCACAACATCTACCTCATGATGTATTCCATGATTTTAAAAGTAATTCTAAAACTCAATGGACGTGTATTTCCCTCCATTGTCTGATGACATGACTTTTATTGTCCATCCATTATCATTATTGGAAATCCAGTGATAATTTTACATGCAATCAAGTACTTTCTACTTCTTGTGAATAACCATTACACAATCTATTCTACTATAATAACTAATAAAAAGGATGATTTACCTCTCTCCATGAGTTCTAACAAAATTTATCGGGCCACATACATTTGTGTGGATGAGATCAAGAAGGTGTGATGCCATTTTCTTCTTTGGTCGACATGAATTAAAGACTAGCTTCCCCCGTATGCAAGAATGACAAGTCTTTTCTCTTTAATGTTTCAGAATGGGGATATCCATGACTATCTTCAACTTGGATATCTTTTCCATGTCTTGTTGGTAAATGTTCCCCAGCCTTTGATGCCATAGATTGTTTTCTTCTTCAACAGAAAAATAGCAAGAGTTCTCTTTGTTGTCAACCTGATATAAGTTTCCATATGTTCTGCAGCCTTTCATAAAAGAATTCCATATTTTTTCCTTTATAGTGCATCCCATTTTGATTGAATGTTACTATGATCCCTGATTCACAGAGTTGACTCACACTGAGTAAATTGTGATGTAGTCCATCTACATAAAGAACTTCAATCATCTTCAGCTCGCCATTGACCAGAGCAGTATTTCTACAACTTTTAATCTTCATGGAACCATCATTACCAAAACTCAGTATTCCATCAACCTTTTTTTTAATTTTCTTCAAAAGTTCATCATTTCTTGTCATATTAGACTAGCATCCACTATCAAGAATCTAGGTGCTACTGCTTTTTGTAGCTTTGAGGGATACTTCTGTGAGATTGGATTTCTCAATTTTCTTCTTTTTTCCATGAGATGTTAGATTGAGTATAGGACACTAATGGCCTTATAATTATTTCTTCCACATAATCATATACTTCATACCCATACTCTTATTCAAGAGAAGAAAACCTATATTTGAGAAAAACACCACCAAGAGGGTGAGTATTGACCCATCTCTGAGAGTTGTATGAATTTATCATGTTTTACCTCTACCTGCAATACACAGCTTTATGGCCAAAGTTAGAACAATAAAAATAGTATCCATAGAAACTATTTCTTCTCTAAGACATAGGATATGAAATTGGTCTTCTTTTTTGACTTCCTAGATCTTTCCCATTCATGTAGCTCCTTGCCTCTTCGCAATATGACATGGTATGGCTCAGATAGCCATAGAACCGACACTTCATGAGGGAAAATGTCTTCTCACTTATATTTTTTATTCATTCCTTCTTCATTGGGAAAATGGTTGGATTTCCTGTCATTTTTTTTAATGTTTGAGTATAATCTTCAGTTATTCTTTTAGTTTGGATTGAGGGTTTCTTTTTCAGCACTTTAGACAAATTTTCTACATGTCCAACTTTAATCTTGTCTCTCTTTTGGCTCTCTTCACTTCTAGAAGTTGAGGTATGTACCTCACAACTGATTCCACTATTTCCCATGAAAGAAGGTCATTGATCACTCAAGATTTTTCCAACACCATCTGATCCACACTTGGATGTTACATAAAATTCGGCATCTGAGAATATTCGAAAATTAATTTTCTTCTTACCCTCATTTGTGGTTGATTGACACTCAAGTTTACTCCTTAGAGTAACAAATTCTTCTTCAAGACCCTCAATAGTATTGTACTTCTCTTTCGGTCTGGATGTAAGGTCATTTATAACCATTTCTTTTTTCGTAAATTCTAATCTTCAGTTCAACAATGAAATCTATGCTTTCAAGGATTTAAGACTGAACTGTCACTAGTTTTTCTAGTCATTCAATTTCAGCTTCAAGCCCATCAAAATATTCTAATGATTCTTCCAACATTTCTTTTCACTTATTTCATCTCTTACATTTATTCTCAATCTACGAAAAATATTCCTTAGTTTTATACTTGGGATCACCATTATAATTCATCTGATTATGTATGCATTTATCGATCGAGGGTTCTAACTTTTCAATGGTAGCCATCATGGAAGCATGGTTTCCTTTTTTAAATTATGGTTCTTTTTATTCATAGAATTCAATATCATCATCTTCCTCTTCACAGAAAAAATTCTTCCTCTATAATTTATTTCTAGATTTGAAGTCTCCCTTTTTGAAAAACCTATTTTGAGGCTTCTCAATGTCTTCTTCTTTGTTATCTTCATCATAGAACTTTCTTTGGCACTGAGAGGCAATGTTTTCAACTATTCCACAAAAAAACATGCCAGAGGTAACTTACCTTTAAATTACCTTTTCCATTATTTATCTTATTTGAAATGAGAGAAAGAATTTATTTTTCTTCATCATATTCAACACCACTATCTCTTGAAATTTTTAGTTTCTCTATGTATTTGAACTCCATTTCCTTGATAACATAATTTGTATCATCTTTGGGTTTGACTCTCATCTCATATGCCACCAGACTACTTAGAAAATCATCTGGAGATAGTTTAGATAGATCTCGTTCTTCAAGATTTGACACCTTTTCATTGTACATAAGAGGAAGTCTATTCAATATTTTATTTATGATATCAATATCTTTGATTTACTCTCCAAGACCTCTAATTTATCCCACTACTTTAGTAATTCGATTAAAGAATGAATCTTCATTCTCATTAGGATGAATCTTTTGATCATCAAACCTATTGTGCAGGACTTGAAGTTTTTCCTCCTTCACTTTTCTATCACCTTCATAAATATTTTCCCTATTTATCCCATATAGACTTTGCTGAGGTGAAACTCATCACTTTTAGATAGATCTGATATGAAAGATCCACAGTGATAGAATTTTGGGCTTTAGCATCTTCATCAAGAACTTTCCTGTCTATATCAGTCATGGAAAGTCATGTTGGATCAGTAACTTGTATTCCATGAACAGTAGTAAAGAGGACATCCATTCAAAGGTATATTAAATGAGATCTCATTATGTTATTCCAGATCTGAAAATTACTTCCATCGAAGAGAGGGATTCCCCTGGCAATGACTGCAATCTCTATGACGGAAAAGGATATATTTAACACCAGTAACCTTTTCCCTCTGATACCACTTGTAGGACCCTAGGACACCCTAAGAGGGGAGGGGTGAATCGGGGTGTCAAATATTTATTATAAAACAAGTATCTTGATCCCATGGATTTTGGAGCTCATTAAACCTATAAGTAAGATGAAAACAGAAAGAAAACTATCAAAAGAAATGAGACCACACAACACTTTTACTTTGTTCACCACAAAGGGCTGCGTCCATGGAGCATACGCCGATAGGTTTTAAATCATATCTAATTCCACTAAACTTCACTAGCTATGTATTACAAGGTTTGGGTATAGTTACTCTATCCCAGACACACTTCCTTTACAAATGATTAGGGATAACTCACTATGTCCCTCGGGTCACTCCTGTTGACTCCTCCTGGATCACTTCCTTGGGTGAAGTCCCACTCAGTTTATAGACATGAAGGTATCTTCAATAGATTTTCATTGATGTATTTTTCTCTATTCATCTTGAGACACTAATTGCATCGAAGTCTTGGATTGCTGCACTTGCAAGCACTGATCACACACATGGGATATTCAAAATCCTGTCAGAAGAAAAACACCACACTAGCGTGCAATACCCCAACTTGTGTGCAAGATTTGGAAATTGTTGTTAAAGATGAATTTTGTGCAACACCTACTTTTCGTGCAGACCATATCTTTCGCACAACTTCACTGAAGGGTTTACTTGGTCTTTTCAGACTGAAATAACACCTTGCACGCAAGATTGACTCTCTTTGAATTTTTTGCGCCCAAAATGTTCTCACGGTTGAGAAATCAAATTTTTGTTGGAAAATTTATAAGTCTAAAGTGGGGGTTAGATTTATATTTATAGGAATTTGTATCACTATGTGCAAGGTTCTGACCCATCTTCGTCGGTACATGTAAGTTTCATGCTGAGTGAACAAAACCCACTTTGATGTCTCATTATCTGCGCAAAACCTTTCGTGCGAAATCATATACTGCGTACTCTATGACTTTTCCATTTTTTGGTGTTCTGATCCTCAGACATGCCATGCGCTCAAGTTCCAAAAACGCTTTCAATCTGTCGTGCACACTTCAAATCTTTCTCTCACCTTCCTTTTCCAAAAACATGTTTCTCTATTTTTCGATTTTTATCTCCAAAACTTTGCAAACACTGTTGAACGACACCACCTTCAATACTGCTTTCAGATCAAACTGTGTGACCCCTTTCCATGTAATTTCCCAGATCATCCATGAAAGGGATGACAAATAACAGACACAAACCATGATCAAACCAAAGATAAATGACAACAGACACAATCTGAACTCCCTTTTCAGCAATGAACAACCTTGGTTCCAACAATTACTCCAAATCCATGATGCTTGGGCCTAGCTTGGCTCCCTTGGACATCTTATTCTCCCTTGTGTAGAAAAGAACCGCCATCTGATGACGTAAAACAAACCCTATGGTGATAAAAATCAAAAATGTTCTAAAAGGAGACTAAAAAATCCATTTATAGAACGAAATTATAACCAATCATCTTATATACATAGAGGTCCCATGAGAAGTGAAACCAAAAAACCTCAAGAGGGAACTCTTTTCACGGATGTACACTAGCCATCTGGAGCCCTAACGGAGTGTCTAGAATCATAAAATCCTCAGAATTGAAAATACAGAGCCCAAGATTCTTCACAACTAAAACAGATATGAAACTATGGTAAGCCCCGATATCAAAAAGAGCATAAACTAAAACATAGGTAACAAGAATCGTACCTATAACCGAAGAGGGTTCGGGATCCTGATCTTGTTGGATATGCTCTTCTTCAAAAGTCTGACCCGTACCACTGCCCTGCGACCCTGCCTGACTACCCTAAGCTAATCCACCCTATAATCACTGAAAACCTAAAGCTTGAATACCACAACCACAACCACCTCCTCAGCCTGAACATCCTGACGAACTCCAGTTCCCCAACTGAGTAGAAACTGGTGGTCTTGCTCTTGAATGTGGAGTCATAAATGATCCCCTCTAACTAGCTGCTAGTGAGAAAAACCAAAAAAAATCTGAATATGATACATCTTTCTGCAAGCTCGGTACTCAACGGGGTCTCTCGATCAATGAGGTCTCATGTTCCCACTCTTTCTACATAGGTAGCACCTCACCTATCTATCTGTAGATACATCCCTTCTACTGGAATCACCACATGAAGGCTCCCTACGGTGAATCATACTATCAGTCAAAGGAGTACCTTCCATAGATGTTGAACTACCCTAGTTCACAACTCCCAACTCCCTCATATTTCACTCAGTAATCACCACTTGGTTCATTATAGCCTTCAATGAAGCCAGTCTGAAGACATTCACCTACAATCAGATGTCATACCTGATACCATCCTCAAACCACCTAGCAAGTGATAACTATTCACCTTCCAAATGAGGTGTGAAGCACTATAGCTATGTAAAATGAGAAGAGTAATCCATCGCTGAAAGTTCTCCCTACATCAAATGTCTGAACCCTTAGGTCCAATCATCCCTCAATGTCTCAGGGTATAAGTAATCATAGAAGGTCATCTGGAACTCTTCCCAAACCATATCCCAATGACGTCCCGCCTGTGAGATAAAATTCCACCATCTCCTTGCAAAATCATGTATCATATACATTGCGAGATTCACCCTCCTCTCTGGAGGCATCTCCAGATGCTCGAAGATAGAAATAATGGACACCAACAAAGACTTTGTAGCCTGTGGTCCTCCATCCCATGAAAATGTGGTAGGTTTCTTCTACTGGAACACCCACCTTAACTCTGCCATATTCAGGGAAGGATGAGGTGCTCCCTAGAAATTTTACATCATCCTCATAAAGCCTACATAGAACTGTGCATCAACACCTGCGTCTGGTATAACAGTTGGTGCCAAGACGAGCATGACGAGAGGATCTTTTGGTAGTCTCTGATCTATCATTTCTAGTGTCTGGTCATCACCCCACACCTCGAACACAATCGTAGGACATATTGGAATCATGAATCTGCAAGGTCATGCACACACCTCAGTAAAATATTATCAAGGAAAACAATGCAGAAGTTCAAGAAAGAAATAGTATAAGAACATTCACGTTTTACAGAATTTGGTTTTACGGCATGTATAACTCCTTCACAGCATGTTCCCTTAAGTTTAAAGCATGGTATGTACCTCTTCCAAGCCTATTCTTGTAATAACCATACATAAAACATGTTCCTCTTGAGACATGGTGTGTACTTGAATTTCCCCTGCCCATGTTCTTCTACCCGGTTAAACCACATGGGTTTTTCTCGAGCAACACTAAACGACGTGTTCACCCTAGAAACAGTGTGTACTGATTAAGTACCATCGACTCATATTTTTGGTCACACAGTCTGTGACAGGGTGGACTCTAGATGGAATTCAATAATGGAACATGATGTGTACAACCTATGATTCATCCACCCATGTCGTTAGTCACATGGTCGGACACATGGCCCACTATAACATGTCGTTTACTCCTAGTACACTGTGTTTTCCACCAAATATTTTCCAACCTCAGGTCTCTATTCACATAGTCAGTTACACAGTCAAGGAAAAAATGACATGTACATATATTATATGGCATGTACTTAATAAAATTTGTTTCTTCCAGAATAGAAAAACACGTGGTGTGTGTTCAAAACACCACACACCGTGTTGTCTGGGTTTTTGGATAGTAATCCTTAGAAACTTCTCTAGAACCCTTAAAGACTTGAAATTTTGCCCAAGGCATGAAAAATTCTGACTCGTGAGGTCCCATACTCCTATGAATCAATGTTTGGAATCCTTATTCTTATCATAACTTGACAACATTAAATTTTTAAAGTTCAGACATGATCCACCAAATTCTGATCCAAGAGGGCCCATAACACCTCAGGGATCAAGGTTTGGAATCCATAGAAATGAAACTTTACATATTCCAATACCATATCAAAATAACTGGTATTTGTATCATGGAATCTATCACAACAACATGAATATCTAGCATAACATCTATCACAACATCATGCAATCGGTAATTCACCCTACATGGAATGATAAGAATGCATGACATGTGATC
Organism: Viscum album; assembly: GCA_963277665.1. NCBI lineage: Eukaryota > Viridiplantae > Streptophyta > Magnoliopsida > Santalales > Viscaceae > Viscum > Viscum album. The sequence continues at coordinate 1,314,496,892 of OY728128.1, read as the reverse complement.
TCTAGAAAGTTAAGACATGATACTTGAGATGGAATATCCTCATCTCATAGGGTTTCAATATAAAAAATACCACAATGATATAAACTATAACAATAAAAAACAATTGCATCTCCCAATAGTGAAATCAAATCAACTATAATAATTGAAAAACTAGAAAAATTGCAATAATCGAGCTAACTTGGTTTTTCCCTGTACACGGGTTAACTACTCCACGAAAAAGCTTATTACTAACTATTAATTCCTTCCTATCCCTGTCTATAGGCTCCAAATTGTAAGAAAAATCAGAAAAGAAACTCCTCTAATACCACTTTGTAACGTCCCGGTTCCAGGTGCCACCCAAAGGTGCCCTGTACCAGGTTGGCCACATGGACTCAAGCGCATTTCCTAAAACTCTTGTGGTTTCCAACTAGCTGTGTGGGAATAGGGTTTCATAGTGCAGAAACTATGCCCTCATTTGTAGAGTAACATATTGGAAAGAATAGTAAACAATAGCGGAAGCAGTAATACCATACAAGATAAGTAAACAGCGGAAGAATGATAGTATTAAAAATTAAAACATATATATATATATAAATGATGAATGTAACATGTTTATATGAAAGAAGCCAAACAATTCACAATGCTGGAAATAAAATAATGAAACAAAAGAATAGAATGCAGTAAACTCCAATAGCATCACAAGCCTCAGCTTAGTCCCATGCTCTCTATCTCCAATAGCAATCAAGTACCTGATAAAGAAGGGTGCTTTCCCTTATCTATACATGAAACCATATAATAATTTTGGGTCCAAAATCATGACCTAAATAGGGTGTGAGACGAATGCCAGTAGGCAACCAACAATATATCTATGACTAACTGTTAGTGAATATATATATCAGGCAATATGCAAAATGAAGTAATAAACTAGGAAGTACACAAAAGTAAACAATCCTACAATTCCCAATTACATTCATTTGAATTTATTAATTATTCAAACCATTAAATAATATATCCTCAGGATCTAGCCCAAGATTTGTGTCCCCCTATTTAATAGTAACAGAAGACGTCCCAGAAAACCATCTAAACAAACAAGTTAGACCGATTGAAAGATTGTGATTTTTCTTGGAAGACTCGTCATAATCAATCAATTATTAACAACAAACATCCAGTAAACCTCTCACGGTTTAACCCCTTTGGTTTTATAAAGTACTAATAAAATGCAAACGACCACCTTGGGAACTCTCATGGTCAATATCCATGGGTCCATATAAAATCAATAAATTATACAAAACCTCCCGGTAGCTCTTACGATCAATACCCCTTGTGTCAATGTAGTATAAATAAACATAAATGACCTCCTGGGTAGATCCCACAGTAAATACACCAAGGTCAAAGTCTAAAATAAGGATATCAATGTCCTTTATAAATAAATATGGAATCTTCCATAGTTTTTCTGGCCCAAGTCTCTCATGGTCTATTCGAAGATCAGTGCACATTCAACATTCATTAAAGTCTCTTCGAGAAATCCAAACTATTACATGGATCAACTTTAATCAAAATAGAAAATAGGCATCACATATAACCAATCAACTCCATCCTAAAAAACTCAGGTCATGGAAAAATTTTATGCCTCATAGGAAACCTAGGCCAAATGGACAATAACAGTCAAACAAGGGAACACACCCATGGGGTGTCCCATAAAAAGGCTAGAAAAACTTATGCATAGGAAACAACCCTCAATCCATCAATAAACCATAGAAGGTATTAATTAGTGTTAAAATTCTAAAAAAACACGCAATACCCCAACATGGGTATTCAAAACTTTATGAATATATAATTCAATGACCATCAAAGAAAGACACAAACCACCAACCTTGATGTTGAATGGAGAATTCTCTTGAACTTTGACCCTTGAATCAGCCTAGAACAACATATATCTTCAAAAACAATAAAATCATTCAACCTTGGATAACTCAAGAAAGAGGAGAAATCGGGAAGAGAGGCTCTATGAGAAGGAGAACTCACCAATGGGATTCCAACGCACCCACTGGAGTTTGGATCAGACCTCGGATGGAGAAATGGTTGGTCGAACATTAATCGTCGCTCTTAGTCTGTCCATTACGAACTGGGGTTAGAATAAGTGTTTTCTGGAGATGAGACATGACCTCACTCTGACTTATGAAATAAAAATAAAATTACGCGGCGTGTTCATTTAATGTACAGACATTGTACAAACCTCAACCGGCTCTCGCTTTAGGTAGTCTGCCAGGTCACCACACAACCATGTACTCATCCATTACACGGCTAGTACACGACTACCTGTGACAAACCAGGTACACAGCAAGTACTCAATATTACATGGTGTGTACTTAGGAGATTTCCAAATTCTTCTTTTTTCCCCAAAACAACCCAAAATAAAGATCCATACCTGAAATGAAGACCTGGGTTCTTACACCCTGTGATTTCATACAAGTATATTTAATTTATAAAAGGTATATATTTTTAAAAGTTGTATAATTTTTTAACTAATTTATATAAATTTGTAAAATTATGTATAAATATAAAAATATATAAAAGTATAAATTATATATGTTTTATAAAAATATAAATATTTTTAAAATTATATAGTTGTATTAATTTAAAAATGCTTAAAACATTGTGTATAAAAGAAAAATATATTAAATTATGATTGTATAATACCTTATAAATGTATAAAATTGTAAAGGTATATAAAATTGTAAATGTATAATACTTAAAAGAATAATAAGGAAGAAAATTGTAAATATAAATCGTATAATTATAATGTGATATTTTAAAATTTTAAGAATAGTAAATAAATTTATAAATGTATGAAACTATAAAAGTATATATAATTAATAAAATTTTATAGAATATTATATAATTATAATATTATTACTATAAAATTAAATCTATAAATTTAAAAATTTATGAAACTATATTATAAAATTCTAAAAAAGTATATATTTTTAAAAATTTATAAAATTATGAAAATAATATGTAGGCTGTGTATTCTGGGGAAACCATTAATTTGGCCTTTGGACCACCCATTTTCTAAGGCCTCTATGCCTTTAGACCTTCAAACCATGTATTGTAACAAAATAGATCCAGTGAGAGGTTTTCATTCCTTGATAAGATGGATGAGGGTCGATCCACTAGAGAACCTGAGTGAATATGGTTCCATATTTCTTATAATATCCATTACGTGAAATAATATAAAAAAGTTTATATATAAATTATATAAGTATATTATAATATATTATAAAATTTTAAAAGTATATATATTTTAAAATGTATAAAACTATAAAAATAAAAATACTTATTAAAGATAATATATAAATTATATAAGAATAATACAATATCCTATATAATATATAAATTTTTATTTATGTATGAAAATATTTATGTACAAGTATAATAATAACATAGAATAATTATAATTTTTTTAGAATTTATATTGATTATTATTTATAATATCATATAAGTAATGATTGATATCACTAAATCGAATGAAAACCCTAATTAAAATCTCAAAAAGATACCCATGGTTATAAAAAATGCATTTGAAAATAATGAGTAATAGAAAATTTCTATTAATAGACTGCCGACACCTAATTTACACCCAATATACTAGAAATCAATTTGAAAATATTTAAACACATAAATAATCATATATCTCCATTAAAAATTGCATAGATAAGCTGGAATTTGGAAATGTAATATGGATCCCTAAGGTTAGATATAACAACCAAACTATAAGTTGATGACCATAATGATAATAGATGATGAATAAATAGTAGGCTGATGGTGTGGGGTGAGATTGGATAAGTATTCCATTTGATTCCTTCATAGCATCAGAGGGTCGTGAGAGGTGTTTAATACATTAGATTCTTGATGATGAATCATCCAATGAAGGTGGGTGGAATGAAAAACGGGGAGGGAGTTTATGGATTTATTTTATTTTTAAATCCATTTTAATAGTAGTAAAATACCATAAAAATATATATCTATAATAATATTTTTAAAAAATTTATGAAAAATTTATTTTTTTAAAATCCGATAATTATTGTTTATCAAAACCTTAATAACAAAAACCATTGGTCATAGTTTTTCAAACCACAACAATAAATCCCTTAATTTTTTTAAAAAATAATGTAGTGTTGATGAAATAAAATATATAGATATCTAGAAGAAAATATTGATAAGATTACCTCCTTATACAATCCAAAGGTATTGGTGCTTGAAGATTGATATCTAATCAAGATTTATCATGATGAATTTGAAATTATCTTATTTTCTTATGATATGCATGTGAATCTAAAAGGGATAACAAGACAATCCTATAATAATATGAAATTCAAGGATATGGGTAAAACTTATATAAATCAAATAAAATGTGTATAAGAACACGTGAGTGATGAATTTCTAACAGTTATCAAGAGGTAATGAATATGTGGTATATAGTTGACATGTTTTCTTATTAATAAAGTGCCAATTTTATATCTACATAGGTTATCCATGACCTATTATGTTGAGGTAGAAATATATATAAAAAAGGTGTGCCACCTAGAATTCATGAAATGATAATAAGGTCATATCTTACACCTTGGAGAAGAAATTCATTTTTTAGATATTTCTTTTATCATTATGAATTTTGTTGTAATGTTTTTGACTATTGTAAAAAAGAAATAAAATCAGATTATATAGAATTTTATGGAGAATTAAAATGGGACTAATCAACTGAATTCAAGAGGGAAAAAATTCTCTCCATTATGAGAAGATCAGGAGAAATTATTTACCTCATATACTAAAATTATTAAGGAGAAACCTCTATATATTTTAACTCATATCTGGGCTTCATGGAATGGAAATATAAAGAAGGATAAGGCTCTCCAATATGTTATTTCTCTTAATTTAACCAAGAATAGAAACATGTATTTTTTATAGTGGGTGATCATACTATATAAGTGGGGTCATGAAATTTTTGAATAAGTTAAAGGATTCTTTTATGGAACAGTTTAGTATGGAAATGATGGAGATTTTAAAATCAAAAAAATGAAGAAAAATAGTAGTTTTTAGAGATAAATTGATGAGAAAAAAACTATTTTATTTGGATGATCCTTAGAAACATATCAAGTGTGATTCAATTTTTTGACATGATAAATTAAGTGAATTTTATCTAGAAGGGATGACTAATGAAATAAAATGATAAAAATTCATTAATAAAAGGATGATGAATAAATTGTAAATTATATCTATTGTAAAATAAAGATAAATCTAGTTTTCTCATGGTTAAAGAGGAAAATATTATGTGGAATTGAATGTTTCTATATACACATAAAACATTCTTGGAAAATATCTCAAAGCTAAATTATGATATTTATATTCAAAATTTAAATTTATATAGAGATAATATATGTGATGCTTCAATGATTAGAAACATATAGAGAAAATACTATTTAAAAATAATAAAAAAAGGACCTCAAACTTATGTTATTTGGTTTATACCAATGTGTGTGGTCTAGTGAAGAATCCAAAAACTCATAGATAATGGTATTTCATATGATTTATTCTTGATTACAATTATATGGGTTGTGTTATATTTTTACAAACCAAAAATAATGTTATGTGATATATTAAGTGGTTTGAAAGAAAAGATGAAAATAAAACTACAAAATCAATATAAATTATTTGGTAAGATAATGGTACTAAATATAAATAAATTGAGGTAGAAAACTATTTTAAAACAAATGGTATTGAACATGAGGTTTCATCTATTATAATTTTTTAACAAAAATATTCATTAAACAGAGAAATTTTATGATAGAAAACTTTGTGAAAGCATTAATTTTTTAGAGTGGTGTTCCAAAAAATTATTAGAAAGTTGTGGTGAATAGGGAAGTTTAAACTTAAAACATTGATAAAATAATTCCTAAATAAGATAATACACTTTAGAATGTTTGGAAGTAAACGATACATTCAAAACAAGTAATGAAACAAAATAATGTAAAAACATGTGACTGATGAAGATGTATTCTTGGGATACTCAAGAAAGACAAAAGACTATAAGTTTTATAATAAGTGAATAAAATAATCATATAAGTAAAATTTATGAAGGTTATTAAAGAAAAATGTTGAAAAAATCTGAAAATTCATAATTGGAAGAATTTTTCAGAGAGGAATATAATGTTGACATGAATTATGGAGAACCTTAATTCCTAACTATTATTCTGGATAAGTAGGTTGAATCCAAGGATAGTGTATGGAATAAAATCAAATAATAACTGAATAAATTAAAATAAGATAAAAAATATATGAACCCAAAATTATTAGAGATAAGACTACTCCAATACAAACCCAAAGTATGAGGAATGGTGAGCACACTACTCTATTTTCATGGGTAGAGTTTCTATCATTTGAAGAAGAAACAAAAGTAAAATTGTGGGTTAAATCCATGAATGAGTAGTTGGATAAAATATAAAAAATAAAACATGGGAACTTTTGAAAACATTTAAAGATAACAACATCATTGTAATAAAGTGGATTTTCAAGAATATATTTGAAGATAATAGGAATCTGATCTAGAATAATGATATATTTGTGTTCAAGGGATATGCATAAATTAAATGAATTATTATAAAATATATATTTACATCAATGGAGATATTTTTTGTCAATATTTTTATTCATAGTTTCTACAATTAAAAGAGTTTTCAAAATATATCAAATGGATATAATGAAAAAGGTTTTAAATAGAGTGCTTAAGGAGGAATTATACATTGAAAAAATGTTGGGTTTTCCAATTAGTGACGATGAAGAAAAGTTGTATTGATAAATGAAGAAATTATATGGTTTGAAACAAGAACCATGAGCTTGTTAGTCTCCTTTGGAATCTTACCTAAGGAATATAGAATTCAAGAGAAGTGGTGCTGATCCAAATATCTATGTGAAATCATTGAAAAAGATTAGTTTATGGTATTCATCTATGTTGAAAATACCTTCTTCGATGGAAGGAAGAAAGAATAAGTATAATAATTTATTAATTTAATGTGAATGGAGTTTTTTGTTTTGATGATAAATGTTATTATTTATTTTTTTAATTTTTTAATCAATTTATTTTGTATGTAGAATTTAGAAATGATTTATTGATGAATTTCAACATGAAATATTGAAAACTAGTTTCAACCCCAATCTTGATTGAATATAAACTTGTTAAAAATGAAGAAAAAATGTATATCTATTAGAAGGTATAAAGAATAATGGATATAATATTTTTTTTACACAAAAAAATCATAACGATCTGAACCATGTCACATCAACACATCCCTTGAACCATCACTCCACAATGCTGGAAGGGTGTTCTAGATCCCCACAGGCTGACAACTAGTTATCAGGTTTCAATAAAATTCATTTGGGAATTATTTTACACATAAAGAACAAATGATGAAGAAATTAAGGCCACCAAAGACTCCAACATGGCCTTTCTATACATTGGATTCCCATGTACATAAATAATAAGATATAAAATAACAAAACAAAATAAATGAAGCATGAACCAAATAAACATCCATAATAAGGAATAATAGATAATGGTGAATATTCTCTTTTATATTCTAAATAATATAAATAATTAATCATTAATATAATAATAAAAAATTAAAGAAAAACATCACATAACAACAACATGAAGATCCACAAAACAAATCTCAATGGTAACTATCTGAATGGGTCATGACATACTTGATCAAATAACTACCACATTTCTTCCATGACCCAGGATCACTCGGCCCTATATAACCTATATATAAACATACAAAACCAATGGAAAAAAGACCTAGATTAAAAACCCCGACTCCTGTATCAAAATACAATGTCTAAACACACACACACCAGTGTATATGTAGTGTGTGGGAAAAACATGCCCCGTATATTTCCAACAATGAGTCTATGAAATTCATATTATAAAATAGTTCTTAAATACTAGTTTGAATTTTTTTTAAATATTCTTTTCTAAATAAAATTATATCAAAATAAAATATCATACATGATCATTTAAAAAAAACAAAGGTAAACCCACCCAATATTTTTAGGCTCTAAAACCAAGATTTCAAATCCAAACAACCAAATAGAACATTTTTCTAAACATATCTTTAGAAATATACCTTTTTTTCTGAGGTTGTGGAATCAATCATTTTAAAAATTAAATGTATTTAAAGTGTTCAAAAATGTGGAGTTCCAAATTTATACATTTAAATAAAATCATTTTCTTTCTTTCCAAACCATTCACAATTTTTTCTCAAAAAGTTTAAAATTAAACCATAAAATAATGAGAGACAGAAATAAAAAATATAAACCATAAAATATAGAGGAATGATATAAAAAAGCATCCATAAACAAATATGTTCCACAAAAACTAAATACAAATAATGGGATCGAATCAAAGTATGCATTGAAAGTACCCTTAGAAATTAAATCAGTTAATAAATATGTGTCCTGGGAAACTCCCTAGGTCCTAACATGGGATCTTCCAAGTCACACCTAAAAGAACCAATATGTTGGAAATATACCATCATATTATCTTTCCATATCAATAAGTTCCTACTGTCTAATCAGGTTATATTTATTAGCTTTCGCAATCTAATTGGGTCAATAAGTTTTGTACAGACTAAACTAAATCCCTTGCATAGATACTCATGGTCCCATTTCATGTCAAAGTGAAAGTGAGTATTTAAAAAAGAAAAATATTGAATTCATATATCAAGATATATAAAAATTAACCCTCACCTCACCCCTAACACCGACACAAGAGACAACCCCTTTCACATCCATGCGTAAGAATATCGATAATAATAAAATTCGCATTGTATAAGGAGGGAACAAGTGAATTAAAAACATAATAGCAAAGGGATTATAATATGAGTGTACTATCCCCAAACCAACTAATTTAATTAACTACCAAATGGTCCTTTAATTCTATCATGAACAATGAAGTTATGAAACATCCTTTAAAAAATACACAAGGTTTCATCACATTAAAAAAAACAATATTTTCCTCTCTTAGGAGTCATTTTAAAAATATAAAACACATATATGGTTTAAAACATCCCTTTAAACATATTTCACTTCATTAATAAATAAAAAATGGGCTAAAACCCCTTATTTGTATTCAAAGTCATTTCAAAAGTTTTTCCTAGAAATTTTCACAAGCACTTGGCATGCACAAATATTTTTTTTAAAGAGCACTATAACATTATTGAAGACTGTAATAATCCAATATTTAATGGTATTTATCTTCTTAAAAAAAATATAATTTATTAAATAGCTTACGTTTCACACAACACTACGATTAAAGTAACTATCATATACTATCAAATATGAACATGACTATTGGAATTGAAAAGTAACAATTGTGAATAGTAATCATGTCATTAGAATAATAACCTCACCTATAAAATCATAAATAAAATTTATGTATCTTATAAATTAAAATATAATATATTTATATCATGGAATAAGTAAATAAATGTTTTTAAAATGATAAATTATGTGTTGGTATTTTTGTGAAATATAAATATTTATTTACAATTTTATAATTAATATTATTATTTAAAATAAAATTTATTTTCATAAAATAGATTCATAAATTAATATGTTTTTTAATTATAATTATAATATAATTTTATTATACCATAATTAATTTTTCAAAGTGTTGTAAAATTGGTTATAATATTAAAATCAGTATTTTTTTAAAAAATGATGATTTTATTTAAAAACTAATTTTCTCATATATTGAAAATTATTTTCATAAAATGGATTCAATTTTTAAAATTTAAACACTAAATAATGGTTAGTGTTAATTTTTTGTGTTTTTCTAAAATAGTTGAATTTTTTTATGAATGGTGAAATGCAATAATTTACGATATTTAACATTATAAGTTAAATACATGAATTCTTCAGTCATTTATCATGTAATAACCCTTTAGTTTGAACTCAAAAACACTATTTACTATATTTAGTCATAATAATCAACACTATTGATCATCTTGAGATAAAATAATAGATAAACGAGTAAAATAATCAAAAAACACCCCTCTCCTCCCATATAAATACCACCCCTCACCTACCATTCTCATTACATATTTTAAGCCTTTAATATTGTCTAAATTCTACCCAATTACCTTAAATATACCCTTACCCACATCCAATACCTTATTCTATTACCAAAATTCGAAATCCAAGTGTCTTAAAAAGGTTCCCAAGGAGACGATATTGAATAGGTGAAATACTCATTCTTCCCCTTTTAATTTATTTTCATTCCTTATCCTCTCCTCACATACCATATCCAATGTGGAATGGTAACTCTGGTACCATTTACATACACTATAATTTTATTTTTCTAGTTTATTATTCATCATCAAATCTCTTATCCTTTAATTTTATTTTAGAAATGAAAACATCATCAGTGATGTGTTGTATCACCACCTTTGTGGATGAAGAGTTTTCATTTTACATTACCACATTCAAGGATATTCATAAATGCATTATTATGGTTAAATATTATTTTAATATACATATTATAAGTTATTTAATGTTTTATAAAAAATATATATAAAAATAATATTATATAAAATGACACAAGTCTGTGATGGTCATAAAACTGACAAAATAAATTAAAACATTTTCATTTATATTTTATCTAATGAATCATCTTCATACCATATATAAAAATGATATATTATCCCATTTAAACTTTATTAAAGTCATTAATACTAAATAATTTCACTACTAGATAATTTATTCTCATTGTAAAATAACTCCCTTATTTATACTCAAGGGAACCGACCATGAAACCATAAAACAAACGCTCCCAGAACAAAAAAATTAAACACTATAACTCATATTAATGGAAATAAATTAACATAATTAAATTAAAATAAATCAAATATATGTTTAATGTTTATTAATTAATTAATTAATTAATAAAATTTTATTATCCAATATATTAAGTACATGTGCATAACGCTTTCAGACATAATATAAGGGTTTCTCATCTCATTTTTACTTATGTGAGATATATTCCTTATTAAACAATTATTTCTTATATATGGTGTAAATTATTCTTTATAATATAATATATCATGAATATATTTATCTTTTTTAATTCAATGTTTTATTTTATTATCATTAATTTTATTAGACAGATTATTCGACTGATTACAAAGTGGTAAATGAATTCTTAACCCAATTTCCATCTTTGGATTAAACTTTGAATCCATTGATTATGTCATTATATAATTGTGTGTGAAACAAATTTTGATTAAATTATGTTATATTTAAACTTGTTTTATGTGGATTTATAGGTGATTCACATAATCTATTCATTTTTTAATGCTCCCAATTTCTTTTAAAAATCTATTTTAAGTGTTTTTTTCTAAATTTAAAAGGAATATTTTTTTAACTCATAAAATATGATAATATTTCATCTATTTAATGATGAATTAATTCCTTGAATAATCCTTTACAATTTTAAAATCTTTTTTTACAGATTTTTTTTTCTTTTTTAATTTCATATCTTTTTTAATTAATTATTTCAATGTAAAGTGGTTTTTTCTTTCAAGAGTTTATCAATGATTTTATTAGAGTATTTTCATATATGTTTATAACCTTTTTGGATATTATTATTTATTGAGGTTTATATTTTATGAAACCATATGCCATATTTTATTTAATTTTTTAGGATCAATTTGAATATGGATGTTCTATTTTGATACCATTCATTATATCATACTAGATGGTTTATGATAATGTTTATTGTTTAGGGTAAGATATTTAATATGATAGTTTCAATTTGAATATATATATTGATCATATTTCACCCTTTTTCATATGAGTAATGAATTGGACTTAGTACATGATGTGATGGGCTTAGTATAACCCCTTGATGCATCACTAGGAATCATTCGCTAAAATAGTTTGGGTATTGCCTGATGTCTTACCTGATTACGTATGGTGTCTTCGATGAAGCCTTGATGGTGTGTTTATGATGTCCTTCATTATTAATTCCCTCATTATGATATTAGTTTTTGATAATACATGTTATTATTTGACTAGTATAATATCCATGGTTATGTTTCATTCTCATGTGATTATTTATATGGAATTATTTTTCTATCTTGTATTCCATTCATTTTATGATTAGGATTATGTTTTAATGGATTTTTTAATTTATTCACCTTGACTTATTATTTATGTTTATTTATGATAGATTCAACTATATACATACCTTTACTGAGCATCTGATCTCACTTCTTTTTTATGTTTTATTTTTCCCAAGGATTCCAATATGTATACTATGATTGACATGAAGGGATAATTTAGGAGAATAGAGGTGTTTCCAAAAGATTTACTATGTTGTATTTAATTTTAATTTTTAATGAAATATATAGGTTTTTATCTATTTTCAAAAAGTTACAAAATTATTTGTTCCTTTGAGATATGATCTCTTCAACTTAGGATCCACAAATTTACCCACCTCATATACCACGTGTCCCAAGAAAATATCATTTACCTAATATAAATCCCACATCATGATGATTTATTATTTAATCAATGCACTAATATAGTCCTCATGTACATTTATATTATTATAGAGATATAGAGTGAACCAAAATATCCTTAATAAACACTATTATAAATGAATCAAGATATAGGTAAAATATTCGATTTATGAATTCCATAAACACTACTGGAATGTTCATCACTCCAAATGAAATAACTAAGAACTCATACATCCTTTATCATCTCCTAAATTCTCTCTTTAACACATCTTTAGACTATAACCAAGGCTTATGATATCTAAATATTAAAAAATATTTGAAAACAAAAAGTTCCATTAACTAATAAAATATACCATTTATCCCTTGATGGGGATATCTATTGATTATAGTATCTTGGTTTAAATTTCCATAATATACACACAACAATAAACTCTAATTCAACTTCTTTGTGAGTAATACTAGTTCTATCCAATATGATATACCCCATATAATAAATCCATTTTCTTAATGGTTCTCTAATTAGACCTTAAAATACCTAAACTTCAGAAGATAGATATAATATATAGGAATTGATATTATCTCTATACCCAATATTAAGATAATAGTAAGTTTCAATTCCCCATCCAGAGGTAAACTATAAAAACATTCTAAATGAATTTTAAAAATGGTAAAAAAAACTAGAGCAAGGATAAATCTCTTTACCTCCTCCACTTATTCCAGAATACTACCTAACACCTTAGTAATGAATGATATTAATTTATTGAGTTATGTTTTTCCTCAACCATCATGTAGACGTTTCTCCCTAATAAATCTATATTTATAACATATTAGAAAAGTAAATAAGTATAATCACACATAGAATTAAACATGCCCCTAGAAACTGTATAACCAGTCTATACTAATGGTAACATAGAATTTGAAAATTTTATAAGATAAAAAATACAACAAATTTTCAAAAATACTAATTATAATAGCACTTTATAGCTACTTCTTGATCCGAGAAATCTTTTTTTCGATGGGGGTATATATGAATAGTACTTATAATAAGTAATCTATATTAAGTCCACAATTTTCTTCCTTGTGATAATAAAAAAACAATGTGATGATCCAATGTCAAATAAATCATTTTCCACTATAGAAATTTTCAAAATCATGCCTCACATAATTGATAAACCCTCACCAGTATCTATCTATTTCTACTTTATAACTTATTATTGCTTTGAATATACCTCAGAAACATGTATTCCTTAAAAAGGATAATCCTATTAAATTGTTCTTAGAGAACATTGATTTATACTATCCTCATATGACCTTTATACTACCTAGTTGCAACCCCAATGTGATCCTTCAATGTATTCCCAAGATTCTTGATTCTATTATAATACATGTGAACATTCCTCCTATAGTATGTCCAGAAAGAAACATTGGGAAAGTCATATAGAGTCCAAATATTTACATATATATATATATTATATGTTTTTAATTAGTATTAATTACATTGAAAAACACACACCTCAGGATTATAAGAGTATAGTGTCTTTGGAAACATGAAAACATAAAAAAACTGGTTCACAAGATCTTTACATCAAATCCCACTTAGTTCCTCATAAAAATTAACCTTCTTATACTTATCACACATAATACTTATCATCATAACCTATGGAAAATAATATAATAAAGGGTGATCTCAGATGATTTGTAAGGGTAAAAAAGGGAAATTCATAGACATAATATAAGAAAAAGGGTATGAGAATGTGAGCATAACATATGAAAATGATAACCTACATATCAATGATCAAAATATTTTGTCACGGAATAAATATTGGAAATTTATATGACATAAATCATAATGAAATAAAAGAACATAATCCATGAAAGAATAAAATTTATATATGATATGGAATTGTGGAATACACATAAGAATAGAAAATAATTCCCATAAAAATCATGGATCATTGACAAAACTATCATGGTGGAATGGGTTCACTCCCCAAAACATCGTAGTAATAAATTTTCATTACCTACACTTTCATAATGTAAAAATTCCTTTACATAACTAGGTTTACTCCAAATTCTAGTATCTACAAGCGGACGCCCTTGCCTTTTTGTCAGGCCTTACTCTATCCAGTCAAGGCGGCATTGAAATTACAGAAGCCAGAACTGACGCTCAGATTCTTTTCAAATCACTTCTGGACACTGGCCATGTTCCCTGGTCAATCATGTATCCCATCAGGAAGTGTAACACTTTTTTCTCCAAAAACATATGGTGGAGTCACACATGATGTAAGGGCAACAAGGTGGCTGATCATATGGCGAAGCTTACAGTGCATGGCTTGGGTACGTCCTATTTCTATAAAATTAACCATTTGAATCCTGATGGGGTTAACCTTATTAGAGGGGATTCCATAAGTCTCCATCACTTTCATCCCCCCTAGGCCACTCTCTCTCGATGTACACTTTTCATCTTTCAATATTTTTAAATAAAGAATGATAAAAAATTCATCATATCAAATCCTATGAAAATAAATGGGTTTTGTAAGCATCTATGCATCATAAACATAAACCATCCAAATAAATAATAATAATGGTATCCTAAGATCATATCCCCAGTAAATAATAAGTAAAATCAATATATGTCATCTTATATAGAAAATTATTTGTAAATATCAAATGGAAAATTTATTGAAGAAAATATCACTACTTTGAAAATAAATTTTTAAAACCAAACCTTTATAAAATATTTTGTAAATCTTTTTTATTGAAAATAAACATTGTAAAAATATAAATAATATTTAAAAATAATTTAAAAAATTTCTCTAGGAAAATATCCTTTACACTTTGAAAAAAATAAACATAAAACATTTTCAAAATTTATTTCTTTGAAAATGACCTCATAAACAAATCAAAGAAACATTAAAATTAATTTAAAGCATTTCTTGAGGAAAATAACTATTACACATTGAGAATCTACTTTTTACAAAAAATTTCTTTTTCCAAAATTCTTTTCTTTAAAAATAACATTAGGAACTTATAAAGGAATCATTAAGAATCATTAAAAAATATCTTGCTAAAAATAACCTTTTCACATTGAAAACACTTTTTAAAACATGAGACATTTTAAAAATAAATTTATTTAAGAATAACCTTGGAAACATATAAATTAATATTTAAATCAATGAGTTTTCAGGATGATAACAAATACCTTCGATGTCATACACTTTGAAACAAATATTCCATTCGTATTTTTATTAAAATATAAATAGGCATTATTTGGAAAACAAAATGAAGATTCATTTCAAAATATTTTTTGAAATTAAAAAATGGGGAAAGTGTGTTTAAAAAATAATTCGGATAATTTTAATAAAATTTTAAAAAATATAAAATATAATTTTGGATGGAAAATATTTTTTTAACTGAATATAGAAATATAGGTGATTTTTATTAAAACATTTATTTTAAAATATTGAGTACATAAAGAGATCAAAAGAAAGGGAAAAAATTTATTATCATTAAATAATCATGGTAAAATGAAATACATGAAATTATTGAAATATATTTTATAATATTTTATCTTAAAAATTATAAACATAAACAATATCGATAATACGGTCACACTATATCATAAAACCCTCAGAACTTTTGTAAATTTGAATAGTAAGATCCAAAAAGGAATAAAATTAAATGAAACTGAAAATATAATTAGAATAAATAAAATTATGATATTAAATTTCAAAGGGTTTTTATATACACCTCATAAAATAAGATTGTTTTATAGCACAAAATATGTCTTAGTGAAGGGAAATTGAGAAAAAAATCCCTTGCCACATTGGTAAATTTGAAATCATAAACCCTATGAAAGATATATAATCAAATTTATATGTAAATACCAATAATTGTTTGGATAATAATCATAAAATTCATTCATGGTTAGTATATACACCATATAAAATTAATAGGTGGTAAATATGGAATGTGTCTCACATAAGTAAAAGGGGAGATAAAAATCCCTTACCATAAATCTCAACTTCCTATGTACACATTCAAACCTATTGTACAATAAATTTATTTTTATTATAAATTTATTAAATAACCATAATTCTATATATAATTTCATATATGAATTAATTATGACATTTTATCACTATATTATTAATAATTCCATGTCAAAGTCATATTTAATGCAATAACTGCTTTTTTCATGTATGTTTTGATTTATTAGTTTTTTGACCTTATTAATTTGATCATGGTTACATAATATCCAAAATAAGAAAAATTATATACGTATAATATATATTCATTATATATTTACTTATAGCGGATCATTACAGTTATAGATAGAAAATTAAATACATCGTTCATGTAGACGATAATCCGTATATAAGAATGAATGTTGTTCCAATTTTCTAGAGGATTGAAAGAAGGGAATAATGATAATATATTACCATTAAAAAATAATTTTTATTTAATATATATCACATATTTTTTTAAAATATATTCTGATTACCTTCCTAGTAAAGAGTAAAAGAATCACATCACTTCGTGAGGTGGTAGCCTGCCGTACACATGAGAGATGTTATTGTATTCCCATAGAATGGAAAATAAGAAGGTATATGTGATATAATATTTAAATTAAGTATAATAATACCATAAATATAATATATAAACATTCAATTTTTCATTATATCAAGCTATAATAGGTGGTCAAAAAAATGAATAACATCAGTTCACGAGGCGGTAGTCTGCCGTACACATGAATAATGATTTAATAACCCATTTGATGGAGGAGGATATAGATATATGTTATTAAATAGACTTAACAAAATATAAGAATATTTTATATAATTTTTTTATTATATTTTAATAATTATTACATGAATTAAGTTGGTAAATAAATAATTAAAAGTAAATAGTTTAGGGAAGACAATAACCAAGGTTCGTATTTTTGGATGAAAAGTATCTCCAGAATATGTATATGGATGTTGGGTTGAAATTTTGGTAGGTTTTGGATGATCTGAAGGGCCTATGAAGTGTAAGGAAGTGAGGGGAGGAGGTTTCATTTTATAATGAGAGAGGGGTGACATTTTTGTAAATATCCTAAATTATTCAATAATGGGAAATCACTAATAGCCAATATGCCTAAAAATTTAATAAATAATGGGGTGGAGGTATTATATAGTCTAAATACACCTTAACCATAAAAAATATTTTTTTTTAAATTTTTAACTCTTTATCCTTTAAGTTTACTTAATTTTACAATTTATGTTCTCACCATGGTAACTTGAATATTTTTATTTAGATGGGTAATATATCCTTTAATAATAAAATTAAAACAAGAATTATTATAATATTTATACCCACTAATTATAAAAATTATATCTAATTTATTATATAAAAATAATATGTGTGTGGGAAATTAATTTTAACATAATCAGATGTAATACGCAATCCCTCATTTTAACCATAATCATTGTAATTAATTTTTATAATATTTATTTATCATTATGATAAGAGATTAATTTAAAATCATCATATAATATATAATAATCATATTCCAAATATTAAATACATTTTCCCAAATTGAATTTATAAAAGTGTAAAATTTTAATTTAAAATTAAACCCCCAGACGTGACGAGAAAGGTTTTTTTCAAATAGAAAATATTCAAATGTTTAAAATGTTTTTATATTGAAATTAAATTATTATAAAAACATATTTCCTAAAAACTCTAGGTGTTACAATATGTGTAAATTAAAATTAATTTCTCCCTTGAAATTATTCACTTTGATAAAACAAATTAGTAAACTTAAGCCTCTTTACATCCTTAGGTCCCCACATATCTTCCTCAAGCTAGTGGTTTTGCCACAAAACATTGACCAGGTGAGTGGTCATATTTCATAACACTTTATATAAACTAGAATCTCCACAAATTTTTCCTCATAAAGAAGTTCATTCTCCATTGGTATGACCTTAGAGTTTAATACATGTGATGGATATGGTATGTACTTCCTCATGAGAGATACAAGGAAAAAATCACGAAATTGAGAGAAGTTCAGTGGAATAACCTATCAATAGGTTTTCATCTTGGTATGATCATGAATTTCAATGTGATTGAAATAGTTGTGGATTGTATTTCCTTTAAATCATAATAAAAATTTCAAAATTTGGTTGTGCATTTATCCATTTCTACTTCATCT
Organism: Viscum album; assembly: GCA_963277665.1. NCBI lineage: Eukaryota > Viridiplantae > Streptophyta > Magnoliopsida > Santalales > Viscaceae > Viscum > Viscum album. The sequence continues at coordinate 1,314,478,145 of OY728128.1, read as the reverse complement.
CTTACTCAAATAAATGAAATTAATTTTTTATACCTGAATCACTAATGGATCACATTATCAATAATATAATGATATGTCATTCTTTCTATATCTAGTTATCAAGAAAATGGTTATCACTCATTATCCAATATGTATAAGTATTCATACGGTTAAGTAATACATTAATCTTTTAAACCTCATTAAAATATAAATTTAAACCATTATATAAATGGTTAACATTATGACCCACTAAAATTTCAAAATTTATAATGAAGCACACTAAATTTAAAAAAAACTTAACCTTCATCATCTAAAAATAATTACATATCTCTTAATGATCATATTCTAAATATTTAATATGATGGTCATATATTCTCTAGAATCTTTGTAATAATTAGAATTACTATAAAAACTCAATAAAAACATGCATTATTCTTAATTACTTGAGTAAAACCATAAATTATTGAATATATTCCATATATCCAATAATGTTGTAAACTCTATAAATGATAACCTAAACCACACTTTCAAAAAATCATTTACCAGTTCCCAAGTCATCATTCCTTTCTAATTTACATTATCCATATCAATAATATCTTTATCCAAACTAAACACCATTTTCTCAATATGAGGAATATATTAAGGTTTATCTTCACTTAATCTTGTGTTTTCTATAAAATATAACCTTTCCATTAAATCAATTTTCTAGGTCAACTGTAAAAATTCAATATATTATCACAACTCTTTAATGAAAATATTTTCTTAAACAATACTTATATATTTTGTGATTAATATCGCATAAGTTTTAAATTCCTATACATGAACACTTCAATCATTCCACTTCATTCATAAACCTTTAAATATACTTAGTCATCTTATTCCTTAATAACCCTTTCCTACAATATGAATTAATAATCATGTATTAAAATTATTCAACCTAAATTTAATCATTCTTCTCATGTTTAACATAAAGAATAATTTTAGAACATCCCATACCTTTCATATATCATTTGGTGTCACTTCATGATCTGCAATATAACAATTACTCATACCAACTTGCTGGTTCTATTCATGAGTATTCCCCCTAGGAAAATGATTTTTATAATACCCATACATTCCATATATATAACATTTATAAATTGATGATTCCTTAGAAAAACCATTATTCTCCTCTATTGTATTAACCAAACATTTCATTTTTCCTCATAAATTACTGAAATTGTGTCCTAATTTTCCACACTGAAAAAAAAACATCTCATCCCTTTGGGACATTACCTTGCCAATTTCATCCCACATTCATGGAATATATGAAACTGATTGTTTTTCCCCTATGGTCTCCACTACCGAATATCTTGGTGAAATATATCCTTATCCACTTTACTGTGTTCAATATTTGGTTGAGGTGTAAGTTGATAATCATATATCATGATAAATGATTAGGAATAATCAAAATATCTTTCACTCGAGACATCACCCCATTTGGTTTCTCATTAACACATTTTCTATAACATTCAATGTTAAACAAGTTTTTTTCTGATTCCCTACATTAACTAAAATAGAAAACCATATTTTTAGAAACAAAAAACATAGTAGTAAACCACATAATAATGAAAAATCACTTATAGGGTGTCTAAATCATGATAAATAAATATTAATCTATGAAACCTTGGGTTTAACCTAATCCATTCATAGTCATTATTCAAATCCTTCATGATTGTTTTTAAATATTTTTTGAATTTTAAAAACATATCCCCTAAAAGTGTCAAGCCATGCATGTTGTAAGGATCAATTTCATTCAACATGTGATGATAAAGTCCATCTAAATGTTCCCTTTTTAGAGATATTATCCCTAGGTATCTCTGTTCTAAATTCACATCCACTTGTAGTATCCAGACAAGGATATAGTTTCTTGTAAACCACTCTTTCTATCATTTCCCAAAATTCCAGGACATTTTCTTATACTTTGACTTGTCGTTATAATTATCCTTAGATATATCCAAATAAATATCCTTATAAATATCCCTTGGGATGTCAATAAAGTTTTCTTATCCTATTTTCAAAGGTTAACTAAAAAATCCCTTGATAAAAAATATAGTGACCCAGAATTTACATAAATAGATATTACCTATTTTTTATGAATATTCATTAAATTACATAAGAACATACCTGAGGATCTTAAGGGTATAGTTCCTTTGGAAAATTGGGAGTATACAAAATTGGTTCATAAGAGTTCTATATCATATCCCACTTTATACCTTATAACTAGCACCATTATTAAACATATCATATGTAATACAAATCATCAAAACCTAGGAAAAAACATAAGAGATGATGAGATTAGAGGCTCAGTAAGAAGGGTAAACCAGTGAAATACTTAAATATGATGTGAGAATATGAGTTTGAGAATATAAAAATACTATATCCAACGAGCTTGTACCCAGGTGTTATAGGCTCCTGCTTGGCATCCAAAAGACCTATGATCAAATCCGAGAAGGGAAAACTTTTCGGGTACTATAGTAGTACTATAGTAAGGCACTATAGTAGTAATGTAGCAGTGGTGAAACTATAGCAGCAACGACACTATAATAGTAGAGGCACTGTAGCAGTTACTATAACAGAATAGGTAGTGTAGTAGTACTGTTCACTGAGGGGTCCTTTGGGCTAAAAAAATGGGATTTCAATCCTTGTATTCAGGACACTTGGCCTTGGGCTTTCAGGCTATATAATGGGTCTCCCTCTACCTAGTCTTAATGAGTTCTTTTCTTAAAATAATAAATTGAGGCTTCAACCCCAACCATTAAAAAAAGAATGTAAAAATAATATATGAAAACAATACAATTCATAAAAAAGATCAAAATCATGAGTCATGAATTCAATATTGGAAGTTCATCAGAAATTAATAATGAGGAAATAAATTAACAAGATCCATGAGAGTATAAAATTTTCATAAAACATGGAATTGTGAAGTATATATAAACATGTAAAATAATTTCTTTAGTAGTAAAGGTTCATTTCCAAAACTATAATAGTGGAATGGATTTACTTGGAAAACTATAATAATAGTCAAGGTTCACTCCCAATACTATCATAGTGGAAAAATAACAAACTGAACTAGGTTAACTCCCTATTCCAATAATATTTATCTCAGGAGATATCAATATTTACATAGTGCATTTGAGAGAGATATAGGTCCCACCCATAATTGGTTATAACATAACCATAGTCCTTTATTACAATGTAACCACCATCATATAATTAAAACCATACATAAGTTTTCCACAAGATCATAAAACATTCATCATATCAAAACCCATGAAAAAAATGGGTTCCATACAATATTTCATCATAACATAACCCCTGGAAAAGAAACTGGTTTCATAAACATCTCTTCATCATAAACAAAAACCATCCAAAAATAATAATAAGAATAGTATCCTTGGATCATATCCCTATTAAGGCATAAGTCACATAAAATTATTTCTTATTAGATGATAAATTATTTATGAAATATTTGTTGTAATATATCTTGAGGAAAACATCCTTTCATTAAAAATAACTTTTTCAAAACTAAAACTTTGTAAAATAATGTTTAAATACTTTTCATTTAAAATAATAATTGAAAAATTATAAAAAATCATTACAAATAATTTAAAACTTTTATTAAATAAAATATCATTTCTACTTTAAAAACCCCTCTTTAAAACAGATAACGTTTTCAAAATCATTTTCTTTGAATATATCCTTTGAAAATGAAAAAGAAAAATTTTAAAATTATTTTAAAAAAATAGAGAAAATTTCCCTTCCATTATTAATTATTTTTATAATAAATAAAAAATAAAAATATTTTTCTTTTAAATTGACCTTGTAATCTTATAAAGAAAGCTTTAAGAATCATTTAAAACATTTTTTGGGGGAAAATAAAATTTTTTACTTTTACTTTATTTTAAAACATAAAAAATTTTCAAAATAATTTTTTTTGAAAATAACATTATAACGTTAAAAATTAATATTTTTTTAAAATGATTGTTCAAGATGGAAACAAATATAATTCATGTAATAACCTTAAAATAAACATTACTTTTACATTTTAAGTAAAATCCAAATGGGAATTGTTTGAAAAATGACATGAAGATTCCTTTCTAAATATTTTTTTAAAATGTAAAATATGGGTAAAAAACTCTTTAATAAATAATTTTAATAATTTTAAAAACATTTTTTGATTTTTTTATAAAAAAGGGTTTGGATGAGAAAAATATTCCACTAAAGAGAGCAATAAAAATGATTTTTCATAAAAAACTTATTTGGAACTCTTGAGAACACAAAGAGTGAAAAATAAAGGGAAAAATGTATTCTAATGGAATAGTAATAGAATAATAAAATTAATGATTTTATTGTGATATAGTTAAAAATATTTCATCATCAAAATCATAAAAATTAAGAACCCTGATAAATGATGATATTTTATCATAAAACCCTTACCACTTTGGTAACATTGAATCATAAACTCAATGAGATAATATCATTAAATTTAACATATAATATAATTATAATAATTAAATTCAATATATTATATTTCAAAGGGGATGTATATACACCTTATAAAAGAATATAGGTGCATAAAACAACATATATATCAAAGGGGGAAAATTGAGACAAATATCCCTTACCGCATTGGTAACTTTCAAACCATAAACCCAATGAAGGAGAGATCCTAAAATGGATATTTAAATCCAACTAATTTTATAAATAATAATCATAAAATAAATTCTAGATTATTTTATACACCATATAAAATAAATAGGTGGTGAATATGGAATGTGTCTCATATAAGTAAATAGTGAGATAAAAATCCCATACCCTAAGTCTCAACTTCCTTCGTACACATTTAAACAACCTATATAATAAGTATAAATTTATTATAAATTTATTAAAGAACCAAATTTATATATATATATATATTTATATAATTCTATATATGATTTATTTATGACCTTTTGTTACCTGTTTATAAATAATTCTATGTTAATGTTACATTTCAAGCAATAATTGCTTTGTTTTTTCATGCATGTTTTGATTTATTAGTTTTTTTATCCTATTAATTTGATCAAGGTTCCATAATATCTATAATATTATACAAGATATAGAAATCATATATATATTCCTTATATATGTATTTATTTTAGTCCATAACAGAAAGAGATTGAAAATGAACTACATTGTTCTTGGAGACGGTAGTTTATACATACGCATCAACATTGTTCTGTTTTTATAGAAAGATTACAATAAATAAAGGTAAATGATATTATACATTATATAAATAATATTTATGTCATATATTTAAAATATTTTCATTAAACTCATCCTTATTATCTTCCTTGTAAAGATTGAATAAATTTCATTGCCTCGTGAGGTGGTAGACCGCCATACACACGAGTGGCATTATCATATTCATGATGAATGAAATGAAAAAAGATATATGTTATATAATAATTCCATAAGTATAATAATATTATAAATATAATATATATACCTTTAAAAAATATTTATATATATATTTGTGGGAGGTGGTGATGGAAAAACAAATAACATTTGGCTCATAATAAGGTAGACAATTGTACGCTTAAATGGTGATTTCATAAGCCATTTTATAGAATAGGGGATGGATATAGGTTATGAAATAAAAATAATAAAATATCATTCTATATTATATAATATTAATATTATATTGGAATTATTAGAACATTAATTAAGGTGGCCAAGGAAGAATTAAAAAGAAATATTTTAGTGAATATAATTACCTTCAATTAGAATAACCCCCTTTGGATCTCTTATTTGGATCCTATGGTTTGTATTTTGGGATGTAAAGAAGATCTAGAACATGGATAATGATGTTGGGGATGTATGTTTTCATATTTTTTCAATAAAAATGGCATAATATGTGTGAGTAAGTGACGAGGGGAGGTGATTTTTTATAATGGGGCAGGAGTCACATTTTTATAAATACTGAAAACTATAGAATACTGGGAAGTAATTATCACCCTATGTGCCTCCAAAAGACATAAATAATGGTTTCAAGGTGTTATATGGTTTAATAAGACCTAAAACTGAAAAAAAAATAAACATTTTATTCTTTGTCCTTTAATTTTACTTAATTTTATCATTGAAGTTTTCAACATTTTAACTTGTGTGTTTTTATATAACTAGGTAATTCCTTGTTTAAGAATAAAATTAATATGATACTTATTAATTAATTTAGACCTAATTATTTTAAATATCAAATAAAATTTATTATATAAAAATTCAATGTGTGAGGATAATTAATTTTAACACAAGCTCATATAATACACAAAACCCTGTTTTAACCTTAATCTTGATAATTAATCGTTATTTTATTTATTAATATTTATTACCAGAAAATGATTTTACCATATTAAATAATATAAATTATTATTATTTGAAATATGGAATCCATTTTTCTAAATTTAATTTATATAATTGGAAAAATATAATTTAAAATTAAACTCACAAACAAGATAAAAAAGAATCCTTACAAATAAAAAATGTTCAAATGTTTATAAAGTTTTTATATAAAAATTCAATTTAAAAATGAGTACAACAACATAAATTTTATTAATAAGTATATTATTGAACTAATTTTACTTTATAACCTAATTTAAAATATAAATAAATCTTATAAATTCCTTAAATGAAAAAGAAGTTTTCAATAAAAACCAGTATTTTTAACTACTCATCAAAAAAATAATCTTTTAAAGAAAATTCTCAAAAATTCACCATAAGAAAATTTTGACATCATTATTTTAAAAATTAAATTTATTTTATAAAATTAATTTTCTAAAATGATAACAAATTAATTTTATTATTTTTTATAAAAAAAATAAAAATTGTTTTGATAAAATAGTAGTTTTAAAACATATAACGATTTTACTAAAAATTATGTAATTTTATCGATATATTTTATGTATATACAACAATTATAATTAATATTTAAAATATTGTAATTAATATTTATTCTATTAATTTTATTATCTAGTTAATAATTTCTGTACTTAAATAAAAATATTATTAGTTTTTCATGGTTTATTAAAAATTGGTGTTGTATGTAACACAATCTGTCGAAGAGATTAAATTATTTGAAAAAATATTTCCTAAAAACTTATGGGGTTACATATCCAATATTAAAACACATATTATAGTACCTCTATATTATCATATATTTATATCATATGTGGCTTGATATTCCATACTAAAAATATGTTTTAGGATATCGTTATATAGAGGTAAAAATAATAATCTTTCACTTTGACCACCACACTAATCGATGCATCAACACATTTCCTGAAGCCTCTTATTCTTACATTCTAATGATTCACTGCCATATCCTCTCACTGAAGAGATAATACTAGTCTATTGACCTCTATCAAGGTCTCTCTCTACCAAAATCACCATTTTATAGCCTATGTATATGTAGAAATACGTGATAATCTCACCTAATAACGAATCAATTCCTCAACATAATCTTAAACCTATGAGACTTTATAATCCCTTCTGTATATATATTCAACAAAAACATTAATATGTTAGTGGATATGACTATATAATAATTAAAATTTTCTTAGGATAAAATAATACTTATTCAAGATATGGAATACATAATAAACCCTTACTAAGATAATCCATGCATTGAAACCAAAACCATATGTAATATAAAATGGAAAATATAGTGTACATTGAAGATGGATGAGATTATATAATTAATCTCTTTCATGGGTAAGATACCCCTTGTAAAAATAGTATGATATTTTCTAAAATATAAATAATGAAGGAGAATAGAGCTTCATTTATGGATAATTGATGGAAATTTCACATAATTTTACAATGTCTTAGCCTCTTATATATTTCTTGTGGATGCTCTCCAAGCCATCGATTAATTTGATAAAATGTAAAATAGAATTATTTAAATTATATGACTATAAAATTTAACACATGACATTACATTGATTTTTTAAAAATGTTTCATCATATAAATTTTTATAATTAACAATATATAACTTGGAAAGATACCTAAACATTTGCATTTAATGTTTTACTACCATGTCAATTATACCATATAATTAACCCATATCTCTATATTTTTATATGGCTATATCATACACTAATATATGTCATGTTTTTTGGTGCGATGTCCCTACAATGCACTTTATGATATGATATGCCAAGGAATATGGTATAAATTTGTTTCATTTGTGTTATATAATATGGAATACCCATATAATAAACTACGCTATAATCCAATAGACATTATATGTATAAATTATTTTGGTAATGTCTCTTTTAATATCTCACTTAAAATAGTTCCTCATAGACATTGTGTTATGTAACCTTATATTATATCGTATATAATAACATGTGAAACCATATCAATAAAACCATTTAGATATTTTCAAACCACTTTTGAAAAGACATCATCAATTTCACCATGTTCCATATCCAATTTAATACCCTATGAGTAACCATGGAAAACACTTTTTAAATAAACTATAAAATAATTTTAGATAATCTATCTAAGTTTAATAAAATATAATCTCCATTCAATAAACTATTTTTTTCCTCGTGATCCTTTATTGCATTGAAAAAAACTATGAATTCTTCAACACATAAATTCTTTAAATACTAATAATCTAGTAAAACATAACTGCTAATTAGGCTACAAAGGGACCTAAAATCATCTCCTTGAAACATATGTACCTTAATACATATTTCCATGAACTATATCATATACAAAAATTCATAATTATATTATTCCTTTTCTCAAAAAATTAATTAGTTGTTATAAATGGAGAATTTTAATCCCATATATCCAATAATATTTTATCAATTCTCTAAGTATAGACTAACAATATGGATGATCACATTACATTTCATTCATTTTAATGTATGATTACATCACATACCCATTACTAAATATATGATTACATCACAATTTACTTATTTGGATATGGTTATACACTCGTTTAGTATATCACAATCAAGGGATTTTATGTCACAATCATTATATAAGTGGAAAAATATCATCTTAGTTAAACACAAAATAGTGAAATATTTATTAATATAGATAAACACCCCCTGAATATCTCATACTCAGGGTTAGTGAAATAATGTATCTAATTCTAAAGATTATCAAGCTTGATATCTTGTCTAACTAAGGGTATGGGGATTGAATATAAAACATACACCTATAGTATACAAAATACATAGTGTATAACACTCCATGTTGTATAATTTAGGTGTTATCTAGCACACAAAACATGTTTTGTGTCACATAATAATATTATGTATCTCTATATGAAATCATATACATAACAACCTTAATATTTTATCAGAAATATAATTCTACATAATGAATACCAATTTAGGATAAATAAAATTGATACATTTAGAGGTTAATTATCATTACACTTTATGATCATATTTATCCAACATGAAGAAATGATAAAGTGAAGTATTTATTTTGTTTAAAATGATAAGTTTTATATTTTAAATTATTTTAAAAATAATAATAAAATCCTATATGAGTACGTATCTAATAATATCCTATATGATAGACCACCAGAGTGGAATTACATTTTATACACTTTTAGGGTTTTGTTAACTCATGTCATATCTATGTAATTCCTACCACATATTTATCTGACCATATAATAAGGCCTACCATTTAAATACTTTAATTATTAGGGTCTATAAATAAGTATTGTTTAAATAATGGTGAGATCATAAATAATTTTCCTGATGTTCATGTATTTGAATAAGTTTTCAAACATCTTTAATTTATAACATCTAATGTTATGTTGTGAATTACTTTTTTAGTTTACCTATAATTATTTTTATGTTCATCATTTTCTTCTTGGAACACTTACTGGTAATTATTTATTTTATATCACTTTTTTTACAAAATGTAACTATTTACATTATCATCTTGTTTTAACAATCATACACTAAAGACTTTTTGGTCATAACATGACTTTAAATTTGAATTTGACTAGTTTAATTTTTTATTTGTTATATTTTTAACTTATATAAAAACGAAAATACTCCCCATGGTCGCTTAGAAATTTTATTATATCTATAATATCATTATAAGATACAAAAAACTATTAAAAATATACAATAAATTCTTACCACATTATAGTGGTTTATAAAATTTCTTGATTTATCCTTATGTTCACCATGATTTAGTTCAAGACACTGTGTATTGGTGGATCATGCTTGTAATATTAATATTATGTGATAATTTTTTGGATCATTCGATCTTAAATTTAAAATGATATCATGATTGGTTATTCATAATTTAATAATTAATTTGAGGAGTTTGGATATATTGTATGATTATTTAACCATTAAACAATCAAGGGGGACATTAAACTGAGCATTTCAAGAGTTGAAACATATATAAAATTTATAAAAAAAATAATTAATAAGAGAAAAATAATTTATTTTCAATAACAATAGTTTCAAAGATTATATTTGAAGTCATAATTGCATAGCTAGGTTGAAATTCCCATTTGAATTATTTAGATAAAATCACATGATATAATAGGTATGTGAAATAGGTTTAGTCACATATATGATATATTACCCTTACATGTTTTTTGAAAATCATCCATTATAGAAGAGGAAAAAGGAATGGAAAATTAGAGCATATTAAGATAATGAATCAACACCATTGTTAATCGAGCACTAGGCCATGGTGACCTCCATTATAAGGACATACCATGACATTATGGAAATTCCCAAGCTGTTATAGAAATTTTGAATTCCTTACCCAAATTCCATGCCTTAGCTAAATAACTTAGCTTAAACTACTTACCTAAAATGACTTTTAAAATAAAAATGGATTCTAAAAATTTAATGGTGAAGAAAAAAATTCTATACAAAATGGATTTCTCTATTCCATGGAAAAATACATTTTTTTTGAATTTTGAATAAAATTGTAAAATATTTATAAAATGATTCAATAAAATTTTGGTAGAAGTGATCTTGGTTTAAAATGGATTTATATGGTGAATAATTTATAAATTGTTTAAAAATTAAAATAATGTGAAATATAATTTTTTTTCTAGATTTATGATTAGATTATAAATTTAAATATGAAATTTTTATATTAAACCACTAATGTAAAGATATTTAAATTATTAGAATTTTTTGGGATGATATGATCAAAGTATTAAATAAAACCAAATATTAGATATATATTGTTTAATTTTTTTCATAATATATAAAATATTTATATTATTATTAAATTTTACATAAAGTATCAAATATTTTAGAATAAGTAGTATTTCATGTTAAAGTCCATTTAAATTAAGAAAATAAGAGAGCTAAAATTAATATAAATATAAACTATTCATATTTTTATATTATGGAGTGTCCATAAATCCTTCCTAAATTATAAAATGTTTATAATTGTAATATTTATAAAATTTTAAAAAATTCTTATCTCATGTCTAAATTTAAGAATTTTTCATTTACTTAGTTTTATTAATTATTTATTATTCATAAATAAAAATGGTATATTATGAATTGTGATGCATTTATTAGTTTAAATTGTTAAATGTTTTCTTTAAATTATTATAAATTAATTTAAGAAGATACATTCTACGTATGAAAATTGATTTAGTTTTATTCTATATTCAATTTGGATTATATTAGCTTATGAGTGTAACTTAAGAAGTTAATTAGAGTTTATAAAAACTAGGTGTTAGAATTATGGTGGAATTTAAGTCATTGTTGAGTACAGAAACTTTGGTAGATGTAATTTGGGTAAAACTACTTAATGTCCTAGAGGCTTATTCCTTGTCTAGAAAATTTGGGGTTAGATACCTATTGATTCATGCTTAATATTATGGGTATTATTTATTTTTTATGATTTTAATTCTTACATGAAATGGTTTCATTTACATTATGCATGTGATTTATTTAGATATGTGTGAATATAGTTGTCTACTAATTTGGGATACTAACACAAGTCATGGATTGTGTAAATATTTACACATCAATATGGTTTAAATATATTGATTTAGTGAAACTAATAGGGGTGGGTTAATGAATACATGTAAATGGAATACATTAGATATGTTGGTAGGATTAAATCACTTTTAAAAATAATAAGTGATAGATTTTTTTGAAAGAAAAAACATTTCAAAACCACAATCATCCAACCAATTATGTTCATTCCTAAGAAAGGTACTTATAGATTTTATTGTATATTGAAAGAAAATAATGAGGTTTCACAAAGACATAGGTGCATTTATTATTAAATTTTTTTCTGTTATACTTAGATGGTATACCATTAGGAAGGTAATAATGGAATAGGTTTAAGCTTATCCATATGATATATAGATAAAGGATTTGTTTTCTCAAACATTCAATATTCATATAAGATATTATTGGCAGGTTTGTCTACCTAAATAGATAATGTACTAATGTTTATAGAGATTAAAGGGTATTACTTAGTGAAATATATATCTTGAACCACTAATTTATATGATTTAGAACTAAATGTATAATCATTCAAGTGGGATAGAAATTAATAATAGACCATATTAAATAAGTATGATATTTGACACTCATCAGATAAAATCTTACATTGTAGATAAAATGAGATCATCATCATTAAACATGGATTTAAGATCAATCTTATAAAAAAGAAAAGATTAATTTAATTAACTTCTTAGATTGGAGACTTAAGAAATATTCTTAGGTAAGAAACAAAATTATATCTATTAAGGAACCACATTCCTAAGAAACAAAATATTCATATTGATCAATAACAAGATATAGATTCTTATGAGGAGCATAGAAAAATTCAATTATGGTTTAAAATGTGTTGTTTATATTGAATATGGATAAATGTATTTTACTATTTTTCTCCTATATTCAATATGATTATATATGTTAATGAATTGGAGATATAGGAGGAACCCTTAAGGAAAAATATAGAAATAGAAGCCATTATGAAATTATTATTATAAAAATTTCAGTAATAATGAATTATTAGAATTTTTATTACCTTATTTTATCAAAAAAAATTGGACAAATTGGTAGAACATGGGATGTGTAGATGACAGGGTTGTGTTGTAAGTTCAAAAATGAAAATAGTTTAGGGCAAAAAGAGAAAAATGGATGGTATAATTGTCAACCAAGGTCTTTCAAACCTAAAATGAATTTTAGGAAGAATGGGTGGTTTTTACATTGGATGGAATCTTTTAGAATTCCTGAAGGAAATTAAGAAAATATATGGAATTTCCTTGTTATGTTTTTGGATTATAGAATTAAAATCATCAATTTATGATGAAAATATGATGCTAAATGTATATTTTAAAACTATTTTAAATATAAATTATTTTAAAATTTAATTTCAGTATTAATTAAGATTATAGTATTTATTCAAAGGATGAGGGAAATTGTTAAAAAAATACAATTTGAATACAAAGGTTTATTTATATGATTAATTAAAATAAAGTATATCTATTTTCATCTTATTTCACTTATATGATAATAGATTTTTTTATTAATAATGTTCTCTAACGAAAATATGAGATGATGGTCTAAATACACATGGATTGTGATTAATCAAATTCTAGGACACTTTTAAATATCAAATAATGATAAAAATATTTTTTCTTGGATATATCATTTTATATGAGATATTTGACAAAACATGAGAGAAAAATTTACCAACACAATAAATTTGAAAATTTTAAATAAAAAATATTTTTCAATATGTTTTTATAATCATATATAATTATATATAAGACATGGTTTAAAAATTTTATTTTCCAAACATACCCATTTAACAAAATATCTGTTATTTTTTGAAAAAAACATTGTTTATCTTATAATGATATAATAAAGAGAATATAGTTTCAAAGAGGATATTGGGAGTATATTCACACTTTGATAAGTCTAAGTACAAAAAATTAAAGTTTCTGCCAATTTTTTTAATGTTGATTTAACTTAATAACTTGTAGGGTTTAGAATATATTGGTAAATAAAAATGTAAATATTTACATTTAGTTTCCATAACGAAGTTCATAACACTTTATATCCTAAATGAGTTATTATGAATTTATAAAAAATTATTAGAGTAAAGTGTTACATTTTTTACCAAATGATCTCAGATAATATGGTTTAGAAGTTCTAAAATGATGCTAATTAACTTAGAATGAGTTTAGAGTAGACAATGCAAGTTATTAACATCATAAAATTGGATTTTTTGAATTAAATTAGTTTGAATACTATGTTATAATTATTGATCAATATAAATATGATTATTAAGTCTCACCATCAATAAAAAACATTCATCATAGATATTACTCAGTTAAAGAGTTTAGTGGGATAGTTTTATTACATAGTCACATAGATATGTGGAATGAAATAAATAAATAAGTAAAAAGTACAAAAAACATAAAATATCAATAAACATAAGGCCTATATAGTGGTTTATCACATGATATATGATTTAGCCGACACTAATGTATAAATTTTTTAGTATTAATAAATAATTGTAAGAATATAAAATGTATGATGTTATACAAAATTAATTCTCCTATTTATAATTCAACCATTATGGATGTATATATTACATGAAATATAATGATAATTAACCTCTCAAAGTAAAAAATTTGAGTTATACTTAACTGATGTTTTTTTTTGGAATATTATAGGATGTAGTGAAATATTTAGGTTAACATGGTTTGGATTTCCTATAAAAATATATAATATGATCATAAGTTATAAAATGAGTTTTATGTGATGGAAAAACCACCATGTATACAATATAAATTTTCATAAACTACATCATTGGTATGACAGTGGTACATGTTTTATATTTAAATCCACATACATCATGATAGAAAGGCATTTAGTATATGAACCTTCATACTTTGATACTTCTCGTATGAAAACCTTGTGTCATAGCTAACCATGTGTGGTTAGGTAAGTTTATAATCATAAAGTCATTTTAGAATTAACTAATATTTGAATTTCCCTCTCATATAAAGGAACACATGATCATTAGACTCCTAGAACCATAACATCTCCTCGTTTGCCTCTAGTCAGAGGAAGATCGGATTCTTACCTGGTCCTTCAGAAATCATTCCTTCAATAGCTTATGGTTCTTCCTTTTCTAGTGGTCCATTTATTTTCATTGGAACTATGATCATCCATCATCTCTGTTCTAGGATAGTTTTTTAGGGCATCCTTTTTCATTTCAAAACCCTTCAACCTCAAGATGATAGGGAATTTGGTTGGTAGGTTTCTTTGTTTTGACAACATATCCCAAGCCATATTCCATACAATTTTTTCATGTATTTTTATTGAAATAGATGTTTCTAATCCTCCATTGTGTTTTTTGTGGATTTATATTGAAAATGAATATAGGTTCAAGCAAGATGTGGTCTTTCAAAATGGGGTGGACTTTCTCTCCAGTTGTAAATGTCCAGGTCATCCCCAACAGTTATGTAGGAGTCAACCAGTGGGTCAACCTATTACTTTGACTACGACCCTTGGCATTGTTAATTAATGTATGGATCATAGAGAAAATGATGGGTATCATGCGAAATTTTAGATCGTGGATGAATAGAAGGCTTGACAGGAGGGTGATGTGGACAGAGATATAGAAAAAAGGTTTTTGGAAACAAAACTTTCTCAGCATAAAGTGCCCTCTTAGGGCCCCTATTTGCATGGGATTTGATCCTACATTCATGTTGTGGATTCTATCTAAGAGATCCCCAATGAACATTCCTTGTGTTAGGTTCAAAATAGGGGCCCATATGGGAGGTCTCTAGGAACTCTTTCCATCTTGTTGAAGTTTGGTAGCCATCCCTCCCTGGTCCTTGATTGAAATGGGTTAAGGGAAGTTTCTAGTAATGTTGATCAGGTATCTAACCTTGTCTTTTAGGTGAAGGCAACCAAGAAGGGGTTTGGATCACCTGTGGTTCTGGACTCCCTCCATCCTCTAGTAGAAAACCTATCAAGTAATGGTGAACCCACTGTCATGATGAAACATCCTTTCTCCCCTCCAAACTCTTGGTGCTCCATGGGAGTTTCCCTTTAGAATAAGATCTTAGATTTATGTGATGGGATATCAGACACTAATGTTTTAGGGGAGATGAAAAAAGGTTATTAAAAGGAAGGGTATGAAGTAATGGTCTTCTAAAGAGGGGAAATCTTCAATATTTTATGTAAGAGCAGTTGAGCCTTCCCAAATTTCTCAAACATAATCAAATCATGAATTAAATGATTATACCCCAATTTAATACCAAAATGGAAGGAAGAAAGGGGTGAAAATGTCCACTAAAGTTATTGATTATTCAGTTTATAATGGGAAGAAAACTATATAATATAAATACTACTCATATCTTCCAAAACTAATGGTAATTAGATCTACATGTAAGGGTATTCGTGATAATGGACCTATTAAATTTCCCTCTAAAGGTCTTGAGGATAGTATTGGCCACGGACGAATTTCTATATATAAGAAGCTTCCCCATTCACAAAATGATTTCATGTAAAATACACCAGTGGAAGGAATGAATGTCATGAATATGGAATAAAATATTAAGAATAAATAAAATAATGACAATATCAAGAGTGAAGATCCACTTGGACCCTTAGAAGACCCAGTTATGACTAAATATTCTATTGTTATATTCCCCATGCACTATAAGGAGAAATTGGTGGATGGTGACTTCAGTATCAAAGGTTCTAAGGAAGGTCAATTGTGGATGAAGGCTAGAGTTATAAAATTTGGATTTAAGGGACAAATGACATGGATCAATACTCATGGATACATTTTACTTAGGAGATTTAACAAAAATAAGATCATTATAGAAGTGTTCATTATAAGATGGTACATGATGGCCTCATTATTTGAAGAGTTGTTATATGATAATCCCAAGTGGGAAAAATTATCTATCATTTATATTCTTCTATGGTTAGAATATTCAATCATCTTAATATTGAATTGGGAGTGGAAAATATTTCTTATTTTGGGATAATCATACACCTAAACACCAACCATATACTAAGGTAGGGGAACCACTCTCACCAATTAGAAATAAAAAGGAAATAAAAATAATTATTTTTGTGAAGAGGGTATTGTTCTAGAGATGACTGTTAAAGGTTGTTTCTTAATTTATTCTCATCTGAGGTTTCATAACTTATAAAACACACCATGGATTTCTCAAGTTTTTCATTGTTTCTCTATTTCAATTTTGATTTGTTGGACATTTTTTGTTGTTATGGATCTATATTTGATGGTTTTTGTCCTCTTTTTTTGTTTCTTGTCCGGTTTTGTATGGTTACCACTCAAAGTGGTTTTATTTTGAAAGATCAAAAAATAATTGGATGGTATATGTGATATAATTATCTACTTGGATAAGGTACATGTTATGTTCCCTTCTAATTAAATGAATGTCATGTGATATATTCATCGACCTGGTCATTCTATACAAATAAAATCATGAATTTATGAGTATTCCATATTGGTTTGAAATAATCTATGTATTTTTTTCACCTGATTCCTTGTAAGAATAGATTATATGAGTATTTAAAAATTTATATGATATACCCAATGAAAAGGTTTATGGATTTACATGTGTTTGTTTTAGATCATAATAAATAACTTTATATATTGAGTAAATTTGACACTTTTATTGATGCTTCTCATTGAATATATTTATATATTCGAGAATTTCCTATGTTTTTCAATTATATAAAGGCTTGTGGGGTTAAACTTTGTAATTATAAAAATTAATTTCTATCTTAGAAAACTTTGTGTACTACCCGACAAGTGTTTTGTAGGATATTCAAAAGAATTTATCGATTATTTTTCAAAAATAATTTACATATGATGGAACTTATAGTGAAAATGACTAACTATTCCCATTTTCATGGGGTTTTCCTTGGTCTTATAGCGTATAATAGTTTGTTTTGGGAACTAGTTCAGTAGAGTATTGGATATGAAATAGTAAGGCAATGAATGATATATTTTTACAAAATGAGTTTTGAAAGATATCCAAAAGTAGCTTGGGATATGGTTTCATGAGTTATTTCAAAACATGTGATATAATTTTAAAGTGTTCAAAGTCTATGAGGACTTAGTGAAAGTGTCATACTTTATGAATTAAATAGTAAATGTTGAAAAAAACAAGGTGTTTTAAAAAATATTGGGGCTTATCCATATGTGCACCCTGATATAGTCTAAGGCATTATCCCATGATGGATCATGCATGTAATATTCATATTATATGATAATTTTATAGTCCTTTAATATTACATTCTAAATTATATAATGATTTCTTATATAACCATTAACTCTTAATCAATTTTTTACTCTTATACATATTAATAAAAATATTATATTAGGTATCATATACCCTCCAACATCTATGAGTTGATTTCTATAATAATAATAATAATAAAATACATGGACTCTCTATGATGTTTATTTTACCCCTTTGAATATTTTATTAAATTCATAATATAATGAAATGGATTTCAACAATGTAATAATTTCCTCTCCTTCTTGAAACTTCCCATAATTTTCAACGACTTTGAATGGCTATTATAATAAATATCTCTAGATTTTCCAATAGAATTTGTCTTCTATTGGATGAGAATTTACCCTCTTACACTATCAAAAAACAATTCAAGAAATATCTCCCATGTTTTGTTTATGTATCCTCAATATATTGATAATATTTTGTAAAATTTTATTGAATTCATTTTGGTTATTATTTATAAAAAACTATTGGAACTTTTCTAACATGTGTTGTAGAATGAAATTCATCACCAGATCTAACCTTAAAAGTGACCATAACCTCCAAAAAATATCTAAATATAGAATAAAATTTAGTTAATGAGTGAATTATAATGTTTTTACAGATATATTACATCTAAAAAATTCATTTGAAACATCATACCTTTCATGCCTAAATTATTCTTGATAGAGTCTTTTTAGGTTATCTATCAACTTGAATGAATCCATTTTCTAGTGTTATTTTAAAAAATAGACCCATGGACATAAAAATGAGAGTAGAATAATTATATGAATAATTTTAATGCTTATAATAATCATCTAGATCCATTTTTTGAACAATTACTCTAGTGATTTTCTTGGGAAAAAATTTAATTAACACATGGAATTTTCCTTTTTCTCTTAAGAAATAAATCTTAATTTTATTTACCAATCTATGAATTTTCATTTATTAAGATTCTACTTTTCATGTATTGATATCAAATGCATTTTTAATAATTATAATACCATTTTATCTATAAAAATTTCTTTATTAATAAGGGATTTTATTACATGGACTCCTACTAAAATAATGAACCTTTTAATATATCATATCTATTAGTGGATAAAGATCCATATTTCACTAATAGTTTTTCCACTTTATCATTTATCCAAATAAATTAATATTTATATTGGATATCATTCCAATCATATTATATATTATTTATGGATATTTGAGAAAACAACACCTTACCTAAATCTATAATATAGATTTTATTAAAAACATTCCTCTTGTATCTTAATAATATGTGAGTTTATCATTGACATGTGACCTAAATATCATATTATATATAAGCTAATAATCCTATTAAGAGCACCCATATCCTAATTTCCGTACATAATATAATCCATGGACACCCAACTTTTGAATGACCTCCATTTTTGAAGATTGAGGTCTAGGAAAGTTCTCACATTAGAAGGAATCTAACAGTTTGTATTTTAAAGGGGATTTGTTATATCACCATATTAAATCATATATTTCCTTTACATTTATGCATGATTATAATTATATAGTCTTTAATCCATATTCATTCCAAAAAATCAATATATTTAAAACATATTTTTGTCAAACTCTTTACATAACTCATAGCTCGTGTTACTAACCCAAATTAAAATTCAACCATATTTACATATATCCAAATGAATCACATGTATAAGGAATATAAAACTATTTAATTTAAAGGCTTAAAATCATATGAAATTTATAATCATCATAAGAGTAAACATGGTGTGATAGATAGCTAACCCCTATATTTCTTGATAGATCCTAATAATTTCATATAATGAATAGTTCGACCAAATCACAACTACCCATGATTTAATACACAAGAGAGACTTTAATTTAATCAAAATTACAACACCTAATATGTATAAACAATAATTAACCTTTAAATTCATGATCATAAATTAGAAACAATCAAAAAACAAGGAATAAAAATACAAAATTAATTATTATACCACTAGTGTAACATTAAAATGCTTGTATGATAATTTTAGAAAGAAATTTAAATTCATTTAAACTAAGACATACATAAAATTAATAATATAAAAAAATTATATTTTTGAATCATGCATGGAATGAGTCTAAATAAATGAAAATTTTATAAATTAATATATGAGATAAATTTTATGAATAGTTTATAAAATAAATAATTATAAACAATTAATAAATTAATATTGTGTACAATCCAAAAATAAATAAATTCAAACACTTTATATTTATTTCTAAAATTAATACTTTAATATTATCATTAAATATGAAATTTATCTAAATATATGATATTTAATCGAAATATAATCATTTTACATTTTATATAAATACTTCATATATTAGGTAAACATTTTATATAAGAAAAATATCACATATTCAATATAATTCGAACCTTGATCATATCAATAATCAAAAATCCTTTTTATATGACTCAAAAAATTTCATAAATTAGCCCATTAATTTGATCGCATAAAATTAAAAATTAGAAACATTTCAAAATTTAATATGAATGATTTTATATTTTTCATTATTTTGAAATTATACGCACATTAATGGTTCTCTAAAAATTTATATTTCAACATTTGAAATCAAAATTATAATTCATTAGGTATAGATAGAAGGTATTTAATATTGAAAATTCATATTAAATAAAATATTTTATTAAATGTTTCATAAAAAATCAATAATTAGTTATAAATACATTATTATCAAATAATTTATAATCAATATATAAATTAAATAAATTTCCAAAAATACCATTTTAAATAATTTATAAATGATTTATAAATTTTATAAATAAAATATTAATTGAAAAATTAAAAAATATAAATTTTCCTTTATGTTGTATTTAATGATTCAATTATAAATTGTAACACAGGATACATTGAAAAAAATATATGATAGTTTACAATAGGCATACTATAACCCATGATAAATTACCCAGGTGCTAAAATTTTTAGATTATCATATGCATTGCATCGTAAAGGTGAGACATCACTTTTTTTCATTATGTGGAACAATTTAAATTGGTGTTATCATATGTTATGATTATCCAATCATAAATTGTGATATAAAACAAATTCAATCTCACATCCAATGATAAAACCATAATATACATTATAATAAGTTTAAATTGGTAGATTTAAACTATTCTGAAGCTATGATATCTTATATCACATGGTATGATACCATCATTTCATATAATATCATATATCATATGATATTATATTGTATAAAATATATATAGTATTTAATGATATAAAATATCATATCTATGTTTCTTTATTTTAAACATGATTTGACTACTAAATTCACTATTGGAATGGATTTGATACCACAAATGAGTTTATTTGGATTGAAAAACACTTATTAAAGATGTGGAAAACATAAGAAATTATAAACTAAGATAATATATTTTTTTAAACCAAAACCATGTGTAATAGAAAATAAATAACATACCATACATTGAAAATGGTTGAGCCTAGAATATTTAATTTAAGGATTGATAAAGTTCTCTTAAAAGTAGTCAGAGTACTCTTTCCTCCTAGAATATCCATATATTGATGAATCATAAAATACTTAGGAGGGACCATCCTTTTAAACATGGTATGTCTTTTTTATAATCCTTTAATCTTCTATAAAATATCTATAACTTCACCTAACATTGAAGTAATTATATAACCATAATGTTTGAAACTTAAAATGCTATATTGATACCCCTAAAAATTTCATCATATGAAATGTAGATAATTAATGAGAGATAATGTATAAAAAAATCTAAATATTAACATTAAACATTTGAATTCCATGTCCACCATACCAAATTATCAACCCATTTCTTTTTCATTATTACATATCCATATCATATAGTATGATATGTTAGAGTTAGTGGTTTTATAGCATTATATTTCACCTTATGATATGCCATCCCAAAGAATATGATATGCCTTAGTTTCATATATATTGTAAAACATGACACAACCATATTATACACTTTGGTATTAGACAATAAGCATTATATGTTTAAATTCATTAGGCTATATAACTATCAAACCCATCATTGATATATTCCCACACTATAGTTATATAAACACATTTGATCACTTCATATTCAATTTCATAGGGATAAAATTCTCAAAATACAAGACCTAGAATCCTTCTAATGTGAATCAATTTTATTTATTGGTTCTCAAAAAGATGTCCCTAAATGTTGAGTTGGAACCTCAAATATAAACATAACAATTTTCAATTTTATATCCGTAGGGGTCCTAATTGACACAAGAATCCAAAAAAATCCTTACTATCCACTCTTTTATACCATATGGTCCATTTAAACGCCCCTAAATGGGTGTATATTTCATCTGAAACTCATGAGTGAAGTTAGAATTTATGTACTAACCTCTCAGGAACCTATTCATAAGAGACTAGATAACCTTAACTAGGATTATTATAAGAAGTTCATCTACAGGAAGCTCCCAAACTACCTTTTTTATAATTATCTCTTCCTTGGCCTCTATGTTCTCCTCTAGCTGATGCTAAGGTTAAATTACTCTATAATTCCAAGTGAAAGTTTTAAAATTATACTAATAAATATCTTAACCACCATACCCAATCAAATAGGAATTCAATTACTATATCAATATGTCAAATCCAAATATCATATTCCATATCCAATATACCCAAGCACTGTAGACCTATATAAATACTAATCTTGGAATCCCCATGACTTTCCAATTGTTTCCTAGTAACCGCACATACTCATTCACTAACACTTGATACAGAATCATCAACCAATTAAAAAAATATATTAAACTATTCCTAGTATTAATTTCAATAAATCACCACCAATAATTTATTTAGTAAACAAATACATAATTTATTATATTTTTTAATTAACTCAAACAATTTCCTTTACCAATACTTGAATCCATAATCATATAAAAGCATTTACATGAAATGTGATCCTACATTCCAAGTATGATGCATAAAATCAGGCACTCTCACCTCCCAAGAAAGGAGAAAAACATATAAATATTTCTATTTAATTAATAATATAAATCCAAAATTACTCTTACTCTTAAATATAATATTCACATCCTCCACCACCTTAGAATTACACTATAGAGATACTTTATTTACATAACCTCAATTTTTATCTTAGTACATACAAATCCTACCAATAATTTACTAATAACCCAAAATAAAAAATGGAACTAATATCCTTTTATAACATCCCAAATAATATACACAATCATTAATATTTAGATATTCTAAAAATTAGAGGAAAATGAAAAAAAATAAACATAATGATTTATATGGTTTGAGATGAACATATATGTCTATCCTGTCATAAAATAGTTTTTACTATGTTAGGGTTTCAAAATTGTAGATCTATGAACAATATAGAAAACCTTGATTTTAATGAACTCATAAAGTATAAAATTGTTCTACTATACCCAACATTTACACTATACCACCACAAATATCTGTATAGTAGTACACAATGCTACAATAATCATGATTATTTTCACTAGATAACTCTCCCCAATAGTCAAACCAATACATGTTAAAATATATTAATTAAATATTTTTATTTTTTGAATAATCCATATTTATGGGTTTAGTAGGAACCCTCATAGAAAATCCAAGATAGAAATGTAATTAAACTATAAAGGATAATATGTGAAAAACAAATGTGCCAATAATATTTGTTCTATATCCATTTAGTAGACCTTGATACATTATTCCAATAGTCTCTTAAATAGAGACTGGTGTAATAACTAATAACCATCAATTATTCCATAGTTTATTTTTAATATACAACTTATCAATCTTCGTTTATTAATAATGTCAAATTGAGGTAAAAATTTACTTCAACTTCTCAATGAACATTGGCTTCATCAATGTAATTACTATATTTTTGGTTCCTTAAAAATTGTCAATGTTAATAACCCAACCTATATAGAACATCAATAAAGTTTCACATCAACTTAGTACTCTTTATCAAGGTGTAAAAAACAAAGTTCTTTAAAATATTTATTACACTTTTAATATCAAAATGAAACACATTTTCCTCTCACTTTCTATATGGGTCCTCTACTTTGTTATTTAACCCACCCATCTTATTATCATTTTCCATTAAAAAAATACTTTACCTCCATGGTGTATTGTACCAATACCTTATACTACTTATAAAATAATGTTTTGATAGTCACTACATAAGTAAACACATAACTTATGGTAGTAATCTTATAATCAAACCCACCTTGAATACAAAAAACTATATACCCCTCTAATGAATCATCATTTTGAAAAATAAAAGATACTTTTTTCATCCCATTAAATACAATAAATTTTACTTCAAGGATTCCCAATTTTAATTTTTGATGTTAGTAATATACACTCTCATAAACCCCACTATATGAGAAATATCAAGTTAGTTTCAAACCATGACATATATAAATTTCCAATAACCAATGAAACATGAATCTTCACCATGTTCCAAACCTCTTACTTTATATTTGGAATTTTCTCCCAAGGTAAATTAAAATAGATTTATAAATAAATAAATAAATTATTTTCTTCCATAATGGTAAATATATTCAAATATTTTATAATATATCTATCTTTTGAAAAAGTATAGGTTTTTACTACATGGATGATAATGATCTGCATTGACAAAATCATTCTAGCTTCTTCAAGGTCTTTTATCATGAAATAATTATCCAACTACCATTTTTTACTCAATCAATTTCTTGTATGATCCTACAATAATAATATCATCTATGTATATGAATAATATTATGTATCAATCACCAAATTAATTATAATTACAACCTTAGTCCATGAAAAACAATTTTGGATAATTACTTATTAATGAGTAATTTTTTTAACTTGATGGTTTCCTTCTTTAAACTACACAAAAAATTTTGATGTTTTTACCCTATTAATTTCGTTACGAAACCAAAAAAACCCTCATAATACTCCATGTAGATTTCCTCCTATGGATATTTATGAAGGAATGACCTCTCTATGTTAAGATGCACAAAATAAAAATCTTATAAAGTAATAACAATGAGAACTACTTGGAGTTTGGTTAGCATTACCAAAGGTGACAAATTTTGGTATGATATATGCCTTAACTTTACTAAAATATTTTCACAAACAAATTTTCCTTATTTCTCATTATTCGATTATGTTTATAATTAATCAAATCTACCTATTTGTTTTTCATTTATTTCTTTCCATATTTTAGGGAAGTGGGATCCAGTTTTTTGTCATCATGGAATGATGTGATTTTATCCCTCACTATAAACTCCCACTTATTCAACTATATTATCTATAATACATCTTAAAAAATTATATATATCCACCATATATAATTTTATGAACCAACCCAGGTCAACCCTGAACCGGTTCGTGGAAGGGCCCGAGAGGTGTTCCCTATCCCCACAAGCTGGAAACCAGTCCAGGAATCAAAATTTAATCATTGGGAAAAATTTTTCCCATGAAAAAAAGATAAATAGATAAATAAAAACTATCGATAAAAATTAAACTAGAAGCTGAAAGAATGAAAAACCGCATGTACCTCCACATGACCTTCCAGGTCACCACCCAACCAAAGTATGACCTTTCTCCAATAATGATCAAATCATCCAAGAGAACCTAAGAAAAGGGAACCTACAACTGAAATGATAAAAATAGGTGTGAGAATTAAAATTATTAGAATGGTTTCCAATATAAACCACATAATATAACATCTCCTTTTCCAAAACTTTCCATTAACACAAGTTTGAAATAAAAATATAAAATTAGGTTTTTCACATTTTAAAATAAGTAACATGTTTTTGTCATTTAAAAATTCAAAACATGCGACATACCACTTCCAAAATCATTTGAAATTTTACAAACTTATCCCAAAACAAAGTATACCAAATCTGGGAAAAAGTAGAACGGGTAAGCAGTGTAAGCTGGAAATAAACTAGTATAATAGAAAGTGAAAAAGCAATGAAAATAATCTTATATCCATCGGTGATCCTATACATACCTATAAGACCCCTGGACATAATTAGTTTGGAAACACTTGTCGACTTATCATAAAGATCCTAAGTATATAACCAACTAGTCACACTCACAGCAAAGGAAACCAGCAGCACTCATCATCTGGCCTCTATACCTACCAGTGGGTATCGACCTGTCTAATAGGGGTTAATAAAAAACCGTCACTCAATCAACTAAAATACGCATAGGAACCCATGGTGGTTATAATAATATTGTGTAAGTAGGAGGCCCACTTATTCGTGACTCATCTCACCGAACTTGCCAACCCCAAACATGGATGCTTCCTATGAATTCACCAAAAAGGGTTACCCTAGACAAAAGCGCCTCCAAATACACATTCAATAATTTCACATTAAACAAAGTGCTAACCAGGCCATCACGTCAAATCCAAGTCAAAACCATTTTTCTAAAAACATTTAAAATTCAGACTAGGCACACAAATTTCCAAACACAAACCATTATAAAAGTTAACAAAACTACACCCATAAGTTGGAAGAGCCAAGAAGGTCTTTAATATTTTTCAACCCACACCAAAATGTGTCTCAAAACAAATGTCCTGACCTTAGAGAACCCATTAAAAACCATGTTTTCCAAAACACCTGAAGTAATATTTTATAAAACCACATTTAAAGCACTCTTTAGAAACCACACAAGGGGACCAAATTTATTTAAAACTAAAATCCATTTAGGAAACTGAGGTTTAGAGAGAAATATCATTTACAAGTGTCATCTTCATTTGTGGTCACTTATGTGTGTGAACCTAGTGCACTCATGGATGTGCCGACATCCAATGGCACACTAAATTCTAAAAAGAACATTGGAATACCATTTCTTAAAAACCCAATAATTATCTTAAAACAATGATCTACCATCCACCTTATTTAGAAAAAAAATAAAACAACCCCAATGCCACCATATAACTATTTTTAAAAAAAATTCCATATGACCACCTAGCCATAAAATGACCCAACTAAACACACCCCAAAATTATTTCAAAACATGATTTCCAATCACTCACACATTTTAATATATTTTTTTGAACAATTAAAAAATACTTCTAAGTAGCACAATAAATATTTCCTCCAAATTCACACTTAAAATCCTCTATAGAATTCAAATGCACACTAAGTCCATTCCAAAATAAGTTTCGAAACTCCCACATAATTCATAAAATTCTACCAAATGGCTCAACCAGTATACGAAAAATATTGAAACTGAAAGTACCATAAAAATCACCAGATTTCTATCTTCTAAATGCTAAACTAAAATTTGATCAACAACATTAAAAGTACTCACCCAAAATCATTTTTTAAAAACAAATTCTAGAAAATTTTACCTACAGAATATACTATCCAAAAAAACTAGTCGAAAACATAATTATGGTGAGAAACACGTTAAAAAAATTAATTAAAAGAAATAATGTATTTATGGAAGGCATTGTAAAATAAAATAACATGAATTCACCTACCTAAAATCAAGCGTGAATACAAAAAATCTTTGATAAAAGAAAGAACAATCCCTCACTGGCCAACCACACATGCTAAACAGCGATAAAAACACATGACACACAACCCATGGTGGTATTAGAATTTAGCCAAATGAAATAAAGACACCAAATATGAAAGTAAAGGAAAAAATTGAATAAATAAATAAATAAATATACTGGAGCAAGGGTTTTGACCAGAGAGACAAAAGGACGTTGGTTGCTGATCAGAGTAGGTTCACTAGTGCGAGTCACAAGAGAGTGCAGGGGGTTCGGGTGCACCGCTGGCCGGAGAAAAGGGGATGGTTGGATGGCAGAGGGATGAGGGTTGGTTGGGAGTGTGGTGATGGCACGAAGGGGTGAGAACTGGGGTATATTTCACCGAGTAGGGGGTTCTCTTAATGGAGTACACAAAAAACGGGGGGTTTAGGCCATTAGAGGGCTAGTGTGGTGCTGAACATAGGTGATGTTATAGAAGGTATATCCAAAAAAGGGATTCAAGCGACTAGAGCATGCCAGACGGAAGGGGTTGTGCACTGATGAGAGGATGCACTGCTGGCTGGGAGAAGGCTGATGGGGGTCTGGTCAGCAGGCGGTGGGGCAAGGGGGCTAGGAGGTAAGGTGGCAGTCGGGAGGTCGGAGGTTGGATGGGGTGCGGATGGGGGAAGGCGGGGCGCTGGAGGACCGGGGACCGAGGCCCGGGAGGTCGGGCCACTAGGTGAGGCCGGTGCTAGGGTGATACAGGGTGGTGGTCAAAAGTAGAAGGGGTGTGCATAGCGTGGGAGGCGGCTCGCGTAGAGGGTAAGGGGGTTTCGGGTAGCACTAGGGTTATTTTTTTCATTTTCTTATAATAATAATAATAATAAAACCAATAATAATAATAAAATAAATAAAATAAATAAAAAAATTTAACAACAATACCATCAATACAATAATAATATTTTAATCATAATTTTAATAATTTTTCTTAAAAACAATAACAACAAGAACAACAACAACAACAACAATAATAATAATAATTATAATAATAATGACAATAATAATAGTAATGAAAATAAAAATAATAAGGATAATTAAATAATAATAATAATAATAATATTGATAATAATTTATTAATAATTATATTAACAATAATTTTTGAATAATAAATATATCATTAACAATTCTTAATAACAAAAATATTTTTATTTACAAAATAACATTATTATTATTATAATTTAAACATTAAACTCATTTTATTTACATATAAAATCATTTATTTTAAACATTAGACACTTGAAAAGGCACCCAAGCCAACCGCGTGGCTACCGCCCACCATGCGGTGACTGTGCATGGGTCTGAAACCCACTAAAATTATTTAACATCAAAAACATTTAATCGATACCTAGCTCGAACAATGACGTGAGTAACCAAAGACAAGAAATAATAAAATAAAAATAAACGAAAAAGTTGGGGTGTGACAATTCTTCCCACCACAGACACTTTCTGCCCCCATAAAGTCACCCAACAGAATAATAGACAAAACAACAATCCATGACCAATTGAAACCAAAAGAAACCACCACACAAGATAATAAGAGAATATGAGAGGGTTCTACCCACCACAAGAACTCAACTAGTGTGGAAATTTAACACCCAAACATACCACCCCAGGAAGGGGGGATGCGGGAACTCCCAATTGAATCAAACTAACTTCTATAACATGAGAGAAACAACACCTCTGCTGAAACATGAAACTCTCAACCCAAACCAAAAACCTCCAACACTAGAGAAAAGCCTCTGAGAAGAACTTAACCCATGTAGTGAACCCAAGAATACCTACAAACATAGATTCTTCCAAAGGAACTTACATCTCCAAATGAGCATCGCTAAACTGAGATCAACCCATACAAGGTCCAAACACTGTTTTAATAAAAGTGCACGATTCAAAAAACCATAATCAGACAGACGAGACTGTTTGAATTATAATAGAAAATTTTCATCATAACTTCATAATGAAACACTGATCTTACAACAACTTCAAAACATTAATATTATAAAACTATAACGGAAAGGCTTTAAATGTTTTACTAACAACACAGAACACAAAACTTAGAACAAGGCTTCACTCCCCCTGGAAACTCCTAATTTTGCGCGAGCATCACTCCAGGACCGTTGTTTAGGGATCTGATGGTTGAAGCATCTCTTGCCTCGCTGTCAGGCAATGTAATTCCTCTAGTCACAACATGTAATGACCCGAAATTTTGAATAAATATTATTTCCTAATTTTTTTATGTTATTTTATTTGTTATAATCAACAAAACTGTTTCATTTGATAACATGAGTATAATTAAAATGAGAGTGTTGGGTTTTGACTGTTATATGACCATTGGTCAGTATGACCGCTGGAAACTAAATGTTTTGATTATTGTCTCTAAATACAAGTGATATTGGTTAATTAATATAGAAAGAAGATTTGATGGCCTTATCCAGTAGTCTCGGGCCAATCGAAGCCCATCTAATAGAACTTAGGAAGGAGGTAGCACCACTGGGATTTTCTCTGGACCAAACCCAATCCAAACTTCATCGTGTGAAGCTAGAATGGAATCACCTTCATGAGAAGTTCAAACTGATAGAAATTACTACTCGTGCAATGTTGGCTGAGCCGCCCTCAGATTCTCTCACCTTATCACACCTTACACTTAGGTCCTATGATGTGGTTATAAGGGGCTATGTTAGGAGACCGTAACTGGCTTGTGTAATCCTTTGTTTTATATAAAAATTTTGATTTCTTCTTATGATGAAGTTTAGGAATTTTCAAATGTTCGGATAAATGTAGTATGCATATTTTTGATAAATTTTAGAGAAAGGATATTTTAAAAATGATTATTTAAACCTTAAAAAATTAAAAATGTGTAATGATTTTCAAAAAAATGGTCTTCTAAAATTATGTTCAGAACAAAATTTAGAGTCTAATAAGATCAACTTAATTTTTGATGAATAGTAAATTATGAATAGTTATTTTATGCTTAGAATTAGTAATGTGACCAAATGAATTAGTAATCTCACTTAAATAAAGTATTAATATAATCTAGGCACCTTGATTAAGTAATGTGATTCAATAAAATGGTTAAATAACGGTTTCATAAATTATTATTCAAGTATTAGTTTTTTCGGATAAATAGTGTTTTTTAATTAAAAATTAAATTAAAAATATTTATAAAATTATTTTTATAAAATGGATTTTATTTTTGAACTTAGATCATCGATATTATGTTAAGGTAATTTTTGGGGATTTTTTCTGAAAAAAATGAATTTTCTGTGAATAGTGTATTTATTTAAAAATTATATTAAAAATATTTAGAAAATTATTTTTATAAAATGGAGTTCATTTTGGAAATCAGAGCATCGATATTTGGTTAAGGTGAAATTTTGGGATTTTTCTGAGAAAGTTGAATTTTCGATGAATAGTGAAAATACAGTTTTTAAGTTACAGGTATTTAATGACATCATTAAATGATGTATTAAGTATGTAATCAATATGGTCGACTTATGAATAGTAATATAAGGTATGAGGTGTCCCAAGTAGCCAATACCATGGGAAAATACGATGGGAAAGCCCATGGTTTTGCCAAAACCACCAATGAGGTGTCCCTTGGCCATTAATGCCTTGTCCCCTCACTTTCCCTATAAATACCAAGCCATCCTCTCACCCATTCGACTCTCAACTCTCCCCCCAATGAATTTATGGTCTCATTACCACCAAAGGAGTCCTCCCAAGGTTCCCCCAAGCCCTCAAGGTCACAACCATTGAGTTTTAAGAGTTATGTTTTAAGGTAAGGGATCCAAACTCTCTCTTTCTTTTCAAATACCCTCTTTTAAGTCATTTCTTTTATGCTCCATGTTCTTATGTTGGAGGATGTTATTTTATATTAATTTTACTGCCATTTTCATGTTCATATGATGATAGATCCCCTCTTACTCTCATAATTTCGTTTTATAAATGTTAAAGTGGCGCCGTTAGGCTGCCGAAATTTTTGTAACAGATTCTTTCACCCTTCTCATTTTCAAGTTCTATTTTCTTATCAAGTCTTTAAAGTTTCTTTTTATTATTTTGGGGTATGATATCTATATCTATCATACTGATATTTTATTTTCATATTATGAGAGACCCTATTTTATCTCATCAATTCATTTTTTTGAAGTTTAAGTGACGTCATTAGGCTGTCGAATTTTTAAGGGATTCGTTCACCCTTCTCATTTTCAAGTTCTATTTTCTGGTCAAGTCTTTCAAGTTCCTTTTTATTATGTTGGGGTATGATCTATATATCTATCATACTTATCATTTTTGTTCATATGATTGAAGACCCTATTTTATCTCATCAATCCATTTTTGGAAGTTTTAAGTGACGTCGTTGGGCTGCCAAATTCTCATAAAAGAAATCTTATTTTTTTTCTTCCTTTCAAGTTATTCGTTTCATATGGTATATCATTAAAATTTCATTACCATGTTCTTAAATACTTTATATTATATTCCCCTACTGTTTTATGTATCATTTATGAGTGTTTTACCCATGTCCCCGCTCTTTTCAATGTTTTCTAAAACCATGTATCATAGTCGTTATGCTGTAGAATTTTCGTCTCAAAATGTCTTTCTATTTTTTCAAATTATTTTATTTTATTAAGTGAATACTCAAAGATATTTATTCTACAGGGGTATTCACATATATATCAAAATTTTCTATTTTAATTATGGGATTTACATACATGAGACCCACTTTCCTTTTTCTGTGGGTTTAAAGTAACATAAGGATCACGACTTTAAAGCAGTTTTTTAAAATGTGATGACTATGAAATGAAACCCATTTCTTTTATGATATATGGGTTGTTTATGAAATTTTTGATAATGATATATGTGGCTCACATGATAATAAAGACAAATTTAAGGGTGCACCCTGATATCGATCCAATGCATTGGGTAAAGATTTAATCTCTAGAGATGACCATTTTTAACGACGCCTTGGTGAATAACCTTGGTAATTTTTAATGACACCTTGGGGATGGACCTTGGTGAAACGGAAATGATTGTAAATATTAAATGTTGCAGCCACATCTTCAAGTTATGAAATACATTATATTTATTAAGATATTTATCATGATTTCTTTCTCATGCCTTAAAGTTCTTTTTCATGACATTGTTGATGTATCTCAAGTTCACATGTTAAATGTTTCCCCTTTTTCTCTTACTAGGCCTTCTAATCACCCTTTATTTTGATGTATGTCCCCAGGTTATGAGATGCAGTAATGAACCTAGGATGAACATAAGGAGAAGCCTTTCAAGTGTTTAAGAATAATGTTTTATGTTTTCATTTTTTATGTTCCTGGTTTCCAAGACATAAACCTTAAAGATCCTCGGTTTTGTAAAATGTAATGAAAGTTTATGTGATAAAAGGGAGGGATGCTACAGTTGGTATCAAAGGATAGTTTAGTTATTTGTGGAAATTAGGATATGAATACTTTAGGAAGTACCCTATAGAAAAGTTTGAATATAGGAAATCTTCTTAGTATTTTGGTGAGTATTGAGTAAGGGGTTGCCAAGCAAATACATCCTTGTCTGGATACGAGCAGGTAGAGGTGGCTCTGGCACAGATGTACATAGGGGTAAAACTCGAAAACACCACATTGAGCTAGACTCGAACAGGAACTGGTACACGACAATGGGCCTTGCTGCACTCTTGGTTACGACACTCCCCAGGGATATTGTAACACCCCAGGTATATAAAGAATATGACATTTTCATATTTATCCATATTTGTGAATAAAATATTAATATGACTTTAAAGGGGATGCTATGCTCGATGGCGTACCCAACACGCAACAATGAGTTTCTTGGGAATCTTACGTTGCACTCTAATAATAAAATAATATTATTTTAAATGGTAGTTAACATGTAGCCGTTGTAATGGAGGGAATGGATAGAAATAACTAAAATATGATTATATATGTTTTTAAATGTTTTTACATTTATCCAATAAAGGATATAGGCTTAAAATACGGAAAGAATTCAATTTTAGGCGTATATGCCCTAGTTTTCACTAAAGGTTCACTTATCACCTTTTGATGTTGAACCATCATTAAATAGAGTTTTGTTCACTCTTAAACATTATTTTCGACCAAATTAAACTCTTATTAAGAATCGGGACATCAAATTTTACTTTGTGCAAATTTTTGGTATCTTTCCGATAAAGTTCATTTTTTTAATGAATAGTGTAAAATGTTGTATTTTAATTCAAAACCTCTTTTTAATCTAATTTATTTATATGATTAGATTATCTTTTGAATTGTTTTTAAAGTGAAATTAGAATATATTTTTACCATTAAATCCAATAGTGGTCGTTGGAATCAATTTCACTTTGAAATCGGACTTAAACTAGTATCAATCTATTGATACTTATTGTTTCATAAAAACACGATATTTTCTCTAACAGCGGGAATTAATTATTAAATTAATTAATGTGACTTATATGCTTTGTATTTTTTAAAATAGACTTAATTTTTGAATTTGGAATATCAAATATATCTTAGGGTGAATTTTTGGGATTTTTCTAAAAAACATCAATTTTTGATGAATAGTGACACCACTAAGTGGTACTTATAAAAACTGATTTTTCCGTTTAAATGAAATTTTTCCATCTTTGTGTTTTGAATTTCAAAAATCCGACATACATGGTTTTCATTAAGAAGTAAAATGTGATTCAATGGGATAAAAATAATTTTTTGGTGAATAGTAACTTATTATGTTTTTAATCGCGATTAGTGGTAATTAGTGTAGTTTAAGGTAAAAATAATGCTTTAATAATATAAAATGACCTATACACATGTCATAACCTTATTGGATGTGTCATGTCCGACCAAGACAAGCCATGGGTCAACTTGGGGACCCCATGAAGCCACTTTGGTTGGAAAATGACATTAATATCTTTTTATTTAAAGTTAATGTAAAAATGAGACAAACATGAAATGTTTTACTAAAACAATTTTTACATGGGGTTATACAAATCATAATTTTGACTATAAATATTCATTAGAAAGATAAAAATAGTTCCTACATCATAGTATTTTTTTATAATTTTTAGACTTTAAATAAATTAAATTATTTATGACATCATGATGATGCAGCGATGACCTCATTATTTGACGATTTAAATAAAATGGAAAGATAATGTAAAATCTAAAACCTACACATGGACAAAACCAATTGGATGAGTGGATTTCAAAGCCTTATCACCTTATACTTGAATTATATCAATGTGGGACATTTTAAAACCGAAACACATGTTCAAATAAAGTAATATTTCTTACATTCCAAAAGTGCCCCTCCTCTCCTCTTATAAAAGGCCCCCACCTCTACCTCATTTCACACACTCCTCAAGCCTTTGGCTCGGCCAACCCCTTCCCATTTACTCTCTCCACATCCCTATACTCATCCTAGAGGATTCCCTTTGGGCAGAATCCTTTCAAAGGAAGCCTTGAGGCTCAAATCAAAAGGAGTTACACTTTTAAAGGTAATTCATTCCCTCATGTTCATTTGTTTTATTTTGCTTCTCCAACCCCCTAAACTCTTTTTATTTACTTCTTTTGTAACAACACAAGTATCTTCAATATACTAGGATGTTTTTATAAGATTTATTCTAGCTACACTCTCACACAACTACATCAAATGGTTAAAGAACATACGGTTTCCGTGGATGGCGAAATTCTGCCTCCCGAAACGATGATTGTTCAATACTCATTTGACACCTTCAAAGGTGGCCATTATGATGTCACTATTTTTATATATTATATATAATATGTTTACGTTTTCCTTAAGCTTCTGTTTTTTCATTTTGGGCATACCTTTATGGTTTCCATTATGGGTAAACGCGATATCTTCATTTAAGGAAGTGCGGACTACCGCACCCTCAAAGTGATTTGATTCGTTAAATACCTTATGTGGGACGTATAAATGATGGAACTATGATATTATATATGATATTATACTGGAATTATAATATACCTTTATATAATTATTATTCCATTCTATAAAATACGAAATAGAAATGAAAGTAGCGTTCATGCGTACGTACGGCTTACCGTCTCCATGAACGGTGCATTTCATTTCTTACCTCTAAATGATTATGTAATGTTATAAATTCATGAATGTACTGGATATATATTACATATATGATATCTAAATCATGAATACAATTCTGGATATAATAAACATTTGGCCACATGAACAACATGTAATTGTAAGAAGTCCACTTTCGACTTAAGAACCAAATATCGGCAAAACAAATATTATTAACTTAAATGATTACATAATGTTTATGACATGGTAATAAGTGATATAAAAGGAATAATGAACTTGAAAAAGGTTCTTAAGGAAGTATAAATTAACTCAAGTTTATTATTCAGGAGATTAAAGAACGATCGAGTCAAGTCGGACCCGAGGTAAGGGATCCTACTCCTCTCTTTCTTTTTAAGTACACACTTTTATGTCATTCCTTTTAGAGCTCATATTTCTTTTTATTGGGATGATATTTTATATTACACTTACTGTAATTTTTATGTTCATGTGATGAGAGACCCTATTCTCTCTCATCAATCCATTTTGATGTTCTGAGTGGCGTCGTTAGGCTACCGAACTTTCGTAAGAGATCTAACCTCTCTCTTTCTTTTTAAGTACTCTCCTTTATGTCACTTATTTTAAGCTCCTCTTTGTAATGTTGGGGGATGTTATTTTATATTCTCTTTCTGTACATTTTATTGTAATGTGATGAGATACCCTATTTGATCTCATCAATCCATATTCGGAAGTTTTATGTGGCGTCGTTAGGCTGCTGAGTTTTCGTAAGGGATTTTTCATCTCACTTTTATTCACGTGAGATTTATGCTACATTTGCCACAAATTCCATTGAGTGGTGTATGTACTACCCATTATTCTACTCTTTGTGTAATATACTTTCTTTTAGGATTATTTACATCAATGATCTATTGTCCTTCTTTCATGGGGTGTATGTTTTGAAAGATACCCAAGTCGGTAAGGGAACCTTTCACCCTCCTTTTTTTTAAAAGACTTCTTTTGTTGGGTCTTTTAATTTACATATTGTTATGTTGGGATATGTTCTAATATATCCTTATTGATTTAAATTTTATGTCAAGTGATGAGATACACTTTTTATCTCTCATCAACTCATTTTGATGTGATGCCGTTAGGCTGTCAAGGGAACTTTTTAACCCAATTTCGATTTCTTTGGGTTCAAGATGTAGTCATTGAATATGTCATCCATTGAATATGTGTGAATGACCTTTTATTGTTTTAAACTTAATATCCACTTATATTGGGTGTACTTATATTTGTCACACATATTTTTGAGATTGATTTTTCCTTAATTTAAGGATACCTTCTCTATAAGGGATTTCATCACATTTGACATTTTTATTGAGGGTTCATTGTTGTTATGCACCAATTCACTCTTATATGGTGTATATACTGTCCTTTGGATTATTATATCATGAATCCATTTATTCTCATGATATTATAAAGTTCTGACTAAATGTTATTCCTCAATTATTGTATTCAAGTGTCTCTAATTTTGGTAAAACCCCTTTAACCAAAATATCGTTTTAAATGTTTTAATTATTTGTTCTTATTAATATCCATGTTTTCAAAATGGTTTTAAGGATTTATTTATATGGATATTAATGGTTTAAAATTTTAAGATTCAAGGTGGTATGGGACACTTTGATTCAAAAATCTCTTTATTAAATGTTTTAAATGGTTTTGGAAATGAATTCTTTTTGAATGGATTTATTATTTCAATATACTAAAATGTTATATTGTGATTTAAATGTGGAAATGTTATGTTTCCTTTATGCATGTTTTATGTGATACATTTATGTTATGGTTCTTGGGCATTGTTATGAAAACGGGTGGTTCCGTGATAAACTAAGGGCGGGTGAGCCCGATATAGCTCTCCAATGCATTGGGTAACGCGAAGGAGTGAAACATTGAGGTTTCTTCGAAGAGATTTAGGGAATATACTGTGATGGGTATTCCAAAACGTAACCAAGAGGGTTACTCCCTACGTAAGAATGTTATGAATGCCTCAAGTTACCTTTTGTGTCTTATGATTTCTATGATTTATTCATGATTTGATATGCCTATGTTTTATGGGTAAAGTATGATTTCATTCTTATGTATACATGTACTCATGTTTCCTTTCCATATCTTTATATCCCTTACTGATCTTTTTATGCTCATCCCAAGTTTTTGAAATGTTTTTCATAGGTCAAGGGAAGGGTACATGATGTGATGATAGTGTCAAGGATGTGTCAATAAAGAATCCATGTTTTATTTTAAATATGTTTCCGTTTATGGGAAGAATGAATACTGTCTTTTATGTAACCACTTTGTTTAAATGTGGAATGTAATGCAAGTTTCATGATCTAATTCTCTAAAACTCTAAACCTGAAATGATCCTCAATGTGTAATCTTGTAATAACTCAAGATTAAGTAAGGTTTAAGGTTGGGGCCTTATAGTTGGTATCAAAGGTCGGTTTAGATAACTTTAGAGGTTAGGGTATTCTTTAAGCATAAGTGACATTACCATAATGGTTGGGATTTCAGAAAGAGTCCTAGTGAATGAGTAAGTATATCTTAGTGTTTACCTTCCTCATTAGTACATGATGGTTTTGTTGATATACTCACACTGACATTTCTGTTTTTAGTGAATGGATGGATCTAGCAGGCACCAAAGTAACAGTGGATGTGAAGGAAAGTGTGACAGTTTTTTGAGAAAGCAACTGAATGATATGGGAGCGGCAATGAGAACTCTTGTGATTATCCTCAACCAACTATCTGGAGTCATGATTGACCACCTAAACCTTGGAGATTTCTCTAAGGCATCATATATGCAAGAAACAAATCCCTACGGATGTACAGGTAATAATCATAAAGGTAAGTGTGTTCAAAAACCTATGTGTCAAAGATGTGGAAAGAAACACCTAGGAAAATGTTTCAAAGGGACAGAAATATGCTATAGATGTGGAAATGAAGGTCATAAAGCAAGAAACTGCCATGGAAAAAGGAAGCATCCAGTTTAATCGAGGAAAGGGAAAGAAGTTCTTTCTGAGGGGTCAACTGAATGTTTTAAATGTGGTGTGCATGGTCATTATGAAAACACATGTCCTATGAATAAGTTTCGTGAATGGGGTCACCAAGAGCGTACCAATATTCGTTTACCAATATCTAATGCCATTCCAATTGAGGATGAATAAACTGACAATGACCAATCAAAGGTATGTACTATTTCATGACTATTGTTTTCCTATTTTGGAATCTTAGGATATGATTCATGATTTTGTTGGTAGGAAAGAGGTATTTCGGAATAAGTTGGAAAGGAATGGATAATGGATCATGAATAATTTTGAATGAGTAAGATGTCAACATATAAGGGCTTCAAGAGTTATGGTGAAATTCTTAAGAGTGTTAAGTCTCTTTTGATGATGGGGTTACATTAGAAGACTTTTTATATTATGTGTAACCCTAATGTTTAATATAGGAAAATTTTATTCAAGTAATAGTTATTTTTTCTTTTGTGAACATAGTTATAAAGAACCATTTGGGTTTATATGATCCTTACTTTTGAGGTAATTATGGGTTACTATATTTTATGATTGAAGTGAAAGGCATGAGATAAAATTGACGTTAAATTATGTTATGGTTATTTTTGATGATTTTATCCCTTTTTGGGAATGATTTTAGAATTATATAGTTTTGGAAAAAGGACAACACGTAGACCGTGTGACTACACGTCGCGTCGGACAAAGCTGCGGGAATCGAACCCACAATCAAAGTGCTACTGGTATTTATCGCCTACCACTGGACTACGTGAAGTCCCTGGTTAGTTTGACTGATTATTTTTTTAAGAGTAAGTTGATTTTGGGTTATTTATGAAAATGATTAACCTATCATAGAGGATATGTGATTAGGTTAATTAATTTTCAATACGAGAATTTAGGAGCAACTGATGTTGTTTGGAGATAAATGTTACGATTTAACTTGGAAGACTATGTGAGTAATCCTTCAAATATTTGGGTTTTAATCTTATATTGGTTTACTTGGAAGAATTTTATGGAAAAATTGTTTATCGGATGGTCCTCGTTGAACTTTGGGTTTTTTTGGACAAATTTTGGAGATTAAGCATGGATTTTCTTTTTAATGGGTTATCCTTTTCTGGATTATCTGACCTTGTACTAACCTTTTTGGTTTTGGTTTTGGTTAAAGCCTAAAGACATGGGATGTATATAGTTCTCTTTTTTGGATTAGGTGATTCTCTAGAAGTTGATTATAGTACTCTTAATACGAACAAGTCTCCCTAAATACTCGTCTTTTGGAAAAAATATGAGTTTGATTAAGGAATCAAGTAAAAGATGAAAGTCAACATGATAAGTGATTATGTTTCCTTCTGAATAAATTCCTCAATAAAAAGTAACTTAAAACAAAAATGTTGTCTATTATATTTTCCTACTGGGAAATCGAATACCGTTTAACCCATCACAAGTTTGTGATTTTCTCATTGTTAACTTTATCCTAGACATGTTTACTATCACTCTCCATCAAGAACATGACCCTTTGCATTTTCTTCCATGTCCATGTTTTTCCTACATGGAATCCTAGTATGGGTTAACTTGGGTGACCTCTATACTTATCTTCTTTTATTTTAAAGTGATTGTTTTACCAACTCTTGTTCCGATGTGGGACGTTCAAGGATGTTTCCAAGCTCAATTTTAAAAATTGCGAGGACGCAATTCCCAAAAGGGGGGAAGGATGTAACACCCCAAGTAAATAAATAATATGACATTTTCATATTTATCCATATTTGTGAATAAAATATTAATATTACTTTAAAGGGGATGCTATGCTCGATGGCGTACCCAACACGCAACAACAAGTTTCTTGGGAATCTTACTTTGCACTCTAATAATAAAATAATATTATTTTAAATGGTAGTTAACATGTAGCCGTTGTAATGGCGGGAATGGATAGAAATAACTAAAATATGATTATATATGTTTTTAAATGTTTTTACATTTATCCAATAAAGGACATAGGCTTAAAATACGGAAAGAATTCAATTTTAGGCGTATATGCCCTAGTTTTCACTAAAGGTTCACTTATCACCTTTTGATGTTGAACCATTGTTAAATATTGTTTTGTTCACTATTAAACATTCTTTTGGACCAAATTAAACTCTTATTAAGAATCGGGACATCAAAATTTACTTTGTGTAAATTTTTGGTATCTTTCCGATAAAGTTCATTTTTTTTAATGAAGTGTAAAATGTTGTATTTTAATTAAAAACCTCTTTTTAATCTAATTTATTTATATGATTAGATTATCTTTTGAATTGGTTTTAAAGTGAAATTAGAATATATTTTTACCATTAAATCCAATAGTGGTCGTTGGAATCAATTTCACTTTGAAATCGGACTTAAACTAGTATCAATCTTTTGATACTTATTGTTTCATAAAAACACGTTATTTGCTCTGACAGCGGGAATTAATTATTAAATTAATTAATGTGACATATATGCTTTGTATTTTTTAAAATAGACTTCATTTTTGAATTTGGAATATCAAATATAGCTTAGGGTGAATTTTTGGGATTTTTCTGAAAAACACCAATTTTTGATGAATAGTGACACCACTAAGTGGTACTTATAAAAACTGATTTTTTCGTTTAAATGAAATGTTGCCATATTTGTGTTTTGAATTTCAAAAATCCGACATACATGGTTTTCATTAATAAGTAAAATGTGGTTCAATGGGATAAAAATAATTTTTTGGTGAATAGTAACTTATTAAGTTTTTAATCGCGATTAGTGGTAATTAGTGTAGTTTAAGGTAAAAATAATTCTTTAATAATATAAAATGACCTATACACATGTCCTAACCTTATTGGATGTGTCATGGCCGACCAAGACAATCCATGGGTCAACTTGGGGACCCCATGAAGCCACTTTGGTTGGAAAATGACATTAATATCTTTTTATTTAAAGTTAATGTAAAAATGAGACAAACATGAAATGTTTTACTAAAACAATTTTTATATGGGTTATACAAATCCGATTTTTGACTATAAATATTCATTGGAAATCAATAAATATTTCCTACATCATAGTATTTTTTTTATAATTTTTAGACTTTAAATAAATTAAATTATTTATGACATCATGATGATGCAGTGATGACCTCATTATTTAACGATTTAAATAAAATGGAATGATAATGTAAAATCTAAAACCTACACATGGCCAAAACCAATTGGATGAGTGGATTTCGAAGACTTATCACCTTATCCTTGAATTATATCAATGTGGGACCTTTTAAAACCGAAACACATGTTCAAATAAAGTAATATTTCTTACATTCCAAAAGTGCCCCTCCTCTCCTCTTATAAAAGGCCCCCACCTCTACCTCATTTCACACACTCCTAAAGCCTTTGGCTCGGCCAAACCCTTCCCATTTACTCTCTCCACATCCCTATCCTCATCCTAGAGGATTCCATTTGGGAATAATCCATTCAAAGGAAGCCTTTAGGCTCAAATCAAAAGGAGTTACACTTTTAAAGGTAATTCATTCCCTCATGTTCATTTGTTTTATTTTGCTTCTCCAACCCCCTAAACTCTTTTTATTTACTTCTTTTGTAACAACAACAGTATATTAAATATACTAGGATGTTGTTATAAGATTTATTCGAGCTACACTCTCACACAACTATATCAAATGGTTAAAGAACATACGGTTTCCGTGGATGGCGAAATTCTACCTCCCGAAACGATGATTGTTCAATACTCATTTAACACCTTCAAAGGTAGCCATTATGATGTCACTATTTTTATATATTATATATAATATGTTTATGTTTTCCTTAATCTTCTGTTTTTTCATTTTGGGCATACCATTATGGTTTCCATTATGGGTAAACGCGATATCTTCATTTAAGGAAGTGTGGACTACCGCCCCCTCAAAGTGATTTGATTCGTTAAATACCATATGTGGGACGTATAAATGATGGAACTATGATATTATATATGATATTATACTGGAATTATAATATACCTTTATATCATTATTATTACATTCTATAAAATACGAAATAGAAATGAAAGTAGCGTTCATGCGTACGTACGGCTTACCGTCTCCATGAACAGTGCATTTCATTTCTTACCTCTAAATGATTATGTAATGTTATAAATTCATGAATGTACTGGATATATATGACATATATGATATCTACATAATTAATACAATTCTGGATATAATAAACATTTGTCCACATGAACAACATGTAATTGTAAGAAGTCCACTTTCGACTTAAGAACCAAATATCGGAAAAACAAATATTATTAACTTAAATGATTACATAATGTTTATAACATGGTAATAAGTTATATAAAAGGAATAATGAACTTGAAAAAGGTTCTTAAGGAAGTATAAATTAACTCA
Organism: Viscum album; assembly: GCA_963277665.1. Taxonomy (NCBI): domain Eukaryota; kingdom Viridiplantae; phylum Streptophyta; class Magnoliopsida; order Santalales; family Viscaceae; genus Viscum; species Viscum album. Next base: position 1,314,434,720 of record OY728128.1, on the reverse strand, counting down.
AGTTTATTATTCAGGAGATTAAATAACGATCGAGTCAAGTCGGATCCGAGGTAAGGGATCCTACTCCTCTCTTTCTTTTTTAGTACACACTTTTATGTCATTCCTTTCAAAGATCATATTTATTGTTATTGGGGTGATATTTTATATTACACTTACTGTAATTTTTATGTTCATGTGATTAGAGACCCTATTATCTCTCATCAATCCATTTTGGAAGTTTTGAGTGGCGCCGTTAGGCTGCCGAACTTTCGTAAGAGATCTAACCTCTCTCTTTCTTTTTAAGTACTCTCCTTTATGTCACTTATTTTAAGCTCCTCTTTGTAATGTTGGGGGATGTTCTTTTATATTATTTTTCTGTACATTTTATTGTAATGTGATGAGATACCCTATTTGATCTCATCAATCCATATTCGGAAGTTTTATGTGGCGCCGTTAGGCTGCTGAGTTTTCGTAAGGGATTTTTCATCTCACTTTTATTCCCGTGAGATTTATGCTACATTTGCCACAAATTCCATTGAGTGGTGTATTTACTGCCCATTATTCTACTCTTTGTGTAATATACTTTCTTTTATGAGTATTTACATCAATGATCTATTGTCCTTCTTTCATGGGGTGTATGTTTTGAAAGATACCCAAGTCGGTAAGGGAACCTTTCACCCTCCTTTTTTTTAAAGACTTCTTTTGTTGGGTCTTTTAATTTACATATTGTTATGTTGGGATATGTTCTCATATATCCTTATTGATGTAAATTTTATGTCAAGTGATGTGATACACTTTTTATCTCTCATCAACTCATTTTGATGTGATGCCGTTAGGCTGTCAAGGGAACTTTTTAACCCAATTTCGATTTCTTTGGGTTCAAGATGTAGTCATTGAATATGTCATCCATTGAATATGTGTGAATGACCTTTTATTGTTTTACACTTAATATCCACTTATATTGGGTGTACTTATATTTTTCACACATATTTTTGAGATTGATTTGTCCTTAATTTAAGGATACCTTCTCTATAAGGGATTTCATCACATTTGACATTTCTATTGAGGGTTCATTGTTGTTATGCACCAATTCACTCTTATATGGTGTATATACTGTCCTTTGGAGTATTATATCATGAATCCATTTATTCTCATGATATTATAAAGTTCCAACTAAATGTTATTCCTCAATTATTGTATTCAAGTGTCTCTAATTTTGGTAAAACCCCTTTAACCAAAATATCGTTTTAAATGTTTTAATTATTTGTTCTTATTAATATCCATGTTTTCAAAATGGTTTTAAGGATTTATTTATATGGATATTAATGGTTTAAAATTTTAAGCTTCAAGGTGGTATGGGACACTTTGATTCAAAAATCTCTTTATTAAATGTTTTAAATGGTTTTGGAAATGATTTCTTTTTGAATGGATTCATTATTTCAATATACTAAAATGTTATATTGTGATTGAAATGTGGAAATGTTATGTTTCCTTTATGCATGTTTTATGTGATACATTTATGTTATGGTTCTTGGGAATTGTTATGAAAACGGGTGGTTCTGTGATAAACTAAGGGCGGGTGAGCCCGATATAGCTCTCCAATGCATTGGGTAACGCGAAGGAGTGAAACATTGAGGTTTCTCCAAAGAGATTTAGGGAATATACTGTGATGGGTATTCCAAAACGTAACCAAGAGGGTTACTCCCTACATAAGAATGTGATGAATTCCTCAAGTTACCTTTTGTGTCTTATGTTTTCTATGATTTATTCATGATTTGATATGCCTATGTTTTATGGGTAAAGTATGATTTCATTCTTATGTATACATGTACTCATGTTTCCTTTCCATATCTTTATATCCCTTACTGAGATTTTTATGCTCATCCCAAGTTTTTGAAATGTTTTTCACAGGTCAAGGGAAGGGTACATGATGTGATGATAGTGTCAAGGATGTGTCAATAAAGAATCCATGTTTTATTTTAAATATGTTTCCGTTGATGGGAAGAATGAATACTGTCTTTTATGAAACCACTTTGTTTAAATGTGGAATGTAATGCAAGTTTCATGATCTAATTCTCTAAAACTCTAAACCTGAAAAGATCCTCAATGTATAATCTTGTAATAACTCAAGATTAAGTAAGGTTTAAGGCTGGGGCCTTATAGATATGCTTTGGTAAATTCATAATCTTAGTATGAACCATTATTAAAGGAACAAAGATAAAATAAAATAAATATTCACATAAGAATATATGATCATGGATAACCTAGATTGGGACCTAGGGGATCACAAGTTGGGGTATAATTTTCTTCTAAAAGTTTATCCTTATATTATTTAAGTTTCCTTTTCATGATTATTGGCTAAGTATTTAAGCCCCCAAATTATACGTTCTTTTCTTAGTTAATGGCGGGAAATGGAAGAGCATGTCCTAACAACCAATGTGATAGGAAATGTGACTATTTCCCTATTAATGTGACAGAGATGAGGAAAGATCAAGTTGAATATATTGTGATTATTCCAAACCATCTATCAAAAATCCCAATTAATAATTTTTACCTAGTTGAATTCCCAAATTCATAAAGGAATAAGAAGACAAAGTCTCAAGGATGTTCATCTGATAAAGTTGATAAGGGAAAGAAGACCCAATTTCTTTTTTGAAAAAAGTGTGGGAAGAGGCACCAAGGAGGATGTCACAAAGAATAAGGAGATGTTTTAAGTGTGGGAAGATAGGGCATAAAGTAGCCAATTGCTTTAAAAAATGGATAATGTGATGAATGGAGATAAGGTTTGATCTAATGTACCTTATACATTTCGATGTCGTAAATGTGGAGAAGTTAGACATTATCCAAGGCAATTCTCTCTTGGAATGGATGAGAAGCATGATGAGCATCAACAATCTTCAAGGACAAGGGAATAATGAAAGTCCTATGCAGAGATGGATCATGATGACTGAAGTACATGTAACTTCTACGCAATAATTGTCTATGTCATGTTGTATTTTAGTTTGTGCTCTATGAGCATATCTTTTATGCTTTCTAAGATCATTGAGTCACTAACTAACATGATTTGATATCATTATGGAAAAAATCTATTTTTATGTACCACATGTTGATTTAGTGAAGTTGTTCTTCTTAAAAAATGTTGATTAGGGGATTAAAAGATGATTATTATTTTGGAAGATGTTCACTATTTTGGGAATCCTATTTGATCGATGTAAATAGATTACTATGGTATTTTCTTTGATGAGTAAAGGTTGACTTATATTTTGAAGAATCGATGAATTTAAGGCGGACTTATAGTAATTTAGGTTACATATAGAAATGATTAACCTATCTTGGGGAAAATGTGGTTAGGTTTGTTACTTTTGTTATAAGATGATAAGAGTGGTTGATGTTGTTTGAAGATGAACGATAAAGTCTGTCTTGGAAGACTATGTTATGAGATCGTTCTTATAATTGGGTTTCAATCTTAGTTTAGTTTATTTTGAAGAATTTTAAGGACAGTTATTTATGGAATTGTCTATGATGAACTTTGGGTAGTACCATGGAAATTTGAAATTTTAAAATTAGTTTCCCTTCCTATGGGATTCTTTATTTTTGAAGAGTTGTTTTATCTTACCCTTTCTATTTTTGGGATTATGTTTAAAGATAGAAGAAATTGATAGTTAATCTTTTGTGGATTACGTGACTCTCAAGAAGATGATTCTTGTGTTTTGATGTGACCAAGTATTTTTGAATGCTCATTGTTTGGAGAAAAGATTATTTTTGGTAGAAACTTATTAAAGGATGAAACTCTACTTGAAGGTAGGTATATTTCCTTATGTTTTTGTTCTATGTAGTAAATGAATTCCTCAAGATTATGAAAAGGAATGTAAAACAAAAACTTTGTTGGTTTACGTTTCCTACTAGGTAATCAAAGGTTGTTTATACAATCATAAGTTTGTGATTTTCTCATGGTTAACTTTCTCCTAATCATGTTTTCCATCACTCTCCCTCAGAACATGACCCTTTGTTTTCTCCTCCATGTCCATGTTTTACTACATGGAATCCTAGTGTGGGTTAACTTGGGTGACCTTTGAACTTACCTTTCTTTATTTTAAAGTAATAGTTTTACTGACTCCTTTTCCGATGTGGGACATTCAATGAAATTTCAAAACCCAATTTTAAAAAATGCGAGGACACAATTTCTTAAGGGGGGAAGATTGTAATGACGCAAAATTTTGAATAAATATTGTTTCCTAATTTTTTGTGTTATTTTATTTCTTATACTCGACAAAAATGTTTCATTTGATAACATGACTATAATTAAAATGAGACTATTGGGTTTTGACTGTTATATGACCATTGGTCAATATGACCGCTGGAAACTAAACGTTTTGATTATTGTCTCTAAATACAAGTGATCTTGGTTAATTAATATAGAAAGAAGATTCTATGGCCTCATCCAGTAGTCTCGGGCCAATCGAAGCCCATCTAAAAGAACTTGGGAAGGAGGTAGCACAACTGGGATTTTCTCTGGACCAAACCCAAGCCGAACTTCATCGTGTGAAGCTAGAACAGAATCACCTTCGCGAGAAGTTCAAACTGATATAAATTATTACTTGTGCAATGTTGTTTGAGCCGCCCTCAGATTCTCTCACCTTAGCACACCTTACACTTAGGTCCTATGCTGGGGTTATAAGGGGCTATGTAAGGAGACCGTAACTGCCTTGTGTAATCCTTTGTTTTAAATAAAAATTTTGATTTCTTCTTATGATGAAGTTTATGAATTTTCAAATGTCTGGATAAATATAGTATGCAAATTTTTGATTAATTTTAGAGAAATGATATTTTAAAAATGTTTATGTAAACCTTAAATAATTAAAAATGTTTAATGATTTTCAAAAAATGGTCTTCTACAATTATGTTCAGTACGAAATTTAGAGTCTAATAAGATCAACTAAATTTTTGATGAATAGTAAATTATGAATAGTGATTTTATGCTTGGTATTAGTAATGTGACCAAATGGATTAGTAATCTCACTTAAAAAAGTATTAATATAATCTAGGCACCTTGATTAAGTAATGTGATTCAATAAAATGGTTAAATAACTGTTTCATAAATTATTAGTCAAATATTAGTTTTTTCAGGTGAATAGTGTTTTTTAATTAAAAATTAAATTATAATTATTTAGAAAATTATTTTTATAAAATGGATTTCATTTTTGAACTCAGAGCATCGATATTATGTTAAGGTAATTTTTTGGGGATTTTTTCTGAAAAAAAAATGAATTTCTGGTGAATAGTGTATTTGTTTAAAAATTAAATTAAAAATATTTTGAAAATTATTTTTATAAAATGGAGTTCATTTTTGAAATCAGAGCATCTATATTTGGTTAAGGTGAAATTTTGGGATTTTTCTGAGAATTTTGAATTTTCGACGAATAGTGAAAATACAGTTTTTAAGTTACGGGTGTTTAATGACATCATTAAATGATGTATTAAGTATGTAATCAATATGGTAGACTTATGAATAGTAAGATAAGGTATGAGGTGTCTCAAGTGGCCAATACCATGGGAAAATACCATGGGAAAGCCCATGGTTTTTCCAAAACCACCATTGAGGTGTCCCTTGGCCATTAATGCCTTGTCCCCTCACTTTCCCTATAAATACCAAGACATCCTCTCATCCATTCGACTCCCAACTCTCCCCCAATTAATCTCTGGTCTCATTACCTCCTAAGGATTCCTCCCAAGGTTCCCCCAAGCCCTCATGGTCCCAAACATTGAGTTTTAAGAGTTACGTTTTATGGTAAGGGATCCAAACTCTCTCTTTCTTTTCAAATACCCTCTTTTAAGTCATTTATTTTATGATCCATGTTCTTATGTTGGAGGATGTTATTTTATATTCCTCTTACTGACCTTTTCATTTTCATATGATGAGAGATCCCCTCTTACTCTCATCATTTCGTTTTATGAATGTTTAAGTGGCGTCGTTAGGCTGCCGAAAGTTTTGTAACAGATTATATCACCCTTCTCATTTTCAAGTTCTATTTTCATGTCAAGTCTTTCAAGTTCGTTTTTATTATGTTGGGGTATGATATCTATATCTATAATACTTATCTTTTATGTTCATATGATGAGATACCCTATTTGATCTTGTCAATTCATTTTTTGAAGTTTAAATGATGTTGTTAGGCTACCGAATTTTTAAGGGATTCGTTCACCCTTCTCATTTTCAAGTTCTATTTTCTGGTCAAGTCTTTCAAGTTCCTTTTTATTATGTTGGGGCATTATATCTATATATATCATACTGATCATTTATTTTCATATTATTAAAGACCCTATTTTATCTCGTCAATCCATTTTTTGGAAGTTTTAAGTGACGTCGTTAGGCTGCCGAATTCTCATAAGAGAAATCTTATTTTTTGTCTTCCTTTCAAGTTCTTATTTTCATATGTTATATCATTAAAATTTCATTACCATGTTCTTAAATACTTTATATTTTGTTCCCCTACTATTTTATGTATCATTTATGAGTGGGTGACCCATTTCCTCTCTCTTTTCAATGTTTTCTAAAACCATGTATCATAGTCGTTATGCTGCAGAATTTTCGTCCCAAAATGTCTTTCTCTTTTTTCAAATTATTTTATTTTATTAAGTGAATATGCAAAGATCTTTCTTATACAGGGGTATTCACATATATATCAAAATGTCCTATTTTAATTCTGGTATTTACATACATGATACCCACTTTCCTTTTTACGTGGGTTTAAAGTGACATAAGGATCACGTCTTCAAAGCAGTTTTTTTAAATGTCATGACTATGAAATGAAACCCATTTCTTTTATGCTATATAGGTTGTTTATGAAATTTTTTATGATGATATATGTGGCTCACATGATAATAAAGACAAATTTAAGGGTGTGCCCTAATATAGCTCCAATACATTGGGTAAAGACTTAATATCTAGAGATGACCATTTTTAACGACGCCTTGGTGAATAACCTTGGTAATTTTTAATGACACCTTGGGGATGGACCTTGGTGAAACGGAAATTATTGTCAATATTAAATGTTTTAGACACATATTCAAGTTATGAAATATGTTTTTTTATTATGATATGCCTCAGGATTTCTTTCTCATGCTTTAAAGTTCTTTTTAATGACATTGTTGATGTATCTCAAGTTCACATGTTAAATGTTTCCCCTTGTTTCCCTTACTGGGCCTTCTACTCACCATTTATTTTGATGTATGTCCCCAGGTTATGAGATGCGGTAATGAACCTAGGATTAACATGACTAGAAGCCTTTCAAGTGTTTAATAAGAATGTTTTATGTTTTCATGTTTTAAGTTCCTGGTTTCTGAGACACTAAACCTTAATGATCCTCGGTTTGGTAAAATGTAATGAAAGTTTATGTGATAAAAAGGCGGGATGCTACATAACTTCTTCTTCAGGTGACGCTTTCTGCAAAACTTCTCCAAGTGAACTAGATAGCTGTAACAATGACATGTCTTTATAGGGATGCGACATAACGGATTCACATGCCTGAAATACTCATACTAGAGGTACAACACTGAATGGTCCTATGAACATGAAGTCATAACCACTACATAGGACAATTTATAAACATTTCCCTCTAGCACACCCTACTCTCCAGATTGGGAACCTTCAAGAGAAAATAAATATTCTAGATTTTCAACCATCAGTGCTCTGGAGACCAACTCAGCTAAAAACTCATAATGCACAAGCTTCTCAAAATGATGGTCCCTTAAAGGGAGGACCCACTCCTTGATCTCTAGATGAATACCCCTGATTAAGAGATAAGTCTTCATTAAATCCTGCGATGCTACCTCTAGTGAAAATGACACCAGTTCCTTAACATTGTCAACATATTCTTTCACCATCCATTAGCCTTGTTAAATACACATGAGATATTCCCTATTCTTCTTCTTCTTCTTCTTCACTTCTTTAGGTATAAATTTTCCGACGAAGATAGATATAAAGAAATCCCACATCATCCCAACTTGCATTGATTTTGGGGAAAACAACCCACATTCGTCCAGTACTGGACCTTCGAACAGACCCAAAATGGCACGCACTATGATAGATTTAGGAGTTCCCAATACCCTGAAAACGTTATTGACCTCTTCAATCCACTTCGCTGCCTCGAAGGGGCCCTAATCACCATGAAGGATAGGCAATGTCTAAGAAGGACCAAAAATTGGCCATGAATTATGAGAAACCTTGGGGACCTTTCTTGGTGGCATTTTCTGAACAAAATATAAAACAAAAATCTAAAGCAGATATCAAACCGAAGAAATATCATTGAAGGCACCTTCATCCAAAAAAAACATCTCAAAAAAAACAAACAAATACAGAAAACCCAAAATTCCATTTTTTTTATTTTAGATTTCAAAACCGCCTTCTTTCAAGGACACTTTTCAAATACCAAACCCACTTTTCAATCCAAATTCAATTTCCAAAATCATTTCTCCATTTAAAATCACTTTAGAAAAACAAGTGCAAGCCTTCAATTCCCATTAAACACCCTAGTAATCCCATTAACCGTTGAAAATGTATTCATCCAATTTCATCTATATGCACCAAAACTCACTTCCCATGCATTCCCTCACATGTGTGAACGTTCATAAAGGGTATCTATGGTTGCACCCAAACCATTTCTCTACCAATTCCAAGAAAACATCAGATTTTTAGACCAAGAGATTTCTGTTTTAAAACCCATTTCACGAATTTAAATCCATTTAAAAGATATCATTTTCATTTCAAAAACCTTTTTTCATTTTTAATAGTTCACTTACACCAACAAGAACCAAGACAACACTAAAATTGCATCAAACTACAGGAGTGAGGGACTAGTAGTCACGCTTAACCTGGAGACATGGTAGTGATCCATGCCCCAAGTAAACATCAACAACTAGGAGGGACTTAAATAGTGTACTCAGACTCCATTTGGGTCAATAATCCAAGTGAAATCATGATGTAACATTTTCTTGCCTCTATTTTCATCCCTAAATCTAAAACAAACCAGAACAAGAAAAATACTCAATTCCCAAACTACCCCTGGAGACTCAAGGTTCGGAACAGGCGGGGGTTCATGATGTCCTTCCTGTACCAACCTCTCGAGTCCCGACAGTTCTAATCTCCATCTACCAGACACCCCAAATAACAAGGTCCTCCTTTGATTCCATTTTTTCATGAACCAACCTGGGTCGACCATGAATCGATCACCTGAGCCAGTCCACGACATAGCCTAAGGGGTGTTCGTGATCCCCACGAGCTAAAAACCCATGTCGGGCCTCAAAATGTAATCATTGGGACTGATTTGGACCATGTAAAAAAGATAAACATATAAATAAAAATTGTCAATAAAAATAAAACTAGTAGCGAAAAGAAAGAAAACACATACATACATCCACGTGACCTTCTAGGTCACCACTCAACCAAAGGACAACCTTGCACCAATAATGAGAAACCCATCAAAGATAAACTGACTAAAGGGAACCTATAACTAAAATGATAAAAATAGGTATGAGAATTAAAATTCCCAGTAGCATTGAAAAGAAAAACCACAGAATCCAGCATCTCCTTTCCCGAAACCATCCATTAAAACAAGTTTGAAATAAAAAATATAAAATTAGATTTTAAAAAAAGAAATATGTTTTTCTCATTTAAAAATTCAACACACGTGACATACCATTTCCAAAATCATTTGACATTTTATAAACTAAACCAAGAACAAAGTATACCAAAGCAGGAATAAAGTCGAACAGGTAAGTAGTGTAAGCTGGAAATAAAATATCATAATAGAAATTGAAAAACCAATTAAAATAATCTAGTAACTATGGGTGATCCTAAACATCCCTAGAATAACCCTAGACATACTAGGTTCGGAACCACCTATCGGTGTATGGTGAAGCTCCAAATCTATAACCAACAGGGCACCCTCACAGCAAAAGAAACCAGCGGCACTTCCCATCTAGCCTCTATACCTACCAATGGGTACCAACCTATATAATTGTGGCTAATAAGAAACCATCACTTGATCAACTAAAATACACCCAAGAACCCATAGTGGTTATAATAATATTGTGTTAGTAGGGGGCCCTCGTATGCGTGACTCATCTCACTGCACTTGTCTAACCCAAACACAAATGCTTCATATGCATTCATCCATAAAGAGTTACCCTAGATAAGAGCTCCCCCAAATACTCATTCAATCATTTCACAATAAACAAATTTCTAACTGGGCCATTACGCCACATCCATATTGAAACCATTTTTCTCAAAACATTTAAAACTCTGACCAGGCACACACAATTTCCAACCACAAACCATTCTAAAAGTTAACACTACTTCACCCATGAGTTGGAAGAGATAAATATACCTTTACTATTTTTCAACCCACACTAAAACATGTTTCAAACAAAATTTCTAGACCTTAAAGGATCCATTAAAGACCATGTTTTCTAAAACACTTGAAGCAACACTTTATAGAACATCATTTAAAATCCTCTTTAGAAACCACACAAGGGGACCAACTTTATTTGAAGACTAAAATACATTTAGAAAACTGAGGTTTATAGAGAAATATAATTTAAAATTTCCATCTTCATTTGAGGGAACTTCCATTTGTTCACCTAGTGCACTTGTGGATGTGCTGACATCCAATGTCACACTAAAATCCAAAGAGAAAATTTTGAAAACCATTTCTACAAAACCCAGCAATTATCTTAAAACCATTTTCTACCATCCACCTCATTCAGAAAACATAAAACAACGCCAAATCCACTGTAGATCTCTTTTAAATCATTTTCCATATGACCATCGATCCATACAATGACCCAACCAAACACACACCAAAATTATTTCAAAACAATATTTTCAATCACCTACACATTTTTAATAAATTTATTAATCAATTAAAAAACACTTCAAAGTACCACAATACGGATTTACAACAAATACACACTTGAAATACTCCTTTACATTCAAATTCACACTATTTACATTCTAAAATAAGTTTCTAAACTCCCACACAATTCATGAAATGCTACCAAATGGCTCAACCAGTTTACTAAAAAATTTTCAAAAGTGAAAGTACCATAAAAATCACCAGATTTTTTTCTTCTAAATGCTAAACTGAAATTTGATCAAAAAAAATTAAAAGTACCAACTTACAAGCATGATTTTAAAACTAATTCGAAAAAATTTAACAAAAATAATGTATTATCCAATAAAACTAGTCAAAATTATAATTGAGGTTCCAAACACATTAAAAATTTAATGAAAATAAAGAAAGTGTTTATGGAATGCTTCAGAAAAGAAAAACACATGAATTCAACTACCTCAAATCAAATGTGGATGCGAAAAAACTCTGAAAAAAGGAAGATAATTCCCTTTTGGGCCAACCATGCACACTAAATAGTGAGAAAAACACACAACACACAACTCATGGTGGTATTAAGATTTACCCAAGTTAAATGAAGATACCAAAGACCAAATGAAAGAAAAAAAAGTGAATAAATAAATAAATGAATAAATATATTGGAGTAGGGGGTTTGTCTAGAATGATAAAGGGAGGTTGGTTGCTAACCGGAGAAGGTTCTCCGGTGCAAGTCATAAGAGGGAGCAGGGGGTCGGGTGTGTATTTGGCTGGAGCAAAGGGGATGGTTGGCTGGTGGAGGGATGAGGGATAGTTGGGTGTGCAGTGAGGGAACATAGGGGTTAGAACCGGATTTCTTTCATCGGGTAGGGGCCTCATGTGCCGGAGTAGGTAGGAGAAGGGGGATCAGGCCGCCGAAGGGCTTGTGCGGCGCTGTGCACAGGTGACAACGCAGAAGGTGCGGCTGGGGAAGGGAGTCAGGAAGGTGGAGCAGGCTAGATGTAAGGGGTTGTGCACCGATGGGAGGAGGCGTTGTTGTTTAGGAGAAGGTCGGAGGTGGTCTGGTCGGTAGGCGGTAGGGTGAGGGGCCAAGAGGCAAGCGGGTGGTTGGGATGCTGGAGGTTAGCTGGGGCGAGGACCAAGGAAGGTGGTCCACTGGAGGACCGGGGTGCAGGAGGTCGGGGCAGTGGGCGAGGCCGGTGCTGGGGCGATGTAGGGTGGTGGCTAGATGTAGGAGGGGTGTGCGCAGTGTGGGAGGCGGCTCGCGCAGAGGATAAGGGTGTGCCGGGTATCACTAGGGTCAGTTTTTTTCATTTTTTGTTATTATAATAATAAAACCAAAAATAATAAAAATAAATAAAAATAAAAAAATAATAAAAAAATGAAAATAATACCATTAATAAAATAACAATAATTTTAATAATAATTTAATAATCATTTTAATCATTTTTCTTAAAAACAATAACAATAAAAATAATAATAATAATGAAAACAATAATAATAATAATAATAATATTGAAAATAAATATAGTAATGAAAATAATAATAATAATAATAATATTTTTATTAATAATATTAATACAAATTTATTAATAATTATATTAACAAAAAAATTCAAATAATAAAAATATCCATGACAATTATAAATAATAATTGTATTTTTATCTATACAATAACATTATTATTATTACGATTTAAACATTAAACTCAGTTTATTTACATAAAAAAATCATTTAGTTTAAATTTTATACACTTGCGAAGGAACCCGAGAAAACATTATGACTACTGCCCACTGTGTGGTGACCGCGCAAGAGTCTGAAACCCACTAAAATTATTAAACGTCAAAAAAATTAACTCGAGACCCAACCCGAACTGTGACGTGAGTAACCAAATCCAAGAAATAATAAAATAAAAGTAAATGTAAATGTCATGGTATTACAAATAAAAAATATATATATTTTATAAATAATGAATAACTCTACCTAGGTATTCTCACCCTGCTTTTTCTCCTTAATTATATTATGGAGTATTTTTTACCGGTGTTGTTTTCACATGCCTAGGAACACGTTCAGGATTAAATTTCACTTTAAATAAAAATTATTAATTATTAATTAATGTTTCAATTAAATGTTTTTTATTATACATGGATCCATAATTAAATATAACATTCAATATTTTAATGATCGTCATATTGATTTTATCACAACAGCGATATCCAAAATCCTCAAAACCATTTTCAATGAAGAAATATTTTGTAGAGTTCTTATCAAGATTTTACCTTATATAAATATTAATGAGTACTTATCACAAAAACCAAAGAATAAAAAATTATAGAGTTATAAATGTTTTAATAACAAAATAAATTTATGTAAGTATTCTCCGATTGATATATATGGGATTCTATCAATAAAATATGATAGCATATTAACTACATCTACATAAAAGTATTTTGTTATTCTTGAGAACTTTTTTATAGTCGAGGAACATTCATTCAGTTTTCTATTCATTCACGCATCCCCACTATTATATTATGGTATAGTTAAAATATAAATTTCCTATATAACTCCATTAGAAGAATAAAATTCCTTGAATTCTATGCCATAATACTCTCCTATATTACCTGACCTCGTAAAGTTTAGCTTTGAAACTTACTATGAAGTTCCGAGTGGGATTATATAGTAAATCTAAGAGGTGAGAGGGGGGATCAGTGTGATTAATCTTTCATTGAATTCGTTTTAATTTATTAACATGAACCTATATATGTAATAGGATTAATGGATCTCACATGAATCATGAAACAAAAACACATTTCATGAAAGGAATAATCTAAATAGATCACATCATAAGATATTTTTACAATGTTTTCTCTCAATTTGGGTCACTACATCCTTTCTATTTTTAGGATGATTTTGAGAAAAATGTGATTCAAAAACATCTAAGTGAATACAGATAGGGGAGGTATCACCCTTAACTAAAATATATTTTCCCCAACTGTTAGTTTTCTTTTTATAGGTTATTTAAAATGACACTTATTAGTTTATAATAAACCTATAATCATAACTAATAAAAAAATATCTTCAATATACTCATGTTTTTAATTAAATAAAAATAGTATATATTCTTACTCAAATATAGGTATCTAAATTATAGTGAAGGAAAAACATAAATAGGATGCATATTGTCCTTCTCCACTCAACTTCTGAATAATTAACACAAGAATAATCAAGTATATATAATTAATTCTCTCCCTCAACTCTATATATATTTATAATAATATATTTCTTATGAATCAACTATGCTTTTGAACCACTCTACATATGTATAGTATTTTATTGCAAATTGATTCAAATTAAAAGTTTAATTTTGTTTTGGATTGGGTCAACTTCCAAAAAATTTAATATATATAAGATATATGTCAATTATCTTATATCCATCCTTGAATAAAATTTTCTTTTTGAACATAAAGGTTATTATCTAACTTCTTTCTCAACTGAATAAATTTTTGGTAAATGTAGTTTAGTCACTGTTAGTATCATCAATAATTTGTTTGACTCATCTCTCTTTCATTTATATATAATGTTTAGTATAAAACAAGCATGAAATGAAAAAACATGGGTCTATAAATTTATAACTTTTTAATTTCCCACATTTTAAACTATAAAAAATATCTTTTAATAATTGGTCATCCTTATTTATCTCTTCCTCACAATCATAATAACATGGAAAAATAGCCCTTAAATACTCAGCCTCCCTTATTAATCACATCCTAAAATTATAGCTAGAATTGATAATTAATAATCATGATATTTACATTTTAAAGAATAACACAGAATCATCACAATTAATTATCCAAGGCAATAAGTATTTATTTTAAATCTTTTTGTTTATATTTATAAAGCCAAAAATATCTCTGACATAGATTTCAAATATTTTCAGTTAATCCTATGAAACTTTAATATATTTTTGAGTTATTATTCAATAACATCAAAACATTATGAAAAATTTTTATAACAAAATCTCAAACGGTAATACAATAATTGGTCTTCATGTGATTCATTAGAAGTACATAATTCATGATATATTGGTACTCTGATACACAGTGTAACCTTGAACTTTTTTACCTTCTTAGCTTCTTCTTTTGAAATTCTAAATTTTATTTATCATGCTTATACTTCTACTTTCACTTCTCATCTTTGATATCATCCTTCTCAATAATTGTTCTAAATAAAATTCCCAACTTTATCATTATCTTAAAATATTATTACCAATTTCAATATTATAAGACTTTATAATATTTAAACTAATTGAAATGGTCATCATCACGGAATCATTTCATATTATTATTCTTCCTCACTCTTTTTCTTATGTTTCCAACATCACCTTCTAGAACATTATACTTCAAGTGCATCCTCAATATATATTACTTTTACCATTTTTTAATTCTCAATTGTTTTCACATTCATTTTAGACCTTCTCATACATTGTTACCTCATGTTATCTTTCATAACAATACTTTTCTAGTACTACTTTTTGAACTACTATATACCTTTACTTATTCTGTGTGATTCAATATGTTTTCTAAATATTTTTCCTTCTTAATACATAGCTTGCTCCATCCAATGCTCATCTTCTGATAATGTACCTTCTAGATATTATATTTTAGATTATCTAGATATAAATTTTACTTCATTTAGGGATCACATTATAATAGATATTTGGTACTTATCACTTATTATCATAATAATAACTTTAACATATTTTCTTCTTCCATAAGGGAATATTTCATATTTATCTCTTAGAATTACTTCATTATTCTTACAAAATTTACCCAGTTGACATTATTTATTTTCAATTATATATATCTCCACATCCTATTAAACTCAATAAGAATATGTAGTTGGCAATTATCTCATTAAAAACTAACACTTGTAATTTATTCAAAATAATTCCAACTAAAAAATATTAGGTTTATAAAATTCTTCTTCATATATCAAGTATTCCAGAAGATGATTCTTCCATTTTTTAATTCTTTATATTTAAAATGTTAATTGATCTCTATTACATGAACATATATATAGTGAAATATACAATGGAAAAAATATTGGTACTCCAATCTATATCTCAATCCAGATATCTCCTCAATATATCCCTTTCTATGAAATACTATTAATCAGGGGTTATTCAATTTCTTCATCTATTTAGTTCTTTATTAACACCCAACACATGTAGATAACCTTACTTATTGATAAAAAAATACAATAAACACCATAACAATTCATTTGGATCTTCAATATTCTCTTTTGAATATATTGTCAATATACATAAATACCTTAGATAAATAAATGTAAATATATTTCTCAAAGTTATACTTTTTTCCCACACTTATTGAAAATAAATAAAATAAATTTTGAGTAAGGGATAACTATACAAATCTTAGTCATTAATCATGTATGAAACTTCACCTTCTCCCCCTTATTGAAGTAATACCCATGTCACTTGAGAGAAGGATGATATAATATTTCTTAAAGAAATGTATCATAAATTAATAAAATATAAGTCTACATGATAAAAGTAAGTATAGAAAAATAGGTAGAAAATATAGACATAAGATCTATCCATAAATAATCAAAATATGATACCAACTTAGGAATGTTTATTTATTATCAATTTAAAAATATTTCTTAAATAATTTTTCAAACTCAACTACAAAAATATTAAACACATTCCAACCCAAGTATGGTTCTACCCCTTCAAGTTAACCATATATTTTTATAAAATAATATATCCCCAGTTAATAATAGAATTAAATAATTTCATAAAAGGATAGGATAATGTGGTTACCATACCACTTCAATGAAAAATTCCAGTACATTTCATAATTTTTTATTCACATGCGATAATGATATCTAGTAGTTGTTAAAATAAACTCCCAAACAAGGGTTAAAATCCGTCCATCTTATTTTTCATGGTTTATATGACTTTTAATATTGAGAGGAGGTGAGAAAGTATGATTTTTAGATCATTCCATGACAGATAATACTTCATGATGTAATATTCCACAACATACTTAGTAGTTATCCTCTAAAAAACATGAATCACCTCCAATTACCTTTATAGAAAAAACCCCAACAAATATGGGAATGTGATGGTTTCTCTCTCACCCCATAATGATAGAAATAAGGTTATGAGTTCTTCTTAACCCAATAACTAATTTCAATTCAAATTTCATTTTTGGATATTGCCTCATGGTTTCCCATTTTTTTATTTTCCAAACATGAATTTCCTTGGGCAACATATTTATTTTCCTTCATTTATATTTCTCCTTATATGTAATTGATTTTTTTATATCATATATCAATGAACATGAATTATCTTGTTTTGGGTTAATGTTAATATATAATTTTAACTGTGCTATAAAAATCATCGTGCATTCTCTAAGAATATGATTAAATTTTAGGGATCTTCCTTTAAATTTCGCAAGAATATTCAAGTTACAATTTTTTGTAAATCTCTCATAGAATTTTTTATTTTCCTGATAAATGTATTCCACCAAACCAATCCTTTTGTTTATTTTTTAGATTTATTTTCTTTTTAGTTTCATCTTTCTTCCATTACAATTAAAATTCTTAGATTTCATAAAACTATCTATGATGAGGACATTACATCAACAATATATGTATCTCCATATTCATGTGTTATCCTTATTTATATTATTATTTGGTGTGTTTTGTTTTTTAATTTTCTTTCTTTTTACAAACAAAGGTGAACTCATTAACATAATTTTGGTTTCTCATATTTTGTCATATTCTTATTTAAATAGAATATAAATAATTATTGGCATGTATAAACCAACACTCATCATCATAATGATAACCGATTTATAGTTTCACAAAAAAACCTTGAAATTAAAATCTATTTTAAGTGGATATCTTTACTATATTTTGTGTATATATATTAAAATGATTAGTTTTTATATCAACTTATGATTTTACCCTTAATGTTGGCCTTATTTATATTATAATAATTGATATGTTATTCCAAAAAAATATAGTCTTATGCCCAAAATTTACAATGCATCATAAATATCCAATATATTTTGATTTTATCTTTTGAACACAATTTTGATATGAAAAATATCTTTCAATTATTGAGTGAAGACACTATTAACACCTTTTGTTGAATAAATTATTTTACTCTTATTTACATCAACCATTGATGACATAATGGGATTATTATAATTTATACCTACCCATATATATCCAAAATATTAATTCTAATATATACTTTTCATAGAAATGGTATTAATGAATAAATATTTTGTAAAATGGGTTACCTTTTTCTATAAGTTTATAAGTGATATTTACTTAAATGATTTTGATCTATTTTTACCACTAGAATGAGTCCTCTTAGAAATAAGTCTCCTATTATAAAATTACATGGAAATAGATCATCATTAATAATATTGTGAATACTAAACTTGTGCCACTTACATATTTTTTATTTTTTTATCTAATTTATCACACTTCATGTTGTGGGTATTTCTCAAATCCTCAATTAATCTAAATAATTCTTGAAATTCTATATCCATCTTCTCAATATGACCTTCATGAATCATACACATTTATTATTGATACTTTTAAATATCATTCACTATTTTATCCTTGATCACCAACTGATAATTCTTAACATCTAGTTCATGGGTCTCCTCCTCAATGATTTTTTTATATTATCTTTTGCATCACTTATCCTTTGAAAAAAATTCATCTCGGGAGAGTATTTATTTATATAAAAATAAAGAATTTTATTGTCATTAAAATAGTTTTATCAGTTTATTAAAATTTTGTAGAATTTATGTGACACCCAGATATTTTAAAATAAGAACATTTTTTTCTATAGCATATACGACACACAACACCAAGCATAAATGACCCACAAACTTTATTATTTAAATTTGACCATTATAAACTAGCCTTTGAATTGGTAGGTAAAAATCAGATTAAATACATTATGAAATATATATATATAAATATATATATATATATATATTAGTGTCTTAATAAATACAAATTTCTTGATTATTTATCAGTGAATAAGCGCGCAATTTTAATTAATGGTATTTTATGTTTCAAAAATACATTTTCTTTAAAAAGAAATTTATTGCATTTTGTATGTGGATAATAAAATTAATTTCTTAAATATTTAGTAATGATATTTTTTAAAAAGTCTTAAATTTTATAAATTATCATATGAAAATTATGTTATGTTTAATTTTTTGTATTTTTTATAAAAAAAATGGGTTTTTTAGTGAATAGTAAAAAATTTCAATTTTTGTAAAACTCTAATTTATTATAATTAAATCAATTAATTTAAAGTCTTGTTATATTTTGAGTTTGGAATTAATGTGAAATATGATCCATTTTATTTATAATAATATATTAATTTTAATTTTAATAAAAAAATTATTATTATTTTTGTATAAATCTATTTTTATATTTAAAACACATTTTTTCTGAAAATTATTTTTAAGTGCATAATGTTTTTCAATATTAATTAATTATATTAAATCCTAATGATAAGTGATTCAAATGATATTTATAGATTATACGTCTATCAATATGAATGAAAATTTATATAATTATGATTGTTAGTTATAAATTTAATTTAAAATCATTTGTTACTTGAAAAAATCATTTTCTTAAAAAATTGATTTTCGTCAAGTATTATGAGATTAATTTTAAATTAATTTCTACCAATTATTTAAATTGAATCATGGATAATATATTCAATTTTTTAAATCAGTAGGTTCAAATTTTTTATATAGGACTCTTTTATTTCTAATCATTTGAAATAGTAACTGTAGTAAATAATTATAAACATGGTAAGGCAAAAGCAAGCAATTAAGGTTAAAAATAATATGATAAGGACTAAAAATTAACCCTAAAACTTTCCTTTATGACATTTTATGAGTTTATTTTATCCATTTTTATCTAATTATAACATATATGGACAATTGGTTCCATGTGTATATGATTTTTACCTTTATAGTATTTAAGTAAAAGATGAATAAAAAATATCAATTTATTACTTTTAGTAACAATAATATTTTTTGATATGGATAAAAACAAATTATGTTTTATTATAATATTCATTTAAAATATAAAAAAATTATGGTAATTTTTTTTTATTTTTATGATTTAAATAATTACATTTAATGCTTATACAACACTGATATATTATTTAATAAATTAATAGAAAAATAAAATAAATTATTTTGAAAATATTATAAGTAATATAAATTGGTTGAATTATTCTATTAAATTAATTTTTTAGATAAATATAACATATTAGTGATATTTTTATGTATTATATTTTAAATCAATTATTATCCAGTTGTAATTATAGTCAAATTAAAAGAATTGTTCAAAAATGACATTAATGATATTTTATAACAAATAATATTTCATTAAATGATTAAAAATTCCAAAAACCACTATTTTCTGTCATTTTATTCTGATATTTACTATAATATTAAACATATAAAATACATGGGATAATTTTTATTTTATAGTAACTAGACTAACCCCTAAAGAGTAAAAACATTGTTGTCATCTTAATTGTAAAAAAGTGTAACGTGGGGTTAAAACAAAACAATAACGGTAAAAATTCTAATATGAACTTGTCCAAATTATATTACATTATATTATTTGTATTAACTATCATAATTATATATAATTATATTCATTTGGATAATTTTTTCCATGAAAATTAATTTATATAAATTTAATATTTTATGAAATTCCCATAGTGACCCTCTCATCACTTTCAAAAGGGAACCACTTATCCAATTTTATTCACACTTAAAAAACATTTATTTCCAATAACTACTGAAAATACCTTTATTAATTCACTTAAATTTTCTTATAGGCCTTGGTTTAATTATAAACACTTCTTATGAAGACTTTTTTTGTAAACCTAAATAGGTTGTTTGAAGAAGTGGTATTGTTCTTAACCGACTTTTTTTGTTTTATTTATTCTTCCACCTCCTTAAAAACTTATTCAACCATTATGAAATAATAACATTAGAATCTACCCTCTAATGAGATGTTTTTATCTTAATTTAATACCCTATATCTATCTCATATTCTGGAAAATGTGAAATGAACTCGTCATTCATGTGTATGGAAAACTACCACCTCGTGAACCAATGTAATTCGTTTTCCGTCACCACCACTCATGACTGGTTTTAAAGATAATATATATATATATATATATATATATATTATTAATGAAATATTTATCAAAATATAAATATAATATATCAGATAATTTCTTACTTTTCCATTCATTTAAAAATGTTAATGTCATTCATGTGCACGTGCAGATTACTACCTCCACTAAGTAATGTAATTCATATTTTATGACCAAATCACATGAATTCTATATATAATTGTATTAAATAAATAATATTATAGTTATTTTATAATTATAATTATTTAATGGTAAAATAATAATTATGTTTTTTCCATCATGGTCATTGAAAAATGGAAGTGTTACCCATGCGTATGTATGGTTTATCATGACCATGATTGTAAATTAGTTCATTTTCATAACAATATTTCATGGTAGGATTAAAAAGTATGATTTATATATAAAAATTATAATTAATTAATGATAATTAATCTATATATGATGGAATAGTGCCCACTTTTCTCATAGTCAAACTACCAAAGTCATTTTGGACATATGAACTAAATATTATCAAAATTCCTGACATTAATTTAATTGATTAATTAATTAAATAAAAAAGCATATTAAACAAAATAAAATGATTGATAAACATGAGAATGGTTATCGATAAAGTAAATAAAAAACATAAGTTTTTTATTCATGGAGATCTAGAATGTATGTGATCAGTCAAACCTAAGGTAAGGGGTTTCATAACTAATTTTCTTTTCCGGGGTTATATTACTTCTTCATTCTCTTTGATATTCTAATATTATGTGTTTAATTAATTTTTATTACATTATTTTTTATTTCCACTTGTTTTTATTATGTTCACAATTTAATGGTATGATCTTTTTAAGATATTCCATCTCAATTTTGACTTCATTTAAAAATATTTGGTATTATGCACCTATTTATTTTTTTGATGTGTATCTACAACACATTTGATATGTTATATCATGAATATAATTATATTAATTTAATTTAATGTTTTATTTAAATTTATTTCTTTCATGGGAGTTATGATTCCAAAGTTACCAAAGTGGTAAGGGTTTATTTCAAAAGCTCATCATTATTAGGGATTATTTATTTTTAAATTTGTGATGGGTGGAATATTTTCTATTTCTCTCCCAAAAACAAAATATTTTATTCTCCAATGGTTATTTATATAAATTAAATGTTTTTTTTCATTTTATACACATTAAGTACTCGAGTTAATAAATTCATGTTTTGATGGAAAACTGAATTTATTTTTCTACTCGTCCAAGAATATTTTTCTTCCATATCCATAATTTCCATAAAAGGTTTTAATTTTTTTAATATTATAAAATGATTTATTAAATAAATTTTAACCCATGTTATAATTTTCACAAAATAATCTAAAACGAAAATTCTTGTGGTATTCTGAATTAGGTACTTTGGGACTTTTTACTTAAAGTGTGAAATAAATATTTGTTTTAACATACCTAACACGAAAAGAATTTCCCAAAATCATGAATGCTCATTGTTTTGAAGATTACATTATAAGTTTCCATGATTAGTGTTATTCCCCAACCCTAGGCTTCCCTGGAGTTGGTGTGGTTTTAACTAATACATGGTGTGTAATTTTTTATTTATAAAAATGAAAGATGATAAATTACACATTATATTCCACTAAAGAGGATATTTTTGGTTTAGGTCCTAAAGAACCAGATACGGTCATTATAATTCTTCATTACTAGAAGAGAAAAGAAACCCACAAATCTACCACCAAAGTGAGTAACACAAATCTACTAAACCTATAAAATTTATAAGAAAACGTAGTGTGAGAATACGAATTCCCAGTAAGGGGTTTTAAAATAAAATAATATTTCAATTAAAACCTTTTTAAAACATTCCTTTAAAATTATTATTAAAACATTTTCTCAAGGAAAACAGCAATATAAGAATCATTACATAACATTTTGTCTAAGAATTACAAGTGAAAATATTTAGGAATATTAACAGGGTCACCACGAAACATGTTCCAATCATAATAATGATTATACAAAATATTGGGTGTACAACATAATATGTAAGAGTCATTCTAACTTTAATAAGAATGACATGTGAAAGTTAAAATACCAAATTTATAACTGAGAGTAATACATGATTAGAGTTTTGCATAACATAATAACACTAATTCTTTCCTTACTAACTATAAATCATAAACTGGCAGATAAATCTATGAATGATAAAAAACCTTATGCCATAAGCATTTACTTCTTATGATACTAATAAGTACATGATTTTAACAAAGAATATTCTACTAGTCAAATATCCACTTAGTTAATTGATTATTATAAACATAATGAGGGAATGTATAATAAGGGACCGTGCCAAGGCCATGTTCTATGACCTAATTTGTCTCGTGATAACTACCAATGCATCGTAAGGAATTAATTAATAGGTCCCCAACCCATAGGGCTTCCATTAACTGGTCCCCAACCCATAGGGATTTCATTAATCAGTCCTCAACCCATAATAATACTAACTATAATACATTCCCCATATGCCAAGTGAGGTTGTATGTACAAAGTGTCTCATACCACATTGAACATTTAAATTCTCTTTTCATATTATTTAAATTTTCCCATACCACTTTGAATAATTTAGTTCTTTAATCCATAAATGGTCATAACAGATTAATTACATTCTTTAGCATTTACAAATATATAGTGATTCATGAACTTAAGTGTCAACAAAAAAACCAAAAATTTCATGGTAATTTAATAATAGACAAGTATGGTAGGAAAATTACAGCACAAGTGATGATGTATAATGCACATAAAATAAAGATTTTGTAACATGAAATGATAACCCTTAAATTCCTAAATCCTTATTACAAAAGTAAACATATTACATTCCAAAATGAATAATGTTAATTCACCATTAATGTAAAGGTAAAACAAATTATATGTAAGGTATTAAAAACCTAGTTGTTTAAACTCCCACTACATACATGTTTATATATAAACACACCACAAGGGTATTCCCAATTATTTAAACACAATTCTATAAATTTAAAATCATGAAAATCAACCACACAACTTACTAACATAACTAATACCAATCAGACTTATGAAAATAAGTGTGAAGTCCATATACACATTAATTGATAAATAAAATGTTACTAAAACAAATACCAAGATGATTCTTGAAAACATTTCACATTTCATAATACTTGATGTAACTTTTTATTAAACCATTATGAACAAAAAGTTTATAAATCAATACATCCCTTTGTATTATTGTGGTTATCATACATATATGTGTGAGTTTTAAAATTATATTAAACTATGTAAACACAAAGTGTATACATGGGGTTTTCACTTCCAAAACAAGTTTTAATAATTCCCTATGAATATTGTACAACTCATAAACATAACTTAATCACCAAAAATTGGTTTTAGAAAAACATAACTTGGATTATGATTATAACCCATAGGTATATACAAATAATTTTATATATGTGTGTGTGTGTGGTCCAATTAAACAAAACAAAAGTGAATACATACTTAGTTTACATGTACAAGAAAGAGTATATTTCCAGAATTTTAAAAAATCATGGACAAAGTTAGTTTGTTGAACATAAGTAAAAATATATAACCATATATACAAAAGTTTATATATGGGTTATATATAACAACATCGAAACTAAAACATATAAAATTTCTATACATTTCTAAAAACATGATTTATGAAATGATAAACAACACTCAGAAGACTTATAAAATGATTCTCAAGGAGACTTATATAAACTGTATGATTATTTACATATAAAACTGTAAATACAAAGTGTGTATATTTTGGTTTTTTACAAAGAAGGCAAGGTATAATTAACCCTTACCTGGTTCATAGAAGGAGAAGGGGTCGAGAGAAACTTGATGGAGGCACTGGAGAGGAAGAACACCATTGGGTTCAGATGAAAATGAGTTATATATAAATATCAAATATAATATGTTTTTCAGGCCACTTTCATAGAAAACTGAGGAACCTCGGTTTAAAATACGATTGAGGGTGTCTGGTCATGTATAAAATGAGATAGTTCAGGAAGCACCCGATCATGGGTGTTAAATAAATGAAAATAAGAGTAGAAAGGATATTCGTGCAGCACATGTGGGAATAAGAAGAAGGTAGTGGGTTTGGTGCAGAAAAAGGATGAATGACTCAGATCAGACAAGACATGACTGGATGGCTGAGAAAGATTTGAAGATTTAAAAATGGATGAATGTTCACAATTAAAATATATTTGATCAGACAACTGCAATCAACATAGGATTTTTAAAAATAAGTAACGATTGAGATTAGGTCTGTTGAGATCGAATGTCTGATAAAAATGCGGTGGAGGAACCACAGATGCTGGGACTCGAGGATCGAACTGATTAGATGGCTCAGATCTTTCATGGTGAGATCTGGTGACTTAGATGTGATCTTGCTTTAATATTCTCATCCCACATTTAAAATGGATGAGTTTCATATCTCCCTTATAAGAATGTGTATCTTAGCATTAGTCTAGAAATCCCCCTCCACCCTCCCCAGTACCGCCCCATACCAGGTCTCTGCGAGCGCGCTCCAACGCCCTCCCCTGCCGTCGTGCCGCCCCGTACAGTGGCATGCTCTGGTTCCCTTGCACATGCACACTCACGTGCACTTAGGGATTACAATACACCAATGTGCGCACGACATAGCACGCACTAAGCATGCACATCCCTGGGCCATTTCTAGGGGATGTGAGTGAGATGCCCCCCTAGTCCTTGAGTGTTTGCCTACAAGTTTGGCCTCAGCTAGGTGAGAAACTCACCTATTTTTTAGGAAAGTAAAAGTTCATTTTTGTTAAACATAAAAAATATGTTTTCATATACATATATAGGTGAATTCAAACATAGAATACAAATTCTCTATTATGATTAAACAAATCATTAAAACCAATATTTTTCTATGTTTAAAAATACTTGAGTTTTTAAAGATAAATTTATAAATAGAAGTTTAGTACATCATAAAGAATATCTTATACAAGGATTATAAAAATCCAAAACAAATTTTTATTTAAGACCTAGTTTTTATACATCTATGGATGAAACCATTTATAAAATATTTTCAAGACATTTAAAATATTTAAATACATAATTTACTATGTAAATCTAAAATATTAAATACAACAAAAGTCATTATTTTAATTTTCCCTAAAGTACAATTTCAAACTCAAAAATATGTTTCTATGTACCAAAACCAAGTAGTATCAAGTATATACTTCTCACGATATTTATTTTAAAACACAAGGATTATAATTCAAACCCATTTTAAATCATTATCCTTCTAAAATATATAAAAAGAGTTTATTAAAAACTTGTTTATAGTTATAACTTAAATGCACACTTTAAACACTTGAAAACTCATTATACCTAGACACTTTAAATTAAACCACTGGAAAACCCAATGTCTATAGGTCTTATGGCTGTTAAAGACTCAATGATCACCTAAAGTAGGAAACGGTTTATTTTACTTAGGCCTTATAAAAACATGACTATGGTGTTCCCACTTCAAGGAAACTTGGAAAAGATGGTGCTTATCATTCGTCTGATACTTAGCATGTTTGATGTGGTTCTTTCTATACTAATGTTCATTGTGAGGGATCGGAAACACCCTTACTATTTTCTTGGGTTTTTTTGTATTGGTTGGTCTCCCTATGATTTTAATAGGTATTTTAGGGGGTTTCCTAGGGTATTGAGGTTCTTTGGTCTTAATCTAATCATTTTCATTGTTTCCTTGAATAAAGAAAGTCTTGTATTTATTTACATGTATTTTTTTGAACAATGTAGAATTTAAATGAAGTTAAACCATACAATATTATTATTACATAAGAAATAAGTATGGAGAATCACATTATTCCCCCCTTCAGAGAATTTGTTCCTCACAATTCTAAAACACTCATACACAACCACCAAAAAAATAGACACACATCACTCTCAAGGTCCCTTCATCGGGGCCACCAATATCGACGATTTCCCTAGTTACCGGTGAAGAAGATCCTTAAAGTAGTTCTAAATTATTCGATATCTTGAGTCCAGATGCAACACGGGAAACTTCGATCAATAATATGTGGACATCAAAAGTTTAGTGTGAGAAAGTCATGACGTGTATCATGTTGAGCGACATTGGTATGAACTTGATGTCAATAATGTAAATGGGTAGTCTCATTCTCAAGGAATTCAAAGTCCATAACTAGACTATGGAGACCGTAGGTAAAATTTTTACAAAGGTATGCTTCTCATATGTAACCCTCTTGGGTATCCTCTTGTAATTCCTCTTGAGATGAAGTATTCCCAACCAGGTTAAAGCACTTAAATAAACCCTCGAAGTATTTTTCCCTTCATGCATACAACAAGAATTGAGTGTTCATTATGAGTAAATAGTCCAAACCTTCTCCTTGGTGAATTTGGAGTACATAAGGACAATTGGATGCACAGTAGAGTTGTTTACAAGAAAACTTAAGGTTTTCAAAAGTCCCGTAGCCTTCTAAACATGATTTTCCCACTTTAGTTTCTAAAACGTCTATTGGGAGAGACAAAAGGCTTGATTCATCTTCCATCTGAAAATTTTAAGAAAAAATTTACTTCGTATGACATAAAAAAAGTTTTTCTAAAATTTGTTCTAATTTTACAGGGTTATCTAAATAAATACTTTGATATGAACTGTCACACCTCATCCCTAAGCTGCCCTGGAGCTGGTTCAGTTTTAAATAAAACATGGTGTGTAATTTTTATTTTATAGAAACGAAACTGATAAATTACAAATTATCTTCCACTAAATAGGATATTTTTAGTTTAGGTCCTATAGAAACAGATACAATCATTATAATTCTTCATTACTAGAAGATAAAGAAACTCCACAATGCTTCCACCAAACATAGTAACAAAAATCTACTAAACTTGTAAAATTTAAATGAAAACGTAGGGTGAGCATACAAATTCCCAATAAGTGGTTTAAAATAAAATAATATTTCAATTAAAACATTTTTAAAACAATCCTTTAAAATTATTCATAAAACATTTTCTTAAGGAAAACTGCAATACATGAATCATAACCTAACATTTTTTTCAAGAATTACAAGTGAACATTTCAAGTAATATTAAAAGTGTCACTATGAAACATGTTTCAATAATAAGAATGATCATACAAAATATAGGGTGTAAAAAATAATAAGTAAGAGTCATTCTAACTTTAATTAGTGTGACATGCGAAATTGAATGTACCAAATTTATAATTGAGGGTAATACCTGATCAGTGTTGTGCATAAAATAATAACACTAATTCTTTCATTACTAACATTAAATCAAAACTGGTAGATCAATCTTTGAATGCTGAATAAACATTATGCCATAAGCATTTACTTCTTCTAATACTCATAAGTATAGGCTCTTAACCAAGAATATTCTACTAGTAGAATATCCACTTGGTTAATTAATTACCATAGACATAATGAGGGAATGTATAACATGGGACTATGTCAAGTCCTCATTCCATGACCTAATTTGTCTCATGAGAACTACTTATACATCCTAGGTCTTTCATTAATCGGTCCCAAACCCACATGGAGTTCATTAACTGGTCCCCAAATTGTAATAATATTGAGCCCAATACATTCCTCATATTCCAAGTAAGGTCTTAAGTTTAAGGTGTCTCGTACCATTTTTACAATTTAATTTCTCATTTCATATTATTCAAAGCGTCCCATACCACATTGAATAATTTAGTTCTTTAATCCATAAATGGTCTTAATAGTTTAATTAAATTCTTTATCATTTACATATATATAGTGATTCGTGCACTTAAGTGTCAACAACAAAACAAACAATTTCATGGAAATTTAATAAATGAAAAGTATGGTAGGCAAATTATAGCACAAGTGATGATGTATAATGCACATAAAATGCAGATTTTGTAACATGAAATGATAACCCTTAAATTCCTAAATCCTTATTAAAAATTCCAAAATTCATAATGGTAATTCACCATTAATTTAAAGGTAAAGAAATATTATATCTAAGGTATTAAACTCTTGGTTGTTTAAACTCCCATTACTTGCATATTTATATATAAACATACATTAGGGGTATTCCCAATTATTTAAACACAATGTTATAAATTTCAAATCATGAAAATCAACCACAAAACATATTAACAGAACCAATACTAATTAGACTTATGAAAATTAGTGTGAAGTCTGTATACACATAAAGTGATAAATAAAGGGTTGTATTACTAAAACAAATACCAAGTTGATTCTTGAAAACTTTTCACATTTCAAAATACTTTCTATAACTTTTTATTAAACCTTTGTAAGCACAAAGTGTATAAATCAAGATATGCCTTTGTATGATTGTGGTTCTCATACATATATTTGTGGGTTTAAAAATTATATAAAACTATGTAAACAAAAAGTGTATACATGGGGTTTTCACAGCTGAAACAAGGTTTAATAATTCCCTATGAATATTGTACAACTCACAAATATAACTTAATCACCAAAATTGGTTTTAGAAAAACATAATTCAGATTATAATTAAAACCCAAATGTATATACATATAATCGTGTATATATATATATATATATATTTGTGTGTGTGTGTGTGTGTGTAGTCCAATTAAACAAAACAAATTTGAATACATACATGGTTAATATGTTCAAGAAAGAGTATATTTACAGCATTTGACAAAATCATGGACAAAGTTGGTTTGTTGAACATAAGTAAAAACATATAAACATATATTCAAAAATTGTATGTATGGGTTTTATATAACAACACTAAAACTGAGACATATACAATTGCTATATGTTTTTGAAAAAATGATTTAATAAAAGATAAATAACACTCAGATGACTTAAAAATGATTCGGAAGAGGGCTTATATAAACTATATGATTATATACATATATAACTGTATATACAAAGTGTGTATATTTAGGTTTTTCACAAATAAGGAAAGGTATAATTTACCCTTACCTGGTTCGAAGAAGGAGAAGGGTCTGGAGGAGCTTGATAGAGGCACTAGAGAGGAAGAACACCATAGGTTTCGAGTAAAAAATGAGTTATATATATAAATCTTATATAATATATTTTTAAGGCCACATTCACGGAAAACTAAGGCACCTAAATTTAAAATATGACTGAGGGTGTCCAGTCTTGTGGAAAACGAAATAGATCCAGGGCCACCCAGTCACAAGTGTTGAATAAATGAAAATAAGAGTAGAAAAGATAATGGTTCGGCACATGTGGGAAGAAGAAGAACAAGGCAACAGGTTTGGTGTGGAAAAAGTATGAACAACTTAGATCATCCAAGACATGATTAGATGGATGAGAAAGATTATAATATTTAAAAATGGATGAATGGTCGCAAATAAAACAGATTTGATTGGATGGCTGTGAGTGATGCAGGATTTTTAAAAAGAATAAACGACTGAGATTAGATCTTTCGGGATTGAACAGCTGTTAAAAATGAAGTGGAAAAACCACAGATACTGGGAATCGAGAACCGCACTGATTGGAAGGCTCGGAACTCACGTGGTGAGATCTAACATCTTAGATGTGATTCTGCTTTAAAATCCCTGTAACACCCCAGGTAAATAAAGAGTATGACATTTTCACATTTATCCATATTTGTGAATAAAATATTAATATGACTTTAAAGGGGACGCTATGCTCGATGGCGTACCCAACACGCAATAATGAGTTTCTTGGGAATCTTACGTTGCACTCTAATAATAAAATAATATTATTTTAAATAGTAGTTAACGCCTAGCCGTTGTAATGGAGGGAATGAACAGAACTAACTAAAAAATGATTATATATGTTTTTCAAATATTTTTACTTTTTATAATAAATGTTAGAGGATTAAAAATGCGAATGAATCCAATTTTAAGCGTAGTCATTCTAATATCCCTTAAATGGTCGATTAACCGCCTTTTGAAGGAGAACCACTTTTAAATCCACTTTTTGACCATTTTATGTGTTATATTTGACAAAATAAAATTCTTCTTTAGAATCAGGACATAAATATTTACTTTGTGTAAATTTTTTGTATTTTTCCAAAAAAGTTCAATTTTTAATGAATAGTGAAAAATGTTGTATTTTAATTCAAAACCTCTTTTAATCTAATTTATTTATGTGATTATATTATCTTTTTAATTGGTTTTAAAGTGAAATTAGAATATATTTTTACCATTTAATCCAATAGTGGTCGTTGGAATTAATTTCACTTTGAAATCGGACTTAAACTAGTGTCAATCTTTTGATAAATTTTGTTTCATAAAAACACGCTATTTGTTTTGACAGCGGGAATTAATTATTAAATTAATTAATGAAACTTATATGTTTTGAATTTTTTAAAATATATATCATTTTTGAATTCTTAATATCAAATATAGCTTAGGGTGAATTTTTGGTAATTTTCTAAAAAACTTCAATTTTTGATGAATAGTGAAACCACTAAGTGGTACTTATAAAAACTGATTTTCCATTTAAATGAAATTTTTCCACCTTTGTGTTTTGAATTTCAAAAATCCGACATACATGGTTGTCATTAAGAAGTAAAATGTGGTCCAATGGGATTAAAATAATTTTTTGGTGAATAGTAACGTATTAAGTTTTTAATCGCGATTAGAGGTAATTAGTGTAGTTTAAGGTAAGAATAAGGTTTTAATAAAATGAAATGACCTAGAAACATGTCCTACCCTCATTGTATGTGTCATGGTCGACCAAGACAATCCATGGGTCAACTTGGGGACCCCATGGAGACACTTTGGTTGGAAAATGACAAAAATACCTTTTTATCTAATGTTAAAGTAAAAATGACACAAACATGAGATTTTTTACTAAAACAATTTTTACATGGGGTTATACAATTAATATTTTTGACTATAAATTGTCATTGGAAACCTAAAACTATTTCCTACATCATAGTATTTTTTTTATAATTTTTAGACATTAAATAAATTAAATTATTTATAACATCATGATGATGCAGCGATGACCTCATTATTTAACGATTTAAATAAAATGGAAAGATAATGTAATATCTAAGACCTACACATGTCCAAAACCTATTGGATGGGTGGATTTAGAACCCTTATCACCTTATATACGAATTATATCAATGTGAGACCTTTTAAATCCGAAACTCATTTTCAAATAAAGTAACATTTTCTTACTTTCCAAGAGTGCCCCTCCTCTCCTCTTATAAAAGGCCCCCACCTCTACCTCCTTACCCACACATAGAAAGCCTTTGTCTCGGCCAAAACCTGCCCATTTTGTCTCTCCACATCCCTCTATAACTCCTTGAAGCCTCACTTTGGGCAGAAGTCTTCCCAAGAAAGCCTTTGAGCTCAAACCAAAGGGAGTTACCTGATTTTAAGGTAATATCTTCACTTGATTCCTTTTGTTTTATTTTGCTTCTCCAACCCCCTAAACTCTTTTTATTCATATATTCTGTAAAAAATAAAGTATCTAAAATATACTAGGATGTTTTTATAAGAAGTATTCGAGCTACACTTACACATACCTTCATCTAATGGTTAAAGAACATACTGTTTCTGTGGTTGGCGATTTTCTGCCTCACGAAACGATGATTGTTCAATATTCTTTTAACACCTTTAAAGGTGGCCATTATGATGTCACTGTATTTTATATATGATATATATGGTATTTATGTTTACTATATGCTTCTGTATTTTATATTTAAACCATTCCTTTATTCTTTTCATGTTGTGTAAATGCGATAATTTCATATGAGGAAGTGCGGACTACCGCCCCCTCAAGTGATGTGACTCGTACATGCAATACATGGAATGTATAAAGAATAAAATTAATGAAAATATGTGACCTATATAAAATATATATTATACTGGAATTATAATATATATATATATATATATATTATTTTTAATTCCATTAATATGACAAAAAAAATGAAAGTAGCGTTCATGCGTACGTACGGCCTACCGTCTCCATGAACGGTTCTTTTAGTTTTTATATCCAAATGATATGGAATAGTATAAAATGAATATGTACTGGATATATATGATATTTTAATCATTAATACTATTCTGGAAATTATTTACTTATAACTACATGGGAAATCATTTTTCAAACAAGTTCATTTTTGACTCATGTACCAAACATCGACAAAAACATCTGATATGAACTAACATTACTAAACAATTATTATAAAATTATAATATGTGATATGAACTGAATAATAATCTATAAATGAGGTCCTTAGGAAATTATAAATTGACCAAAGTTTATTATTCAGGAATATAAAGAAACAAACAAGACAAGTCGGACTTGAGGTAAGGAATCCTACTCCTCTCTTTCTTTTTAAGTACACTCTTTTATGTCATTCCTTTTAAAGCTCATCTTTCTTGTTATTGGGATGTTCTTTTATATTAATCTTACTGTAATTTTTATTTTCATGTGATGAGAGACCCTATTCTCTCTCATCAATCCATTTTGGAAGTTTTGAGTGGCGCCGTTAGGCTGCTGAATTTTCGTAAGAGATCTAACCTCTCTCTTTCTTTTTAAGTACTCTCCTTTATGTCACTTATTTTAAGCTCCTCTTTGTTATGTTGGGGGATGTTATTTTATATTAATCTTTCTATAAACTTTATGTTAATATTATGAGATACCCTATTTGATCTCATCAATCCATTTTTGTAAGTTTTATGTCGCGCCGTTAGGCTGCCGAGTTTTCATAAGGGATTTTTCATCTCACTTTTATTCCCGTGAGATTTATGCTACATTTTCCACAATTTCCATTGATTGGTGTATGTAATTCCCATTATTATACTCTTTGTGTAATATAATTTCGTTTATGAGTATTTACATCAATTATGTATTGTCCTTCTTTCATGGGGTGTATGTTTTGAAAGATACCCAAGTCAGTAAGGGAACCTTTCACCCTTCTCTTTTTTAAAAGACTTATTTTGTTGGGTCTTTTAATTTACATATTGTTATGTTGGGATATGTTCTCATATATCCTTATTGATGTAAATTTTATGTCCAAGTGATTAGATACACTTTTTATCTCTCATAAACTCATTTTGATGTGACGTCGTTAGGCTGTCAAGGGAACTTCTTAACCCAATTTCGATTTCTTTGGGTTCAACATGTAGTTATTGAATATGTCATCCTTTTAATATGTTTGAATGACCTTTGATTATTTTACACTTAATATCCACTTATATTTGGTGTATTCTTTTGTCACACATAATTATGTAATTGATTTGTCCTTAAACCAAGGATATCGTCTTTGTATGGGACTTCGTCTCAATCTCCTTTCATTGAGGAATATTTTGTTTTATACACAACTTTCTTTTATACGGTGTATAAACCTCTTTGACTTTTACTATTATTCAAAAGGAATCTTTTTTATACGAAGCGTTTACTAAACGAAAAAAGGGAATGTTTTTTTTGTCGTACATATGCGGCGATAATGACTTCTCCACCGCCGTGACCATTATTTGAGTTTCGGCTTCCTCTACAAGCCATACATTCTTTTTAAAAGAAAAATAAATACCATGTTTTACTTTTATTTTATTTCGGTATTGAAAATGTTTTTCATAATGTTTTTATATCAATGTGTTGTATTGATATCTTGTGATCTAAAGGTGGAAATGTTATGTTTCCTTTATGCATGTTTTATGAGATACGATTATGTTGTGGTTCTTGGGCATTATTATGAAGACGGGTGTTTCCGTGATAAACTAAGGGCGGGTGAGACCGATATAGATCTTCAATGCATTGGGTAATGCGAAGGAGTGAAACGTTAAGGTTTCTCCGAAGAGATTTAGGGAATATACTATGATGGGTATTCCAAACGTAACCAAGATGGTTACTCCCTACGTAAGAATGTTATGAATTCCTCAAGTTACCTTTATGTCTTATGATTTCTATGATTTATTCATGATTTTATGAGGAATGTTAAAGTGCTTGTGTTTTATGGGTAAAGTATGATTTCATTCTTATGTATATATGAACTCATGTTTCCTTTCCATATTTTTACAACCCTTACTGAGCTTTTTGTGCTCATTCCAAGTTTTTGAAATGTTTTTCACAGGTCAAGGGAAAGGTATATGATGTGATGATAGTGTCAAGGATGTGTCAAGAAAGAATCCATGTTTTATTTTAAATATGTTTCCGTTGATGGGAAGAATGAATACTTGTCTTTTATGTAACCACTTTGTTTAAATATGGAATGTAATGCAAGTTTCATGATCTAATTCTCTAAAACTCTAAACCTGAAAATATCCTCAATGTGTAATCTTGTAATAACTCAATATTAAGTAAGGTTTAAGGCTGGGGCCTTATAATCCCCTTCCCACATTGAAACGAGATTTGTTTCGTAGCTCCCTTATAATCTCAGGGCTCCTAAAATTTGTCCAAAACCCCCCCTCCCCACTCCCCGATACCACCCCATACCGGGTCTCTACAAGCACGCTCTTGTGCCCACCCATGTCGTAGTGCTACCTCACATGGTGGCACGCTCTATTTTCCTTGCACACACATGCCCATGTGCTCTTAGGGATTACTATACATCCATATGTGCACGAATTTACATGCACCATGCGTGCACATTCCTAGGCCATTTTCTAGGGGATGTGAGTGATATGCCTACCAAAGCCTTATGTGGCTTCCTAAAAGGTTTCCCTCAGCTAGGTGGGGTACTCACCTATTTTTTAGCAAAGTAAAAGTTAATTTATGTTAAATATAAAAAATAGGTTTTCATATACATATATAGGTGTCTTCAAATAGAGAATACAAATTCACTATTATGACTAAACAAATCCTTAAAACCAATCTTTTCTTTAGTTTATAAAAACATGAGTTTTAAAACATAAACTTATAAATCATTGTTTAGTACATCATAAAGAAAATCTTATACTATTATTATAAAAATACAAAACATATTTTTAGTTAAGACCATGTTTTTATACATTTAAAGATAAAAAAAATTATATAATCTTTTCAAGACATTTGAAATATTTAAATACTTAATTCAATATGTATTGGTAAAATATTAAATACAAAAATAGTCATTATTTTTATTTTCCCTAAAGTACAATTTCACACTCAATTTTTTTTTCTTTGTACCAAAACAAAGTATTATCATGTATATACTTCCCTTGGAATTTCTTTTAAAACACAAGGGTTATGATTCAAACCTATTTTAAATCATTATCCTTATAAAATATATAAAAAATATTTCATTATAAACATGTTTACAGTTATAAATTCAATGCACACTTTAAACACTTAGACACTCATTATACCTAGACACATTAAATTAAACCACTAGAAAACCCAATAACTATAGGCTATTATGGCCACTAGAGACTCAATAGTCACCTAAAGGAGGCAACGATCAAATTTACTTAGGCCTTATAAAAACATGACTACG
Source organism: Viscum album (assembly GCA_963277665.1). Lineage (NCBI taxonomy): Eukaryota > Viridiplantae > Streptophyta > Magnoliopsida > Santalales > Viscaceae > Viscum > Viscum album. Next base: position 1,314,398,158 of record OY728128.1, on the reverse strand, counting down.
GTGTTCCTACTTCAAGGAAACTTAGTGTAGATAGTTGTTATCATTCCTATGATTCTTAGCACGGTTTTTGTGGTTCTTGCTATACGAATGTTCATTTTGATGTATCTGAAATACCCTTACTATTTTCTTGTGATTTCTTTTGTATTGGGTGGTATCCCTATGATTTTAATAGGTCTTTTAGTGGGTATCCTAGGGTAGTGAGGTTCTGTGGTCTTGTTGTAATGTAATCATTTTCAATGTTTTGTTGAAGAAATAAAGTTTTGTGTTTATTTACATGTATTGTTTTGTACTATATAGAATTTAAATGAATTAAAACCATACAATATTATTATTACATAAGAAATAAGTTTGGGGTGTCACAATTAATTTCAAGGATAATGTTTTTCTTAATAGTATGGATATTCTTAGTCATTAAAAATGGATTTCAAAATGAAAAGGGTATTTTCCTAAAGAATTATTTTAATGATATTTTTATAGTATTTTTATTAATCAACCATAGTATCCCTTTTATTCTCTATTGGGGATATGTTCTAATGATACCATCCTTATTATTTCTCTGGATGGTTTAGGATCATTTCAACTAAATAAAGTAATTACATTTCATTTTATAATTCTTTATATATATACAGATATTGAATATTGTATTTTAATTATGTTTTATTGTTTATTCACGTAATGAATTCATTTGGAATTATTAAGTGATGAGTAATGATAATAATTTTATATACCCTTGATTAATCAATAGGTATAATGAGAAAAAACCCATTTTTTATACTTATTAAATTTTTTATTAATGTATACCTACATATTTTTTAAACTGTATTGACATAAGGCCTATGGAGTAAGATTCAAATGTCCATAATTATGAATTCCATCATTTTGAAATCAGTTATTACTTTCCAAGTGATTATTTAATTATTTATAATATCCATGGATAAGTTTAATGATCGTGTGATTATTAATATGACACCATTTGAACTTTAGTTACTCCTACCATAATATTCATCATGTTTAAGTTATCCATTAAATGGTATGTGTTTTAGTTATTTACTTTTCCATATTGATTTTTGAATTATTAAATCATGATATCCTTCATTGTACATAACCCTTACCGAGTATCTGAGATCACCCTTATTATATTTCCTTTCCCCATGTTATGAAGAAGTAATCATTGAATGAGTTCAAGGATCCAGAATATTTACTTTCACTATGTTTTGTGTTTTATTTTTTTAATGTAATGTGAGATTCAAGAATTTATATAGTTTACCAGGTGTAAAAAACTATTTAGTCCTTTTGTATATGACTTATTATATCTAGTTCTAATGTAATAAAGTTACTATTGAATTTAGGCTTCAAGGGTCGGGGCCTTTAAATTTTTTCAATGCTTTTTCCAATGCACACTAGTGAAAAAACACAATTTAACTGTGGTTTTTTATTTTATTTTTGACGTCAGTTTTTAACCAACGTCTATAAAGGTGACGTAAAAAATATGATTTTCGGCGTCAGTTATAAAAAAACTTACACTGAAAATTATTTTCGTTAAGGGTTTCAGCGTCGGTTTTATCGAAAACCGACACCGAAACCCGGTCGAAATTGAGGTTTCAGAATTTGTTTTTTGGAAAACCGATGCCAAAGGTCAATTTTGATAGGGTTTTGATGTCTTTTTTTATAACCGATGACGAAACCCAAATTTTTTTAAAAAAAAATAATCCGACATCAGTTTTTAAAATAACCGATGTTGTAAATTAAAAAATATTATAAAAATAAGAAATGTACACTTCTAAAAATATAAAAATCCCTGTAAAAAAAATATGCAAAAATAGTCAAACAATATTTATCATTCAATAAAAATCTATAACTTACATATACCAAGCATAAACAAAAAAAACCGATGTTGAAAGTTTAAAATAAATTAAAATACACGTACCTGAAATTTACATCAGACTCATTATTGTTTATTGTTGAAGAATTCATTTGATTATTGGTAGGTTCAAACACCTAATATATCAAAAGTGTTAGTTTTTTAAAACCATATGTATTATTATTTATAAATATTAGAATATACATACCTCAAAACTTAATCAAACTTAACAAATATTTCACAAAAGTAGATCAAATATGGTTTATATCAGATTGGGAATAAGACTATGAAGCATTGAATACCTATAATAATATTTAATGATATGAGTTTAAAAAATAAAATAATATGGAAAAAATATAAAAAAATTAATACAACTAACCTTATAAAAATCAGTAGTTTCCTTAGTTGTGATTATCTCGTACATGAATCGTAAAATATAATAACCACATTAAAAATTTCCATTTTGGCAATGACACTGCAGTTATAAAATAGTAAACTAATAATAAATACAATATATAACAAAAAATTCAGAAAAAAATATAATATAAAAAATAATTACATGCACTTCCACATATTTGATTTTCTTTGGTTTCTTTACTGACATGTATTCCCTGTTAAATTGTTTCCATGAACTGCATTTTCATATATATGAACTAATAATACATGTCTAAATAATGAAAAGTAAACATAATGAGCTTATAAAAAATAAAAAAAACTTACTTGTTTAATAAGGTGGAATATGGTTTATGATCTGTTCTTAATAAAGATCAAAACCAATATAAGGTACATTCACTTGGGAAAAATACACCTAACATCCAATATCCCCTACAATACAAAATGTTCACAATTAATAAAATTATAATGATCATTATTTCATTATTATGTTTGTGTTATTACTTATCACCAAATGGAAAAACCATCATTTAATATCTGTCTTTGATAATCTCTTAGATATATATTGAACTCTATAATCATTCTTCACATGTATGACTTCCAAGAAAATGTACTCTGGATCATTAAAACTGCAAATTCTTGTACTTTCATTTTGTAAAATAATATTGTGTAGATACCTAAATTAAAAAAAAAATATAGTTATTCAATTTAAAACCATCTTTTATTAAAGAAATAGTAATTCAAACATCAATTTACTTACATGGAAAACAATTGCACCACACTCAACACGAGCTCTTCAAAATCAATGAAATGCATGATATATTCATTATTCTCAATGGATAACTTCTTCCACATATATCGAGCATCATCTGAAACTCATAGATATAATTCAAGGAAGCAAAATCTTGAGATAATCTTTGTAAACCAGAAGAAATATTAGAAGGTTCTACAGCCGACTGTTCCTGAACATTTTGTTGCATATGGGCAGTTTCTTTTGCTTTCAGATATTCCTATATAAGTCAAATGTTAGAAATAATTATTATTAATTTTGAATCATTTGTAATTAATATTTAAAAAAAACACATACCTCATATGAAATATAACGTAGAATACCAGTTGGCCAAAGTAAAAAAATTCCTCATACATTCTCTAACACAGGTGATCTCTACAGTAGGAAACGATAGTAGAGAATTAGGATCTACAATATCAAGTACCAATACTCTAACCTGGCCCATCTGCATAGGTTGATGATGTACCTAGTCCCCCAAAAAATGCACCTGTCCTAATGCAACAATATGTACATAAGGATCTCTAGCTAACAAATCACAATATTAGGCTTGATCCGAGCAAGGAGGTGGAAGCTCAAAGTAAGAAGATGGGGTACGGTAGTCCGGGATGAGAACGCTGAGAAGGAAAAAAAATGAAAAATGTATATTAGTGTTTATAATTTATAAAATATAAAAATTGATGAAAATAAAATAATATACCTGGAAAGGCTGCGCAGACGGGGCATGGTAAGCAGATGAGGCAGGGTAGTCCGGGTGTGTAGGCTGAAAAGACAAAAAAAATTAAAAAGGTATATTAGTGTTTATAATTTATAAAATAGAAAAATTAATGAAAATAAAAAAAATATACCATGAAAGGCTGCACAGATGGGGAAAGATAAGTATATGGGGCAGGTTAGTCCGGGTGATTAGGATGAGAAGGCTGAAAAATGAAAAAGTTACATTAGTGTTTATAATTTATAAAATAAAAAAATTGATGACATATAAATAATATATCTAGGAAGGCTATGTAGATGGGGCAGGGTAAGCATATGGGGTAGGGTAGTCCGGGTGAGCAGACTGGGAAGGCTGAAAAATGAAGAAGTTATATTAGTGATTATAATTTATAAAATAAAAAAATTGATGACAAATAAAAAATATACCTGAGAAGGCTGCGTAGACTGTGATTGTCCTTCCAAGTGTTCTAACAAAGCCTTCTACACTACTTCTTGAATTTGATCACCCATACACTGTTTCATATATTTCATCTCTTCTTTTAAGGATTCTATCTCTAGGTCTTTTGATTTCTTACTCTTACCAAAAACCATCCAAATAATAACACACACTTGATATCCTCTAACACAGATGGGGTGTTCTTCCTTTTCCAAAGTAGTGGCTAGTATATCCATCCTACCCTCAGAGATAAAAGAGCCCTATTTCTCTTTCTCCTTAGTTTCATCTTGAAATGAAAAATAAAAAAGTTATATTAGTTTTTATAATTTATAAAATAGAAAAATTGTTAATAAATAAATAATATTTACTTACAATTATATTAGTTACTTTCTTAGCTTCCTCTATAAGATATTTGTTCATTTGTCCTTCTTCTTGCTTTTTTCCATTTTTCATGGCGAGTGGGAGGAGATGGAGGACCAAACTGAACCTCTTTTAAACCACTGATTGATCAAGCTCTTAATGCTTCAAATTTTTCTTCAATCATTTTCTACTCCAAATATGAATACCCTCCACATGATAAAGTATGAGGGTATAAATTTTTCAACTGGATCTCCTGAAGAGATCTCCTGGAGTCTTGTTATATAAAAATAAACTACTAAGTAATAAGAATAATATATCATAAATCTTCAAATATAAAATAATTATCATACCTGGAATTTTTTTTCCTTACAATTGTCAAAAAATTGCTTCCATGTATCATCATCTATAAATGGATACTTAAGGAATTGGATTTCAAACCTTCTCTTTCCAAAAACATAATTTTATGCCTGTTTTGTTTTAAAATCTCTCCATCGAACCGCCGCTAAAGAGAGATGTATTTTCTTAATTTCTGTGGTTTCCCCAAAATTGAATGTCATCTGTAATTGAATAAACTAAATATGTCATTTAAAATATATAATATTAAAAAAATGAGATAAAAAATAAATTAAGATATTTTACCATCACAACCTCCCAAAGTTGTTGCTTCGTCGTCCTGTCCACTTACTTCCAATCAGGATATAATATATTGATCTTGTAATGGCTCTGCATCACTATATAACTGAAAAACTGAACTGAAGAAGAGCCAACTACATTATTATCATCATCAAAAATGGATGTGTACTATGTCATCATCACAATCAAGTGATAGTTTTGTTAAACGTGTAATACCACATTTACCAACTTGAGATCTTAATTTTTTAGTAGTAACAGGAGAAGTCACCTCTGCCGAGGATGCATCAGTAGTCCTGCAAAAAAAAATTGTAAATTAACTGTTTTATTTAATCAAATAAGTATATTATTGAATGTATAATAATATTTCAAAATTGATATACCTTGGTAACTGGTCCTCTATATTTATATCTGACATTGCTACGAGAATGTGTAATGAAATTTTTTTTACCTGCATATCATTAGAAAACTGAATAATTAGAAACAAAGAAGAAAAAAATATGTAAATAAAAAAAGAGGCATGGATTTGTAAGTTTCAAAAAAGGAAACAAAATAAAAATATTTTCCAGGAAAATTAGGAGACTAATTTATTATTTTCCCACATGCCTTCATCATGATCATTACATACTGCATGCACTATGTATGTCTTATACTCATTGTAATCATTTGAAAATTCTGTAATAGATGAATAAGGCTCATGTAAATCACTAACATCATTAGCATCATCCTCATCACCCAAATGGTATATTTTTACTTGAAAAACAACTAACCAATCATCATTCGAAGGATCAAGGACATAAAATACTTTTTTTCATGTGTCTCCAGGATAAAAGGTTCTTCTTTGTAATTAAATCTTTTCAAATCAACAAGTTTAAACCCATATTCATCATGTTTCACACCACTATTACTATAAACCCAATTACACCTTAAAATAGTGACTTGAAATTTAATATAATAAATTTTCCATATGTATTCAAGAACTCCAAAATATAACGTTGATGCAGAAATTGGGTTTTTATTTTTTGCACTCGAAAAATGCACTGCTTCAGCAAAAACCATGACACCACTATTCTGAACAGTACTCTTTTCATCTAGGTTTTTTTGTATAAAATGTGTATCCATTGATATCAAAACCATAACATTTGCTCACATTAATAGATGGTCCCCCTGCTAACCACTTCAATGTTTCTGATACAGATATATCTGGGGTGACTTTCTCTTTAAACAATGAAAAAAATGTCTTCTTATGCTCAATAATCAACCATTTTTTGTTTCTTTTCTAATATCTTAACTTTAATTTAGAAATATGTGAGGATATATATGATTGAACCTCATCTTTATTGTTCAAAATGTATAAATGTGCCTTCATCACTTCATCACGTGGAATGAACTTTACCTTTAATCCTCGAACCCCTCCACCTTCCCAATCAACTGTCATATGTTGGGATACAGGGAGACCAATATGCTCCACCTCATAAAAAATCAGTAAAAAACTCAATCACCTCTTCTGATATATATTTTTGAACAATATAGGCCTCTAGTCGATATGCACTTTTAACATATCCTTTAAAAATTTTCATATATCTTCCAAAATGATACATCTATCTTAAATAAACAGGCCCACATATTCTTATCTCACACACAAAATGAATCAGCAGATGAACCATTATATCAAAAAAGTGGGTGGGAAATACATGTCTAGTTGACAAAGAATAAGAGTTGATTCATTCTCCAAAACATCTAACAAATTTGGATCAACGACTTTGCTACAAATGGATTTGAAGAAATTACATAACCCGATGATAGTCTTTCTGACAGTTGTCGGTAATATACCATGTACTGCTACTGGTAGATGTTGTTTCATCAACACGTGACAATCTTGAGATTTCATACCTATTAATTTATAATCCTTTAATGACACCAAATTATTCCCATTTGAAGAGAAATCACTGGGTACTTTAATACCATGACGACACTGAAAAAAATTCACCTTTTAAATCTTTCTTAATGTGTGAAAAGATGGAGGTAAATATGTTCTGTTTTCCATCATAGTGGGAACTAAATCCAAACTTATTCACATTAATATCAAGTCCAATATAGCATGAAATCCATCTTTTGTCTTTCCTTTTATATCTAACAAAGTTCCAATAAAACTGTCACTTATGTTTTTCTCAACATGCATAACATCAATGTTATGTTTTATCTCTAAAAATCTCCAATAAGGTAGTTCAAACAAAGTAGACTTATTCTTCTAGATATTTCTTTGAAAACTAGAACTTATTCTCTTTCCAAATGTTGAATCAATATCTTTCACCCTGTCATAATATTCTTCAGCTGATAATGGTCGAGGGGGAAGGTTGTGTTCTTGTAAACCATTAAATTATTTTTTCAATCTATGATAAGGATGATCAATTCCCAAAAATCTTCAATGTCTCATGTACACTATCTTTTTTCCATTCTGCAATTGATAATATGAAGTTTTTTCTTCACAAATTAGACATGATTTATGTCCCTTAACACTATATTCAGATAAGTTTTCATATGTCGAAAAGTTGTTTATAGTGAACATTATCATAGCATGCAAAATAAAATATTCTTTATTTGTGCATTGAAAACATTAACCCCGTCCTCCCATAGTAGTTTTAAATCATTAATCAATGGTGAAAGATACACATCAATATCATTTCCTGGTTTTTTTTTCAGAAATCATCAAGCTCATCATAACATATTTTTTCTCCATACATAGATGTGGGGAAAAGTTATAAACTACAAGAAAATAGTCCATGAACTATTTTGGCTATAGAGGCTCTGATATTGATTCATTCCATCAGTACACAATTCCATTCTAAGATTTCTAACTTCACTTCCAAAATAATGAAATTTTTTATCAAAACTCTTCCACTGTGGTGAATCGGTAGGGTAACGTAAGTTACTATCAGAGATACGCTCATCTGAATGCCATCTTAACATTTTTCATCAATTGAATTTGAAAATAAATTCTTCAAACGTGGAATTATTGGAAGGTACCAAATTTCTTTAGTAGAAGTTTTGATTCTGGTACATAAAAATGATTCAGAATTGAATTATCATAATTGTATGCAAAAATTATTAGATGATATCATTGGAATGTACAAAATTTATTTTTCATGATGTTAGATGACATCACCTGAGAATGAATCTGGGTTGAATTTCCCATCTATTTTATAGCGTGATGTCCAACATGTAGGACAACTTGATAAATTTTCATTTTCTTTCCTATATAGTATACAATCATTAGGGAAAGCATGTATCTTTTTATAACCCAATCCCATTGGGCAGAATATTTTCTTCTCCTCATAATTGGAATCTAGAAGCTTGTTTCCTTTTGAAAGTAGCTCTTTTAAAATATCAAGTAAGCTGGAGAAACATTTATCACTCCATCCATTTTTTTCTTATAAGTTAACTAATCTCAAAATTTCGGATAAGACTGTATATTTACTTCAACCTTGGAATAATGGTTTCTCAGAATCTCTATACAATCATTCAACATTTGGTGTTTTTTTGATGGTTTCAACACCTAAATCATGAATTAATTCTTCAATACGATCCTCTGCCTCATTATGAATATTTTCATCAACATTGGATGTTGAATTTTCAATTTTTTCACCATGGTAGATCCAATGTGTATAATTAAGGCTAAAACCATAACAAATGACATGATCCTTTATTTCCTTGGATTTTAACTTCCTCATATTTACACACTTCACACATAGACAAAAAATCAAATAAAAAATTTGAAGATGGAGTTTAGAAAATTCCAAAAAATAATCAACTCTTTTTTCATATTCATTAGTGGTTCTTCGTAAATGAATCAAATTGTGATCCATTAAATATTGGATATAAAAATATAATTGGTGAATATATTAAAACATATAAATATTTAAATATATATCAGATAAATTGTAAACAAAAACACATTTAATAAAAACTATTGATAATCAGATAGAAAACATCAGATATGAAACACATTTGACATCCATTGACTATGTCATTTCATGTACTAACATGCTTGTGATTTTCTTAGACTGTAGAGGCACATCTATTTGGGATTGTAAAATGATGTGCTAGTGGGTAGCAGTGTTTGATTATAATTCTCACATGTGTTAGGTGTGGTAAGTTGGAGTCAATGTAAAAACATGCAATTTTTTACAGGATATTTAAGAATGTTTGTTGACATAATATTGAACCATGTCCCAACACATTTAAAATAAAATATAAACTAATAATTGAAGTAAATCAATAACAAAATTAAATGATAAATAATTTGTCTAAAAAATTAAAACAAAACTTACAAAATTTGAATTTTAACCCGAATATAGATACTCAATCCAAACTTTGTCCATATAATGACTTGGAAAAAAACTGCAAAATCTATACCAATATTGATGATACAAAAGAAAAGTAATGATAAACAAAAACTAAAATCAAAACACAATTAAAAATACTGCAAAATAGGGTTATGAAAGAAGAAATAAACCATGGAAGGTAAATCAAGGGAGGATTACAAGGAACACAGACCAAAAAATGTGAAAATGGAAGAAAACCATTAATAATGGTAGTTGAGGATCACAAATATGGCTTCGAAGTTGTCATGAGTCGAGAGTGCCGCCGCAGGTTTCGATTTAAATAATCTAAGAAAAAAGAGGGTTTCGCGATCCCGAAATTTTTTAAAATACTTTCGATGTCAGTTTTGACCAAAACCGACGCTGAAAATAAAAAAAATCAGCATTAGTTTTGGTAAAAACCAACACCGAAAGTCTTCGGTTTTTTTGATTTTGGCATCAGTTTTTTGGGAAAACTGATTCCAAAGTTTTTTTAAATTATTTTTCATGTCGGTTTTAACAAAAAACGACATTAAAAATCATCAATAAATGGGTTTTGGCGTCATTTTTACTGAAAAACGACGACAATAAGTTCCCGCACACACTATTTGCATCAGTTTATAAAAACCTGATGTTATTACATCATTGTTAAATCCTGTATTTATACTAGTGGCACCAGCTTACAACTCTAGTTTTGTTTTCTCATATTATATACCCTTGATAAACTAAAATATAAAATTGAAAACTTCAAGAGGGATATTATCTAATTAGTCCTTAATTTCAGATTAAAAAATGATTAAATAGGTACTTAAACTTCACATCTCAAACTTGATTCTTCAAGAGGATAATCATCAACTGATATAATAGAAATATAAAAACATTGATTACCTTAAACTAGTGGTGTGTACAATTTCTCCCTTCACACAAGAGTGATTTTTCAAAGCTTCTTTGATTATATCTATTTCTTATACTTTAATGTTTTGGAAGATATTATCTTCATGTTTGTTTTGAAATGGAACTCACAAATTTCATTATATTTAAAATTCATATATAACAAGTAAAATAAACTAAAAATATATATCTAATCAGAGGAAGAACGTAACACTAAGATACCTCTTGATGTTCTAAGTACAATCATGTAATCACATTAAGAGGCAGAAAAATTGTGATATAAGTTTTTACATATTCTTTTTATGTTATTAACTCAAACTAATTAACTTTTTTGGATGAATGGGTCTTGTATGAAGCATGAAATAAAAACAAACCACTTGTAAGATAGAAAGTAAATAGAGAATAAACTATGATATGTTTATGTGGTTTCCCCATAATTTGGGTGAATACATAATTTCCATTTTTTGATCATGTTTGATACACATGTGATTCACTAATATTATAATGTGAATAAAAATTTGGAAAGTATCTTCCCTATACAGAAAAATGGTTTCCAAAAAAATATTTGTATCTAGGTAGGTTCTTTATAATAAATCTCCCCAATTTATAATGGTCATCTATTCCTCACAAATTAATATGATATTTAGTATTCTCTAGGATGTAACAATATTTCTATATTATATATTCTTTCTAAACTATAGGTATTTTACTACTAGTGAATGAAAAAATATAAAATCATACATGTTAACCATTTTCCCTCCACTTCAGAATGATCAAAACAAGAATAATAAATTATCGCTATGTAATATAATTCCTCAAATCTATGAATATTTAGAATCAACACTTTCTTTGGAATCGTCACTACTTCTGAAACACTCTACTTATGAATTGGATCTATATTCAAAACTTTTTATATATGGAAGGTACATGTTGATTATCTCACTTTGTTCCTCAAAATCAATGATATTTTGGAACATTTAGGTCAAAATCTCACTTCTTCCTTGATTCAATAAATTTATGGTAGATTTAGTTTGGTCTCTCTCATTCTCGATAATATTTTCTTTCACCGACCTCTTTTTATTTTTATATATAGAATTGGGTATGAAACTTATATGAAATGAAAAAAGTGGGGTTTGAGAATTTTTAACATTTTAATTTACCACTTTATTAATTAGAAAAAATTATCATTTAATTATTAGTAAATATTCATTATATATTCATCAAAATTCATCTTTAACAAGAATGTAGAACCCTAAATTTTTAAAGTGAATACTATATTTGATAGCGCATACGACATGAAACAACGAGCCTAAATAGACCACAATATACTTTTTAAATGTGACCTTCATAACATAATAATTTAAATTGGAGATATGAATAGGAAAAACACATTTTAAATATAATTTATAAATATTTTATATGGCTAAAATATATTGGAAAAAGGAATAAATTTTTAGTAAAGTCTTTACATGATTTTAAAATATATTTTCCATTAAACAGGTTTTATTGCTTTTTGTGATAAAGTAATATAATTATTTTATTCAAATTTTAGAAATTATATTGTGAAAAATGGAATTTATTTTTGAAATCACCATCTAAAATTTATCTTATTTTGAAATTTTGGTATTTTTCTGAAAAGAGTAAATTTTTTGTGAATAGTGAAAAATAGCACTTTTTGTAAAACTGCCATTTATTTTAAATACATTAAGTAATTTAAATGTCATGTTATTATATTAATTTTATTTTAAATTAATATATTTATTATTTATTTATATTTAATATAAATAATTTTGTTTGATTGATCTTTATACTGTATTTTTGTATAATTTTTTTTAGGCTTCAAAATGCATTTTCCTAAAAACTGTTTTTAAGTGATCAATGTTTTACTATTAAAATAACTCATAATTTAGAATGATTTAAATTAAATTTATAGATTATATGTCTTTATATTTTAATTTTAATCTATTTAATGATTATTAATAATGATATAGTTAATGTAAGATCATCTTATGCATGAAAAGTGCATTTCTTGTAAAACCATTTTTTGACACATTTTATGGGTTCATTTTTAAATTAATTTTATCTAATTTTGTGAATTTAATTTAATAAAATGGATTAAATATATGTAATAATATTAATAAATATTATTTATTAATTTCAACATTATTTTTTTTAATGAATAGTAAAAATAGTAAAAAATAATCATTATGGTTAATATTAAATAGGGTTTTTGCGCACTTGGGTTAAAGTTAATCTTACAGAGACATAGATTTTTTTGATAAATATATTTTAATATTTAAATGTGGTGGGTTCAAATCATATAAAAAGGATCATTTTATTTTATTCTTAAAGGATAAATTACCATTGTTAAAAAACATGTTATTGTGGTCAAAACTAAAATTGTAAAAGTGGGTAACCTTGGAGGTAAAGGGAATGAAATATTTAAAACAAGTATATTTTTTTAATGGAGGTGTATATATACCTTATCTAACATCCACGCCATTATGTATCAATTTTTAGGCACTTCAGTTGAGACTTACTTTCAATTATTGAATAGTTTTTAGAATTTACAAAAATTCCACTCATCCTCAATTATAAAAACGTACCTCATCCCCTCACTTATTCACATCTACTATTCAATTTATATATTAAAAACTTATAAAATATATCCCTAACATCATTATAAAAACTATAGGGGTACCTTTTTTCCCAAAATACAAACCCTAGTGTCCTTAATATGTGATCCAAATGTTGTTTTTCTAAGCGAAGGTAATCGTCCTTATTAAGCTCATAATTTTTTTAATTATTCTTTTTTAAAAATTAAATTATGCATTTAAAATTAAAATTTAATCATGAAAATATCTTAAATTATAGAATATTATTTATCCATTTCCTTCTCCTTCAAATGGGAAAGAAAGTTATTGCTCGCATGAATTAACGTAATTTGTTTTCCATGACCGAATTGCATGGATAGTCATAATTAAGGAAATAATGAATATATATAATAATTATAATTTAATTTAATATTTTTAAAATTAGTATATTGTCCACTTTAATGTCCTCTAACCCATTACATAAATGATAATGTCGCTCATATGTACGTACAACCTATCATCTCTACAGAGCGATGAGATTAATTTTCCATGAATAAATATAAAGAATGATTCTAAAATGTATATAATTAACAAATATAATATTTATAACATAAATATAATTTTAGATATGATTTAACTATATCATATTCACAACAACCAGAATTTTCACGATAAAACATGCCTGATAAAATAAAGCAGTTACACCATAAATAATGGTAATAATGAAATATTATCAATTAATGGGTGATAAGATATTATATGTTATTATAAATATGAATATGGTTTGTTTGAAATTAATAACATGGTTAAAAACATTATATAGGAGTTTAAAATCATGTTTAACTATATTGAAGTTTCTGATAAGGTATTTCACCTCAATTTCCTTCATTGAAGAATATTTAGATATTATGAATCTAATTTATTTAATATGAAAATTAATCATTTATACTTCATATTATTTTAAGTTGAAATCAAAATTATTTCATCAAATGGATTTTACATGGATGTTACTAAATTGTAATGGGTTTCATAACTCATTTTCTCTTCATTGGGCTATATTACATCTTCATTGTATTTTACATTATATGATTCTACATGTAATGAATTTTTGTTATTTTATGTTATATTTTAACTTTTTTTATGTGTATTTACATTTTATACACATAATAAATTAATTATTTAATTCTCACTTCATTGGTATGATCTTTTTAAGAGATTTTGTCTCAATTTCTACTCCATTGAAACATATTTAGTAATATTATTGTACGTATTTTTATATGGTGTATATACTACCAATTTGATATATTATATAATGAATCTATTGATATTTGTGATATTTATTATTTCATTTGATGTTATTTCTCTCATGAGTGTCATGATTCAAAATTTACCAAAGTTGTAAGGGAATATTATTCAATCTCATTTTAATCAAGATTTTTTATGATATAATTTTCATTAAATGGACATATTTTAATATTGTATAACAACCCCATTAATTTTATCCATATCTTTATATTTATGAAATTTTCATGTAATAGTACCATTTCTACTCTTTGGTACTTAAAATGATTGAGAAAATATTTTTAAGAAAAGCCAACATTATTTCTATTTTCATTCAAAAATTCATTTTATTCCATAACCTTATTTTCTATAAAATGGATTCATTTTTTTAATATTATCTCATTATAAATTAAAGAATTATTTACCCATAATTTAATTTTTATAAAATATTCAAAATGGTATCTTCCTATTGTTTTCTTAACATTGTACTTTTTTGACTTTTTACTAAAAATGTGAAAGGAATATTTGTTTAAATGTACACAGCATGAAACAAATTTCCCACCATCATGGAAGATAATTTATATAAATATTCATTTACATTTTTTCATTATTCTTTTTGAATGAAATTTTTTTATTAATATTCTATTTTTTTGTATTTAAAATATTTCTTTAAAGTGAGAAGTGTATTTTATTCAAGAATTTATTTTATGATCATTTTATGGTATTTGTACTAATAAATGACATCATCCATTTTTTACTTATAGTCCACTGGGGATATGTGTGGGGATTAAGATGGATAGAGAAGGTTTTTGGAAGTTGAAGAAGTTTTTTTTCAATGGTATTCACTTTTGTTGTCAAATAAGTTTAAAAAGAAAGGAAAAATCACATCACATTATATTTGGTGAAATTCGAACTAAACATCATATTTAGAAATTCAGAATCACAATGCTTAAAAAGATCCATCATATTCAAGAGGGGTTGACTGGAAGAAAAGTTTTGTCAGATTAACACTAAATCTGGAATGAAAGGACTGATCGTATTGATGAATAATCTTGCTGGAAGTAAAGGGTCATCATATTTACATTGAATCTGATTTGGAAGGTGAAATAATAATAATGGAGATTCAGAGTATGCATGACTACAATAAAATAAATGTGATATTGCTTTGATATTTTATAATTCTCAAAAATTAGATGTGTCTGGTAAAATTTTGATGCAAGCTTGGTGAAATAAAGGGGGATTGAAATAGATGCTAGAAATCATATTCAAATTGATCATATCTGGATGGAATGATGAAAATGGGTGTTGGAGATCATATTAGTCCTGGTTGTAAACATATTTACCATAATCATGTCTATAGTATTCAGGTTAGTTGTATTATAAACAACCATATTTGAGATGGGAAGGAATGAAAGAGAATTATTGGGAAGTTATAATATTATCCAATTAAAATTAGATGATGCTAAAACTATTCTCTAATGTACTCAAAGTCATAAAGGAATTCATGATACAGGAAAAAGTTTGGAATTAAAGGATGTTACTGAAGTTTAATCTACTGACACCAGTCCATCATATTTGGAATACCATCATATTCATCAAACAAAAAATTATATTCAAATACTAGTGGTAAAGTAATTGAGTTGAATCCAATGAAAAAATTAATAACAGAGACTAATCATCAATTTAGTCAACTATTTAATATAGATGAATATACTATCAAATAAAGATCATAAATCTTAAAGCCTTGTAATATTTTTAGAAAATGTGAGAAACCAAAGGTACATGTTTTCAATAGAAAAAATCCAAAAGATATAAATCTTAAGAGAATGAATTTTATGGGCTTCATACTGAGAAGAGAAAGAAAATATTTGATTTTTTTTCAATGGTTTTCATCAATTGGTTCAAAAACCATCGTATCAGAATTGATACTAGATCATCATCCTGAATTAAAAAAAGAGTGATATATTCCTTCTTGCATACATTTTGAATGGGGAATCTTATTGAAGGAATCAACAAGGAAATTTAAATTGTATTTGTAATTGATAAATAAATTATAAATAAGAGTTTAATTTTTGGAGAAGATTCGAGAAGAATCAAGAAGCATTGAAGAATTCATAAATGAACCCAAAATTCTATGGAAATAAAGATTATGATGAATTTGGTGGATTAGGAATGCTTTGGGGATTCATGACCAACCCACTCATGGGTCACCTATAAATAGTGAGAAGTACACCATACTTTTCAGATGACGGAAAAAGGGGGTACAATTCACAAGAGAAGAGAGAGAAGCTCTAAAGTTTAAGGGAGAGAAGAGGTTTTTATATTATTATTTGTTGAAGAAGATTCTATGGTGAAGTGAAAAGGGAATAGACAATATTACATAGTATTCATATGATTATCATATATTGTGATCATCTTATTCAGTTAACTATCATATTCTTCTTGTCATCATACTTGGATGGTAATTGTATCGGGATATATAATTGGATCAGGATTTCCATATTTGGATTTTTGGACTGAGGAAGAAGTAGTTCTGAATTAACTCAATCATATTTTGGAAGAGATATATTTTCCTATTGGGAAATCGTATTGTAAGAATCATACTAGGAGAATCATATTAGGAGAATTAGATTGACAATCAGATGGAATTCTAAATCAGTATTTTTGAAGTTCTTACCATCTTCTGGTAAGAAAATAGTTTTTTTTAAGAATACATTTGTGGAAATTGAAAAATAAGCACATGTAACATATTTTTTTACACATTCATTGTTTTACCCCAATTGTGATATAGGTTGAACATGCACTATTGGTTTGTTTACATAGTGCTACATGAGTGAAAGGGAATATTTTACTCATTACATTCCACAGAAAAGGATTATTTTCTAGTGGACTGTGTGGTATTGGATAATTTCAAAACCATACCAAGGATGAATCTGTTCTTATTGAATAGTGAACATTGTAAATAATTATGTTACTGTGGTTGTGTGTTTGATTTTATTTTCAATAGGTAAATAAATCTTTAATAGGAAGTGAATTTGGAATCAAAATAAAGGAGACCTAAAATAAAAAGTATCACTAATTCACCCCCTCTAAATTATATAACTATCCTACCTAGGCACTTACAAATAGTATCAAAGGGATGTTCTCTTCTCTTATTATTTTCTAGTGGAGAATTTGAATTTTTTGAATAGTAAATGTATTCTAGTTTTCGATGGAATGAATTATCATATCTGGAAAGATATAATTTTTTTTATCTCATTTCTATTAGATATAATGTTCCTGAAGCTGAAAAAGATGGGTTTCCTCCAATTGATTATAAATTCCCTCTTACAATATTGATAAGAATAATATTGAGAATTATGTAAGGAATAATAATGTTTTGTTATCATCACTTACTGAAAGTGAATTACTAAGGGTGAAAGGTGTTTCCAAAACCAAAGGTATATGGAATAAATTGAAAAACATATATGAAGGAAATAAAAAAGTGAAGATAGAAAAATTTCAAATATGTATATTGAATTATGAATATTTAAATATGGGTGAATTTGAATATATTAGGGACTTATTTACTAGGGTAAATGTAATTTTCATCACTATCAGATGTCTTAGTGAAAAGTTAGATGATTCAACAGTTATTGAAAATATTTTGCAAATACTTATTGAAAAACTTTATACAAAAGTTTCTACACTTGAATACCAAGATCCTGAAACATTATCTCTAGATTATTTTTATAACACCCTCATTACTTATGAAATGAGAAGGGAGAAATATATCAGAATAAAAAAACTTTCTAGAGAAATGCCTTCCAAGGATAATAAGAAAGAATATTAAAAGAATACTATTATTGAAGATAAAGATGGTGAATATGATTCTGAAAATGATATATGTAAAAAAAATATGATATATTATCCTTGTTTTATAAAAATGTGAAAATAAGTACAGGGAAATATAAAGGGAAACTTCCCCTAAAATATATTGAATGTGGAGTTGTTTGGAATTTTTGTGAACAATTATCCTTAAAGAAAGAAATACGATGATAGTGATGAAGAAGAAAGAAGGGAAATAAGAATATGGGATAAACATGGAGATAAAGTAAAATCTTATTTCAATGGGAAATATAGAAAATTCATCAAATACAAAAGAACAAGTTTCTTATCTAAAGATGAATAAGAAGAATGCAGTGATGCTGAATCTAAAAAATATAATGAGTATGGTATTGAGAATACTTTTATTGAAATAGTTAATGATAAAGAAGAAGTAGTTATGAATAAGAATAAACTAAACTATAATTTCATTTGAAATAAGATTAGAAAGAATGTTTATGAAAGATCATAATTATTGAAATGAAAAAAAAGTTAGTAGATGAATGTTCCTCAATAAGAAATAAAAAAAATGATGATAATATAAAAATAGTAAAATAAATTTATTATCTTTGGAAATCTCTTTGGGGATAAAGGAATTGTAAATATCATCTGGGGGTAAAGATGAAGGAAACAAGAAGAATAGTTGGAACTTATCCAACAAATTCTTTCTAAATCTGAATAAAGAAATACAAGTTTCAAAGAATGTATCTTAAAAGATAGTGAGATTTAGAAAAAGGTGAAACCTTATAAGGATCAAAAAAGGAATATTCAATTATTGAGAATAAAGATTGATTTTTTTCCCAAAAAAAGAAATCTTGGAAAGTTATGTATGTGTCTAAGACCAAGAATGTTGAGAACTCAGAACTTACAAACGACCTTGAGTCTAAAAGTGTTTCAAAAAATTCTGAATCTAGAAAAGTTTAGAATACTTCTAATTATAATAAGGATTAAAATAAAAAGGATGATTTTGATTGATAAGAAAAAGGTTGGTGGCTCAAAAAGGAAACACAAGAAGGTTGAGGAGAAACGTATTCACAATTCTAGTTAGTATGGAAGTGTTAGAGGAAAATGTTATTTCAATGGATAATAATGGTATTGTGGTGGATTAAGACATATGAAAAAAAATGTGTTGGTTCAACATAAAATGTGAATATTATTCCATATTTTATGGAAGGATAGGGATGAGGGGGAGTCAATTCCCACAAAATAAGAACTCTGAGAAGATTGTTTCAAAAAACATAAGAAGTATGGAGTAAGAATTGGAATTAGGTTCCAACCATTGAAAGTTATTTGTAAAAATGTGAAAATATAGAACATTTTAATATGATGTCTTATTTTTCTAATGGCATATAAAAATGTTCTTAATAATTCTTAGAAGCCGATGGTGAATAAATAAAAGGAAGAAGAGAAATATCTTGTTGTTAAAATCTCTCAAAAAGATATGAAAGGATAATGAACTTGGATTATTGAAAGTGGGTGTTCTTATCATATGATATCTTATTGGATGTTTTTATTAATGTGAAATATTTTAAAGAAGTAATAGTGACATTTTTAAATGATGAATATTGGATAATCAAAGGTGTTGGATCAGCCACCATTGGAAAAGAAAAGTTTAAATCTATGAAATATTTGTATGTTGATGGGATGAAACATAATTCGCTAAGGGTTTTAATTTTTTTAATTAGTATAACAAATTTAACATCATAAAAGATGGATTTTCTATGAAAATTAAAGAAAATGGAAATATAGTTACAAGAGGACAACATACAAAATGGAATTTTTTTCAAGTTGGTGAAATACAAAACTCTTATTACTTGAGTATGGTGGAAGAGAATCAATTATGGAATAAAAAGATGGGAAATATGTGTCAATTAAACCTGATAAAATTTTCAGATTTATATAGTGTCTGAGACATTCCTTATTTTACAAAAATAATATATTGGCATTGTACTATTTTCTAGAAAGGAAAGATTACAAACTTATTGAATAAGAAATTTATGATTTGTTCAAAATAACCCTGATAGATGATTTATTCTGATATCTGTTAGCCAATTATAAATAAATAAACAAATGGAGATAATTACTTATTCAATTTAATTTATGATTTTACTCACATTAATTATTTTATGCATATGAAACATAAATAAGATGCTTTGAAAAATTTTAAAAGCTTCAGAAGGACTGATGAGAAGGAATGTGATTTTTCCATGAAGAAGTTGATAACATATAATGGTGATGAGTATGAAAGTGAATAATTTGAAAGTCATATTGAGAATCATGTAATTTGGAATGAGTATATTTCCACATAAAATCCTCAAAAAATGGGGTTTCTGGAAGAAATAATAGAAGTTTGGTGGAAATGGGAAGAACTGTGTTACTTGAAAATGATCTTTCTCACTACTACTGGAGGAAAACCAAGAGTACTATTGTGTATATTCAAAACTATTGTTTATATAGTAAAATCCCACATATGACTCCATATGAATTATTTTATGGAAAAAAATCTAAGTTTGAAACACTTATGAGGTTTCAAGTTTCCATTTATTATAATAAAGATAGGAGGAAACTTTGGAAAGTTTGAGCAGAAAGGTGAAGATGGAATATTTCTTGGCTATGATCAAGAAGGAAGTGAATGTATATTTTTCAACAAAGAAATAGATAGAATTGTGGATTTTATTAATGTGAAAGTCATTGAGATGAAAGAAGAAGAATATAAACATACCAATACAGATAAGGAAGTTGAGCAGGATAAGGAAAAAATATGATAAGGATAAAGAAAATTGTAATCTTACTCAATAAGAAGAATCAGACTCATCCATTTCCAATGATAATGAAGATACTCCAAAATCTTATCCTAGGTTTAATAATCAAGTGGAGGATCATAATATTTTTAGAGATAAACACCATATGGTTTAAACAATAAGAATAGAAAATGTTATTACACATACTTCTTTTGTAATCCAAAGTTGAGACGAATGATGTAAAATATGATTTTGAGTATTCATAATGGGTTAAATCCTTGAATGAAGAGTTGGATCAGATTGAAAAGAATGATATAATGGAACCCTTACTCAAGCCAGATAAAAAAATATTATTTTCATAATGTGGGTTTTCTAGAACAGGCTTAATGAATAAGGTGAAGTGATAATGAACAAGGGAAGACTTGTTTGCAAAGGGTATTCATATATTGAAGGTATTGATTTTGATGAAACCTTCATCCCTATGAAAAAGATTAGAAACTATTAGAATCTTTATTCCTATTTATACACAATGAGGTTATAAGATCTTTCTAATGGATGTTAAATCCACATTCTTGAATAATGATAATGATAAGAAAGTTTACATTGAACAAACTTGTGGGTTTGATATTTCTAAAGATGAAGTTTATGTATATAGGTTGAATAAATCCTTATATGGGATAAAAAAATCTCCAAGGACATGGTATTCCAAATTAGATACATGCTTTAGGAAAATGAGTTTTAAGAAAGGAATAGCATATAACAATCTTTAAATCAAATAAATTGAAGAGTATTACCTTGTCAAAATTGTTTATGTTGATGAAATTATATTTTATAGAAATATTGAAAGATCTTGTGATTTTTTTTGAATAATTTATTTTTTTTAGATGCCCATGCTGGGGGAAATGAAATACTTTGGTGGGTTACAAATCATACAAAAGGAGAAACACATTTTTATTTCCCAATAAAATAATTCTAAGGAACTTCTTAAGAATTTTGGTACGGAAAACTCAAAACCCCTTTCCACACTGATTTTAGTGGGAACAAGGTTTTATAATGATGGATAAGTAGAATAAGTTGATCAGAAAGTATTTCTAAAGCTCATTAGAAGTCTTTTGTATTTCAATGCCTCAAGACCCAACATTATTTATGTTGTTACCTTATGTGCATGATTTCAGAGTGCTCCAAGAGAATCACATTTACATGATAGAAAAATAATTATTATATACATAAATGGATCAAAAAATTTCAGAAGCAGGAATAAAATCTCAAATAAAATTATTTTTTTGGGTATTTAGATACTAATTGGGAAATAAATGTTGATGATAAAAGATCCACATCTAATTGATTATTCATTCAATGAATGAATTTTTTTAGTTTTTATTCAAAGAAAAAAATTTAGTAGTTATCAGTATAGATGAAATAGTGTATGTTTCTTCCACTCAAGATGATACTCAACTTATGTGGATGAAAATTAGATTAGAAGAATTACTTGTTGAAGTGAAGTTACCCTTTATATTGGGAAGTTAAAATCAAATTGCTATCAATCTCACTAGGAATACGGTTCAACATTCTATTTCAAAACATATTGATATCAAATATCATTTCATGAAAGAGAATGTGGAGAAGAATTAATTGAATGTAGGTTATGTTACAACATCGGAAAAAGTTGTATACATTTTCACAAAACCTTTACTAAAAGAATAATTTTCTAAATTTAGTTTGAAAATGGGAGTCTAACCACTTTCTCATCAAGGTTGTTGTATTTTTTTGTCCCCTATCTCATTTTACCTTTGTATAGTGTTTTCAAGGGGGGAATTTTTTCATAAATCTATCATTGGAAGCATATAAAAAGGGGGAGTTGTGGGTAAGATGTTAATTCAACATTTTATTGTGTGTGAACTATTCTGATTGTATGTTAGAGTGCTTATAGGGAAAAAAATTATTACATGAAATTTTAAGAGATGACGAAGATGAGGAATGTTTTCATAATCACTAAATTTGGAAAGCATGGCTTTTCTGTCAATGATTCTAATTTCTTATAATGAGTTAGCTCACATAGGCTTAGAATTATTGATAAGTAATCCATTTATTAAGGATAAAATGTTCCGTGATTTATTAATCTTGGTTGAAAACAAAATCCAAGGGGTGTATTGTTGGGGACAAGTTGGATGGATAAGGTTTCTGGAGGTTATAGAAGTTTTTTTTCAAAGGTATTGTCTTTTTTGTCAAAGAAGTTTAACAAGGAAGTAAAAAACACATTACTTTGTATTTGGTGAAATTCAAACTGGACGTCATATTCAGAAATCCAGACTCATAATTCTAAAAAAGGTCCATCTTATTTT
Source organism: Viscum album (assembly GCA_963277665.1). Classification (NCBI taxonomy): domain Eukaryota; kingdom Viridiplantae; phylum Streptophyta; class Magnoliopsida; order Santalales; family Viscaceae; genus Viscum; species Viscum album. Next base: position 1,314,374,903 of record OY728128.1, on the reverse strand, counting down.
GGAGGATCTTATCGAAGAAAAGGTTCATCAAAATCACACTAAGTATAGAATTAAAGGATTGATCATATTGAAGAAGTATCTTGTAGGAAGTAATGTTTTATCATATTCACACTGAATTTGGTTTGGAAGGTGAAATCGTAATGGTGGAGAATCAGAGTATGCATGACTATGATAAAATGAATGTGATTATGCTTTTCTATTTTTGGATAATCACATATCAGAAGTATATGGTAAACTTGTGAAGCAAGCATGATGAAAGAAAGGGGTGAAAGATATACTTCCAATCATATTCATATTTATAAATTTTGTATGGGAATAGAAAAAGGTGTGGTGGAGATTGTATTCAACCGGATCATAATCATGATTATTGTAATCATGTCTATAGTATTCAGCTTAGTTTTATTCTAAACAATTTTATTTAGTATGGGAAGGAAATAAAGGAATTTATTGGGGAGTTATAATACATTCCAATGAAAATCAAATGATGTAGAAGTTGTTATCAAATGTATTCAAAGTCTTGACAGAATTCATGATACAAGAACAATTTTGGAATTGAAGGAAGTTTTTGAAGTTGATGATTCTACCACCGGTTCATCGTATTCATCAAAGGAATAATTATATTCAAAGACCAATGGTAAATCAATTAAGTTCAATCTGAAGCAAAATTTAATTAAAGAGATGGATCAGTAATTTTGTCAACCATTTATGATGGCTGAATGTGTTTTTAAAGGCATAGCTTGAATCTTGAAGGCTTGGATGATTTATAGAAAATTTGAGAAACCAAAGGTAATGTTTTTAAGTCAAACCAAAAAGCTAATAGATATCATATTGAGAATAGAAATAAAAACATTTATATTTTGTCAATGTTTTTCCTCAAATAGGTCAAGATCCATCTTATTGGAATTGATATTGGATCATCGGCCTAAAGAAATAAAAATATAAATCTATTCCTTCTTGCATACATTTGTAACGGAGAATCGTATTGTGTGAATAAACATGGGAATTGAAATTAGATTTTCAATTGAAAAGAAATTATAAAGAAGAGTTCAAGCTATGGAGAAGATTTGAGAATAATTGAGAAGCATTGATGAAGTATTAAATGATCTTAAAATTATTGGGAAATCAATATTTTGGTGAATTTGGGTGAGATATAAACTTTTGGGTACTCCCTCATAAATCACTCATGGGTCACCTAGAAAAGGTGAGTAGTACACCAAACTTTTCTGATGAATGATAATAGGAGCACTATTCATGAGAGAAGATCTATAGTTTAAGAGAGAGAATAGGTTTCTGTATTGTGCTTTATTAAAGAAGTTTCAAAAAAGGAGTGAAAAGGGAAGAGACATGATTGAGACATATTCATCTGATCATCTTATTCAGTGAACATCATATTCACCTAACTACCATATTCCATTTTCCATCATATTCGATTGGTTATCATATCAGATTAGATGATTAGATTGGGATTTATGTATTAGGATTTCTAGACTAATAAAGAATAAGTTATGAATTGGATCAATTTTATTCTTTTAGAGATATATTTTTGTATTGCGAAATTATATTGTAATAATCATACTGGGAGAATTATATTAGGGGAATCATACTGATGATCAGACTGAATTCTATATCAAAGTCTGCAAAGTAATTACCAGCAATTGGGTAAGAAATAGAAGAGTTGTTTTGAAAATAATACATTTTTCTAAATTGAAAAATAATCACATGTATCATGTGATGTTACATATACATTATTTTACCCCAACTACTCTTAAGGGTGCACACGCATAATTGGATTTTCTACGTAGTGCCACATGAGTGAAAGGGAATATCCTACTCATTGTATTCCATGAAAAAGGATATTTTTTCTAGTGTATTTTTTGGTATTGGACCATTTACAAAACATAACAAGTACATAGCTATGCTTATTGAATATCGAACCTTGTAAACGCTTCTATTCACGTGGTTTTGTGTTTGATTTTGTTTTCAGAAGGGAAAGAAATCCCTTATAAGAGGAGAAGGTTGTTTCAGAAGAAAGGAAACTTAAGATAAAAAGTATCACTGATTCTCCCCCTTCTCAGTGATATATATATCATACTTTGTCAAACAAAACATGTTTTAATAATATCATACTTATTATTTACATGGATTTTTTATGATCAGTTTGACTAGGGAAAATACTGAAATTTTCTTTATTAATTAATTTTGTATTCATTAACATTCCCTTTAAACATTCACTTTCTTGTGATTAGTGGACATTATATTTCTCTTGAATATCCAAATTATTTATATCATATATATTAGTATTTCCTAAACCATATACCATTTCTATATATGGGTTTTACTTTGAAATTTATTTGATTGGTTGTGGAATTATTAATAATCTTTATTATTTACACAATATATATATATATATATTATGATAAGAAATATTTGTTTATGAATAAAATAAATTATTTTATATATGAATACAGAATAGGACATGCAGTGATGGGTGGGGCTTGAAATTATATAACCCCCCAATTCAACAATTTTTATCATGAGACAAATCAGTAAGCTATCATTAAATGAATTTTTGGTGTATACATACACAAAAATTAAATTTGCTTGGTTCAAGGTATTGATGGTATATATATCATGATGTCTGACATCATGAATACCAACATTAATCATTTACTTCATTAATAATTCAGTTATTTATTTTCATGTGATTATTTTATTAGTTATGATATCCATGTATCAGTTTCAAGCTGTTATGATTATTTATATGGAATTATTTGATAATAATTAATTCATTACACATTATTCTTTATACAAAAGTTATTGATTAAATGGATTGTGTTTTCAGTTATTTTCCTTAACATATTAAGTATTATTTATTGAATATGATTTATTGTTTCATGATAGATTTCATTTTATGTAACACTTACTGAACATATGAGCTTAACTTTATTTTTTTCCATTCCCTGTGATATGAAGAAAAGAAATTAAATGAGTTCAAGGGTAAAGAATATTTTTCTTCACTATATTGTAGTTTATGTTTTCCATTATAATGTGAAACTTAAGTATTCATCTAGTTTAATAAGACAACTAAAATATTCAGTCCTTTGGGATGTGATCACTTGTATCTTATGAAAATTTAATAAAATAACCATGGATTATGGGATACTGGAGTCAAAGTCTTTACAAAGAAGATCTATCATTTAATACTTGGCCTTCCTTCTTTTTCGTTTCCTCAAATTTGATCTAGAATTAGAAAAAATGAACAATGATATTTTATTCTTAAAGAAAAAATCATAATCTTAATTATTAATTAAATAACTCAACTAGTTCATCTTCTAAATATTTATTTTAATACTTCAAAAGATTCTAATTACTTGGTTATAGACTTTAGATATTCTTGAGTAGTCTTATATAGATCTAATATCATATGGAGTTATTCTTCCATAGCATCAACATATCATCAACCTCTAGATAATGAAATTTTATACTAAAATATTGCTAAAAATATATGTTAAATTCATTTTGAGGATGTATATCATGATAAATTGTAACTTCAATACATAATGTAATCTCAATATTCTTCATTATTCTTTATATTTAGATTTTTCTTCTGTGTATAAACTTATTAATTATTCAGATCATGTTTTTACTTCTTATACTTCAATATTAAACATAATACTTCTCAATAATTATCCTAAATTGGATATCAAACTTCATTATAATTCAAAATATTCATTAATACTTTGAATATTAGGATACTTTTAGATTTTTAGACCATCTGAAATGATAATCATTAATGATTACTTTTATAAAATTATTATTCTTTACTATGTTTTATATTCTTTCAGATTCACTAATAAAACATGATGATTCAAAAAAATCTCAAAATATCTTTATTTTTTTCATTTTTCAATTATCAAATGTCTTGAAACACAACTTAGGCTTACTGATCTATTGGTATTTCATGTCATCTTCTAGAACAATACCTTTCTAAAACTATTTTATGAATTGTTTTATGCATTTAATGATTATCATATAATTAATATGTATTCCAAATAAATCATCTTCTAGATACACATATACATGCTTCCACTACTCAACTTCTTGAAATTTTCCTTTTAGATATCACTGTTAGGATTTTTCATCCATACATTTTTCATTTGAGACTCACCTTCTAAAATATCTTTCGTCTTTCTCACTTATTCTCAGAATCTAAATTTCAATATATATATATATCTTTAAAAATTATATATTATATATCTAGCTTATAGGATTAATTACAGATTATTAAATTATTTATCTAATAGTATTCATTCTTTTTCAATTACAGTTATCTCCTTTTCTTCATTAACTTAGCAAAAAGATATAGTTCACAGTGCTCTCATAAACCATCAACACAAGTCGTCGATTTAATTTAACTCTACATCAACAATCATTACATATAAAACCTTATTCCGCATATCTCAAGTATTAAGGATTAAACTTCTTCCCTTTATCAATATTAAATTCCAATATAATAATATATCTCCAATGCATGAATGGATCTCTAGCAACATACATAATGGTAGTCACCATGGGAACTCCAATCTATCTCTTAAACCAATGAACTCTTAAATGTCCCCCTTTTGATGAAATATTTCATTAATAATATGGTTATTCAATCTATTCATTCATTGGGTTCTTCAACAACACCCAACACATATTGATTGTCTTACATATTGAAAAAAAAATCATCATCAAAATCTATTGGGCCATTTAGACTCTTTATCCAATAAAGTATTATGAATTTAAAACAATTATAAATATTCTTGAAATATTTTTTTAAATATAATATCATACCTTCCTTATTTATTTATTTATAAACATAATATAATGTGGTGAACATTTAGGTGAATGAACAAGTACAGGTCCAAGAACCTTAATCTACACTGGGTACAACTTGTGAGCCAATAGGGTATTATATCCTTTCACAAAAGAAACCTTATTTTTCTCCCTAAAGAGACGATATTTTTTTAAGAAAATATTCATTAACATCATATATGATAGAATTTAATTATTATCCATTTTATTTATCCCCATATCACTCATATGACTTAACCTATAGTTCTATAGTTATGAATCAACAACAAAATTTCGATTACAATCTTGACTGTGGAATCTTCTATTATGTTGTATAGGGTTCAGTAATTCACTCTACAGGATATAAACATGTCTTTCTTTGAAATATTCCATGTACCACTAGTAAAATTCATTTTGAAATATATATCATCAAGTTGGATAACAAATATAATATTTGAGAAAATACCATGGATATGTCAGTCATGTTATATAACAAACTATAACATCTAGTTTCGATTTATGAAAATAAACATCCCATAATCTATATGGTATTATCTTTAGTAATATATACCTTTATAAAATTTTGTGAAAAATATTTTTTTAAGAAATAATTATTTAATATAAATGGATTAATGCTTATAAGTATAAGATCCAGGACTCTATTCGACTGAACACACTCAGTAATAAAATTTCATCATTGATCATAGATTCTATATTTATTAAGTTTTTTCTAGCACATTCCTCTTATCCATGAAGTCATTATTGAAATTTACCTTCTTCCAAAATCCCATGTGGATAGGATCAGAACCTTAGACTTCTCTCAACAATTATCTCATTGTTTTGATCTTCCTATTTTGTTATCATTATATATGAATCCATCCCATTATTTATTGTGTATAGAAAATCTTGATAATGTTCTTGAGTATATTCCTTCAATATCCTCACTAATGATTAAATCTATCAAATAATTCAACATTATTTTTTTATTTCTTATTGATCCCCTAAAGCCTGTTATAGTTTATTTTTAACTATTTAGTAGTAAAAATATAATATCATTGGACACGCATCATCTTCTAGAATAATTCTCATGAATATTTTCTAAATGGTAATGGTTTTGAATTCATTGATGTGATCAGAAATTTATTTTGATTAAATCACCTTAGTATTATGTTTTCTCATTATAAAGTACCCTTTATTCAATGAATATGTCTTTTAATACATGTTTTCCTAAGAATACACCAACCCAGTCATTGTATTTTCTAATATTATGCTCAATACCACACTATTTTTCAACATAAGATAGAAAAATCCAATAACCTAATGATGAAATTACCCCCAATCAGTATTTAATATATAATTTTTTTATAACTAGAATGAAAAATTGTATCCTTTTGTTATATAGTTTTTAATAGTTATTATCCAAAATAATAATTCAAATTTATAAAAATGATTAATCTTTACATTTAATAATTTTATATCCATATTTTAAATAATTAAATGTGATAGTATTTTTTAATAGAGGTGATGACATCATTTTTTTTATCATGGAATCCCTAATGGTATTTGATTATAAAATTGAGATAAAATAAGAAAAAATTAAAATTGAACACATTGATTAACATGGTTTTGGAAAAATACTTATTTCCATCAATAGTAAGAATAATTTTCACGACCCATCCCTCAGGGCCTGTGTCGTGACTACCCCAAGCCCTCCTTTTATAGGCTAGGGGATGGAGACTAGCACTGAAAGGAATATTCCCTAAAAACATGGAAGGAATTGCTTTTATAACCTATAAACACACGCAACCAATCACACAACAAGATATGAACACAAGTAAACTATATAGTAGAAAGTGTGTGTATAGTAAGAAAAAGGGGTTAGAATACAAGCCCAACTGGAAAGTACAAAAAGACTGAAAAGTACAAGTAAACTAAAATATCTTCTGTGAACTCCCACCAAGGATCCTACCTGAAGGGTAGGTACAGCTCTCGAATGGACATCTATGTGGTACGCCACGTCTAAGGTCCACCTTAGAGCTACCTTTAGTCTTTGTACTCTCATCCTCAGTCAGCATTGTCTATCATCTGTACCAAACAAAACAAGGTGAGGGCGTAACCCGTGTAGGGGTGAGTATAACGATACTCAGTAGGGACCCCGGGACCCTCAAAGGTCTCACAAAATCCACAAAGGATAAACCACAAATCATGAAAACAAATGACAACCCTAATTATGTATATGCTCATACATATACCTAAGTTATCAAGTATACCCATCTCATTCATGAGGAAACTCAAGGACCAAATCCTTAGCCAAAGTACAACTATTCCAGGAAGGAAAGAATACCATAAAGGTAAAACCACAAAGTTATGCACCACAAAGGTGACACCACACAATAGAATACCACAAAGGTATCACCGCGAAAGTAAGTACCACAAAGGTAACACTACAAAGGAAAGTACCACATAGGTAACGCCACACAACAGAATACCCCAAGGTATCACTACAAAGGTAAGTACCAAAAAGGTAAACTGCAAAAAATATTACCATAAAGGTAAAGACTCAGCTCTCATCAGGTATAACATAGGTACGGTAGTAAAGATGATTAGATGTAACTATTGAATCACCTTAATCTGTTAAGAGGTATACCCACATAGGATCCTAAATCATCAGACCCACATAGGATCCTAGATTACCAAACCCACAAAGGATCCTAGTACTGCTGACCCACGTATGATCCTAGAGTAGTCCCACGTGGATTCCTAGAGTGGATCCAAGAGGGATACTGGAACACATACCCATGTAGGATCCCAAAACAGAGACCCACATAGGATCCCTTTCTCATGTTACAGCCAGCCATAGGGTTCCTGCACTAAGCTCTCTTGATTCTGGGAGGGTCCGCTCCTCAAGCCACAGGTCAATACTCCAAATGCCACAAAGTCTCGTGTAGAAGTATCCCAAAGGGCCACCATGTAAAGGGGGTCTCAACGCAATAGACAATGCGTCAATCGGATGCTCGGTCTATAAGTTATTGGCATTTTAGTCCCGAGGATCTGCTTGGATTTGTGTTTGATCCAACCCGTCCATACCCCAAATTTATCTAAAACTAAAGTTGGGTATACAAAAAGGACCATCTTGATCCAAGATTTTTGGCACCGTAGACGGTTCGTCAAATGGATTATCATAGCTCAAGTTATGGCCATAAGAGTGAAAAGGGGTCGAAGTTGGTCTGGGTCCGGTCGAACCGACCCGGACCGACCCTGCCTGGGCCAACCCAACCCGGTTCGGGTAGACTCGGACTGCTGGGTCCGGCCCTTCCAGCTGGGAGGCCTGCGGTGCATGGCCTGCGCTGGGTGGCCCGCTAGTCTGCGGCTAGCCGGATGGCCAGCCTCCTCTGTGCGGCGCAGTCATGCACCACGCCTTCACTGGCGTCCGAAAGCGAGACAGCCGCCCCTCTACCACCGTTGTGGCCTTAATCCACGGAACCTACACATCGGGCAGCACAGACATGCGCTTCCACCACCATCCCACGGTAGGTCATGCACCATCCACCACCCTTGCTACGTCGTGGTTGAAGGGTCGCATACCTTCTCCGGTGGTGCGGTTTCACCGCCACCATCCTTGCGGCCAGCCAGAATGCCTGTCGCCGCTACTGAGTCCCACCGGTGCCAGTCGTCGGCACCCGTCGCCATCCTCCTCCATTGTGAATAACACATCAAAAACCACAAATTTTGTTGAGTGGTCGGGCCATGTTTGTTTGGACTGCACCCTCCGCGTTAGAGCGGTAACAAGAGGCTCATGGGGAGAGATTCAACGTAAAATAAAATAATAAATATTAATAAAAAACACACCCCTACCTTGAAGGTTCAAAAGGAGGAGGCGCGAGGAAGAAGAAGAAGTCGTTGAAGAACGCCGGTGTTCGTTGCTTCCACAAGTTTCTTCCGATGCGGGCTCAGGGTCAGTTCTTCGTTCTTCATTGGAGAAATTTCTTCATTGGAGAATATTCTTCTAAAGCTCTCCCCAATTCTCCCTTTGCCAAAACATTCCCCAAACTCAAGATAATCAGGAGCCATCCTCTTAAATTAATTTTATTAATTTTATTTAAGGTTGGAACAATTAATTAATTGGAGTTGGCACAATTAAAATGAATTCCAAGAGTTATCTCCCATTAAATGGGGAGTTTAAGGGTCAGGTGGTCCCCACCGTTGAATTCGAATTGGGGGTTTTCTACTTTAGGTGGTCCCCACTTACATAACTCAAATAGAGAGGTTTCAAAATAAAAATAAAATGTTAAATAATTTTATTTTTCTTCTCCCTCGAAAAAGTGAAAAATTAACTTCCACCCTCGACCTACTGTGGTCGAGGTGAAAGTCTCCTTAAGTGAATATCGGCGCTGCGAGTTCAATGGTGTCCTTGGATTTCAATTCTGAGCACCAGTTAAAAAGTTACAAAAACCTGCTCACATGTTTACTAAAGGTACCCAAAACAAAAGTTTGGAAATTCATTCTGGGCACACCGGGCCTCAGAATCATGCATTGTCAATTTTTGCAGACTCATAAAATTCCCATATAATTAAAAAAAATTACATGGAATTTCCGGGTCTTTACATTATCCCTACCTCAAAGCTTTGCATCCCCGAAATCCACATTGAAAAAACTAAGAAAACAAGTGGGGGTACTGAGCACGAATCTAAGCCTCCCGCTCCCATGTGATCTCTTGTAGGTTCCTGTGCTGCCAACGTATGCACAACAAAGGCATCGATCACCCACGAAGGACTCTCTCCTATCGATCCTTAATCTCCACTGGAACCTCCAAAAGCATCACCCCATCATCGATGTCAAGATATCCCTAGTCAATGATGTGTGAAGGGTCATGCACGTATCTCCTCAGCTGGGATACGTGGAAGACATCATGCACCCAGTGTAGCTGAGGAGGAAGATCTAAGAGGTAATCTACTTCTCCAACTCTACTGAGGACCTAAAAAGGTCCAATGAACCCCAGAGAAAACTTTCTGCCCCATAAAAATCCCCATAAACCTCGTCGAGGTGAGACCTGTAGAAAGACGTGATCACCGTCCTTGAACTCCAGAGGTCTTTGTCTCCTGTCAGCATATGACTTCTGCCTACTCTGTGCAGTCTTCATCTGCTCCTCGATGATCTACACCTTCTCTGTGGTAGCCTGCACCATATCTGGTCCCATGAGTGCTGACTCCCTTGGGTTAGTCCATCTCAAAGGTGATCTGCAAGGTCGGTCGTACAACGCCTCGAAAGGTGCCATCCTAATGGTGGAGTGGTAGATATTGTTGTATTAAAACTCCACCAAGGGAAAGTGATCCTCCCAATTATGACTTAATTTGGGGACGCAAGTACGCAACATGTCCTCGAGGGTCTGAATGGTCTGCTCAGTCTAGCCATCCATCTGAGGATGGAAGGCGGTGCTCAAATGAAGCGGTATCCTGAAAGCCTCCTACAACCCATTCCATAGCGGTAAAGTGCAATGTGAATCATGATCGGAGACAATCTTCAAGGGGACTCCATGTAGCCGCACAATCTCCTGCACATAGAGGCGTCCCAAGATCTATACGGAACCCTGCTCTCTGATCGGTAGGAAGTGGGCTGACTTGGTGAGTCGGTCGACGATCACCCAGATAGAATCATGACCCATGGATGTATGTGTAAGTATTATCATGAAGTCCATGTATATCCCATCCCACTTCCACTCTGGGACCTCTAAATGTTAAACTAATCCTACTAGTACCTGATGCTCTGCCTTCACTTATTGACAAGTGAGGCACCAAGAGACAAACTCTACTACTGTTTTATTCATTCCCGACCACCAGTGCTATCATTGGAGGTCTTGGTACATCTTTTCCACTCCTGGATGTACCGCTAGAAGGGATGTGTGGAACTCCCTCAACACTTCCTCCTGTAAAGCCATTGGTACCATGGTACGTCCTCTAAAGAGGATAATGTTCACCCCACCTTCAGAAAATTCATCAAGTGCCTGCCCTGAGGATATCTGAACACGTCGAGCCTCACAGTCAGTGTCCCCACATTGTGCCTCCCTGACTCTCTAAAGAAGTGGGAGAGTTTCTGTAAGAGACTGAAGAAAATATGTTTCATCTCGATCCACAAAGGATATCTACAAAGCAGCCAGCTACTATGTCGACTCACCTAGAAGCTATATACCATATCTCCTACTGAGTGCATCTACTACAATATTCCCCTTCCTAGTATTATTAACTATCTTTAAGTCATAGTACTAGAGGAACTCAAGATAAAACCATTGTCTTAGGTTTAGGTCCTTCCGAGATAAGATCTACCTGAGACTCTGGTGATCAGATTAGACTATAAAACATTCACCCAGCAAGTAATATTACCACATATTTAAGGCGATGACCACTAATGCTAACTCCAGATTATGGGTATCATAGTTCTGATCATGCTGTCTCAAATGTCGAGAACCATATGTGATAACTTCTATCTCCTGCATCAGGACACATCTAAACCTAGTCCTTGATGTGTCGTAGTAGACTATGTACCCAACACCCTCCTCTGGAAGCCTCAAAATGGGGGCACTAGTCATCCTTTGCCTCAGCTCCTGAAAACTCCGCTGGAATTTCTCCAACCACATGAAGGGTTGCCCCTTCTTCGTTAACACTGATAAAGGTGCTGCAACTCTGGAGAAATCCGGCACAAACCTTCTGTAGTATCAAGCCAAACTCAGGAAACTCTGTAACTCTGTCACACACCTGGGTGGATCCCAAGCAAGTACTGCCTCAATATTCACTGGATCCACCATAGCTCCAGCCTCCGAAATGACATGTCCCAGAAAGTGAACCTTTCTGATCAAGAACTGGCACTCTAAGAGCTTACCATAAAGTTTGTACTCTCAGAGTGTGTCTAGAACTACCTAAAAATGATAGGCATGCTCCTCCTCAGTATCCGAGTAGATCAGAATTTCGTCAAAGAATACTACTATAAAGCGTTCAAGGTATAGCTAAAAGATCATGTTCATGAGTCCCATGAACAATGCTGGAGTGTTGGTCATGCAGAATGTCATAACCAAGTACACTTAATGGCCATACCGACATCTAAAAGTCATCTTCTGCACATCCTCGTCTCGTTCTATGAGCTGTTGATAGGCTGATCCGAGGTGCATCTTCGATAACCACCGTGCTCCCTTCATCTAATCAAAGAAGTCGTCAATCCACAAGAGTGGGTACTTGTTCTTCACATTCTCCTGGTTCAGGCGCCGATAGTCAACACAAAGTCTCAAGCTCACATCCTCCTTCTTGGAGAACAAAATCAGGGTTTCCCAAGGAGAAACACTATGCCTAATGAGTCCCTTCCCCTGTAAGTCCTCTAGTTGTACCTGCATCTCACGAAACTCCGCGGGAGCCATTCGATATGCTGGGGTAGATATCGGTGTCGTACCATGGTACAATTCAATATAAAATTCCACCTCTCTGCATGGAGGTAGACCCAGAACATCATCAGGGAATAAAAACGCGTACTAGTCCACCACTATAGGATAACTCAGACTCTCCACATCAACTGCTCTGAGGGAAAGGCCAGCCAACTATTGAGTGATCAACTGCACTCTTCTCCAGGTAATTCTATCATGTGCTGCAATGTCTCCCTTCTCACCAGTGAAGGTAAACCTAGTCCCATCCTTGCAGATACACCACACCTTTCACCTAATACAGTCTATCTGAGCATGAAATGTAGATAATCAGTCCATACCCAAGATGACGTTGTAAGGCATCAATGCTGCTACTAGGAGATCCCAACCAAAACTCTCACCTCCGAGAGTAATCTCACACTACTGGAACCAGTGTGTAATCATAGAATCCTCTCATGTAGAAGTATCTAGCCGTAAGGATCGAGCCAATGGCTCCACCGGAATATTTGATCTCCGAATGAAGGCAGTGGCTATAAAATAATGACTGGCACCTATCACTACCACAAAACTGGGTTTTCGCAGCGCCCCCCTTTAATAGCGCTAAAAAATGCACTGATCAAGGGGACCCCTTTATCAGCGCTTTTTTTATTAGCGCTGATAAAGGGGGGATTTATCAGTGCTTTTTCCTAGAGCTGATAAATTTTCTATTTAAAAAATATCATGAAAAATAATATATTGTTATATAAGTATATTTATATTGATTTCAATATAATATATATTTTTTAAATATGTTTTAGAAAATTATAAATAGACTACTACATTTAATATATAAGAAATTTAGTGAAAATGGATTTAAAATTTTTTTAAAAATATTATTAATTAATAATTTACTAATTATCATCAATTAATAATCATTTAATAACAATTTGAAGACACAATAAATCAAAAAAAAATATAAAAGATCTAAAATACGTTGAAAATGTAACTCAAACTTCAAATGGCCATAACTTTTGATCTGGGTGTCCGTTTGAGCTCTACAGCATATAAAATCAAAGCCTGCGACAAGATCTATGCGCTTGTGACCTAGAAAAAGCCTCTGTCACATTTTTTAAGGCCAAAAAAGGCCTAGAAGGCCTCCAAAACTAAGTTTTTAGTCAGCATACCCCGATTTATTAACATTTAAATAGGTATAACTTCTGATCCGGATGTCCATTAGCCCTATACTACATATAATATCGAATATTGTTTCATTTTCTTTAATTTAACTGGTTGTAGAGTGGAAACAGGCTTCTATATTATAATTTATGGTCGTTTTAACATTCTATGGCTTTTCAAATACACATATATGTGTATTTATTCATAAATATATATGTGTCTATGTGTGTGTGTGTGTTATATATATATGTATGCATGTATGTATGTATTTATTTATTTATTTATAAATACACAAAAAAACGTTTATAAATGTATTTAAAACTAATCTTATAAATATATATTAATATAAGTATAAGAAATTGTAACTACAAATATATATATAAATAGATGTAAATATATATTAATATACAAATGAATATATATATACTAATATATGAATAAACATATATGTATTAATATAACTAAATATATTTATATTAATATGAATCTATATTAATATACGAATAAATATTGCTATATATATAAATAAATATATATATATATTAATATACAAATATATATATATATATATTACTATATGAATAAATATATATGTATTAATATAACTAAATATATTTATATTAATATGAATCTATATTAATATACAAATAAATATATATATATATATATATATATATATATGTATCATTAAATAGATAAAAAAATGAAATGGCTTAGTGGTAAAGGTGCAGGCGTGCAAGGGGGAGGTCGCGGGTTCGAATCCGGGTGGAAGCAAGGAGGGGTGCACAGGCAAGTGCAAGATGCGCAGGCAAGGGCAGCACGCGAAAGTTGGAGTGGGCCCGCCTAGCACTGATAAAGGGGGGGCCAAGCACAGTTAAAATCTCCCCCCGAATATAAATTATTTTTTATTTATTTTTTGAGTTTTATCAGTGATTTTGAAAAGTGCTGATAAAAGTCGCATTTTATCAGCGCTTAAAAAAAGCACTGATAAAAGACCCCTTTATTCAGCGCTTTTTTTGGCCGTGATAAAAGGGGTCTTTTATCAGCGCTTTTTTTAACACTGATAAAATGGGACTTTATGTGTGTTTTTCTAAGCGCTGATAAAAGGGACCCTCCCCTTTATCTTTTCCTCGATTAACAGCCCTTTTTTAGTGATGTTAATGCACTTTTCTAGCGCTAATAAAAGCCATGTTTGTAGTAGTGTGTGTCTATAAGTACTGTATCTATGGTGGAGTAGACACAGATCGTACCATGTATCGTCTCCGGAGCGCCATGGTCATAGGCCTCAGCTACCTAGAGCTGAGATCACCCCTGTCCACATGCTCCTTGTGGTCGGGGTGGACCACATAATGGTGGTGGCAGTAACATCTCAAATCATCACCCACCACCAGCTGCACGGCCAGCTCCTATGCCATGTCCACTCGCTCCCTGTAGACCTCCGCAGTCAAAACTCTGTCTCTACCTATGGAGTCCTTCGACCACCTTCTGATCATCGGTATGGCGGGTCGGGCAGTCACGAGCCATGTGACCCTACCCACCGTATGCATAACAATGTCTACTCCTCACATGACTAGCTCTCTCTCTGGTGCCTCGCACAACTGACCCCGAATCCTGCGGTTGTACACCTGTAGGTCTGGTCCTCTTAGACCTCTCTGACATCTTTCTACTTCCATCTGTAGAAGACTCCACTACATGATGCCCGGTGGTGGGACTCGTTGCTAGCGACTGCTCAGCAAGAAAAGTCTCCACTCATAGGGCTCTCTCTAACACCCCCGCCTACGTCGGGATTCTAAGAGAAATCATTGAGGGCCTGATCTCTTGCCTGAGTCCCTACTCAAAGGTCTGGGCCCTAAAGAATGGGTCTCGCACCATATTAGTATAGTAGCATGAGAGGTCAGTGAACCTCGCTGAGTACTGAGCCTCAGTCATGTTTCCCTACTGTAGATGAAGAATCCCCTGAATGCACACTGTACGAAGGGTCGTTGGGAAAAACATTGCCCGAAACAGGCTCTCAAAGTCATCCTAGAGAATTTTCACCTCATCGTGAGCCTGGAGCATCAAAATCCACCATCTGTCTGCTATTTTCTGTAGAAGACTGGTGGCAAGGATCACCATGAGATCAGCTAGTGTGCCTACCTGTCGGAAGACTCTCACCATGGCCTCCAGCCAATCCTCAACCACCTGTGGGTTCGTCTCACCCCTAATCATGGGTGTCCTCTGGCATTAGAACTCGTGCAACGTGCTCAAGAGGCTTTCACCCTCTGCTACTAGTGCTGGTGGCATCGGTGTCTCAACGAGTAATGGTACCGTTGGGGCCTTCGCTAGTGCCTCTAATAATAAAGGGCCCTGCATCGAGGCCTCGTCGCTCGATGGGCTATCATCACATACTCTTCCTGGAACCCTAACAAGCTATCTGCATGGAGGCATCCTGTAAAGAAATAGGTGTTCCATGGTCAACAAGTTATACTTGGTGAGCTGACTCAAAGAGATCACAAAGAAAACTTTTTAAAACATACACGCAATCAGTATTTTCATGCACTGAGTCATAAATCAGAAGTCAGGGTCCTGGTGTATGGATACATTGGTCATCGAACCAATAATGGATTCCCTAATATGATAACCTAACGCACTACACATAACACTATTTCCATTAAAAAGATCAGAGTCTAATGTTCTAAGGTAGAACCAACTCCTCTGATACCAATTTGTCACAACCCGTCCCTCGGGTCCCGTGTTGTGACTACCCCAAGCCCGCCTTCCATAGGCCCGGGGCTAGCGACTAGCACCGAAAGGCGTATTCCATAAAAACTGTGAAGGAATTTCCTTTATAACTTGTAAAAACACACAACCAAGCACACAGAAAGATGCGAACACAAGTAAGCTGTATAGTAGAAAGAGTGTGTATAGTAATAAAAATGGGCCAGGATAGAAGCCCAACTGGAAAGTACATGAAAATTGAAAATTACAAGTAAACTGAAATTCTCCTATGAACTCCCGCCAAGGATCCTACCTGAAGGGTAGGTATAGATCTCAAATGGATGTCTCTACGGTACACCTCATATAAGTTCCACCTCATAGCTACCTCCAGTCCTGGTACTCTCATCCTCAGTCAGTGTTGTCTGTCGTTTGCACCAAACACAACGAGGTGCGGGCGTAGCCCGTGCAGGGGTGAGTATAAAGATACTCAGTAGGGACCCCGAGACCCTCAGAGGTATCAAAAAATCCACAAATGATAAACCACAAAGCATGAAAACAACTGACAACCCTAATTAGGTATATTCACATACATATACCTAAGTTATCAAGTATACCCATCTCATTCCTGAGGAAACTCAAGGCCTAAATCCTTAGCCAAAGTACAACTGTTCCACAAAGGAAAGAATACAACGAAGGTAACACCCCAAAGGTATGTACCACAAAGATAATTCCACACAGAAGCATACCAAAAAGGTATCACCATGAAGGTAATTACCACGAAGGTAAGGCCGTAAAGTTAAGTACCGCATAGGTAACGCCACACAGAAGAATACCCCAAGGTATCACCACGAAGGTAAGTACCACAAAGGTACGCCACAGAGAAGATTAACATAAAGGTAAAGACTCATCTCACATCAGGTATAACATAGTCATGGTAATAAAGATGATTAGATGTAACTACTGAATCATCTGACTCTGTTAAGAGGCAGACCCATGTCGGATCCTAAATCATCAGACCCACGTAGGATCTTAGATTATCAGAACCACAAAGGATCCTAGTAAAATAGACCCATGTAGGATCCTCAATTAGTCCCATGTGGATTCCTAGAGCATATCCAAGAGGGATACTGGAACACATACCCACGTAGGATCCCAAAACACAGACCCACATAGGATCCCTTTCTCATGTTACAACCAGCCACAGGGTTCCCACACTAAGTTCACTTGATTTCAGGAGGGTCCACTCCTCAAGAAACAATTCCATACTCCAACTTCAATTATGTCCCATGAAGAAGTATCCCAAAGGACCACTACGTAAAAGGGGTCTCAACGCAACAGACGGTGCATCAATCGGACACTCGGTCTGTAAGTTATTGGCCTTTTAATCCCGAGGGCCCAGTTGGATAGGTGTTCGATCCAACCCAGAAATATACCAACTTTATCAAAAAATCAAGTGGGTTATACCAAAAGGACCATCTTGATCCAAGGTTTTGTGTACTTTAGATGTTTCGTCAAATTGACACTCTTATATCAAGTTATGGATGAAAGAGAGAAAAGGGTTCGAAGTTGGTCTGGGTCTAGTCTGACCCGGTCGGACTGACCCGACCCGGGCCAGCGGTGCACGGCACACGCTGAGCAGTCTGATGGTCTGCAGCTGTCCAGATGTCCAGCCTCCTCCACGCAACGTGGTCGTGCACTGCGATTTCACCGATGGCCGGCAGCGAGCCGGCCGCCCCTCTACTGCCGTCACAGCCTTGTGCCGCGACACATGCACACCGGGCAGCACGGACGCACGCTGCCACCACCATTCCTTGGCCAACCATGTGCTCGCCTCCACCCTCACTCCACCGTATACAACAGGCTTCGGCCCTTCTCTGGTGACATGGTTTCACCGCCGCCATCTTCGCGGGTGGTCAGAGTGCCGGCCACCGCACCCAAGTCCCACTGGTGCTAGTCGCTAGCACTAGTTGTCATCCTCCTCTATCATAAATAATGTATCAAAAACCACAAATGTTACGGAGTGGTTGGGCCATGTTTGTTTGGCCCGCACCCTCCATGTTAGAGTGGTAGAAAGTGGCTCATGGGGAGAGATTTAATGTAAAATAAAATAATGAAAATTAATCAAAAACACACCCCTACATTGATGGTTCTGAAGGAGGAGGCGCGAGGAAGAAGACGAAGTCATTGAATAACTTCAGCATTTTTTGCTTCTGTAAGGCACTTCTAATGCGGGCTCAGGGTCGGTTCCTCATTCTTCATTGGAGAAAGTTCTTCATTGAAGAATGTTCTCCCAATACTCTCCCCAATTATCCCTTTTCCAACACTTTCCCCAAACTCAAGATAATCAGGAACCATCCTATTAAATTAAGTTTATTAATTTAATTTAAGGTTAGAACAATTAATTAATTAGAGTTGGCACAATTAAAATAGAGGAAGTCCAAGAGTTATCTCCCATTAAAGGGGGAGTTCAAGGGTTGGTCAGTCCCCACCATTGAATTAAAATTGTGGGTTATCTAGTTCAGGTGTTCCCCACCTCCATAACTCAAATACAGAGGTTTCAAATGAAAAATAAAATGTTAAATAATTTTATTTTTCTTCTCCCTCGAAAAAGTGAAAAATTAACTTCCACCCTTGACCTACTAAAGTCAAGGTGAAAGTCTCCTTAAGCGAATATCAGAGCTGCGAGTTCAATGATGTCCTCAGATTTCAATTCTGAGCACTGGTTCAAAAGTTACAAAAATCCACTCGCACGTTTATTGAACGTACTCGAAAAAAATTTAGAAATTTTTTCAGGGCACAATGGGCCTCAGAATCATGCACCGTCAATTTTTGTGGACTCGTAAAATTTCTATATAATTAAAAAAAATACATGGAATTTACAGGTCTTTACAATAATTATCACTATGTCAGAAAAATTAACTTGTATATTAAAGAATAATAGTGAAGTCTTGGGTTAAAATAATATGATAAATTATAACATGGTAATAAAATCCCCCTGATTTCTATAATACCCATCTCTCTATAGTAGTCTATAATGTGGTAGTGCTCACTGTTAGTTTTATTAGATAACACTGCTATAGTGCTTAGAACCACCCTGATCCACATCATATAATTGTTTTACTGATGCCTCTAAATTTTTTACAAACTTCATCCAATAGATTAGGATTTAGTATTCTAACATCAACCTGAATATCTAACAAAATATTTGATTTATATAACCTAATGATTTCATAAATGCTTCATGATTTTCATATACTAAAAACTAGCATCAAGTGAATAACAATCCCCCATTTGGGAGAAATTTACCATTTATATCATAGCCTATAGTAAAGGAATAATAAAAATCACAAATAATATCACAATAGATATAAACATAATAATAATCACAAAAATCATCCCAAAATCTAATTCAAATAAATAACATGATATACAGTGTTATAAAAATTCATATTAAATGCATCCCTGTAGAATGAACCTTAGTTTAGTAATATATATCTATGATATGCTAAAATAATTAATGAATTATATCTCATGACTAACTATTCCTTTTCTCTCTATGACCATCATCACCCACCATTAGAACATTTTCCTTACTTTTATCATGAACTATAAAATATATATGTATACACAAAGTTTGTATATAAGGAGTGAGTACAAAGACCCGATATGGAATGATTAGTATATATCTATAATATCAAGTAATATGTAGTTAATTTATATAATATGACACTATAAGTATTGCACTAAGTATTTTAAACAAGTATAGTCATCATATGATTACTTAACCACCAAAATAACCAACCCTGTCTAGTTTTTCCTAATCTAGTTTTTTTTATTTTGGTATTTTAGGAGATTGTGGTAAAAACCAATTGAAATTATACATAATAAATTTTACATTGTTGGTACATTTACCTTTTCCCCACTATTATGTGCATATCCATTGAACCCATTATTCTGCATCAAACAATTCCAATAGTTCATAAGTAGGTAATTTCCCATTCGTCCATATCATCCTGAACCTACAAGTCCATACATAGTAATTGGCCCCATTGATCTACATCATAATGACCCCTTTGTATATACATAGGATTGACACAACTGGTCAAAAGCATTATAACCCTACTAGCCCATTAAATCTAGTCCCCAAATATATATTATTTAAATATAAATAAATAAATTAAATACTATGTAATAAATCACATGAGTTATTGTACTACCACATGATAAATCTCACATAGAATTGAAATCTCCACACTTAACCAATTATCACTTTTATTTGATCAAAATGGTCAATCATTTGTTTAATTTTCATTACATTCAGTGGATTTTGGTTTCATCACATCACCATGCCATGTATAAATCAACTTACCTGTATAAAAATTTAAATCACCACCCATAAAAGCTTGATCAATTTACTTATTAATTTCCAAATAGAGAATCCTTTCATTTTTGGTCCCTAGATCCTAGTTCAAAATTACCATTCATTTTTAAACACATAAATCACATAATAAATTACCAAATATGAAAAATATAACCTTCCTAGTATTAATCAAATCTTATCTATATAAATAGTATGATGAAACTATTTCAATCATACAATTCATAGGAAACCTACCAAAATAAATTAAAATTCTATTTTAGACATTTTTTCTTCTAAACAACATGATAAACCAATAAATATTAGTCACAATACCCTTTACTCAATTATACTAATATAATGAGATTACATGTATGTGAAAAAATTTTGGATCAATCTAAAGAAGAAAAGGATATAAATAAATGGGAGAATACCTCCCTAACATCAATTGTTTGAATATAAACCAAAATATAATATGTATAATTGTTTTTCTCATAACATACCCAAAATGATTTTTTTAAAATTAAGGGCCAAGGGTATCACCTGAATCCTAGTTTTATTCACTGTAACGTTGATGAGACACCAAAAATAAATTTTAATGCTCACCACCAGAACATTGGTGGAAGGATTAAACTAATAAATTACCATTGCTATCCTACTAAGAACCTCGTGGACTTCCATAAAAGTTGTGGTTGGACTTGAACTTCCCCACCAAACTTGTATTTATTTATTTTATATTTTTTTTATTTTGATTTTTCATAACTCTCTTTAGGCTATAGTATATATATTTAAACATTATAAATATAAAATTAAATTGAATAAATTTCCCAAAAAAATATTTTGTTATTAAACTAAATGAGTCATCTTGTTTTACAGTACTCACTTTTTTATTTATACCATTCAAAACAACTCTTAAACATATGATAAGTTAATCTATATATGGATTTATTTGATGATTTGTTCATGTGTTGGGTTTTGAATATACTTTTAGAGAAGTGGAACATGTAAAAATCATAGAATTTAAATATGTTAGGTGGAATAACCAACCTATATGAAGAAATTATAATTCGCACTAATATCATAGATGGACAAATTTACATAAATATTAGATTCCATTTGAATCTAAATTGTGTCACTCCCTTCAATTTTAATGCATTTAATAAGACAAGGTCTTATCTTGAAATTCCAAAACATTTATTAGGATATTAAAATAACTTTTTTTAAAACCTTATACTTTCTTGAAGTTTTTTTAGATATATATTACTATATATGTTGTATCTTCTACAAGATCTAAACCTAATGAAATTTTACAATCTTAATAGCAGTATATTATATTATGACACCTTTTTCCATATGAGGTTTCATAAATTTCTATTTTTTTATTGGAGTGAAAACTATTAATGTATATAAATTATACCAAAGTTAGATATTGGTTCCAAATTTCATATAAGTAAAGAGATAATGAACTAAAAATACCCAGCAATTTCAATATTATTCTTTTAGACTAAGTGCAACACTCTGAGTTTTTAGTATGATTTCGCCTTTAAATAAATATTGTGTTGAATAGCTTGTTCCACATGCAAAATTATACTAAAATGAGTCATGATACTTTTTATTGAGATAAAATATTAAAATGAAAGATAAATAATAATATATTATAATAGTATAATATGAAACATCATTAAGAAAATTAAAGGTGTAATAAATCGACATGTAAATAAAAATACCATGAATAAAAAAATCATCATCTTCTTGGTTTTTCAAGAAAACCATCACCTCAAATGAAACTATGTAAATAAGAAAAAAAATTATATATATAATATAAATATTGGGATAAGAGTAAATGAATTAGATTAATGATTCTAAGATTGAATATATGGCTATATATTGGAATGAAATACTATTGTTATATATATAGTAATTGGATATATGGTTGTTGGAAATGTGGATATTAGAAATATAGTAATTGGATATATGGTTATGTATCCAATAATTATATTGAATATTTGTAATTTTTAGAAACAAATTGAATAAAATATAATTCATAAATTATGAATAATTAAACAAAAAGATAAAATTTAATTAGAATATTTTATTATAAAAAATATTTTTATGCATTAAATAATATTATTATTAAAGTCTTATTTCAATAAAATAGATTGATAAAAATTAATTATTTTTAATGTAAATAAATATCATCCATGAAATAATTAATGGGCAATAAATAATACTAATTTAATTATTCATTTCAAATTAAAAATGATTTATCCAAAAACATTTTCTTGGTATAAATTATATGTTCTTTTTTAAAAGTTAAATTTCACTTACATTATGAAATTTAAAATAAATGACATATTTATATATATATATATAATAATTAATATTCATGAAATTATTTTCAATTGGTTATAAATAGTAATAAAATATTTTAATGCTAAAAAGAGATATTTTCTAACAGATATTTTTAAATTGTTGTGTATTTTTCTCTTAATAAATAAAATTGATCACTTTTAAATTATTATCAAAATATTTTTTTTTCAATATATAAACCAACATATTAAACTAATTTTAGTTAGTAATTTATATAAAATAATATTAATAACACATGATGTTTTAAATGTTATTTTTCTATAAAAAATAGTTTTTCCAATATATTTTATGTTATCTTTTAAAAGCTAAATTTCTTATATTTTAGAAATTTATTAAGATAAAATGGTTTCAAAATTTGTAATTAGAAAATCAGAATTATGTTAGTAGGCCGATTTCATTTTTTGGCATAAAAATAAGTTATTGTTGTAAAAATTGAGTTACTATACTAAATGTAAAATGAGGTAAAGGGGGGTTAAATAGAGTAGTAAATACTTAAAATATCATAAAAACATATCAATAAACGTTTTTATGAGGGATTAATTGAAAAAAACTTATCCCACATCCATTAATCTCTATCTTTATGCCCACTTTCCTTTGAAAGTGACATTCCTACCACAATAATGAATGCGTATTTATAAAATTTCCACCCTTCCTCCCTTATAAAGGACCATACTCTGCCCTTTCCAAAATACTCATTTCCTTATGTTATATTTTTAATATCTACTCATTTTACCCATCCAAAAGTCTTTCTATACATTTTATACCTTATGGTTATAATATGGAAGCCTAAATCCTTCATTCTAAAGGAACCCATTTCGAGAAGGATTGGATTCATCAATGTGGTTAAAGTGTTTTCATTGAATTCGGAAGTAAAGGTAAGTGTTTCTCATATAAATCTTCCATTATTTAAGATATATTCTATATTCAACGACTATTTTTTTATTTTTGGTTTATATAATACCCCTGAATATGTTTCATCATAATTTTTATGAAATTAAATGGATTGAATAGACTATTTAGGTTTTCTCTTTCAAGGAATTTTGACTCAAAAATTACCAAAGTCTAATGGTTTATTTTCAGAAATCGATATTTTTTATGATTAAATTTCAATCAAGGGAAAAATTTATATTTTAAATACCATATATTTTATTCTCTTATATTTATTTCTAGTATTTATATGTCTTCTTGCCATTTTTCCACCGTTTGGTTCAAAATTCAACTAAAAAGATGTTTAAAGAAAATCCTCCATTATATCTTCCTTCTGTTTGAGAATATTTCTCGTTCATGTTCATATTCGCTATATTTTTTTATGTATTCCCTTAAATATGCTTCAATGATTACTGAAGATCATTTCATATTAACTTTGACTTTATTTATAAGTATTCTAAAGGAATATTTTTAATCATTCTCCACATGATTAACTTTTTATTGATTTTAATTTTTTCAAAATTTAAAAATAATTTTATTTTATTAATTTTTGTATAAATAATTTTTTTAATTTTATAACTTTTTTTCATAATGAAGCATCCCCTCTATGTTTTTATGGTTTTACCAGGAAATATATATTCCCATTGTTTTTTTAATCTTTTGTTATCAAAAAAATGTAATAAAAAATGATATTTCTTCATAATTTTCAAATCAATTTTCTAATGATATTATCAAAGTGTTATTAAACTATTCTAAGATTATATAATATTTCTTATACTTCACAAGGAGTATGATTTAATTATATCATTTACCTATGCGATTTGGTTTCCTAAAACCAACTTTTTTTATTTTAGATTTTTTATATATTCACATACTTGAATATTAATAAATGTATTATCATATATTTATTACTCTTATATATTTATTTAATTTGATAGTGTCTAAGAATTTTTTTCACCCTAGTAATGTCGTAATAGTTCTCGATGATCAAAACCTTGAAGTGATATGATGATATTATTGAATATTTTTCTATGGTCAAATAACATTATATTATGGGACACATATTATGTTGACTATTAGGTGTGAGTACTCATAATTAGTTGAGACTTCATCTTATGATGTTTGGACTTTGTAATCTATAAAAAAATAGTTTTTTAGAATAGAATTGGTTGTAATAATTTCTTATGTTTTCACATCATTGGATATTATTATCTGTGGGAATGTGTCATTATCCTTAGACTTTATTATTATTATTTATTCAAGTCATGACTCCAACACTTTGATATATTTTAATAAACTATGATAACATATGTTGATAACAAAATTTGGTGTGTTGGGTGCATTAAAAATGATATGTTATTAATAAATATTTCAAGGAAGGATTTTTCTATTATATCTTTATGGAATTTGATATATTGGCCTATTTATTGAATTGGA
Organism: Viscum album; assembly: GCA_963277665.1. NCBI lineage: Eukaryota > Viridiplantae > Streptophyta > Magnoliopsida > Santalales > Viscaceae > Viscum > Viscum album. The sequence goes on along the minus strand of OY728128.1, from coordinate 1,314,349,722 downwards.
ATCATCACATTAAATTCCATTTCCATGGTTTATAGATGATTTCATTTTGGATAGTCAAAAAAATATGTATTAAGAATCTAGGTTTATGACACGGGTGTCCAACCTATTTTAGAAGATATCATAAAAAATGTTTTATTACATTGTGAGAGTTTGTAAGTGGTTTTCAATGTTACACCATTAATTTCTTCCTATATGTTTTCTTTATGAGTTTCTAGATGCATGTATTGTAATGTAGGTAAAACTGGTCTAATCCACTACAGAATAATCAAGAGGTTCATGCACTTAGTATTTCCATTGAACTCAATTAAATTCTATTTGAATATAATTGTTGGAATAAATATTATTCTTCAGACTGAGAAATAATATTTTATTTAGGATTTATTAATCAAAAAATATTAAATAAATATGAATTAATATGACTATGAATATTATGAATATTTATTGATTGAATTATTTAATGAATAATATTTATTATTTGAGGAATTTTAAATCTAGTGGATATTCAAATCATGGTTTGGTTCTAGTTATAATTTTTTATTTACAAGACTTTAAACTAATATTTATTATTTTGTGAGTTAACACATGCCATGGGATAAATAATAATATTATTATTTTACATTATAGGGGGTATATTATGGGTTTAATACAATATTAATTTCCTTTTCTTATTACTTAATATTAAATCTTATTCTTTTCACTATATATACTGAGTATTTAGAATTTTGAGAGGTTGGTGGTTGTAGAAAACAATATCCTCCCTATAGAATTATATCTCAAAAAAGAAATTATCTGGTGTTTTCCTCAAGATTGATTGATTCACTCATACTCCTCCTAATCTAGGTAGATAAATATACAGTCCTTCTAGACAAAAGGTATCACAGTACTAATCAAGGGAGTGATTCAAGATAATTGGTACCACTATGATAACACCTGGTGTACCATCAGTAACATTTGGATATCAAATTATCATTTATGGATCACCACCAGAGGGGTTCTACATTGGGTCCTCATTGAAATAATAATGATGCAACTTGAATCGAGTTTATATGATTGACATATTAATCATAGAAAGAACTCAATATCAATGTATTTCTTAATGCTATTAAATTAATTATAAATTAAACATGAAATAATATCCCATATTTGTTATAGCTTTATTTTTCATTATTATTATCAAAACTCTCATTGTTCATGACATTTAATATCATGTAAATTATATATTATCAATTTAAACTAATAAAATATGATTTTATCCCTTCTTAAAATAGGTTATTTTACCAAATATAAAACATAAATGTTTATCTGAGTAGCCATTTTCAATTTATAATTTATAATTTATTTCTATCAATTTCATGTCTTTAAAATTTAGTTTTCATTTTTTTGAATTTATTATTTTAACCCAACAATTGAGATCTCTTATTCTCCTCATTGTTTCTCACTCATACAACATATATACAGTTAGTGACATAAAAATATCATTTCACACCATCCAGAGGTTCCAACTATTCTGATTAGATAGTATAAAAGTACATAATGTTATCTCTTTGGTGCACCTCATTCACTTGTGTATACTACACCATGATGACCCACATGGATTCTGAGTTATCATCCAGTAAATAAACATGATGTGCATAAAATGACCACCACATGTTTACTGATCCTTACTGGGTTTTGGGAAACACAAAGGTAACTCAATTTTCATCTTTTATACATGTTTTGTACTTCATACATTCCTATGGCGAAAAACACACCCAGTCACTAGGTGTGTGTTGTGGATATAAAAAAAAGATAAATACATAGTGGGTGTATATCTTGTTCATTCAGTACATCCTATATTTTTTTAGAAAAAAAATAAATAAATTAATCTATTAAACCTCATCAATACATGTTCATGTTTCATTTATTGGTAGTATACATCATTTAATAGTTTTGGATCTATATTAAATTCTTAACTAATATCATATAAAATTCATAACTATAAGTCATGCATGGTTTTACATAATGTAAACTCCATGTGAACTAAAAAGGTAAAAAAATATAATTTCAAGTGTCTACTATTTCATATATTTATAGTACATACTGTGAAATTATATCAGATTTCATGTATATGATTTTTATTGTGAGTTCATTGTATACAATAAGAACCATGACATTTAGTTCATATGGGTATAATCTATGTTTCCTTCAAGTATAGTTAATTTTTTTAAAATTTTAAATAATTTAAATTTACTTAAAATCACAATGGATTAAAATATCTTAGACATATTTGATGAAGATTAAGATAAAAAAAATTAATTGATTAATCAAATATTTTATTAGATCAATTTTCATGTGTTTTGTAAAAGAATGAATTAAAATGAATGATATCCTATTATATTAAATGTGTATTCATTTCATTCATGGATGATCATGAGACTAGACCAACCTATGTATATTTTTAGTTTCTTTTAATTTAATTATTGAATGAGTTTTTTATATTATTATAATTATTAAATCATAATGATGATCTACAAGTCATCCATCCCAACTTATTATGTATGGGAATGCATGATTGTGGTTTATTTTTGTATAACCCCTATTTCGGTTCCCTTTACATAGTTTAAAGTAGAATAATATATAAGGACAGACCTACCAAGTATATAGAGTCAGTTAAATATAGATCAAAGTTACTAAGTAGAAACTAGGCCAGGTGATACATAGGAGGATAGGTAGAATACAACAACTCATGTCTAGACCAACTCAAGGATTTTTTCTACTAGGGCCAAGGTTTTATTTATTAGCTTATAAATTATCAAACCAATAGTTAAATCTCTTGATCATGCCACATTTTATGTATTTTATTTTTTATTATGATATATAGTATATTTTATGAATCCATGTCCATAATCACATAAATAAATAGAAAACATGAAAAGATGGAATTGAACTAAATGTATTATGCCTAAATAATTTATTGACATGTGTTTAATCACTTATTTAAAATCCTCTTAATATTAACAAGTCATATATATGAAAAAAAAATAAGAAACTTTATGTATAATAAAATATTCATCAATTAAATATTAAATCAAAAAAATACTTCCATTATTAGAGTTAAGATATACTCATAGTTAAAGTATCAGTTTTGGACATTGTCATATGAACTTTTAATTATTAGAAATTTGAAATAGAGATGGTGGGTCGACTTAAAAACATGTATTTAATTTAATATAATTTTTTATTCAATTCAAATTTGGAGGTAGATGTTGAGGAAATCCAACCAAGGATCTTTATATTAGGGAGTCTACTGATTTGATCAAGAATATGCAAACCTATAGTTGGTGAGGCCACCTACCTAAATACCTATTTACAATTTACATGGAATTTTTATGGGTTATAATAAGGTAAATATAGATCCTTTTAACTAGAATTATATCATTATAGGATATTCCAAGTACAATGGTGAGGGCTACTGGTACTTTATAAAATTGTGTGAGATTAATAATTAAAATAAAATTATAACATATCACATAATAAGAAATCAACAAAAACTATTAATATTATTATAATATTTTATAGAAAAATGGAATTTCTATCAACCATATTATCTAGGTGATGAATTATATATAAAGATCATATCTATATTTGTATAAACTTCTAGAAATGGTTCAAATTATTATAAGTTGTGTTATTCCCTGAACAGAAGTCATACATGCTAGAACACCCAATACCTAATCCACCTATTAAGGAGGTGATTGAATAGAGATTTTTTGCATATGAAAAACACTTAAATGGTGTGATATGTGTTTAATGATTTATTATGTCATCTTTATCTAATGAACTCATAAATTCACTTGAAAACATCAATTCATATAGTACACTTTCACAACTCCATGATAATTATCTAGAAAGAGAAATATGAGAACAATTTAAAATATCCAAGGAAATATTCAGGAGAATAATCAGAGAATTTATTCCATATGGACCTCACATATTCAAACTCATTGGGTACATTGATCATCTGTAGGTTCTAGTGTTTAAGCCCTATGAATAATTTTGCATTGATCTCATTCATTCATCACTCCCTTAGAGAATCACTAGTTTTTTATAAATTATAATATGTACAACATTGATAAGACTCTAATATATCCCCTCACTTTTCTTCTCCAAGTTGAAATTTATATAAGGAATGAAAAAAATTCCCTTATTATGGTTAATTAGAGGGAAGGATAAACATGGAACTCCAATATTAACTCAAAATCTAAAGACTCTTTACAACACCCTTCCAAGAAGAGGATGGTCAAGGGGAAAACAAGGTAGAATGATGTTGTCTATTTTTCATTAGGAAGGAAGGTCCACTGGAAGAAAACACCTACCAATAAAAAGAAGAAATAGGATTATTTGAGTGTATTAATTATCAAAATAAATATATTTTTTTAAAAAAATTGGTTATTCCATATAACTTTTGGTGCTCAAATCTATATATAATTAGAGGAATCGTGTATATTTTTAATGATTAAACGAGGAAAGGTGGATCCATGGGCCACTAATAAAGATAATATTTCCACAGTGGCAATTAGAGACTTCCACCTCACACTACCAAATGGAATTATCCTAGTTTAGAAATACTTTTATTATATTTTTTAGTTAAAAAACATTATTTTGGTTCCCAAAAATGATACATATGGATTTATTTTCCAATTTAGGAATCTATCTTGATTTTTTATAAATAGATTATATGATATAGTAGAAAACATATGAATAATAGTCATTATGTGTTGGATTACATAAACCAAGTAATGTAAATCAATAATTAATCTAGATAACAGAACTCATATGTACTAATACTTGTGGAAACACTTACTAGGTCATGTAAATGAAAATAATTTAAATAGATTAAATAAAGGAATATATTTGTATAATTTTAAACCATAACAATTCGGTTTATGTTATGTTTTTTTGTAATGAAAAATGACCAAATCCCTACATTGTGAAATAGGTGAAAGGGCCATTGATTTTCTTGAATTTGTTAATACAGATGTATACAAACTATTTATAGTTTAATAAACTGGTTCATACATAAAATTTATAACTTTTACTAATGACTTTAGTTTATATGGATATGTTTACTTAATTATGTATAAGTCATATTATTTTGAAAACATCATAAAATAAATTAATTAATTTTAGAATCAACTTGTTAAGAAAATAAATTAAGCACTCATACTATGTAAGATATTATCTTAAAAAATGTTCATTGATTATATATGTGATTTTAGGATATTATCCCAACTAAATCATCCTTATACACCACGCTATAATAGTATAAGTGAATGGTGGAATCATACATTTCTTAACATAGTGAGATCAATAATGATTCATGAAAGTTGCCCATTATCATTTTGGGGACATGTGTTATAGACAACAACACACATAATACACCAATATTCAATGAATTTGAAAAATGATATTCTACCTAAACCTTGGTTCATAAATAAATCTGTATTATTAAACCAACAATTTTGGGTTTGCGAAGGGTTTATTAGGGCCTCCTTAGGTAGAAAACATGCACCCTAAGGTTCTAAGTGTATCTTTGTAGGATATCATAAGGAAACATAAGAATGTTATGTAGATATCCCTTCATATAATAATGTTGTGGTTAATAGATGTCCCTACTTTTTTGAGATGGATCATATCTCTAAAAGTTATAGTGAGAGTGATATATAATTTTATAAGGTCATAAATCAAGATATATTAGAGTTTCAACATGAAAAATCTCCACAAAGCTCCATGGAAGAGGATGTCTTAGAGAAAAATCACTATGTGGTAGTAAAATAGTGGTTAGTGAACCTATATGAAATAATTTTCTAGTCATTAAGGATGATGAATCACTGTCAGTATATAATAATAATTCTTTCACCTATAATGAATATGTAAGTTACACATTATCTAATAAAAGGAAATAATCCATGAATCCTAAAATGGATTCTATCCACCATAATCAAGGGTGGATTTTGGTATATCCTTCAGTGGATATAAATCCCGTTAGATGAAAATGGGTATTCAAAAAGAAATTAGACATGGATGCACAAGTCAGTACCTATAAGGAAAAATTGGTTGCAAAAGGGTTTCAACAATGTTGAGGAATATACTCTGACAAAAAAATCACCAGTTTCTATACTTAAATCCATTAAAATTATAATTTCCATAGCATCATTCCATAACTATGAGATTTTTTTATGTATTTCAAAAAATCATTCCGTAATGGGAACCTTCAGGAATATGTCTTTATGAAACAACCATAATGTTTTTTTAATCCAAAAGATTCTAATGATGTATAAAATCTATATAAACTATTTTATAGTATAAATATAGAATCCAAGTCTTGAAATATTTAGTTTTATGAATCTATAACATAATTTGGTTTTATAAATAATAAATTTTAGAATTGTGTCTATAAGTGGTTTAGTGGGAGTGTGGTCATTTTCTTGATGGTGTTTGTAGATGAAATACTACTTATTAGGAATGAAATGAAATTCTAACCATTCATTAAAAAATACTTAAACTCTTGAATCTCTATGAAGGATTTAGGAAAAGAATGATATATTCTAGGTATCAAGATCAACCATTAAAAATCTAAGAGGATGATTGGACTAAGTTAATGTATGCACAATAACATTACAATGAAGTTATTTTTTATAGAATAGTCTATGAGCGGTTTGTTTTTAGTATCGCATGAAATATATATTCCCAAGAAAATGTGTCTTGAAATATATGAGGATAGATATATAATGGAAAGGATCCCATATGCATCAATGATAAGGTCAGTCATGTACATCATGTTTTGTACTAGGGTAGATGTCTTGTATTCCTTAAGCATAATCATGAAAATATCAAGATAACCCATGTGACTATTATTGGATTAAATTCTAGACTATCCTTAAGATTCTAAGGTATAATAAGGATATATTCCTAGTTTATATAGGATATAAGGAGTTACTCATCAAGATGTATATAAATTCTAGTTTTCTAATTGATCAAGACAATCCAAAATAATAGTTGGGATACATCATTACTCTCAATGGAGGTGTTTTGGGCCAGAAAAGCTCAATGAAATACATAGTCACTAATTATATAGTTTGTTCTGAGTATATTGTGTCTTTTAATGAATCTAACAAATAATTTTGGATATAAAATTTCATCCAAGTTCTTAATGGGGTTTCTAGTAGTAAAGATCATATCACACTATATTTTGATAATACTACAGTGGTGGATCTTAGAAAATAACCAAGTTCACATCCAAAAATGAAGCACATACAATGTAAATATCATATATGGAGGGATTTTTCACTTTGAGGTAATTCTATAATGAGTATAATTTCCATGAAATACAATGTGTTAAACCCATTGACTAAAGACATTTATCCGTAAAAACATAAACATCGTGTGATAGCTGGAATACTCAAAGTCATTAATATTTAGATCTAGTCTAAGTGTGATTCTATTGAAGATGGTTTCCTTAAAACAAATTATTTACACTTTAGATATCTTATATATTCACCAACTTGAATATTAATAATTTTACTATCACATATTGATTACTCTTCTAAATTCCTTTGATAAGGTCATAACAGTTCCCGAATATGATGAGAACCTTGAAGTTCTATGATGATATTATTGAATATTGTTATATGGTCAGATAACATTCTATTATGAGACATATATCATGTTTAATATCAGGTGTGATTATATATAAGTGGATAAGACTTTATCTTATGAATTTTTCACTTGGTAGTCTCCAAGATGTGAGATTATGAGAACAGACCTACCGGCAGGAATTCCACATGTCTACGTGTCATTGGATATTCTTTTCTACAATCATGTGTAATGATCCTTTGACTTTAAGAATATTATTAATGAATTTTATGACTCATGAACTTATTTAAATTTCTAAAAATCATGATGATATATGTTCATGGTGAGTTTCAATTTGTTGGGTACATTACAAATGATATGTTATTAATGAATACTTCAAGGAAGGATTTGACCATTTCATCATTATTAATGTTGATATGTTAACCCTTTGATTGAAATATAACTATAACATTAAATTAAATAGACATGGTGTATATATGTGTTCATTTAAGATAGTTAAACAAAGGTGTATTAAGCATATAGGTTGATGAAATGGGTGTGCAACATGCTTGATGAGATATCATGACAAAGGGGTTTTATTAAATAGTGAGAATTAGTATGTGTTTGTTGATATTGTGACATTAAATTCTTCCTCTTTGGTTCCTTCATGTGTTATTAGATGAAAATGTTGGACTTTACCAAAAACCAAACAAATGAAACTGATGAAGAATCATAAAGGGTTACACACTTAGTGTTTCGAAATATCTTAATTAAAATTGATTTCATTTTAATTTTTAGAAAAATTATGATTCTTTAAATCAAGAGATACTATTTGATTCAGTATTTATTGATCGTAAAAAAATTAAATAAATATTTATTTTCAATATTAGGAATATTAAAAATTTATTTTTTCATTTATCAAATGAAGAATATTTATTATTTTAGGTTTCTTAAATGTGATGTATGAGAGAACCATTTTTTGGGTCTGGTGATAAATATTTACTTAATAGATTAATTTACATGTAAGGAGTAATATTATGTGTTTAATATATTATTAACGAACTTTGTAAAATTAATTGTTATTAAATCATATTATTTTCTATATATATATACTAAGTTTTGATAATTTTTAGAAGTTGGTGATTGTTCAGAACATTATCCTCACTTGATAAATTATCTTGCAATAAATAACTTCTCTAGGGTATTCTATCAATATCTGGAGATTCTATCCTCCTAATTCTGCCTCTCAAGATGGATATTACAGGATAAAATCATTCTAAACCAAATGTATCATGGTACTGATCAAGGGAGAAACACAAGAAGATCAGTACTATGACACTGGCACTTGAAGTGCCTTTGATGCTATTTTAAGATCAAAGGATAACATGTGCATCACTGTTAGAGGGGATCAAATTTTCTCCTCGTGGGAATATTGAATGTGCAACTAAAAACAGGTTCAAATAATTCATATCTAAATTATAAAAAGAACTCAAGATCAAGGTATTTCTTCTTGATATTATATTAATTATAAATTTAATATGAAAAATTACCACTCTTGGTTTCGGAATTATTTTTCATTATTATTTGGAAACATTTTATTGTTCATGAAATTCACCATCATGAACATTTTTTATTATCCTTTTAATAAGAAAAATATATGTTTGGATCACCCCAAATAAAAACATATGTTGCATTAATAATATAAAACACATTCCTTCTTAGGATGACTTATGGTCATGTCTTGCAAAAAAAATCATGAAGCCCATTTATTTCTCAGAGGTAAATATGTTATTATGGATTTATGAAGGTTTTTATATTTAAGTGGAAGAAAATTATATGGTTTATAATTTTGAGATAGATGAGTCTATTATATCCATAAACTTTATTAGGTAATGGTTTATATTTCATGAGCCTAAAAAGGTACATGGGTGATTATACCAAGCATATAAAGTGTAAATGGGTGGTTAAAAAAAGATTAAAAATATAAAAATGTTGTTTCCCAAGATGAAAACTGTATAAGGGTTATTATCCCATGCCTAAAAGGTATAAGTGTGGTTTTATGAAGCCCAAAAAGGTACAAAGATGGTTATACCAAGCCTAAAAAGGGTACCATGGTGGTTAACATAAGCCTAAAAAGGTACATGAGTTCTTATCCTAAGCCTGAAAAGGTATGCTTGTAATTTTCTGACGACTAAATGGTAAAGAGGTGATTATAACAAGAATAAAAAGGTATACATGTGGTTAAACTATGTCTAAAAAGGTGAATAGGTGGTTATCCCAAGACTGAAAAAGTACACAATCTATTATCACAAGACTAAAAGGTATGAAATTGGTGATCATTATCCTAAAAAGGTGAATAGGTGGTTATTCCATGCCTAAAATTTTACATAGATGATTATCCCAATACTAGAAAGTTATATAAGTTGTTATACTAATCATATAAAGGGTACAAAAGTGGTTTACCAAATCCAAAAAAGGTACATAAGTGGTTATCCAAAGCCTACTATTTTATTTTCATGTGGTTATCTTAGTCCATTATGTGATAAAAGTATTATTAGTTAATATTGATGCATGTTTTATGATCATTTTCATTCCATGTTATTATGTTATTCCTCATGTATACATCATAATCACATATTATTGAGTCATGTTTATACACTCTTATAACTCATTCCATATGTTATGATAAAATATTTATTCCATTAATCATGGATTATGATATATTTTTTGGGGTATGATAATCTATTTTTTTAAACCATGATTATCTTCTCATACCCACATTATTATCTTATGAGAATTTATGATATTTGATTATTATATCCTCTATTTATATTTTTTGAGAATCCGAGCTAACCCATTTCTTATGTTTCCTTTCCCTAGGAAATATACAATTGTATTATATATGAAATTTTTAGAAGGATGACATGTCTGGAGAGTCTTGTGGTAAATTTTGAAGATGTATTTTAAAATAAGAATATCACTTGGATAATCTCATAATACACTAAACCTTTCAGTTCTAGGATTATGTGTGAATTTGAGATATGTAATGTTTAATGTAGTAAAATATATGTGTGTTATGATTAGATCATCTCACATGGTATCAAAACATATTTTTCGAGTTTTTATTTTCACAACAGATCAGGGAGTTAGGGTATAAGGCACTTCACTAAAAATCTATTTGAGGGTGATAAGAATTTTTGTGGTTTACATTAGTGTTCAAGGAATTCTGAATACTACTCTCAAATTTCAATATGATTTTATGTTCTTGATTGGATACTATTTAAAATAGTGCACCCTAAAATCTATCAACTTCATTAATGAATGAGTTGGATATATGTGTTGGTGATGGTTATTTCTAGGGTTATTGTTGATTCTAGTTGTTTATCTGGACGTTCATGATTCTGATTATTCCAATACATGGATTTAGTAGTCCATTGTATTAATGATAAGATGAGGCAAGAAATCAACACATGGGCCTCGAGGTGTCAAAATTTGAGGTTTTAGTGTCTTGATAAGTTTGCTTCCAACTCTATGTATTTTGAAATTTGAATATTTCCTTTTGAATTTTAAATATTGGGTCATTTTGTTTATGTAGTGTAGTTATATTTAGATTGTATCATGTGTGGTTACCACTTAATCAAAAAGTGGACTTAATAAAATAAAAAAATAGAAATTTTGAGTGCTAATGAAGACTTATAATAATCCAAAAGTATATATCTATATGAATTTATAGTAAATGAGTTGACGTGGTAAAATAGTCTATAATAAACAATATTTTCTATTTTCTCTTAAACTCTTATAAAGTATAATAAAAATTTCTATTATGATATTATTCAACTTAAACATTGGTATAGGATGAGGTTTCATAAAAAAATTCAAAAAAAAATTCTCACAGTGTTTACTTGTTAGTATACAAATAATCACACCATGTTTTCAATAATTTCTAATTTCATGTTATCCCAGATGAAATTTTCTTTTACATCCTAAAACATCTTGGTGCTTCCATGGTGTATAGAGAAATTTTAGAAATGACCTATGAAAACTTATTATTTAGATATATACTAATAATACACATAATCTCATACCAAACCTCAGTACCCCACCATTAATATTATTTTTTTAACTTTCTATATTCTATAACTTTAATATTATTTTATAAAACCTTGTTAATTGTTGTGAATTTTTTATCTTTTTTTATAAACATGTTTGGATAATTTATTAGGAAATATGTGATGTTTCCATTTCCTATAAATTCATAGGTCTTTCCTCACAATATCGTTGATAAATGAATCATTATCCATTATAAACATGTAAAAAAGTCCATGATATGTTTTATTAAAAGAATCAACATCCTTGTTTTCTTTGATAGGGAGGTAGTTTATAATTCAGTCATATTCATTTAGTAGTTCCAGCTATCTACATCGTCTCATGTTGAGATATTTTAAAATGAATATACACTTTAAAATTTTATTTCTAGATTATATTTTATACCTTTCTCCATAAAAATAGGGACACCAAATCTTCAATTAAAATTTTTCCATCATTAACTAAAAATCATGTGTTCGATAATTCTATCAGTGTGGTTTAGCTGCAATGAAACATAGGAAATAAACCATTTATTATATATAAGGACATATTCTTTTCCATTCCATGATGTGTCACTTAAAATTGATGAAATTTGTAACACCTATAATTTTTTGAAAAATATTTTCCATTTAAATAAATGTTTACCCTCGGTATCTTGTCTTACATGAAACACTAGGTTTTAATGAACCACGATATACTGTTAAAATATTATTATTTGATGGTCATCACCTAGAAATTGAATTGGAGAGTATGAATAGTATTAAAAAAATTATAAAAAATATATTATCAACACATTTATAGAATTAGTTCATTGGTTATCAAATGATTTGAATTGAGAAAAAGTTTATTTGAAAATAAAAGTGATGTTCTTTCTGAAAAATTGTTTTTCATGCATGCAATGTAGTTTTAATATTAATAAATTAAATTAATGACTATTGGTTAATTATTTTAAGTAAACTCATATATTATATATCCAATAATGTTTTTTAAAATTAATTTAATATTTTTTATGCATGGGATGAGAATAATCAAAGTTTTATGATTAAAAACTAACTTTGTCTAAAAAGAAGTTTTCATTGGGTTTTTCAAGTTTTTTTTAAAACTAATTTCAACAACATATAGGTATTAAATTTTATAAATTGAATTTTATATTTAGGGTCATGATGGAAAAATTCGGAAAATATGCCCCTTTTTTTATTTCAATATGAATGTCAACTATGGTAAAATTTATCACCTTATTAAATGGTAAATCAGGTTGATCTAGGTTAAAACATAGTGATAGGGCTATAATTATTCACCCAAATTCCTATTATATGAAGATAATTTTACCCTAATCACCACATTATTGATTTTTTTAAAATGGAAGTGTTTCTATGAAAATGATCAATATATTTGAAAAATTATGGAAAGTTAAAAAATGTCACTCTCTTATTTTAAATATCTACTATGTTTCTATATAAAGAAAAAAAATAAGTTATAAACGAATAAAAATGTATATTTTTAGAGTAATAAACTTATTTTAATTTTGGTAATTTATTTATAACTTATATTTATTAAATAATTACCCTAAATAATTACACAACACTGAAAAAAAAATTATTCAATTAATAGAAAAATAAAATAAATGATATTTAAAATATAAAAAGTGGTATAAATTTACTGAGTTATTATGTTCCATGAATTTTTAATATAAATATGAAATTTTAGTATTATATTGAAGTATTATATTTCAATTAAAAAAATTCCTATATTTCATTTAGGTAAAACTAAATTAATAGTTTCAAAATGGACAATAATAGCATTCTTTCATAATAATATTTTATTAAATTATTCCAAAATCAAAAAAAAATTAAATTGTAAAATATAGAAAATATATGGTATTTAATTTTATACCTTTTACATTTATGATCTAAATTTTACCTTATATATAAAATAAAAAAAATTTATGTGTGGAAAGGTGTTACCACGCTTAAGGTTAAGATTGTTTAACCAAGTAGTTAATTAAACATATAAGGTTTAAAATGACAACAAAACCAATAAAAAATTTATTTTATGATTGTATAAAAACCCTATACAATCTTTTATTTTAATAACTAGACTTTTTGAGGCATTTTTATATGATAATGACTTTATTGTAATTCAATCTTTTAAGAGGTTCTAAAATTTCCCCTCACCTCAATTATAAAAGGGAATCTACTCCATTAATTATTTACACCACCTTGAGCCTTCTAGATATAAATTAACCTAAAAATTACCTTCTAAACTTAATTATAGAAATTTTCTAGTTTTTTGGTTTCCTAAAAAGAAAACAGTAGGATCCTTAACAGGATATTTCAAGGAGTTCTTTCAAAGAAGATGTAATCACTTTGAGTGGTCACATTCTTTTTACATATTATTTAACTCATCTAAATCCATGGTACTTATAATAAAATAATATATTATGTATCCTATAAATAATTAATTATTATTATGATTATTAATTCACCATTATACACCCTCTTTTCCATCAAATGGTAAGTGAAACTATCACTCATCCATATGTACGGTTACAACCACCATATTGCGATACAATTCATTTTCCATCACCATATTTCACGGATGGTTATTATAATGGGTTAATTTTTATATATGATATTTATGAAATAATTATACTTTATGAATAATAATATCATATCTAACTTCTTACCTTACATACCTTTGGAAAATTATAACATTGCTAGTACATACATGCGGACTACCACCTCTATGAAGTGATGTGATATGTTGTTTATTTCCATTATTATTGGAAGGTTTTAAGGATATATTTAATTATTTTTATTACTTATATTTTTAATAATTATCCTATAAATTTTAATTGTTATTTATCTTTCTTTCATACCATCTGTCGAAAAATGAAAACAATATTCATGTGTACGTACGACCTTTCATCATCATTAATGGAGTAATTTGTTTTTCTGTCACTTAGTTTTATGAATTATTATGAATATGCATACAATGAACATATATTATATTTATAAAATGATTAATATTATACATATTATGGAAACTTGATCAAATTATATGGAATGGGACTTCCAAACTGAAACTTTCTTAGAAATCGAAGCAGTTATCACCAAAAATAGTGATTTTAGTAACAAATTATTAATTAATGGGTGATAAGATGTCATAAATAAATAATAAATGACATAATAGATATAAATATGGTTATTAAATAAATTTATAAAAAATAATACTTATTATATATAAGGTTTCAACATGAATGGGGAAATGTGAAATTTGAGGTAAAAGATTTCAAGTCTCACTTTTATTTCTAAGAGAGTTATGAAAAATTCACCACTAATTTATTTTGTGTGGTGTATATACTTTAAATTATTAATGTAATAAAATGTATATAATTATTTTAATTATATTAAAATTTTCAATTAATTTTATACTTTATTGCGGATTATGGTTTAAAATTTACCGAAGTGGGAAGGGGTTTTTGTCTCACTTTTATCTCTATGAGACAAATTTCATATTCACCACTCACTTCTTTTATGTGGTACATATACTACCCATGAATATATTTTATGAAAATTTATATGAATGTTATGTGGATTAACATATCTATATAAATATATTTATTTCATAGGGATTTAAATTCAAATTTTATAAAATCCGTAAGGGTTTTATGTTATAATCTCAGGGTTTATCGAGATTTTTTATGATTATGTTTATGATTAAGAAATATTATAATATATCTCTAAATAAACTCATGAAATTTTTTCTCCTATGGTTACTACTATATAATAAATGTTTTCCTTTCATTTTCATCTCATTAATCACTAAAGTGACCAAAAAAATGTTTCTAAGGAAAATCGACTTCATTTCTCTCTTATGTCGAAAAAGTTTTTTATTCCTTATCTATTTCTTCAAAAAATGTTTTCAATAATTTTTCTTCTATTATAAAATTATTTTTAAAATTAATATTTAACCATGTTTTATTTTTTAAAAAAAATTAAAAGTTTTTTTTCCGAATTAGGTACTTTTTAACTTTTCTACAAAAGTGTGAAAGGAGTATATTATTAAACACATATGACGTGAAAATAATTTTCCACTTCATGATCAATCAATTATTTTAAAATTAATTTACAAGTTCCTAGGGTTATTTTCAAATAACAGTTTTCTATAATATATTTTATTTTATTTTTACTTTAAAATTGATTATCAAAATATAAATGTTATTTTCCACAATAAATATTTCAATAATATTTTAAATGAATTTTCATCTATGATAATATAATTTGACATTAATTATGATTCAATAGGGATATGATCCAATGATACCATTGTTTTTATTTATCTATATGGTTTATTTTTATGTTGATGAGATATTTATGAAACCCATTTTCATGCATTATCATATGATTTGATGAAATATTGAACCTATTTTATTTGAACATGTTATGATATGATAGATATTTTATGATATTATGGGACACATATGTATAGTTTTAATTATGAAATATGTGGAACCTATATATCCATAGAATACATTGGGTAAAGTATTATATCTCATAAGATAGTTATGATAAACAAGTCAAAGTGATTGATCAGTTATGGGAAACAAGATGAAATTCTTGATCTGCTGTAGGAAACGAGTCGATGAGTTTGATCCACTATGGAAAACATGCATCGATTCTTGATCCAATGGTCTTGGTGGTTAGCCTTGACTTATGAAATAGTTTCTATACTTATGATTATTTCACATGATTTTATGTCTTGAACTTATGGTTCATGACTGAATTATGATGATTTCTCTTCCTTATGATTCATTTATTTTGTGATGGAAATTTTTTATGACATAACTCATGTTTATGATTTTTTTAGATTGGGTATGAATGTTTTAATTTATAGTAATTATCTTATATCATCATCATTATTTTATTCTTTAACACAATCATCAATTGATATATCACATGCTTACCCTTACAAAACATCTGAGCTCACCATTTCTTATAATTCTTTTCCCCCAATTTTGAAGAAAGTTTTTAGTAGGATATTCCTATGAAGAGTACTATGTGGGAATATATTTATTAAGTATTTTGAAGATATTTATATAAATAAGAATATTTCATATCTATTCTCCAAAGTCTCTAAACCTTTATGGTTCTTGCATGGATAAAAATTATATTAATTGAATATTTATTTAAAAAGATGTAATATTTATGTAGGAAAAAATCGGGTTGCTATAGTTGGTATCAGAGAAGTTTTTCGTCAATATTTAAATATTAGCATTGAAATTTTTGTGTGAAAACCCTAGGGATAGGTCTAAGTATAGGATAAAATCCTAAGGGTTGGTATTAGTCATTAATAGCCTAAGTTAAACCTAATGTGTCATAGAATAATGTGTTATGATTTAGAAATTCTAGAAATGATTTTTCATGATTATGTATGGTTATTATTTATCACACTATAATTTTTTTTAGTAGATGTCTAGAACATGAAGGAAAATGTGGAATGTTATGGGAAAACCAATGATGGTACACCCGAGAAACCAAATGTTATGGGAGTTGGAATGAATAATCTTACTGCTATGCTCATGTAACATTCTCAGGATATGAATCATGTCGAGTTTCTGAATGATTAAAGGGTGGAACAACATACTATCAAGTCATTAATAAGGCCACATTTACTTTATTTTATGGTATCCTATGATCCACTGGTAGATGAGTGATGGAACAACACTATCTAGAAAATGTATTATTTTCTTTAATGCTCAAGACATGAAAATGTTTCCCTAGATTTTTATCATCTAGAATGAGAAAAAGATTGATGTTTGGATCTTATTAATAATATGATTCAAGAGGAATAAATTTAATCCATGGAATGTGTTTATTTTAAGGGGATATTATTATTAAGTAATTTACTTATATTCTATGTAACAATATTGAGAAGGAATTCCTTGAGATGATGAATCCATTGATACATATAAGAAAAATTTGACAAGAATTTCATGGTATGCCTATGGTTCATCACTGAAAGTAAAATTGATAGATACTTTGGTGGATAAAAACTATGTCTTTGAAAGGAATTAGCTATAATTGAATTTAGAAGCAATGAAAAAATTGTTCTATGTGAAATAAAAGTAGAAATGAAAATTTAGATTCCCACGATTCCTATATTTTCAATTAGAAAAGGAATATTGAGTCCCATTAAGAGTTGAATAAATCACATGGTGGAATAAAATTCAAACCATATATGTTCCAAAAATGTGGTAAGAAACATCATGTGAATATCTTTATTGGAACTGAGTGGTGAATTAAATGTGGAAAGGTAGTTCATAAAGATTGTAAATTTTTAAAGGGTATGAATATACCTATCAATGAAATGGAAGAAAAAAACCTATCAACTAATGCACCACCCATTATCTATTTCTGAAAATGTAAGGAACATGGGAATTATTCCAACCAGTGCATGAATTGAGAGATTTTTAATGATCAGGGTCAACAACCTCATAAGCCCAAAGAAAAAGGGAAATCTTATGCAATCCCAACTGATTAAGTGGGTTATAATAATTATTTGTTGAAAGGTATACTTAGAATCTAATCTAGAAAATCTAATGTCTTATTTGATTGTGGTTCTTCACACTCTTTTATATCTAATAAATTTTATAAAGGTATTACAATATCAACTCACTAATTAGATATCGATCTAGATAAGAAAATAGATAATACTGTGTTAGTCACAAGTTGAGTCTATAGTTCCTCTCTAATATATGATTGTGGGATAGTATTTCCTGAAATTATTATGATAATACCTTTAGATGAATTTTATGTGATTCAAGGCATGGATTGTATTTCTTCATATGGATCCCATATTAATTTTCGAGGACGGGATGTGTGACGACCCGAACCCAGATGCCACTTAACTGGTGCCCTGAGCCCAGTGGACCACATGGCCTCAAGATCATCTTCCAAAATTCCAGAGGCTACCAAATAGCATCGAGGGACAAGGGTGTGTCTGTGGGAAGACTATTCCCTCATTAGCAGAGTGTAGCACAGTGGAAGGAATATAATGTAATGGTAAACAACGAAAGAAATATGATTAAATAGTGGTAGCAAACTGATGAAATAGGTAAATGATAACAACAAAAACTATATCAACTAAACAATGATAATTCCATGTCATGTCACTAGAAAACTGGAAAGAATGGATATAGGACAACATGCATAACATGTTCCACAAGTAAAGGAATACAAATACTAATCCAAGCATCCTGAGATCCAACTTGTTCATCTTCTATCAAGATCTACCCTATCAGCATGCAATCAAGTGATGGAAGTTGTATGATTCCCTTTTTACACACCTGCAGTCATATAATCTACTATGGGTACCAAACGGTGCTCGGAGAGGGTGTGAGATAAATCCCAACTGGCCACCACCAACATTGTCTATAACATCTGCCTATGTAATGGAATATAGTAGTGTGCAGGCATGCATATATAAAGTAAATCAAGAAGTAAAATATAAATAAATAACCAAGTACATGCTTCAACCCTCAGCTGGTGTCTGAACATGTAACCAGTTCATTTTATTAATCAATTACCATTTAATGATAATAGCTCATGTGATGCATATCAAACACTGACATCACCTTATGATAGTATAAGTAGTGAAGGTGTCAACACATAATAAGGTAACCATGCAATGATATCCAGTGAGGGAGTTCCAGGGTAAAACCCAAGGTAACATAAACTCACAGAAAGTTAACTCAGTAGTATCTGAGTCTATCTAAGTTATAAGAGTGTAATCCAAGGAGTGTAATCCAATGCATTTTACAATATGGTGCCTACTGAGTACAAGGTGATCGACCAAGATAAAATGGGGCTAAGCAAAGACAGGGCCATATGGGCTTTAACCATGGCACCTACTAGTCATTGTTGGATCCAAGGAGCGTATCTGAGGTATCATGTGATAAGGAAAGGGAACCAAAGTTAGTATACTGGGTATAAAAATAATAGAAAAGAATCAGAGTCTATGTGGATATAAACCTAAGAGAACTTTATCCTTGAATTGAAACGGGGTTCAAGAGACCCAAGGTATTCTCCTCTCAGAATCCAAGGCAAGATCAAGTTAGTCCATCCATATTTGATATTGTAATCATGTAATAATTCATTTGGTTCATGTCTTGCCTTCCACTAGTGTGTATAGGTCAAGTATAGTTATAAGCATTTATTTATTGGTCCAAGCCTTGTCTTCCATTAATGTGGATAGGACAAGTGGTGTTGTAACCATTTAATCAAGTCTTAGTCAGCTATTAAAACTTATTCAATTATTGAGATTAACTCTGCTACCTTCCATCAACATGGAAATGGGTTCTATAGACATGTAACCTTTATTCAATCTCTTTTGATAAGGCCATGTTATATACTTAGTATACTTTCCATTTCACATTTCATATTTCACATTTAATAAAAATTTGTAAGCACTTAACTTAGGAGAGTCAAGTGGTGAGATTACATGGTACATGCCATTATGAAATTCTCATTAACAACAATCCATTTATTATAAGGATTCTCACCTTTAAAAAGGTCAAGAAAATGACACCCGAACGGTGGTTCAAACGTGCCAAAACACTATAACCCAATTATGGCATAACCCTTGACATGTGGTATATTGAGTTGTGGGTGAAACCACTAACAACTAATCACATATTTAGAAAGAGCATAACCATATGATTCTAATGAGCATAATCAGGTAATGATAGTTTAAGAAACAGTTTCCAACGAAACTAGTGGTCACAACATGAACATTTTAAAAACAACGAACTTTAGGTATGAGTTATAGACCACCCATATTAGGGTTGTATGACACTTCTCCTTAGGTATCATCCCTTGATTTGCGTCAGATCAGAGTAGATCTAAGAAAAGGTGAAAAATGCTCACATGATGATATCTTGGTCAAGAATGGAAAATAAGAAGAATGGATAAAAAAAGACTTGAGTACTTACCATTACACATCAAATATGATGAAAAAAGAATCATTGGATGTCAGATAAAGGATGTCTTTTGATCCCTATATTGGATCTTCAAAATGATCCAAAAGGAATAAAAATGAGGAAAATACTGCAGGTTCTTAGATTAGGAGGAAGGTTAAGGATTAATAGATCATTAATTGAATTTTAGAAATTTTACACAGGTTTTTTGCCTACGCACGGTTTGTCTGCACGGTTTGTTAAACTGTGCGCAGACCATGCATGATGGTTATTCCCAAACCTAAGAAAAATGGGTGTTCATGCAGTTTGGATGCACAGTCATGTGAAAACAACGCGAGGTGCCACTATCTAAAAAAACACAATCCACACAGTTAAGAAAATCATTTGCTAACTGTGTGAAAACCATGTGACTTGGCATGTTTTTCTAAAAAGAGGTGTTTCGAGCTCCAAAAAAGCCCCAAAAACCTTCAGAACCTTTGATAACTCAAAAGGAATCTATGTAAACTCCAAATTAAAGATTTAGAACAAAAATTAAAGGATCCATACTTGAGTGAAAAATAGGGTTCTTAAAGTCTTCTCCCCTTAAAAGAATGTGCCCCCTAGTTCTCCTTCCAAGGGTAAAAAATCATTGTCTGAGAATAGCTCTGTACATTGGGTATGTACATCGGATTCCCTCTAAGAAGTCTCATCATGTACTCTTCCATGCTCAAATAACACCCGTATGAGAGGGACATACTTTACTCTAAGAGACTTCATGCTTTGGTCAATGATGCATACTGGATATTCCTCAAAGGTAGCATTGACATCTAACTCAACTTCCTCGGGATCATTGGTATCAGATGGGTCATCATGATATTGGTCAAGTTGTGCGACATGAAAGACATCATGCATTCCATTATACCTCTAAGGTGTGAGAATCCAATAAGATACCATCCCGGCTCTCTCTAGAATCACGAACGGACCAACATAACGAGACGAAAACTTTCTCTTCTTTCTTAACCATCTATTCCCTAGCCCGAGTGATACCAAAAGAAAAAAACAATCACCAACCACGAACTCAAGAGTTTGTTGATGGAAATAGACATATGATTTATGTATATACTGAGTAGTAGTCATATTCTTCTTAATCATCTGGACGGATTTTAAAGTCTCCTAAACAAGACGAGGACCTAGTAGGGCTTCCTCACCTGCCTCTAGCCAGGACAAGGGTGAACGGTATGGCCTACCATATAAGGCCTCAAAAGGATCCATCTGAATTTTCCCCTAGAAACTGTTATTGTAGGCGAACTCAATGAGAGGGATATTGTTCTCCCAAGAACCGTCAAAATCAAGAACTCGCGCTCGAATCATATCCTCCAAAACATGTATTTCCCATTATGATTTTCCATCGATATAAGGGTGAAAAGTTGTGCTTAGAATCACCTAAGTTCCCATAGCTTTATGAAAACCCTACCAGAAACATGAAGTGAAATTAGAATCCCTATCTGAAATGATAGTACGTGGAACCCCTTGTATTCATATGACCACATGAACGTACGGTCTTCTCAACTCATCAACTAATAAAGTCTCCCAAATATGAATGAGGTGGGATGATTTCATTAGTTAGTCAATGACTACCTAGATAGCACCGCTACCCCTCGGAAACCTAGGTATGCTGACTAAAAAATCTATAGAAACATATTCACATTTCCATTCTAGGACTGGAAGTGGTTGTAACAAGACTACAGGTCTCTGGTGCTCCACCTACACCTACTGATAGGTGGAAGACCAAGTGATGTAGCCTGCACTCTGGCGTTTCATTCTAGGCTGACAATTTCGGCATCACACATCTCGATACAGCTTCGAGATGCCTAGATGAACTATCCACTAGGAAGCGTGGGACTCTTTCATCAACTCCTCTCTCACATCTGTAGGTACCCTGATACATCCATGTAGACATAGGATATCATCTCTGTACATAGACCAATCCGAAGGTGGGTTATCTCCTGATGTACTCTCATGGAGATCCAAACCTTCAGGATCTGAAAACTTCTTACTCTTCACCTTCTCAAAAAGGGAAGAGGTAACTATTAAGGCTAAGAGTTAAGACTGATTGTGACTGTCATTAAACTCCAAATGAAGTTTAGAAAATAGGGTCATTAACTTCCATTCATCACTGGCTTCCTGTATGGAATGCGTTTGAGTTTTCTGACTCAGTGCATCTACAACCACATTACATGTTCTAGGTGTATAGGCAATCTCAAAATCAAAGTATTTTAGATATTAAACCCATATTTTTTGTCGGATGTTCAAGTTACTCTGAGAAAATATATACATGAGGATTTTGTGATATGTATAAACTATAAAGAGCTCACCTAATAGGTAGTGTCTCCATTAATATAATGCATGGACAACTGCTGCTAGCTTGAGTTAGTGTGTTAGGTAATTTATTTCTTGAGACCTCAACTACCAAGATTCGTATATAATGTCATTGTCTTACTGCATCAACACTACTCCAAGGACAATTCCTGATTCATTGCAAAAGATGATATAACCTTTTCCAGGTTCTAGAATAATTATAATTGGTGCTGATACAAGCCTCCCTTTCATATTTTGAAAGGATTTATCACATGATCTCGACCGTGAGAATTTGACACCCTTATTTCTAAGACCAGTAAGAGGTGAAAAAAGACGAGAAAAATCTTGTATGAAATGCCTGTAATATCCATCCAGCCCTAAGAAACTCCTAATATCAAACAAGTTCTTCGGATGATCCCATGAAACTACAGCACTAACCTTTTCATGGTCAATGGAAATGCTAGATTTTGAAATAATATGAACCAATAAGTGGACATTTTCAATCCAGAAGTCACATTTACCAATCTTGGCTTAAAGATGATTCTCTCTAAGTGTAATCAGAATGATCTCAAGATGTTTGGCATGGTCATTATGAGTGCATGAATACACTAATATTTCATCCAAAAAGACCACGAAAAAAGCGTTCAAATATGGATGGAAAACCCTATTCATCAAAGCCATGAAAATAGTAGGTGAATTCATAAGACTGAATGACATAACAAGATACTCATATAGATTATTCCTGCTACGAAAAGATGTACAAGGTATGTCTGATGGTCTAACTCACACATGATGATAACATGATCTCTTTTTGATCTTAGAGATCACTTTTTCTCCTTGAAGCTGGTCAAAGAGATCATCTATACGAGGAATTGGATAGAGGTTCTTGATCATAAGCTGGTTCAAACTTATGTAATCCACACATAGACGTAAGGTTCCATCTTCCTTCTTGGAGAAAAGCATGGGTGAACCCCAAAAAGATGTACTAGGCTGGCCTATAAGTTCTCTATCTGTCACTTTATCTCCTAAAACTCAGTAGGTTCCATCCTATATGGAGGAATGAACACTGAAGATACTCCTGGAATAATCTCAATTGTAAACTCTACCTCTCTCTTAGGAGGTAATCCAAAAAAGTCATCTAGAAAGACTTCCCTAAAAAGATCAACTAGTGGAAGGAATCAGTTTGAAGAAAACCCAGATCTCCCATGAAAATATTTGCAGTTTTGGCGGTCACTCCACCTATCTCATGATGCCTCGGTCCGGCACTCCCAACCTAGACATCCCACTCACCTTTGAAAAGATGATTGCTACCATCTAGTGATGTAAAAGAAACCATGTGGTGATAATAGTCTACAAAGAAGTGATAGTGGATAAACAATTCCATCCTGAGAATGACATCGAAGTCCATCATCTTGAGAAAAAAGAGATTCCACGAGAAAGAGAAACTGTCAACCTAAAGGGGTCAGTCCATGCACTGGCATATGCCCTCCATCTATATTCCTAATGATCTATCGAGGGTCATTACACCTTATTTATATTTTACCTCTAGTCCAAGAATTTCCATGATAGATATAGAAATAAAAGAGTTTCAAGAAACGGTACCAAACATAGAAGAGACAATAGTAGAGGCAAAAAGAATACTACCTCGTACTATAGATGGTCCTGTAGCCTAATCCTTAGGTATCGATTGTAAGGAATGCAACTGACCTGATCCATGACCCTATGCAACCGATTGACTACCATGATCATTAATTCTCTCCTAGTGCTACTAGTGATCATGGATTGAAATACCATGAACATAACCTCCTCCTAGGCAAAACCTATTGGTGCTACTTCAACATCCTGCCTGACCTGGTGCAAAATAACTCCCTCTTGAAGGTGGAGCTGAAAGTGATCCCTTTTCACTAGAAGCTCATGTAAAGGTCCTAAAAAAGCGTTGAATATGACCCTTACGACCACAATCACATCACTCCATAGGGTCTCTATCACACTAGGGCTTCTTATGCCTTGGTTTTCCACAATGATGACACACTACAGAGCTGTCAAACTGGATACTCTGGCTACCACTACCCTAACAATAAACCCCAAGGGAATGTTTCTTGCCACCGGAATAACTACTAGCCTGACACGACACTGATCCTTTAAACCCAGTACTTTCTCTGTCCCTCAGGTTACACTTATTGATAAGGTTTTGATCAACTATTTCAGATAAGGTAGGAAGGATAAAGACATTCACCTGAGTTTAGATGTTGTACTGGAGCCCATCCTCAAAATGTTTAGCATGCGACAGCTAATCACTGGCTAGAAGCGGTGAAAAGCACTGTAAATCAGTGAAACGTGATGAATATTCCAAATCTAACATAGAACCCAGCTTGAGATGCGTGAACTCTATGGCCTTGTCATATCTCAATGACTAAGGAAATAAATGATCATAGAAGGTAGTTTGGAATTCAACCCACAACATGCCCTAATGACATCTGTCCTAGGTAACAACATCCCACAACTGTTTGGCCGAATATCGAAGCATGTGTATAGCAAGATTGAATCTATGCTCCATAGGTGTTTCTAGACTCTCAATGATAGATAGAATGGCCTCTATCCAAGACTCGGCTGCCTGAGAACCGCCATCCCTTGAAAAAGTAGGAGGATGCTTCTTTTGGAACCCACGGGTCAGATCATCCATCGTAGGTGCAACCCTTAGAGCACCAATCATAGACTACATCATACATAAGAAACTATCACAGAATTGGGTATCAGTACCCAGATTAGGTATAGTATGTGGTGCCACATGTGGCACTCTTAGAAGTAAAAATGGTGGCTCATGGACCACCATGTCTGGAGCATGGTCTTCACCACCCTCCTAGCGAACGACATGAGGACGATGCTGCAGCATTGGTCAATAAAGGCCATACACACATCTTAGAACAAACTTAGGAGAAAAATATAGCAACACTAGTAGAAATTAAACATAAGAAAAACTCACTACCCAAGGCATAATACCCAAACTACCCGCTTAGATGTCCAAGTATCGGTAAGTACTCAAGTATAAGTTTTATGTCATTTTGCAGTTAATTATTAGGTTCAATCATTTACCTTTCATAAACCAGATAGGAGGGGTAAGGATGTGCAACCAATTCATTTTTTTTATTTTAGGATTCACTTTATAATGGATGACCATTTCTGATGAATCAGTTCCCATAAAATTATCACCAAAAATGAAACACATTTACTTATAGCATAATGGATTGACTTAGTAAATTACTCATTCCAACCCATGAGGGCCCATACACCTCATGAATTGAGATAGGAAATCATTCAATAGAATCAAAATTAATACAATTACAAGAAACTATCACAACAAAACTCAACAACCACACACATATCAAGCAAGTAAACACAGTGAAATTCACCTATTTGGTATGGAAATATGCACTACATATGAATTATAGGTTACTATAATGATGCATGTAGCAATACTTCTTTCCCTCATATCATTATTCCAAGGATGAAATAAATTCCTTAAGAGTAATAATCAACTACACCACACAACATGTGATTCACCCAATGATGAAATAATATCAACTATAATAGGAAAAGTAGAACAACAATTGTATTATGGGTAACTTGGCTTTTACCCCAAACATGGATTTGCGACGCCCAAGCATGTCTTATAACCAAGTCCCAAGTGTTCATATTCTCTAATATATTATCTCTGAATATTTAATAAAGAAAAGAAACCACCTATAATACCACTTTGTGATGACCCAGACCCAAATTCCACTTAACGGGTGCCCCGAACCCTATGGGCCACATAGCCTCAAGTTCTTCTTCCCTAATTCTAGAGGCTGTAGAATAGCAGTGAGAGCCTAGGGTGTGTCCATGGGAAGACTATTCCTTTATTATCAGAGCGTAGAAAAATTGAAGGAATATAATGTAATAGTAAATAGAGGAAGCAATATAATAAAATAGCGGAAGAAAACTGATGCAATAAGTAAATGAGAACAACCAAAACTGTATCAATAGAAAAATTATAATGTCATGTCATATCACTAGAAAACTAGAAATCATGGATACAAGATAGCATTCATAACATGTTCCACAAGTAAAGGAAAACAAATACTACTCCAAGAATCCCAAGATCAAACTCATTCATCTACTTTCAAGCTCAACCTTATCAGCATGCAATCAAGTGTTGGAAGATGTATGCTTCCCTTTGTCCACACCTTCACTCATATTATCTACTCTAGGTACCAAACGGTGCCCAGAGAGGGTGTGAGATAAATCTTAGTGGGCCACCACCAATGGTGTCTATAACATTCGGCATGTGTAATGGAATATAGCAGTGTGCATTAATTCATATATAAAGTAAGGAAAGCAGTATAATATAACTAAATAACCAAGTACCTTCTTCATCCCTAGGCTGGTGTATAAACATGTAACCAGTTCATTTTATTACTCAATTACTATTTAATGCTAATAGTTCATGTGAAGCATATCCAACACTGAAATCACCTCATGGTAGTATAAGTAGTGAAGGTTACAATATGTAACAAGGCAACCAGGAAATGATATCTAGTGAGGGAGTTATAGGGTAAAACCAAGGTAACATAAACTCATGGAAATCTAACTTAGTAGTATCTGAATCTATCTAAGGGGTAAGAGTGTAATCCAAGGATCATAATCCAAGTAATTTCATAACAAGATTCCTACTGAGTCCAAGGTGTTCGACCAAGTTAAAATAGGGTTAAGCATGGACAATACCCTATGGGATTTAACCATGGAGCCTACTAGTCGGTGCTGGATCCAAGGAGTGTATCTGATATATCCTATATTAAGGAAAGGTACCCAATGGTGGTATACCAGGAATCCAAGGAATAGACAAGAACCATAGTCTAGGTGGGTATCAGCCTAAGCAAATTGTATCCTTGAATCGGAATGGGGTTCCTGATACCCAAGGTATTCTCCTCTAATAATCTAAGGAAAGCTTGAGTCAGTCCATTACTATATTATATTTTAATCATGTAATTATTCATTTGGTTCATGTATTTTCTTCCATTAGTGTTTATTGGTCAAGTATAGTTGAAATCATTTATTTATTAGTCCAAGCCTTTTCTTCCATTAGTGTGGATATGCCAAGTAGCATTGAAACCATTTAATCAGGTCTTAGTCTTCTATTAAAGATTATTCAATTATTGAGGTTCACTCATCTAACTTCCATCAACATGGAAAGGGGTTATATGGACATATAACTTTTATTCAATCTCTTTTGATAAGGCTAAGTTAATACCTTGTATACTTACCATTTCACATTTCATATTTTACATTTAATAAACATTTGTAACCACTTACCTTTGGAGGTTCAAGTGGTGAGCATACATGGTACATTCCATTATTAAATTCCCATTAACAACAATCCATTTATTATAAAGAGTCTCACCTTTAGAAAGGTCAAGAAAAGTCACACTCGAATGGTGTCTCAAATGTGTATAAACACTATAACCCAATTATGGCATAACCCTTAACATGAGGTGGATTGAGTTGTGGGTGAAACCACTAACAACTAATCACATATTTTGAAAAATCATAACCATATTATTCTAATGAGTATAATCATGGAATGTTATTTTATGAAACAGTTTCCAATGAAATTGGTGGTCTCCACAGGAACATTCCAAAAACAACGAACCATAGGGATGAGTTATATACCATCATATTTTGGGTTTTACGAGCCTTGTCCTCTGGTATCAGCCCTTGATTTTCCTCGGATCAGAGTAGATCTAAGAAAAGGTGAAATCACTCACATGGAAATATCTAGGTCGAGAGTGGAAGAGAAGAATAATGGATAAAAATGACTCGAGTACTTACCGTTTCATATCCAACGTAATGAACATAAGATTGATCGGATGTTGGAAGATGGAGATCTCTTGATCCCTAGATTGGATCTTCATAATGCTCCAAAAGGAAGAAAAAAAAGGAAAATATTGCAGGTTCTCATATTAGGTGTAAGGGGAAGGATAAATAGACCATTAAGGGAATTTTAAACATTTTATATAGGTTTTTAGCCTACGCACTATTTGTTCACACGGTTTTTCAAATCGTGCACCAACCGTGCGAGATAGTTTTTCCCGAACCTGGAAAAAAGGGGCATTCACACAGTTGGGCTACACAAATGTGCACCAACCGTGAAAGGTTCCACTTTCTGAAGAAACAAAATCTACACTGTTAGGAAAACTGTGCACAAACCATTTGCAAACCATGCGACTTGGCTTGTTTTCCCAAAAAGAGGTGTTCTGAGCTCCAAACAAGCCTCAGACACCCTCAGAACCTTTTCTAACTAAAAACAATTCCATATAAGTCCCAAAGAAAAGATTTTGATAGAAAATTAAAGGATCCATACCTAAGTGAAAAAATAGGTTCTTACAGTCTTCTCCCCTTAAAATAACTCACTCCCCCCCCCCCCAGAGTTCTCCTTCTAAGGGTAAGGAATCATTGTTTGAGAACAACTCTATCCATTGGGCATGTACATCGACTTCCCTCTCCCAAGTATCATCATGTACTTTGAAATGCTACCATAACACCCATACAAGAGGGACAGACTTTCCTCTGAGAGCCTTCATGCTTTGGTCAACGATGCGTACTAGATATTAATCCAAGGTAGAATTAGCATCTTACCCAACTTCTTTGGGATCAAAGGTATGAGATGGGTTAGCATGATATTGGCATAGTTGTGTGACATGAAAGACGTTGTGCATGGAACAATACCTCTGAGGTAGGAGAAACTGATAATATACTAGCCCAACTCTCCCTAGAATCTCAAATGGCCCGATATAATGAGCCTACATCTTTCCCTGCTTTCTTAACCATCTATTCCTTATCCTTGGAGATACCCAAAGAAAAACATGATCCCCAACCTCGAAATCAAGAGGTCGTCAATGGTGATCAACATATGATTTCTGTCTAGACTGAGTATCATTTATACACTTCTTGATCAGTTGGACCTATACTAAAGTATCCTGAACAAGATGAGGACAAAGTAGGTCTGCCTCACCTACCTCTAGCCAACACAAGGGTTAATGGCATGGCCTACCATATAAGGCCTCAAAATGATCCCTCTGAATTGTTTCCTGGAAACTGTTATTATAGGAGAACTCGATGAGAGGGATATTATTCTCCCAATAACTTCCAAAATCAAGGACACATGCTCATATCATATCCTCCAACATCCTGCATTTTTCATTCTGATTGTCCATCGTTCTGAGGGTGAAAGGATGTGCTTAGAAGCACCTGGGTTACCATATGTTTCTGAAAACCCTGCCAGAATCGTAAATTGAATTGAGCATCCCTATCTGAAACAATAGTACGTGGAACCCCGTGTAGTTGTATGATCTCACGGACATACAGTCTTCTCATATCATCAACTGATAAAGTCTTCCGAATATGAATGAAGTGTGCTAATTTCATTATTCTGTCAATGACTACCCAGATAGCATCACTACCCCACGGTGACCTATATAAGCTGACTAAAAATTCCATAGCAACATCTTCCCATTTACATTTCAGGACTGGAAGTAGCTGTAACAATCATGCAGGTCTCTGGTTCTCTAGCTTCACCTACTAACAGGTGGAACACCAAGTGATGAATCCTGCAATATGATGTTTCATTCCAGACCACCAATACTAGTGTCACATATCTCGATACATCTTCGAGATGCCTGGATGAACTACCTATTTGGAAGCGTGGGACACTTTTATCAACTCCTCTATCACATCTTCAAGAACCTAGATGCATCCACATAGATTCAGGAAGAAATATCCATTCGTATACCAATCCTTAGGTGGGTTATCTCTTGATATAATCTCACGGAGAACCAAGCCTTTAGGATCTAAAAACTACCCACTCTTCACCTTCTCAAGGAGGGAAGAGGTAACTAATAAGTCTGAGAGGTAATACTTCTCATGAATATCAAGAAACACCATATGAAGTTCAGAAAAGAGGTACATTAACTTCCATTCATCATTGGCTTCCTGTATGTCATGCGTTTGAGTTTTCCGACTCAGTGCATCTGTAACCACATTGCCTTTTATAGTCATATAGGCAAGATCAAAATCAAAGGATTGTAGATATTCGACCCATATTTGATATTGGAGGTTAAATTCATGCTGAGATAAGATATAATTGAGGATTTTCTGATCTATATAAACCACAATTTTCTCACCCAACAGAGAGTGTCTCCAGGAATTTAAGGCATGGAAAACTGTTACTACATCGAGGTCATGTGTCGGGTAATTTCTCTAGTGAGTCCTATACTGCTGAGATCTACATGCAATGAGTTTGTCTTCTTGCATCAAAACTACTCCAAATCTAATGCCTGATGCATCATAGAAGACGATATAACCTTTTTTAGGTTCTAGAAGAATCAGAATCGGTGCTGAGATAAGCCTCCCTTTCAACTCCTAAAAGGATTTCTCACATGCTTCTGACCATGTAAGCTTGACACCCTTCTTTGTAAGACCAATAAGAGGTAAAGCAATATGATAAAGTATTGTATGAAATGCCTATAATTTCCATCTATCCCCAAGAAAATTCTGATATCAAACATGTTTTTGGGATGCACCCAAGAAACTACGGCACTAACCTTTTTAGGGTCAACAGATACTCCAGATTCTGAAATAATATGACACAAGAAGTGGACTTTTTCGATCTAGAAGTCACATTTATAAGGCTTGGAATAAAGATGATGCTCTCTTAGTGTACTCAAAACAATCTCAAGATGTTTTTCATGGTCATTACGAGTGAGCGAATACACAAAAATGTCATCCACAAAGATGAAGACAAAAGAGTCCAAATAGGGATGGAAACCCCTATTCATCAAAACCATGAAAACAGAAGGTGTGTTCATAAGACTGAACGACATAACAAGATACTTCAATAGAACATACCTACTACAGAAAGTTGTATGAGGAATTTCTGATGGTCTGACTCGTACCTAATGATAACCTGATCACTGGTCGATCTTATAGAACATGTTTTCTCCTTATATCTGGTCAAATAGATCATATATTCATGGAAGTGGTTACCGATTCTTGAAAGCATTCTGGTTCAACCTTATGTAATCCATGCATATATGTAAAGTTATATCCACCTACTTGGTGAAAATCATGGGTGAACCCTAAGAAGATGTACTAGGCTGTATAAATTCTTTGGCCTCTAGGTCATATATCTGCCTCTTGAGCTCCTGAATCCCTATAGTTTCCATCCTATACATAGGAATGGACACTGAAGATGCTCCTAGAAAAAGCTCGATTTTAAACTATAACTCTCTCTTAGGAGGTAATACAAAAAATTCATCTGGAAATACTTCCCTGAAATGATCAACTATTTGAGGGAAATCAGTTTGAATCAAACCCAGATCCTCTATGAAATGATTATCAATCTGGGTAGTCACTCCACCTAGCCCATGATGCTTCGGTCCTGCACTCGTAGCCTGGACATCCCACTCACCTTTGAACAGATAATTACTTACATCTGGTGATGTAAAACAAACCATGCGACGATAACAGTATAAAAAGGCGTGATAGTGGACCAACCAGTCCATCTAGAGAATGACATAAAAAATCATCATCTCGAGAACAAATATATTCCACGAGAAAGGGTAACTGCCAACCTCAAGGGGATAGTCCCTACATTAGCATATTCCCTTAGTCCATATTCCCAACGATGTATCAAGGGTCATTTCACCATAGTTATATTGTATCTTTAGTTCAAGACATTCCATGATAGATACATAAATAAAATATTTTGAATCACTGGTACCAAAAAAATCAGATACAATAGTAGAGGCTACTAGAATAGTACCTCTTACTATAGATGGTCCCGCAGCCTGATCCTCAGGTATCAGCTGTAAGGAATGAAACTGACATGCTCCATGGACCTATGCAATAGATGGACTACCATGATCATGACTGCTCTTCTGGCACTACTGGTGATCATGAATCAGACTACCACAACCAGGACCTCCTCCTCGGCCAGACCTACCAGTGCTACTCCAACTTCTCGCCTGACGTGGCGCAAAATAACTCTCTCCTGAAGGTAGAGCTAAAACTGATCCCTTTCCACTCGAATCTAGTGGAAAGGTCATTCAAAATCCCTGAAGATGACCCTTACGACAACAAGACCAACACTCTATAGGATCTCTATCACACTGGGGCTTCATATGCCCTAGTTTTATGTACTAATGACATGCTACATAGCTATAAAATTAGATACTCTAGCTACCACTGCCCTAACGATAAACCTCAAGGGAACGTTTCCTTCCACTAGAAGAACTACTAGACTGACACAACACTGATCTTTTAAACCCAATACTTTCTCCATTCCTAAGGTTACACTCAGTGATAAGGGCATGATCAACTATTACAGAGAAGGTAGGAAAACGAAATACATTCACCTAATTTCGGATGGCGTACTGAATCCCATCCTCACAATGTCTTTCACATGAAATCTCATCACCGGCTAGAAGCTGTGAAAAGCACTGTAAATCAGTGAAATGTGATTAATATTCTATAAATGAAATAGAACCCTACTCAAGATGCATGAAATATCTGGCTTTGTCATATCTTAATGACTGAGGAAAGAAATGAACATAGAAGGCAGTCTAGAAGTCAACCCATAAAATGACCTGATGATGTCCGACCTGAGTAACGACATCCCACCAATGCTTGGCCAAATCTTGAATCATGTATATAGAAAGATTAAATATCAGATCTAGAGGCATTTTGAGATGCTTAAAGATAGATAGCATAGCTATCCAAGACTCAGCAGCCTGAGAACCACCATCCCCTGAAAAAGTAGAAGGATGATGATGTGGGAACTCGTGGGTCAGATCAGCCATTATAGGTGTAACCCATGGAGCACCAATCATGTATTGCATCACATGTAGGGAACTATAACAGACTTGGGAATCATTACCTAGATTATGTAAAATAGGTGGATCCTCATATGGCAATCCTAGAAGTATGACTGGTGGCTCAAGGCCCACCATTTCTGGAGCATGGTCGTCACCACCCTCCTGGAAAATGACACGAGGATGACATAGCGGAATTGGTCTACAAATTCCATGCACACATATTAGAAAAAGATTAGGATAAATAGATAGTAACACTAGATGAAACTAAACATAATAAAAACTCATAACCCAAGGCATATTACCAAAACAACCCACTTAGATGACTAAGTATCAGTAAGTTCTCAAGTATAAGTTTTATGTCATTTTGTAGTTAATTCTTAGGTTCACTCCTTTACCTTTCAAAAATATGACAGGAGGGGTAAGGATGTGCAAAAAGTAATTTTTTTTATTTTAGGATCCAATTTATAATGGATAGTCATTTCCAATGAATCGGTTCCCAAACACCTATCACCAAAAAAATGGCAACCATTAACTTATAGAATAATGGATTGACTCGATAAATTACTCATTTCAACCCATGAGGGCCCATACACCTCATGGATTAAGATAGGAAATCATTCAATCAAATCCAAAGTAATATGATTACAAGAAACTATCACAACAACACTCAACAACCACATGCATATAATGTAATGAAAATCAGTGAAATACACCTATATGGTATGGAAATATGCATGACATGTGAATTCTAGGTGACTATAATGATGCATGTAGTAATACTCATTTCCCTCGTATCATTGGGACAAGGATGAAATAAATCACCAAAGAGTAATAATAAACGACACCACACAACATGTGAGTCACCCAACTGTGAAGTAATATCAACTATAATAGGCAAAATACAACAACAATTGCATTATGGGTAACTTGGATTTTACCATGAATATAGGTTTGTGATTCCCAAGAAAAGTTATAAATAAGTCCCAAGAATTTTTACTCTCTAATATATTGTCTCTAAATAGTTAGGAAAGAATATAAATCTCATCTGATACCACTTTTTGATGACTCGGACCCAGATGCCACTTAATGGGGTCCCCGAGCCTAGTGGCCCACATTCCCTCATGCACATCTTCCTGAACACTAGAAGCTTCCGACTAGCAGAGAGGGCCTAGGGTGTGTCCTTGGGAATACTATGCCCTCATTATCATATCATAGTACATCGGAATGAATATAATGTAATAGTAAAAATAAAATGCAATATAATGAAATAGCATAAGAAAACTGATGCAATAGGTAAATAAGAACAACCAAAATTGTATCAACTGGACAATGATAATTTAATGTCATGTCACTAGAAAACTGGAAAACATGGATACAAGACAACATGCATAACATGTTCCATAAGTAAAGGAAAACAAATACTACTCCATGAATCCTGAGATCCAACTCGGTCATCTGCTATCAACCTCCACCCTATCAGCATGTAATCAAGTGTTGGAAGTTGTATGCTTTCCTTTGTCCACACATGTAGTCATATAATCTACTCTGGGTACCAAACAGTTCCCAGAGAGGGTGTGAGATAAATATTAGTGGGTCACCACCAATGGTGTCTATAACATTCATCCAGTGAAATAGATTATAGTAGTGTGTCATCATGCAGATATAAAGTAAAGAAAGTAGTATAATATAACTAAATAACCAAGTACCTACTTCAACCCTCTATTAGTGTCTGAGCATGTAACTAGATTGTTTAATTATCCAATGACCATTTAATGCTAATAGGTCACACGAGGCATAGCCAACACTAACATCACCCCATCATATTATAAGTAGTGAAGGTGCCAAGACATAACAAGGCAACCAGGCAATGATATCCAGTGAAGGAGTTCCAGGGTAAAAACCAAGGTAACGTAAACTCATAGAAAGCTAACTCAATGTTATCTCAGTCTTGCTAAGGGGTAAGAGTGTAATCCAAGGATCGTAATCCAAGGCATTCCACAATAAGGTGTCTACCGAGTCCAAGGTGATCAACCAGGGTAAAACGGGGATAAGAAAAGACAGGGTCCTATGGGCTTTAACCATGGAACCTACTAGTCAGTGCTGGATCCAAGGAGTGTATCTGAGGTATCCTATAATAAGGAAAGGGACCCAATAGTAGTAAACCAAGAATCCAAGGAATATACAGGAACCAGAGTCTAGGTGGGTATCAACCTAAGAAAACTATATCCTTGAATTAGAATGGGGTTCCTGAGACCCAAGGTATTCTTCTCTCAAAATCCAAGGTGAGCTTGAGTTTGTCCATTACTATTTGATATTGTAATCATGTAATAATTCATTTGTTCTAGTCTTTACTCCCATTATTGTGGATAGTTCATTTAGAGATGAAACCATTTATTTATTGCTCTAAGCCTTGTCTTACATTAGTGTGGATAGGCCTAGTAGCATTTCAACCATTTAATCAAGTCTTTGTTTGATATTAAATCTTATACAGTTATTGAGGTTTACTCTACTACCTTCCATCAACATGGAAAGGGGTGCTACGGACATGTAACCTGTATTCAATATCTTTTGTTAAGTCTATGTTTTATACTTAGTATAATTTCCATTTTACATTTCATATTTCACATTTAATAAACATTTTTAAGAACTTACCTTAGGTGGTTCAAATGGGGAGAATACATGGTACATGAAATTATGAAATTATCATTAACAATAATCCATTTATTATAAGGAGTCTCAAATTTAGAAATTTCAAGCAAAGGCACACTCGAACGGTGGCCCAAACGTACCGAGACACTATAACCCAATTGTGGAATAACCCTCGACATGAGGTGGATTTAGTTATGGGTGAAATAACTAACAACTGATCACATATTTGGAAAGTGCATAACCATATGATTATAGTTAGTATAATCATGGAATTTTAGTTTAAGAAACAGCTTCCAATGAAACTGATGGGCCCCACAAGAACATTCAAAAAATAACGAACTTTAGTGATGAGTTATAGACAAACCACCTTAGGGTTGTACGAGCCTTATCCTCTGGTATCAACCCTTGATTTTCCTCGGATCAGAGTAGATCTAAGAAAAGGTGTAAAAGGCTCACATGGAGATATCAAGGTTGAGAGTGGAAGAGAAGAAGAATGGATAAAAAGGACTCGAGTACTTACTATTGTGCATCCAATATGATGAATGAAAGATCAGTCAGATGCTGGATGAAGGAGATCTTTTGATCCATAGAATGGATCTTCAAAATGCTCCAAAAGGAATAAAAATGATGAAAATTCCACAGGTTCTCAGATTAGGATGAAGTTTAAGGATTAATATATCATTAAGGTCATTTTAGACATTTTAGACAGGTTTTTAGCCTGCGTACGGTTTGTCTGCATGGTTTGTCAAACCATGCGCAAACTATGAGAGATGGTTCTACCAAAACATGGGAAAAATGGCATTTTCACAGTTTGGATGCATGGTTGTGTGTCAACCATACGAGTTTCCACTATCCAAAAAAACACAATCTGCACGATTAGGCAAAGTGTGCGCTAATCGTGCACAAACCGTACGACTAGGCATATTTTTCCAAAAAAAGGTTCTCTAAGATCCAAAAAATCCCCAGACACCCTAAGAACCTTTTCTAACTCAAAATTCATCTATATAAGGTCCGAAGTATAGATTTAGACTTAAAATTATAGGATCCATACTTGAGTGAAAAAATGGGTTCTTACAGATGTCCCACTTCATATTCCAAATGAACTAATGATCGTTTATCAATATGAGGATGAATATGAACTTCAAATTGATTTTTTTCATATTATGGGTCTTAATTACTATCCATGAATTTTATATATCTCATAATGTTGATATGAAACTCAATATTAAGAATACACCTATTGTAAAGTATTTTTTTATTGTCTTTCTAAAAGAATTACCTAGTCTACCTCCAAATTTTGAAGTTCAGTTTTCAATAGAACTCATACCTGGTGGTAGTATATTTCAAAGAATCATTATAGAATAACACAATTGAGTAGTAATAATTAAATAAGAAACTCAAATAGAATATTTATAAGGTATTCATACGACCCATTACATCACCATGGAGTGATCATGTTCAATTTATTATGATGAAAGATGGGTCAATGCATATTTTCATTGATTATAGAGAACATAAAATTATCACTATCAATAAAAACTATCTTATCCCCTTATATTTATGATTTATTTTATCAACTACATGATTCTCATTAATTTAATATGTTTAACCTTTATTCTACATACCTTCAATTGAGGTTTAAGAAAAAGGATTTAAGTAAGCCATACTTTTGTACAAGGTTTTGACACTATGAATTTATAGTGATTCCTTTTGGAATTATTAATTCCCTAATTTTATTCATGA
The DNA here is from genome assembly GCA_963277665.1 of Viscum album. Classification (NCBI taxonomy): domain Eukaryota; kingdom Viridiplantae; phylum Streptophyta; class Magnoliopsida; order Santalales; family Viscaceae; genus Viscum; species Viscum album. The sequence goes on along the minus strand of OY728128.1, from coordinate 1,314,311,409 downwards.
ATTTAGTTAATAGAGACTTTATACATTACCTTTATTTTTTTGTGGAAGTATTTATAGGTGATGTACTTTTATATTAAAATATCAATGAAGGGAATTAAGATCACTTTAGGATAGTGATAAATACTATGAGGAAGGAGAATATTAATGAAAATTTTTCCAAGTATGAATTTTGAATTTATAAGGTTTTATTATTATGTCATATAATCTCAATTGATGGTATATCAGGAGATCCTTCAAAGATAAAAGTTATTGAGAAATGGAATAAACCAAACAGAGTAACCAAAATCCCTAGTTTTCTTGGATTTGATGGATACTATCAATGATTTTTTATATATTTTTCATAATTATCTAATCCAATAACCAAGTTGACTCTGAAAGGGTTTAAGTTCATGTAGAAAAATAAATGAGAAAATAATTTCATGGATATAAAATGATGGTTTGTTGGTTCACCTTTTACTTCACTACCCTACAGTGGTGATAATTTTGTGATCTATAGTGATGCACTAAAGAATGGAATAGGATGAATTCTCATGAAAAATGGTATGGTGATATAATATGACACGCACAAATTCATGTATCAAGATAAAATTTAAATAAATCATGAAATGGATTTAGTTGTGGTTTTTTTTCATTAATAATCTGAAGGAATTATCTTTATGTAAAAATTTATGATATGTATATATATATTAATCACAAAATCTTAAAGTATATATTCACTCAGAATAATCTAAATATGTGTTAGATAATATGGTTATATTTGATTAAATATTATGACTTCTTAATACATTACCACCCTAGGAAGGCGAACAACGTGGTAAATGCTTTGATCCAAAAGGACCATGTTTTCCTATCTTTGATGTAGATAACAAAAGAAATAATATCTCTATATTTTAAAAGGATAGGTCTATAAATCATGATGGAAGGGGAGAAATCTTATCTTTCTCAAATTAATTTTCAACCATATATCCATGTGAGGATTAAAGAGGTGAAAAGGGAATATGTGGATCTATAAAAGAAGGTGAGAAATTTACCAAAGCTCAACTGTGATTATGAGGTAATGATATGTTTCAAGAAAATTGTATGTGTCCCATAAATATGAAATTTGAAAATGGATATGTTGGATAAGGATCATAGTTTATCATTATCTATTCATCATAGAAGTAAAAAAGATTTATAGAGACCTGAAAGAGAATTTTAGGTTGGAAAACATGAAGAGAGATATTGCAGAATATGTATCTCGGTGCTTGGTATGTCCGAAAGTTATGGGTGGGAGGCAGAAGCCTAATGGGATGTTACACCCATTACCCATTATAGAATGGAAATGGAAAAAAATAACTATTTTTTCCAGAATATCCAAAACATTTAAATACTATAATGTTATATGGGTTATATTTGACCTCCTAAAAAATTTGGAACAATAAATTTCTACCAGATAATACTTCTCTCTTAATCACCATGCCAAAATATACTTTAATGAAGTGGTAAGGTTGCATGGAGTTCCATTTTACATTGTATCTGATCATGATATGAGGTTTACCTTGAAGTTATTGTGAAGTCTTCAGTAGGTTCTAGATATAGAGTTGATTGTCAGTACGACTTGTCATTCATAGACAGATGGTTCGTTTGAGAGAACTATTCAAATCCTAGATGATATTATGAGATTGTTTTCAAGGTATTTCAAAGGTGTTTGATATAAACACCATCCTCTAGTCGATTCTTAATACAATAATAGGTTTCACTCAATAATTCATATGGATCATTATGAATTCATTTGTAGAAAGAAGATTAAAACTCCAACATGATAGAATGAAGTAGTAGAATAAAATATACTAAGACTTGATCTAGATGATGAAATGATAGATAAAGTTAGAACTATTTTTCAGTACAACAAGGTAGCTCCGAGTCAATAGAACAGTTGTGCTAACAATAATTTATATGACCTGAAATTTTAATTTGGTGATAAGGTTTATTTAAAATTTCCCCATGGAATATGGTTATGAGACTTTAGAAGAAAGTAAATCTAATACCTAGGTATGTTGGCCCCTTTAAGATTCTTGATTGATTAGGGAAGGTATCTGATCAATTAGCACTTCCACCAAACCTTTTTCAAGACCATGACATCTTTTATATATTTATCTTAAGGAAGTATATACCTGATCCTTTATATGTACTAATATTATAGTTCCTACCACTAGAAAATTATATTTACTACTATGAACAACCATTCTAATTCTTGGTTGTAGAGATAATGTGCTACAAAATAATACTACTCCCCTGGTTAATGTTATCAAGAGAAACCACAAATTCGAAGAAACTACTTGGGAACCTAATGATGTAATGAAACAGATAAATCCTCATTTTTTATATTAGATTTAAAAAATTAGAGTGAAAATAATTTTTTAGGGTGGTTGAATGTAACACTTGAAGATTTTTTAAAAATATTTTTCCTTTAAATAATTTGATTTCCTATATATCTTGTGTTATACATACTACTGGGTTTAAACAAATCATGATATAATATTAAAATATTATTATGTGAAGTTTATCACCTAGATATTGAATTGTTGGGTATTAATAATATGAAATAAATAATGAAAAATATCTGGTCTATAAATTTTTAAAATTAATTCATTGGTTATAAAATAATTAGAATTGAAAATAAATATTATTTAAAAATAAAGTGATGTTTTTTCTTCTGAAAATTGTTTTTAATGCACGTAATGTATTTATTATATTAATAAATTTAATTAATAATTATTAGTGAATGGTTTTAATAAAATGTATATATTATATATTCAATAAAATGTTTTATCATCCATTTAATATTTTCAAGGTATGGGATAATAATAAACAATGTTTTATACTTAAATGACATCATTTTCTAAAATGCATTTTTCATTGTGTTATATGCACTTGTTTTTAAAATTAAAATTTTGAAATTATAGTTATTAAATTTTATAAAATTTATTTCATATTTAGGATTAGCTGGCTCAAAATTAATAAATACCCTTTTACTTCTGATCAATATAAATAGTAATAATGGTAAACTTTATTACCTGAGTATTATGTAAATCAGGATAATCTATATTAAAACTAAGTGATAACGCTATAATTATTCCAATTAATTATTATTAAATAAATTTATTTAATAAATTATCACCTTATTATATAATTATATTTATTTAATGGAAACTTTTCTATGAAAATTACCAATATGTTATTTAAATCAAATAAAGTTAAAAAAATGTCACCCGATTAGTTTTAAATATCTATTATGTGTCCAAATAAGTAAAAAAGTAAGTTTTGAATGAATAAAAATTTCTATTTTGTAAAAAATAAACTTATTTTAATTATGATAAATTATTTGAAAAATTTAGGTATTAAATAATTACCTTAAATGCTTACACAATACAAAAACAATATGTAGTCAATTAATGGAAAAATTTAATAAATGATATTAAAAATATTAAAGGTGATATAATTTAACAAATATAATGTGTTAAATGAATTTTATAGATTAATATAAAATATTATTATTTTTATAAGGGTTATATTATAATTAGAACTTATTTATTATGTATTTTAATCAAATTAAATGAATAGTGTTAAAATGGACATTAATAATATTTTATCAAAATAATATTTTCTTAAATTATTTAAAAATCATAAAATCTTGAAATTGGAAATTTATGAAAATATATGATCTAAAATGTTGTAACTTATACATTTATGATCTAATTACCATCTTATATGTTAAATTATAACACTTTATGTGTGAAAAATGAGAAACGGTTGTTAAGGTTAAAATTGGTTAACATATTTGTTATTTACAAAGATATGGTTTAAAATGACACTAAAACACATCCAAAATTTATCTTACTATGGGATTAAACCCATATATTATATTATATAATAATAACTCTAATTTAGGATTAATTTAGTCTACATAATTACTTTATTATAATTTAATCTTTTAGAAAATTCTAAAAGTGCCCCTCACCACAATTATAAAAGAGCACCTCATCCTTCACTATTGTTCACCACCTTGAGCCTTTTATATTGGCCATGACCTACCAAAATACATTATAAACATCCTTATACACATTATATAGTTTAATTTATTACCAAAATATAATTCTTTGGATCCTTAAGAGGATATGTAAAGGAGTTCTTTCAAAGAAGAGGTAATCGGATCAACAGACAACTTTTGTTTTACTTATTATTTACCTTCTATAAATCCACAGTATTTATCATAAAATAATAACTTATTTATAATAAATATACTGAAATTTTAATAAAATTATTAATTCATCATTATCCACTCAATTTCCAATCAAATGGGAAGTGATAGCATCGCTCGTGCGTTCATATGACATAATGTATCCATACAGAGACAATTAATTTCCCATCGTCATATTTCAGGGATCATTATTATGATGGGTTTAAAGTTTATATATTATATTTATGAAATAATTATATTTTTTAATCATAATATCACATCTATATTATTTCCTTCTAAACTATTGTAAAATGATAACATCGCTTGTGCATACGTGTGGACTACCACCTCCTCAGAGTGATGTGATTTAATTTTAATTTACATTATACTTGGATGGTAATAATGATAGATTTAATGAATTTATATGATATATATGATATAAAAATGTTCCTAAAAAGGATAATTATTATTTTTCTTTCTATATTTCAATTCTTTGAAAATTAAAAACAACGTTCATGTGTACATATGACCAACCGTCTCCATGAACAGACTAATTCATTTTTCTATCACTAATTTTTATGAATGATTATTAATATTTATATAATGAATATAAATTATTTTTATACCATAATTAAATTTCTTTAAATTATTTAACCATCATTAATGTATAAGTATTGGGACTGTGAAACCAAAATATGCATGGAAAACGAAGTAGTTACCACACAGAATAGTGATTTTAATAACAGATTATCAATAAACAGGTGATAAGATGTCATAAATAAATAATAAATGGTATGATATATATTAATATTTTTATGTAATAATTATATAATATTTTTATATTTATTATACATTTTTTGAATGGAAATGAGAAAACTTGAGATTTGAGGTAACTGATTTCTTGTCTCATTTTTATTTCTGAGAGACTTATACCAAACTCACCACATGTTTATTTTATGTGGTGTATATACTTCCCATTTTATATGTTATATCATGAATATAATTTTTTTCTTTACATAATTTTTCGATTGATGTTATACTTTTGTGGAGATTATGGTTCAAATTTTACAAAATTTGTAAGTGATTTTCATCTCACTTTTATCTCTGTGAGACACAAGCCATATTCCACACTTATTTATTTTTTGTTGTTTATATACTAACCATGAATATATTTTATAATTATTATTATGAAATTTATGTGTATTTATATATCTATATAAGGATATTTATTTCATTGGGATTATGATTCAAATTTTACAAAAGTGGAAAGGGTTTTATGTTACAATCCCATGGTTTATAGAGAATGATTATGATTATATTTCTGATGATGAAATATTATGATCTTTCTCTCAATAAACTCATAAAATTTATTCTACTATGGTTATTTATTTAGAATATATGTTTTAATTTCATTTTCATTTATTTAATAACTAAAGATACCAAATGATTTTTTTTTAAAGAAAATCGACTTCCTTTCTCTCTACGGTTGAAGAACCTTTTTCTTAAATATCCATGTTTTATAAAACTATTATAAATAAAGTTTTTACGATTTAATAATTAATTTTTAGATTAATTTTTACCCATTTTTTATTTTTTTACAAAACGTTTGTAAAGGAATCTTCTTTTCATTTTCCAAACAAGTACTTTTTGACTTTTCTACAATAGTGTAAAAGTAATGCTTTATTTTAAAATATATAGAATGAAAAGAATTTCCCTCCATCATGACTAATAAATAATTTTAATCTTAGTTTATAATTTACAAAATTTATTTTCAAATTAAATTTCTTCCATATTATTTTTTAAATATTTTTGTTTGAAAATTTATTCTGAAAATGGAAATTTTATTTTACATAACAAAAAATTCAATGATTTATTAAAATAATTTTAATCTATGATAACATCCATTGATGTTAATTATGATTTAATGGGGATATGATCCAATTATTCCATCACTATTATTTCTATAGATGTATTATGTTTATGATTATGAGATTTTTATAAATACTATTTTAATGGGTTATCCATGATTTAATGAAATATGGAACTGGTTTTTTTACATGTGTTATGATATGATTGATATTTTATGATCTTGTGGTACATATATATGGTTTTCATAATGTTATTGGTAGAACATATATCTAACTCAAATTAATTGGGTGAATTATTATATCTCATGAGATAGTTATGGGAAAAAATCTCTAAGTGCTTGATCTGTTATGGGAAACAAGTCAAAGTTCTTGAAGTGTTACAGAAAATAAGTCAATGTGATTGATCCACTATGGGAAATAAGTTTTTATTCCTAATATGATGGTATAGGTAGTTATACTTGAAATATGAATTGGTTTATATACTTATGATGGTGAAACACATTTTTATTAAATGAACTTATGGTTTATGGTCGAGTTATGATGATTTCTCAATATTATGAATCATTTATTTTGAATTGCTAAAGTTTTATTAAATAAATTATATTGAGGATATTTTTTATATTGCATATGAACTTTGTGAGTTGTATATAGGGTCATGTATCCTTATGGTTATCTTATTCTTTCATAAGATCATTTATTGATATCTCCCTTTTTTACCTTTAATAAGAATCTGAGCTCACCCAGTCTTATATTTTCTTTCCCCGTGTTATGGAGAAATTTTTATATGATGTCATTATGTGGGAAGATATTTATCAGATATGTTGAATATATTTAAATAAATAATAAGATTTTTTATCTATTCTACAATTAATATAAACCATTATGGTAATGAAATGGATGGAAATGTTATGAATTGAATATTTTTCATAAAATATTTAATATTTATTTAGGAAAAAATTGAGACACTAAAAAAATTTATTTTCTATCAGTGACGTAAATATTAAAGAACTGATCAATCAATTATTGAAATATTTATAAATTTCGTCAAATTATTTTTACCATGTGAATATGGACTAGTTATAAGTTAACTTGGATAATGGATTATCTCATCAAGTAACATTTTTCAACAAACTATGGCTAATAAACTACTAAGACAAGAAAATAGTTTATTTTGATTATATTTATAGGATTTTTCTATTATTTTTCCACTATTTTCATTAAAAAATCAATCTATATACTGTTATTAGTGATAAATAAAAGAATATATTAAATCTAAAATCCATACTAACTAAATTTTCCATATAAATATTTCTCCCTCAACGTTTCCAATATTATCCATAGAAGAAATATTTTTCCTTTATTATTCTTATTGTATATCAAGATATAAATATTTAATACCACTATAATTTTTCTATACATTACATGATAAATCTAGTAATTATATCCATAAATATAAATGTAATTTTGGTTAATCAAATAGTAATAACTTTGAATTCATAATGGTCATACCTTGTATAGAATTTAATCTTTATCCTATCGTCTTTCTTCCTAATTATCTAATAGTCCCCTGATTAGGAATAAAATTTTATGAAATTTTGATTCCTTGATGTTTATCAAATAAATATTTAATATATGGTAAATAGTATTGATTATTTATTGTGAATCTATTGATCATTATATAGTCAATACACAAACTCATTGAACCATAATTCTTCTTTATAAATAAGATAGCTAACCCCAAAGTGAAGTATTTTGTATGATTAATACCTTATCTAATAACTCTTGTACTTATTTATTTAATTTTTCTACTTCCATTGGATATAATATGGTATGGTGGCATAGATGTGGGTTTCTCATTCAGATTGATATCAATTAATAAATAAATTATCTATCTAGAGTAAATCTAAGAAATTTGGTAAGAAATACATTAACTTAATCTTATACAAAGGGAAAATTTTATATTTCCAAATCCACAATCATCATTTTTTTGTACTATCTACATCCTCACCATGAATCATACTAAGATAATCCACATATTGTATTTATTTTTATTATTTAAGTAAAAAAATCCCTTTAAAAATATGCAATTTTATTTCTTCATGAAAAAAAATAACCTATTTATCTTTATAATATAGATAATAACAGTTGGATTTTAAAATAAATACTAACCACATATTTTAATTTGAATAATGAAATATATATTTTTTGTAAATAATTTCAAAAAAATTATTTTAACTGATAGTTATTTTATTAATCTATCAAGGGGTTCCTCAATATTCATTTCAAACATATATGGGATAATAGAATGTATGGTCATAAAATAAAATAATGCATATGATACTTTTTAATGTATAACCATAGTACATTATGTGACATTATTTTGAGTCTCAACTTCTTTGGTTCTCATAAAAAATTACTCACCTTGATCATATGGACACTTATGAGGAATATTCACTTGACATTCAGGGAACTGGTTTGGATAGTGAAATTTCTCCCCATAATGGAAACATTATACATTGGGTTCTTCTTTAATCCCCTTTCATTATTGATCTTAGTGGACATATCATCAATACTTGGAACATATTCCAAATCCTTTAAAATATTCTACAATATGATTATTCATATTTCTTATAAACTGAAAAATCAACTATTCCATTCTTATATAGTGTCTTAATAATGTATGGCTTGGAAATTTAACTCTTTTTATTTATATAACTTTAAAACAACTCTTCCTATGTTTAAAATGTTTTAGATATTAATGATTTTTAGATACATGACCTTATCACATTAAATAATTGGTTTGTCTTACTCTTTGGGGTGCATATATAGTCTAAAACATGTTATGCTAGGCTTATGAATCAAACATTAAACTATTCCACTAAATTTACCTCTTTTTATTTATACAAGAAGATTGTATATAATTTCCTAAGTACTTTCATAAAGTCATTATTATAAATATACATTAATCTAAATCTAGATTCCAAGGTATCTACTCTACTTTACATGATGAAAAATATGACACCCATGGATCTAGTCACCTAGTTTTATTAGATCACTGTTATATAAAAATAGAATACCTAATATCACATACATAAGATCCAAATTTTTATAGTCTTTAAGAGACTAGATGTATACCTTAACAATAAAATCATATTAAAAAACATAAAGTATATGATAATTTAATAAATATAAGATACATAATTATTTCGTATTCATTTTATCCTTAAAATATCATACATTATGATATTATTTATTATAATAGTAAATGAGTAGAAATAATAAAAAGGTTAATCTCATATGATTTGAAAGGGATTACATATAAATGAATCTATATACACCATGACTATGATATATATAATATGGAATGAATAAACAATCAACATAAGTCCGTTATAAAGAATACATGATAATAACTTAATGAATATATACTGATGGTTACCAAAATTATTCAAATGTTTAATAATAGAAATCATAAACATATTATCATGGCCCTGTTTGAAAACATATTAGATAATGGATAAGGATTCAAACATTACCCTATATTAGTTATCTTATGAGATTCACTAGTGCACTGAGGGGATATATAACATTATGCCCCACTTATCATTAAATTTTATCCAATTAATTCCATAATGTGATAAAAATGGCTTATAAATAATTTGAATAGCATTTAATACTGATCAAATTATCGATACATATATTATTAATCAATAAGTATTGACTTATATGTGTTTTCCACATATAATCAATAGATATATAATCTTTTCAATTTTATTACCTATTTAATATTATTATATAGATATCATGGTGAATTCCTTTCTATAAAATAGTAAAATAAAGGTAACTAACATTAAAGTATTTTTATTAAAATATAACTCCATTACTCCATGGAGGTTTAATGAATATTAATAATTTCAAAAGGAAGGTTATTGGTATAAAATTTATTTTTATTAGATAATATTTTAGAAAGGATAATAATAAGGAATTAAAAGTTTAGTAATAAATAAATAACCATTGAAAATAATAATATGTAACCCATATATTTTATTTCTGTTGGGGTTAAAAACCCATTGAATAAAAAACTCCTAATAATAGAAACATCGTTATCAAATCTTTACTTATACCAATATAATTATTACTCATAAAGGAGTCCCCATAAATAGGGAATCAATAGGGATAGATAACGGTAAACCTCCACTAAGAGTGGGGGAGAATTAATTTTTATCCCAAAACATAGAATATAAAAAATATTCACTTCCAGATACTATGTAAGATTATAAAAAAACAAATTAATTATGTGAGATTGAGTGAGAAAGAACACACATGACATTAGAGGTTCACTCACTATTTTTATCATGTGGTTAATCCCTGGTGTACATTGTTTTTGATCCCAATATGCATGTTATTATCTTATTATAAATAAGAAAAAGGTGTAGGATCCTAAAGATAGTCTTAAGATTCTAGTATAAAAAATATCTCGATGAGAATCAAAAATTCAATCGATCTCACGCAACCTAATAAAGTGCCTCTAGATATTGTATCAGGTATCCACCCTTGTTCTTCTCCCAAATCCTAATCCAGTAAACCTTGTAATTCTCTTTGGAAATTATGTTCTATTATCTTTTTTTTTGTTACACATTTCATTAAGAAATTTGCCTTAAATATTTGAACCATTCATACATTATTTTGTGAAAAATCACATTGCTGCATGATCATAAAATCAAAAAACCTAGACCTATTTCTATTTCTAGTTTTATCAAATATTTTTAAAAATCACAACACCATCATGTAATGACCATGTTAATTATCATGTGATATTTATATCTCTTTATATATGATAAATATTATTGTACTTTAACCAAAATCATTATTGTATAAGGGTTTAACCTCCAAAATTTCTAAACAATAATTATTTATAACTTGTAATCATTATAGAATGAAATAATTTTCTATGACCTAGTTTCAGACTTGTGATTTAATGATCATAAAATCTTACTAATAGCCTTACAGAAAAATAGAATGTCCCTTTATCATGATACAATCTCTAATCCCTGTTATTCCTCTAAATCATCATCATAGTTAGACCTATAGGATTATTATGTGATATCTCTATATGAATAAACTTTATATTCAAGTTCACTCTATTTTAGCATCAAAATAACTCCTTCATGCAATGATTTTCACCACCTTAATAAATATTTATTCATTTACACTCCACTCAACTATGAATGGATTATAACTTATCTATGAGAATTATTTCAACAAATAAAACACAAAATAACTTTTAAAACTAAAGGTTAAATTAAATAAATAATAATTTATAGAATTATCCCAATAATTTCAATAAAGAAAAACATTTTTTTAGTCTCTCTATTGACCATCACATGTAAAGTAAAATATAATATCTATAAGTTTGTAAGAAAAACTTATATATATTCCCCATATTGTCAACAAATGAAAAGGAATGAAATATGTAAAATAAATGAAAAATATTATAGGGGTTTTTGGGGATAATATACATCCAACAACCCTCAAGTGTTGGAAGTGAACCTTTGTTAGGGGATTTTTCATGATATTCATAACTTACTCAATTTTTTTTGAAACATATCCCAATGAAATATCTTTATATACTACCTTATCCTTTATGAAGTGGAACTTAACATCCATATTCTTTAACCTCTAAATTTTTAACATAGTATTTGATAATATTATTTTATTTTTATTATCGCACCCAATAACAAATGGGTATGAAACTTTCGCCCTAATTACTTAATATTGTGACTTAATCAAATCATTTGTGTTTTTTACCTTGATTCCACAGAAAAATTATATTATTTTTTCTTCTTAGAGTTAATATTTTTTTTCTTCTTTTAGTGTCATGAAATGCACCTTGCTCTAATAAATATGTCTCCTCTTTAAGTAAAGTTTTAATTAAAAACTTCACTTACCCAATTCACAAATGAAAATACACAAAGATGAAAATATAATTCCATACTGTGTTAAGATCTTGACTAGATATTCATTTTGATTTATTAAAAGATGTATTTGACTAGAAAAAGATTAAACTCTACTGTAATTCTTTAGAATCATGCACATAGAGTAACTACAAACACAATGTTTGGTCAAAAAACTATCAAGTAGAGTAACATTATAAAGATCCTTCATAACTCCATTTGATAAACTATAATTTTTTTCTTTATCCATTTACAGTTTATTCCTAATTAATATATTAATATATAACTCTATTTATTCATCCTTTATTAACTTCTTTGATAATTGTTGACCATAAATCTCTTGTGATGGAAAGATAAAACCTATTGTGTTTTTGACTCATAAACATAAAAACTTGTAATATATAAAATCACTGATATCTTAAAGGTTTTAATCATTTGTGAATTAATGTTCTCAAAATTATCTTCTTTATTTCATATAAAAAAATCATAAACATACATAATCACAATGATTGAGTTTGTGTAATCTCTCTTAATAGGGGGATTTATAACCACATTGCCTTTCTCGAGTTTTATTCTCTCGAAGCTACCATAAATGTTTTAAAACAATTCAAATGACAATTTTTTCAGCATATAAAGCGACTTATTCATGTTGAAAACATGGGAAACAATATAATCAAACATAAAACCCTTTGATTATTCAATATGAACCACTTTCTCTAGTCCAAAATTTAATAAAACTAACTATATATATTTAGAATAATTTTTAATATATTTTAGGACTTATAAAAATGAAAATAAATATCATTTAATGCATTTTGAAAAGTGAAAATGTATCATCCAAGTATATACCCTCAATTTTAGAGCTCCCCTTATATAAAATATGATCCTTTTTTAAGCTACCTATCTTTTCTCATTGTGATTATTTATAGAAACCCACTTCATACCTATAAAATTATTATCATTGATACATAGAACCAATTAAAAAGTTTTATTGTTCTCAATTTAATTCATCACTTTTTCCATCAATGTTATCAAATCCATATATTGTAGCTCTTCTTCAAAAAAATTAATTCAACTTGCAAGAGAAATCTAGTGTTATTGAAATTTAATAGATTACTTTTTGTTTGAACATAATTCCATATTTCAACAAGTATTTTTCATTATCAATATATTTCTATGCCATTTTGTACTTATCTTCCTTTGTCCAAGCCTTCCTTATCCCAAAAAAAATTATAATAATAATCATAATTTTGAAATTCTACTATAATATTTAAATATATCTCATGTGACCCAATTATTCATAGTTTAATTTTATATAATATCATAACCAATAGAAAATGATTTTTGTATCAGATTTTAATTTTCAAATAAGAATATATTCATATAAATTAATTATTTTGTCTCCAATTTCTATTATAATAGTGGTAACTCCTTCTAATGAGTGTACATCTAAGGAATGTCACCTCATCAACTCTTTCATTAAAACATTCCAAGTGACTTGGGGTTCCAAATAACTTTAGACTTTTCAAGTTATGATTCATTCCAAACCATATCTCATAATTTTTTTGACTATATTTATTAAAACTAAACACCAACTGAGAATATATATAGCTAAACTTTAGCTTGTCTCTAAAAACAATTTGAGGTGGCATAGTTTGTTAACATGGATCCTCCCATGTCCACTAAACTTATATTATTTCACTCAAATACTCCATTTTTTATGGAATATATGGATTACTAAATTAATTACTCATTATATGAATATCAAGTATACTTAAAAGTCTCCATAATCATATTTGAATCAATAATAAAACTATAATAATTTGATAGCATATCCAATTTTTTTAGAACACCTCCAAAATTGATTAAACAAAATGGGATTTCTTAATTTACTCTAAATAATATATATATATATATATATATGTCACATGAGAAATATCATCAATAAAAGTAATGAAATGCCTATCACAATTGGTTGACTACGGGATTATTGGCCCACACACATCATAATTTATCAAATCAATATATTTATTCATTTTTATCCCCAAAAAATTGTGAATCATGTTAACTATTTTACTATTACTGTATGTGTCACTAGTGTTAATTATTTCACAATTCAACTTTGATATATTCCTCATAGGTTCATATTTAACTAGAATAGTGGTGTTAATTTGACCCAAATGGCTATGTATTCCATATCAAAACTCATTTAATTCCTTTAATCTCATTCCTAAACTATTTTTCATGATTATAATTTTTTAATATATTTAAACTTGTTCAATTTACCTTCAAGGTGATTCTATTATCCATAAATATCATTATGACGCATTCATTCTATAAATAAATCACTTTATTTCCATTGTTTCAAAATCGAGAGAAAATCAAAAGATTATGACTCAACCCATTGAAAAGGATAACATTATATGATTTTAGTTTCTTCTCACCAATTTTGTAACATCCAATCCCTTTGAAATTATGTGATCTATCATTTCTAAAATTGATATCTCCTCTGTAATATGTTTGGATATCTTTGAGGAGTTTTTTTACCTGTTGTATACGATCAAAAAGTACCATTAAGTATCCAAAAAAATCCTCCATACACTGATTTTTAATCCACCTAAACAACTATTATTTTAATTAATTACTTATTATATTAAATTATTTAGATTTAACAATACTCTTTAATATCTATATCTATATTACGAGTCACTTTTTAGTAGTGTTCATATGCTTATTACACCTCCCTAAGTTTCCTAAATAGAATCAAAAAAATATTATATTATACCTTCTATTTTGGATGTTTTCATGGATAATATTTAGGATTTTTTGGTTTATTCTCCTTAAATTCATGTCCAATCATCTATTAAGGGAGTGAGATATTATATAAGCATGTGTAGGATTTGTGTTTATAAACACTACAACACTAATATAATCCTTCAAAGTAAAGTCTCCTCAAAATATAAATAAGGTTCATGAAAATATCCCCATTGATTGTATTTAGGATTTATAATATATGTCTTACTTTTAAAATCCATTTTCATAGAATAATAATCCTTAAATTTGGATGTTACCTTAGGATTAGTCTTAAAATTCTACTTTTCTTCCACACATCATTATTTTCTAATTTTTAGAATTGACATTTATGATGAAAATGGGTGTTTTATACCTTTTAGCCAATGTGATCTCATTATTTCTTTTCTTTTCACTTATACTACCATTTATTTTTAATTATTTAGTGTCTAAAAAAATAGTTCATTGTACAATAGGAAAATCTAAAAGTTTATTGGTTAGTGGAAAAACTTTATTGGCTAATTTAGATCTTTCAGCAACTTATTTGATAAAATTTTGAAACCAAAAGTAATTTCTCAATAAAATAATTGTCAACATTAACCAACCTAAACTAAATATTATCCATATAATAATTCTTAATAATCATTTTTTCTAGGGAAATACCAATTATATTATCTATCACATCTTAATAATCATGTTTTCTAGGGAAATTCCTGATATCATTATGAAATGACAAGGGTTATAATTACCTATAAACTTGTCCAAATCCTATTATATGTACATACTCAAACCTCATATAATATAAGGTTATATAATTATCTATTTTGGATCCATATTTCTTGTTTAAAACTTGTGTATATCTTTTTCTTTTTTTTAACTTCCAAGTGTGTTCTCTCCCCCAATTATAAAAGAGAATTCCCTTTCCTCTACTATTTACACTCCCAAATCCTTTTTTTCAAACAATAGCTTTTCAAATATATTCCTAGATTCCCTAACCACATAATATATTGCTTATTTTTATTAATATACCCATCTAAGTAGGATATTAATTCAAACTTAAGGAGAATTTCAGAAGAATATGTATCATTTTTAACCAAGAATTTTTATTTTATTTCTTCGTCTACCTCCTTAGGATGTTACTATAAAATATTGATATTTAAAATAATAATCTCCCATATAATAATATTTTATTATGTTAATGTTAAAACATACATACATCTTATTTTCTATAAAATGGGTAATAAAATCATCAATTGTTTGTACGGTAGACTACTGCCTTGTAAACCGATGTAATTCATTTTCTATCACCACCTCTCACAGCTGGAGATAATGATGGAATTAATTTTATATATTATATTTATGAAATATTTTTACTCTTTTAAGGGTATGTGAGGTACGGTGAGGAATTCAGGGGGTCTCTAGGGTCGTGAGGGTTATTGGGGTCCTAGGGTTTTGGGGGGTCACGGGGGTCGGGGGGGTCGGGGGTATTGGGGGAGTCGGGGGGAGAAGTGTTGCGACTATAAAAAAACACATTTCGTGGAAGTTTATTAAAAACTGCCACAAATTTATTTAAAAAAATTTAGCGGTAGTTTATTAAATCGCTGCTAAAAAACTGCCACTAAAGGATAATAATTTTGTAGTGATAGAGGTGGTACGTCACATGTATGCATGAAAATTGTTTCCATTTTCGCGAAGGATGGAATGATAAAAAGGTAAATATAAATACACATTTTAATATTAATTTTTATATCATATATATTATATATATTCATAAAATATACCCTAAATACCAAAAATGTCAAAATAAAATTAAAAACATGTCACATCGCTTCGTGGAGATGGTAGTCCACACGTACACATGAGTGTTGTTACAATTTTTGGAAAGTATTAGAAGTTAATATGGTAGATATGAAATTATATACTGTTTCTCTCCACCCATTATAACCCCCACTACCCCCCCCCCCCAATACCTAGGATCCCATGACCCTGGTGACCCCTTCAACCCCATATACCCCCTGAATCCCTCGAAGCATCTCACTACTCCTCACTATGCCTCGCTGCCCATCATTGCCCCTCACCACGCCTCACGGCCCATCTCCGCTGGTACTTTTGGAATTATTTCAAAACAATTTACATGTGATGTAACATATTTTCATATGTTTAAATTTTTTGAGAGGTTTTTTTTCAAGTGGTGTGTTTAATGAAATAATATGTTTTAATGGGGTGTGAAATGATATTGATTATGAACCTAAAACATTATTAATATAGATACAATTTATTGTATACTTATATAACTTTCATTCCAAATAATATTATATGATATGATATAGTTATGTTTCCAATAATAAGTAATAATATGTTTATGTTATTAGTCATGATATCTATGTTATATTCCATATCAAGTATTTTATATGGATTGATCTATAGTTCAATCATAAAAACTTTTAGTTAAATACAGTTCTTATCACAGTGGCTAGTGTTAGTTTTTCACATGGTTAGTAAATTATGTAGACCAACCATGTGAGGAGGGATGTTTAATAAAGTTATTTTTACATTGTTTATGCATGATTTGGTGAACTATGAATCCAAACCATGCAACCCTTAAAATGTGGAATAATACTATTTTCCCTTACGATTTTATAATCCAATACCCCTTATGTTTCTCCCATTTTTGTCTAGTAGCCCCCCATGCTTAACCCTACCATCCTCCCTCTCTTACATGGTGAGATATTACTCATCCCTTGGTTGAATCTAATTTCATTTAAGGAATTGGTGAGCCTAAGGTAAATCTACAACTCCATCTTCTTCCCTCATTCACTTATCTCATTGTTAAGTGAGCTATTTCCATTTTTGTATAATATTCTCTATTTATAATCCTTTTTACCACATAATATTTCAATTATAGCTTGAACCAAAGGATGATATTAGATGAGTGGAATTCTGTGAGGCTAAGGTAGGTAGTCCTTAAAATTAACCCATAGTTTGAAATTTTTTTGATTGATACATTTTTTGTCATACCAGCCTATCCATGAATTGACCTAGTTTAAATTTATAGTTTTTATTGCCATATTCCTTAGTAAAACACCCCATTTCACATACCTTAAACCTTAGAAAAAGGAAATTCCCAATGGAATTCCATAATGATGAATTGAACCCAGAATTGGATAATAAAATGGTAATCCATGTTTTATAAAAAGTAAGTGGATAATATTAAAGGGATAACTCTAGATGAAACCTTGAACTTGTTTTGGATTGGTATCATTATATTACTCACTATGTTCATGGGGTTTAAAAATAAATTTTGATATAAATAAATGGTTAGGAAATGGAATTTCAAAATCATCAATGTTGTAAATGGAATTCAAAGAATTATAAATATTTATGAAATGAAGGGTGAATCTAAGGAGAATCATAATATTGGGATGCAACCCTTGTGTTGGACCTAATAAAGTTATAAGTGTTAAACTATAAAATTATGAATTATGATTAATATGGTATTATGAAATTAAATGGGAGATTATGATTTTATGTTGACATAAAAAATTGGTAAACCTTGGGTTATGAAGTTGGAGATAGATGTTATGATGTAAATGGACAGATTGTAAATTTAAATGAAATTTTAAAGTGAATTAGTAAATGTTAAAAATGTGAAATGGGGCCAATATTGTAAAATTATGTTAAAGGGGTTGATTTTAATTTATATTATGAAATGATATTATTATATGTATTGGTTTGTAAAATTCTTATCAGGTAGTCTAGATTATAAAAATTAAAACACCCTCCTAAGAAGTGTTGTGTTATTATAAGAAAATTATCTCATATATGGTATTGAGTTACTATAAGAAGACACCCTCATAGGTGGTGTTGAGTTACTAAAATAAAATTTCCTTGTAGGCAGTTTTTAGTTACTACATGAAAATTCCCTCAAAGGTGGTTTTGAGATACTAAAAAATACCCATAAGGGTGGATATGATACCATGGTTGGAACAATCCATGTGATGTGCTCATAGACACCCCAATATTGGATGAATTAGGTATGGTAGATTAGGGTCACATATTTAGGATCAATAGTGGTAGATACGAGACTCAAGTGTCATCGAAGAGCCTGATAAATGGTGGTTATTTACTTTTATTTAAATTATTAATTTTTCTATTTGTACCACTTCTACATGTACATTATTATAGTCTTGTTGTATTTAGGGATATCATTGGTGGTGGCCTATTTAATTATTTTCACACCTTTCTCAGGATAACATGTAACTTGTTACCCAAGTTGATGCTACTTGATTGTAGTCTTGGGTTTAGGAAAGGCTCAATGCTTTATGATTGGATTACTAAGAAAAATCATGGAATTTTGGGATAAGGATTGGACTTGGGACCATCTTCATGGTTTTTCCTAGTTTTTTCTTTTGGAATTTTGGTTTTTGATGTATATAATCTACTACTAATGTATTCATTGCCTAACATGTAAAATATAAATCATTTTTTATAGCACTATTTGTTTTTATTATCTCTTTATTACTTTATAGATATTTTTAATTTTCATGCTTTGGTTTTCTAGTGGGTGATTTAATTATTCACAATAAGTATTTATATAGGAAAACCTTATTTAACATATTTATATATATTTTAAACTATTATATATGAATCTCTTTCTTTATTTAGTAATAGTTATGTGTTTTAATTTTTTTAATATTGTGTAGGAACATTGTGATATACATGGATAAAATTTGGATCACATTACCAAAGAACACACCTCGTATGCTAAGGGTTTGGAGGAGTTTTTATATTTTAAAATTTCTAATCAATCCATTAAAAGAAGAATAATATTTCTTTGTACTAAATTTAAATTTAGAATATTGTTGAGGAGAGATGAAGTTTATGAAAATTTAATATTGATGAAACTCCATGCTCAATATTTGTTTTGGATTTGGCACGAAGAATCGAATGTTATAAAAAGGTTGAGCACTCGTGTCAATCCACAGAATGAGCTCCCAACATTGTTGAAAATGGAAAATGAAATAAAAAACATTATAAATGATGCATTATTCATTGAAATACCACACCATCAACATCAAAACATATCAGAACAACCAGATGAGGGTGTTATAAATAGAAACGTGACAAGTGATGTTTTTGAGAGTATAGGAAAACCAGATCAAGATTGTAACATATCATTGGATCCTCATATTGATTATGTGGAGACTAATATGAGAAAAACTTCACTGAGGAAATACGTTTAATGGTTTAGTTGATGATGGAAATCAAGAGTTGTATAGTGGATATTTGAAATATTCAAAACATTTTTTTCTGTTGAAGATGTTCCATATCAAATGTCTATGTGAAATTACAAATAAGTAAATGTACATGATATTGTAATTGTTGTGTAATGAATTTCCTGAAGCAAACATCTCTGAGTCTTTTTATCATATGAAAAAAGTTTTTAAAAGGCTTGGTATGAATTATACAAAAATACATGTGTGTCCCAATGATTGTATGCTTTATTGGTGAGAGGATTCAAGTAGATAGGATTAAAAAAAATGTTCTTCTTCTAGATTCAGTGAATGGGTGATATTGGAAGTTTGAATCAACATAATACCATGAAGAAGAAGAAAAGGAACACACCTGCAAAGGTTTTGTGGTACTTTCCTTCAAATTCTTTATTACAAAGATTATTCATTTCATCAAAAACCACAGAACACATGAAGTGGCATTCTGTAGATAATAATAATGTTTTGTAAATGTGACATCCTTGACATCCATAATCATGAAAGACGTTTGATTTATTACATACATATTTCTTAGATGATCCTAGGAATGTTTGATTGGGATTGGCTGTTGATGGATTCAATCCATTTGGGACTTTGAGTACCAGTTACAGCATTTCTCCAGTTATTTTGATCCCTTATAATCTGCCTTTGTGGATGTGTATGCAATAAACGTCTTTTATCATTTTGATGATTATTCCTAGAAAAAAATTCCTAGAAATGATATTGATGTATGATTTCAACCTTTAATTGAATAATTATAGGAATTATAGAGAAATGGTGTTGTGACATATGATGCTTCTTCTAAAACATTGTTCAAAATGCATGTTGCTTTAATGTGGACCATAAATGACTTCCCGAAAGTTGGGAATTTATCTGGTTGGAAAACTTACACGAGTTTGAAATGTCCTATTTATAACATTTATTTAGATCCCAAATAGCTACCTCATAGTAGAAAATGGGGATTATTGTGCCATTGAATATTTCTCAATGCATATCACAGATTTCTGCTGAACAGATCAAAATTTAACAATTTCATTGATTGTAGACCACCTCCAAAGTTATTAACTGGTTCTGAAATATTGGAACAACTTGGAAATGTTGAAATAGAATTTGGTAAGGTTCATCATTTGAATTATAGTGGGAAACGAGTTCTAAGTGCATCATCAAGTGAAATCGGAAGGCAACAATGGAAGAAAAAAAGTATATTCATCAAACATCTGTATTGGGAATTTAATTTGTTGTGAAATAATCTTGATGTGATGCATATTGAGAATAATTTCTAGGAAAATTTTTTCTTCGCATTGCTTAATGATCATGGAAATTCTAAGGATCATCTTAATTCTCGGAAAGACTTACATGTAATGAACATAAAACTTGATATCAAGATAGATGAGAATGAAAAGTATGATCTGGAATTTTTTGTAATGAAAAATAGGGATAAAGATAAATTACTTCAAATTTTAAATCATGTGAAGTTATATGATGGGTATTCAAGTAACATCTCGAGGTGTGTTGACTTAAAGAATCATAGGTTACATGGATTGAAAAGCCATGATTCACATATTTTGTTACAGTAGTTACTACCATTGGCATTGCATACATTATTATCTAAAAAAATTATTGCTACTTTACACTAATTATACAAATTATTCAAACAACTATGTGAGAAATATCTACATACATTTGATCTTGAAAACTTTTAAGAGAGGTTTTTATTGACACTTTGTGCAATGGAGATGATCTTTCCTCTATCATTTTTTACTGTCATGATGCATTTAACTGTGCATTTGGTTGAGGGAGATAAATTAGGAGGCCCCGTACATTATCGATGGATGTATCCAATTTATAAGTACTTTATTTATATGTTTTTAGTTAAGTAAACAATTCTTGGCACTTAATTAAATTCATAATTATGTTTGTTTATTTTATTTCAAAGATATCTTGGGTATTTGAAATCATATGTGAGAAATAATGTTCAACCAGAAGACTCTATTTCTAAAGGCTATTTGGAATAGGAGTGTCTTAACTTTTATTATAGATACTTGGATGGTATTGAGACAAGAATTAATCAAGTTGTAAGTGTTTAAGACACATCAAATCAATCTCAAATACATGGGAAATCAAAAAAATATCCTTCTATTGGCCGATCATTTGGGAGGACCTCAAATGCTACACTGACAGAAATGGAATTATTACAGGCGCATTGATATGTTCCACTGAATATTAAAATTGTAGATCTATTTATTGAATAGTTGAGGATACAAAAAAAGAGACTAATAAGAGGCCAAACATGAAATGAGAAAGATATAATGAAAACTGTTAATAAAGATCTTGTAGAATAGTTTGAACTACATGTAAGTTCATAAATATTTCAATAAATATAGATATTAGGTCGACACATATATATTTTTTAAATATGATAATTTGTATTTATTTAGATCGTTAATATTGATACTCGAGAAGAGTTGTCATATTAATTAAATTTTCTTACTCTAGGTCCTATAAAACAATTTAGAAAGTTTGACGCTTACAACGTGAATGGCTTTAGATTTCATATAGTTGATCAAGAAGAGGGTTTGAAAACATGAAATAGTTGTGTATTTACATTTTCTGAAGTGGGATACTATGGAAAGATGAATAATATTATTGAATTAAACTACTATGGTCATTTTTCAATTATTTTATTCAAATAAAATTGGGTCTATATTATTAGAGGTGTTAAAAGAGATTCCTTGAAATTTACTTCTGTGAACTTCTCTTGCTTGATGGGTGTTGGTGATCGTGAACTTCATGATCCGAATATCTTATCATCATAAGAAAAATGGTATATTATGTGAATGATGTTGTGTATGAAGGATTGAGTGTATTTTTTCACATAAAACAAAGAGATTTTTATGATATGGGTGATGAAGTGGATGATTTGACCTCTTGCATTGAATCTCATAAAAATGAAGAAGATGAATTATTTGTTCATCATGATATTAAAAATATTAGTCTATAAAGGATGTATGAAGTGGATGATGTAATGGAGTAAGAAACCGACATGATTGAAGGGTGATGAGATGTGTTACTGCATCAACTAGTGGTGAAAAGGTAAATCAAAAAAATTAAAAAAATCAGTTTGAAAACATTTATTGGTTTTAAGTTTAAATATAAATATACAATAGTATTTAATTTTTAATATAATGTTCTTTCAGGTGGTAGCAGGAAGTAGATATGGAGGTAGAGTGGGTGGCGAGTTTTGTTCATCATAGAATAGTGATTAGTTGTATTGTTGATATGTTTTACAACTGTGGTAATAGTCATTTTGCATATGTATCATGTGTTGAATAGAGTTTCCACCAAAAAAATCATGACCTAACATTTTCTTGATTCCTCATGTTTCATTTTATGTATTATGAACTGAGTCTTCCAAAGACACTAGGAATTTATGATCCTTATGTTGTATTAATGGATATTTATATTTATGAATCATATAAAAATGTGTAAAAATTTCTGGGTTGCTATATCTGTGGTGTATAGGATCAGGAGGAGGTTTTTTATGCTAATTCTAAAATCATTAAAATGTCTTCAGTTATATTTACAGACTTCTTGGAAATCCCACATGGAATCTTATAAGTTTATTTATTTTCATTAATCATTTTTTATGATTCATTTTTCCTAAATTTATTAGGTTTGTTACCCAATGATGAACAATCGACCTTCTTGTTGATTTTCTAGGGAATATCCAGTTTTATAACTCCCTTCAACTTGTTTTTAGTGGATAGCCCTTCTTTCTTCAAATTTTATAGCATTATATTCTCATTTTTTATAGTTGTCATGTGATCACTCCCACTTATGCTTTCCTCTTATTCAAAATATTTTTCATATGAATTTAAAAATATTTGTTAAACACTTGAGTGTCTTGATCCTGTTAAGGTAGAGGGGTTATCCACCTCATTGGTAATAGAATAAACCACCATCACTTATCTGTATAAACTAGATCTATCATATTTATCATTCAATTATGGAGAAAAATCTTCCTTAGTCAATAGGGAAATATTTCTAATTTTATTCTTCTATTTATTTTTCATATTTATCAATGTTATGGAAGAAACTAAATTTTGATCAAAGTCAAATCATTCTTATCTAAAACTAAAATTCATCAAAAATCATGAAATAAAGATTAAACATTAAAAAGAGAATAAAATTACAATAGATAACCCAATAAGATATGAACCTACACTCTAATACTAATTTATAGGATCCAATGAGGGATATGATCAATACTGATAGGGGGATTGAATCAGTATTGGAGTTTGATAAATAATTTTCAATTCTAATTAGATTTTACTTTGTCACATTTAGGTGAGTGATTCTATTATTCTCTCACTCAATTTATGTTTTTTATTTTGATTAACACAACCCAATACACACACACACAATAGACACAAATATTTACAAGTTTCACCTTTCAAAACAAAAGGCTAGTCACTAGAATGATCTAGAATTTCACAAATATTATATGATCCACCAGTGTCATGCTATGAATACAATAGGGAATATTTTATACATGTAACCATATATGGTGCATACCATACTCGAAATCATCCCACTAGATCATTATACTATCATCCTAATAGTTTCATAATTAAAGAGAAAACAAGATCCCTTCACCAGTACAACATGATGCAGGTATTGAAAAGAGGTAAAATGAACAGTTTGTGCATGGTTTCCCAAATTATTCTCATGAACTATGAAAAGGACCTCTATAATCAGTGGAATGAGAATGGTTGGCACACAATATGGATAACCATGTAGAACAACTTCACGCCTCATTAAACAGGCTAGAAATTACAAAAATTCCCCTCCTTCCTTATTTATTTTCACCCAGTCTTTATTTATCCTTCGTGTGCTCAAGGGGGCTCTCACCTATACTCCTCCGATCCTCTCCAATAAAAGGGTTAGATTGATCCCTTTTATCTTGTGTTTAATTAAACCTCTTTCAAGTGATTTGTATATCACTTAGTGATTCTAGTAATCATCCTTTTTTATTTCTAAATTTATCTCCTCTCTAGATGTATTATTTTGGTGAAACTAAATTCACCATATTATCTGAGAATAAATATGTTTCTAGAATTTCTCTCGATATAGATAGAAACATACCTTGATATTTTTCATGTTGGTCATCTATGGTATTTTTTAGGTTTTCTATATAATTTCCCTTAGAGTATTTATGTTTTATAAATTGTGTCACTATGATTTCTGGCAGGACTTCCATGCGGTGACTTAAGAATTTGTTGTTTAATTTGTTGAACATAGTTCATTAGGATTAGTATCCCTTCTTTATTAAATTTTCCATGTTAAGGACCATGAACCTCAAATTTGAACCGCACATAACGGTTTAGTCCTTTAATGAATTGATATAATTATTTTTTTCTGATAAAACCCCCCTTTAAGTGTATTGTTTTCTAAACTATCCAAGTGAAGTTCCAATGAATTATGGGAGGATGTGGCAACCCCCTATGTATGCCTTAGTGACCAAACCTTCTTTTAGGGGCTTAGGGCCTATGTCTTATTCATAGAACTGGATGTTCTCATATGGAAATCATGCTAACATGTCCTACTATATACCATTTAATGTATAGTGTTAAATGCCATGGGTAGTCCACATGGACCTATTAATTTTATTAAATTCTCAGAAACCTTTAATTATGGAAGGGACTTCCTAATTAATTAACTGAAATGGTATGAGATATCGTTTGATTACTATATGTCCCTTATGACTTTATAATTGAAATAGATTATGGGTGTGAACCTCATTAAATCCACTTGGTTTATAAGATGGCATGGCTCTACACATGGAAACATTATTATTTAAAACTTAAATAAAATCAATTTATTTGTTACACCATTAAAGACACTTGGTTACCTTTTTATAGAATACTAAGGATGGTCTCATAGGTTGTTGATACTTTGTATGTCAGGGGTGATACGTGTTATATCACGGATGATCACACTGTTTGGGTTACTTAGCTTTATATGAGTAACACTGGTTCCAAAGGGGGAACACATAGATGGGATCGAGGGAAATATTATTACACCATGTAATGAGTGATACTCAGACAAGTGTGTGTAGATTTCAAATTTCTTTTTCTTATAAAAATTTTGATTTCCTTGTATTCTTTTGGATGTAGCGTGTATGTGCATGTGAAATTGGAATGGTTTTTTTAGGGTACTGGTACTGGGTCTGTAGAATCAGCAGTGTCTTTTTGTAAATCTAGCATTAGCGGTGGTTTAAACTACTGCTAAGTAAATGGATAATATTTAGCAGCGGTTAAAAATGCCACTATAATTTGGTATTTTACTATCAGTAGTGGTTAAAATCACCACTACATTAAATAATTTCATGGTGGTTGAAACCACTTCTACACAGTTATCATCTTCTGTTTTCATTTAGTAGAGCTTGTCTTAGTTTTATAGGCAGTTTTCCCAGAGAAAATAAAATTATTTTTTAGCGGCAATGTAAACCTCCGTGAAAAAAAACCATTTTCCACCAGTAAAACCACCGCTAAAACCACAAAAAAACCACCTCGAAATGCATTCACTATGACAGTTACCATAAAACACTAATAAATTGAATAAACAACCACATATTTTGTGTTGACACACAATTTAGTGTTGGTTTTTTTAAACCGCTATAGCAACATATTCTAGCGGTTTAAACCACTGCCATATCAAAAAAAACTGTCTCTATGTGGTGATTTTCCTGTAGTGCATGAATGATGTAATTCATTTTATATCTATATATTTTATGGAATACTATAAATACATATCTAATAAACATATATGATAATTATATAATGTTTTAAATTCTATATATTATGGAACCATGATTAAATTAAAAATAATGAAAATACAAAAACCAAAATATATAGGAAAAACACAGTAGTTATTACCTGAAATGTGATTTTAACAAGTATATTGTTTATAAAAGGGTAATAAAAGTTCATAATTAAGTAATTTATTTTATGATATATTTTATTATGGTTCTATACTATATATTTAATAAACCTATATTCATTATAAATTATTTTTAATGTGTATGAATAAATTTGAGAGTTGAGGTAAGTTATTTCTTATCCCTCTTTTATTTCTGGGATACATATGCCATATTCATACTCATTTATTTTGTATAGTGTATATAGTGAACTTTGATCCATTAATATCATTAATATTCTTTTTTTATTAAAATTTAAAGTTTCATTTTATTTTATTATTTAATGGGGCTTACGATTCAAAAGTTTCCAAAGTGCTAAGGAGAGTTTTGTCTCACTTTTATTTTAGTGGGACACATGCCATATTCACCACTTATTTCTTTTTTATGGTGTATATTCCTCACCTAAATTTTTTTTATGATGTTTATTATAAAAATTATATGGATTTAACTATTTATATAATGTTATATATTCCATTGGGATTATTATTCAAAAGCTACCAAATTCGTAATGGATTGATGGTACAATCTAATTATTTACCAAGATTGTTTATGATTATGATTCTGATGATGGAATTGTATGATATATCTCTAAGTAAACTCGTTAATTTTCAAATAATAAGGTTTTTAAATGAATATAATTATTTCCCTTAATTTACCTCTATTTATGTACTCAAGGTTCCTAAATACTGTTTTTAAGGAAGATCGGCTTTATTTATCCCTTCAGTCAAAAAATCTTTTTCTTCCATGTCCTTGCCTTCTAAAAATGTATTAAATAAATTTTTTTATTCTCCAATAATTTTTTAAAGTAATTTTTATCCATTTTTGAATTTTTACAAATTATTTAAAATAAAATCTTCTTTTCATTTTCTAAACAAGGATCTTTTTATTTTTTTACAAAAAATGTGATACAAATATTCATTTTAACATGTATCGCATGAACATTATTTACCACCATCATAACCACTCAATTATTTAATGATTAATTTAAAATTTTATGAGGTTATTTTATATGAAAAAAAATTCCCCATCATTTGGGAAATTTTTACATTTTAAATAGGTATTTTTCAAATTTGAAAGGTTATTCTCCTCAACAAATATTCCAAGTGATCTTTCAAACTCATTTTCCATAAAATATGACATCCTTTGATGTTACTAAAAAATTATTGGGTATATTATCTAATGATAACATCCTTATTATTTCTCCAGATGGTTCATAATTATGATGAAAATATATTTACTAAACCTTTTATATATCCATGTGTTATGCTATGATAAATTGATAAAATGATTATGAATCTAGTTTTTCTTCCAGGGGTTATGTTATGATTCAATGTTTATAAAACCCATTTTTTCATGGGTTATAATATGATGAATGTTTTGAGATATTTTGAAATATATATGTATTATTTTCATTATATGATAGGTGGGACCTATATCTCCATCTAATTCATTAGGTAAATATTGATATCTCAGGATATAAACAAGAACGGAATAGGGAGTGAACCCATTTCAGTAAGGGAATCTATACACAATGACAGCCTTGGTAGTGAACCATGACTACTATAATGGTTTGGGGATTAAAAATTAAATTCAATAATGGTTTGGATAATGAACCCATTTCACTATTATAGTTTTGTAAATGGGCCTTATCTACCAAGTAAATGATTTTATAAGATTATGTGTATACCAAACATCTTTGTATTATGCCAATGTTATGCACTCATGTCTTATTTACATTGATATCTTTATGATTAATGTCTTATGAACTATCATGATTTATTCCACAACTCTCATTTAGGATCTATGATATATATGTTATGCTTTTCAAAATGTTATTATCATGTTCTCATACTGTTATTCTCATGATATGTTTGTATCTACCTTTATTACCCATTATGAGTATCTAAGATGGACCGTATTTTTTTTCCCTTTACACGATTTATAAAGAAAGGTATTATGTATGATTCTTTTTATAAGGTTTATAGTTATGAATAATAAAGTGGGAGATTATGTGGATATTTTATGAACCAGTTATTTATGTTTCTGAGTTACCAAAGGCACTAAAACTATATGATTCTATTTTGAATCATTATAAAATGTAATGAATGTTATTCTATTAAGGTGTAATTTATATGCCTAAAAATATAGGGTCATTATAGTGGGTATCAAATCAGAGTTTTTTTAACCTTTTGAAACATGAATAAAAATGTTTACTAAGAACCATAGGTATATTTTAATGGATATGTCCTAAAAAATTCTTTGAATTTTGTTGAAGGAAAGAGAGGGTGGTTTCCAATAAATTTTATCTCTATCTAGATTATTCAAGTGGATGGGGCTCTAGAAACATTACACCTAGAGATAATAACTCTAAAAAGGGAACAATGGGTTTTAACTCGATTTTCACTTGGTGAATGAAAACAAGACATTTTTTACACCTTATTTGACACTCCTAGGGGAAATGTTTGGGAAATTCAAAAACTTTTTATGAATCCTCATGAATAATTTGAATAGATGATGACCATGAATGACCTAGGTTAAACCTAATGTGTAATAAATTGAAAATAAGGTATGTGGATTCAGATACCCTATGAATGATTAATCACTTTGGTCCAAGATTCTTGGTGGTTATGTTGAAATTTTTTGTTGTATGGAGGTATTGAAGATAGAACAATGAATGCGGGGTAGTGATAAGAATGATCAAATATTGAATTATCTTACTTTATATTAGTTATATAAATTACCTTATATCATAAAAAATATTTAGGAATATTAATTCCTATCAAGAATTATTATAAGTTTAATTATAATTGAAGACCCCTAATGGTGTGATGGTCACATATCAAGTCTATATTTCTTCTTCGGTTAAAGTTTAAAGGAATGGGATTCCCAAAAATCTCATTATTCTCTCTCTAATTGAATTTGATGTTATCTTAGAAATGGGTTGGATTTCTCTACATAAATCCCATATAAATTAACAAATAGGTTATGTTATGTTTAATATTACAAACCATACTATGATTATATATTATTGAGATGATAAATATAAACTTTTTATATTAATAAAATCTATTTTGGGGGTCTTCATTCCCATTAAAAATGTGTGTTTATCTTATATGGTTGGAGAAAATTTCAACATTGATGATATGCCTACTTTGCATGAATTTATTGATGTATTTCCATAATATTTTCTTATTATTTCATAAAAAATTTATTTTGAGTTCTCAATAAAACTCATACATAGGGATACCCAAATTTCAACGATTTCCTATAAAATAGAATTAATTGAGTTGCAAGAATTGAAGAAGAAAATCGAGGAGAATATTGAAATGGGATTTATTCATCCATCTGGGTCACCTTAGGATGAACCTATTCTTTTTGTTAAGAATAAATATGGATTGATGCAACTCTATGTTGATTATAAAGATCTGAACAAGATCACAATCAAGAACAAGTATCCCATGCCCTATATTGATGACTTATTTGATCAACTTCTTGGAGATTAATACTTTTCCATCATCAACATTCATTATGGATATCCCAAATTGAGGATTAAGAAGGAGGATATATCGAAGATAGAATTCCACATAAGGTATAGAATGTATGAATATGTAGTGATTATATTTAGTCTTACTAATTCCTACATTATCTTTATAGCTTTAATGAATAGAGACATTATAGAGTACGTTTATATGTTTCTTGTAGTATTTATTGATGAAATTATTATCTATTTAAAGATAAAGTAAGAGCATGAAGATCACTTGATAATTGTATTGGAGACCCTAATGAAGGATAAAATTTATAAAAAATTGAAAAATTGTGAATTTTAGCAACAAAAGTTTCATTTTTTGAATACATAATCTCAATCAAGGGAACATTGGTGGATCCATTAAAGAAAGAAGTTATTGAAAGTTGGACATAACCAACCATGGTGACTAAGATCCAAATATTTCTTGGTTTATCTAGATATTATCAATGGTTAGTGGATAATTTCTCAAGATTGTCTAATCCACTCACCAAGTTAACTTGGAAGGGATCCAAGTTCCTCTTGATAGATTAATGTGAGGAAAATTTCAAGAAACTAAAAAAAATTTAGTTTCCATTCATGTTATTACAAGAAACTACATTAGTGAATGGTTTTTAATATATAGTGATGAATCAAAGAAGGCAATCAGATGCGTTATCAAGTATAATGATATGGTGACTACTTATGCCTCATGAAAATTAAAGTTTCATGAGAAAAATTACAAAACTCATGATTTTAAGTTAGAAGAGGTAATTTTTTCATTAAAAATATTGAGGAATTATATTTATGTTGATCATAAAATTTTATATTATATATTGATAAATAAAAAGTTAAATATACACCAAAAAATCTAGTTAGAACTGATTAAATATTATGATTATTTGATACATTACCACCTTGGTAAAGTGAACAAGGTGGGAGATGCTTTAAGTTAAAAGGATCATTCCATAATATCCATTATTATGATCACAAAAGAACTAATATTTACAGATTTTCAAATGATGTATTTGGAAATCATGAATGAAAAGGTAAATCTTAACTTTCTAAAATAAGTGTTCAAACATCTATCCAAGTAAAGATTAAAGAGGAACAGAAGGAAGATATAGTTCTATAGTAGAAGGTAAAAAATGTTCCTGAGTTTAACCTTGATTATGATGGAATGATAAGGTTTAGAAACAATTTATGTGTCCCATCCATACTCAATTTTAATGAGTTATTAAAATAAACTCATAGTTCTTCATTCTCTATTCTTACTAGAAGTACAAAGATGTTTAGAGATATGAAATATTATTTATGGTGGGATGAAAAGAGAAGAGATATTTTATATTTTTTATCTTTATGCTTGGAATATCAAAAAGATAATAGTGAGAAACAAAATTTTATGGGGGTGCTACAACCATTACTCATTCCACAAGGGAAATATGAAAACATCCCAATGGATTTTTCATTGGATCACTAAAATAATCTAATGGTACTAATTCTATATGGGTTTTAGTTGATTTCCTTATGAATTTATTACACTTAATTTCAATCATATATGATTTTTATATTGACCATATTTCTATAATATACTTCACGTGGAAAGGTTTCATGGCATACCATATTATATTGTATCTAATCAGGATTTCAGGTTTACCATAATGTTTTGGGGGTGACTTCAAAGGGATTTGAATATAGAGTTATGCTTCAGAACAACATAGTATCCTTAAATATATGGTTAGTTTGAGAGAAAAAGTAAAACCATATATGATATTTTGATTTTTTATTATAGGGATTTTAAAATTGATTGGGTTCAACACCTTCCTCAAGTTTGGTTTTCATAAAATAATAATTTTCACTCAAACATGTAGATTGATCCTTATAAATACCTCTATGTAAATAAGTGATTAACACCAACATGATGTTTAGAAGGTATTTATATAAATTTATCCATGGAATAATGTTATAAAATTTGGTAATAAATAAAATTTAATCCCTATTTATATAGTTTGTTTTCATATTCTTGATCGATTAGGGATAATTTTTTATTGCTTGTCACTTCCAGTGAACCTCTATCAAGTCCATAATGTGTTCCATGTATATCTCTAGATAAATTACATACCTAATCCTTCATATATAATAAAATTGTAGGTTGTTCCACTAGATCATTATTAGTCTTATAAATAATAGCCTATGGTGATTCTGGATCAAAGAGAAAAAGTGATACGAAATAAAGATACTCAATTGGTCAAAGTTTTGTATTAAAACCCCCAAACTTGAAGAAGTTATGTGGGAACCTAAGGATATGATGAGGTAGAAGTATCCAAATTTTTTTTATTAAAGTAATGAAATTTCATGGGTGAAATTTATTTTAAGTTTTAATAATGTAACTCCATGATAATTTATGAAATATTTTTTTCAAAGAAAATTAATTTATTTGATAGTTTGTGTTAAATGTAACACTGAGTTTTAATGAACAACATTATACTCTTAATATTATTATTTAAAAATGAAAACTATAGCATAAATATTAAACTTATCTATATGAATAGAAATAACTAAATTTTTTAAAGTAGGTATGAATGTTCAGATAAATAAAATATATTGATAAACAAGTACGTACTTTTTGGTAAAGTCTTTATATGCTTTGAAAATACATTTTTCTCAAAAAAAAATTTATTAATTATTTGAACAAATAATAAAATTAATTTTCTATAATTTTAGAAAATATATTTTAAAATATTCTCTTCATTTTTCAAATAAAAAATTCCCGATTATCTTAGCATGAGTTTTGGATATTTTTCTGAAAATTTTAATTTTTTAACGAATAATGAAAATGATGATTTTTATTTACTACCTTTTCGTTTAAAGTATTTAAAAGTTCTGTTTTGTTTTCATATATTTTTAAAAGTAAAATTAGTTCAATTATGTAATTATAAATTTAATTTAGTTCATTTCAATCAATTCCATATTGAATTTTTATATTAATACTTTTTGTACTTATGAAAGATTTTTCTTCGGAAAACTGTTTTTCATTACGTATGCGGGTTTAATTTTAAATTAATTTATACCATGTGTATGAATTTAATTTATAAAAATGGATTAAATATTTTTAATCAGAATAATTAATATTATATAAAAAAATTCACATAGTTTTTTTCTACAATGAATAGTAATAACAATAAAAATAAATTACCGCAGTTAAGGTTAAAACGGGTTTAGTGGGGGCGTTAAACTAAAAGATTAGGGTTAAAATTATCTAGAAACATATAAAAAACCTATTTTATGGAATTTTTCAACCTAATATCATATTTTTTTTATAATTATCCACTTTTGAGCCTTGTGGTATGTTTAAAATATGGGGATAAGTTTTTCTTTTCAAAAATTCCTTATGTGTCCTCTCCCCCACTTATAAAAGGTCACCCTATCTCCTCTCATATTCACACTCCCAGATCCATTTGGTTGTGAAAACAAAAACCCAATTATATTTTTTAATTCCATACCCATATCCTATATTCCATTTTTTTATTATTAAACCCTCTTAATAGGTATTTTAGTGCTAACTAAAGGAGGTTTTTCGAAAAGGAGGTATCATTCTTAACTATGATTTTTTATTTTATATATTTTTCCACCTCCAACAAAGATTATTCAAATACACTAATATAATAACATCATTATATAATATATACTAGTATTTTATTATTTTAATTTAATAACCTATATTCATACCCTCTTTCATCAAATGGGAAATGAAATTGTTGATCATGTGTACGGAGGACTACTGCCTCCTGAACCGATGTAATTCTTGTTAGATCACCACCTCTCATGACTGGATATAAATATGGATAAAATTTTTATATTTTCTATTTTTGAAATATTTATACTCTTATAATTATAATATCACATGTACCTTATTAACTTTTAAGCCTTTGTAAAATGATAACATCACTCACAAATACGTGTGGACTACCGCCTCCATGAAGCGATGTGAAATGTTTTTCATTTTATTTTTACATGGATGGTAATGAGGTCATATTTAATAAATATATATTATTATATTATATAAAAATTATTCTATAAAGTTGAATTAATATTTATATTTCTTTCATCTTTCCCATCAAAAAAATGGAAACAACGTTCGTCGTACATGCGACCTACCTTCTCTGTGAATGGTGTAATTCATTTTTTATCTATAAATTTTGTATAAAAATATAAATAAATATAAAATAAATATATATGATATTTTTATTATGGTTAAAAATATGGATATCATGGAACCATGATCAATGTAAATGGGAAAAAATATCAAACCAAAACATACATGAAAAACAATAAAGATATTACCTAAAATGTTATTTTAACAATGAAATTATTAAAAAACAGGTAATAAACGATCATATGTAAATAATATATGGTAATAATCATATAATTATGGTTCTATAATTTATGTGTAATAAAACTAAATTTATTATACAATAGGTTTAAATGTGTATGAAGAAAGTTGAGATGTTGGGTATAGGATTTCTAGTCTCTCTATTATTTCTAGAAGATATATTTCATATTCAACACTTGTTTATTTTTTTGTGTGTATATAATACCCCTTTAACATGTTATATTATTAATATCCATATTTTATTGATATTTACAATTTCTTTTTATGTTATTATTTAACAGGGTTTATGATTCAAAATTTTCTGAAGTGGTAAGGGGATTTTTATCTCACTTTTATTTCTGTGGGACACAATCCATATTCCCCACACGTTTTTTTTGCGGTGTATATTCAACCCAAGAATTTAATTTATGATTATTATTATAAAAATTATTGGGACTTATATATCCATATAATTTACTTTCTTTCATGGGTATTTTTGATTCAAAAGATACAATGTTGTAAGTTTTTGATGTTATAATCCCATTGTTTATGATGATTTTTTCAGATTGTTCTTATAATGATGAAATATTATGACCTATATCTCAATAAACTTATGAAATTTAATATCCTACAGTTATTTAAAATATATAATTTTTTTTCTTTATTTTTCCCCTTTATGTATTCAATGGTCCAAAATAATGTTTTTAAGGAAAACTAATATTATTTCTCTCTTAGATTGAAAATCATTTTTCATCCATCTCTATGCACTCAAAAAATGTTTTAAAGAAAGTTTTTAATATTACCTAATGAATGATTAAAGAAAATTTTACCCGTGTTTGAATTTTTTTACAAAATTATTTAAACATAATCCTCTTGTAATTTTTGGAATAAGGATCTTTGAACTTTTTTTACCCAAAATGTGAAACGAATCTTTATTTTAATGTGTATGGAATGAATTATATTTACCACTGTCATGAATTCTCAATTATTAAATCATAATTTAAAATTTCTCAAGTTTATTTTCAAATAAAATTTTTTATTTTTTATTTTATAAATTTTAGATATTAATTAAGGGTTTTCGAAATGGAATGTTTATTTTCCTAAAGAAATGTTCCAAGTGATCTCTCAAAATAATCTCCCTTTTAAGATGAAACCCTTTTATGTTACTTAAGATTTACTTGGAATATGATCCAATTATTTCATATTTATTATTTCTCTAGACGGTTTATTATTAAGATTAAAATATTTTTATAAAGTTCATTCCTTTTCTATGGGTTATGCTATGATAATTTGAAGAAATTATTATGAAACCCATTTCTCTTCCACAGATTATGCTGTGTTGAAATATTTGTAAAACCCAATTCCTTTTATAGGTTCTGATATAATTAATGTTTTATGATCATGTGGAACATGTATGTATGATCTTCATTATGTGATGAGTGGTACCTACATCTTTATACAATAAATTGGTTAAAGGTTTTTATATCATGATAAAAACAGGTCTATAATGGAGATTTAACCAATTTTAGTAAGTGATTTTGTCTATTATGATAGTCTTTGGTGTGAACCTTGATTACTATGATGGTTTGGGGAGTGAACCTTAAAAACTATGATGGTTTAGAGAGAGAACCCATTCCACTATGTTAGTTTTGGAAATGAGAATTGACTACTAAGAAAATGAATTTATAATCTTATATGTATACCAAAAAACTCTGTCTTATTCCAATGTTATGCTATCATGGATTGTGTAGTTTGATTATTTTACAATTCATGTCTTATGAACTAAAAATATTTATTCCATGAATCATGTTTATGATATATGATATGAAGGGTATAGCTTTCAAATGTTATTCTCATGTTCTCATACCCTTATTCTAATGATATGTTTATATCTCCATTTTTTACCCTTATTGTTTATTTGAGATAATCCTTTATAATTTTTCCTTTCCATAGGTTGTGAATTAAGATATTATGTATGATTTGTCTTATAATGGAGCTAGTTCTGAAGAACATTGTTCGAGATGATATATAACTCATACGAACCATCTGTTTATGTTTCCATGTTTCTAAGGGCACTAAACAATTATGATTATTTCATGGATAATTATGTTATATAATTAATATTATTTTATTAAGATATAATATTTATGTATTAAAGGAATGGGTAATTATAGTAACCCCTTTATCATCTTATCTTCGACATGGATATCATGGAGTTTTTTACAAATTCAATTTATTTTCAGTCAATAATGTCATTTCCTTCTCCAATAAAGATATGAGTAAAGCATTTAAGGTTATCAAATAAAATTCAATATTATTATTTTCTATAAATTTATAGGTTTTACTTACGTTGGAAATATATAAATCATTCTCAGTGATACTAAGAATGTTTAATCTAAGAGAAAGAAGATACATGATTATACTCTACTTACCTATATGAAATCAATTCCCATCAAACATGGTAACTCCTTTTTTATTGATGATATTTATGACTTACATAGATCTAATTCATAAAAAAAAATTATAAAAAAAAATTATATCCATTGAAAAATACCTAGAACCACTATAATATGATCCAAAAGAATAATTTTCAAAAATACCAACTTGAAATAATCATATCCTTATTTGATACAAAATGATAGATCATTATGAGAGTAAACCACCACCAAAAGGGGGGTGTCAATCCAAGGTTCCCTAAGAATATAATTCTCAGAAATATTTTCCCATCATTGGTTAGTGTATAGGATCATTAATAAAACAGAGTGGTGATGTAAGATAGAGTGAGAAAGAACAAACACACGACAAGTTTTTTCCATGGTTCACTTACACTTTTTTCATATATCAAATCCATGTTGGGAAAAGGTTGTGATATCACTATTAATGTCCTTATATTATTATCAAGAAGAAAAAGGAAAATAATAAAGGTTATGGTCCCAAACTCCAAGTACAAGAAATACCTAGATGAGTGTTAATGATTCAATTGATCTCAAATAGCCTACTAAAGTGTCTCTAAACTTTGGATAAAGTGTGAACCCTTTTATTCTAAAAAAATTATATATACACTCATTTTAATAATTTTTATAATTTATATCATATTATCGCAAAGTTTGAATACAAATTTCTTCAGGTGAGTCCCCTTGTATTTGTAGACCTTTCATGCATCAAGACATGAAATCCATATTACAGTGTGATTTTAGATATAAAAATTAAAGACTATAACTAGTTATAAATTATTTTAATATCCTTAAAAATCACACAACATTCCCAGAATAACCATGTATTCTATAGTGTGATTTATTTATCACTTCGTATTTGAGACATGTATATTATGGAATGACCACTGACCTTGTATTTTGAGGGGTATAACCTCAAAAATACCAAAACATAAATTCTTCATGATCTAACATCCTTATGGATTTAACTATTATAATTAAATTTGTTCACTTTCTTGTGACATGATTATCATCTTCTCTCATATATATCCCCACACAAAAACATCGGGGTCATTTGTCACAAAAAAATATTCAATACCAATGATTCTTCTGAATCATAATTATGGTTAAATAAATAGGGTACTATATGAATTATATATAAACCTTTTTTATATAATATATTATATAATTAATACAATAATTTCACTCTGTGATTTAATCCACTACAATAAATTTTTACACCAATGCACTCCGCTTTTCTTTGATTGACTACTAACTCATCCTCGAGCATGTTTTCAATAAATAAAAAAATGAAACTACCTTCAAAACCCATGAATGAATTTACTCAAGAAACAATTCATATCATAATAAAATTATTTAATTTATTTAAATATAAAATTATAGGATATAATTGTGTTTTTGAGAGTTCTCTGACTCTCGATGAAAAGAAAAATACTATATTGACAATATTATAATTAATATCAACACACAAATCCCCCTTTGTCAATTCCCTTCATGAGGGATATTCATGAACTATATTTGTCTTTTTACAAAATAAAAATTGTCCCCTAATTATAAAAAAATATTCACAATACTAAAAATACATGATATACATGGGTATTTATACAAACAATATTTGAAAGTGTTTAATAAAATGGAGTAGGTCTATTCTAATACATTGTTGTAATTATGAATAAAGTATAATGAAAGTATATGAAATAATTATATCTATTTTACATGTAATAAACAATAATGAAAAATATATTTAACTATATTTGAATAGAAGACTTAATTTTAAACACCTACTACAAATTAATTTCAAATAAGGAAGAGAGACTGGGGAAAATAAACCTTTACAATATGTATATATTTCTATAATTAGAAGAATAAATTATTAAGATATTGAGATATTCTTAAAGAGATATATATGAGAGATAGAAAGTGAAATAATGTTCTCAACTACCTTAGAGTAAAGGAAATGGAGTTGAGATGTTGGTGCTTATTGAAAAACGTGGAAATTTGTTTAATAATTTTTTAATGTTTGTTTTAGAAACTAGAATGTGTAAAATTCATTTAAAATGACTGACACATGGTTTTGAATCATGTTTTATGTCATTTAAACAATTTTTTTATTCTAATAGATTGAAAAAATTATCATAATATATATTATTTTGACCATTTAAATGACCATTTAGATTAAAATTTTGTTTTAAAAATTGAAATGTATATTTTAGGTTTTGTAAATTAAATTTTAGGGTTAGAAATTGAATTAAAAATTCATAAATAATATTATTTATCTAAATAAAATGGTTTTTATACAATGAAATTAGTTTCATATATTATTAATATTTTTCACATAAAAATGATTTTATAGATCACACCATATACACAAACCATGTTCTAAATCCTCTAGAAACTTATGATTAAACAACAACATATGACTCCACTAATGCATCCCCTAATGTTAATAACTAAAGAATAAGGTGGATTATAATTTTTCAATATTATAAACAATTACATCTACATGAACCCCGTGAAATGAAGTTAGTAGTAAGTAACATAATACCCAATGATATATCCTTGAATCACATCATTTAATTCCAATATATAATCTAACCCAAAAAATTTAACCAATTCCATTTGGAAAATATTAAATCATTTTAAAATAGTTGTTTCACATGAGTGAAATCATCATACAAAGATAAATTACATAGTATTTATACAAAAAATAAATTTAACCTAACCAATATATTTATAAATCAAAAAAAAATCACGATTCGTATTAGTTCTAGAAATCATGAGAAATATCAATAAACAATTCAATAATAATACTGACTTATGATGATAGAATCACATATCTTGGATTTTCATCCACCTAAATGTTTCACTTTAAAGTAACTCCCACATCCATATTATTATAAAAAACTCTTATATCCTCTGAAAATTCTTGTAACTTATGATAATTACCAAACCCTTTCACACATTTCTCAAAAAATCTATCTATTTCATATTTCATGATTTTTTTAAAATAAATTTTCTTAATCTTACATAACAAATTCATAAAAATATAAAATCTTTTATTCAAACAAAATTATGATAAAGTCCCTAGTTTTCTTAAAATTTATATTAATTCAAATCCCAAGGTTTCAAAAAATAAATGAATTTCTATAAATCAATACCCTAATTAAGAATTTTCTAAACAATTATTTTCCACAAAATCTTCTTCCATTTCTCTTAAATAAAAATCTATTATTTTATCAAATTAATATCCAAAAACTGTCATTTGATAAAATTTACATCACAATCAATTATTTGAAAAGAAAAGAAAATCACCCCTTATAGAAACATAATATATAGAGTAAGTCATAAGATCCAAATAGAATTTAAAAAGAATAAAAAAATATGGGTAAATCTATATTTGATGATGATGATCTTGATTTGATCCATTAAAACACATCAATAAAAAATCATGATCTTGATTCCTTTGTTTATTGTTAAATATCTATGGTTCCATCATCCAATATAAAATTTTCAAAAAATAAATGCTCAAATATTGATTTAAGATAGATATATGGGATAGAGTCAAGGGAAATCCGTAAGATAAAAAAACTAAGATCACTCACATTTAAACTAACTTTAATTTTTATGATCCATTATCATGATCTATCGAGTAGAAGTGAAGGATCAAAAAATCATAGGAGAATTCTTAGGTTTGAATAGAAATGTATTAGTGTATTAATAATGGTAAAAGAAGGTAAATCAATGTTTTAAATGCCACAACCCATCTGGTTGATCTCCATAGATCAACCTATTTGTGGGTCGGTCTTTATTATTCATTTGATTCTAAGAAGGGTAAAAGAAATCACAAAGATATCAACACCCTGTCTGGATTATTGGATCAGTCATTGATGAATAACGAAGGTCTTTGTCATCGTTGATCCTCAATCCACTGACATTCATTGTTGGGAGAGATCTTCTTTATCCTTGCCTTATGGTAATTCTAGGGTTATTGTGATAACTCTGAATTCATATGACATGGATTATTAAAAATAAAAACTACCGATGCATCAACATGTAACATCCAAATAAAATATTTTTATTGAATATTTTAAATACATTCACGTCCAAAAAAATAACTTTTGCAGTCGACCCGTACTAGTCAATGATAGGCCTCACCAAAAAATACACCCCCTTACAAACTCAATAATGGTCTCTTATTTCCAATTCGAGTTACCGTTTATGAGTTATTAGAATTTAGACATAAAATATTTTTTATTCAATTATTTTATTTATGGTTATGCCCCAGGTGATGTTTTCTGTAGATGACATGCACCGACCAATTTTAGGTCGCACCTAAGGTAAATCCACTACTATGAGATCAATTATATCCTCCTCATATTTCTAAATTGGGTAATCGTTTAATAGTTAAACCCACTAGAACCTAGTGTTCATAATTCACTTGATGACAAGTGAGGCATCAAGAAACAAACTCTGCCACTACCTTCTATATCCCTAGCCACCAGAACTAATGTCAAAGG
This sequence comes from Viscum album, assembly GCA_963277665.1. Lineage (NCBI taxonomy): Eukaryota > Viridiplantae > Streptophyta > Magnoliopsida > Santalales > Viscaceae > Viscum > Viscum album. The sequence goes on along the minus strand of OY728128.1, from coordinate 1,314,269,485 downwards.
TCATGATACATATTTTCCACTCCTGGATGTACCACCAAAGGGGAAGTATGGAACTCCCTCAAGACCTCCTCCCACAATGTTACTAGCACTATTGTGCACCCTCTGAAGAGAACAACGTTCTCCCCACCTTTTGAATATCCATCAGGGACATGCCCTATGGACATCTAAGAATGTGTAGTCTCGTAGTTGGTGTCTCTGAGATACGCCTTCCCAACTCACTGTAAGAGTGTATGATTAACCACCATCAACTAGAGATAAGCTGCTTCATCTTTATCCAAAAATGAAATCTGCAATGAAGTTAACTACTCTAATGCCTTTTTTAGTGGTTGTGAACTCAATCTCTATATGAGATCATTTTCCACCATGTTCCCCTTCCCAGGAATATATACTATCTCGAAGTCATAGTCCTAGAGAAACTCTAGCCAACACATCTATCTCAAGTTCAAATCCTTTTAAGATAAGATATAATTGAGACTCTTGTTTTCAGAGTAAACAGTAAAACAGTCTCCTATCAGGTAGTGTTGCCACATCTTCAATGAAAAGACTACCACTGCCAACTCCAGATCATGGGTCGCATAGTTCTACTCATGATTCTTCAACTTGAATGAACCATAGGAAATAAATTCTTTCCCCTACATCAAGACACAACCAAACCCAACCTCTAATGCATCACATAACACCACATACTCAACACCCACCTTCGATAATCTCTGGATAGGAGCGATCATCAATCTATGCCTCATCTCTTGAAAGCACTACTGGAACTTATCTATCCACATAAAAGGTTTCCCCTTCCATGTAATGGTAGTCAAGGGTGATTATAACCTAGAAAAGTCAGGTACAAACCTTTGATAGTTTACATAAAAACCCATGAAATTCTACACCTTGGTAACACTCTTGGGTGGCTCCCAAGAAATCATCACTTCAACATTCACCGGATCAGCTGCAACTCCTGCCTCTGAAATGACGTGTCCCGGAAAGTAGACCTCCCAAATCCAAAACTAACACTTTGAGAGCTTCTTATAAATCTGGTGCTCTTAGAGTGTTCCAATTACCATCCTTATGTGTATTGTGTGCTCCTACTCGGATGCCGAGTACACCAGGATGTCATCAATGAAGACCACAATGAACCAGTCTAAGTAAGGATAGAAGATTATATTAATGAGTCCCATGAACACTTATGGGGTGTTTTTCATTCCACACAGCATCACTAGGTACTCATAGTGGCCATACCAACATCTTATGGTTGTCTTTGGAACATCATCATCTCATACATGAAGCTGGTGTTAGCCAGATCTGAGGTCTATCTTCGAGAACCACATTTCTCCCTTTAGTTGATAGAAGAGGTCATAAATCCTTGGTAGTGTATACTTGTTCTTCATGGTTACCTATTTTAAGCACCTTTAGTCCACACATAATCTCAAAATTTCGTCTTCCTTCTTGGAAAACAAAACTGGGGCTACCCATGGTGAAACACATGGCCTCATGAAGCCCTTCCTCTGCAAGTCTTCTAGTTGTACTCTTAACTCATGAAGCACTACGGGAGCCATCCAATATGAAAATGTAGATATATATGTCTTCTTGAGGTATAGATCAATGCTTAATTCCACCTCCCTATGAGGACGTAATCATGGAACATCTACCCGAAATATTTTTTTAAACTCATCCACCACTGTTGGAAAATAAGGAATTGTCTCATCCCCTACACTGAGGGTCATTATATCCAACTAGTGTTTAATAGGATACACCCACCTACGTGTGAGTCCATCTTATGATGATTGGGTTTCCTTTTCACTGAAAAAGGAAAAACTGACCCCCTCTCTACGGACACACCGCATTATTCACCTAAAACAGTCAATTTGGGCATGAACTATGGATAACCAGTCCATACCAAGAATGGAATCATATGGCCTTTAGGCTGCCACAAAGAAATACCAACTAAAAATATTTCCCCCAAGAGTAAGGTAACATTTTCAACACCATTGTGTGATTATTGAATATCCTCCTGTAGGATTCTCTAATCATAGGGATCGAGTCAATAATTCCACTGGAATCTTCATGTCTCGAACAAGGGTCATGGAGAGAAATGAGTTGTTGGAATCTATGTCTATAATAACCATAGCTAGGTTTGAAACCTAGATTATAATTATAATAATCTCTAGATCACTAGGTTCATAGGCCTCTATCGCCTGAACCTGGCCTCATCCCTTCCCACCTACTCCTTGAGCCTGTGGTGGACTACTTGGGGGTGGTTGTGGTAGTACCTCGAACCTCCTCCCACCTCCTATTGGCCGTCTAGCTCCTCTGCCACCTATACTACCTGGAGGAATTACCTTTTCCTACCTTCACCTCTACCTCAATGGTCCATCTATTCTCTCCTGATTGTTCATATAACAGGTTAGAAAATATCTAACCAGATGTCCCCGATCACTACATGAGTAACACATTCTATCCTTCGGCTAACACGCTCTACCATGGGATCCCCTCACCATTGAACCTATGTCATGGGGTCATCCCCTAAACTTTTTAATCTACCTGAATCTCTGCATCAACTGTCGTTTACCAACTACTAAATATTCATCTACCTGATTCCTGGTGGTAGCTCCTACTGTCGATATTTTCTCTGCCAAAAATCTCTCTACTAGCATATCTCACTCTAGAACCCCAACATATATAGGGATTATAAGGGATATCATCAATTCATTTATATCTCGATGTATCCATTGATCGAAGTTACATTCCCTAAAAAATGGGTCTCACACCATATCTGTGGAGTAGTGAGAAATATCCATAAATCTTATCGATTACTCACTTACTTTCTGACTGCCCTGTTGTAGATGTAGTAGCTCTTGTATATGCACAGAGTGTAATGTTGCTGGAAATAACTCATCCTTTAAGATATGATCAATGGAAGTCTTTCCAAGTGAGGGTCATCTCCTCATGCATCAAGATCGCTAAGCTCCAGCATCTCCCCATTGATCCATGTAAAAGACTCACAGCTTGGACTTCTATATGGTCGAGAGGCGTCCTCACTAGGCAGAAGACATGTGTAACCGCTTCCATCCAATCCTATAATTACTTGGGGTCTATCTCACCCCTGAAACTTGAAGGTCACTACCTCTAGAAATCATGCAATGCACTCATCCTACATGCATCCTCTACTAATAGCACTAGTAGTAACTGCTACTCTCCAAGTGGTGGTATCACTAGTACACCACTTGAGGATGCTATCTCTGGTACTGGTCCCAGTACCGATGCCTCATCACTAGGAATATCATCCTCATGATCAAACATCAGAATATTGTTTGGATGTCTGTGTAGAGGCATCCTGAAATATATCAAGATGTACCACAGTCAATAGAGTATACCTGGTGAGCTAACACTAACTCAAGAATGACTTGAGAACACACTCAATTCTATATGATGCATATACCATTATTTTCCCTACAACCATTGTTTTCTTATACCAAGTCAGAAATCATAATTTAGAGTCATGGAGTATGGATACATCGGCTTCCACACCAACACTGGATTTCCTAACCTGAAATCCAAACTTGAAGCACTCGACATTTTTTCCCCAAAACAACCTCATGAACTCTTGGTTTGTTAGGTAGAACCGACCACTATTAATACCACTCATTCATGACTCGTCCCCTGGGGCCCATGATGTGACTACCCCAAGCCCACCACCAATAGGCCAGGTGTTGGTGATAAGCATCGAGTAGGCATATCCCACAAATGGGAGGCATTTTCCTAATTACCTGTACACACACACATGTCTCCAAGAAAAAGTGTTAAACTGAAAACACTAAGTAAACAAGCATGAATACCTCTAAGATACCAACAGAAAGTATGACAGTACAAAACTAAAAATTAAATAGGTCCAGAATACAAGCCCAACAAAAAGGAAAAGTTCAAGCTCCTAAAATTTGGCCATAGAAAACCCTACCTGAAGGGTAGGTGCAGAAATAGATATCTGAAGTTGTTGAATCCCTCCTCATCTTTCAGGACTCTCTAAGAACCACCTGGTTCTAGTCCTCCAAGGATACTGTAAAAGAGTCGATCGTTTGCACAAGACACTACACATGCAGGCATAGCTTGTGTAGGGGTGAGTAAAACAATTCTCAGTAGGGAACCCGAAACCACGAAGGAAAGTACCACTAATAAATATACCATAAAGTAATCACACGACGTATTCCACAAAGGAAACACAGGAAGTAAACCACAAAGAAAACACATGAAGTACTGTTAATATGGTTAGATCACATAGGTACAAGTCTAATTCATGAAGATAATGATTTCTAGTTGTAGCCCATATATCTCCAAGTTTCTATTACCTTAAAAGTATCACCAACACATGGAGTGTCAATGTTTCATGGAGAATTGATGGAACACGAGGTGTATATGGGAAAAGGAGCATCAGTGGCGCATGGATTTCTAGTGGCGCCCGAAATGGTGATGGAATCTAGGACATGAATGGCGCATTGAGCATAGATAGAACATGGAGCATCGGTGGTTCATGGAGAATCTATGGAGCATGGAATGTAGATAGTGCATGGAGCATTTATGGGTTATCCAGCCCCCAAGTCACAAAGTCACCAAGATTTCATAGTCAAATCTTGTCGTAGGATTCTTCTTGTAGCTCACTTATTCCGGGAGAACCAACACTTCAAGCCATTAGTTTTTATGCTAACTTCAATAGAAAATAAATCAGAGTATCTCAAAAGTATTTTTTCGTCTCAAGGGTCCCAACACCTCAAATGTATCATCAAATGGAAATAAGTTTTGAAAGATGTGTCCAATTTAGTAAAAAGGAAATGGTACAGTCTAGACCTGACCCGATCCATCCAACCCAACCTTACCCATTCATTAGGGGCCGGCCCAAACCAGCCCGATTCTCCCAGCTATGCCCGGCCATACGCTCCTGGTCAACGTAGCTATAGAGTTCAACGAGGATGGAACTATGTCCCAGTTCCCTGGTCCCATGGCCCGGCTGCCACGTGGTCGTCCTCTAACGTTGCCTCTGAGTCGCATCCCACTACATCCACTTTTGTGCCCTTATGTTGCAGCTCTTATCCACCACCTGTGGCTAGCACCGTATAGGATCCTCCTCTAGCTTGGTCCCACTAGACTACAGTTTTCCCCCCCACTGGAACCTAGCCTCCGATTGGGCTGCATACTGCCCTCACTACTGGCCACCTTTCTAGTGGCCCTCTCTTCATCGTGCCCTCCACTATGAGCCATCACCTGCCTGCTGCACTCCCATACCACCTCCTCAATGTCATCACAGATCATAACCTTCGGTCTCAGATCATTGCGCCATGGATCGTGGGTTAACGATTGATCGTTTGATTAGGGTTTCAAAGGGCGAAGTTCACATGAAGAACGTGACAGATTTAGGGTGGGAGAGATTAATCACATGAATACCCAAATAACGGATCTTGGCCTTGTTTTTTGGACATGATGGATTCATGTTGGCTAGATCAGGAATAAACCAACAACATAATAATCACCAAGATCTATTCCCTTTAATCCCATAATAATTATCCACCCCACAAGAATGATCGAATCGTAGATCAACCTGTTTGTGGGTTGGTACGCATTCGTTGTTGGATTCTAAGAAGGGGAAAAGAAATCATAAAGTTATCAACACCATATCACGATGATGGGATCAGTTGTTGATGAATAATGAAGGTCTTTATCATCTTCAATCCTCGATCCATCAGCGTTCATCAATAGGAGAGAGCTTCCTTCTCCTTGCCTTAGTGGAATTCTAGGGTTTTGGATATAACCCTGAATTCCTATGACATGGCTTATTAAAAAATTACACTGCAACTACATCAACACGTAACATCCAAATAAAATATTTTTATTAAATATTTTAATGATGTTCACGTCCAAAAAAATAACTTTTGCAACTGACCCGTTTCGATCGATGTTAGGCCTCGACTAAGGAAAACACACCCTTACGAACTCAAATGTGGTTTTGGATTTCTAATCCAAGTTACCATTTATGAGTTATTATGATTTCAAAATAAAACATTTTTTATTCAATTATTTTATTTACGGTTATACCCCTGGTGACTTTTTCTATAGATGACAAGTGATGACCAGTGTTAAGTCGTGCCTAGGGTAAAACCACTACTCTAAGCTCAACGGTGCCCCCATATTTCTGATCTAGGTAACCATTTAAGAGTTATTTTATTTTTTTATTAAATTCACGTGTGTGTGCTATTAAAAACATAACATTATTAAAAAAATCATTTCAAGAACCATGGGCCTCACAATCGCATCCCATCTCAGTGCCCGGTATCCAAATTTTCTCAATTAATTTATAAAAATAAAACCAAAGAAAATACAAGTCATTACATAAAATCAAAATCACAAGATATTTTTCTTAACCATGTGGTTGGATACATGGTTTCCAAACCAATATACCTACCAATGTATTCATCACTAATTAATTTTTCCAATATGCATTATTAACTTATATGGTTTTTATAACCAAGAATATAACCATGTATTCTTCTCTATCTCTAAAACCAGAATACAAAATTGGATTGTATAGATTTTTTCACAATGGATTTTTCTCTATCCCAAAAAAAATCACAATGCAGAGTTGGATTGCATGGTTTGGAAAACCATGAGACCAACTATAAATTAGTTATAATACTCCAGAATTTGTTAATTTAAATATAATATACAAAATACTTCAATGTTAAACTAACATATTGGTTCCAAGGATTCCAAAATATCCCTGTTATAGGATTTGTCATGCCTAAAAATTTATAGTGCTACATCTTTGATGTAAAAATCTGACTATTTCTACCTTATTTAGTCGTCTCTATCTTAAGTATATTCTTGATTCCTTACTTATTTCCATAATCCAACAGCAAAGGAGTACTCTATCTTCTTAGGTTATTCTCTTCCTTATTAAAAATAAATATTATATTTTTTTAAAAAGGTTTCAATCAAATCCAAAACAATGGTATTATAGTATATAATATCAAAATGATTGAGTTGGTACTTTCATAACTGATATATAAGAAATATATAATTCACTATAACAATAATTGATAGAAATGAAAAGTGACACATTAGATATAAGTTACAATCAATGATCATAAATTGATCCAAATATCAGGGAACCAATATTACTTACTTACTAAGTATTCTATGTCCCAATCATTGAAACACTTATAAAATGAATTAATCCCCATAAAAAAACTCCAAATATTTTTGGCTTTAGTCAACATAATACTTTAATTGAGTCTAATTTGTTATCACATTCTTCCAAATTATGTCAACTTGATTTTTTATTTATTTCAATTAATTTTATCCCAAGGGATTATTTTCTCCTACTTCATCCTATTAGAATAATTATTCACACAAAATTCCATTTTTTTCAAATTCCTTCATCTGAATCACCACTTCATTGATATTTTTCTAAAAAATAACTAATGATTCATGATCACCGAGTAATGTCCCTGAAATCTATAAATAATCTTTAATAGTTCCCTCCAAAATGAATATATTATATTTTAATTTTATATCTATTTAAAGAGGATATAATATACTCAAATTCAATTGATAAGTCAATAAATTAATAATACATTTTCAAAACCTCAAATTAAACCATGAATATATATATATAATGTGATTAAAAAAATAAATCCATGATGTTTCACCCCTTCTTTAACAAAATATTTTCTTAAGTCTTCAATTTAAAATATCTCAAGAATGGGAATGAAATTTGATGAATTTATAAAAAAGTCATAATGACCAAAATTGTATTATTAATCCATGGAAACCTTGATAGATTAAACATTAAAATATATCATGATATTCCTCTATTTACAAGTAAAATTTAGAAAATGTTACAAAAACATTATAAGTCATTGATGCTTAGCCTCCATCTATTGAAAATTCGAGCATCAAGAAATAATTCTTGGTATCATTTTCATTATTATAAAAAACCAAAAAAAATTATGATATCTAATAAATATTTTTCACTTATGGATGAACTACCAAAATTTAATTTTGAAATATTTTCATAACCTATTCCTTATGAATTTATGGAAATGATAATCTATCCCCAAAAAATCATCTTGTTAGATACTAGTAGCTACAAATCAATGGTTTCCCCACTATTTATGGTATTACTAATCTTTATTTCTTTCAGTGTCTTATTTTTCACCTCTTTCACCCAACTCAAAAGTGAATAAGTGACATTAATTACTCTCCACAATCATGATAATTATTTTATAATGAATCTCTTATTCTTTCACCACTTATGTTTTCCCACTCAAAGAATGGACTATAGTGTTACCCCTCCCTACTGTATAACACAACTCAAAGTCAAAAGTATGAAGATACTCAATCCATCTCAATTTACTTAATTATTATCCCACTAAGAGATAAAAATATTCAAACTATTATATTTCAAATACACCATGAACCTATCTCTAAATAGGTAATTTATACATCTATTCATTTTTTAAACCATCATTACCAACTCTAAGTCATGTATTGGATTTTTATACTCATATGGTCGTAAATTACATGATAAATATACCACCAAATTTTTACCTATTTTAAGTACATATCCTAATAAAGCTTCAAACATGGTATAATAAATTGAGTTCACATTAGTTGATTTAAGTGCGATTAACATTATACCTACATAAAACCTTCTTTTAATCTCATAAAAATATTCTAACAATTTACATCATATTCACACTTTATAATTGTTTATGTTAATGTTATCATTAGTGATTATTAGTTTTAAAAAATCACGATGAAGAACCTATAATACCCCTAAAACATGAGAAAATATAAATTTCAACTCCATTCTTGTGTTTCTTCAAATGAGTCACTACTTAAAATTTTTTAGGGTTAATAGAAACACCCTTCTTTGAGATGGAATTCCCCAATAATATTACCTATTAAATCTTGAACTATAATTTATAAATATTTTTATATCACTTTAAATCCAAAAATATATCTAGAATGATACCAAAATTCCTATCTTAATCCCTTATCTATAATAAAAAAACAAGATATTATCAAAAAACCCTATTGTAAATTATCCAAGGTATTTTTTGAAGATATGATTCATTAAAAAATGAAAACTATTGGATCATTGGTAACCTAAAATAAAATTTCTAAAAACCAATAGTCTTCATACCTTCTCATAGAGTTTTTTTTTTCAAGATTTATTCTTTATCACCCTCAATTTTTGATATATTTATCTTAATTAAATCATTAAGAACTAATTTTATTCATTAAAATAGTCAAATTGATCATAAATGTAGGATAAAGGGTATTTTTCTTCACTCTTTCCTGGATTAACTCCTTGTAGTTAATAAATTACCTCAATATTCCATTGGCCTTTTTAGAAAACCTAAATTATGCCACCTAAGGATAAAAAATCATTCAAAAAACCTATTTCTCTAAAATACTCTCAAAATAAATCTTCAATTGTAGGTATCATGTAATATAAAGGAAAAGATATAATATTTTTCAAGAAAATATATCATTTCTCACCTCTATGCATCTCTCTTGTGGTAGTATTATAAATAATTTAGGAAATAATTCATGGTAATCCTCTACCACCCAAAAAACTAAATATTACATATTGATTCCAATAATTCAAGATAAATCCCATATAAATGGTTTTTTAAATCTAAAAGGTCTCAAAAAAAGTCCATTCCAAATCCTCATGCATATTTTACTATCTCTAGAAACTTTAAACAATTATATTAGGTGAATTAAAAGAAACTCTATGACTCTAGTAGTTAATATGAGCCTTAAAATTAACCATATATTCCATTACAATTATGATATCTTGTAAGTTTTTAACAATAACCATTATTTCCAATGATATTTCCACATCACTAACTAAGATGGAATATGATGAGCACTTTAACCCATGTTCTGTTTTTTTTCCCATGAGGTATCACAATCATCATAGAATAAGGAATTAATTCTATATAAAAATTCAATTGATCTTATAATTTTGTATATACAATTAAATTAGTTTTAATTATAACAATAATAGAATAGATCATGGTATTACGAATAAAAAAATCCCCTTATACGATTATAAATCCTTCAAATTACATTAGGTTATGCTCAATAGTAAACAATTTCCCCTAGTTTATCTGATTATAACCCTATTAATGAATTTTAATCATGATTAATTATGATTTACTTGTAGTATACTAGGATTTATTTATAATTATACTCAATACTTGTTCCTAGTTAGAATCCCCACCACTTAACATTAAATGGAAATAAATATAAAAAATATTCAAGTTACCGATCCTTATTCCCTAATTAAACATCACGGGTTTATTAGGACATGGTCACTTGAAGTTAATCATTCTAGTAACACTCAAGTCATATCCGACCTTGAGATTAATTTAATACTATTGGCCTTTTTTAGATACCACACTATTGGAAGTTTTTGTGATTAATTTTTATTTACTTTATTGAACAATTCCTCACTCTAATGGTTAAAGGAAAAAATTATTAGTTCTTTGAGAATCTATAATATCCTCTTCTTCCATGAAAACATTATTCTCCACTAAAACATCTCATTGGTTGGTAAAAAAATAAAAACTACATTTTATTTAATCACAATTTGAATACATATATTGAATCTCTATATGTTTATATTTTTGTTAGTAATTTTCTCTAGTGAAAAGAGATCTAGTTTTGTATAATAACATTTTTACTCTATCACCATCACATTCCCCTATCCCAATTCCAAAAATTCTCATGTTTTTTTCAACTTAAATTTATCTATTATCTAAAAAAAATTGGAATTAAATTTATATTAGAAACTTATATATTTTTTCTTCCAAAACCTTCTCTTATAATTTATAATCTTCTCCTTTAAACATCTAAGTAGTGCATTCTGACTTAAAATTGTCACAAGTATGAGAGAACCAAATGATTTTATCGATCCTTAGAAACCAATATTTGTTTCTTAAACTCCACTCCCTCGGTTAAAACATATGTATTTTTAATTTAAAACTCTAATAATCAATACACCTCTTTTAGTCACTCTTATTATATTAATCTTATAATAACCTAAATCATATAGACTAAAGAAATCAATTATTTAAGAATAATTTCCACATTCCCTTGTATTTTTTCATGAATGGGAACTATTAGTTGGTTAATTGGTAAAAAAAAATACAAATTACTATATTTAAATTCCATATGTATATATAATATGGCTTATAAAACTAAAAAACACAAAGTTCCAATTCTATATCATAGTGGGTCCATTTTATTTAAAAAAATCCATTTCCTCTTCTATTGTGTCCGCAAAATAATTAAAAAATAATAATTAAAGAACAATTATAGGTAAAAAAATCCATTGAAACCATTTATAAAACCAATTACAATTTATAAAATCATTCTTAAAATCAATTCATATACATGTCATCCATATTCATGTCTAATATGATGCATGAACGTGCTTCCCATATCATCTCATCATGATTGTATACAACCATTGAGAAAAATATACTAACACCCTATAATATATCCTTTAATCCTTTATCATACCTAAACTACTTGGAAACATAAGTTTCACTATAAATAGGTAAGTTTTTCTTTATTTATATATATCTATTGATTCATGAAAATCCTAAAATATATTTCTACTAGATTTACTAAAACACATTTAGAAACCAATCTTCGATACCACTTTTGTTACGATAACTAGGATAACCTCCTTGATACCTAAGATATAGTGCATCACATGGTCTTAAGTGCATTCCCTGATTACTAAAGGCTATAGACTAGTATAGAGGGATAAAACATAATTTATTAAAAATGATTTTGAATGAAGTAAAAATGAGGTATATTAAATGATAATGAAATTTTCATAATTTATAACCAATTTTGAACCATATTTAATTAAAATAGAGTAACCAAAATTTATGGGAAACAGAATAACCATAAGTTTAGACATGAAAAAAAACAAACTAAAATTATATGACTGACACCCATCTGACATGGATAATCCAACCCTTCATGAATGTATGTCCAAAAAATTATATGATTCTCCATTAAAATATCCATTAATACCCATCACTAATAAATATGGAAGTTTCCACTTTTTCTATATAGTGATAAATGATATCCACATACACATTTATATGTACATGTTTGGGTGAGAAAAAAAATAGATACTAATATTTCATAAAATAACTCCCATGTATTGACACGTAAAATCTATTTCAAAACATATAAACAATTCCTTTTAGTAAATAATTAACTCATTTCAAAACAATAATTCCATAAAATAAAAATCATTATGTAACAATAAATCACCTGAGATTTTTCCCAAAATTATGGTATACCTATGATGTTCACCTATAAAAAATTATAGCTCATTAATAATATTACTTCTAGAAATTATAAGGAATATCCATAAATTATTCAATAAAAATAACGACCTGTTATCTTATCATTACTCAATGTGGGTCATCCTTGACCCTAATGATTCCCTTTAAAAATACTCTAGTGTATGTATCACACACCTTTCTTATTCCCATAAAAAAATATTCCAAAAACTTTTGTTCATTACTTGATCCTCTCATCCATTTCCTAGTATTACTATTCATTTCTCATTTCCATTATTCATTTAATTTATAAAAATCCACTGTATTTTAAAATTTATTTCAAAAAATAAAATCTAAAAAAGTCAAATATCTTAAATTAAAATTAAATTTATTAAAAAATATCTATTTTCCAAAAAAAACTTCATTTAATAAAATCATATGGTTTACAAAAAATTAATTTCCATAAATAAATCCCATAATTTCCAAATTTTGAAAAAAAAATGATTTTCATTAATGTCCAAATATAATTTTTATAAATAAAAAATCCAAAATTTTATAAAATCAATATCACGTTAGTAATTATTAAATAAAATCAATAATCATAATTTATTATTTAAAAAAATATCCAAACACACAAAAAAGGATGATAATCAATATAGGGAGGAATAAGAGCCACCTACCTTAGAAACAAGTTCTAGAAATCCCTATAGATTTAGACTCGATAATGATGATCTTGATGTCATATGTCAAAACCTAAAAATAAGAAATCATGATCTTGATTCCTTTTTCCATAGTTAAATATCAATTATTCCATGAAATATGATCAAATTTAATAATATAAAATCTTTTAATTTTGATTCAAGAGAGGGAGACAAGTGGGTGATAAGATAGATTGATAAGATAAGCAAATATTAAATCACTCACCTTTGGTGTAACTTTGATTTTTATGATCCATTATCATGATTTTTTAATTAGTGGTGAAAACTTATAAAAATATATTTGAAGAAGTATTGGGTTTAGTTAAACATTGATTAGGGTATTTTTATATCCTAATAAATCTAAATAATGTTTTTTAAAATCCAAATCATAGACTTCTTTCCAGACTGTATGGTTATCTACATAGTTTCCTAAAATATGGTTTTAATAATGACTTTATCACTACTTACTATTTCCCAATTTTCATGGTTAAAATTAATTGTTTGGATAACCATTCACCTTATCTTGAATTTGTATTTTCTGTAAGAACACCTTTTATGGTTGGTTTATATGTTTTGGATTACTATAAACATAACTATGAATTTAGACATATCAAAAAAAACAACCTTGTATAGTTGGATTTTGTTATTTTTATTACTATACATCAATGTTGAAATTTAAAAACATTATATTTATATTTAAAATCTATTGAAAATGAAAGTAAAACTTATATAATAGTTGTATGGTGTAACAATTATTAACACAATGGGATATTTTATCCCCACAAAGTCATTGAACTCCATCCTTCATAGAAAATTTGATAAATTGATACCATATATGGTCTTATGTATCCTAAGTATTTTATTTAATCATTTCATTCTTCTATAAAACCCTCACTAAATGAACACTCTATCATCTTGGGATATTCTCTTATCAATCAAAAATATAAAATGAAAATTAAATTATGGTCACATATGGTTCTAAATGAATTATCTTTCAAATAAAATTATAAGAAATATTTTTTTCGTACTTAATTAATTATGATACATGGAATAGATCAAAATATATAACATAATATAGTGGAAATTCCAACATATATCATATAATTATTGAACAAACTCAAATAGTCTTATATATCGAGGTGCCAATTTTCCTTGTCTCTCATGTTATTGATGTCCCAACCATTGGGATACTCACAAAAAAGCATGATATCTAATTATAAAATCCTAGAAAATTCATCATTGGTCCATATAATACATTTTTCAAGTATATGAAATTAAAAAATTATGATAATCATTTAGTGAAATTTTAACATCCTTGGTTTTTGGTACTTGACCACTTTATTATTTATTTAGAGATTATATAATTATTAGGTTAATATTTGGGAGTTGATGAAGAGTTTTGGAGTGTTTTGGAAGTGTTTATAAAGGTTCATGGTTTGAGAATGGTTGGTAGAAATTTTTCAATATCTCTAGGAAACAATACATTTAAGGATGGGAGTCACTGGGTTGGCACACTTTTGGTTCACGATTTAGATAAACTATCGGAATTCCCAAGACAACCCATGAAAATTGGGATATAGGGAAAATAATAATGGTCACAAGGTTTGTTAATACATGTAATCCAACTACATAAGGTTGTGTTCTTCATATAGATTCATCTCACAATTGGATCATGTCTATCCAAACCATGCATCAAAATTGTGATGATCTCTATTTGGGGGTAGTAGTATGCTCATGTTTAAAAACAGCTTGACAAACCATGCCGTATAATCGTGGAATGTGCATTTAATGATAAAAAATCATATTTTTACCAATATTAGGATCCTGAAACCCTCATTTTCACCTATTATTCTAGAGTCTCGAACTACACTTCCTCACTAGGATCTCTTTTAAATTACCTTCCCAATAGAGAAAATCATTTCATAAATCAAGTGAGTTGGAGATTTAGATTCATTAGTGACTCATCATTTTCTCTCTCTCACTTTATCTCCTCTCATTTTCTCTTACATGGATCATTAGATCTACTTCACCATGGATAGATCTATGTTCCTTGTTCTAGATCTTGATGAAATCTTATTACATATATTAAATGGAAGTTATTATGAGCCTAGATCTAGAGGTTTTTGGTAGTTTTCTTTGATTTTTTTCATCCATTGAGAGCTAAGTAACTTCTCATTCTTCTATAAATGACATAGAACATGAATTCTTGGATTTATTTAAATATTTTTATTCGATTTTATAATAAAAAATTATATTATTTTATGAGATAAACCCCTGTTGGGTTGTGTTTTTTGAAATTTGGAAATAATCGGTTGACTTTTGGATAAACCCTTTTCTTATAATATTAAAATGATGATTTTAAAAATTATGGAGTGGTTTTAAAGTAAGAAAATTATTTTATGAAATTTTTTCAAAGTATAATTTTTTTCTGAAATGAATTGCATAGAATTTGGTATAATTGTGTTGGGATGTGATAAATTTGGATAGATTATGGTCATGGAGTATCACTGTAAAAAGCAGGATGGAGTATGGTTGTGAATAACCATCATTAATGGTAACACCAAGCTTGTGTGTGTGTGTTTGGGTGTGTGTGGACAGGGAATGTATTATTCCAAATTTGAAATAATTTGGTTTATGTTTGGTTATGTTTTATCTCACATTATTTTCCTTTATGACCTTATATAAGTTTTTTTATCTATTTTCCAACAACTTTATATAATATATGATAACCAATTATTGTCATAGTTATATGTAATGGGAAATATTTGGGGATTTCCTACTAATACTATACTCACCCCCTTATTGGGAAATTTTGTGAGTTTTCAAATGTTATTTACTAGATATGGTTAATTAAAAGGTTTCACACTTATCTAGTGATGTATAGTGTTACACTGATCATGGAAAGTGTAGTTGAATATTAGAGGTAGTTTGTATGTTGGTTGGGTGGATGCACCCTTGGTATCTTTCATGTTTGGTTATATTTTTCATCTCCCTATATTGTTTTCTTTTACTCCATTAACACTCTGATATGGTTATACTTTTGGTTCTCACCTTTGACTTGTTTTTTTATATTCATGCATCATGTATATTTTCTTTGTTATTTATGTTGTATAATATGGTCATTTTACTTCCTCGGGGAAAACCATCCCCCAAAGTCCTATTATTCCCTTGATATTTATTTTCAGCCTTTAGTGTCTTTGGTATTTCACCTAAGTTTAGTATCACCAGGTCTCTTCTCAAGCCAATGAGTTGGGGTGGGATATTTCAAATGCTATTAGTCTTGGTCGGTTTGTTTATTATCCTGGGATGGTAGTAAAAAGATAGGGTTTTTAGAACATAAAATTTATGGCTTAAAAAGATTTATATAACCTTTTTATAATAAAATTCAACTTACAAGAGTTATTTGGATACAAAAGTGTTTTAATAAATCTCTATTTTTATTTTCATCTCATTATCATGGGTTTAGATAATGAGCGCATCATATCATGCATTAATATTGAGACTTCCCACAAAGACTGTATTGTTCATAAAATGATTAGCATTTCTAAAAATGGTTATAATGGTTGTTCATTATATAAAAAATCAAGGAAATATTTTATGATAATTGTGGTTTTTATGACTTGATATGTTCTATGCCTTCAATTTCTAGTGATTTATGATTAATTAATGTTTTTTATGGGTATAATAAATGGTACCAAGAATACATCATAGAATCCAATTAGAATAGGATAAAAAAATGTGGTTTCAACTGAGCCACAAGTGAACCATCAACTTGTTCAGGGTATTGTTCCATCTTTTCATGTCATTGATAGAGAAAACTATAACAACGGGCCTTGACAAGTGGATCACTTTGTACAGTTTCTAAAAAACAATACAACCATATTTTATGGGGATTCCAATCCTATAAAATAATAGGCATGAATTAATAAGATAAATTTAATATTCAATTTCCTTAATACATAGGCTGAGTTAAAGTTTAAATTTTTGGTGTATATGCGGGAGGATTTAGCATGTCAGTGGTGGGATTTAACACTTCAAGCTAAATTCGACTAAGGTATTACACAGGAGGAATTAAAAGAATTTTTTTAAAAAATATATATACCCTCACACATTTATGATTATGATAATAACTGATTTATTCATATGTAACCAAGATAACCATTATGTATTAGAATAGGTAGCTAAGTTCATGAACTTAATCCACTTTATCTGATAAGTTACCAGCAGTATGTCAGTGAAGGTATAAATTATTGATTCTAGGATGAAACCATATATTCTCTCTAAGATAGTTTTTCTTTGTATTATGTATTATAAAAATATGGTAAATCAAGTAATGATAGAAGAAAGAGATATTTCTGTAAATCCATCTAAAGGATGTATGTTTATCTCTATAGTAATAGGTGGGAACTCAAATACATGAAGTAAGCATGAGATGGACACTTACTTAAAATGGTTGGAGCATCTCAGAATCAGACCACATGAATAGTTAACTCTCCTCCCAAACCCAAGAGTGATCTTGGGTTCTTTCAATGTGGTTCACTTGAGCATATCAATAGATATTTTTTTACACCACATAAATCATTTCATAATAGTAACTGTATAGGATATCTTCGATGCTATTTTCATAGTTCTCCAAAGTCTGGTGATGGAAATGCATCTCATGTTTCTTGGAAATCCTATGCATCTATTAAGTGATCTCATTAGAAAAATTCCCTCTAATAAAACCAATCATGTCAAGGTGATTCTAGGAACACCATGAACCCCCCCCCCCCTCCCAGTTAAGGCAATATCAATAGGTAATCAAATAACAAGGGAGAGTAAATAAGAAATTGTATATTGATGGGACAATGATCAAAGATGATCAACTCAGTCCTTTGATGGTGTGAGTTATAATTATTATGAATTTTACCATTATATAATCCTTAATTAAAATAGTTTCATCCCAATATTTTATTTCTTCTTGTGTTTTTGATCATATGGGTGTGCATATTGAGATAATGACTTCTTTTTTCAGTATTCAAACACATCTGTGAAAATGAGAGTGTTGATCATTCAAGTTTGTATAATTTTCTATAACAATCATTTGGGATAAGTTGGTTTGTGATTTATCTCTTCTTGATATAGAAATCTATGATAGATTTTTGGAATGGATTAATTGATATCCTTTAAATCCAACATTGATAGTTATTCCTAATAGGCTAGTTTCACTTATTCCAATTCCATTGAACACCTCATTAGATAAGATTTTAATGTGAATGAAAGTAGAGAAGTACCATTGGTCACAATGGATGGGTATATCTCTTATAATTTGGTAGCAATGACATTAGAATATATTGATGAAATTTATCATTGGGACTTTCCTACCATCTTTGACCAATTTTATAATGTCTTTCCTGGAAATTTTTCTAGAATTCCACCTAAAAGAGATGTGGAATTTATAATTGATCTCATACTAGGGACCATTAATATTTCACTTTCATCTTATAGGATGGTAACAATGAAGTTTAAGGTACTGAAGTTCCAATTGGGAGAGTTAGAAAGAGAAGGTTTCATCTTACCTAGTACTTCTCTATGAGAAACACTAGTTTTTTATCAAGAGAGATGATGGAACTCTTTGAATATGTGTGGATTATAATAATATTGACCAAGTTATAATAAAGAATCAGTACTCACTTCCCTAGATTTATGACCTTCTTGATCAATTTAGGGGTGCCACATGGTTCTCCAAAATTGATTTATGATCAAGATAACATAAACTTTGAGTGAAAAAGGAGATCATTCTAAAAACATATTTTCATGGTCACTAAATCCTTTATAATTATTTAGTGATTCCCTATATCCTTATTAATTTATTGATAGTGTTTATGGAATTAATGAATTGGATCTTTCATAGGTATCTTGAATCATTTTTGGTGATGTTCATTGATGATATTATGTTATATTTTAGGGGTATGGACAATCATGAGAAACACTTGGATATAGAATTGGGTATCTTGAAGGAACGTAACTTTTATGAAAGAGTTTTAAATTTGAAATTTTTTGATACAAGAGTTTTGTTTCATTTGTCTCTTCATATCTTAAAAATTATAGTTCTATAGATCTTGAAACGACAGAATATGTTATCTCTTAACAACCACTAAATTATATTTTTTATATACGTAGTTTCATTGGATTAGAGGGACATTATTGATTCTTTGATCATGATTTTACAAGACATGCCTCACTGATGATAGCTTTGTTAAGGAAGGTTTTCCTTTCCAATAGACCTATGAGAGCCTAAAATCTTTTTAAGAGCATAATATTTGTCTTACATCAACACCTATATTTATATTTCATTAGTCAATAAAAAACTATGTGTTTTATTGTGATGAATCAAGATCTAGGTTGGGATGTGTTCTCATAAATAATGATCATATGGTAGCTTATAGATCATGATAGTTATAGGTGAATGAGAAAAACTACCAAATACATTATTTGGAATTAACTGATTTAGTCCATTCTTTGAAGAATTTACATCATTAATGTTTTTGTGGGAAATGATTTTTGTTTATGAATCATGAAATCTCGAAAAACATTTTCTCACAAATAGATTTGAACTGAAGGAAACAAAGATTGATGGAATATCTTCATATGTTTGAATTTTACTTTTTGTTTACATTGGGTGATGGGAATTCCATAATTGATGTATTAAGAAGGAATTCATACAATTAGTTGGATAAAGAGGCTTCAGATCAATGGAAACTAATTTTGGTCATAACTAATATGCATCAGGATTGTGCAGAGCATGGTCATACGACAACTTTTACTCTAGTCTATTTTCTTCCTGATTTGGTTATAAAATTAGGGGATGCTTAGAAATCAAATATTGAATTATGTACTTGAGGTCAAAACTCAATGGTAGGGAGACCATTGAGGGATGGATGCTATATATGATATCTAAACAGTATTTTAGAGATCAAATTGTGGTTCTTACATCATTTTAGGGTTAAATTCTTAATACTTACCACCATTCAAATTGGTATATTCATTGTGGTATTCATAAAATGTAAAAGTCTTTAAGAGAGAAGTTTTAGTGGATTTTAATGAATATAAATTAGAAGAGTTTGTATCATGATACCTTTCCTATCATCAGGTCAAGGTATATCACTAACAACCAGCTGGTATGTTACCTTCTTTACCCATTCTCATAGGGAAATGAGAGAAGATAGCAATATATTTTTTACAGGTCTATAAAAAAAATTTAGAAATAATATTCCATATGGGTGATCACGGATCGACCCACGATTTAAACTCACTTAATCCCAATTCATGAAACCAATATATTGGAAGACTTTTCAACAATCTATATATGGGATGTTTTATAGCTTCATAATATACTAATTTTAGTTGAATATGGCATAGCCCTTTGGTTTAAATATAGTTTTTAGAAGTACTTTCTATAATACCACATTACTAATCTAACAAATAGTATAAATTATCATCCTTAAACAAATTTAAAATAAAAATGGATAATCCAAAAATTAGAATATATGATTATATATTGTGTGATGGATTTTTGATGATGATGGGAAGATCGTATACCATTAGTGGAGTTCTCATAAAATAACAGTTATTAGGCCCCAATACATATGGATCCTTTCAAAGTATTTTATGAATGTTCTTGTTATTCTCAACTTTTTTGGATAGAAATAGGTGAGACTTAACTTATTTGACCTAGGATTGTGCATGAGACAATGGAGAATATTTAGATGATCAAAAATTGAATGATGACAACATAGAGTCATCAAAAATAATAAATAGATCATCATCATCAAATGTTATCATTTGGGATGGGTGATCATGTTTTCTTTCGAATATCTCCAAGGATAGGTCATCGTCATTTTATTATTTAAGGAAAGATATATCCATTGTACATTTTTCCTTTTTATATACTTGAATGAGTATGTGACATGGAATATCAATTGGATTTACCACTATGGTTTAGTAATATTGAAAAAGTGTTTCATGTATATCAACTAATGAAGTAGCAACCTATTTTGGTCGATGTGATTCGCTAAGACCAAGTCAATCATGATTTTGATGAAACATTGATTTCTGAAACTATATAGA
This sequence comes from Viscum album, assembly GCA_963277665.1. Lineage (NCBI taxonomy): Eukaryota > Viridiplantae > Streptophyta > Magnoliopsida > Santalales > Viscaceae > Viscum > Viscum album. The sequence goes on along the minus strand of OY728128.1, from coordinate 1,314,248,316 downwards.
TTACATGTAATAAATATAATCTATTTCATGGGAAAAGCATCGGTTTGGTATGTGTTTTATTAAAGTATGGTTAGATTTAGGAAGAGATGTGGGAATGAGAGGATAAATTGATGGAGGAGTGGCTTGGGATCATACAAAAAACACAAAACTCTTTATTTTAGAGGATGTAAAGAATAGTTTTGGGGAGAATTTAACACCCATGGTTCCAGGTAATTAACCCTTTTATTATTTATTTTGAGATTATATAATAACTGGGTTAAGTTTCAAACGTTTCTAGAGTGTTTTGGAGTGTTTGGAAGTGTTGGTATAGGTAAACGGTTTGATCATGGTTAATAGAAACCATGAACTATATCTAGGAAACCATGAAGGTAAGAATGTGAGTCATTGGAAAGGTAAAAATTTGGTGTATGGTTTGTCTAAACCACATGAACACCCAGGAGAAACTATGCAAGTGGAAATAGAGTAAAATATCACAGTTGGCACATTGTTTGTAAAATTATGTGATCCAACCATCCAAGGGTGTGGTAATAAGACAGTAGCACCACACGGTTGGTGCATAGTGATCCAAACCATTCATATATTTTTTTAGGTAGTATCATACACATGATTGGCACATAGTTTGAAAAATTGTGTGGCCTAACCCTGCAACGTGAATTTAATGATCCAAAAATTATATTTTTACCCATATTAAGACCCAAACCCCTCATTTCCCCTATTATTCTAGTTTATCAAACCTTTTTCCTCCACATACTACCATTTTAATTCCTTTCAACATATTATAATCCTTTGAAAAATCAATGTTCATTGGACATCCGAATTCTTTGGGAAGTAATTGTTTTTCTATTTCTCTCTTCATATCCTATCATTTTCTCTCACATGGATAGTCATATCTAGTCCAAAATGGATAGATATATATTAATTTTTTGGATCTTGATTAAATATTATTAGGTCTATTAAATGGAATGTTTTGTGATCCTATATTTATAGGTTTTTGGTTTGATTATTTGTTTTCATCATCTGTTGAGAGGTAGGTGGCGTCTCTATCATCTTCACTGGACTTATATCTCAAAGAACATGTTTTATTTAAGTATTTTTCTTGGATTTGTTATGAAACAATTGTTTGATTTCATTAGGGATACCCTTTTTGAATTGTGTTTTGAAAATATGAAAAAATAGGATGTATTTTGAATAACTCTATTTCCTTATAATTTTTAAATGATTATTTTAAAAATTATGTAATTTTTTTAATTAAATAAATTTTTTGATGAAATATTTTCAAAGGAAGAAATATTTTTATGAGAAATAAATTTCGTATAATTTTAAATAATTGGTTCGGAAAGTTTTCAAGTGGGATATATTATGGTTGTGAAGTACCACTGTTAAATGTGTAATGGAGTTTAATCGTGAAGGACCACCATCAATGGTAACACCAAGACTATTCTTGTGTGTATGGTTGGGTTTGTGTGGACATGGAATGTATTATAAAAAAAATTCAAGGATTGGGAAATTGATTGGTTATGGTTTATCTCACATGTTTTCCCTTTATTTATTTTTATAATCTATTTAAACTATTTTTCAACTAGTTTATATAATATTTTATAACCAGTTATTATCCTAGTGGCATGTGTTGGGAATTCCTTGGGACTGCCTACTGATTTCATACTCACCCCTACCTTGGGAAATTTGGTGCATTATATGATGTTTTTTACTAGTATATAGGGAAGGTAAAGTTTTCACACTTCTCTAGTAATGCATCGTGGTTCCATTAGCATTGAATGTGGAGTTGGATCTTAGATATAATTTGGATATTGGTTGGGTAGATGCTTCTCTAGTATCTTTTTGGTTTCATTATATTTTTTATACATATGATTTTGTCTTTTACCTCATTGGATCTATTTTATTTTTTTACTTTTGGTTTTCACCTTCAAGTTTTTTTATTATATTCATGTATCATATATATATTTTTGGAAATTTATGATGTGTAATCTTATTGTTGTACTTATTCATGGATAATATTACCCCAATGTTCTCTTACACCCTTAACATTTATTTTCATCCTTTTGTGTCTTGGGATGTCACTTAAGGTAAGTATAACTCTATATCATCTCTATACAATAATTTTTGGCAGGATGTTAAAAAAATGAATCCAGATCCCTATCATTGAGTATAAAAACCTTACCATGAAACATGTTTGGTATTATCCAAAAAAAATCCAAATAGCTAAAATATTCAAAATTATCTCCCAAATACATTTTTAACATAAAATTTCATTTAACACAATTATAAATAATAACCATATGATTCATTATCCGCCACATTAAAATCTCTAATCATTTATCAATATATTTTAAGAGTAGTTTCTTTAACATTATTTATTCCTTCATATATATTTTTTAAATTTCATTAAATCTCTTTACAATTCTAGAAAATAATCACTAATCATCTTTTTAAATTACTCCTCTAAATTTAAAGTAAAAATTTCAATATTTTACAACCTATAAATTTCATAATATCTCACTCCTTTCTTAAAATATATAGTGTAAGAATATTTGAAATCTGAAAACTATTTATGAGACAATATTCAATTTTCCTCATTTTATATATGATAATTATTTCAATTAAAATAGGCACACATGTTCTATCAATAGAAATCATATGATCCATTCTAAAGATAAAAATTCGAATAGCATAAAATTATATCATTGAAGGAACACCTAGATGACTTTGGTGCCAATTGAATATGACCTATATGGTATGTATATGCACTGGGGGAGAGAGGGGTAAATCATTGTATCCAATTTATCCAAATAATTATTATGATTTAAACCAAATAAAAATTAATTATCTTTTAGGATAAATTATATCACCTATTTATCTATGATAAAATCTTTTTAATTGAATGAAAAATATTAAAAAATAATAATTAAAATATTTTTATAAGTTTCATCACTCATTACAATATTGCTACATCCTTTTAATTATTAATAATCACCTATGGTCATATAATTTACTATAATTATAACTCGGTTACAATCAAGAAGTTATTATCCTAAACTTGTGCAAAATTAAATATATATTCAATTTAGTACTCCCAAAATAATACTAAATAGTGAAAAAATAAAATTAAGAAATTTACTCCATAGATATTTTTATAAAATGAGGCAACATGTGATTCTTTCTTGAAATACGATGAATCTATAAGAATACAAAATAAGATAATTTTATATTCATAAATCAATTCACTATATATATTATACCATTTTTATAACTCAAATTTATCTTTTATTCCAAATATTCACATAATATTATTTGTCCCTTTATAAAATATCTTGATTAAAATTTTAAATTACCACAACTAATAATATAAAATTTAATTAAGAAATATGATTGCATTGTTGACTAATCACAATAATAAACACGTATTATATTGATCAACATGACTAAAAAACTCATATATTTTCTTTTAAAATAAATTATTCACAAATTTACACTATATTTATTTAAAATAACCACATATCGGTAGCACATGTTATAAAAAAAGAGAACATTATGATTTTTATAGCATAACCTCCACCGGTAAAATTCATAAATATTATTATATATCACAATGTTCTTGTACAAACATTATTTTCATTCTAGTTAATAAATTATAAAATTTACTTAAAGGAATAGACTTAGTCAACATCTCATATAGGTCCTCGTTAGTATATATCTAATTAAAACATACATATCTAGTATCAATGACATATCTAAAAAAATACTTTCATATATGTTCTGAAACCTATAACTAAAAATATGTATCTTTTAAAAATCTAAGTAGAATTGAATATTAAAATATATGTTAAAATTAAAACAAGATGAAACTAATTTATTAACAAAACCCATAATTTATATAACCTTCATCATTTTTATAAAAATAATTTTCTTAACTTATATAGTGGATAATAGCCCAAAAAACTATATATTTCAATTCCACTAGACTAGTATTCTATAAAATTAAAAAAAATGTATGTTTTAGACTTTCTAATATACTATTTATAACATAATCAAATTCAAAATATACAAAAACTCCTTGATTTTAATTAAAGTTATTAATATATAATATAGTGATACTTAAAAAACTCTAAGATACCTTAGTGTCTGCTTTAGAGATTGTCATTATGACCAAGTAGAAGTGATATTTTTTAGACAAAGTAGAAGGGATTTTATTGATACCAAATTGTTGAATGATTCTTTTAAGGTTTATGAAGATGAATTACCTAGAATTGATTTGTTTTCTAATGGAGGAGTTTTATAAAGTAAAATAATGGTAAAGAATATTATTTAAATGTTTCCTTTTGTTTCCAAAATATAGACATAATTTATCAATGAATTAATCATAATCAATATTTAATGAATCATATTGACTCATTGAGTTGATTTTAGTTTTGAATCTTGGAAGATTTTCCCATATTTTTATAACAGATAAGATGGAGTTGGGGATAATTTATTGTTTCTATAGAAACAACCATACCATGAATGTATATGGTCATTCCCCAAGACACTCTTCATATGATTAAATTATGGAGAGTAATATTTTGGAATAACATAATGTTTTGACTCGTATAATGATATAATTCATAAATTTAATGATGTTATAGTTTTTTATTCACAATATTATAGTCACACCATAATGAGAATCCATATTTTTTGTGTTTTCCTTATTTTTATAAGAAGAATCGGTTACGTAATGGTATATAAATATAATGCCATAATGATTTTGGGTTTTTTATTCAAGTGGAAAGAGTAAGGAAAATATAACATAATGAAGAATTGAATTTCACTATAAATAATGGGCTATGTCTTAGTAATTTATCCACGATATTTAGTTTCATATCTAGATTTTTTTGTGTTTTTGAGTTCACTCTACAACAGAGGAAATCACACAAAAAAATGAACAAAATTGGGTTTTTAATTGGTTATAGGAGAACTAATTATTCATTCAGTGATACTTTAGGATATGTTGTGGTTATGATGATCACATTATAAGAATAATTGTTACACCATGATTCATTTTAGAATTTGTAATTCAAGATTTTTACTAATGTATTGCATTTGGAACTTCTAAGGATACTCCAAATTGATACTTTACAACCATCAATATTACAAAAGGGTGGGTAGAATGTACCAATAGACTCAATATCTATAAAATAAGTGTAAATTGTTAAATGGAAAGAAATTTTTTGAATTTGAATTTGGAATTTAGATTTGGATGTAAGAAATGAAGAGATCCTGTTGTTGTGAAAGAAACTAGAGAGTAGGAGGAAAAGTGGAGTTTGTGTGTACTGGAATGGACAATTAATGGAGAGAAATAACAAGAGGATGATGAATAGAATAAGAAGAAGAGAAATTGGAAGAAGTATAAAAATAATTTAAATGAAGTTTATCTTGTGTGAATACTCTCTTGTTGTAATATTTTATGTTATATAACTTTGTTATCATGGGATAACATTACACAAGTTAAGAGACACATTTTGTATCAAATGTTGAAGTATAATACATAATATTTGTACTCAACAAGTTTAATATTGGGGATAATGTGATCATGGGTGATTTTAGATCATTTCAATGATATAACTTCTCATTTATAGTAGTGAAACTTATAAAAATATATTAATCATGTTGTGTTTGTTTCTTTGAGTCTGTGGGGTTTTTGAATAATGATATTGTCATTCATTTCAACAGGTTCAAAGTGTTTTTTTAAATATAAACACAAAATGATATGAAATCACTGATTTATTACCCCACCTGTGAATTCTAACTATTCATGTTGTCCCTCTTCACATTGATAAAAAGTCTTCCCTTAGTTATCCATGAATATTTTAATAGTATAAAAAAATCTAAACCCAACTTCAATTATGTTATCAAAAATATGATATTACCCAAAATATTAATATAATTTTTACTACTTATAAAAAATTTATCATATTCAGTAACAGGTTACTAAGTTTAAAATAACTTGTAATTTTTGTTAATAATGACTTTAATAGTTTAAAGGATTTTAAACAAGATAACTTTTAATACCATATTTTGATAATAAAATTATGATATAATTTTTTTCTCTCATAATTTACATTAAAATTATATACAGAAGATAATAAATATTTCAATTCAGAAATTAATTTATGTTTTGATTTAACATTATGTATTAACATCATATTTAACAAATAAAAAAAATTATAAACATAAAGTAACAAATAATTAATTTCATGTGTTTCTAGATTAATATATGAACATGTATCATACAAGAAATGACTAAGGAAAGTATTCATCATAAAAATATTTCATTTTTTATATCATTACCTAAATAACTATTTAATCCCTTTGAGATAATTATTTAAATAGAAAACTTAATTTTTATTTAATTTATTGGAAAATCCTTTAATAGGTTTCATATTAATTATAACATTGTATTCCCCAGGTTTAAAGTAGTTTTTATATAATTATTCAATGTGAAAGTCATTAGTAGTAGTAAAAATTGGAAATAAAATAATAAATGAATACATAAAAATAGTGGAAAAATTTACCATAATAAACACTTTCCCTTTATAAGAAACCCTATAAATTAAACTTATATTTTATCTAGTTTTAACCACTCATATGTTACATTTCCTTCTTTTTAAATATATTTTAACCCTGTTATTTTTGCACTAATAGGTTTATTACCCACTTTCCGGGCATTATTTTTAAGAGGAGATTTAATTTATCAACACTTATTAAATACCCATTTTCCATAATATTTGATTTTAACTTATTTTTAATAATATTTTGATACAACATACTTGAGTTCTTCTACTAAACCAAATAAAAATATAGCCACATCAGCATAACCAAATCTATATGGAGGCCTTATAACTCTTCTTTTCATATATTCAACTTATCAAATGTTGCATCTCAAATGATGATTTTTGTTTATAAGAAATTTTATAAATCCATAATTTGTTAACTTTTTCACCTTGATGGAAACCTAATAAAATATATTTAAGGTCTCACAGTTCTAATTTTTTAGTTCAAGAATGCACATGTTTCATAAATTAAATCTCACTTATTTAATTATATTATATAAGTTTATTTTTTCATGAGTCTTTAAGTGTCTTAAAACCTTTTACCAATGAAGGATATCTATTTACAATATGGATTTTCACCATGGAAGTGTATTATTAGAATGATTTGGTCAGTCCCAAGAAGGATGGCATTATCATCAATTTATTTAAGATTGACTTTATAATAACCTATAAAAACTTCTAATGTGAATTTTATAATGTTCTAATAGTGTTTCTTTAAATTTATTTTGGAAACAAATGATGAAAAAATTATTATTATTATAAAATTATTTTCATTAATGGAATTATCATGGATTATTTCGAAAATTATTAAATGATAATTGAATTTTTATTATTTTTATCAAATTTATAAATATTATTTGATATAAGACTAAAATAATGACTATTGAATATTTATAGGTTATTATTAAGTAATTGTTAATTTTTGACAAATAATTTAGGCGGTTGTAATAAATATTGATGTAATATAAGTGTAATAAAGTAATAAAACATAATTATAATTTACTATGTTTTTTATATTTATTTAATTAAATAGAATATTTTATTAATTAATATATGTATTTTTATAATAATATTATGATAGCATGAATAATATTGACAAATTTATTTTTTATAAATATTTATGTATTAAAATAATAAAATGTGTTTATAATTTAAGATGTTTGAAATGGAATGTTAAAAATGTAATTTGATAAAAAAAATTATGCGTTAGAATATATATATATATATATATATATATAATATTATATTGAGTTTAGTATTTATTATTTAATACCTAACGATGGATTAAAATTATTAATAAAAATTTGATATAAATTTTTAATTATTATAAATAATTTATATGTGTTCTATATGAGAGTATAATGATGCGGATAAATATAATTTCGTAAATAAAATTTTGGTAAAAAATATTGTACAAAAAATAAAATAAATAAAAAAATGTAAAAAAAAATAAATAGATAATAAATAATAAATAAGTAATGAGTAATAAATAAATAAAGAAACAAACAAATATAGAATTTTATTTATTCAATTTGGTTAATATAATATTTAGTGAAAAAAGGAATTGAGGAGTGATTATGTATAAATATTAGATGTGATATTTTAGTTCACCATGTAAAGAAATTATTATTTAGTTATGCATTTTAAATAAAAAATTACATATTAATATTAAAATAAAATTATGAAATTAGAATTATAAATTAAGGGTTTTGGGGATAATCATTCTCTCATGGTTCACTATGGGATTTTTTTCTCTAATGGAGTGCTCACTCAATTTTCATCACCTATCTTATCCAAATATGGTATGTTCATTCAAAGAAAATATTTCTATTTTTATCATGGATATTATCTAAATTATTATTAATTTTAATAAAGATATTTATGGTTTTACAATAATTAATCAATTAACATTAGATTAAACTTATATTTTTTCATAATATTTTGAAACATAACTATAGAAAATGATTTTTTTAACTTATTAATTTTTTAATAGATCCTCAAATTTCAAAATAATATGTGAGAAAATCTTTTTTATTCTTAGTTTTAAAATTATTAAATTTGTTGATTCATAGTTTAGAAAAACATATTTAATCTTCTATCATGTTCTTGTTCACTTTTAATTATTAATTTTTTTTATGTGAAATGATGAATATAAATTAATTATCATTGTTTTTTAAATATAAACACGGTGTGATCATTTATAAATATTTTGGAAATATATTTAATAGGTATGATTCAACATAATTTAATGTGAAATCCAAAAATTCATCTTCAATATATATTTCATTTATTCAGGTTGTTAATATTTATTTTATATTAAATGATTGGATGGTATTCCAAAATTTTAAAATGGTGTCCCAATTTTGAATATTTTTATTAATGATATTTTTTTGTTATTGGGATAAAATTATATAGTTAAATTAATTCATCATGGGTCCATGAGAAACTAAAATATATGTCATTCCACTCATTGGTCATGTTCCTCTTTTATCTCATGTGACATAAGATGATTCCAATGTGGCATGGACATTTTTATTCATATTATATCGACTCTAAAATTATTCCAAATTCCTTCTAAATTTCCAAAAATTATTATTGATTTTTCTTCAATTAAATATTCTCTTGATAATAAGCACTTATCCAATCATTTTAACATAGTTCTTAATGGGTAGATTTGACAATCTATGTTGGATAGTTGGGATGTTTTTTAGTGATATAAAGTATGACTATATATGGGATTGAGATGTATAAATATAGTAATAATTCATATGGAAAGTGGTGCAGTATTCTCTATTGGTTATGCTTTTCTTATTTTTTTATGATGTATTAGTGATGATGGTTATTTAAAATATTAATGGGGGTTGTATGATTCATTTTATATTAATGGAATATTATTGATGTTATTGAGTTTATGAAGTATATATTACCCATATAAAGTTTTAGGTGACCCAATATCTAATAGGTGAGAAATCACCTATGATGGTTATATGAGTAATCTATGTCCCCTTCCCAATTGGTACAAGTGTGAGTTATGATTTACAATATTGGAATTTTGGTTACTAGAAAGTATGAGTTGGTTTATATAAAATTTTTATTATATCATAAGGAATATATTATCTTTCTATAGAGTTACTCACGGTTTGAGGTTGGATATATGTTGTTATGATAGGGTGACTAAGTATTAAAGATTACTTATAAAGTAAATATAAATTTCATAAAAAGAGGTTAAAAATCTGATAATTGAAGAAAATGTGACCTAATATGAAAGTCTTGAATTTAGGGATGTTTGTTGCGTTGATCAAGAGATTTTCAGTGGTGAACTATTAGTGAATATTACTTAAGGATAGTTTATTTGGTTTTTTTGTTTCATTATTGTTTTTTGGATTGAAAACATTATGATTTCAACTAGTTTTTCAATTTTCATTTTTTTGGTAGAGTAGATAAATTTATTATAATCATAATATGTTCTTTTTACTCACCCAATTATATTCATCCTTACGTAAAATAATAATTATTTTATCCTATATGTTTAGTATAGAAGATGATGTTAATATTCAAGTTGTGTTTTGGAGTTTTTTTAGATTATGATATATCTATTGGTAGTTGGTTCCATCATTGTTTCACTATGGAGTTGTTATTTTTTTTATACTATTATATTTCTTTCCATTCATGTATTGACATTACTTATCATTATGATGAACTAAGTTTATATTCATTAACCTATTTAGTTAGGATTTTATATAGTTACTGTTTTGTATTAAATCTTTCTTTAAAGGCATAATCCCTCTCTCTTTTTTGTGTGTTTATACCTTTGGTGCTAATCAAAAGTCCCAAGCCTATTAGTGAAAGGCTTGGAGTTCCACCCTCACTTTTTTCTCCTACACAAGGTGGGGTCCTGAAATAAAAATATTGTGAAAGGGTTGTATCAGAGAAAGGTTTTCTTAGTATGCATGTTTACAGTAATCACATTTGAGGGCTATTTCTAGATGGTAGGTTAATGGTATGTTCGAATGTAGTATAGAAATTTGAATCGATAACCCAATAATAGGATGTGTTGAGTGGTGAATTCTTGCAAAAGGACCATAATCACCTATTGAAAATATATAATGGTTGAAGTTATTTTCTATAGTGTAAATTTTTAATAAATATATCAGGAATTTTGTGACGTCCCGGACCCGGCTGCCCCTCAACTCGAGCCCCGAGCCTGATTGGCCAAATGACCGCTAGCTCATCTCCCCATAGTCCAGGGGCTACCGACTAGCAGCGAGGCTGTAATGGTATGTCAGTGGGGAGACTGTGACCCCATGTCAGAGTACATAGTAGTATAGCAGCAAGTGATTAAATAGCGGAACCACAAAAAATGGATAAACAGGAGAAAAAGTTAAACATACAAACCAAAAAACAGAAGTAAGGAAAACCCTGATAAATATACAAAATCTGCATAGGCAGTGTCTACTACAAAAAGGATGTATGGAATGCTGATACAGTAATACAAAAGAGAATAAAATTATTCCATGATCATCTGATAAAACACTATTTTGTTTAATATTTTATTTATAATAAATGATATAATTTCCTCACATTGTGTTAAATATGTTTATTTATAAAATATTTGGGATTTGATCATTCATTTGAAAATTTGGTGAAAATTCCAGTTTTACCTTTTATAGTGAACTGTAGTATTTCAATCATAAATATTTTTATTTGAATTATTTTAACTTAATATTTTGTAACTATTTTACTTACTTCATGGGATACAACTTTTATTCAGGACACTAGATCAAACGAATGCATTTCTATGGAGTAATTAGGCCATAAAGTCAAAGGTGGGCTGGACACGCCAGAATGGAAAAGCTTTTGTATTTGGGCCATAACTCCTTCACATTGTCTTGGATTGATCCCAAATTTTTATAGGAGATATAGGATCCATATACTCACATATTATCCTAATGTAAGGATGGCCAATTCATGCTTTTTGGTGGTCAAATGGGTGGTGAAAGTTGGCGTAAAATATTTGGCCAAGATTTCCCATTCACACTTGAAACCACTTTGAACCTAGCCTCCCCACCACTCTATAAATTGGTGTTTTTCTTATTTGGTGGCATTTGGAAGTGCATTGGGAAGTTTAGGGAAGAGGATAAGTGGATCCACTCCAATTCTACAACCATTTCAATAAGGGTACCTCTTGAAGCAAGGATCCCTTCGGTGAAGCCTTCTTCTCCTTCATGTTGTAATGATTTTGTTTGTGTAATAAACTTATTTGTTCTTAATTTATTTCTTCTCTTTTCTTCTGTTTTGTTTAAATTTATTCTTCTATTAATCTTCCTATTTTGTTTGGAATTCTTGAGTAGAAGCATTATTGGGTTATACCCATTATAAATCTTTGCACATGCAAAACGCTTCTACGATGATTACGCCACCCATGGAAGAGTAGTTCTTTTTAGTAATCGATCGACCACTATCCTTTGTCATTAATTTATTTTGAATAAATGAGATAATATAATTCAAATAATATGATCCATGAATTTTGTTTTTAAATTACAAGAAACTAAGCAAGCAATTGAACAATTAATACAAAAACACGCGAGGTCGAGATTTTGTGTAAATTGTGAGAGCGCGATCTTAATCGGTAATACAAGACCACACAGGATAAATTTGTAGAGTTCAAATATAATCTCAAAACACAATTAATCCTCATTTCCAAAATGGATATGTGCCTTAATTTACCACTGACCATAATCTATCCTTAGAACATCAATCAGAGCAGGGTGTTTCGATTTCATGTTCTGAAGTTAACCTAAGGTTAAATTCACTTCATCTTTGTGGTAAGGTTAACTCTCGTAGGGTTCAGGGGTTAACAAATTAAGGGATCATAATTAAGTGAATACTAATTTAAATGATAATGATTAATAAATTATTGAATACGTAGAGTTAGATTGATTACGCCTTTTTAAATATTTTCTAAAAAACATCTTCCTGTTGTGTCTTTTTAATCAAACTTCATTTCAAAATTAAAAACAAAAAAAAAATGAAATCTTCTTCTAGAAAACTTCTTCAAGTTTTATAAACTATAAATAACCACCCCCATCCTTTCAAGTAGTGTTTTTATTATATTTTATTTTATTTCTATAATACCTCTAAAAAGTTGTTTTAATTCACTTCCTCCTTTGAGAGACGACCTTGGTCAGCCACTCTACTGCACCTAAGTACTCCAAAATCACACTAAACATTTGAGGGAACCCACGATAGTGCTCTTTCAAATTGGAACAATTTCCAGGGAGGAAAGTAATTTATTCAACCATTTAAAGGTATTTCTTTTATTTTTTATTTTATTATTTTCTTCACCTCTCTCTTTCATCTTTCCCCTTTCTCTAGTTTTCATTTTTTTCATCCTCTTCTTTTCTTTTTGGACCATCAACTCAAACTTATAATTTTTATTTTACTATGGTTCACTTTCTTTCTTTTCATTTTTATTTTATTTATGACACAAAATAATCCCAAAGATCTCTTAGATCTTGACCCTGAGATTGAACGTAGCCTTAGGACTAGAATCAAACATTCTCAGTCTATGGGAAGTTTCAATTTTCAACCAGTTGGTGAATTCCTCTCTTCTGGAAACATTGAAATTGGAAACACTTCTAAGTATAAATTAAAACAAGAACCAATGGATGAAAATAATGGAAATTAACTTAATAGAACCATTCTAGAATTGGATGCACTAGATATTAACTATCAACCAAATTGTATTTCATACCCGAACCTCAAATCAGACTTTGAATTGAAATCTGGATTAATTCACCTTCTTCCAAAGTTTCATGGCTTATCTAGTGAGGATCCCAACAAACACCTTAAGGAATTTAATGTGGTTTGCTCAACCTTAAAACCAAGAAATGTTTCTGAAGATCAAATCAATTTAAGAGAATTCCCATTCTCACTTGATGGAGCTGCAAAAGATTGGATGTATTATTTGGAACCTGAAGATGTAACATGTTGGAATGATTTGAAACGTCTTTTCTTGCAAAGATTTTTTCGAGCATCGAGGACCACTTCAATTCGTAAGGAGATATTGGGGATCAAACAAGCCCAAGGGGAGTCAATGTATGAGTACTGGGAGTGATTCAAGAAGTTGTGTGCAAGCTGCCCACATCACCAAATCAGTGAGAAACTACTCATCCAGTACTTATATGAAGGACTCACACCTATGGAGAGAAGCATGGTAGATGCTGCAGCTGGAGGAGCATTGGTGGACAAGACACCAGTATCTACGCGTGCATTGATCGACAAGATGGCCCAAAACTCCCAACAATTTTGCGATAGAGGTACACTACATATCAGGGGAGTACATCAGGTAAGTCCTTCTTCTCTTGAGAGTCATTTCATTGATACCAAGTTAGAAGAATTAACAACTATGGTGAGGAAAATTTCTTTGGCAGAAAAGACATCTCTACCCCCTCCTTCAAGGCCATGTGGCATTTGCACTGAGACAAGCCACCCAACTGACTATTGCCCCCAACTACAAGAAACAGAAGATTGTGCAGCAGTATTCCCTGGGAGACCATATCAGCAACAACAAAAACCACATCCCTAAAAGAAGTATGACTCCTTTTCACCAACATTCAACCAAGGGTGGAAAGATCAACCGGACATGAGGTATGTCTCTGGACAACAACAAAGGCCCCCTTTTCAACCAAACTTCCAGCAGCCTCCACCATACCAACAGGGTTTCCAACAACCCCAAAGGTGATTCGAAGCTCAAACATCAACAAGTCAGCAACAATGGAATCTCCAACACAAGGTAGACTCTAAAATTGATGATCTTTTTAAGATAATTGTTCTTAATCAATAGAATGAAATGAAGAGTCAAGGTTCGGAGTTGAGGTAGTTGAAGACTCAAATGAGCCAGATTGCTACCGCCCTCCGTGAACTTGTGAGTAAGAATTCCAGAAATCTACCTTCCCAACCCAGTCCAAATCTAAAGGGGAATGTTAGTGCCATCACATTGAGAAGTGGGAAGAAAATTAATGATACATCAGTACCTACCATTCCACCGGGATTCACCTCAACTCCAGATAATCCGAATTCCATACCAACTGATGAGAAATTCAAGGAGAAAGATAAAGGTAAGAAAAATATTGATGATGTTCCTCCTAAACCCCTTCCTTTTCCAAACAGGGTTGTTCAAACCAAGAAGATGGCGGAAGAAGCAATGCAAAAGGAGGTTTTGGACACATTCAAGCATGTGGAGATCAATATTCCTCTACTTGAATCCATTAAGGAAATTCCAAGGTATACAAAATTATTAAAAGAACTTTGTACCAATCGAAGAGGGCTTAAGGGAAATGAGAGGATCAACCTTGGAAGGAATGTCTCAGAACTCATTACAGCAACTCTATAAATACCAACAAAGTGCAAGGATCTCGGGACATTCATCATCCCATGTACCCTAGGGGAGTTTCACTTCTCCGATGCTCTTTGTGATTTAGGAGCTTCAATAAATGTGATGCCTCACTCTATATTCTCTTCTTTATAGGTTGGTGAGTTGAAGCCGACGAGAGTAGTGGTGAAACTAGAAAATAGAGCTACGGCATATCCAGCGGGAGATCTTGAGGATGTACTTGTCTGGGTAAGAGACATGATCTTTCTAGTAGACTTCTATGTGCTTAACATGGAGGATGATCAGGTAAGTTCTCATGCCCCCATTATCTTAGGGAGTCTCTTCCTCAAAACTGCAAAAACTATCATAAATGTCATTGAGGATACACTTTCTATGAAGTTTGGAGATGAAGTTGTGATATTTAATGTTATGGATTCCATGAAGTACCCCTCAGAGGACCATTCTGCTTTTGTTATCTCCCATTTTGAACCACCAAATAAAAACTTCCTGGAATTTGATTGTCCTATGCTTAGGGAAATTAGGAGTATTTGTTCGAGTTTGATGTCTAAGAGCACTTACAGACATGTTGCTGATACACAATCCTCTCTTGTATTAGATTTTTATGTGGATTCATATTCTGATTTTGATCATGTTCACTCTGATTATGACATGGCTGTTGATTATGCTGATGGATTTGATGCTTTATTCTCTGATTTTTATGATTTCTATTCTGATACTAATGTTCATTGTGCAGATATGTCTGTTGCATCAATTTCTCCATCCATATATCACCCCCTACATTGGAACTCAAGACATTGCCCCCAAATCTTAAATATTCATACCTGTTGAGTGGTGATATATTACCGGTTATAATTGCTAAAAATCTCACTTTTGAACATGAAGAAAAGATTTTGAATATTTTAAGGGGGAACATCTGGGCGATCAGGTGGACCTTGGCTGACATATCAGGTATTAGCCCCTCCATTTTCATGCATAGGATCCTCTTGGAGGATGTGGATAAACCGGTGAGGCAACCACAAAGGAGACTCAATTCAACCCTTCTGGAGGTTGTTAAAAAAGAGATTGAAAAATTGCTCAAGGCAGGTATAATCTTTCCTATTTCAGATTCTCAGTGGGTAAGTCCTATTCAGGTTGTGCCTAAGAAGAGTGGTGTTACTATTGTTAAAAATGATAAAGATGATTTAGTTCCAATGAGGGTGAAAAAAGTTGGCGTGTGTGTATTGATTATAGGAAACTAAATCAGTCCACTCGTAAGGACCATTTCCCCCTCCCATTTATTTATCAAATTCTTGAGAGACTAGCTAGGAAAACACACTATTGTTTCTTGGATGGATTTTCTTTATATTTTCATGTTATTATTGCTCCATATAATCAAGATAAGACTACATTCATCTGTCCCTTTGGCACATTTTCCTACCAGAGGATGCCATTTGGACTTTTCAACGCCCCAGGTACCTTCCAAAGATGCATGGTGAGTATTTTTTTTGATTTTATTGAGACCTACATAGAGGTATTTATGGATGATTTTACAGTGTATGGATCCTCATTTGATGAATGTCTAAATAGTTTGGGAAGGTATTGAATCGTTGTATTGAGAAGAATCTAGTCCTGAACTTTGAAAAGTGTCATTTCATGGTAGAGCATGGCATTGTCTTAGGGCATGTAGTGTCAAAACATGGGATAGAGGTTGATAGATCTAAGATATACATTATTTCATCCTTACCTTATCCTTCATGTGTGCGTGATGTTAGATCTTTCCTAGGGTGTGTGGGATTTTATCGGCGCTTCATCAAAGATTTTAGTAAGATTCCTCTTCCTATGTCACGATTACTCCAAAAGGATTCTGATTTTGTGTTTGATGATTCTTGCAGGACTTCCTTTGATGAGTTAAAGAAGTTTCTGACCACTCCACTGATCATACAGCCCCCACAGTGGGATATTCCTTTTGAGCTTATGTGTGACGCCTCCAACTTCACGGTTGGAGCTGTCTTATCTCAGAGGGTGGAAGGACGTTCACATGTGATTGCCTATGCATCAAGGACATTGGATTCAGCCCAATCAAACTACACTACCACAGAAAAAGAGTTTCTTGCTGTCATATTTGATTTAGATAAATTTTGTTCATATTTATTGGGCACTAAATTATTTTTTTCTTCTGACCATGCAGCTTTGAGGTACCTCCTAAAGAAGTCAGATGCAAAGCCACGACTTATCTGTTGGATGCTCCTTCTTCAAGAGTTTGACATCGAGATAAAGGACAAGAAGGGGTCAAATAATTTGGTGGCAGACCACATGAGTAGGCTTACTCACACACTAGAGGATGAAACCTTGGACTAGGTACCACTTCGGGACACTTTTCCCGATGAGCATCTTTATTCCATCTCAGGTACGCATCCTTGGTATGCTGATTTAGTGAACTACCTTGTTGCCTCTAAAATCCCTACAAATTTAAAGAAACATCAAGTAAAAAAATTAAAGAGTGATTCAAGATTTTATGTTTGGGATAATCCATACCTATGGCGCATTTTTAGTGACCAAGTTATTAGGAGGTGTGTTCCTGATCATGAGTTTGAGTCTATTTTGCAATTCTGTCATACACTTGCTTGTGGTGGACACTTTGGACCCCAACGGACAACTAGGAAAGTTTTAGACTCTGGATTATATTAGACTAGCTTATTCCATGATTCCCATGTGTTTTGTAACTCATGCTCTCATTGCCAACACACTGGGAATATTTCTAAGAGACATGAGATGCCCCAAAAACCCATATTATTCTGTGAGATTTTTGATGTATGGGGATTGATTTTATGGGTCCTTTTCCTAGTTCATTTGGATTTTTATATATTTTGGTTGCTGTGGATTATGTGAGTAAATGGGTGGAGGAAAAGTCCACTAGGACTGAAGATTCTCATGTTTTAGTGGACTTTGTCAAAGCACAGATTTTTTGCAGGTTTGGAGTACTGAAGGCCATCATCAGTGACCATGGGACACACTTCTGCCATCAGAATTTTTCTTCCCTCCTTCGGAAGTATGGGGTGACACACAAAACATCAACACAATACCACCCCCAAAAAAATGGCCAGGCTGAGGTTTCAAATCGTGAGTTGAAACAAATTTTGGAGAAAAATGTGCAGCCAAATAGGAAGGATTGGAGCAAGTGCTTGGATGATGCATTTTGGGCTTATAGGACAGCATACAAGACACCCATTGGTATGTCCCCATTTCGGATTGTTTTTGGAAAATCATGTCATCTCCCAGTGGAAGTTGAGCATCAGGAATATTGGGCTATAAAGAAATGCAACATGGATTTGGCCCAAGCTGGAATTCAAAGGAAGTTGCAAATTCAAGAGCTTGAAAAGATTAGATTGTCATCATATGAGAACTCGAGTCTCTACAAGGAAAGATCAAAAGCATCTCATGACAAAATGATCCAACAAATGGAGTTTCATGTTGGAGAGAAAGTCCTTCTCTATAGTTCACGACTCAAGATGATGCCTGGTAAGTTGTGTTCTAGATGATTAGGTCCTTATGTTGTGACTAATGTTTTTCCTTATGGTGTAGTGGAGATCACACAAGAGGACACAGGAAGGATCTTTACATTAAATGGGAAATGTTTTAAGAGATACATTGAGGGACTTCCTACTAATGCAGTGGATTTTATCACACTACATGACTCCATCATCACTTGAGCACATCAAGCTATTCTTAACCCTTTCACTTTTACATTATTTATCCTATTTAAAGATTCTGCATTTCATGTGCATATATCATCTCATGGGTTCACATTGAGGAAAATTCAATATTTTAAGTGTGGGTGAGGGAACCTTTTAGTATAGTAATTTCAATTGTATTCCTGATTTAAAAAAAATTGTGTTTTTTTTTCAAATTTTGTGTGTTTATTTTTTCAATTTTCTTTGTGTTTTTGAAAATTTTGAGCTGAAATGATTCTCATCACAATTTTGAAATGCATATCAATGAGTTAAACAATTTATCCCTTTAAACTAAGCTTAAATGAATGCCGAAATGACTTTGTTTCAAGTTCAAATATTTAGTAATTTCATGAAAAGTGCACTGAATTTTGAATCCCATGCCACATATCACTGTCTTTATATTTGAAATAACATTCTTGTGAGGCTTCTGAACCATTATTTTCATATTATTTACATTCACCTCACTTCTTGAGAGAACCAAACCATGCATGATTTAACCAAAATTTGATCTATTCCTGTCAAAACTTGAGGGTTTGAGGTACTTATGTTTAAATTATTGAGGAATTTGTTTGGTATTAAAGCCCCTATTTTAAATAATTCTTTTTTATAATGGCTTAACTTGAACATTTAATCCTTTTAGACCTTAGAATCCATGCATAGCCTGTTAGGTTAGACACATTACAAGACAATTTTTCCTATCCAACCAACTCTTGAAGTGAAATTGCATAATCTAGTTGATCTTAAGTGTGGGGGAAGCTATGTTGTGTTGTGATACAATATTTTGTGATACTTTGGGTGGAAAATTAAATTTTGAAGAGATGTGTTTACTGCTGAAGGAAGTAATTATATTTAAAGTTGTGCCTTTTATGGAGCTTTCATGACAAGTGAAGTTGTTCCTTTTCTGGAGCTTCTAATTGAGGTGGAAAGTTGTGCCTATCTGGAGCTTTCAAGAAAATCGTGTTTGAGAATATTGACATTTTTACTACGGAAATGTTGAATGGTGTGAAAATTCCATTATTTTTCATGATGATGGAGATGAATTGATACTATGGGGATTGAGGAGAAGACCATATTTAAGTGAAAATTAGATTAATGCAATTTTTCTTCAAAAAGAGTCAAGCCCTCCTCATTCAGCCTCAGAATTTTTCACATCTAAATCCTACCAACCGAAAGCCACAAAACAACCCTGAAAAGTCCTCATGATAAACATACGTTCTTGACACACATCGGGTGGTGATTTAGTAATTTATCAAGCCTATGGTGACCCTTGTATGAGTTTGGATGAGAAAGACATTGCAAAAAAATTAATATTTGTGTGATAAGAGAATGTTCAAGCGAGGTAAGTGTTTTGTGCATGGGAGGATAAATGAAGTGGAAATATATTGAATGATATAAATGGATAACATGAAATAAGGTTTTTTATGAGGCATGATAACTTTTGATTCTTGTTGTGGAATTGATTGATCTTAAGGATATGTGTTTTAAAATTTGTTTTGATTTGATATTAATGTTTACTTGATATGAGGTTTTCCTCAGGAGTGCAAAAGGTTAAGTATGGGTGAGTTGACAAAACACTATTTTTTTGAATATTTTATTGATAATAAATGATATAATTTCCTCACATTTTGTTAAATATGTTTATTTATAAAATATTTGGGATTTGATCATTCATTTTAAAATTTGGTGAAAATTTCATTTTTACCCTTTATAGTGCACTATAGTATTTCAATCATAAATATTTTTATTTGAATTATTTGAACTTAATATTTTGTAACAATTTTACTTGATTAATTGGATACAACTTTTATTAAGGACACTAGATCAAAAGAATTCATTTAGATGGAGTAATTGGGCCATAAAGTCAAAGGTGGGCTGGACACGCCAGAATGGATAAGCTTCTATATTTAGGCTATAACTCCTTCATATGGGATGTTATTGAGCCTAAATATTTAAAGGAGATAGAGGACCCATATACTCACATATTATCCCTCTGGAAGGCCGGCCAATTCACGCGTTTTGGTGGTCAAATGGGTGGTGAAAGTTGGCGTAAAATATTTGGCCGAGATTTCCCATTCACACTTGAAACCACTTTGAACCTAGCCTCCCCACCACTCTATAAATTAGTGTTTTTATCATTTGGTGGGGTTGGGACGTGAATTGGGAAGTTGAGGGTAGAGGATAATTGGATCCACTCTAATTCTCCAACCATTTTAATAAGGGTAGCTCTTGAAGCAAGGATCCCTTCGGCGAAGCCTTCTTCTTCTCCTTCATGTTGTAATGATTTTGTTTGTGTAATAAAATTCTTTGTTATTCTTTTATTTCTTCTATTTTCTTATGTTTTATTTAAATTTATTCTTCTATTAATCTTTATATTGGTTCTGTAATTATTGAGTAGAAGCGTTATTGGGTTATACCCATTATAAATATTTGCACATGCAAAACGCTTCTACAATGATTACGCCACCCATGGAAGAGTAGTTCTTTTTAGTAATTGATTGACCTCTATCCTTCATCATTAATTTATTTTGAATCAATGAGCTACTGTAATTCACATTATATTATCCATGAATTGTGTGTTTAAATTACAAGAAACTAAGCAATAAATTGAACAATTAATACAAAAACACGTGAGGTCGAGATTTTGTGTAAATTATGAGAGCGCAATCTTAATCAGTAATACAAGACCACACGAGATAAATTTGTAGAGTTAAAATATAGTCCTAAACACAATTCATCCTCATTTACAGAATGGATATGTTCCTTAATTTACCACTGACCATAAGTTATCCTTATAACATCAATCAAAGCTGGGTGTTGTGATTGCATGATCCGAAGTTAGCCTAAGGTTAAATTCACTTCATCTTTATGGTATGGTTAACTCTCATAGGGTTCGGGGGTTAAAAAATTAAGGGATAATAATTAAGTGAATACTAATTTAAATGATAATGATTAATAAATGATTGAATAAGTAGAGTTAGATCGATTACACCTTTTAAAATATTTTCTAAAAAAAACATCTTCCTCTTGTGTCTTTTCAATCAAACTTCATTTCAAAATTAAAAACAAAAAAAAATGAAATCTTCTTCTAGAAAACTTCTTCAAGTTTTATAAACTATAAACAACCACCCCCATCCTTTCAAGTAGTGTTTTTATTCTCTTTTATTTTATTTCTATAATACCTCTAAAATGTTGTTTTAATTCACTTCCTCCTTTGAGAGACGACCTTGGTCAGCCACTCTACTGCACCTAAGTACCCCAAAATCACACTAATCATTTGAGGGAACCCACGAAGGTTCTCTTTCAGCATCTCTAGACAAGCTCGGTCCTCTACTCTAGATCTCCAACTAGAACATACATGTATCAACAACCTGAATCTGGGCCTTTTCTCTTACTAGTACCTACAGCAGTAAAGTCTACATGGGTGCCAAGGAGGCCGTCCAGGTAGGGTGTGAGACAAGTCCCAGTAGGCCACCACCAATGGGGTATATGTGTAATCCAAATAGGTGTTCGAATAAAAAACAATGTTTAGTAAACTGCAAGTAAGTAAAATAAAGTAATAAAAAACCCTCCCGCTCAGGTTCCGAAAGGATACCTGGCAGTCTACCTGCTTCAGCTCATGGCTGGTATTCTGAACAATCACCAGGGGTATAAGTACATAGATATAGGTTATCACTAGCATGAGGTAAGAATTCCTCTCATCCATGATTCTCACATATTTAAAAATCATCACTAGCACAAGGTATCAATGCCTCTCGTCCACAAGCACTGCAACTGGCATGGGGAAGAATGCCTCCAACCCATAAAGGATATATAGGCATGGGGAAAGAATGCCTCCCATCCTCACACGGAAATTCATCTAGCACGGGGTAAGAATTCCTCCCTCCCACACACATAGATTTATCTGGCACGGGGTAATAATTCTTCCCACCCACACACAAATATTCATCTGGCACGGGGTAAGAATACCTCCCACCCACACACGGGTTATCACAAGCATGCCAGCACAGTAAGTCATAACCATTCACATCACAATATATATATAAGGAAATACATATTATATCATATCACAATAATCAAATCATAAGGCAACATACATTTCAATTCATTTAAGGGGTTCAGGCTATCTTATCCTTGCCAACCTCTAACCAAGTCATCTCATTTGCCTAACATAGAAAATGCCTTTAGAGACATATCGTTAATGTCCAAAGGTGAAAAAGGGCCAAATCTCAATACATATCACCTATGGTTGACCACTCCCGGTACACACCTCATCTAAACACCCTAAAAAGGTTATATTCAACAATATTATACCACACGGGTCATTTAGATATGAATCAGTCATTATAAATAAGGGGTTTGGCGAAAGACAAACCACGACACGATGATAATAACTCAAAAAGGTGAAAAACCAAAATGGAAATCATGTGACCACCTACCTTAGAGCTGTAGACGTAGGCTCACTTGATATCGACCTCAGATTCACAGTAGGTTGGAAGAGATCTGAGTTCCAGTCCAATGCCCTAGAAATAGGGAATATGATCCTATGGAAAAATAGCGAAACAAAAACCAAGATTTACCGAGGAAGGAAGCTTAGGTGTGGTAAGCCTTACCTTGGCCTTTCCAATGCTTCCAACAGATCAAGAATCGGGTGCCGGACAAATATGTGGCAAGAGATTGAGAGAGGAGAGGGTTTGGAACTCAAATAGGACTTCTCCCCTCAGTTATGTCCACTAGAAGAAGAAAGAAAAGGGATTTAGGCTTAAATAGAATTAAGGGAAAATTGTAATTTTCACCCAGAACTGGGTCACATGGTTTACCCAAATTGTGTGCAAACCTTGCACACCTCACTGCCTCCCAGACAAAAGTTGCATGGTCGTGTGGCCTGATCCGCATGGTCGTGCTCCCCTGTCTGCAGACGCACGGTTTATCCCAAACTGTGCGCAGACCATGTGCAGGTCATGTGCCATTGTCTACAAGTCCATTTCTCAAACTCCTAGGCTCCTAACCAACACAAGACATTCCCTAAACCTTCCTAAGGATGTTACACACATTACAAACACTTTAAGGAAAGATTTTAAAGAAAAACTAATGATTCGTACCTTTTCCAAAGATTCTGGTCATTACAACCTCCCCTCTTTAAAGAAACTCGTCCCTGAGTTGGCCTTACGAGGGTACAAAGGTGTCATCAACGAAAAGCTCTGGCCATTGAGAATGTATATCAACCTCTCGCTCCCAGGTCTCGTCCTGTACCCGGTCGTGCTTCCATAGCACCTGTACAAGAGGAACAGACCTGCCACGGAGTGTCTTCACACTTCGGTCAACAATTCGCATCAGATACTCCTCTAAGGAAGCATCCATATCCAGTTCAACCTCATCAAGATGAAAAACATGAGTCAGATCTGAAAAGTACCGGTGTAGCTAAGATACATGAAAAACATCGTGCATGGCCTGATATCTCTGCAGAAGTGAAATCTGGTAAGCTACTGGTCTGATCTGCTTCATCACCTCAAAGGGTCCTACAAACCTCAGTGAAAGCTTACCCTGCTTCTTTATACATCTTTTCCCCAACCTGGGTGAGACCTTCAAGAAAACCCGGTTCCCAACCTCGAACTCAAGAGGTCATCGGTGCTTGTTAGCATAGGACTACTATCTAGACTGAGCTATTTGCATACACTTCCTAATAATTTGTATCTTTCCTGTAGTCTCCTACACAAGATGTGGTCCTAGAACAGTTGTCTCCCATACTTCAATCCAACACAAGGGTGAGAGACAAGGCCTTCCATATAAAGCTTCATAGGGAGCCATCTCAATGGTAGCCTGGAATCTATTATTATAACTGAACTCGACAAGAGGAATGTGCTTCTCCCATGAACCTCCAAAATCGAGAACACATGCACGTAACATATCCTCTAGTAGCTCTATGGTCCACTTGGTCTTTCCGTCAGTCTTCGGGTGATAGGCCATGCTCAAAAGTACTTGCGTACCCAAGACCTTCTGTAAAGCCTGCCAGAACTGAGATTTAAAATAATGATCTCTGTCCAAGACAACAGAACGAGGTTCTCCATGAAGGCACACTATTTACTTGACATATAGTCTTCCCAAGTCATCAACCGTGAAGGTCTCCCACAAAGGTAAGAAATGTGAGACCTTCGTCAGACGTTCGATGATAATCCATACTGCATCATTGCCACGAGGTGACCTGGGTAAAATGGTTACAAAGTCCATAGAAACATCATCCCATTTCCACTCTGGAATGGACAACGGCTGAAAAAGCCCTGCCGGACGCTGATGTTCCACCTTCACCTGCTGACAGGTGGAATAACGTGTGATAAAACCGGATATCTCCCTCTTCATGTTAGGCCACCAGTACTGTCATCGAAAATCACGATACATTTTGGTGATGCCTGGGTGAACTTCTCATTATGAGGCGTGAAAATCTCTCATCAACTCCTCTCTGATGTCTGCTGGGACCCATACACACCCACGGAACAATAAAGTATTACCTTCATCCATGGTCCAATCTGTAGAGGCATCATCAGTGACACTTTCTCGTAGAACAAGGCCTTCCTGGTCTGATAACTGTCTTTCCCTGCCCCGTTCCAAAAGAGTAGATGTCACAGCTAAGGATGAGAGAACAGTTTTACCATGCCCCTTCTGAACCTCAGCATACATCTCCGAAAATAGGGCTATCAACTTCCACTCCTCATTAGATTCTTGAACCACTTGTGACTGAGTTTTCCAACTCAGTGCATCGGCTACTGAATTTCCTTTCCCAGGAGTGTAGGCCAGTTCGAAATCAAAAGATTGTAGGTACTCGACCCACCTGTGTTGCCTGATATTTATATCCCATTGACTGAAGATATATTTTAGGCTTTTGTGGTCATTGAATACCACAAAATTCTCTCCCAAAAGATAGTGTCTCCAACAGCGTAAGGCATGTACAACCGCTGCGAGCTCGAGGTCGTGCGTTGGATAATTCCCTTCATGAGCCTTTAACTGACGAGAACCATACACAATGACTCGCTCGTCCTGCATCAAGACAGCTCCAAGCCCAACACCTAACGTGTCACAATATACCATATAAGCTCTTCTTTGCTCTGGAAAGATCAGTATTGGTGCTGAAGTTAGTCTGACCTTCAATTCCTGAAAATCTACTTCACAAGGTTCTTACCAAATGAATCTCACCCCCTTTTTGGTCAAAGTTGTAAGCGGTGTTTCTAGGCATGAAAAGTCCTGAATGAACTGCCTATAATACCAAGAAAGCCCCAAGAAACTTCTGATATCAAAGACATCCTTGGGATGCTCCCAAGAAATTACAGAATTCACCTTCTCAAGGTCAACTGAAACTCCAGACTTAGAAATAATGTGACCAAGGAAGTGAACCTTATCTATCCAAAAGTGGAATTTACTAATCTTATCATAAATCTAATGCTCTCTTATTGTTTTCATCATGATCTCAAGATGGGTTTCATGGTCGTGTATTGAGAGTGAATAGACTAAGATATCATCCACAAATACAACCACAAAAGAATCAAGGTAAGGGTGAAAAATCTGATTCATAAGATCCATAAACACTGCAGGTGCATTTGTAAGCCCAAACGGCATGACTAGGTACTCATAGAGATCATACCTGCTCCTGAACGCTGTGCGAGGTATGTCTGAAGTCCTAAAACGCACCTAGTGATAACCCGACCTCAAATCTATCTTTGAAAACACCTTCGCTCCTCGGAGCTAATCGAAGAGGTCGTCAATTCTAGGTAAAGGATACCGATTCTTAATAGTCATCTGATTTAACTTACGATAATCCACGTAAAGACGAAGGGTACCATCTTCTTTCTTGTCAAAGAGAACCGGTGATCCCCATGGAGAAGAACTGGGATATATAAAGACTTTTTCTTCTAGGTCCTCTAGTAGACTCGTGAGCTCTAGAAGTTCCTTAGGTTCCATCCTATAAGGATGAATGGTCACCGTTGATGATCTTGGTATAATCTCAATAGTAAACTCCACCTCTCACACTGGAGGTAGTCCAGAGAAATCATCAGGAAAGACATCACTAAAATGCTCCACCATAGGAGGATAAACTGAGGGTTATAACCCTTGGTCATAGAGATAAATACTATAAACCTGTTCTGTGACACCACCTAAACTCTGGTGTTCCGATCCCGCTCATGTCGCACTAAGATCACATTATCCCTTATGCATATATGTGTCGCCCTCTATTGACTTAAACACCACCCATAGATGATAGCAGTCAATCCAGGCTCAATAGGGAACAAAATAGTCCATCCTGATTATTAAATCAAAACCTGTCATATCCAGAACATACAGGTTCCACACGAAAAGGTAACTGCCCACCTTGAGAGGATAATTCTGAAAATGATGAACACCCTCTAAATGAATACATATTGGGGTATCTAACATGATCATACCATGATATAACTCAACGTCGAGGCCCAAACTTCCAATAATCACCTCCGATATAAAAGAGTGAGAAGGGCATGTGTCAAACAAAACAGATACTAACGTAGAGGCAACTAGAATCATACCTCGTACAGTAGATGGTCCGGTGTACTGATCCTATGGTGTAGGCTCGACTGTATACAACTGGCTGGTACCATGGCCCTGCGTCACAGCCTGGCTACCCTAAGTAGACCCGCCCTGCTAGCACTAAGAGTCATACACCTGATTACCTCTGCTTCGACTGCCGCCATGGCTTGTTCGACTGGCGGCATTCCAGCTGCCTGACTGACGTGATCCTACCGATTCAGTGCTAGATCGTGGAGTAGGTACATATCCCTGCTCACTGGGCCCTGGGGTAAAAGACCTGCAGAAACGGTGGAGATGGCCCAACCTACCACAACCTCTGCACTCCACTGGATTTCATGTACACTGCCTCCTCATATGTCATAACACCCCCACATTGGTGACAGATAGAAGTACCACCTGAGAAAAGGGTCTGACCACCACTGACACCATGAGAGTCCTCAAAACGCCACTTCTTCCTAGAAGCAGATCCACTAGAACCCTTAGGTTCCGAACCTCCCTGGTTCGCACTGTCCGCATCTCTCAAATTCCTCTCTGTGATCAAATCCTGATTGAAAATCTCTAAAACAGTCGTCAACCTAAACACATTAACTTGCGACTGGATGTCGTAAAATAGCCCATCCTCAAAATGCCTAGTGGTCGTGAGATCATCAGCAGCTAGTGTAAGAGAAAAACGCTATAACTCAGTGAAACAAAATGAATATTCCATGACTGTCATGGTCTCTTACTACAGATTCATAAACTCCCTAGCTCTGACAGCCCTCAAAGTCTGGGGAAAGAAGTAATCATAGAAAATGATCTGGAAATCAGCCTAGATCATATCTCTCTGTTGTCCCGACTGGGTGATGACATCCCACCACCTCCTGGCTGAACCAAGTAGCATATAAGATAATAGCTTGACCCTCCACTCTGGAGGCATCTCGAGGTGCTCGAAGATGGTCATAATATCCTCCAACCAGGACTCCGCAGCAAGTGGTCTACCATCTCCCATAAAGGTAGGTGGATGCTGCGACTGAAACTCACGGGTCAACTCTTCCATACTCGGGGTAGGTTGCACTCCACCTTGCATACTTTGCATCATACGTAAGAAGCTCTCATATAACTGGGAATCGGCACCCACCTCAGGAATAGAAAAAAGATCCATGGGTGGCTCAACAAAAAGATCAACTGGTGGCTCAGGGCCCACATCCTCAGGAACATGATCATCGCCTCCTTTAGTGTATGCAACTCGAGGACGTCTCGGAGGCATAGTGCTACAATTCCAAACGAACATCTCAAAAAAAAGGAAACCAACAAATTTAAAGGTTGAAATATAGAAGCTAGGACAGGTAATAAGCCTTCCTACCTCTAAGATCACCTATCCACACCCATAGGAATTCTTAGTAAAACCTGTAACTGCTCAAATTTAACCTAATCCAGTGATATGGAATTTTCCAGCCCATAAGGGCCCATACTACTCATGAACTAAAATATGACACACAATTAGATGTCATTTCTCATTTACTTGTGCTAATTACGTATTTGAATTTCCCTTTTTAAGAGAACGATTGGTTTAGTTGGAATGTCATTTTCTAATCCATAAGGTCCCATACACCTTATGAACCAAAGAGTGACACCCATAAAAACCACATAATTCCTCAATTTAAAACCTTCAAGATGAGTTAGCATAGTTTCACACATATTAATAACGCGTGGAAATAAACAACAGGCAATGCTCGCTGAAAATTTAAATGTGGCATGTCAAGATGCATGGCCTAATCATATTGTGCCTTTCGTGACGCATGTTCTAATGCATAACCCTCATTTCATCGGTTCAATCCCTAAAATCCAAATTCCAACATTGAAAATATCAATAACATCACAAAACATGTGAATCACCCAACGGTGAAATGTTATCAACAGTAAATAGCAGAATCAATAACAACATAAAATAGGAAGCTTGGCTTATACCCTGTACATGGGTTCACAACGCCCAAGCACAGCTCATGGATAAGTCCCTAAGTGTTCCTAGTCTCCAATTATATCTTCACCAAATAGTAAAGAAAGAAAGAAAGAAAAACCTCTGATACCACTTTGTGATGTCCCGGACCCGGCTGCCCCTCAACCCGAGCCCTGAGCCCGGTTGGCCACATGACCCCTGGCTCATCTCCCCATAGGCCAGGGGTTGCCGACTAGCAGTGAGGGTGTAATGGTAAGTCAGTGGGGAGACTGTACCCCAATGTCAGAGTATACAGTGGTATAGTAGCAAGTGATTAAATAGCAGAAGCATAACAAATGGATAAATAGGAGAAAAGGGGAAACATACAAACCAAACAACAGAAGTAAGGAAAACCCTGATAAATATACAAAAGACACATAGGCAGTGTCTAATACAAAAAGGATGTATGGAATGGTGATACAGTAATACAAAAAGAGAACAAAAGTAGTCCATGAGCATCTCTAGCCAAGCTCGGTCCTCTGCTCTGGATCTCCAGCTAGAACATACATGTATCAACAACCTGAAGCTGGGCCTTTTCCCCTACTAGTACTTGCAATAGTAAAGTCTACATGGGTGCCAAGGAGGCCGCCCGGGTAGGGTGTGAGACAAGTCCCAGTAGGCCACCGCCAATGGGGTCTACGTGTAATCCAAATAGGTGTTTGCAAAATAAACAGTGTGTAGTAAACTGAAAGTAAGTAAAACAAGGTAATAAACAACCCTCCCACTCAGGTTCCAGAAGGACACCTGGCGGTCTAGCTGCTTCAGCTCATGGTTGGTATTCTGAACAATCACCAGGGGTATAAGTACATAGATATAGGTTATCAATGGCACGAGGTAAGAATTCCTCTCGTCCATGCTTCTCACATATGTAAAAATCATCACTGGCACGAGGTATGAATGCCTCTCATCCACAAGCACTACAACTGGTGTGGGGAAGAATTCCTCCCACCCATAAAGGATATATAGGAACGGGGTAAGAATTCCTCCTGCCCTCACACGGAAATTCATCTGGAACGGGGTAAGAATGCATCCCTCCCACACACAGAGATTTATCTAGCACGGGGTAAGAATGCTTCCCTCCCACACATGGATATTCATCTAGCATGGGGTAAGAATTCTTCCCACCCACACACGGGTTATCACAATCATGTCAACACAGTAAGGCATAACCATTCACATCACAATATATATAAGGCAATCTATCTTATATCATGTCACATTAATCACATCACAAGGCAACATACATTTCAATTCATTTAAGGGGTTCAGGATATCTCATCGTAGCCAACCTCTAACCAAGTCATCTCATTTTCCTAACATGGAAAATGCCTTTCGAGACATATCATTAAGGTCCAAAGGTGAAAAAGGGCCAAATCTCAATACATATAACCTATGGTTGACCAATCCCAGTCCACAACTCATATAAACACCCTAACAAGGTTAGATTCATCAATATCATACCACACGGGTTATTTAGATATGAAGCAATCATTATAAATAAGGGTTTTGGTGAAAGAAAAACCACAACATGACGATAATAACTCAAAAAGGTGAAAACCCAAAATGGAAACCATGTGACCACCTACCTTAGATCTGTAGAAGTAGGCTCTCTTGATATCAACCTCAGATTCACAGTAGGTTGTAAGAGATCTGAGTTCCAGTCCAATTCCCTAGAAATAGGGCATATGAGCCTACGGCAAAATAGCAAAACAAAAACCAATATTTACCAAGGAAGGAAGCTTAGGTGTGGTAAGACTTAACTTGGTCTTTCCAATGCTTATGACGGATCAAGAATCGGGTGTCGGATGAAGATGTGGCAAGAGATTGAGAGAGGAGAGGGTTTGGAACTCAAAGAGGACTTATCCCCTCAGTTATGTCTGCTGGAAGAAGAAATAAAAGGGATTTAGACTTAAATAGAATTAAGGGAAAAATGGTAATTTTCACCCAGAACAGGGTCGCACGGTTTAGGCGCACGATTTACCCAAACTGTGCACAAACCATGCACACCTCACTGCCTCCCAGACAAAATCCGCATGGTCATGCGGCCTGGTCCGCATGGTCATGCACCCCTGTCTACAACTGCACGGTTTATCCCAAACCATGTGCAGACTGTGCGTAGCCCATGCGCCACTGTCTGCAAGTCCATTTCTCAAACTCCTGGGATCGGAACCAACCCCATACACTCCCCGGACCTTCCTTAGGATGTTACACACATTACAAATGCTTTAAGGAAATATTTGAAAGCAAAACTAATGATCTGTACCTTTGCCAAAGATTCGGGTCATTACACATTTCATAGTTTCATATAGGTTATGATGATCATGGATTATATTATTTTGATTGGTGATTTTCACATGATGGAGTTAAATTATAATATAATACTTTTAAACTTAGAAAAAAATGATATGTCATAAGAGTGCAGTTCATAAGGAAGATATTAAACTTACAATATATGAATCATCATCATTACCAGATATTTATTTATTATGATAAAGAGTAGTTGACATGGATCCAATTATGGATGTATATTTTAATACGGATTTTTCATGTTTATAATGGGTTTCAATGACATCATACCCTGAAATGGTTTGAGTTGACCTAACTTATCACTCATTCTGGCTCTTGATAAAGCCTAAATCGCACCACCACATTCCCTAGTGGATTCTCATTAATAGTGGGGGACTAACGATATATAGTTGGGAAATTATTCCTTCACATTGGAGTATAATAAAAACAAAAGAACAAACATATACACACCCATAAATATTTATTAAAGTACACATAAATAAATAAATAAAACAAAAGTATCTTATAATAAATGGATTGAACCATGGAGATTCCCAGGTATACAAAAACTAATTTTCCACTTGGTCAATCACATATGCAGATAGGAAGAATAAATATAAAAATATAAAAATTCTCTACCACTATCCTTGAGCCATACCTCAAACTCAATCTCCAAAAATTGTCAAACACTTCTATCTCAAACCTCAAACTCCCCATGAATAGCTCTGATTGATCAAGAAATTATTTTCCTCATGGTAAGATTCACTTATCCATGCATTAAACCTAAAATATGACATAATATCTTCATGGTCATTGATCTATCCATCAAGTGGGAGAGAAATAAATCTTAGTAGGCTATCCCAATGGTTGTCCTAACTTTTTCTTTCATAATATGTGAATGTGACACTTTGTAATGGACTGTGTTTTTGGGGTCCATTACTTAATAAAATGTGATTTTTAGGTGTTCAGGGTAGTCTGGGAATCTATCATAGCTTTTCGGTGAAGCTTAACGGTAGCTTTGGCCTACCGGTAGGTCGGACTACAGGTATCTCGGCCTACCGGTAGCTCAGTCTACCGGTAGCTCGGTCTACCTGTATCAAACCTACTGGTAGCTCGGCCTACTGGTATCTTGGCCTACTAGTAGCTCGGCCTACCGATCGCTCGGTATACCGATAACTCGGTCTACCGGTAGCTCGGGCTACCGGTTGCAGGCCTACCGGTAGCTCGGCCTACCGGTAGATCGGCCTACCGGTAGCTCGGTCTACTGGTATCTCAGCCTACCGGTAGCTCGGTCTACCGGTAGCTTGGTCTACCGGTAGCTCTGTCTACAGGTAGCATGCCTACCGGTATCTCGGCGTACCGGTAGCTTGGCCTACCGGTAGTCGTGGCCTACCGGTAGCTTGGCCTACTGGTAGCTCGTCTTACCAGTAGCCACGGCTTACCGGTGGCTCGGTCTACCTGTACCTTTGGCCAATCGGTAGTTAGGCCTACCGCTAGCCTCGACTTACCAGTGGTTCGGCCTACCGGTAGACCTAGCCTACTGGTGACCACGGGTTTTCCCAGTGGCGCCTCTTTTTGCGCAAATTCATTTTTTAAACCATGGTTTGACCCCTTTAAGACTTTTTTAAATCCCATTAATTCCCATTAATGTCGTTTAATTAAATTATTGGTGAGGTACCCTGGTATGTGTTGGTTTAAACCGCCCCGAAAGGCGGGGACCCTTTAATGACGTGTGGGGTGTCCCAGCTGCGTGGTCAACCCACGATCCCACTCCTTATGCGGTTTCTCTCCATATCTTAACCATCCGGGAGTGTTGTATCTCAGCCCTTATCAGCCTTTATAACCTAAAATCTTCTCCCTATGTTTCTTTTCTGATCATCCTGCTTGGAGTACCCTTCCTCCCAACGAGTCGTACCCCTGTTCCGAAGTCTTCCTTGATCACGTTCCGTGGAGTTCCTGCCACTCCTCTTTTCCAGTTTCCACGTGAGGACTTAACGTCGATCCTTGATCGTCAGGTAGGGGTTTCACCTTCATCTCTCCTTTCTGTGTATCTTGCGGGGTGGGTACGCTACTGCTTCTGTAGAATTGGATGAACCAAACTTTAATGAAGATAATAAACAGACTCTAAAGAATGAATGGGAGGGGTGTGATCGATTATGGTGTTCTATTTTTATCCACTTTCATGATTAATTATTTCTGAATTGTGTGGGCTTATGCCTACTGAAAATCATGGCCATTGGTGGTCTTTCTCTGTACACTAATAAACCCTTACCCCTCGTGATGTTTAGATGGCTTGTATTTTGGTTGTGAACCTTTTTTTGTGTAAAGGAAATTGGTTAATCACATATATTCAGCTAAATAAATTGGAAGCACCAGGATCAACTCCTTTTCTATGATAACCCCGGTTTAAGCCCAGTGGAATTGAAATCATGGAGTGTGTTAAATCTTTTAAATCTGAAAATAC
The DNA here is from genome assembly GCA_963277665.1 of Viscum album. Classification (NCBI taxonomy): domain Eukaryota; kingdom Viridiplantae; phylum Streptophyta; class Magnoliopsida; order Santalales; family Viscaceae; genus Viscum; species Viscum album. Next base: position 1,314,214,334 of record OY728128.1, on the reverse strand, counting down.
TTGTTGATTCTGCCTTGTTTTGGTAGTATTGGTTTGGTTGTTTCCTCCATGGTTTGATAGGGGCTTAGATTGATGGGGTGATACAGGTGGGGATGGGATCCCCTGTTGTTGTACTTTTTTTAGTTGTGAATTTGAGGTTGTGTGATTACTCTGCTTATATCATGAATTAGGTTGGGATCCTCTATTGTTGAGAAACCATTGGCTCCTGGATTTTGGGGACATGGGGCTGTATCTTGGGGTTTTCTTTGGTTCTAGTACATCGAGGGATCTCCCTTATCCCTTTGTTGTTGTGACTTTGCAATAGAATTGGGTGTGAATGTTTAAATTGATGTTGGGTGTACTCTTTCCTTGGCTTGTGCTTATGCTTACTAGTTGCCCAAGTAGGTACAGACACTTATTTAAACATTAATACTAAACATGAAAACAAGGATGGGACAAATGGGGATTTGGTTTGATGTGAGTTGTGACTTGGGCATGGGTGCTGTTCTTTTCTCTTATGAATGAATAGTAAGGATAGTGTTCTTTAGACTGGATGAAGAAAAACCTAGATTGGTTGAGTGCTTGTTACCTATACATATACTTGTAGTTTTTGTGTTTCTTATTCGTGCCACACCCAAGTTGAGTACTTAGTGTCGAACACCCCCATTTCATGGGGGAGGGTGTTTTCCCAACACTTCTATTAGTGGATGGTTATTAGCTCCTTTATTCTCCCTTTCTCGGATAGCCCAAGTATCTTCGGGCAGGCTGTGATGGCCTGAGGTCCATTATTAGCCCAAGAATATTCGGGCAGGGTAGTGTGGTGGTTGGCCCAAGTGTGTGTGGGCAGGTGGTTTCCCAAGTATCTTCGGTATGAGGCCCAGGTGTCTTCGGGCGTGTCAGTAGTTCTTCTATCCCAGGTGTCTTCGGGTGTGGCAGTGGTTGTTCTGGCCTAGGTGTTTGCAGGCGTGGTTATGTGTGACAGTTGTGTCCCAGGTGTTTGCAGACGGGATGTGTGGTTTTGGCCTAGGTGTGTGCAGGCGGGGTATGGCAGTGGGACTGCGATGAGAATGGAGGGATTGGTCTGATGCATAGGATTTCTTCAATAACCAGTGGGAAAGTGGCGCGGCGTACCCAAACATCGATGTGCTATTACTATACATTACTTGACTTGCGTTATTTGGGGAGTGTTCCTTAGTGAGGCTTGGGTGGTTAGTTTCCTTGCTAGGTGCTTGGTTATCTCTTTTCTTACAGGGCAGTAGTATTCCTCCCCACTTGTGCATGAGAGTCTTTGGTTTTTCCCTACTGAGTATACTTGTATGCTCACCCTACGTATATAAATCTGATTTTAGGTTTCCAGGAGGACTTCAGGGATCATGCTGGACCGTATTAGCTCAGACCTTGTGATAGATCATTGCAGTTTCTATTGTTCTTTCTTTTGGTATTTTTCCTTGTAGTCTCCTTATACATTGTGGATTTTACTTTTGTAACATGCATTGGGAATGGTTCTTGGCTTTACTTTTACTTTCAGTTTTGGTTTTTGTGGGATTTAATGTCTTATCTCCTTATCCTATTAAAAAAAGGGGTAATTACTTCCATTTAGTGTGTGATTTTATACCCTTGGTGCTGGTCGCCACTTCGGGACCTATTGAAGGTGGGTTTCGGTGGTCATTATCTCTCCTTTAACTTAAAGAAGGAAGGGCCTGGAAATCTACTGACCCTTCCCTCCTTTTGGTGAATGTGGGTCGTGACAGAATGGTATCAGAGGCGGTTGAGAGATAGGATGGATTCTGGGGTTAGGAATAGTGAGGATTGCATGGGATGGTATGGAAATAGTGTTGGGTGACCTTGGTACGTGAATTAGGCTAGGGAAGACCAGCTAGGACATGGGATTTTAGGGCCCCCCGTGATCCGATGCAAGGACTCTGGACCTACCGAACGACCAGGTCAAGCCACACTGATTGCAGGGTAGAGACCCTAAGAAAGGTACATGCATCATAATGACTTGAATTCTCATGTTTTTGGGGTGTTTTGGGAAATTTAAATAAATAATAAGTTTAATAAATTTTTAAGAACGATATTCTGCACTACTTGGGCTTAGGAATTCTTTGTTTACCTTGCAGCTATGGCACCCAGGAGATGACCCTGAGTTGTATGGGCAATCGAGGCCCAGGAGGTTGACTTGGCCGATCAGTAGAGGGATGATCAAGAGGAGGAGGATGACCAGTGGCAGAATATGCTTCGAGCCTTCCAGTGACAGACCCTCGAGAAGTATGAGGGCAGCACCTTTGACATGAAGACGGAGGGCTGGCTAGAGGAGCTGGTGATAGCCTTCGGCTTCATCCGGGCTTATACCGAGTATTGGGTTCCTCTGGCCATCAGCCGGATGCGGGGAGCAGCGCGTCAGTGGTGGAAACTCTACCAGGGGGAGAGGATAGAGGCTGAGGTGGCATGCGCTGATTTCGAGAAGGAGTTCCAGGTGGAATTCCTCTCTTCTACGATGAAGGCAGAGAAGAGGCAGGAGATACTCTCCCTCCAACAGGGGAGTATGTCGGTAAGGGAGTTGGGGATCAAGTTCAAGGACCTCCTCCGCTTCGCTCCGGACCTCTTTCCAGATGAGGAGTCTCAGGAGAGACATTTAGAGGAGGCGCTCTGACCCTCCCTTCAGTACACCGTTACCCCCTTCACCTTGCCAACATACTTAGAGGTATAGAAGAAGGTAGAGGTGGTGGAGAGGATGCACATGCAGGGAGCTGTGTCACGAGAGGGGATTCAGCTAGGCCCGTCAAAGGGAAAGGTTGTCAGCACTATACCTCTAGTATCGGGACCCTCTAGGTTCCGACCAGTAGGGAGCAGGCCGCAAAAGTTCCAGTTCCGATACACTGGTCCTCGCCCTTTCCCTTCAGGACCAGGACCGAGGTGCTTCATCTGTGGGAGCCATGGACATATCCAGAATCAGTTCCCGGACTGAGTACAGTATGGCGGTGGTGGGCAGGTTCAGCACCCACCTCAGCAGCAGCAGTTTCCAGCCAGGCCTTTCCAACAGTAGTAGGGTCAGCGAGCTCCCGCTCCTCCGAAAGCAGATGTTGTAGGGGGAGGCCGACCTCAGGGCACTCCTCAAGGACCTTGACCAGGTCATGGTCGGGGAGGCGGCCGATAGCTAAGAGTCAGAGGAGTTGGGTGTGGACATTTGTACGCTGCAGAGGTAGCAGTTCCAGCAGGACCGGAGGTTGTTTGATGTATAATCAGTTTGTTAAGTACCCTTGCTTATGCATTGTTTGATACCGGAGCTTCGCACTCCTTTGTTTCACCCAATCTGGCCCGTGCTTTGGGTCTAGATGCCGAGAGACTTCCAATTCCCCTGGTGCTGAGCACACTAGTCAGAGGTCAGACCAACTTGTTATATGTTTGTAGAGGATGCGAACTGATGATAGGGCCACATCAGTCAGTCAAGGATCTACTACTGCTACAGATACATCCATATGATGTCATCCTAGGCATCAAATGGTTGTTCTCTGTGTGTTCCATCATTGACTGCTTCTGAGTAAGGGTTGTGTTCTCAGACTTGGGTGGCCGATGTGTTACTTTCACCTGCGAGCGGAGTGGCTAGAAGGGCAGCAGGTGAGAGGAACCCCTCCTCTCCTTGTTAGCCGATCTGTCAGTAGAGTCAGTGGATACTGAGATGGTGGAGGTTCCAAGGATCGTCAGTGAGTTTATGGATGTCTTCCCTGAGGAGGTGATGACTCTACCCCCTCGATGTGATATCGAGTTTGGGATAGACCTGCAGCCTAGTGCTCATCCGATTTTGATGGTTCCCTACCGGATGGCGCCTTCGGAGCTACGAGAGTTGTGGATTCAGATTGAAGATCTGATGAAGAAGTGTTTTGTTCGACTGAGTGTGTCACTGTGGGGTTCTCCAGTCATGTTTTCAAAGAAGTCATATGGTGGTCTCAGGTTGTGCATAGACAACAAGAGGCTGAATCAGGTAACGATCAAGAACTGCTACCCTCTTCTGAGGATAGAAAATCTCTTTGACCAGCTGAAGGGAGCAGGATGGTTCTCAAAGATCGAAATACGGTCTGGATATCACCATTTGAGGGTGAAGGAGGGAGACATCTCGAAGACGTCCTTCAGGTGCAGATATGGGAACTTCGAGTTTGTAGTCATGCCTTTCGGTGTTATGAACACCCCAGCTGTGTTCATGGGGCTTATGAACTCTTTCTTCCGGGAGTACCTAGATTGGTTCGCAGTTGTGTTCATTGACAACATCCTAATCTATTCAAGATCAGAGGAGGACCACACGGGGCACCTGAGGACGGTTTTGGAGGTCCTCCGACATCACCAACTCTATGGGAAGTTGTCAAAGTGAAAGTTTTGGACGTGAGAAGTGCACTTCCTTGGGCACGTAGTGTCCGAGCAAGGGGTAGAGGTGGACCCATCAAAGGTTGAGGTGGTTTTTTCTTGGGAAGCACCCAAGAACGTGGCAGAGGTTCATAGTTTTCTCGGGCTGGCAGGTTACTACCGGAGGTTCATACCCAACTTCTCTCGAGTTGCGACACCTTAGAAAACCTTGACCAGGAAGAACCATGTTTTCATGTGGAGTGAGCAGTGTGAGGCAGCCTTCAGCTATCTGAAGGAGAAGTTGGTTAGTGCCCCAGTGCTGAGACTACCAGAAGAAGGAGCAGTGTATGAGATGTTTTGTGATGGTTCAGGGAAAGGCCTCAGATGTGTGTTGATACAGCAACAAGGGGTTATCTCTTATGGGTCTAGGTAGCTATGCCCTCATGAGCGTAATTATGCCACCCACGATCTGAAACTTGCAATGGTCGTTTTTGCACTGAAGTTATGGAGACATTACCTCATCGGAGAATGCTTTGTGGTCTTCATGGATCACAAAAACTTGAGGTATGTCTTCTTCTAGTGGGACCTAAACTTACGGCAGTGAAGGTGGATGGAGACCCTCCAGGATTACGACTTAGAGATTTCCTACACTTTAGAAAAAGGGAATATAGTGGTCGATGCTTTGAGCAGGAGGTCGCAGAAGGATGCGGTCCAAGAGTCAGAAGATGCTTGGAAGGTGATGGAGGAGTTGGATGCCCTGTACCTGGATGAGAGGATGGATAGTGGTAGAGGTTTCCTATATCAGACGACAGTGTAATCTTCTCTATTACAGCAAGTGGAGGAGTCTCAGTGGGGAGACCCATAGTTCTAAGTAATGCGCGACCGAGTTGACCAGGGCGATGCTCCAGAAGGGTGGACGTAAGATTGTCAAAATCGGATGCTCTTCCAGGGGAAGATTTTTTTTCCAGAGGTGATGCGTGGCAGGGTTCTTAGTGAGTTCCACAACTCACCCATAGCGGTACACCTAGGAGTTTTCAAGATGTACCAGGGTCTGGGGAGATAGCTTTGGTTGCCCGGGGTAAAGCGAGCAGTGGCAGAGTTTGTGGCCATGTTCCTAGTGTGTCAGTAGGTAAAGGCTGAACACCATGTTCCAGGTGGGTTGTTGCAACCTTTAGATGTCCCCGAGTGGAAGTGGGACGAAATCTCGATGGATTTCATCACGGGACTACCCAAAGTTCAAGGAGGTTGAAATGCCATCTGGGTGGTAGTGGACCGGTTGACTAAATCGGCTCACTTTCTGGCGATTAAGGAGTCGAGTGGAGTGGAAGCTCTAGCATGGAAGTATGTGGATGATATAGTGTGGTTTCATGGAGTTCCAAGTTCCATAGTCTCGGACAGGGATGCACGTTTTACCTCACGAGTCTGGAGGGGATTGCAGCATGCTTTTGGCACCCAGCTACGTCTTAGAACTGCTTTCCACCCCCAGATAGATGGGCAGACAGAGCGCACCATCCAGACCTTGGAGGACATGTTGCGGGCATGTATTCTGGACTTTGGGTGATCATGGGTGTGACACTTGCCTCTGGTAGAGTTCGCCTACAATAATATCCATCACTCTACCATTGGCATGGCTCCATTCAAAGCCCTATATGGAAGACTGTGTCGCTCACCCGTGTGCTGGACTGAGGTTGGGGAAGTAGGTGTTCTTGGCCCGGAGGTGGTGCAGAGCACGACAGAGAAGGTTCAGCTTATACGAGAAAGGATGAAGGTGGCCCAGGACTGACAAAAGTCGTATGCTGATAATAGGAGGAGACCCTTGGAGTTCGAGGTCGGAGACCACGTGTTCTTGAAGGTCTCCCCTCAACGTGGACATCAGAGGTTCGGCAGGGGAAGTAAGCTTTCTCATAGGTTCATCGGACCCTTCGAAGTGTTGTGGAAGGTTGGTGAAGTGTCTTATCAGCTAGAGCTACCACCGCCGCTACTGAGGATACACAATGTATTCCATGTACCCCATCTTTTTTGATATCTACACAACGACTCCCACGTCATCTATTGGGGAGAGTTAGATGTTGAAGATGATGTGACCTTCATATAACGACCAATCAAGATCGAGGATTGTAAGGAGAAAGTGCTTCAGGGATGAACCATCCCCTTGGTTCGTGTATTGTGGAGGCATGGTGGCCTAGAAGAGATCACTTGGGAGCGGGAGGCCCAGTTACACATTCAGTACCCAGAGCTGTTTTGACTTTTTATTTTTGTTATGATCCTTGAGATATTATACCTTGTGATTTAATATATGGAGTGCTTGTTTTTCTTCGCTATTAGATGATCTATTCCATGTTCTTTGTGTGTGTGTATGAATGTGTGATGATGGGAAAACCTGACTGCTAATTAGGACGCATTAATGTGGATGCGATTAAACTCGTGTGGGCAAGTCAGTGCCGCCCAAAGCGGATAATATCCTGACATGTAGGAGGGGACTCCCTAACTCATGTATTGGACAGTGTGATCCTTGTTGTGAACTTTGTGGTTGATGACATTTGGGCGAGTGTTCCTAGATTTAGGAGGGGTTTTGTTCCATCTTTGGAACAACTCCAGGGTTTTCCGCTGAGAAGTATCTTTGTGGGTTGTTCTTATATTCTCGGGGATGAGAATAGTTTGAGAAGTATCTGATGTAATGGCCTGGGTTTTTGGGGTCCATTACTTAATAAAATGTGATGTTTAGGTGTTCGGGGTAGTCTGGGAAGCTATCACAGTTTCTCGGTGAAGCCTAATGGTAGCCTTGACCTATCCGTAGCTCAGACTACCGGTAGCTCAGCCTACCGGTAGCTCGGCCTACCGGTAGCTCTGCCTACCGGTAGCTCCACCTACCGGTAGCAGGCCTACCGGTAGCTCGGTATACCAGTATCTCGGGTCGGTAGCTCGGCCTACCGGTAGCTCGTTCTACTGGTAGCTCTGCCTACTGGTAGCTCCGCCTACTGGTAGCTCTGCATACCGGTAGCTCGTTCTACCGGTAGCAGGCCTACCGGTAGATCATCCTACCAGTAGCTCGGTCTACCAGTATCTCGGTTTACCAGTATCTCGGTCTACCAGTATCCCGGTCTACCCGTAGCTCGGCCTACCGGTAGCTTGGTCTACCGGTAGCTCGGACTACCGATAATAGGCCTGCCGGTAGCTCGGAGTACCGGTAGCTCGGCCTACCGGTAGCTGCGGCCTACCGGTAGCTCGGCCTACCAGTAGCTCGGCCTACCAGTAGCTTGGCCTACCGGTAGCTGTGACCTACCGGTGGCTCAGTCTACCAGTAGCTTTGGCCAACTGGTCACTTGGCCTACCGGTAGCCTCATCTTACTGGTGGCTCAGCCTACCGGTAGACCTAGCCTACTAGTGACCACGGGTTTTCCCAGTGGTGCCTCTTTTTGCGCAAATTGGTTTTTTAAACAATGTTTTGACCCCTTTAAGCCTATTTTAAAGCCCATTAATGCCCATTAATGTCGTTTAATTAAATTATTGTTGAGGTACCCTGGTATGCGTCGGTTTAAACCGCCCCAAAAGGTGGTGACCCTTTAATGACGTGTGGGGTGTCCCAGCTGCGTGGTCAACCCATGATCCTGCTCCTTGCGCAGTTTCTCTCCATATCTTAACCATTCGGGAGTGTTGTATCTCATCCCTTATCAGCCTTTATAACCTAAAATATTCTCCCTACGTTTCTTTTCTGATCATCTTGCTCAAAGTACCCTTCCTCCCGACAAGTCGTACCCCTGTTCTAAAGTCTTCCTTGATCGCGTTCCGTGGAGTTCCTGCCACTCTTGTTTTCCAGTTTCCACACAAGGACTTAATGTCGATCCTTGATCATCGGGTAGGGGTTTCACCTTCGTCTCTCCTTTTTGTGTATCTTTCGGGGTGGGTACGCTACTGATTCTGTGGAATTGGATGAACAAAACTTTAATGAAGATAATAAACGGACTCTAAAGAATGAAGGGGAGGGGTGTGATCGATGATGGTGTTCTGTTTTTATCCTCTTTCATGATTAATGATTTCTGAATTGTGCAGGCTTACGCCTACTGAAAATCTTGGTCGTTGGTGGTCTTTCTATGTGCACTAATAAACCCTTACCCCTCGTGATGTTTAGATGGCTTGTATTTTGGTTGTGAACCTTTTGCTGTGTAAAGGAAATTGGTTAATCACATATATTCGGCTAAATAAATTGGAAGCACCAGGATCAAATCCTTTTCTATGATAACCCTGGTTTAAGCCCAGTGGAATTAAAATCATGGAGTGTGTTAAATCTTTTAAATCTGAAAATACCTGTTGATTCTGCCTTGTGTTGGTAGTATTGGTTTGGTTGTTTCCTCCACGGTTGGATAGGGGCTTAGATTGATGGGGTGATACGGTTGGGGATGGGATCCCATGTTGTTGTACTTTTGATAGTTGTGAATTTGAGGCTGTGTGATTACTCTTCTTATATCACGAACTGGGGTGGGATCCTCTATTGTTAAGAAACCATTTACTCCTGGATTTTGGGGACATGGGGTTGTATCTTGGGGTTTTCTTTGGTTCCAGTACTTCGAGGGATCTCCCCTATCCCTTTGTTGTTGTGACTTTGCAATAGAACCGGGTGTGAATGTTTAAATTGATGTTGGGTGTACTCTTTCCTTGGCTTGTGCTTATGCTTACTAGTTTCCCAAGTAGGTGAAGAAACTTATTTAAACATTAATACTTAACATGAAAACAAGGATGGGACAAATGGGGATTTGGTTTGATGTGAGTTGTGACTTGGGCATGGGTACTGTTCTATTCTCTTATGAGTGAATAGTAAGGATAGTGTTCTTTAGACTAGATGAAGAAAAACCTAGATTGGGTGAGTACTTATTACCTATAAATATACTTTTTGTTTTTGTGTTTCTTATTCATGCCCCACCCGAGTTGAGCACTTAGTGTCGAACACCCTCATTTCATGGGGGAGGGTGTTTTTCCCAACACTTCTATTAGTAGCTGGTTATTAGATCCTTTCTACTCTCTTTCCAAGATATCCCAAGTGTCACATACATAGCTTATTTTAAATTTATTTTTTTTTAATTTCCATTAATGCTTTTTTATGGGGGTTTCCAAAGGTTTTATGGAGAATAGGTGAGTTTTCATGAATTGGGCCAAACCGTGAGCCCAATTCCAGATTTAAAAATAAATTTTGTATCTTTTATAACTTTTTCATTTTTTAATAATTTTCACTCATTCCAACTTCTAAATGTCCTCCCATGATATATTAACACCAAAATTAAAATTTGGATCCTTTGTAAATCCATAACCAATGTTTATTTTGGTTTTTATTTAAGGAATTGGGCCTGCCCAAAAGCCCAAATCCAGTTTTAAAAATTAATATTATTTATTTAATAACTTATTCAATTTTATGTATTTTTTGGTGATTCCAAGCCTCACATGTGCCCCTTAAACCCAGCCGCTCCCCCAGCCTCTTTACTCCCTCTTTGGTGCTCTTAGGAATTGCGATTTAGGGACGAACATCTTAGGGTTTCTAAAAGCGTCCAGATTTGATGAGGTAAGTTCATTCAATCATAAATCTCTCAATTAATACTCTTTTCCCTCCATTCTAGTTCCTAAATGACCTAATAATTCTTTTACGAACATCCCCTGAGTTTTGGCCGTTTTCAATTTCAGATACTTGTGTTTTGGGGAGATTCATTCATGATTTCCAAGTAAGTTAGTCCATTTCATTTCCCCTTTCAAATTGCTTAGGGTTTCATTCTATTTTTTTAGGGTTTCCTCCCTTTTCATTGAAGTGACAAATGAAAAGGGGGTATGGGTTCGAACCTAAGGTTTAAACTTGGGTTTTCTTGGTCCAATTTTCTATTTTTAGGTTTGATCTACCCTTCTTGAGGTGCGGTGGTGGTGCGTTTGTATTTTCGCACAAAGGATTCAATGGTTTCATTTGATTTGGTAGGATATTCCAATGTTGATGCAATCTTTGTGTATTGGCATGTTGTATTTATCATATTTTCATATTTATATCATTTTATTATTTCTGCAAAAAAAATTCTAATGATATTTCTATTGAAATTGAATTTTAAATGCCAAATTGGTGTGAAATTGGGGGTTTTCCAAAGAAATGTTTTATTTTTTTATTTGGGGATGCCCTATAAATACTTACTTGTTTTTATTGATCTGTAATAAGTCATAAAATACTGTTTATAATGTTTATCCCCTTTGGTTATTGCTGCAAAAATGGGTTTTAATTGTGTTTGTAAAGAAAGTGAAGTTTTGGTTCCACTTTTGTGTGAAAATGAAGGTTTTACAAAGTTAACACTTCTTGTTTAACATGGGGATGCCCGAAAATTGATTTTTTGTATTAATTGAAATTTATTGGGATGCCTTTACTATTTTGGTAACTTAAAAGTGTGAACATAGTGTACAAGTGGGTTTCTTAAGGGGTTTTGTGTGCAAAACAACACGGAATTTTGAGAAATTGATTTATTCAAATTCAAAGAGTTTGTTGTGTGTTTTAAGTGGTATAAAATGCGATAGCTACTGTATTTGGTGTATGTGACCAGTAGTGGTGTTTTAGATTAAAATGGATATGTGTTAAATCTTGAAATTGTTTGAGCACAAAGGGGGAAGCCCGGGTACCTAGGTGGAGCGGATTTGTACTAGTACGGCTAGTGGACCGGATGGGTTTTGTCCCTGTTTCACTTAGCATTTGGATAATGAAAACTATAACTAAACTATGTGGATGATTATTGGGTACCACTAGGTTATGGTTATGTTACCTACTTGTGTCCCGTGCACGAGAACAGATTTTACTATGGTTACATTACACCGAGGTACGAGGTACATGGGGCCTGAGACTATCTAGTGCCTAGGGGTGTTCCCAATTTTGTTGCTCATTGGATTTTTGGTATTTTCCCATGTATTTGGGTGTATTTGGAATTATATTTTAGTATCTAACATTCCTATTTAAATGTGTTAACATTCTGAAATTTTTATCTTGAAAAATGTTTTCAATTTAAAGTTGCATTTCTTGGAATTTGTCACCGCTTTTCATTTCATATTAAAACTGTTTTCTTTTTCACCTTGTATTACATGCACCTTGGAATCATAGGGTGGTATCCTATTGGGATTAGGCTCACACCCTACTTACACCCCTTGGGTGTAAGTATACTTTTTTTGACCCAAGTAAAGGAAAGGCTAAGGGTGATGGCGGTTCGGGGTATTAGTCCTCATCCTTGGGGCAGAGTAGTGGAGACGGCTTGGGGGTGATGACCCCTTGTCATGTGGAGTCCATGGGGCTGTTTTGTTTCTATTCCATTGTGACTTTGGACCTTTTTTATTTCATTTGAACTTATGTATTCAGTTCTGGATTTTTTTTATAAACCTTGTTGGTATGAATTTTTCAGATTCATTTTATCAAATATTTTTGGTGTTTTATCTATACATATTCGGGTAAATCGTTCCCAAACCAAGATAAATGATACCCGGGCACTTGTGCCAGCCCGTGGGGATAGGGAACGCCCTTCGGGCCTTTTCACGGGCTGGGTCTAGTGCCGGTTTTGGCGGCGACCAGATTCGGTTCGTGACAAAATGGTATCAGATGCAGGTTCAGGTTAACTCTTTGTGTGATGTTAGTTGGGGAAGATTCAGGATAGTATGGAGTGTGGATTGTAGGGAATTGGTATTCTAGTTATGGGTACTGTGACTTATTAACACACCTCATTATAGGATTCATGTTTCCAGGGGAAGTCAGGTTTTATCTAAGTCCTTTGGTTTTCTTGGTTTGATGATGGTTAAGGGAAATGTAAAGAGAGTTAGGTTAATGGTCTCAGTGAGCTCGAAGGGCCTGGAAATCCATGTGGAGCCAGGGATCTTCCCTAGTAAACTCTTTTTGACTGTGAAGTGATTGGATTATGGTCTCCAACCATATTTCCAAGTCACCAACTGAAACTAGTTTCCTCTTGCATTGTCTTGTGTTCTTTAGTTTTGAAATCTTGGACTTTGGTTTTAAAGTGACTTGGTTTTAAGAAGCGTAAAGTTTTTTTTTGAAATGATTTTCAAATAATGAGGGAATAGTTTTGTTAATTAAATGGTGGAAATTAATTTTCATAATTTTTTTTGAAATGAAAAATGGTGTTCTTACGCCTCTTTTAAAATCAGGAACTATATTGATGTTGGTTTTGGAAAGTGTTTCCAATAGAGTTTTCTAAACAATCAAAGGGTGTTTTAATGGGATGAGATGTTTTGAAATTGATGTGAATATCTTAAAATTGAGTTCTTGTATAAATTTTTGTGTCTTTATGAAAATTTTAGTAATATTTGAATTGGGATTTTGATCTCCTAGTTAGCAGTTTTTTGAAAAAAAAAGGATGTGTTGGTTGACCGTTTTGGTTTTAAAAAGTGGAAATAATATCTTTTTTAACCTTTGGTATTTCTGTTAGTAACCACATGCATGGGGTTATATGGGATGATGGATGTTTGATGTCATGACTTAATGAGTTTCGGGAAGGATATGAGGAGGGTGCCCGGTGTGGCACAAAAACATGCATGTGTGAGGCCCATGGGGTACCATTGGTGGATATGCTTACTGCTAAACAGTTTGTTTTCAAAGAAATAGTTTTATAGAAAAAAATGATGTCTTGATGAATAGTTTTCTATAGTTTTTATTATGGGTTTTTGATAATGTTGATGTTGTGGGATGTTTTGAGTCCAAGAACCCCTCCTATTTGAACTGTGTTTTGGGTTTGTGTTTGGTCGGTGAGATGTGTTGTAGGGACGGTTAGTGGTCTCTTTTGAAAAATGTTTTGGGATGCCTTTGAGGTGGTTCCATTCATGTGTTTGGATCTTTATTGTGGTATATCATGACCAATGGACCATCTTGGTTGGGTCCTTTGGTTCAATCGTTGGATAAGGTACGCCCATTAAGGGTAAGTGCACAACTGAAGTGCAACCCAGATTGTTTTGCCTTTTGAAGACCCTCCAGTTGATCAATATAAGGAATCTTTTTCTTGAGATTTTTAGATTGAGTCTACACCCTTTCCTTTATTTGATTTTTAGATCCTCTTGTAAAGTGAGAGTGCTCATGGAAGGTTGAAAGAGACCTTAGTTTCTTAAGTTTCCTGATACATCGAAGGTGGATGTGGTCTAGGGTTGTTAGTGTGGATGAGTGTCTCGATGGTGTCTAAGAGGACCTTTGGGTTCTTCAAAGTTTCTTTGATGCATTAATTAATGTTCAACCACCGGTGTGGGAAATATGGTCACGATAGGATACTGTGGCCACTTTTTAGAATTGTGTGTTGTTTGGGGATGTTTTATAAGGTCCCTCTCCATGCATTGTTTATATCAGTCGCAATGGTCATGTTCGGTGATGCCTTATGATGTCATGGGCTCGATTGATCATAAAGTTGAAAGTTGGGAAATCATATGAGAGTCTTTGTTATGTTGGGAGAATGCATCCCTTGGAAAAAAGCTTAAAAATATTCCATTTTAGAGGAAGGTGAGTATAGGTTTTCTTTACTTATATTGTTTCTCACCCGAACAAACAAGGTGTGATGTGTGTGCATATTTTAAGGCCTTGTTTCAGTGAAATATCGAGTTAGGGTAAAGTGAGTTTGGAATGTGTTATGTCTTGGAAAACTTATTGGGGATTTCATTGTAGTTGTTGGCTTCATCGAAAGAAGAATTATCGTTCATGGGGTTTCCAAAGCCTAACTGCGAGGCCGAAGATGCTTCAATCATTTGAGCTCCAGCCATAGGTCTCGGAGAGAAGCTGGCTCATAGTCAGGGGAAATCACAAGGTCGTTTAAACCCTTGTACAAATTCATATCCTCAGTATGAAAGTTAGGAAGAGTTTAAACCTATGGTGTCATAATCTTTCTTTTGTTTTCCATGTTCGGTGGAAATAGGTGGAGGGTCGTGTACCCATGTCATCGCCCAATGTTATTCCCTCCCCCTTTGGTTTCCACTGAGTCTTTGGAGAAAGGTTTGAAGTTTATCTACACTGTTTGAGAAGACGTTTTTCACTTGGTTAATAGTGACCATTCCCCAGAAAACCATGTGGATAGAAGGATCCCCACTGTTAGTGTATGGTTTCCCAAACCGTGCAAACTAACCATGTGGTTGCCCCAACTCTTTAAATTTTGGGGTCTTTCTTTACTGTCCAGTGCTTGTTGGTTAAGATGGTTGGTTATTATGGTGGGGAGACCCACTATGAGTCTTATATAATTTATTTTGTAAATTTCTGATGGAAGTATATCCTTTGTACCGGTGAGTCTATTTAGGCCTCCCCCTGTTAGTCTCCTGATTCTGTCTCGAAAAAAAATATTGGTTGTCTCTTATGGTGGGGAGCGTATTTGTGTCCCCCCAGACCAGTAACTTAGATTTTTCCATGGTCTTGGCTTGGTGTAGATAGTCTCGTTCGGAGCTATCTAGCTACCAACATCTTTCTTGAGTAAACTTTGGGACTGGAGAGTGCCCAATGGTTTAGTTAATGTAAGGTAAATGTAACATTGTTCGAAGTTGTTGTTCGTTTGGGTGAATTTCTTGAGTCTTGTTCGGATAGTGTTTGAGGAGTTTTATTTTGGGATAAAGTATGATTGTGCTTTATTGTTTCATTAAAGTGGTGTATGTTAGGTTTGTGAGAGTATTCCTTCCTTCATTGATCACTGGAGGTGTTTTAGCCTTTGGGGGAGAAACCTGGCAAGGGAGTACCTCTTGGTTTCTCAGTTGGGTTTGGTTGTTGCTTTGGCCTTGCTGTGACTTTCCGGGGCAGAAAGTTTTCATGGTGGGTAGAATTTTTACATACATAGCTTATTTTAAATTTATTTTTATTTTAATTTCCATTAATGCTTTGTTTTGGGGGTTTCCAAAGGTTTTATGGAGAATAGGTGAGTTTTCATGAATTGGGTCAAACCGTGAGCCCAATTCCATATTTAAAAATAAATTTTGTTTCGTTTATAACTTTTTCATTTTTTAATAATTTTCACTCATTCCAACTCCTAAATGTCCTCCCCTGATATATTAACACACAATTAAAATTTGGATCCTTTGGAAATCCATGAACAAGGTTTATTTTTGTTTTTATTTAAGGGATTGGGCCAGCCCAGAAGCCCAAATCTAGTTTTAAAAATTAATTTTATTTATTTAATAAATTATTCAAGTTTAAGTATTTTTCGGTGATTCCAAGCCTCACATGCGCCCCTTACACCCATCCGCTCCCCCAGCCTCTTTAAATCCTCTTTGGAGCTCTTAAGAATCATGATTTACGGACGAACATATTAGGGTTTCTAAAATAGGACAGATTTGTTGAGGTAAGTTCATTCAATCATAACTATCTCAATTCATACTATTTTCCCTCCATTATAGTTCCTAAATGACCTAATAATTCTTTTTCAAACATATCTTAAGTTTTGGCTGTTTTCAATTTCAGATACTGGTGTTTTGGGGAGATTCATTCAAGATTTCTCAAGTAAGTTAGTCCATTTCATTTCCCCTTTCAAATTGATTAGGGTTTCATTCTATTTTTTTAGGGTTTCCTCCCTTTTCATTGAAGTGACAAATGACCAGGGGGTAGGGGTTCGAACCTAAGGTTTAACCTTGGGTTTTCTTGGTCCAATTTTCTATATATAGGTTTGATCTACCCTTCTTGAGGTGGGGCGGTGGTGCGTTTGTGTTTTCGCACAAAGGATTCAATGGTTTCATTTGATTTGGTAGGTGATTCCAATGTTGATGAAATATTTTTGTATTATCATGATGTATTTATCATATTTTCTTATTTATATCATTTTATTATTGCTGAAAAAATTGGTTCTAATGATGTTTCTATTGCAATTGAATTTTAAATGCCAATTTGGTGTGAAATTGGGGGTTTTCCAAAGAAATGTTTTATTTGTTTATTTAGGGATGCCCTATAAATACTTAGTTTTTTTATTGATATGTAATAAGGCATAAAATACTGTTTATAATGTTTATCCCCTTTGGTTATTGCTGCAAAAATGGGTTTTAATTGTGTTTGTAAAGAAAGTGAAGTTTTGGTTCCACTTTTGTGTGAAAATGAAGGTTTTACAAAGTTAACACTTCTTGTTTAACATGGGGATGCCCGAAAATTGATTTTTTGTATTAATTGAAATTTATTGGGATGCCTTTACTATTTTGGTAACTTAAAAGTGTGAACATAGTGTACAAGTGGGTTTCTTAAGGGGTTTTGTGTGCAAAACAACACGGAATTTTGAGAAATTGATTTATTCAAATTCAAAGAGTTTGTTGTGTGTTTTAAGTGGTATAAAATGTGATAGCTACTGTATTTGGTGTATGTTACCATTAGTGGTGTTTTAGATTAAAATTGATATGTGTTAAATCCTGAAATTGTTTGAGCACAAAGGGGGAAGCCCGGGTACCTAGGTGGAGCGGATTTGTACTAGTACGGCTAGTGGACCGAATGGGTTTTGTCCCTGTTTCACTTAAAATTTGGATAAAGAAAACTCTAAATAAAGTATGTGGATGATGATTGGGGACCACTAGGTTATGGTTATATTCCCTACTAGTGGCTCGTGCACGAGAACGGATTTTACTATGGTTACATTACACCGAGGTACGTGGTACATGGGGCCCGAGACTATCTAGTGCCTAGGGGTGTTCTCGATTTTGTTGCTCATTGGATTTTTGGTATTTTCCCATGTATTTGGGTGTATTTGGATTATATTGCAGTATCTAACATGCCTATTTAAATGTATTAACATTCTGAAAGTTTTATCTTGAAAAATGTTTTCAATTTAAAGTTTCATTTCTTGGAATTTGTCACCGCTTTTCATTGCATATTAAAACTGCTTGATTTTTCACCTTGTATTGCATGCACCTTGGAATCATAGGGTGGTATCCTATTGGGATTAGGCTCACACCCTACTTACACCCCTTGGGTGTAAGTAGACTTTTTTTTGACCCAGGTAAAGGAAAGGCTAAGAGTGATGGCAGTTCAGGGTGTTAATCCTCATCCTTGGGGCAGAGTAGTGGAGACAGCTTGGGGGTGATGACCCCTTGTCATGTGGAGTCCATGGGGATATTTTATTTCTATTACATTGTGTCTTTGGACCTTTTTTATTTTATTTGAACTTATTTATTCAGTTCTGGATTTTTTTTATAAACCTTGTTGGTATGAATTTTTCAGATTTATTTTATCAAATAATTTTGGTGTTTTATCTATACATATTTGGGTAAATCGTTCCCAAACCAATATAAATGATACCCGAGCACTTGTTCCATCCCGTGGAGATAGGGAACGCCCTTCGGGCCTTGTCACGGGCTGGTTCTGGTGCCAGTTATGGCGGTGACCAGATTTGGTTCGTGACACCAAGTATCTTTAGGCAGGCTATGATGGCCTGAGGTTCATTATTAGCCCAAGAATCTTTGGGCAGGGTAGTGTGGTGGTTGGCCCAGGTGTGTCCGGGCAGGTGGTTTCCCAAGTATCTTCGGGATGATGCCCAGGTGTCTTCGATCATGGCAGTAGTTCTTCTAGCCCAGGTTTCTTCAGGTGTGGCAGTGGTTGTTCTGGCCTAGGTGTTTGCAGGCGTGGTTACGTGTGATAGTTGTGGCCCAGGTGTTTGCAGGCGGGATGTGTGGTTGTGGCCCAGGTGTGTGCGGGCGTGGTATGGCAGTGGGACTGCGATGAGAATGGCGGGATTGGTCCGATGCGTAGGATGTCTTCAATAACCAGTGGGAAAGTGGCGTGGGGTACCCAAACATCGATGTGCTATTACTATACATTACTTGACTTGCATTATTTTGGGAGTGTGCCTTGGTGAGGCTTGGGTGGTTAGTTTCATTGCTAGGTGCTTGGTTATATCTTTTCTTATAGGTCATTAGTATGCCTCCCCACTTGTGCACGAGAGTCTTTGGTTTTCTCCTACTGAGTATACTTGTATGCTCACCCTACGTATATAAAACTGCTTTTAGGTTTCTAGGAGGTCTTTGGGAATCGTACTGGACCGTACTAGCTCAGACCTTGTGACAGATCATTACAGTTTTTTTTGTTCTTTCTTTTGGTATTTTTCCTTGTAGTCTCCTTATAAATTGTGGATTTTAATTTTGTAACATGTATTTGGAATGGTTCTTGGCATTACTTTTACTTTCAGTTTTGGTGTTGTGGGATTTACTGTCTTATCTCCCAATCCTATTAAAAGAAAAAGGGTAATGCCTTCCATTTAGTGTGTGATTTTATACCCTTGGTGCTGGTCACCACTCTAGGACCTATTGAAGGCGGGTTTCGGGGGTCATTATCTCTCCTTCAACTTAAAGAAGGAAGGGCCTGGCAATCTACTGACCCTTCCCTCCTTTTGGTGATGGCGGGTCATGACACACTTGATATTCCTATCCTATCTAAACAAAAATAGGTATATGATAAATAAATGATAAAAATAAAATAAAATGAAGATGAATAGAAAGGAAAACAGTGAACCTAAATTTATATTATGAAACCCAAGGTAAATCTACCCCCACTCAATCCTAATCCATAGGATTTATAGCACATGTCTCACTCAACCACATATCATTAAGAACGTTCATCAGATCAAGAAGAAGCTACAAAATTCTAATATAAGGACAAGAATTAATTATATACCATAGGATCTCATCTTATACATCTAAAACAAATAAGCACATCCTTAGGGATATAGAACTCTAATATTATGACCTATAGTAGTGGCATGAACATCTAGTCTGACTTATCTAGTGAAATTTTCAAGTCCTGAAAGTCCTATATAACTAGATTAGATAATATAAACCAACCCAAGAGTGTCATGTATATGACCTATAATCCAAGATCTTGGATCTCTGTTTCCATGTACCCCTATTTGGTAATTCTATGAAAAAAGATAAAAATACTATGAAAGATTTTCATGTCTATCTCAAGTGGTTTTCCTCCTCTATATCATATATTAGATCCCTAAACCCTATAAAACCCTACAAAAACCCAATGTAATAGAGTATAAAATCAATTTCAAGGCCAAAACCCAGCCTAATAATATACTAAATGTGTCTTCAATCATCTAAATGCTAACCAAGAACTGCCTCAAAAAACTCAACCACACCTTAGGAAACAAAAATAGGGGAATACCTAGCATAAAACCAATTATCAAAACCATCATTGACTCCTCCATGGTCAAACAACCCACAAGGCCCCATTAATGGTCCTATGATCCCTAAAACAATAGGAAACCATATAGGTGGATCGTCTAGAAAAATTACAACCTTTTTCCAATCTTGTTACTAGAAAAACCTTGACTGGACCTCCTGGAAAACTATCTATCCTAAAAAACACCAAGACCATAAGGAAAACCTCAAAGAGCACCAATCCCACAAGGTAATCCTTAAAAAGTCCCCCAGATGCATCTCAAGCTCTACCTAATGTCACCCAACCATACCTAACACCCCACGACTTCACCTCAACCCAAAGTCTCTAAGTGAGATAAACCTCAAGAAGTTGTCTAATGCTACTCATCTAAGAATCAACTTGATTGCACCTTTTCATAATTGTCTACAAGAACCTCAAAAAAAATCTTAACATATTAAATTTAATCCAACCAAAAATAATCTATACTCTCACCCAAGCCTCACAATAGACTCAAACCTAAAGAGGAATATAAACCAAAACCTTAAGGAAATCCTCCAAAATAAGATTGCATAATCCAAAACTCTATCAAGACAGTATATCCATGCTAAAATAATTTCACCATTGAGATATACAAATAAAAATGATCATAATGGGATACTCACATGTCTTATATTAACACTAGGGTAAGAAAAAGGGGAAACATAACAAAAGAAGGAGTGCCCACCATATACTCTAGGTATAAGATGTGTACTCTTGGTATGAGGTGCGTACCTAAAAACACATCCCTTGGAAATGTTTCAAAACCCACATGGCATTTAATTTTCAAATTTCTCAACATATCACTCCTATACACATCATGTACTCTATATAGGGTACTTTTCATGTACCTTATCCCAAGTTAGTGTGCACTACACCCGAATACCCAACATATACAAAACTGATATGGAATTTAAGTCACTTGGGGAACATGGCCATGTTATCTACATTGAGTTAGGAAATTTACCATATATGGCCACTGACTATGTACTACACATGGGATTTGGTCATATACATTACTTTACCATGTTCCCAAGTGTCCAATGTGTTTTTCTGAGTCCTTTTCCATATCCTAATTATCTCTAAAGCATGTATCCAAAACACATGGGTCACATAACCCTCATCATTAAAATATCACCCAAAATAAGAACACATGATTTTTCTTCTTGAATCAAAAAATTTGAAATCAAGTTTTCGTGAATAGAGAACTTTTGAAATCACCCATAATAATTGATTTCCCCCAAAAAACTAGATTGAACCTCTAGGGGTTCCTAGTAACCTAAAAACAAGATTAAATCATTAAAAAACTAAACCATGGGTATTTACAGGTATAAAATTTTAAAAAATTACCTCTATATAAAAAAAATTTGGCACTTCATTCTTGGATACATGATACACCACCACTAAACCCTAATCTACCTCTGGTCTAGCTCTCCAATGTTATTTCCACTCTAACCCTCCCTCTTTTATCTTAGAAGAAGGTAAAGGAGAGTCCCCATTGTCATGCATGACATGCTAAGGGAATAAAGAGAAAAAAGGTAAAAAAGGGAAGTGAAAAAAAATAATTAAAAGAAGAAAAAAATTAATGAAAGTAAATGGGGCTTAGGGCCAGTACCTAACATGAGGTTATACCTCACCAATTCAAAACTCCTCATTCGAGACTCAACTATAGAGTTGTAATTCCAATATAAGGCTATAAATACAATATATCACCATACAAACATGCATGAACAAATTCAATTTATTTAATTAAATATTAAATGTTCCAAGAAAATTGAATTGGCTCATAATTCCACCAAACTCATATCATAGGGAAAAAAATTATTCCTGGTCCAATGTTACTCTCATAAAAAGTATCTAAGATATTTTAATAAGATAAATTAAAATTATTCCCCTTAAAATCACTTGATAATAAAAAAATTCTCTTGATTTTATAAACTCTTAATGGTATAGTTCATGACCAACTCCCCACCATAATGTTTCTCACCCCTAAGAAGCCTCGGTGGTTAACCAACTTCTACACTACACCAAGAGAATAGGAACATTTAACTCTTCCTCAAACAACCACTAACTAGTCTCACAACACCCATAATGATCCAAACATGAGGGTCATTCATCCACTGATAGGATACTTTCCACTATAGGAGTATCCTTATCATCTCTCCAAAACCATAACACCAAACCCAATGAATGATTCTCTTTCCACCAAAGAACGTGATAACTATATGTGTCCAACTCGCTCACACTTGAGCAATAACACGAATCTCCAAATTCCATTCATTCCTATATCACTATAAATGATGATCTCTACACTCAACAAATCACTCAAAATGAAAACCACACTTTACCATGACCAATGGTGTGTGGTATACTATAATTATTTCCTCAAACAATTACTTTTATGAAAATTTATTCTAACCACCACTCTATTCCTCAAGGTAGAGTGATTCTCCAAGAACTTGTCATGGGTTCTCATACTCAAATAGTCTATGATCAAACAAAACTAGTCTAATGAACCTACAACCACTGATCATTCTCCCAAGGTTGGTTAGATCCAAAAAACTAGAGCTCTAGATACACTCTTTAGAAAAGAATAATTTTTTTATTGAAAATATCAAAATCATAACCACCCTCTACCTGGGCATCAATTAAAAACCACAAGCACCTCACCATGCACTCACTACACCACCCAATGTGCAACCAAAAACAATCAGGACATGAATCAACTAGACCTACCCTCTTATGTAACTAATAACACCGAGAGAACTCCCAAATCTCCACTTATCAATACCAAGACATTATCAAGACTAACCACAGAAGAACCTACCATGAAATGGTACCCTAGTGATATAATACCCTAATGTCCCCAACAAATTGAAAGATCATACATTCCCCACTCAAGATCCCGATGGATATCAGGCCCTTAGGCCCCCATACTGAGACCTAGTAGACAACACATGGAAAGGACAACATCCACTATAATGTGGTTTTAAAACACCACCACTCTAATTGAACCAATATATTTAGGGAAACCATAACCTTAGGTAAACTCAATACCAATACAAATATATCTTGGGAATCCTTGTCTTCAACAAGAAACCACTAGTAGCAGGGCACTCGAAGCCCACACAAACCCACAATGGTCTCCATGAATCCCTCAATGAAGTGAATGTATTTCTATCATCATATAATACCTCACCAAATGATCTATATAACCTATAATCATAAGGAAAATACTCATATTTCATCTTAGTAGAGTTCCATTGAGAAGCTATAAGAGATAACACCATATTAGTTATTGTTGAAACATTAAACTAGTGAACAACTATTATTGGTAAAAAGATCAGACATAAAAATATATTATGTGAATATTATACAACTAGAATGATGCATTAACACTATATTTTTACCAAAAATCCAAGACATATGATCACATAAATCATAAATCAATATATCCAAAAACTCAAGTTCATCACCCAAGGTTAAATCATACAACCATAACATTGAAAACTCGGGATAGGAATCCCATCACCTCAGTAGCCTAGACTTCCTACCAAAAAGGTGTTCATGACTAACCTCTCTGATATCCATCACATGCTATGACACATTCCAAAACCTCTTTTCTATTATACCTTAAATATAAAGACAAATAAAAATAATATTTTGATAAAAAAAATCACAAACCATCCCGGGATGACCTTACCCGTCACCCAATTTAGCTCACAATAAGGCCTCAAGTGTGCCTCAATGTATTTAAGAGGCTACAAACTAGAGATAAGGACCCAAAGATATGTGATGGGAATAAAATTCCTTCATTTTAGAATATAATAAAATTTAAATAAACCAAACATATACACATACATAAAAAGACACCAGATTTAACATAAATAAATAACTAAAACAAAATAATACTTTAATAATTAAATGAAAAATATATACTCTTAGGAATACAATAAAAAATATTACCAATTGGTATGATCACATATACAAACAAGATTAATAAAGAAAAAATTTATAAAGGATCTACCACTATCCTCGAGTTGTACCTCAAACTTAGTCTCCAACAATAGTTGAACTACTCAAGATCAAACCTCAGACTCCACATAAGTGGATATGCTTGGTCATTCAATGTAGGGTCTCATGCCCAGATCCACTATGCCATGTGATCAAACTAAAATCATATATAAATCTTACACTAGTGTTGAGTCACCTATATAGGGGGTGAGAAATAAATATTAGTAGGCCACCTCCAATGGTGGTCCTAACATCTGAAATTATAACATGTGTATAACAAATGTGATATTCTAAAACTAGTAAAATAAGAAAATTTTTAAGATAAATAATATATATATATATATAATGAAAAGGTTTTAAAAAATAGAAAAAAACAAACCTAGGGTTCTAGTCTGATAGCTGGGGTAAATTTACCCTTGATATGACCTATTCTATTTGACTTATAACACATGTTTCACACAGCCACATATCATTAGGATGGTTTATTGGGTCAAAAAGGATCTAAAAAGTCCAACACAATTATGGGAGTGCATTATAGATCCTAGGAACTCATCCTATGAATCTAAAACAAAAAATAACATCCAATGGTCTCTATGACTCAAATAGTATGACCTAGACTAGCAATAGGAACCACTAGGTTGTTTCATCTAGAGAACCTTTCACATCCCAAAAGTATTACAAAACTAGTTCGGATAATATAATCTAAACCAAAATTTCCAAATCTGTGAACTAAAATCAAAGATCCAGTATAACCAAATGCACAGACCCCTATCCAAGAATTCCATGACCATAGATAACAACCCTAGCAAGATCACCATGGCTAGCACTTAGGGTTTCTATCATTTAGATCAACCATTAACTCCATAGAACTTCCTAACACCAGTAAACCAACTAAAAAAAGATATAATTATATAAATATCAGGTATAATTATTAGTCAAATAATATCATAAAGGTCTTCCCTTTCATCCAAAACCTGAACAGGATCTACCACAAACAACCTGTCCACACCTCATCCCACAAAAAAACGTTGTCCTAACACCGATTCCATTATCAAAATGAGAATCATCCCATAAAAGGTAAAACAATCCATGATACACCCTTAGTGTACCTATAAAACTTATATAGAATAAGATACCCTATGAGGGGATCCTTTAGAATAAGGAGAACCTCAGTCAAATCCCATTGTAATAAAAATCAGGACTAGCCTCCTAGCACACAATCTATCCTAAAACTACACCAACAACATAAAGGAATCCTCAAAGATCCCCATTCCTACATGGGAGTATTTAATAGATCCCTTAGACTTATCTAAACCTCTATTAAATGGTTTCTATCTATACCTGATGCCCCATGACATCTCCTTAGTCCAAAGGATTAAAGAAAACTATACCTGAATCAACAACCTAGTAGCACACATCTAAGAAATAGATTGTTCTTAACTTCTTTGAATCATCTAAAAAAATCAATCAATACACATGGAATCTTAAATCCAAGGGAAAAAAATATCATGACTCTCACCTGAGCCTCACACCAGAACCAGCCATAAGGAGGGTTCTAAAATGAAACCTTATGGAAGTCCTCCTGCTAAATCTCACTCAATCCAAAACACTTTTTAGAAGGTATCACCATGTAGAAAGGTTTTAAACATTTCAGATTTCATGGGAAACACTAATAATGTTATTTTTAAAGTACACACCATATCTCTTTTGTACATGTTGTGTAACCTATATGGGGTATATAGTCATGTACGTCCACCTGAATCAGTGTGCACTATGCCCAACTAAGAACTATGCACCAAACACACACAACATGTAAGTTACTTGATTATTCTATATAGGGTATGTAAAAGTACCCCACATGGACTCTATCCATGTAGTATAGATAATATAGAGTCATGTAAATTACATGGCCATGTGCCCTAGCACACAGGGTGTCTGGAAAAGTACTTGACCGCACTCTAGGAAAATATATAAGGCCTATCTCAAACACACACGCCATTTAACCTTTATCATAAACCTTGCACCCAAAATAAGAACATGGAGCGTTTATTCCAATATCTAACACCATGTGATATGGATTTTCTAGATATAAAACTATTTGGATCACCCTAAACACTTGATTTGCCTCAGAACACACTAGATCGACCCCTTATAAGTCTCCAAAAATCCAAAAATAAGGGTAAAACCTAACAAATACACTGTGGTTATTTGTGGATAACACATAAAAAATATCCTACCTCCAGGCATAAAATGTTATCACTTTGATCCCTGATCCATGAGACACTGGCATTGAACCCCAATCTACCACTGGTCTAGCTCCCCATTATGATTTCCCCCTCTCCCTATCTCACTATTCTCTTGGCCAAAGAGAAATGAAAGGATCCCCATAGGTGTGTTTTAAAATTCAATGGAAGTAAGAGATAAAAATGGAAAAAGAAAAAATAAATAAAAAGAAAAGAAAAGAATGGAAATGGGGGCCTAGCCCTGACCCTAGTACCTAATGAGAGTTTTTCCCTACATAATTAAAACCCATTATTCAGGACTAAAGTGCGAAGTATGTATTCAAATATGAGTCTTCAATAAAAATATATCACCATTCAAACATTCATAAATAAATAATATTTAATTAATTTAATATTTATTAATTAAATATTTAATATTTAATACTTAATATTCCATGAAAATTTGAATTAATAGGAATTCCTAAAAATCTTATCCTAGTATAACAACCTATTCTAGGACTAAAAATGTGTTCAAAAAAATTATTTGAGATCTAATTTTAGGATAGATTACCATTTTTTCTCTTAAAACCACCGGGGAACAGAAATTAAGATTTCTACCAATTTTATGAACATGTCACGATGTGGTTCATAACACATCATGCTTGTATAATTAAAATAGAAACATAATGAAATTAATACATGCTCATTTATATGATAATAAATATGAATAATAATAGTGAATAAATAAGAAAAATATTATGTCTAGTAGCTCTTTCCCAGAAAATTAATGGAATCCTCTAAGTAAATACACATTAGTTCTTCCCTAAAATGGAAATTTATTAGTTTTATAATCTCTAAATAGCTTTTACCGGATATCCATTATCTTTTAATGATATTATAATTTTTAAATGGTTAAATAATAAAAAATAATACGGGTTATTTGATAAGAATATAATAATATTATGTTCCATGTAAATAAATATTTTTATAGGACACTAACATTAATAATATATCCTTTTAGAGTTTAATAATTTAATAAAAACATTAAAAAATATATTTTTTTACATTATAAACTTATAAGTTTTAATTAATTATTTAAAATTTATTATTGACCTCTTAAACAATCATTTATTGTTAAACATATCTCTAACTTATGTATTAGTTAAAGAATAAAATTATAAAAGTTAAATAAATTACTTGCAATAATTGTGTTATCTTATATAACACATATATCATATCCTAAAATATACCATATCATGGGAAATAATATATCCCATTTCATTGCGTGTGATATGATATTTATTCATGTAACACTTTCAATCTCACACTTGTACAAAATCCACATAGACATTATTCGCATTTTATAATAACCTATGAAATCATCTCCAAACTCTTTGTGATAAATTTTTATAATCTATCTTATTTTGGGAAAACATATTATACCAAAAAAAAATTCATTCAAAAAACATATTTATGGCCCTATGGGAATTTATAACATTGAAAATGATTATGAACTTGTTATGAAAAAATAGAAGAAAAGGGTGGTCTCTTGAAAAGAATCAAAGTTTCTAAATCTAAAAAGGGATCTAGTGTGATATAAACTAAATATATCTATCTATATATGAATATTTATACCATATGTATCTTTATACATCACATTCATACTAATATAATCCATTTTTCTAATTCATAAAGTACAGCCACAATATATTGATCATGTCTTTCTTACATAATACAACTCATATATTCCTGATTATCCAAAAATTAACTAACCAATTTTGATTAATAAATAAAATCTAATTCATGTTTTACCAATTACATTTTATATGAAAATTAAGAAAGGATATGGTGAATTAAAATTTATAAAACATAAATAATTAAAATAGTAATATAAATAAATCAGGGATTTATTAGGGTTCTAATTGACATGATCCTAATCCATTCTTTACACCTTCTGTAAATCATTGATATGTATGAATATTTAGTAAATGGTATTTAATTTTAAAGGGGATTCACACTTTTTTGTAATCTTTCTTTATGGTTGGAGGGAAAACCAAAATAATCTTCCTTTTAATCAAGTGGTAGAATCGATAAAAAAACTTCCTTTAGAAGAAGAATAACCATTTTACAATAAATTTTATTTTATGAGAGAAAACATTAACCAATTAAAGACTTAGTTTAGTGGAAATAAGAATAAAATATTTATATGATAATAATTATAGAAAAATATTATCTCAATGATTTGTATGTTTTTAGTTTAGTTCACATGTCAAAGATCATGACTATATATTTTGAGCATCTATTCCACCCCTTTTTTGTATTTTATAAATATATTATTTAAAATAGATATCTCATTCTATATTTACAAGTAAAGAGTTCCTAGTTTTTCATTTAATATTTATTATCTTGGTTTCCATAACAAGATTTTATTGTTACTATTTTAGTTCAGTTCATAGCTCACATATGGAAAAACATGAAATCTTTAATTCACTATTCACACTATATCACAATACCACATCATTTCCACCATACTATAAGAATCTTATATTCTCAAAAAAACATTAAATTCATGATGTTGTCACTACCTAATTACCAATGGTGAATTATCAACTCTCTAGACACATTTATTCATTTACTAACATCAATTAAATAACACTATGTTAGATTTTACATAATATAGTAACAATAGGATAACAAATACAATGAAATTATTTTAATATCCTTTCACAAAATATATACCATATTGTGATGATGCTCTTAAAAGTGTGACTGTTCAAATTCTTCCCTATATTTGGTTAATCTTAAATCATGTAGGGTTTTTTGTTATAACACATAAATAGGTTTCATATATATAAATTTTTTATGGTAAAATGAGGTTACAAGCCATAAAAAATCAAAAAAAAATAAACCAAATGGATACAAAACATTAAATCAGGATGGATACAACATCATGTTGTTAATGTTGTTCATGATAATAATTAAATCTCAATACCATATAGGTATTTTCTTTACCAAGATGTTTCCTTCAAAAATAACATACACAAAATTTATCCCATTACATATTACTTTATAAAAATACAAAAAATATACATAAAAAACGAGATTCAATAAGTTATAAATTAAAAATATAGTATTTATGTAAATAAAGATAAAGTGGATTTGGGTATAATAATATGACCTTTTTCATGAGGATAATATAATATATCAAATAAATATTAAGGTAAAACAAAATAAAATATATTAAGAAAAAATATTCAAAAAAATTAGTAAATAGAATATAAAAATAACCCATATTACCATGAACATTCAAAAATCTATTGAATATATGACCTATCTCCCCCTTTTTACTTATAATGAAATAAATAGATTAAAATTAATTATATTATAGGATAGATCATGATATAATAAACCCAATTCAAAAGAATAGAGAATATATTAACATAAATAGTCAATACAAAACAATTTCAATAATTGAAACAATTTTATCATTACAAAAATTCTACCTAACCAGAAAATAATAAGCAAAATTTATTCATTATTTAATTCCTTATGATATTAAATATTTATTTTTTATTAGAGTCACCAACCTTATAAATATATATTCATTTTTTTAATTTAAAACAATACTTGATCCACACTTTCTTCAAGATATGGTGAAATTTCCCCACTAATAATTTCTAGAAATAATAACTCAATCAGTTGTGGTAAAGTATATATTGATTCTTTGGAAGTAAGAAAGTTTTATTGAAATGTTTAATTATTTACACTTACTATATAAGTGGGTATATATTATTAATAAAAATTTTCCTCTTTATCTAATTCAATAATGGAAACTTTAGTTCTCTTCTCTCCATTCAGAAGCTTTACCATAAGTCCAAACTTATTTTCATCCAACCCTTTATTAGAATATGGAGTCTTTATAGCTCGGTTTTCTTTCTCTACCTCGGATAGTTTATTATTATTATTTGTCTATGATGCCCCATTTTCCATTTATGAATATATTACACTATTTTATGATTATTAAAAACCATTTTGAAAAGGTATAGATAATTTCTATGAGTGAAAAATAGTCAGCTTGTGAGTCAATATTACAACTACTTTCATTCCCTATTTATCAAATAGAGTAACAATGGATCTTTTTTATAAAAAAATTTTCTAATCATTTATATAGTTTTTAATCATATATAATTACTTCCTTATTAATATAAACTTTTAAACTAGGCCTCTATATTATATTCATGTCTTTTATAAGTCCCATAGATGTTTATCTCTATACGCATCATGTAATTATCAAGATTTCCATATAATTAATCAACTTCAATATGATTTTATCAATATACTCTTGATATATAGTCTTAAATTATTTTATATTTTAGTCAAAATACTTCATTTAAATAAATTATTTCCCCAGTTGCTTTTATTTCTTTTTCTTTATACTAGATCCCTCGTCTTTAGGTGAAGAATGTGGGATAAGAACCCATTTTTATTTCCCTATAGGTAATGGTGCTATATCATAATATTTAGAAGGTGGATGATATTTTATGAAGTTATATTTTTTTAAAATACAAGATGATTATCTATCTAGTATTTTATTTATAAATACCATTATCCATTCATGGTTCAAACATATACCTTTCCAATAAAATGTTTCTCTGTTGAAATTTTCTCTTTTTATTTTAATTTGTTACATCTAAATTTTATATAATATGATTAATAAACTTTCAATATAGAAATTAATTATTCTATAAACCTTTATTAGTGAAAATTTTCATAATGATCCTCAACATCATTCTCACAAAGTTAAATATTTTTTTAGTAGTATAATGTTAAATATATACATGTCTTAAAGATTAATATTATCATAATATCTAATCCTTGATAAAATATAAAATTGGATAAAGTTATTAATGAATCTATTATTGTCACTTTTTTGAAAAATAAGAATACTTTTAACTCAATTGTATCTAACTATGATTTTAATAACCTCATCTAGAATATACTCTTTTTCATTTAAGTAAAATTTAGTGTCAACCTCTTTGTTACCAATTTTTTTATATTAAACATATCAATAATCTAAACAAATATTAATTTTATATTTAAACCATTTAGTTTATATAAAATTATTCCATGATAACAATTATCATATGGTTTGAAATTTATATATAAATATATAACTTCTCTTTAAAATACAAGTTCATTATAAATAATATAAAATATATGGGTTTAATTATGAAATATTCTAATATTCAAAAAATTAATTTTATTTTCACATAAACATTATAGAATAAGAATTATTATACACATTATCTATCTTTTATGCCACTTATCATCATATTCTTCCCTTACAATAAACATTTTAGGGGTATTTTAAGGATATGAAAATGAAGCAAAAGTATTATTGTTCTTAGAGATTTCTGATCCAACTTTACCCTTTTTATTACTATAAATTGGTGTAGAGGAATATTTATTAGGTGTTTATGTAATATATATAATAGGGGTTTATTTAATCTATATAATATCCACTCCCTTATTATTTGAACATGTTATTTATGTTGAATAAAATTAATAAAAATAATTAAGGTTGACCTTCCTCATTAAATCTATTAGACTGATCCTTTGGTGATTTTATATGTTGAATATGAATCCATATTTTGATTTGGAAATGATAATTTGATGAAAAAATGAACTAGTAAACTCTAAAATATTTCAATTTAGGTTAAAAAATAATAATGAAAAATTATATTAACATGATATTTGAAATAATGTGAGATGATGATGTCTAATGTAAAATGATGCTCTACATATTGTGGAATTTTAATTATTTCAAAATCTATGAATCAATAAAATACATCATCATACCTTGTAAATTATGAAATAATGAAATAAATTGAAGATAATACATTTCACATTGGAAACATATTCTAGTGTGGAAAACTTGATTCACCCTACATCACTAAATCATTCAGTAAAGAATACTTGTCACTATTTAATGTTTATCATGAAATATTGTGTTTTCACAATATCAAGTATATGACACAACTTGTGTAGTCAATGAATCCAACATTTTCAAACTCAACACACTCTTTTGATTTGAAACTTTAATTTTCAAAGGTATTTCACCATTCTATTAGATGATGTGACCAAATATATCATCTAATCATTATTTTTTTTTTTGAAATTTTATTTTCTATTATATTATGAGATATTTAATACATTAATTCTAAAACTTGTCAAATATATTTTAAATGTACTCCATTATAACAATATTGTGTTTATTTCTATCAAATATATGGAGATTGATGCTTTTAGAAAAAAAATATTTTCTAACTAATTCTCAGCTGGTAAGATTTAAAAATGGACATCTAATTTATGCATGTGGTCTCAAATTAAGTGATGCCTCACCTATATATTCTTCATTTATTAAATAATATAGTATATTCTTAGAGATAGGTATGTAACATGAGTTATCAATTTAAATAGGAAACTTGTATAGTTTATACCAAAATCAAATAAATTAGACCTTATTTAATATATTGATTACAAAAACTTTAAATGTACATGTATTTGCCCATTGTTGTAGATAAATAAACCTTATTAGGCTTCTTTTATCTCTGTTCCAATAGATACATTCTTGGAAATTAACAACTTCCATTGGTAATCTATATATTTATCTTATATCCTCTAAAATATGAATATGTTTCAAAACAAATATCTAAATAATTTTTACATATATAAAAGAAATCTATATCTAAAGTATCTTTAATATACATAATTAGCCTCTTTACAATGAAGAAATGAGTTTCCTTTGGGTTATCTTGAAACATTACACATAAAAAAATTCTCTTCGTTATATCATATTTACTAATAGAGAACTATAAAGTCTTTCTATCATATCCCTATATTATATTTGATCCTATGTCATTCTAGTTGATTCATCATCAATCTTATAGGAAATAATCATGGTAGTTATCATAGATTTTATTGAGTCTAATCAAATCTATTTAACTAGCTGCTTTGTTTTTTTATTTATAAAAATACCTTATTTTCTTGGATATTTTTGAAAATCAAGAAATAATTGGATTTCATCTATTCAACCTATTTCAATTTCATTTTCCAATAACATTGAAAATTCATTATAGAGGTATTGATTTGTAAAATAAATAATAATTAAATTTTTATATATCTATACAAACAAGATATATTTTGAAAAACTCTTTATAAAATAGGTAATATTTTTTCTATTTTAAAAATGTACTTACAAAAAAATAGATAGTTTCCTTCATACCAAGAATAAGGGGATTATTTTTAACAATAAAAGTTTTTTTTAATCATAGATATTACTGGATAACTTATAATGTTTGATTTTGGGGGTGTTTTAAAAATAAATTTTCGTAAATAAAACCTTTTATAAAAACACATATATATTCATTTAATAAATATTAAAATTCATTTGACAAACATTGGATAAGATAATTTTATTAGAATATGATCTAGAAACATGGTTAAAATTTTCTCCATAGTAAATTTAATACTCTTCAAAATATACTTATGAAACTGTTTTTTCTTTATTTCTCAAAATCTATATAGAATCATTAAGATTATTATTGACAATATATTTTTTCCAATAATATATTGATCATTTAGAGTTATTAGTAATTCATTTAATTTATTATCATAGAACTATTTTATCTCCTTCTATAGAGAGATAACCCATCCTTGTTTTTTAATTATTTACTTATATCAATTGGAATAGTTCTCAATATAAAGTTAGTATAGTCATGCATGTTTTTATAGAATTTCTAGTTTATATCTCTTACAAATTTATCAATGGAGAAATTATTAAGAGTTATCCTTCATAAAGGTTGAGATGTATCAAGATCTCCCTTAGTATTATAAATCTATATATTATCAACTTTCTCAATAATAAGATATCCATTTTAACTCCCTAACATAATCCTCAATCTATTCTAATATAACATTTCAATCAAGTAGTACCTTTTCATAAAACATTACATGGAATAACTCTTCAATTACCATAGTTTTGTTATTATATACATTATAAGTATTACTATTAGTAAAATATACCCAAATTTTTTTTATAAACTTTAAAATAAAATTTAAATTTACTTTACTTTATGTTTATGATAAAAAATTATAAAAAACTATAAAATATACAACCATAATATTTTTTCTTTTCCATTATTTATATAGTGGATTCTTCAGAATATGACTAGGATTAATTATCTTCATAATATAACATAAATTATTAATTTATTATGCCCTGAAGTAGTTAGGAAGGATATAATCATCATCCATAGTCCTACATATCTTTTGAATAGTCCTATTTACCCTCTCTACCACTCCATTTTTTGGGGGAGTCCTTGGATTGAAAAAATTATGTGTATAACTAGTTTCATTATATGTAAGATCTTGGGTTTTTTGAGGTGTGGATCTTTTCTTTCTAGTTAAATGTGTTTACTTTCCTTTTTTACTAAGATTCAAAGCCGGGTCGTGGTCCATTTGGGTTGTTTTGGGGAAAATGGGGAAAAGAGACTACATGCCAACTACACATCGTGTAATAGAATTGCACATCATATACTCCAAATTCACCACATGTAGTGGTAGTTCATGATTTGTATGGATTTTTTTCAGAAAAATAAAATCTGGAAGTACACATCATGTATTGGAGGTACACATTGGGTACATTCCCATTGGGTTTTTTAAAAATAAAGGCATAAGCCTCTTATTTTTGACAGACAGAACACTTTTATTCATTTTTTGAAGCCCAAAAACCATCTAAAATGGTTTTTTAGATCTAGAAGCCATCCATACTCTAATTTGATCATGGGTTGTCTCGTTGAAACTGCATCGGTATGTAATTGATTTCTTTTTATCCATTCTTGATTCTTTAGAACAACAACTATGCTATTTGTATTTAAGCTCTTATTCCCTATTTTCTCATTCTTCGTCTGTTCTTCATATTTCTCTTAAACCAGGGAGAATCAAGACATGAAACTATATGGTATCTCTACTACCGAGGTAAATTAGGTGTTCTATACTTTCTTTTATCTTTTCAGGTGCTTTTCAAGCATTCATCCTTTTCGCCACCCATCGGACTTTCCAGCACGACCTTGTTTTTTGAGTGAGATAATTTATGTAGGCTTGGTCGGACCTAGTGAGGATACTCATAGGTTTATTTTAGGTTTTTTGTCACACATTACTCATTTCAAGGTCACTAATGGGGTGTGACATTTAGATTTAACCTATTTATGCCTATTTAAACCACCCAAGGGGTTTGTTCTTGTGCTTTCCTAGTTAGAGGAAGCCCATTAATATCTTGATAGCTTGAATAGATTTCTTAGGAGTTGTACTTCCTACTTGAATATTGATATCTTATGACTCCATACCAATTTAGATAGTTTGGCTTAAATTAAATGGATTACATGGGTGGGTATAGCCATATGAAATGTTTAATGGCATGTTAAATGGTTTATATGGGAGGGTAGGTCCATATTCTTTTAAATGATAAATGGATTGCTTGAGTGGGTATACTCACGGATTATTCTTGGTTGTGTGAGTGGGTATGCTCACATGGAATGAATTTCTTAAATTGAATTATTTGAATGAATAGTTTGATAGATTCCATGGACTTCCCTCCATGGATTTGGAATGCGGTAGTGTACGCCTTGGATTGAATCGTCTCTTGGGTTCTTAATTCCATGTGATGCCTTGGGCCTTGCAACCCCGTGGATATAGCTTGTATAGGATCACATATGATATTCCATTTCCAAGATCCTAGGACCCCAACCAGGGCCTAGAACGAGTTTCGACTGGGATGCCCATGGGACTTGATGTGGATGCCTTTGATGAGCTCCTTGGATCTGTCTCATCGTGTTCTAGAATCATTACATGGATGACATGGTATGTGACACCTTGGATCTGAACCTTGGGGTCTAATTTTCACTATACAGTGTGGCCATGGGATTCTACCCTTCACTATAAGGTGAGGCTGTAGGATTTTCTTGACTTTTTTGTACATTTTGGTTATGGATTTTTTGATATAGATAAACGTAAGGTGTGTCCATGTGACTTGTTTACTTTGTTATAGCTACCTTGTTAGGATATGACTCTATTGCAGGGAACCTTGTGGGGTTTTTTGGTACTATGAGTTGTTTAAGACTTATGCCATGGACATATGCACTTTACTATTTTCCTTACACTTTCTAGCACTCTGCATATTACTAGTAGAACTATATAGAATTGGGTGGTTTCCTATTAGGATGTTTATCTCACACCTTATTTCGGCCTTCTTAGGGACCCAAACATATTATATGGTTGAAAGTGATGATAGGGGAAAGAGCGAGGGAATCATTTTTTGATTGTGGCTTTAGAGTAGGGGAGCATAGGACCAAGCTGAGGCATGTGATGTTGTGAACACTTTTTGGTATTTTTTTCTTTCAGGATACTTGTACTATATTGTATTGTATTGAGATGTACTATTCTGTATGATTTCTAGATAATTGTATCATCAACATCATTTTGTATATGATATGCTTCTAGTTATTGATATGTATTCATATCTTGTCTTACTTTCAGTTGACTTCTATTTATTTCACTTTGGATTTTTATTGTATGTTTGAATTACATTGTGATACTCTAGTAATGAGGGAATAGTCTCCCCATTAACTCACATAGGCCCTCACTTCTAGTCGGTAGCCTTTGGAATTTGGGGAGATGTTCTTAGGGCCATGTGGCCAACCGGGCTCAGGGAACCATTGTGTGGTATCTTGGTCCAGGACATTACAAAGTGGTATCAGAGATATTTTTTTTGGTTTTCCTTACTATTTGGAAACAATAAATAGGGATAATAAGGAAATTAAATTTGGTAATAAACTCTGCCTGGGAGTAACTACCCTACATATAGGTAAAATCCAAATTTCCTTGAATAGATTTTTGTTTTTCGGGATTTTGATGGTTATAGTTGTTTTGATTTCACGGTTGGGTAACACACATGGTTTAGGATATTACTATTGATGTAATTTTGGGTTTCTTTTTCAGTTTCAACCCGATGATATGAGGGTGTTCCATATCATACATCATATAAAAACTTTTTATAATCACATTCCATACATTATTCAATTCCATCTAGGATTCATTACTTGTTGCATGTTTTTGTGATATTTGATGTGATAGTTGTTCCTATTGTTATGTTAGTTGGGTGTAGTAGATAAATGTGTGACATCATCTTTCAATCCATAAGGAGTATGGGCTCTTATGAATTGGGAAATGACACGTCGATGGAATATAAATGCTAAATGAACTCAATATATGTATGGTTTTAATGGGATCCAAGTTTTGGGATCATGAGGTGTTATGGGCCCTCATGGATTTGAAATTGGTAAAAATTCCCAGATAACTGAATGTGAAATAGAAATGGGAACTTAAACTAATGGATAAATACTTTACCAAGACTTGACTTTTGAATGGGCAAGAGGCATAGTTTCTAGTGGTTTTTTGGTTGTTCTTTATAAAATACTATATTTAGGAGTAGGTTGTGGGTTGACTTATATTTTAAGAGGATTTTTACCTATCCTATGATTTTGAGCTATGTGTTTTGATGTTGTTCTCTTCTGAGGCACATGTTTGGCATTGTAGCGATATTCCACCATGACGACCTCCAATGGTATGCCGTGAGGGAGTTGATTACCATACTTTAAAGATAGTGGTCCATGGGATACCATTTGATCGTCCTGTAGTGCCAGTTGCAGCACCAGGAGTTGTTCTAGAAATAGATATTGAAGCACAATTTCATGAGAGTTTATTTTTTTATATGTAGATGTTTTAGGGAGAACAGTATCCCGCCTTGATTATGGATGAGTTTACCCAGGTGTTCCAGTAGTAACATCCTCCCACATTTTCAGGGTATGGGAGACCATAAGATGTAAAGATATGTATTGAGACCACATTAGCAATTTTTGAGCATATGTAGACACCTCCAGAGTAAAGGGTCAAGTTCTTGACTTATATGTTGTGTGGATTGGAAACGTGTTGTGCGAATTTTTGAACTAGGATGACGGACTATGGAATATAGGTTTGGATAATTTCTAGAATAACTTTTTCAATTACCTTTAACCTACCACTCTGTGAGAAGAGTAAGCTAGTGAATTCATGCATCTGTAGTAGGGAGCGATGGTGGTTATGGAATACTCAAAATGATTTACATAGATGAAATTTTTTTCACTGATGTATCTTACTGATGAGCTATCGAGGGTGAGACTCTTTGAGTAAGGTCTCATACATGCTATCAAATATCAGGTCAATATGTTCAGGTTGGATTCAATCATTGATATTGTGAATTAGGCACTAATTACATAGCAGAACTTGAGGGAATCTAGGGGTATGGAACAGGGGAGTGCTATTTCTCACCCCAGTGGATCTCTATATTAAAGCAGGAAGCCTAATTTATAGGCTTCCCATGAGGTTTCTGCTAGTTAGACTGTGGGTGAAGGTATCTTGGTATATTTCCATAAAGTTTGTAGGTGAGTCCATATGAAAAATAAGTGCGACTACAACCCAGTCGAGTACCGATATTATGGAAGGATGGGGAACATGCAGTGGTTTTGTAGGACCTTCCCGCTAACTACAAGTGGTAGGGGTCATCTCTAACATCATGTTGATGAGTAAGTTATTTAGCTCTACATCAGGTTAAGAGTTGTAGCAATAAATGTCTGTCAAGTCAAAAAAGTGGTGGTCGTGGTTGTGCTATCCAGACACCAGGTTCTTAGAGATAGTAGGGTGTATCATCTCAGGGTAGCCAAGTAGGGTCATAAGGTCATGGTACATGCCAAACTTATGTAGTGAAATAGACCCAAAAGAAGTTGGATCCCAAACCATCTATGGTAAGAGGTACGGTCTTAGTAGTTTCTACTATTTCATCTTATCTTTTTGATAAAGGTGAATCACATAGTTTTATATCTACATGGGTGGTTAAAAGTCGTGGGCTGGTGTTTTTTTTTTCTAAGGTTGTTTTGATGCTAGATACATCATTGGGAGTTAGAACGGGTGATGTGCGCCAGCATATGGAATGTCCTCTTGAGGTCGAAGGGTGTCACTTCGTTTGGGATTTGTATGTCCTTGAGTTGATAGAGTTTAATGTCATTATCAGAATAGACTGGCTCATGGATTATCGAGTATACATATACTAGCATCACCAGAGTGTGACTTTCACATCACTATAGGGTGCATTGTATATTATTAAGGGTGAATGGGATGTTTAGGTGAGCAGATATGGACCCGAGCATCATGGGCTGGGCGGGATGACAACCCATATTGCTAGTCTATTTCTGTATGATCAGGGAGGCTTCAGGTACGTCTTTCCTATTTAATTTTCTAGGTTACCTCATGAGAGATGTGGATTTCTCCATCGATCTAGTTCCAGGAGAAGCACTGGTATCCATTCCTCCTTATAGGATAAAAATGACGGAGTTGTAAGAGCTCAAGTGGCGGCTAAAGGATTTGGAGGTGAAGGGGTTTATCAGACCCAATACATCTCCATGGGGTTCACTAGTCTTAATTGCGAAAAAGGCATATGAAACTCATTGGCTATGTTTGGAATATCGAAAAATAAACCAGTTTATAGTTAAAAACTGATATCCTTTTCCACGGATATATGGCGTTTTTTATCAGCTTTGAGAAGCTCGAGTGTTCTCGAAGATCTACTTGAGGTTAGGATATCACTAGGTCCATTTTTTACCTGTAGACATACCTTTTATATCCTTTCATAGTAAGTATTGGTTATATGATTATCTAGTTATTTTATTCGGTATCACGAACACGGCAACGGTTTTCATGGAACTAATGAACCGAGTGTTCTATCCTTACTTGGATTCTTTTGTGGTGGTTTTTATGAATGATATATTGGTGTATTATCATAATCATTATGACCATTCTAATCATATTGAGATGGTTTTTAATACAATGACATAACATCAATTATATGCTAAGCTCATATAGTGCCACTTTTGGATGGATCAGATTCACTTCCTAGGTCACATCATCTCAGAGATAGGAGTGCAGTGGACCCAGAAATGGTGAGAGAAGTAGTTTCCTGGGAACATACCAAGAATATTTTTGAAATAAAAAGTTTCTTGGGGATATCTAGTTACTATAGGAATTTTATATAGGAATTCTCATGCTTAGCATTGCTGTTGATAGGATTAACTAAGAAGGGTGTGAAGTTTGTGTGGTAAGATTCTTGCGATACAACCTTTCAGCAGTTAAAAGGGAGGTTGACATCAGTACTAGTCCTGATACTACCAGAGTTGGGCAAGAGTAACATGTTTTATTGTGATTATTATGGTATTAGACTGGGGGAAGTGTTGATTTAGGGAGATCGAGTCATGGTGTATGGGTATCAGCATCTAAGGCCTCATGAGAGGAATTACCATACACATGATCTCGAGAAATCTATGGTTGTTCATGCATTTTGTTGTTGGAGTAACTATTTACTGGGAGAGTGTTTTGTGGTGTACACATAACACAAAAGCCTCAAGTATATCTTTGCATAGCATGATCTGAATTTGAGGCAATGAAGGTGGGTAGAGTACCTACACTCTTTTGATTTCAAGATTGCATACATGCCTGGTAAGGGAAATGTAGTGGCTGATGCACTGAGCAGGAGGACTCAGATACAAGAGGTTTAGTAGGCTAGTAGTGAGTAGAATATTATGGAATTCTTGTCATACATGTATCTAGAGGTGCACGAAAGATAGGTACAGACTTATTTATCATCCTTAGCTATGAACCTTACCCTATTGGATAGAGTTAGGATGAGGCAGCTATCAGATTCAGAAGGCCTAGTTCTATGGGAGTGTGTGGTAGGCTAGGACCCTCCTTCTGGTTGGATGGTAGGAAATGATGAGATCATATGAATCCATAGATGAGTTTGGTTTCTAGTTAATATACATGAGGATCTGATGTGGGAGTTTCATGCTTCATCTTGGGTAGTGCATCCCAGAGTCACCAAGATGTATCATGACTTTCGATGTCAGTACTGGTGGTCAAGAATGAAGTGTCATGTATTTGGTTTTGTTACTAGGTGTTCCACATGTCAGCAAATGAAGGAGGAACATCAGCGACCAGTTGGTTTTTTATAGGAGTAAACTATTTCGGAGTGGAAGTGTGATGATGTCACGATGGATTTAGTGATTGGTTTGCTGAGGTCGCCTCAAGGTAACAATGTTTTGTGGGTTGTTTTTTACAAACATACAATGGTTGCACAGTTTTTTCCGATTAAGGAGACCTTCAGTATTGATTATCTTGGAAGGTTTTACATCTGAGAGGTGGTACAACTACATGGGGCCCCATGCACTATCATTTTAGATAGAGACGTCCACCTTACATATCATTTTTTTAAGGGTTTTCAGAGGTTTTTGGGTACACAGGTGCTTCTAAGAACAACATACCACCCTCAAACTGATTTCTAGTTAGAGTGTATGATACAGGTGCTAGAGGACATGCTGCAAGCATGTGTCCTAGATTTTGGGGACTATTGGAAGAGGAAAATTCCCCTAGTTGAATTCTACTACAATAACAGTTATCAGAAATCAATATAGATGGAACCTTATGAGGCTTAATATGGTAGTCCATGTTATTCTACCATATGATAGTTAGAGGAATGTGAGTCATCTTCTCCGGTACCGCATCTCATGTAGGAGACTTTTGATCAGGTCTAGTAGATTTTGAAGCATATGGATAGTGTGTAGTCTTGTAAGAAATCATATGTTGATTGCCGCAGATGACCTCTAGAGTTTGAGATAAGGGATCCAGTTTTCTAGTGTGTTTCACTGAGGTTGGGGCACAGACGAATTAGGAGACAGGGTAAGCTTTCACCATGATATGTTGGGCCATTCAAGATTCGGTAGAGAGTTGAGTCAGTTGCCTATCGGTTATAGTTACCTTAGAGGTACTGATTCATGCATGATTTTTTTCATATATCTCAGCTGTGCCACCATTACTCAAACATGTCTCGTGTTTTTCATCCTAAGGAGGTTGAGCTTTAGGTTGATGTTTCCTTTGAGGAGCATCTGATTTTTATCGTTGACAAGAGCACAAAGTTTATCATAGGCCAATTATTTCCTCTAGTATGATCACTATGGAATCACTTTCATTTATAGGATGAGACTTGGGAGAGGGAGGTCGACGTACGTTCTTAGTGGACAGAGTTGTTTTCAGATGAATCTTGACCACCCTTTAGAGAGAAATTCGGGTACGAATTTCTCAAAGGGAGGAAGATTGTAAGATCTTGGGTTTTTCTTGAGGTACAAATCTTTTCTTTCAATTTAAATGCATTTACTTTCATTTTTTGAAAAGATCTTAAGCAAGACCATGGGTCGATCGGGTTGTTTTGGGGAAAAAGGAGGAAAAGAGGTTGTAGGTTAGAGACAAATCATGTACTCCTAGTTCACCACGTGTAGTGGTAGTTCATGACACGTATGGGTTTTTTCAAAAAAAAAATCAAGAAGTACACATCGTGTACTGAAGGTACACATCATGTACTTTCCCACCAGGTTTTTTAAAAATAGAAGAAGTAGCCTCTTATTTTTTTATGGATAAAACACTTTCTCTTGTTTTTGAAGCCTAAAAACCATCTAAAATGGTTTTTAAGATCTATAATCCTTCCAAACATCAATTCAAGTATGGTTTGTCTTTTTGTAACTACATCGATGACTACTTGATTCCTTTTTAGTCATTCTTGATTATTTAAAACAATGAATGTGCTATTTATATTTAGGATCTTATACCCAAATTTCTCATTCTTTGTCCATTCTTCAGATTTCTCCTAACCAAAAACAAATCAAGACTTGATAATAGATAACGTCACTATTACCAAGGAGAGGTATGTGGTATATACTTTCTTTCAGCTTTTCAGGTGCTTTTCAATAATTTGGCCTTTTCTCCACCGTCAAACATTCTGATACAACATGATTTTTTGAGAGAGATGCTTTGTATAGGCTTAGTTGGACCTAGTGAGGATGATTGTAGGTTCCGTTTAGATTTTTTGTCACCCCTTACTCATTTCAAGGTCACCCATGGGGTGTGAATTTTGGATTTAACATGTTTATGCCTATTTAAACCACACAAGGGGCATGTTCTTGTGATATCCTAGTCATAGAAAGACCACTAATGTCTTGATATCTTGAATAGATTTCTTAAAATATGTACTTCCTCCTTGCATATTGATATCATGTGACACCATACCTATTATGATAGTTTGGATTAAAGGAAATGGATGATATGGGTGGGTATACCTATATGAAATGTTTAATGTCATGTTAAATGGTTTATATGGGAGGGTAGGCCCATATGCTTGTAAGGGATAAATAGATTACTTGAGTGGGTATACTAATGGCTTGTGCTTGGTTGTGTAAGTGGGTATACTCACATGGAATGAATTGTTTAAATTGAATTATTTGAATGAATGGTTTGATAGATTCCATGGACTACTCTCCATGGATCTAGAACACAGTATTGGACACCTTAGGTTGACTCTTACCCTTAGGTCTTGATTCCATGGGATTCCTCATGCTATGCTACCCCATGGATCTTTATTTCTTGGGCTTGTATAGTACATTCCATTTCCATGCTCCTAGGACCCCATCCAATGCCTAGACCAAGTTTCCACTAGGACGCTCATGGGATTTGATGTGGATTCGTTGGACAAGCTCCTTGGATCTAGCCTGTCATGGTCTAGAATCATTACATTGATTCCCTGGTACATGATACTATGGATCTGGCCATTAAGGTCTAATTTTCACTATATGACATGGCCATAGAATTATACCCTTCATTATATGGTGAGGCCATGGGATTTTCTTGACTTATTTATACAGCATGGCTGTGGATTTTTTTATACATATGGATGTATGACGTGGCCATGTGACTTGTTCACTTTGTTATATCTACATTGTTAATAGCTGACTCTTTCATAGGGAGCCTTGAGGGGTTACTTAGTACTACTAGTTTTTGTAGACTTGTGCCATGGGAATACTCATTTTACTATTTTCCTTACACTTTATAGTACCCTGTATATTACTGTTAGAACTATATAGACCTAGGTGGTTTCCTACTAGTCTATTTATCTCACACCTTGTTTGGGACTCCTCAGGGACCCAAATAGATTATATAGTTACAGGTGATGATAGGGGCAGGTGCCCTGGTATAGGTTGTTGAATGTGGATTTGGAGTAGGGGAGCATAGGACCAAGATGAGGCTTGCGAGGCTACATAAACTTTTTGGTATTTTTTTCTTTTTATTTATTTGTGTTGTATTGTATTTCCACGTACTGTTCAAGATTCTTTATAGATACTTGTATCATCTATGTCATTTTATATATGAGATGCTTCTAGTTTTTGATAGGTATACCTATATTGTCTTACTTTTAGTTGACTGCTGTTTATTTTTATTTTGCTATTTATTATATGTTTGACTTCTATTATGATACTCTGGTAATGAGGGAATAGTCTCTCCACCAACTCACGTGAT
Source organism: Viscum album (assembly GCA_963277665.1). Taxonomy (NCBI): domain Eukaryota; kingdom Viridiplantae; phylum Streptophyta; class Magnoliopsida; order Santalales; family Viscaceae; genus Viscum; species Viscum album. The sequence continues at coordinate 1,314,170,102 of OY728128.1, read as the reverse complement.
CCCTCACCTCTAGTCAGCAGCCTCTAGAATTTGGGGATATGTTCTTGATTCCATGTGGCCAATCAGGACCGGGGAACCATTAGGTGGCATCTGGGTCTTGGATGTTACATTATATAATCTCTCAAACTAATTATTATAGAATACTATTAAATGATCATTTATTATAAATACAATCATAAATAATTTCTCATTTGAATCGAATTAAATTAGGTATAAAATTTTATAATTTTCATTTTTTTGAGATAAGAAATATAGACAAGTGAATTTTTTATTACCGTATAGTATCATAAAATTATATATTTTCCAACCAAAACTATTTAATTGAGTTAGTGAAAAAAATTAAAATGAACAAGCTATAAGGGTATGGTTGTACTAACATAATTTATCAACTTAAAAGACTCTTTATATTACTTTTGTTTCATATAGATATCACAATGTTCATTTTAATGATAAAACCATGGAATTTAGGCCTCTATAGCTTATAAGGGGAAAATGTGCTAGATGAACCCATGTCAAGGATTAACCAAAACATAGAAGAAAATCTATGCCTAATTCAACACACAATAATTCAAAACTTTAAAACAACATAGTCATGAATTTCGGTAAGATAATATTGAGTGTAATAAAGGAAAAAAAGAATAACATAAGTATTTATGTATTTTGAATGTTAATATTAATCCATAGGGGGTATTCTACAATATAATTTATTAAGGAAGTCGAAGATGACTCAAATAAAATAATTAAAATCTTGAATATGTTTTCACACTCTTCTAATTAATGAAAATTGTATCCAATGTAATCAGTGATGCTATATTTTTATCATCATGGAGGGTGTGCCCATTGAAATTCTATTTTCATGGACATCCCTTCATTTGGTCAAATATATCCAGCACTTCAACTCCTCCTTCTATTAAATTGTTCATGCTTCAAGGAACTCCATGAGTTTAATCGTAGATATCATCCTGAAGATTATTACATATTCTATTTTCCACTATACTTATAATGAAATATTATTATGTACTCTTCAATAAATACTTATGTATAAATAGAGGGAAAAATATTCATGTTCTTTTCATCTTTACACTTCACCTTTACACTCATCATTGAGTAAGTTATGATTCCATTCTTTTTACTACCAGCATTCAGTCTATCAACTTTTGGACTTCCAGAGATTATAGCTTCCACTCCACCACCTCCATCTGAGAATAAAAATTTAGTTTTCATGAATCTATTCTTATATTATATTTAGTTCCTAACTATGAAATGTTATTCACATATATAAACATTAAAATATCTCACTTGAGAATCATTTTACAAGTTCTACCACAAAGTATCAATATCCAAAAACCTTCTCCATCTCCTCAATCTTCCTTTGTAGCCACATGGTTCCCCCACCATGCTTATGGTAATCCTAACCTAAATAAGGCACAAAATCAGCTAAGAAAGTCTTAGAATACAACATTTGTTAGTGTGTCACCAAATTCCAAAATCCATCCCCCATCTATAGATCTAATGATTTTTATTCCAATTACTTTTAGATGATGTGATATTTGAACTCATTTTTCTTTTTCCTAGAATGAAACAACATATTTTTTTCCATGTCAATCGCACTCTACGAATCAAAAAATTACATCCTAACTTACCAACTTCTTCTATGATCTTCCAAAAACCTCCTGATGTAGATAAACTCCTTCAAAGAACTCATTAATGCAATATAATCTACTTTCATTGTTAAAATTTTAACCACCATTTTATGTTTCAACATCCAACTCATGTTTATACTTTAGATGGTGAAAACATATCCAATGGTTTACTTCTGTGTGCCCATACCTCCCCTAAATTTTGAATCTATAAACCCTTACATTGATTCATCTATCTCAATAACGGGAAAATATCTTCCAAACCTTCAAGATATCAAATAATCATCTTTACCACTCTCTAATGCACTCTTTCAAGATTATCCATGAATTTAATAACTACTCCTGCTACACATGAAAAGTATGGGAGTGTAAAAAACTATTGAATAAATCAATATCTTGACTATAAATTCATAAAAAAAACTTTTCCATATACTAAGCCTATATTTTAATTCTTATTTCCTTCTCCTTAATTAACTTGAAATTTAAACCTAGGAGTGTGGTTACTAGAAGCCTATGGATTTGTTCTTTGAGATGCATCTGGAAGTGCATAAAAGACAGTTACATACTTATTTATCATCCTTAGTTATAACCTCTACCCTGCTGAAAAACATTAGGATGAGGCATCTATCCGATTTAGAAGGCCTAGTTCTACGGGAGTGTGTGGAAGGTGAATAAAATCCTCCTGGTTGGATGGTAGGTGATGATAAGATCCTACGTATGCATAGATGTGTTTGGTTTTTAGTGGATATACATGAGGATATGATATATGAGTTTCATGATTCAGCTTTGGCAGTCCATCCTGGAGTCACCAATATGTATCGTGACTTGCGAAGTTAGTACTGGTGGATGGGAATGAAGTTTTAGGTTGTTGGTTTTGTGTTGATGTTTTCCACATATTAGTGAGTGAAGGAGGATCATCAATGACCATTTGGTCTTTTAAAAGAGTTAACTATTCTGGAGTGGAAGTGTGATGATGTCATGATGGATTTTTTGATTGGTTTACTAAAGTCACCTCGATGTAATGATGTTGTGTGGGTTATTTTTTCATACTTACGAAGGCTTCACATTTTTTACCGATCAAGGATACATTCAGTGTTGATAATCTTGTAAGGTTTTACATCCTAGAGGTTGTTTTAATACATGGGGTTTTGTGCACTATCATTTTAGATAGGGATTCCCACCTTACGTCTTGTTTCTGGAAGGGTTTTTAGAGGGTGTTGGGTACACAGGTGATTCTGAGCATAGAATACCACCCTCAAACTGATGGCTAGTCAGAGCATATGATACAGGTGATAGAGGACATGATTTGAGCATGTGTCCTAGTTTTTGGAGACTCTTGGAAGATGTACATTCCCCTGGTTAAATTCTCCGATAATAATAGTTATCAGTAAATGATACATATGGAACCTTATGAGGCTTTATATGGTAGGCCATTCTATTCTCCCATGTACTGGTTAGTAGAATGTGAGTTATCTTTTCTAGTACTTTGTCTCATGTAGGAGACTTCAGAGCAGGTCTAGTTGATTCATAAGCAGATGTCTACTACACAGTCTTGTAAAAAATCATATGTTGATCGTCGTAGATGACCTCTAGTGTTTGAGGTCAGGGAATTGGTTTTCTTGTGTGTTTCACCAAGTATGGGACATAGATGAATAAGGATATAAGGTAATATTTCACCATGATATCTCGGGCCGTTTGAGATTCTGGATAGAGATAGGTTAGTTTCTAATCGGTTATAGTTACCTCAGAGGTACCGATCCATGCATGATGTTTTCCATATATCTCAGCTACGCCACTATCACTCAAACCCATCTCCCATTTTTCATCCAGAGGAGGTTGAGCTTCTTGTTGATGTGACCTTCGAGGAGCATCTGATTTTTATCATTGAAAAGAGCCTGAAGGATCTCAGAGTCCAATTAGTTCATATAGTATGAGCACTATGTAAGCACTACCCTTTATAGGATGAGACTTGGGAGAGGGAGGTCGATGTACATGCTTAGTGGCCAGAGTTGTTTTCAGATGGAACTTTACCACCCTTTAGAGAGTAATTCAAGGACGAATTGTTGTAAGGGTGTAAGATTGTAAGATCTCGAGTTTTTATTGAGGTGAAGATCTTTTCATTCATGTTAAATGCATTTAATTTCCATTTTTTATTATACCCTAAGATAGGCTATGTGTTGGCCGTGTTGTTTTTGGGAAAAAAAGGGGAAAAGAGGTTCCAGGCTCAACACACATCGTGTACTCCTATTTCACCTTGTGTAGTGGCAGTTCATGACGTGTATGGGTTTTTTCAAAAAAAAACAGTAAGTACACATCATGTACTGGAGGTACACATCATGTACTTGCCCACCGGGTTTTTAAAAAAAGAGGCATTAGCCTCTTATTTTTTATGTATAGAACACTTTCTCTTGTTTGTGAATCCTAAAAACCATCTAAAATGGTTTTTCAAATCAAGAAGCCTTCTAGACTTTGATTCAAGCATGGTTTGTCTCGTTGGAACCACATCGGTAAGTCCTCGATTCCTTTTTAGTCATTCATGATTATTCAGAACAATTACTGTGCTATTTATATTTAGGATCTTATACCCAAATATAAAATTCTTCATCCATTATTCATATTTATCCTAAACCAGGATAAATTAGGACTTGATACTAGAAGATCTCACTATTACCGAGGAGTGGTAGGTGATCTATACTTTCTTTAAAATTTTCAGGTGCCTTTCAGGCATTTGGCCTTTTTTCCATTGTTATACTTTCCAACACGACCCTATTTTTTGAGCGAGCTTCTTTTTATAGGCTTGGTCAAACTTAGTGAGGATGCATGTAGATTCTGTTTAGGTTTTTTGGCACCCGTTACTCATTTCAATGTCACAAATGGGGTTTTACTTTTGTATTTAACAAGTTTATGCCTATTTAAACCACCCAAGGGTTGTGTTCTTATGCTTTCCCAGTTAGAGAAATCTCAATAATGTATTTATAGCTTGAATAGATTTCTTAAGAGATGTACTACCTCCTTGTATATTGATATCTTATGATTCCATACCTATTCTGATAGTTTGGATTAAATGAAATGTATGATATGGGTGGTTATACCAATATGAAATGTTTAATTGCATGGTAAATGGTTTATATGGGAGGGTAATCTAATATGCTTGTATGTGATAAATGGATTGCTTGAGTGGGTATACTCATGGATTGTGCTTGGTTGTGTGAGTGGGTATACTCACATGGAATGAATTGTTTAAATTTAATTATTTGAATGAATGGTTTGATAGATGTCATGGACTAATCTCCATAGATCTGGAATGTAGTATTGGATGCCTTGGTTTGACTCCACCCTTTGGGTATTGATTCCATGGGATGCCTCGGTCCATGCTACCCCATGGATCCGGCTTTCTTGGGCTCACGTAGTACATGCCATTTCCATGATCCTAGGACCCCAACCTATTCCTAGACCAAGTTTACATTGGGATGCTCATGGGACTTGATGTGGATTTCTTGGATGATCTCCTTGGATTTGGCCTGTCATAGTCTAGAATCATTACATGGATTCCCTGGTATGTGACACCATGGATAGGGCCATTGCATGGTTGTGGATTTTTTATACAGATGGATGTACAGTGTGGTTGCTTGACTTGTTCACTTTTTTATATCTACCTTGTTAGGAGCTGACTCATTTGTCGAGAGCCTTGAGGGGATGTTTGGTACTACTTGTTATTGTAGACTTATGCCATGGTCATACTCACTTTACTATTTTCCTTACACTTTCTAGTACTCTATATATTACTGTTAGATTTGTATAGACCCGGGTGGTTTCCTACTGGGGTGTTTATCTCACACCCGGTTTGGGACTCCTTAGGGACCCAAACAGATTATATGGTTGTTGGTGATGATAGGAGAAAATTCCCTGGTATAGGTTGTTGAATGTGGCTTTGGATCAAGGGAACATTGGACCAAGATGAGTCTTACGATGCTACATAAACATTTTTATCTTTTTTTCTTTTGGGATATTTTTATTGTATTTTATTTCCATGTACTATTCTGGACACTTTATATATACTTGTATCATCTACATCATGTTATATATGAGACACTTCTAGTTATTGATATTTATTCATGTCATATCTTACTTTCAGGATACTACTTTTTATTTCAATTTTTCTCTTTATTAAATGTTTGATTTTTTTTTGTTAAACTCTGGTAATAAGGGAATAGTCTCCCCACTAACTCACCTAGGACCTCGCTGCTAGTTATCAGCCTCTATCATTTAGGGAGATGTGATTGAGGCCATGGGGCCAACCAGGATTGGGGCACTGTTGGGTGGCATCCAGGTCCAGGATGTTAAATTATATAATCTATCAATATAATTATTATTGAATACTCTTAAATTATCACTTATTATAAAGATAATCAGAAATTTGTTCTCGTTTTGAACTGAATTAAATTAGGTATAAAATTTTAACATTTTCATTTTTATGAGATAAGAAATATAGACAAGTGAATTTGGTATTACCATCTACTTTCATAAAATTATATATTTTCCAACTGAAATTATTTACTTGAGTTAGTCAAAAAATTTAAAATGAACAAGTTATAATGGTATGGTTGTACTAACATAATTTATCAACTTAAAATACTCTTTATATTACTTATGTTTCATATAGAGATCAAAATGATTCATTTGATTAAACTTCTGATAAACCAATAGAAGTTAGGCCTCTATAACTTATAAAAGGAAAAGGTTATATAATTAACCCATATCAAGGATGAACCAAAACATAAAAGAAAATATATGTCTAAGTCACCACACAATAATTCAAAACTTTAAAAAAACCCAGTCATGAACTTCTGTAAGATAATATTGAATGTAATAAAGGAAAAAAATAATAACATAAGTATTCATGTGGTTTTACTATTAATATTAATCCATAGGGGGGATTCTACAATATAATTTACTAAGGAAGTGGAAGATGATTAAAATACAATAATTAAAATCTTGAATATTTTTTCACACTCTTCAAGTTAATGAAAATGGTATCCAATGCAATCGGTGATGCTATATTTTGATCATCATGGAGGGTGTTCCCACTCAGATTCTATTTTCATGGGCATCCCTTCATTTGATCAAAGATATCCACCACATCAACTCCTCCTTCTAGTAAATTATCCATGCTTATAGGAACTTCATGAGTTTACTCATAGATATCATCTTAAAGATTCTTACATATTCTATTTTCCACTATACTTATAATGAAAAAATATTATGTACTATTTAAGAAATAATTACATAAAAATAGAGGAAAAAATTATGCATGTTCCTTTAATCTTCACACTTCACCGTTACACTCATCAGTGAGTATGTTATGATTCCATTATTTTTACTACTAGTATCTAGTCTACCGACTTCTGGACTTCCATAAATAATAGCTTCCACTCCACCATGTCCAGCTGAGCATCAAAATTTAGTTTTCATGAATCTATCCATAGATTATATTTAGTTCTTAACTACAAAATGTTATTCGTATAGATAAACATTAAAATATCTCACTTGAGAATAATTTTATAGGTTCAAACATTATCCACTTAACGGATCCATCTGACAATGGTGATTATGATTTTGATGAGCCTGAGTTCCCTATACCTAACTAGGGAACTAGAGGAAGAATCAAAGTTTTAGGGTACAGGGGAATATTTGGGTATTCTAGAAACCACTATTTTAACCCTACCCCTACTCGAACTGTATATACGGTAGAAACTCATGGGAGAACCCTTCAACGGGCTCAACAAGAACAAGGAGATTTTCCCATGCATGACAGGATCAGTCCTAACATGATTATTTTGGAGGACTGATTAGAGGTTGCACTGTCATTCTATCAGTAATTAGATATACCTAGTCAGTCTAATTTACCAAAACCCAAAGTATTTCTAACTTCTGTTCTGATATAGGGTACATCTACAACCGGAGAATCAACTTCCAAGGCACCTACAAAACCGCATCTCCATGCTAGAAAATACAGACCTCTAGACCAAAAGTATGATGTTTTGAAATAGCTATCCTAAGTATCATCCAAGTTTTTTACCTTGGATTCTTTTAATCTATCAAAATATCTTTGAGAATCACTTATTGAGGCTTTTTCAAGTCCTCAAGAGTTTGAAACCGAAGTTGTTGCTACTAAGGTTTACCGTATAGAGAATGATCATGCAGAATTTCATGAAGTTAAATCTTTTACAGATGAATATGAAGATGATGTTGTACATGGACACATTAGGCCCTTGTATATATCTAACAGGGTCAATGATATAGACATCCAACGAGCCTTCATTGATGATGACTCAGGATTCAACCTCATTCCTTTTCGTACGTTTTGTCAATTGGGCCTCACTGAATCTAACTTATCTCCTTCCACTTTAATGTTTCAAGTTTATGAAAATAATGATCAAGAGCCTCTGTGCAAGATTACACTCAGAACTCAGTTTGGGGATCTTGTGTCTAATTCAAATTTTATGGTTTTCTGTCTGGACACAACCTTTAACATTCTTCATGGAAGGCCTTAGCTACATCAACATGCGGCCATTCCTTCATCATACCACCAATGTATCACATGTTGCTTCAATGGTCAAATTGGTACATTTTATGGTGACAAGGATCCGTTCAAAATGTGTGAATCTCAGTATATTGAGGCAGAATTTTATCACACGAAAGGAAAAAGGTCCGTGAAAAAGGAGGTAACCAAAATCAATGCTCCAAATAGCCTGGAAAAGATCCCATCAAACCCATTCCAAAATTTGAGTATAGATTATGTGTTACCTATAAATAAAATTGAAAGGATCAACCAAAATCCAAGCACTCATCTAGTGACTTCCATAATTTGCGGCAATTGAGCCTGATATCATGGGAGAAATTGTTGATTCACCAAGAAGTGGTGAAAGGTTAAATGGATATGTCTTCATTTCATCCACCAAACTTTAGAAAGTCTCTGCTTCACCAATAAGACTAGAATACATTGTAGAAATACTAGAGGAAGAAAAATATGTTGATTCCAAACCCATCATATCCTCTTCAATGTTCTAGGAAGACCCTTCATCATCAGTAGGGTCAGAAATAGTGGCCTCTTCTTCAGGATGTTCAAATATTGACTCCTCTCCTAGCTCTGAAATTTTTGCTTCATAACCTATTATGCAAGTAGAAATAGAAGAGGTGATGCATAATTAATAATAATAAGAATATCTCATGGAATCTCCTCTAGTATTTGAGGAAGGTGTCTCTACTACTGTGAATGAGCTCAGAGAAATAAATCTGGGTACAGAAGAAAATCCACGCCCCACTCTAATTAGTGTGGCCATGACTTCTAAAGAGCATGAGATGTATACTTTATTTCTAAAGAAACATCAAGATATATTTTCTTGGAACTATACATAATTTCTAGGTCTTAATCCTAATGTATCCACTCATCATTTGGGTTTTTTAGAAGAACATCAAGGATTCAAGCAGGCAGTAAGAAGAACACACCCAACTCATGCCTCTAAAATTGAAGCTAAAGTTGATAAGATTATCAAGGAAAACTTTTTCAAGGAGGTTAAATATTCCAAGTGGATGTCTAACATTGTCCCATTGAAAAAGAATAATGGAAAAATTAGATTTTTCATTGATTTCAGAGATCTTAACAGGAATTGTTCTAAAGATGACTTTCCAGTTCCGATCATAGAGATTTTAATTAATGAAACAGCTGGTTATGAAGCTCTTTCCTTCATGGATGGATACTCTAGGTACAATCAAATCTATATGGACCTAGGGGATAAATATTCTACATCCTTTTGATCCCCTTAAGGTCTGTTCATCTATTGGGTAATACCCTTTGTCTTAAATAATGAAGGTGAAACGTATCAACGCGCCATGCACTATATCCTCAAACCCTTCTTAGGAAAAATTTTCAAATGTTATGTGGATGATCTGGTGGTTAAATATAGAAAATGTTCTGGTCACTTGGATTATCTGGAAATCATATTCAATAAAATTCGGCAGCATAGTTTGAAGATGAATCCCTTGAAATGTACTTTCGGGGTAACCTCAAGAAAGTTCATTAGCTTCATTGTACTCTAGCATGGCATTGAGGTTTATCCTGAGAAGACAAATGAAATCCTTGGCATGTCACCTCCTAGAAATTTGAAATAATTAAGAGGAATCCAAGGACACTTGGACTATATTCAATGCTTTATTGTGAATTTGGTTGGAAATTGTTTTCCCTACACTAGATTAATGAATAAGGTAGTCACCTATAAATGGACTGAAGACTACCAAGAGTCATTTGATACCCTCAAGAAATATCTCCTAAGACCACTGGTATTAATTCCACATTTTGAAGGAAGATCACTTATTCTCTATGTGACAGCTTTAGAGAGATCATTGGGTTCCTTCCTTTCCCAAAATAGAAATGCCGGGAATGAAAACAATATTTACTATCTCAGTCGAACTATGCTTGATATAGAGACTTGGTATTCAAGTATTGAGAAGTGTTGTCTGGCATTAATCTTTGAAATTTAGAAATTGAGGCACTTCCTATAACATCACGAGGTCAACTTCATATCTCACAATAACCCGCTCAAATTTATCCTTAGTTTTCCTATGCTTACTGGGCATTTGGCATGGTGGGAAGTTATTTTTCAATAGTTTGATATCTAGTTTCTGCTTCAAAAGGAAATAAAAGGCCAATCTCTGGCCACCTTCCTTGCTGAACACCCATCTACATAAGATACATCATTGAATAATAAACTTCCTGATGAAGAGGTCTTCTCAATTCAAGATAATCCCCAAACATGGGGAATGTACTTTGATGGTGCCTCCAGAATTCCAATAGGGAAGAGAATGTAAAACCCTAACCTCAATAAATTTGGGTTAGGAATTGTACTTATCTCCATAGAAAAGGTAGTGTTTCCTTATTCCTTTCTGTTTTCAGAAGGCGGAATTAACAATGAAGCTGAATATCAAGCTCTCATCGCAGACTTGGAATTGGCACTCCAGGTACTAGTGAACTACATGAAAGTGAAAGGTGATTCAGAGTTGGTAATCAAACAAATAAATGGGGATTATACTATCAAAAAATAAGAGTTAATACCTTTGTGTGATTACATTAGAGGGTTAATAGCTGAATTTCCCTCAGATCCAACATTTTCTTATGTCCCGCAACCACAAAATGCCCAAGCTGATGCACTAGCTAATGCAACCACAGCTCTGGAAGATCCAAATCAGGATGAGGCAATCATCATTATATCCTATCATCATGTGGCATCCCCTTTTTTTCAAACTAGAATAGAGGAAATTAATGAAATTAGACCTATTTATGAGCCATATGGTCATACCACAGGATGGATGACACCCATCATGGAATACCCTCAAAATGGAGTACTTCCACTTGATAGAGCTGAAAAAGAATAGATCTGATGAAAGGTGACCAATTTTACTCTTTATAATAGTCCAGATCCCTAGAATATCTTCTACAAATGAGGCTTTGATAGAATCCTCTTCAGTTGTATTGATGGAGAAGAAAATGCAGCTGTCATGAAAGAAGTACATGTAGGAGCTTGTGGTGCTCACCGGTCTAGGCATAGGCTTTCTGATCAAATATGAAGGCCTAGATACTTTTGGACTTCAATAACACATGATTACATAGATTTCACCAAGAAATTCCATCGCTAAAAAGTGCATTCCAATTTCATTCATCAACCTCCAGAGTTGTTATATACAACTAAATACTCGTGACCATTTTCCACTTGGGGAATGGATATCGTAGGACCTTATCCTCCAGCTATGGATAAGCAGTTTAAGTATATTCTTGCTGCTCTTGATTTATTCTCCAAATGGGATGATTAAATGCCTCTCAAATAATGCAGATCGAAAAGAATTTTTAGATTTTTCAAAACTAACATCATCACTAGATTTGGTGTCCCCCATACCATATTGATGGACAACAGCACCAATTTATGGGTAAAAAAGTTATATCAGGAGCACAATATCAAATACAACCATTTATCTCGCTATCATGTAGTGGCCAGTGGATATATAGAGTAATTTAATAAAACCCTATCAAATATATTTTAGAAGATGGTAGATAAAGATAAGAAATATTATCCTGATAAACTTTTTCATGCTTTATAGGCTTATCAGACTACTACCCGTACTGCCACTCAGGAAAATCCATACTCATTAGTGTATGGAAGAGAAGAATTTTTTCTAATTGAAATTCAATTTCCTTCACTCCAAGTTACAATCTGTGATTAGTTATCTATAGATAAAAAGTCTCAGAAATGATTTTATGGGATGGAAATATTAAACAAAAAAAGATTTTATACTTTGCATCACTTAGAAGTATATCAGAATAGAATAGCGTGAGCTTTTAACAATAAAGTTCACCTCCATTCATTTCTTCAAGGAGAATCAGTATTAGTCCTCAGGACTCCAATGATACTAGGAAATAAACCTCCAAATAATTATCCAAAGTGGGAAGGACCTTATTCTATATATAAGGTCTAATCAAATGGAGATTATTCAATAATCTCAATTAATGGAGAGCTTTTTACAACTCCAACCAATGAGATATTCTTGAAAAAAAATGTTGTGTAACTGCACACAATTTCCTCACTACATGAATCTAAACTGCACAGCACAAAGTCTTAGTTAAAAGACATTAAACTGCATAGAAACCATAAGTGTCCATGTTGCATGATAATAAAATATGTAGCATCTTTTTCCTTGTCGCGCGACATTAAACTGCATGACATCATTTGTCCCCATTACACGACATTAAACTATATAGTTAACTTCTTCTTTATTTGACATTAAGAGCTTCCATATGCAATCATCATTAATATCATTTCTACTCCTTAGTGGAACATGAGTTCCATTTCTCCCTATTTTTGAATCAGATCTTCATAGGGGCCTCATTTCAAGAACTAAGTGTGACTTGATTTTCATTTTAAATGAGATACGTAGAGATTCTTGGATCTCTAATCTTGGGCCCAACCACAACCAATCTATTTTTCTTTTCCCCCTCTGGTATGTTAACTAGATCTATACAAAGTGATCTTTTAAGATACATGGTTTGATCTTCATACCATTTTGTGTATTAAGTTTATATATTCTTCTAGGGTGTGTTAAAAACCCTCATCTCTCACATTAAACTCAATTGGTGTGGGAAATTATTGTTCAAGAACTATGTTTGGCTTGATTCTAATCTATATGAGATATGTAGAGATGCCCAGATCTCCAATATTGGGCCCAACCGCAATAAAAAAACCTTTATTCCCTATGTATGAATAAAACCTTCATAGTTAATGTTCAAGAACTATGTACAGATTGATTCTCATTCATATGCGATACATAGTGACACCAGGGTTTAATTCCCTAGTCCAGCCACAATATTCCCTTTTTACATCAGAATCACTTCATGTCCTCAGTGCATGACTCTAAACTACACAACACAATGTCCTCACTGCATGACTCTAAACTTCACAACACAAAGTCTTAGTTGCAAAAAATTAAACTACATAACAACCATAAGAATCCATGTTTCATGATGATAAAACGCATAGCATCTTTGTCCTTGTCTCATTATATTAAATTGTCTGACATCATTTTTCCTCGTTACATGAAATTAAACTGTACGATTAGCATATTATTTATTTGACATTAAGAGCTTCCATATACAAGAATCATTGACATAATTGTTATTCCTTAGTTGCACATGAGTTCCAATTCTCCCTATGTCTGAATCAGATCTGCATAGAGGCCTCATTTCAAGAACAATGTGTGGCTTGATTCTCATTTTCAATGAGATACATAGAGACTCCTGGATATCCAATCTTGGGCCCAACCACAACCAAAATTTTTATTTCCCTTTTCCTATTCCTTTATATGAACTAGATTTGTACAAAGTTATCTTTTAAGATACATGGTTTGATCTCCATAACATTTTGTGTCTTAAGTTTAACTATTCTTCTAAGATGTGTAAAAAACCCCCATATATCACATTAAACTAAATTTTTGTAGGAAATTATTTTCCAATGACTACATTTGGATTGATTCTCATCCATATGAGATACATAGATATTCCTAGATCTCCAATCTTGGGCCCAACCACAACAAAAAAAACTTTTATTCCCTGTATATGAATCAAACCTGCATAGGGAATGTTCAAGAACTACGTATGACTTGATTCTAATTCATATGAGATATGTAGTGACACCTGGTTTTAATTCCCAATTCCATCCAAAATATTCCCTTTTTACATCAGAATCAATTCATGTCCTCACTGCAAGACTCTAAACTACACAGCACAAAGTCCTCACTGCATGACTTTAAACTGAACAACACAAATCCCTCACTGCGTAACTCTAAACTACACAACAAAAAGTCCTAGCTGCATTATATTTAAATGAAAATCACCCAAGGAACTATGTATGGATTGATTTTCATCTATATGAGAAACGTAGTGAAATCTAGGCCGAAGCTCCTGGTCCTGGTCACGGGATACTTTTTTATCTCTTGGGTTCTCTCCTTAGAGAGACCACCAAGGAAACAAGAATGTCCCCATTTTACATATGAGTCAAATCTATGTAAGAGACTCCAAACTCATGGCCAATATTGATTCAAATATTTCTCATGTGCATTGATCATTACCCCTTCCATATTTCACACTCTTAATATTGAATATTTTTAGATCTTTGTAATCTTTCTTACGGTTTTTGGTGAAAGAGTTTCTAATATCTGAGAACTCTGTTGCCTGACTATGCAGTATGTTCCCTTAGGTGGCCTTGCATAAGTTGCTTACATATCAGGCATGTCATTCAAAAGATACCACTATTTGACTATGCATCATATTCCCTAGTTAGCCCTGCATAATATAACCCCCATAACGGGTTTGTCAAATAATGGTAATTTCATTCTTGGTTAAAGTGTATTTTTTCCCATTCAAACTTTGATAACAATATATAAGAATCTGTATTTTAAAGTATTCATTCATGTATATATGTCCCATTACCTTTCTCTCAATCTAAAATTTTTCAAAACTATGGTTTACACATTTTCCTCTCCTTGTGTTCAAAGAAATATAAAATAATATTGGATCACTTGACCAAATATCATGTACCGTTTCCATTTTTGGTCCTACTCATATGACCTAAAACTACAGACACCATACTTCCTAAATTTGGGTTAGGCCTTCATATAAATTCTATTCCTATGATTCTTTGGAAATCATGATTGGAAATATTCTTTCTATGTTTAAGTACCTTTCTTCATAAACCGAACTCTGTGCTTTGAAAAATCTGAATCTCTATAAACTTTTTTCAGCTTTTAGCGATAAAATGTCAAATATTTTAGAGCTCTTTTTCTTGAATATGTATAACGTGCCCCTAGGTACCCTTGAATAAAATTTTCCTATATAATAGGAATGTCATCCAAAAGATGCCACTTTTTGGCTATGAAACATATGCCGCAGTTGGCCCTGCATAACATATCCCCCATAACTGGTTTTTCAAATAATGGTAATTTTATTCTTAGAAAATACTCACTCTAATGTCTTTATCCCTTTTCCCATATCATTCTTCGAATTCAGAAATTCCTAAATCATAGTTTACAATTCTACTCTTCCATACTTGAACATGGTAGTATGTTTCAAAACAAATTATCAATAAATTCAGAGAGTCTCAAACCTTTGGTCAAAGCTAAGGACCTTAAATTAAAGCTACCCAATGTCCTCACTACATGACTTAAAACTGTACAGTACAATTTTCTCATTGAATGACTTAAAAATTCATAGCATGATATCTGAAATTCCCATTTCTGACAAATTTTCACCATTCCTCATTCACCAAATTTGTGTAGAAGTGGTTTTCATATTAATGACATATGTCTGCATAGATAACTCTTTATTCTTAAAACCCCTTTCCTTGGAAAAATCATCCAATGTGGTCTTAAGTCACCCAAAACTTATTCCCCCTTGTATATCAATAGTAAAATGTTAAATTCCTAATAACTCTTTTTCTTGACTATGTAGTATGTGCCCCTAGAGGCCTTGTATAAAATTTTCCTACATAACAGGCATGTCAGTCAAAAGATGCCACTATTTGGCTATACAGCATATTCCCTAGTCAGTGTAGGATCGAATATGTATAATGAGATGCTCAAATAAAATAGGGGTGAATTATATACATTATAAATTAATTTAGAACCATTAAAGTTTATATAAAACTTTCTTAAAGAATGTTTCTTAACCTTAAAGAAATATGTTTCTTAAGGTTAGATTTTAACTTTAAGAAAACTTATTTTAATAAAGTTAAACAAAAATTCTCAAAACCTCTTAAAGAAACTTTTTATTAAACTTTACAACCTTAAGATAAAAACTTGAGAAATATTTTCTTAAAATAAAGATTCTACATTAGAGCATATAGAATCTTTAATATAATCAGAGTAACGGAATTACAAAGTATAAGAAAGTTATAATTTCTAACTTTAACAAAGTTAAAATAGCGGTGGAATAAAAACAACTTGAAATAGAAAAAAAGTAACAATAAGATTATTTTAACCCAAAGAGAAGGGTATCCAACAAACTTGGATAAAGGTTCCTTGATTTATACTTTCAAGAGTCAGTCTTACCCAAACCCAAGTAAGCCCTCAATCCAAAGATCAGTATTTATATTTCTATCCCTGCAAGACCTCAATTTAGAAGGAAATCAGAACCTCTCTCTTCCAAATCTAGAATCCCATGATCAGCATGATCAGATTCGACACTAAGCAAGTCTGAACAAGTTTTTCACGCCTAAACAAGTTTCTCAAGACATCCACATGAAGCAGTAAAAGTTTTAATATCCTCTCTCTCTATAAAAAACTTCATAGCTTTTTCACATGCATCAAATTCATCCAATAAGTATATCAGTTTCTTTTCTCATTCAAACGAACATGTATTTATAGAAAAAATTTCTCAACGTTCGGATCTACTCCAATGGTTATATTTTCCTTAAATTTTGGAGGGATATGGACACATGTCAAACATACAATGGTTAACATCGTTTCATATAAGAAGGCGATGTTAAGTTAAAGTTGAGTATAAGAAAAACTTAGAATCCGAAAATATTGGAATGACACATTAAGCAATTCTAAAATTATCAAGAAAACAGATTCTTAAGAAAATGAAAATCGGATTGAGAAAAATGGTATCACTATTTTTTGTTACTGGTATCATAAAAATAGAATGACATTTTTACTAGATTTGGTATAGTAAAAATAGAATGACATTTGTACCAGAATCGGTATAATGAAAACAACATGACATTTGTACCGGAATCAGTATCGTAAAAACAGCATGACATTTGTACCGGAATCGGTGTCATGAAAACAACATGGCATTTGTATCGAATTAGATATTGTAAAAATAGCATGACATTTTTATCAGAATCGGTATCATGAAAACAGCATGAAATTTGTAGGTAAACGTAATGACATATTCATAAGTATAACAGAATAAGATTTCTATAAGCAAATGTAATAAGAATTCTGTAAGTATAACAGAATGAAAAAAATATAAGTAAAATAGAATGACAAATTTGGATCTTAATAAAAAAAGGTGTTTGTGATTTTAAAAACATAAAACTATAATGAATAAATAATTCATAAGATAACCTTATTAACTCAACAATATCCACCTTTTTGGAAAGCACAAACAACTTTTCTAAGGAACAATATATTGACTTTGATAAACAAGTACGATAAAACTTATCTCCCTTTTTTAAAATAAATTTAGGATGAATATTACTAACTCCTCCATAGGTTATGTTTCCCAAGGATCGTATTCTAGAACTTTAGAATCCAGATTTCTTTTTTAAGAATATATCTCCCCCTTAGATAAACATTCCTTCTTAGAATAAAATCTCCCTTAGGCATTATTCTTTCTTACCATACTCCCCCTTAATAGATTCTCCCTCTTTGGAGTCTTCATTAAATTCTTCCTTCAAAATAAATTATCCCCCTTTGTGAATTTCAAAAAGTAATGGAGAAGTATAAGATGCACCTGTAAGGTTAAGGAAACATACATGAAAAAACAACATAAAGATATGCAAGAAACTTCTTAAGGAAATTTTGGAAATAATGTTTAGATTGAAACAAAACATCAGAATGTAAAAAATCATCTATCTTTATTTTGCTCAGACAACATTTTCTTTATCAAATCTTTAAGTTTCTTCACTTCATTATGATCTTCTTGAAGCTTCTTCAGAAAGATCTCTTGATCCTGGTTCTTCTTTTCTATGTACATGTTCCTTTCTTCTTGAGCAGCCACCTTTTTCACTAATTTGACTCTAACTTCCTTCTCACTGCTTACAGATCGGGCAACAGAATTGAGTTGGCTAGCTTTCTCAAAAATGGTTGCTTTGAATTTGTTGAACTCAGATTCACAAGTATTGAAAGCTATGTTTGTTGAATCTATGAAGTCACTCAACTGTCTAAGCTCTTCATTGATGTTTTTTGTGTGGTTAAATATTTTCTTAGAAGTCACCTTATGAGCTTTATAATCAATCAAAATATTACTGAAGTCTGCTTCTTACTTGACCACCATGTCCATAAGCATACTAGTAGATTCTGTCTCTTTATTTAGGGTCTCTTACATCATTTGACTTCGGGCATATATATTTACAAGAATTGGAATATTGTAGACCAACTTCCTTAAAGATAGCTTAAAAAATTCATGCTCAATAGAGGATGAGGATTCAGAGCCTGAAACATCTTTTTCTTTCTCAGTTCATCTTGGAGTTAAGGAATCTAGTTTCTCTATCCTTTTTGAAGACTTATGAGGTGCTTCTTTTTCGGATGATTCAACCAAAGCACTCTTGCCTTTGATAGGATTTCGGGCTGGGGTTTGTTCATCGGATATTTGGATAACATTAAGATCTCCATGTTCATATTCTTCCCCTTAAAGATCTTCTTCTTGTGTTTCTTCTTGTCTTTATTCTTCTTGTATATATTACTCTTCATCACTATGTTGTTCCACCTCATCTTTATCTTCTTCTTCCACTTCAACCTCAACTTATTCTTCAACTTCAACTTCTTCTTCAACTTCTTCTTCAATCTCTTGATCTTTAAAACTGAAATTAAAATTTGAACTTTGAGGAGTTACAATGTAATCTTCCACTTCCCTTAAAACATCATAAATTTCTTCTTCAATGATCTAATATTCCATTTCTTGAAGAGGTTCTAATATAGTTAGGACTTTCTTGGATTTCTGTTTTTCTGTAGTGGCAGTCAGTTTCTTATGAAAAACTTGAGGTTCTTGTACTTGTTGAGACTTTTTCTCTACATATTTCAGTAAATACTGACACACTTGAGATTTCTAGGATTTCTTCTTCAATATCTTCTCCTTCTTTTATTTCTCTATATTTTTAGTTTTCTTGATTTTTAAGGCCTTAGAATATGTAGAATTTAGGCCAAAGTAAGGATCACCTTCCTTTCTAGTAGCTTCCATCTCTCTCTATTTTGAAACTTTTACATCAGAATAGGCTTTTGGTTTCTTTGTAAGAGGAGGTGAGGATATTGGAACATCAAAAACTAGTGTTGGTAAGCTTAGTTCTTCAGATTTTATTTTCTTAAGTACCGATTTTAAAGATTCTTGAACATCAACCTTGTTCTAGACACCCAATTATTCAAAAGTTTTGGATTCGGGTATAAACTCTACCTTCATCCTCCTTAGAGTATCATCACTGAGTAAAAAAATCTTAAATGGATTAGAGATTGAACGGAAAAGGACATTCATCTCTTGAAGGCACATAACAATTGTCCTGGAGATAGTTTCCTGATACCTAAGAATCTTATATTTGATGGTCCTGCCTTTTACTTCCTGGATAGTGAGAAATATGTACTTGATCAAGTTGATCTTCCTTACATTGATAAGAAAGTCTAAAAAAAGATATCAAATATCTTTAGAGAGTCTTTATCTCCTTTCCTTGTAATAAAGAAACCTTGCAACCAGAGAGCTACCAACTTGTGATGTGTTGTAAGATTTGTAATCTTTGGATTATTAACATACTTAAGACCAAGGTAATCCAAAGCCTTGTCTTTTTCAATAGAACCTTCCTTATCAGGAAGTTTACGAGAGAATAGAATAGCTTCTCCTTCGTATGGTATTTTGAGAACATTTGATTCCTTCTTATAAGGAACTGTATAAGTATTATCATAACATTTGAACTTGAACATGTATTTTTCATCCTTTTGGAAGAAATTAATAGATTCATAGAATTGAATAACCAAGTCAGGGTAAATCAGATCCTGACTTTTCTCCTTATCCATGCAAACACTTTCCCATTCGTTAGTTCTTATTACCTTAGAGATAAGGGAGTAATACTTTGAAAAGAAGTTAGGTAATACCAGTCTTTCCCTAAATATCACCCAATCCTTTATTTCCTTGTTAATCAACATCATATCTGCTGAGGATTTAGGAATCATTCGAAGTGAAAGAGATAAAGGAAATGAAACTAAGGATTTGATGGCAACAGAACTTTGGCTTAGAGATTAGTGAGGATGGTGCAGTGATCATAAACAAAGAACCCCTTATATAGACAAAGCTATTACTTTTCAGCTTCCATAAGATAATCAAACGGATGAAAATAATTTGATCTAATCTAACGGTTGAGAATGGATGTAGAAAAAATATGAATTCCAATCTTTTGAAGTAAGGTAAACTAGGAATTGAAAATTTTGAAATACCAACAATTTAAACTTAAAATTAGAAGATGAAGAGTAAGAAAGTGTACCTTTTGGAATACTCTAAAGAATTTATCAGTATTATAAGAATTAACTTAGAAGATTTAGAAACTGAAAATTTTTATTCCAATAATTTCAACACCGAGAATTTCAATTCCGAGAATTTCAATTCTAAGAATTTCAATTCTGAGAATTTCAATTCTGAGAATTTCAATTCTAAACAGAAGGGGATAAACTAGATTTTATTAAAGAACAATATAATTTCTTAAAGAAATAATATTTCTTATAAAAAGAGAAATAAAGAAAATAAACAAGCATATATACTCCCCTTGAAATAAGGAGTAGTGCTTAAGGCCTTTTACAAAAAGAACATTTGAAATAATAGCTTTTCCAAGAAGAATAATGTTACAAATACTGACAATTTCTCCTTGAGAGTTATCTCCAAAAGTTACTTTTCCACCTTTAGTCTTTAAAATATTTTTGAAATAGTCTTTGTTACCAGTCATGTGATGGAAATCCACTTTCTATATACCATATGTTGTTGGTACTACCTTCATTATCTTGAAAAATAAAGAGTTAGGTTTTTGGAATCCAAACTTGCTTGGATCCGGAATTATCAGATAATAAAATCTTGGGTATCCACATTTGTTTAGAAAATTAAGCTTTATGAAACCCAAGAGATTAAAATTTATTTAAATAACAGTTCTTCTTCCAATTCCCACTACTCTAACATTTATTGAAAAATGGAGCTCTTGGAGGAACAAAATAATTGTTTCTGAAAATTGGTTTTTCATGAGAATAGCCTAATCCTTGATTATTATCATGAGGTTGGATCTAATAATAAATCTTATAAAAATTTTCCTTACTAGAAGTAAAATTTGCAAGAAGTTTCTTCATGGAAAATATTTCATATTTTAGTCTCAAGAATAAATTATTATCCTCTAAAATAATATATTTAGATTTATGTTTATCCTCTAAAACACCTTTTTATAAAAATAGGTTTTTAAGATCCTTAGAACATTTATCCTTTTCAGAATTAACTTCCTCAAGTTTCTTAGAAAGATTTTCTAAAAAAACATTTTTCTTATAAATATATTTGGTAAGATCCAAAATTTATTTTGTAAAATAAATTCTCTAGAATTTTATTTTTCAGGTTTCTTATAAACTTTACAATTTTTCATTTCAAGAAACTTAGAAAATCTAGAAACTTCCTCACAGGAAGAAAAATCATTATCATTGTCTGATGAAGTGGATTCTTCATCTGAAGAAAAATATTTATCAAGAAAATTTTCACTTAAATACATATTGGTTAAGGATTCAACAGTTCATACCTTAGCCATAAGACAATGATTTTGAAATGAAGCTATGGCTATTAGTCCAATATTCTTTTTCTCAGAAGATTCATATTCTAAAGAATAATCAAAAATAATCTCCACCACTTACACTCTAAGTGTCATTGGCTTCCAAGACTTTATAATGCTTTGATCTATAGAACTTATTCTTGTTCATTTCATAATTCCTACCTTTCTTTTATCTCTTCTTAATCAAGGGACAATCTGGTCTAATATGACCAGTTCTTCTATATTCCAAGCATGTCACTTATCCATATTTATTTTTTTTTTCATATTTCTTCTTATATCTATATTGAAAGTTCTTCTATCCAACAATCTTATTCCTTCTCCAAGCTAGATTTTCTAACTCATTTTCTAAATCTTCACTTTCACTAGATTTGGATTGGATAACAACCTTCTTAGATTTAGATCTTGTAAGTATCTCAAGAGTCTTGGATTTCATATGATTTGAATTAGTTGTAAAAGAAACACCTCCATTTCCATTCTTCTTATTGATATTATAAGCATCTCTCTTTACTCTGGTTTCATTTTGAAGAAGAGTTCCAAACAGTTCATCAAGAGAAATCTGAGTAACTTTCCTATTCTCATATATAGTTATCCTCTTGGATTCTCAATTGTTAGGCATGATGTCTATAATTTTCTCTACAAGAATCTCATCATCTAAAACTTTCTCACCCATTGATTGTAAGTTTTTGAAAATAGTCATAAATCTTTGTTGAACCTTACATATGGGTTCTCTATAAGGAAAACAAAAACCATGATACTCAGCTCTGAGCATGGATCTTCTTATTTCAATGAATTTTGAAGTTCCAAAGTGAGTTACTTTGAGCTTCTTCCAAATTCCATTTTCAACTTCACAAAATGAAATTTGGATATATATATTTCTTTTCATGAAACAAAGTATAGTATTTCATACCTTAAATTTTAGCTGGTATTCCAACTTTTTTGGATTAGTAAAGGTTCTAAGTTCCTTATCAAGAATCTTATAATATCCAATTAACATAATATAGTTGTCTGCATATGTGTTTATCAAAAAGGTCTTTATTCTGTCTCTCTATTACTCATAGTCATTTCCATCAAAGATTAGTGGTCTAGTAGGATTGAGATTGTCTAGAGATCCAACATGAATGCCTGCCACACTTAAAAGATTATTTCTTTCCACAAAACTTGTTAGCAGTAAAAGTTTGTAAAAAAATGAAGGAATTAAGAACAATGAAATCTTGATAAAGAAAACTTATATGTGAATATAAGTATTTCATATACCTCCTCTGATACCAATTATAGGATCAAATATATAGAATGAGATGCTCAAATACAAGAGGGGGGTGAATTGTATACTTTAAAAATTCCTTTGGAACCTTTAAAGTTGATATAAAACTTTCTTAATGAATGTGACAACCGGGCCCCGGTGACAGCACAGCCACCCCGCCTTAACATGGCCGTCGGGTCCTGGCCCACCAGGTACCACCAGTTGCCTCGCAGACACGTGGGGCCCACCCTAGGGTCCACCCACATGCCTGAACGGGTCATCTGACTAATATGATAGTCCCCACAGGCCAACACATGTCCTTTCCAGTGTGCTTTTTCCTCACTCACACACACCCTGAGAAACTTCCCAGGAGGTCACCCATCCTGATCACTACTCCAAGCCAAGCACGCTTAACTGTGGAGTTCTAATCCGACAGGCTCCTGAAAAGGAAGGTGCACCTTGTTGACATGAGTCATATCATTTAGTCATTTAACCCTTTATCATTCTGGGGTGTTACAATGAAAGTTTATTAACCTTAAGGAAATCTGTTTCTTAAGGTTAGATTTTAACTTTAAGAAAACTTATTTTAACAAAGTTAAACTAACATTCACAAAACCTCTTAAAGAAACATTTTCTTTAACTTTACAACCTTAAGATAAAAACATAAGAAATATTTTATTAAAAGAAAGATTCTACCATAGAGCGTATAGAATTTTTAATATAACCAGAGTAACAGAATTACAAAGTATAAGAAATTTATACTTTCTAACTTTAAAAAAGTTAAAATAGAAGTGGAATAAAAACAAATTGAAATAGAAAACAAGTAACAATAAGATTCTTTTAACCCAAAGAGAACGGTATCCAACAACCTTGGATAAAGGTTCCTTGATTTATACTTTAAATAAAGTATGTTTTACCCAAACCCAGGTAAGACCTCAATCCGAAGATCGGTATCTGTCTTGATATCCCCACAGGCCCTTGATTTAGAAAGAAATCGGAACATCTGTCTTCCAAATCTGGAATCCCATGATCATCACGATCGGAGTCTGCACTAAGAAAGTATGAACAAGTTATTCACGCATGAACAAGTTGTTCATGACATCTGCACAAAGTACTGAGAGCTGTAAGAGCCTCTCTCTCTAGAAAACACTTCACATATTTTTCACATGCATCAAATTCATCCATGAAGTATATCAGTTTCTTTTCTCGTTCAAAGAAACTTGTATTTATAGGCAAAATTTCCCAATGGTTGGCTCAACTCCAATGGTCATATTTTCCTTAAATTTCAAAGGGACCTGGATGCATGTCAAAAATACAATGGTTAGTTTTTAACAGATTTCACGACGTTGTTTCATATAAGAATATGATGTTAATCTAAAGTTAAGTATAAGAAAAACCTAGAATCCAATAATATTGGAATGATACATTAATCAATTATAACATTATAAAGATAAAGGATTCTTATGAAAATACAAATAGGATTTAGAAAAACAATATCACTATTTTTGGGTACTGGTATCATAAAAAAGGTATGAAATTTTTACCAGATTTGATATCATAAAAACAACATGACATTTGTACTGGAATCGGTATCATGAAAACAGCATGACATTTGTACAGAAATTGGTATCGTAAAAACAGAAAGAAATTTTTAACAGAATCGGTATCATGAAGATAACATGACATTTGTACCAGATTCAGTATCATAAAAACAGCGTGACATTTGTATCGGAATCAGTATCATGAAAACAGCATGAAATTTGTAGGTAAACGTAATGATAGATTCGTAATTATATTAGAATGATAATATTGTAAGTATAATAGAATGAGATTTTTTTAAGAAAATGTAATAAGAATTATATAAGTATAATGGAATTAAAAAACTATAATTAAAATGGAATGAAAAATTCAGAACTTAAGAAAAAAGGTGTTTGTGATTTTCAAAACATAAAACCATAAGGAATGAATAAGTCATAAGATAACCTTATTAACTCAACAGTTATCCCTGCATAACACAACCCCCATAATGGGATTGTCAAATAATGGTAAATTCATTCTTGGAAGAGAATTACTTTATGTTTATACAAGTTTTATATTTGGTGACCATAATAATCATGACTCAAGATTCCTATTGGAAATATTTAAATAATATTAGAGCAATTATTAGCAATTATTTTGGATAATCCCTTAAAGAGGCGCCCAAGATACCTACACATAAACACTTGTGAACCACCATACTAAAGCTGAATGAAATTATTATTTTGTCTAAGTACTCAAAGTGTCACACCAGTTATGCCAAATCACTGGAAGGGCGCAAGCCTACTTGGGTGCCACCCATCTGGCGCACAGCTACTTGCGCACCACAAAGTTGGCACGCAACCCACTTATACGACCAAAATCCTTTATCCCAGGGTCTTATATTTGCCTATAAATAGACCCTTGGGGCCTTCATTTGTATTTATAAATTTCCCTGAAGCCTAATTGCTACTCTGGTCACCCTAGTGCTTCTCCCAAGTCTTCCAAAACTTTCAAGTTAGTTATTTAACACCTATAGTGAAGGATTTAAAGGAGGATCATAAGAATTAAGTCCTTTTAGTATTTGAAATCTATAACACTTGAGCACCTAAAGCACCCAACCTCCCTGAATCAGTAACACTTGCGTGCCACCTATTCCTCTTATAGGAACTTGAGTGCCCCACTTCTGGGATTACCTGGGAATACTCCTGAAGGCTTGATCCAAGTCTCGCCAAAGTATTAACATCTAGTTTGTTCGTCACTTAGGTGAACATCAGGTATCCCAATCATACTTGTGTGCCCATAATTTCACGCCAGTACATACTTGGGTGCCCTTCTTTGATTCACCTACTCTCTTCAGTCTGCTAGCCATTAATCCCCCTTCAAATCCATTCATGGAAAGGATTCTTCTTCATTGGCTCCCTTGTTTGGAATGGATTCTGTTGAGACCTCCACCAAAACCTAAACCTTTGGGAAAGTCAAATCAGTGTGTCTCTTATTTTGGTTTTTATATCTATAGTCATAGGTTTCCTGTATTTTTTCACAATGGGGTTAGGATTCATGGATTGTCTGTGGGTTTGTATATTCGCAGTCACATGGACCTTTCTCCCAAGAATAGTGTTGGAAAGTTCCTAGTTTGGAGGATTAGGGTATGGGTTTTGTCCTCCCCTTTTATTTTCTAATACACAAAACCTCAGGTCTATGGTAGGGAAGGTATGGTTCAAACTTTCTTTTCTATTCAAGAAAAGGAAAAGTCTTCCTCCCATACTAGGTTCAATTTTAGGGTAGCCATCCAAGTATATTCCCCTAACCTTTCAAGTAGAAGGTTGTATTTTTTCTCCTGTCTACTTCCTTCACCTTTACTCATTCTTTTCATTGGACCCTTGTCCAATGTAAAGAGAACAGAGGGAAGGCTCGTTGCCTCGCCCTCTTCCCCTTTCACCTCTCCCTCATCCATCGTTGTTGTCATAGGCACGCCCTATTCCACTAGTGGAGGAGGAAAAGTGTGGGTGCATTTGTTGAATCTTTGACATCCTCTTGTTTCTCACACCGATCATGACTCATGTGGGCTTAGATATTTTTCATGATCACAACATTTTCAAAAACCAGGAAAGAACTATGAGAACGCTAATTCCCACCATAATTAGGATACGTAGGAATCCTTCTTAGGGCCCGAGCTCACTGGATATCCTCTTCAGGATTCCAACCCTAATTCCCTTAATATGGGTATCCTCTTTAAAAATAATCCCCAAATTAAACCCCCAAATTACTAAGGCATACTTTTTAGGAAGTAATCCCAAAATCATTTCTCTCAAAGGACTACACTCCCCTTTGAGACTCATAGAACTATGTGGGCTTTTATTCCCATCTAAATGGGATACGTAGGAAACCTCCTTGAGGTTCAAACCCAACACTTCAAATAAACCCTATTATCCTTGGTCTATATTCCCAATAGTGTCTAATATTACTTAGAAACCCATATTTTTTCCAAGTTTCTTGGGCTTCTTAGGCATAATCCTCACACCAAACCTTGACTAAGAACCTTTATCTTAGATATCATTACCAAATGACATTAAACTGTATGGTTAGGTTCTTATCACATGACCTTAAAAGGTATTATGTGTCCCATTAAGTGGAACCAAACTATGAGGGTTATAATTCCTTTCATAAGAAAATGTAGGTAGCCCATTTTATGGGTACGATCCCAATATCAAAATAAACCTTCATCTCCTTGGACAATAATAAATTCTAGAGTGCCCCACTAAGTGGATTAAAAACTAGTATCATCATAATG
This sequence comes from Viscum album, assembly GCA_963277665.1. Lineage (NCBI taxonomy): Eukaryota > Viridiplantae > Streptophyta > Magnoliopsida > Santalales > Viscaceae > Viscum > Viscum album. Next base: position 1,314,142,811 of record OY728128.1, on the reverse strand, counting down.
ATGATTATAAGAATATCTAAATAGTATATGAGAGGATACCATTGACGAAGAACCTCTAATACATACGGATATATCCATTTATGAAGAACCTCTAATACATACGAATGATTCTAAATTTCACACATGATAATAATTGATTAAAAATTTCAAGGGAAACCTATGTTATACTTTGTGAATTAATAAGGATTCATAAAAATATCTTAAATCTATAAAGAGAGTCCCATATTAGGCAATAATTCCCCCCAAAAGGGTGTGATGAGTCCGAACTCTCATTCTCTTGACCAATGTATGTTCTTAAGTATCATAAAGTTCAAACTTAATGAATGTCTGCCTTTGGAAAGAAGGTCCCTTTTGGATAAATAATTGTTGGATGTTTCTGGTTCCATGAATAAATCCAATGGAAACCACTTGGAATCCGTTATTCTCAAACTAAAACACATCTTCCAAAGAACTATGAAACAGTGACCCCATGCAAGGATAGGGGTTCATAAAATTATATAGGTGTCACTACAATCCATGACTACCCTACCATATCTCAACACACCTATGCAAATGTTTCACTGTCTCTACCATAACTATATGGAACTATCACCTCCTCTCCCCTACTAAAAATTCTATCACCGAATGTTAACACCTTGGTTCTAGAATATACAAAATAAGGTGTGATCCTAACACATAATAACTCTTGGGATAACATGGGTTTGATGAGGCTATGTAGGTACTCATAATATCTAAGATTTGGTAGGGGTGGTTCAAACCAATAATTAATTAAAACCACTATGGGAGTCTCTCCCCTAAGTGATATAATTACTTCTCCTAAAGTTTTAGGAGGCCAGTGATTATTTCACCAATATCTAGATAGTTTCTCTGATGTCACATAGGATTTCTCCCATAATTTATGGTTTTCACCACCACCAAACAACCTAAAATACCCTAGAGCTTAGAAATGAAATCCCAATACCAGCTTTGGTGGCTTGAACCTGGGCATCAACAAGAAGGTTCCAACCTAGGAACATTAAACCTCCCATCTAAAGAGGCATTTCCTCTCCCAAAAAAAAATAATAGTAACCCCATATTATACCCCTAAATTAATGAATTGACTAGATAGTAATTAAAATTCATGATGTTAAGTTGGACCAAGGTTTCTTATGGGGGTGCTCTGTTGTCCTTGGTATTATATTTTACACCCTTAGTGTAGGATTATTACTAAAACCAAGAGGTCTCTAACAAATAGTGTGGATAAAATGCCTTTTTGGAAGATATTCTCCATGGAATTATTTCCCATGGCTATGCCAGTAAGCACAGAGGTCCTCCCCTTGTTTATAGCTAGGAGACCTGTAGTGATCCAAAAATTTTGAAACTTGCAACCCAATTCAGGGGTTTACTCATACTATATGAAGATATGCACCACATCCTAGAGACCATACATATATATATACACACACACCAAAAAAATATTGATACAAACACCATAATCCTCTAGGATTAAAGATTTATTATCTAAATTAGTATCCTCATCCAGAAGCCATCTACTAGGTACCCTAATAGTTTTTAAGACATCATCATACTAGGAGGATCTCCTAAATATAGAATCCACAAAAGGGATCCTATTATCAATAGTTGATTCCCCATAACTAATAGTATACATCCTAAAAAAGTTAACACTCATTTATTCCACCATTTGAGCATTTGATTGTTAGTGATCCATATGAATACCTAAGAAGCATGGCCTTAAAAATTAAAGTAATAGGGAAGTACCCAATTTAGGTCAAATCTCCATATGAACCATTCATATAAAATGAGTCCAATACAGATGAAATATTGAAGGAATTGGAAGAATAAAAAATAATGGAAATATACTGGCCATTTTTCTCTACCCATCACATGGATCCCAAGAAGATAATGGAGGAATACATTCCCTACCTAATTTGTAACCTATCAAAAACATTAAATCACTATAGTGGTTGGTGGTCTTCTATGCATGATTTTTAGTATGGTTTGTGTTTATTTTCAATCAACAGTGGAAGTTAAGAATGTGTACCCGCAAAGAGATCATACAGTTCAAGCAGACAACAGTATTGAAGGTTGTATCGTTTCCCAGTGTTTGCAAAATTTTTGGGCCTGAAAATCGACAAATGGAGAAAAGTGTTTTTGGAAAAGAGACTTGATCTCTGTGTACTGGATGAAGAGGAAACTTGTGCACCATATGTTTTTCAAGATAAGAACATGGGAAAATGTCAAAGGGATAAGGGTCGTGCAAGTTTTGGGCTGGTCGCGCAAGTGACATGCGCGCTGTGAAGAGACTTGGGCGTCGATGCCTAGGAGGACTGGAAACTTTCGCGCCTATTGTTCTTCAATATCATAACTTTAAAATATGTTAAAGTAAATAAGGTATCACAAGTATTTTTGTAGGTCGCGCAAGTGAGTAGCGCGACAGAGGCTAGGGAGGATGAGTTGCGCGCTGGAACCTGCGCGCCGAGGGAAGACTTGCACGCCACCGCGCAGGGGGGTCCAGTTTGCCTATAAATAGAGGACCCCCCCTCCTCATTTGTAATGAAGTTCAAGACTTAGAGATTTTTCGAGATCTCATTGCGCGGGTGGGGGAGTCGCGCAAGTGGTTTTTGGGTCGCGCAAGTAGAGGTTGCGCGCCAATTGTTGGATGCGCGACCAAGGCAGTTGGGGAGTTAAAGTCGCAATGTCGCGCAAGTTTGGTGTTGAAGGAGGCAATTTCACGCAAGTAGTTTTGTGTCACCTGCACGCCGAATTTGTACCATGCAAGTGACTTGCGTGCCGGGATTGAAACTTGCGCACTGGTCTTAGATAAGTGCGCCAGGGTTGTTAAATTTCATATGTCCTTTTGAAGCTGCACGAAAGCTGGAAGATCACCCGGTACCCTCAGCGCAAAGTGAGATTCATATTCTGGTGAGAGTTGGACTTCAACAGAGCATCTACATACAACAGAGGATGCATTCTTATGCAATGATGAAGAGACCTTCACGTCTATAAACTGAGTGGGACTTCAACTAAGGGCAGTAATCCAGGGGGAGTCAACGGGAGTGACCTAAGGGAAGCAGTGAGCTATCCATGAACCTTTGTAAAGGTAGTGAGCCTGGGACAGAGTGATTGTGCCCAAACCTTTTTAATCCATATCTAGTTAATATTAGTGGAATTTGGTACGACCGACAACCTGTCGGCGTATGCTCCTTGGATGTAGTCTTTAGTGGTGAACCAAGTAAAAAGTGATGTGTCTTCTCTGTGCATGTGAATGTTTTCTTTCTGATCATATTCATCATACAGGTTCAAAAAGTTCCTTCCAACGTGGGAAAAAGATCCACCACATTAAAAGAAAAATTTGTCACCCTGATTCACCCCTCCCCTCTCAGGGTGTCCCGGTGTCCTTCACGTGGTATCAGAGCATAAAGGTTGCTGGTGTTGAATCTGTCCTTTATCGTCATGGAGAATGCAGTCAATGTCAGGGGAGTCCCTCACTTCGATGGAAGTAATTTCCATATCTAGAAGAATATAATGAGTTATAAGATCTCTTGTAATGGAAGTTCTCATTTCTACTATTCAAGGAATACAAGTCACTGATCCAACAGGCCTAGCTATGACTGAAACAGACAGGAAAATTCTTGATACAGATGCTAAAGCACAAAATGCACTCACTACAGCCCTTTTTGGTCAGATCTACCTAAAGGTGATGAATTTCACCTCAGAAAAATCCATGTGGGATAAACTCGAGAATATTTATGAAGGATATATAAAATTGAAGGAGGTGAAACTACAAGTGCTACACAATCGGTTTGATGATCTGAAGATGCATCCAGACGAGAATGCAGACTCTTTCTTTAATTGAATTACTGAAGTGGTTGGAGCAATTCGGGGTCTAGGTGAAGAAATCAAATACATTGATATTGTAAAGAAAATATTAAGAAGACTTCCACCTATGTACAATGCAAAGGTGTCAGCCCTTGAGGAAAGAGATCTTTCCAAACTTTCTCTAGATGATCTACTGAGTAGCTTGGTATCATATGAAATGAGAGTCAAACCAGAAGATGATACGACTTGTATGAGAAAGTAAATGGCATTCAAAGCCATGGATAAACTGAAAATCTCAAAGGATAGTAGCAGTAAAGATGACGAAGAAAAATAAATTCTTTCTCTCATTGCAAAGAAGTTCCAGAAGGGGAAAGGGAAATTAAAAGGGAAGTTACCTCTCGCATGTTTCCGTTGTGGAAAAGTTGGGCACATTGCCTCTCAGTGCTTAAGAAAGATCAATGATGAAGATAGTGAAGATGAAAGCTTCGAGAAGCCTCAGAGAAGGTTCTTAAAAAAGGGAGACTTCAAATCTGGAAAGAAAATGCAAAGGAAGAGTTTTGTCTGTGAAGAGGAAGAAGATGATAATGAATTATGTGATGAAGAAGAACCAGAATTCAAAACTGGGAACCATGCTTCTATGATGGCCACTGTTGAAAAGTCAGAAGATACTGGTGGAGAAAAACAATTGAGAACTTGTGTAGATCCCAAGATGCAACTTAAGGATGCGGTTAGTAAGCTTAAGATTAAATGTAAGAGTTGAAATAAGTGGAAATCAATTGTAGAAGAATCAACTGAATAAGTTGATCAACTTGAAGATGAAATTGAACGAATGGAAGAATTTGTGAAGGTACAGTCTAAAATAATTGAAATCAATGATGATGTAGTAGATCTGAAGCTGAGAATTGAAGAGCATGCAAAGGTCATCAATGACCTCACCTCCAGACTTGATGAAAAATCCAAGACTGCTGAGGTTCTTGAGGAGGAAGTTATTACTCTAAGGAGTAAACTGGAGACTGAATCAATTCCAAAAGAATCGAGTAAGAAAATACAGTTTGGAAGATTCTCAGATGCATAATTACTAGCAAGATCCAAGTGTGGTTCAGATGGGGTTGGAAAAATCTTGAGTGATCAAAGACCTGCTTTCATGGGAAAGAGTGGAATTGGCTGTGAGGCTGAGACATCAACTGCTGGAAGTGAAAAGATCCAAAAGAAAGATAAGATGAAAGTTGAACATTTTGAAACATTACCTAAAGTTCCGAAAAGGGAACCCTCAATCCAAACTAAAAGGGGAACTGAAAATTATCCTCAAACATTCAGAAATGAAAGACAGTCTAACTATTCTCCCAAGGAAGAAGGTATGAGGAGAAATTCAAGTGAGAAGACATTTCCTCTCATGAAGTGTCAGTTCTGTGGCTATTTGGGTCATACCATATCTTATTGCGAAGAGGAAAGAAGCTATCTGAATGGAGAAGATATAGAAGTTCAACAAAGGAGAACAATTTCATATCCTAATTCTTATAGAAGAAACAATTTCTATGGATATTGTTATTGTTGTTCTAACTTTGGTCATAATGCCGCTAATTACAGGCAGAGAAGGGACATGGACACCTCATACCAAAGTTCAAGACAAGTCAAGTCTCGTCAGCAAGACAGTGTTGCTCTTTCAAACAGGTTTTCTCCTCTCAAAGAAGATTTCGACTATGAAGAACCTGGGTATGCGGAAGAGATAATTGAAAGGCCATCAGTACTATATACTCAATCCAATGTCTCATGTAAGGAAAGGAAGAAGATTGAGAAATCCAACCTTGCATAGGTGGCCCTCAAAGCTACAAAGAACAACAGTACCTGGATTCTGGATAGCGGTTGTTCATCTCATATGATAGGTAATGTCGTCCTGCTAACGAATATCATAAAAAAGGTTGATGGTACAGTAATATTTGGTAATTATGGGGCTCTGAAAATAAAAGGGAGTGGAAGTACTGAATTATCTAATGGAGAACTAAAGAAGACTGAAGTCCTTTACGTAGATGGCCTATGTCATAATCTCCTCAGCGTGAGTCAACTCCGTGACTCGGGACTTATAGTTACTTTTAATCAGAAAGGCTGCACTGTCAAGGGAAATACAGGAAATTCACTTATGAAGGGATACAGAATAAAAGGCAACATGTATCAGGTTGATAGTTAAGAAAATGTATGTTACATGATTGTTGAATAAGAAAACAATTTGTGGCATCGGAGACTCGGACACATCAATCAACAAGACATGGAGAAAATATCAAAATTGAGAATTGTCATGGAAATTCCCAACCTGAAGCGTGAGCGTGAAAAATCTTTTGATGCTTGAATTTGTGGGAAGCTGGTCTGCAGTTCATATCGGCCAAATAAGAAAAGGGCATCTCACCTTCTTGATCTGATTCATACAGATGTATGTGGGCTGATAAATGTTGTCAGAACTCATGGATAAAGGTACTTTTTCCTTTTCATAGATGATTACAGTAGAATGGCATCTGTGATGGCCATTCACAGGAAACGACAAGTCCTTGACTGCATGAAAACATATCGGTGAATTGCTGAGAATGATACTGGACGAACAATCAAAGTGTTGCGATCTGAAAATAGAGGATAATACACGTCCATTGAATTTGAAAATTATCTAGAGAAGCATGGGATACAGCATGAGGTAGCTGCTGTGAGAACTCCACAATAAAATGGAGTTTTTGAACATAGGAATCAATAGGTGAACAACATGGAACGAACTATGCTGATTGAGAGTCGTATTCCACGACATTACTGGAAAGAGGCTGTTCAAGCTGTAGTGTACATTCAGAATCGAACAGGACTTTATATGGGTGAGATGAAGACACCATATGAATTGTGTCATGGATGGAAGCCTTATTTAAAATACTTTCGTGTCTTTGGAATTAAATGCTTCATCAGGAACAAAGAAGGAAATCAAGGGAAATATGGCGACAATGCAGATGAAGGAATTTTCCTCAGTTACTCAATGAATAGCAAAGCCTACAAATGTTTCAACAAGCGTTTAGGAAGGATTTTGGAAAGCAGTGATGTTAAGATAATTTAAGAGAAAACCAAAAATTCTTCAAGGACGTCATATACTGATATGATAGAAATTCAGGAAGAAATTGAACGTGAAGAAAATACAAATGCAGAAATAGAGGAAGTTGTTCAAAACACTCAGCAGTCACATCATGATGTTGACTCAGAAGAAGAATCTAAAGAAGAAACTATGGCTGAAGAGAATGCTACTAAACCTCACAGGAGAAATCGAAGAGCTGAGATTGATCCATCCAACATAATTGGGGACAGGAGTGCACCCACTCAAACAAGAAGGATGAGGAATAACACTCAATCTACATTTCTATCAGTTGTAGAGCCATCCTCATTCGAAGAAGCTGCAAATGATGAATCTTGGGTAAAATCCATGAATGATGAATTAGATCAGATTGAAAAGAATCAGACATGGGATCTTGTCCAGAGACCCGAATGTCACAATGTTATTGGTACCAAATGGATCTTCAAAAATAAGTTTGATGAGCATGGAAGTGTCATTAGAAACAAGGCACGACTGGTATGTAAAGGATACTCCCAGATTGAAGGCATTGATGTTGAACAAACCTTTGCTTCAGTGGCTAGACTGGAGTCAATCAGGATTTTCCTTTCCATGGCACTCCAAAGAGGATATAAATTATATCAAATGGATGTCAAGAAAACATTCTTGAATGGTGTACTCGAAGAAGAAGTCTACATTGAACAACCAATGGGATTTGTTTTGGGTACTGATGAAACAAAGGTCTGCAAACTGAAGAAAGCTCTATATGGTTTGAAGCAGGCACCACGGGCGTGGTACTCACAGCTGGATTCATATCTCAAGAAGTTGGAATTCAAAATAGGAGGAGTTTATCACAATCTCTATGTGAATAATTCTCCAAAAGATCAATTCATGGTTCTAGTCTACGTTGATGATATCATATTTGGTGGCAGCAGGCAAAAATCAGTAGATGAATTTTCCAACCACATGAAATAAGAATTTGAAATATCTATGATTGGGGAGATCACATGTTTCTTGGGGCTGCAGGTGATTCAAAAGAAGGAATACACTTTCATTTCTTTGGAAAAATATGCAAGAGAGCTGCTGAAGAAGTTTAATATGCAAGACTCCAAACCAATGTCAACTCCGATTTCAGTTGGAACTAAACTTGGAAAGCATGAGGATGGGGACTCTATTGATCCCACCATGTACAGGAGGATCATTGGAATCCTATTGTACCTGATAGCGACAAGGCCAGATATTGTCTTTTCCACATTCCTTGTGGCCTGCTTTCAGAGTAATCCAAAGGAGGAACATATGGCGGCAGTAAAAAGAATCATGAGGCACATTCAAGGTACAAATAACTTTGGGTTATTTTTTGCTACAGTCAGGGACAGTGAATTATCAGCTTTTTTTGATGCTGACTGGGCTGGTGATGTAGTAGACAGAAAGTCCACTAGTGGTGGAGCTTTCTATATTAGGCAGAAATGTGTTGGTTGGTTGATCAAGAAACAAGAAAGTACTTCTATTAGTACTAATGAAGCTGAGTATATCTCTGCCATAAAGGAATGCACTCAACTACTATGGATGAAGCAACAATTAACAGATATTGAAGATGAGGTAAAGCAACCAATGGTGATTTACTGTGATAACAAGAGTGCAATTGATCTTATGAAGAATCGTGTTCATCATTCCTGTACGAAACATATCGAAATCAGGTATCACTTTATCAAAGAAAAAGTTGAAAAGGGGTGATTAGAATGGATCATGTGGGAACTGATGAGAAATTGGTTGATATCCTGACCAAACCACTTTTCTTGGCTGTGTTTGAGAAGCATCGGTTGAACCTCGGTGTTCAGTCACCTCCCAGTGCATAAGGAGGTTACGCAATACCCCTCTCCCCATTTGTGATAACTGTTTTTATCTGTTTATGGATATGATACAGGTTTATGGGGGAGATACTATCTAGGGGGAGTATGGTTTGAGTTGAACGTTGAACAAATTACTGGTCTTTGGATTTATTGTCAATGGGGGAGAAAGGAATAAATTCAGGAAAGTAATGTTTCTGTGATGAGAAGAATGAGAAGGAAAACACTGGAAGTAATGCTTCTATGATGAGAAGAATGAGAAGGAAAACATTGGAACCCAATTCAAGCTTCCTCTCTTGTTTTCTACACCGATCATTGCTCACGTAGACTTAGAGTGTTTGATGAGTTGATTCTTGCATTTTTGGTTTTCACATGGATGGAGCTCTATTGAATTTATTTTCTGATTGTCAACAAACCCAAAGGGGGATATTTTTGGAACCATGGTCTTCTATGCATGATTTAGAGTATGGTTTGTGTTTATTGTCAATCAGCAGTGGAAGTTCAGAATGTGTACCCGCAAAGAGATCATACAGTTCAAGCAGACAACAGTATTGAAGGTGGCGTTGTTTCCTAGTGTTTGCCAAATTTTTGGGCCTGAAAATCGACAAATGGAGAAAAGTGTTTTTGGCAAAGAGAATTGTGCACCGTGTACTGGATGAATAGGAAACTTGCGCGCCATATGTTTTTCAAGATCAGAACATGGGAAAATGGCAAAGGGATAAGGGTCGCGCAAGTTTTGGGCTGGTCGTGCAATTGACATGCGTGCCGTGAAGAGACTTGGGCACTGATGCCTAGGAGGACTGGAAACTTGTGCTCCTATTGTTCTTCAATATCATAACTTCAAAATATGGTAAAATAAAGAAGGTCGCACAAGTATTTGTGTAGGTCACTCAAGTGAGTAGCGCGACAGAGGCTAGGGAGGATGAGTTGCGTGCCGGAACCTGCGCGCCGAGGGAAGACTTGCACGCCACCACGTAGGGGGTCCAGTTTGCCTATAAATAGAGGACCCCCCTCCTCATTTGTAACGAAGTTCAGGACTTAGAGATTTTTCAAGCTCTCGTCGTGCAAGTGGGGGAGTCGCGCAAGTGGTTTTTGGGTCGCGCAAGTAGAGGTTGTGCGCTGATTATTGGCTGCGCGGCCAAGGCAATTGAGGAGTTAAAGGCGCAACGTCGTGCAAGTTTGGTGTTGAAGGAGGTAGTGTCGCGCAAGTAGTTTGGTGTAACCTGCACGCTGAATTTGTACCGCGCAAGTGACTTGCGCGCTGGGATTGAAACTTGCACGCCGGGCTTGGATAAGCACGCCGGGGTTGTTAAAGTTCATCTGTCCTTTTGAAGCTGCATGAAAGCTGGAAGATCACCTGATACCCTCAGCATAAAGTGAGATTCATCTTCTGTTGAGATTTGGACTTCAACAGAGCATCTACATACAACATAGGATGCATTCTTATTCAATGATGAAGAGACATCCACATCTATAAACTAAGTGGGACTTCACCTAAGGGAAGTGAGCCAGGGGGAGTCAACGGGAGTGACCCGAGGGAAGTAGTGAGATATCCCTGAACCTTTGTAAAGGTAGTGAGACTGGGATAGAGTGATTGTGCCCAAACCTTTGTAATCCACAGCTAGTGAAGATTAGTATAATTTGGTACGACCGACAACTTGTAAGCGTATGCTCTTTGGACGTAGCCCTTAGTGGTGAACCAAGTAAAAAGTGATGTGTCTTCTCTGTGCATGTGAATGTTTTCTTTCTGATCATATTCATCATACAGGTTCAACAAGTTCCTACCAACATGGGAACAAGATCCACCACATTAAAAGAAAAAGTTGTCACCCTGATTCACCCATCCCCTCTCAGGGTGTCCCGGGGTCCTTCATATGTCAAATATTCATATTATCTCAAAATACATAATTCATCATGTAAAAAATTAAATATAATTTTTTTATCAATAGAAAGAGGCCCTAGATCTAGAAATTATTAAGAGCTTATTTAGTATGCTAGTATTGAAAGCCTCATAAAAAACCTATGAGTAATTATTATGGCATCCCACTGTATACACATTCATGGGTGGGGAAATTATATGATCCCTAAATTCACCACTCTCATTCATTGATGATAGGATTCATATAATTTAATTCAAACCACCTAGTTTGACTATTTAATAGGAGAGATATATAACATCATGAACTCTAATGGACCAAAAAATATGAGTTATTCTACTATTTGGTCTATTATGCCACTTTATCTAGCCTCATGAGCTCAAAAATTATAATATTAGTGATATTGATCCATTGACAAAATCATACATGAAACAATTCAAAAAGTTAAGGGTGTGGATTTGATAATGTAAAGTCTCATAAATTCTAGAATAAATCTAGTAATGGTCCCACCATGATCAAAGTTTGACACATAAAATAAGCCTCCCTAACAAGCCTTTTATAAAGCTCATTCTAGAATACATGCTTAGAGGAAATGTGGGTAGCAACCTTTAATATAGATACATCATAGGGGAAGCCCCATCTCATGGGGTTTGGTGAATTTTTACCACAACTTCTAGAACCTTTTCCAATATGGTTAGGGACATTTTTATCTAAAATACCATTAATGCCTATGACCTCTATAATAGTCAAGGAAAGATTAGTAGTGGAACCTCCTCATAAGAAATCAATGTTTTACAGGATAAAGGAAATTTCATCAATAAATGATCAACCTAAACTTTTCCCATATCATGTTGAGAAATGGTGATCGGGGAAAGCCTTAGGACTACGTTATATATATAATATTCTATAATGATGAAAAATATTAATCCCCCCCAAAAATTAACAATTCTATAGGGGATGAAAAGTGATGAGTTCTTTTTATCATGCAGTCACTACGGCTAATCGAGGTGATACATATGATGGGTATTTTAAATAATATGAATCCCAATACTTCATTAATTCTAGTGATGATATATTATCCTTGAGACATGTCTCCATAGTTTTCATCATGAATTATTTCACTAAAAAACCTCAATAATGATCTAAGAGTTGAAGAACCACTACACAAAATTCATCCCCACACAGTGGTAGAGGAGTAAGAATTGTGAACCCAAAATTAAAGGGAGAATCAAGACTTAGAGTACTCATCAAAGATTCCCTTGATAGATTTTTAACACATACCATGAACAAATAAGGGTAAATTTCATGTTGATCCCTAAATCCATCCTCCACCCAAGACTATTGAGATAGTCACAACTAAGGAATAGATTTCCATATGTAATCTTGAAAATGAAAGACATCAGAGATAAAATTACAATCTCTCTTAGGGAAGTTACCATAAAATTAATGAAAATAATGAATATGATTAACCCCAACATAAAGGTGACCCCACTCTCTAGGAATGAGTTTCTCATCTAGTAAGGTTAGTAGATACCCTAAAAAAATTTCTACTCATTTCACATGCCCATCTAGTTGACATTGTACCCTGTAGTCCACCAGTGGTCCTATTCGTCAAATTATTATTGAAATCTAACCCAAGAGAGTCACCCAAGGTATATAATGACACTAGGAATAACAATGGTTCCAATTAAAATATATAAAGACATTACTACCCAGTTAAATGGTAGGGAATAAAAACATTTGTCGGTATAGATAAAGAGGAAGTTGTATCGAGAGTGCATTTCTTTGATGCCTCAATCATTGAAATATGGAAACATTAGTTTGTTAACATTAAATGATGTATGGAATTCATATAAACATATCAATCACTCAACAACCCAATGTGGATCTTTTTTTGAAATTAATAAATAGTTGTATAAGTCAAAATCATGTGATTTTTCCAAACAATGGAAGGACCAACCTTACTATGGTATAAAAACATTCAATTAGGACCAATATCTAGTTGGGAGAACCTCAATTGAAAATTCCTATATCAGTTCAACTCAATATTGAGAAGAATAAGTATTAATGGCCTCTTTAACTAGAAATAAAGTTATAATGATAGGGTTCCTGAATTTTTAACTAATTAAAGAGCTCAATGTACTCTCTAGAAATGTAATTTACCAAAAGAAATATATTTAAAATCCATGTGGGGAGCATGGAAGATGAATTGGTCATTATGATCATCCCATGGAAATAACCTAGATAATTCTAATAATTTGTTGATATAACACAGTTATTAAAATATTCACTTTTTCAAACCATGTCAAAATCTCTATCGGCACTATTACTATAAAATAAAATATCTAGAAAAGAAGAAATAATCACTATTTCTTTAAAGTAAAAAAATAATGCCAACCCCAAATATTGAGTCAGTTAGGTTGTAGGAAGAACTTCTAACAAAACCTCAACATTAATGAAAATATTATGCATAACCTAAAATAATAACACAAGATACTAATTGGGAGAATAGTGTCCATGAATTCAAGACCTAGAAGAATGGAGTATTTTTTTATAGCTTGATAATATTACTAGTTTACTTATATCTGTCTTGGAGAATGAATTAATCATATTTCTTGAGTTTAGAGAACCCAAGAAGGTGGGTTCTGAAAATAATATTAATTATTTATATTTTCCTCAATTGTTAGTACACACCATACAAGAATAAATTTATTTCAATGATATCCTCTAAGAATCTTTCGATGATAGTGAAGTGACTTTGCCTCCACATAGAGAACACATTACCCACAAGGCTACTACTTATTCCAATAAGAAAGTTGAGTGAAAATAAGTATCAAGTAAAAACACCATGAAATTTGAAAACTATATTACCTAAACATATATTAATCATGGACATTTTATTATCAATTCATGGATAAAACAACTAATCATGACCCTAATTTACTTTGCAAATCTATAATCGATGAATACATCTTTGAATTCCAATCAGATTAAATGAAACTATTTTCAGTGTGTCATAAAGAAATATGAGGAACCCTTAAGGATCCCCAAACAAGTATAAACCCTTTTGTATTTGATTCCCATGATATTGACAGGAATCAAACTTTACAAATGAAACTCTCTTTATATGAGGAAAAACATTATGATTCATTTAACATCATTCAACGCATATACTTTTATGAAGGTGTAGAATACCCAAATTATTTTTATAATGCTTATTATAATCCTAGGAGAGGCCATTCATATTAAGTCAAGGGAAAACATAGCTAAGGATTTACTAGGATTCCAGATCTAGTACCATCCCGTGTTATTATTCTATGGAAATGAAAAATATGATGATGAAAGAATCCCATCAAAGAGAGAAGTAGATGGATTCAAGGCCTTCTATAACCCATACATATCACATCAAGTTATTCAACTATTTAATTAGAGTATCATTTCATGACCAGTCTCACATAACCATAACTCCTAACTCTTGTAGCCCAGTTTCAATTATGGATCCACCCCCCTTTAATTTTGAGAATCATCTCTACAACCCCAAAATATTATCTCAACCCAATTTTGGGAATAATTTTATTGATGAAAATCAAGACCATTGGCCTAAAAATTTATTTTTTGAAACATCTAGCCATAGTCCCAACACAAATTTTGATTATTGGAATATCTAGAGAGGTTAGAGAGTCCCTTATAAAATAACTAAAAATATCCTCAATACATTGAGACAGATATGACTATAACTAAAGTCTATAATGATGAGAATGAATTTTATAACTACTAAATGATGATTTCCTTCATATATTAAGGCTAGGTAACTATGATATAAGGGAACATTAGGACCCTCTACATCTTTGGTCAACTTAAAAAATAGTTGTTGATCAGGTTTTAGTTGAAAATGGTTCTGGGATTAATCTAACCCCATTATGAACCCTATAGTTCCTTGGACTAAAGGTGAACTAATTAAACCATTTGGGAAAACAATCCAAGATTATGAAAAGAGTGATAAAAAATCATTGTTCAAGATCATGATGATAAACCAATTTTAAGATCTTATTTCTAGCACATGATTCATGGTTCACATCCAGAACAAAACATTCAAAACTTTTTTGTATTCGACTGTGGATCTATATTTATGAAATAATGATATCATTATATCACCAATTACAAAATTATTTCCTTAAAATTAAAATATGAGTTTTTCATGGTGATTATTCCATGTTAAAAACATTTGAAATTTTTTATATCAACACTGGGCATTAAAAAATGGATGGAAAACAACATTAAACTAATAATGTATTATAAGTAGTATCTCTAAATGGATTGAAAATATTTCATGTTTTTCCAATGAATGATGTAGAAGACAACATCATATTTCCCATCCACTATATTTAATTAGTTAAAATGGAATAAGAAACCTATTGGTTCTCCAAGAAAATTAAAAATGATTCCCAAACAACCTCTTATCTTGTAATGGATAGTCAAATGTGATCATTAAACTTTCCTTTTCTACTGTAATAGGAAACCATCCCATAATACCATATGAGTGGAGCCTTATATTATAATATATTATCAATGTTCTGGGATAGTTGATGAAAAATTGACATATTTCATGGTGTTTCATGGAATAAAACTTCCTCATAGGATGAATATGAAAGGATTAAGATGCTTCAACTCTATTTAAATGATATCTTCAAAGGTATAAAACCATTGGTCAAACATGAATATCAACACCCCCAATAATAATTCCCTATATTAATAAAGAATTGTGGAAACACCCTCATCAAATGTTAAATGTAAATATTAATCCTATGATACATCCAACTTCAATGAGGAGGAACTTAAAAATCCTCCCCACACTTTTGAAATGAATGTCATGAAACTGGTAAAGACCATATTATGATAAACCTAGGCATTGAAAAAGACCAAAAACCCAATTTAGTCAATGTTTCTATAACTTTTTGGGAGTATGGGTAGTATACTTAATTTATCAAGAAACAATATAATGTCTTTTCTGAGTATTATATAGGGATTATGGGCTTAGAACCTCATGTTTCTATACATAACCATAGTTTCTTGAATAAAAACTATAGCTATCAGTAAGCTACAAAGAGGATGAATTCATCTCATACTACCATGGTTAAGGCTATGGTGGATAACTTAATCAATGATAATTTCATTTTGGAATTCCAATAACATAAATGGTTGGACAAAATTATTCATATAGAGACAAATCAGATTCTGGATTGAATTAAAAAAATTCAATTGTCACTACTCAAAGGATGAATTTACATTATTGATCATAGAAATGTTGATCAATGCAACAATAAGTTTTGATGTCCTTTCATTTATGGATATATATTCTTGATGCAATAAAATTCATATGACTCCTAAAGATAAATAAGAAAGTACTTTTTGGGCACCCTAAGGGTTATACTATTATCTAGTGATTCCCTTTGTCTTAAAAATTATACTTTCACTTATTAGTAGGAAATGTGCCAAATACTCAAACCCCATATTATAAATATTGTTTATTTCTATGTGAGTTATTTGGTGTGGAATAAATATCATTGATGTTACCACTTTGTCGATCTCGAAAGAGTATTCTCCATACTATGACAACAAAACCTTAAAATGAATCCACTAAAATGAACCTTTATAGTGAGCTCAAGGAAATTACATGAGTTTTTTATCCACAATAAAGGTATTTAGGTATACTATAAATAGATTGGATCAATTATTAACATGCCTCTTCCTCATATCCTTCAAGAGTTAAGAGTCCTTTAAGGGAGCTTTGCCTATATTAGGCGCTTCATTGAAAATCTCATTGGAAAATATCTTTCCTTCTCTAGATTAATTAATAAAGTTAAAGTATATAAATGGTATGAATAATGAAAAAAAGTGATTTAAATAGACTATATAAATATCTCACCCTTACTCCATTTTTAAAGCTACCCATACAAGTAAAACCTCTCATTTTCATCATGGAAGCTTTGGAGTGGTCATTGGGTGCAATTTTAGCACATAAGAATATTAAAGGAAAAGAAATCATATTGTATTAACTCATTGATACATTTTGGGAGACTGAGAGAAGATATAAATTAATTTAAAAGAACTGTGTCATCTTGATCATTATAGTGCAGAAGTTATTCCACTCCTTATAACATCATGAGATTTATCTGGTGTCCCATATTGATCTATTTAAGTACATCCTCATTTTTTTATGTTAAATGGGAATATATCATACTGGGTAGTAATTATATAATAATTCAACATTAAATTTTTATATCAAAAGGTAACCAAGGGGTTTGAACTTATAGATTTTCTATCTAGCCACAATTTATTAGAATAATTATATATACATAAATACTTTCCTCATGAAGATATTTTTTTTGAAGCTTAAAAAACCTAGGAGATGCACTTTGATGGAACATCCAGGATCCCAACTAAGAGAAGAATAGATGAACCTAAATTAAATAGAGTTATCTTATGGATTTATTTTACTTCCTCTCTAGATCCCCTGTTATAATACTCATTCCTCTTTTTGTAGAGATTCTCTAAGAGTGGGTTAGAATGCTAGTTTTGATCATAGTTCTAGAACTTTCTTTGAAAATATTGATCACTGATCACAAAATTAAAGGAAACATAGAGTTGGTTATCAATCAAGTTAATAGTGAATATGGAATTAATAAAGAAGATATATGGCATATCCTTGATCATTTTTTAGAACTAAAAGAACAATTTCCATCAAAACTTGTGGTATCATGCATTCTATGATCACATAATGCTCTTGAAAACTCATTCACTTGTTTCGCCACTACACTTATTAAAATGGATCAAAGACAAACAATAATCTGAGTGGTTCACTAAAGGGTATATATTCCTTTATCTAACATAGAAGATGAGTGGGTATATGAAATCAATACTAATTAACCCTAAGTAAAAGTGTTTCATCCTTCTCAAGACACTCATGTAACTAGTTGGATGTAAAAAATAGTAAACTTTCTCTAATGTGATCCTCTCCCACAGGATTGAGATGAAAAATAAAAGATCATAAAATGAGCAGTAAACATCAGACTCCATGATAGCCATGGATCCCCCGAAACAATGTATATGGAAATTTTTTATGGAATCCTCCTTATGTGCATTGAAGGATAGGAAATCCAAAAATCGATAGAAGATATCCACATAGAAAGATATGTGGATCACTAGAAAGGGGGAAAATAAATTTGAAAGTTTAATTCATGGTTACTTCTAGAATTTTATGGTGCAAGACTATGATAATTTTATAATTAAGTGTCAAGCATGTCATGTTCATGGAAATTTCATATATCACCCCTAAATCTACTACAACTCATTGAGTACTTTTGGTTGTTTTCCACATGGAGATTATATGTTATATACTTTTAACCTTCATTAATAACCTTACTATATATACTCATCCTAATTGAATCCAAATTATTCTCCAACTAAGCTAAAAAATACCCTTAAAGGAGGTCAGGACCAAGGTCATGAACACTTTCATGTGACCCAATATTATTATCTAATTCAGTTTTTTATGTTATACTCATTGATAATGGCATGAACTTATGTGTGTATGAGTTAAAAAGATTATATAAAAAGTAGGACATCAGGTATGACCACTCATATTGGTATCATGAGACTATTAAAAGATAGATAGAGGAATTAAATAAGACACTATCAAACATACTATAAAATATAGTAGACATGAACAAAAAGGCATGTCCAAACAATATTCTTGATGCATTACTGACCTATAACATCACTATGCACACCCCTACACATTTGAAACTATATTCCTTGGTTTGTGGGATGGAGGAGGCCATGGTAATAGAGATACATCCACCCTCACTTAGAACTACCCTCTATAACTATTTGATTGAAGATGAATTGTCATAAATTCAACTGAATGAGTTGAAAGGTCTAGATGATAAGTGGTTATAATCCCTCCACATTTTTGAAGTTTATCAAGACTTAATGGATTGAGATTTCAACAAAATAGTTTAACTTCAATCATTTATTCAAGTTGAATGGGAACTAGCACTAAAGACACACTATAAAAAAAAGTAAATTAACCATATTTTTTTGGAATGTTTTCTTAAAATGTGGCTAGTTTTTTACTTTAACTTTTTTGGTTAAAAACATGGATAATTTAGAAGTTTTTTTAGACACATTATAAAATGTTACTAATTTTATTTTAACCATGTTTTTAGACATTTTTTTAAAAATTATGGTAATTTTTTTTAATCAAGTTTTTAAATGTGTATATATTTTAATTATTTGTTTAATATACATAAATATTATATCTAATATTAAAAAATAAATAAATTATATTTATATATACTACATATATAATAATGTATATAACATTAAAAATTGATGTTATTTATAAAAATTTAATACACACACACAATCATTCATATATAGATGGATAGATACATACATACATGCATGCATGCATACATACATACATACATACATACATACATACATACATACATACATACATACATACATACATAAATACATACATACATACATACATACAAACATATAAACACACACACACACACTCAAGTTGAAACTTAATTATATTTTATTTATAATAACTAAATAAATCGACATTAAAAATAATTGACTAAAAATAAGTGAAAATATAGAACTTCATATATTTATATATATATATATATGTGTGTTCTTATATATATTTATAATATATTTACAATTTTATATAACTTAATAAATTAATATACATATATTTATATATTATAATATATAAATTTAAAAAAAATATCATTCACACACACACACAACTATATACTAATATATATAAATATGTGGATATATATGTAATAATATTACATATTAGTATATATATGTATGTATTTGTGTGTGTATATATGTATGTATATATATTAATATAATAATTAATGTATTTATACTAGGTAGAGGGGATTGAAATTTTCAAAAAACTCACACCCAAAAACCTCAATGATTCAAGTCTCATCCCTCCCCACAAATAATGAAAATAACCAATTGATCCTATTCCATTACATTTTCAATGGATAGAAGGCCCTATTGCTTTAAAATACCATTTTTCATAGCCCAAAGGTTTATGTCCCAGAGGCTTATCTAAATGTGGCCCATAGTCCCCTGAAGGAGATGACTAAAAGTCCCCACATGAGTAGGCTAAATCATGTTGTGAAACTAGTCTCAAGCTGTATATATATAATTATATATATATTAGTATTATATATATATATATATATATATTAATTTATTTTTTAATATACACATAATTTTACACACACATATGTTGTTGGGGGTTGTACTACGCAAGGTAGTCCCCCATCCAAATATCAAGGATCCATGGGTATAAGATTGGATCACAAACTCAAAATTAAAAAATCTAAAACTAAGGCTTACTATTCTAGTCTTATAAAAAATTAAAATAAAAAAATGTAATTTTTGTTCAATTATACTAGAAAATTAACAAATAAATGATTGAAAATAGTGAACAAAAGTCATACATAGAAGTGGATAATACATATCAATTCAAGCTGAAATTTATTCTAATAAAACAGAAACATAATTTTACACACAAAGATTCAAATAACCAGAAAAAACCATGAGAATACAATTATAGATTCATATATATTACTTCTAGAACCTAAAACCATATTCCAATAAATATAAATAACAATTCCAGTATTCCATAAATGAAATAGAAATGAAAACCAAGCGTCCATCAGATAACAAGGTCGAAGAAAATAAATGTGGAAAGAAGATAAAAGAAACAAAGATGTAATGTGCTTCATACAATGGCCTACATGCATGGGGAAAAATCATCAGGGTTCCTTTACTATCCCAGATAAAGAAAAATAAGAATAAGTGGGAAATCAGAAGCACAAAATTCACACAAAAACTATCATATACAAGGAAAAACCCAACATTTAAAGAGGACAAGTTTGAGACCCCCTAACTAGTGGATCAACATAACCTTTATTGCATGTTATCCATTATAAATGAATCTATTTCCATAGTCATCATATCAATTTTCATCAAGAAAATCCTCTAGGTATGATGTTTTTGTCTATGTCCAACTCATTTTTCCAAGTGTGTCATCACTGTCCAAGAATCATCAATGCTCCAGGTTCAAGAACCAAAACATGCAGCTTCCTCATGATCAACCTTTGCATGCTGAAACTGGGAAACACCAAGGATTAATGGAGCTCCTTCCCAGTGAGTATGTCAATGTGGGTTATTTCCTCTACCGCTCCTCCTTCGACAAACAAGAAACGAATTTTCATGTTTGCACACCCCTCTAATCTCACATGGTGAAGCAAAAACACAGGACCAGGGAGATATCATCACTGCTCTCTCTCTCTCCTACAAGGATGTTGATGGACTACCTATGACAAACAATAAAGCCACTACTGGGCCTCTCCCTCTCAATTATCTCTTACAATGATGGGGAAATCAAAATTCTTGAAAACTAGGAGCTTGTTACCCTCTGTCTCGGTGTTCTTATCCTATGAAAATCCCAAAATTGAGGGGTATCATGTTCTAATACAAGAACTATTGAATGAATAATCCATCCACTGATGAAAAAATCTCCACCACACTTCCTGAGAATATTTCATCAAATATTACATGTCCTAATATAAAGAAACACCAAATATGTGTAGCTCCACCCAACAATCATGTGCCCCTATCGAGTGTAGATAAGTGGAACCCACTTTTGGAATAAAAGGAGTGAGCATGACAAATACTATGACACATGGTCAGTGAACATAGATTAAAAGGTTCTATTCTTATTAGCTTTGTAATAAAAAAACTCACCAAAAAGATAGATATTAAATAAATACATTTTAATTAACAAAAAAATGAATATCAAAAAACACAAATCTCCACCTTGGAAAATAAAATGAAATTAAAATTTTAATATGCAACAATGTTACATAATATCCACCTTGAAAATTAAAACTCTAATCACATGATGATTATTCACCACCTACAACCATTAATTTGGGAATCACATCCTAAATAGGAAAGAACTATAGGGTATGACCCAGAATGGTCCCCCTGACGTGAATTAGCGTGACACATGCCGCCCAAATTAATGAAATTCTAAAGATTCTAAACATGTTGGGAATATAAAAAATTATAAACATAAACAAAACACATAACTACACTTACTTGAGTCTACCTCTAAGATCATAACATCGAAGAAGTCCTAGACTACTTAAAAGTACCTGCAACACAAGGTAGAACACATCAATACCAATCCTCTAAAAAACATGGAAAATAAAACTTAGACAATTCACAATGAATATAGCTTAAAAACAACTGAAATTATGAAAATAGCAGCAACAAAATAAAACATTGAGAAATAAATCATAGAAAAGGAAAAACCAATCTCCACCTAAACCCATCACAGACTTAGAAAATTCTCCACCTAAAGGGAAGACACTACCTAGGACCCAACCAACATGAGAAGTTACTCAACAACCAAGTACCATTGTAAATCTCATGCAGGCCCAAGAGTCCTAAGGAAAAACTCTAAACCCACAATAAAATTGGTGATAAAATGGAAACCATATACTGACTAAGAAATATCATCCTAGTATAGCTTCCAAAAAATATCTAGGAACAACCTACCATCTCTAAACAGATCCCGATAGAACTGCAGTGAATCCTGGTCGTCACTGAACCTATTCACATGACCCTACCACTCTAAACACTTACTAGGCCCAATAACCACTTGTAACGTGTCACAAACTAGATACACCAACCCAAAAACTAGTAAATACTATAGGAACAAGCCTGATCTAATTACCATATCACTCTATTAAGGTAAAAGGAAGAACTAGGGGACTAAACAAATAGGCCGACCCTGCCACACATTTCACTACTAACCAAACTACTCTCACCCCGACCAACATCACAGGAACCCCTTCTACCATAAAACCTAAGACACAAACTAGAAAAATCTAATATACCTATAGTTTCTACTATAGAATACAAAAATGGAAACAATAATCAATAATATATTGAAAAATTATATCCAAAGAGTGAACATAGCCTAGCTGAACAAAGCATAAAATCATGTTGCACAGTAAAAGCCACTAAAAATCATTTAAAGAAATGAATATTCAATTATGAATTTTGAAAACACAAAATTATACCAAATTTGGATCTGATTCCACTTATTGGGGGGTTGTGCTGTGCAAGGAAGCCCCCTATCTAAATAGCTAGGATCTATTGAATATAGTATTGGCTCACAAACTCAAAATTACGAAATCTAAAATTAATGTTTATTATTATGGTCTTATAGAAAATTCCAATAAATGAAAACATAATTCATATTAAATTACAATAAAAAAGTAACAAATAAACGATTAACAGTAGTGAGAAAGTCTCACATGTAAGTTTCTAATACATATCAATTCAAGCTACTATTAATTCTCATAAAACAAAAACAAAATTCTGCACATGATGATTAAAATAACTAGAAACAACTATGAGAATACAATTCTTGATTCACATATGTCATTATGAGAACCTAAAACTAGATTCCATGACATATAAAGAACAATTCCAACATGCTAGAAAAGAAACAGCACCAAGCAATATAAATGAAAGCCAATCTTTTAGTAGATAACAAGGAAGAAGACAACAAATATGGAAAGATGATAAAAGACACAGTGATGTAACATTCTTGAACCAATGGCCTACATGAATGGGGAAGAATCATCGGGGTTCTATTACTATAAAAACTAAAGTAATACAAGTAGATGTGGGAAATCATCAACACAGCAGTCACAAGAAAACTATCATATACAAGGAAAAACCCCAACATAGAAAGAGGATAAGGCTGGAACCACCCTTACCAGAGTATCATCATCACCTTTTTTGAAGATCTTCCATGCTAAAGTAATATGTGGCTATAGGAATTTCATCCAAGTTTTTCAATAAAACCCTTCAGGTATAATATTTTTTTCCATGTCAAAATCAACTTTACAAGTGTGTTGTTGCTGTATAAGAATCATCCATGATCCAGGTTCAAGAACCAAAACTAGAAACTTCTTTTCGATCAATCTTCAGGTGTTGTAATTGGAAAACACTAAGGCTCAATGGAGTTCCTTCCCAGTAAGGATGCTAATGTGGGCTACGTCCACTGCTACTCCCCCTTCAATGAATAAGAAACTCATCTCTGAGGTCTCACACCCCTCTAATCTCATATGGATAAGTAAGAAACTGGACTAGGGATATTTCATCCCTTATCTCTCTATCTCTCATACAAGGATGTTGATGGACTGCCTTATAATAACAAGAAATCCACTTTTGGGCCTCTCCCACTCAATTATCTCTTTCAGTGAAGGGGAAATCAAAATCCCCAAAAACCAAGATCTTAGGCCCCTCTGTCTCGGTGTTCTTATCCTGTGAAAATCCTAAAAACTGATGAGTCTTATGTTATGATCTGAGCACCATCAAATGAATAATCCATCCACCAATGGAGAAATCCTTACCACGATACCAGATAAGATCACATCAAATTTGCTACATTCATATCTGAATAAGCACCAAATCTAAGTCATTTTGATCTACCATCATAAGGAACATGTTGATCATAGGGAAGGGGAACCCCTTGTTGGAATAAAAGGAGTAGGTATGCCAAAGATTAGGACATGTGGTCAGTGGATCTAGATTTGGAAGTTCCCTTATTATTAGTTATGGGAAAAAATCAATAAAAAGACAGATATTAAATAAATGAATTTTAATTAACAAAAAAATGAATAACAAAATTTACATATGTATATTAATATTTTATTATATATATATAATTATGTGCATATTAGTATATTATAAATTTATATAAATAAGTATTAATATTAATAAATATATATATATATATATTAACTTCTATATATATTAACTTCTATATATATTAGTAAGTAACTTATATATAAATAGAGTGTAATATTATTATAAGATATTAAAAGTTCCTAAACTGTGTGGTCTAAGTATTCGCTCAGTTCTTCTACTTCCTAGGTTGAAGAATCGCGAAATGTAGAAATTTTGAAAGGGTGTTGGAGAGTTTGGGACAAGCATGGGAATATGGGACTTCTTAGACCGTGATTGGTATATGTGAAAGGCTACAAGGTATCATGGTATGTTCACATGTGGTGATAGGGGGCGACGTTGATGAGCCATGTGGGATAAGTTTTTAAAGATGCAAAGGAAAATTCTAATTTTTAATTAAAAAAAATTATCAACATTTTCAACCAATGTGGATAATTATTCCTCAATTTAACAATAGTTCTATAAAATTTATGTAAGTTGGGTAAGAAATGTGGGTTAATTTTCTTGTGCCTCATTTAATGATGTTTTTACAAAACCTGGTTAATTAATTTAGTGAAATTTATATATGTGAATGAAATCAAATATAAAAATGGATAAAATCATTTTTTATAGTGACTCCATTGATCCTCAAGAGGAAAACTTTAAAACTAGAACCCAAATAGGATATACCTTACATCATAGACAAGGTATCCCCGATAGAGTATATTCCTTGATCACTATAAATGAAGAGCGTATTTAGACTCCTACCAATGTAAGGTTATTGAAGAAATATTTCATATAAACCCACAAAAAAATATAGTCCTTATATTGAGACTATAAACTTTGAGGCATAAAGTCCATGTTTCAAGACTATAAACCACGTGACATGATAGTACTTGACACAATAATGTAAAATGCATAACATGATATTCCCCATCACATGAAAATAAACTGTTAGAAATAAATTCCATGTTGTAAGACTATAAACTGTAAGGTATAAATTCCTTATCACAGGACTATAAACTAGACGATGTGATGACCCTTGTCATGAGACTATAAACGACACAACACAATAGTTCCCATCATAAGACTATAAACTACAAGGCATATAGTCTCGATCACAAGGCTATAAATTTCAAGGCATAAATTCATTATAATACTATAAACTACATGATGTGATAGTCTTTATCACCTGACTATATAATTCATGACAATATATTCCATGTCACAAGAATATAAATTATGAGGTACACAGTCCCTATCATAATACTATAAACTTAGAGTCATATATTCCTTATTATAAGGCTATAAACAACATAAAATTATACTACTTATCACAAGATATAAAAATTCATGATATGTGGTCCATCCTAGATGAAAATTAATCTTCTCAGAGTCATCTACTTTATATAACCTAATATACACATTTAAGTGTCATGACTATGACCCAACGAGGCTCAAGCCACAACTACCCCAAGCCCGCCTCCATAGACTCGGGGCTAGTGACAAGGTCAAAAGGGAATAAATAATATGGTAGGCCATTTCATAATGTACCTATAAACACACACTCAACCATCTCCATGCAAGAACACAAAGGAATAATAAAAATATGGAACATATAAAGAATAAATAATTCATGTAGAACCTTTTGGAAGTAAAAGAGTATGAAAACATAATATGAAAAGTAAGAAGGGGAAAACTACATGACCAACCAAAAAGATGTCTCAACCTGAAAAAACATGAAAAGTAAAGTGTTGAGAGTGTTTGGCTCTGAATTTATAACACCTGACCACCATATGCAGTCAATACACTAGATATTCCTATACTCCTCTGTAATAACCGTCAACCTATTCATCATCTTTATAAGACACGACACGTGTGTGAAAATCCCATACAATGGTGAGTATATACATACCTATAAGGACACACTAAAAGCTGAAGGGTGAGTAGTAAGAGACAATATAGTAATAGAAAGCTCAAACCATAGTAATAGATTAACAAAATCCAACAACATGAATACTGATATATATATTCTCAACAAAATAATCTCTAAAGAGAGATAAATGGGATCTCCATATCATTTTCCAGCCTAAGAAAGAGTGTTAATAGTTATAAAGGGTCCATCAATGATGTACATCATCTAGTGTGTCTATCCAAAGAAACATACAAGTCAAGCCACACCTTGTTACTATGCTGGAATGTCTAGGGGAACAATCTCTTGGTATAGGACCCATGTCTAGGTACAACAGTAGGGTGCCACTCAATAGATAGAGGACCCAAGACCTGACTCTGCAGAGGGTGACACTCAGATAAATAGATAGATGACCCATGCCCTGTCCCGGTAGGAGGGCGCCACTTTGATGGTCAAAGAACCATTCCCTGAATCCGTAGTAGGGTTTCATTCAGATGGATAACTATAGGAACCATTCCTTATCTCGACATGAGGGTACCAATTTCATGGTTAAGGACCCATGACCTGACTCTGAAAGAGGGTTCCACTCAATATTCTAGAGATGAATCATGCCCTATACTAGTAGGAGGGTGCCACTCTAGTTGTCGATAGAGGACTCGTGACTTGTCCTGGTAAGAGGGTGCCACTCTAGTAATCGATAGAGTACTCATTCCCTATCCAGCAGGAGGGTTCCACTCTAGTGGTTGAGGACCCATGGCCTTCCTATCAAGAGGGTGTCACTAAAATAGT
The DNA here is from genome assembly GCA_963277665.1 of Viscum album. Taxonomy (NCBI): domain Eukaryota; kingdom Viridiplantae; phylum Streptophyta; class Magnoliopsida; order Santalales; family Viscaceae; genus Viscum; species Viscum album. Next base: position 1,314,115,637 of record OY728128.1, on the reverse strand, counting down.
AGAAAGAGGAACCATGTCATGTCTAGTAGGAGGGTTCCAATCTAATTCCCCAAGTGATCATGCTTGATCATTACTATCATTGAGCATCGCCTAAAGAAGCGTCGCACCCATAACATATCAGATCGTATCCAAAGGCCACTACAAATACCACCATTGTATTCTATGAAGATAAATACTCACGATAGGCTACTCGTGGTGTAAAATCCAAGTCCAAATGAATGATACATTAGAGGTATAATATTACTAAATGTAAAGTAGGGGTACATGACTTATATGGGGACCCACATGGTGTGTGGTCCCTCCCTACTTCCTAACTGTGTTCCTTATAGTACACAGATCTCTATCCATGTATCCCTACACGACATGTAGAGGGACTACACAGCTTGTATTATCCATCTGAGGTCCAGATCATGCTCCTACCTGTGTCTATTTAATCTTGCATGTGCATGTATACTTTGATACACATTGTGTCCTCCTACACGGGGTCCCAACCATGTCCTTCGAGTCATGTCTGTGTACCCTGTCCATGTGTTGGTAAACTAAATGTGCCTGGTTGTGGTTGTGTCCATGTACTCATGTAGTATATGATGGGTTACAAGAACATGGTCACATGATGTGTTATATTTAATTCACTCTGAAACCCTAGTCGTTTTAGTTAGGGACCTACACACTGTTATTTCTTAAGACTAAACAATGTGTAGTCAAGTTTTTTATAGAAACCGTGATCTTCTCTTTGCTTCTTCAATTAATAATCGCTGCATAAAATCATGCCCCAGGTTCATCCAAAAAAAAGGGAAAGCCTTTGTTCGTCAATTCAGGACATCTGATGGCTATAAATCGGACCCTTCGATCCATCCAAACCTGCATGTTCCTCATACGACTCTCATGTCATGACTTCTTTAACTTGGATCACATATCCACAAGATGATCACCCACATCCCACGATCTTCCCAAATCCATATCTGATTCTTTAATTTTTTTCACATGTAAATCTTAAATGAATCTGGGGTTCTGATTGAGCTTGATCCCACCCAGAAATGTCGAACCTTGTACCTATAGTCCAACAATGAATAATGTGAAGAATGATTGGGTGAAAGGTGCAAGAAAAAAGGTGAACAGTCATTGATCAAGAGTTCTTGGGAAAAAGATTCTGATTGGGATGCTCCGGGTGAGAAATATGGAATAAATTGAATAACAAATTCTAAACTAATACATAGGCTCATGAAAAGGATGAAAATAAATGCAGGTCAAAGGAAAGGAATTGGTCATGATCAATATTTTAATAAAATGGGAAATACTCCAAAGATGATGAGTCTAAACTCAATTTGGATTTATCATTTATGAATAATGTTCTTGCCAACAAAGGATGAAGATTTGTTTCATTCTTTGCGCTTTATTTTTTCATGGATTTAGAGGCTCATTGTCTTCTGAACTCGATTCACCAATAAAGGGTGGAAGAAATCCCCTCTCAATGGTTCCAAGGTTATGCACCTATCCTTGTAGATCCATCATAAAATTATATTTATATAAAATAATTAGTCTTTAGGTGCTTAATGTATTAGTTAAATAATTAATTAATTAATCTACTAAACACAACCATAGTTTTATATGAATTCCCCATTCCAACTAACTTTAGAGCGTTATTAGAGTAAAACTTGCATTCTGTATTCAATAGTGGTATCAGATTTTAAATATGAGAATTCATTTAATAGATATACCCATTTTCTTGAAAAATAATGCACGTGTAATATAAAATATATTTAATAATTTTATAAAATTAATTCTGGGCACCCTGAACCTCAAGCATCATGCATCGTCTTAGCATTTGGTTCCAAAAAAATATCTATATATATTTAAAAGTATTACAAGGGAAAAAATGTTCTTTATATTATTCACTAATTCAAGCTTTTCGTTATCATAAATAAAAAAACTAAACAAAAACAATAGGATATTGAGCTTGCTTCTAGATCTCCCTCTCCCAAGATCTCTATTGTATGCTCATGTTCTACCACAACACACAAACCAAGGGGATGGTTTTCTAACATAAGATCTTATCCTAATGATCCTCAATCACCATCAGGTGATCCACAAAAGTGTCTCCATCTTGGATTTCAACCTCATCTCAGTCAATGATGTGCATGGGGTCATGCACATATCTCCTCTTCTACAACACATAGAAGACATCATGGAACTACTCCAACTGTGGGGGTTGGGCAAGGTGATAAGAAACCTGGTAAACCCTTTGAAAGATCTCAAATGAGCCAATAAATCTCAAGGATATCTTTCCTCCCCATCTAAATCTCCGCAATCCTCATCATGGAGAGACTCTTAGAAAAACATGTTCTTCCTACTCAAACTTCAAGGGCCTACAATGTTAATCTATATAGGATTTTTACCTGCTTTGGGTTGTCCACATCCCCTCACAGATGGCTTTGTACTTCTTTATCGTCGCCTGCACCATCTATATCCCAACAAGATATGTCATGTTGATCTCAGTACAACACAAGGGTGGATTTTAGGGTCTCTCATATAGGGCCTCAAAAGGATTCATGCTGATAGTAGAGTGGTAGATATCAGGGTACACAAACTCTAGTATTGGAAATTGACCCTCCTACCTCCAAAAAATGTATAACAAGTAATCCCTTAGTATATTCTCCATCACATGGATAGTTCACTTGATCTCCCATATATCTTGGGGTGGAAGGGTGTACTCATCCTCATCTAGGTCTTAAATGCCTTATCTAGTCCTCTCCAAAAACTGTGATGTAAACTATGTATTGCGATCAAAGACAATAGTTGAGGTCACCCCGTGAAGGTGAAAAATCTCTCATACATACAACTACCCCAAATTATCCACCAAAATCTAATCCCCGATAGTAAAGAAGTTCACTAACTTCATGAGTAGGTCAACTGTCACCCAGATAGAATCATATCCTATCACTCTCTGTGTAATCCATATCACAAAGTCCTTGGATATTTCAACATGTTCCCACTATGGGATCCCAAGAGGCTGTAACAAACCTGTAGGAACCTGATACTCAGCCTTTACCTGTTGAAAGATGAGGTTGAGAGAGACAAACTCAACCATGCTCTATCAAATTCCATCTCACCAAAACTATTTCTAAAGGTCTCTATACATATTCCCCACACCGGGATGTTCAACCAAAGTAGAAGTTTGAAACTATCAAATCACCTCCTCTAGCATCATGATTAGGACCACTGTCCCTTCCTTGAAAAGGATTACATGATTCCCCCTTCATAAAATCCAGGTAGTGAATCTATTAAGGATATCTGGTCACATAAGACCTCAAAATATATGTATCCAAAATGATAATCTCTCACACTCTATAGGAGTAGTGGATTTAACACCGTTGACTAGAGAAAAATTTCACCCTCTAGTTCAACCTAGTTCGGATGCAAGGAAGACAACTACTCAGATGCCTCTTGCACCAAATGAGCTTGAGACTTCATTATTAGGGAATATACCTCCAAATTTTCCTTTTAGAAAAGGGAATATTCATCTTCCTCGGGTTCAGTTCTCTTTGCTTGATAACATACCTAAGGATATGATGTTCATAGTAAACAACAAAGATCTCTCCTAGAAGACAGTGCCTTCACATCTTTATATTAAAGACTGCCTCTACCAATTTTAAGTCACGATTTGTGTAGTTTTGATCATGGTATCTCAAATAACTTGACCCATATGAGATAACTTCCTACCATTTCATCAACAAAAAATTTAATCTCAACTCGTGAACCATCACAATACACTACGTACTCCATGAACTCCTCCGGTAGTTTCAAAATAGGATCACTCGTCAGCCTCACCCTCAACTCTCCAAAGGATATCTGGAACTACTATGTTTAGGTAAAAAAATACCCTTTCCATGTCAGGGCGATCAAAGGGGGTGAAATCCTGGATAATTCTTCTGAAACTCCCATGTAGTATCCTACCAATCCAAGAAAACTCTGAACCTATGACATGATATTGGGTGGATCCCAAGCTAGAACTACATCGATCTTTATTAGGACCACAGCTAATCCTTCATTATAAATGACATGCCCCAAAAATTGAATCTCATGTATCCAGAACTAGATCTTTGAGAGCTTACCAAAAAGTCAGTGCTCCCAAATCAAGTCTAAGAAAATTATTAAGTACTCTTCATGCTCCTCCTCTAATGCAGAGTATATGAGTATGTCATCAATGAAGAAAATAACAAATGATTCCAAATACGGTTATAATATTTGGTTCATCAAATCCATAATCATTGTGAGTGCATTTTTCACACCAAATGGAATCACCAAATACTCATGTGTCTATAGAGACATCAGAATGCTAGCTTCGGAATATCATGCTCATGAAATCTCAACTAGTGGTTTTCAAACCAGAGATTGATCTTTGAGAACCAACTCCTACCTGAAAACAGATCAAAGTGGTTATTAATACTCAATAATTGATGATTATTCTTTCTCATGGAATCATTTAGGAGATGATTATCCATACAAATCTATAAGATCATGTCCACCATTTTCATGAAAAATACTGGATCTTCTCTGGGAGAACACTGGGTATGATAAAAATATTCTCTTGAAGGTCTTATAACTTCAAACTCAACTCTTAGATCTTGTTAGGTACCATACAATATGAAAAAATATATCAGAGTGGTCCTAGGGTGAAAGTAGATGAAAAAAACCATCTCCTGCCTCATAGGTAGTCCTAAAATTTCCTTGGGGAGGACATCCATAAAGTCCTCCACAACTAAAGGAATAGAAATGCCTAAAGATATTGATACACCAAGGGATAGACTCTCCAACTAATGGGTTATGGACTATAAAATCATTCTCATAATACCCAATAATCCCTCCATGAGATCTCTCTCACCCACAAAGGATAATTTCATCCCATCAGTGAGAAGGCATCTAACTCGTATGTGGTGATAGTTAATCTGGGCTCAGACCATGGACAACCAATACATACCCAATATTATTTCATAAAGTCCCATTGTGATGAACAAAAGGTCCCATGAGAACATATCTTCACAAAGAGATAAATTACACTACCAACAGATAAAATATATAAAATAATCACTCCATGTAGGAAACCCAAGGAAAATTTGTTGGGATAACCCCTCAACTGGGAGCTCTAACTCTTGCACCGGGTGTAAAGTGATGAATTACCGAATCACACCTATGTATAATATTACTGAAGAAATATTATATTAAACACAAATTATAACTATAATGATCTTGTGTGTTGTTCAATCATATGAATCTATATCTTGCAACCATCCACATCCCCAAGCACTGGTTTCCTAAGACTGACGTCGGTTGCTTGGGTGGTGTTGGTGAAAGGAGCTCATAATTCCATATATTACCCATAGATCCTCGTCCTGGAGCCCCATATTCTTTTCTTCTAGCCTATCCTATATAGGGGCCACCCTACCCTCTCCCAGGAGATCCCAGATCATGGTTTTTCCTCTACCGTGGTGGTCCATCCACTATCTTCATGCGCTCTTTAGCACATCAGGTTAGGAAATAATGTTCAATGTGAACTAACCCATAACATTAATATAATAGACCCTCTCTGGGCTACCCTAGTACTCTATTTTATCCTTTTAATAATGGACCATGTGTTTGAGTCTATTCTTATGAAGATCTCCTATGTCGATATCTTGTTGATTGGAACCTGCTAGATATTATAGATGACTCATCCCAAAAAGACCCACTATCATATCTAGATGCATGGAATCCCTTAGACAAGAATATATCCATCACCAACTCCCTATCCAACACTTATTCATAAGTTCGAATGCATAGAGGTACCATAGTAGTATAAATTTCTCTATAGAGACCCTACTCAAACTTTCAAATTGATAAGTATGCACCCTGAATCATGTCGAGGGAGTATCATATAAGTTTTGTAAACCTCATGTCATACTCCAAAACTATCATCCCTCCCTATTATAGCTACATATTCTCTTGAATTCGAATTGAACACAAGAATGATGGATAGTACTCTTCGTGAGACAGCTGCTGGAAGTTGGGCCATGGGATTTCTAGATCATCATGAATTTGCGTAACTAGACTCCAACAACACCCAACTTCACTATAGAAAATACCAGTTTCTAGCACAAACACATGATCAGTAGGTGTTTGGATAATCATGTAAACTCATACCACTGACTCTAGCCAATCCTCCTCTACCTGGGGATCTATTTCACAAATGGAACCTCAGTGGCCTCTGGTATTGGATCTCATGGAGTGCACTAATTATGCATGCATCCTCATCCTACCCTACAATTATGATATGATTCTTGATAGGTGGGGGTGCTACTACATGTCCACCTAGATAAAGATCTTATAGGATAGCCCCTGAACTGAGGCCTTATCACTCATCAGATCTCCATCATCATTCAGAATTAGTAACCTGGATAGTTATCATCATGAAGGATTCTATAAAATTTAATCAAGATGTACCACGATTAGATGAGTCTATGACTCAATAAGGAAAGTTGAAGACTCAATCCTATATGACTCATGTACCATTGATCCATATAACCAATGTCTTGGTATACTGATTCAATAAGAAGGTAGTAAGATTCATGGTGAATGGATACATTGGCTGCCAAAACCAACATTGGTTTCCCTAGCCTTAGAGATACACTTGAAACACTTTGACACTATTTCCCTAAGTCCCAACCAAATCCTCAAAAGGGTATAACTCCAAACACCATCCCAATGAATGAAATTCTTTGATACCAATTTTTCATGACCTGAACCAATGGGGCTCGAGACGCAACTACCCTAGGCCTACCTTTATAGGAAAGGGGCTAGTGAAAAGCACCGAAAGGCATAAATAATATGGGATGCCTTTGATTAATGTACCTATACAGACACATTCAACCATCTCTACACAATAGTGTAGAGGAATAATAAAAATATGCAACATCTAGAGAATAAATAATGCATGTAAAACCTCTTGGAAGTACAAGAGTATGAAAACATAATCTAAAAAGTAAAAAAGGGGAAAAATACACACCTAACTAAAAAGATGTCCTAAAATGAAAAAATGGAAATGTAAAGTGTTGAGAGATCCCAGCTCTGAATCATTAATCCCATAACATCATACACGGTCAAATTCACTAGGTATCCCTATGCTCATATGTAATCACCATCGACCTCTCCATCATATTCATAAGACACAACATATGTGGGAAAATCCAATGCATGGGTGGGTATATACATACCCAGTAGGATGCCCAAAATATGAAGGGGGATAAGTAAGAGACACTATAGGAATATATAGCTAAACCCATAGCATGATAGTAACAAAACCCAACAACTTGGATATAAATATATATAAACTCAATAAAAGAATCCTAAAAGAGATAGAAATGGGTTATCTGTCTCACAGGCCAACTCGGTAAAGAGTACCAATATTTCCAAAGGGTCCATCAAGGATGCCCAATTTCTCATGCGTTTGTTTGAAGAAACATCCAATCCATGATACACCTCACCACTATGCCTCATAGTCGAGGGTCAAAATCTCTAGGAAGAGTACTCATGCCCTGGTACAATAGGTGAGTTCCACTCAAAATATATAATACCCATACCCTAAATCCGTAGGAGGTTCCAATCAGATAGATACCTAGAGGACACATGCATTATCCTGGAAGGAGGGTGCCACTCATATAGATATATAGAAGAACCATGACCTATCATGGTAGGAGGGTTCCACTATAATGCTCAAGGATGAATTCCTTGACTCCAAAAGAGGGTGCCAATCAAAAGTTAAAAGATAACCCATGAAATGTATCAACAAGAAGGTGTCACTCTATTAGTCAATAGAGGACCCATGCCTTATCCTAGTAGAAGGGTGACGCTCTAGTAATTGGCATAGGTACCATGCCTTACCCAGCTAGAGGCTGCCACTCTAGTGGTCAAGGACCCATTCCCTTTCTAGTAGAAGGGTGCCACTATAATTGTCGTTATAGGAAACATGCCCTTCCTAGTAGGAGGGTGTCACTCTAATTTCCTTGGTGATCATGCCTGATCAATTCCATCATTGAGCATCACCTAAATAAGCATCACACTCAGAACATCTTTCATCATATCCAAAAGGATAATATTAATTCCACCATCACATTCTATATGAAAAAAACATAGTATAGGATACTCATGATCCAAAATCTATTTCCAAATGAAGGAGATACAAGAGGTTAATGTTCCCTTAAAAGGAAGTGGGGGAAACAACATGTATGGGGACCCACATAGATTGTGGACCCACCCTGGTAGCTAGTAGTGTCCCGAAAATTACATGAATCTCTACCCATGTATCCCTACATGATGTGAAAAGGGAATACACGACATGGCTCATCCACCCAGGGTCCTACCCATGCTTCTGGCCATGTTTGTGTAATATTTCTCATGCCCATGTACTCTGATACGTAGCATGTCCTCCCACATGATTTCCCACTCATGTAATTTGAGATGTGTCTATGTAACCTTTATATGTGTCAGTATATGGCATGTTTCTATCCATTCCCATGTCCGTGTACTCACAGAGTATACGCCAGGTCACTAGCACTAGGTCACATGGCATGTGGGTGTCCCACACGATGTGTGGTATTTAACTCACCTGGAAACCCTAGCAGCCATAGGTAGGTCCCTACATGCCACATGTTCTTAAGACTACATGGAGTGTAGTCAGGTTTTTTTATAGAAACCCAATCTACTACATGAATCTTTGATCCATGCCCACCACATCGAATCATGCCTCAGGTCATCTGAAAATTAAGGGGAAGCCACCATTCGTCGATTCTGGCCATTCAGTGGAAGGAAATCAGATTTCTTTGGTCTGTCCAAACCCATATATGCCTCATACACCTTCCATGCCATGAATTATTTGTCTTGGATCTCATATCCATGAAATGATCACCTGCACCATGTGATCTACCCAAATGAATCTCTAATTTTTTAATTTGTTCATCACATATAAATCCTCCATGAATTTGGGGGGTCCGATCAAGCTCGATCCTACTCAATAATGTCGGGCCATGGTCCTATAGGTAAATGGTAAATAACACAATGAACGATTGAGATAAAGGCACAAAAACAAAGGTGTAACAATCATTGGACAAGAATTATTTGCCAACAGATTCAGATTGGGATTCTCAAGGTGGGAAACATGGCATAAATTTAATAAAAAATTCTAAACTATTACACAGTCTCATGTAAAGGCTCATAATAAACACAGATCAAAGGAAAGGAATTGATTATGCTTGGTATTTTAATCAGATGGAGAAGAATCAAAAAATAAAGAGTCCTACCTTGATTTGGATCGATCATTGATGAAGAATGCAATCATCCATGAAAGGGGAAGATTCATTGCATTCATCTCTCTGTGATTCACCTAGATCTAGAGGCTCATTGTCATCTAAACATGATTCGATGATGGAGTTTGGAAGAAATATCCTTATAACGGCCCCAGTGTTATGTGGATAACCTTTTACATCCTTCCTAACATTATATTTATAGATAAGAATTACTTTTTAGGTGTTTAATTAATTGATTAAATAATTTATTAATTAATCCATTGAACACACCCACCAATGACTGTTTTATCCGAACATCCCAAGCTAACCAAATTAGGTCGTGCCTAGGGTAAACCTCACATTTTGAATTTGGATGTGGTCAAGGATTTTTAATATGATACTCCATTTAAGATATATTCTATTTTTATTGAAAAACAGTGTGCATGTGATATAAAATATATTTAATATTTTTATAAATTTAATTATAGGAACACCAGATCTCAGAATCACACACTGTCTTAGCACCTATCTCTAAAAATATTTTGAGATATATTTCAAAGTCTTATAAGGAAAAAAGGGTCTCTATATTATTCACTTCTTCAATATTTTTATCCTTTAAAAGTAAAAAAAAAAAAAAGGTTGGGATATTGAGCCTGTATCTAGATATATAAGGACCTGGCCTTAAACATTGGATAATCTTGAATTAAATGAATAGTTCACATTTAGTATCTCTTCAGGTTTAGAGCTTTAGATAATTAAGCCATAAATATTACATTACATCTCAAAAATTACAAGGTAGACACTTATACTCAGTTTCTATTTTTTCATAAAATAAAAACTCTTGAAAAAAAGAGTCATGTCTAGTCCCATGTTTTAGACATCATGACTTTTCCTTGATCTCATCCTTGACCATATTCATCTTTAGGTCCTGTGAAAAACATTTCAAAACTTGGGATGAGCATAAAAATCTCAGTAAGGGTTATAAAACAAAGAAAGAAAACATTAGTTCATCATTGCATACATAACATAATCTCTTTAACATACCTCATGAAATCATAAGATTTATGAATAACACATAGAAAATATAAATCATAAAGGTAACTTATGACATCCATAACATACTTACATTGTAGTTATCACAACTATGTAGGGAGTTACATTTTGAATACCCATCATAGTATATTCCCTAAATCTTTTAGGAGAAAAATTCACGTTTACCTCCGTCACATTACCCAATACATTGGAGAGATATCTCAGGCTCACCTACCCTAGGTTTATCATGGAACCACCTGTATGCGTAACAATTCCCAAGAACCACAATATATTTATAACACATAAAACAACATAAATGAAATATAAAATTTCCACATTTCAATCACAATATATCATTTAAATATATTGACATAACAAATCCATTATAAAAACCATTTTCAATACCAATATACATAAAAAATAGTAAATGGTATTTAATTTCCTTTTAAAAACATTACGGCTTGTTAAGGAAGCCAAAGATCAAATAATACTCGCGGCGGCGGAAAGGTTGTTGCCATCGCTTATGTTAAAAAGAAATATTATTTTTTTGTCATTTAGTAAAATACTTCATAGAAAATAATTACCTTTGAATAAAATGAAAAGTCAAAGGTATTTATGCAGCATATAAAATAAATTCGTGTATTAAAACAAAATATGCCTCAATGAAAGGAGATTGAGATGAAGTCCCTTACAAAGATCATTTTGTAAATAAAATAGATCAATTATGTGTATTTACTGTAAGTACACATACATAATTTATAAATACAAGATAGGACATCAAAATTTATTTCTTATATAATCATATCACAACATAATTTAAAATTAGAAGATTAACCCAAAGAATGTAAATTGGGTTAAGAAGTTTTATTACCTCGTGTCCGACTTGACCCATTTGTTCTTTAATCTCCTGAATAATAAACTAAAGTTAATTTATACCTACTTAAGATCCATTTTCAAGTTTATTATTCCTTTTATATCACTTATTACCATGTTATAAACATTATGTAATCATTTAAGTAAATAACGGTTGTTTTGTCAGTATTTGGTACTTAAGTCAAAATGGACTTCTTATAATTACAAGTTGTTCACGTGGTCAAAATTTCATTATATCCAGAATGATATTCATGATTTCGATATAATATATGTATTATATATACAGTATATATATATATATGTATTTATAACAGTAAATAACATTTGGAGGTAAGAAATGAAATGCACCGTTTATGGAGACGGTAAGTCGTACGTATGCATGAACGCTACTTTCATTTATATTTCTTATTTTAATGGAATTAAAACATAATGATACTTAGGTATATTATAATTCTAGTATAATATCATATATAATTTTATTAACTCCATCTTTTATACGTCCCACATATAGCATTAATGAGTCATATCACTTTGAGGGGGTGGTAGTCCGCACTTCCTCAAATGAAATTATCGTGTTTACCCATAATGGAAACCATAAAGGTATGCTATAAATAAAAAATAAAGAAGCATAAAGAAAAAATTAAAATAATATATATCATATATAAATATAGTTCCATATTAATGGCCACCATGAGAGGCAGTATGAGATAATTGAACAATCATCGTTTCATGAGGCGTTCGTTTGCCATCCACAGAAACAGTATGTTCTTTACCCATTAGATGGAGGTGTGTGAAAGTGTAGTTTTAATAATTCTCATAACAACAACCTAGTATATTGAGGATACTATTTTTTTCATAAAATAAAGTAATAAAAAGAGTTTAGGGGTTGGAGAAGTAAAATAAAAGAAAATAATTTAAGAGAAACTATTACCTTTAATTCGGGTAACTCTCTTTGATTTGAACCAAAAGAGTTTCTTGATGTGCCTTCTGCCTAAGTTAAGACTTCTAGGTGGAATATATGGATCTTGAGAGCTTATTTTGGCAGGGTTTAGATGAGCCAAGGGTCTTGATAGGAGTGAGTAATGGGTTAGAGGTGAGGGATTTTTATAAGGGGGAGGAGGGTCTCTTTAGGAAAGTGTGAAAATATTATTTTATTATATAATGATTTTCGGTTTCTAAAGGTCCAAAACTTATTAAAGTCAAAGATAAGATGACTCATGGTCGAAATAAAATCATCCAATAAGAATTGGATAGGTTTTAGATATTTTTTTAATCTTTATAATATTATTTATTTAAATCATTTATTAATGAGGTAAACACTGCATCATTATTATGTCATAAATAATTTTATTTATTTGATGTCTAAAAATTATAAAAAAAATACCATAATGTAGGAAATATTTTCATATTTCCAACTAATATTTATATTCAAAAAGATAACTTATATAACCCTATGTAAAAAAGTAATTTACTAAAAGATATTTGTTTGTGTCATTTTTGCCTTTACTTTAAGTTAATTAAAATAAAGTGTCATTATCACTCTTAAGTGGCTCCATGGGGTCCCAAATTCGATCCAAGAATGCCCATGGTCGTATATTTATCAACCAATAGTATTATGACACATGTTAGGGTAATTTAATATTATTATAATATTATATTTTACCCTTATTTACCATATTTACCCTTTAATCATGGTAAATAAAAATTTTACTGTAGTAAATATTTATAATGTCTAAAAATAAAAGTTACATATTTATACAATTTGGACCTATTGATTTCAAATATGGAATCCATTTTTATAAATTCAAAACACAAAAGTGGCAGAAATTAATTTAAAATTAATTCCCACTGTCAAAATAAAAATGTGTTTTTTAAGAAATAATAACTATCAAAAGATTGACATTTGTTTATGTCCAATTTCAAAGTGAAATTACATAAAATGACCAAAATTTGATTAAATGGTAAAAATATAATCTAATTACACTTTAAATCCAATTAAAAATATAATCTAACCATATAAATAAATTAGATTAAAAGGCAGTTTTGAATTAAAATACAGTATTTTCCACTATTCATCAAAAATTAGAATTTTATTAGAAAAATACCAAAATTTTACCCAAAGTGAATTTTGATGTCCTGATTCTAAAGAAGAATTTTATTTTGTCAAAAATAACATATAAAAGTGACCAAAACTATATTTAAATAGGATTCTCCAAAAAGGCGGTAAATCGACCTTTTAAAGAATATTAGAGTATTTATGCTTAAAATTAGATTAATTCACACTTTAAGCCTCTAAAATTTGTTGGATAAATGTAAAAACATTTAAAAAACTTGTATAATTATATTGTAGTTAGTTCTGTTCATTCCCACCAATACAACGGCTAGGCATTAACAACCATTTAAAATAATAATATTATATTATTATTGTGCGACATAAGATTTCAAAGAAACCCATCGTTGCGTATCAGGTACACCATCAAACATAGCATCCCCTTTAAAGTAAAATTAATATTTAATTCACAAAAATTAATAAATATAGAAAATTTCTTATTCTTTATTTACCTGGGATGTTACAGGATCTCCCTCTCTCATGGGCTCTCCTGCCTGCTCTCATGCTACCACAACATGTGAACCAAGGGGATGGTCCATCCATGAAGGATCATGTCTTGTCAATCCCTGATCACCACCAAGTTCTTTTCCAAAGTGGATCCATCCTCGTTGTACATCTCTTCCCATTCAATGACGTTCATGGGGTCACACATGTATATCTTCCATTGCGACACATGGAAGCCATTGTGCACCCACTCTAACTATGGTGGTAGCAGAAGTGGATGCATTTTGATACTTTCTTGACACATAACTTCTTTAAATTAATTATGATTTAGTTATTATAATAATTTTTTAACAAATTAATTCATTTCGGTGTTAGTTTGATGTTAAAATAATATAACTGTAAAAATAATTTTTTATGTTTGATTAATGTTTCTTTTTATTTTAATTATAATTTTGATTAACTTTGAATTTATTATTTAATTTTTAAGTTTATTTTAAAAATAATTATTTAGTTTTTTTTTTGTTTAATTTTATGTTATGCTAATTCAATTTATCTTTTCCATTATTTTAATATATAATTAATTAATTTTGGTTTAGCATTATATTTAAGTTATTTAAATAATTTAAAAATTAAAATCATTTTATTATAATTTTTTATCTTTTATTTATTTTTTTAATTAATTAATCAATTATTTATTTGGTTCAATTTATTTTTACTCCATTAAAAATATTTTTATAATTATATTTAATTTATATTTTTGTTAAATTCTTTGATTGTTACATTTTATTAATATATGATGAAATAATTTTTCTCTTTTGAAAAAGAAGCAGAGCAGTGACATAAGATGATTGGAAAACCAGTGTTTTGGATTTGGTCATGTTTGAGAATTTTATTTCAACGTAGAAAAAATATCAAAGGCTCTTCATAATACAAATTTGGGTCCCAATGTAAGAAAATCATTATTATGCATTATATATTTATTAATTGTTTACTTGTAATAGTTTTCATCAAATGGAATTTCTATTGGTTTAAGAAAGACTCTGCGAGAAAAATTTTTGTAGAGCATCCATGTAAGATAATTTGAACTTCCTAGTAATTCAATGTAGTATAATTATCTTTTGTGTCCCATGTTTTTTTCAAATGAAACTGCCATTCTATTCTGAGGTCAAATCCAATGGGGTTATGTGTTCAAATCGAATCGAAGGGGATGATGTTGAGGGAATTGGTCTCAGATCTGATGAGTCTAAGATGACAAGTCACTCATGAAGAAGCTTTAAAGGTGAATTGATGTTGTCAAAACCATTCCAAAATCATGAAGAATCTCTCACCGCTATCGTTGAGATATCGATCCACGCCTTCATCATGAGAATCCAAATTGTCACTCGCTGTTGAGATTTTGAGATCATGAACCACCGAATGAAGGACCCCAGATCACATTATCGTCATCGTTGATAAAGGAAATCAGAGGCTGGATATGAGCATCTATTCATCGCCGATGGAGTTGAACTGGATCCTCCTCCTTTGATTCATTCAACCATCACTAATGTTTTATATAATAGAAAAAAATATCACCATCGACTTTTGAAACTGAAATCCACCACTGATAAAACTTTTTAAGAATCCAAGTCTTCCTTGAGAAGCTGATGATGATCTCACTGTCACTTATTTCCGATAACCAACCCTTCATTTTGAGCAAGATGAACCAGATCTGGCGATCTTGAAGAATAATTCTTAAATCAGATGCAAGTATCATCCGAGATCTAATTGAGTAGATGAATTTGGCCAACACACTTAAAATTTGTAATGAATTTGAGGTCATCGTGATTAAATTCATTCTCAACTCATTGAACATATAACACCGACATTGATGGTTTTTCTGAAGTTGGATCTGTTAAAATTCGTGATTCTAATTTTTATAGATGACAACGATCACTGGTTCTATGAGGTCATTTTCGATGAGTCTGTGGGGTGAAGATCTCCAAATCTAGGTTGAGAAGAATGAAGAGGTACCAAGATGTGTGATTGAAGTTTTAATTTTGGGGAAGATGGGAAGTTCTGAAGAATATGAAGGATGATCTCCCTTTGAGTTTGATTTAGAAATAGATGTTTGGTTGAGTAAGGGGTTGAACATTTTTAAGATTCTTCTTGAGGTCAATCAAAGGTTCCATATGAAGCAGAAAAACATTCTAGGATGAGTTTGGGTTTGATAAAATTGAAGAATTTATATCTAGTGTAATCTTATAGAAATCCAATGTATGTATCTATGGTTTTTTCTACAATGCCTTAATCAGTTCAGTCTAGGTGAATATGCATCATTGATTGGAGTTTCTATGGGTCTACATGTTGGGATAAAGCGGATTTTCAAAATCCTATTTTTATGATGGATTTATGGAATTGTTATTATGTTTGTTAAACAATTTATGGATTGTGAAAGTGTCAGAATAATCTAAAGGAGAGAGAAATAGATTTGGTTAAATTCATAGGAGCAATGACTAAAGGATATATTATTTAGTTCCCTCGTTTGATGGTCATCTATAGTGGTGGTGATTTTCTTGGTGGAAATAAAAAGGGATTTAACACATTATTTTGGAATATTTATCCATTCAGAGATGGACAGAGAATAATATATGACATTTTTCAGAGACTTCAGAAGCAAGGAATAGAGAAAAAACCATAATATTTTCTAGGAAGTTGTTGTAACTCCGAGATCCGCTAAATATGAAGATGGAGGTGCGCTACTTCTCAACGGAGATGTCCGACTAGATATTTGGTAGATGAACCTAGTATTTTCACACGGTGAAGTCTTTCTGAGTTTCAATTTATTTGAATTTCACAATTGTAAATCTTTCCAAAATCTTGAAGTTCAAAAAAAATTTATTGATTCTTGAAATTTCTTTGATCTTTCATCTTTTTATTCATTTTTATTCCATTATGAGCACGACACATTTTTTACTGGAATGTGAGGAACTCTAAATACGGATCATTAATTTGATCTTAATTGGAGTTTGAAGACAATTCATGATGTTTAAATTTATCATTCCTAAATCAAAGAAATGTGATTACAACATGTATTTTTCATATCTTTTATTTTGACGATCATTGAAATAATTGACCAACTCCTTCAAAAAAAAGATATACTCCCAAGATCTTGGTTTTAATCTCATTTTAATTAACTGGATGAAATTTAATTTTTGAGACTTGTGTCTTTCATATAAATAATTATAGTTGTGAATACCTTTAAAACAATGAAGAAATAAAAATATATTTGAAACACTAGTTAGGCTACTACTTATTCTTTCTATTAATTTTCTATTGCTGATTTCTTCCAGTTGGATTTCAATTATTCTATTTATTTTTAAAATTTCTTATGTAAATTGAATCTTGTTTTCTTTTTGTCTTATTGTTTCAATCCCTTCTAAAACAATTAAAAAAATAGAATTTAAAAAAACATGAAAAAATAAACCTTAAATGGATGCCTCGCTATGAGACAACATTAGTTACTACATTTCTGTAGTATTTAGGTTTTATAATTTTGAGTTAGGTTTAAGTGAATTTCAAAACCTAATCCTCAATTAACTCCATTGTAGGGAGGCCTCAATGGGGTTTAAAAAAATATAAAACAACACACACAAAACATAATAATTAAAAAAATTATTGCTATTTTTAAAAATTATGTTGTATCTTCAAAAACCCGGAAAATTTAGAAAATGAAAATATTTACAATATTATGAATAGAATAGTAGAAAACAAAAAAAATACAATTTATTGAGATTTATAATTTAGAAAAAAATTGAAACATCAAAAAATAAATAGAAAAAAAATCTTTTGAAATTGAAAATTTAAAAAAATTAGAAAACATGGTTGATTGAAGAAAATAGAAAGTTCTCACTGCTCCTGATTTATAAAATTAGTAAAATTGACTAGGATACCCTGAGATTGCTTTTGTTTTTAAACTAAGATCTGGATAAATCCATCATTTACCAAAGTTCCATGGGCTTCCAAGAGAGGAAACTCACAAACACTAATAATAATTTCACATGGTGTGTATCACCATGAATCCCCAAGGGGTAAGTGAATTAAATAAAAATGAGTGATTTTCCATTTTATTTGGATGGATTAAAAAATGAGTGGTTATACTACTCATAATCCACTACTATAGGAAGTTGGCATCAAGTTAATAAAATCTTTTTAGAATTTTTTTCCCATAATATAGGACTTCCTTGCTAAGAAAATGAATTTATGGTATTAGGCATATCCAAGGAGAGAATTTACATGAATATTGGGTGATATTTAATAAGATATGTTTGTTTTATCCTCATCAATAGATCTTTGGTCAAATTTTAATCAAATATTTTTATGAGGGATTGGTTTTAATGGATAGAAGTATGATTGATGCTATTGTGGGAGGATATTTAGTGGAAAAACTCCCATTGATTCAAGGAATATAATATCTAAAATTGCCCATAATTCATAACAATTAGGTATTATGGGTTTAATTCATGTCAAGTTGTCCATGGAAGTTTCATCATCCAATTCTGAAAATAATAAAATTAAGAACCATTTGAGTTAACTTACTAGTATGATAAAGAAATTGTTGAATAATTATGCATCTTCACAATCCTAACCTGAACCAATTTATCCCGTCCAAATGCCCTATGATATTTTTTATACTACTAATAATTTTAATTATCAATTCCATGGCTTCAAGAAACTTCTAAAAACTACAATGGGATATTTCCTTGAAAACCTTTCCGAAATAACCCAAACAACCAGTTTCCCAATAAAAAAATTAAATATAGGCCATTTTAATCTAATAAAAACATCAACCAAGGATGAAAAAACAAAAAAAACAATAGTATTAGGCCTAATGTTCAACCAAACAGGAATTTCTAGCCCCAAAATTTCGATTAATAGCCTAGGTACAACCAAGATTTGTATGGAAACCAATCTAATGGGAATTTTACAAATTTAGAGAATTAAAAAAATAAAAAACAAAAAGTCAATAAAATAAATGATTTGCACCTTGAATACATGGGAAAAGAACAAAAATATATTCCAAAATAGTAATAAGTGTTTCTACAAAATATGGTTACACAAATGAGTCAAATGGAAACTGAAATCAGTAGTTTAAAGAATCAAAGAAGTGCTAATTTTCCATCCCAATCTGAAGTGAATCCAAGGGGAATAGAGAAAGTTAATGCAATAGTTGTGAGAAGTGGAACAAAAATTCATTATCCTCAATCTAAAATAATTTTAGAAGAACCTAAAAAAAATTCTAACTTCTGAAATAAATGTCAAATCACATGAAGAAGCATCAAAACCACCTACTAAATTTTTTGAAGAACCTGCTGAATCTTTACAACAACCTACTATACATTCACCTGTTGAACAAGAAAAATAAAATAAAAAGAGGTAAATTAAACTTTAAAGAACAATTAGATATTTTATAAAATTAATGGGTTCTTTCAAAAGGAAAAACAAAGTTGAGAATGATCTGAAAATATATAGGGATTCACCGCCATATCCTATAGGAAACCCTCCTATTATGACTAATTTAGAAACTGAAATAGACAAGGAACTACTTGAAACTTTTTGAAAAGTACAAGTTAATATCCCTTTGTTATATTTTGTAAAATAGATCCATTTTTATGCAAAATTTATTAAGGAAATGTGCGCTCACAAGAGGATGTTCAAGAGAGGTGATAAAGTTAATTTGGGAAGAAATGTTTCTTCCATGATTCGACACCCTCTCCCTATTAAATAAAAGGATCCATGTATGTTTTCTATTCCATGTGTTATTGTCAATCATCATTTTGAAGATATGATGTTATATTTAGGAGATTCTATAAATGGGATACCTTATTCTATATTTTCATCTATGTAGGTTGGACAACTTAAAGAATCTAGAATTGTTATCCAGCTCGCTAACAGGAGCTTAGCTAAGCTAGCTAAAGTTATCAAAGATGTTTTGTTCAAGGTTAAATATTTGGTTTTCCCTAATTATTTTAACATATTAGACATGGAATATGGTTGTTTTAGTTCACATGCACCATTAATCGTATGAAGACCATTCTTCAAAACTATTAAAGCAATAATCAATGTCCATAAAGGTACTTTATCTTTAGGGTTTGGATTCAATATGGTCAATTTTAAAATCTTTGAATCAATGGGACACCCTGTGTAAGACCACTCTTCTCACCAATTTAATATTATTGATTGGTTTTCCACAAAGTTGTTTCCAGATTCTATTCAATAAAACCAACATCTAGATTCCTTGGAAAATGTACATACTTAAGAAAATTAATCTTTGGATACTGAAGAAGATTTTGAATCTGATAATTCTAAAATATTTTGTACTTATGAATTTGAAATTAAATCTATCATTTGGAAATTTTTTCTCTATTTTAGAAATTTTGAAGATGTTAAGAATAAGTTTTTTGTTGAATGTAATTATGGAAATGATGAGGATTTTTCTAAAACCTTTAAAATATGTTCTACTGTTAAAAATTTTGATTGAATGATAGAAAATGATATAGATTTTTCTAAAAATGATTCAAATTCTACTCAAAATGACATTGAAAATTCACCCCATATCTTTGAACTTGAATCTAAAAATTCTATTGAGGATAACATGAATTTTCTGCTTGAAAATGAATGTACTTCTAGTTTAGGAGATTGCAGTTCTACTATTCTTGAGGAAGTTTTAGTGGATGAAAATGAACATAAAGAACCCATAGGACTTTATTTATCTAAATAGGAAATACCATCCACACTTGAACTCAAACCTTTACCTGAAAATTTTAAATATTCATATTTAGAGGACAAACAAAAATTTCTTGTTATAATTGCAAGTGGGATGTACAGAGAATAAGAAAATAAACTCTTAGAGGTCCTTAGGAAGAATATAAAGTCCATAGGATGGTATTTAGATGATCTAAATGGTATTATTATTTTAGTATGCATGTATTGGATTCTTCTAGAGCATGATTTCAAACTTATTATACAATTTCAAAGGAGTTTGAATCCCACCTTCTAGAAGTAGTTAAGAAATAGGTTACTACCTTTTTGATTTTTGGTATACTCTATATTATTTCTAATTGTCTATGGGTAAGTCTAGTCCAAATCGTTCCTAAAAAGGGTGGATTCATAGTTTTCAAAAGTGAGTTTAAAGAGTTAGTTCTTGATAGGTTACCCAACAAGTGGATGGTATGCATCGATTAGAGGAGGTTGAGATTAGTGATTAGGAAGCACTACTGGAAAACTGCCCTATACCCACGGTTCAAAACCGTGGGTATAGCCCCCAAAACCGTGGGTATAGGCTATACCCACGGTTTTGGGAACCGTGGGCTGCAATGGCGTCGGGATAGGGGGGTCACCCTATACCCATGGTTTGGAGAAACCGTGGGCATAAGTTTGACACAGCGTGGCAAGTGCGTGGCCACGCTGTCAAAGGATTTACCCCACGGTTTGAGAACCGTGGGGACTTAATCATCCAAAAAATCCACGGCGGTGGGTTTCGAACCCAGATCCCGCACCCCACCGCGCGAATTTGCCTATCTGTGAGACCAACCGAGCCAATAATTCATTATGCTATATATATATATATATCATGGTATATATATTAATAAAGGGTGTTTAATTTTTAAAAAAATCCCACGGGTTTCGAACCCGCGACTCTACTGAAAAATCGCGAAAGAACCGCGTTTCGTACCAACTGAGCCGTTATTGGCAACTGTTATATAATTATATATTTGCCTATTTATATTAATATTATCAACGCGGTGCATATTAAAATTATACGCCCGTGGAGGTTTGAACCGGCGATCTGGGGCATACGAACCTAAGTACTTAACCAACCAAGCTGCCAATATAATTTGTTAACTAAAATATATCAGCTTATAAATAATAATTCAAATTGTGGGAATAAATTTTTCCGCCAAATTGTTTCTATTTTCCCGCGTCTATTTTTTTTTTCCGCCATAGGCTATCCCCACGGTTTTAAAAAACCGTGGGTATAGCCCTTCTAATTTTTTTTATCCCCACGGTTTTTGAAAAACCGTGGGGATAGGCCTTGAAAAAAATACCTATACCCACGGTTTTACCAAACCGTGGGTATAGGCCTTCGAAAAAAACTCTATCCCCACGGTTTTATAAGAACCGTGGGTATAGGTTCCGACACTATACATATACCCACGGTTTTCTTAAACCGTTGGTATAGGGTACCCCTATACCCACGGTTTTTCCCAAAACCGTGGGTATAGCTCTATTTTCCAGTAGTGAAGGACCACTTTCCCTTACCTTTTCTTGATCAAATCCTTAATAGTTTAGCTGGTCAATCCCATTATTTCTTCCTATAAGTATTTTATGTTTATTTCCAGATTTATATAGATCCATATGACTTTGACAAAACAATATTCACATGTCCATTTGGTACTTTTTTTATCTAATAATATCGTTCAAACTTTTTAATGTTCCTACCACCTTCCAAAGGTGCATGCTTAGCATTTTTTATGAGTTTCATGAGGAATTCATGGAAGTGTTTATGGATGATTTTATAGTGTATGGTTCATATTTTGAGAGTTGTATGAGGAGTTTGGGAGATGTGGTAAGAGTCTGCATTGAGATGAACCTTGTTCTGAACTTTGAAAAATGAAATTTTATGGTTGAAAGTGGAATAGTGCATGGTCATGAAGTGTCTAAGGATGGAATTCGGGTGGAAAATTCTAAGGCTGACATCATCTCTTCATTTACCTTTCCTAAGATTGTTAAAGATATCAGATCTTTTCTTAGACATTCTGGGTTTTATAGGTGATTCATAAAAGATTTTACTTGGAATTCTTTGCCTTTGACAAGATTACTCAATAAAGAAGTTACTTTTTTCTTTGATGAGAAGTGTAATGAAAACTTTAATGAACCAAAATAGAAGTGATTCCCCACCAATAGTTCAACCACCTAATTGGAGTTTTCCTTTTAAGTTGATTACCAATGATTTGGAGTTGT
This sequence comes from Viscum album, assembly GCA_963277665.1. Classification (NCBI taxonomy): domain Eukaryota; kingdom Viridiplantae; phylum Streptophyta; class Magnoliopsida; order Santalales; family Viscaceae; genus Viscum; species Viscum album. Next base: position 1,314,092,864 of record OY728128.1, on the reverse strand, counting down.
CTTTAGGGGATGTTCTTGGGAAAAGAGTGGGAAGGAAATCACATGTCATTGCTTATGCTTCTATAACTCTAAAAGCTACTCAATCCAACTAATCCACAATTGATAAGGAATTAATAAACATTTTAATTGACCATGATATGTTTAGAATTTATCTCGAAGGATCTAATATTGTGCGTGTAACTAATCATTCTGTTATTCAGTATCTTATGAAGAAAACATAATCAAAACTGAGCTTGGTTTGATGGATATTATTGATTTAGGAATGTGATATAGAGATCCAAGATAGACAAAGAATTGAGAATACCACGGCTGATCATTTTATTAGGATACCTACTTAATGTTATGAAGACAAATATTTTGTTGAACCTATTAAAGAGATTTTTCCTCGGTAGAAGTTGTATTCTGATGTTGTTGACAAAAGGCCTCGGTTTTCAAATATTTTGAATTACTTAGCTGCTGAAATTGTTCCACATTGGTTTTCAAATTAACAAGTTTTTAGAACAATTTGTGAGTAAAAGAAATATGTGTGGGATGATCCTTACTTATGGAATTTGGGAAGTGGTCAGATTATTAGGAGATGTATTCTGAATTCTGAAATTCCTTCATTTTTGGAATTTTGTCATACTTTGAGTTGTGGTGGTCACTTTAGGCCATAAAGGACTACTAGAAAGGTGCTAGATTCTATAAATTATTGGATCACTATTTTCAAAGATTCTCATGAATATTTTTGGAGTTGTACAGCTTTCCAATTCCAAGGAAACATTTCTCAAAGACATGAGAAGCCACAACAACCTTTATTGTCTTGTGACGTCTTTAATGTTTAGGGAATTGATTTTATGGGTCCTTTCCCTAACTCCATTGGATACTTGTACATTATGCTTGTGGTTGATTATGTTTTGAAGTGGATTGAAGTTATTCCAACTAGAACAGATAATGCTATGGTGGTTTCTTAGTTAGTCGAGAGTAATTTGTTTTGTAGATTTGGGATGCCCATATTTATTCTCACAGAGTAGGGCACTCATTTTTATAATAGGACTCTTGAATCATTACTAAAAAGATATGGGGTAATTCATAAAGTTTCTATACCTTATCACCCTCAAACAAATGGATTGGATAAAGTTTCAAATAGAGAAATCAATCATATTCTTGAGAAAACTGTTTTCCCAAAAATTAAAAATTAGAGCTTGAGGATTTAGGATGCTCTTTTAGTGTATAGAACTTCCTATAAGACTTCAATAGGGATGTCACCTTATATGTTAGTTTTTGAAAGATCTTTTCATTTTCTTATGGAGGTTGAGCATAAAGATTCTTGGGATTTCAAATTGTGTAATATGAATATTTTTTAGGCTAGAAAAGAAAGGAATCTCTATTTTCAATAGTTAGAGGAGACAAGAAATAATTCTTATGAAAATGAAAGGGTTTTTAAGAAGAAAACTAAATCTGTGCATGATAAGAAGATTTTGAATAATGAGTTTTGGATTGGAGATAAGGTGTTGCTGTAAAACTCCAGGCTAAATATTTTCCAAGTTAAATTTTGTTTTAAATGGGATGGACCTTTTATTGTAACTCACGTTTTCCCTTTTGTTGTTGTGCAGATCAGATATCCTGAGAAAGATGTTCAATTTACTATCAATGGACATCAGCTGAAACTCTTTAGATAAGGTAATAAGAAACCTCTAGGAGGAGGTTTTCTTTTTTTTAGATGTTGAATATAAATGAATAAACAACTTTTTTCTTCCCTCACTTTTTGTTTTTTTGAATAATTGAAGGGAAGGTCCTAACCTTTTGTAGTGTTAGAATTTTTCTTTTTTTGCTTCGTAGTTTTTCTTTGCCAAGAATAAAGAGGCATTAATGAATAATCTTTTCATGTCTTTCACCATGAGGAAATTACTTTGAGATGCTCTTCATTTTATCTTTCTATTAGAGAAAATTTCTTACAATTTCCAATGATCATCAAATTATACAAGCCTGAGCAACTTGATTCAACCCCCCATTTTCTAATCTCTGGTTACATTTTACATGAACTGAATATTTCTTGAATTTAATGTTAATGTCGCACTCGGACTTCACATACGGTATGATTTTAATTTTAATTTTAATTTTATAAGTTCATCTACCCTTTTTATATTTATTTAGTTGGAAACCACATCGAGCCTGACATGTGGTGTGCTTCTTGCACTGGTTTACGAACCTTTGTTTGGAAACGCTCGACGTGCGGGCAGGGCACGGGAAAAGCCGCGCAGCCTGCCCAGCGCCTGGGCAGACCTCCTTACTATTACCGTTTAAAGCCAGTTTTTATTTATTTGAATTTAGTTATTTTATTTTATTTTAGTTTGTTTTATTATTATTTTTCTTTCCCTCATTTCTTCCCTCATTCCTCTCTTTTATTTTATTTTTATTTTATTTTACTTTTCTTTCTTTTCTATTCTATTTTTTTTTATTTTTTTTATTTTTTTATCTCTTTTCTTTTTTTTCTCTCCCCCTCCTAAACCCTACCCTAGCCGCCACCCCCCCCCCCCTAATTCTCTTTTCCAATTTTTCCTCCCTTTCTCCTCTCTCCTGAGGCCTCCCTTCTCCCCTCCTCTCCCATTTTCTTCTCCTTCTCCCCTTCTCCTCTTCTCTCCCCCGCTTGGCCGCCCCTCCCTCCTCTTTCTACCTTATCCTCCTTCCTACCGCACGCTAACCCTTCTCCTCCTCTCCTTCTTCTTCTCCTTATTCTTTTCCTTCTCTCCTTCCTTTCTCTTCTCTTCCCCCCCCCCCCCCCTCATATTCCCCTCTCCCTCTTCCCTTCCTCTCCTCCTCACTCAGCCCCTCCGCCCTTACCCTCTTCAAGTCGGACCAACCAGCAGCACCCCTACTTCCTCTTGCCGGACAACAGCTGTCGCAACCACCTCCGCTCGCCGGATAGCCGCTGCAACCCCCCGCTCACTGGAAAACACCTCTGCAACCCCCTCCACTCGCCGGACAGCCACTGCAACCCCCTCTTCTCGCCGGACAGCAGCTCCTCAACCCCCTCCGCTCACCGGACAGCCGCCGCGCTACCCCTCGGTTGTTATTCCGACAATTTCTATGGTCAGGGGTTTGTTTTTAATTTATTTAATTATTTTTATTTGTTTAATCGTTAATTAATTGAGTAAATTTGTTTTAGTTGTTAATCAATTTATGTAATTGATTTTGTTTAAGTGTTAATTAATTTATTTAATTATTATTGAATTTTTTTATCTGTTAATTAGTTAATTAAATTTGTTTTAGTTGTTAATCAATTTATTTAATTGATTTTGTTTAAGTGTTAATTAATTAATTTAATTATTATTGAATTTGTTTATCTGGAGACTTATGTCGAGGTGGTCGATCGTTCTTGCATGGTCGAGATTGACCAGAGAGGAAAGTTGGGGTTTTCTGGATCAGTGTTTGGATTTGGCAGCAGCAGTTCTTCAGAGAAGAAGAGGAAGCATGATGAGCAGTGGAAGAAGATTGGTGGCAGCTCAGGCCATCCCTCTAGGCAGACTTCATCTGGAGCATCTGATATGAGGGTCATTGTGTACCATCGGTGCGGAAGGGTAGGGAACATCCGATCTGTATGTCCCACCCCTCCGAGGCCTTGCTACCAGTGTGGGATCATGGGGCATGTATAGTGATTTTGCAGAGTGATGCGCCCTCACCAGAGTGGGACTGGATCTGTGGCTTCCAAGGGAGTATCAGTGCAGTCATATCTGACCAAGATGTCAGGATATCGGTTCGGTGGTCGTGGTGGCAGGACTGGATCGTCTTCAGGGTAGATCCAGATTAGGGCAGAGCCACAGGCGAGCGGTCATTCTCAGGCAGGGACCAGACATTTGCATGCTGTGGATCAGGCACCAGCGGGATCTGATGCAGGACCTTCGATTGTTCGAGGTACCATTCTGATTGCATCTTCTATAGTTGCAGTTTTATTTGATATTGGTGCTTCAGTTTCTTTTATATCTGCCCGTCTTGTGAACTTGTTGAGCCTCCCAACCGAGATTTTATCTGTTGCAATGGAGTTAGTGACACCACTGGGTAAGAAAAAGGAGCAGGGTCTGAGGTGCATGTCGTGCGCACTCTCTGTGTCAGGATTCGAGATAGAGTGGGATTTCTTGGTCCTTGATATGGACCTGTTTGATGCGATCCTCGGCATGGACTGGCTGGTGCGCTTTCAAGCGCATATTGACTGCTATCGTCACCGAGTCAGCTTTATAGCACCAGATGGGAGACCTCAGATATTTCATGGAGAATGGGACCCTCGGTCAGGTCGCACGGGACCTCCACTCTCTGAGTTGGGAAATCTTGCTTATCAGTTGTTGTCACTCGCATTGGAGGACGATGGTAGTGTTTCTCAGGACGGGTTACCTCGTGTAGTGGATGAGTTCCCAGATGTCTTCTCAGATGATTTTTCTGGAATACCCCCAGAGCGGGACGTGGATTTATCGATTGAGTTGGTGCCAGGAACACAGCCTATATCTCTTCCCTTATATCGCATGGCCCCCACCGAATTGAGTGAATTAAAGATACAGATGGATGATTTGGAATCCAAAGGATTCATTCACCCGAGCATCTCTCCTTGGGCCGCCCCATTTCTATTTTCGAAGAAGGCTGATGGAACCCTCCGGTTGTGCATCGATTACCAGAAATTGAATAAGGTGACCATCATGAATAAATACCCTTTGCCCCGGATTGATGATTTGTTTGACCAGATGAAGAGTTCAAAGTGGTTCTCCAAGATTGATCTGCGTTCGGGATACCACCATCTCAGGGTGAGAGAAGGAGATATTCTGAAGACGGCTTTCTGAAGCAGGTATGGTCACTTTGAGTATCTAGTCATGCCTTTCGGATTGACGAATTCTCCTGTAGTTTTTATGGTGCTCATGAATAGGGTATTCCACCAATATCTCGACTTATTTGTCGTGGTATTTGTGGATGACATCCTGGTTTATTCGGGATCTGAGGAGAAGCATGAGCATCACATGTGCATTGTTTTGGGCACTTTGCGGGATCACCGCCTGTATGCCAAACTCTCAAAGTGCACATTCTGGATCAGGGAAGTGAGGTTTCTGGGACATGTCATCTCAGAACAAGGGGTTTCAGTGGATCCTGGGAAGATCAGGGAAGTTATGTCATGGGAGAAACCGAGTAATGTGTTTGAGATCAGGATTTTTCTGGGATTGGAAGGCTATTACATCCGTTTTGTTCGAGGCTTCTCGCGGCTCGCCTCCCCCATGACTGCACTCACTCGGAAAGGGGTGAAGTTTGAGTGGATCCCACAGTGTCAGGAATCCTTTGAGGAGTTGAGGCGACGGTTGACCACCGCACCTGTGTTGACCTTACTGGAATCTGGAAAGGGCTAGGTGGTTTATTGTGATGCTTCAGGTACAGGCCTTAGATGTGTGCTCATGCAGGATGACCATGTGGAGGCTTATGGTTCTCACCAGCTTTGGTTGCATGAGAAGAATTATCCAACTCACGACTTAGAGTTGGCATCAGTGATGCACACCCTGAAGACTTGGCATCACTATCTCTTTGTGGAAAAATATGTGGTTTATTCTGACCATAAGAGCCTAGTTTACATTTTCTCTCAGAAGGATCTCAATTTGAGGCAGCGCCGCTAGATCGAGTACCTGTAGGGTTTTGACTTTGACATTGTCTATACTCCGGGTAAGGGTAATGTAGTGGCTGACGCTTTGAGTAGAAAAGTACCAGTGCAGGAATTGAGGAAGTACAGTGATGAGTGGACTTTGATGGGGCTCTTCAGCCAAATGCACTTGGAGAGCAGGGAGCATAGCAGAGGTACTTTCCTAGCTAGAATTCAGTTAACTCCTGCTCTTCTGGAGTTGATCCAGCGGGAGAATCCTGGTGATGAGATTTGTCAGCGATCTATGCAGCTTCTTCGTGGTGGGCAGACTCCTTCTTATTGGTCTTTGTCTCCTGAGGGGATCTTGTGCTTCAAGGGATGTGTTGTGGTTCCGTTGTCTCTGCGGAAGGTGGTGATGCAAGATAGCCACCAGTCTCAGTGGGTCGTCCATCCTGGTACCACCAAGATGTATTAGAATGTTCGTCTTCAGTTCTGGTGGCCAGATATGAGGCGAGACATAGCCTATTTTGTGTCGAGATTCTACACTTTCCAGCAGGTGAAAGCAGAGCATCAGAGACCATCTGGCCTACTCCAGCCATTACCCATTCCTACCTGGAAGTGGGACGAGGTCGCCATGGACTTAATTATTGGATTTACTTGTACACCTCAGGGAAAGAATTATATATGGGTAGTGATTGACCACTTGACCAAGTCAGCTCACTTTATCCCGATCAGAGATACAACGAAGGTAGAGGAGCTGGGCCAGTTGTATGTTCAGGAGGTGGTCAGACTTTATGGCATGTCGTCAAAAGTTGTTTCTGACAGGGACCCCCACTTTACATCTCGGTTTTGGGGAATCCTATAGAAGGCTTTGGGGTCACTGATTAAGATGATCACGACATACCATCCTCAGACCGATGGTCAGACGGAGTGGGCGAATCAGATTCTGGAAGACATGCTCCGAGCCTGTGTGTTAGATTTTAGAGGCTCATGGGATAGCCATTTGGGATTGGTCGAGTTTTCTTATAATAACAGTTATCAGTCTTCCATCAGAATGGAACCCTTTGAGGTGATCTATGGTCGGCCTTGTCGGTCTCCTTTGTGTTGGGCTGAGGTAGGCGAGACCTCGCTCTGGGGACCGAGCCTTGTTTAGGAGACATCTGAGAAGGTCAAGCTGATTAGGCAGCAGTTGTTGACAGCACAGAGTCTCCACAAATATTATGTAGACCAGAGGCATCCGGATCTTGAGTTTTTGGTTTGGGACAAAGTGTTCTTAAAGGTGTCCTCTCACTTGGGTCACCTCCGTTTGGGGAAGCAGGGAAAGCTAACACCGGGATATGTCGGGCCTTTCGAGATTACTGAGCGGATTGGCAAAGTGGCATATAGGTTAGCTTTTCCTTCACAGTTGACATCGATCCATGACGTATTTCATGTATCCCAACTGAAAAAGTATATTCCTGATCTGTCACATGTGTTTAATTGGGAGGAGTTGGATATTGAGCTATACTTATCAGTGTTTGAGCGACCGGTGCGGGTAGTGGATTCTCAGGAGAAGGTGTTGTGTGGGAAGTTTATTCCATTGGTCTGTATTCTCTAGAAGCACGGGAATGATGAGCACGAGACTTGGGAACGGAAGTCGTGGGTTGATCAGGAGTACCCTTTTCTATTCTATGATCAGGCATCGAGCTGACTTTCTAAGGGCGGAAAGTTTTCATGGTGGGGAGAATTTTTGTACCCGGACTTCACGTACGGTATGATTTTAATTTTAATTCTAATTTTATAAGTTCATCTGCCCTTTTTATATTTATTTAGTTGGAAAGTGTGTTGAGCATGGCGTGTGGTGCGCTTCTTGCGCTGGTCAATGAACCTTTGTTTGGCAACGCTCGACGTACGGGTAGGACATGGGCAAAGCCACGCAGCCCGCCCGACGCGCGGGCGGACCTTCTTACTATTACCATTTAAAGCCAATTATTATATATTTGAATTTAGTTATTTTATTTTAGTTTAGTTTTTTTTATTATTATTTTTCTTTCCCTCATTTCTTCCCACATTCCTCTCTTTTATTTTATTTTTATTTTATTTTACTTTTCTTTCTTTTCTATTCTATTTTTCTTTTTTCTTTTTTTTCTTTTTTTTATTTTTTTATCTCTTTTCTTTTTTTTCTCTCCCCCTCCTAAACCCTACGCTAGCCTCCACCCCCCCTAATTCTCTTTTCCTTTTTTTCCTCCCTTTCTCCTCTCTCCTGCGGACTCCCTTCTCCCCTCCTCTCCCCTTTTCTTCTCCTTCTCCCCTTCTCCTCATCTCTCCCCCACTCGGTCACCCCTCCCTCCTCTTTCTCCCTTCTCCTCCTTCCTCCCGCGTACCACCCCTTCTCCTTCTCTCCTTCTTCTTCTCCTTCTTCTTTTCCTTCTCTCCTTCCTTTCTCTTCTCTTCTACCTCCCCCCCATCTTCCCCTCTCCCTCTTCCCTTCCTCTCCTCCTCACTCGGCCCCTCCGCCCTTCCCCTCTTCCAGCCGGACCGACCAGCAACACCCTGCTTCCTCTTGCCAGACAACAGCTGCCGCAACCCCCTTCGCTCGCCGGACAGCCGCCGCAACCCCCTCTGCTCGCCGTACAGCCGCTGAAACCCCCTCCGCTCACCGGAAAACACCTTTATAACCCCCTCTGCTCGCCGTACAGCCACTGCAACCCCCTCCGCTCGCCGGAAAGTAGCTCCACAACCCCCTCCGCTCACCGGACAGCCGTCGCGATACCCCTCAGTTGTTATTCCGACAATTTTCATGGTCGGGGGTTTGTTTTTAATTTATTTAATTATTTTGATTTGTTTAATCATTAATTAATTGAGTAAATTTGATTTATTTATTAACCAATTTATTTAATTGATTTTTTTTAAGTGTTAATTAATTTATTTAATTATTATTGAATTTGTTTATCTGTTAATTAATTAATTAAATTTATTTTATTTTCTAATCAATTTATTTAATTGATTTTGTTTAAGTTTTAATTAATTTATTTAATTATTATTGAATTTTTTTATCTGTTAATTAATTAATTAAATTTGTTTAGTTGTTAATCAAATTATTTAATTGATTTTGTTTAATTGTTAATTAATTAATTTAATTATTATTGAACTTGTTTATTTAATTGCTAGTGTTTATTTTATGGACCACTGATAATTTACTAGGTTGGCATTGAGGTTACATGGTCTACTATTTTAGGACCTTTTTGACGGATTCGTGTGGTGTGATCGTTGCGCAGCGGGAGTGTTGCGCTGTATCGCTTTTTCATACATACCTTGAGGTAGGTGGTTTCGCATGCTTAGGTTATCTAATAAATTAGTCTGCTGGTTTAATTAAATTGATATGTCTTTTATTTACCTGCTGTTGTGAGTTGTTGGTTTTGGTTGGTAGGATTTGGTGTTTTATTTTTATTAGCAGCATGTTTAGGTTGTCTGTTTTTTTTACTATATTGTGCCTTTAGTCTTTGAAAAAAAATGCTTCAGTTGAAATTTAATTCTTGTTACAGTTCTAGTGTGCATTCAAGTGAGTTTTGGCACTAATGATCGTGTTGTTTTATTTTCTTTAAAACTACTAGACCATTTGTTTTCAAATTCCTGTTAAATTTTAGTTTGATTCTTGGAATTGTATAGTTATTTGACAGTGTAGTTCTTGCACGTTGTGTTTTGGTTTCTGAGGATCTCTGTCATGTGTAATACCTTTAATGGTTGTTTTTTTATCCATTTATATTGAATGTGTAAGTGTGATGGTTGACTTAGTTGACATCTTAGGTGTATTGTGTTTGACTTAGTTGACATCCAGGTGTGTTGTGTCTTGACCTTGATGAGTAGGGTAAACTTTGAACGTTGAGCACAAAAGGGGAAGCCTGGGTACTAGGTGGGTGGACTACACTAGCGAGCTAGTGATACGGGAGTGGCTCCGGCCCAGTTTCACTTAGCTGGATTGACGCTCACAAAACTAACTAAACTTTGGATGATGACTGGAGACCACTAGGTTATGGAGGTGTTTTCCTACTAGTGGCTCGTGCACGGGAACGTATGATATGGATTTTTTGGTACACCGAGAGTGAGGTTCTAGGGACCCACACAGCTTTATTCCCTTAGGGCCTCTTCCACTTTTATTGCTCCTGTGCGATTATATACTCATCACTGGTTGATTGTGTGATTTCTATGGTGTAAAATGGTAAGAATGTTTTCATTTTCTTTTAGTACCAAAAATCTCATTCCCTTTTTAAAACTGTATTTATTTAAAAATTGTTTTCATTAAAGTTGTTAGTGCATTTGTTATTTTCTATAGTTCAAGCCTGCAAACTGTTTTGGTCACCTAACCTTTACATGCAGAATCTTTTCTCTGGTGCCAACCTATTTAGCGATTACTCACACCCTAATTACACCATTGGGTTTAAGTAGATCTGATTATGTCAGGGAAAGACAAAGGTTTTGAGAGCGGTGGTCCGAGTTGTTAGCTATTTCTTCTGACTTGGCGTTGGTGTTGAAGGTCGGACGGTGGTATCCCTCCATCAGGTGACAGTTGCTGACTTGGTTTTTGGTCACCCCCTTTTTTGAGTTAGTTGTGGTTGGGTTGTGGTTGTTTTTGAGACTCACTTTTTCTGTTTGAAGACTTATGGTTGCAACGCTGTTTTTGAGTTCAGTTTACTTGTGGTTATTCCTGGTTGTTTTTACTGGAAAATCATTCCCAAAGTTTCAATTTGATACCTGGGCACTTTTGTCAGCCCGTGGGGATCGGGAACGCCCCTTGGGCCTTTCCGCGGGCCGGGTCGGGCGTCGGGTTGATGGCGCCCCGACTTGGTTCATGACAAAATGGTATCAAAGAGCAGGTTTAGCTCTTTGTTTATAATATTTGGGATGAGTCTGGATAGACATGAGTTAGAACTTTTGGGGCTCTAAATTCTGGTTGCGAGTAGGGTGCCTGGACAGCACGCCTCTTGACAGACACTGAGTCACCATGGGATATCAGGATGCTTGTTTGACTTCTTTTCCAGGTGGGACATATAGGCTGTAGACTGTGCGTGGACACCAAGCAGAAAAGTAGAGTTTTGATACAATGTTTTTTTTTCAAGTTTGGTTGACTGATGATTATTTATCTTGTTGAAAATTTGTTCTATCTTATGATATGAGATATTGATGGTGTTCTTTTGTGACTGTTGCTCCTTGCAGCAAGATGCCCCCCCGGAGAGCCCCCATGCACCCACGAGAGGAAGTCGGAGAGAGTTATCTCGCGTCGCTTGATCAGAGATTGGTAGAGGTTGTGGTCCGAGCTGTTCAGGCTTTAGGACAAGGGGCGACTCCTGCCCCCGCCCCTATTCTAGCTAGAGGGGATCAATATGGCTCCAAGAAGGATAGAGCTCAGGAGTTTCTGAAAAATAAACCTCCTTCTTTCCGAGGTAGTTAAGAACCTCAGGAGGGAGAGGAATGGATTTAAAAGATATAACGCATGTTTGAATTCCTTGACACACCCGAGGAAGTCAGGGTAAAGTGTTCCACTTTTCAGCTAGAGGGTTCCAGTCGCAAATGGTGGGAATCAGTGATTCAGGCTGGGAAACATGAGCATATGAGTTGGAAATATTTCAAAGTTATCTTCAACCAATAGTTTTGTCCAGAGTTCCTAGCCTACGCTAGATCCTGGGAGTTCATGGATCTTTCACAAGGGAATCAGACAGTGATGGAGTATGTGAGCTGCTTCACTGAGCTAGTGCGATACGCACCTCAGATTGTTTCAAGTGAATACCTGAAAGATCGAAAGTTCGAGAAGGGACTAAGACCGAAAATCTACTCTCAGGTTTTCTTATTCAATATGGAGACTTATGTCGAGGTGGTCGATCATTCTTGCATGGTCTAGATTGACCAAAGAGGAAAGTTGGGGTTTTTTGGATTAGTGTCTGGATTTGGCAGCGGCAGTTCTTCAGAGAAGAAGAGGAAGCGTGATGAGCAGTGGAAGAAGAGTGGTGGCAGCTCAGGACATCCCTCCATAAAGACTTCATCTGGGGCATCTGATACGAGGGTCATTGTGTGCCATCAGTGCGGAAAGGTAGGGAACATCCGACCTGTATGACCCACCCCTCCCAGACCTTGCTACCGGTGTGGGATCATGGGTTATGTACAATGCTTTTGCAGAGTGATGCGCCCTTACCAGAGTGGGACTGGATCTGTGGCTTCCAGGGGAGTATCAGTGCAGTCAAAGCCGACCAAGACACCGAGATCTCGGTTCGGTGGTCATGGTGGCAGGACCATATTTTCTTCAGGGAAAATCCAGATTAGGGCAGACCCACAGGCGTTCGGTCGTTCTCAGGCAGGGACCAGACATTTGCATGTTGTGGATCAGGCACCAGCGTGATCTGATGCAGGACCTTCGACTGTTCGAGGTACCATTCTGATTGCATCTTCTATAGCTGCAGTTTTATTTGATACTGGTGCTTCAGTTTCTTTTATATATGCCCGTCTTGTGAACTTGTTGAGACTCCCAACCGAGCTTTTATCTGTTGCAATGGAGTTAGTGGCACCGCTGGGTAAGAAAAAGGAGCAGGGTCTTAGGTGCCCGTCGTGAGAACTCTCTGTGGAAGAAGTCAAGATGGAGTGGGATTTCTTGGTCCTTGATATGGACCTGTTTGATGCGATCCTCGGCATGGACTGGCTGGTGTGCTTTCACGCGCATATTGACTATTATCGGCGCTGAGTCATCTTTACGACACCAGATGGGTGTCCTTAGATATTTCATGGAGAATGGGACCCTCGGTCAGGTCACGCGGGACCTCCACTCCTTGAGTTGGGAAATGTTTCTTATCAGTTGTCATCACTCTCATTAGGGGACGATGGTAGTGTTTCTCAGGGTGGGTTACCTCGTGTAGTGGATGAGTTCTCATAGGTCTTCCCAGATGATTTTTCTGGCTTATCCCCAGAGCGGGACGTGGAGTTCTCGATTGAGTTGGCACCGGGAACACAGCCTATATCACTTCCCTCATATCGCATGGCCCCCACCTAATTGAGGGAATTAAAGATACATCTGGACGATTTGGAATCCAAAGGATTCATTCGCCTGAGCGTCTCTCCTTGGGCCGCCCCAGTTCTATTCACGAAGAAGGCTGATGGAACCCTCCGGTTGTGCATCGATTACTAGAAATTGAATAAGGTGACCATCAAGAATAAATACCATTTTCCCCGGATTGACGATTTGTTCGACCAGCTAAAGGGGGAAAAGTGGTTCTCCAAGATCAATTTGTGTTCAGGATACCACCAGCTCAGGGTGAGAGAAGGATATATTCTGAAGACGTCTTTCTGAAGCAGGTATGGTTACTTTGAGTATCTAGTCATGCCTTTCGGATTGACGAATGATCCTGCAGTTTTTATGGCGCACATGAATAGGGTGTTCCACCAATATCTCGACTCATTTGTTGTGGTATTTGTGGATGACATCCTGGTTTATTCAGGATCTGAGGAGGAGCATGAGCATCACCTGCGCATTGTTTTGGGCACTTTGCGGGATCACCGCCTGTATGCCAAACTCTCGAAGTGCACATTATGGATCAGGGAAGTGAGGTTTTTGGGACATGTCATCTCAGAACAAGGGGTTTCAGTGGATCCTGAGAAGATCAGGGCAGTTATGTCATGGGAGAAACCGAGGAATGTGTTTGAGATCATGAGTTTTATGGGCCTGGCAGGCTATTATAGGCATTTTGTTCGAGACTTCTCGCAGCTCGCCTCCCCCATGACTGCACTCACCCGGAAAGGGGTGGAGTTTGAGTGGAGCCCACAGTGTCAGGAATCCTTTGAGGAGTTGAGGTGGAAGTTGACCACCGCACCTGTGTTGACCTTACCAGAATATGGAAAGGGCTATGTGGTTTATTGTGATGCTTCAGGTACATGCCTTGGATGTGTGATCATGCAGGATGACCATGTGGTGGCTTATGGTTCTCGCCAACTTCGGCTGCATGAGAAGAATTATCCGACTCATGACTTAGAGTTGGAAGCAGTGATGCACGCCCTGAAGACTTGGCGTCACTATCTCTTTGGGGAGAAAAATGTGGTTTATTCTAATCATAAGAGCATAGTTTACATTTTCTCTCAGAAGGATCTCAATTTGAGGCAGCGCCGCTGGATCAAGTACCTGCAGGATTTTGACTTTGACATTGTCTATACTCCGGGTAAGGGTAATGTGGTGGCTGACGCTTTGAGCAGAAAAGTACTAGTGCAGGCATTGAGGAAGTATAGTGATGAGTGGACTTTGATGGGGCTCTTCGCCCAAATGCACTTGGAGAGAAGGGAGCACAGCGGAGGTACTTTCCTGGCTAGCATTCATTTGACTCCCGCTCTTCAGGAGTTGATCCAGCGGGAGAAGCCTGGTGATGAGTTGTGTCAGCGATCTATGCAGCTTCTTCGTGGTGGGGAGACTCCTTCTGATTGGTCTTTGTCTCCTGAGGGGATCTTGTGCTTCAAGGGACGTGTTGTGGTTCCGTTGTCTCTGCGGAAGGTGGTGATGCAGGATAGCCACCAGTCTCAGTGGGTCATCCATCCTGGTACCACCAAGATGTATTACGATGTTCGTCATCAGTTTTGGTGGCCAGGTATGAGGCGAGACATAGCCGATTTTGTGTCAAGATGCTACACTTTCCAGTAGGTGAAAGCAGAGCATTAGAGACCATCTGGCCTACTCCAGCCATTACCCATTCCTACCTGGAAGTGGGACGAGGTCGTCATGGACTTCATTATTGGATTGCCTCGTACACCTCGGGGAAGGAATGCTATCTGGGTAGTGATTGACCGCTTGACCAAGTCAGCTCACTTTATCCTGATCAGAGATATAGCGAAGGTGGAGGAGCTGGGCCGGTTGTATGTTCAGGAGGTGGTCAGACTTCATGGTGTGTCGTCAGCTGTTGTTTCTGACAGGGACCCCTGCTTTACATCTCGGTTTTGGGGAAGCCTCCAGAAGGATTTGGGGTCGTGGATTAAGATGAGCACGACATACCATCCTCAGACCGATGGTCAGATGGAGCGGGTGAATCAGATTCTGGAAGACATGCTCTGAGCATGTGTGTTAGATTTTGGAGGCTCATGGGATAGCCATTTGGGATTGGTCGAGTTTGCTTATAATAACAGTTATCAGTCTTCCATCAGAATGGCACCCTTTGAGGCACTCTATGTCCGGCCTTGTCGGTATCCTTTGTGTTGGGCTGAGGTAGGCGAGACCTCGCTCTTGGGACTGATCCTTGTTCAGGAGACATCTGAGAAGGTCAAGTTGATTAGGCAGTAGTTGTTGACAACGTAGAGTCACCACAAATCTTATGCAGACCAGAGGCATCGGGATCTTGAGTTTTCGGTTGGGGACAGAGTGTTCTTAAAGGTGGCCCCTCGCTTGGGTCACCGCCGTTTGGTGAAGCAGGGAAAGCTAACATCGAGGTATGTCGGGCCTTTCGAGATTACTGATCAGATTGGCAAAGTGGCATACATGTAGATTTTCCTTCACAGTTAACGTCGATACACGACGTATTTTATGTCTCCCAACTAAAAAAGTATAATCCTGATCTGTCACATGTGTTGAATTGGGAGGAGTTAGAGATTGAGCCAGACTTATCAGTGTTTGAGCGACCAGTGCGGGTAGTGGATTCTCAGGAGAAGGTGTTGCGTGGGAAGTCCATTCCATTGGTCTGTATTCTCTGGCAGCACAGGAATGATGAGCACAAGACTTGAGAGCTGAATTCGTGGGTTGAGCAGGAGTACCCTCTTCTATTCTCTTATCAGGCATCGAGCTGACTTTCCGAGGGCGGAAAGTTTTCATGGTGGGGAGAATTGTCGCATCTGAACTTCACGTACGGTATGATTTTAATTTTAATTTTAATTTTATATGTTCATCTGCCCTTTTTATATTTATTTAGATGGAAATCGCGTCGAGCCTGACGTGTGGTGCACTTCTGCGCTGGTCAACGAACCTTTGTTTGGCAACGCTCGACGTGCGGGCAGGGCACGGGCAAAGCCGCACAGCCTACCCGGCACGCGGGCGGACCTTTTTACTATTACCGTTTAAATCCAGCTTTTATTTATTTGAATTTAGTTATTTTATTTTATTTTAGTTTTTTTTATTATTATTTTTCTTTCCCTCATTTCTTCCCCCATTCCTCTCTTTTATTTTATTTTTATTTTATTTTACTTTTCTTTCTTTTCTATTCTATTTTTATTTTATCTTTTTTTTTCTTTTTTTTATCTCTTTTCTTTTTTTTCTCTCCCCCTCCTAAACCCTACCCTACCCGCCAGCCCCCCTAATTCTCTTTTCCTTTTTTC
This sequence comes from Viscum album, assembly GCA_963277665.1. NCBI lineage: Eukaryota > Viridiplantae > Streptophyta > Magnoliopsida > Santalales > Viscaceae > Viscum > Viscum album. Next base: position 1,314,076,972 of record OY728128.1, on the reverse strand, counting down.
CTCCCTTTCGCCTCTCTCCCGTGGCCTCCCTTCTCCCCTCCTCTCCCCATTTCTTCTCCTTCTCCCCTTCTCCTCTTCTCTCCCCCGCTCGGCCTCCCCTCCCTCCTCTTTCTCCCTTCTCCTCCTTCCTCTCGCGTGCCACCCCTTCTCCTCCTCTCCTTCCTCTCGCGTGCCACCCCTTCTCCTCCTCTCCTTCTTCTTCTCCTTCTCTCCTTCCTCTCTCTTCTCTTCCCCCCCATCTTCCCCTCTCCCTCTTCCCTTCCTCTCCTCCTCACTCGGCCCCTCCGCCCTTCCCCTCTTCCAGCCGGACCGACCAACAGCGCCCCTGCTTCCTCTTGCCGGACAACAGCTGCCACAACCCCCTCCGCTCGCCGGACAGCCGCCGCAACCCCCTCCGCTCACCGGACAACCGCTGCAACCCCCTATGCTCGCTGGACAGCCACTACAACCCCCTCCGCTTGCTGGACAGCCCCTGCAACCCCCTCCGCTCGCCGGACAGCAGCTCTGCAACCCCCTCCACTCACCGGACAGCCGCCGCGCTTCCCCTCGGTTTTTATTCCGACAATTTCCGTGGTCGGGGGTTTTTTTTAATTTATTTAATTATTTTTATTTCTTTAATCTTCAATTAATTGAGTAAATTTGTTTTAGTTGTTAATCAATTTATTTAATTGATTTTGTTTAAGTGTTAATTAATTTATTTAATTATTATTGAATTTGTTTATCTGTTAATTAATTAATTAAATTTGTTTTAGTTGTTAATCAATTTATTTAATTGATTTTGTGTAAGTGTTAATTAATTTATTTAATTATTATTGAATTTGTTTATTTGTTAATTAATTAATTAAATTTTTTTAGTTGTTAATAAAATTATTTAATTTATTTTGTTTAATTGTTAATTAATTAATTTAATTATTATTGAACTTGTTTATTTAATTGTTGATGTTTATTTTATGGATCGTTGATATTTTACTGGGTTGGCATTGAGGTTACATGGTCTACTGTTTTAGGAACTTTTTGACGGATTCGTGTGGTGCGATCGTTGCGCAGCAGGAGTGTTGCGTTGTATCGCTTTTTCGTACATACCTTGAGGTAGGTGGTTTCGCATGCTTAGGCTATCTGATAAATTAGTTTGCTGGTTTAATTAAATTGATATGTCTTTTATTTACCTGCTGCTGTGAGTTGTTGGTTTTGGTTGGTAGGATTTGGTGTTTTATTTTTATTAGCAGCATGTTTAGGTTGTCTGTTTTTTTTACTATATTGTGCCTTTGGTATTTGGAAAAAAAATGTTGCAGTTGAAATTTGATTCCTGTTACAGTTCTAGTGTGCGTTCGAGTGAGTTTTGGCACTAATGAACGTGTTGTTTTATTTTCTTTAAAACTACTAGACCATTTGTTTTCAAATGCCTGTTAAATTTTAGTTTGATTCTTGGAATTGTATAGTTATTTGACTGTGTAGTTCTTGCACATTGTGTTTTGGTTTCTGAGGATCTCTGTCATGTGTAATACCTTTAATGGTTGTTTGTTTATCCATTTATATTGAATGTGTAAGTGTGATGGTTGACTTAGTTGACATCCTAGATGTATGGTGTTTGACTTAGTTGACATCCAGGTGTGTTCTGTCTTGACCTTGATGAGTAGGGTGAACTTTGAACGTTGAGCACAAAAGGGGAAGTCTGGGTACTAGGTGGGCGGACTAGACTAGTGTGCTAGTGATACGAGAGTGGCTCCGGCCCAGTTTCACTTAGCCGGATTGACGCTTACAACACTAACTAAACTTTGGATGATGACTGGAGACCACTAGGTTATGGAGGTGTTTCCCTACTAGTGGCTCGTGCACGGGAACGTATGATATGGATTCTTTGGTACACCAAGACGTGAGGTTCTAGGGCCCCACACAGCTTTAGTCCCTTAGGGCTTCTCCCACTTTTGTTGCTCCTGTGCGATTATATACTCATCACTGGTTGATTGTGTGATTTCTGTGGTGTAAAATGGTAAGAATGTTTTCATTTTCTTTTAGTACCAAAAACCCCGTTCCCTTTTTAAAACTGTCTTTTTTTAAAAACTGTTTTCATTAAAGTTGTTAGTGCATTTGTTTATTTTCTATAGTTCAAGCCTACAAACTGTTTTGGTCACCTAACCTTTACATGCATAATCTTTTCTTTGGTGCCAACCTATTGAGCGATTGCTCACACCCTACTTACACCCTTGTGTGTAAGTAGATCTGATTATGTCAGGAAAAGACAAAGGTTTTGAGAGCGGTGGTCCGAGTTGTTAGCTGTTTCTTCTGACTTGGCATTGGTGGTGAAGGTCGGACGGTGGTATCCCTCCATCAGGTGACGGTTGAAGACTTGGTTTTCGGTCACCCCTTTTTTTTTGAGTTAGTTTTGGTTGGGTTGTGTTTGTTTTTGAGACTCACTTTTGCTGTTTGAAGACTTGTGGTTGCAACGCTGTTTTTGAGTTCAGTTTACTTGTGGTTATTCCTGGTTGTTTTTACGGGCAAATCGTTCCCAAAGTTTCAATTTGATACCCGGGCACTTGTGCCAGCCCGTGGGGATCAGGAACGCCCCTCGGGCCTTGCCTCGGGCCGGGTCGGGCATCGGGTTGATGGCGCCCCAACTTGGTTCGTGACAATTAATCTATTTACTATTTTAGGATTTTCTAGGCTGAACAGAAGATCTTTATAAAAGTAATGAAGGGGGGTCATTTTATTGGATCTAAAGAAAGATAAAGCCTCTATTTCAGGGGAGTTTTTCATTAAAAATATTCTCACTTGTTTATCCTTGTATATTTTTTTTGTTGCTAGTACTTTAGACATAAATTGCTTAAAATTGTTGAAATGAAAGGGCCTTTTGCATCTTGAAAATTAGTGCTTAAATATGTTATTTTTTGAAATTAAATAGATTTTTTGGGAATGTGTATTAATGATGAATAATTCTATTTTTTGCTTAAAATTTCTCTTCACGTTTCTTTGAACATGCACCAATATACAATATTTTATTCTTGAGATGTACTGTTTATGTGGTGACTATTTGTGAACTTATGTGCATGCTGAAAATTGTTTTTTTCATTTATTTTATGTGGAAAACAATCATTGAGCTTTCATGTAAACCTTTTAACATGATTTTTAATCCACTGCATTGATAAATCTATTTGATCTTTAAAATAGATTTTACATGTTTTCTTCACCTTTGGATCAACATTGAGGGCAATATTGAGCTTTAGTGTGGGGGAGAGGATATTTCAATGTGCTAATCTATACCACAATTTGAGACGATCAAAAGCCCCTAATTTTTTTCAAATTTGATTGCTTTTTCAAGTTTCAATAAATCATTTTTAGTGGGTTAATTTTTTTTCTCTAAAGATTGAATTCTGTGTAGCCACTTTAAGGTGGTTAATCCTTTCCCCTTGGATTTAGTTGAGTAATTAATTTTTCATTATCCTTTCTAAAAATGGTTGATAATGGTAAAATTTTGTGAGAATGTTTTACAATTATCTTTTGCCTTTAAATCTTTTAATCTGGATTTAAACTTGTAAGATATGCATTAAAATGGATTATAAAATGAAAATCCTAATACAGGTTTAAATTTTTCTTTTATTCTTTAATCTTTTGTATGAGTTAATTATAATTATCATAATATATTAAACTTTCTCATCTATATAGAGTTCCTAATTATTTAATTGCTAATTATGTAAGACGGTTTACCTGGAGGTAAAGAAAAGTTTGGACTTACATTTGAATGCAATTGAAAATAGATTAATTCGAATTTTAATTTTTAGGGTTAATTATTTTTGTAAAACATGAATCAATTTTTCATTATAGAAAACTTAATTTCTTGAGGGTAAGAATTTTCACTGCTTGATGAAATCTAAGGAGGAAATCATTTTGAAAACCAGTTTAGTGTGGAAACTCAGTATTTCAAACATGAGATTTATTTTAATCCACTGAATTTAATTAAATTGTTTGCTTGAGGACAAGCAAAACCATAGTTTGGTGGAATTGTTGGGGGTGTATTTTGATATATTTTTTCCACATAACCTTTTTTAAATTAATTGTGTTTTTGTTGTTATAATAATTTTTTAACTAATTAATTCATTTAGGTGTTAGGTTGATGTTAAAATAACATAACTATTAAAATGATGTTTTTATGTTTAATTAATGATTCCTTTTAATTTAATTATAATTTTGTTTAGCATTGAATTTATTATTTAATTTTGAAGTATATTTTAATAATAATTATTTTGACGATGTTGTTTAATTTTATGTTTTTCTAATTCAATCTATCTTTTCCATTGTTTTAATATTTAATTAATTAATTCTGGTTTAGCATTAGATTTAAGTTATTTAAATAAATTAACAATTTGGAGAATTTTATTATAATTCTTTTTTGTTATAATTTTTAATCTTTTCTCATATCTGCTGAGTCTGAGAATACAAGTCACTCACGAAGCCTCGCGAAGAAGCTTTAAATGGGCACCTACGTTGTCGAAACCGTTTCAAAACCGTGAAGAATCCGCCACCACCATCGTTGAGACCTCGATCGACGCCTTCATCGTGAGAATCTGAATCTTCACTCACCGCCGGGATTTTGAGCTCGCAAAGCACTGAATGAAGGACCCAAGATCTCGCCGCCTCCATCGTCGATGAAGGAAACCGGAGGCTGGATCCGAGCATCTTTCCGTCACCGATGGAGTTGAACCAGAGCTGCCGCTTTTGATTCGTCCAACCATCGTCGACGTTGTCTGTAACAGGTGGCCTCACCATCGTCGACTTGTGAAACTGAAATCCACCACCGATGAAACTTTTGAAGAAGCCGAATCTTCCATGATAAGCTGATGATGATATCGCCGCCGCTGATTTCCGATAACTAACCCGTCGTTTTGAGCAAGATGAACCAGATCCGGCGATCTTGAAGAATTATGCTTAAAGCAGATTCAAGTCTCATTCAGGATCTGATGAGTTGATGAATTTGGACGATGCAGTTAAATATGGGATGAATCTGAGGTCACCGTGCTTGAATTTCATCTAAACCCATTGAACATATGACACTGATATTGATTGTTTGTCTGAAGCCTGATCTGTTCAAATATGTGATTCCAATTTTTATAGATGATGATAAACACTGGTTTGATGAGGAAATTTTCGGTGAGTCCGTCGGCTGCATATATTTAGATCCAGGTCAAGAAGAATGAAGAGGTACCAAGCTGTGCGATTGAAGATGGAATTTTGGGGAAGATGTGAAGGTCTGAGAAGATGAAGGCTGAGCTCCCTTTGAGTTTGATTTAGCAATGGAAGTTTGGTTGAGTAGGGGGCTGGACATGTTTAAGATTCTACTTGAGGTTGATAGAAGGTGCCATCTGAAGCAGACAAACATTTGAGGCTGAGTTTGGGTTTGAGAAAATTGAAGAATTTTTGTCCAGTGTGATCTTATGGAAATGTAATGCATGTATCAATGGTGTTTGCTGCAATGCCTTAATCAGATCAGTCCAGGTGTGGATGCATCTTTGATCGGAGTTGCTAGGGGTCTACAATTTGGAATGAAGTACATTTTAAAATTCCAATTTGGATGATGTCCGGAATTTTTATCATATCATTTGTAACATTTACGGCTTGTGCAAGTGTTGGAATAATCAGATGGATTTAGTTCCCTCATTTGATGATCATCTACATAGCTGGTGATTTCGTTGGGGGAAATAAAAAGGGTTGAAACACATTATTTTGGAAGATTTATTCATTCCGAGACAGACAGAGCAGAATATATGAAATTTTTCGGAGACGTTGGAAGCAGAGACAGGGAAAAAAACCATAAGTTTTTCTGGGAAGTTGCTGAAACTTAGGGAGCTGATGAAGATGAAGTTGGAGGTGCGCTGCTGCTCAACAAAGATGTTCGTCTAGAGTTGGTAGATGAACCTAGTGTTTTCACAAGGTGAAGTCTTTATGAGTTTCAATTTCTTTGAATTTTACGATTGTAATTCTATCCAGAATCTTGAAATCCAAAACCTGCAATTGCTTTTTGAAATTTCTTTGATATGTCATCTTGTTATTCATTTTTCTTTCACTCTGAGCAGAACACATTTCTGATTGGGATGTAGAGGAATCTGAATGTGACTCATTAATTTGAGCCGAGTTGGAGTTTTAAGATGATTCATGCTATTTAAATTTCTTATTCTCGGATTGAAGAAATGTGAGTTGAGCGTGTGTTGTTGTCTTTGATTTCGAAGATTGTTGAAAACATTGACCGATTCCTTCGGAAAGGAGATTTTATTACAAAATATTTTTTGTAATCTCATTTGAATTAACCAAATTAAATGAATGATTTTAGATTTATGTCTTGCATCTAAATAATTATAGTTGTGAAAACCTTTAAAAACAATGAAGAAAGACTAATCCATTTGAAACGCTAATTGGGCTACTGCTTCTTCTTTATGTTAATATTCTATTGATGCTTTCTTCCATTCTGATTTCAAGTGTTTGATTTTCTTTTAAATTTCTTGTAGTTTGAATCTCGTTTGATTTCTGTATTGTTGTTTCAATTCCTGACTACCACAAAATTGAGTTTCTGTAGCACTACCCTTTATCAATGCTAAAAAAAATGATGATAAAGATCTCACTTTATCAGCGCTATCAACGTTTTTTTTAATAGCGCTGATAAAAGGGGGTTTTATCAATGTTTTTTCCTAGCACTGATAAAGTTTATATTTCAAAAAAAAATCATGAAAAATAATATATTGTTATATAAGTATATTTATATTAATATAAATATAATATATATTTTTTAAATATGTTTTAGATAAGTATAAATAGACTATTACATTTAATATATAAGAAATTTAGTTAAAATGACTTTAAAATATTTTAAAAATATTATTAATTAATAATTGGCTAATTATCATTGATTAATAATCATTTAATAACAATTTGAAGATACAAAAAATCAAAAAAATTAATAAAAGATCTAAAATAAGTTGAAAATGTAACTCAAACTTAAAACGGTCATAACTTTTGATCTGAGTGTCTGTTTGAGCTCTACAGCATATCAAATCGAACCTTACGACGAACTCTACACGCCAGTGATCGAAGGAAACCTTCTGTCACATTTTTGGAGGCCCAAAAAGGCTCACAAGGCCTCCAAAACCGAGTTTTTAGTCGGAATACTCTGATTTTTTAACATTCAAACATGTATAACTTCTGTTCCGAATGTTCGTTGGGCTTGTACCACATATCACATCGAAGATTGTTTCATTTTCTTCAATTTGACTGGTTGTGGAGTTGAAACGGACTTTTGGATTAGAAGTTATAGTTGTTTTAACATTCTATAGCTTCTCAAACACATATATAAGTATTTATTCGTAAATATATATATGTGTGTGAGTGTGTGAGTGTGTGAGTGTGTGTGTGTGTGTGTGTGTGTGTATATATATATAAATATAAATTAATATACGAATAAATATATATATATATATACTAATATATGAATAAATATATATGTATTAATATAACTAAATATATTTATATTAATATGAATCTATATTAATATACGAATAAATATAACTATATATATATATAAATATAAATATATATTAATATATGAATAAATATATATACATATTAATATAACTAAATATATTTATATTAATATGAATCTATATTAATATACGAATAAATATAACTATATATATATAAATAGATATATCATTAAATAGAGAAAAAAACTAAATAGCTCAGTTGTAAAGGTGCAGACGCGCAAGGGGGAGGTCTCGGGTTCGAGTTCGGGTGGAAGCAGGGAGGGGCGCGCGAGCGAGAGAGTGGGAGGGGGTCCGCCTAGCGCTGATAAATGGGGGGGGGGGGGGTCAAGCGCTGTTAAAAGCTCCCTGAACATTTTATTTTATTTTTATTTTTTTTTGACTTTTATCAGCGCTAAAAAAAAGCGCTGATAAAAACAGTCTTTTATCAGCTTAAAAAAAACGTTGATAAAGGACCGTTTTATCAGCGGTTTTTTTAGCGCTGATAAAAGGGGCCTTTATCAGCACTTTTCTGAGCGCTGATAAAAGAGGCCCCCTTTATTTTCGCCTCGATTAACGCTTTTCTAGCGCTGTTAATGTCATTTTCTAGCGCTGATAAAAGTCATATTTGCAATAGTGCCTTTTGAAAAAAAATTAAAAATTTAAAAGCAGAATATAAAAAAACATGACAAAATAACCCCTAGAGGGATACCTCGCTAGGAGACAACCTTGGTTTCTACCTTACTGCAGTAGTTAGGTTTTATAATTTTGATTTAGGTTTAAGTGACTATCAAAACCTAATCATTAGTAGGGTGAGGTGGTAAGAAATCTCGCCAACCCTTTTCAAAATCTCGAATGACCCTATCAACCATAAGGATAGCTTTCCTCCTTGGAAGAATCTCTGAAATCCTCATCGTGGGGAGACTCTCAGAAAAACATGGTCTCCCCGCTCGAACTCCAAGCTCCTACGATGTCAATCTTTATAAGATTTATCCATTCTTTGCGCTTTCCTCATCCACTCACAGATAACATAGACCTTCTATGTTGTCTCTTGCACCATCTCTGGCCCAACAAGATATGCCTCACCGATCTCTGTCTAGCATAAGGGCAACCTACAACTTATCCGATACAAGGCCTCAAAAGGTTCCATGTTGATAGTAGAGTGATATATATTATTGTACACAAACTCCACCAATAGAAAGTGATCCTCCTAGCTGCGGTCAATGTTTAACACATAGGCCCTTAACATATCATCCATCACATAGATAGTGCACTTGGTATGCCCATTTTTTGGGGTGGAAGGCCGTACTCATCCTTATCTGGGTCTTGAAAGACTTCTATGGTCCTCTCCACAACCGTGATGCAAACCGAACATCACAGTTGGAGATAGCAGTTGAGGTTACCCCATGAAGGTGAACAATCTATCATACATACAACTTCCTCAAACTCTCTACCGAACTCTACTCCCTGATTGCAAAGAAGTGTGCCGACATCATGAGTCAGTCAATTATCACCTAGATGGAATCCTAACATCTCACTATCTGTGGAAGATCTATCATGAATTCCATCGATATGTCATCCCATTTCTACTCTGGGAAATCAAGAGGCTGCATAAAACTTACTGGAACCTGGTGCTCAGCTTTCACCTACTGACAAGTGAGTCACCAAGAGAGGAACTTAGCCACACTCTATCTCATGTCAACCCACCAAAACTGTCTCTAAGGTCTCTGTGCATTTGCACCACATCAAGATGTACTACCAAAGGAGAAGTGTGGACTCTTGAATCACCTCATCTCGCATCGTGACTGGGACCACCGTCTGTCCCTAGAAAAAGATGATGTGATTCCATCCTTCATAAACCAGTCTGGAGAATCTCCTGAGGTTATATGGTTACGTAAGAGCTCAAAGTCGATGTTTCCCAACTTGGAATCTCTCACATGTTGGAGGAGTAGAGGAGTCAACACCATCGACTAAAGAAAAGCTACAACCTCCTGCTTAACTAGGGTCATCTGCAAGGAATCTAACTACTCAGACGCCTCTAACACCAAACGAGCTAAGACTTCCTACTAAGGGAATATGCCACCACATTCCCCTTACCAATAGTAAAGACTATCTCAAATTCATAGTCTGGCAGAAACTCCAACGAGAACCTCTTCCTCAGGTTCAGGTCTCTCTGCTTGAAGACATACCTAAGGCTTTGAGGGTGTGATTAAATAAGAATGTGCTCTCCCAGAAGATAGTGCCTCCACATCCTGGGAGTGAATACTACCGCTGTCAGCTCTAGGTCATGAGTCACATAGTTCTACTCATGGAGACTCAACTGTCTTGACCCATATGCAATAACTGCCTTCCGCTACATCAACACAGAGCCAAGCCCAACTCTTGAGGCATCGTAATACACTACATACTCCATGCCCACCTCCGATAGTCTCAAAACAGGAGAAATCGCCAGCCTTAGCCTCAACTCCTTGAAGTGTCTCTGTCACCACTCAATCTAGGTAAACGACTACCCTTCCCACGTCTGGGCGGTCAAAGGGGCTAAAATACCGAAGAAGTCTTCCACAAACCTCCTGTAGTACCCTACCAAGATAAGAAAACTTCTCAACTCTAACATGCTCTTGGGTGGATCCCAAGCCAGCACTGTATCGATCTTCACCTGGTTCACAACTAATCCATGCTAAAAAAGCACATGCCCCAACAAGTGAACCTCATGGATCCAGAACTGGAACATCAAGAGATTACCATAAAGATAGTGCTACCGAAGCAAGTATAAGACCATCCTCAACTGCTCTACATGTTCCTCATATGGTGCGGAGTATATGAGTATGTCATCAATGAAGACAACAACAAATCAGTCCAAGTACGAATGGAATATCTGGCTCATAAAAGCCATAAACTCAGCAGGGGAATTCTCTACATTGAAGGGCATAACCAGGAACTCATAGTGTCTGTAGCGACATCAGAATGCCAGCTTTGGAATATCAGCCTTGCGAACTCTCAATTGTTGTTACGAGATCAAATATTGATCTTTGAGAACTAAATCATGTCTCACAAATGATCACATAGGTTTTCAATCCTTGGAAAGGGGTACTTATTATTTATCATGGTCTGGTTCAGGAGAATTTAATCTACACAAATCCATAAGCTCTTTCCCACCTTTTTCACAAACAATATCGAAGCCACCTAGGGGGACACACTAGGATGGGTAAAACATTTCTCTCAAAAATCCTCTAAATGAACCCTGAGCTCTTGAAGTTCAGTAGTGGCCATATGATATACCTTAGAAGATATCATAGTGGTCCTGGAGTGCAATTTGATGTAAAACTCTGTCTCCCTCCTTAGAGGTAGTCTCGAAACACCATCGAGGAAGACACCCATAAAGTCCTCCATAAATGAAGGAATCCATATGCCAGAGGAGCCAACTGTACCAAGGGATACACTCTCCAACTAATGGGTGATGGGATGAATAATCATGCTTGAAAAACCCAATCATCCCTCCATGAGATCTCTCTCACCCATAAAGGATAATCTCATCCCATCAATGTGAAGACATCTAACTCATCTATGGTGACAGTCAATCTGGGCTCAGACCATGGAAAACTAATCAATACCCCCAATGATGTCATAAGGTCCCATCATTATCATCAGAAGGTCCCATGAGAAACAATCTCTACTAAGAGATACCTCTCACTACTTGTAGATAAAAGATATAAAATAATAATTCCCCGTAGGAACCTCAGGGCAAAGATGCTAGGCTAATGCCTCAACTGAGAGCTCCAGTTCTCACAAAAAAGTAAAGAGATAAATTAATGTCTCACACCTGAGTCTTCTAGTACTGAATAAAGAGTATAATAAACACACATCATTCCTCTAATCATATCATGTTCCACAAGATTATACGCATCCATAGCCTACAACTATCCATAACCCCAACTACCAGTTCCCTAAGCCTGACGTGGGTTGCCTGGTGGTGGTGGTGGAAGAAGATCATAACACCATCCACCACCCACATATGATTCTCCTAGAGAACCACCTTCTTCTATTCTATCTCAGCATCCATTGGGGCCACCCTTCCCTCTCATGGGAGATCCTTGATCATGGTGATGTCTTTGTTGTGGTGGTCCATCCGCTATCTACCTATGCTTTTTAGCATGTCGGGCCAGAAAATCAGGTGTCATGTGACCTTTCCCATCACATGCATAGCATTTACCCTCTCTAGGATGACATGGTCCTCGATTATATCCTTATTCCACCTAACCACATGCACAAGTCTGATCTTGGGAGGATCTCCTCCACCGAGATCCTGTTGACTGGTGCCTGCTAGTTGTTGTAGACGACTCAACATCAAAACATCCATTACCATCTCCATCTGCATGGAATCCCTTTGATAAGAAGCTCACTACCACTAGTTCCCACTCAAACACTTTGTCATAAGTGGGAATGCATAAGGGTACCACACTATCACATATGTCTCTGCTGAGACCCTTCTCAAACATCCACACTCGGATGTAGCCAATCTGGAATCATGTAGAGGGAGTATCGCATAAGGTCTATGAACCATGCAACATACTCTGCAACTGTCATACCTCCTTGCAGCAACTCTAGAATCTTTTGAATCCTAATAGAGATAAAGAATGAGGTGTAGTACTCCTCACAAAACAACCACTAGAATTCAGGATATGAGAGTGTTGACTCATCATGAATCTATGTAACTAGACTCCACCTACATCCAAATGCTCCATGGAAATGACTAGATGCCAGCATATCCACCTGATTGGTCAGTGTCTAGATAAGCATGAAAACTCAGATCACCAAATCCAACCAATCCTCTGCTTCTTGGGGATCTGGCTCGTCACGAAACCTCAACGACCTCTGGCACTGGAAATCATATAGTTCACTAATCCTTCACACATCCACATCCTGGTCTGTTAGTATGATATGCTTCTTGACAGGTGGGGGTGATTTTTCCTATCCACCTAGAGGAGGGATCTCTCAGGATGACCCCTAAATTGAGGCCTCATCACTCATCAGATCATCGTCCTGATCTGGAATCGGTAATGTGGTTGGTTGTCTTCACGGAGGCATCTTAAAAATTTAATCCAGACATACCATAGTTACATGAGTATATATATATGGGGAGCACACTCAAGAAGTAAATTCAAAGACTCAATCTTATACGATGCATGTACCATTGATCTATGTTGCCAATGTATCAGTATGCCGAGTTGAAAAATAGGTAGTCAGAGTCTTAGTGAATGAATACATTGGCTGCTCGTACTAACATTGGTTTCCCTAGCCTGAGATCCACACATGAAACACTTTGAATCTATTTCTCTAAGTCCTAAATAAATCCTCATAAGGGGACAACTCCAAACACCATCCCAAGGAATGAACTACTCTAATACCAATCTATCATGACCCGACCTAACAGGTATTGATCCATAACTACCCCAAGCCCACCTTCATAGGCTATGGGTTGGTGAAAAGCATCGAAAGACATAACTAATATGGGAGGCCATTTCCTAATGTACATATATAAACACACCCAACCGTCTCATTGCAAAAGAGTAGAGGAATAATAAAAATATGAAACATCTAAATATTAAATCATGCATGTAAAACCTTTAGGAAGTATAAGAGTATGACAACATAATCTAAAAAGTAAAAAGGGAAAATAAACACCAAACTAGAAAGATGCCCCAACCTGAAAAAACTAGAAAATTATAGTGTTGAGAGAGCTTAACTCTGAATCTCCAAGCACTAACCACTTTACATGGTCAAATGCACCAATTATCCCTATGATCATGTGTAATCACTCCCAACTTATCCGTCATCTGCATATGATACGATACATGTGAGAAAATATCATGCAGGGGTGAGTATATACATACCTAGTAGGATTCCCCAAAAGATGAAGGAGGAGCAGTAAGAGACACTATAGGAATAGAAAAATCGACCAATAGAAAGAGAGTAAAAAAATCCAACAATATATATATATATATATATATATATATATGTTCAATATAATAAGACCAAAAGAGAGGGATTGGGGATCTCCATCTCATAGCTCAACCCAAGAAAGAGTTCCAATAGTTCTAAAGGGTCCATCAATGATGCCCAACATCTCATGCGTCTTTCTAAAGAAACATCCAAATCAAGGAACACCTTGCCACTATGTCGTATAGTAGAGGGGCACAATCTCTAGGTAGAGGACCCATGACCTGGTACAATAAGAGGGTTATACTCAATAGATAAAGGACCCATACCCTGACTCCGTAGGAGGGTGCCACTAAGATAGATAGCTAGAGGACCCATACCCAATCCTCGTAGGAGGGTGCCACTCAGATAGATAGATAGAGGTTCCATTCCCTGTCTCGATAGGAGGGCACCACTCTGATGGTCTAGGACCCATGTCCTATCCTAACAGGAGGGTGCCACTCCAGTAGTCGATAGAGGACACATGCTCTGTCCTAGCAAGAGGGTATCACTCTAGTAATTGTTAGAGGAACCATGCCCTGCATAGCAGGATGATGACACTCTAGTGGTCGAGGACCTGTGCCTGACCTAGAAGGATGGTACCAGTCAAACTATATATAGAGGACCCATGTCTTTCCCAACAGGAGGGTGCCACTCTAATTTCATTGGTGATCCTACCCCATCACTAACATCGTTGAGCAGTACCAAATGAAGGTTCATGCCCAAAACCTCATGCATCATATACCAAAGGCTAATATGAAGGCCAACATCATGTTTAAGTGGAAAAAAATCAGGATAAGATACTCATGGGGCAAAATATGAGTCTAAAAGAAGGAGATATGAGAGGTAGAAATTTCCTCAAAAGTTAGTAGGGGTACACGATGTGTATGGGGACACAAACGACATGTGGTCCCGCCCTTCTGACTAGTAGTGTCCCTATCAGTACATGAATCTCTACCCATGTTTCTCTACAGGGCATGTAAAGGGATGACATGTGGTGCCTCAGCCACATAGGCTCATGCCCGTGCTTCTGGTACTATCCGTGTAATCTTGCCTGTGCCCATTTAGTCTGATACATGACATGTCCTCCCGTACCGGGTCCCACCAGTGTCCTTCGAGCTATGTATGTGTAACCTAGCCATGTGTTGGTACATGGTAGGTTCCTAGATAGTCCCATTTCGGTGTAGTCCTAGAGTACACATTAGTTATCTAGCATCAGGTCACATGTTGTGTGGGTTACCCACATGGTGTGTGATATTTAACTCACCCGAAACCCTAGCCATCATAGCTAAGGCCCTACACGCCCTGTGTTCTTAAGACTACATGGTGTGTAGTTAGGTTTTTCATAGAAAAATAGGTATACTAGCTACATATCCAATCCACACCCTCCATGTCGAATCTTGCATCAAGTTCACCCGAAAATGAAGTGGAAGCCTCCATTCATCAATTCCGGCTATTCGGTGGTCTGAAATCAGATTCCCCCAGTCCGTCCAAACTCGTACGAACCTCATACACCTCCTGTTCCATGATTTATTTGTCTCGGATCTTGGATGAATGAAATTATCACCCATATCCCATGATCTACCCTAATCCATCTCAGATTCATTAATCTGTTTTTCACACCTGAATCCGCTGCGAATCAGGGGCTCTGATCGAGCTTGATCCTGCCTGGTAATGTCGAACTATGTCCCCATAGGCCAACAATGAAGAGTGTAAATAAATATTGAGAGAAAATAATAATAAAAAAGTTTCAACGATCATTGATGAAGCATTATTTTCTAACAGATTCAGATTAGGATTCTTGGGGTGAGAAACATGGTATAAATTAAATAAATAATTCTAAATCGATACACTAGCACAGGAAATGAATCATAATAAATACAGATAAAGGAATGGAATTGATGATAAATATTTTAATAAAATGGGGAAGATTCCAAAAGTGATGAGTTATACCTCGATTTAGATTGATCATTGATGAAGAATGTTCTTTCCAATGAAGGAGTAAGATCTGTTGCACTCATCGCGCTTCGATTCACCTGGATCCAGAGGATCGTTTTCATTTGAACTTGATTCGCCAATGGATGGTAATAGAAATATCCTATAAATAGTCCTAGGGTTATGTGGATAACCCTAGAGATCCTTCATAACATTTTATTTATACAGAAGAGTTAGGTTTTAGGTGTTAATGAATTATTTCAATAATTAATTAATTAATTCATTGAACGCACCCGCCAATAGCCGTTTTATATGGACGCCCCATGATGAACAACTTTAGGTTAAGCATAGGGTAAACCTCACATTCCAGATCAAAATTTAGTATTGTATTTTTGATCTGAGACTCCGTTTAAGATATATCTAATTTTTATTGAAAAATGGAATGCACATAATATAAAATATATTTAATATTTTTATAAAATTAATTCTGGGTATACCATGCCTTGGAATCGTGCTCCATCTCATAGCGTGGATCTAAAAATATTTCTAGATTTATTTCAAATAATAAAAAAGAAAAAAATTGTGTCTACAGTAAGATTCTTATTTTCATTATAATTCATAGTGTAAAGTATACCAATACACAAGCAACATTCACCAGTGACTCTATACTTTAATAAAGATGCCCCCTCTATCTCGTATTTTTCCCTAGTGATGTGGTCCTTACTAATTTGTGTCATATTTGAAATCGTATATCTCATTAAGGTAATATAATCATATCTGTCCAATTTCCACTATGTATGCCCCAGATCGTTGTAGAGACCACTTTCCAAGAACTACGTGTGTCTCGATTCCTTTTATTATAGGATATACAGTGAAAGAAAAATGTCATGTTCTAGCCCATTACATAAATTCCTTATTTATTAAAACCCATCCCAATATATGGATTATATATTCACATTGGGACTTTCTATAATTATATCTACAATGTGATTCCATATCTACTTTCCCAGAACTATTTATTGATTGATTCCTATTATTAGAAGACACATAATGATGCTCAAATATCTTATCTTAGGATAAACCTCTATTTCCTTCAAAATTTCATTCACCATTTCACTGTGATGATGATAGATCCACCAACTCATGTCTGGTTTAATCATTCCTCCTATCATCAATGTTCCTCTATATACCACTCACTTTCCCTGGTGCATGATCCAAACCAGTGTAGAGTGGCCACATTCCAAGAATGATGTGTAGTTTTTTAGGATATGCAGTGATTCCTGGATCCACTATCGTTGTCCCAATAGGAATATCCATTTCCCACTATATCCTAGTGTTTGGGTTCTCACATATTCATGTTAGGTTTCTTTCAATAGACATATACTAAGAAGAAACTAATCCACATTATTATATGATTGAGTCTCATTTATATAACAACATTTGAGGGTATCCAACAATCCATCGGAAAATAGTCCATGTCACAAGAGAATAAACTATATGAAATTGGTATAGCCTTAAAATTTATTCTTGTTTGGGTCCAAGATTTATGACCTAAAACCAAGATACACCCTTTCAAATATTTTTGACCATAAATATCCACATCTCATGGTCTAAAATACAATACCCTAAACTATAAACCAAAAAATATATATACAACTTGTTAGGATAAAAACCTGTAAAGGGAGACTTGAGAAAAAGAAGAGTCTATTCCAGAAAAACTAAATCAGTGTCAGGATTAGGAAAAGGTTATGGAATTCAAATAAATAGACACAAATCTTATGGAATTGACACCCAGATCAAGTAAAAACCGAGATATTGCTTTCAAGGTCTAATCGATCAAGATAAAAATTAAAGCATTTTTATATTATTTATATATCTTAACCTAGTCTTTTGAAAAGGTAAACTAGAGTTTCTCTTTGGGATTCCCAAACCCCTATTGAATTAACATTTCCCTATAAACCCTGATTTATGATATAAATTTCCTTGATTATCCAAAACCCTTTCATAAGAAAACAAACATTCCTTGGTTCACGGTGATGAAATATGTGAAAATGAACTTCCAATACCCATATTAGTGCACATGTACTAAAGGGAACCCATCCTTTTTCTTTCACCATATAGATCAAACTTGGTTTAGAGTGATAGTGTAAGTAGACATGTACTGAAAATACCCACCAAGGGTACAAATCTAGGAGGAGACTGAATTCCAATAACTTCCTGAAAAACTAACCTCGATTTACAAGGATGGTGAAAGTGCACATAAATTTACAGCACCCCTTAGAGTACACATGTCTGAAGGTTAATAAAATCTTCATGGATTTATCTACCCTTAACTCAAGAGCAATTTAATCTTGATTTACAATGAAACCCATCTCGCCTCATGCTTAATTGGATTCAATCATCTTATTGGTTGTTTCATGTAAAATTTATAGGGTATTAGGAATAAATCATATTTGGTATCACAAAGTCTCAGTTTAAAGGAATTCAAAAGGTTGATATACCATTCAATCCCTATCCATACAATTTGTTCATGGATTAGTAGTTTCAATAACAAATAAGACTCTATCAATATAAACTGACAAAGAGAAAGTCAAAAGAATATGGTGTTTACAAAAAAAAGAATAATTTTTTAAAAAATAGTTGAGATGCAGGAATACAAGAGAAAAAATACAAAGATAGTAATAAATCTATTTTATCCATTAACATGACTAATGTATGATCAAGAACATCGATTCCCCTTGAAGTTCTTGCAATCAAGAAATGTAAGATTCTTTTTGAGTTCATAGCTATGTCACTTCTGTAGTCAAATCATCTTGGCATGTTTGAATTCTATATACTATAGAGGTTGTTTTGGTAATCATTTTCTTAACATCTTATATCTCTAGTCATATCAGTTCAATTTTAGATTTCTAGTCAGTAATCCAAGCATGAAGTTGAGACCACTCCTGAGAATTCTTAACGAGCCTCAGCCACATGGGTTAGGCCCACCAGCCCACATTTATAGGGTGGGTTGGGATATAAAACAACGTAACACATTTTAGATGGGTTTTAATGGATATGGTAAAAAAGTAAAAATTATTAAATACACTAATAAAAAAATTATGACCTAGTCTGTGGGATAGAAATAATTTTATTCTTTTTTATTTTAATATTGTTTCAATTTAACATATAAATTTTTTATGAAAAAAAGTTATATATTTTAATTATTTCATGAATATATATATTAATGTTTATATTATATATAGGATTTTTTTAATATTTAATATTCATTAATATTAAGTTTTTTTTAAAAAAAATTTTGTATCATTATTACAGATATAGGTCTTTCCATAAATCGATTTTCTTAAAATTTAGAATTGAATAGACTCAATTTTTAGGATCTTTCATTAATTAAGATCCTAAATATATTAGGAATTTTTAGACATGATCTATGTGGTCTTGGACCACACCTCCCCACTATAGACTGGTAAGAAACACTAACCATTAATCCACTAATTATTTCAACACTTTTGTGGCTTGCTCTATAAACACAGTAGGATCTCTTGCAGCTCTAACATTGTGCAATTTGGATTATTGAGCTTACTTTTTTTAATCATTGGTAGCTATGAACTATTGATATATGGTGTTGAGCACCCAATAGTCAAATCCACCAATGCCTAGTTCTGTAAGAAGCTAATGGATGTAACCCATATTTCTATTAATATCTATCAATAGAGTAATTTTGACCAGACCATATAATCTACACCAAGAACACCTCCTTACTAGTATATGATCATTAGTAATTTCTAGGTCCAATTCTATTTCCCTTATTGGAATTGGATCATAATCTAGAAATATATCAACCATGGAATGACTCCCCTTATAAATTATATCTTATATGGCTTGATCCATTAATCTTGTGAGGGAATGTCCTGGAAGAATATTAGAATGGTGTTAAGACCCTTTACTACTCTATTTGATGGGTTGGATGACTTTCACTGCATATGACTGGATAAAATTGGGATGTGGGTGTACTTCCTTCTCCTCCTGGACCATTCAAAATATTGATCTCATCTTCCACACCAGATGTGGGAATCATTTCATTTTTTTACTTAAAACTTTATAGAATCACTAGGAACAAGTAATGCTATTATAATTGGTATGAAGTTTGTTACTACACATGAAAAATGTTGATTTAACAATTATATATAGCGGTGATCCTTACTTGCAGTCAACTTAGAGGTATAATCTAGAAGTAAGGACTATAAATCCTTTCCTTTAAGGTTTATCATATCTTCTCCACTAGCTAGTTTAATGATTTTTTCCACCTTCCCCATATCAATATCAAAACATGATTATGATTATATTAAAGTAAAGTATGAAGAGTTTATGAAACCCACCATAGAAGATCCCCTCATAAAGAGTGAAGGAGTTCTGAATATCAACACCCGATGTTGTCCTCTTAGAAGCATTGATGCGCTCATCACATTTTAGATCTAAGACATGATTAGGGAATTGTGTATATATATAATAAATATTATGGTTATGTATAATGATAAGGGATCAGTGAACCAAAAGATTCATCCCTATACCATACATCACTAGCTTCAGAAGAGGGTGCCTCCTATCTATCGAAAAAGGTGTTTCAAGCACCAACCACTAATGGCTCACCAATAGTGCTAAATGAACCTACACCCAATGGTATTTGTGTAAGAAGAAATGTATGCCATGAAAATTAATGAAGATTTCACATACCTATAAAGGCCATCCTTAATAAAATATGGAATTCTAATCAGTCTCTAAGAACTATAATTACGAATTAGGGAAAACACATGACCTAGAGTTTTCCTTATAGAATCTATAAAAGAGTATAAATATACTAATATCTTTACATACTATAAGGATAACGATTTAGATAATGGGTGAGCATGATGATGAAGAATATCAATGGAGATCACCTTGTCTAGTGGGTTCTTGAGACCACTAAAACATATTCCTCACCCTAAATATCGACATTTTCTTTATTGTTCCCAACCACTTGAACCTCCTTGGAACTCACATCCTTAACATCGTTATTATTGGATTCACTTGGATGAAGAATAATTTATACTTCACCACTACCCTCCTTATTACTAATAAGAGAGCATATTAATACATCAAAATCCTAGATATATATAGAAAATTTAGTAGGATCAACATAATATCTCATGTCTTTTGGGGCCCTCAGACATCTAATTTATGGTATAATTAACCCATCCTAAACCATTCTTTAAATCTCTTCAATGTTGTGGCCTCTTTTAGTGGGGTATATGCCACCGAAGTTTCTAGATTCATTGAATCATTTTCCATAACTTAGGATAAAGATTGACCATATAACCTCTACTATTTTCCAGAGAATTTCTTTACTGGAGTCACCTCTATTATGGGTACCATGATTCAGGTATCTGTCCTTAGGGACTCATTGAGATGAACCCCTTTATAAACAAACATCTGTCTGGCTAGAGGTAGAGGGAAAATAGGTGGATGATGCCTCTTGTGTTTTTTAGGGAGACCCATATATGGATCAATTGGAGTCAATGGTTCCCCCATAACTTCCTCTAGTAACTAACATTAATATTTTTTTGGAAACCATGGAACATGATAATTATGTGCTCAAAAAACATTCCATCTCATTAAAGCCTTTGGTTAGGAAACCACCAATATTTTGGAATAACCTAGAAATAGGAAAATAATAATAATAATAAATGGAAATGAAATATTTTCACTGATTCCTTTCCATGAAAATAATATCCATAGTTGTTGGATGAACATTGGATTTCTCTCCTTGAAATATCGAAAATATGGTAGGGAAATGGTTTTCTGCAGACACCTAAACTTTCTAGAAAATTATAATGGTGCATATAGCTCACAGATCATCACCTCTCTAATATAATATGTGATCACCCAATTAAAAATTGATAATAAGTATGATCACCGTTCAATTATCCAAAAATATTCATAATAAATTGTTCAAATTCAAAATTTAGTATAAAAATGGTGTAATATAATTCATAACCCTCAATATATGCCACTATTTAGGTGTATAAGAATTTAAAGGAGTGAAAAAACAAATTGGATGCACTCCTTTACTAATATAGCTTAATTCCCTATATAACCTTGCTAAGATTGAAACTACTAGATTGACATAGTTTCTGATAAAAAATCATTCAGCCATAATAAATATATCACACTAGACACATGAGTGAGACTCCCTAAAGGAAAATAATCAACCACTCACAAAGAACATTAGAAACATGACTTGTGAGAGATGGTTTATAATGTGTGAGAGGACTACAAAACCTCATTATGTATATAGGCCTCCTTTTAATCTATATGAATATGATCCTTCCCCAGACACAATGATTATGTTGATCCATTCTAAAAATGTGATGGCTAACCAACAGTTGTCGTCCAACTTAATTTCTCACTGAATGTGGCCTAGTATCCCCTTCATCTATTCCAGAGACTATTCCCTATTCCCCCCAGGTTCTTGGTATATATAATAATTTATCATACATCTCTCCTAAAATGTTAACCCAAATCAGCCTATGGATATCACAAAGGCTAATACCCACTTCCCCATATATCAAGTGGAATATGTTAATATCTTGGAACCAGTGACAAGATATTTCTAAATATAAGTAAAAAATTATGAAAAGATATATAATATAAGTTCCAAACTACTCTTTATATCTTTGTAGCTTTAAGAAGATCCTAAAATTAAATAAAGGTATGATGGACCTAAAAAGGCCACACCCTTTCACTTATGAAGTTGCCTCTTAGGTGAGGATCCCATTGTTGGATCCAACCCTTAATCTAATATGTAAAAGTGGTAGTCAATATAGTAAAGTGGTTTGGGATATCTAGTTCATGGATTTGTTTATTTTAGATAACTAACCATGGAAAATGATTAAGATAGAAGGTCTCATGGGGGTGTCCCTAATTGGGGATGTATCAATTAGATAATACATATATCTAAATAGTGTTAGAGTAAGACCTAAACAACATGTTATATTGGTTCTTAGAGAATGGTGGGATAAAAAAATCATCTAATGACCAAAATTTTATAATGTAATTCTATCTAATCATGGGTACTATTATTATTTTCTAGATAGTAACTTTGATAATATCCAAAGATTCAATGAAAAAAATGTTTCATAAACCCACAAGGACATTATAGACCATTGTAGATCACTTTCAGATGGGGCTTGAGTGTTAGGATGAGTAGAAATTGTGTCTATTTTCTATAAAAACTAGATGTAGTTAGTGGATTAGATATCAGTAATGTGAGAAAATCACAAAATTATGAAAAATGAAAGATTTATTCAAGATTTTTTGTCTTGTTCCAAGATACCCAACACATTATAGGTGTATTACAGTTGAATATTAAATGTAGAAGTCTTATTATATATTATCTAATGTATCCTAAAATAGTTTTATGGGGTTAATGATATGAACTAGATTACCTTAACATAAATCAATATTTACTTTAGATTCTTGCTAGAGTGTATATAGTCCACTAAAGGAGATGGCCCCCATATATATAGGGGAAAAGTTACCTCTCATCTTCTCAATGCGACACAATTTCCTAAATTTCACTAGTTTTCTTAGAATTATATTTCATTCATTATGGAAGAATCTAATTCAGGGGGGGGGGGTTATTAGCACTAAAGAAGTTATAAAAGACTGAATTTGATTATCAAAGTGATAATTAATTAAAGGAAATTCATGGGATTCCCAAGATTATAACCCTATAATATGATCCTAAGATAAGGAACCTCTAAATACAATTGGGGGCAATGCCATCTAGACCCCACCCTATTTTGAAAACATTTTCATTCACCTAGAATGAAGCATCTTTAAAAATTGAGGTCCTTAATGTATCTTTAACCTATAACCTCCATCCTTTCATTCATGGTGAATTTAGTTGTCATGTCACCATCTCAACATGACCAGCCTAGTTTCCTATAAATAACCATGATAGACTAAATTTTTGGGAGATCTGTCACTTTTATCCATTCAAAAAGGAAAGAAGTTGTCCATTTAATCTTAGCTAGCCTCCCAACATGCCACACTGCCTAGCGTTCCACTTAAGGGTCCAAACATAGTTCATTACTTGTACTACCTCACATATATATTAGATCAAGGAAGGACCACCTAATTCCAAATACATAGAACCTGGCATGTGAGTCTGGTCTCATAATGATACTTACATGTTGGTACCATTTTAGGTTCATTGAGCCACCTTTTCTCATGGAATTTGAGAGAGTTTTCCCCT
Organism: Viscum album; assembly: GCA_963277665.1. NCBI lineage: Eukaryota > Viridiplantae > Streptophyta > Magnoliopsida > Santalales > Viscaceae > Viscum > Viscum album. Next base: position 1,314,053,266 of record OY728128.1, on the reverse strand, counting down.
TACAAACATATATGAGTTGCCTATAACAATTATCCCCATGCATGTTTTCATCACACAACAATAAAAAAATGAATCTTGTGATATCTCACTCATGCATACAGAGTATACTATACATAAGGACTATGTTCACTTAAATTGATCATTAAAGGATAACTTCGAGCATAATCCCTAACTATTGAATGGAGATTCATAACTTCCACATCCACATGCATTCCCTGTTACCAAAGGGATGTAACCACTTCACCCATGTTCATCCCCTATGTTCTGAGAAGTTCTCTCAGTCATTTTTTATTATGTTACTCACCATTCTTTAGAACCACCCACAAATAAAAAAATTTATGTTTCTACATGAACCTCATTACTCGAGATCACTTGTCTCAATTAGATTAATTATTTCTTCCCAAGAGGCTCAAAATATATTTTTAGTATCATTTCACCCAAGTAAAAACCCATAAATTTCCATTCTACCCATGCCTTATCCATGACCACACAATACACATGATCATGACTTCCACACTCTCAATCATGAACTCCTTTGCTAATAGGTATCAAGAATTTTGTATAAGATTTCCCACAAGTTTTCCTCATAATACAATATGATCCTCTAGGTGTATAAAATCATTTATTCCCTTGATAATGAGAATCCTTCTCCTTAGGCAATTCATGGAACTATTATTGGCCCAAGAAACTCATCCCAACCCTACTAATCTGGTATGAAAATCCTTTAAGAATGCTATCTACTTCCTTGTGTCCACTTAATGATCTTGAGATTGAAATGAGATGTTGATCCATTGTAAGCCTCAATATATTTTTCTATGAATTCAAATACCTATGTGTCTAGTCATCATTCCCTTCCCATCTAGTTTTAAATATATATAATATGAATATAAATAGACCTCCAACCTGGTATAAACCCCAAACTAGCATCACCCAAACCACTTTTCAAGTTAAACCCAAAATGGATGCTTATGAATATGTCTGACTATAATCTATAACTAGGAGCCCTTATCCGACCAGTCTATTCTGAAACACTTTAAACTATGTATAAATGGTCCTGGTTGTATAAAATTAAACATAAAGATATAAGGGTCATGAAAATACAACCATACAATTGTCTTAATATTCCTTATGGCCTAACCTCAAAAGGTATGATGTGCCTCATTAAATTGAATTAATATACATGGGTTTTTTATTCCATTTATAGGTATTTATAAGAATCCCTTTTACTAGGACCAATCCTAAATCCTACAAAACCTAAACTTTCCATTGGTGATGAGATAATGGGACAATCTATTGGTGATATGCCAAGGATGTCCATCATCTTATAGTAAAAGGATAACAATATCTAGCATGCACTAGTAATAAGCTAACTACATCCACTAATCTACTGATGATATTCTAAATACATATAATATACACTAGTAATAGGACACTAAAATCCACTGATCATTTAATGATAGGTTAATGACATTTACTATACCAGTTTTGGAAATTGTTATACTATTACATTTCACATTTTGGTTGTTAGTGGTGTCAGAAGAAGGAAATAATACTTGGAGATGATTTTTTAGCTAGGATTATTTGTTACAGAATGACCCATTTCACTACACCAAGGATAGTTATCTAGGAAAGAGAGTGATTCTAAAATATAATGTTCTACACATTTAATCATTAGGATACGACTTGGTTCTTATTTTTTCATTAAGGGTGTAGTCTATGAGAGTTTGGTGTAATTATATTTTGAGGTGGGGGTATGCTTGTAGTGTGAATTGTTTTTTTTGAATCTTGGAGGTTCCTAAGTGATTCTCACATGGGGAAGTCTCCTCATTAGTCTAACATGTAGTCATTTTGAGTTAACCTTATAAAATATTGATTGTTTTGTAAGGGGTAGTGTTATGGAATGATGGTATCAAGATGATTTGATTTTATCCAATAAAATTTGGATGTCACGTGGGGCTATTGGGTTTAATATTACATGATATATTGGTTATTCTTACATTAGTGAGGTTATAGTGTGGTTTACCCACTACAATGTGAATTCATGAGTGGATAAATTCTTATTTATATTTATTTTATGTCTATTGTGATGTAGTTCCATCCATTGTGAAATTTGGGAGAGATACAATAGGATCATTGTGTGAATTTTGGTGGTGTTCTCAATTTATCCATATTATGGTGTGATGAACCCATTCACATAGTGATTCTTTAATTTTACAAGATTCTAAAAAATTAATTACTTATAATAGACTCTCTCTTAGCTCCCCAAATCCAATCAAATCCTATGTGACCATAGACACATATTTGGATATATTTATCTATCCTTTGATTGGGTTTGACCCTTTGTTTTGAGAGATCTACTATTTATGATCCAACGCGAGTTTATCTTTTCTTCTCCTTGGTTTTCTTATTTAACTTTATTTTGGTAAAGGCTATGAAAATAGTTTTGATTCAATTTTAATTTTTGTTGTTTTGTTTTTGATGGGGAATGGTCAATCATATGCATTTCAGTTGATCCTTATGTGTTGGGTGATGTTTTATTTAGATTTTCCCCACCGTCTCATGAAATGGTCATTAAATATTTGATTAAGCTAGAGGAATTGAGTATTCTTCTTATTCTTCTTCTTCTTATTAATTTTATGCAAATTATAGATTAATCATGGGTTTTTTCATTGAGTGTATGGTATGGATTTACATAATCAAGATAATAAAGTAATCTAAATTAAATTTATGGTATGGGGTGATTCAAATGTAATTTATGAAACCCCTTTGTTATTTCTTATAAGTTGATGATAATTTTGATATTGATGTTAGAGATTTACATTTTATACTATGATATATGTAAATATTTCTATTTAATGTGGTAGAAAAACATTAAATAATGTGTTAATCACTTAAATAAAGTAAAAAATTGGTTGTGGGGAAATATGGACTCATAGTATTAGTATTTGTATATAAAACTATTCTTTCATTATAAATAATGTTCAATGGAAAGATTTATAATGTGAATTCTTGCTGTGTTGCCCCCATTACGTTTTATTTTTGTTATTTGAGTGGAAATGGATGCTTATTGTGGATTATTATGGCGACACAATGTGGATTTATTATGATAGATGTGGATGAGATATTGTGTGATTATGGCTATGATAGTATGGATGGTTATGTGGAAAGGAATCGATTTTGTGTCTAGTGTGGTGATTTTTGGAATGTGATTTGGGGAAGTTTATATGGTGATAGTTTGGGTTATTATGGGGTTATGTTATTATTTACAAATGGCCCAAAATATGGTTGTAATTAATAAAATAAGTAATGGGATATAGGGTGGAATTGATAACTTATAGGATGTAAATAATGAATGAAAATAGATAGAATAATTGTAATTAATAAGTAGTAAAGATTTGTATGAACATGATTAATGATTATTGAAATAGTTAGTGGCTTAAAATAAAGAAGGATTAAAGGAATGAAATAATGAATGAAATAATATCAGTAAAAGGTAAATATTTAATCTAATGAATTATGTGATAAAATGGGATTTTTTTTAAAATAAAGGTTGTTTCATGTGGTTAGATGTGGATGGTTATGTTATAGTCATGGGTAAATCATCTGGTGAGAGTGGTGATAGTGAGGCGTTCCTTGTGGGATATTGAAGTGATGTTTTGAATATGAAATGATAGGTTAAGGATGTGTGTGATTATTATATTATATTATTTTATTGTTATTTATTATGAACCGCCACCTGAGTCAAATAACCATACCAAAACCCACATGGTTTTGGCTTCTCGGTGCTTTCTCCAAAATCCAGGTTACTGAGAGAATAGATGGATGACTTCTTCCTCTTCCCCATTCTCTCTTCCAGGTATATTATGAGTTGTTATATATTACAATAGGTATACACATATGGGTTACAGTGGTTTAAGGATTTAGTATGTAATATAATAGTTTAATTGGATATGTATTTATGACAATGATAAATTGTGGGAGACATGCATAATTGGAGCAGGGAACAAGGTTAATGTCAATTTTTTCATGGTACCCTTTGTAATAAAGTTGTGATGTGTGGTTGTTTTATGGTATACAGTGATTATACAGTTGTGGCTATGTAGTGGTATATATTGGTTGATATATGATGATAATGATGATATGGTTGTGGTATGTGGTATATGGTTATGATATAGGATATAAGGTGTGATTACACAACTAAAAAAGGGATAAAAGCATCAGGACATTTCCTGTTGGGTTTTGAGAGTGAAAAACTAGTGGGGAAGTGGTTGTGGGGTAACTTCTTAATATATATTATTTTGATACTATTTCACTATACTTGGATGTGATATTGGATGAATGAGCCTCGGTAATGTTATGTGATAGTTGACATAATGTATGTGATTGTTGGTTCTATTACTTATGCACCAAGGTATTAGTATTCATATTCCACTTTTTCCTGAGAGGTTTTAGGTAGAATAGTTCTGTGTAAAATTGTATACTCATCCCAATATATATACAAAAAAATATTTTTCTTTTATGTTTTTTAGAGGGAATTTGTGATTGAGATGGACATTACAAGATTGAGGTTTGGAGTTTCTATCAAATTCATAGTCATAGGAGTTTCTTTTTGGTATTTTATTTTGTAAACCCTCACTATGTATGCCATTTACATGCATTTTGGATTGTGTTTTATTTTATATGACATGGAGTTGATTGGTGATTTTTTGACGCCTCGGCCCGAATAACCCATTCTGGTATGAGGGGATGCTACATAGTCTCATGCATGCCTACCCATACAAAAGAGGATGATGATAAGAGACAAGGTCCTAAAAGGTAATATGGGGACATAATTCCTTCAGTGATAGATAAATAATAAGAGTACATAATAACAAAATAAATAATCTGAGTAAATAACACAACTAAAATGAAAAATTTGTAACAAAAACATCCCTTTCTATAACCAATGGCATACAATAACCAATACATCATTTCAAAATATCTCCATAGGAGATAGATCTATATAAAAAATAATTAGGTAAAATAAATAAATAGTCATCTCCAAAGTTTATTTTTTAATTTGTCCCAGTGTTTCCTCATCCAACCCGATCCTCCTATACAACTTACCTAAGTTGGGCCCATTCCCTTATATGAATACTTAGCCATAAATAGTCTACAATTTCACCATGATGCTCGTATAGGGTGTGATTATAAACCCAAAAAGACACCAAAAATCCATCCATAGCATAAGTGAAAATTCTATAAATGTGTATGTGAAGAAAGAAAATAAACACTTAATCAAACATATAACCTACCAGGTGATCGTTCACTAACTAGGCTACCATGAACCCCAACCCCACCTGCTTAAACTCACTACTGAATGAATCATTTGTTATAACCACAATAGTATACACAACCCATGATCTATGATTTTCACTTAGATCATAGTCTTATCATGTACCTGACCCAACACTATGTACTCAAGGAGGTCTATCAAGTCACACATACCATCCTTACAGGTTCTAGGGAGTTCATGGATAATAACATTGTCCCATCCTCATAGACTCTGGGAAGCCATAACAAAGAATACCAGAACAACCCCTCAAACTATGGGGAGGCCATAGAAATGTTCAATAGACCTTCCCTATAGAATATAGGGAAGAAAAATAAAGCACATTGTCCCATACCTTTAGGAACTAGGGAGGCCACATACAAGCAGAAGAACACACATTAATATAAAAAAACACAACCTGGCCTAATGCCTCTCTCATGATAGCCATGATCTTCTAAACAGGTGAAAAACATATCACTCATGGCTATCCTCCCATAACACATCAAGTTAATATGTATAACTAAATATTTTCTTGTATCATAAACTCAACCTAAATGTTTTCATACCACATTATCCTAGCTATTTTTGAACCCAAATGGTAATTTATAATTCAAAACACCCAAGCGGACAAACCTACCCTTATGTACTAGTATAAGGTTCATGATCATCACTTGAAAGAACCCAAGCAAGGTGATTCACTACCTAAACAACTATGGCACTTAAAAAAGTATTTTTAGCCTCAAGTGATACTAAATTAATCATTCTATGTACTAAAGACCAAGTGGAAAACCCTATAATCATACCTAGTACACGACTTCCTTTCATTAATATCAAGGCATACAAGTCTCATGACCCCTCTAAAAAGCCTACTACATCAATAAAAATATAAAATACTCATGTTAACATCAAAAGAATAAGTATAATAGGGATACACATAAACCAAAATGAAAATCAGCGCATACCATTTTATATAAAAGTCATAATATTTTATCGACTTCCTACCCCAAGAAAGATAGGTCCTAATCACCAAGAATCAACACCTAAATCAATGAAATAAAGAGAAATCCTAAAAAAATAGAAATGGAATTGGATATTAGGGTTTTCCATTTGGAAACTAAGAAATAGAGGGAAAAATGACATTTAGGGAAAGAATGGACTTAGACTCATTTAGAGGTAGTGATCGCAATGAACGAAGCCTGAAATTCCCATTAAATAAGTCAGGGGAGTATAAAATTGAAAAATAGGGGGACCAAATCCTTGTGTTGTCATGTATAGGTCAAGGGAGATAAGTTTAGGAGAAATAATGGGTTTAAAAAGGGAAAATATGGAACTTCCCTTCAAACAAATAGCCCATAATAAGTTCACAACATGAAAGGTACTTTGACGTCATAAAATATCAAGTAAGACACCCTCGAAGCTTGACCATGATATTTCAGGGAATGATACACTATTTCATATTCTGAATCTTCTATATGGCTCCCAAAATAGATATAGATAGGACACTATCCTTTTATATACACTCTCAAATTATCCCAACACCTCCAATAGCCAAAAACACTAGATTACACATGTCTATGCAAAAAACATAGACCGTAACATGGCTCAAAAATCAAGAGGAATTAAAAAAATCTCCCTATAACAACTTATTATCCTTGAGAAGTGTCTTTAGGGGTCTATCCAAAAAACCATAACTCTTGTATTAAATAGATGATCTTTAGGCTTGAACAACCCTTTTCCACCCTCATGTTTTTTCCAGAGATGTCCACACAACCATAACACTCAAATGATATGTGATACCTTTTCTCATATCTATTTACATACTTCAGTCCAAAACACATACTAGATGATTCTATAAAGAAAAAACTACCTTAAAAACATCATTCTAACTATGACCCCACAAACCGGGTCTTGATCAGACTCATGACCCACAATACCACTTCCCATGATTCCTCAAGCATTAACACCACAAAATGATAGTTTTTTACATTTTTTGTATAATTCATAGCCTAGATCACATGAAGAATTATGGTTCACCCCATGAAAGATTTCATGAATTGGGGTTCAAACCTTGAACCATCTTATAAACCATGGTTCTCTACCTTAATCATGTCACAAATGGGGGTTTAACCCATGCATCACCTTACAAACACACTATATTTCACCATAGGCCTAATTGATGATGCATGCCTTGCTCCAATGGTTAGGGTCAAAAGCTCACACCTGATCACAAATGAATGACACCTACCCATGGGTTTCTCTCATTCACCAATGCAAATCAGTCACTTATATTCATGCACTATTTTCAACCACCTTTTCCATGGTTGGGTTCACCTACACATCACTAATACCATACACAAAAGAACTAAACTACCATTAGTCTATAAGAATGAGTCCACCTCACCTAGGTATGAACCAAATAGTAGAACCCATGAGAACTATCACCAAATTTCACACATTCTCACATTTCCAGAATCCTAATATATTTATATCATGGACACACCCTCAAATTCTTAAACCACCACATTGATCTAACATCCCCATAATAACCTTCTAGAAACCTGCCAGCTGCCAGACTCACTGAATGCCTCCATCAATTTCATCGAGCCATCAACCATGACATACCTTATGGAACTAAAAAAATAACCCTACTTCTATCAGAACTCAAAATCACATAAATTTATGCTGATCACTTCCACTTTAATTAAAGGACACCATAATTTCACTATGCTAGTCTAACCAAATCTTACTAAATGGGTGAAACATTTCACAAGTTTTATCCCACATGAGCCTTGTCCATCAGACCCATCAACATCAACCCAATTCATTAATATCAAATCTCAAAATTACAATTTATTAATAAGCCTTAGTATTTTTGACCAATCACATGTCATTAACTTAGTGTTGACACCCTGTGTTTTGTCTCTAAATTCCCAAAAATCTTCATTGTTTAAACTCCAAACATCAATCCCAGACACACCCATTTTCCTCTAAATACCCTTGTTTAATCCCTTAACCACATTAACCATTTTCTGAATGAAATTTCCTAATGTTCTATCCACCTATCCATATCTATTTATACTTAATAACACTAGTTGGTCCTTAAATAGATTAATTCTCACAAAGAAACTCAGCCCCACCCATTGACTTGCTATCACCTCTCGACCATGATGATTTAATACTTAGGGAATTGTGAAAATTATCAACACCCACAATTAATTCCAAAACCATCTCTCAATTAAAATCCATAGTTATATCCTTGACCAACCCATTTAACCATCACACCACACTTACAAACACTGATGTGTCTCTAATCCAAGTCACCCACAGATCATACCACCACTCTCATCTATATGAACACAACATGGAGATGATTTTAAATTCATCACATTCCAACTCACAAGGTAGTTCACTAAATAACTATCCATTAGAGGCACTTCTAACCACACATAACACTCTAGAACTACTACCCACTAACATTTCATGACAATGCCAACTACCAACATAAAGGTCATTATACAATGACCTCTCAAAAAATACAAGGTTCATCAAACCTAGAAAGTCATGTCCTAAAATGCATATAATTATGATTCTATAAGAAAATCACTTCTTATCACGATTCAAGACCACCATGTCTCTTGTGGTTTCTACTACTCCATAGAATAACTAGCTACCACATATAACTATATATATATATATATATATCCCATATCTAGTTTCCAAACTAAAAAAAAAATATAAATGTAGAACTCAATCATAATAAGGTTCTTATGAATATACAATGGATATATTTCATTTACCAAATTCATGGTTCATTCTATGAACCACTATTTGTTGAAAAACATCATCTATTCTCCAGTCTAATTTCCAATAAATCACTCTTGATTTTCTCATGAGGATTCAGAAAACCAAAAAATATCATATTCAATTTACCATACTGATCAAGCATTGATAATTAAGGTCTAGAAAATATAGTTCATGCACTACCACACACCTATTATCATCATATCCTGCTCGATTTCTACTCTAGGTGAGAAGAACAACTCACTCACACGCCCCTCAAGGCCTATGATGCCTAGCTATGCAACAAATTAGTACAAAACCAATGGATGAAAAATTAAACCATTATCCTATGATCATATTAACCCAAAACTCACTCCTAGACCCATATCTCAATAACTTAGGATGATACCGCATAATAACCCATATAACTCACAAATCATTATAGAAAACAACACCCACTAGACCAACCATAACATCTAGATCGATGTCTCACACATCCACATTCCTTCCATAACCCTACTATACTCAATCTAGAGAGAGATACACAATAGTCACATGAAAACATCACTATCCAAATACCATTTTCTAGGTTCCACCACTAACCAAAGCATGAAGACAAACTGATTAAGAACCTCCAAGGCCATTTTCTAAGATGAGGACATACATAAACCCACACATACCCACATAAAGTATTACCTTAGGGAAATATTACACATAAACACATCAAAAAAGAGTCCCCAAAAGGGTCTCAAATGAATACTATAAAAAAATTGTTTAAAAGTCCCAAACATACTTCATAAAAATCCCAAATCATTGAGTCAAACCAATTTTATGCTTTCAAAATTCAATTTCAACTAAAACATTTAGTGAAACTATTTCAAACCATTTTAAAACTATTAAAATACACACCCCATTCAATTTTAACAATTTGAGAAAAAAAACCATTTTTCCCATTTAAAATGAATCTATAAAAACCAACACTTTACCAAGTTCACGACACAAACGAAGCCAAATACCTTTCAAAATTTAAATTATATTTAAAACAATCCATTGAAACTATTTAAAAAACACAAAATTGTAAATATATTTAAAAACAAAAATCCCATGGAAACTATTTAACACCTTTTATACTAAGTGATTTTATATATTAAAAATATTTATAAAGCTCAAGTAGAAACAAAATTCCAATGAAAGAAATAGCCAAACACTTACAGCCTACTCAAGGCTTGAGTCTATACTATCAATACATGTAATTTAGTCATAATAACATGTACATAATAAAACATAACATACTCATTCTAAATTAACTAAATGTCACCAATATTGTATTTAAGAAATTTATGAATATATTTTTAATGAATTTAATTAATTTCATTCTCTATCAACCATAATAAAAAAGTGCCTGACATGTTAACCTACGTGTCTATCCTTGATTTATGAGATCACCCAGACCTACAAATCAGTACAATAGAAAATTCCATAAATCATAACACCAAAACCATGTTCATCACTTGAGTTGAAATTGGATAAAAAAAAAAAAAAAACACAAACAATAATACCAACTCTAGAAACACGAAATTACCTCATTAATGTGTTAATTACTTATAGGTATGAGTTCCATACCAAATTATAAAAATTACCCATATTTAATCTACCTAGCCCCAAATAGTAATACAAAAGATAATTTGTGATACCATTTTGTGTTTCCCCGACTCGAATCACCCAGTTTGGGCTGAGGGGATGCAACATGGACTTATCCACACCTCCCCATATAAAAGAGGTTTCTAAAAATAAGTGAGGGCCTAAGAGGCACATGATGAGACTATGACCATATAAATATATAAATAATCAGAGTTCACAATAACAGACATAATAATCCAAGTAAATAAATGAACTAAATAGCAGAAGAAATAAAAATAACAACCCATGATATAACCAATGGAATATAATAACCAATAAAAAAGGTCAATAGATACCCACATGTGGTATATCTATATAAAAAGTAAAAATGGTAAAATAAATAAATATTCAGCGCCACTGTTAGGTCATAATGACCATGACAAGGGAATAAGAGGTGGGGGGGGAGAGTTAATTGTGATCCCTTAAAACCATTGATAGATTCAAAAAAACCCTATTGATATTTAGTGATTATTCCCTTATCTATTAAATATGAGGGAGAAGTAGAAATAAATATGAAAATGAACACAATGATGTATAGTGGTTAATGGCACAAAGATCCCCTAGTCCACTCAACCAATGCTCTCTCCAAGATCTAGGTGATTTTCACTAGTAAGTCCTTTTATCAGGGACTTCTACAAATGAGTACATGCAGTTGATACCATTATAGTAAGGATTTTACAAGGACTTATTTCTCTTTTATAGGGAACAAAATTATCCAAAAATTAGTCCAAGAAACTGATACTCCACCACGACTGAGTCCGAGTAGATGATACTCCAATAAATCAATAGAGATTGATTTTATTGAGAAAAACATGATTTTATCATAGTTGAAAAAAATACTAATAGATGTGTTTGATCTTTAATAACTTAAAACATCAACAATATAATCTTCAACATTTCAAATTATCTCTTTAAACAACAATAGGGAAAACCCCAGACAAATGAATAAAAATGTATGCCTGCAAAGTCTAACTCTAAAAAAAGATTTATCAATCTTGAAGAAGAAGATTTAACAATAAGATATAGAAGGAGTGATAGAAACAACAATAATCTGATCAACTAGATAAAAACATGAATATCTCTAAAGTTTATCTCTAAAGGAAACAACATAGTGTCATTTACAAGAACGTAGTTTTTTTTTCTTTTCAATGCATATATATATATATATAACTATCCAGTAGATTGTCGTATCAGTATTTATACTATAAGTATAATATCTCAAAGTCAATATATTCCGAAAATACCACATAATAAATCATGAATATTTTAATTCAAAATCATTCAAAGAGATTCATAACTTCCCTTATAAATAGGAATTATTTAATCTATTGAATACAATAATTTGAATCAATTGTAAAAAAGATTTAAAGAGATATTTACTTCTGTCAAGATATTGCAGAAAAACATAGATAATATCCTAAATTAAGAACTTCTTCATTGAAAATTCAAACATAGGGTTCCTTCATGAAGGGACAAAATCAAAAAGTAGGGTTGACAATGTAAGGTTGTTTATAAAAGTAATTTTGAAGAGCCATACGTTTGTTCCTCAAACGTAGGGTTTCATCCAAACGTAGGGTTATTGATCTATAATTTTCTAATAGCATAGGGTTTTTGATCCATATGTGTTATTCCAAATGTAGGGTTACCAAACAATAGGTTATAATTATAAACCTAGGGAATGAACAATGTTTGTATAATACATTCAAAAATGTCTAGATTTTTTTTTAAAAAAATATATTCCAATGGATCAATGAATTGTGTATGATTTTAGAATAAATACTAAATATTCTAACTAATATCAATATCCTAAAATTAAATTAAAATAAACTTTATTAGTAACAAAAATGTGGGTGTTTGTGAGCATAAAAATCAAAAAGAAATTAATGAAATTTCTAAATCAACACATGATAAAAAATATACCCATTTTTATGATCATAAAACCAATAAAATAAATATCTAAATTAAAAAAAATAAAAACATTTTTAAGAAAAAATTTCTCCTAAATAAAATTTTCATAAATTTAACCCTTTTCTGACATAAAAAAGATGAGAATAAAAAGTAGTAATACAAAATCCCCTAAAAAAATGCAAAAAGGATATAATAAAGTATCAAGGAGAACATATAATATATTATTCAATGAATAATAATGGGTATTATTGAATATATTAAATAATTTAATTAATTCCATAACACTTAAAATAACTCACCATAAGAAATAACACGATTTATGAAATTAAATAAAATATTTTCAAGGAAAAAATAACTGATTTTTAAAAAAATTGAAAATAAAATTTTCATATGGAATAATTTAGAATTTTTTTTAATATATTAATAAAATTATTTATTAATTACAATAATAGATTAATTTACCACATGTAAATAATTTTAAAATATTCAAACATTAATCATATGTTTATGTGTAAGATAACTATTTATATAAAATATTATGGGTATAAAACTTAAAAAAAATGAAACAATTTATAACACATATTTTTGCTAATTGAAATATTTAAACAAAATGATATATAATATATTGAATAAAATATAGATATGAAGAAATTTTGGGGTGTTAGGAAGGATTATATGGATCATCTTAACTTTCTAAACTTTGAACTCTTTCACTTAAATATTCTAAAACTCTTGATAATTATTCTATTCTACTTTGAATATCTACAGATCTTTGATACAGTGAAGAAAAAAACTATTTAACTAAAAATTATTTTAGCTTATAAAATTAAAAATTAGTAACAACTTCCCTTCTGTCTAACTCCATCTAAAATAACATTTCTAATTTAAACAACTCAAGGTATTTTTTTAAAATCAAAATTTCTATCAAATTTTGATACGCTCTTTTAAGTATATCAAAAAATTGTTTCAAAACTAACACATTTTTTATCTCTTGATATGAATTTATAGAAATATTTAGTTCATCACGCATCTTCAATATTTATTCATTCAATGTTTTAACCTTAAAAATAAGCTCTTCATATGAAATATCACAATTAATCATTTTTGATGATGAATATTCTAGTTCTCAAACACTATGAACTAACATATCTCTTTCAGAAGGTTTTTCAAATGAATCCTTAACATAAGAAACCAAATGTTCTCTTAATAGATCATAAGGATTACCTTTTATTCACTTGTGAAAAGAATTATTTATAAACTGAAGTTATTAATCACTTCCTCTTGGAAGAATTGGTTTTAGAAGTCTTTAAAATGATATTTCAAATAAAAATTAGAAGGAAAAATTTAATAGATTTCAAGAACAATATTATAGGATTATAAGATAAGTTAATACATTTTTTTCTTACAATTTACAGATGATTCTTCACATTCTTGAGTTAAAAATACAAGATTATCATTTTAGATTTTATCTTTTGAAAATAAATTTTCGTAAGAAAGGTATTCTAAAATAAAATGTTACATAAATGAATTTAAGAACATTAAATTTAATGACAATAATAATATTAAAAGATTAAACAATGAATGTATTTTTTTATAAACCTTTTTTATAGAAATATAAATATTTCAGAGACTTAGTTATGAAATTATATAGACTATGTTTAATAGTTTAATTTAATGATGAAGGAAGTATTTAAAAATTTTAGCATAAAAGATCTATCCCCCCCTTTATAAAACACTTAATTCAATAAAAACACAAATATAAAAATAGTAATGAAATACATCATGGGTTATTATTTTTAGTTTTAAGTGTTTTTCAATAATGAACTACTTCATAGTTGATCACTCATTTATTAAGATAGAAATTCCTATATAGTGTCTAAATGACCACTTAATGAAAAAATGATGTATTTTAGTGGAGAATTGATACAAAAAATCAAATACAAGTTCCTTTTGGTACCCATATTCTTTTGTGTTCGGTAGTCTTAGAAACTAAAGTTTTAGTTAACCATATCTGTTATTTTTATAGAAATTATACTATTATAGTTAAATAATTTTTTTGAACAATAAATATTTTTAACACCAAAAAATTGATGTTTTATAAATTAACAATAATTTTTATAATGTCCATTAACACCAAAATAAATAAATTTAATGTTTTATATAATTTTTCAATTTGATCCAGGAACAAAATGATTCCTATATAATTTTTGTCTTTAACCATTACTACATATTCCATGTTTTAATTTTTGAATTTTATTTTTACCAAGGATTTGATTCAAATATTTTAAACCTTTTATAAGCACACTAGAAGTTTGTTTTAAAGTTTCAACATCATCTAATAAATCTTTTACTTTATTTTTAGGAAGATGATAAGAAATTTTGTAAGAGTTAGACATTAAATCTCTAAATTATTTTGACAAACTTTCTTTATCAAATAAAATGGAATCATAAGTTTTTCAATATTTTCTATGATATTTATTTAAGGATTAAAATTTATCATGTAGACTAAAGAAATAATTATTTAATTCATCATAATAAAGTTTTTTAGAATTAAAATTTTGAGATTAAGAAGATTGTACATCATCAATATAAGCCATAAGAAAAACCATTTTATTTTTATGCTCACCCTAAGAATTTGTAGAAAATTAATCATTTGAACTCCAAGAATCACTCCTCATATCATTCATAATTTAATTTAATTTAATTTTATAATTATATTTCCTGTGATATTTAAGCACTGGACAATTAAACTTTGTAATACCTTTCTCTTTTCATTCACTACGTCTATTATATTCAATCCATTTATTTCTTTTATATAGTTTTTCAAATATTTTAACAATATTTGATAAATTTTTATCTGAATGTGGATTAATTGAAATAGATGACTTATACATCATAGTTTTGAGAGAATCTTCTTCATATTTGATATGATTCTCAGCTTCCGGTTGCATCTCACCTTCATTCATCATCAAAGTTCTAGTTAGTTATTTTATTGACAATTCTTTAAGTGGTGTGGATTTTTATGTAGCAGAAAATATTTCATTCCATATTGAGAATAAAACTCTAAGTAATTTTACCAATTGATCTGATTTTTTAATTGGATCTCCTAAATTAGAAATGTTATTTACAATTTTTATCAATATCCCATTCATATGAGTGATATTTTTATCTTTATGCATTCTAAAAGTATAAAATTTTAACTTTACAACATTGTATCTTAGTTTTCTTATATTTTCAGTTCTATCATAGGAAATGAAAATAGTTTGATACATCCCATATGAAATAGACCATTGAGAAACTTGATTAAACTTATCAGTTTCTAAACCAAAGACAATAAAATTCATTTCTCTTGGATTAAGATCATATTATTTTTATTTATCATCATTCCATTTCTATAGATCATCATTAGAAACTTTATAAGGCTTGGAAACATTTAAATAAACTCTTATTCCATGATTTTTCAAATAAATAATCATTTGATCTTATCAGTATCCATAATTATCACCATTGAAGTAAGGATCATGGATCATTACCATACCTTCTTTAATATCATCTATTTTAAAATTTGTCTTTTTTTGATTTTTTAACTCAGTATTGTTATATCTAAAAGATAAATTTAATAATACTTGTTGGTATAGGATAGAAAAAAAATTCATGGATTTACAAAAAGATAAATATACCAATAGAGCACTTCCCCAAATACCACTTGTTAGGTAAAAATGACTATAAAAAAGACACAAGGGGGGGGGGGGATTGTGATCCTTTAAAAACTTTGAAGGATTTAAAATATCCCTCTTGATATTTATAGATTATTTTATTCTCTATTAATGACGAGTGAGTAGTGGAAATAAATAATGAAAAGAACATAGTGATGTATAGTGGTTCAGGGAATAAAGATCCCCCAGCCTACTCTACTAACCCTTTCTCCATGATCTTGTTGATTTTCACTAGTAATTCCTATTACTAGGGAATTTTAAAACTGAATAAAGGTAGTTGATACCTTTATAATAAGGCTTTTTTGAATCCTTTTGGTTATTTTATAGGGAATCGAAAAATCTACAGTTTAGTTCGAGAAGATGATACTCCACCATGACTGATTCTACTCAACTTATACTTTAATAAATCAATAGATATTGATTTTATTGAGAAAAATAAGATTTTATCATATTTGGAACAATAATTGAGAAATTTGTTTGATCTTCAATAACATAAAACAATATAAAGACAATCTTCAATGTTGCACATGATTTATTTAAAAAACAGTAGAGAAAATTCCAGATAGATGAATAAACATGTATTTATCCAAAGTTTAACTCTAAAAAATGATTTTTCAATGTTATAGAATAATATTTAACAATAACATACAATATTAGTTTCAACTAAAATAAAAAACTGATCAACTAGATCAAAACATGTATGTATCCAAAGAGTAGCTCTAAAGGCAACAATACACTATTATTTACAAGAACAATTTTTTTCTTTTCAATTTTTATATATCTATATATATATATATCACTATTAATAGGATGACCATATTAATATTTACAATATAGTTTTAATATATCCAGGTAAAAAGTTTTCATAAATTACAGATAATAATTCGCAAATATTTGAATTCAAAATCATTCAAAGAGAGTTGTAACTTCCCATAGAAATACGAATGATTTAATTTATTGAATACAAGACTTTTACTTGGTCATAAAATAGATTTAGAAAGATATTTAATTCTATCGAGACATTGAATTATAAAAAAACGTAAATAATATATTGAAATAAAAACTCCATCGATGACCAGTCAAACATAGGGTTCCTTCATGTGGAGATAAACTCCAAAATTAGGGTTTACAACATAAGGTTGTTTACAAAAGTAAGGTTGATAAACCATATATTTTTTCCTCAAACATAAAATTTCTTCAAAATGTATGGTTGTTGATCCGTAATTTTCTAACAACGTAGGTTATCTGATCAATAAAATCAGTGACTTGTGTACGCTTTTAGAATAAAAAATAAATATTATAATTAATATCAATATCCTGAAATTCACATAAAAAAACTTTATTAGTAACATAAATGTTTGTTTGTGTGAGAATCAAAATAAAAAAATTAACAACATTATTGAATCAATAAATTCTCAACATCCACAAGTTTTTTGGGAGCCTTTCCTAACATCACCTCAACCAACTCATTCCTCCTATACAACTTCCATAAGTAGAGACTATTCCTTTATCTAAATCTATGACCATAAAGAGTTTGTACATGCACAAAGATACCCATGAATGGTGTGAGTATAAACCTATAGGGGCAGTCCCAATTCTTCCTTAGCAAAAGTGTAGTAGTCATATAAATTTTTATGTGATTCTGGAAAATAAATACATAATTAACATGTAACTCTATAGGAAATCATGTGCAAACTAGGGTTCCATGAACCCCGACCCTACCAGCATTATATTAATGATATATGAGACATATTTCAAAACCATAATAGCATATATAAACCATTTCCTGCAACTTTCACTCATTTCATGGACTTATTAAGTACCTTGACCCATCATTGTGTACTCAGATAGGTCTATCAAGTCACACTGAACCGTCAATGTAGGTTCTAGGGAGGTCACATTCAATCAATCTAGCCCATCCCCATAGAAATTAGGGAGGCCACCCTCAAGAACCCTGATCCATCCCTGTAGAGTTTGGGGAGGCCAAATACAAGCACACTAGACTATCCTTTGAGGCTAGGAGGAGGACACATTAAGCTCACCATCCCATACCCACTAGCTCTAGGGAGGCCATATGCATGCAAAAATAGAAGAATCATAATGAAAAACATGAAGCAACCTAAATCATCTCTCATGATGGCCATCATTATCCCAATAGGACTGAACCATCTCATTCATGGTTATCCTCCCATCACACATCATGTCAATTTATATAACTCAAGACTAGACCACATCATCACCTCACCTAAAAAATTTCATAGTATATCACCCTAACCCTTTTAAAACCTATAGTAATTTCCAATCCAAAACACCTAAGTGGGAATCCCTACCATTATTCCCCTTTATAAGGTTAAATCTCATCGATTAAAAATAAAAAAAATGATTATTCACTAAAATAATACCTATGTAACATTAAAAATTATATCTATCCTTAACTGAGTCTAAACATATCATTTAATGCCCAATATCCCAAGCGGGAACACTACACCAATCTCAAGAAACACCAGCCACATTCCTCCTTAAAGAAGCTAACTATATCGATATGAACCTCACCCACTCATGTTAATGGTAA
The DNA here is from genome assembly GCA_963277665.1 of Viscum album. NCBI lineage: Eukaryota > Viridiplantae > Streptophyta > Magnoliopsida > Santalales > Viscaceae > Viscum > Viscum album. The sequence goes on along the minus strand of OY728128.1, from coordinate 1,314,034,299 downwards.
ACCCAATGGTCTCATAGGTCTACACAAGCACACAATGAAAATAATTTCATACCATTTTATACGAAAGCTATAAAATGGTTAGGAATTCCTACCTAAATAATAATGAAGCCAAATTGCCAAGAATTTATACTCACCATATGAAAATATTGAAAAATAACTAAAAATAATCCATGGAATTCAGGTATTAGGGTTTAATAAATAAAAACAATTAAATAGATTAATAAAGAGTAATTTATGACGTGAATGGTCTTAGACTCACTGAGAGGAAGTAATCAAAATGATGGAGATTAGAAACACCTAAGAAATGATGGAAATAATTCCAATATTTTAAAATAGGGAGATCCTATCATTTCCTAGTATCTTTTGGGTCGATGGAAAAGAGGGGAGGGTATATAAGGTGGGTATAAGGGGAAAGGATGATCCTGAACCTTAAAAAAATATCCTATAAGAAGTTCATGGTGTTAAAGGTAGTTGCATGTTGTGGAAGTTCGAGTTACACCCCCCTCGAATCCTGGCCATAGTATGTCATGGAGTGAAATAATCTGTCACATGGTGAATATTCCTTATAGGTCCTTGAAAGTTTTATGTTCAATACATTCCTCTTGAACACACTTCCAAACTCTCTTGATGCATCCAACAAACCAAAATGCCCAAATTACACATTTCCATGACAAAAACTTAATCCCTAACATGCCTAAAAAATCACGATGCATTATAGTTTTACCTTTTTTCCTTGAGATTTATGAGGGTAATGACCCTCTTTTTTTAGTTTTATTACCTTGGTTCTAGTCACCAAACCATACCCCATTGAAGATGGTATTTAGGAGTCACACTCATCTTTACTACTAGTTCATGGGGGATATTTGTGGGGATAGGTTATGATAGAGTGGTATCAGTGAAATTATTGAGATTTATGATGAAGATTGATGTTTATAATTGGTGAATACTTAATGGTCTTGGTAGGGAGGAAATATTAGTGAATCTTATAATGTGACATAATAAGGGATACTAGCTAAATACATAAGCAATTATACCCCTAGAACTTGGTGTAATGAAACTAATCTTACTAAACACCCTATAAAAGAAAATGTTGATTATAGAGTAGATACCTAAGAAAGGTGATTTGATCTTACTTGATTTCACTTATGGTTGAATATCGGTTATTATGGCAAAGTTTAAATGATTTTAATTTAAAAAAAATTTAATGCATTATATGTTCCCATTCATAGAATTTTTATTTATTCATTGTATTTATGGTTTCTGGTCATCATATTAATTTTGATTAGATCTATGAGGTGTATCCAGTTAATCCAATTAACCATTGGATGGTTAAATCGACTAAGGAGGATGATACTTTAAGGAATAAATTGTAAGAGTTACAGTGTGAGAATTTGGAGAAGTATGAGGGGAGTGTATCTAAATAGGATACATATAACTAGTTAGAGGATTTAAAGTTCAAATTCCGTATGATCTATGCGAGTAAGAATCATTTGGTTCGATTGGCTTTTATTCATATGAGAGGAAACGTGCACCAGTGGTGGTTTCTATTTTACGAAGAGCTTGAGGTTTCAATAGTTTCATAGTATTATTTCCAAAATTAGCTTTGTGTTGCCTTTATTTATTAAATGATAGAGGTGGTAATTTAGTAAGAGTAATCTTCCCATTAGTAGGAAATTATGAGTGTGCAAGAGATCAATATTCAATTCAAGGACCTTAATCTACCCCCTTGAGATTTTCCTAGATAGGGAAGCTATAATGTGTTGTTTTGAGGAGGCACCACATCCCATTATTTCATATCTAGTTCCAATATTTATATTTTCTATTGATTTGAAGGTTCTAACTATGGTATATAAAGTGAAACAAGATATAAATAACATAAATAATACATTAATTTTAGAATTTAAATAATACATCTCACAAATAGATGCACAACCCAAGAAACTAAAGGTTTAGTGTCTTGGAGATTATCTACATAAACATATTATTTTAGAACACTTGAAAACATTTCTCCATAAACATTCTCCTCTAGACCCTTTACTAGAAATATCTCATGATATAATCATATTCATAGCCTAGGGAAATGAAAACATAAGAAAGGGGTTAGTTCTGATTAGCAGTAATAGAAAAACTTATCATAATGCATCATATCATAAACATTAAGGAGAATATGATGATCGTATAAATATATTATTAAATTATCATGATATAATATATGATAATAATAAAACATGGTAGAAAAACATTTGAACTTAAAAATATTTTCAATCAAGAATAAAATTGATGAAAAATCTCAAAATAAATCTCAATAATCATAAAAACTGAGAGCACGACATAAGAGTATGGAATATTTTAAAAATGAGGTGTAACATGAAAACATGAAATATCTTGAAAATGAAAAGAATATTGGAAATGTGGAATAACTTTATAAAAAACATGGAAATATGGAATAACTTGATAACTAACTTGGAAATGTAGTAAAAACATAATTATAGGAAAATATTAATTAGAAAACTAATTAATCCTATGCCTAAGTGAAAATAATCATTATGTCTATACCTAAAAATTTCAGAAAATTTATTATGCCTATGCATATGTGAAAAATATCATTATGTCCATGCCTAAAAATATAAGCATACTAATTTGACCCACACCCAAGTGAACGAACTCATTATGTCCATGCTTGACTATATCATGAGATATAAAATTAAACCAATGAATTAGAGGGTGATATATAACCCCACCCATCATCATATTTATATTTGTGTAGAACTTAAGATCAACCATATTTATATCATAAAACCCATGGAAAAAAGAATATTTCTCTTAAAATTTTCTAAAAATGTCACATAACATGAACATAGGAAATAATAGAATATAAAAAAAAATCTAATTTTAAAAAATAAATTATATCATAATTAAATATAGAGGGTGATCCAAAATATCACTTCAGGAGAGATAAACCCTAAATGAAAAATAATAGTGAAAATAAAAAAGTTTTTACAAATCCTTTAAATAATTTTTATAATAGATACAGTGAAAAATTAATTTCAATGAAATTAAAGAAGTAAAAGAGAAGATTTTTTCAAAACCTTATTGTAAATAGTTCAAAATAAAACATCATTTAAATGAAACAAAAAAATAGAGCTAATAAATTCAAAGTGGTAAATAATGAAAATAAATCCCTTTATTAATTTTTAGGCCATTTTGAATAGATACCACATTGGATAAATCATTAAAGACTATAATTTCATAAAATATATAAAGAAAATTATGAATAATAAAAAATAAAAAACATATTTTAATTTCATTACCCGAATAGCTTGAAGGCCTTCTTTTTATTGATTTTTGATAACCCTCCTTTCAAGGGATGAGGGGGAACCCTTAAAAGGCCCATAGGCATAAAGATTACATAACCTATAGGTCTTAGGAAATATACAGGCTCTAAATACATGGAACTGATCTTCCCTAGCCTCTTCATCATGATTTCACCTATCCACCTTCATATGGCTAGTTTGTCTTGGCTTCCTGTGCAAGCATAGGATGGTCTTAATGAAAAATGACATACCCTCTCTTTCTGAAAAATTTGTTTAAGCTTCTGCTCTGGTGAATGTGACTTCTCTAAATCCTCATATAGAGTCTGCTCCTTGTAGAGTCTTCCTAGTTATTAAGCCCAATTTCAGGTGGCCCGAAGACCTTGAGGTGGCCTGAAGGCCTTAAGGTGACCCAAAGGCCTTGAGGTGGACCAAAGGCCTTGAGGTAGCCTAAAGGCCTTAAGGTGGCCCGAAATCCTCACTGGCCCAAAGGCCTTGGGTGGACCAAAGGCCTTGAAGAACCGGAGGCCCAAACCGGAGACCCGAAATCCCAAACAGATGAATAGTTCAGGCTTCTATAGTACTAAACAATGTATGCTACAGTACTTTCTACAATACTGATACAATAGCGCAGAAATGATGTCTCCAACCGATTTTGAACTTGGGTCTCTTGGATGCACTTGCCGAGTCCTCACCAACTAGGATACGACTCTTGTTCTTTCAATTTCATTAAATAATATTATTTCCATAGTAAAATATGAACATGGAAGAGAAATATTCATTGGTAAGAATAAGAGTTATTCTTATCAATATTATAATATTATTTTAGAAAAACTTTAATAAAATAAGTGGTTATTGATAATGAGAAATAAATTACCCAATTAAAAAGAGGAAATATCATATATAATATGGTAATATAAGGATCAAATAAATATTGATAAGTATATTCATGTAAGAATGAATATGGCCAAATGATTCAGAAATTTAGTCGATTAAACCCTTATGACATTATAAAAATTTCATTTTAAACCCCTTAAAGAATATGATATCAAATGAAACATTAAATTCCTTGAAAAATGAGAGTTGAATGATACAAAAAATTAAAGGGGAAACAAATACACCATTCCAATGAAAACACAGTGCATTATAAAAACATTGTCTTAAGGGGTGAAATCTTTAGATAAGAAACCCTTACCCTAAATTCCCACTTAGTTGATCATACTATAACCTCTTGTATAAATAATATAAATATCTTAATAACCTATTTTAGATTATTATTCATATCCATATATTTTTATAAACTTAATTTATAATTATTCCCTATAGTTATATTAGTTATTTATTATTTATTTTCAATATTGGGTGTGAGTAATCATGATCATTTTGAACTAGTTTCGTAATAGCATTTTTTTCTTCATTATTCCCCAAAAATTATTCATTACAACATCATACTAGTTATTATAATTTATTATTTATTATTATTTAGAATTTTATAATTTTATTCTATAAGAGTTTTGGTTATGATCCTTAAAGGTGAAATCCCTGATTTGAATGTTTTAGTGATATGAATGTTTATTTACATATTTATATAATTTATTATTAGTATTTATGTTCTGAAAATCATCCATGATATTATTTTTTATCATTGTTCTAGTAGGTTATTAGACCAAACCATGAACAAACCATAATCAACAGATTAGTATAGTTATAAAGGTAGTTTATTTTGGAATAATATAATTATTATAGGTTCATAATGATATTATTTATATATTTTTAAAATTTTTAATTTTATTTTAAGATAGTTTATTAAATAATAAATAAACTAAATGATAAACAAGATACCCTACTTCGTGGAGGCAGTAGTCCATACAATGCCAATTTAATATTTTATTCCTCAATGAATGAGAGGGAATGAAGCTGGATTATAGTTTTATAATTATTAATAATAATTATATTATATATTTCACATTTATTCTTTAACTTTTTTCTTATAAATAGTGAAGAGTGGTACTGGTGAAAAATGGAAGTCGTCGCTTCGTGGAGGTAATAATTTATACAATGCACAATTTTCAGTTTTATTTTTATCAATAAAAAGGGGAAGGGTGGTTAATAGTTATTAACTTAGTATAATTAAAATTAGTATATAATAAATATTTATTTAATTATACAGGAATTAGAAAATTATATTTTGGAAAGTACAAATGAAAAGAAAAGAAGTCGGGAAAAGAAATAATATTTACGCTGAGGACCTAGGTTTTCTCTTATAGGAATCCTTGAAAATGGATGGATTAGGATAATATATTGTCACCAGAGGCCCAAAGAAAAGGTTAAATATTATAGGGGATTGAAAAATTTTAGGATTTCAAGAGGAAACTTAATTTTTAGTGGTTTTGAAGGGGTGGTGAGAGGACCCTTTTATAAGTGGTGAGAATGATATTTTTTTAAAATTTTTCAACTTAATATAAAGAAATCACATGTTTCATATGTAAAAAATAAAAAAATAGATAATAATGGATTAATTTATGAGTTATGGTCTATAATACATTATTAACTCATTTTCAAACTTGTTTTAAATAATTTTAATGTCCTTACTCTTAGAATTTCCACTTTTACTATTTTTTGGTTTTACTATGGTAACTGATTTTTACATAAGTAATTTACTTTAATTGCATAAAATATAATAGAAATTATTATATAATTTATACCTACTCATTACAAATATGAAATCCATTTTATCATATATTTTTTCCATATGTAATAAAATCAATTTTAACATTATCACATGTAACATGTAAAAAACAATTTTTAGAAAAAGTTCATTTTAAAGAGTAAAATTTATGCATAGTATTAGATTATCAATGTATTTTATTTTCATTATATAAATTGGTTTATTATAAAAATAATAATATTTATTTTCCTTTAAATGTAATCCAAAAACCAATTTTACAAAAATAATATTTTATTAATTGAAAAGATCAAAAAACAATTTATTCTATTAGAAAATAATAATTAAGTTAACAAAATGATAAATAATAGTTTTATAAATTCATAAGGGTACTTAAAAATGTATAATTTGACTCTTTAGATATATCTTTGATCAGGAAAAATATTTTATATGTTTTTATGATATATCTAATTCTCGATATAGTTAAAAACTCTACAGTTTTAGTAAAAACTATATTTTTCACTATTCGTTAAAAATATATTATTTTAGAAAAATTGATAAAATTCACCCTAATATAATATTTAAATGATTAATTCATAATTATTTTCCATATTTAAATTTAAAATTAAAGTAAAATCTATTTTTATAGAAAAATAAACATTCTTTTTCTTTAAAAGATAACATGAAAAATGTGTAAAATATATATGATCAATAAAATGTTTCATTAATAATTAAATGATTATATAATCCTAATTTATATTAACATATCCCTAAATATCTATATTTTAGATCTATTCATATGGTAATCTCTTCTGGTAGTCTTGGTTGGTGCTTCAGCTAGTATGGATATCGTGGAAATTTCCACAAGTTTGAATTTTTCTCACATACGATTTCAGTCAAACCATAATTGTCCAAGTTCAGCTTGGTATTGAACTAGAGAAAACCCTATTAAAGATACCACATTTCCAACCTTGGATAAATAAACACCATAATGGATACTTCTGTTACCTAATTCCATATATTTCATTTCTCTTTATATATTTCGTAATATGACAACTTATGTTATACATCCTAATTTAACAATTATATTACAATATCCATATTTTATTTTAACATATCATGGTTTCATTTTTTTAGTATTAACTATAAATTAGGATATTAACAAATTATTTATTTAATTAAAATACATTGTGAAATTTTAGGCCTTTACATTCTCTTTTATTAAATAAATTTCATCCTCACAATTTTAGTTATACATAACTAATGCAATGGTTAAGGGTGATCATAAGGTATATATGACCCAAAGTTTAATTTCTATTGTGGTGTTTTATTTTTTATGACTAGTGAAATAATATTTTCCCTTATAATGGGAATATAAATAATATTTATTTTTTTGTTAACCATTTATGCTAAATACCCTAATATAATGGGACTAATTTATTTTATAGGTAGTTTATACTCAACCGTAAGAGGTGGTAATGAGTTTATTTTTAGATGTAATTTTCCTATCTTGAAAATTATCATGGCTTCTATGTCAAGAAATTTAATCCATGACTAATATCACATTAAATGTGACTAAATGAATGATAATAAGATTTTTAGTAAGTAGATTCCTATAAACAATTATTAGATATGATTTATATAATTGGGATATAACATTTATACAACAAGATTTTTTTAATAATCAATCATACATTCATCAATTAACTATTTTAATTTCTTAGAATATAGGAACAAGACTTGAATAAAAAACTCTTAGTTATTGAGTGGGTGATCACTATTCCTCATTCAATATCATTTTCATATCCCACTTTCATAGTTATGGTTATAAAGGATTTCCATTATATTGGAAGTTAGTACTACCTATCATCTTTTATGGATAATAAATTAGAGAATTCACATGTATAATGTCCATTTTCCCCATATTTTAGATAATAAGTTATGAGTAGTTCTTTAGGGTGACCAATTTTTTTCTTTCACCATTTCCACTGATCTCTTCACTTTTCCTTAGAAATTAGTTTCTCTATGTCCTCCTTTTACATGCATAAAACATACCATAGTTCCTTTGAGACATTTTCTTAGTTATTCTTCCCAAATATTTGACATGTATGAAATAGAACATTCTTTAATTTATTGTCTTAATTAGCTAAAATTCCATGAAACTCTATCCTTCCCTTATTTGGTATTATTAGGAACTAAAAAAATTTCATGTTGCTAATCAAAATTCATGATAAATAATTTATAATAATTAAAATATTTCTCACTCTATATTTTATTCTATCAGGTTGATTATTAAAAAAATCTCCACATTTTCTATGGAATACATTGTTAAAATTATTCCTTTTGGGATTCAACAATTGCTAAAAAAAAGGAGTTTATTGTGAGTGTTGAATAATTAACACCATAAGAGAATTATTGTGAGATAATAACATGAAAAATTCAACCTCAAAATTAATTACTCTTCAAAATAATCACATTAGCTTTCAATTAAACCTAAATCAATATTGATGAAATATAGGTTTATTTAGGTTGGGTTATCTCATATTCCTTAATGTAATTACATAATATAACAAATCTTTCATAATTTATTATAAATAGAATTATATTAACCAAATCATATCCCTCAAGATTGGATATCCAGGTGCACAATCTTAGGCCCACTCATTATGGACCAGAGTGAAGATCAAGTCAATACCTGACCAATTTTTTTGAGTGATGACCCCAAGTTGAATCTATTCCACAACTAATTCCACTTTCCAGTATCTATACAGTGATGTAATTACAAATATAACCAAACTATCTCTACTTTACTAAAACATCAAGATGTTATCATATACTTAGACATGTCAATCGGGTTTTTAGTAAAGTTATTTCATCCTAATTTACAAAAAAAATCTAAAATAATATCCAAAATAAATAAAACTTTCTATGATACTAACTAAAGAGACACAAGAAAAATATAACTTAAATAACACATTAATTTTATAATTTAAATAATACATCATAAAAATAATTTCGTAACCAAAGGGATTAAATATATAGTGTCAAGGAGATTAATAACACAAAAACATTATTTCACAACATATGAAAACATTTCTATATAATAAAGATAATTAATAACCTTTTCTAGATATTTCATGTGATATAATCATCTTCAAAACCTGGGGAAATATAATCATAAGAAATAGGTGAACTCAAACACTCAATAAGGTAAAATCTTATCATAATGCATCAGATGAAGTATAATATGAGTATGTGATAAATATATTATTAGAAGATCATGAGACCATAGATTATAATATTAAAATATGTTATATAAATATAATAATATAAAAATATTGGTAAAAAATCATAAAAGTGATGACATGGATCAAAATAAATCTCAAAAAGAATAAAACATTAGAACATGACATAAGAGGGAAGAATATTTTAAAATTAAGGCATAACATGAAAACATGAAATATCTTGAAAATGAAAAGTATCTTAGAAATGTTTCGTAACTTGATAGAAATATTGGAAATGTTTCATAACATGATAAAAACATGAAAATACAACATAACCATAAGTGAGAAAAAATGATTTTGATCAAAATCATTATTCCCCTACATATGAAAAAAACTCATTATTTCCATGTCTTAAAATGTGATAAAACCCATTATTCCTATGAATATGTGAAAAAACTCATTATGTCCATGATTGAAAATGTGAGAAAACTTTTATACCTACATTAGTGTGAAAATACACATTATGTCCTTGTTTGACTATCTTATGAGATATCAACATAAAACAATGCATTGGAGGGAGATATAGGACCCCACACATAATTTTCATTACATATGAATGCAACTTAAAATCAACCATAATCATACCCTAAATAACCCATGAAAAAATAATGGGTCTCTTAATTTTTTTTTAAAAAATATCACAAAACATGAACTTAAGAAATCATAGGAATTCTAAAATATCATTTTAAAAAATGAATCAAATCATAAATAAATATATAGGGTAATCCAAAAAATCACTTCATGAGAGATAAACCATAAAAGAAAAATATATATTAAATTACAAAAGTTTTTAGAAAACATTTGAAATATTGTTATAAAAGATAAAGTGAAAATAACTTTAAAAAAAAATTAATTTAGAAGGGAAATATAATACTTTTGAAAATATTACTAAAAAGAGTTCCAAAAAATAATCTTCGAAAAGAAACAATAAAATCCAAATAATTAATCTGAAGTGGTAAATAATAAAAAGAATTTCCTTTATTAAAATTTTTAGGTTATTTTAATGAAAATTTACATCAGAGAAAAGTAAAAATAATATCATTTAATAAAATTGGTAAATGAGAATATAAATAATATAAAAGAGAAATCATATTTATATTTCCATAAATAAAATAATTTCTATAATAAAAATTTGGACATGGAGGAAAAATAATCATTGGTATGAATGAGAGTTATTCTTTCCAACATTATACTTTTATTTCAAAAAAGTTTTTATCAAGAAGTGGTTATATATAATGAGAATAAGTTTAACCATAGAATAATAGGAAATAAAATTTATAATAGGGTAATGTAATCTTTAAAAAAATATTACAAAGTATATTTATGTATGAAAGACAATGACTAAATGAATCAGAGAATGGGTTGATTAATACCTTACAACATTAGAAACATTAGATTCAAAACCCCTTAAATGATACAATTTCAAATGAAACGTTAAACACCATGAATAATCCGAGGATAATGATAAAAATATTAAAGGGTTAGTAGATACACTTTCCAATGAAAATATGGTGTATAATAAGAAACATGTCTTAAGGGGTGAAAATTTGAGATAGGATTCCCTTACTTTGAATGGCCACATAGTTGATCACACTCTATCTTCATGTATAAAAAATAAAAATATATTATTAACCTTGTTCAAGACCTAATTATATATATAAAATTTTATAAACTTTATTTATAATTAATCTCTCCATTTATATTAATTAGTTATTATCTATTTTTAATATCAGATGTGAGTAATCTTGATCGTTTTGAACTAGTTTCATAGTAGCGGTGTTTCTTTTCTTTATTACCCCAAAATTCATCATTCCCAGATCATGAAACATATAATAATTTATTATTTATAATTATTTATAATGTTATAATTTCATTATATGAGAGTTTTTGTTATGATAATTAAAGAAAAATATGCAATGAGCATGTTTCGATGTTTTCAATGAAAAAATTAGCATCTTAATTAATAAGTTTAATATTAATTTTAGAACTAAAAAACAAAAATAGAATAATTATTTACTTATTTATATCATATATTGTTATTATTAATGTTCTCATAGTCATCCATGATATGAGTTTATATCATTTTTCAAGTATGTGTTCAGACCGACCAAAAAATGAACATACTATAATTAATGGATTAGTTTGGTTAGAAAAGTGGTTTATTTTTTAATAATTTATTTATTAAAAAATAATAAATATATTATTTATAAATTTTAATGGTGTTTAATTATATTCAAATATATTTTAATAAATAAAAATGAAATAATATGAAAAAAAGATACGTTACTTCATGGAGGCGGTAATCCACACAATGCATGATTAATAGTTCACTTTTCAATGAAAGTGATCGAATGAAGGTGGATTATAATTTTCATCTTAATAATAATAATAATAAATATTTCTTATTTATTCTTTAATTTCATTCTCATAACCTATGAATATATGTAATGGTGAAAAATGGAAGTCACTGTATTATGGAGGTGATAGTCTACATAATACACGAATGGCGGTTTCATTTTTCTCAATAAAAATGGGAAAATGTGGTTAATAGTTTTTAACTTAAATTAATAAAGTTTAGTATAAAATAAATACTGAATTAATTATATGGTAATGATAAAATTTTAATTTGGGAAGAAATAATAAACATAAAAGAAGTTAGGAAAAGAAATAATACTCATGTTGAGGACTTAGGCCTTCTATTGTAGGATTCATTGTAAATGGAGGGATTAACTAATATCTTATGACCATAGGCTCAAGGAAAAGAAATAAGATTATATGGTAAGTAAAAATTTTAGTCTTTCTTAAGTAAACCAAATTTTTAGGGTGGTATTGAAGGGGTGATGAGTGGCCACTTTTATAAGTGTTGAGAATGATATATAATACTGATCCCACCCATTACATAATGAAAACCAAACATATGTATTAATCAGGATCATAAAAAATTCCTCAATTAATCATATCATAAATAATATAAAGAGATTTATTTTTATAAAAATTCCATCATTTTATCATATCATAACCCATGGAAAGTAAACATGTTTCATAAATATTTCATCATAACTTAATTAACCCATGGGAATGAAATGAGTTCCATAGAATAATCCCAAAATCATCATCATCATAAGAAATATAGAGAAATAAAGTGGGTGATATCATAATATTATATTACTAGTTAATCATAAAAGTCCTTAAAGTATGTTTATATAGATAAAAAATACCTTTATAAGATAATTTTAACATTTATTTGAAAATGGTAAAAACATCCTTTTCTTTTGATATCTTTAAAAAAAAAAACCCAGAATATTGAGAAAAAAATTGTATTTTAAAATATAAAATTTAATATTATAAATTAATATTCAATGAAAATAATATTTAGGATGTTGGGAATAGTTTTTTCATGCGGTAAACGTTAAAACTGAGACTCATTTCATACTTTTGGTAAAAAGTCAAAAAGTACCTCATTCAGAAAACAACAAGAAGATTCCTTCTAAAAATTGAAAATAAATTAAAATATAGTTGAAATTGAATTTAAATAACAATTTAATAATATAAAACAACATTATTGAAAACATTTTAATAAACATCAACATGGAAGAAACATTTTCACTACTAAAGAGGAAATAATATCATTTTTTCATAAAAATGTTTTATTGGTCATTTTAAGTACTGAAGAGAGGATATATGGTAATAAAACATAAAATTATAGGAATAAAAATAGTAAAAAAAATATATGAGTTTTAAATGATAAGGATCATCTAATTTCTTTCAGTATCAATTTAACATAGAAAATTCTAGGAAGAATATAGATTGTAACATAAACCCTTAACTTAGGTCCCCTCTTTCTTCATACATGCTCAAAAGTATTTTATAAAAAATATTTATTTATTATAAATATATTATAAAACCATATTAATTCATAAATTACTATATATAATTCCTTTATAATTTCCAATTATCCTTTTATTAATAATTTATTCATTAAAATGAGCATTGAGTTGAAAACTGGTCTATTTTCTATGCATGTTTCAGTTCAATGGTTCCAGTACTTGAACCTTAATCATGGTTTCATCACCTCCAAAATAATAATAATTATATAAGTATTAAATTTATTAATTATATTTACTTTTATAACAACTCATATAAATAGATAGTGAATAATTAATTACATCACTTCATAGAGATGGTAGACCATACGTATGCACGAGTAATGTTTTTATTTTTAAATGAATAGAAAAAAAGATAGATAAATAAAAAATATAATTCCAAAGTAATAATAATATCATAAATATCATATATATCCATTAAAACCATCCATATAACCATCCATGTATGGAAGACATGAAAAAGTAATCACAACGCTTTGTGGAGGCGGTTGTCGACCCACATGTATAAACGATGCTATCATTTCTCATAAAATGGAAACAAGGTAGAAAATTATTGTAACATTAACATAAAAAAGATAAGTATAGTAATTATACTAATTTCATCAATTTATGATGGTAATATAATATTTTGATGATGTTAAGGAAAAAATATACTCAAAATAGATCGATAAAAACAATTACCTTCTCATTAGGAAACCCACATTGGTTTAGACCATAAGCCTTTAAAGATTAGTCTTTTAGAAAGAATATAAAATATAGGACATGGAGAGATAATATAGAAAGATTTTTTGGTAGGTATTATACTATTTATTTAGATCAAAAGTTGTTTAGGAGTCATGGGAGAAGACCTCCTTTTATAAGTGAGGTAGGTGGAAAACATATAAATACATAAAACATTAAAATATAATATATTCATAATCAAGTGAAAGTTTCAAAAAATGGAAATTTTTTCTAATATAATAAAATTTAAGGTCAAAATATCTTCAACCAATAAAATTTATAAAATTTTATGTGACATTTTAATCATTATATTTAGTTTAACCCCCTCAACAACTTTTTTAACCTTAACTGTGGTAATAAATTTTAACTGTAGTTACCATTCATTTTGACCAAAAAATAAATTTTCATAACTAATAAATTATTACATGATGATTTATAATATGGAAAAAATTCATTAAATTCAATTACTAAAATTGTAAGAAATTTATTTTAAAATAGGTAGCAAATCATAATGAAATAGTTTTTAGAAAAAAGAATTTTTAATCATAATAATTAATTAATTCCAATTACTTTTCTAGTAAAAACCATCAAATGAATGTTAACTTATTTTATTTAATACATTATCTATAAATTTCATTAAAAAAATTAATCAATAGTTATTAATTTACTTTATTAAGGTAAAAACACATTGTGTTTATAAAAGCAATTTTTCAGAAAAACATATCTTTTTACCTTAAAATGATTTTATTTTCATTTATAAACAATTGATAACTAATGATAATTTTAATAATTTAAATTATAATTTAAATAAAACATAGGTGAAAAAATATATTTCATAAACAAATACTTTGAAAAAGTTTTTTAGGATCAATAGTATTAACTAAATGCATTAGAAATTATTTTGAATAATTATATTTTATTAAAATAAAATATAATGAGATTCATTTTATAATGTATAAGAATTATTCACATATGTTTAGGGTTGTATGATTCATAATATATTGAAAAAATTTATTCACTAAATAAAAATATATTGTAGGGTGTTGCATTATACCCCTTATAATTTCACTTTTGAAATTCTTTCACACCGATATAGACAACTGAGGATACCTATCCCTCATCACATCCTTAGGTTTGCATGTAGCTTCCTAAATTTTTTGATTCCTCCATAAAACCTTAACTATGTGAGTATCCTTGTTCCATAACACTCTATCTATATGATCCATTATTTCTACTAGTTTTTCTTTATTAAAATGATCATGATCTAGTGGTACGACCTCTGAGTTTAGTACATGTGAAGGATCTATTATGTACTTTCTCAAAAAAGATACATGGAACAAATCATGAACTCAAGATATTTTTGGAGGAAGGATAAATAAATAATATTACATAATGATGTAATAAAAACTATAACAGGGACTAATATATATGGGGTATAGTTTTACACCATTTCTAAATTGCATGTCATTCTTCTGAGGATATATATGAAGAAATACCTTATCACTACATTCAAATTATATATCTCACTAATGATTGTAAACAAAACTTTTCTATCTTTTATGAGATACCCTGATGTGTTTTTAATGGATCTAACATTTTCTTCCATTTCCCCAGCTATATTAGGTTCTAGTGACTTTCATTCCCCAACTTGATCCCAGCATATTCGAGTTTTATAATACTTTATAGAGAGGGATTTATAAGGATCCATATAAATTCTTGAGTGAAAGCTATTATTTTAAGGAAATTTGGCCAGTGGAAGATATTTATACCAACCTAATTTGAAATATATAAATCATGCTTTCAACATATTTTCTAGGGTCTTAATTTTCCTCTTTGACTGACCATATATCTAAGGATGATAAGTAGTGATAAAGTTCAACTCCACATTTAATGTTTACTGAATAATTATTCAAAAAATCTATATAAACCTTGGATCCTAATCAAATATAATATAATTTACAACTTCATGAAACATTAACACTACCTTAATGTATATCATGGAAAAATGATCATGATAGAAAAATTCTCTGATTTAAATAAAATGTGATAACTTCATAAGGATATAGACTACAACCCAAATTAAATTACAGCCTTTAGATGTATTGGGGAGTCCCAAGATGAAATTCATGGTGTTTTTTCCCATTTTCACCATAATATGGGTAATGTTTATAACATCCACTTATAATTCAATATCCTAACCATAACATTTTGTATTACCATGAATTGAGGTATATACTCCACAATAACTCTTTTCAGGTTGTCCCACTCGAAAAACTATTCCATATATCTATACATCTTCTTAGTGACAAGATAAATAAAAAATTATGAAATATGATATTTATCTAATAAAACATTGTTCAAATATGGTATCTATGAAAAAAACTTGTTTTCTATACCTCATAATTCCATAACACCATGGTTAAACTCAGGAACATCCCTCACATTCTTCTATAGTTCCACATCATCATTTTGCACTTATTTAATCCTTAAATGGATATATGACATAATATTCATCTGAAAAAAAATAATATATTCCCCATTTAATCTTGATTTCAATATAAATATTTTGTAAACATATAAGTATTAGATATTTTTCAATCCTAATCATGTAAAAACTAGCTTTTTATTTTTGACTCAGTGCATCAACCACCTTGTTTGCCTTCCCAGGGTTGAAATGTATTGAGAAATCATAATATTTAATAAACTCTAACCATATACTTTGGATCACATTCAAATATATCTATATGAATATATAATTTAAGATTCTATGATTAGTATATGTATCACATATTTCACCATAAAGATAATTCCACTAAATTTTTAATGAAAAAAATTATACTCCCAACTCCAAATCACAAGTCCTGTAATTTTTCTCATGAATTTTCAATTTTCATGAGGAATAATATATCACCATGTCATTTTTCATGAGGAAGAATCGTATTCCCTTATTTAATGCATTTCTATATATCAGAATTACTTCTACACATCAGGTTAGTGTGAGAATAAATGCACTACAAACCATCTATTTAATTCCTTGAAAATTTGATGACATTCATATGTTCAATGGAACTTGGATCCCTTATGAGTCAAATTTTTTATTAGATTATATATATATAATAAATATATCATGAATAATAATTATTATCCAAAAAACCCAAGAATGATATGGATATCAATCACCATGGTTGGTCTAGGTCATTATTTAATAACTTCCATCTTTTAAGGTATACAGATATACCATCGCTTGAGATTATTTGACCAAAAAATGAATCTTTATATAGCTATAATTCACACTTACTAAATTTATTATACAAATAATTCTTCCTCAATTTATTCAATAAAATCCTCAAATGATATTCATGACCTTGATTTCTATTTGAATATATAAGAATATCATCTATAAATTCTACTACAAACTGATCAATTCAATCTCTTAAGGATCTAGCCATTATATCCATGAAGATAATATGGAAATTGGTAAGTCCAAATGGAATCACTACAAATTTATAGTGTCCATACCTCAATCAAAAATTTCTCTTAGATATTTCCACCTTTTTTACCCCAAAATGGTGATATCCAGATCAAAGGTTAATCTTTGAAAAATATTGAGACCCTCATAATTGATCAAAAAATCATAAATATGGTGTAGATGATACTTATTACTGACTATGATATTTTAAAGTTCTCTATAATTAATGTATCAACATATTGACCAATATTTGATCTCAAAATAAAAGAATAGGTTCACCTCTTGGTGATGCACTCATGTGTATAAACCCCTTATCACGATTCTCCTATACTCACTTCTTTAATTTTTGTATCTCAATTGGGGATATTCTATATAGTTTCTTTTAAATAAGTGTAAAAATAGGTATGAGTTCTATAAATAAATCAAATTCATGATTTGGGGTAAAAATCTACAATTCTTTAGGATATACATTACATAATCCCAATCAATAGGTATATCTTCAATGTTGAGTTTATCCATAACCATTTGAGATAAATATAACTAATGGATAGGTAGTATGACCCATAAAATGAATTTAATTTCTATTTGAAGTTCATATTCATATTTATACTGAAAGATAGTCATATGTTGATTTTGAATATCAAATGTGACTTCTTTATTCTATAAATTTAAATGTGATCTATGTTGAGAGATATTTTTAATGCTCAAAGTCACATTATATTCTACTAAAATAAAAATAATAAGATTTTCATAGGGAATTTTTTTACAAACATTAACCTGAAATCCCCAACCATGGAGTAGAGGATAAGCATTCCTTATCCATCATATTCTACTTCAGTAATATTGAAATAATATATTCTTCCTTGGTATAAGATTTAACCCTTAGATTTGGGAGTTGACTCAGATAATTACCAAGTTCCCCATACATAATAAATTTAAATATTAGTGGTAAATTAGGTTGAAATATATTTCTCTCTACAAATATCTTCATTTTTCATCAATAATATATTCGATATTCACTTATTTTCCACACATAAAACATCTCCCTGTTCCTTTGATATATTTCCTTAGGTGCTTATTCCCATATTCTTGACATGTAAGAAGAAAAATATTCTTCCCACCATAGTCCTTATAACATTAGCATTCCTAAAATTCAATTTTCTTTAATTTGGTGCATTCAGAAATTAACCTAGGATTAAGTTGATAATATTAAATTGAGATAACTGATTCGGAACAATCACAAGGTTTAACATTCTATATCCTATTTTATTTTATTTCTCACAAGGTCATTCATTTCATTTTCCATGAAATTCACCGTTCATGTGATTCCTCCTAGTTCCATCCATTGATTAAAACTAAAAAACACAGTGTTGGTATCAAACATCCATGATTAGAGTAAACATTCATATGATTATGAAAATAATTTTTATGATGTCATAAATTATGAAATATTCTTATCAACCCATGCCACTTTATATTTATCCTATATCAATGAGGTTTATCATTTTTTATATATTTTATCATCTAATTATTCATAATAGTTTATAAAGAGAATGTTAATTAACTAAATAATATCCCATGGGAGTTCCTAACCCGGTGTGTACTCTTAAGCCCACTGATTTTGTATCGAGGACTGGGATCCTAGACAATGAAGTGACGGGCGCTCGAGACTCTATGTGTTCCATGGTTTTCTTTTGGGGTGGGTCTAGTCTAGGAATGGGCTCATGGACTGACCCACTTAGGATTTTTTTTTGAAATGAGTTCTCTTCTTGGTTTCTTTTACATTTCTCACAAAACAAAAAATTTATTTATTTGAAAATTCAAAAAATGTTTCAGCTATTTTTATTTCTAAGAAACAACATAATATTTAACTTAACAAGACATCCATATATTGTCCTAAACATAAAATCATTCCTAGGGTTTTTACTAAAATTAACTAATCATAATCTTCCAAAATAACTTAACCATGCTCTGATACCAACTATGGTGTCCCAAATATTTCATACATAAATATTAAATCATTTTGATGAATATTCAATACTTATTATAATAATAAATTCCCTATAACCATAAAAATTTAGTTTATTTGGATACTAGATAAATGATCATATTAACTCTTGAAATATCATCAGTATATCCCAAAAAATTCTTCTAATATAGTACACTTATTAGATATACTATAACAACCCATAGTGACATGAGTTGTAACACCTTGAGTTATTTATGATTTTTTGGAATAAATTTAAATTCCAGGATGGCTTTCATTGCACACTACACCAATTTAATCTTTCTTTATACACAACATAAAGATAATATTTCACTACATCAAACATTGAGTTTTTCTTTTGTTACATACAATACCATGTTTAGATTTTATTACACGCAAGACCGAGTATAAACAAAACATGACATAATTTAAAAATATTTTTATAATTATCACATAACCATTGGAATAGAGGGTGTAAAATGGATTAAATAAATTATGAAAATATTTTTTATTAATATTTAAAAATTAATTCTTTGGTAACTAATTAGTTATAAGTGAAAGTAAGAACTATTTTAAAATACCAAAATTCCTTTTCTAAAAAAATATTTTTCCATGAACCGATGCATTTTATATCAATAAATTAAACTAACTGATTTTCACAAATTATTTTAATGAAATTTATATATTATATATTAAATCAACTATTTAAAATTCATCTTATGTTTTTCATAGACAAGGGATAATAAAAAATCTAATTTTATGTATAAAAATATGTATTCTTCTAAAAGGAAGTTTTACTGCCTTTTAATGGTGTGTTTATTTGAAAAAAATATTTTGAAACATTTATAAATTATATTTGAAAAAGTAAAATTTATTTTTGAAATAGGGACATAAAAATTATATTAGGGTGAATCTTTGTTTTTTCTTTTCTAATAAGTTTCATTTTCTAATGAATGGTGAATAACATTGAATTTTAATTGGAATTTTCCATTTTTGAAATATCTATATAGTTAAATTATATTTTAAATTCATATTTAAAGTATGTTTTGATAAATTATAGATAAATTAATCAAATTTAGGACATTTTATTCAATTTCACATTGAAATTATATATAAAAACATTTTAATATTTTGAACATTTTCACTTTAAAAACCCACTGTTTCATTCTATTTGGAGGATTATTTTAAATTAATTTTTTCCAATTATGCGATTATAGTTTATAAAAAATTTATTCCATATTTTTAATAATAATAAATTTTATTTTATAATATGTTCAAATTAATCTTTGACCAAAATGATTAGTGAAAATAATTAAAATTAATTACACTAATTAAGAGAAAAATGAGCTTACCAAGGAACCGAACTTTAAACTTAATAAGAAAATGAAAAATAAAAATGTAAAAAACCCATTTCATGGAAATGTTTTGAACATATACCCTATTTTAAATAAAATTGTTTATTAATAAAGGGTGACTAGGTTAGGGGAACCTCACAATAGTGTTTACCTTTTTGGTATTTATAAGATTGTCACTCCTCCACTATAAAAGGGCACTAACTCTCCCCACTTCATCACAACTATCAAGCCATTTGGAAAAACTAAACCCTGAAAAAATAACTTAGAAACATAAAAAATATCATCATATAATCCACACTTTTTTATGAATCCAACCATGGAAGTCCTTTGGTGAAAATGAAAAGGAGATACCTGAAGAAGAGGTAACATTCATCAATGAAAGTTTTTATTTTATTTCTTTCTCAGACACCTTAAACAATTTTTATATCCTGATTATATTATAAAAAATAACTTAAATATAAGGAGGTATTTTTATGTTAATTTTATGACCTATAACTTTACGCACTTCAATCAAATGAGATACAAAATCATCATTCATGTGTACGACAGAATATCACCTCTTGAATAGATGTTGTTCATTATTTTATTAACACTTTTAAGGGTTGGTAATAATGATGGATTTATAGTTTATATAAGATATATATGATGTAACTATGCTTCTATAATTTTTATATAACACATACCTTTATGATTTCCATTTTAAGGGAATACGATAACGTCATTCGTGTGTATCATAGTGTACCACCTCACTAAGCAATGTGATTCATTCATGATTTACATGGAATGTATTAAGGGTTAGTTTGATATAAAATTGTAATATATATGAAATAAAAATTACATGATAAATATAATATGTTTATATATTTCAATAAATTTTCTTTCTTTTGATATGTTAAGAAAATAGAAACAATGTTCATACGTACATACGACCTATCATCTCCATGAACATTGTATTTCATTTCCTATTTATATATTTTATAGAATATTATAAATAAATATATACTGAATATATATGATATTTATATCTTTTTTACATTATTTAAATGAGTAAATCATGATCAAATTGAAAGGAATATAAATAACAAGTCAGAACATATACGAAAAACAAAGTGGTTATTACTTGAAACGTAACATTAATGATGGATTTATAATAAATGACTAATATAAAGTCATTATAAAATAATATATGGTATTATATATATGAATATGGTTCTATATTATATATATAATAAACATATAATTATTATATAGTATTTTTTAATGTGTACGAAGGAAGTCAAGACTTAAGGTAAGGGGAGATCTAGTCTCACTTTTATTTCTATGAAAAATATGGAATATTCACCAATCATTTATTTTTTGTGGTGAGTAAACTACCCTATGAAAATATATATCATGAATTTAATTTATTTAATGATAAAAAATGTTTTAGTTGATTTAATTATTTCACAGGGCTCATTGTAACGACCTAAAATTATATCCCCCTTGATCTAATTAAATGTATTATTATGTAAAATGGTTATAAAACATATGCACTTCCATGGTTTTATGTTTTTGGATTTTAAAATACTGTTAATAATTGTTACCATTTCTAACATAGCCATTGAATAGTGATCACATGATTAGTACAAATATAGGGCTTTAACAAATCCAATTTACTCATACAAAGGAAGTGATGACCTCATCAAGTAGAATTTTTCCATATGAAGCCCATTTTTTAGAGCTCGTAAAAGAGGTAGCATCATTGGGATTCACTCTTGACCAATCCTAATATGATATTCAACAAGTTAAGCTTGAACGGAACCACCTACAGGAGAAGTGGAAGTTAATAGAGATTACCACTCGAGCGATGTTATCTGAGACGCCCCAAGATTTGGTCATCATCACACACATTACCCTTAGGTATTACATGGGTGTTATAATGGGTCATGTAATAAGACCCTAGCACTATGATTATGTGCATTATTTTTTGTATAAAGAATATATATTCATTTTATTATCGTTACTTTGTAAATGATTTTTAAAGCACAAATAGTATTTTTAGTTAATATTAAATTAAGAAATATATTTTGATGAATTAATGGATTTTTGAATTAAATAATAAAATATTATCACTAAATTATTTTTTTATTAAATATAAATGATTGTATAATTTTTTATGAATACAATTGAAATTTTTATTAAGGTTTGTAAACTATTTTTTTCCAAACCCATGAAATTTCAATAAATGTTGGTTTTTAATTTAAAATTTAAAATTCACATATTTATAAAATTATTTAGATTAAATGAATATAATTTTTGGATTCTGGATGTTGAAATTATCTAATAGTGAATTTTTCCTAATTTTATGAGATAATCAAATTTTTGGTTAAAAATTAAATACCATTTAAATATATAATGTGTTTTATGACATCATAATGACCCAATAGTGATGAAATAAAATAATATAAAAGGTATTTTCATCCAAAATATGTTTTATCTTTAAAATAATGTGATTTTATATTTGTTTTATTAATTTTATGGTGCCTTAGTGGACCCTCCAAGACTTATAAAAATATTTTAACTTTTTAAAATGATTTCCATGAGAGTGTGACTCACCTCCACATAATTAAGACTAATATTTTAAAAACTTAATCCATTAGCCTTATAAAATAATGTTTACCAATCCCCTTTGAAAAAAAAACATGGGAAAAACCATGGGTTGGTTTGTGGTTTTGATTAGTTTAATGTGTAGTGTCCAAAACCTAAATAATAAATAATTCACTCTCTTTTCCTATATAAAACCACCCAATATCCCACTTCTCTTCACTAAAAAACCTTGTAATAAGTCCTTACCATAATATAATTTCTCTATAATCCTCCCAAGCTTCCCCAAGATCCCAAGAATCCTCTCTCAAGCCTCTACCAAGACTTCAGGATCATACTTTCAAGTAAGGGATCCTCACTTTCCTTCCTTCCTTATTTATGTCCAAGTTTTATTATATTATTATGCCATTTTATTTTGAATTAAAAATGTTGGGGTATAATTTCACAACTCCCATATACTTCCCTCTTCATGTTTTAATTATGAGGTACCCCTTTCTCTCTCATTAATTCCTCCCATGTACACCCATTACCATGCTGAAATTCTGTAATGGAATTCTATCTTTTCATTTACATTTAAGTAATTAGTTTATATTAAGTATATAAATTCCCTTAAATATGTTGGGATATTATGTTCCATGACACCATTACTTTTCATTTCATGTATAAATGATGAGATACCCCCTTTTCTCTCATCAACCCATTTCTCGATTTCTATTTAACGTCGTTATGCTGCTGAAGTTACACCAAAATTTCCAAAACCAAAATCATCGTGTAAGGGAATACCATACCCATTTCTCTATCAAGGGTATTCAACTTTATGTACATGTAATTTTTTATTGAGGAATTAAATTTATTTATTCCACATCACTTATTTGTGGAATAAATTATGATGTTTAACGAATCCATGTTGTATGATCTATGTGGCACACTTATGCATGAAATGAAATGATTAAGAAGGTTGCACCCTAATAGAGCTACAATGCATTGGATAAATAATAGTATCATGATATTCCATGTGCAATGAGGGTTTAATCATGCTAATTCAAGTGAAATGATGGTTTACTCATGCTCAATGTGCAATGAGCCTTTTCTCATGCTAATATAATGTTAAATGTTGCTGCCACATCTCCATGTTGTGATAATCATGTTATATCATTCCTTTATGTTTATGTTTATATTATTCTTTATTGATATGACTATTGCCTAACATGTACTATATTCTTCATGTCATGCCTTTTTTACTCCCTTACTGGGATTTATAGCTCACCCTTTTCTTATGCATGTCCTCAGGTTATCCGAAGCAATGCTATGTATGAAGGAATGTTGTGGTCATGTAAAAGAAGTTTTCAATAAGTATGATGTGTTTTATATTCTAATTTTTCATATAATGTTCCTAATTTTCCCAAGACACTAGACCTCTATATCCTCAGAGTTGTCTTAATTTCAATTTTATGTAATAAATCATGTTTAAGTGTATAATAAAGAGGAGGGTTGTTATAGTTGGTATGAGATAATAGGTTTAGTTATTTTTGGGATTAGGATTAGAAAACCCTAGTGAAAGACTTAGGGATAAGACTAAGTATAACAAAAACATCCCTAAATTTTTGTGAGTATATATTAAGTGGTTTATCAAGAAAATACATCACTGTCTGGATATGAACAAGTAGAGGTGGCTCTGCCACAAATATATCTAGGGGTAAAACCCGAAAACACCACTTTGATCTAGACTCAAACGGGAACTGGTGCATGAAAATAGGCCTTACTTCACTCTTGGTTATGGCTCTCCAAGGGGATATGATTTGGTAAATTCATAGGCTTAGTATGAACCATTATTAAGGGAATAAAAAAATGCTTCTAAGAATATATGTTGGGAAGTAGATCATGGATATCATATATTGAAGCCTATAAGTTCATAAGTTAAGGAAATAAATTTAATTTATAAGTTATCCCTTTTTTTCATTGGATTCCCCTTTATGTGTTACCCCTAACTTTTCTTTTATTCCAGCCAATGGCCACTAATAGGAGGACTCAAGCTAAAAATCGATGAGAAGATCAATGTGATAATTTTTTTATTGAGATGCCCAAACTGATGGGAGAGGTAATTGTTGGCACCAAAATATTGGACGAAAAAGGAAGGAGAAAAAGAAGCCCGCGCGCTGCCTCGCGAAGCTCAGATGCATAGGGCTCCCGAGAAACACAACCGCTGCGAAGCCACAGAGGCGGTCCCACTCTGCCCATGCCCTGATGTTCGCGAGCCCTCCGCGAAGAACCAGAGGCGGTAATGCTCCGCGAACGCCCTAATGTTCACGAGCCTGCCGCGAAGCAGAGGAGGCGGTAACCCTCTGCGAACTGGTTGATGTTCTCGACCCGCCACGAAGCAACCGATACCCCCCTTCGCACCGCGTGAGCCCTGCTTTGCGGTGCCTATTGCCTATAAATACTGGGCTCCCCCTGAGCTCAACATACGGACAATTCGACCTTTCGGCTTCTCAGCTCCCGAATTGTGAAGCACCCTTCGCCCGGGAATCATAAGCTCCGCGAGGTATTTTTTGCTTCGCTAGATGCCTTCACCTTGTCTCGTTTGAGCCCCTCTTCCGAGAGGGATGCCCTTCGCAAAGCCTAAGGGACTTCGCGAAGGAAGGGGATCCCCAAGGGGACCTGGGCAGATGTAGAGCATTCATGTTTCGCGAAACACCCATCCTGTAAATGCGATCCATATGCCAAGGAAGGATCACTGTACTTCACGGAGCACATTGCTGAGCAACACCATGCTTCACGAGGCACCTCCGCTTCATGAGGCAGTGCTCCGCGAATACTATTCCACTTCGCAAAGCACCTCCCATTCACACCCCTTCCCCATGCTAAGGACAAGGCTCTCCACTTCGCGAAGCACACACCTTTGCTTGGCAATTCCTCTTCCCGTGCGACCCTACAAGCTTGCACGATGTGATTTCAAAGCCCCCTGGACGATACCACTCGTAGCATTGCTTTTCCTAATGCTTCTTCACATAGGCATGCTAATGGCTATTGCTTCTTTGCATAGCCACGCTAGCATGGACCCCTTGATGGTTCGCTCTGCAACCCCTCTTTTCCACGGCCTTGCCGATTCCTTCCCTCCCACAAGGAGCAGAGGGTACCGGTTATGTAAGTACTAGGGGTGCAGAGTAAACCCAACTCGTCCGAGATACAAGACGTTAAACTGCCAAGCACCTCATCCTCAACACATGATGTTAAATTGTGATCCGACCCCGTGCTTCGCATGCAGGGTACCCCCGTCTCAGACATTCTTTACGCCGCTCGTCTCCACGAGAATGGAATCTTCCTCACATGGAATGAGATCCTCCCTTTTGGAGTGGCATTTGTCCCCGGGGAAAGGGATGCCTCAGAGCGTAAGCCCCCAACCTCTCCAGCAGAAGGTCGCACCCATGCACCTCCGTACTTCCCCACCACCAAGGCCAGGGGAGGGTATGATAAGGAACGAGGCATCTCCTTTGTTCGGTCCCAAATCCCTCTCCCTCTACGCTTTGTCGCACCTCGGGACTCCATCCTGGAGTAAGTCCCAACAACATGGGCTGCCTAACGTGTAAGCCCCTCTTCGTTTCCCATGGACGCACCCTTCGCAAGGTGATTGTCAGGTCCCTGCAACCTCTTGTTTCTCATACCAAGCACGACTCATGTGAGCTTAGAGTGAGAACCGACCCTGACCCCCACCTCAAGCGAACTACGAGGAATTTGATCCATGCTAAGGCATGGTACGTAGGAAGCCTCCATAAGGTTAAAGTCCACCACTCGGTCGTTTCTTCACGTCGAGTTCCACCCTCGTCCAGCATGACGTTAAACTGTATTCCCCTGTCCAACATGATGTTAAACTGCATACCCGAACTATGAGGACTTTGATCCGTGTCAAGGCATGGTACGTAGGAAGCCTACAGGAGGTTCAAGCCCACCACCAGTGGACCCCTCAGGTTTACCTTCACGTCGGTTTGCCGACGAAGTCCAACCTGAACTACATGGTCTTTGATCCGTGCTACAACATGGTACGTAGGAATCCTCCATGAGGTTCAAGCCCACCACCATTGGACCAAGGTCCTCCTCCACGTTGGCCTTTCGACATCCAACCTGAACTATGTGGTATTTGATCTGTGCTATGACATGGTATGTAGGAAGCCTCCATGAGGTTCAAGCCCACCACCCATTGGTCGTTCCAACCCCCTTTATGTCGGTTCACCAACACCTGGGCAACCTAGAGTGTAATCCCCACACCATCGGACCAAGGTCCTCATCTATGTCGGTTCTCCGACACGCTCCAACCTGAACTATGTGGTCTTTGATCCATGATAAGGCATGGTACGTAGGAAGTATCCATGAGGTTTAAGACCACCTGGACCCCTGGTCCCTTCACGTCTGTTCATTGACCCCATATCCTTGGGCCGCCTCAGTGTGTAAACCCCATTCCACATCGAACTACGCAGACCTTGATTCCCTGACATGGGGATACGTAGGAAGTATCTTCGATGCCCAGGCCCATCACCACCATCACCTCAATGACGACCCTATCTCATCCCCCTCTACTCCATGCCCTTCTCCATCATCCACCCTGATTCTTACCCAGGACGCCACATCCCGGTGAGATCATGCCACCCCACTTCCCTCCACAGCATCCGTAAAGCCACCCATGGGATGGATCCGATATCGGTGTTCCCTCAAGAGGGGTTACTCAATCTGATCCACTCCAGTTAGTGTTCTGATAAGCTCGATCTATCTCCGCCAGACATTAAACTTGCAGCATACCCTGTGTTAAACATGGGAAGATGAGGAAAACCTCATATATATGCCTATGGTATATGATTCCCCGCGTTCGATGTGGGATGCCTCGGGCTTCCGTGCCCTCGAGAAGCCCTATAATAAGGTACCAACAACAGACATGCCAATCCCCCAATGTTCAGACACGTTAATGATTCCTCGACGTGACTACTCCCCCAACTGAAGGTCGCTGCCCTGACCGGGCCCTTTGGAATGTCCTGACAGAAGTAGTGTAATTAACCGGCATCCATGGAAATATGGCACTGGGAAGAGATTCACGAACAATGTATTAAATCTATGAGCGAGACCCGGACTAGGTGATGAGTTATGAGGAGGAATCCATGGAAGGAAGAACCTACATCCCATCATCCCAGTTTTAATTAAGGAGTAGATGTCCCTGAATAAGGAGCAAATGCCGCCCGCCTTTGGAAAGTGGGAATGCAGGGTAACAAGAAAGTCGTGCCTGTCGCGCCCAAGCGGATGGACGCACACGCCCTGATGAAAGCGTCGGAAACAGAAATGGTGAACCCGACGTGAAATTATTCTCCTCAATGTGGAGATTAGTAGCACTCGAGAAATCAGTAGATTGACATGTCACCAGATCCAGATATCCGGCACCGGGACCCACTAAGCAAATAGCGGGCCTCGCGTGAAACTCACCAGAAGTTGGGGCATTAGAACGTGGGGCGTTCCATTCAAGCACTCCAACCCATCCGCCTAAGTGCAGAAGACGGACAAAGACCCCGAGAAGGCCGTGTTGCACCAACAACTTGCTGATTAGAAGAGGTTGGTCGATGAACTCCTGGCTGAGCACGCTATCGAGAGGCGACCCGACTATGGTGATCCTTAGATGGGGCAGCAGGGGCAGGAAAAATTTCCCCCCAGTGAGATGCCTCCGGGAAACCCTGATCATGCTACTCCCGCAGAAAGGGTAGAAGCCAGAACTCATGGCAAGAGGGCACGATATGTCTCGCCAAACCCTCTTGAACGGCGAGGAAATCCGAGGAATCCAGCCCGGGTTCCCCCAGCCGCCCCACAGGCCGTTCCAGCAGTTGCTCCATGAGCTGCCAGAGCCATATACCATGTAGAAGATCCCGAAAACACACTCATGATTAGGGATCCCTGTCAAGACAGGGACCCCCACCCAGATGATCTTATAGCGGTACTCATCGCCTGTCTTGAGGCGTTGGAAATGCGGCAGGTGGCAGTCCCACCAGATGGCAAGCCATATCCCACGTGGGTTGATGATATGCCTGCACCTCCGGGTTTTGGGATCCCCACTTTCTCACCCTTTAACGGGATAGGGGACCCGCCACAACACTTGTCCCACTTTTCTTCCAGGTGTGGCCCCATGTTGGGAACCCCGACACAGCAAGAGGCCGCCAAATTCCAATGTTTTGTGCAGAAATTGGAGGGCCCTGCGTTCGTCTGGTAAAACCAACTCCCCATTGGATCAGTGACCGGCTGGGAGGATCTCCACCGGCAGTTCCTATATCAGTTCAGCTCCACCACGTGAAAGACTAGCATCGCAGACCTCTTCAAGTACAAACAAAGGCCTGATGAGAGAGTCGCGGACTTCATTTCCCGGTGGAAGGGGCATACATACTCCCTCGACATGCCGCTAACTCAGGAGAAATTACTAACGATGTGCGTAGGGAATGATAAAACAAAACTGGTTCCTTCCCTGATCACCCAGAAGTACCTCGGAGGGTTCCGGGACTTCTCAGATAAGGCCCAGCGCCTCGAGGAAGCTCTGCAACAGGCTAGTCAAGCACATCTGCTGCCCCCTGTGATCCCAGCCAGGAGGGCTGCTAGAGCCGAGCCCACCGCGGTGCCCCAGATAGAAGCCCCCAGGCAACTAGAATTACTGCTGGTGGTGCTGGCCCCGCAACCTCGCAGAGGCCCTCCACCTCAGGCACATGATCCTGCCCAGCATCGACCGCCTCAGAACCGACAGGTTCCCCCGCACAATGCGCTACCACCGCCTAGGCGGGATAATCAGGCTCCGCCTCCTCGGAAGGCCCCTCAGGCCCCTCGTCAGGGCCAGGATCCCAGAGCTCCCTTTATGGAAAGAAGGCACCATACTTACTCATTCAATGAGAATCAGGTCCCTGGTTACTTCCGAAGTTCCCTAGAGCAGGGGATTGTGCGCCTACCTGAGTGCAGAAGGCCGGCAGAGGCGAATCTTACCGATCGCCCCAACTACTGCCCCTATCATTGGATCCTGGGGCATACCCTCAAGAAATTATTTGTGTTTAAAGACTGGCTCCAAGACCAAGTCAACAACAACATAGTCAGGCTAGGCCCGATTCAGACACAAGTAGCGGGTGTTTTTGTCAGATCAGAAAGCGGTAGTGACGATGAAGGTGAGTGGCAGAAGGTTCCCAGCCGCGGGTCCCAGAAGTACGATGACTGGATGGCTCATAAAACAGTCATTCGTACCCATGGTATCCTTCAGGAATGCCTGAATCAGCCAGAACCTTCGAAGGAAGCAACCAGTACCTCTGCATCGTCATCTCAGCCGGCCTCTTCCCAAAAGGGCAAGCAGCGGCGTCATAAGAAGAAGCATCACGCTTCCCCACTGCCATCGTCATCCCACACTCTTGGCGACTTTATGAACCCTGAGATGGGGATCCCTCCCAGAATCCGCCCAGTGGTGGATGATTTGTCAAGTGACAGTCAGGGGCACGCTTTTGTTAATACCATGGAGCTGGTAAATCCTTACATGACTCCCGACGAGGGGGAACGCCAGACGAGCCTCCCTAACGTCCCCAGCCGATGTCAACGTCAGCGAAACCGCGACCACATGGGTTGTTAAGGCACATCATCAGGCACTCTCAGCCAGGCCGTGCATGCCACTGAAACCAGACAGTAGGCCCAGCATAGAGCTCAGCATGCACAACCTCATCTGGTGCCCTCAGATCTACCTCCACCACCGTTTGTGCCACTAGATCAGGCAGAGCTGTCTTGTCCATACCGTGGCTAGACTCACCCTAATACAAGCTAACCTCAGTTGTCTAGTCCTCATCTGACAGCCACCCTCTAGGCCTCAACTAGTAGGTAGCGGGATGTACCCAGTACCAGCCAGCCGTCGGTTCAACCGGTAGGGCCCACCATGCCTCCAACTACGGAACGACATCCAGTAAGTAGAGGATTGCGTTTGTCACAGAAGTATGATGTTCTGAAGAACCTTTCCGGCATTCCAACAAGGCTCTCTATCCTTGAGGCTCTTCGCCTGTCATCTAAAATGCGTGAAGCACTTGCCGAGGCCCTAAAAAGCCCCCTCTAGTTTGAGACGGAGGTAGCAGCTGCAGAAGCCTTCCACACTGAGGTAATTGAGAGTGACGAATTCCAGATAGTTATTTCGTTCTCTGGTGAAGATGAAGACTCTCCCATACAGGGGCACATTCACCCACTGTACATCACTGGTCGGTTCAACGATGTGGAATTCCACCGCTACCTCGTTGACACGGGTTCTAGGATTAACCTAATCCCGAATCGGACACTGCGGAATATGGGCTTGTTAGAGGGTGATCTAACTCCCTCTGACCTTAGAATCCAGGGATATGACAGAACCGAGTAGACTCAAGTTGGAAAGATCCGCTTGAATACCCATTTCAGTGGCCTAATTTCCAGCACCAAATTCATGGTTGTCTCCCAGGATACCGCATACAACGCATTGATGGGCAGGCCATGGATCCATCTGCATGCAGCGGTCCCTTCGTCGTATCACCAATGCCTCAAATACTCCCTCAACGGTCGAGTATGCGTGATCCCAGAAGATGCATCTCCTTTTGCCTCTTGTGAAGCCTGCTATTTGGATGTTAACTACTACAAGATCAAGGACAAGAAAATCCTAGCATGCGAGGTTGAACCCTCCCCGACCACAAGTGATCACTGGGCAGGTCTGGATGACGCCTACATCTTCCCAATCCACCGGTAGGAGGCTCAATGATCCTAAGCTCAACAGAGTGGGTCTGGGTGTCTTCTTCATCACCCCGACGCAAGCTGTTATTCCATGATCATTTATATTGTTAGAGGGCTGCACCAACAACAAGGCGGAGTATCATGCTATTATCACTGGTCTCGAGCTAGCCCTTGAGATATATGTGCCCCATTTTCACATAAAATGGGATTCCGAACTAGTCATTAAGAAGGTCAATGGCGATTACGTCGTCAGGAAGCCAAAGATCATGCTGTTGTTGGAGTTCACCCTCCGTCTAATGGCCCAGTTTCCTTCTCGACCAGAGGTTACCCATGTCCCTCAATCACAGAATGGTCGAGCAGATTCTTTGGCTGGCTTAGCCGCGTCACTTGCAGAACCTGAACATGATGATTTGATCATACATGTGGCACATCGGAGGGTAATTTCCCCCATCACCCCAAAGGATGATGACGGCCCATAGGTAAGCCATCTTACCACCAGATCCTCGACGCCAGGAGCCTCAGGTATTATAGATGCAGTGGTCGAGGCCACTCCTGACTGGAGGGCACCCTTTGTCGAGTATCTCCAAAATGGTTGCCTTCCGGGTGATCGGGCTGAGCACGAGCGAATCCGACGCCGCGCATTGCAGTTTACCCTTCAGAGTGGTCCCAGTCTTGAGCGGATCCTCTATAAATGGAGCTTCGATGGTGTTATCCTCCGTTTAATTCAAGGATTCGAGATTTCTCAGGTCATGCAAGAGGTTCATGCCGGTTCCTGCAGTGCCCACCAGGATGGGCCAAAGCTGTCCCATCAGATCCAAAGATTGGGGTACTTCTGGCCCTCTATGATCCATGATTGTATTGAGTTTTCCAAGAGATTCCATGCATTCCAAGTTCATGATAACTTCCTGCATCAGCCACCAGAGCCTCTCCACTCCACTAAGTACTCTTGGACATTTTCTGTGTGGGGACTCGATGTCATGGGGCCATACCAATCGGCGACAACTCGCCAGTGCAGGTTCATCCTGACTGTGACGGATTTATTCTCCAAGTGGGCGGAGGCAGTTCCACTCAAAGAGGTTAAGACCCATTCCATCATCGACTTCGTGAGCTCCAATATCATCCACCGGTTTGGAGTCCCTCACACTGTCCTCACCGATAATGGCACCAACTTCCGAGCAGCCGAGATGAAGAAATTATATGCCAAGTACAACATCCGTTCGAACCATACCTCTCAATATCACGTATAGGAAAATGGACAGATCGAGGCATTCAACAAAACCCTCTCTAACATTCTACAAAATATGTTTGGTTAGAATAAGAAAAGTTGGATGGAAAATCTCCCCAACGCCCTCTGGGCTTATCGAATGACAACTCGTAACTCCACCCAGGTGACCCCGTACTCCCTGGTGTATGGATCCAAAGCCGTCCTGCCCATCGAGATTCAGTTTCCCTCATTGCGCATGGCAGTCTATGACCAGTAAGCGCCAGATAGAGTTGCTGAAATCCATCTAGAGGAATTGGAAGCACTAGACGAGAACAGGCCTTGTGCCCTGCACAATCTGGAAAGGCATCAGAATAAGATAGCTAGAGCCTTCAACAAGAAGGTTCACCTCCGCTCTTTCCTGCAAGGCAACCTGGTGTTAGCCCTATGAGCGCCAATGATCCCCGGAAGGAAACCACCCAAGATGGATCCAAAATAGGAAGGACCCTACGCCATTCATAAGGTTTACCCCAATGAAGAATACTCCTTGGTGACTATGGATGGTGAGCATATAACTCCTCCCACCAACGCTACGTTTCTCAAGCAATACTTTTCCTGAACCCCTTGGTCCTACATGACCTTAAACTGCACAGTCCCACATGACCCTAAACTGTGTGTTACCATCCCTCATGACGCTAAAATGCATCTTGTCCCACATGAAGTTAAACTGTGCTTCTATAACTACGTATGTCTTTATTCCCATCTTCATGGGATACGTTGGAATGCTCAGACATCCCGTCTTGATCCTAGCCTCGAGCTTTTCTCTTTGACTGCCCCCTGGGTATAGTTTTCTTGGAGGGTCCTCGCATGATGTGGAATAGGCTTCCTTAGCCCCAGTCATACTAGGATTATAATGGTTGCACCATGTGCCCACTCCTATTCTTCTATTCTCCCACGTCTTTACCACACGATGTTAAACTGCTTGTCCTTCAAGAACTACGTGTGTCTTGATTCCCATCCTCATGGGATATGTAGGAACGCCTGGACATTTCGTCCGTTGGCCCAGCCCAAAAGACAAAATCTTTTCCTCGGGTCAAGACATATGGCAGGGTGCACACTTTTGCCCCAATTTACGTCGAGTAAGCCTCGACCCGGATGTACGTCCCCCTCCCTGGAGATGTTCGCCTCTTTCATAGATGGGTACATCTATGCTTCACCCACTCCTTGACTGGGATTCCATCACTTTCCTCACCTAGAGGGACCCCCAAGAATGGCTTGGATACTATGCCTAAGGGCTCTCCTACCGATATGGGCCAACGCCCCTGAGGGTTTTCGAGCAACAAGCCGATACAAGTCCCACGTTTCGAATTTGGTTAGCGGCCGACACTCATTTCTTGCTCCCATATCAGGTCACCATAGGGACTCTATGTTTCGAACATGGTCAAAAGTGTCCTGGATCTTCAGGTCCACACCAAGATGTCCCAAACATCGAGTGCAGTGATTCATTATGCCCCATCCCAAAGCGACAAACTTCCCTCCGGGTGGTGGCAACGGTTGGGCCCACGGCTCCGATTCTCCTATAAGGGATGTACGATGTGGTGTGGGATTACGTCCTCATTCACGTCGGGTTACTTTACATGCCATACACATCCCCAGATGAGATATAGTTATCTCTTCCCCCATCCTCATTGAAATATCTTAAACTGCAAACTGGTCAGACCTTCCTGACCGAGGCCTAGGCTCAGGCCCCTTGGCCTTCTCGGGCCCCTTTGCCCAACTTCTTACCCTGAGTGTACAGTGTGGTGTGGGACTGTTTCCTCATTCACATTGGGCTACTCACCATGCCGTACACCTCCTCTGTCTAGGGGGTCCTACTCCCCTCTTTGTCCTTATTACAAGACATTAAACTGCAAGCCGATCAGGCCTTCCTAACCAAACCACCGACTAGAAAGCCCCTTGGCCCTCTTCGGGCCCCCGACCTAGGTCCTCTCTCATGGGGGTGTGCGGCGTAGTGTAGGATTACATCCTCATTCACGTCGGGTTTCTTTCCATGCCGTACACACTCCCCTCACCGGGGCCCAGCCTCAGGCCTCTCGGCCTTTCTAGGCCCATGCCCCCCGTCCTTGCTGCAAGACATTAAACTGCAAGCTGCCTCAGGCCTCCCTCACCGAGGCCTAGCCTCAGGCCCCTTGGCCTTCTCGGGCCCCTTATCCCCAGTTTATACCTGATATGTATGGTGTGGTGTGGGACTATGTCCTCATTCGCGTCGGTTTATTCGCCGTACCATACACTCCCCATGCTTGGGGGTATCTTCCCCCCCTCATCATCCTGCATGACATTAAACTGCATCTTGAGAACTACGTGTGTCTTGATTCCCATCCTTATGGGATACGTAGGATCACCTGAATGTCTAGGCTTTGGGTCCAACCTCATCTCTCGGGAATCTCTATCCCACCTTGGCCCCTTGGCCTACCCTTCCTCCATGAGGGGATTATATGGTGTGGTGCGGGATTATGTCCTCATTCACGTCGGTCTTGTAATGACCACGCCATGTACCTCTCCCTCCCGAGCTGTTTCGTCGACCCTTTTCGGTGGTTTACCAATGTGCCTAAGGGTACTCTAGTTTATTACCTGGAATGTCGGACTTTACTCGGACACGTCTGCACTCACTTTTCAGGCTTTGTGTATCCCTTCATCAGGGCTTCCATTACCTTTCACACCCGAAGGGACCCTCAAGAACGGTCTGGATACCACGCCTAAGGGATCTCCTACCGATACGGGCCAACGCCCATAAGGGTTTTGGACAAAAAATCGATACAAATCCGGCGTTACGAATATGGTCAGTGGTCGATGCTTGTTTGTTGTTCCCACTTCAGGCTAATGTGATATAGAGATTGTTTTTCCACCACAATTAACAGTTATCCTCCAATGCCACGCCAAAACCCATTAATCCCAAAGTATCGGGTACACGATTCACATCCTTCCCCACTTCATCATGTCTGAGTAGAGTTTTGAAACTCTAGATACTATCCCTCAGTGCGCATCTGCATGTTACAGGGACAAAACCACTTTAAAGGTTTCCTTCGGGGATCTCTGCCAACTCCCCTTTTTATGGACATTCCGGGTATTGCAATAAAGATCTTCCCCCTTGTTTCCCACACCGAGTTTAACTCACGTGAGCTTAGGTATGGGGTTGAGGTCCGCGCTTACTCAGAAGGTTGTCATCCATCCATGGTCTGAGCTCTAAGATCATAAACTAAGATCTTCTCAGAACTACATCTGGCTTGATTCCCATCTTAATGGGATATGTAGAAATTCCCAGACCTCATGTCTTTGGGTCCAGCTTGAGTTCAGCTAATTTGTCTCTTTTGTCCTGCCTTTGGGACCCTGACTACGGGACTGCGTGGTGTAGTATGGGATTATGTCCTCATTCACGTCGGGTTTGCAATAGCTGCACCATGCGCACCCCATTCTAAGAATTAGCCATCCTATTTCCTGTCCTTCATGACATTCAAAGGCGCCCTCTAGAACTATGCATAGCTTGATTCCCATCCTAATGGGATACATAGGACCACACGGACGCCTCATCTTCAGGTCCAACCCATTTGGGGAGCTAGTCTCTCCCCCCTGTTTCACCTCTTAACTCTATATAGGCCCCGCGGCCTAAGGTCTCCCTCTCAGAGTGGCACACGGTACGATGCGGGATCATGTCCCTATTCACATCGGTTGTGTTTCACGACACCGTGCACATTACCCACCTAGAATCGCTTCTGCTACTTCTGTGTTGCGTGACATTAAAATGAATGCTTGGTCCCATCACATGACCCTAAACTGTGACATTATCGTCCTGGCTACACTACGAAAAACAGAACTTCATTGTGATGACCTCGTCATGGAGGATATCACGTTGGGTATTAGTCACGCGCCATACCATTTGTCAACGCCTACTACGACTTGATTCTTGTGGAGACACCAGGACTTGGTACCCTAGGTTTATCTCTTCACACAAAAAAAACCACTCACCTTAAAGGACAAACAAGATCTATTAAATACCACTTCTCTTGGTGTGAGGGTTAGTTCCCCGCTCCCCTTTCATCCTTCGCACTGGTACCTTACTGTGCCAAACCACCCTCTAGAACTACGTATGGCTTGATTCTCATATTTATGAGATACGTAGGAGTGCCTGGGTATTCCCCATGGGTCTAGCCTAATTTTCGTGTTTGGTCCCTCGACTTGAGCATCTTCCCTAGAGAACGCATGGTAGATGGGGCTCATGTCCTCATTTACATTGGGTTTTTCCTAATTACCCGCTACATGCCTCCTGTGTTTCCTCCCATCCATGGTCTGAATTCTACGACCCTAAACTAAGATCTCCCTATGGGAAGGGACTCGAATCCCTCTATATAATACTCCCATTAACGTGTCCAGATGCGTTTTGACAAAGAGCCCGGAGTGTGGAATTTTCACGGGGACGTCCCCTCGTTCCATGTCCAAGATTCGTGTGCTCGCTATTTGGATCCTCATCCTCTTTCATGTCTGAAGGGACCCCCTAACAGCCTGGTACCATGCCGCATCGGCTCACCTACCGTCCTAGGCCAACGCCCCAGAAGAATTCTGACAACATTTGTGACATGGTCCCGTGTTTCGAACATGTTCAACGATCGACCCTCCTTTGTATGTCCCCATTCTAGGCTAGTGCGATTTGGACGCTGCGTTTCCTCCATGGTTAACAGTTATCCTCTATCGTCATGCCACCATCATTGTGATCCAAATTCCGAGCATCATGATTTACACATTTCTACTTCCTCATGTTCAAGTGGAATTCTGACATACTCGGCTCTGCCTCTTTGCGCATCTAGGTACGCCACATGGGCGTGTTAGCATCATTGGGCCTGTATTCACCGAGTGTCCCTTCACCCTAACCTTCCCCTTCTTGTGTCGGGAAGTTCTCCATTACTGCTTGTTTCCTACATCGATCATGACTCACATGGGCTTAGTAGTTTTGGTGGGATATGTACCGATGAAACCAGGCTTCTTATCGTCCTACATGACACTAAAATGTGCCTCCAGAACTACGTACGACTTGATTCTCATCCTTATGGGATATGTAGAGACATCCCAGCATTTTTCCCACAGTCCAGCCCCCAGAAGTTATAAAACCTGTTCTTCCCATTTTCTGTCCCCTTGTCCAGACCCCTCGTAGGGAACCGAACAACCACAACTACACCCTGAACAGGTTCAGGATGCCCCAAGATGATATTGGGAAGCGATAGACCCCCTCGACAGAGAGGACCTATCTAAAAGAAGGAATGATCCATGATCAAACCAGTACGCCCATCTAGCGTACTCCAACCACGATGGTGTACTTTCACTAGTGTTGGATTCTGTTTGAAAAAACCATCACTCCACTTCCCATGCTTCGTGAACCCCTTATTCAGATCCTCATCCTATTTCATGTCTAAAGGGACCCCCTAATGGCCTGGTCCCATTCCACATCGGCTCACCTACCATCCTGGGCTAACGTTCCAGAAGACTGGTCATGTTTGGAAGGACCCCCTAATAGTATGGATGCTCGACCTAGGGTCTGCCTACTGTCCTAGGACAATGTCCCGAAGGATTGATCGACAAGATTTGTGACATGGTCCCGTGTTTCAAACATGGTCAACGGTCGACCCTCATTTTTTGTCCCCATTTCAGGCTAACGCAATAAGGATACCGTTTCTCCACCACGGTTAATGGTTGTCTTTTATTTTCATGCCACCCCCACCGTGTTCCGAATTTTGGGTATTGTGATTCACACTTCCCATTTCTATCTGTTCGGACCGATTTCAGCGCCCCTAGCATTGCACTGTTCATGCATAAGAGCATGCTAAAAAAATGGTAATTTGGTTGTTCTGAGAACTTCCTTCTCCAGTTAGGTCTCTCCTACTTCCCAAAAATCTGGACCGGTTATTCAAACCCCAGATTCCCGAAGCCTGGTTTACATTCCTATGTTGGGTGGGGCGATAAGGAGACTATATCTTGTTTCTCACATAGGGCCCGACCCACGTGAGCTTAAGGAATTGTTCCTGGACGTTCTGAAAACATTGTAAGGATGCAATGAACCGGTGCAAACAGTGGAAATCGTGCATGCTACGACATTCAAATAAAGAAGAAAATCGAAGCACGATAGTACCATTAAAGGGTTTGTAATTATTAAAGTACCTAGGGGTCAACTACCCCCATGGATGGATTGACCCCATCAAAAGAGCGTTGAAGCTCTGCCACCCTTCGACTGGTGGCATCCAGGAATTGCTGCCATCGACTTAGCTCCCGCTCCTCCTCAGCAGCGATGGGGTGTAGTTCATCAGCCTCAGCTCAGGCCCTCTCTATGTCAGCCTGAATTCTGGCCATATCCCCAGAAACCCGCTTCAAGACCTCTTCGGCCTTTGCTAAATGGGCCTTAAATCGCAAGATCAGCTCAGATTGTGCATTGAGAGAGGCAGAGTGTTCATCCGCCCACGCCTGCAGATGTTGGACCTCGTTTTCAGCCTCCTGGAGCTTCTTAACATTCATCTCCTTCCTCCACTACCAAAACACACTAATCCCGCAATCATACTCCCAAATACTCTCTACCATGAGATCTCGGATGATTGTATGAGGATGCTAGGCATCCACTCCCCCAGCGCAAAGTTCATGCAACCGCGAGCGAAGTCTGTCCATCTCATCTAGCCATTGTGCTTGGGGGTGTCATTGATGAAGCGCGTGATTAACTTCCAAGATCGGTGGCAGAGTATTTTGCTGTCCTCCTCATCGAAGGTCGTTTCGTCCCAGTCCGCACGATTGGAAGTTTTGTATGTGGGGTATGCCCATAG
Source organism: Viscum album (assembly GCA_963277665.1). Taxonomy (NCBI): domain Eukaryota; kingdom Viridiplantae; phylum Streptophyta; class Magnoliopsida; order Santalales; family Viscaceae; genus Viscum; species Viscum album. Next base: position 1,313,994,256 of record OY728128.1, on the reverse strand, counting down.
GAAATTGTCGGTAGGATCTGCGTCTGGCGTTGAATCCGGTGCGACATCTGGCGCCGAGGCAAGCGTGACAGGACTTGGGTCGGCCGGTTGATCCTCATCATTGGACTCCACCTCAATGACCTCGGGCACGACCCTGTTGGTGGTCCCTCCAATGATAGTGTGTGCTGCAGCTCGGGTAGGTGGGGGAAGTATCTCCACAATCACCGGAATGCCCCTAGGAGGGATACCACTGAATACCCCGACCAGCCTTGCCGCAGCAGCCCATGCCAGTCGAAGAACTGTATGACAGAGAAGGGCATGAACGTTAGTTGGAACAATCTACATATGACAACAATGAATCCAGTGGACAAAGCTTACGGAGATCGAACTCCTAGTGTTTCTCCTAAGTCGATGTTGATGCGACCCCAAGGATTGGACCTCCATATACTGTTAGAAGGTCTGGAGATTCTGGATGAGCCACCTCGGATGCTATGGTCCCGCCAGACACAGAACTGGACGCAGCCGTAGGCGCGTGTTCTGAAGGTCCTGCGTCATCACCTGCCAAAGGGTGAGAGCGAGGCATGCGTACAAGTTCCTTCTGCATAGTTCAAATATTGGTAAGAAATCCATGATGGCCTGAGAGCGGACCATGAGGAAAGTTTCTCAGAATGCTACCTCGAGAGCCTCTGTGCGAAATCATCGGAATCTGAGTCTTGATCTCCGACTTCGCCCTCCTCCAACGGGCTCCCTCCGCTAGCCTCATCCTCCCAAGAGGATTCCTCCGATTCTTCCGGCCAGGGGAAGCGCTCCCTCAGATCGGCGGCTGACAGCTATGGGGGAACCGTCCGATCCAGCAGTACCCTCACCCGGTCTTTCATTGGTCGTGGGACACCACTGGAGTGAACGTAGTCCTCCAGCTCATCCAAGTATTGCTCCGCCTCCACCGAACACGCCGTGAAACCAGCCCGGACTGGACCTATGCCCGGTAACTCCATCCCAAGATGATTCAAGTGTGCCCACATCTTGGGTGGACTGAGGAATTTCCGATTGACATCCCAAATGTCCCAGGCCTCCAGGAAGATGGCATCCTCTAGCATGTTGATGTGGCACAACCACTTCCCCGGAGCCTGAGTGGATATCCTGCGAAATCCCCTCGGCAGCCGCCCCTCCAGATGGTTCTTCTCTTCCGGGACCACTGGGTCCACTACCACTGCTGGATCCGCCACTGCTGCCACACCCTCGGCCGATGCAGGTCTCACCGCCATGGTATCCCTGCCACTGCAAGAGGCCCTTGTCACTCTTAGACCCTGACCTCGGGATAGGGGAGGCCCTCCATCACCGGTTCAAAAGGTTGGCTACCTCAGCATCTCCCCCGGATAAGCTGACTCCCAGCTGATGGCATACTCCTTCACCAATCTGAAAGCAGCGGTGGACGGAGGCAATGCAATTCGCATCTTCCCATATTCCCGTGTGAACATGAGCCACAAATACCTCATTACACATGGGTGCTCCTCATGACGCACCCCCCAGTAGACCTACGGGGTCAGCCACTGCAGGCACCAGAATTGCCTCGCAAACTGATGTAGGGTGTACGGTTTGCAGAGCGACTCACGACCCACCCATTCCACCAAGACTCCACCTCGAAAGGCTTAGAGATAGGCCCGATGCTCTTCGGTTCCCTGACTGTTGTTAGTGAGAACTCCTGTCGGCAATGGAAACAGGTGGAAGTTGAACTCATTCGCCTTCCATACCCGGTTCAACACCATCGGTACATTTAGTTTTAATGGGAAGCTCCCGACCGCATTCAGGATGGAGGGGAGGAAGTCCGACCCCGGTGGAGAGATGGGGTTTGGATATTCATAGACCCCCCTTATGTGCGCTGCGATCCACCCCTACAGAAGGTGGAAAGGTCCACATATCCTCGGCGGCTTCTTTCCCTCACTGACATGACGCAACATCACGTACATCCTAGAAAGCATCGGGATCCCCAGATTGACCCGCCGTCCCGTGGCCAGCATGGACGCCATGATGAACGAGCTGGGCCACACCCCCATGTTGGTATCCCTCACTGGAAGGATCCAACCGCAAATAAGGGCCGCGATGAATGACTCCAGCCTGACTATCGGCTGCTGTTCAGTGCTGACACTGAAGCCCCAGGTCTTCCATTGGCTGTCTTCAAAGAACTACCAATACGAGTTCTCCTTGCCCCTTTGAGCCCCCTTCGGACAAGTTCGAGGACTCGGAGGGAACTCTCTATCCTCCGGGAAGTTCAGGAACTGCTTGAACCACTTCTTAAAGTGGACATCTCTCACCGCCTCCTTGTCCTCTCTAGGAAGTAGTGCCATCAGTGCCAGCGCCAGCCGCGACATTTGCTCTGGATCCTCCCACGCACTCAGGACGGGGAGGAACTCATCATACATGGCCCCCAGGATCGGGACCCCTAAAATCTGATGGACATCCCACAGACTGATGCCCACCTCCCCATGGTGTAGGTGAAAAGTGTTGGTCCTAGATGACCATCTGCTCAAAAACTCTGGCATCAGCTGTTTCAGTTAGTAAATGTGGAATTGGGAGGCCCTTGCCGCCTCGTACAAGCCCACCCTCCTCAGATCGGCCCCGAACTCTTTACATGAGGCACCTACCCAGTAGGCCCATGCCCAGTCATTGGTGAAGTTGTTGCCCTGGCATAGGTCCCACTCATCAGACCACCCCTTCTTCGGATCCTGCAAAACCGCCTTCAGCATAGTGAGGTACAAAGGGGGGGACGTCTCTGGTCTCAAGGGCTTCCCATTGATGTTGTTCACGTAGTTGTATAGACAGTCGACAGTGACAGGCGTGAAGTCCTTCTGTGCATGACCATCGGCCACCATGATCCATTGGTGTTGGCATGGCGTGCTCCTGAACCAGCAAGCTAGTTCGTCCCTACTTGCCTAAGGAATGAAGACATCATACCTCAGCCTGAATCCATACAAGTGCAGATTTCTGCACAACGGATAGTTATTTTGGCTCTCCGATAGGAGGTATGTCAAATAATTATGGTTTGAGTGGCTTCGGACCAGCTCCCCTAGGCCCAGACAGTTGGCCACCTCATCCCTCCAGGCGATGTCTGCAAGCACCCCCAACACAGCTACTTGATGGTCCATTACGGTTTCAAAACTTGAAATTATTTTGGGTCGGGTCGCGAATGTTGATCGCGAAGATTGCTCGCGAATCTCATTCGCGAAACCAATATGTGGAGCATGGAATCGACTTGCAAGTAGACATTCGCTTGGCGCATTTGCGGAGTCAGAGACTCGCGGTTCGCCACGAAGATCGATTCACGGTGAGCGGACGTGGAGTACGCGGAGCTTCGTGAAGTCGAGAGAACAAAAGAGCAAAAGTCACGAGAGGAAAAAAGTGAGGTCATCCCCCCTATTTATAGGTAGCGATCCCGGAGCTTCGTGGCACGTCCCGCCCATGTGGAGCATCGCGGCGTGTCTAGACCACGAGGCCGCAATCCGCCCTGCGCGCCCTCTTCACGAGTCACCACTCTGAACTGCTGATAATTTTGGAGATTTTCCCTTAGACTTCAACCCTTGATCCCTCTGTGGATTCAAGTCTGAGGGGGGGAATTTTTTGGCACCAAAATATTGGACGAAAAAGGAAGGATAAAAAGAATCCTGTGTGCTACCTCGCGAAGCTCAGACGCAGAGGGCTCCTGAGAAACGCTGCCGCCACGAAGCCCCAGAGGCAGTAACGCTCCACGAACGCCCTGACGTTCGCAAGCCCGCCACGAAGCCCCAGAGGCGGTCCTACTCTGCCCATGCCCTGACGTTCGTAAGCCCACCGTGAAGAACCAGAGGTGGTAACGCTCCGCGAACTCCCTGACGTTTGCGATCCCGCCGTGAAGTAGAGGAGGCGGTAACCCTCTGCAAATTGGTTGACGTTCGCGACCCGCCACGAAGCAACCAACGCCCCCCTTCGCGCCATGCGAGCCCTACTTCATGGAACCTATTGCCTATAAATACCGAGCTCCCCCTGAGCTCAACGGACGGACAATCTGACCTTTCAACTTCTCAGCTCCCGAATCGCGAAGCACCCTTCGCCCCGGGAATCATGAGCTCCGTGAGGTATTTTTGATTTGTGAGATGCCTTCGCCTTGTCTCATTTTGAGCCCCTCTTCTGATAGGGATGCCCTTCGCAAAGACTAAGGACCTTTTCGGAGGAAGGGGATCTCCAAGGGGACCTAGGCAGCCGTAGAGCATTCAGGCTTCGCGAAACACCCATCCTGTACATGTGATCCATATGCTAAGGCAGGATCACTATACTTCGCAAAGCACATTGCTGAGCAGCACCATACTTCACGAGGCACCTCCACTTCGCGAGGCAGTGCTCCGTGAATACTATTACACTTCGCGAAGCACCTCCCATTCGCACCCCTTCCCCATGCTAAGGCCAAGGTACTTCACTTCGCGAAGCACACCCCTTTGCTTGGCAATTCCTCTTCCCGTGTGGCCCTCCAGGCTTGCACGATGTGATTTCAAAGTCCCCTGGATAATACCACTCGTAGCGTTACATTGACTAATGATTCTTCGCATAGTCACTCTAATGGCTATTTCTTGTTCGCATAGACACACTAATGTGGACCCCTCGATGGTTTGCTCTGCAACCCCCCTTTGCCACGACCTTGCTGATGCCTTCCCTCCCACAAGAAGCAGAGGGTACCAGTTATGTAAGTCCTAAGGGTGCGGAGTAAACCCACATCGTCCGATCTACAGGACGTTAAACTACCAAGCAACTCATCCTCAACACATGATGTTAAACTGTGATCCGACCCCGTGCTTCGCATGCAGGGTCCCCCCGTCTCAGACATTCTTTACGCCGCTCGTCTCCACGGGAATGGAATCTTCCTCACATGGAATGAGATCCTCCATTTAGGAGTGGCATTTTTCCATGGGGGAAGGGATGCCTCAGAGCATAATCCCCCAAACTCTCCTGCGGAAGGTTGCACCCATGAACCTCCGTACTTCCCCACCGTCAAGGCCAGGGGAGGATGTGATAGGGAATGAGGAATATCCTTTATTTGGTCCCAAATCCCTCTCCCTTTGCGCCTTTTCACACCTCATGCCTCCATCCTAGAGTAAGTCCCAGCACCATGGGCTGCCTAACGCGTAAGCCCCTCTTCGTTTCCCACAGACGCACCCTTCACGATGTGATTGTTAGGTCCCTGCAACCTCTTATTTCTCACACCGAGCATGACTCACGTGAGATTAGAGTGATCACCGACCCTGACCCCCACCTCAAGAGAACTACGAGGACTTTGATCCATGCTAAGGCATGGTACGTAGGAAGCCTCCATGAGGTTCAAGCCCACCACTCGGTCATTTCTTCACCTCGAGTTCCAACCTCACCCAACATGATGTTAAACTGTATGCCCCTATCTAACATGATGTTAAACTGCATACCTGAACTATGAGAACTTTGATCCGTGTCAAGGCATGGTATGTAGGAAGCCCCTATGAGGTTCAAGCCCACCACCAGTGGACCCCCCGGGTTCACCTTCACGTTGGTTAGCCGACGAAGTCCAACCTGAACTATGTGGTCTTTGATCTGTGCTATGGCATGGTACGTAGGAATCCTCCATGAGGTTCAAGCCCACCACCATTGGACCAAGGTCCTCCTCCATGATGGCCTTCCGGCATCCAACTTGAACTACGTGGTCTTTGATCCGTGCTATGGAATGGTACGTAGGAAGCCTCCATGAGGTTCAAGACCACCACCAGTTGGTAATTCTGACCCCCTTTGCGTCGGTTCACCAACACCTGGGCTGCCTAGAGTGTAATCCCCACACCATTGGACCAAGGTCCTCATCCACATCGGTTCTCCAACACGCTCCAACCTGAACTACGTGGTCTTTGATCCGTGCTAAGGCATGGTACATAGGAAGCCTCCATGAGGTTCAAGCCCACCTGGACCCCTGGTCCCTTCACGCCGGTTCACTGACCCCATATCCTTGGGCTTCCTTAGTGTGTAAGCCCCATTCCACATCGAACTACGCAGACCGTGATTCCCTACCATGGGGATACGTAGGAAGTCTCTTCGAGGCCCAGGCCCATCACCACTATCACCTCAATGACGGCCCCATCTCATCCACCTCCACTCCATGCCCTTCTCTATCATCCACCCTAATTCTTACTTGGGCCACCACATCCCGGTGAGATCATGCCACCCCACTTCCCTCCACAACATCCAGAAATCCACCCACGGGATGGCTCCGATATCGGTGTTCCCTCAAGAGGGGTTCCTCAATCTGATCCACTCCAGTTAGTGTTCTGATCAGCCCGATCCGTCTTCGCTGGACGTTAAACATGCGGCATACCCTGTGTTAAACATGGGAAGATGAGAAAAACCTCAGATACATACCTATGGCATATGATTCCCCAAGTTTGTTGTGGGATTCCTCGGGATTCCGCGCCCTTGAGATGTCCTATAATAAGGGACCAACAACATACATGCCAATCCCCCAGCATTCATACACATTAATGATGCCTCGACATGACTACTCCCCCAACTGAAGGTTGCTGCCCTAACCGGACCCTTTGGAATGTCCTGACAGAAGCAATGTAATTAACCGACATCCATGGAAATATAACACTAGGAAGAGTTTCACAAACAACATATTAAATCTATGAAGGAGACCCAAAATAGGTGACGAGTTCCGACGAGGAATCCATAGAAGGAAGAACCAACATCCCATCATCCCGGTTTCGATCAAAGACTTCCCTGAATAAGGAGTGAATGCCACATGCCTTTGGAAAGTGGGAATGCGGGGTAACAAGGAAGCCATTCCTGTCGGGCCCAAGAGGATATACGCGCTCCCCCCAATGAAAGCATCGGAAACAGTAATCACAAACTTTGTTACGATACTCTATTATTTAACTCAAGTTTTTAATAGAAACATGGGTCAATAATAATGTTCAACCCACCCCTAATAAATAACAATATATAATCGAGAGATTCATGAGACAAAGACCTCCTACTTTTAATGGATCATCCAATCCCTTAATCACCAAAAAATGGATCAACTCCATTGAGAAGATCTTCTCTATCCTTCAATGTTCTGAAAAAGATAAGGTTATTCTAGATACTTATCATATAGATGGTGAAGCTGATCAATGGCAGACATTGATAAAAAATACAAAGCCTGAGGAAGAGATCGAGGCGTTGGAATGAAAGGATTTCCATAAATTTGTTTTTGATAAATATTTTTTCATGCACCCTCTGACTTAAGATGGAAAGGGAATTCCTTGACAGGATTAATCCATCAGAGTGTACGAGGAGAACTTCACAAGGCTTGCACGATATACCTCCGTCTTTGTCGTTACCCCCGAATGAAAGGTTGACCGCTTCTTTGGTGGGATAAAACCAAGCTTACGGAAGGCCCTAGTGATCCGTGACTTTGATAACTATGAGGAAATTGTCTGATATAACCTCCAAGTTTAAATAGAGATTATAGAATCTCAGGGGAATCATGGGGATAAGTAGAGAAAAGTGGACTTTAATTATGGTGGTTCGATGGATAAATCCAATGGTGATAAGAAAATCCAGTACCCCACTTTCCAAAGGTGTGGAAAGAATCACCATAGAAATTACCGGAAGGGGACAAGAAAATGATTTAGGTGTGGAAGATAAGGGAACTGGGCCATTAAATGATGATAAGAAAAACCCACTTCCGCGATAGAGGATAGGAACACTCCATTTGAACCTCAACGTATTGTTCATTGCTTCAACTTCAAAGAACTAGGGAACTTTTCAATGTAGTGCCCTAAGAAAAGGGTTTTCGGAGGTAACTAAAAACCTCCAAGGTAGAAAGGGTGAGATTTTTCCATCACTACTACCAAAGTGAACCTCAACAATGAAGTGGTGATAGGTACTCTAGTTATTCATTCATGAATAGCGAACTTAATTTTTGATTCTGGTTCTACGCATTCTTTTATATCCCTAAAGTTTAGTAGAACAATCCCAACACCACCAAAAATCATGGAAGTAAATATGTTCGTGAGAATGGAAAATGGGGAAATCATTCCATCCCATGAATATAACTCCTCCCCTGTCATAATTTTTGGGTTGAACTTCCCGAAAAACACTTTCATACTCCCTCTGGTTTAATTTGATGCAATTCTTGGCATGGATTAGCTTTTCCTATATAGAGACAACATAAATTCCCATGAGAGGGAAATAACTCTCCATATAGAGAATTGAACCCAATTATGTACAAGTGAAAGGAGGAGGATGAATCTTTTTTAACACCATTATCTCAAGCGTGGATATTACTGCCCTATCAGCACACGTATCTTGCTCAGATGATGGAGTATAAGGAAGAAACTATCCTTGAAGACATGCCAATTTTGAGGGAATTCACTAAAGTGTTTCCTAAGGAATTTTATGGTCTTCCTCCTAGAAGAGATGTTGAATTATCGATTGATCTTATACCTGGGGATTTAAAAATATCTAAGACTATATATAGAGTGGCTATTGTAGAGCTAAAGAAACAACTACAGGAGAATCTGGATAAAGGGTTTATATGCCCAAGTGCTTCACTATAGGGTGAACTAGTCCTCTTCATTAATAATAAGGATGGGTCAATGCACCTTTGCATTGATTATTGTGATCTCAACAAAATCAAAATAAAGAAAAATTATCCTCTACCATGAATTAATGACTTGTTTGATAAACTATGTGGAGAAGAATAATTCTCCAAGGTGGATCTTCGGTCGGGATATTACTAAGTAAGGGTGAAGAAAGAGGATATCCCCAAGATTGATTTTCATACAAGGTACGGGCACTATGAATTCATAGTAATGCCTTTCAGACTCACTAATTCTCCATAAATCTTCATAGAATTGATGAATAGAGTCTTTAGAGATTACCTCAAAAAATTTGTGGTAGTATTTATAGACAATATTATAATATACTCCAAAACCAAGGAAGAGAATGATGAGCATCTAATAATTGTACTAAAGACCTTGAGAAAGGAGAAGCTCTATGAAAAGTACAACAAGTGTGAGTTTTGGTTTAAGGAGGTCTCATTCTTGGGTCATATCATCACAAGCAATAGGATATCTGTGGATCCCTCTAAAAAATATGGAATTGAGAGATGGATGAGGCCAAAATCTATGACAAATATCCATAACTTCCTTGGGATAGCTAGATATTATTACCAATTTGTGAGAAATTTCTCACGATTATCAAACCCTCTTACCAAGATAAATCAAAAGGGAGTCAAGTTTTCTTGGATTGATGAATGCGAAGAGTGATTCAAGGAGTTAAAAAGGAGGCTTATCACTATGCCCGTGCTCACATTACCCACAATTGGAGAAATTTTTGTGGTAGTCAGTGATGATTAAAATAAGGTCTTGGGATGTGTATTGATGAAAAATGACAAATTCATTGCCTATACTTCAAGGCAATTGAAAGTTCATGAGAAAAACTATCCAACTCATGATTTGGAGTTGGCTGTAGTGATCTTTGCTTTAATTTTTTTTTTGAAATTACTAATTTGGGGAGAAATGTGAAATATATATAGATCACAAAAGCCTCAAGTATATATTCATACAGAAAGAGTTGAACATGTGCTATTGAAGATGTTTAGAGCTGATCAAAGACTATTACTGCTCAATCCATTACCACCTTGGGAAAGAAAACAAGGTGGAAGATGCTCTAAGTAGAAAGGACATAGTGATTCTATCATTGATGATAATTGAAAAGGATTAAATCTTCTTAGATTTGATGAAGATGGACATGGGAATCATAAAGAAGGGAACATCATCAATACTTTCACAAATGATTTCTCAACCATATCTTTTGGAAAGGTTAAAGGATTCTCAGAATGATGATGTGGGAATTCAGAGAAAAGTGGAAACTATTAGAAAAGGTAAATCCTATGAGTTAAATGTAAATGAAGAAGGAATTGTGATATTTGGGTCAAGAATATTCATTCCATAAAATCTGGAGTTAATGAAAGAACTTTTGGATGATGCATATAGTTTGAATTTCTCCATTAACCTAGGGAACACCAAGATGTATCAAGATATTTGAGAGAATTATTTTTAGGATAACATGAAGGATATTGTTGAGTATATATCAAAGTGCCTGGTATGTCTATAAGTGAAGGATGAGAGGCATAAGTACAAGGGGATGATGCAACCATTACCCATACCAACATGAAAACATGAGAACATCACCAGGGACTTTTTCAACATACTTCTGAAGAAATCCAAAGGAAACAATGCTATCTGGGTCATTGAGGATCATCTTACAAAGAATGAAAACTTCATTGCAATTTGGGAGGATTTCTCATTGGATTAACTGGAAAAGATATACATTATAGAAGTGGTAAGGATGCATGAAGTACCCCTATCTATTGTATCTGATCAAGATCCAAGATTTACCTCTAAGTTCTTGAAGTGTCTCCAACATGATCTGAATATTGAGCTGAAATTCAGTATGTCTTATCATCCTCAAACTGATGGAAAATCTGAGCGGAATATCCAAACACTTGAGGATATGTTGAGAGAATTCTCAGTGGACTTCAAAGGAGGATGTGATCAATATCTTCCTCTTGTTTGTTTCTCTTACAACAATTGTTTCCACTCAAGCATCCAAATGGATTCTTATGAAGCCCTTTATGGGAAGAGGTTTAGAACATAGACATGTTGGGATGAAGTTGGGAAGCAAAAACTCCTAGGACCAAAAATGGTTGAAGAAATGGTGTAGAAGGTTAAGACCATCCATCAACAAATTAAATTTGCTCAGAGTTGAAAAAAAAGATATGCTGATAATCATTGACGAGACCTAGAGTTCGATGTTGGAGACATGGTATTCCTCTACATATCACTGTGGAAGATATTTATGAGATTTGGGAGGAAGGGAAAGCTTAGTCCAAGGTACATCATCCCTTTTGAGATCCTTGATCGCATTGGATCAGTGGCCTATCGACTAACACTCCCACCTAACCTATCTCAAGTACATGATGTATTCCATGTATCAATCTTGAGGAAGTATATACCCAAAACATCACATGTACTCAATCCAAAGGTGGTACTATTGTAGAATGATCTCTCCTATGAAGAGAAGCCGGTGATGATCTTCGATCATAGGGAAGAGTTCTATGAAATAAGACAATGCCCCTCGTCAAGGTGTTGTAGAGAAACCACAAGTTTGAAGAAGTAACGTGGGAATCAGAGGAAGCGATGAAGTAGAGTTACCTTCATCTATTTTAGTGTGGGAAAAGGAAATTTCGAGGGTGAAATTTATTATGGGGGGAATATTTTAACGACCCATAATATTATTCCTATTGATCTAATTAAATGTGTTATTATGTTAAATTGTTATAAAACATATACACTTCCATGGATTTATGTTTTTGGATTTTAAAATACCATTAATAATTTTTAATATTGCTAATATAGTCGTTGAATAGTGATCACATGATTAGTATAAATATAGGGATTTAACAAATCCAATTTACTTAGAAAAAGGAAGAAATGGCCTCATCCAGTAGAATTTCCCCATACATAACCCATTTTTCAGAGATCAGAATGGAGTTAACATCAATGGTATTATCTCTTTACCAAGACCAAGCTAAGATTCAACACATTAAGCTTGAACAGAATCACCTACGGCAGAATTTGAAGGTAATAGAGATTACCACATGAGCGATGTTATCCGATCCATCCCAAGATTCTGTCACCATCGCACACCTTACCCTTAGGTCTTATGAATGTGTTATAAGGGGTTATGTAACAAGACCCTAGCACTATGATTATGTGCATTATTTTTTGTATAAATAATATACATTCATTTTATTATTGTAACTTTGTAAAAGTTTTTTAAATCACAAAAGTATTTTTAGTTAATATTAAATTAAGAAAGATATTTTGATCAATTAATGTATTTTCTAATTAAATAATAAAATATTATTACTAATTTATTTATTTATTAAATATAAATTATCGTATAATTTTTTATGAATACAATTGAATTTTTTATTAAGGTTTGAAAACCGTTTTTGTCAAAACCCATGAAATTTCAATAAATTTCAGTTTTTATTTTAAAATTGAAAATTTATATATTTATAAAATTATTTAGATAAAATTAATATCATTTTTGGATTCAGGACATCAAAATTATCTAATGGTCAATTTTTCATAATTTTCTGAGATAGTTGAATTTTTGGGTAAAAATTATATACCGTTTAAATATATATTGTGTTTTATGACATCATAATTACCCAATAGTGATGTAATAAAATAATATAAAAGGTATTTTATACCAAAATATGTTTTACCTTTAAAATAATGTGATTTTAGAATTTTTTTTATTAATTTTATGGTGCCTTAGTGGACCATTCAAGAATTATAAAATATTTTAACTTTTTAGAATGATTTCCTTGAGAGTGTGATTCCCCTCCACATAATAAAGCCTAATATTTTAAGAATTTCCACCATTGGACTTATAAAATAATTTTTTACACTCTCCTTTGGAAAAAACCATGGGAAAAAACCATGGTTTGGTTTGTGGTTTTTATTAGTTAAATTGTAGTGTCCAAAACCTAAATAATAAACAATTCCCTCTCGTTTCCTATATAAACCCACCCAATATCCCACTTATCTTCACTAAAAATCCTTGGATCACGCCTCTACCCAATACCCATCTCTCTATAATCCTCCCAAGGTGCCCCAAGCTCCCATGAACCCTCTCTCAAACCTCTACCAAGCCTTTGGGATCACACTTCCAAGTAAGGGATCCTCACTTTTCTTCGTTCCTTATTTATGTCCATGTTTCCTTATATTGTTATGACCTTTTATTTTCAATTAAAAATGTTGGGGTATGATTTAAAACCTCCCATATACTTCACTCCTTATTTTTTTAATGATGATATACTCCTTTCTCTCTCATTAATTCCTCCCATGTAAACCCGTTACCTTGTCGAAATTCTGTAAGGGATTTCTCTCTCCTCATTCACATTCAAGAAATTCATTTATATTATGCATCTAAATTACATTACATATGTTGATATATTATGTTACATCCCCTTACTTCTCATTTCATTTATAAATTATGAAATACCCTTTTTTATCTAATCAACCTATTTTATGATTTCTATTTGAAATCGTTATGCTGCCGAAGTTACACCAAAATTTCCCATGCCAAAATCATCATGTAAGTGAATACCATACCCATTTCTCTATCAAGGGTATTCACCTTTATGCACATGTCCTTGTTGATTGAGGACTTACATTTATGTATTAAACATATATTATTCATGTAATAAATTATTATGTTTAATGAAACCATGTTGTTTGATCTATATGGAACACTTATGCATGAAATAAAATGATTTAGAAGGGTGCACCCTAATAGCACTCCAATGCATTGGGTAAAGAATAGTATCATGATACGCCATGTGCAATGAGGGTTTACTCATGATAATTCAAGTTCATTAGGGTTTAATCATGCTAATTCAAGTGCAATGAGGGTTTACTCATGCTCCATGTGCAATTATCCTTGGTTCATGATAATATAATGTTTAATGTTGTTGCAACATCTCCATGTTGTGATAATCATGATATATCATGCCTTTATGATCATATTTATCTTATGTTCCATTGATATGTCTATTTCCTAACATGTACTATATTCTTCATTTTATTCCTTTTTTACTCCCTTACTGGGATTTATAGCTCACCCTTTTCTTATGCATGTCCTTAAGTTATCCCATGCAATGCTAAGTACGAAGGAATGTTGTGGTCATGTAAAAGAAGTTTTTAATAAAGATGTTGCGTTTTATGTTATATGTTTTCATGTAATGTTTCTAATTTTCCCAATACACTAGACCTATCGATCCTTAAAGTTGTCTTAAGTGAAATTTTATTTAATAAATCATGTTTAAGTGTGTAATAAATAGTTGGATTGTTATACTCATAATTCAAAAGTTACTCAAGTAGTAAGGAATTTCCATCTCACTTTTATTTTCTGTGAGACACAAGCCATGCTACCCACCCATTTATTTTATGTGGTGTGTATACTTACCATGGATTAATTTTATGATTATTATAATGATAATTATTTGGATTTAAATATCTATTTTAGGATCTATATTTTAGGGGGTATATGGTTAAAATTTTACCAACATGGTAAGGGGGTTTTGTCTCAATTTTTCTTCTTTGAGACGTACGTTATGTTATGCACTTATTTTCATTCACGAGGTGTATATAAAACCCACTTTTCATACAATATCATGAATTTATTCAACCTCATTATATTTTATGTTTCATTTTATGTTATTCCTTAATGTGGTTTATGATTAAAAGTTACCAATGCGGTAAGAGTTTATTGTTATAATCTCGTCGTTTATCAAGATTGTTTATGATTATGATTACATTAGTGAAAAATTATGATCCATATATCAAGAATTATCATTATTTATTGTATACTATAGTTATTTGTGATATCTTAAAGTAATGGTAGTATTATTCCACTCCTTGATAGTTAAGATAATTAAGAAAATATTTTTAGGGAATCCAAATTTATCTATCTTCGGTTAAAATCTATGTTATTTAAAAATAATATTTTTTAATTTTGTTTTCAAAATGTTTTCAAATGTTTATTTAAGATAATTTTCATGTAAAATGTTTTTTAGATATTTTTATGTTTTATAAAGTGCATAAAATGGGGTTTAAAGCATCATTTATAACTTTTAAATATTATTTTTAAAGAAAAAGGTTTTCAAAATATTTTATGTTTTAAAATTAATTTTTCAAAATGTAAAGAATATTTTACTCAAGAAAATATTTAAATGATTTTTTTAAATTATTTTATATCTATGATGGCATCCTTCAACATAATTTTTTTTACCAGTGATATGATCCAAGGATATAATTCATATTCTTATTCTGAAATGTTTACATTTTGATGGAATGATGTTTATACAAACCATTTCATTTCCATAGTTTAATCATGTTCCAAAGATATTGATATGAAACTCATTTCTTTTCCATGAGTTAATTATGTTATGAAATAATAATTGTTTTTATGAGTTTTTATGATGATATGAGAGATATTTTTACTTTATTCATGTTGTGGTTTGTATACATTTCTTATATTATGGTGTGGCCTAGATAACTATGGGTAAGCCCATTATAGATTATGTAATGGGGTGGCCCATATAGCATCGGGTAAGCCCATTATAGCTTACATGATGGGGAGGAACATATAGTAATGGGTAAGAATATTATAGCTTATATGATGGGGTGTCCCAGATAGCACCAGGTAAGCCTGTTATAGCTTATATGATGGGGTGGCCCTGATAGTGCTGAGTGATCCCATTTTATCTTATATGATGGGTGCACCCAGATAACACTCCAATACATTTGGTAAATATTAACATCTCATGATATGGACATAAAAATAATAGGGAGTGAACTCAGTTCAGTAATACAGAGATGGAATTAGAATTGAGATCAGTTCAGTAATATAAGGTTGGAATCAGATGTGAATATGGTTCATTAAAGTAATTTTTTGACTATGATTTCCCTGATAGTGAGCCATGACTAATATGGAAATTATTTTCTATACTTATGTGTATGCCACAAATTCCATGTCTTACACCTATTTTATTTTTACATGGATTATGATATTTTATTCCTTTATGGTTCATGTCTAATGAATATTAATCTTTATGTCATGACTTAAGATTATGATATTTGATATAAAGGGTATGATATTATAATGTTATTATCATATTATCATACCCTCATGTCCATGTTAGGCTTTCATATATCCTTTATTTACCCTTATTGATCATCTAATCTCTCCCTTTATTATGTTTCCTTTGCCCAGGTTATGAAGAAAGGTTTTAAGTAGAAGTATTAGTGGGGAAGAAGCATTATAGGGAATGTCTCAAAGGGATGAGAAGATGTTTTGACTATGGAAAACAAGTAAAAAAATAAAGTAATTGAAAAGGAAAATTAAATTCTAGGTTAATGCAATGGATGAGAATAATGGAATCCCTAAGATATCACTGACTATTGATTGATTTAGATGTAGAAGGTATGGGTATAATGAAAATCGATTTCCTAAGTAAAAATGTCATAAAGAGAGTCATTAAGTTAGTATGAGTAAAGGTTATAATACTTATGATGAAGAGACTATGAATGAAATATGAAAGTAAAGAGGCGTTAAGGACGAAGATGAGGAAGCCTATCTAATGGATTGAGGATGAGGTGGAATAATCGAAGTGTTAATGTATTTGGATTCAAGAATTATGAATTGTGAAATATATAATGATTTTATAGTATATTTTTTTCATTAAGGACATGAAAGAGTATTTTGAATGGTACTGATGACCTAAAAAAGTGATTTAATAGAAAGGTTATATTTTATGGAAAAAACATGATTAAGGGAAGGTAACCTTTAATATGATCATGATTTTGGGAAAATGGTTTTTAGTATGGATAATGAAATGTTTGATTAGAATAATGTAAATTGGATAGCACCGATTACCCCAGAAACAAATTAATTATTTTTTTAGAAAAAGTGATTTATACTATCATGGATAGAGTTTACAATAATTTTTGTATTTAAGGATTATATCCAATAATATTTGGAATAAGATAGAATTTGTGTTTTCAATAAGTATTTATAGTAATTCAAGTCATTACCAAGTTTTAAGAGAATACATGATGAATGTATTCACATGTTTTGTATGTGACAATCAAGAGCTACATTATGATTTATAGTGGATTAATGTTAAGATTATTTAGAGAACTTCTTTCTAATGTTTTGGATTTTTATCTACTAGAAGGGTTACAAGGTTAACCATTTATTGAATGGTTTATTCTAAATTTCAAATGAGGTTCTAGAGATTAAAGTATTATCTCAACATATGAGGATTTATGAAAATTGGATAACCTGTGATAACCATTTTTCTATGATCATAAGTAAATCCATATGGAATGACTTATCATTATATTTATGAATCTCATCATCCGTTAATGCTTTTAGAATGAAAAATTGACCTTAAATTCTTAGAGTAAGAGATAAATTGGAAATTTATAAAAGAATAACCAAAAGGTGAGATTGTCATATTAAATGGAATGAAATCAAGTATAATATATTCTTGTAAAAATAATTCTTCAACTTTAGTAAATGGATCCTGATTTTTTTCCCAGTACCTTATTTTTTGATGAATGAAGCGGTCCCTTAGATCATAATTTTTTTTGGTTTTGTGATCATTAAATTTATATGGATCACCCAATTTATTGTGATAAGTGATCTATATTATTATCTATAATTATTTTTTATTTTCTTACATGTCCAAATCTTTAATTCTCATCTATGTTATCCTATATGGAAACATCTATATGAGTTACTTTGTGTAACTATTATGTTTCCATCTTTCCCTCTTTAAAGGGAGTTTTCATATTAATTTTTCTATGATGTTAATTTCTATGAATAAATTTTAAAATGTTAAATCATTGTTTACCTAGATTAATTTTTCGGGTGAAATTTATTTTAATGGGGTTATAATGTAACACCCTGAGTTTTTATGATTTTTTTGAATAAATTAAAATTTCTCGAGGGATATCATTACATGCTACACCATGTTAAGATTGATTCGTACACAATACCAAGTTAATATTTAAATACACACAACATTGATTTTGGATTGTGTTACATGAGATACCATGTTTATATTGTGTTATATGAAACACCAATCTTAGCTTACGTTACCTGCAACACTGAGTTTAAATGAAACATGACATATTATTAAAATATTATTATCGTTATCACCTATTCCTTGTAATTGTGGGTATGAAAGAGACTAACTAAATTATGAAAATATTTTTTTTATTAATATTTATAAAATTAATTATTTTGTAACCAATTTTTTATAAATCAATGTAATAACTATTTAAAAATGAAATAAATCTCTTTTCTAAAAAACTATTTTTTTGATGCATAAACAAACTTTATCTCAATAAATTAAACAAAAAAAATTTAATGAATTATTTTAATTAAATTTATATAATATATATTAAATAAACTATTTTACATTCATATTATGTGTATTCTATAAAATATACAAGAGTAAATCCAATTTCACGCATAAAAATATGTATTTTTCTAAAATATAGTTTTACCACTATTTAATGGAAAAATCATTATAAATATATATATTTTAACTTATATATATTATATTTGAAAAAATAAACTTAATTTTTTTAATAATAATGTCAAAATTATCTTATGTATATTTTTTGGGAAGTTTTATTTTCTGATGAATAATGAAATATAATGAATTTTCATTGGAATATGCCTTTTTTGTTTGAATTATTTGTATAGATAAATTATATTATAAATTAATTTTATAGTATATTTAGATTAATTATACATATATTAATCTAATTTAGGACATTTTAATCAATTTCACACTGAAATTTGATATAAAAACATTTCAAACTTTTGAACATTTTCAATTAAAAACCTGTTGTTTCGTCCCATCCGCGAGATTAATTTTACATTATTTTCCCCACTTTTGTGTTTATAATTTGAAAAAATTTACTCAGTTTTTGTAATAAGAGAAATTTATAATTTTTAATAAGTTAAATTTAATTTTCGACTAAAATTATCTCTGAAAACAGTTAAAATTAATTACAATAATTAAGAGAAAAACTAGCTTACCAAGGAACTAAAATTTAATCGTAAGGGAAAAAATGACCTAGAAACATGTAAAAAACCAATTGGATGTACATGTTTCGATAATATACCCTATTTAATTTTTTTCATTATTTGAGGCACATTATATAATGGAGACCTCCTGATAGTGCTTTTCTTTTTGGTATTTACAAGAATTCCACTCCTCCACTATAAAAGGGAACTCATTGTCCCCACTTTTTCACACCTATCATACCATTTTTATAAAAAAATGACTGAATGACTTCATAAAACAACTAATATCATATTATAAGCCTTAATTTTTTCATAAATCCAAAAAAGAAAGTCCTTCGGTGCAAACAAAAAAGAAATACCCGAAGAAGAGGTAATGTTCATCAACAAACGTTTCTATTTTATTTCTTCATAAAACCAATTCAATTATTTTTATAATGATTATATAATAGTATCTGTATATTAAATATAATTATATGTTTTTATGTTATGGTTATGACCTAAAAAATCACACACTTCCATTAAATTCTATACACAATCATCGTTCGTGTGTACGATGAACTACCGCCTCACGAACCGATGTCGTTCGTTCTTCAATTACCACTTTTCAAGGTTGAGAATAATGATGTAATTAAAGTTTATATATGAAATATATGATATTTATGATGTATTTATTATTATATAATTTTTATATAATACATAATTTCATGCTTTTTATTTTGTGGGAATACGATAATGTTGTACCTGTGTACAACGGACTACCGCCTTGCGAAGTGATGAGATTCGTTCATGCTTCACATGGAATATATTAAGGATGATTTTAATAGAAATATGTGATATATATGGAATAATAATTCTACTATAATTATAATATATATATCATTTACTTTTCTTTCTTTCAATATGATAAGAAAATGGAAATAATGTTCATGCACACGTACAACCTATCGTCCCCACGAACAGTGTATTTCATTTACTATTTATATATTTCATATATTATTATAAATAAATATATAATGAATATATGTTATATTTATATAAATTTTTAAATTATTATAATTATTTAAATCATTATCAATGTAAAAGGACAAAAAATAACAAGTCATAACATATACGGAAAAAGCAATTATTACCCAAAACATAACATTACGTGGAATAGTTAAAAAACGGGTAATAAAAAGTCAAAATAAAATCATATATGTTATTATATATATGAATATGGCTCTATGGTAAATGAATAATAAAATTATATTTATTATATATTATGTTTGAACATGTACAAAGTAATTTAAGACTTAAGATAAGTGGATTTCTAGTTTCACTTTTATTTATGTGAGAATTATATCATATTCATAACTCATTTATTTTGTATAGTGTATATAATAACCTATAAGATTTTATATCTTGAATTTAATTTATTCTATGATATTAAAAGTTTCAATTTATGTTATTATTTAACAAAGTTCATGATTCAAAAGTTACTCTAGTAGTAATGGATTTCCGTCTCAATTTTATTTTCAGCGAGACCAAAGCCATGTTCACCACCTATTTCATGTATGTGGGTTGTATAATACCCATGGATTTATTTTATGATTATTATTATGAGAATTATTTGGGATTACATATCTATTTTATGATCTCTCTTTCATGTGTTTTACAGTTTAAATGTTACCAATGTTCTTGTTGGTCAAAAATCCCTCAAGGTAACATTGCAACATTTTTGGGTTGATTGTGTTTGTTGACAAAGCAGGTTTCCATGGTGAATTGTCGAGTTCCAAAGAAGTTGTTGACAATAAATTTTGACAAAAGAAAAATGACAAAGGAAAGGACAATCAGGAGACGGTACAAAAGAGCAGTACAAGGTGGCGCCGTTTTCCAGTGTTTGCCAAATTTTTGGGGTCCAAAATTTGGAGTTTGGTGAGCATTGAGAAAATAGGATTTCCATGAAGATCATAATTAAATATGGAAATGGAATGAATTTTGCGAAGAGGGGCTTCATGGTTTGGATTTCGTGAAGACCAGAAGAATGATGGCAGTGATTCTTCGCGATTACGTCAAAGCTTCGCGAACGGCAGATTTGAAGTGCATCGCGGCAGTAAAGGGCATTGCGAGGGAGCTTTGCAGAGAAGGTGTGAAGGAATGTTGACGGTGATGCTCCATGATTATGATGATCTCCGTGATCCAAAAATTGTCGAGGTGCTTCACGATATGGACAGAATTCCGGTGGAAACTTCAGAGCTTCGCGATAGGCAATGACATGGCGCTGACTTCGCACGAAAGGGTCGAGGGTCGGTGGAATCTCCTTTAAATAGAGGTAGACCCCCTCGAGAGATGAAGATAATTTTCTAAGAAGATATTTCGCTCTCATTTCGCGAAGGTAGTTCACGGAGCCCTTGTGCTTCGCAAAAAGAAGAGCTTCGCGGCGACTATTGTAGCTCCGTGAAAGGTGAAAGCTCCGTGTTGGCTCATTGAGCTTCACGAGGGAAGTTTCTCTGCAACGACTTGAGCTTCGCGATAGTGCTTCATGAGAGAGATTTGCGAAAAGTCATGAGCTTTGTGAAGTATTGTTTGAGCTTCGCAAAATTGGGAGCCTCGCGAAGTAGGGTGCTTTGCGAAGGTGTTTCCAAAGGCAGTTGCCTTGTGTTTAGAGGCAAAGGGGTATTCATTAGTGGATGAAATTCGGACTTCAACAGAGCATCTATCAACATTTGAGGATGCATTCTTTCATGCAAATGAAGAGACCTACAGGTCTATAAAATTTGAGTGTATTTTCTAAAGAAGCAGTGGGATCACTTCAGTTGAGAGAGTAGTGAGTTCTCAAATTGTGTGTGGTTGTAAACCAGGAGGGATAGTGAGTCCACTTCGAACTTGTAAACAATAGTGCGCTTATAGTGGAATTGGTACATCGACACACTGCCGGTGTATTCTTCTTGGACATAGCCCAATGAGGGTAAACCAAGTAAAAATTGCTGTGTCCTGTTCATGCTTTAAAGTTTACTCATACTCTGCATCGGGAAGGATAGAGAAGAGGGTTTTGTCTAACAGCAAAACAAGATCAAAAGGGGCAGTTATTTTAATATGTCATACCCTGATTCACCCCCCCTCTAAAGGTATCTAGCCTAGTGGAACTAACAATTGGTATCAGAGGGAAAAGTTAATATTTGTGATTCTCTCTCAAATATAGGTTACCAATCATAAAGGGATTCCGATCTTTGACGGAAACAATTTTCAGCTATGGAAGAATCAGATGCAACACTACTTCCGATCTTTGGGAATGGATGTGTTCATAGCAGGAATGCATGGTATAATAGCTGACATCAACAGTGGGGAATTATCAGATACCGAGCGAAGATAATTAGATTCTGACGCCAAGGGAATAAATGCTTTTGGGGGAGCCCTATCCAATGCTATCTATATGAAGGTGATGTCATGTAAAACATCACATGCCATGTGGAAAAAACTTTTGAATATATATTAAGGAGATACAAAGGTCAGAGAGGAAAAGATTCAAGTTCTATGGAATAAGTATGAAGATCTGAGGATGAACCTGAATGAGTCTGTTGATTCATTCTTTGATAGGGTAAATGTTATAGTGGAAGACATGCGAGGTCTTGGAGAAGTTATTGAAGACATCAAAATTGTGAAGCTCATCTTGAGGAAACTTCCACCTCGGTTCAATCCAAAAGTTTTGGTTTTGGAAGATAAATACCCGAAAGAGATGACATTGGACAACCTACACATCACCCTTGTTGCATATGAAATGAGAAATGATGATAACGATGCTGTGGAAAAGGGGAAATCTAAAGAGGTGGCATTCAAGGCCATGAATAAGCTCACCATTGAAGACTCTCAGGAAGAAGAAGAGACAGATGAAGTGATGTCATTACTCTCCTCAAACCTTCAAAGAGGAAAAGGAAAGTTTAAAGGGAAAATTCCACTTGATTTTTTAGATGTGGAAAGGTTGGACATCTTGTGGCACGGTGCCCCAAAAATTTCCAAGAGGATGATGATGTCGATGAAATTGAAATTCCCAAGAAGAAGTCTTCAACCTATGGGAAAGGAAAGAAATAGTTCAAGAGAAATTTATTTAAGAAAAAGAACCTTCTTTCAAAATAATATGATAGTTCAGATGAGTCAGAGGCTGAGGAGGTTGAAGAGATAGAGAACTGCAAAGACTGAGGAGAAAATGCTATGGTGGCAGTTGTCAGTAGTTCTCAGAATAAGAATGAAACCGAAGCTGATGAAGAAGAAAAAGAAGTTGATGGAAGAGTTGATATGCAAACATAGTTAGAGGCTTCTCTTGAAGAGATAGATGTTTGGAGAGGCAAAATAAAGAAATCCAACAAAGTTTTTCGTGACGCCAAAATCTATATGCAGCAGCAGGAAGAAGAGAAGTATGAGTTGATGGAAGAAATCGAGAAACTCAAGTTATCAACACTAGAGGACTCATAATCAGTTAGTGAGTATAAAATAAAAATTGAAGAATATAAAAGGGAGATCGATAGCTTGAATAACACAAGGAAAGAACAAATCAAGAACATATTTTGAAGGGCACTATTTTTGGTGCAGAGGATTTGGGCATATGGCTAGGTATTGCACTTCGACCATACAAAGAAATATGCCAAAGCAGAACCCAAATGTTCACAAACACCAGATCAATAAACCAATAGGTGAGTTGAAAATGCAAAATAGATTTGCACCTCTGTAGGATAAAGCGGGTCCATCATACTCTAAGAAAGAAAAGAAGTCTCAATCCATGCCGAGTGTGAAGGAAAAAATATGGACCATGAAGAAGAAGGATGAGAAGGCCGTGGTGGCAGAAATTTCCCTTAAAGCATCAGATCGCTCTGGTATATGGATCCTTGATAGTGGTTGCACATCTCACATGACAGGTAATAAGGATCTTGTTACAGGCGTGAAATATGACAAAGAAGGAGTTGTCAAGTTTGGAAATGATGAAGGCCTGAAGATTATTGGCTCAGGAAAGACCAAGTTTGGGGGAAAAGAGATGAGACGTGCTGATGTCTTAGTAGTAGAAGGCCTCAGTCACAAATTGCTCAGCGTCAGTCAACTATGTGACTCAGGACATTCTATAAGGTTTACTGAGAAGATGTGTGTCATCAAAGGAAGAGATGGGGAAATAGTTTTACAGGGAAAAAGAACAAAGGGAAATCTTTACCTGGTGAGTGGAGAAGAAGATATGTGTTTTCTGTCTAGAGAGTAAGAAAACAAGTTGTGTCATAAACGACTTGTTCATCTTTTCCAACCATCCATGGAAGATCTGGTAAAGTGTGATGCAACAAGAGACCTACCCAAGCTATCACATGATCGTACTCACACGTGCGATGCATGCCAACAAGGGAAGATCATCCGAAAGACGTATAAGGCAAAAGAAAAGAAGTCAACAAGAGTGCTCGAATTGGTGCATGCAGATGTTTGTGGAACCATCACACCAAGAGAAATTGACGGAAATAGGTACTACGTTCTTTTCATCGATGACTATAGCAGAATGGCATGGGTATTTGTTATTTCCCATAAGTCCGATGTGTTCAGCTGCTTAAAACAGTACCGAAGGGAGTGTAAAAGGATGCTTGGACAGAAAATTCTGAAGTTTCATACTGACAATGGTACGAAATTCACAAACAGTCAGGTGGAAGAATATCTTGAGAAACATGGGATAAGGCATCAAGTTTCTTCAGTAAGAACTCCCCAATAGAATGGAGTGTTTGAAAGGAGAAATCGGATCATCAATAACATGGCCAGAACGATGCTCATTGAAAAGGACCTACTAGAGAAATTTTGGAAGGAAGCAATTTTAACATCGTTCTACATTTCTAACAGGGCTTTGTTGTGTCCGAAGGAAGGAAAGACTCCATATGAGATGTGGTATGGAAAGAATCCAATGGTGAAATACTTTCTAATATTTTGAAGTAAGTGCTTTATCCTCAACAAGGAAAAACATAGGAAATACGAATCTCAAGGAGATGAGGGGATATTCCTTGGATACTCAGGAAAAAGCAAGGCATATAAATGCTTTAACAAAAGGCTGGGAAATGTAGTTGAGAGCAATGATGTCACTGTAGTAGAGAATGATAAGATCATTCAACAACACAATGAACAATTTCCTGATGAGAGTGATAAGGAAGAAAGCAATGTAGGGGAAGCAGAAGTGACTAATGTTGATTCAAAAGAAGATACTGATGATGAGCATGATGAAGTAAAGTCCGTATCTGCACAAAATCCAAGGAGTCGAGCTGAAATTTATAGGCAGAATATCATTGGTGATCAGTCTGCACTAGTTCAGACTAGGAGAATGAAATCACTGCAGAATACATCTTTCCCATCTCTGGTTGAGCTAAAATGCTTTGCTGATGCAGCTGAAGATGAAAACTGGATTCAGGCAATGAATGAAGAGCTAGATCAGATTGATAAGAATCAAACATTAGAGATTGTTTCGAGGCCAGCAGATAAGAATGTCATCGGGACTAAATGGGTCTATCGCAACAAGATGAATGAATATGGCACAGTGATTCGGAACAAAGCACAACTAGTGTGCAAGGGGTACTCCCAGATCGAGGGAATAGATGTTGATGAGACATTTGCATCGGTTGTAAGACTGGAGAAAATCAGATTATTCCTAGCCATCGCAGTGCAAAGGAAGTTCAAAGTGTTCCAGATGGATGTCAAATCTGCATTCTTGAATGGTGTTCTGGAAGAGGAGGTGTATATTGAGCAGCCAGATGGTTTTCTCATTCATGATGATGAAAACAAAGTTTTCAGGCTGAAGAAGGCGTTGTATGGGATGAAACATGCACCAAGAGCTTGGTACTCAAGGCTTGATCAATACTTGAAGAAGCTTGGCTTTCAGCATGGAGGAATTGATTACAATCTCTATTTCAGTAATGATAGTAATCAAAGGATGATGGTGCTGGTGTATGTCGATGACATAATTTTTGGAGGATCAGATGAAGCTCAGTGCTGACAGTTTTCTGAATTCATAAAAAATGAGTTTGAAATTTCAATGATTGGAGAGATAACATTTTTCCTTGGTCTAAAGGTGACACAAGGAAGGAATTGAACATTCATCTCTCAATATAAATATGCCAAGGAGGTTATGAGAAGGTTTGGAATGGAGAATTCCAAGGAGATGAAGACTCCGGTTGCTACCCGGATGAAACATTCCAAAGATGAGGATGGAAAGAAAGTTAATATCATAGAATACAGGAAAATCATTGGAAGTTTTTTATACTTGACTGCAACAAGGCCTGACATTGTATTCGCAACATTCCAAGCAGTGAGATATTAGAGTAATCCCAAAGAAAGCCACATGCTAGAAGTGAAAAGAATACTTCGGTATATCAAGGGCTCAGTGGACTTCGGCTTGATGTATAATAAAAAATATCAGTCAGAATTATTGGGATATACTGATGCAGATTGGGCCGATTCAACGGATGATAGGAAGTCAACGTCAGGAGGTGCTTTCTATCTTGGAGAACTGTGTGTTTCTTGGCTAAGTAAGAAGCAAGATTTCATTTCATTGAGCACCGCAGAAGCTGATTATATTGCGGCCACTCAAGTATGCAAACAATTATTGTGGATGAAAAAATAACATGATGATATGGGTGTTGAAGTGAAGTCTCCGATCGGAATCCAGTGCGATAAATCAAGTGCTATAAATCTCAGCATAAATCCAGTCCATCACTCAAGGACAAATCACATTGAGATAAAATATCATTTTATCAAGGAGAAGGTTGAGAAAGGAATTGTGAAGATGGAGTATGTGCCTACAAAACTACAGGTTGCAGACATTCTGACAAAGCCCTTACCCAAGGAAGCGTTTGAAAGGCATAGATTGGCTATGAGAGTCTAGTCGACTCCCTGCACTTGAAAAAGTGTAGATGTGGGACCCCCCTCTCCCCAAGGTATGATGTGTTTTCCCTGATGTGCTGATATGTGTTCTCTACTCTGTTACATACTTCAAAGGAGAAATATTTGGGTTCGTTGACAAAGGGGGAGAAAATAGTGATTGTTCAAGGGGGAGACAGTGTGTCTATTTAAGAAATATTGATAGATAAGGGGAGAAGCTGACAGGTGGAGCAGCCAGATAGGGGGATTTGAAGCTAGTTGAACGTGCTTAGCCGGAGCTTAGCTTGGACAACACAGGAAATAGGGCTAAAGAGGTGTTGAAGTTGTGAGCAGAAAGGAGGAGCGTATAAAATCTGACGATGCTAGAAGTGATCGATCAAAGAATAGATATCATGACAGATGAAGATCGTGATAAAAGCAGAACAATGATGTTGGAATGGTGAGAGAAGGTTTCCAGCTATCACCAATTGGTATTAGTATGGTTTGACAATTGGTATCAATTTTACAATTGGTATCAGTTTGGAATCGACAATTAGGGTCTGACATAAAGTGATTCATTGATGAACTTTTCATACTACTCTTGTTTCTCACGCCGAGCATTGCTCATGTGGGCTTAGAGTACGTGTTAAGTGATTCCTTGAATGCTATCAGAATCGCAAGAGGCGAATGGTGGTAGTGGTTGGAAGAAGATTCAGAGAGGTATCAACGTGCAGAAAATCATTCTAAGAAGAGTTGTGAAGAGTTGTCAACAAACCCAAAGGGGGAGATTGTTGGGAAAAAATCCCTCAAGGTAACATTGTAGCATTTTTGGGTTGATTGTGTTTGTTGACAAAGTAGGTTTCCATGGTGAATTGTCGAGTTCCAAAGAAGTTGTTGACAATCAATGTTGATAAAAGAATGATGAAAAAGTAAAGGACAATCTGGAGGCGGTACAAAAGAGCAGTACAAGGTGGCGCCGTTTTCTAGTGTTTTCCAAATTTTTGGGGTCCAAAATTTGGAGTTTGGTGAGCATCACGAAAATAGGATTTCCATGAAGATCATAATTAAATATGGCAATGGCATGAATTTCACGAAGAGAGACTTCTAGTTTGGATTTCTCAAAGACCAGAAGAATGATGGTGGTGATTCTTCGCGATTACGTCAAAGCTTCGCGAACGACAGAGTTGAAGTGCATTGCAGCGGTGAAGGGCTTATCTAGGGAGCTTCGCGGCGAAGGCGTGAAGGATGTTGATGGTGATGCTCCGTGATTACGACGAGCTCCATGATCCGAAAATTTCCGAGGTGCTTCGCTATATGGACAGAATTCTGGTGGAAAATTCGGAGCTTCACGATAGGCAATGACGTGGCGCTGACTTCACGCGGAAGGGTCGAGGGTCGGTGGAATCACCTTTAAATAGAGGTCGACCCCCTCGAGAGATGAAGAGAATTTTTGAAGAAGATTTTTCACTCTCATTTCACGAAGGTAGTTCACGGGGCCCTTGTGCTTCGCGAAAGAAGAGCTTCACGGTGACTATTGTAGCTCTGCGAAAGGTGCAAGCTCCACGTTGGCTCAGTGAGCTTCGCGAGGGAAGTTTCTCTGAAATGAATTGAGCTTCACGATAGTGCTTCGCAATAGATCTTCGCAAAAAGTTAGGAGCTTCGCGAAGGCTTGTTTGAGCTTTGCAAAATTGGGAGCCTCGCGAAGTAGGGTGCTTTGAGAAGGTGTTTCCAAAGGCAGTTTCCTTGTGTTTAGAGGCAAAGGGGTATTCATCAGTGGATGAAATTTGGATTTCAACAGAGCATCTATCAACAGTTGAGGATGCATTATTTCATAAAAATTAAGAGACCTACAGGTCTATAAACTGTGAGTGGATCTTCTGAAGAAGTAGTGTGCTCACTTCAGTTGAGAGAGCAGTGAGTTCTCAAATTGTGTGTAGTTGTAAACCAGGAGGGACAGTGAGTCCTCTTTGAACTTGTAAACAAAATTGCGCTTATAGTGGAATTGGTACATCGGCACACTGTCGGTGTATGCTCCTTGGACGTATCCCAGTGAGGGTGAACCAAGTAAAAATCGTTGTGTCTTGTGCATGCTTTAATGTTTACTCATACTCTGCATCGGGAAGGAGAGATAAGAGGGTTTTTTCTAACAGCAAAACAAGATCAAAAGGGGCTGTTTTTTTAATCTGTCATACCCTGATTCACTCCCCCTCTCAGGGTATCTAGCCTAGTGGACCTAATAGTTCTAAGGGAGTTTTTTGTCTCAATTTTAATTCTTTGAGGCCTACGTTATGTTATGCACCTATATTATTTTACATGGTGTATATGCATCTCATTTGAAATGTAATATCATTAATTTTTTCATCCTATTGATATTTTATGTTTCATTTTATGTTATTTTTTCATGGGGTTTATGATTCAAAGTTACCAAAGTTGTAACAATTTATCGCTACAATCTCATTGTTTATCAGGATTGTTTATGATTATGGTTTCATTAATGAAATATTATGATCAATATCTAAACAATTATCATGAATTTTATTCTCCTATGGTTACTCATTATATCTTCATGTAATGGTTCCATTTTTATACACTTTGGTACTTAAGATATTTAATAAAATGTTTTTATGGTAATCTGACTTTATCTCTCTCTTTGGTCAGAAATATATGTTCTTTCAGAAAAATATTTTCTAAAACTGTTTTCCAAAAGTTTTTAAATGATATTTTTAGCTCATTTTCAAAAAAAGTATTTTTAAAATGTTTTATATTTTATAATATTTTTATAATGGTTTTAAAATATTCCTTTATAAATTTTAAAGATTATTTTTGAAGAAAAATATTTTCAAAATATTTTATGTTTTAAAGATAAATTTTCCAAAAAAAGGATATTTTCCTCAAGAAATATTTTAAATGATATTTAAAAATTATTTTACATCTTAGATGATATACTTTTATATAATTTATGTTTTACTAGGGATATGATCCAAAGATACCATTCATATTCTCCACCATGAATAGTATATGTTTTGAGAGAATAATCTTTATGGAAACCATTTATTTTCAACAAGCCAATCATGTTCCAAAGAGATTTACATGAAACCCATTTATTTCCATGGGTTAATCAGGTTATGAAATAATAATTTTTTTAATGATTTTTTAGATGATATGAAATCTATTTTTACTTTATTCATATTTTGGTTCATTGATAATTCTTTTTACGATGGGGTGGCCCAAATTGTTCTAGGTAATCATGTTATATTATATACGATGGGATGGACCAGATAGTTCTGGGTAAGAAAATTATATCTTATATTATGAGGTATCCCAGATAGCACTGGCTATGGCCATTATATCTTAAATGATTGGGTCTCCCCAATAGTGCCATTTATGACCGTTATAGATTATATGATAGGGTGACCCAGATAGAACTAGGTAAGACCATTATAGCTTACATGATGGGTGAACCCATATTATGATCTAATGCATTGGGTAATGATTTATATCTAATGAGATATAAATGGATAGAATGGGTAGTGAAATCAGTTTAGTAATACAGGCATAAAATGAGAAGTGAACCTTTATTAGTAATACAGGGATGGAATGAGATGTGAACCTAGTTTAGTTATGGAATTTTCCCTCTACGATGGACATAAAAGTGAGCCTTGGAAAACATGGAAATGATTTTCTATGTTTATATGTTTGTGAAAAATCCTATTTCTTTCACCTAGGTATGCTCACATGAATTATACTCTTTGATCATTTATCATTCATGTCATATTATTGTTAATATTTATGTCATGACTCAAGATTATGATCTTTGAAAAATTGGGTATGATCTTCTAATGTTATTATCAGGTTATCATACCCTCATGTTCATATTATGTTTACATATCCCCTTTATTTACCCTTACAGATCATCTGATCTCACCCTTTCTTATGTTTCCTTTCTCCAGGATATGAATAATGATTTTAAGTAGGAGTATTAAAGGGGAATATCTCTATAGTATAACTTCAATAAATAAAAACTATTTTTAATGTCACCTTTTTTCACATCGGTTTTTTAGAACCAACGTGAAAGTCTCTGAAAATTGATTTTTCACATCGGTTATTATATAACCAATGTGAAAATCCATTTTTTATTAATTTTCACATTGGTTATATAAGAACTAATGTGAAAAATCCATTTTCTCTGATTTTTCACGTCCGTTATATAATAACCGATGTAAAAAATCTATTTTTTTGACTTTTTCACGTTGGTTTTAAATAACCAACGGGAAAAATCAATTTTCATGATTTTTTCACATTGGTTATTTAATAACTGATGTTAAAAGTTATTTTTCATGTTTTTATTAAATAACTAATGTTAAAAATATTTATAAACATGTAGTTAATTTTCCAATCTTACATTTGATAGGTCACCGAGCTCAAATGGAGTTACAGATCAAAATTTATTATCATTAAAAGTTGATCATCTCTAAAAAAAGTCTTAGGGAAGGACAATTTATGATGGCAAAAAATTTTGATATGTAACTCCATTTGATATTTGTGACCTATAAAATATAATCTTGGAAAATGAACTACATGTTTTTAATCATTTTTCACATTAGTTAATAAAAAAACAATGTGAAAAGTACCTTTTATCGTCGGTTATTAAATAACTAAAGTGAAAAAGTCATGAAAACTGATTTTTCACATCTTTTATTAAATAAAAAGCATGAAAAAGCGATGAAAAATGTTTTTTCATATCTGTTATTATATAACCAACATGAAAAATCAATGAAAAATTTAATATCATTTCACGACTGTTATCATAAAACAGACATGAATGATAATTTTAATATCCCGCCAATGTGAAATTTCAATTTTTTACATCATGACATAGACATTTCTAATTTCCTCCTAAAATTTTTAATAACGCATTTTATTTTATCATCTTAATTATATGTTTTAACTATACACGTATCATAATTTAACAATCTTTTCTTTCAACCATCATCATTCCCACAACTCAACTTGTTTGATCTTCAACATGAATAAATTATTTCGTTTTTCTATGATCTTGTTAAGGTATTTGTAATTATTTATCCATGATTTATGTTTTTTTATGATTTTTTTATTAATTTATATAAAATTTTACTATCATTTCTTTCAACCATCATCATTCCACTAACTCGACATTTTTAATCTTCCACATGAATCCACTATTTCTTCTTTCCGTGATCTCGTCAATGTATTTGTAATTATTTTTCCATGATTTATAATTTTTATGAGTTGTTTTCTTAGTTGATATAACATTTAATGATTATTATTTTATTATAATGATGTATAATTCTTTATATCATGGTAAAAATACAAGTCCATCTTCGGATTCTAAAATTCCTTCTAAGATGAAGCTATGGTTGGCTCATTCGATCTTTCCTTGAAAAATATATATCAAACTTCCGATGGTCATAAATTTTTATTCGTAACTCTGTTTGAGCTATAAGACCTATAAAATCGAAGTGTAGGAAATTATATACAAGATGGTAAACATTTTTTACGTTGTTTTTTTAAAAACCAATGTAAAAAATAGCTTTTTAACATCATTTTCAGATGCTATTTCATGTCAGTTTTTTAAAAACCAAAGTTAAAAACCATAAAAACCCATTTTTAACGTCAGTTATTAAATAACTGACATAAAAAATCATATTTTTAAAGTTGATCACAATGACTTTGCCTAAAAAATGATGTTAAAAATCTAAAAAAACTTACCTAAAAAAAGGTGTTTGTACTAGTGCTTGAAGATCTTTCACCATGTTAGAAGATTGAGTTACCAATTTTCAAAAGTCACTAAATTAAAATGGTCATCAGGCCTGTGTTTTTTTAATATAAATAATTTTTATAAAACATGATGTAACATCCATGTATGAAAAGTTTGGGTCTCAATACAAGAAAAATATGAATTTATTTTATATCTTTTATATGATTTAAACATTATATTTCATAAATAATAATATCTCAAGGATCGATAGGTTCATTTTATTTGTAGACTAGTTAATAATCATCATATTTTACAATACTTGTGATCATTTATCTTTAAAAACACTATAATAGACCATGTTCTAGACATCTTATTAGTACTTCTCATCCTCATAACCTAGGGAATGAAAAATATGAAGGGGGTGAGATCAAATGCTCAGTATGGGGTGTATAAATATTTCATCAATGATGCTTTCATAAGAATAAGTAAAAACATATGCATAATAGAAATATCATAACATCAAGAGTTATGATAATAAATCAAAACTAAGCCTCAAAGTACATAGTATAAGAATTTGAAGCCACAAAATATCAACATGGAATCTTAATAACTATAACATGTCTTTTAGAAATTTAAAATAAACCATGAATCATGAGATCATATGATCATAATGAATAACATGATTTAACTATGTCATAAAAATTAACACAGGGAAACATTTATTTCAAGAGGCACACCATGACAACATAACATAAGAATTCAGAACATCATTCAAATATGGAACATATATTAGTATAGGTAATATTACTTTCATGAACAAAAAAATTAGTGCCCGCTCTTACAAGCAACTAAATTATACTCAAGTATACTTTATCTTAGGTTATTTAAGCTTTTAACTAATAGATTGGATAACGAAATAAGGCCCAAACTATCATTCATCTATACTTACATGTTCCACTTAAAAATCATTCAAATTTAAAAACATATAGAACCCATGTAAATAAAATGGGTTTTATAAAACTTCAAAATGAAAATAATTCCCTTTTCATAAATAACCCATGGAGATATAAATGGGTTTTATAAAATATAAAAATAGTATAAAATAACTTCATGAATTAAATCATTTGATACCAAAAATTGTATCTCCCTAAATAATCACATAAAAAAAGAAAATATAGAGTGATAAAATACGCATAACTCTTTTAGAGATATATCATTTGAAGATAGTGAAAACCAAATCATGAAAAGAGTTTTTTTGAAAATATTTTGTATTCAACATTATAAAATTCATAATTATGAGTCTCTTTTGAAAAAGTTTCCATTTTAGAAAAATGAAAATAAAACCTTTCATTAAAACGGAGTAAGTTAAAAAAACTCTTTTAACTAGAATAAAATAGAAAATATTTCAAAATAGAACGTCTCAGAACAATAAATATCAAGAATAAATTATATAACCCAAAGAAAGGGTTTTGAGTTACTTAGTCCCACACCTTTACCCTTGATTTCTAGGGAAATAATTTAACCTCATGTATCATAAAGTTAAACATATTAATTAACTATTTCATAACCTTATTCATAAACATTTACATTTATACTTATTCAGTAATAAAAATTCTCCTCATGTATTAGATTGTTATGATCACTTTTCAACATCTTGTGTTACTAATCCTAACCATTTTGAAATAGGTTGGTAAAAGAGGTGATGATATTACTTATTCTAAAAAATCATCATTTATAACCCATTAAAGGTAATTTAATTTATTTTTCATAAAGACCTATAATTTTATAATTCCATTACATTGTATTTTTATTCATTTTTTTAAAGACAAAACTGATGATGAACTAGTTTCAGGTTGTTAACTGATATCAATTGATCACCTTATAAAGAAAATTAATATTTGTGTTTTTCATAAATAATGATATTGATGATATATATTACTTATAAATTTCATATATACTCATAAAATATAAATTATAACTATACATGATAGAATTAGTGAAAAATGAAACATGTTTATTCATGGAGATGGTAGTCCACACACACACAAAAATTATGTATTTTTTTATATCTTAAATGAATTGGGAAAGGGGGATAAAAATTGTACCCTAATTATAATAAAATAACAGTATAATAAGGATACTGATGTAATAATTTTTAAATGGTGAAAAGAAAATTTAAAAAGAAAAAATTAGAATAATTAAAAAGAAAAGAGGAAGAAACTATGAGAAATATATAGCGCACTACTTAAGTCATACCCTTAGAAAAGGGGAGTAAACCTTTGAGGGATAGTATTTTGAGAAGAAAAAAACCTCATTAATGTGGATATAAGTTTTTATGAGAGTTTTGGTCATTGTTTTATTTGAAATGGGTGGGGTTTTGTGGGAGGGGATGTGAAGAAAAAGTGTCCCTTTTATAAGTGAAAAGGATTGGAATTTTTTGTAAATACCTAAAAAGTTTCAATAATAGAAAGTCACTATAAAGGAAAATGGTTCAAAAATTGAGAAATAATATATAAGATAAGATATAAGGTCGAGACACACCTTAAACACTCTATTAGAACATTATTTTAATATATTTTTACATTTACCTCTTAGGGTACTCTTTTTTAGAATTTTTTGGTTTTCACCTTGGTAATTAGATTTTACTTAGGTAATTTATCATTCAGGCCCAAAAATTTAGTAGTATTTATTTTATAATTTATAAATAATGATTCAAAATTTAAAACCCATTTTCTTTAATTAAATTTTTAATAATGATAAAAATTAATTTTAAAACTTATTAAGGTATAATGTATTTAAAACATTTTTTTTAAAAATACAACTTAAATTCTAAAATTTTAAATATGGGTTTATAAATTATTATTTTTAAACTATAAATTCACTTATCAAATACATATTTTTTTAGAAAAAGGTTTCATAAATTTCAAATTCATACTTATTTACAAATAATGTAATAAAAATCATATTATTTATAAAAATATTATTTCCACTATTCACCTAAAAACATTTTTTTAGAAAAAATTTAAAAATTAATCTTAATATAATATTACCATGTTAAATAAAAAATTATTTGAAGTTTTTTTTTCAAATTCCCATTATAAAACTTATTTTTTTATTTTTTATTAAAATTAAAAATATAGAAGCAAACTGTTTTTATAGGAAAGGAAATTTTGGTATATTATCTATTTTTCTTCCCATTTCCTATAAATTACTAATTAAACTAGTATTAATACTTTATTCATATATAAATATAACATTCTTTAAAATAATTAAATTTTAGAAAATTTATTTTAGTAGTTTCTTAGTTGCACTAATTGAGTTGATATTTAATGTGAACTTTATTTTCTTTTGTTATTATATATACATATTTTATAATTACATCATAACTATTTATAATAGAAAGTTATATTTCTATATTATAACAATCTATATTTTTTTGGTTTTAATGTTGTTTCTAGAGAAATCTATCAAACACAGTTTTTATTTAAGGAGTAAAAACTCTGGTTGGTACATTCTACCCCTTTAAAAAGAATTTAATCCTAAATATTTTATGACATGGAAGAAAAAATTGAGTCTAATTTTTCCTCATTACATTATTAAGATCCCATTTAGTTTCTTCAAACTTATTATTTCTCTATAGAACTTTTATCAGATGAGTGGTCTTGTTCTGCATCACCATATCTCTTTGATCTAGAATTTCCACTAGTTGATCCTCATATGAGAGATCATGTTCTAGTTTAATGACATATGATTTTAATACATTTGAATGGTATGGTATTTAATTCATCAAAAGTGATATATGTAACAAATCATGTACTTAGAAGAGGTCAGGTGAGAGTGATATGTGATAAGTTACAACTCTGATGTGAGCAAGGATCTTGAAGAGACCAATATACCCAGTGGTTGGTTTCTACTTCTTCCCAAATCTCAATATGTGCTTTAAAGAAGATATTAAAAGGAACATATTTTCACTAACTTAAAATTCTAGATATCATTGATAATTATCTTCATGAATATTCTTTTAACTCTATACCACTTTCATATTTTGTGGAATTTTTTAAACCTTATCCATTATTTCATATACATGGTCATAACCATTCACCTTCCTCTATCTAACATTATCACATCATGTTGTATCTCTACATATATATCCATAATGATTATCATATGTATCCATATGAATTCTATAATGAAAATTGTTTTTATATGAAAAATATACCAGGGGAGATGTTGATCCCAAAATCATTATAAATAGATAAGACAAGATCTAATAATATCCTCTAGATATTTAATTTTATTCTCAAACTAAACCTATATATTTGGATGATAAACATTACTAAAACTTAATTTTGTCTCTAATACTTTTTTAATAATTATCCTTAATCACAAGATAAACCTAAGATGCTGATAATATATAATAGATAGTGGTACTTCATATAACCTTACCACTTCACTTATGTTTATAATGGTGAGTTTGTCAAGTGATAAATCTTTTTTGATGGAAATAAAATTAAATGATTTTGTAAGGTGATAAACTAAAAACCAAATAGAATTATAGTTGTTAGGTACTTTGGAGAGTCATACAATAAAATATGTGGTGGTGTTTTCTCATTTACATACTAATATGGGTAATGGTTGCAACATACCCTTAATTTTTTTATCCTTATCTTGTAGGAATACTAGGCATCGAGTCATGAATTTTGTAATTTATCTCTTTATGCTATCCTACTAAAAGTTTTATTTTAGGTATCTATATATCTTTATACTTTTTATATGAATAGATAGGGATGATCACTATGCATAATCCAAAAGTTTGATCATAAATTCTAGTTTTTATGTGTCACATATTAAAGTTCAAAAACTTATAACTCCATCTTCTCAAAATCCAACTTTAGAATATTATCTACCTTTTTATTTATCTCCACATCATATTTTCAAGATTATTTGATCTTCACATGAATGTATGATTGAGTAGTCACATGGGAAAGATAAGATTTCTCACCTTAGCTTATGAATTCATGATTCATCTATTTAAAATCCATGAATATTGGGACTCTTTCAACCCTCATAATAGTTAAGGTATCACAATCTTTCCTACCTAAAGCATCATCCACCTTTTTTCCATCTCAGGTTGGTGATATAATTAGAAGTCGTGGCCATTGATCAGTTACAAAAAAATTATTTGGAACATATTTAACTCCATATGTGTGAATATATATTTCAAAATATTGTGGTTGGTATAAATATTTTACCTCTCACTATAGATATAATGATTTCCAAAATTTTAATGCAATGATCATCGCTACTAACTCTAAACAATGCATTAGGTAATATTGATAATGATTTTTTAATTTTCACAAGGCATAAGAAATCACCTTTTCATTTTTCATGATGAAACATCCCAATCCCTTAATTGAGGTGTCACTATATATTACAAAACCTTTCCCACTATAGGGTAATGTATGTATAGGCTCTGTGATTGATATCATCTTTAATTCCATAAAACATTCTTCATATTTCATCTTTCAAAGGAACTTCACTCCCTTTTATGCTTACTTGTATAGTGTTTTCCTTTGTCATAATGAATTTATAAAAACTGTCAATAGTATCCATATAACCTAAGAAAAACATGAATCTCAGTTATGGTGATTTGTTTGGGTCATCATTCAATAACTTCTAATTTTAAGTATCTATAGATATTCCCTTATAGGTAATTAAATTACCCAAGAATGAATCCTTATATATCCAAAAATTAAATTTTATAAATTTATCATACAACTTATCATTTATTAAGGTCATCATCACAATCCATAATTGACCTTAATTATCTTCCTTTAAATTTGAGTATGTAAGAATATCATCCATATGGAAAACCAAAAAATGATCCAAAAAATCTTAAAAGTCTATACTTATTAGATCAATGAAGATGGTATGAAATTAGTCAGTATAAATGGAATCACTATAAACTCATAGTGTCCATAACATGTTAAAAAATATATCTTTTAAATATCCTCCATTGTTACCATTAACTGATGATATCCATATCATAGGTCAATATTTGAAAAGTATTGTGCTCCACCAAGCTAATAAAACAAGTCATCGATATAGGGCATAGGATACTTGTTCTTAACCATGATTTTATTAAGCTCATGATATTCAATGGAAATGTGAACTTATCCATCCCTATTATGATAAAAAGGAATTGGTCACCCAATGGATAAGTACTAGGGTGAATAAAACCCTTATCCATATTTTATGAAAACTACTACTTTAATTATCCAATTCAACATGAAACATTCTATATATACTCTTTGAGATAAACACATATCTATGAATGGGTTATATCGAAAACTCAACCTCACAATATATAGTGACTATGAATTTCCATACATAAATATTAAATCTTATTAGATGAATATTTATTACATTACATTACATTATAATTTACACTGTAGCCATAAAGTTTTAGAGATTATAGTGACTATATACATAATCTATTATTTCATAAAATACCTCAATAATTTCCTATATTGAAGTATTATGATGTATAACCTACTTAAAACTTTTATTCTTTACCCAAGGAAGGAAAAAAATATAAGGGTGATATTAGATGCCCAATAAGGGTAAACATATGAGATATCAATCAATTATCATATATGATAATATGATAAAAATAAGGGTGTGAGGTCATAACCATAAATTAAAAATTCCATACCCAAAATGTCATAGATCAAAAACAAGAGTTATTGAATAAAGAGTTATCATAATAATTGATAATATTCATAAGAGTTTTGAATCATTAATAATTATAAATGAGACATTAAATAATAAAATAGACATATTAATTTGGAAAAAATATTATAACATTGTGAACATGTATAAATAGAAATAGGTTCACTCATTAAGTTGAGGACATGAAAAAAGACCCTCATAAAAACTTATAGATATGAAACCAAGTCCACACATAATATTATGGTCATGAAAACTAGGTCAACACATAATCTCATGGAAATTAAGAATAGGTCTATGATTAATTTTATAGACATCAAAATCGAGTCCATATATAATCTTATGGACATGAAAACTATGTCCACACATAATCTTATGTACATGAAAACTAGGTCCATACATAAAATTGTGAACATGAAATTAGGTTCATGCATAACATTTTTAACTCATAAGTTATATCCATATTTAACCAATGAATTTGAGGGATATAATGGACCTAGCCATTACATAATCATAATCCATTCATATAGACACCACATGATCATGAAAACCTATAAAATTTCAATAAAACTTAACTTGAGAAAAAGAAAACTGGTTTCATAAACATCTTATAATCATAAAAATAAATTATCTAGAGAAATAATAAAGAAATTATCATAGAATAATATCAACAATGAAATATAAGTAACATCAAAGGATTTCATAATAGATGAAAATTCTTTTAAAATATTACATGGAACATGTTTTGAGTAAAATTCCCTTTACACTTTCAAACAACTTATTTAAAATATATATATTTTCCCATATATTAAGGAAAATGTTTTATTTGAGAAGAAAATTTTCAAATATTAAATAAAGATTCAAATTATTGAGTGTTCATGACAATAAAAAATTATTATTATGATATGTAAGTTAAACCAATGATTCCTTTTATATTTTTGGTAAAAATTCAAAAGTACCTCATTCATAAAAAAAAATATTCATTTTAAACCATTTTCAAAATTTACAACATGAGGAAAAATTAATTTAAAAAATTATATTATAATATTAAAAACATTATTGAATTTTTCTAGAAACATGGACATAGAATTAAAAGGATTTTCGACTAAAGGGAGAAATAAACTCGTTTTTCCTTAAAATGATCATTTGATATCTTGAGTACCTAAAGAGAAAAAAATTAAATAAAAACATGTAATATCGATAAATAAAAATATTATAATTAAATCAATGAGTTTTATGAGAGGTAGATCATAAAATTTGGTCCCCATAAACATAATCATATACAATACTAATAAATAATGAGATTATAAAATAAATCCCACTACTAAAGTTCAACTTGATTAAAAAGCAATATAAACTCCTATATAATAGATTTAAATTTAATATAATTCTATAACAAAATCATTTACATAATAATTATATCATATATTATCATTTTATAACATTTCAATGCCCATTTATTAATAATTCCTTATTAAA
Source organism: Viscum album (assembly GCA_963277665.1). NCBI lineage: Eukaryota > Viridiplantae > Streptophyta > Magnoliopsida > Santalales > Viscaceae > Viscum > Viscum album. The sequence goes on along the minus strand of OY728128.1, from coordinate 1,313,953,776 downwards.
ATCACCATTTTTGGTTGTTAACTGTTTTGTTTTTCATGAGAAATTTGGTTCTGTAATTTTGATAATTGAACATTGATCATGGTTTCATTATTTTAAGATTTTTAGTAATTAAATAAATATAATATATATTTTTGACATATATTTATAGTTATCCACAAAAATTAGATATAGAAAAATGAATTACACTGTTCTTAGAGATGATATGTTGTATGTACACATGAATGGTGTTTTCACTTTATCACAGATGGAACAAAAGAAAGGTATATAATAATTAAAATTTAAATGATCATTATTATATCACATATATAATATATATTAATTAAATCTATATTTATTACCATCCATTAAATCTGAAATTAAAAATGAATCACATCACTTCATGGAGGTGGTAGTCCACACGTACGCATAAGTGACATTATCATTTTCCAATAGAATAGAAGATAAGAAGGAATATATGGTATTAAAATTATAAAATAATAATTATTTAATAAGTATTATATATAAACATTAAACCCATCATAATAACCATCCATGAAATATGGTTATGGAAAATGAATTGTATTGCTATGTGGAGTTGGTAGTCCACACATACACATGAACGATACCTTCACTTCCCATTTGATAGAAAAGAGAGTGGATAATGGTAGTTACATAATCATAATAACATTTAATTATTTTTAGGATACTGAATTTTTTATTTAATTATGAATACCACATATTTAGATAAGGTATAAGATGAAATAAATTGAAAGAGGTCGTGTATCAAGATTACCTCTTCTTTGGCAGGCCTCTATTATATCCTTTTTAAAGACCCTTGGAATGGTATTTAAAGAATAAAAAACCTCTAATTCATGTCTAGAGATGTTTATAAGACAATTTTCCAAGTCTAGTCAAGCTATATGGCTCAAGGATATGTAAAGGAAAGAGAGAAGAGGTGTGTTTTTACAACGGAGGGAAAGGAAATACTTGAAATTATAAAAAAAATTAAAATACGATTAAGTCATTATCCATCCAAATGCTTTAAAATGGGCATAAATTCAAAGAAAAAAAGGTTATAGATCAAATATAATAATAAAACGAAATTTATATTGGTTTTTTATGTCATTTTAAACCTTTTCTTTTGGTTTAACCTATTCATTGACCAATTTTAATATTAATTATGATAAAGATTTCTTTTTAATATTCACAGTTTGCAATTTTAATTATAAGGTAACAATAAACTCATAAATGGAAAATTTATGAAATTTTTTTACTATTTATTATCATACTTTTTCAATTTCAATATTTTTATAACTTTTAAATAATTTAATAAAATTTTATAATTCATAAAATATCATTAATGTCATTTTACACACTATTCATTTACTTTGACATTTAAGACATAAAAATAGATATAGAATTATAATATAATCCATTAAAACTTCAATAATATGTTATATTTATCTTAAAAATTCATCTAAAATAACTATTCATCCATATGGAATTACTTTTAAATTTTTAAAATTCATTTATTTTATTTTGTTATTATTAGAATAAATACCGTGTCAATATTTCATGAGAATTTAAGGTAATTATTCCATCACTAAAATTTAGAAATAAATTACCATGACAAAAAAGTAATTAATATTTTAAATAAACATTTATAAATTAAAATATAATCTTTTTATCCTCATGATAAATATTTAGAGTTATAAAAGTCAAGTGAGAGACATTTTGTATTTATCCTTTTTAAATTAATATAAGGGTAATAATCAAATAATAATTACACCATGTTTCCATATTTTTAAAAAAGAAATATTATTTATAATATAAACGCATACAATAGGATAATAAAAAGTGTTATAGATATTTTAAATCATTATCCCAATGTTTTAAAACTCTTTTACCCGTATTACCCTAACTGATGTGATAAAAAATTACCAATATTACTATTCATAATGGAAAAAAATGAAAGGGAAATATTTACTAAATTTGATCATAATGATTATAAATAAGAAGTTAATTCTTTATGATCCAAATTACATATGTTTCATATGCCCATTTTAAAATAAGTATGCAAAACAAAACTATTTTTTTTAGAAAAATATGTTTTCATGCATAAAACAAGATTTATTCTTATTCCATGCCTAGTAAAACCATAAATGGGATATAAAATAATTTTATTGAATATATAATATATAAATTTAACAAAAAATACTGTTAATTAGTGATTTATTTAATTAATTAAGACAAAGACACATCACACACATAAAAAAAGTTTTTTTTTGAAAAAAATGCGTTCGAAGCCCAAAAACTAACTTTAATAAGATTGTGTTTTATGATGATTAAATTTTAATTAATTATATTATATAAAATTCAAGAAGACTTATTTTACATTAAGATTAAATTCAAAACATAATGGGGCCTTTCAATGGATAAAAATGGTAGTTTTATAAAAATCATTATTCTTCTCTATTCACTGAAAAATGATTCTTTTCCAAAAAATACCAAAATTTAACTCAATGATAATATTTATATTATGATATTAAAAATTATAATATTTTTATAAAATTAAATTTATAAAAGTGGTATAAATTAATTACAATATTCATACATAAATTTCAATGAAAACCATTTTTGAGGAGTACATATTTTTCAAACATAAAATAACTTTACTAAAAATTTAGTACTTATAGATTACAAATTAAATAATTAAATTGATATAAGTAATATATATATATATATATGTATGTATTTCATAGTTTTTAATCACATTTACACCCATTAATTTAATGGATATGTTGTAATATATCAAAGTTTGTTTTAATCTTGGTTTTTTGTGTCAAGAAATTTATCAAACAATTTTCAATTTATTTAATGTGAAGTGTATTCTAAAATATAGATGTGTTACATTTTACCACTATAATTAAAAAATTACATCACAATTGTTTTTGGTAAATAAATGTTCAAAATGTTCAAAATTTCTTTATTAAAAACCCACATCGTACAAATGGATAGTAAAACTTTATTTTAAAAGGGGAAGTGAGAAACATGATGATTACACAAAAAACTTAACATGGATCTTAGATAAATAAAACATTGGTGAGAAGTAATATTATAGGCATGGAGGATGAAACTAACATCAAAGAAATATTATATTGTGATAGAGAACATGTTCATGAGAATGTTATTGACCACAAAACCATAAATTAATAACAGGTGAAAAGACCATCAATTTCATTAGAAATAATGGTAAAAGGATATTTTTTTTATTTCAAGATCATTTTCTAGATGTTGAGGGACTTTTTTATTATCATGATAGTGAACAAAAAAATGTAATTTTTTATTTTTTTCTATTTTTCAAGAAAAAATTCATATATTTTTTTGTTATTTAATGATTTTTCACTTTATCTCATACCCCAAAAAATGAATATTGTTAAATTTTTCATGCCTGAAACAATAATATTAACTTTTAATAGATCATAAGATCCATAAAAAAAATGAAAATTCCTTCCTTATTTCTCTAAATATTTAACAGAACCAAATTAGCTAGAACATGTTATCTAATATGAATAAATATAATGCATTAATATCTAAAACATCAACAACATCACCCAAAGATCAACTTAATCCATTCCTTAAATATTTAACCTTAAGGCTACTGTAAAATATGTACGACTAAGACTAAAACCCAAATATTATAATTATTTGATCTCATATCCTTCCATGAACAAATTACTAATTATCATGAAATAATTTTAATCATTCATAAAGTATCATACCAAAATGTATATAGCTTGATCATATATTTTCAAAAAATATACTAATAATTTCCTAAAATAAATCCAAAATACAATCATATATGCTTTAAAATGATAATTCACCCTTCATCCATTTTATAATCTCATAACCTAGCCAAAAGGATTTCCATTGGAAGTTTAGGTTCATCCTTGCACTGATAGATGTCCATAGTTTGATTCAGAATATCAAATACGATATCCTTATAGAAGAAATTTATATAGAATATATGTATAGAGAGATGATCAATTCTAAAAAACAAATAAAATTTCACTAAAGTATGAATAATAATATTTTCATTGGGATCATTCATACAAAATTCACCATGAAATCCCCAACACTATAATAAAGGATAAGTGTTCCCTAATTGTCATTATTCACATAAATTGATGTGATTACATAAGATTTTTATTTTTCCTTTGACTTTAGAGGTTTTTGTGGTTTATTATTCTCATTATCCCTTGGATTACTGTATTGATTCACATAATTCCCAAACTCATTACACCTATTTCACTAAAGTGTAAGTGGTGTATTATGAAGATCTATCTCTCTATTTATTTCATTGAATGGAATCTTCAAATCACTTAAATATTATTTTTCTCAATGTATAGTATTCCTAAACTTAAAAAATATTATTGTTCCTTTCAGGATTTTACCAGAGTACTCTTTCCCACACTTTTGTTAAGAAGAAGGTTGTAACTTTTTCTTCCCTCTAGGTGACATAAAACCGGAGTTTCCATGAAACTTCATATTCCATTTCTTATCACCGTAACCATGAGGGTTTCTTTCTTCCAATTCCACTTTGAGTGTACAATTAATGATTTTTGCATATATTCTAAAGTACCTTATGGCTAATTCCTTTTGAATACATGGTTTCAAACTAATAAATAATTGATCAGTTTTTCTTTCAAGGATGGTGACTAAACCAGAAGTATACATTGAAATTATTATAATATTTTACTCATTGGTACTAATAGATTCAATATAATTCTACTTAAGATCATATAATTCCTTCTATATATTTATAAATAGAATAATAGATAATTAATTACTAAAAAATCATCTTAAACACATCCCATTACATGGATTCAATTTCTTATACTTGCCTCATATTCTTAACAATATTCCACCATTTATGTACTTTACCTTCTAAATGATAAATAGCTAGGAAATTTTTTTCAAGGTCCGAGCAATGAATAATGGAGAATACATATTCCATCACATTGATCCATGGCTCAAGAACTAGTATATTAGAATACCCATAAAAAGTGGGTGGACGTTTTCCCATAAAATATTTAGTGCAATTCTTTTCTCTTCTTAGTGCATTCATATGTTCAACATGATATCTATTACCACCCATAGATTGAGTGATTTGATTAATCATAGTAATAAAATATTGCATCCTAAATCCAAATCTTTTTGGTTTCTTATAAGGATGGTCCCAACATTGGTCATCACATTCATTGTTCACATGATTCCTTCAGGTTCCATCCATTGACTACAACCAAAAATTATAGTGTGAGCTACAATATTCATAGTGATAACTCATATAATAATGAAAATCATTAATAGTATATCTAAATCTTTAAACCTTCTTCGAAATATGTGAAACCTTAGGATTAATCTAGGACATCCTTGGTTATGATATATTCAAATCCTCCATAATGTTTTATAAGGAAAATGTGAGTTAACCAAAGTATATACCTTGTGAGTGTTAAAGTAGGTGGTAGTATGAGAACACTAATCATGCACTGTAATAATGGTCGAGATATACTAGAACAAATATTTTCAGGATTATTACCCCTAGATGTTTCTGTTCAAAAATCACTTCCAATTGTAGTATATAGAAAGGTATTTTTTCTAGGGAAACCACATATTCTCTTGTAAGATCACAACATTTTCTACTAATGTCTCAATGTTTTTATTAGGTAATATTTTTCATTGTTTTGAGTATATATTTTTTGGGTTTTATCATGGGTGAATTTGGGATACATTTTGATGTTTTTAGGGGTTTTGGGGAGTACACAGTTGGCACACGGTTTCCACAAACTGTGTACCCAACCCTAGAAAATCATGAAACCCTAGGTAGAGGGGGATTTTACAATTGGTGAAAGGTTTGTTAAAATGTGATCCCTTTTACCATTAAACATGAAAATCCCCTTAGAGTAGGAATACATTTAGGTTCACTATTAGAGAAAACCGTGCGCCCCTACCCAGGAAACCATGCACACGAAATTAATTTCCTCGAAAATAAGTTTTAAAATTCCCGAACCCCCCCAACCATCACCATAGTTCAACCCAAATCTAAATTACTCATTCCTCTTATTTTTGATGCTTATGGATTGATGACCAGGCCTTCTGAACACCATTTTTGATGAATTAAAGACCAGATCAAATAATAGACACATCCCTCAATAAGAGATTCTTGTCATGTTAGGTTTCTTCCTTCTTTCACATATTCCCCTCATCATTTGAGGGGATTTTCCCTCCATTTTAATGGATATAGATCTAGATTTTGATATATCTAATCGGTCTGATCTTGGATCTAGTTTTTGGATGTTGATCTCATTATTCCTCATGATCTTGGTTATTCCACTTTGGTAGGGGATTTTCATTGGTGAGCATTCATCATCAATCCTGGGGTAGGTGGGAACAGTTAAATTCTCATAGTATTAAATTCAAATTATGTGTATCTTTTGTAAAATATCAATTGGCATGATTTACAATTGAATATTGAATTTAATTAAATAAATGATTAATTAATTTATGGAATCATGAAATTGATTAATTTTTTTTCCATGTGATTAGAAAATGAGTTGAATATGGGAAAATTTAATTTTGGTAAATATGATTATGCATTTGGTGGAATTGGATTAATTAATTGGTTAACTAATTAATTGAATTTTGTGATTATGAAATTATTGGGAAATTTGGATTCTGTGATTGTTCAATAAACATGTAATAAATTAACTAACAATGGGAATTATGAGATAGTTTACTTAACCTCAATGGGTTAATGGATTATATGATTTAAATAACGAAAAATGATCTAATAGTGAATCTCACACCTTATTCCATTTGATTAAAATCTTCAACAATGATTGTTTGATAATAATGATGGCATACATGTTGTGAGGTTATGTTTGGGTTAATTTTCATTAACATTGTAAAATTTCATGTGTGTTATATATTGTGATTGATTAATAAATGATTTTTGGGACATGTAATGATGCCTTAAATACCTATGGGGTCCTAGACATGGTGCTCTAGACCCAAAATGCATGCATGTGATAATGAGTGTAGGAAATAGACTACTACTTCAAAATCCCACCTGTGTGATTCATGTGATAATGAGTGTGGGATACAAAATATTACTTCAAAATCCCACTTGTGTGATTGATTGATGAATGAGTTATGAGATACAAACTCATGCTTCAATTACCCATAGGGTCCTAACCATAGCGTTCCATGACCAAAATGTTGGCATTGGACCGTTGTTCCAAATAGACATGATATAAATTGAAATAAAATGAATGATGAAATACCATGTGTTATAATGATTTTGGAATTGAATATGTGCTATGGTTAAGAATATGTCATGGGACAATGAAGGAATTTATGTTTCTGGTGCCCTCGAGAGCATGGGGTTTTCTGTTCTTAAATAAAAAATAATTGAATATATGTAAACTTTTGACCTTAATCATTGTACTTTTTTCTTTATAAAATTTCATACACTATTATTGACTGGATATTGCTTTAGAAACCATTGGTTGTGGCCAACTCAATTGTACTCACACCCTACTCAGGCTTCCTGATTGGTACCTGAATAGACTTTATGTTTGCATGATAGGATAAGGGAAAGAACCCCATATTAGACGACTAAGTCGAGATGGAGCATGGATGATGAAACCAAACATGTTGTTGGGACCCACTTGGGAGTGTCAGTTTGTATTTATTTTTGTTTCTCATTTGATAGTTGACATGTATTTGGCATGCCATATATACTATTTAGTTTTGGATATTGTATTCATGTTTTTGTCATCATGTGATACTAGCTTTGTCTCATTATTTGTTACATCATTTGGTTATTATTATTTAATCCCATAGATGAGTTACTTTGTTAAAGAGGGAATGATATCTCCATGTTGATATATTAGACCCTCAATACTAGTCTGTAGCCTTTGAAATACTATAAGGTGTGCTTAAGGTAATGTGACCAACCAGTTCTGGGCACCAGTCTTTGGCACCCGACTCAGGATGTTACAAAGTGGTATCAAAGGAGTTTTCTTTTCATTTATTTTTTATTACTATTTGGGAAATGTAGAAATGATACTAGGAATATTTTTTACTTAGACATGATCTCATGCATGGGAGTAGCTAACCCATCTACAGGGGAAAAACTAAGTACTAAGGGTGGGACTGTTGTTATTGGTTTTTACTATTATAGTTTGGTGTCATTTCACCTTGGGTGATGCACTTGTTGTGTGACGAGATCTTTATTTATGATATTTTTAATGATTTGACTCATGTATTGGTATGGAATGAGAGTTTATTGTGCATGAATCATTATAGGTACTCAAGAATTATTATGACATGCATCATTTTTAGGCATACACAGAAAAAAGGTTTTGGGTAAATTGTTGAAATTGAAATGTTTTTCCTTGATTGTGTAATTGAACTGAAAATGGTGCCTGATATGGAATTGAAAGTGGTAAAATGATGAAAAATGCGAATAATTGGATGTCTAATAGAAAACTGAAAAATGATAAAATGTTTACCATTGTGAACCATGACCTAGCTATGGGATGGTTAAGGGTAGTGATAGTGTCTCTGTTTTGAACGTATGGTGGAAAAGGGGGGATTAATTATTATGGATTTATGTGAATACATTTATTTGTGTTAATGTTTTGAAAAGTTTCCTAAGAAATGTGTTTTTAATTATAGATATATACCTCTATGACAATTTTTATTGATTGGACAATAGGAGGATATGTCTGGAAATAATCCTCTATATGTGGAACCTGAGGCACCAATAGTGCCAGGTAAAAGTGCCAGAGAGAAGTTATATGAAAACTTTTCTTGATTCATTATGTTTATAGAGAGAGACCCAGAGTGGTTAATGAAGAGTATATCTAACTTTACATAGGTGTTTTAATTACAACACCCTCTAACATTTACCAGAGAGGGTGGACCTAAGGTAGTTAAATTCTAGATTGAGTATATCTAGAAGATTCTTGACCACCTAGAGAATATTGATGGGAGGAGAGTAAAATTGGTTTTTTACAAGTTATGTGGTCAAGATAAGGGTTGGTGGAACATCTAGACTCAGGATGGAAATTTTTATAGTATGGAGTGGAAGGAAATTCAGAATAAATTCATGGAGCAATTTCATCCTGAGAATCTCAATTAGGAGAGGGAAGATGAGTTTATGAGATTGACTTAGGGGAGTACTTATGTTAGTAATTATACTAGTTGATTTACATATTTGTAGTGGTTTGCTCCAATGTTGGAAAGAAATGAGGAGACAGTAAAGAAATGGTTTCTGGATGGGATTAAATGTGAGACAATGTCCCAAGTAAATATATTTGGATGAAAATGTTTTCTGAACTAGTGAATTAGGCTCTCATTTCTAAGGGGAACCTGCAGGAGGAATCTAATGGAGGACAATTGGTTTCTTCTGGATGATAAAGAGGTATGCCTTATGAGAGTAGGAAGTGTCTCTATGAGAATTTCATTTAGGGTGATATCAAGATGAGTGGCTAGGGGGAAGGATCAGTAACACATTAATTTACCCGAGTGACATGTCACTATTGTGATAGGCTAGGTCACATTCATAGAAATTGTACCCAACCAAAAATAGAGTGTCGAGATTATGTAAGTATGGGTCATCTATAGAGGTTATACATGAACCCAAAAAATATGTGTAATGATGGAGAAACTATTCAAAACCAAGGTACATGAATGAGATCTTCTACACCATACCAGTTTAGAATTTATAGTTATACTAGCCATGGAGGTAGAGGTAGTGGATGTGGTACTTTGGGGAAAGAGTTCCTTTATTAGTATAGTGGTGCAGCTCAGGGGGCTCAAACTGCATCATAGGGAAGAGAGGCATGATAGTTTCATGTTGTTCAACCTACACTGGTGGATAGAGAGACTAGAATATTGATAGTTAGAGGTAATATTATTATAGATTTTACACTATCTATTGCATTATTTGATACTGGAGCCTCTAATTATTTTATATATACACAACTTGTGAATGGTTTGAACCTATAAGTGGAGTTTGTGAGTGGGGTTATGATGATCGATACACCATTTGGTGTACCTTTTTGTGCAAGGGGTGTTCTCTTGAGGTTGGGGAGTATCATTTACTATGGGATATTTACATTATAGATATGTTATGATTTGGCCTAATAATGGGCATGGAATGGTTAGTGGCATACTAAGACCACATTTATTTTTATCAAAGGAGAGTGACATTAACATATTTTGAGGTAAAAAATTATATTCACTTTGGAGAGTTGGATTTCAAGGTGGGTCATACATGGAAAATTCATCAGCCAATAGGGGATCTTACCACCCAAGTTATGAGACTATTTATAGATGAAGGAGGTGTAAGGAATGATTTCTTTCTACCCGTCGTAGATATGTTCCATGACGTGTTTCTTGAGGACTTCTTATAGATACCACATGAGAGAGATATAGACTTTATAGTTGATCCAATGACTAGGTATGAGATAGTTTCAATTACAACATACATAATGACACTAATAGATCTTCATAAGAATAATAATCAACTATAATAATTGGTGGATGATGGGTTTATCTATACAAGTATGTTTCCTTGGGGTTCTCCATTTTTTAAAGAAGAATGGTGGAACTATATACTTATGTGTTAATTACCGGAAGTTGAACCAGATGAAAGTGAAGAGTTAGTATCCTCTTCTATGTATCGATGATCTATTTGACTAGCTGAGGGGAGATTGAGTATTATCCAAGACCGACTTGAGATTTGGGTATCATCAGTTGAGATTTTGACCTTTTGACATACATCTATCTACTTTCGGAAGTAGTTATGACCTTTATGAGTTCTTTTTTATGTTTTTTGGTATGATGAATTCTCCAATGGTGTTTATGGCCTTGATGAACATGATATTTTACCCATATCTAGATCATTTTTGGTATTGTTTTTGGATGATATCATGGTGTACTCAAAGACTCAGGATTATCATTCCCAATATCTTGAAATTGTATTGATTAAACTAATAGATTTTCATATATACACCAAGCTATCTACATTTCAATTATAGGTTGATCAGGAAAACTTTATAGGTAACATAATCTTGGAGGATGGTGTGTTAGTGAAGTTAGAGAAGGTACATGCAGTGGTTTCTTGGGAGCCATAGATGAATGTTTTAGATATCCGAAATTTTATGGGATTAGTGGGTTATTATTAGAGGTTCATCTAGGACTTTTATCATTTTTGTACCTATTTTGGTCTTGACCAAGAAATATGTAAAGTCTTAATGGTCTGAATATTGAGATAATTCCTTATAAGAGTTGAAAAAGTATTTTACTATGGCACTAATATTGACCCTACCCGATCTAGGAGAAGAGTATATAGTTTTTTGTGATGATTCTTGTATTGGAATTTGAGAAATTTTGATATAGGGATATAAATTTGTGGTGTATGGATCATGGAATTTGATGCAACAAGATAGGAACTACCCTATGCATGACCTCGAGTTAGTAAGATTGGTTTATGATTTGAAGTGTTGGTCGCATTATCTGTTGGGTGGAATGTTTACTTTGTATGCTGATCATAAGAGATTAAAATTTATCTTTTCACAATGATATTTGAATCTATGGAAATAGAGATAGGTTGAGTATATTAATTCATTTTATTTTTAACTAGTATATATTCCAAGGAAAGAGAGCAATGTTGCTGATACTCTATGTAGGAAAACTGAGACTCATGCGGTTCATCCGTCTGGTTCTGAGTGGAAGATGATGACCTTGCTGACTAAGATACATGTTGTAGCTCAAGAGAGCTAGGAGAATATGAATCTAATATCTATATCATTGGAGTCTACAATTTTGATCCATATTAGAGATAAAACGTATTAGGATCTGGAGTGTTTGTACTTGGTGGAAATCCTTGAAGGTGGGGAGTCACCATTTGATTAGAGCATAGATGAGGATGAGATCATCTATGTCAGGAATCATGTTGTTGTTCCTATAATCATGTATAAGGAGTTAATGTGTGAATTTTAAGCCTCGATGTGGGTGGTGAATCCAGGTGTGACCAAAATGTACTATGACCTATGATGACAATTTTGGTGGTCGGGCATGAAACAAAAGATAGAAGGCTTCGTGATAAGATTTTACACCTGTCAATAGGTGACGGCTATGTATCAATTCCCTAGTGGTTTATTATATCAATTTCCCATTCTGAAATGGAAGTGGGATGCTGTTACCATGGACATTATGGTGGGTCTCCCATGGACACCTCATAATAACAATGCTATTTGGGTGGATGTGTAACAATTGAAGAAAGAAAAATTTATTGCCTATATGAGAGACTTTCTAAATGGACCAGTTGAGAGACTTATATGTACAAGAGATAGTCCATCTACATGGTGTTCCATGAATTATATTTTCAGACCATGAATCATGATTTACTTTGAGCTTCTAAAAGGGTTTACAAAAGAAACTTGGAAAACAGGTTTTACTAAGTATGACATTCCACCCATAGAAAGACGGGCAGTTGGAATGCACTATTGAGGTGGTTAAGGATACTCTATGATAATATGTTCTATAATTTAGTGGGTCTTGGTAGAAGAACCTATAATTAGTGAAGTTATCCTATTAAAACATTTATTTGGAAAATATTCTAATGGAACCAAATGAGGATCTTTATGACAGGCCATGAAGATCACCTCTATGTTGGATGGGGGATGGTGAGTCTGAACTATTAGGACCAAGTCTCATTCAGGAGATATTGGAGTATGTTTATTTGATTCATAAGAATATGGATATGGCTCAAATTCTATGGAAGTATTATACAAATAGATGTTAGATAACCCTTGAGTTTACATGGGGTTATCATGTGTTCCTTAAAGTGTCTCCTAGATTGGGTCACCAACTGATTTAGAGATAGGGAAAGTTGGCACCCAGGTTTGTTGGACTAGTTGAGGTTGTGGAGATAATTGGGCTAGTGGTGTACTAATTGTATTTTCAATATAGGTACAGTGATATGAATTCCATTTTTCATGTGTCACAACTTCAGTGGTATCACCCTTACCATTCTCATGTGATCGATGTGGATGACATTGAGCTTAAGACTAATGCGTCCATTGAGGAGCATCTGATTCATATACTAGATCACAACGAGAGAGTGTTATGGGGAAATACCATGCTGATAGTTCATATATTGTGGGAACATGGGTGTGTTTAGAAGGAAAATTGGGAGAGATAAGAAGATATATGGGCTTTGTGGCCCGACCTTTTCACCCCATAATCTTATCAATGCTTGGGAGTAAAACTTGAGGAAAAGCCGTTATATGATGGGGATATTATAATATCCAGAACTTTCTTGGTTATGTACTGATATCATTTTCAGGTAATCTTTTTACTTTTTTCAATATATATTTTTCGGGTTTTATCATGGGTGGGTTTAGGTAAAATTTGGATGTTTTTGGAGGGGTTTTGGGTAGTGCACGGTTTGAGAATGATTTTCCCAAACCGTGCATCATGCCCTAGAAAACCATGAAACCCTAGGAAGAGGGGGATTTTAGGTTTATTGAATGGTTTTATAAACATTATTCCATCCTAGTAGTAAGCATGGAACCCCCATGGGAGGAGACACAAGTTTAGGTTCATGGTTAGGGAAAACAGTGTGCCCTAGCCCAAGAAACCATGCATGTGGAATTGATTCCCCTAGAAATTAGTTTTAAAATTCCAGGACCCCCAAACTTCACCTTATTTCAACTTGAGAAGACCTTAATTAATTCCTATCATTTTTTGAGGCTTACAGAAGAATTCCTAGGCTTTTTGAACACCGTTTTAAAAAAATCAGAGACCAAATTGACAAATCTACACCTCCCACGATATAGATTCTTATCCTATTTAGTTTATTACTTCTCTCCTATATCTCTCTCATACTTTTAGGGTATGTTTTATTCTATTGGTAATTGATCTCGATATATGTTTTTATATATTTAATTTTTTGATATTGTATCGATGTTTTGGATCTATATTCTATACTTCATTACGATTTTGGTCCTTCTGCTTCAAATGGGGACTTCTGTTGGTGAGTGTTCATCACCAATCTTGAGGTAGGTGGTATAAAGTTAATTCCCATTATCTTGAATTTTAATTGCATGTTTCTATTTTAAAATTTTAATTGGAATGATTGAGAATTGAATCTATAATTTAATAAATTAATTGATTAATTATTTTATGGAATCATGAAATTAATTGACTGATTTTACATGTGATTACAAAGTGATTTAAATATATGAAAATTAAATGTTGGTAATTGGGATTTTGTATTTGGTGTAATCAAATTAATTATTTTTTTAATTTATTAATGGATTTTTTTTTATTTTATAATTAATGGGAAATTGGGATTATGTGATTGGTCACTTAATGTGTTATGAATTAATTGACAATGGGAATTATGAGATGGTTCACCTAATCTTATTTTGTTAATTGGTTATATGATTTAAATAAAGAAAAATTCTTTAATGATGAATTTTCCGTGTTATTCCATGTGATTAAAATGTTGAATAATGATTATTTTATAATTGTGATAACATACATCTTGTGGGGGTGATGAGAGGGTTAATGTTGATTAACCTTGTTAAAAGTGGTTTGAGTAATATATTTTAATTTATTGATAAACGGGTTGTGGAAAATAGACCAATTATTCAAATACTTATGGGGTGCTATACATAACATTCTAGACCCAAAATGAATACTTGTAATAATGAGTGTGGGACATGGGATACTACTTTAAAAGACTACTTGTGTGATGCATATGATAATGAGTGTGGGACACAGACTACTACTTCAAAATCCCACTTGTGTTGTTGATTGGTGAACGGGTTGTGGGACACCTATTGATTATTCAAATTCTCATAGTATCCTATCCATATAATTCTAGGACCAAAATATTGGAATTGGTATATTGTTACAAATAGTCATGATATGAATTGAAATGAAATGAATAATGAAATACCATGTGTTATAATGATTTGCGAATTGAATATGTGTTATGGTTCAGACTCCATCATGATCCAAAGAAAGTATTGAGGGTTTAGGTATCCTTGGGAGCCCGAAGGTTTATGTGGATTAATAAATAATAATTTAATATATGTATACTATTTACCTTATTGATTATAATTTATTCTTTATACAACTTCATACACTATTATTGAATACATATTATTTTAGACACCGTTGGTGGTGGCCTACTAAGTTGTACTCACACCCTACACGGGATTCCTGATCAGTAACTAAACAAACTTCATGTTTGTAGGACAATATAAGGGAAAATCCACATTTTAGATGGATGAGTTAGGATAGAGCATGGATTAGGGAACCATACATGGTGTCAGGACCAGCTTGGAAGTGTCACTGTGTATTTATTTTGGTTTTTCATTTGAAACTTGACACATATTTACAATGACATATCTACCATTTAGTTTTGGACATTGTATTCATGTTTTTATCATCATGCGATATTAGTTTTTTCTAGTTATTGGTTATATCATTTGGTTATTATTATTTAACTATAATATTGAGTTATATTGAAAAATAGGGTATGGTCTCCCCATGTTGATATATTGGACCCTTACTGCTAGTCGGTAGCCTTTAGCATATGAGAATGTGTGCTTGAGGTCATGTGACAAACTGGATCAGGTCACCATTATGTGGCACCTGAGTTGTGAAATGACATCTCTATAATTTCAAAACTTTTGGATATTATTCTATACACAAACATATCTTTTGGGTTTTCACCAATGTTCTCTAATCACAATCACCCAAAATTGACTAAACTCTGCTATAATACAAACTTTAAAGACCCAAGATTTCTATACATAAATAATACATATTATTATATGAATATTCATTATATAACACTATGTTCCCTTCCATAATTGTAAAGTTTTAGTTTCTTTAGAGTATTGATTCATAATCCTCTTGTTTCATGAAAGATATCCAACATTTTCCACATAGATATCTTCTTAGGTATACCCTATTTAAAAACATTCTTCTTAACTCAGGGGAGGAAAAATATAATAAAGAGTGAGATTAGATTCTTAGTAAGGGTAAGCATAGAATATATCAATCAATGATTGTTCATGATAATAAGATAATCATAGTGTTATGAGATTATGATCATAAATTAAAAAGTTGATACCCAACCTATCATAGATCATAATCATGTGTCATGGTATAACAATTTATCATAATAATAGATAATATAAAAAAGAGTGTAGAATCATAAATAATTAGTCATGATCTATGAAATCATAACATAGACACATGAATTTTGAATAAAAATATTTTAACATTGTGAACATGTATAAATAAAAACCAGTTCAATCATTAAGTTATATACATTAAATTATGCCCTTTAATAAACTTATAGACATTAAGATACATCCATGCATAATATAATGGTCATGAAAACCATATCTATGAAAAATCTTATAGACATGAAAACTATATTCAAGCATAATCTTATGGACATGAAAACTTGTTCGAAAAATAATCTTATAGACATGAAAAATAGGTCCATGAAGAATCTTATGGAAATGAAAACCAGGTCCATACATAAAATTGTGAACATAAAATATGGTTGATACATAACGTATTTATCTTATGAGTTATCTAACTATACCCAATTAATTTTAGTTCTTTAATGGACCCACCCATTTTATAATCATAGAATATTTATATGTATGCAACAAGATCATGAAAACATGAAATATTTCATCATAACATAACTCATTGAAAATGAAATGGGGTTTAAAAACATCTCATCATAATAAAAATAGGCCATTAAGAGAAATAATAAGTATGGTATCATATAATCATATCCCTAGTGAAAGATAAGTAACATAAAATGATTTTATAATAGATGATAATGCCTTTAAAATATCACTTATAACATTTCTTGAGGAAAATACCCATTTTATTTTGAAATAAATTATTTAAAATCTAAAAATTTAAAAAATATTAAGGGGAAAAAAATTTTATTGAGTAAAACCTTGGAAAAGTATAAAGGAATCTTCAAATAATTGATTGGATATGATGGTGGGAAATTGTTTTCATGATATGTATGTTAAAACAAAGATTCCATTTATATGTTCGATAAAAAATCAAAAGTACCTCATTCGGAAAATGAAAAGAAGACTTATTTTAAAACATTTTTAAAATATTAAAACATTGTTAAAAATTACTATAATAAATAATATGATAATATTAAAATCATTCTTAATTTTTTTTAAAAACATAAAAATGGAAGAAGTATTTTCGGTCGAATAGAGAAATAAAACCGGTTTTCCATATAAATATTATTTTTTTCTCTTGAGTAATTAAATTTGGGAAAATTATATGAAAACATGTATTATAAAAAAATAAATATAGGATAATAAAATTCATGAGTTTCATAAGAGTTAGATCATAAAATTTCATCATTGAATATTTAATCATTAATAATCCTGATAAACAAAGCGATTGTAACATAATTCCCTTACGTCAAGTTCAAATTTCTTTGAAATATATCTAACCTACTGTATAATAAATTTAAATATATTATAATTCTATAATAAAATCATTTACATACTTATAATATCATATATGACCCACTTATAAAATTTCAACACCAATTTATTAATAATTCCTTGTTAAAATGATTATTTTCAGGTGTTAACAGTTTTGTTTTTCATGAGAATCTTGGTTTGTTAGTTACAATAATTTTACTTTGATAATGGTTCCATTATATATATAATGTTAATCATGAATTTAATATCATATATATTCATCCATAAAAGGTACAGATAAAAACATGAATTACATTGTTCATGGAGACGATATTCCAAACATACACATGAATTGTTTTTTCACTTTTCAATAGATGGAAAGAGAAAAACATAAATAATAAGTCACATTTACTAAATAATTATTTTCTCATTATATATATATATATATATATATTAAATATATCCTTATCACCATCCATGTAAATCTTAAATAAAAACTAAATCACATCATTTCGTGGAGGTGATAGTTTATAAGTACGCATAAGAGACATTATCATTGTCCAATGGATTGGAAGGTAAAAAAGGAATATATGATATTATAATTATATAATCATAATTATATTATAAATATCATATATAAAAATAAAAACCATCATAATAACCATTCATTAAAGATAGTGATGGAAACTGAATTTTATCACTACGTGGAGATGGTAGACCACACCTACACACAAGCGATAATTTAACATCCCATTTTATTGAAAAGAGGATGGATAATGGTAGTTACATAATAATAATGAAACATATATATTTTTACCTTTTAATAATTTGGAATATATTAAGGAATATTCTCAAATCTAGGTGTTGAGATGATGTGATATTTTGAGGCCTGATGACCTTCACTGTTGATATAATAAAAATATTAAATATATTACAACACACATGGAAAGTTATCAGAAATAATGGAATAAATCTTGAACTAAATCTTTGATCATAAATATGATACAACTATTTAATAAAAAATGCGGTTTTTACCCTAGGTGTGACATAAAATTTTTCAACATCAGCTATTTTGTTGAAGTGTAGTTATGAGAGAAAATAATAATATTAAATAAATAAATAAATAATTGGTAATTTTATCATATCGAACTAATGCTATCATTATTAAAAGAATATTAATGGAAAATCATTGAGGTTAGCTGCATAACCCTTGGTTTTGAGAGAGAGGAACCATTAGAGGAGTGTTGTCAGAGGAACATTGAAATATCATGGTTTGGTAATTGGTGTGCGAATCAGAACTTGTGGATCTCACCAACAACATCAGAGTGTACCCGATTATCAATAATGATTGATCCAAACCCAATGTTGGGATTTTTTTCCATTAGTCTATTTCCCAGTTATTTTATCCAATGAAGAATGCAAATCAAATCCACTAATAGATTGATTCATGGACCATTCATTCTTGCAGTTTCAAGTTCATCTTCCCAGGTTTTTGGGTAAATGATATTATTTCATTTTGGTTCTTATATTATCATTATAATGAAAATTAATTGAGGAAAACCTGAAACATTGAAAAGATTTATTTTGATTATGTGTTTTGTGCATTTCTTCCCTCATTTATTGCACGTTTATCACCAATATTTCCTTGGATAATATTTCGACCAATACCCAGCAGTTGATCATTGCACGATAATTCCTTAGAGAAACAGATCATCAATATGGGTTAAATTTCATGATCTATTAAGTAATCAAGGTGTGGTGGAAATGGTTTAATACTATAGGTGGATCAATATTATGTTTTAGGATCCATAGTTGTGGGGTTGTATGTGTCTTACAGTGCTAAGAGATGAGAGGTAGTTCTTGAGTGGTGGATGTGGTAGGAATCTAAGAATTGATGATATAAGCTTGGTTGATCCTAAATCCATGATTATTAGCTTTTCTAGTTCCATAATTGATGGTGGTTGTGGCATGGGAGATTTGTATTGAAGATTATAGAGATTCAATGAAATTATCGACTACACAGTATGTAATCCCATGAAGAAACTCCGTGTAGTTCCTCTTCTACAACGATAAGTTTTATGCATGGAGAAAAATCACATACTCTATGACATGTGTCACACTTCATATGATGTTTTGATAGAAGTGTTGCATGTACCATGAGGGTACATAGCCTAACACATGGATATGACTAAAGTACATGAGAACATCCTGATAATCAGACATGACCACAATATATAATAAAAACCTAAATTACATGATCATAACCCAAAGTACACAGACATGATCATATATTGATGGGAACGGGCGGATAGAATACTAATTTCTAGATCAAACTTTACATTCCATTTATATGTATTAATACATGTTGTGTGATACATAAAGACACGGGAAGACCTGGTTTACACTAGAAACTCTACTTACTATCATTTACACACAATGTACTTCTTAAATGGAAATTTCAAGCCCTATGTCACTTCATTTTGGAGACATTTCTATTGGGTACATTTCCTTAGTCTATCCCTATGAGGGTACAATGTGAAATTAAATCCTCAAAATATGATTTTTATAATATCTATAAGTTTTGTATTTCATAATATTTCATGAATACTTCCGTGTGATAGGGGAGGGGTCCTCTATCATTTCATCTCCTTCACTTGGTGGGGTTTGAGGAATCATCATGATCAAATTACATCGTAATATGGTCCACTACATAGTATGTTAGTCTAGATTAGGTTTTTGGTGTCTCTTAATGGTCCTGGTTGTGATCCCCTATCTATGAAATGTGATCTTTGGAGTTCTAGTGAGTACTTCATTGGTGATTCTAGATGAGAATGACCTCTCAGGTGAGCACCATATATGATATAATGCCTCAAGAAGTGAGTTATCTTGGATGAGAATTACCATGAATCCTCTTGTATAATCCTATAGATGGTAGTATGGTTGACCCCCCTTATGAGTTGGTGTCTTTTAAGACTATATTGGGGTTTTATTATTCTTAATGCTATATATCATATTCTTATTGACATAACTTATAATGACAAGATAACTACTCTCTTGATTTTTTAATGATTTCAGGGTTTCATACTTGGTATTATTATACTCACCCCTTCATGGTCTTAGCATACAAATGTCATGTGTTATATAGATGAAATTCCATTTGATGGTGTCCTAGGAGGACCAGGACTAGGTGGAGCATTGGGAGCTAGACTGACCATGGTTATACTAGGTGTTTCATTTGATAGTAGTCCCCCCCTTATGAGTAGGTTTGTCTCTTTATAGTTTTGGTGAGCTTGAATTTAGTCATTATACTTCAACACTTTTATCATACTCTAATTGTGGGATTTTAATGTATGCATGCATTATGGTATCATATGTATTGTTTTACCTTCCATAATTATATGGGAATTTGGAAATGTGTGTGTACATGTATATAGGATAAAGCTTCCCATGTGTGAGATATCCATACTTGGCGTTGGTCGCCAGCCCCTAGCCTATTAGAAGTGGGATTTGAGTGTTATACTTAGATTAATGCTATCCAAGAAGTTCCTAGTGTGTCAGGTTATGCCTAGTTAGTGTGTTAAAGTGTTTTATGTTTTAATATTAGGCTAGAGACTCCATTATTGGCGTGATAGTCAATGTATCTATTCACATTGACTTTGATGACCTACTTGTTGACTCGGTACATGTATAAACTAGTTTCAGGGAAATAATTGGTACATGCATCACATAGGAATGAATTTTTATTTCCATGTCCTTCTTGAGTTAGCTACCTAGATATACTCTTTGAACATGGAACATATTGATTTAATTTCCGGATTCATCCATGACAATTTCTAGATTGGATTCAATAGTAGGGTCATGCAGATGCTATTCTTAGTGATGAGGCTTTGGTGTAGGGTCCTGTATAATAGGTGGTACCTATGACTAGTTTTCCAGTCTTACTACCACCCATTAAGCAGTATATTGTGTAAGTTTTACCATATTAGGATGTTCAAAAGATAAGAATATTCCATGATTTATATAGTTAGTTAACTCCTAGGTTTCAGGGTGATTTAAATTCCCAGAAAGGTGAGAACTGAATGAAGGCAGTTACCCAAGTTTTCCACCTTATCACGACACATCATGATCAGATGGTCATCATAACAACGATTCTTATTTAGGGATCTGTGGGATGATTTTTAAGTATGGGGACTTAGAAACAAGTTGATATAAAACTCTATTAGTTATAGTTCAAGTGTCTATTTAGGGATGAAATCTATCCCACAAGGTTTTGAGAGGTTCATATCTAGGAGATTTCGTAGCTTCATCAGGGTAGTATGACTATGGAAGAGTATTCACCAAGGTTCACCAAAATCTTTTGATACTCTACTGATATTGTTTAAGATACATTATTCAGATCATATACCTTTGGTAATGTCCTAAACCAAGATACTAGGGCTTTATAGATATTTATTTTTATTCCTCTCTATAATAGAATTATTAACTGAGCCTTAGCGATGATGATCTTTCTTGGTGAGAAGGCACCGACAATTGGTGCCAGTAGTGGGAATATAGGAGATGAGACCTCAAAAACCAGTATTTTTCAATATATAGAGGGATCCAGAAATGAGATACAATTTAAGAGATGATACCATGATAGAGGGTTTGTAGTTTAGGGCTCTCAAGACAGTTCAAGTCAGCTGATAGAGAGATTGTGTTTCTTTTACGATGGTCAAGGACATATCACATGGGATTATTTAACCCATTGTATAACTGAGAGAGATATATTTGATGAACCACGTAGGAAGAGGTAGTAGGAAGAATAGGGAGGTATTCTGGGTGGAAGATGTGGAGAAAGAGAAGGAAGATTAGTTGGAGGTGGTATACAGTTGTACCTATTTCTATAACCATTTCCAAGTGGTGAAAACCAGGTGTAGAGAGATGGTGTTTAGGGATGAGGATAACTATTGGAAGTGGAGGCCTTTAAACCACAAGCTTTGATATAATTAAATGATGACCTGTATCTTCTCTAATTTAGTTGCAGTACTGATATACATGAGTGTGAGCTACTCTTTTCTTCCCATGTATCTTGTTTGAGACTTATATATTCCAATTGAGACTTTGGATCAACACTTACTCTTGGAGAGTCCAAATGAAGGGGATTAAAAAATCACACATTACCTTAGAAGGTGTAACCTGAATCTTGGAGGAGATAGTTTAATATGGTTTCTCTTTATAATAGCAATGAGGACTTATGATGTCATCTTAAGTATGAAAATGGCTATCCAAAATTCATGCCTATATTGACTATTTCAGGTAGAGGATGTGGTGTTTCTATGGGGATAGAATTAGGTTTTAATTCATGGATAAGAAGGAAAAATAGGTGGTGTAGGATGGGCTCATAAAAATAAGGATACAATATATTACTCCTCACTTGGATAATATTACCCTTAGATTAGTGGATATTATAGTATTTTAGATTCCTATAGCGGTGGTGGAGTATTAATATGTCTTTCTTGAGGACATTTTAGGCTTACCTCCCCAAAGAGAGATAGATTTCATCATATACATACACCCAGGGACTTCCCTAATTTCTATAAAAAAATCGGATGGATCCCATAGTGCTTTATGAGCTGAAGGTGCTGTTGGAGAACATGTAGAGGAAGGGATTCATTAGACCTAGTGTGTTTCCCTAGGCATACCTAGTGATGTTCACCAAGAAGGTGGATGAGAGCATGAGATTTTTTATGGATTACCATAACATGAATTAGGTTTTTGTAAATAATATGTATTAATTTCCAAGGATTGACATCATCTTCGATCTATTGAGAGGGTAGAGATAATTATTGAAGATTGAACCCATATTAGGTTATCAAAAACTCAAAGTATGAGAGGTGTATATATTTAAGACAAAATTCCAATGTCACTAAAATCATTTTGAGTTCTTTTAAATTCCTCTAGGTATTATGAATTTTCAAACAATGTTCATGGGAATCATAAACCAGATCTTTGAGACTTCTTAGACCAATTTTTGGTGGTCTTCATCAATGAATTTATTTTATACCCATATTATGAGGAGGAGCATGTGAGACACTTGAGGATGGACCTAGAAATACTCTAAGAGAAATAGATAAATAGGAATCTCTTGAATATCTTGTCTTGGATTTGGGAGGTCTAAGTTTTGGGACATGTCTTCTCAAAATAGGGTTTGGTAGTGGAATAAGAAAAGGTTGAGGCTGTGTTAGCTTGGGAGCCACCGAATATCCTGATAGAGGTAAGAAGCTTCCTCAATATAGAAGACTACTATAGAAGACACTTGCCTGATTTTTCAATGATATAGAAAAATCTGACTACATTGACCTGTAAGGGGAATCTATTTGGGTGGATCAAAATTTTACAATAGGATTTTTAGGAATTATGGAAGAGGATGATGAGTGATCCCATATTGAGACTTTCAAAGGAGATTGGTGAGTACATAGTGTTTTGAGATTCCTTAGAAGCTTGAAATGGATGTGTTCTTATGAAGATATAGGTGGTGATTTCCTATGGGTCCTAGAAGTTGAGACCACATGAGTGGAACTACCCAACCCATGATCTAGAACTGGAAACAGTAGTATTCTCTCCAAAAATGTGGAGACATTACCTTATAAGAGAGAGTTTTATCATCAATTTTGACCAAAAGAGTCTAAATTATATCTTATCATAGAAATATACTAAGTTGATATAGATTCAATTTCTATATTTCCTCCAGGATTATGGCTTCGAGATATTATATTATCCAAGGAAGGGGAATGTGGTGGTAGATGCCCTTAGTTAGAGATCTTGTACATATTTGTTGATCAAGGCATCCAAGTAGTTAGCCTCATTGTAGTCACCCCTTGGGGATAATTATGGTTCGTATTACATCCAGTTTATGGTTGTTACCCCATATATTCTATAACATGTTATGGAGGCTCATCATGGAGATACCGATTATGAGACCTTGCATACTCAAATATTCACTAGGCGTGCTTCTAATAGATTCTATAAAGTTGAGGATCACATGGTTATTTCTAGAGGAAGGATGATGGTACCAATGAATTTTTGTGATGAGGTTCCAAGTGAGTTTCATACATCCCGGTCTGGTGGTGTATCCAAGTGTGGAAAAGATGTACCATGACCTTCAACGTCAGTTATAGTGTCTAAGAACGAAGAATTTTATATCATATTTTGACTATTTATGCCTCACTTTTCAATAGGTGAAGTACAAAAACTAGGTTCCAAGAAGATTATAAAAACCCATTGAGATGATAGAGTAGAAGTGGGAAGGTATATCTATAGAATTCATTATAGGACTACCATGAACATAGAGAGGACATGATTATATCTTAGTGATTATAGATCAACTCAAAAATTAATCCCACTTCATAGATATTTTAGAGCAGAGTTCAGTAGAGACATTAAGGAACCTCTACGCATAGAAGACAATACGACTTCATGAAGTTCCCTCAATGATAAATTTTGAACATGATGCTCACTTCATGTCATGATTATGGAGAGTATTACAGGTGGAATTTTGACTAAATTTCTTTTGAGCATGAAGTTTCACCCCCAGAAAAATGTCCAGATTGTGCAGACTTTTTAGGTTCTAGAGGACATGATACAATCTTGCATGTTACACTTTTATTATAGTCAGTAGGACCACATAACCTTAGTGGAGTTAGCATAGAATAATAGCTACTCTACCACTATCGACATGGCACCATTTGATGCATTTTAAGGGAGAACTTTTTAGAAACCACTATGTCCTACTGATCTAGGTAATTTAAAATTTATGGGCTTATATTTGGTGTGAGTAATGATTGATAAGGAATTGATCATCCATGA
Source organism: Viscum album (assembly GCA_963277665.1). NCBI lineage: Eukaryota > Viridiplantae > Streptophyta > Magnoliopsida > Santalales > Viscaceae > Viscum > Viscum album. The sequence continues at coordinate 1,313,928,376 of OY728128.1, read as the reverse complement.
GAGGATAAAGACTACACACAATCATTAAAAGTCTTATATAGACTGACGATGAAGGCATTTAGAGTTTGAGGAGGGAGAACATGTGTTCTTGAGGGTATCACCTTGACATGTATTATAGAGATTTGTATGGGTTAAAAGTTATCTCCATGATTCATTGACCCTATAAAAATACTACATAGGGTTGACAAGGTTGCATATTGCTTTTCCCTACCACCATAGTAAGATTAGGTACATGATTTCTTCCATGTGTTACACTTGAGAAGGTATATTCATGACCAATCACATGTTATCGAATTGGGTGAGATGTAAATAAAGGATAAAGTTTCCTTTTTAGTGTACTTGTTAGAGATCGAGGATCGAAATAAGAAGATCCTTCATGGGTGAGTGATTCCCATGGTGCGTTTTTGGTGGCAGCATGAGAATCTTTAGTAGTGGACTTGAGTGTGGAAGATGATAGATATAACATTTTCATAATTTTTATATGTATTTTAATTATTAAAACCTTCCAAATTTATTAATTTAATATTATTTTAATCAATTTTGGTTTTTTAGTGTGTTTTGGGAAAAAATGTGAAAATTTCATCATTATGGAATTTTAATAGATTTTATTCATAAAGATATTTTGGGAACAAATTTTAAAATATTATTCCAATTTGAGTGATTATTTTTGTAGAATTCATTGATTTATGGGATTGAACATTGTATTTTAGAACAAGATCTAATTCAAAAATAAAGTGGCTTGAAAAAATTAATCAAGTTGAAACATTGTTCTGGTAGATAGAGTGTACCCCACCTCATAAAATGAGACATAAATCATGGTACACATCTAACATTAGGCTGATTATAGATGGAATTTGAAGATTAATCATAATAATATTTACCAATAAATTTCATGGAGTTATAATCTCTTTAATGCAACAATTGGATGATAAATATTGATGGAGGATCTCTATGATTCTCGGATATGAATATTCATAGTCATTAATAATTACATAACTTCATCAATACACGTAAAATTGATGTGAATGTTGGAGAGGAGACATGAAATTAAAGTTTTAATAACCTATAATAAGGAAATATGGGGTGATTCTAAGGTCTGACGTGCCAAACAAGAGTTATCTTCTGGAAGACTGATTCTAGAGGGGAATCTATTGCACTGATTTATTTTCTTCTTTTATTTTGGTTTTCATTATTTTTTTTACTTCAGTTTTAATTTAATTTAACATTAATTTAATTTCTTTTAAATGAAATCTAATTCATTCTTGGTTTTTATATTTCTTTATTCTTTCACTCACCCTTCTTATTCTTTCTCAATCATCTTAACCCATCTTTAATTATTTTCTTCTTCTTTTTCTTCCTATATTTTTATTTTTTAATTTCACATGTGTGTTCTTCTTCTTATTCTTTTCTCATTCTCATTATTTTCATTTATTTTATTTTATTCAATTTATTTATAGTTCCACTATGACTTATTACCCTCATAAGTTAAGGGCTAACCTAAGGCTTGGATTAGGGGAGGTGTGTGGTAATTTCATTTATTAGGTGCTTAAATTATTATGTTTTATTATGTTTTTTATGAGAAAGAGTGATGTGAATGGATTTATAGATCATCCAACATGATAATGATCATCCAAATGGAATATTATGGAGCTAGGTCCTAAGAGATGTCACACTATCAATTGAGGTGTTACATCAATATTTATTATAGGAGGAGGTGAAATTATGATATCTAAATGAAATAATGATTTCTCACCATTAAATAAAATAATAGTAATTAATACATGAGATCTCAGAATTAAACTATCAAACTAAATCTAAACACAAACAAGGGGAATGATGTAACCCACAAACCAAACTATAAAATCCAAGTTCTTTCCTCACTAATTAAATTTTTTCATTACATGTTAGTTTAATATTTTCTTTTATTTAAATTTCTTCACTTTCTTAGATTATAAAAAAACAACCAAAAGATGTTGTTTAGGTGAACTATATTAAGTGAGTGAATAATTGAGAACAATCCACAAGTGAGATGAACCTGGTCAGCCTCTGTACTACATTAGGAAAATAAGATTTCTTTTTTCCATGCCTTATGAAATTCATGCATCGAATCTAGGACCGCTTTCAGGGATCTAAACAGTTATTTCGAACACTTTTTCTAAATTAAAATTTCTATAATTTTTTTTCTTTATATATAATAAAATCTAAAAGAATCCTCTTTCAATGATATATTCAATTTACAATTATTTTTCCTAGGAATATTACTCAAAGGTGAAATATAAAGCATAATAAGTTGATTATAATGATCTAAATGATTGAGTGAAAAAGGTGGGTGATTATATGGATGACCTGGGGAGAAAAATGGAAATTGAATTTAACTATGTTTTTGAATTAATGGAGAAACCTAAACCTAAGCTCGAGTAATAACCTAAGGTAGGGGTGGGAAAAATTTCACCACTCATCATTGAAATTAAAGAAACTGAGGAGGTAAAGGTGGAGGTACCTAAAAATTCAATCATCCTCTCTCAACCATTTCTAAGAGAGATAGATGAAAAGTAATTTCCTATTGAGCTACATGTGGGAGATCAACAAGAAATGGATGAATTATTGAATGAATGTAAGGAAATATTTGATCTCCCAAAACCTTTAAAATAATAATATCCACCACCATTCCATATCTCCCTAGCTATGGAAGATAAATCTATCTAATTGGTAGAATTTGAAGAATGAATAGAGAAGCTTGACTACCTTCCATAATCCAGCGAAGGTTAACTGAAAGATTCACTTTACACCAAATAAGATATTCAAGTCGAACCAAATCAGGAAGATGATACATTCTTGAACTCAAACTCATTTAATTTTATTCAAACAAATTTTAGTATGACTTCTAATTGTTTTGAATTTTATGAAACTACTGACTCTTATTATTCCATAGAATAAGATTAAGAAACTATACATGAATCTATTGAGGAAAACCTAGAGCTCCCTGAAGATATTAAATATTTACTAGATAGAGTACATGAAAATATATTAGTGGATCTTCCAAAAGAATAATAGATACACAAATCCAACATTAAAATAGAATATTATGTAATTAATACTTCAAATTTAAATTTTCAATTTACCTTTAATTATTATTCTCATGAATAACATATGGATCAACCACTGTATTGTGAAGAAGAAATTGAACAAGTAGAAATGAAGGAGGAAGAGTTTCTATAATTCATTCTACCCCCACTACTCAATTTTTAACTAATTGTGAAGGGGGTAGATCTGGTGTACTCTAAACACGAAATTATACTCAACAATAACGGGGAAGTGAATGTTGGGAAAAGCCACATGCATTGGTTCATTTCAAAGAATCTTAATCCACCAACTGAATATGGATAATAGCTGGTAGTACCTCTGGAGGCAGTAAAAAATCATGGCCCACTTGGTGGATCATACCAATATTTATCTTTAAATTATTTGGGGATCATACCAAGATTTATCTTTAAATTATTTCTAGGAATTTAGATTTCAAATTCAGTCTTAGGAATTAGTCTATCATGAAGCACACTGTATCTTATTCTTTTTGAGATTTAGCGACATGATCCTTTTGGTTAATTTATTTATTTACTCTTTTATGATCATGTTGTTACAAGAAATCCCCCAAACATTTTAGGAATAGAACTAAAGATTTATTTATAAAGGGAGTTCACTTTTAATTTTTATCTTTTAAACTCCCTATATTTTTATACAACAACATGTTTTGGGCCATAAACTAAAATTTCATGACCACACTTGAATTCATGATTTACTTGAATTATTAAGGAGACATGAGATTTTTAGAAATATTGTGAAGCCATGTTTTATATTTCAAGGATAATGAGATTGAATTAGTAAAATGGAGAATTGAATTATTAATGTGAATCCTGAATATTGAAATGAGGACTTATGATTTGAGGATATTAATTGATTTATTTAAATGAAATTTCCCTAACATTTTTCATTATTTGAATTCATTAAATTCATGTTAATTTATGTGATATTATTATTCATTTATTGAGTGATTTTCCAATATCATATTTCCATTCCTGAGAGGATTTCAAGATCAAGTACTTTCTATTTTATCTTGATAATATTTCTTGATTTATATTGGGACATGTCAACTACTATAACTTTCATTTGAAGTTGTCAAAGCTATGACTGTACAAATCCATATTTAATATGATTGATCGATATTTTCAAAATACCTTATCCTTAAAATACCACCTTTAAACCAATAATTGTTTAAACTATAGAGACCATGAATGAACTTTATATGGATGATCCATTTTTAAGTCTTTTTAATCCATTCCTACACTACTCTTAGTATTTTCATGATATTTTAAATCTAAAGTGTGGGGGTGAAGGTATTAATGGTGGAAGGTATGAAATTTGTTGTATGGAAAATGTGTGGGGGTGTGATTGTTGGAATAAAAAAGGTTCTGGATTCATTCAATATACTTAGTGGTTTTTCCATAAATAAAACCAAAAAGAAAAATAAAAAAAGAAATAGGTTGTGACATAGAAGAATAAACAATCACTATCACTGGAACAATTAAATTTATCATATGTAGTTATGTGGTTAATTTGGGGTTTATTCTAAACATAACTTTAGAAAAATTAAAAGCAAAAAAATGATACTTTTAAAAATAAAAAAGGTATAAAAGTAGTGAAAATTTTAAGAAGGTGCACAAATAATTCATTGTGCTTTATTTGATAATAAAATTTACTTTGAGCTTTGGAGAAATGGGAGTTTCTAATTTGAAGGGGATAATTTCAATATACATTTATTTTTGATACCATCCATTGTACTTAATAGATAAACATACTCCTTGAACCTTAATTTTTAAAGCATAAAATAATACTAACCTTAAGCCTCAAAGTCATTTGAAACTTTATTGAAATTCCTTATGATTCTAGGTCAGTTTTGACTTTAAAAAGTTTATAAATTAGTTACTTTAAAATCCTATGGATAAGGAGAATTTTCTCATGATACGAGCTTAACTCTTCTTGAATTGTATAATGGGAGATGAAAGAAATGAATCAAAAGTGAGGTAATTGAGAAGACTATATTGGGACATGCGTAACAATGAGAGGGGGTGAATCATTGTTGGGGAATTTATAATCCAATATCAAATTTTTATCCCTATTTCCCATATACCTAATAGGATCTTTATTCTATTTTCCCTATCAAATGAGAGTATATAAAACCAGTAAAGACAACACATGATATTTTTACAAGGTTCACTACTCAATAAGAGAAGCTAGTCCTTGGAATGGTTTAGAAGTAATCCTGATCACACAACCACTAGAAAACAATCCTTTTGTGTGGTTAAAATGAGTAGGATATACCATTACACTTGTGTGGAACTTTGAAAACAATCCAATAGTGCATTTTTTACAGCTCTTGGATGGATCTTTATACTGCCTCCCAATACAGTATTCTCCTTTTTGATAAAGGTTTGTAATACTAATAAATTACTCCACATGTTGAGCCCTATCTGATGTCATAGTACATATTTGATCTTCCAATATTCACTTGTTACATTATTAACAACATTGAAGTAACTTTTCTTACTTCTTGAAGAAAAAAACTAAAATCTACAAAATTTTATTTTTCTATCAGTCACAATAATACGAATGTGTTATGGAATGATGAAAAAAATTCTCCCTGACTAACATAATAATCCAATGATATCAATTCGGTCACTAAATCATTTTCTCTTCTTATCTATTTCTTCATTAGTGAAAAATAATCTACACTGAGATCTCTGTTCTTATTCTTGTTTGAATCACACAATTACTTTTTGATTATTAAAAAAATAGTGATCATATTGACATAGAATCATCACAATTTGATTCTTCTTCTTTGATACATAATATCATCAGTGAATATAGTATTAGTTCTCTTAATTTTACTATTAGTTTGATGAAATTGATTTCAAAAACACTTTTATTCCTTTGGATAACTTCATTATAACCACTACAAACTATCCTGTATCCTCTGAAAACTATATTCCCTTCGTGAATTTAGCCTAAAAACTATTCCCAAAAACTATTCCAAGGAAATGTTTTATGAATTATTCCCATGAACTATGGTGGAAAACTATCTTCATGAGCTAAATTTACCCACATGTAATTAGTGCTTCATGTATATAATTCCCTTCCACAAAATTCCTCTTTTTCATGGACAACCGATACCCCACTTACGGTCGATCCTCCGTGGACAAACCCTACTCCATAAATGACATTTGCTTTATAGGCCACCTTTCCTTCTATGGAAAACATCTTCCTCATTGGACTTCCTCCACTTTTTCAAACCATCTCCTATTATAAGGAAAAATTTCTCCTTTATAGAATCGTTTCCTTCATGAACTACTTCCATTCATAGAATTATTCCTCATAAAATTCTTCTCCTTTGTATAATTCTTTAACACAAACTTTTTTGGACTTAGCTAAATTCATCCCATAGTGATGATCATTGCTAATAAATTTCTCTCCACATTAATGATGTAATTATGGTCCTTTATATAGAAAAATAAATATAAATATCCCACTAAAATGATTTACTAAAATTCTAATGTGGTACAACCTTCATTGCTGACTTTTCTCCTTCCGCAAACCATTTTTTCCTCAGCGGTCTATGCAACACCTTTCTCCCATCAACTAGGCGTCCGATTTCATCTGAAAAAAGATCACCGCCTCTTTTAAATAAAAAACACAGCTTCTATGAATGATTTTTGTTCCATGTATTGCAAGACTCTAGAAAACTATTTGCCTTCTGCAAACCACAAGCCTTCCCACAAACTATTTTTCCTACACGTTTCACGCACCCTGATTCACAGTCTACATAGCACTACTATATGGAACTTCTTCCATTTCTAATTTTCCTTTGCCACTTCATGAACCTACTATATGGTCTAGGAACTATCCTTCATGGTTCAAAAACTCTATTTTGTTATCCATGAACTGTTCTTCATGAACTCCTTTGCAGAAACACTTCCTTCTCCAAAAATCAAACTCCCATTTTTTAGGTCCAAAACTTCAGAAAACACTGGGAAACATCGTCACCTTAAAAACCTACTTCATAAAAAATGTAACCATATGATTTCATGGTCATTGATACATCATTAAATATTTAACCATATTCTACCAAACTTCACTTCATTCTAAATAAATTTGATTTATTTTACCAAGAACCCCATCTATCATGATATTTAATATTTTATTGATCTTATTTAGCATCTTCAGATTTTATGAGGAGAGTATTATCACTTCCCTATCTTCCAGAAACATTTTTCTTTCCAATAAAACCTAAAAAATATTGGTAGCATATTCTATCCCCCTTTCCATCATAAGGATTGAATAACAAGTTCTCCAAACAACTTATGATATTTGTGAAATAAAAATTAGTAAAGCATCATCATATTTAAACTAGGAGAATTATTCAACCATCACATCCAATTCCATCTAATGAATCTATAATAATTATTTATGAATCACCCTGAAAATCAAAGTAGTCAAAAATTATTTATGGAATTATTAAGATTTTAGGACATTGGTCAAGATCCATTAATTTGGAACCACTTCATTATATTCACCTCAATGAGATATTCTTATCACATTGATCACCATTGACATCAAATAACAAGCAGTTGACAAAAAATACATTTCATACAAAAAGTGGGCTCTTCAGTAATGTCACGACCCATCCTAGTGGGGCCTATGATACAATTCCCCAAGCTTTCCTCCAATAGACTAGGGGTAGGTGACTTTCACTGAGTAGGAATATCAATAACATGGGAGTCATTGCCTATGAACCTGTAGGCATGAAAACATCTCAAAGACCACAAAATGATGAAATGTGAAAACAACTAAGTAATAAATTCATACATAAAACAAATCCAAAAATCAGAGTAAGATAGAAATTAAATTAAAGTAAAAAGGCCAGAATACAAGCCCACCCAAAGAAGTCTATAACATGAGTCCAATCTATAAGTAAAAGGTACTGGGACTACTATTTGAAAGCTGTAGGAACACACCTCTGTCTATCCGGTATCACTAAGGACTATTTGGTCCTGGTCCACCTATGAATATATCAAAGGGTCGATCATCTGCACAATACATGCCATTTTTGGGAAAATCCTGTATAAGGGTGAGTATAATAATACTCAGTAGGACACCTGAAAACCACAAATAAGTACAACAAAGAAAATTATAGTCAACTCTACACAGGTAAATCTCTACATCACATATAACAAGAATATCTAGATATACTTAATCTTAGAAACATAGTATATAGGTAAGATAAAACCATAGTATACCAGCCCTATGAATTCATCTTGAAGATTCCATGAAGTAGTCATCTAAGAGAACAAACTCCTGATCCTGAAAGCACTAAGGATGTCTGTCTGAGAGGCACTACACATCGAGAACCATCATGAGAAATATACAAATTGATAGTTTCAAGAGATTATAATACATCGATTATGATCATATCTATTGGAATATGGTGACACCAATAAGTCAATATAGATTTACCTTGTAAGAAGTGGATTGATGACTAAATAGTGTTGGTCATGTCGATAACAAGAACCCTACCTAGGGAATAAAGATGAATAGAGGATCTCATTTTGGGCCTCTCAGGAGGATTATGAAAAATCTAACTAGGAAGTCCTACTGAATGGACCATAGTTCTAGGAGTAAGAAACTATTCATACCAAACTTCATGGAAAAAATAAAGGGAACAAACCATAATCAAAATTGTCCAAGATACAGAGGACAAGAGGATCAATCCATGTAGAAAGGGGTACACGACATGTAGTAGGGTCATATTCTATGTCCCTTGACCCCATGTACTTCCCATGTACAATAAACCGTGTCTTCTAACCATGTAATTTAAAATTATAATACACGACATGTAAAACGGTTACATGTCATGTCCTTAAATTTGGGGGTCGCTCATGTACTTCGTCCGTGTGCTAATACATGACATCAATCCATTTTATCCCTTTATGTGCACTAGTACATGGGGTATCCCATATAGACAATCCAGGTAAAGTTGTGTGGGGGAGTAAATGCTATGTAGGAAACTCATGTAATCCACATCATGTCTGTGTACTGTCCGAAGTTCACACCGACTTCATCCAAAAGGGGATACACGACGTGTAGTTAGGGACTAAACACTATGTGGACAGAGCTTTTCCAAAAACCCATCTTCTTCCTCTCACTCATTCCATCAACCTCCTGGATATTTCTCATGTGTTTTTTCCCTTAAAAACTCCATATTCATGGTTATTTAACCACCCTAACACTGAATTAATGGGATTTGGGCCTTCCCACCGTCACACCTCTATTAAGTCTTATCGATGCCGTATCTATTATTTTGGATTTCTTATCCAATTATCGAAGGTGAAACGATAAATTTTCTAAAGGGTTCCAAAGAACAAAGAAGAATGATGAACACTTGAATCAGGGGAGAAAATAAAAATAAATAGAAAGGGACAAACCTTGATCGATGATCGTGTCGATCTTGGTTCATCACCATTATAATGTTAAACAAATCAATCAAATGATCTAATCACAAAAAATTAGTCACCCTGATAAACATGCAAAATAATCCCATCCCGCAAATACGATCGAACTGTGGATCAATCTGTTCATGGATTGGTATGCGTTCATCATAAAAATAAATAATGGAGAAATAAAAAAAAATCCTACCTTGGTTCAGATAATTCATCGATGAATAATTTTTTTCCACGTTTTCATTACTGGTGATATCCATCAAGATCGGTATTCACCAATCACCAAATCGAGGTTCCGTCATCGTCTGTTGGAGGGATTATCCCAAGGTACTCACTCCAAAATCTCTAGGGAATTATAGGGTTGTGATAATAACTCTATATTTATTAAAAATGTATTTATTTAATGTTTCACTAGTCATTGTGTCAACATTTTAAATAAAATAAAATTTATTAATTTATTTTCTTCATTTTTTACCTGTGATAAAATTTTCACAAGTGATCCATGCCAACAAATATTAGGTCACACCTAGGGTAAATCCACCAGTATAAACTCAAAGGTTCCCTTAGATTTATGATCTAGGAATCCATTTAGAGGTTATTATACTTTTCTAGTAAAACCATGTGTATGTGCTATTTAATATTTTAGTATATTTCAGACATTTATTTTGTGAACATCGGGCCTCAGAATCACATGCCTTCTTAGTTACTGGTCTCAAAATTAATCCATATAATATTTTAAAATAATACACATAAAAATCTAGGACATTACACTCTCCACACCTAGAGGATTTAAATCCCTAAAAATCTAAAACAATGACTACTAAAAAAGTTGAGTGTAATGGGAAGGAATCTAAGCCTCCCTCTCAAAAGTGCTCTCTTGGAGATTCACATGATTCCACCAGACATGCACCAAAGAAACCAATCACCCAAAAAAGATCCTCTCATGTCGATCCTTGATCTCCATTGGGTACTCAACAAAAGTCACTTCATCCTCAATGTCCATCTTACCCTAGTCGATAATGTGCAATGGGTCATGCACATACCTCCTCAATTGTGACACATGGAAGACATCGTGTACCCATTCTAACTGCGGAGGTATATCTTATTAGTTCATCACCTCAATATCTCTACGAAGTATCTAAAAATTTCCATTTAACATTGGAGATAGCTTTCCACCCTGGCCAAATATCCTTAATCCATGTCTAGGTGAAACCTATATGAACACATGTTCTCTTTATGAGAACTCAGAAGGCCTTTTCCGCCTGTTAGTATAAGAATTATAATGGATCTTATTCATCTTCTCTTGGATGATATGAAATTTATCTATTGTATCTCACACCAACTATGGTCCCATGAGTGCTAACTCTCTGGGGTCAGTCAAGTAAATGGGTGACCTATAGAGTTACTCATACAATGCCTCGAATGGTGCTGGACCAATGTTAGAATGGTGGATGTTATTGTGTAAAAACTCCACCAGTGGTAGGTGATACTCTTTAATATGACCAAGTATAACATGAAAGCTCATATCATGTCTTCCAGAACCAAAATGTTCTATTTTTTCTAACTGCTAGTTTGCGGGTGAAATGCTGTGCTCAAGAATAACTGGGTCCCAAATGCCTCCTGTAATCCATTCCACAACTATGATTTAAAGGGATATTTGTAATAAAAAAAATAATCTATGTAACTCCATGGAGTTGAAATATCTCATTTATATAGAGGCATCCAAATCTCTCTACTAAACACTACTCTTGGATAGCTAGGAAGTGGGATGACATAGTGAGTCGGTCAACGATCACCCATATGGAATCATGTCCCTTGGACATATGTGGTAATCCCATCATGAAGTCTATAGATATCCCATCCCACCTCCATTATTGAACCTCAAGGGGTTGACCTAAACTCTCTGGAACATGGTGCTCAACCTTCACATTCTAAAAAGTAAGGCATCAAGAGATAAACATTGCAACTCCTTTCTTTATCACTAACCACCAAAACTGACGTTGAAGGTCCTAGTACATTTTTTCCACACCAGGATGTACTTATAAAGGGGGAATATGAAGCTCACTCAAAACCTTCTCTTACAAAATCACTGATACTACTGTGTATGCTCTAAAAATAATGATGTTCTCTCCACCTTTAGAGAACCAATCAGAATCATTCCCTGTGGATACCTAAGCTTGTAAGATCCCACGGTTGGTATCCCCAATCCATTCCTACCTAACTCACTATAAGAGTGGAGGAGTGCCAACCATCAACTATAGTTAAGCTACTTCATCTCCATCCACAAAGGATAATTTCAACGACCCAATATTCTCTGACACCTTGTTCAGAAACTATGAACTAGATCTAATACTGGGAGAATCTTCTACCATATTCCTCTTCATGGGAGTATAGAAAATCTCAAAGTCATAGTTCTAGAGGAACTCCGGCCATCACCTCTATCTCAAGTTGAGATACTTATAAGAGAAGATATACTTGAGACTATTTTGATTAGAGTATATGATAAACCATTCACCCATCAGGTAGTGTCACCACATCTTCAAAGAGAAGACTACCGCTGCTAACTCAAGATCATGGGTCTTGTAGTTTTTCTCATGTGGTCTCAGCTATAATGAACCAAAGGCAATCACCAATTTCATCTGCATCAAGATACAACCATGCCTACTTCCATATGCATCGTAGAGTACCACATACTCAACACCCTCCTCTAGTAATCTAACGATCAGAGGGCTCGTTAAACTCTACCTCAACTACTGAAACACATGCTGGAACTTTTCTACACACATGAAAGGATTCCCCTTTCGAGTAAAATCTTCCATAGGTTCTAATATACTGGAGAAATAATGTATGAATATTTGGTAATAGTATTCTAACTCGAGGAATCTTTTCACCTCTATCATGTTCCTAGGAAGATCCCATGCAAACACTGCCTCAACCTTGGTCGGGTCCACTACCACTCCATCCGTTGAGATAACTTGTCCCAAAAAGTGGACCACCTAAATACAGAACTAGAACTTAGAGATATTTCTGTAAAGATGGTTCTATTGAGGTATTTATAGAACTATCCTTAAGTATATTATGTTATCCTCCTCGGATAGTGATTACACAAGGGTATCATTAATGGATACTACCATGAACTGGTTTAAGTAAGGATGAAAGACCCGGTTCATAAATCCCATGAACACTATTGGTGATCTATTCACACAAAAAGGCATCACCATGTATAATGACTATAATGAAATCTAAATGTCATATTCAGTATATCATCATCCTGTACTCATAGTTGGTGATAACCTGATCTGAGGTCAACCTTCGAGAACCATCATTCCCCTATCAAATGATCAAAGATGTCATAAATTCTCATTAGTGGATACTTGTTATTCAAGGTATCCTATTTATGTACCTATAGTACACATACAACCTCATTCTACCATCTACCTTTTTGGAATACAAAACTGGAGATGCCTAAGGTAAAAAACAGGGTCTCACAAATTCCTTCCTCTATAAGTCCTCCAACTTGTACCCTCATACCGTGAATCTTTGTAGTATTAATTCAATATGTTGGTGAATATATCAGTGGTTTACTAGGGTGTAAATCAATTTAGAAGTATAAATCTCTTTAGAGAGGTAAACCTAGAACATATTTAGGAAATACATCCTCTTACTTCCCCACCACTGTAAAAAATTGGAAACTCATAACATCCATTGCACCAAGGGTTAGGCTATCCAATTGATGAGTAATAATTTTCAACCTCCTATGTATGAGTCCATCATATGCTTCCCAGGATTCCTTTTCTTCAATAAAGGAAAAATCGGTTCTATCACTGTGGACACATCACACCCTTCACCTAAAACATTCATTCTGGACATGGACTGCATATAACCAATCCATAACAAGAATGATGTTGTAAGACCTCAATGTCACTACCAAGAGGTTCCAACTGAAACTCTTTCCTCTAAGGGTCAGGTCACACTGTCGGCACAAGTGTGTGATCACTGAGTATTCTCAAGTAGGTTTCTCAAAGCATAAGGGATGAGTCAATGGTTCAACCATAATCTCTATGTCTCATGAAATATATGTGGTTAGAAATTAATGCCTAGTACCTATGTCAATTAGTATTGCAGTTAAAGTATAAAATACACAGTTCATAACTCAAATCATTCTTGGAGCCCCTGGGTCATAAGACTTGACCGCATGTAGCTGCCCTCACCCCTGTCCTCCTGCTCCCGGAGCCTGGTGCATACTACTTGGGTGTGGTGGTTGTTACAAGTCGAAACGTCGAACACCTCCTCCTGCTCTCCCAACTCCTCTTCCATGTCTATCACCCTACATATCTACCTACTCATGTACATATATTTACCTTGGTGGTCCATCCACAATCTACCTATCAATAGCACACAAGGTTATAAAATCTAAAGAGAGATGTCCCATGCCATCATATGAATAACTCCATCCCTCTCTAGTATGACTAGACCAACCATATGATCCCTAAACTTAAGATCCTATATCCTGGGACCTCCCCTTGACACATATCTAACGTCTAGCTCCTTGATAATTACGTCGTCTTCCTAATACCAAGATATCTAATTTTCTTTCCCACTGTTGATCATCACAAGCTGTATCTGCTCAGCCAAGAAGCTTTCAACCACCAAATCCCCCTCAAGAACCCCATGATAAGTAGGAATTCATAGAGGGATAACATTGGCTCAAATGTGTATATGTAGACCTCGGTCAATGGTCTGAGCCCTAAAGTACCAATCTTGAACCATATCCATAGAGTAACAAGAAAGGTTGGTAAACCTAGATGAATAATCATCTACTGACATGTTGCCCTGCTGAAGATGGAAAAGCTCCGGAATACACATAGCCCTTAGAGTAACTGGTGAGAAATCCCCTCTAAAGAGGCACTCTAACTATGTCCACAAAATATTCTCCTCATCTTTATTCTGGGTAAATAAACTCCACTATCATCCCACTAATCCATGTAGAAGGCTTGCCACTAGGACCACCATCTGATCTAATTGTGTCATGAATAGATGGAAAACTCATATCACTGCCTCATGCTAGTCCTCAACCACCTATTAGACATGCTTGCCTCAAAACCCGAGGGATCTCAATCACTAAAACTCATGAAGTGTGCTCAGCCTACGCTCCTCATCTGTTGGTACTGTGGGTACTACATGGTACTCCATAGGTGGCAGTATGACTGGTGTACCACCTGGAGGTAACATTTGGATAACTGGACTTTGTATCAATGCCTCTCCACTAATGGGTTCATCTTCATGATCAAGATACTGAATCCCAGCTGATATATGTCCAATAGGAATCCCAAAACAAACAATATGTACCACAACTAATGAGTATATCTGGATAGATGACTCAATAAGGACATGGAAATCTCAACCCATTCCTATGATGCATGTACCATTATTTTCCTTTCAATTAGTGTTCTAATGTACCGAGTCAAAAAGTAGTTTATAAAAGTTTTGGTGTATGAATAAGTTGGCCACTGCACTATCAATGAACTCCCTAGCCTAAAATCCAGACTCAAAACACTTAACACTGTCTCCCCAAACTAATCTCAGAGAATCTTGGTTAAAAATTCGAACTGAATATATCTGATACCACTCTATCATGACCCTTCCCAATGGGGTTCATGTTACAACTCACCAAACCTACCTTCAATAAGCCAGGGGATGATGACTAGCATTGCGTAGACATATCAATAACATGGGAGGTATTGCCTATGTACTTGTATGTATACACACATCTCAAATCCCACAAATTACTGAAATGTAAAAACCTCTAAGTAACTAATTTATGCAAACAACTATATCCAACAACTAGAGTATGATAAAATGTAAAGTAAAGTAAAACGGTCCAGAATACAAGACCAATACAAGGAGTCTGTAACATAAGTCCAACTTATATGTAAAAGGTATTGGGACTGCTATCTGAAATCCACAGGAACACACCTCGATCTATCTGATCTCACAAATAACCACCTGGTCCTAGTTATCCTAGGAATCTATCAAAATGTAGATCATATGCAAAAGACACGATGCATATATGAAAATATCATGTAGGGTGAGTATAAAAATACTCAGTAGGACACCCTAAAACCAAAAATCAATACAACAAAGGAAAGTACAATAAGATCTACACAAGTATATTTATATGGCATATATAACAAGAATATTCAGATATACTCAATCCTAGACACATGGTCTAGAGGTAAGATACAACCATACCATAACAAACCTAAGAATTCAGATTGAAGATTCCACAAAGCACTCATTTGGGAGAACACACTCCTGAGTCTGATAGCACTGATGATGTTCGTCCGAGAGGCGTTGCTCTTCGGGAACCGTCATGAGAAAGATACATGTTGATAGTCTGAAGAGATTTAGATACACGGATGAGGATCATTGCTAGGGATACGGGGTGATACCAATAACTTAATCTATATTAACTTTATCTATAGAGGATTGGAACCCAAATAATGTTAGTCATGTCGATACCAAGAAATAAAATTAGGGAATGATGATTAATAGAGGATCCCACTAGGCCTCTTAGAGGGATTCCAAAAACTCTATTCAGGAAGTCCTATTGAAGGGATCATAGTTCTATGAGTAGGAAATTATTTGTACCAACCTTAGGGGAAACAATAAAAGAAACAAACCCTAATGAAACTTTTCCAAGATATGGAGGATAAAAGAATCAAGACATGTAGAAAGGGGTATAAAACGTGTTGTAGGGTCACACTCCGTGTCCTTTGACCCTGGGTACTGACCATGTACAACAACCCATGTTTTCCAACCATGTTGTGTTAAAGAGGGATACATGACATGTATAATGGTAATATGTTGTGTCCTTATATTAGGGGTTTCCCTGTGTACTCAGGCTGTGTGCTAGTACACGACATCAACCCATTTTATCCCTACCTAGGAACCAATACACGGGGTAACCCTTATAGCTAATCCAAGAAAAGTCGTGTGGGGGAGTACACATCATGTAGGCAACCCATGTACTCCACTTCATTTCCATTTACTATCCTAATTACATACTGAAGCTATCCAAAATGGGAAACACATTGTGTAGTCAGGGACTACACACTGTCTGGATCGAGTTTTTCCATAAACCTATCTTCTTCCTCCCGCTTGGGCCGTCCACCTCCCAGATCTCACTCAGGTGTTTGGTTTACCTTGAAACTCAACATCCAAGTCTTTTTTCCACCCTAACACTAAATCTATTAGATTTGGACCTTCAATCCACTTGGAAAATGAGATCATAAACGTTCTTCGTTACCACTGAATAATACAAATTCAACACCCAACATCATTTGATCCACTTACACCCACTTTCACACCTCCATAGAGTCATCCTGGTGCTAGATATGTGGTTTCGTATTATTGTACCAAGAATCAAAGGCTCAATTATTGATTTTACCAAGGGATTCAAAGCACAGGGAAGAACCAAGAACGCGTGACAAAGAATGGATGAACAAGGGGAGAAAAAAAAATAAAGTGGTAAAAACCTTGATCAATGTTCATGTAAATATTGGTTCTTCACTATTAGAATGTTAAATTAATCAATCAATAGTTATAATCAAAAATATCTAATCACCCCGACAATCCCACAAAATAACTCCATCCTGCAAATACGATCAAACTACAGATCAATCTATTTGTGGATTGGTCCAAGTTTATCATAGGAATCAATAATAGGGAATGAAAATCAAATTAACACATTCTACCTTGATTTGGATCATTTGATGATGAATAATGGTCACCACATCATCATCATTGACGAGATCTATCAAGATCGGTGTTTGCCGATCACTAAATCGAGGTTCCATCATCATTTGTTTGAGGGATTATTTAGAGGTTCTCTCTTCGATATATCCATGGAATTTCAGGGTTATTTGGCTAACCTTGTATTTTAAAAAAAAAGGATTATTTAATTTTTTACTAGTCGTTGTGTCAATATTTGAAATAAAATAAATTTTATTCATTTGTTTTATTCATTTTGAACCCATGATAACTTTTTCACAACCGAACCACACTGACCGATGTTGGGATGTGCCTAGGGTAAATCCGCCATTCTAAACTCAATAGTTCCATTGGATTTCTAATCCAAACAACTATTTAGAAGTTATTCCACTTTTTTTTAGGAAAACTACATGTGCATTCTATTTAATATTTTAATATATTTCAAATATATATCCCAAGAACACCGTGCCTCATAATCGCATGATGTATTAGTGCCTCATCTAAAAATTAATCCATATAATATTTAAAAATAATACAAATAAAAATCTAAGACATTACATGAAAATCATGACTTGGAATATTTGATAATAATAACTTGAGGAACTTTAATGAATGAGAAGAGAAGTTCCATCATTTTCAAAAAGGGGAAATTAAACAACGTGAATTGATTGTTTATTTGAAAAATGGGAAATTGAATTGATATTTTTAGTGAAATTTGATATTCTAATTTGAGATTGATTTTTTTTGATTTTATTACATTGAAATTTTAATATTAGTAACATTGGGGCCCTTTGAAATTTAATGATGGGATTTTATTCTTAAGGAAAAGGATGGTTTAAGTGTGGGGGAATTGATATAGATAATATTTTTATCACTTTATATATATATTTAAATTAATTAAACCCTCCAAATTTATAAATTTGAGATTATTTTGATTAATTTTGGATTTTTGGTGTGTTTTGGTCTAAAATGTGAAAATTTCTTAATTTTATAATTTTAACGGATTTTAATCACAAGGATATTTTAGGCATAAAATTTAATATATTATTACAATTTGAGTGATTATTATTTTTTGATTCCTTGATTTATGGACTTAATATTTTTCTGCTAGACCAAGAGATGATTCGATCATCTAGAGGCTCAAAAAAATAAATCAAGTTGAATTTTTTTCCAGCTGGACAGAGTGGATATAACCTATGTAAATGAGTCATAACTCAGTATACACAACACTAATTAATGTTATTATAGATTGAATTTAAATATTTATCAAAAAATAGTTTCTACAATAAATTACATGGAGTTATAATTTCATTAAGGCATCCATTGGATGATAAACATTGAAGGGGGATTTTTGGAACTCTTAGATAGAAAATTTCTACTCATTAATAATTCCATAAAATAATCAATACATATAAAATTAATGTGAAATTTTGATGGGAGATAGGAAAATTGATATGGAACAATCTATGAGAAGGTATATTTTGGCGATTCAAAGATATGGTGCACTAAACAGGAGCTCTATTCTTGAGGATATATTTTGTAGGGGGAACTGTTGCACTGATTTCCTTTATTCTTTTATTTTTTATTCATTTTTTACTTTAGATTTATTTTAAATGTAATTTTAATCTAGTTTATTTCAAATAAAATCTAATTCATGCATGGTTTTTATTTTTGTGAATTATTCATAACTCTATTCTTATTCTTCTCAATCATCTTCACCCTTCTTTTATTATTATTTTCTTCTTCTTTTATTTTTATTTTTTCATTTCACATTTATGTTATTATTCTTATTATTTTATCATAATAATTATTTTATTTTATTTTATTTTATTATATTTCACTCTTATTCCACCATGAACTATTACAATCATGAATGAGGGGCGAACCAGAGGCTTGGCTCTAGGGAGGTATGTGGTAATTTCATTTATTATGCACTTTTTTTCTTATGTTTTATTAAGTCTACGATGAGAAAGAGGGATGTGCATGGGTGTGGAGATTTTCCACCATTAAAATGATCTCAAAATAATTTCTATTATTTTATTAATCCTTTTCCATCCCATCTACTAGATATAGGATCTTCATATGATGGATTTGAGACATTAAGTGGAAGAAATGGCATACGATGTAGCCAGATACTATGTAAAGTCACAATCTCAATTGTGGGGTTCCATAAACATTTATTATAGGATAATGTTAAATTAATATAGATAAATTCATTATAGATTTCATATGATTAAATAAAAGAATAGTAATTCATGCCTGATATCTCATAATTGAATTATCAATCATAATCTAAACACAAATCAAGAGAATGATGGATCCCAAAAACCAAACCATAAGGTCCAAGGTCTTTCTTCACCAATTCAAAATTTTCATTTCATGTTATTTTAATATTTTGTTTCATATATATTTATTCACATTACAATATTAAATAAAAAAACTAAAAAAAATTAGTTTAGGTGAACTAGATTAATTGAGTGAACACCTGAGAATGCTATTCAAGTGAGATGACCTTGGCCAACCACTATGCTGCATTAGGAAAATAAGATTTATTTTTCCACACTCTACAATAGGCATTCCTTGAGAGACATAGATGTTATCCTAATACCCTCATGTTTTTTGAGTGGGATTTTTTATTTTAAGGAAAAAAATCCCTGAGGTGGGGAGAATTTAAAACCCTTATTTTCCTGTTAAGACTTTAGAATATATTAAAGAATATTTTTTAAGAAAGACCCTAAGATGATGAGAGATTCTAAATCCCAATGGGACTCAGTGACGATATAATATAAATATTAAATATATTATATCATGAACACACAATTTATAAGAAATAATGGAATAAATCATAAATTGAGTATAGATCATAAATATTAGACTTCTATTGAATGAGGAATGAAAGTATTACCTTAAACACTATAAAACATTTACAGGTGACATAATTTTTCATTAAAGTGAAATCTGGGGAATAAATAATAAAATAAATAAATATTTGTTCTATTTTTTATTTTGATGGAGACACCAAATTATCTCATTTTAAAAGCATGTTTATGGAATGTTGATAAGGTTAGCCAAAAAAACCTCAGGATTGAGAGAGATGAGCTTCTAGAAGATGTTTTTTGGAGGAACAATTACATATCATGTATTGGAGATTAGCATGCCAATAAAACTTATGAATCTCACTAACAACATCTATGTATTCCTGATCATCATCCCGTATTGATCCAAACATGAGGTAGGGTATTCATTTTCCATTTCTATGTTCCCATATTTTTTTATCCCATGATGTAAAAGAATTAAATCCATAAATAGATTGATTCACGAGTCATTGATGTTTGTGGGTTTGGCTTTATATTCTTGGGGTTTTAGGGAATTGATATTATTTTATTTTAGTTATTTATTCATTGTTACAATGTTAATGAATCTAGGATAACATGAACAAAAACCTATATATATGATTATAGGTGGGTCTAGCAGCTAAGTTGATGACATTAGAAGCATGGGTGATACAGGTTTAATATTGTGGAGTTGTTGTGAAATTCCCAACTATACGGTGTGTAATACCATGAATACACACAGTGTAGTCCCCCTTTCATAATTCTAGTGTTTACGTATATAGAGGAATATTACACATAGTGTGATATGTGTCACACACCATGTGTCCTAGTGCTAGAAAATCAACACGTACCATAAGGGTACACAAGCATAGACATAACCAAACACATGGACCAGAGTACACAAGCACTACTTGATACTCTAACAAAGACACAAAACAAAAGAAAATCCCAAAGTAAATTACACCCTATGTATATGGAAGAATAAATTCCATGTGAGATAGTGATTCATGGGAAGAGACGGGGTATACTAGAAACTCAGTGTAATCTTGAGTACACATAATGTAATTTTTAATGGGCTAGTTGAGACCCTCCATCACTTCAGTTTGGACCAGTATCAATTGGGTATGTTTCCTTGGTCCATGTAAATGAGGGTATAGCATGTAAATACATATACAACATAGTATTATGATCCCCTCTATGTTTTTAGTGTTTAATAGAGTTTCAAGAATCCCTTTGTGTGACCATGGTGGGATCATCTATCATTTCACCACCTTCCCTAAGTGGGGTTTGAGGTATTTTCATGACAAACATACACAGGTGTATGATCCTCTACTTTGAGGTTTATTCTAGATTGGATTTTTGTTGTGCCATAGTGGTCCTAGGAGTGATCCCATATCTATGAAATGAGATAATTGGAGTTACAGTTAGTGATTCTTTAGAGAGGAATGATGAAAATGACATATCTAATGAGAACCATCATTGATAACATGGCTCATGGAGTGAGTTATACCAGATGAGAATTACCTTAAAGCCCCGATCATAATTCTATATCTTGTAGTATGAGTGATCCTCATTGAGGATTGGTGTCTGTTATGAGTATATATTCATTTTTTCGTTCTTATTGTTTTGTATCATATTCATATTGACATAAATTTTGATGTTGAGATAAATATTCTATTGATGCTTTATGTTTGATGATTTCAAGGTGTCCTACTGGGTATTGTTATGCTCACACTTTCATGGGATCTTCCTTCACATGTCATTTGTTATGCAGATGAAAATCCATTTTATGTGTCCTAGTAGGAAAAATAGGTGGAAAATAATGAGCTAGAATTAACATGGTTGTACCAGGAGTTTCATTTGATAGTATACCCATCCTTAAGAGTAGGTTGGACTATTTATAGTTTTAGTGTGCTTGTATTTGGCCCTTATGCTTCAGTACTTTTATCATATTTTTATTGTGGTATTTATATGTTTGAATGCATTATGCTACCATAAGTATTGAATAAAATTTTAACATTTTATTGAAATTTGGATACGTGTGTGTGTGTGTGTGTATAGGTACATAAGATTAGGACTCACATGGGAAATATATACTTACTTAGTTCTGGTCACCAGCACTTGGCCTATTAAAGGTGGGGTTGTGGTGTCAAACTCAGCTTACCACTTGACAGGTGAGCCTCGGTGGGTCTGGTCATGAAAAATAATATCATTTTAGTATTTTTAGGATGCTAAATATATTATTTTATATTGAATACCACTAATTTAGAGAAGGTATAATAAAGAATAAATTGAAAGAGTGTGGGTGGGAATGTTTCCTTTTCTTCGGCATGCCTCCTTTAGACCATTTCTTAAGGACACTTGGAATAATATTTAAAGAATAAAAATATCTATAATTAGTTTTTAGTGAATTTAAGAAGAGAATTGGGTAGGCTTTGGTCAATCTATATGGTTCAATGAGGTGTAAAGAAAATAGAGAAGGTGTTTCCTTTTAGAAAGTAGGGAAATAATGCACTAGTTATTACAAAAAATATTAAGATATGATTAATTTATTCTTCAAAAAAATGATTCTAAATGGACTGAGATTTGAAAAAAGTGGATATGGGAAAAATATCATCAAATAATTAAATTTAGATATGTTTTTATGTCATTTTAAACCTTACCATTTGGTTTAACCCCATTGTTAACCAAATTTAATCTTAACTAAAGTAACTAATTTTTCTATATTAAAGGGTAATAATTTTACTTATAATGTAAAAATTAGATCATAAATGGCCAAGGGATGAAATTTTAGACCATTTATCATCATAATTTTCCTCCTTCATGTTTTTATGAATTTTAAACAATTTAATAAATTATTATTATTTGTCATAAAATACCATTAATTTTATTTTTGACAATATTCATTGACTTTGACTTTAAAGTCATCAAGATAGGTGTAGAATTTAAATTTAAACCTTTAACAAAAAAAATATCTTACATTTATCTAAAAAAGTTAATGGAATATATTTTTTCATCTATATTTCATTACTTTTATTAATTGTAAAATCATTTATTTTATTTTTCTATTAATTGAATAAATAATGTGCTAGAATTGCGTGAGAATTTAAGGTAATTATTCCATCAATAAGATTTATAATTAAATTATCATGATAAAAAAATTAATTTTTTTAAAAAATATAAAATAACTTATTATTATTTTACCCCAATATTAAAAAACATTAGAGCTATAAATGTATAAAGAGTGACATTTTAAATTTACCCATTTATTAAATTAATATAAGGGTTATAATAAAAGTTAAATGCCTCTAAGTTTCCATATTTTTGAATCAGGGATGAGTATTTCTAAGATAAACTCATTTAATAGGATAAAATCGTGTTTAAGATAAATTTTAAAGTCATATCCCTTTATTTTAACCATGTGTTACCCATTTTTCCCTTACCGATGTGACAAACATTTACAAAGGATACTATTCATAATCAACAAATAGGGGATATTTTTACCAAATTTTATCCTAATGATTCTAAATATGGAAATAATTTTTCAGTATTCAATTTTTATAAGTGTAATAATTTTATTTAAAAATAAGCATGAAAAATGCAACCAAATCTATTTTTAAAAAATAGGTTTTTAGTAGAAAGCTGGATTTATTCATATTCCATTACTTGTAAAAACCAAAAAATGTATTTACAAGAATTGTATTTAATACACAATATATAAATTTCTTTAAAATAATTATTCACGAGTGATTTATTTAATTAATTTTAAAACACACTATACTCATAAAAAAGTTTATTGGAAAAATAAGTTTTTAAACCAAAAAATGAACTTATACCAAAATCAACTTTAATGATAATTACTATGTAATTAGTTATATTATATCAAATTAAATGATACGTATATTATTTTATGATTAAATTTAAATCACAATAGGACATTTCAAAGAAAAAAATTCAAATTTTACAAAAATCGTTATTTTCACTATTCACTGAAAGATAATTTTTTTCAGAAACATCTAGAAATTTTACCCTAAGATAATTATGATATTTAGAATTAAAAAAATTATATCATTTTATCTAATTAAATTTATAAAATTGGTATAAATTAATTATAATATTCACACACAAATTGAAACAAAAACAATTTTTGAAGAAAAACTTATTTTTGAAACATAAAACGACTTCACTAAAAATTGAGTAATTATATATTATGAATTAACTAATAAATTTTAATTAAGTAACAATTATATATATATATATATATCATAATTTGGTGAATCTTATTCATACCCATTAATTTATCAACTATGTTGTAATATATCACGGTTTATTTAATGCATAGTGTTGCATGTAAAGAAAAATATAAAAAACATTACAATTTATTTAAAGTGAATTATATTCTAAAATATTAGTGTGTTACATGATCAAGGGGAAGATCAGGAAATTCATATTGGAATACAGTATTATACCCCCATAGATTGGGTATGTATTCAATATTGAATTTCTTATCATTTGATCTAGAAATTCCTCAATGTAACTAGGAAATAACTCCATCATACCTGTTCATATAGATACTATGATCAACCAATACATACCCCACCATGAGTTTTTATCTGGGTTTTCAGTCAGGATTTTTTCTCACCAGTTCATGGTTGATTTAATACCAAATACACCATCTCTAGGGTTATTACACCTTGGTATAATAGTTTCAAACCTGACATCTACATTATAATATTAATATTGGGATGTAAATTATAGTAAAACCACATACTTAAGACTTTACCCATATTTCAATACATCATCTTATACTTACACTCATATCTTGGGGTTTACACTAAGGTTATCTAACCTTAATTCCTATAATATCTTCTCCAATATCTAAAAAAATAATCCACCCTCTGATATCAATTATAGAAACCCAAACTAAACATGCCTTTATTTAATATCTTTTACATTATATTAAACTTAAATTTCATAAATAATAACATACCAAGGGATGACAGGTTAAGTATCTTTGGATACTAGAAACATAATCATATTATTTTACAATACATGAAATCATTCCCCCTTAAAGGAACCATACACTACCATATTCTAGATATCACATTAGTAATACTCATATTTATAGACTGGGGAATGAAAACATAATAAAGGGGTGATCTTAAATTACTAGTATGTTTTGAAATTTTTTTTGATAAAGGATGAATTTATAAGAATAATTAAAATCTTGAGAATAATATAAACATCATAACATCATGAGTAATGAACATAAAACATTATTGGTCCTCAAAGTACATAGAATAATAATTTAAAGCCATAATAGTTCAATAATGAAGTATAAAAACCATAAAATTTCATAAAATAATTTAAAATAATAATTGAAACATGAGAGAATATGAAAATAATGAATAAAATCCTTTAACTATTGAATAAACATTATCACAGGGAATCGATAATTTCATGTTCCACACCATGATATAATAATCTAATAATGGAGAAAATCTTTCAAATATAGAACATACATTAGTATATGGAACAATAATTTCATTATTCCAACCATAATTTCCCATGCTTTCGAGAAACTAAAATTCACTTGTGAATACTTTATCTCATGATTTATAATATTTAACCAATTCATTATAGGGAGATATAAGACCCCACCCATCATTCTTTTATACATATGTGTGCCACTTAAAAATAATTCACCATTTAAATCATAAATAACCCATGTAAATAAATTAGTTTTCATTTAACTTCAAATGTATACCATTAAATTTTCATAAATAACCCATAGAGATAAAAATGGATTTTATAAAACATATAAATAATGTAAAATAACATCATAGATTAAATCGTTTATAATAGATAAATTGATCATAAAAAAAATCACACATTGAAATAAAATATAAGGTGAGAGAGGAAATATAACTCAATTAGGGATAGATGGTTTGAACATAATGGAAGAAAAATCATGAAATGTTCTTTTTGAAAACATTTTTTATTCATCATTGTAAAAGTCATTGTTATGAGTATATTTTTAGAAAGTATCCTATATTTTTAAGAAAAATGAAAAGAAAACCATTCATGAAAATTAAATTTATCCAAAAAAATATTTTACCTCAAAACAAAGATATAAAATCATTCAAAATTAATAGTATTATAAAAACAACGTTCAATAAGAAATTGTATAACTAAAATGAAGGATTTTGAGTTACCAAATATTTTGTTGTTTTCATTGATTTAAAAAAAAGTGATTTAACCTCCTATACCATAAATATAAACATATTAATTATCTATTTCATAAAAAAATTCTTATAAATATCTATTTATACTTCTACATTAATTATAATTCTCTTCATGTATTAGATTATTATAATATTTGTTCATCATTAGGTGTTAATAATCATAACCCTTTTAAATTAGGTACATAAAAGTGATATAAATATTCCTTATTATACTAAAGTTCATCATTTACAAACAATTAAAGGTACTAGAATTGATTTTTTATAAATAAATATAATGTTATAATTCCATTATGTATTTTTTAGTCATGTTTCATGAAGACCAAAATAGTGATGAACTACATTTCAGATATTCCATTATATCAATGGATTTCCTTATAAAGATCACTACATTTTGTATAATCTATAAATAAGGATATTAATGTAATATATTAATTATAAATACCATATATAATCCTAAAATATAAACTATAACCATCCATGATGGGGGTATTAAAAAACAAAACATGTTGATTTGTAGAGGTGATAGTCCACACACATGAATAAATCATGTGTTAATTTTTCACAAACAAAGTGGGGAAATGATTTAAACATTGAACCATAATTATAATAACATACCATTATATTAAGTATACTTATTTTTTCAATTTAATATGGGGAAAATAAATTTTAGGAAGAATAAATACATATAAGGGAAAAGGAAAATATAAAGAAATTGTTAGAAATATATACCTCACTTCTTTGGTTATCGCCTTTGCGAAGGGAAGTAAACCATTGAGGAATGGTCTTTCCAGAATACCAGAACATCATTAAGTTGTTTAGGATTGTTTAAGAGAGGTTTGGATAGAGTCTATACTGAATATAGGGTGACTTTGTGTAAGGGTAATTGAGGAAAGGAGTGCCCATTTTATAAGTTAAAAGGAGTGAAATTATTGTTAATTTCCGAAACATTTCAATAATGAAAAGTCAATCTGAAGGAAAATGGATAAAAAATTGATAAATAATATAGTGTAAAATATATAAGGTCAATACACACCTAAACCACTCAATTAATACCTGTTTTGACATGTTTTTTCCTTTACCTCTTGGGTTACTAATTTTTACTATTTTTGATTTTTACCACGGTAAATTGTTTTTACCTAGGAAATTTATCTTCTATGCCTAAAAAATAGAATGGAACTTATTATATAATTTATACCTAACCATTAAAAATTTTAATTTTATTTCTTTATAAATTTTTTAAAAGAGATAAAAATTAATTTTTAAATAAAAAATATATAATTTATTATTAATAATTTATTTGAAAAATACAACTTTAATTTTAAAATGTAAAATATTCGGTCTTAAATTAAAACCAAAATTTTTAAAAATTTAAATTCACTAATAATATAAATCTTTTTTAGATTTTTTTTTATAAATTTCCAATTCCAACTAATATAATAATTATTTTATAAAATCCACATTATTTGTAAAAATTTCATTTTTCACCGTTCACCTAAAAATATATTTTTCTATAATAAAATTGAAATATTCATGTTAAGATATTATTTCTATGATAAACTCAAAAATGATGTTATTTTTTTTTTCAAATTATCATTCTAAATTTTTATTTTTTATTTTTTAAATAAAAACATAAAATAGAGTGGAATTTTTATTATAGGAACATGACTTTTGGTATATAATATATTATTATACTAATTTATTATAAATTAATAATTAAACCAGGGTTAATCATTCATTAATGTAAAAATATGTAATGCTTTAAAAGAAGTAAATCTTAGAAAATAGATATTATTAGTTTCTTAGTTGTACTGGTTGAGTTTATAGTTAAAGTGGATGTTATTTTTTGTTATTATATAAATATATATCATAATCTTATTATAACTATTTATAGCAAACAATTCTACATCTACCTTAAAATTTAATATTTTTTTTATTTTTGTTTTGTGTGTGGATCTAGAAATTCCACGCACTTTTTATTCGAGGAGAAAAAAAATGAGTCATTAAAGAAGACATGACCATTTAAATTGCACGACATAAAGAAAATATTTCATTAAAATTCGTTCCCAAAACCTTTTAAGTTTAGATATTCAGATAAATATTATAAAACATTCACATAAAAAACTCATGAAATTTTAACTAAAAGACATTTTTCCACTGTGATAGATATAGATTAATTCCTAACGAGTCTTAAATGTATCCCACAAATTCTCCAGTGAAGAAAATATTCAAGATACTACATAATTTTTATATATTCATAACCTAGGGGATGGAAAAATAATAAATTTTTGATCTTAGAATATTGATAAGGGTAAACATAAGTGTTAGAAAAGAAATATCACAAGAAAGTATAAGATGATTATATGAGTATAATCAGGATACATTAGAAACATATACCGAACAAATCATAGATCATAAATCATGGAATAAGGCTTAAAAAATAATAGGATTTTAATAAAAAGAGTGTGGAAATATGATTCAATACACACAAACCATGAGATCATAATCATAGGCATATAAATTGGAAATGTAACATTCCCTTAAAACCAATCATAAAGAATAACTACAGAATAAAGAAACGCATAGAGAAATTATAACAATGTGAAAATGAACTTCCACAATCCCTGTTAAACAAATACCCAACATTTATGTTGTGAATAAAAAATTTCCATGATTCATGTTATGAACAAAGAAAATTCCCACACTTCATGTTGTGATTAAATAAAATGATTACTCTTCGTACCATGAACAATGAAAATGTTCACATTTTTTCTTGTGAAAAAAATGTCTACAGATACTTAACCAATTAATTAAAGGGATATCTAGGAACCTAACCATCAATCATTCAAACATATGTGTGTCAGTGTAAAAAATCATTCATCATATCATAAATAACCTAAGAAAAAAAATATATTTCTTAAAATTTTTAGAAATATCACATAACATAAACTTTTGAAATAATATGAATTAAAAAAATATTTTTTCCTAAAGTAATCATATCATAATTACATATATATGGTGTTAAAAAGACAAATTCATGAATGAAACTTTGGAGGGTAAATATAAGTGAAAATACCAATTTTTTTCACAAAACCTTTTAAAACATTAATGGACAAGTTACATTCAATAATTTTTTTTTTCAGAGAGAGAGAGAGTAATTTTAAAACTATATCATAAAGAGTTATAAACCAAAGATACTAGAAATGATATCAAGGTTATCAAAAAAATTTGGAGTGGATGATTAAATATTTTATTTTTAAAGGATGAAAAACATTTTTAATATTTGGAAACACGTTTTTGGAGAACCCACATCACAAAATAAGTAGAAAAACTTAAATTTTAGAAGACCATAATGGAAATATATAAGCAAAATAATTAAAAATATATTTATATTTTAAAATAAGAAAGTGAAAAACATTTTTTTGAATAATGAATATAGAAATAGAGGAAAATCATATTTAACAGAGATGATATTTTTTTCAAAAAACATTTCACTTTTGTGAGAAAGAAATTCATTGATAAAGAATATTTCAATTAGAAACATCATTTTTCCCCATATAAAAAAATAAGAAATATCAAATGAAATATAAAATAGATTTATATAATAAATAAAAAAAGAACGATTCTCAAGGAATAAAAATTTAACTTAATGAAAGGAAATTAGAGTTAACCAAATCCCTTATAGATTTAATAATTCATGAAGTTATTAAAATTGAGAAAGGTGTTATATGGTAGACCTATGAATACCCAAAAAAAATGAGAAATTACAACATAATACAATAAGAGTGTAGAATGTACTTATATTATTTTAATTATGTTAAAGCTAAAAAATAATAAATTAATGAATAATAATCATGTTTCTAAAAATACTTATGGTAATTGTAATGTAAGATTGAGTGTATAAGGTCTTGTGTTTTTAACCGAATAGAATTTCAGCAGGAGTGTGAAAATTTTATTTGGAGGGAGGACCAAAGTTTATAACACATTTCAAAATGACAATCCAAGTGTTATAACATATAAATGTGTTAGTTTTGGATGAGGTTTAATTCCTAATATGTGTCTTCCATGATAGGATGAGTTTTGGGATATTGAGATTTTAAATAATGATTTTTAGAAAAGAAAAGGGGGGTGCATGGTTAGCACATGGTTAGTGTTAACTGTGAACCTCAATAGTGTGGGGCCTAGACAGTGACTCATGGTTTGATAAACCATTAACCTAAGGTTTAAAATCCATGTGAGGTGTGTGAAAAAAATTGTAGAGCCAAACCACATGGGTTACACATGGTTAGACAAACCATGTGACTAGCCTGCACAGTTAGTGACTTATAACCATTTTGTGTGTACAATTGGAACATCATTTGGAAAAACCACAAGAGTCATTAAAATGGGTGATATTACCATTTTCCATTGTTTAATTTTAATCTTTCACCCATATTTTTTTCTCCCATCCACGCATAATAGATCCCCACATGTGGAGCACTCCTCCTCACCTCTAAGGCTTGGTAAGATCTCCTAAATCCAATATTAGAGTCACTCACCATCTATCACAATGTAATTAACTTAACAATTATATGATTCCTCATTTCTCATTCATATGTTTATATTTTCATATTGAATTATTTTTCAATTCACTCTAATACTCTCTATTTTCAGGGTGTTTGATTATTCTTCCATTTTCTCTTGATCCGTCACTAATCAAAGTCTTTTAATAAACGAGGAAATCTTCCCAACAACAAGGTAGGTAGTCTATGAATTTTCTATTAAAGTATAATAATTATATAAAATATTTAATTTTGATGAATGATGTATTTTATTTGTGTCACTTTAAATTTTAAATTAAGTATGTCTATCATAATTACTTAAATTAAATAGCTATTTTGAATCAAAATGATTGGTTGTAAGTTCTTTGCCTTATCTCGAAGCACCCCTTTTGGTTGTGTTACTTATATGACTATGAAAAATGATTTATTTAATAAATTAAATAACCCCTTTTTTGGGGTTGTTTTATGGATTTATTACAATGTTGTTCCTATACTTTAATCATCTTCAAGGTGTCAGACTAGCTATCATGTATGAGATGTCTCAATTGAATTAAAAAAGATGTTATGAAAACCATGTGCAATTTTGTAATAATACCACCTTAGAGGTACAATGTCTTATTTAATAAAAAGGGAAAATCAAATGAATTTATTTGAAATGGTAAATGGAATAGACCATTCCATGGGCTTCTTAATTACTTATAAATTGAATGGACCAAATTTTACACTTGAATTGTGATATGGATTTCTTATAAACAAAACCTAAATTATTATTTATATTTTAATTGGGTGAATGGAATAGATAATATAATTGAATATGAAATAATTTTTACACATTATAATAAATTATAGAGTCCCTTACACATAATACTTGGGCATGTATTCCCATACACATGATACTCAGACATGGTGTCCCTTACACATGATACTCTGGTACGACATCCCTTACACATGATACTCAAGCATGGCCTCCATTTCACATGATACTTGAGCATAGAGTCTCTAAAACATGATACTTAGGTACAGAATCCCTTATTATTCATGATACAAGTAGGTGTGGATACCCTTACATAAAACATGGGGATATTATGATTATTCATGGATTCATGAGTTATGCCTTGAGTCCTGGATAGTACTGCATATCAATATATATGTCCATATATGTTATTACATATATTATATATATATAAACATACATATCAAAATATATGTATTCATATATACATTTTTAAACATAATATGAGACACCCTAGCTTTGGCTGAAGCAGGTATTGTCATCCGGGTGTAATTTGGGGAACCCAAGTATGTCTTATTTACATTTATTTATTTATTGCCTTATTAATGTACATGTACACTTTTATATTTTTTATTCCTAAAATGGATAGAATTTTGGCACCGTTGGTGGTGTCCTACTGATATTATCTCATACCCTATTTAGACCACCATTTGGTGCTCAAATAGACCTCATGGATTCAGATTTATAATCATGGTTTATTCTTATGTTGTTACTCTTTTACATGGGATATTAGAAGCAGAGGACTAATCCAGAACATAGAATACTCATGGATAAATCCTTTTTTCATTTTGCTCCTTTAATTTTGTATTGTTATGTATTTCATTCCATATGTATTATTCTTGTATATTATAGAATCACATGAAGATGTATAGTTGTGTCATTTAGTATTACTAGGTTATCTGATTTACTTACACTGCATCTCAT
The DNA here is from genome assembly GCA_963277665.1 of Viscum album. Lineage (NCBI taxonomy): Eukaryota > Viridiplantae > Streptophyta > Magnoliopsida > Santalales > Viscaceae > Viscum > Viscum album. The sequence continues at coordinate 1,313,895,721 of OY728128.1, read as the reverse complement.
TTATATTACTTATACTATTGATTTATTTATTATGTACTCATTTTCTACTCAGATCATGAGGGTATATTATCCCTACCATACTTTCATTGAACCTTCAATTCTAGTTATCATCCTATGGAATATGTGGAGGCCCACTTGAAGCAATGTGGCAACTGGTATGGTAGCTATTTATAGAGTGAGTTGGGTCAAGATGTTAATAAGTGGTATTAAAGGCTTTATTTTCCCTTTTCATACTATTTTGGACTGGTATACAGAATACTAGGAATGTGTTGGAACTATATATATATATCTTGGGTCTAGGATTGATCAACCCACACATAAGGGAAAGGTCAAGTGCCTAGGAATGGGACTGTTGTTCATGTTTTTTGTTATTAAAGTTTATTATTATTTAACCTTGATCGATTTATGTAATTTTCATTACTTAATGATTTATGATGTTTATTATATTTTACCATCATATTGGTAAGGAAAGGAAGTATTATTACATGCATTATTATAGAAACATAGAGATTCGCATTCCATGCATACACTATGCCATGTAGATTTCATTGTTTGACTACATAATACTTATTATATTTTCAATATGAGATTTTTCAGCATGGTTTTTTGAATACCATGTTTAGGTGATTATTTATCATGCTTACCTAGACACCGTATTTTGTGATACATTTCCATGTTCACCTACATTTATTGTCATTTTATAGCATTCCCTATTATAATTATAATATATGATTGTTTATTAAAGTATATGTATAAACCTAAATAGTTTTTTCCCATATATCTTGATAGTGAAACCTTAAAAAACCAATCATGAAATATTTGATCCATGAACCATTGGTTAAATTGGATGAAACATTTATGTTTGTGATTAAATGGGTTCTAATAAAAATTTCTAATGTGTAAAGGACTTTATAAATTGGGAAGGGTGAACCATATATAAAACCATCTTAAATGGACTTGTTATGTTCTGAAATAAAAGATAAAAACCTGGTTGCGGCTACATGCATTCCAATAGTAACTTATAAAGACAAGTAAATTTTTAATTTGGGAATGTTAATTCATCTAACTAATCCATAGAAGGTGATAAATTGAAATTCATATAGGAAATGGTTTCATTTATGAGGTCTAGTACCTGTATAACTTGGACATGATGGCCTGTATGACTATATTTCTAAATGAACAACTAGATCCATGTATTCTAGTTGGGGCATGTTTCTAATATGATAAACCCATAAAGGTTGTTTCAAATATTATATTTAAAATTTTTTTTGGGATACATTTAGATGGAACCAGGTTTGAATGATGGAACCCTCACTAGTCGCCTTTATTCTGATATGCTTTAGCACTTGACCCCTTTAGGGTATATTCATGCTACGTGGGATGGTTATTTAAAATATCAATAAAAACTTATATAAGTTATGTATAAATATATTGTGTAATATTATTGAACCAATCCCATTTATTAGATAATACTCTTTATATGATTTTTAGATTTATTATTATGAGGCTTTAGTTAATTAAAATGTAAATTGCATCCAAAAGATTTTTTCCCTTTGATTCTTATGAATTAAAATTTTAATTAACTAAGCCCAATTATGAGAATACTTATTCATAAATAAAATATATAAAATAAATTTATAAGATAAATTTCCTAATTTTGATAGGATGATAGCTAGATAAATCAAGTTTGGAAGGAAGTTTGATATAAATTATCAATGTTGTCTTGTGGTGTTATCTAAATAAATACCTAGTATATTTGTATTTCATAACTAGAACTTGATATTTTTAAACCGGGCCTTTAAATGTTAAAAAATAAGTTGTGAATAATTATAAATACATGAAATGAAACCTTGATGTGATTTTATTAACCTCAAAACTCTTGGAAGGGTAGTATAAAGGTTGTCTTGAGTGTTTCCTTGAACAAGAACATGAACATTACCCACAAAAATATTTTACCTTTTTATTATGTTCATCTAGAGGTTGAGTTATTAAACATAGTGACATTTGTGTGGCATGTCCTTGTTTGGGAATCTATGCCTCTTGTAGAGTGTTAGCATGTTTTTGTGGAGTGTAAGAAATAAGAAGCGTTGTTAGATTCAGTCATTGAGTTATGGGAATAGGGAGTGCCATCCTTATGTTTCCTAACTTGATTTGGGTTTCTTATTTATAAAATTATGTTAGGGTTGGATGGGTGGTCATGTGGGAAATAGACACTTGTTAGAAACATTATCACCATGTATTACTTAGATTCAAAAGGTTAAATATTTCTAGGTAATGGTTGTCCACTCAATAAGTCATGGAACCCTTCCTCTTCATTAGGGACGGACAACTCAGGATTTTATAAACTTGATTAACAGTCATAAGGGATAATATGACCATAGGATAAATATTTTATATGGGTCATTGGATACTAGGATTCATTGGGCCGATAAACCCATAAATAATATCAAATGATGTGTTGTTGTGTCAATATAATCTTGGGTAAGTACGAGTCGATACATGCGATACCCATTGAGTTAGTAAAATGGTGTCGTGAACCATATGTGTTCAATTGAAATAGTTTTTCCTTAAATTGTTACACAATGTTATTAAGTCTTATCTAGAGTAGAGTGACCTGAGTGTTAATGGAATTAAGTTATTCTGGTATTGGGGTATGAAATTACAAAAGGATTGGGTGTTGTAGCACTATCGACCAGTTCATATTTTTCTTATATTCCTTATACTAATGAAATGAATGTATTAAGAGAGTGAAAAGAATATGTATATATTAAATCTGATCTAGTGTTCTTTTAAACAGATGGTTTTACTCTATTATCATTTTGGTGCTTGGTAAAAGAGGGTTTCCAAATCCATAACCTGTGTTTTGTTGTGGATGGAGAGTGTGTTGTTATATGAGTTCTAAATCTCATTAAATTATTAATAGGACACTTCTAAAGTGGAGAGAGTCATATGGAATGTGTTTTATCGTGTTCTTCCAAGTAGAGGGAGTGCAATAGTAAAAGACCATTAGAGTGGTCACCCTTTTTTTGAGAGCATGTTAGGATGTTAAGTTAAAATTTTCAGTCCTTAAAAATAATACTCGAGGTAAAACCCAGTTCTTGATTTGGATAGAGTATAGAAACTAGATTTAGGATCCGGGAACTTAAGAGACTTAGGAATTAATACTTTTGATGTGTTTTAATGATTAGAAGGTAGTATGATGATAAAATGATTGTATATGTACGTAACCTTTGAGGACATCATGAGTTGAGGTAGAAATATTGTAAGGGTTTTAAAATAATCTCAAAATGCCTTGCTAGTGAGGTCATCATGGTTGGTTAATAGAGACACATCAGCATGTGAAACCAAAATATTTTAAAGGAAGTCAACCAGAGGTGGTTTGACTACTCACCCCAATGTGTAGTCAAATAAGGTTGGTTAGTAACTATACGAGATACCTCGTCTTGGATATGAAGTGACTGTCTTGGGTCTTATTAGTAATCATTGGTGTGTTTTTAGTGTACCATGGGCTTAGTGATGATCATTCACCAAATCTTGACATCATCTAGGGTGTACTGAGAGAGAGTTGGTTATACACCAAGCTAAAAAATAAATTCCTTATTGTCTTGATAAATAGACTCTTTTAGATTTTTACTCCGGGAGAATGGATAATATTAGAGGCATGGACTGTATTGAGTGATATTGGGATTCCTGTATAGGCAGGAATGGGATTGACTCATGGAAACCATCTAATTATTTGACATGATTTTCAGGCGAGATACCATTGTTGGGATCAGTCAATGTTCTTGATATGTGGACATATCGGCTATGGAAAAAAAATCTCACATTTTAAATCTATATAATGGACTTCCTTAGATGATATCCTTAGACTCCAGTAGTTTATTATAAGGTTACCCATATTTATTGCTGGGATCAGATGATATGACAGTGTTTGATGATCCAGGCATGCAGGATTGGGTATACACCTATGTTCCTGCTATTTATTGACAATATAAATGAACTTTTTGACTAGATACATCCCAAAAAATAGATATGAGATTTTTTAAGAATGATCATATAATCCTTTAGGTGCCTTATATTGATGTTTTCAATATTGGTTTGTTATTTTTCAGCCATTATACTCAAGAACATTCAACAAAAATGGGGTGATAGTGGCTTGAATTTGTTTTTTACTAGTTTGTTAAATGCAGTCAGTGAGGAAATGCATCAGACAAGACATCAAGATGAGGCACGTGTAGTGAAATGGTTGGCCAAGTATTTTCATGGCTTGACCAGGATAAGAGTCTTTTATTAGGAATATAATGTACAATCATGTTAAGAAATATGTCAAACTGTATTGTTAGAGAACTAAGGGCTGGTATGTTTAGGATATTCTTATGGTGGGAGTACTATTATTTAGAATTATCCATTAAATGGTAGAACTTATGGTGGGGAGTACCATAGAGAAAATAATAAAATAAATGATAACATGATCATTTCTCATGTTAGATCATCTTGGTAAAAATAATCTTGATGCTTCAGTTTTGAATAAAAGAATTGGACCGAGTTTTAACGACTTAAGTACTATGTTTTAAAAATAATGATTGCAAGAATTTTTGGTGATTAAAATACAATGAATCTATTTCAACGGGAATTTCATAAATCAAGTAGGTTGGGTGAAGTTCTTGTGGTTCCACAAGTCTTTTAAGGTATGACATGTTCATAAGTGGGGAGATTATAATGTCCCATGTTTTAAACTCGAAGGAATTTTGATAGGAGTGTCGAAATATCATTTGGGGGGTGAAAAATTTTTTAAACCAAGATTCATAAAGTAAATATAATAACTAGAAAATTAATCTTTTTAGATGAGGTATATGCCCTGAGCTATGTCTCAAGTTTTTGGATGAGTTTTTGAGAGTATTTGGATTCAAAATTTAGGTTTTTGGAAATCCAAAGGGGGGATTTATTACCTCAAACATTCAAGGGAATGGAAAGTTTAAAATAGTTTGATAAACATTTCACCTAAGTATTCATGACCATTTTAAGTATGTGTGAAAAATTAAAGATCCAAACTATATGTGCTGCACATGGTTTGACAAACTGTGTCCCTAGCCCATAAGGTTAGTGGATTTTAACTAGTGGGTGCATAGGGTTGGAATATAGTTTGGAAAAAATGTGGTGCCAAACCATTCTCCTCCTTAAAAAGGAAAAATTACCCTATTTGTTATATTTTCTTTTAATATTTTACCCCTCTTTTCTCCTCCCATCTGTACATAGTAGCTCCCCACACATGGATATCTCTCCCTAACCTCCTAGGCATGGTATGATATCCTCTATACAAGCTCAGAATCACTTTTCATATGTTTAATTAGAAGTCCTTAGGCGAGTCTATGATTAATCCTTCATCATTTCTCATTTTTTCTTTATTTATTGAAGGTTATTTCAATGAGAGAAAGTACACCCGATTTTTAGGGCATTTGATGATTCATCCATTTTCTCACAATTTGAATCAAATAAAAGTTTGATAAGGGATGATTGAATTATTCTAAGCATGAGGTAGGTGGTATATGAATTTTATATTAAAGGTTAATTGTTCTGTAAAATATTCATTTATGTCGCATGATGTATTTTCCACATGTCACTTTAAATTATAAAATTAAGTATGTACAACCTAATGCCTTAAATTGAATAGCCACTATATATCAAATTCATCCATTGGTAGTTATTTATCTCAAATCTAATCACCCATTCTGGGTGAATTTATTATATGCCTATCACCTATGTTTCATATAAGAAATTAAATCACACCATTTAGGGTGTTGTTTTAATTATTAATTATAATTATTTTCATATGATTTAATCACCTTTGTGGTATTGTATTATCCCCCACGAAAGATATGTTTAAATTTAATTAAATGAGATGGTATGAAATCAATACCCCATTTTTTAAATAAAATCACCCAATAGGTGCACTAATTATTTAATAAAAAGGGCAATCAAATGAAGTTATTTGAAATGGTAAATGTCATGGATCTTTCTATGGACTTCTTAATTACTTATAAATGGAATGACCTAAATTGAACACTTGAATTTTGATATGGAATTCTTATGAACATGGTCTAACTTATTATTTATATTTTAAATGGATGAATAGAATGAAAAATATCATGACCTATTAAACACTTTTTACACATGATACACGATCATGGAATCCCATAAATATGATACATGGGAATAATGCCCATTACACAAGATACTTGGGAATAGAATCCCTTGAAAATGATATTTGGTCAAGGAATCTATTACATATAATACCCATGCATTGAATACCAGTCACCAGATACTTAGTCATATCATCACTTACACATGATACTTTGGAATGAAGTTTCTTATTATTAGTGATACATGTGGGTATAGAAAACCTTGATTAATATATGAGACTCTTAAGATTATGCATAGATGCCTGAGTTACACCTCATGTCTTAACTAATACCACATATCTATATATATGTATATATATGTTATTACATATAATATATATACATACATAACAACACATATATATATATATTCCAATATACATGGTGACACATAATATTAGATATCCCAGCTTAGGAAGAAGATTGTATTGTCAGACGGGTGTCCTTTGGGAAACCAAAGTGCATCTTATTTTCATTTCTTTATTTACTTCAAAATCAAAATACCTACACACTTTTGTATTTTATATTAAAAAACAAGATAAAATTAGAAACCATTGGTCATGGTCTATATAGTTTATCTCACACCCAATTTGGGCCGCTATTTTGTACTCGAATAGACCTCATGGTTGCAAGTTCAATATCATAGTTTATACATATAATATTACTCTTTTACATGGGAGATTAGGCTCATAGGATTGATCCAGAGCTCAAGAAGATCATTGATATATCATTTTTGGATTTTTTTTCATTTAGTTGTGTATTATTATGTATTGCATGTGGTATTTATTTTGCATATATATTATATAATCACATGTAATGCATGGCTGAATCACTTGTTATTTCCAGGTTGTTTGATTTAGCTCCCCTACCATTCATTTATTTTACTTACACTGTTGATTTATTTATTATGTACCACTATGATACTCTGATCATGAGGGTATATTCTCCTCACTATACCATCATTGGACCCCTGTTTTTAGTCGATAGACTCTAGAATATGGGGAGGAACTCTTGAGGCCATGTAACGACTAGTCCAACTACTATATATAGAGTGATATGGGTTAGGATGTTATAAAGGGGGTAATAATGATATTGAAATTGAAATATCATGGAATTATAGATATTAAGTTTACTTGAAGGTAATAGGGTGGTGAATACACCATAGAAACGAGATTATAGTGCTCAATTTCAAACATGTCGCATAGACTCTATGATTCTGTATAATATAAATATATATATTAATTAACTATTTCATAATAATATTCATAGACATTAAATTTATAATTTTTTATAATTATTATTTTAATGTTTATTATTTAGTTTATTATTTATTTTCAATATTGGGTGTGAGTAATCTTGATCACCTTGAACTACTTTCATAAAAAAATGTTGTTATTCAGTCTTACTACAAGGTTCATCATTCCAAGAAAATAAAGGGAACTAGAATATATTTTATATGATAGCTATAAAGGTATAATTTCAATACATGATAGTTTCCATTACAATTTACAAATATGAAATTGACTATGGTCATGTTGTAATGATTTTTATAAAAAATGTATTTTTTTAATTAATGAGTTTAATAATAATGTTACCATTATAGGTCCAAAAATAATTATATACATATTTATTTCATATTATATTAGTAATTAAGTTCCCATAGTCACCCATTGTATTAATTCATATTATTTTTCAGGTATGTTTAAACTAACCCAAATAAGAACATGCCCTAATTAATTTATTATCATGTGATATTTTAGTTATAATAACTTTATACTAGAAGTACAATGATCTTATTTAGCATTTATTAGTGTGATATATCATAAATTTAAGGTACTATAATACGATTTAATGGCTATAAAAATATTACAAAATATGAATAAAATGATTTACATCCTAGCATGATTGTTTTAAATATTATAATTAACATTGACTATTTTTTTATCATATTATTAATAGGTTCTATAATTTATATGACTATAATATTAATATTTCATAAATATAATATTTACCCATTAAACCTATTCTAATGACCAACTATTTTAGGCAGTGATGAAATGAAAAACATAAATCAATTGTTATATGGAGGCAGTATTAAACACATACACAAGGATTATTATTTCATTTCCAAAGAATGAAGAAAAAGAGTAATATGGTTTATGATTTTAGAATCTAAAATATTTTATAAATATCATCATTATATATTAAATTCCCTATTAATACCATCCTCATTATATAGTGAAGGAAGACGAACACGTTACATTGTAGAGGCAGTAGTCCCCACTATGCACAGTTAATGATTTCACCTTTCTTAATAAAAAATAGGGAAAAATGGTTAATAATTATAACTTTATTATAATGACATATAAATATTATGGTTTTACTAATTTATTCTTTTCATGACAGTGTAATAAAATTTCAAGAAGAATGTGTGCACATCAAGAAATAGAAATGAGAAATAAGTGGTTGGAAATTTATACCTCATTACTTGAATTATCTCCCTTATAAAGAGGGTTAATCCTTTGAGTGATGGTATTTTGAGTAGAGAAGCAAATATTGAAGGTTTATTTTAATTTTTTAGAGAGGATTGGGTAAATTTTGTGTAAGATCCCGAACTTTTATAGAGTTGACTCAGACAAGAATTCATGTACTATATTGTCCTTATTTGAGTACGTTTAGTTTTTCTTATGACTTGGGGTGTGTTTGGGTGGGATTTTTTGAAAAATAGAAATTATAGGTTTTTGCATGGATGGTGCACAGTTTTCCCTAACTGAGTTCCGTAATCTAGAAAACCGTGCAAACCTAGGTAGAGGTGATTCACACGGCTGGTGCATGGTTTGGAAAACCATGTTCCATCTTAGGAGTAATCTAGAACCCCTAAAATTATAGGCACATGGTTTAGGTGCATGGTTATAGAAAACCTTGAACCCCTTCCCTAAAAACCATGAAATATTTTAATTATCACATAATTTTAATTTCTAGAATCCCTTGTGCCCCGAAAACTCAACTATTTCGACCCCCATTCGACCCTAGGAGTTATTTCACATTTTTGGAGCTCTAGGATAAATTCCAATACCTCCCAACCTCCATTATCTATGATTCAAATCAATAATCAATGTTATTCTCCTATCTTGTTAAGTGAATCCTATACCAGTTCTTCTCTCATTTTCTCCCATTCTTTTCACTTTATTTTACTGATATAATCATCTATTACAGGAATATCTAAATATATTTTGTGAGATATAGGTTTATTATTATAGATATAGATCTATATTTGTCATATATTTACCTTCTTTATTCATCATTTAGAGTTTTTAGATTTAGATCTATATCTACATCATTATGCCACTCAACTTTTTAGGATCTCCTTTGCGTAATTATTCTTCGATGGTTTGAGGTAGGTGGTCTAATATTCAATTCCCATAGTCATGATTGATACATGTATTCAATTTTTATAATTTATAGCATTATTTAGAAATTGGAATTCCTAATTTTGGTTAATTAATGTGGGTAATAGATTAATTTAATTATTATTGAAATAGATAATTAATTTGTGAATTAATAATGAGATTTAGGGGATTCCAAATTAGATAATTAATTGGGGGATTAATTATGATATTTAGGGATTGGGATTTTGATAATTAATTATGAGATATTGAATATGTTTAATAGATATAATTAATTATGAAGTTAATTATGTGCATTTGATGTTAGGAATTGAGATAATTAATTGTGGAATTAATTATGAAGAATTGAGATTGTGAATGACATAATTAATTCTGAAAATTAATTATGTGATTTTCAATTGTGAGTATTGATTAATTAATTGTTAAATTAATTAATGGGATTGTCATAATTAATTAATTATGTAGTTAATTAAATAAAATAAAGTGATACATTAATTGTATAATTAGTAATGAAATTGGGGTTATTAATTAATTTTTGAAATAATTAATATTATTGATATGATTAGTTAATTTTTATATTAACTAATGGATTTTTGAGTTTGTCTAACTATTGATTTATGAATATAATTTATGTGGATAATTAATTGTTCAATTAATAACGTGTTGGTAAATGGTAACATGGTAATTCAAGTGTGAGTTAAATAATAGGAACCTGATTATTATAATGTGTGATGTGTGAATAGTGACATGGTCATTCAAGTTAGAATTCAAGAATAGAAACATGGTTATTCTATTTTTTTGTAGTATGAATGGTAACATGGGAATTCAATAATGAATTAAATAATGGGAATATGGTCATTCTATTGTGTGTGGTATGAATGGTAACATCATAATTAAAGTAAGAATTAAAGAATGGTAATAATGGCATTCTGATATCTGACCTCAATTGGGAATACATCAATCTCTAACATGAGACAAAGTAGGTATTAAGATATAAAATTAACTTGAAATACTTCAGGATCTAGTATGAGCTGAAGGATCCATTGAAATATCATATCATATGGAATAATTTGGTCTCTAGCATGAGACAAAGAAGGTATTGATGCAAAAATGCCCTCAAGAACTTGAGAGTTAATGTGGTTAAGTGAAGAATAAATGATAGTTTGACAACTATTTACTTATGTATTGTACTTATTTCATTATAAAACTACATACACTTTTATTGATTGTATTTTTATTATACATCGTTGGTGGTGCCCTATTGAGTTATACTCACACCCTACTCAGGGTTCCTGATCGGTACCTGAATAGAATTTATTTTTTGTAGGATAAGTTAAGTGAAAAACCATTTGTTATATGGATTAATTTGGATGGATATTGGATAAGGGAACAAAATGTGGTTCCAGGCCTTCTTGGGAGTCTTTAGGGACTTATTTTTAGTTTAAAATTTTAACACTTTACACATACATTTGCAAGGTATGTTTTCTGATTTAGTTAGATATTGTATTTTCTTGCATTGATTATCTTGAAATATTGGTATTGTTTATGGTTATATATGATTCCGTTATTGTTTATTATTTCTACTGGTGTATTACTCTTATAAAAGAGAGTATAGTATCCCCATGATCAACATATCATTCCCTTACTACTAGTTGGAATCCTCAGACATATGGGGAGGTGATATTGAGTTCATGTGAATGACTGGCTCGGGGCACCAGTGTGTGGAATCCAGGCCAGGACAATACAAAGTGGTATCAGAGGAGTTTTATTTTCTTTTCCTATTGTCTTAATATTAGAAAAAAGGTAGATAGGAGACTAGTAAGAGTTGGTTCCTGGACATGAGCTCGTGCATGGGAGTTTCAAACCCATGTATAGGGGAAAAACCAAAGTACTAGAGTGGGATTGTTGTTATTACTATTTCCTGTTACAGTTGAATATTATTTCACCTTGGGTGACACACATGTTGTGTGATGTTTTTTTTGAGATTTTATGAGAATTGACTCATGGCATGGAATGACTTGAGAGTTAAGTCTTCATTAATCATTATAGGTGCTCATAATTATTTTGTGAAATGCATCATTTGAGGTATTCATGGGAAAATGGTTTTTGGGTGTGTTTTTAAAAATGAAATTTTTCATTTTTTGTGAAATTGAGTTGAAAAAAGGTGCCTCATATGTAATTGGATGTGGTAAAAATGAATCAAAAATGTGAATAATTGGGTTTTTAAATGATAAAATTAAACAATAAAATGTTTTACCCTTATTAACTAGGACTAAGGTATATGATGATTAAGGGTAGTAATAACACCTCAGTTTTGACCACATGGAAGGTTTGGGAAAAATATTTGTTGTTTATTGTTGTGTTCCCCTCTTACATAAATCTTATAAAGTTGTGTTTTGAGTCCTAAGACATATGTTTGGATTTGTAGAGATATGCCTCCATGATGATTCCTGTTGAGAGGATGACGGGAGGAGATGGCTTGAGATGGTTTACTAGTAGTGGAAGCTGAGGCACTGATAGTGTTTAGAGAAGAAGTAACAGAGTAGTTCTGAGTGAACTTTGATCACTTTATGAAATTCTTGGAAAGACACCCAAGGTGGGTTGTAAAAACTATGTCTTACCTTATGAGGATTTTTTAGTTATAACACCCTCCAAATTTTACTAGAGACGTCAGACCTGAGAGAGATGATTTCTAGGTTAAGTTAATCAAGATGATACGTGACCATTTGGATAATATTGGTGAGTGGAGGGTCAAGTTAGATGTTTATATGATTTTATGTTTCAAAAAGTTCTTTTGGGACATCTAGGAATGAACTAAAATGATTGAATATATGTTGTGGAAGGAATTCTTGGAGTGGTTCTTGAATCGATTCTATTTAGAGACGTTAGGTCATGAGAGAGCAACAAAGTTCATGCACATGAATCAGGGGAGCATGTCTGTGATGGATTATGTAGGAGGCTTTATAGATCTGTAGTTCTGAGCTCTTGAATTGGAAGGAGATGAGACAGATACCATGAGACACTTCTAGTAAGGACTTAAGTGTGATATTAAGTCCTAAGTTAACCTATTTTAGTTAAAGAAGTTTGCTGAAGTGGTGGATGTGGCTCTCATAGTTGAGGGGAACCTGAAGGAGGATTCTAGTTCTAGAGAGATAGTTGCTAATGGACTATTAGGAGGTGAGATTTATGAGAGCAGGAAGATCTATTATGAGTTCATTAGATAGGGTAATGGGAAGTGGGGTTTATAGACAGAGTGATCATTATCACATGACCTTATTGGAGTGATCTTCCATCAGTGTGGTAAGCCAAGAGACTATCATCGACACTATCCCCAACCACCAGTGGAGTTAATATCATGCAACAAGATGTGACATCTATAGTTTTAGGAAACAATGATAGATGGTCAGTAGTGGTGGATCTAGATAAAACTAGGGTCTGGGAAGGGGATCTTCAACATCATATTATCATGGTAGCTGGAGTTCTACTGGCAAAGGTGGTAGAGACAGTAGACCTAGTTCTTCTAGGAAAGAATACCCATATTTTGTGAGTGGTCCAACTCAAGGGATTCATACTACATCATAAAGAAGTGGGGTAAGAGAACTACATGTAGTGTACCCTACACTTGTGGATAGCGAGGATGAACCTTTGACCGTGAGAGGTACTATTCGTATAGCTTATATATTATCTAGTGAATTATTTGATACTGGTTCCTCTCATTCCTTTATATCTACATAACTTTTTAACAGGTTAATCCTAATAGTGGATTTTGTGGGAGAGAAATTGATGTTAGATACACCATTAGTAGTACAATCTAGAGTCATCTGTTTGTGCATAGGATGTTCTCTCATGGTCGAGGAGTATCATTTTCTTTGGTATCATTATACTATTCATATGTTCGATATCAACATAATTGTGGATATGGACTATCTAGCCGAAAACCAATCCCAAATTGATTTTTACCATAAGAGAGTGACCTTTACATATCTTAAGGGTGAAAAATATATTCATCGTAGTGAGTGGGATATCTGGGAAGGCTGAGTGGGGTTGATTACTTCGAAACTAGAAGATCTTATAGACTAGGTTTATATTCTATTACTATATGATAGAAGAGTAAAGAATGATATCTTTTAACCAATGGTGGAACATTTTCAGGATGTTTTTTCTGACAACTTCTCAGGGTTTCCACTAGAGAGAGATGTGGAATTCACTATTGAGTGAATGTTAGGAGCTGAGACAGTTTCTATTCCACCATATAGAATGGAACCAAAAAAACATCAAGAAATAATGAATCCATTTTAGGAGTTATAGGATAACGTATTTATCCATCCATGTACATCTGTTTGGGGTTCATCGGTGTTGTTTTATAAGAATCTTGATGGGAATCTACACTTTTTTATTGATTATAGGATGTTGAATTGAATAACTATGAAGAACCTATATCCTATTCCATATATCAATGATCTATTTGACCAATTGAGATAAGCTTGTGTGTTCTCAAAGATCTACTTGAGATAAGGGTATCATCATATTAGAGTACAAACTTCTGATATACTGATGGCTATATACAGAAGTAGGTAAGACCTTTATGAGATCCTTGTAATTCCATTTGTGTTGACGAATATACCATTGGTGTTTATGGCCTTGATGAAAATAATCATCAACTCGTACCAAGATCATTTTGTTTTAGTATTTGTGGATAAAATATTGGTGTACTCTAAGACTCATGACAATCATGCCCGACACCTTAACAACGTCTTGAGTAAACTGAGAGAGCATTGACTATACGCCGAGATATCTAAGTGTTAGTTTTTAATTGATCATGTACAATTTTTAGGACACATAATCTTAGAGGGAGGCATGTTAGTGGACCCAGAAAATGTGTAAGAAATGGTTACTTGGGAATATCCCAAGAATTTATTTGATATCCTTTGATTTTCGGGGTTTGTTGTATATTATAAAAAATTCATCAAGGAATTTTCACATTTGGTAGATCAATTTTTGGTCTTGACTAAAATGGGGATAATATTTTATTGGCTAGAAGCATGCGATAAGCAGTTACAGGAGTTAATGAAGAATTTTACATCGTAACCAATATTGATCCTACTCGAGCCAAGTGAGGAGTAAATAGAGTATTGTTCCATTCTAGGGACGGAATGAGATCTATATTGATTCAGATAGATTGAGTTTTAGCATATGGGTCTCAAAAACATAGGTCACATGAACTAAATTACCCTATTCCTATTCTTAAGTCAGAAGATATGGTTTATTCTTTGATATATTGGAGGAATTATCTATTGGGAGATAAGTTTAAAATGTTTACTAATAACAAGATCTTAAGGTATATATTCTCGCAGAGATATTTTAATCTCTGATAGTGGAAATGGTTTGATGATATGTAGTCATTTTATTTTGAACTAGCACATACTCCTAGGAATTAAAACAGTGTGGATGGCACTTTGAGGAGGAAAAATCAGACTCAGATGGTTTAAGAGTATAGTGATGAGTGGAATATGATGACCTTGTTGATGAGATGCATATAGTGGTTAAAGAGGGTCAGGAGTAGATGAATCTTGTATTAGTCTCAGTGTTGACTACACTTTTCATATATATTAGAGACATGAATTATGAGGATCAAATTTTTTTTACCTTGATGGAAATCATTGAAGGTGGGGATTCACCTTAATATCAGATCATATATGATAATGATATCATCTATGTCAGGAATTTGGTTATTGTGCTTAAAAGTATACAGAAGTATTTGATGTGGGATTTTCATTCCTCAAAGTGGGTGGTTCATCCAGGTGTAACCAAAATGTACCGTGGACTACAATGATAGTTTTTTGGTCGGTCATGAAAAAAGAGATATCAAGGTTTGTGACACGATGAAAAACCTATTAGTAGGTGAAATAAGAGCATCAATAATCTGGATATTTTCTGTAGATGTTTCCCATTCCGTAATAAAAGAGGGATGATGTGACAATGGATTTTTGGTGGGTATTCTGAATATTATTTGGAAGAATGAAAATATATAGGTTATTGTGAATCAACTGACAAACATAATGAAATTAATACCTATACATGAAACTTTCTAAATGGAGTAGCTTAGATACTTGTATGTTTGGGAGATAGTCCATTTGCACAGGGTTCTAAAAACTATATATTCATACCACGACTTGTGATTTACTTTGAGATTCTATCAAGGAATACAGATGGAACTTAGTATATATATTTTATTGGGTATGACCTTAAACCCATAGATAGATTGGTAGTTTGAGCGTACTATACAGATATATAAGGATATGTTGTGAGATTATGTCATTGAATTTGGAGGATTGGGGGAGAATAACTAGATTTGGTGGAGTTTCCCAATAACAACAATTATAAGGTAGTGATACATATGGAACCATACAAGGCACTTTATGGTAGTACACGAAGATCATCATTAGGATGGACAGAGGTAGGTGAATCTGAGTTGTTGGGACCGAGTGTCTTTTAGGAGACGTGTCACGACCCATCTCCCACGGCCCGTGTCGTAACAACCCCAAGTCTGCCTTTCATAGGCCAGGGGATAGTGACTAGCACCAAATGCGTAAATCCCTATAACTGGGAAGGCATTGCCTTTATAAAACGTAATCACACACACAACCAGAGTACAAGAAGAAGCAAACACTAAGTAAAGTAGTAACTAGTGTGATGAAATTACAAAGGGGCTGGAAATACAAGCCCAACGAAAAGGTAAAGCTACAAGTGAAATAAAGTACAACTGAAAAGAAAAACAACTGAATGGTGAAGAAACTCCTGGGTTATCCTCCGGGTTTCTACCTGAAGGGTAGGTACAAATGTCCTCCTTAACACTCCATGTCTATCGGTCTACTCCATGTGCCGTCGCGCCAAGTGTCCACCTCTGGGTACCATCTCGTCGTGAAGTCCACCTCCGGGTACCGTCCATCTCTACAAGCCTCAACCACGATCAGTGTTGTTCGTCGTCTGCATCCAACACAACAAGGTGCGGGCATAGCCCGTGTAGGGGTAAGTATAACGATACTTTGTAGGGACCTTGATACCCTCAAGGTCTCACTAAATCCAACAAGGATAAACCACAAATAAATATCTCAACAGATAACCTTTACTTAGGTATATTCCCATACATATACCTAAGTTATCAAGTAACCCATCTCAATCATGAGGTAAACACAAAAGTCATTGACTCAGATCAAACCAGGATTTTTATTCACGATGACAAAAACATGACTGCTGGAGAACTCCCCCTATGTCGAGCACAGTAGTCCTGTCACGACTCCGAGGTGCCACTCACTAACCTTAGACTCATGAGGTAATCCTCCTGTCGAGTATCGTGGGTCTTCCACCTCACAAAGTAGTGCTCCTCCGCCATGGGTCTGCCATGTCACAAAGTAGTGCTCCCCCTCATAGCCTACAAAGGTACTCCTCCTGTCGAGTACTGTGAGTCTGCCACCTCACAAAGTAGTGCTCCGCCACCATGAGTCTGCCACCTCAAAAAGTAGTGCTCCCCACTGGGCTATACAAGTCACTCCGAATCAAATCAGACAAGCAATCATCAGGTCTCAGCCAGCTACATGGTCACTGTACTCCGTAAGCTTGTCTCCGGGAGGATCCACTTCACGAGCCACTGGTCGGCACTCCAAGTGTCATGAAGTCCCACAAAGAAGAATCACAAAGATCCCTCACGTCATAGGGATCTCAACGCAATAGACGACGCGTCAATCGGACGCCCAGTCTGTGAGTTGTTAGCTTTTCCGTTCCAGGGGCCCGGTTGGTATTTAATCTAAAACCAACCCGACCATACTCTAATAGCATCCAAAACCCACGTAGAGTATGAAAAAAGATCCATCTCATCAAGATGAATCCAACATAGTCGACGACACGTCAATCGGACGTCCAGTCCTCAAGTTATAAGTGTTTCCACTCCGAGGGTCCGGTTGGTTTCGGGTTCGAACCAACCGAGCAGTACCCAACATTCGCCGAAACCTTGAGTGTAATATACCGAAATGACCGTCTTGATCCGAGGAATCCTATGAAACTGACAGTGCATCAATTAGAGGTCCAAAACTCAAGTTATGGGTGTTTAACTGAAGAATATCCGAAAATAGGGGGTCTGGGCCCAGTCCGACCCGATCCAACACCCCCTAGGTCGGCCCGAACCGGGTCGACCCGACTAGGGTCCGGGTCTGGCATGGTAGGGCGTAGCCCAGCCCGGTAGGCGTGGCCCGAACCAGCCCGCGGTCAGCCGCGGCTCGGCCAGCCTCACTGAGCGTTACGCGGAGTGGGGGAGGCGCGACCTCCCCGCTGATTGACACCAGCAATGCCAGCTGGCGCCGCCCCCCGGGCGTCCCAGATCCCACGCGGCCATGGGATCCTCCACGTCGCTGCCGCGGTGGGTCTTCTCCGGTGGCGCGCTAGGGTGCCACTGCCTCCAGGTGGCCGGCCGACCGCCGCCCGCCGCCTCCGGTCGCCGCCGCCGCCGCGCCGGTGACCCGCGCCACCTTGAGGTTCCGTGGGCCACCGGAGTTGCTACGGTGGTCCGATTTAGCTTCCGTATATGCGGACTGTCTTCTCGGGTCCCAAAATTTACTGCGATGGCTCTTAAATGTCGTTGCGCTTCCGTTCACACATCGACACGCAATCTGTGCATCAAGAATAAGTTGGCGGTGGGTCCGGACTTGTTCGTTAGTCCGTACCCACTGCGTTAGTAGTTCGAATAAACACCCAAAATAATAATCTTCCATGATTGAGGGAATAAAACACATAAATGTAAATATACAATATTTCCCCAATAAATTTCCTCGCAATAATTATTACCAACTCGAAAAAGAATCATTCGCGGATCAACTTGATAATGAGTTGATCCGTATTCTTTGTTTTGGAAGGGAAGAATCACGAGAATATAAACATACTCAAAATAAACCCCTACCTCAAGGTTCGCCATTCGTTGATGATATCGCGAAAGGGTGGACGTCAGCTCATTGACGTCGACTCAAGGGAGGATATGAAGGTGACGATGATCATTGGCGTTCGTCGCTTCGGCAAAGGCCTTTGATCCCGACTCGAATGACGTTCATTGGAGATCTGTCGGTAGGAGAACCATTCTTCGTGGAGGGTGGGAGCTCTTCTTCTTCACACAAGATATCTATTCAATCTTTTCCCAACCCAACGTGTGCTAAAATAAAATAATAGGTTCATCTATTATTTTATTAACACAAGCAATTTAAATTTCGAAACTCAAATCCCTTCATTAATTAAATGTGTTGGCAATTAATTAAGGAAAGGGAGTGGAAATATCCTCATAAATTTGGGGGTTGTCATGAATTAATCGAGGGAGAGGGAGGTGGAGAGATTGGAAATTAATGGGGGGTTTCCAATTTAATGAGGGGGTTTAAGGAGTTTAGAGGAAATTAAATGGTTGGGGCTCGTGTGGGCCCCACCTCTCTAACATCAACACTTGGGTAGTTAGGTGGATGTGGGTCCCACCCTTAACAACCAATGGGAGGAATTAACCCCCTTAGATATATAATAAAAATTGTTCCAACAATTTTATTCAATTATTAAATAAACCCCAATAAAATATCTCCTCCCATGCAAACGCGACTACGGTAAAGGTCCCCTTAAGAAATTACCGGCATTGTGTGTTCATCGGTGCCCTCCGATTTCAATTCCGAGCACTGGTTCAAAAGATAGAAAAACCAGCTCGTTCGTTTACTGAACGTACCCAAGATAAAATTTGAAAATTGATTCTGGGCACACTGGGCCTCGGAATTGAGGGCTCTTAGAAGCTACAGACTCGTAAAATTCCAAAGAAATTAAGAAAAAAAATATTCCTTGAAATTTCCAGATCTTTACATTACTCCCACCTCATGGATTTACGTCCTCGTAAAGCTACATCACAATATAGGGAAACTAAAGGTGGTATCAAGCACGCATCTGAGCCTCCTGCTCCCATGTGCTCTCCTAGAGGTTCCTATGCTGCCAGCGAAAGCGCACAAGAGGAATCGACCGTTCTCGTAGGACCCACTCCTGTCAATCCTCAACCTCTACTGGAACCCCGTGAAAGTTGCCCCGTCATTGACGTACAACTCTTCGTGGTCGATGATGACAGATAGGCCGTGCACACATCTCCTCAGCTGAGATACGTGGATGGCATCGTGCACCCGGAGCATCTGAGGTGGAAAGGCCAGATGAAACGCGAAGATAACTTGCCGCCCTAGCCAAAACTCTGTAGACCCCGTCGAGGTGAGACCCATAAGAAGATGTGGTCGCCATCCTCGAACTCCAGTGGTCTCGTCTTCTATCAGCATAGGACTTCTGTCTACTCTGTGTAGTCTTCATCCGCTCCTGGATGATCTGCACTTCCTCTGTCATAGCCTGAACCATCTCTGTTCCTACAAGAGTTGCTAGGATTTCTCCTTTGCTGAGAATAGAAATCTGGTCTCATCCCATGGATGAACCACCTTCTTTTACTAATACTGTCAATCCTGACATGAACGGTACCATTTCATGCCATGGATGACTTCGTAAGGCCTCGACGCTACTACTAAGAGATCCAACCGTCACTCTCGCCTCCAAGGGTTGAGTCACACTGTCGGCATCAGTGTGTGGTCACTGGGTCTCCTCCAGTAGGAATCTTGAAAGTGAGGGTCAAGTCAATAGTTTTAACTGGAACCTCTCAGTATCAACCATAAAAAAGGACAGGAAAGTAAACGTCATAAAGATAAGTGTCTTTTATTACTGCAGCTCGACGTACAAAGACACAAAGCAAACACAACAATGACAACATGGAAACTAGAAGCACTAAAGACAAAGGCCTCCATGCCTGGAACTAGTCTCACTCCTGTCCACCTGCTTCTGGAGCTCCATAGTCATATGCTTCAGCTGCCTGAAGCTATGCTCTCCCATATCCACCCGTTCCTTGCGGTCGGGGTGGACCTCCTAGTGGTGGTGGTGGCAACACCTCGAAGCATCACCCACCTCCAACTGTACGACTAGCTCCCCTGCCTTGGTCTCCTTATCCTTGTGGTCCGCCTCGATCGAACCTCTGCCTCTGCCTGGGAGGTCATTCTTCTATCTGCTGATCATCCGAGTGGTGGGTCAGACAGTCACGAGCCATGTGACCCTGTCCACCGCATGTGTAACATAGCATGGAAGGTCTGGCCTTGTCTCTACCCTTGGTTCCTCACACTACCGATCCAAAGTCTTGAGGTCGACTACCTGTAGGTCTGGTCCTCTTGGAACTCTGCGTCAACTGTCTACTGTCAGTTGCAGAAGATTCCGCTGCATGTCGACTAGTAGTGGGTTCTGCTGTTGGAGATTTCTCAGAAAGGAAACTCTCCCCTAGGAGGGCTCGCTCTGACACCCCTATCTACGTCGGGATGCTGTGAGAAACAACTGAAGCTCTAATATCTCGCTTGAGCCCCTGGTCGAAGGTCCTGGCCCTGAAGAACGGGTCCCGTACCATGTCTGTAGAGTAGCGCGAGAGGTCTGTGAACCTCACCGAGTACTGTGCTACTGTCATTTTTCCTTACTACAGATGTAGTAACTCCTGTATCCCCACCGCTCGAAGGGTGGATAGTACAAACTCTGCCCGGAACAGGCTCTCAAAGTCTACCCATAAGAGGGTTGCCTCGTCGTGCATCTGGAGCATCAGGCTCTACCATCTGTCTGCTACTACCTAAAAGAGGCTGGCAATAAGGATCACCATGAAGTCAGCTGGTGTCTCTACCAGTCTGAAGACTCTCACCACAACCTCCAGCCAATCCTCAGCCGCCTGAGGGTCCGTCTCTCCACTGAACTTGGGTGGCCTATAGCGCTGGAACTCGTGAAGCACACTCAAGAGGCGTGCACTCTCTACTACTAGGGCTGGTGGCATCAGCGGCCCAATGGGTGGTAGTACCGCTAGTGCCTCCACTAGTGCCTCATCTGAAAGAGGGCCCTGTACTAAGGCCTCATCGCTTGGTGGGACGTCAGTATGTAAAACTCTCAGGGCCCTAGCTAGTCGTCTGTAGGGAGGCATTCTGAAAGAAACAGATGTGACATGGTTAAGGACTATACCTGGTGATCTGACCTGGTTTGAGCTGACTTTAAATAAACTTTTGAAAACACACACACAATCAGTGTTTTCGTGCACTGAGTCGGAAATCATAAGTCAAGGTCCTGGTGTATGGATACGTCGGCCGCCCGCACCAACACTGGACTCCCTGAACTGAAGACCACACTTAGTACCCTTAACAATATTGCTTCACAGAAAAGAAAATATCAGATTCCTAAGTTCTGCAGTAGAACCGATGTCCTATGATACCAATTTGTCATGACCCATCCCCCGGGGCCCGTGTCGAAACTACCCCAAGACCGCCTTCCATAGGGCAGGAGCTGGCAACTAGCACCAAAGGCGTAAATCCATATAACTGGGAAGGCATTGCCTTTATAAAACGTAAACACACACACAACCAGAGTACAAGAGGAAGAAAACACTAAGTAAAGCAGTAACTAGTGTGATGAAAGAACAAAGGGGCCCAAAATACAATCCCAACAGAAAGGTACAGCTACAGTGGAAAGAAATTACAACTGAAAATACAAACAAATGAATGGTGAGGCAGCTCCTGGATCATCCTCTGGGTTCCTACCTGAAGGGTAGGTACAGATGTCCTCCTAAGAACTCTGCGTCTATCGGTTCGCTCTGTGTGCCGCTACGCCAAGTGTCCACCTCTGAGTAACGTCTCGTTGTGAATTCCACCTATGGGTACCGTCCGACTCTACAAGCCTCAACCACGATCAGTGCTATCCGTTGTCTGTATCCAACACAATGAGGTGCGGACATAGCCCGTGCAGGGGTGAGTATAACGATACGCAGTAGGGACCCCGAGACCCTCAAGGTCTCACTAAATCCTACAAGGATAAACCACAAAGAAAGATCTCAATAGATAACCTTTACTTAGGTATATGCCCATATATATACCTAAGTTATCAAGTAACCCATCTCAATCATGAGGTAAACACAAAAGTCATTGACTCAGCTCAAACCAGGATTTTTATTCATGACAATAAAAACACGACTGCTGGAGAACTCCCCCTCTGTCGAGAATAGTAGTCCTGTCACGACTCCGAGGTTCCACTCACTAACCTTAGACTCCTGAGGTACTCCTCTTGTTGAGTACCGTGGGTCTGCCACCTCACAAAGTAGTGCTCCTCCGCCATGGGTCTGCCACCTCAGAAAGTAGTGCTCCCCCTCATAGCCTACATAGGTACTCCTCCAGTCGAGTACCGCGGGTTTGCCACCTCACGAAGAAGTGCTCCTCCTCCATGGGTCTACCACCTCACAAAGTAGTGCTCCCCACTGGGCTATACAATTCACTCCGAATCAAATCGGACAAGCAGTCATTGGGTCTCATCCAGCTACAAGGTCACCATACTTTGTAAGCTCGTCTCCGGGAGGATCCGCTCCAGGAGCCACTAGTCGACACTCTAAGTGTCACGAAGTCCCACGAATAAGAATCACAAAGATCTGTCAAGTCATTGGGATCTCAACGCAATAGATGGCATGCCAATTAGACGCTCGGTCTGTGAGTTATTAACTTTTCCATTCCAGGGGCCCAATTGGTTTTTAAGCTAAAACCAACCTGATCATACTTCAATATCATTTGAAACCCACATAGAGTATGCCAAAAGAACCATCTCATCAAGAGGAATCCAACATAGTCGATGACACGTCAATCGGACGTCCGGTCCTCAAGTTATAAGTGTTTCCGCTCCGAGGGCCCGATTGGTTTCGAGTTCGAACCAACCCAGACGTACCCAAAATTCACCAAAACCTTGAGTGTAATATACCGAAACAACTTTCTCGATCCTAGTAATCCTACGCAACTGATGGTACATCATTAGGAGGTCCACAACTCACGTTATGGGCGTTTAACTGAAGGAGGTCCGAAAATAAGGGGTATGGGCCCGGTCCGACCCGGCCCAACACCCCCTGGGTCGGCCCGAATCGAATCCAGGTCCGGCCTGGTAAGGCGCGGCCTGACCTGGAAGGCGCGGCTCAGCTGGTGTGGCCCAACCTAGGGGGCGGGGCCTGGCCCGACCCAGGTGGCGCGGTGCGGCCCGGGTGGCGCGACGCGACCCGGGGGACGCGGCCCGGCCTGCGGCCGACCGCGGCTCGGGCAGCCTTGCCGAGCATTACACAGAGCTGGGGAGGCGCGACCTCCCCACTGATTCACACCGGCGGCGCCATCTGGCGCCGCCCCCGGGCGTCCTAGACCTCTCGCAGCCGCGGGATCCTCTGCATCGCCGCCGTGGCAGGTCTTCTCCGGCGACCGGCTGCCACCTATTACCACCGCCTTTGAACGCCGACACCGTCGCGCCAGCGACACGCACTGCGCCGGCAACCCGCGCCACCTTGAGGTTCCGCGGGCCACCAGAGTTGCTCCGGTGGTCCAATTTAGCTTCTGTTTACGCCTGCAGTCTTCTCGAGTCCCGAACTTTACTGCGATGGCTCCTAAATGCTATTGTGCTTCCATTCACCCATCGCCACACAATCCGTGCTTCCAGAATAAGTTGATAGTGGGTCCTAACTTGTTCGTTAGTCTATACCCACCGCGTTAGTAGTTCGAATAAACACCCAACATAATAATCTTCCATGCTCGAGGGAATAAAACATGTAAACGTAAATATATAATATTTCCCCAATAAATTTCCCTGCAATAATTATTCCCAACTCGAAAAAAAATCATTCGTGGATCAACTTGATAATGAGTTGATCCGTGTTCTTTGTTTTAGAAGGGAAGAATCACGGGAATATAAACTTACTCAAAATAAACCCCTACCTCAAGGTTCGCTGTTCATTGATGATATCGCGAAAGGGTGGATGTCGGCTCGTTGATGTTGATGCAAGGGAGGAGATAAAGGTGACGATGATCGTTGGTGTTCATTGCTTCCGCAAAGGCCTTCGATCCCGGCTCGAGCATCGTTCTTTGGAGATCCGTCAGAAGGAGAACGGTTCTTCATGGAGGGAGGGAGCTCTTCTTATTCACAGAAGAGATCTCTCCAAACTTTTCCCAACCCAACGTGTGCCAAAATAAAATAATAGGCTCATCTATTATTTTATTAACACAAGTAATTTAAATTTAGAAACTCAAATACATTTATTAAATAAATGTGTTGGAAATTAATTAAGTAAAGGGAGAGGAAAGATCCTCATAAATTTGTGGGTTGTCATGAATTAATGGAGAGAGAGGGAGGTGGAGAGATTGGAAATTAATGGGGGGTTTCCAATTTAATGAGGGGGTTTAAGGAGTTTAGAGGAAATTAAAAGGTTGGGGATCGTGTGGGCCCCACCTATCTAACATCCACACTTGGGTAGTTTGGTGGCTGTGTGTCCCACCCTTAACTACCCATGGGAGGAATTAACCTCCTTAGATATAGAATAAAAATTGGTTCAAAAATTTTATTCACTTATTAAATAAACCACAACAAAATATCTCCTCCCGTGAAAACGCGAATACGGTAAAGGTCCCCTTAAGCAATTACCGGCATTGCGAGTTCATCAGTGGCCTCAGATTTCAATTCTGAGCACCGGTTCAAAAGATAGAAAAACCCGCTCGTTCGTTTACTGAACATACCCGAGCTAAAATTCATAAATTGATTCTGGGGACACCGAGCCTCGGAATCGAGTGCCGTCAGAAGCTACAGACTCGTAAAATTCCAAAAAAATTAAGAAAAAAAAAATTCCCTAGAAATTTCAGGGTATTTACAAGACGTTAGAGCTTGTATAATAGATTCAAAAGCATATGGATATGGCTTAGTGTATATAGAAGTCATATGATGTCAGACATAGATGAACCTTAGAGTTTATAGAGGGTGATCATGTATTCTTTCAAGTGTCTCCTAGGTTGGGTCACTGTAGGATATAAAGATAGGGTGAGTTGACACCCATGTTCATCAGACCAGTTGAGGTTGTGGAGAGAATCAGGCTAGTGGTGTACCGATTGGCTCCTCCATAAAAATATAGAACTATGAATGATGTTTTTTATGTATCAAAACTTATGAAGTATCACCATGACTCTTCTCATGTGATGGATGTAGATAACATTGAGCTTGAGGAAGATGTGTCCTTGGAGGAGCATCCAATACATGTGTTGGATCTTAGTAATAAAGTCTTATGGGGAAAGAACATGCTGATAGTTCATGCATTGTGGAAACATTGGATTGTACAGGAGGTGACATGGGAACTGGAAGAAGATATACAGGATTATTGGCCCAATGCTTTTTACTTAGATTCTTAGGGAAGCGGGGGAGTATAGCTTGTGGATGAGCTGTTATAAGGTGGGTGGATTGTAAGATCCAAACCTTTTCTAAATTGGGATCAAGCTTGAATTCAGGTACTCTTTTTTCATTATTTTAGTGATTTTTGTTTTGATTATGACTTGAGGTGTGTTTGGGTGGAATTTTAATAAAAATCAAAATTATAGGTCTGTGCATAGTTGGTGCACAATTTTTCCTAACTGTGCTCCCCAACCAAGCTAACCCTGTGAAACTAGGTAGAGGGGATTAACATGAATGCAAAATGGTTGGGAAAATCATGCACCCTCTTAAGAGTAACCATGAACCCCTAAAATTATAGTCACACATTTTAGGTGAATGATTATAGAAAACTATTCACCCCTACCTAGAAAAATGTATTTGATTTTAAAAGTCACCCAATTTTAATTTTTAAAATTCTTTGAGCACCCTAAACTCACCAATTTCAACCCCCATTCGACCATAGGAGGTATTTCATGTTTTTGGAGAACTATATATGAATTCATATCCGTTATAGCCTTCATTCTCCACAATTTGAAGCATGAATCGAAAGTCCTCTCCTCTCCCAATAAGTGAATCCTATCTCGGTTATTCTCTCATTCTTTACCTATTATTATTTCTTTATTTTAGTGATGCAATATTCTGTTATGTATAAATCTAAATATATTTGTTAAGATCTAGATCTATCATTCTAGATCTATATCTATACTTATTAGATCATTTTCTTCTTTAATCTTGATTTTTGGTTTTGTGATTTGGATCTAGATCTATGTCGTTGTACTGCTCAATTTTTGGGGATTTCCATTGCATGATTTTTCTTTGAAAATTTGAGGTAGGTGGTATATTTTTCAATTCCCATAGTCATGATTGATGCATGTATTCTAATTTTATAATTTATATAATTTTTTAGCAATTGGAATTCCTAATTTGGGTTAATTAATATAGACAATTGATTAATTGAAGTATTTTTAAAATTGATAATTAATTTGTGAACTAATTATGAGATTTAGGGGTTGTCTAATTAGATAATTAATTGGGGGGGGGGATTAATTATGATATTTAAGGATTTTGATTTTGATAATTAATTGGGGAATTAATTATGAGATATTTATTTTTTTTGAATTGAGATAATTAATTATGCAACTAATTATGTGCTTTTGATGTTATGAATTGAGATAATTAATTGTGGAACTAATTATGAATAATTGTGATTATGAATGAGATAATTAATTCTAAAAATTAATTACGGGATTTTCGGTAGTGAGTATTTATTAATTAATTGTTATATTAATTAATTGGATTGACATACTTAATTAATTGGGTAATTAATTAAGGAAAATCAAGTGATAAACTAATTTTTTAATTAGTAATTAAATTTGAGTTATTAATTAATTTTTGAATTAATTAATATTATTGATATCTTTAGTTAATTTTTAGATTAAACAATGAATTTGTTGAGTTCACCTAATTATTTATTTGGGAATGGAATTTATGTGGATAATTAATTGTTGAATTAATTATGTATTGGTGAATGGTAACATGGACATTCAAGTGTGAATTAAATAATGGGAACATAGTCATGGTAATGTGTGATGTGTGAATGGTAACAAATTCATTCAAATGTGAATTAAATAAAGGGAACATGGTCATTATATTGTGTGTAGTATTAAGAATAACACATGAATTCAAGTATGAATTAATGAATGAAAATAGGGACATTCTATTTTGTGTAGTATGAATGGTAACATGGGCATTCAAGTATGAATTTATGAATGGTAGTAATGGAATTACAAGATATGTCCTCACTTGGGAATACTCCAGGATTGGACATGAGTCAAAGAAGGTATTGAGATATGATATTACCTAGAAATACTTTAGGATCCAGCATGAGCCGAAGTAGGTATTGAGATATCATATCAACTGGAATACTTTGAGCTCAGGCATGATACAGAGCAGGTATTGCAGCATGGGTTGCCTCAAGAACCCGAGAGTTAGTGAGGTTAAGTGATGAATAAATTATAATGTGATAACTATTTACTTATGAATTGTACTTATTTCTTTATAAAATTTTTGTCACTGTTATTGACTAGATTTGTGTTAGACACCTTTGGTGGTGGCCTAATAAATTGTACTCACACCCTACTAGGGCTTCCTGATTGGTACCTAAATAGAATTTATGGATGTTGTAATGGTTAAAGAGAAAGGACCTATGTTAGATATACAAGTTGGGATGGAGATTCAATGAGGGGACCAGATATGGGTTGGGACCATCTTGGGAGTCGTCGATGTCTTTATTTTCACTTTGCATTTTAGACACTTGACACGTACATTAGCATGACATGTTTTCTGCTTTAGTTGGATATTTTATTTTAATGAATTTATTATATAGAGATATTGGTATTATTTATGGTAATATATTCTTTCACTATTGTTTATTATTTCAGCTGGTGTACTACTCTAATAAGAGAGGGTATAGTCTCCCCATTATTGACTTATCAGACCCTCACTACTAGTCGAAATCCTCTAGCATACGGGGAGGCGCACTTGAGGTCATGTGACCGACCATCTTGGGGTACTAGTGTGTGGAACTAGGACTGGAATGTTACATTTTAGATATAACTTATGGGGTTTTTGTGTTTGGGGATGTGAGGATACAAGAGACCCATTTATAAATGAAAAGGGATTGATTTGTTTTATAAATACCCTATACTTTTTAATAATGGGAATTAAATTTCAGGGAAAGTGGATAAAAAATTGATAAATAATAGATTAGGTAAGAGATAAGGCTGATAAACACCTCCCACACTCAATTAAAAACATGTTTTTAACATGTTAATCCCTTTACTTATTGAGTTATACATTTTTTTCCATTTTGGCTTTCACTATGGTAACTAGTTTTTACCTTGGAAATTTGTCCTTTATAAAAAAATAAAAATTTAATTATTATATAATTGAGATATAATGATTATAACTTCTAAATATATTTTATAATATTAAATTTATAAAAGCGATAAAATTTAATTTTAAAATAATAAATGTATAATGTCATATTTTTTGTGATAAAGTATAACTTATGTTCTTAAATGTCAAATATGGGTTTATAATTAATTTTTTTCTTCAATTTTTAAATAACTTATAAAATAAATATTTGATTTTATAAAAATGTATCATGAATTTTAAAATCATACTTATATACTAATAATTTCATAAATTTCATTTTATTTATAAAAAACTATATTTTTTTGCTGTCCACCAAAAAATAAATCTTTTTAGAAAAACTGAAAAAATTTAAACCTATCATAATTTTGAAATTATAAACTAATTTTTTTATTTTTATGAAATTTAAAATATAAAATTTATTTATTTATTTGTTTAAACAATAATATAACATATAATGAAAATCCATTTTTATTAAAAATGATTTCTTAAATTTTACGATTCTTTAATATTCTTTCATATAAACTTACAAATAATTAAATATTGAAATAATAGTTTAAAAATATAAATATGATCTATTATATTATTCTTTTCAATTTTATCAATTTATTTTATTAATATAAAATACTATACCCATTTTTAAATGGTTATTCAAAAAGAAATCATTTTTTAAATATTATAGAAAAATAATAATATGTAATTGTTTTAATTGATTATTATCTTTTTATCTACTAGTGATTATATTATTTATGTAATACTAACATGGCTTAGTTTATTTCATTTGGGTGTAGCATTTGTTTTTTGTTGCCCGTGAAATGAGAAATTCAAGATAATATTAATATAAAGGATATAAAATCTAGGGTTATTACATTATACCCCTTTAAAAAAACCGCATCCTCCCAATTTTAATTATTACTCACTGAATAAAGTTGGTGAGATTAATATTAACATAACCATAATTTGATATATAACTTCTAGTATGACATCTACTTTAATCCCTTAGGCCATACTTGGGTACTTATCTTTCCTCAAGCAACATTAATCATGCATACAATATTGTACCCCAATATGTATATACCCTAATCATATATTCCCTATCACATAAATTTCCTAGAACCATATGAATCTATATGAAATTAAAACATAGGGAAATAATATATTTCTCCAAGAATTAACTCTTTATTTAACCCTAAAATGTTTTAACCACTAGTTCATATAGTCACACACTAGTCAATATATATCATAATCCAAAAACTGATCTAAAATTCACCAAAAATATCATGGATCACATTTACATTAAAAAAATAATCAAATTTATGTATATAAATAATATCTAACTCAATTTTATCAAAATTAATCAACCTTTTATTATGTCAATATTGAGAATGTATTTAATGTAAGAGTTTTTTATACCTTAATCATGTGTTCTTCAATATTTTTCCCAACAAATATATCCTTATAATAAAGTCAGTCTTTTAGGTTATTGATTCCATTTAGTATATGTTTCAAAACCATTAAAGAAAAATTACTGAACATATATCCTTATATGTTTCACATAATACTCATAAATTTTAAAATATGTAATAATATCACCAATAAATATCAATCATAAGTAAAAATACTAAAGAGTATCAATATTTAATTTTTAATAATATATCAACCTCACTACCTCAAGTAAGACCAGGAAACTCTCCTTTTTTCCATCATAACATGAATATACTAATATTTTCAGAAATTTAAGTATACTTCCTAATTCAGTTATAAGACAGATGTTTCTATATACAAACCTTTTTAGGTACATTTTTAGGATCATGTTTCAAAAAAATGCTAATTTCCAAATTGGTTATCTTAATTTTAAAAACAATTAAAGTATCTAAATATAAGAGGTCAATAGTAAAATTTCTTCTCCAATGAAACCTCGTTTCAACATATGATACTATTTCATACCTGGTTCATCTTATAACCCTCTTAGTTCATCCTAGGTTACATTAAGTTGTGTTTTTTCATACTTATTAACCAAATACATTAACTAAATTAGGAAATTAATCATTCATAATGTTTTGTAAATGGAATGCGATTGATAAAATTATATCCTCATGGAGTGTTTATCCAAGTGTGCAGTCTTAGGCCCACTCACTATAAGCTGGAGTGAAGATCAAGTCAATTCTCAATCATCTTTTTTCGAGGGTGAACACCCCTAGGAGAATCTATTCCCCAACCACATCCACTTTCCAGTATGTAGACATGGATTTAATTTACAGGAGAACCACATGATCTCCACTTTACCAAAACATTAGGAAGCCATATTATATTTAAAATATTCCATTAGACTTATCTCAAGGGTTTTCAATAAATTTCTCTGATCATAATACCCAAAATATTCAATATTACCATAACTAACCTAAATTCATTTTTATACCTTAAAAATTATGATAAATCATAACTTATAAAATTATGATAACATTTAAAACACCCAATTTATCCTCAAAAGATATCATCCTATTCCCTAATGTTTTCAAACCTTTCTATGATACCAACTATAACATCCAAAAAACATGACCTAATAAATCACATGACATAAGAAAAATACTTCATTATAATAGATTTCCAAGACCTTTTAGGTTTAGAGTTCTAGAGAATAGGGACTCAAAATTTACAAATAATACTCATTCTCTTTTAACTAAAATATATTTCTTTTCAATTGTGAGAGAAATTTCTTAATCCATTATGAGACTTTACCATATCCCATAAATTCTCCATATAAGAAAATATTCTAGATATTATAGAATTTTCTTATATTTGTAACCTCAGGGATGGAAACATATAAAATGGGTGAGAATAAATTCATATTAAGAATGAAAAAATGTATTATTTAAAAATTATAAAAAGTGAGCATAAATAAGTATATGGGTACAATCAAGTTACATAAACAATATACCAAAAAATCATATATCATAAATAATGGAATAAGTCATAGGATATTATACTATATGAATAAAAATATATTGGAAATATGAGTCAATAAACATGATCCATGAAAGCCTAATGAAATTAATATAGCATAAAAATGCAATATGACCTTGAAACCTATCATAATAAAGAAATATGAAACAAATGAAAGTATAGTGAAATTATAACATTGTGAACAAAAACAATTTCAAAGTGAATTCTATAAAAATATTACCATGCTTATTTTTGTGAACAAAAAAAATTCAAATACATCATGTTTGGAACAAAATAATTCCCATTCTTTATGAGGCGTACAAATTTCCAGGCTTCATGTTGTAAATAAAAAATATATTCACAGTTATTATTGTGAAAAAAGGTTCAAACATAATGTTGTGAATACATATTTTTCCATTATTAACAAACTTGTCTCAAGATATATAAATCCTTTACCAATTCACTATAGGGATATATATAACCACACCTATCAATAATCTATACATCTGTGTGCCACTTGAAAACAAATATTCATCATATCATAAAGAACCTATGGAAAAATAATGGATTTCTTAAACCTTTAAAAAACATCACATAACATGTAAATAAGAAATAATTGGATATAAAAATTATAATCTTTAAGAAGTAATCATTTAATAATGAAATATAGAGGGTGATAAAAACATCACTTCCTGAAGGATTAACTATATATGATAAATATAAGTGAAAATTCAAAAGTTTAAAAAAACATTTAAAAATTGAAGTGAAATTAATTTCAAAAACATTTTTGTGAAGTGAAAAAGATTAATTTTGAAAACTATATTATAAATAATTACAAATAAAATATAACTTAAAATATATAAAGGTTATAATAAAATATGGAGTGAATGATAAAACATTTTATTTTGAAATGAAGGATTTTTTTTTGAATATTTTTAAATGTATTTGTTGAGAACCCACATCATAAATGTTATAGTAAAACTTAA
This sequence comes from Viscum album, assembly GCA_963277665.1. Classification (NCBI taxonomy): domain Eukaryota; kingdom Viridiplantae; phylum Streptophyta; class Magnoliopsida; order Santalales; family Viscaceae; genus Viscum; species Viscum album. The sequence continues at coordinate 1,313,862,949 of OY728128.1, read as the reverse complement.
ATTTTAAAATAAGTTAAGGGAAAAATAGAATTCACATGAGTAAAAACGTATTTATAATTCAAAATAGGAAAGGAAATCATTTTTGGGCATATTGAATAGGGAAATAGAGAAAAACAATCATTAAAGGAGATGTTATTTCTTTTCTTAAAAATGTTGCACTTTTATGAGAAATAAATTCCTTGATAAAGATTCTTGGATTTTAAAAAATTATTTTTCCTATATATAAAATATTAAATGTCTTATTAAAAATTAAATATAAGGATTAATTAGAAAAAGAAGAATGACGGTCAATAAATAATATTTTAACTTGATGAAAATAAATTTTAGTTAACCAAATATGAATGAATTAATTCCTAAAGAAAGGGACATTTAGAAATGGGATATGTGACAGAAATTTAAACCCATATAAAATAATGATAAATTAAACCACTATAAAATCAAAGGGATAAATGAACCAAATGTATATAAAATATGTTCAATAGGAACAATCATAACTCAATGAATTATAATTGACTTTACAAAAACACTTATGGTAATAGTAATGTAAGAATAAGTGGGTTACAAAAAAATTAAAATTAATGAATCAATAAATAAGATATATTAATTATAATTTAATGAAATCAAGTAGTAAATAAAAAATATAAAAGAAATTATTTTTCTTAATATCAAATATGTCATATGGATTTGAAATCGAGATAAAGAAACCATCCCGTGTTTCCCCACTTAATTGAATGCTCTATAAGATCTTTTATAGCAAACATAAATATCATAATCACCTGTTTAAAACAAATTTCTTATCCATAACCTTTTATATACTTCAATTATAATTTTTCTCTTCATTTATTTTAGTTAGTAAATTATCTATTTTTAGTATTAAGTGTGAGTCATCTTGATCATTTTGAACTAGTTTCATAAAAACAGTGCTGGTATACATTCTTGTTAAAATGTTAATCATTACAATATTATTAAAGTCACTATAATATATATTAAATTATATTTATAAAGCTATAATTTCATTCCATGTAAATTTTGGTTAACATCCATGAATATGAAATCATCGATGATTATGTTTAAGTGATTTTTAGAGAAAAAATGATGTTATATTAATTAATAAGTTTTATAATAATATTAAAAATATTGAGGGAAAAAAATTATATACATATTTATATAATATTATAAAATTAATCAAGATACATTAATCATCCATGATATAAATTCATAGGATTTTCAAGTAATTTGTTGAACAAACCCAAATAAGGAAATACCATAATTGGTGGATTATTTTGTGGAGGTTTAGTAATAATATCCTTATACTAGAAAAATAATGATATTATTTAGTTTTTATTAGTGTTATATATCCTAATTTTAAAAAAATAGAAGAATAATTAATGGATATGAAAGTATTACATATATGAATAAAAATATTTTCTTTTTAGTACCCATGTTTTAAATAAATGAATGAATTATGATCTTTTGTTGACCATATCATTAACATGTTATCCAATTTTCCTTAATATAAAATTAATTATATAACAAAATTATATTTATCCATTAATACCATTTTCACGAGCATCTATGTTAGGAAATGATAAAAAAGAAAAATTAAGTTCAGTTATTCCATGTAGATAGTAGTCCACACGTATGTATAGATGATGTTTTCATTATCCATATAAAGGGTAAGGTGAGTAATATGGTTTATCATTTAAGTGTATAAAATACATCACAAATATAATAATATTATATTAAATTACCCATTATTACCATCCTTTTACATGGTTTAAGTAAATTAAAAACATTACTTCATGGAGGTGGTAGTCTGAACAATAAATTGATAACAATTTTTTTTATTAATAAAAATTGGAGAAAGGTGATTATTGATTATAAAATCATTATAATAACATAATATTTAAATAATTATAAATATTTTATCATGATAATAGTGTGTAATGGAATTTTATGAATAATGAGTGCACATAAAGAAATATAAATGAGAAAGAATGGGTTAGAAATTTATACCTCAGTACTTGAATTATCTTTTATATGAAGGTGGTTAGACATTAAAGGAATGATATTTTGCAAGGAAAAAACTATAGAATATTGATAAGAATGTTTAGGAGTGGTTTTGGTATATTATTGTCTCAAAATTATGGTTTTTGGTGTGTGGGTAAGTGAGGATAAGAGATCCCCTTTTATAATTAAAAAGGGTTGTCATTTTTTGAAAATACCAAAAACTATTCAATAATGGGAAGTAAATATCAAGGAAAGTGTCTCAAAAATTTAGAAATAATGGGAGTTATAAAAAATAAGGTCTTCAAATAAATAAAAAAATAATTTTACAGCTTTTTAAACATGTTATTCTCTTCACATCTTACGTTACTCATTTATACCATTTTGGTTTTTACTATGGTAACTTGTTTTTACCTAGGTATTTTATCATTTATGACAAAAAATAATATGGTCCTTATTATAATATTTGGACCAAATTTTAACAAATTTAATTTCCATTTCATAATATTAAAATTCTAAAAGCGATACATATAAATTTTAAAATAAAAAATGTATAATGTATTAAAAACAATTATTGTAAAAATATAATATATATTCTAAAATGTAAAATACAAGCTTATAAATTAAATAAAACATTTTTAAAAATTTAAAGTCAATAATAAAATATATATTTTTTCTTATAAAATGGTTTCATGAATTTATAATTAATATTTATATACAAATAACATCACTAAATTCATGTAATTTTTTAAAAATAGTATATTATACTATTCACCTAAAAATCAATCTTTTTATAAAAAACTCAAAATTTAACCCTAATATAATTTTGAAATTCGAAATTTAAAAAATGAAGAGTTTTTATCAAATTAAAATTTTATATTTTATCTTTTATCTTTTATGTTAATTAAATAGAAATAAAAAATATAAGGAAAACTTTTTTTATTGAAGAATGACTTCATAAACATTAAGTGTAGTAAATATTATTTTTATATATATTTATATATAATTTAATATTGATGTGATAGTTTATAAATATAAATATTACCATTCATAATTAACGTTTAAATGTGATAAATGTAATTTATTAATGTAAAATACTATACCACCTTTTTTAAATGGTTATTCGAATGGAATACACTCATTAAAGGATTAAATAAAAATAATAATATGTAATTATTTTAATTTATTGTTATTTTTTCATCCACTAATGGTTATATTCATCATGTAATTTTTATATATTTCATTTTTTTATTCGGGTGTTGCGTTAGTGCAGTATTGTGTGTGACATGAGGAATTGAAGATAATATTAATGTAAAGTATCTATAATATTTGGTTATTACAAATAGCATACTTAAAACCTTTATTCACAACCCAGGGAAATGAAAAAATATAAATGAGTGATCTTAGATTCTTAGTATGGGTAAATATAAGAGATATCAATCAATGATCATAAGAGGGCATAAGGGTATGATAACATGATCATAACTTAAGTGAAATATATTTAATCATGAACTATAGCATAAGGTTTTTTAATAACAAAATATATAATTAATATGAGTGTGTAATTATACATAATTAATCACGAGGCATGTGAAAATATCATTAGCATAAGACATATGCTTGTGGAGTATACATAAGTATAGAAAATCATTTCCATAGTTAAGGTTCACTTCCAGAACTATTATAGTGAATTAGGTTTACTCTCTATAACATCATTTCCTCAATTAAAGGCTACTCCAATGACTATCATAATTGATAGTGTCCCTTAATAAGTTGGATTTACACCACATTTCAGTCCATATTATCTCATGATATATCATTCTTAAACAAATAAATTATATAACTATATAATTTTAGGCCCATCAGTCACATAATGAAAACCAAACATATATGTTCCTTGATATCATAAAACATTCATCAATTAATTAGATAATAACCCATGGAATGTAAATGGGTTTCATAAATATTACATCATTTCTTTATAGAATAAACCATCAAAAGAAAAGAGGTTTCAGAAAAATTTAATTATAACTTAATCAACATGTGTGAAAGAAACATGTTTCATAGAATAATCCATAAATAATCATCATCATAATGAATCCTAAGAAATAAATTAGATGGTTTCATAAGATCATATTAATTGTGAAGTATAAAAACCCTTAAAGGATAATTACATAGATGGACAATACCTTTAGTATAAAATTTTAATATTTATTTGGAAACAATGAAAATATCATTTTCTTTCATCATTAAAAAAAATTCCCAAAATACTGAGAAAAATATTTTCTTTGAAAATAATCATGGAACATTTTAAAATAATATTCAAATAAAACAATATTTATGACGGTGTGAATATCTGTTCATTGGGTAAACATTAAAACAAATATTATTTTCTCACCTTTTGTATGAAGTCAAAAGTACATCATTCAAAAATAAAAACATAAAATAAATATTACGTTTAAGATAATGAAAATATACTAAAATAATGTTTAATATTAATTTAAATAATAATTTTATCATGGAAAATAAAATTCTTGAAAACATTTTAAATAAAATGGACATGCAATACAAAGATCATCAACCAAAGTTGAAATAAGGTTGATTTTTATTACAAATATTTTCTCAGTCATTTTAAGTGCCAAAGAGGGGAAAATAGTACTAATACTTTAAAATTTTATAAATTACCATAGGGGAAGAATATATTTTAGACTTAAAGAATAAATATCATAAAAATTCCTTCAATTTTAATTTAATGCTGAGAATCCTAAAAAGAAATTATATTATAACATAAACCCTTACCGTAGGGTCCTATATTTATTTGTATGAATTTAAACCTAAAATATAATACATATATAGTTATTATAAATATTTTAATAATCCATATTCATACATAAATTAATATGAATCATTCCTTTATAATTTCCATTTATCCCTATTTACATTTTCTATAATAAAATGAATATTCTGGTGAAAACTGGTTCATTTTCCATGCATGTTTCAGCTTAATGGTTTCATTCATTGAACTTTTGACATGGTTCCATTATCTATATAATATTAATAATGGAATAAGTATCATATTTATTGATTTTATATACTTTTATAGCAACTCATATTTAGTGATGATGAAAAATTATTTACATCACTTTGTGGATATGGTAATCCATGGGTACACATAAACAATGTTTTCAAATTTCAATGATTGGAAAGAAAGTAAGATAAAGAGTAATATATATTTATTGAATCATGAAAATATAATAAATATCATATATATTCATTATACCCATAAATATTACCATTTATGTATGGTGGACATGAAAAAATATTCACATTGCTTCGTAGTGGTGGTGGTCTGCATGTATGCACGGATGATGTTAGCATTTATCATAAGATGGAAATGAGGTATAAAATGGTTGTACGGTTAACATAAGAACATTTAATTATAGTAAATACATTTATGAAATCATGTAAAGATGTTTATATAATATTTATATGATGTTAATGAAGAAATATATTCAAAATAGATTGGTAAATACAATTACCTCCTCTTTTGGAAAACCCCTTTGGCTTACACCTTAATCCGTCTAAGGATAATTGTTTAGTAAGACCAAAGGATTTAGGAATTGGAGAGTACCACTATAAATTATTTTTTAGGTCTTTGAAAAGCTATTTGTTTCAAAAGGTGTGAATTACTAAGGGGGATATGACTTCCTTTAATAAGTGAGGTGGGTGGAAAACTTATAAATACTTAAAACATTAATATATAATAAATTCATAATCAAGTTCAAGTGGAAAAAATAGAAATATTATTAATGATAATAAAAGTTAAGGTTTAAATATATTCAAACAATAAAATTTAGAGATGTTTATGTGATATTTTAAACCTTATCTTTTAGTTTAACACACTCATTAACCCTTTTCAACATTAATCGAGGTATATATATTTTTACCACAGTTACTATTCATTATGATAAATAACGAAAGTGGAATATTTACCAATTTTGGAAATTATTTTTCCAAATATGGAAATAATTTTACTAAATTCAATTCCATAAATTTCTAGAAAATAATTTTAAAATAAGCATGAAAAACACAATGAACTCCATTTTTTGAAAAAAAGCATTTTTAAGCATAATAATAAATTAATTCAAACTCCATAACTAAAAAAAACCATTAAATATATGTGAACTTATTTTATTTAATATATCATGTATACATTTAATTAAAATAATTTATTAATAGTGATTAATCTAATTTATTATGATAAAGACACGGTACATGCATAGAAGCGGTTTTTTCTAGAAAAAAAATATTTTTTAAATTAAAATGATATTATTTTCATTTATATCCAATTTATAACTAATAAATATGTTTAATAATATAAATTAATTTTAAAATAAAACATAAATGACAAAAAAATGTTCATAAATAGAATAGTTCACATTAATTTAAGATCAAGAGTATTTACTAAATGAATTATAAATTATTTTCAATAATTATATTTTATTTAAATATCATATGATGCCATTTATTTTATATTATATAATACTTATTCAGATAAGTTTAGGGTTTAATTATTTATAGAAAATAAATCATATTTTTTATTAAATAAAAATATATTATAAAATATCCGCATGCTAGAGTATTCATTGGTGAGTGGTACTACCCAATTGGATATAGGTGTTTAAAGCCTTTATCTTCTCAGCTAGTGGAGTTCATGTTGTGCATGGTGGAAGTTTTGGTAGAAGTGTTTCTTATAGTTATTGAAGATTTTTTATGTGTTTTTCCTAAAAATATTATGACACTACCCCCATGATATGATATCATGTTCAGGATAGAGATACATCCTGGAGTTTCTCTGATTTCTATAGCCCCTTACCAAATGGAACCTTATGAGTTATTGGAGTAGAGGATTCGAATTAATGATTTTATGAAAATGTTTTTCATTCATCTCATGATATTTCTATGGGGTTCTATAATGTTATTATCTAATAAGGTGGATGGTAGTCCGAGGATATGCATAAACTAACAACTATTGAATGAGGTGATGATCAAGAGTCATTACCCCATTTTGAGGATAGATGGTCTATTTGATCCATTATAGGAAGGAATCTAGTTTTGAGTATTTATATATAGTTTGGATATCATCATAGGAGAGTAAATAAAGAGTATATTCTGAAGACTATTTCCAATCATCTTTATGGGAACTTAATATTTATAGTTATGTCATTTGGTGTCCTAAATGCTCCAGATATTTTCATGGGACTCATGAACTCTATGTCTCATGAGCTCCTATATTATTTTATAGTTGCATCCATAAAAAACATTCTAATCTATTTGAAGTTAGAGTATGATTATGGTGAGCATCTCATGTCTATTTTAAAAGTCCTTTGGCACCATGAAGTTTATGGGAAGTTGTCTTAGTGTATGTTTTGGACACATAAGGCACATTTTATATAGAATGCCGTGTATAATTAGGGAATATCAGTAGATCCTTTGATGATCGATGTATTTTTTACTTGGAAAAAACACATGAATGCTATAAACGCTCATAGTTTCCTTTCTCTCCCATGTTATTATCATAAGTTCATATTTTATTTCTATCAAATTATAAACCCTTGAATAACCTAATCATTGCATAAATAGTCTTTTATGTTGACTAATCGGTGCTGGGATACATTAAAATAATGAAATAAAATAGCTAAATAGTGCTTAAGTTATTTTTTTGAGTAAGGAGTTATGTTTGAGTATTTCAGTGATGCTTCTCTTCTTATTTTGGGTTGTGTCTTAATCAAATAGACATAGGTGATCTCATATAAGTTTTATTTGATATATCCTTATGAGTGTAACTATTCTATCCATGACATTGAGTTGGTAGTTGTGGCGTTTTTTTGAAGATGTGGTAGCATTATTTCTCTAGTGAACATTTTTCAATCTTCATATATCTCTAATGATTAACATATTTTGAGACCCAAAATATAGAATACTATGAGATCGGGAGTGGTTATGACATAGGTGAGATTATTATAAACCATGGGGATTTTTCTAGGACTTAGAGTGAAATAAGATGAATTGTAAAAGTCATGAAGTTGATATGATTATTTCATTATCTTTTTATTTAACAAATAAATCATGTTCAAACTCATGTGTTACATGGTGTTTCGTTTTAGGTGAAGTTCATTATAGTTTTTTGGATTTATTGAAAGAACATAGAAGGAGTTTTGATATTGAATACCAGTGTTTGAATCTATATAAATTGTAGGAGACCTCACTATGACATTATCATATTCCAAATGGGAATGATTATCATTTGGGAAGTGAAACAACTTGGATTCCTAGGAAAGGATATTTTTTTATCTGTAGTCTATTAAAGTGGACCCAAATATGCCATTGTTCAATTAGGAAAAAACCATAGTCAATAAATTGGGTGATAATTTTTGAAACATGGGGTTCAGAAGGCTATTAAATTTATAATTTTACATATGAGAAACCGAGAGGATAATGAATTCTGGTGAAGAAGTTTTTTTGGATCACATATTATTAATTTGAATGTGGTGGCTCTTATATAGTTGTCATGTATGATCATCATATGTGTGATTAATCCAGATGAAGAAAAAAATAGATTAGATTTTGTAATATTCAATGAAAATATTAAGTGGTTTTATAGGTATGAAAACATCATCTTCCATTACATAGTCAATCTAGGTTGATCATTTTGATAATACTATGAAACAACAAGGAGGATTATACCATAATAAGTGAAATGTATTGGATTTTTTTTTGATGTTCTAAATAAGGAGTCATATTCTGTTGAAAATTACATAGTGTAAGAAGATAAACCTTTTCTAAAATAGTTATTGGGGAACATACCCTATAATAAGATGGTTTTAAGTAATTTAAGACCAATTTAGAGTGGTTGAACTGAAATAGAACAAAACAGACTATGGTCAGTGAAGAGTTTCATATTTTTGGTGGACTTGATGACCTGAATAATTTTGTTATTCTAGGGATACTCATAATCGATATCTAAAGTCTATAAAAATGTCAGTGGTGATTAATTGGTCTTAAATGACCTAATGGATCAATAATAAGTAGTAGAATTTGAATGAAGTTAGGAGTTGAAATTTTAATTTTAAATTAATTTTTTATATTGAAATTTGAACTTGAATATGATTTTATTTTTATGTAATATATAGAGTGAATGAGGGTCTTAAATACATTTAATTTCTAGAAGGGGTTAAGTGAGTTAAAGAGAAGGATAAGAAGAAGAAGAGTACATACATGGATTGTGTGTGATCATCACACCGATGTTGGGTGTCGGGGAAGAAGAAGGTTCACACTTGTTCTATATCGTGAAGGAGTAAGTGAAAAGTTTACATTGTTAATAGATAATAATTTTTAGGAAAATGATAATCCATACCTTGGTGAGGAAAGTACTATATAAACATTAATATTGATTAGTATAAAATACTTTTTTCTTGTGTAGGGAGAATACTAGGTTTTATTCTTATAATATAATTTCAGGGATAAACCCTACCCATTACATCAAAAATTATGATTATAGTGGAATATGTGGTCTTGGTTTTTTATATTTCCAATTATTTGGATTTTTATTCTCTATATTTAAACTTGTAAAAAAGTTGTTCATTGTTAGTTAGTTTTTATTCATGTGTGGGAATTCGATCAGTGTGATCATTCACTTTAACATGTGATATTGGTTGATTTTAAAAGGAGTTTTAAAAGGTAAATTAAAATATTTTCCATTGGTTTACACCAACTCTTAGTGAACCAACACTATTCTCGAGGCCATAATAATTGGTATTAATGTAGTCTAATTTTACATTAAAAATTGTTAAATTTGATGTTCACTACTGTGAGGGTTATTTAACTCTGTTGGTATTTGAGTTATATCTCTATTTTAGAATTAGGGAGGTTTCAAAGTTTCTTCATTGAAGGTGTTGAGTGATGTTGATGTTATGATATGAACTTTTACATCTATCATGGATATTATAAATTCATATAATAAAAAATTATATCCTATATTCAATAAGAAAAAATTAAAATGTTCGGATGGAAATAATACCACACAACCTTATTATATTGTTTATGGATGTTCTAGATATTGTAACTGATGGTCTTACACCTATAATATAAGGATATTCATTTATTTAGGACACATTAATTAATTTAGTGATTATTAGGATTTTAGGAAATTACATTTTGTACTGAAAAACATAGAATGTTTTTTAAAGTTTATGAGGATCAATATAGTGAAAGGAATTTTGGAGAAGCTATATAATATCTATAAAGGAAAAATCAAAGTAAAAAAATGATAAATATTAAATTTAGTGATTAATTTAAAAATATATGCATATGTTGGAAGGTTAATATGTTGTTTAATTCTTTATAAGGTTCAATGGTATGAATAGTACTATTAGAGTAATTTTTGAGACTCTTAATGATTCAGTAATGGTCAATAATATACTTTAAGTCTTATCATATATATTTGATGCCAATGTTTTTGATATAGAGGATTTTGATCCTAATACAATTACTTTGGATTACTTTTACAATATTTTGGTTGTGTATGATATGAGAAAGGAATAAAATTAAAAGAAGAAGAGTTTTTCTTAGAAATAAGTCTGTTTCAAATATCTAAATAATGAAATAACCTCAAGGAAAATTGATATTTGGATAAAGATTTTCATTGGATGTTCCATAAGATCACATCAGTCTTTCTGTAAGGTGTCTAAATAGGGAATGATAAATTTCATGGAATGTCACATTTAAAGTGTTTTATATTTAGTGGAATTGTAAATTTTGATTTAAATTTTACAATTATAGAATATGATTAAAGTGAATATGAAATGGAGTCATCTCAACTACTTTTGAGGAGGAATTACTTTAATTTCAAAAGAGGGAATTTTCATTAAAGAGATCAAGATTGAATTATTAATCTACCAAAAAGAGGAGTTCTTTTTATATGAAGGATGAAACATCAGGTGATGGTAGTGAGAGTAGTTATTCCTAATGTTTTATAAGTTATAATCCATTCATTGTAATAATGGATTATATGGATTCAAGAGTTTAAGTTGACTCAAAGAAAGAATAACAGGTTCCTCCAAGTAGTGATAAAGAGTAATATGAATCTCAAATAAGGTTCATGTTGAAAAATAAATTAAATAATGTCATATATAAGGTTTATTAGTTAGATAAATATAATAGGAGACTGTAAAATGCCTCCAATACTATTGAATTTGATAAGGCTAAATTCAGAAATAAGGAAGGTGAGTTACAATAAAGTGTTGAGGAAGTAAGATTCCTACTCACCAGGGATAATAATAAATACAAATTATTGAAAGAGAAGGGTATTTAAAATGATAAATAAATATAATATCTCAAAATGAACTTTATATATAACAAAAATTGTATAAAAATTTTCATATATGATTTCACTTATTCCAATTATGATTTCTTGATTCCAATGTAGTGTGATGTGTTAGAATTGAGACTTGAATAATGTTCTAATCATTAAAAATATTAAAAAATGGTTCATAAAGATCATGTAATTACTATAGTGAAGGATTAATTAAAAAATATAGTGATAAAAGTGAATAGAAACACACAAGAGAAAGAAATTCAAAAAAAATTCCTATGCAAAGCGTACATTTAAAAAAAATACGCTATTGTGTGTGAAGAAAACAGATCAGGAAAAATATTTATAATAAATAGGAACATTTTTATAGTATAAATATGTTTTTTTCATCAAACTAAGTTGAATAAGGATTTTGAAACCATGAATTTTATAAAATTAAGGCTATTGGAAAGAATGATGGTTTAGGAATAAAATGGCCATTTATAGACACCTTTTGTTTTTTGGAGGTTATATATGGGATGTTTTTGCTTCATAAGAAGCATATTTTAGTCTATGAGGTGTGCTGGAAGTCCAAAATCTAGGGATATAAACTCTTTAAAATAAACAATATAAAATTGAATGCCATTCAATAAAAAAAGAAAAGTTGAATATCCATTTAAATAACTGAATAAATTATACAGGAGATGTAACCAATAAGATAATATCAATGAAGATTATCTCATCATCATATAATCTTAATAGATATAAAAACATAATAAAACTATATTTTATCAAATTAAAAATAGAAATAAATCTTCAGATAAGTAGATACCTCTCAATAAGAACACATAATATTATGAAAATCCATTAGAGATTGTTGAGTCTAGAAAGGGTGGACAAAATTATATATAGAAGAAAGAAAATAGAGTGATCTAAAAAATAAAAAATATATATAAATATATAATAATAAGTTTATTTGACTTTATTATAGGTAAATAAATATTTTTAAAAATAAGTCGAAGTAAAGAGAAATAAGAAGAAGAGCCTTTAAAATTTCATATTGCTAAAATGAAGAATAATATGAGTTCTCCCAATCTAAAAAGGGTGTTGAAGAAATTTTTATATTATTAAATTGTTTTATAGTAAAATAAAGAGTTAAGTGACATGCATTGGTTGTTAATGTATAAATTTCAAGGTTCACTCGTTAAAGGCTATGGTATGGTAAAATTCCATCCCATATCTCACTTGTTTATAGGATATTTATTATCAAAGGAGGATAATGAAAACTTAACTACATTATGTTTACTGATAAATGTATTTAAAATGGGGGATAAAAAATATAGAGGGATAATCAAAATATATATGTTTCACTTAATAGGGGATATATCTATTATTTAATTGGAGCATATATTTATTGGGAGTTTTTAAATGTAGTGAGCCGTGAAGTTAATAAATGTGTGTATTAGTTGTGTGAGAATGTGAAATATTAATACATTTTTTTGAATATATATAAATGAAATTGTTGTAAAATGATTCAAAGTATATTATTTTGAAGAGGTAGAAGAGTTGTTACAATAAATTGATTTCAGGTGGTTTCAAGTGATGTGAAGAAGTGGTTATATGTAACTTTATTAGAAAACATGAAATTATTTTTTTAATATTCTTATTTCTTACTACATGTTCACTCATTTAGGCTAATAATTTTTAAATAATGTTTCATTTCTATGTATTTTGAGTTTAAAAAAGTGAATTATGTTTAGCAGTTTCCAAAAAAATATAAAGGGGAGATTGTTAAGACCAATATTGGAGAAGATGGTGAGTTCAAGAGTGGTTGGGACCTTGGGGGTATTTTTGTGGAATAAGGGGAATTTTCTAAAATCAAGAGTTAAAGAATATGAATCGAATAATAGATTAAGTAGATATTTTTATTAAATTTACTTTTATTTTAAATATACAAATCATCTTTAAAATCAAGTGTTACAAGGTTTGTCATTTGATTTGAAGTTTATTACAAGTATTTGGAGTGATTAAAAGAACATTGAAGGATTTTTGATTATAAAGAGTGGGTTTTGAAGTCCATTGAATTACATATTACCTCACCATGTCATGGAAATAAAAAATGGTGTTTCACTTGTTTGGTAAGTGAAATTATAAAAATTCTTAGGAAACATGTGTTTTGGTAAGCCGTAGTATGAGGAAGAAGAGTTGACTACATTTTGATGTAATGAGATAGGCCCCATAGTTAGGATCTATGGATATTATCTTTTAAAAAGGAGTTTTAGGTGGCATTTATCTTGAGAAATTTCTATTTTGAGAAACAATAAGGCTCATACATTCTAATATTGGAGTCATGGTCGATCAAATATGATTAATTTGATTGTGGTAATTTGTATATAGTGATCACACCTGATTTAATAACATTATATTAGCCTAAATTAATATACAAATGAATTAGATGGTGAAATAGTTTTTGAATATAGTGAGTGTTTATCTATATATGAAAATGATATTTACCACACTATGGTAAATATTTGGTTACAGTTTTGGGAATTATAGGAAATGTTGGGGATATTTGTACAGAGATATTTGAAATAACTAGGCTATTGTTAGAGGTTAAAAATGGGGAGTTTAATAATGTATCACATTCCATAGTGTTATAATATAATCCATATCTAAAATAGTGAGGGGGAAAAAATTCACCATTATAAGTTTTTTGATAGTTTTTTAATATCTATCTATAGAGTTTGAATTGAAAGAGTGTGTTACACTCCATGGCTAGTATGTGTTTTTAGATTTTGAGTATATTTGATGACATAAATCATTTTATAAATCAAGGGACACTCATATTAGATCTATAAATTATCTAAAAAAATTAATGGTGAATAAGAGGTCTTGAATGATTCATAGGTTCAAAAATAATTGGCGGATGTCAAGAATAATTTATAGGAATTTGTGAGTTTGAGTTTTAATTTGATATTAAAAATTGAACTTGAAGAATATTCTCTTGATGTATAAGATATATAGTTAACTAAAAAAAATAATGTATATAAGTGTGATAGGAAATAGAAGGATATGAATAAAAGGATAAGAATAATAAGAATAATAGGACTACACATGGTTTGTGTGTGATCTACAGACCCGTGTTTGGTGTTGAGGAAGAAGAAATATAGACCTATTATATACTATAAAAAAGTATGAGATCAATTTAAATTGTTGTTAGAAAATAATTCATTGTAAAAGTATAATCTCTACCTCAGTGATGACAATAAAACTACAACAATAAGTTTGATCTGTAAAAAATACTTTCTTATTATGTAAGAAGACTACAATATTTTATTATTTTAACATGATTTCAATAATAAACTATGATTTATGTACCCACAATGGTGATTATAGTGGGGTATATGATATTGGATTTTTATGGATCGTGAAATGTTGTAGTTTATCATTTTGATTAATAATCTATTTAAATTGGTTGTTCTTTATTTTTTTTTATTTTCATTATTATCTGTGAAGTTCTTAAATTATATTATTTATGATAAAAAGTGACATAGATTAATTTATAAAGAAGTATTAAAAGGATATATGAAATATTGTTCACTGATTCAACCCCTTTTAGTGATCCAAATTTTTTCTTCGGGCCATAATAAGGTATACAATATCTAAGTGAGATTTAAATTTATGATTGTTTTTGTGGATATAGTCCTGGTAAGAATTTGATTTCAAGATCTATTAAACCATAATAAATGAAATGTGGTTGCCAATGCGTTGAGTAGGAAGTCCGAAAGAGATGATGTATGAAAGTCTGGATATGTGTGGAAGGTGATAGAGGATATTACAATGATTTATATTTATGTGGAAAATGTTGGTGGTATAGGTTTCATTTATCATATGTCTAGATAGTCATCCTTATTATTGATGGTTGAAGGATCATAGTTTGGATATATTGAGGTAAAAGAGTATTAGAATCATTCTCTATGTGGTAATTCTCTTGAGGGATGGTTAGAGGATGATCAATATCATGTTCTATTTTGAAGGAAGTTATTCATTACTTCTGTGATGCATGTTGTCATTCTTAATGATATTTATATCATACCCTTGGTTATACATCCTGGTATATATATGATGTATCATTGCTTTAAGAGTTAATTTTGATGTCCATGGATGGAGTGAATACTTTTGGGGTTTTTATTTTGACTTTTAATCTTATTATAGTTAAAAATAGTAAATTATATTCTTGGATGCTTGTAATAGCCATTAGATGTAACCAAATGGAAGTGGGAAGACATTAAATTAGATTTTGTCACTGATTGAACTTGAACTCATGAAGGATGTGATTCTAATTGGGTGATTTTGGCTCAGTTGATTAAGTTAAAATAATTTATTATTGATCAAAGAGTCATGTGATAGTGTTGTTTTGGTAGGTCAGTATACAAATGAAGATATAAAAATTCATGGGGTGTCGAGGACCATCATCTATAATCATGATCCATATTTTATCTCATTAGTATGGGAGGTCTTATATGTGATTTTCCCTATTATATATTGCTTATCATTGTTTTTCTTATTATATGGATGGTCAAATCAATAAAAAAATTATAAAATTGGATAATAAATTTCATTCTTGAATTATTTATTTTATAGGTTCCTAGAAAAAGAATCTTTTTAGTTAAGTTTTTGTATAATAAAACCTACCAACTTTCATTTGGTAGGTATATACTTTTGGTGTTGTTTGAGTGGTCTTTCTGATATTTATTATTTTGGATCAAGGTTTTAAAGTTGATAGTAAATGAACTAGATATGGAACTGATCATGAAAGAGAGTTTTGAAACTATTAAAGAGTGGATATAGATGGTACAAGATTGTGAAAAATAATATTCATATTAGTGGAAGAGTCCTATGGAATTTGATTTCAGAGAACATGAGTTCTTTAAAATTTCCCAAGATCATGGTATATGTGGGTTGAGTAATGGGATTAAGTTTTCTACCTAATTTATCAATCCTTTTAAGGTGTTGGATCATATAACTGTAGTAGTGTATTGGGTAGCCCTTCCCTTCATAATAGTATTATATCCATCATTTATTTCATGTGTCACAACTTTATCAATATATTCATGATGAATCCAAAGTCATCTATTAAGGTGAGTTGGATGTAAAGGATGATGTGAAATTTGTGGAGTGACTTGTTGAGAATCAAGATCATTCAGAGAAAGTGTTGTGTGGGTATATAATTCATTTCATTGATTACTTATGGAAACAAGGTCCCTTGGAGGATTATATATGAGAATAAGATTCATATATTTTTTCTAAGTATTCCAATATATTTGGAATAATTTCTTTTTTGGGGTTTTGTGATTCTTTATTTTTTTAATTGATCTTTTTTTTCCAATTTAATTTATTATTTTTTAGTGATAAAGTTTTTGTAATTTAAGAGTTATCTATTAAAGGTGTTTGGTTTTTGTTTTAGGGGTTTTATTTATGGGTTGTTTTTTATTATCAATGATGATAAAAAAAATGATCGATATCCAATGTATTTTACTAGACCTTCCTTGAAAATTTCATTGCATGTTTTGTGTGTATAAGGAATCAATAGAAGAAAGTTTAAGTTGGATCTAATATTTCAGCTATAATAATATATTTTTGTGTAAATTTGTTTTTTATACCATGGAGAGTCAGTTTAGAGGGATAGTGGTTCTCTTGACTGGTGTTTCATACCATGAAGCATTTGGATATGATGCGTTTCCTTTCTTGTAGTGTAGGGTATAAGCTATGATAGTTTGGTATCATGATATTTTTGTGTGGATTTCTATTTATGGTGTGAAACGGAGTGAATATTAACATGTTATTCTTACATGGGAAATATTATGGGTTAGCATAATATAGTTCCTACTGAATTAAACTTACGCGATCCTAGTTTTGTGGAAAGGGGTAGCATTATGGCATGATTCCCTCTGTAAATTTTGAGTTTATATTGTGTAGGTTGGATTTTTCATGGGGTATTTAGGGATCATAATATATGAACTCTTACTAAATCTTTCATGAGTGATACTACTATGTGGTTATAAATACTGCGACATGATGTCCTAGTGGTTCTGATTCTTAGTTCAATTTATATAAGTTCTATTACACCACGATGCCATCAATTTCACCATGATGTGGTCTAAGGTTCATCATGTTATATGTAAATAGGATGGGGTTAATGCCTTATTTCTCAAAGGACCTAGAATAATGGAATGGTCAACGTGGATTTTCTGTGGGCTTTATTAATTTTTTAGTTAACAAGGTTTTGATTATGAGACTTAGAGAGAGATAAGGTAAGATCATTGTGTAATTTTTAGTGGTGTTCTAATTTTAGTCTCCTTTCAGTTTGTTGACCCCATGTTATGCCATGATTCTTTATTTTTTTATTATAATTATAAAATCAAGTATTTTCATGGAATATCTATTAATTACATGACTTCTTTTAAAACTTATGTGATCAAAGGTGAGTATTTAGATATTTTTAGCCATATTTTGATTGGTTTTGTCACTTATTTTTAATAGATAAACTCTTTGTAATCCAAGGTGAATTACTCTTCCCTTATCCTTAGATTTATTATTGTCATTTATTACGGGGTGGGTTTTGATAATGATGTTTATTTAGTTTTTCTATTGTTTTGTTGTGGTTTTGGTGGGGATAGGTCGAGCATAGGACTCATGGATGATCCTTGTGTTTTTCTTGGTGTTTAATTTGGAGTTTCCTTATTATCACATGCATTGGTTGTTAATTATTTTGTTGAGGTTGGGGAATCCATACATTTTCATCTTAATTATGTTTAAATTATGGATTAATCTTGAATTTTATTTCATTGGGTGCATGATGTGGATTAACTTAATCAATACAATTAATAGAATTAAAGAAAATTAATGGTATGTTGGATGATTTATATGGGATTTATGAGAACAATTTTTATTTCTTAAATGTCGATTATTTAGTTGACATTGATGCTCAAAATTTACGATTGATTGTATGATATATTTATTTCTTAATGATTGATAAATTAGAAACACCTTTCACAGTGGGATAATTAGTTAAAAATAATAATTAATGGGTTATGTGGAAATTTGGAATTACGGTGTTGGTATTTGGGTATAAAATTCTCCCTTGATATAAAAGAATATTCAATTAGAATATCTATAATGTGATTTTTTTGATGTATTTTCCCTATTTTTATGTCATATATGGGGTATTTATTATTGTTATTTATGGGGAAATAAATGGGTTTCCTGGTTTGTTACGGGGATATGGTTTAGATTTGTTGTGATAGTAGTATATGGGATATCATGTAATTATGGTTATGGTGGTATGGATTGTTACATGGAAAGGAGGTGATTTTTGGCTATTTCGGTTGTTGTTGGAACCACCGATGGTAAAGTTTATATGATGATGGGTTTGGTTATTATGGGGTTTGGTTATAGTTTCAGAGTAGTAAGGAAAAGGGTTGGAATTATTGAAATCAGTCATGTGTGACGGTATTGATAAATGATGGGCTATAAATAATGAATGAGACTTTAGGGAATGGCCATAATTAATATGTGGTAAAGGCTAGTATGAATTGTAAAAATTATGGGATCCACAACGATAGTAGTGATTCACATATGAGTAAAAGGGTAAACTAAAATAATGAAAAATCACAGGACACATCTATTTATGTGGTTTGGTAAATGATCCCTACCTCCATGAAAAGTCATAATATTTCAATAATTTACAATGAATAATTACTAGGACATTTTCAAAGTTTCAAACACACACACACACAAAGAAAAACCTAGATTGAATGAGCTAATAAACAATATGTTATGATTCTTCCACTAATGAAACATTAAATAAACTATTATATATTGACTGATAGATGGAATTCTGTGGAGCCAAAATACAACATTCTTCAAATTTAGAGATGCTACAATAAATGTTCTTAATTCTATACATCTATAGTTTTCTATTAGTTTCACTTGGTCATCTCTGCTTTAGTCTACTAAGAGTTTCTATGGTGGTCAAAATTTATCTTCAGGTTCTTCAGCCATAAGTCCTCTAAGCCAGGGCACAATGCCCTTGTAATGACCAATGACCTCACCATGAAAGTCAAACCGTGAGAGTTATGATCTGATATGCTATTTGGGCTGTTATCATTCAACCCAATTTTATCCAAATAGTTTGGCATAAACTATTATAATAGTATGAATTTTTTTAATGATTAATGAAATGATTATTGGATAGAAATAAAGAAGTGTTAAATAAATGAAGTAGTTAATGTAAAAGTGTTTGAAAATGGTAAATCTATAATCTAATGAACGATGTATTTTATAGTAAATTAGAACATTTTTATGGTAGTTTACTATGGGAATATGGGGCTAGTTATGGTGAAATAATGGAAGTAGATATTTTATAGATGTGGTGATAGAGTGTTTTTTGTAAACTATTATGGTATTTTTTTGAATAAGAACTTATAGGTTGGGAATGCCTGTAGATACTATATTCTTATATTTTATTGTTTTTTCTTATACAAAATCAGTCGATTTAGATAACCTTACTAATGTTCATATGGTTTTGGGTTCCAGCTGTGTTCCCTAACCATATTGTTGTAGAGGGACTTAATGGATGATTACTCCCTCTTCCTCAGTCTCTCTTATAGGTGTAGTATATTCTGTGATGGATTACAAAAAGTATACTGATACATGATTTAGTGTCTTAAGTATTTTTATGTAATGTAATGGGAAAATTTATTATACTACTATGATGATGATATATGGTGGGTATAATTCATGGTAATATGTGGGAATAAGGTTTCTATCAATTATATTTAAGTTACCCTATTTTAATAAGGTTGTGAGATGTAGATGTGCTGAAATATGTTCTGATTATGAAGTTTTTGATATAAAGTGGTATTTAGATCTAGATATGTGATTATTATGATGATGATATTGTTATGTTATGTTATATATGTCTATGATATGGTATATAATGTGATTTTGCGTGATTATGGAAGGGATGGAAGCACCAGTATATTTGTCATTGGAGCTTGAGAGTGAAATACAATGGGAATGTTTTTGTATAATACCTTCTCAATATTTATTACTTTGATAATATGTTCATATAATTGGATGTGATATTAGCTTTGTAAACCTCTATAAGGATAAGTGATAATTTACCAAATGTTTTTCTGAGATGATTTTTTATTATTTTTTTCACTAATACATTTGTTTTCTTATTCCAATTTTCTATGAAAGGATTTATGGATGATCCTACCTAGTATACATGTATCTTCACACTTATATATAAGAAAGATATATTTTTGTGTTTCTATGAGGTAGTTAGTAACCGTGTAAGAAATTAATAGCTCAAGGCTTGAAGTTATAGTCAAAGTCCCTATTATAAGAGTTTCTCTTTTATTTTTATTTTTTATGAACTTGATTTTTTATGAAATTTACATTAATTTTGGATTGGGTTTTATTTTAAATGATATAAAATTTATGGGTGATTAATCTATTTCTTTCTAGGATTTATGAGGGCAATACCACCCATTCATGTGTTTTATACACTTGATGATAGTCTCCAAACCATGGTATATTAGAGGCATGCATTGGAGGTAGAAATCATTTTCACTACTAAGCTAATAGGGGTTTCCAGTGGTTCAAGGTTGTGACATATATAATCCAATGATGATTGGTTAGATTCATCCACTGATCCACCATTTATTGGCTAAATAAATCCATTATCCACTAGTGAAATAGTAGTGACATCCATCCATTATTAGTGACTAGATGAAGACATGCATCATCCACTGGTGATAAGATGGTGACATCCATCATTTGATGGTGATGAGTTGGAAAAATATAGCATCCATTGGTGATGGGATTGTGACATCTATCAATTTTTTAGTGAGAGGTTGAAAACATATACCATCAAATTAGGATATGCCGTCAATATCCACTAATTCATCGGTGATAGGAAAAAAAAATCTAAAATCTTTTGTTGCGAGTCTAGATACGTCCACCAATCTATTGGTGATAGGAAAATGACATATATTACTCACTATTAATAGGCCGATAAAATCCATCATCAATAAGTGATATAATGAATACATCTATTAACCATTGGTCATAGTTTGATGGAATCCATAATCTACTTGTTACTATCCACAATCATCCATCATCCACTAGTGAGAAGAATATAAAATCCATAATCGACTAGGGATTAGTTGATTACATCCATCATTCTCTAGTGATAGGTCAATGAAATCTATCATTCAATAGTGACAAGATAGATTAACTAAAAGGTTCTTACTCATGATGTGAACACACATTAACTATCTCTTGAGATAGAGATAAACTCTATAGTGATTATATCACATGAATTTAAAGTATTGTGTTATCTTACACACATTTCTTTAGACTATGAGCATGGAATATATATTTTTCTAAATATGTTCAATATATTGATTAATTAACCCATTTTTAATGGGTATTCTTCCCACTATAGTGGCAGGTGATGTAAAAAAACCAATATTATTATTAATAAATATTTCATAAAAATATTATTAAATATATAAGAGAGTCCTAAATGACATAATAAAAACCCCTATGAGATGAGTCGACCTCCCATATTAATATTTACAATGGACAATATTCATAGTATTACTAACACATTTTTATGGGTTTCCTACAGTTGTAAAGTGTACCCATAATAAAAATGTAAGAAAAAAGTAGAAATATATGCTATACAGTCATGTTATATAGAAAATTCCTAAACCTATACCCAAGTCACCACAGAAAAGTATATAACTATCACTAAGTTTGGGTAAAACTAGTATAGGAAGAGTTTTCAAACATTAATTCAATTAAACAATGAAATTATTATACTCTTAACACTATTAAAGCATCACTCCCTCTTGGTCATGGTCATCAAGGGTGATCACAAAATTGAGAATTCCAAAAATATCCAGTATTAATATTTAACCAAACCAAAAAAATATCTTACTTCGAACACATTTTGACTATTCTACCATTATATCACTACTAGGATCTTCTCAAGGCCCAAAATAATTCTTTTTCAGATATAAAACAACAAAAAATTTGACATCCAGAATCCAAAGCTGAAAATTATACATATTTTTATATAGGTGACGTTCCTTAGAGGTTCTGAAAAAATATACAATTATCCTTATGTTCCTCATTTTTCATAGAATAAACCATTATATCTTATAAAAATATGACAAAAAAAATGTGTTGAGGTACATATGGAAAATAAAATTCAAGGGTTCTATAAAAATATCTTGGGAATTCATGAGCCCAAAATACATCATGAGATACTAATAATTTCATTATTTTCTTCTGAATTCCATCGTAAGAATGTCAGATTCCTTCAACCTTAACTAGTGGTAGCCTAACCTAAGATCAATCATAGAAGACAATCTTTCCTACCCAATCTGATCAAAGAGGTCATTAGCCTAAGGTGATATGTACTTATTTTT
Source organism: Viscum album (assembly GCA_963277665.1). Lineage (NCBI taxonomy): Eukaryota > Viridiplantae > Streptophyta > Magnoliopsida > Santalales > Viscaceae > Viscum > Viscum album. Next base: position 1,313,840,080 of record OY728128.1, on the reverse strand, counting down.
TATGGTCACCTAGTCAAGCATATGATAATCAGTGAAAATCGAGAGACTTCCATTTTCTTTATTTGTAATGAGAATTGGGGTAGATTAAGGTGAAACACTTGGGCATAAAATATTGGTTCTTTTTAAATTCTCAATATAAACATTCAATTCCTTCATCATGGTGGTAGCTACTCTATATGGTGTTAAATAAATAATATTCTTCCTCAAAATTAGAGTGATAGAGAATAAAACCTCACAATTTCGTAGAAACTTTAATAAATAGTCACAAAATACATCTGGATATCTATTTATGACCCTAGAAAATCAATCACCCAAATCCTGTTCAATGGAATAAAAAAACAATCTAGATAAATAACAGGATATAATCTTTATATATAGAATTATATGCCCTTATCTAAATAATTTTGGATCCCAATCACCCTAAAACAAATTAATGTCTCTATAAAGAGTAATAAATTTGAAATTATGATAAAAACATTTCATAAGGGCCTTGAAGTGGAATGTAGCCCATACAAAGATTATATTTGAAGACATTCAACTCAAGAACAATGAAGTCCCACATTTCCATGAAAATTATGATCATCATATGACATAAAGGAATTTTAAACCATACTCCTTATTCTTTCCCAAGTATTAATGATTTTAATATCATAGGGAATAACCTATACTTTTAAATTTAACTAATTGATGATTATTGATGATTTAAAAGAATATAATGCATCTATGTCAGAAAAATCTAGAACCATAAATGATTTAATTAGAATGATAATAGTAATAATCACAAGAATAAATTTTAAATCAATATAAGAATGATCTACCACAAATAAGTTCATTAATTTGAGTCCAACCTAATACTTCCTTCTAAGATGAGATCCTCTCTTCAACTAAAGTTATTCTACCAAACACTAATGAATTATATTATGATCCCATGGATATATCTAACTGCATATGTGAGTCTCTAATAAAGTAATTTTTTCTACCATGAAATGTACACTTAATAAAGTATTATTGGTGGACTAATATCCCATATAGTTGATGGGGTTTTATAATTTCTTGAAATTATAGTCTAAATGACCGAGCGTCCCATACCAACCATCCTAGTCATATCAATTTTGTCCGTAATCTCCTTATTGACCACTAAAATATATTTTGTAAGGAGGAATAAAATAACCTTAGATCAAATCCTAGTTTTTAGATCCATTTAAAACCCATGGGATTTGAGGTTATCATTCGAGAGGATCTCAAGAAAAAACTTGACCAACTAAGAAAGAGTAATTTCATAATTGAACATATAATTATACCATTATTCATGAGTTATAAACTCTAGATCCTCATCCATATTCAAGGATTCAGGATAAAACTATTGGTTGAACATCTCTTTCAAACATTTCATGTTGAGGTTTTTATAAAATTTAGCATGTACAACCAAATAACATCTTTTAAGGCTTGGTCCCTCCAACATATTAGTGAAAAAAACTATATTGAATGTATTTTGTGTTTAAAAAAAATGTAATATGAATTTGATTTTATCCAACCATTCCTTAGGTTCCTGAGATACCTAGTCACCATGGAAGGATAATGGGTTTTTAATGTTGAATTCTTAAGTATGACCCCTCATTCAAGCTGGATCCCACTCACATTTTCTAGCAAGGGTTTGGAAGGTATGAATAACTGAATCAATGAGATTTTGATTTATAATATGGCTAACCTATGGAAAATTATTTGTTGTTTCTTTTCATCTATTCATTGCTGCCCTTCTGGATAGTATTTTCTATAATAACACCAAAAAAATATGATCAAAATAAATCCTTCCCTAAATAAAATTAATAATCCAAAAATTGACATCGATTTATCTCAAAAAATAAATTAATAATAATAACACCCATTTGAAATAATAAAAAATAAAAACATCATAAAATATGATGATTTTTAATAATGAATCATTTGACTACATGGATTAAAAAATCTTTAATAGACTATGTAAATTACACTATATGTTATAAAAGAAAAAATGCATAGAATATGAGCAATTTCCCAAACCATTCATAATGACCATTCACTCAAGTAATTATCCTATTTTCACTCAAAAACCATGGATTTTTCCAAAATAACTTATAAAACCTTTATATAGTTCACAATAATGATAGATAAAATAATAAAATCAAGAAAATAATATTAATAAATCTAAAATTTGATTGAAATCTCTCAATCACCCATGCTAACTCATGGTTCAACATGATAAATTGTTCTCCAAAAAATTACTTCCACCGACTACTTGAGTTGAAATTATTCTATTTCTAGTATACTTTTATTCACAAAATATCTAGTGGTCTTGGATAAAATTTTTAAATAAACAAACTCGATTCAATCTACCATGTCACATGGGTCAACTCATTATAAGGCCCAAAGTGTGTTCCTGATTACTATAGGATAGAAAAATGCAGTAAGTTTATCAAATGTATAAATTTGGTAACATCACCCTATAAATCCCTTAAATAAGTATTTTATCAAAAATATGAATTTGGAATTAAATATCCACAAATTTGATATCTATGATACGAAAATACAATGTTTTATAATAGTAAACTATATAAACAACTCTTAAGAAATAAAGTTAAAAATAAACATCAAAAGATGAATTTATAATAAAAAGGTGTGAGTGACAAATAATAATACACCATATAAAAGGATCATAAAAATGGAATGAATTATATGGATAAAAAATCAAACATATTTTACATGATCCATGTTCTCAAGGTGTACTATAAACCACATCCTTATGATCCAAGGTCACCACCCAAGCATCATTATCTTCAAAAAATGAATACAGTGACAAGGGGACCCCACCGAAGTGAGGATATCCATTCCCATTATATTTGAATATTCCTAGACCATAAACGCACATGGGTGATTCTATGGAACTCCTTTAATCATCCAAAATCAAAGCACTAGTTTGAAATAAAACCTAACATCACATTTATTTACTTTATACAAATATTAAAAACCAACAACTCGTTATTTTTATTTGTAATACCTATTAATTTGGACAGTGAAAAAAATATTATATTTTTAAGTAAAATCCATGGAATCATATAAATAAATATCTCAAGGTAATTCAAGGACACAAGTAAATTATTTTCTAAAACATAACCCTATATGGGATATCAACCATTAAACTATTGGGATATACTAGGAACACAATAAATGTGGATACATACACCAACCTATGATGTGATCCTAATGGCCATGGACCCTAAAAAACCCTCATTCCCATCATGAGGTAGAATCCTCCTAAAAAGGGCATGAAAAATAATAAGGGACATTAGTTAGTTAATAATTTAAACAAGTGCATACCTTATCCCTATTATCCATATAATGAACCAATGTTATAATGTGATCTAAGTCAAATCTCAATACCATATTTACCACTATCAATAACACAACATCAATAATTAGGTCAATAACACCAAGGAATAACCACATATATACAATAATAAATTAAAAACCATCCATAATGTTATATACCATACTAAACACACATTTATAAATCACCACATAATAAAACACCATGAAATTAATTTTAAAAAAATTTAAATATCTTTCAAAAAATAATTCATAAATCTATTTAGGGAAACACATATTTTAAAATATTTTTATAATCAACTTGTGTGAATGAAATAATTTTTTATAAATTTAATTGTTATATACCACTAAAATCACTATTTTATCAATTAAAAAATCATAGAAACCATGGAAAAAATAAGTAACTACTTGAAATAAATTTGATATATATACTTATTTTAGTAGAAATCACACATAGAACACTAAAATACAAATACTATGGGAAATAATATGATGTTTCATCAAAAAAACTACCTATTAACAATATAAATTATCCTACTTCATTGGATAATATATTATTGGGGTGAGAGAGGACCCTCACATACCCTAAAAACCAAATTCTAATTTGTTTGTACAATATTGCCATGGATTCAACCAATATGGTTGGATAAGAAATAAAAATTGATGGACATAGAAGAAAAAGACAACATAATAGGTGAGAATGGGAAATTTAATTTATTTTTTTGTTTTCTTTAGAATATCACATGAAAATTAGAGGATAATCACTAATAGAGAAAGCAAAGGATTATGCATCAGCTAAGATAAGGTCTTATATAAGTCACCATAAATAAGGAGTATCTCAAATGAATATAAATTAAAAATATGGAATTTTACTTTTCTATGAATATTTCACTGTTATAGAAACCATATAATAAATTTTATATTTGAATTACCCATCTTCCATGGTTTGGTCGAACGATTAGGGGAACCTTGTGTTAGATAATAGATTCAAATCATAAAACCTACATGTTTTAATTGTGTAGTTACTACTAAACATGAGCCTACCATGAATCCTAGACAATACTACCAGATTTTTTATTTTCAAATTATAAATTCTAATAATTTTAAGTGATGAATATAAAATTTGTTAAATAAATGCCAATGATATCATGGATCTCACATATTGATTACTTGAATAAATGACATGTTATAATTCCCATTAATAACAAAACAAAAAATTATAATCCCAATATTCACATAAAATGAATTTTATTTGGGGTTAGGAAAATCCAAAATAATAGAGTCAATGCCTAATAATATAATAAACATGGATTTTAAAATCCTATCATGTGTTTTCCAAAAACCATATTTTTCAATGGATCAAATATATTGTGTTTTTTCTCCAATCAACACAACTTTACATTAGCCCTATCAATGATTTTTATAATAATTTATGATTATAGACCCTTTAGTTAGTATGAGGAACCATTGCTTTCTTGATAACCCTACTGTTGTCAAAAAATAACTCTATCATGTCATATAGAGCATGAACTATCCCCAGGTAAGTAATGAACTTATTAATTAAAACGGATTCCTTCATTGCACCTGATAAAAAAAATGTACTCCACCTCTATTATCAATTTAGCCACCATTGTATTCATATAATTATTATACCTAATGAAACCAAAATTAATATAAAACCCAATTTTTAGATTTTGAATAATAATATAACACTACTATAAGCCTTTAAAATGAGATCTTTCTTAATTATAAGGACTATGAATTTATCATTTTATCTTCTCAATATTGTATGGATATTATCCAACATAATTGATTGTATCTCAATAGAATTTGATCAATATCTACTTATTATTCTCAAAGGATAACTGACATTATGAAAATTTTATAACATACGATACATGATTTCTCGTATGAATGAATCTTAAAGAATCCAATTCATCATTTTATTTTCTATCTCTATATATGGATCTTGATATTACATAAGACTCACACCATGAAAACTAGAAAACTACCTTCAAGGATTTATATAGGTAAACATCTTTAGTACATTACTAATATATGTGTTTTTAGGATGCTTCATCCATTATTTTTATTTAGAATTATTTTTTTGACCAAGCCTTTAAAAACAATAATATAGGGAAACCATTTCTGGTGAGTTATACGTCATCTATATATAATACCAAAAATATGACAGTGCTCCCAAAAACCTTCTAATATATACATGATTCACCTTAATTTTCTTTCAAACCATACTCTTTAATTACATTTTCAAAATGAATATTCCAACTCATAGATTCTTTCTTTAGATTATAATGTTTTGTTTCAACTTATAAACCATAGTATGAAATTTAGACCATAAAAAGATTTTGTTGTATCTTATATACATATTTTAAGATATTATGATTAAGTAGAACTATTTTTATATCCATCTAGTCAATTTCATTATCATAATATTCCATCATGGTAAGAAAAATATGAATGGACTTTATTATAGATACTGGTTAAATTATTTTTTCATAGCCAACACCATGAATTTTCCTATAAAATTTTATCAATATGAAACCTTTATAGGTATATATGTTACCATCCATACTAGTTTTATTTTATAAAACCAATTTACACCCAAGTGATCTTACCCTTAATTTTTTTCCAATCAAGATCAAAACATGATTCATATACAGGGACTGAATTTTATATCTCAGGGACTCTAACAAATTCTTGACATCATAAATAGAAATATATTATTAAAAGTTATTTCATGTATCTTGTATTAACTCAAAATAATCATAATTTTATATAATAAATCCATATCTCTTAGGACCCCGATGAATCATACCAAACTAAAGAGGTTCTTATCTTATCTGAGTTGGTTCAGTGTTTAAAATTATATAAGGAATTTCCATATATTCTTCCTAAAAAACTATTATAATTTATTAGTCTCAAAATTTAATATGTTTTTATCCTTATAACATCCCAACCTAATTTTTCTATTTTAACCCAACCCTAGTATGAATCATAATATTACTTGAATTTTTGTCCATCCCTCAACTACCAAAAATGTTAAATAATAAACTAACATAAATGAACACATGTAATGGGAAAAAATGTAACAAATCAACACATATTTGAAATTTATAGATACATAAATCATATGTAGTGGAATTATCTATAAGAATAAATATAAAATTAAAAATATAAAAAATTATAAATTAATAAAATAATATAACTATAATAACTACACCAAGGAAAAAAAATATATTAACTTATGGAAAAAACTAATTCTAGTCCCCACAATATGACTCATGACACCTAAAACTAAAGAATAAAACTATATATATATACACACAACATGATACACATAAATATGTTTAGTACAAAAAATCAATATTTTTTTCCCAATAAGTTCATATGCACCCCATCCATGTGAAAACCAAGTATCTCATCTTATAAAAACATGAATGCCCATAATAGATGATACAATAAAAAAAACATAAATCAATCATAATCATCCCAAAAAGATTTTCATAAAACAAAAAACCAAACATTCCATCACACCCATGGGGTCACTTTTAGGTATGTGTTTCCTTTATTTATTTATTTCACCAATCTCTCTTCCTTACCGGGTCTTTTTCATTTGAAATTTTGGAGTTTTTGGGAAAAAGTGAGTGTTTGATAGTTTATCACATAATTATGTGTAAACATGTCATAAACATAAGAAATTTTTTTGAAACATGAATATCACATTTCGCATGGTTGGTTTATGATTTAATAAACCATTCTAGACAGCCATTCTAGTGCCCATGTGTGGTAGTGATGACTTTAATGACTGCTGCATGGTTTGGAATATTGTATAGCCTACCCAAAAACATAAAAACATGAAATTACCTAGTTTCCCACCGATTTAACATCTCTAATCCTCATTTATCCACCTATTAAAACTTGGAGACTCCCTCTCACATGAACCCTCTTCTAATTTCCTCTTTTCTCTATTTTTTCTTTTATTTTTTTCCGAAACATAAATGTATCCCTAGTAAAGTTTATCCTATTCACTCCAATTGATATTTTAGCCCCTTTATTTTCTGTTTCAATCTACTATAAGGTCTTGGTTACCTAGTTATTTGGTTGGATGAATTATATATCTTATGTTTTGAAATTTTTCTTTTCTTCTTGGATCTCTTGGATCCCTTTTAACTTTCTATATGGGTTATCACAACAGGTGATTGGATTTTCTTAGTGAAAGCTAGGTGATTTATTGTATTACACTTATTTTATGAAATAATCACACATTAAATAAAATTTAAAGGTATTTTAATTAATTAAAACTATGATATATTAGTATTTATGCTTGATTTCATATCTCATGGTTATTTTAAAATATTATTTCCCTAATTTATTAAGTAAGTGGTTTTAAAGGCATGTTTTGGAATTGATAATTGGATTTGGATTTTTTTATATGGATTGAAAGATTTTTAATGTGAATGTGTCATGTTTAAAATTGGTAAATAATATGGAAACGTTGGGTATATTAGGGTAGGGGGGACAACTAGTGTTAAGTATCCATTTTGAATTACACCACATTACTAATTAAGAGTAAATTTTGATAAAGGTTGTGGTGTCATGGAAGGGATAAACCACACCAATAGTACAAGTAAAATACCCCTTAGTGGTTTATTGAGTGTGGTGTTATGGTATGGGTGACACCATAATTATTGGCCAAGGCATGGACTCTATAGTGACTTTTGTTCACACATGAGTTTACCATTAGTTCGCGAGTTGATACGAGGGCCTAGGGTAACTGAAAACAATAGATAACTTAAGGATATACCTTTTTTCATGTTTATTGAATGTTTCCTTTCATGGAATTTATCTTTATTTTCAATTTATTAAAGAATGTTTATTGTTTTCATGCCTTTTAAAGATTAATCAAAATTTATTATAGTATATTTAAAACTAGAATGATTATGTTTATCTAATAAGGGTTATTCATGGATAACTTGATGGGATACTATTTTTATAGTGTTTGTCACACCCTACATACATCCACTGGGATTAGTTTGATCTTTTTTGATAGATCCAGGTAATGGAAAGGCGCCATATAGTTGAAAATTTTATTTCAACTAGTAAAGTATGATTTGATGATGGTTACATGATGGGAACTTGGATCTTATGTCACATGGATATTGATAGTCTTTCTGATTACTTTTGTAATACTTTGAAGTATTTTTCACCACAAATTTGACATCTATATAATTCTTACTAATATTTCTATACGTCTGATTCATTTTTGAACTTTTTTTGAATGATGTTTATTTACACGACAGTTTATTTTTTCTTTTATAATTTTAAATTTTTATTAGAATATTAAATGTTGTTAAATATATTATTGTTTATATTCATATTAGATCATGATATTCTTTGTTATGTAATGGTCATGAAGGTTCATAGTTAATAATTATGTGTTTCTTTTTGGACTAAATTGTTCCCAAGCTATGTTATTTGATGCCCATACACTTATTTCCAACAAAGGGAGATCTAGAATTCCCTTTGGGTCTTATCATGGGTACAGTCGGGTGCTCAGTTTAGGGGTGTCTTGGTTTGGTTGATGAAGAAATGGTATTAGATCCCTCATTTTTGTTTTTTATGGAATTTGGGATAGTTCAGATCATGGAATGTTGATATACAATTAATAGGTGTGAAGGGGTATCTGGCCAATAAACTTAGTATCATCCCTTGAGTTACCCAATTTTTTTTAATGTGGTTTGATTGTGGATTTGTTTTAATTTTCCTTATTGGGTAACATGCATAAGTTGTGGACCCTAAACACTTTATAAGTTGTATAAAAGGTTGAGGTTATTTTATTCCTTTTTTTATGATTTACATTGACATTTGATAAATGATTGTGTCATGAATATATGATTTATTATTAGTTTTTAGGGGAATTTAACTTTTATTTATTTCATGTAGCATCATGACCCCTTGAAATCAACTAATAAATCCTCTGAAAGAATCTGAAGGAAATTTTCCACATGAAAACCCATTAGTGGATCGTAATATTATTGAGGTAGTGGTTCAAGCGGTTTGGGATATGGGGTAAGGGATGGGTTTCATCCCTACGCCAATCGTGTTGGATGATTTTGGTCTTGAAAAGGATTAATCACATGAGTTCCTCAAAGATACACCTCTATCATTCTAAGAATTGAATGAACCCTATGAATTTGAGGATTGGATAGAAAATACTATCATGATTTTTGAGTTCTATGAGAAATTATCTTCTATCTAGGTCAAGTGTTACATATTTAGTCATGAAGTCCTAAATTAAAAAATGATGCGAGTAAATTGTTCAATTCAAGAATCACTATCAATTAGAATGAAATGACTTCAATGTCATCTCACCCATCAATTTCATCTCGACATAATGGAACTAGAAATATCTAAAGATTTTGTTTATCTCTAAAAATGTTATAGAAAAGTCATGGTATATGAATAAATATTTACCAAACTTATTTATTTTTCACTAGATTTAGTGTTGAATGTTAAATTGAAGTCTAGTAGGTTTGAATTTGGTCTTCTATCCAACATTTTTTGTTAGTTATTTCTCTTGAATCTCCAAAAATATGTTGAGGTTATAGATCATGCACTAATGATAGAGACTGATCAAAAAGTTTTTTAGGTTGAATTATTGTCTCATATATCTTGTAGGAGTATTATTATTACTTGTGAGAAAAATCTGAAGTGTCATGCATCAAGAAGGAGGGTAGTAGCTGTTCTAAGAAACCATATCAGTTTTTAGAATTGGTGGATTTAGGTGGGGGATTTTATTTTTTCTATTAGTATGGAAGGCATGAACATAAAATTCACTCATTCCATTAATCCCCCAAGGATTTCTATTCAAATGGGGGAATTATCCACTTATAGTGGTTTTTTGGGTTAGTCCCTCTCCTTGAAGAAATGTGGGCTCCTCATAAACCAAAGGATCTTCTATTTAGTATGATTCCCCAAAGGTAGTGGGACCCTAATACTAGGGGTATGGAGGAAGGACTGAACCATATTATGTTAAATGTTATCTATGGGAAAAACCTTATGATAATGGTAGTACATAGACTTAGATTAAGACTATGATATTTCGCACAATGGATCTAGATTCCATGGAATCAATGTCAGCACCGATGATAGTGAGAGGTACCATAATTATTGAATCATATATAGTAATTTATTTATTTCATATTGGTGACTTTTTACACATTTATCACTTCCCATGTTATGGAATTATTGATATATCCATATGATCTCAATATATATGTTATGGAAAATTTTCCACCCTTAAATAAGAATAAGAATAAAGACTTTTGATGCATTTTTTTAATCTCCATCTCAAAATTAGAGCTTGAATGGGATTTCTTCACCCTTGAGATTGATTCGTTTGATCTCGTTATTAGGATGGATTGGATGGTTTATTGTAGGTACCATGTTGAATTATATCAATAAAAGTTTACCTTCACTACTCTAAATATAAATTTTCATCTACTTCAAAGATATTTGAATCATTGATCTAATTGGGAAATAATTCCCCTTCTTGATGTGGGTAATGTGGTGTATTAGTTAGTATCTATTTTGGAAAATGTTGATAAGTGGAATCTCTAAGATAAAATCCCTATTGTTCTGAGGGAATTTCTAGAGGTGTATCCATACGACTTCTCATATATAACTCCGATACATGATGTTGAGTTTTCTATTTATTTGATGCCTGATAATTATATGATCTCCCTTCCATATTACCATATGGTACCCAAAAAAATCAAAGAGTTAATGATTTATCTTTATGAATTGAAAGATAAAATCTTTATAAACATGATCATGTCCGATTGGGATACTCTAACTCTATTTTCCATGAATTCAGATATGAACCTTCACTTATGTATGAATTATTGGATGTTGAATTGAGTACATTTTAAGAATAAATACCCCTTTTTATGAATTTATAACCGATCAACCACTTGATGAGGGAAAATTGGTTCTCAAATATTAATTTCTATTTAGGGTATCAACAAGTTAAGGTTAAGGAATATTATTTTATCAAGATGGCCTTTAAGAGTAGGTAAAATCATTTCATGTAATTGGTAATCCTGTTAGAGATGTATAGAACTATCATGGTCTTTAGGATGCTCATGAACTGAATTTTCCATAAATACTTTGATTCCATCATTTTTATTTTCAAGGATGACATCCTAGTATATTCTAAGACTAAAGAGGACTATGAACATCATTTAGAAATGGTTTTCGGAATCCTATGAGACCAAAAACTCTATTATTAATCCCCCAAGAGGATCATTTGGATATAGAAAGTTGAAGTTTTTGTGCAATTTATATCTAAACAAGGAATATTAGTATATACTCGAAAATTGATGGTCATTATGTCATGGTATGAGCAAAATAATGTCTTTGAAATTTGAATATTTTTGGGATTGGATGTTCACTACTAGTGTTTTATCTTAAATTTATCCAATATGGAATTACCCTTGATGGATGTCACTCAGAATGGGTGAAATATCTTAGGAATTTGGAGTGGAAATCCTTTTTCATTTAGCTGAAGCAGTGGTTGATCTCTTCTCCATATTGGTACTTCCTAAGGTGGATATAATCTATGTGGTTTATTATGATTCTGATTGAATAGTTTTGGTATGTGTTTTGATTAAATGTGATTATATGGTATCCTACGTATCATAGAATATTTGACTATATAAGAGGAACTATCCTACCCATGGATGAGAGCTAGCTGTGGTTAACCACACATAAAAATGTTAGGTGTATTTCCACTTTGGAAATAAGTTCATAGTGTTATCCAATAATAAAATCCTAGTTAAAATTTTCTCTCAACGGGACATGAAACTTAGTCAAAGATGTTGGATTGAAAATATAAATACACTATATTTTGATCTTTATTATATGCATGATAAAGAAAATAATTTTGTATATTTTCTTATTTAGAAATTTATATCTTATAATTTGAAGGTGTCAAGCGAGGGGGGATGCTCATGGGTATCTTATATAGGTTTCAACTAGAGATGATGGGGGGAAAGTAGGTCTCATTTCTTTCCAATATCTAGTTTAATTCCATACTCCTTGTATTTATCTATCAAGATTAGTAAGAATACAGTTAATGAAATCATCCTATAAAATCATTATATAATGGGGATCCCATCGATTATCGATTTCTATCATTGAAAGGTTATATTTGATTATAGAACTGACATGTGGTACCTTTTTCTATAATTAGGAATTTATGGTGGACTTACATAAGTTATAATGATCTATTCACCCCAGTTCCCTTAAAATGTAATATGATATGAAATGGAGATACTTGTAGTTAGGTATGAGGAGAGTTGCAACAGACTTAGTGTCTTAGTTTTACACTATTCAGTAGGTAAAGTCTGAACAATAATGAACTTTTGGCCTACTTTATAGTATTCTAAGTATTACCTTTAAGTGTTATGAGGTATTCATGGAGATCATTATTTGACTACATTGCACACAATAGAGAGGGACCACAATTTGGGTCATAATAAACAATATAAGGCCCCAACCTTAAACATTACTTAATCTTGATATATTTCAAGAATATACCTTGAGGATCTTTTCTGGTTTAGATTTTTAGATAATTAGATCATAAAACATGCATTACATACCACATTTAAACAAAGTGGTTACATAAAATATAGTAATCATTTTCCCTATCAATGGAAACATATTTAAAATAAAACATGGATTCTTTCTTGACACTTCATTGACACTATCATCACATCATGTACCTTTCCCTTGACCTGTGAAAAAAATTTCAAAAACTTGAGATGAGTATAAAAAGCTCAGTAAGGGATATAAAAGTATGAAATAAAAACATTAGTCCATGTATGAAATCATACTTTACTCATAAAACATAAGAACTTTAACATACCTCATCAAATCATGAATAAATCATAGAAATCATAAGACATAAAGGTAACTTGAGGCATTCATAACATTCTTACATAGGGAGTAACCCTCTTGGTTACGTTTGGAATACCCATCACAGTATATTCCCTAAATCTCTTCAGAGAAACCTTAACGTTTAACTCATTCGCATTACCCAATGCATTGGAGAGCTATATCGGGCTCACCCGCCCTTAGTTTATCACGGAACCACCCATCTTCATAACAATTCCCAAGAACCATAACATAATCATATCACATAAAACATGCACAAAGGAAACATAACATTTCCACATTTCAATCACAAGATATCAATACAACACATTGATATAATATAAACATTATGAAAACCATTTTCAATACCAAAATAGAAGATAAGTAAAACATGGGATTTATTTTTTATTCAAAAAAGGTTATGTCTTGTAGAGGAAGCCGAAACTCAAATAATGGTCACAACGACGGAGAAGTCGTTGTCGCCGTATACGTACGACAAAAAAATTCCCTTTTTTTGTTTAGTAAAACGCTTCATATAAAAAATATTCCTTTTGGATAAACGTAAAAGTCAAAGTGGGTTTATACACCGTATAAAATAAGGTTGTTTATAAAACAAAATATGCCTCAATTAAAGGAGATTGAGACAAAGTCCCATACCTCATATTTGACTTGACTTGATCGTTCTTTAATCTCCTGAATAATAAACTTGAGTTAATTTATACATACTTAAGAAAATTTTTCAAGTTCATTAATCCTTTTATATCATTTATTACCATGTCATGAAAACGATGTTATTATTTAAGTTTATAATGGTTGTTTTAACAATCATTGGTACTTGATTCAAAAATGAACTTCTTATATTTACAAGTTGTTCACGTAGTCAAATATCCATTATCTCAAGAATGATATTCATGATGTAGATTCCATATATATAATATATATCCAGTATATACATGCATTTATAATATTACATAATCATTTAGAGGTAAGAAATGAAATGCACCATTCATGGAGACGGTAAGCCGTACGTACGCATGAACGCTACTTTCATTTCTATGTCATATTAATGGAATTAAAACTAAATGAGAGATAAGTATATTATAATTAAATAATTATATTCATCATTTAGATGTAACATAAATCATATATATCCATTATATATATGTACTTATAATAGTACATTACATTTGGGGATAAGAAATGAAATGCACCATTCATGGAGACAGTAAGCCGTACGTACGCATGAACGCTACTTTCATTTCTATATCATAATTTAATGTAATTAAAACATAATGATACATAATAGTATTATAATTACATTATGGTATCATATATAATATCATTAAATCCATCCTTTATATGTATCACATATGGTATTAACGAATCAAATCACTTTGAGGGGGCGGTAGTCCGCACTTCCTAAAATGAAGATATCGCGTTTACCCATAATGGAAACCATAAAGGTATGCCATAAATGAAAAATACAGAAGCTTAAGTAAAACATAAACATATTATATATCATATATAAATATAGTGACATCTTAATTTCCACCTTTAAAGGTGTTATATGAGTGTTGAACAATCATCATTTTGTGAGGGAGAAATTCGCCATCCACAGAAACAGTATGTTCTTTAACCATTAGATGTAGGTGTGTGTAAGTGTAGCTCGAATCCTTCTTATAAAAACATCCTAGTATATGGAAGATACTATTTTTGTTACAAAAGAAATGAATAAAAAGAGTTTAGAGGGTTGGATAAGCAAAATAAAACAAAAGAACACAAGAGAAAACACTACCTTTAAAACGGGTAACTCTTTTTGATTTGAGCTCAAAGGATTCCTTGGGAAGACTTCTGCCCAAAGTGAGGATTTTAGGAGTAATATAGGGATGTGGAGAGACAAAATGAGTAGGGGTTGGCCGAGCCAAAGGCTTGAGAGGTGTGGGTAAGGAGGTAGAGGTGGGGGCCTTTTATAAGAGGAGAGGAGGGGCACTCTTGGAACGTTACAAAATGTTACTTTATTTTCAAATGAGTTTCGGATTTTAAAGGTCCCACATTGATGTATTTTTAGGATAAGGTGATAAGTGTTCGAAATATACTCATCCAATAGGTCTTTAACAAGTGTTTTTCATAGAGTTTACATTATATTTTTATTTTATTTAAATCTTTACATAATGAGGTAATCACTGCATCATCATGATGTCATAAATAATTTAATTTATTTAATTTATAAAAATTATGAAAAAAATACTATGATGTATTAAATCTTTTTATCTTTCCAATGAATATTTATAGTCCAAAATATCATTTATATAGACAAAATTTAAAATGTTTTACTCAGGTGATACATTCTTTGTTATATTTAAGTTTCTCTAACAATAAAATGATAAAAAGTCACTTTCACACAAAAAGTGATTCCATGGGGTCCCCGAGTTTGGCACAAGGAATCCCATGGTCGTCCATGAGAAAACCAGTATCATTAGGACACATGTTGGTGTCATTTATTATTATTATTATATTATTTTATTATCCTTAACTACCCGATTACTCATTAATCAAGATAATTAAAGATAATTACCATCGTTACTATTCATAAAGTCCAAAAACAAGAGTCTTGATTAAATAATTTGGACCTTCTGATTACAAATATGTAATCAATTTTACAAAATTCCAAACATAGAAATTGCAATAATTTATTTAAAAATAATTCCCGTTGTCAAAACAAATAGCGGGTTTTTTTGAAACAATTTCTATGAAAAGTTTGGCATTAGTTTATGCCCAATTCTAAAGTGAAATTAATCTTAATGACCACCATTTAATTAAATGGTAAAAATATATTCAGATTAAACTTTAAGACCAATTAATAGGATAATCTAACCATATAATTAAATTAGATGAAAAAGCAGTTTTGATGTAAAATGCAGTATTTTTCACTATTCATTAAAAAATGAACATTGTCAGAAAAATACCAAAAATTTATCCAATGTAAATTTCAATGTCCCAATCATAAATAATATGTTTATTTTGACAAATAGAGATTATAAAATTGTCAAAAATTTGATTTAAAAATGGTTTTCCTTCAAAAGGCAGTAAAACAATATTTTAAAAATATTAGTGTATTCCATGCTTAAGATTGGATTTATTCTCATTTTAAGCCTCTAAAACATTAGCTAATTCATTAATAGACATAGATAAAATATATATTATTCATTACTTACTTGGTATGTTACATCCTTCCCCCCTTTAGAAAATTGTGTCTCTGCAATTTATTTACTTATTGAATAAGTGGGGGTATTTATCCCTCATTGCATTTTCAAATTCCCATGTTGCCTCTTCAATCATGTGGTTTTTCCACAAAACCTTTACTTGATGAACCACCTTATTCCACAACACTTGCTCCCTGTGATCAAGAATCTGAACCGGTTGTTCCTCAAAAGATAGATTCTCTTCCATCTGAACTACCTCTGGACTCAAAACATGAGATGGATCTGGGATATACTTTCTCAACATCAAAACATGAAAAACATTGTGTACCTGAGATAAACTTGGAGGTAAAGCCACTCGGTATGCAACTGATCCAACTCTCTCCAGAATTTCATATGGTACAATGAACCTTGGACTCATCTTTCCTTTCTTACCAAATCGCATCACACTTTTCCATGGTGATACTTTGAGAAAAACACGATCACCTACCTCAAAAGATAGATCCTTCCTCCGGTTATCCGCAGAAATTTTCTGTCTGCTCTGAGCTATTCTCATGTGTTTATGAATAAACTGAACTTTTTCTGCCAACTCTTCTACCAACTCTGGTCCCATCAGATTCCTTTCACCCACTTCATCCCAGAAAGTTGGAGTTCGAAACCTCTTCCCATATAACACCTCAAATGGTGCCATTTATATACTGGAATGATAAATTTTATTATATGAAAACTCAACCAAAGAAAGATGTTGGTCCCAACTTCCCTGATAATCCATCAAACACGCACGTAGCATATCCTCCAAAGTCTGAATCGTTCTTTCTAACTACCCATATGATTGAGGATGAAAAGCTGTACTAAAATTTAATTCAGTACCCAATGACTTCTGAAGGACTTTCCAAAAGTTAGAAGTGAACCTGGGATCATGGCCAGATACAATGGATAGAGGAACTCCATGTAACCTGACTATCTCTTTAAGATACAAACAGGAAAGTTGATCTAGGGAAAAAGTATCTTGTATAGCAAGGAAATGAGAAGATTTAGTGAAGCAATCAACAATAACCCAGATTGCATTATTACCTCGAGATGTCTTCGGTAATCCCACAAAAAAGTCCATGGATATATTCTCCCATTTACACTCTGGCACTGGTAAAGGCTGAAGCATCCCTTTTCGGTAACTGCCACTCTGATTTAACCTATTGACATGTCAAACACCTCACAGTAAAATCAGCAATATCGCTTTTCATTTCATCCCACCAGTAATACTCCCGCAGATCTCTGTACATCTTAGTACTACTAGGATAAACTGAAAATGGAGAACTATGATCTTCACATAAAAACTCTCTCTTCAACTGTGAATCACAAGGCACACACAATCTCTTCCGAAATCTCAAAACACAATCATTATCAATGTTGAATTCATGCAACTTACCCTTCTGAACCAGCTCTACCTTTTTCTGCAACTCACTGTCTTGCTTCTGTGCTTGCTTGATTCTGTCTGATAGAGAAGATTTCACTGATACCTGAAACAAAACAGAAGGACATCCGACACCAACAACTTCTATGCCAAAGTTTATCAAATCCTTAACCAAGGGATCATGTTCTAAACACAACATTGTTAATGAAGCATTACTCTTTCGACTCAAAGCATCAGCCACTTTATTTTCTTTTCCCGGATGGTAATGAATCGTACAATCATAATCCTTGATCAATTCTATCCATCTACTCTGTCTCATGTTCAATTCTTTCTAAGTGAATATATACTTTAAACTTTTGTGATCGGTATATATTTCACACTTTACTCCATACAAATGATGCCTCCAAATTTTTAAAGCGAAAACTACAACAGCTAATTCCAAATCATGTGTAGGGTAATTTACCTCATGAGTTTTCAACTGTCGTGAAGCATAAGAAATTACCTGATCATTATGCATTAGGACACAAACAAGTCCTTTCAATGAATCATCACTATAGATAACAAACTCCCCATTCCTGGAAGGTAGTGCCAAAACTAGAGCATTCACCAATCTTCTTTTCAATTCTTGAAAACAATCATCACATTCTTTTGTCCAGATAAACTTAACACCCTTTAGAGTTAGCTTAGTCATTGGACTAGATAACTGTGAAAAATTTCTAACAAACCTTCTGTAATAGCCTACCAATCCAAGGAAACTACGAATCTTTGTTACATTTTTGGGTCTTGTCCATTCTTCAACAACCTTTGTTTTTGCAGGATCAACAGTTATCCCATCTTTAGAAACAATGTGACCAAGGAAAGAAATTTGCTGCAACCAAAACTCACACTTGCTGAATTTCCCATACAATTTCTTTTCTTTTAAGGTTTGCAAAATAACCCTTAATTGTCTTTCATGCTCCTCTTTACTTTTATAAAACACCAAAATATCATCAATGAAAACCACCACAAACTTATCCAAGAACTCATGGAAAATTCTATTCATTAAGTCCATGAATACATTAGGTGCATTGGTTAGACCAAAAGGCATTACTAAAAATTCATAATGGCCATATCTTGTATGAAACTTGGTCTTTGGAATATCTGCTTCCTTTACCTTCAACTGATGGTACCCCGATCTCAGGTCAATCTTTGAAAAATAATGAGCTCCCTGGAGCTGATCAAACAAATCATCGATACGAGGAAAATGATATTTGTTCTTAACAGTGATGTTATTCAAGGCTCTATAATCAATTAAAAGTCTCATAGAACCATCTTTCTTTTTAACAAATAAAACAGGAGCACCCCATGGTGATGTGCTAGGTCGAATGAAACCTTTCTCTAATAAATCTTGCAATTTCTCCTTCAACTATAAAAGTTCAATTTGAGCCATTCGATAAGGGGGTTTTGAAATTGGCTTAGCATCAAGAACTAAGTCAATAATAAATTCAACTTTCCGATCTGGTATTATTCCAGGCAACTCATCAGGAAAAACATCAGGATAGTCATTTACCACTAGCAAATCATTAATCTGAACAGTTCCCTTGTTTTCCACGATATGTGAAATGTAAAATTCATTTCCATCTTTTACAAGTTTCTCGGCCTCTTGATATGTTATCAACAGTAAGGGTTCATTCTTGTACACAAACTGAAATTCTTTCTGAAAAGAAACTTCTTTATCTCTACAGTCAATCTTAGCATGGTAAATAGAGAGCCAATCCATACCCAGGATAACATCAAACTC
This sequence comes from Viscum album, assembly GCA_963277665.1. Taxonomy (NCBI): domain Eukaryota; kingdom Viridiplantae; phylum Streptophyta; class Magnoliopsida; order Santalales; family Viscaceae; genus Viscum; species Viscum album. Next base: position 1,313,820,369 of record OY728128.1, on the reverse strand, counting down.
TACTAGAGGTAAAACAATAAGGTTTGCAAGTAGGTTCTTTCCACGGATAAGGATAGGAAGATTCTTATAAATTCTTTTTGCCTCAACATTTCCCCCAAGTGTTTTTACCACAAGTTCAAGAGTCATTTCTTGAGATGGTATTCCCATTTTACTAGAAAAGGTTTCAGAGATGAAAGAATGTGTAAACCCCGAATCGAACAACAAACTGGCATAATCTAAGAAAACAAACAATGTACCTGATACAACTTCATTTGATGGCCCGACATCTGCTGAAGTAGTTTCAAAGGATTTCACCACCCCTTTCTGCTTGTAGTATAACTGTTTCCCATCACTCGAGCTCTTTGTCGGACACTCATTTGCATAGTGACCCATCTCACTGCACTTAAAACATTTTACTAACTGTAAATAAAATTTGGTCTTACCATCACCTTGATCTTTTTCAGTGCAATCACGAGCCTTATGTCCCATCTTACCGCATCAGTAGCACTTTCCATAATTCAAAAGACATTCCCCAGCATGCCTTTTACCACATTTATCACAAAATGAAAACATAGTTTTCTTACCGTCAGACCTTTTTGAAGAATTATTTCTTTTCTCCTTCCACCTCAGTCTCTTCTTCTGTTGGTTGTTATAGAACACTTGATCATCGGCAAACTCCATTTCCACCTTCTCAGCACATCGAAAAAGATTTTCATAACTTTTGAACTCACGAGAAGCTAATGCCCTTCGATATTTTGGCTTTAATCCTGAGTAAAAACGACTGATTTTACTATCAAGGTCTCAGATAAAATTTGGAGCATACCTTTCCAATCGAGTGAACCTTTCTTCATAGGCAGCCACTGAGTCTTCCTCTTTCCTCAATTCCAAGAAGTTATTTTCCATCCTAAGTCGAACAGCCTAAGGAAAATACATCTCAAGAAACATACTATTAAATTCATCCCAGTCGAGAGCATCAATCTCATCAGCATCCCTGATATTTTTAACCATCGACCACCACTGATATGCTTCAACCTCCAAACGGTAAATAGAAAGACTAACCTTTTGATTTTCTGAACACCCTATGACATCAAAAATCTTCTCTAGTGATTTAATCCACCCTTAAGCTAGCACAAGGTCAGATGATCCTCTGAATGATGGGGGATGTTGCCTCATGAAATGTTCCACCACTGACATGTTCCTCTGTGGTTGATCTGGCTGATATCGTGAATGGATACCACCACCATTTATCACTTGAGTCAACTGCGCCATTACTACAACAAACTGTTCAGTTCCAATTCCGACCATCTCAGGATGCTGATTCGGAAGGTTATTTCCTTCTGTATGCCTTCCTAGCACTGCTTCCCTGTTTCCTCTACGGAAAACCATTCTGAACAAACATGTCTTATATGAAGCAACATGGTAATCTTCAAATGCTATATCATTTCAATTTGACCATAAAAAAAATATTTTTGGATAATCATTTAATAGAATTCTAACTCCTAAAGTTATCTAAACTGACCTATGATACCAACTATAAGGCCCCAACCTTAAAAATCACTTAATCTTGAGATATTTCAAGAATACACCTTGAGTATCTTTTCAGGTTTAGAGTTTTAGAGAATTAGATCATAAAACATGCATTACATACAACATTTAAACAAAGTGGTTACATAAAATATAGTACTAATTTTTCCCATCAGCGGAAACATATTTAAAATAAAACATGGATTCTTTCTTGACACTTCATTGACACTATCATCACATCATGTACCTTTCCATTGACCTGTGAAAAACATTTCAAAAACTTGGGATGAGCATAAAAATCTCAGTAACGGATATAAAAGTATGAAATGGAAACATTAATCCATGTATGAAATCATACTTTACTCATAAAACATAAGAACTTTAACATACCTAATCAAATCATGAATAAATCATAGAAATCATAAGACATAAAGGTAACTTGAGGCATTCATAACATTCTTACATAGGGAGTAACCCTCTTAGTTACGTTTGGAATACCCATCATAGTATATTCCCTAAATCTCTTCGGAGAAACCTTAACGTTTAACTCCTTCACGTTACCCAATGCATTGGAGAGCTATATCGGGCTCACCCACCCTTATTTTATCACGGAACCACCCGTCTTCATAACAATTCCCAATAACCATAACATAATCATATCACATAAAACATGCATAAAGGATACATGACATTCCCACATTTCAATCACAAGATATCAATACAACACATTGATATAATAAAAACATTATGAAAACCATTTTCAATACCAAAATAAAAGATAAGTAAAACATGGGATTTATTTTTCATTCAAAAAATGTTATGGCTTGTAGAGGAAGCCGAAACTCAAATAATGGTCACGGCGGTAGAGAAGTCGTTGTCGCCGCATACGTACGAAAAAAACATTCCCTTTTGTCGTTCAATAAAACACTTCGTATAAAAAATATTCCTTTTGGATAAACGTAAAATTAAAAGGGGATTATACACCATATAAAATAAGGTTGTGTATAAAACAAAATATTCCTCAATGAAAGGAGATTGAGACGAAGTCTCACACCTCGTATCCGACTTGACTTGATCGTTCTTTAATCTCCTAAATAATAAACTTGAGTTAATTTCTACTTTCTTAAGAACCTTTTTCAAGTTAATTATTCCTTTTATATCATTTATTACCATGTCATGAACACTATGTTATTATTTAAGTTTATAATGGTTGTTTTAACGATCATTGGCACTTGAGTCAAAAATGAACTTCTTATATTTACAAGTTGTTCACGTAGTCAAATATCCATTATCTCAAGAATGATATTAATGATTTAGATGCCATATATATCATATATATCCAGTATGTACATGAATTTATAATATTACATAATCATTTAGAGGTAAGAAATGAAATGCACCGTTCATGGAGACGGTAAGCCGTACGTACGCGTGAACGCTACTTTCATTTCTATGTCATATTAATGGAATTAAAACTAAATGAGAGATATGTATATTTTAATTACAGAATTATAATCATAATTTAGATGTAAAATAAATAATATATATCCATTATATATATGTACTTATAATATTACATTACATTTGGGGATAAGAAATGAAATGCACCGTTCATGGAGACGGTAATCCGTACGTACGCATGAACGCTACTTTCATTTCTATCTCATACTTTAATGGAATTAAAACATAATGATACATAATAGTATTATAATTCCAGTATGGTATCATATATAATATCATTAAATCCATACTTTATACGTACCACATATGGTATTAACGAATCAAATCACTTTGAGGGGGCGGTAGTCCGCGCTTCCTAAAATGAAGATATCGCGTTTACCCATAATGGAAACCATAAAGGTATGCCATAAATGAAAAATAAAGAAGCTTAAGTAAAAAATAAACATATCATATATCATATATAAATATAGTGACATCTTAATGGACACCTTTAAAGGTGTTATATGGGTGTTGAACAATCATCATTTCGTGAGGCAGAAATTCGTCATCCACATAAACAGTATGTTCTTTAACCATTAGATGTAGGTGTGTGTAATTGTAGCTCGAATACTTATTATAACAGCATCCTAGTATATGGAAGATACTGATTTTGTTACAAAATAAATGAATAAAAATAGTTTAGAGGGTTGGAGAAGCAAAATAAAACAAAAGAACACAAGAGAAAACACTACCTTTAAAACGGGAAACTCTTTTTGATTTGAGCTCAAAGGCTTCCTTGGGAAGACCTCTGCCCAAAATGAGGCTTCTAGGAGTAATAGAGGGATGTGGAGAGACAAAATGAGTAGGGTTTGGCCGAGAAAAAGGCTTTAGAGGTGTGGGTAAGGAGGTATATGTGGGGGCCTTTTATAAGAGGAGAGGAGGGGCACTCTTGGAAAGTTACAAAATGTTACTTTATTTTCAAATGAGTTTCAGATTTTAAAGATACCACATTTATGTATTTCTAGTATAAGGTGATAAGGGTTCGAAATATACTCATCCAATAGGTCTTTTACAAGTGTAGGTCTTAGATTTTACATTATGTTTTTATTTTATTTAAATCTTTAAATAATGAGGTAATCGCTGCATCATCGTGATGTCAAAAATAATTTAATTTATTTAATTTCTAAAAATTATGAAAAAACTACTATGATGTAGTAAATATTTTTATATTTCCAATGAATATTTATAGTCCAAAATATCATTTATGTAGACAAGACTTAAAATGTTTTACTCAGGTGATACATTCTTTGTTATATTTAACTTTTTTTAACAATAAAAAGATAAAAGTCACTTTCACAAAAAAGTGATTCCATGGAGTCCCCAAGTTTGGCACAAGGCATACCATAGTCGTCCATGAGACAACCAGTATCATTAGGACACATGTTGGTGTCATTTTTTATTATTATGATATTATTTTATTATCCTTAACTACCCGATTACTCATTGATCAAGATAATTAAAGATAATTACCGTCATTACTATTCATAATGTCCAAAAACAAAAGAGTACTGATTAAATAATTTGGACCTTATGATTTAAAATATGTAGTCCATTTTACCAAATTCCAAACATAGAAATTGCAATAATTTATTTAAAAATAATTTCCATTGTTAAAACAAATAGCGGGGTTTTTTGAAATAATATCTATGAAAAGTTTGGCATTAGTTTATGCCCAATTACAAAGTGAAATTAATACTAATGACCAAAATTATATTAAATGGTAAAAATATATTCAGATTACACTTTAATACCAATTAAAAATATAATCTAACCATATAATTAAATAAGATGAAAAAGCAGTTTTGATGTAAAATGCAATATTTTTCACTATTCATTAAAAAATGAACATTGTCAGAAAAATACCAAAAAATTATCCAATGTAAATTTAAATGTACCAATCATAAATAATATGTTTATTTTGAAAAATAGAGAATATAAAATTGTCAAAATTTTGATTTAAAAATGGGTTTTCATCAAAAGGCAGTAAAACAATCTTTTAAAAATATTAGTGTATTCCATGCTTAAGATTGGATTTATTATCATTTTAAGCCTCTAAAACACTATCTAATTCATTAATAGACATAGATAAAAATATCTATTATTCATTACTTACTTGGGATGTTACAAACAAGATTTCCAAATATGATTACTTATTTAGATCAAGAAGAAAACTATGGTAAAAAATTTTGGTACATTTTATGTGTAGGAAATTGTGAGAATACATAGAGTTACCTTGAATATAATATTTATATAGGACCCCATTACATGTACTATTTCTATAAAGTACTCAAAAAATTAGTGGGAACATAAATGAAGCTAATCACAAATTACCAACCTTATATAAATGGGATAATAGAATAGGGTAATAAAATTATGGAGAAAATCCTTCAGGTGCGTGTCATTTATTTTCGTGGTTCCTGGGATACCCCCTAGGACTGGATGTGTTTTTTTATAATAATATTTTAGATTACTCTATTTAGATGGTTCCATTTTAATCTCTTTATGTTAGACCATGTTGTTCGCCTTTTTTCTGAATGGAGGAAGGTGAGACCTCATTTGTAGGCCTTAGTTTTTTATAATAGACTATGGTGATGTTTACAATTATTTAAAAGGGATTGATGAAGGATAAAATTTTCCAAAAATCCTATAAATATGGAATATAGCGTCCCTTGGAATTTTCAGTAAGATAATGGGTATTTTTAAAGGTGTCACGTCGGCTGGGTTGTTGATGACTCGAGAAGCAGGGAAAACTTTCCTAGAAGTATATAAGCTTTTAGGATCACCATTATATTTGTAAAAGTTACACATAGGTTGTTTTTTACTCTATAGTATATGTCAATTCATCATGTAATGTCTTGAGTTTTTTAAATATAAAACTATGTTCTATAACATATGGGATACACAACACCAAGCCCAAACAAACAATCATTATTTAAATATGACCATTTTACCTTTCCATTAAATTTAAATATATGAGTAGGATAAAATAGTTTATGAAATATATATAGATATACTACTCATCATAAAATTATTGATAAATTCTTAGTAAATAATCACTTAGTGTTTTTTTGTTAATGTCATTTTGTTTTTGAAGATACGTTTTCTTCAAAAATGATTTTTACTTCATTTTTTGAAAAGATATTATAATTATTTTATAGTAAATTTAGAAAACTTATTTGATAAAATTAAATCTATTTTTGATATAACCATAGTTAAATTTAATTAGGGAGAAATGTTGGGTTTTTTTTTAAAATATGGATTCTTTCATGAATACTGAAAATATCGATTTTATATAAAATTGTCATTTATTTTGATAAAATAATTAATTTTCAAGTCCATATATTCTTCTAATTTTATTTAAAACTAAAAGAAGTATTTTTGAGTTAATTTTTTTAAAATAAATACATTTAAATCATACTTATATCAGATTTTAGAATAAGTTTATTTTTAGGGTTAAAAACACATTTTTCTAAAAACATTTAAAAAATGGATAATGTTTATAAATTATAATTAATTAAAAAAAACCAAATTCTAAAATATTTAAATGAAAATTATATATTATATTGATATATTTATGAATTTAAATTCATATAATGAATATTACTAATTATATAGTTAAATTAAAGTCATCTTTCCTTGAGAAATTTATTTTTTTAGAAAACCGCTTTCCATCGTGCTTGTGGGTATTATATTAAATTAAATTCTCACACATTTTTGAATATATTTTTATAAAATTTATTCCATATTTTGAATAATCATAATTATTATTAGGTAATATTTTTAGCTTAATTTTTTAACACTATAAATAGCTATGTTACTAATTATTTGCTACCATGATAATAGGAAAAAAGGATAATTAAGGGTAAAAAAAATTAATGAGGACTAAAAACATGGTAACCCTATGAGTATGAATATATGTATATATATACACATTTAAATATAATAATTACTATATTTTTTTGTTACTTTATTAATGATTTAATAATGATTTTGATAAAAATTAGATTTTTGATATGTTAAAACATAAATTGTAATTGTGGTAAAATATAGTGTGAATATTTTTTTTTTGATTTTTTAACTTAATAATTTTTAAAATAAATGATGTATTAATAAGATTTTATTATTATATAGTATATAATTAATATAAATAATTATATAATTTTACAATGTGAAAATATAATTTTTATAAGGGTTAGTAAACTTTTATTGTAAAAAAACCAGTATTTTTCATTAAATAGGTATTTTATTTAAAAATTAAAATTTATCATATTTAGATAATTATTTTTATAAAATAAAAATCATTTTTGGAATTAAAATTTTGAAATTATTAAATGGTCATATTTTCTTCATTTTTGGATATAATAAAATTTTCGTGTAAAAATTAAATAAAAAATAAGTATATAGTGTGTATTATGACATAATAATGACCCAAAAGTTTTGTCATATATACCATATAAGAATACATGAAAAAATATATTTTTAAAATTTAAAATAATTTGTTTTTGAGGTTATTTTATTAATTTTGTAAAGCCGTTATGAATCATCCAAAACTCATATTTTATTTTAAGGTTTTAAAATCATTTCTTTGAAAACAAGACTCACTTCAACATCATAGAGGGTAATATATTAATTAGTTTCAAAATTTTCTTTATAAATAAATGGAAAAAAAATTATTTGTAATTAACCATGGGAAAAAACCGTGGGATGTTTTTTGGTTCGGGTTATTTTATTGTATGAAGTCCAAAACCTATGTCTGTGAAATAATACAGAACTCCCCTCTCTTTTCCTATATAAACCCACCCAACAACCCATTAATATTCACTAAAAACCATGTATCGTGTAATTAATCTTAGCCAACCTCTATAGAGTCCTACTAATCTCTCAAGAACCTCCTCCCTAGCCTTTGGAATCACCCAATCAGGGTAAGGGATCTTTCTCTCTTCATTTTATCGATGTACCTCTTTTATATTATGTCTCCTAAATTCTATATATTCCTATTTGGGTATGATTTATTGTGTCCATATTACTTATATTTTTATTTCCATGTGATTATAAACCCATTTAAATCTCATTAATTTCTCCCACGAACCTTTATGTTAACTCATTATGCTGTTGATATTGTCCTGTGATTTTCCATACCAAAGTAAGGGACCTCTCTCTCTTATTTTCAATTCAAGAAACATATTTCTATGTAGCCTTTAAAATATAAAAATTTTATGTTTTCATTCCCTTATAAATGTACCTTTACAATCTAATTTATTTTCTTATAAAGATATCATTTATCCATTATCTTTATATCCTTTACCTAAGCTGTTATTATGCAGAAATTTATTAAGTACTCTTTCTCACTTATATCCAATTCAAGAAACCTATTTTCATTTTTCCTTTTTTAATCTAAATAGGTTACATTTTCAAAAATTTTTAAATATATATTTGTTTTTTATTAATTTACTAACAATGATAGATCATTTATCCCCTCTCATTATATATTTTTCCTAAATCGTTATTATGACGAAATTTAGCAAGGAATCGTTTCATTCTCATATTTATGAAATCATATTCTTAAATTTATGTCTTTTATTTGAAATTCATAATTTTGGTATATTTTTCTTCACATCCTAATTATTTTCCATTTTATGTAAAAATTATGATATAAAACTTTCTCTATCATTAAACCATTATATGAATCTTTAACTACTGTCGTTATACTGCCCTAAATTTCACTGTAACTTTTAAATACCAAACCTTGGTATAATGAATACCATATCTCTTTACACAAAAGAGAATTCACCTATACATACCTATAATTAGTTTATTTTATAATTCAATTTATTTATTCTAAATTCCTTAATCATGGGATGCGATGTGATGAAATATGTTCTTATGTTATATGATCTATGTGGAACACTTAGACATGTGCATGATATGAATGTGATGGGTGTGCCCAGAATTATATAGCACTCCATTGAAATGGGTAATGTTTTAGTCTCATGAGACTTCATGAAAGGGATCAGGGAGTGAACCTAATCCATTATAAGAATTTTCCACCATATTATTATATCTTGGAATTTATCCTTGACCTATGCTTATGATGTCATGTTTAAAGTTGTTTCCATATTCCCATGTTGAATTTATATTACCATACTATATCAGGACTTATTTATCATGTTTATGATCCTCAACCCAATTTTTTTACCATTTAAATTATTATTTTCTATAGTGTAATAAATTATTCATGTTATTCTTCTTTTATGTTCCCTTACTAGGATTCATAGATCACCCCTATTTTTGTATGTACCCTTGTTATCCCATGTAGTTTTAGAGTTCCAATGATTTTAAAGTTCATGTTAAGGAAGTTTTCAATAATTTTTTTATATCCCATGTTAATGATATTATTATATTTAGCTAATTACCAAAGACATGATAATTTTAGATCTTTTAGGTTGTATTATATGAAATATTATTTAATAAATCTTGAATTATTTTGTAATAAAGTTATAGGTTGTTATAGTTGGTATCAAAGGAAATATTAATTATTTTGGGGATTAGGATTAGGAAACTTTATAAAAAATATTAGGTATAAGACAAAACATAAGAAAAAATATCAAGATTTTGGTAATGTATTGAGTAATTGGTTTTCATGTAAAGAAATATTTATCTAGATACTACAAGTGGATGTGGATAATGCATATATGTAAATTGGGTTAACACCCAAAGAAAATGCATTGATATAGTATTGATCAAGAATTGGTGCTTGACAATGGGCCATAGTAAAAACTTGGTTTGACACTCTTTGGGATATGTTTCTATAAATTAACAATATCTTTACAAACCATTATTATGGGAAAAATAATTTCGATAAGATTCTATGCTAGGAAATTTATAATTTAAAACTTATATTGAATCGTATAAATTCATAACTTAAATAAAAGAATTTCATTTATAAGTTATCCCTTTAATGTTTTAGGATTCTCATTTATTTGTTTAATAGTTTAAAAATTCTCATTATTAATTTTTAATTTATTTTATTTAGTGGATGGAAATAGGATGAACCGAGTATACAACCAATGTGATGGGAAATGTGATGACTAACCAAATGAGATTCTTAACATGATGAGAGCACAAGTAATACATCTTTTTATTATGAAAAACCAGCTATAAGAAACACAATTAACAATCATAACATCTTATAATGTACAAATACATCAATGTAGTGGTGGAATAAGTCTCAAGAATATTCAAATAATAAATAAGATAAATGAAAAAATATTTTACTTCATGCATGTCAAAATTTGTAAAAAGGAACAAATGAAAACAACAGAAAGGAACTCGAATGTTTTTTATGTATGAAAAAATGGTCCATAAAGAACATAAAATCTATAAAAATTAATAGTATGATAAAAGGGAATAGATGAAATCCTATGACACAACTTTATTGTTCAATGTCTTATATATGGAGAATATGGGAGTTATTTGAGTCAATTCCCTAATCAAAGGGTTAAATTCTAGGTTAAGGAAAGACCTATGCTATGAAATTAATTGATGTATAATGATTAATGTTTTTATATATTGGTATTTGAGATTAATTTTTAAAATTATTATATCAATGACATTATGGATAGAAGAATCATGAAACAACTAGGGATTGTTTCATTTTAGTTTTTCTTTATGGACATAAAATATATATTGAATGGAATTGATAACTTATAAAAGGGATTTAATGATAAGATGATATTTTAGAAAACACATGATTGAGGAATTAATAACCCTTAATAGGTGTTTGATGTGGGGATAAACCAAAAGAGTCTTGGGTTGATATGTCTAAGGACAATATTATTTTTAAAAGAATTGATACAAATTTTGAGGATTTATGTGATGAAATATTAGTATGATTTTTTGGGAAACATATTATAATATAAAATATTTTTTATTTTGAGTTGATTAATAATATTTTGGGAGATGTTTTATTGGGATAAGGTATATATACCCATTAATATTATTTAAGAATAATTATATTATGATTTTTTAGGCGTAAGATTAAGGGTATGAAACAACCATTAAGTTTAAAACATTCATTAATGTTGATATTAGTAGTGTTATATATGGGTATTTATTTAAGGGAATGATATATGATAAATATTTGGTATTTTTTGTAGAATTATGTTGATAAATGTATTGGGGTTTATTATTTTCCAGTATTATATTACTTTATGCTAACCATTTTGAATATGGTGAAGACAATAAGAATATATTGTTATTATTTTATGGATTATGTGATATGTTAGAAGTTTATTCTAGTTCTTTAGGAATAAAAAAATTCATCTTGAGTAATAATCATTTGGAGAAAATATGATATTGTAGTAGAAATTGATTAAAGGATGAAATTATACTAGTCAAGAAAGTATATTTCTTTTATGTATCTATTCTAGATTCTAAAATAGTTACTTAACTTTAGAAAAATATCCTTGAAACAAAAATGTTTTCATATTATGAATTGATGGCCTTTTCACCCATAAATAATTTATGGTTTTGTGGTCAATGAATTTATCCTTACAATGTTTTATATCACTCTATTAGTTCTTAGGATTTTTTTTCTATTTAAATATTTTTGATTCCCAGTAATGTTTTCCTACATGGAAACCTAGTTATGTGATGACCTTTCCCCCCACTTTCTCTCTTTTCAATGGGATATTTTATTTACTCTTTTTACCATGTGGGTTTTTGAAAAAGATATTTTCAAGTGTAAAAAAATTGATTATCTTGTTAAAGTTTAAAATTTCAGGAAAAAATTTATTAAAGGGTAAGAATGTAATTCCATGAATTTTTAAAAGAGAAAATTATGTTCAACAGTTTTTGTGATATGAAACACTGAACCCAAAAAAATAATGATTATTTAAATATGACCCTTTTAACCTTTCCATTAAATGTTCACATAATAGTGGGATTAACAAATTTATGATATATATATATATATATATATTTACTAATAATCATAAATTTATTGATAAATTATTAGTAAATAATTGCTTAATATTTTTGGCAATGTCATTTTGTTCTTGAGAATACGTTTTCTTTAAAAATTGTTTTTTTATTTATTTTAATGAAAAAATATAATAATTATTTTTAATTACATTTATAAAATTTATTTGATAAAATTAAATCCATATTTTATATAATCATATTAAAATTAAATTAGTGGGAAATTTTGGGATTTTTCATAAAATGTATATTTCCTAGAGAATTGTGAAAAATATCGATTTTAGGTAAATTGTCATTTCTTTTGATAAATTAAGAAATTTAAAAGTATTATTATTATTTTAGTTTGACTTCAAATTAAAATAATTATTTTTGAGTTATATTTAATTCAAATAATTACATCTGAATCATCCATATACCAGATTTTTGAATAAGTTTATTTGTCGGGTTAAAAATAATTTTTTCTTAATTATTTTAAAATGCATAATGTTTATATATAATATTTATTTAAAATAAATGAAAATTAGGAATAGTTTAAATTATTTTTTTAGATTATATATCTATATTTTGGAATTTAAATTAATATAATATATATTACAAGATATAGAGTTAAAGTAAAATCAAATTTTCCTTGATAAATTCATTTATTAGAATACAACCTTCTATTACGCTTGCGGGTTTTATATAAAATCAAATCCTTCCACATATTTTGATCAATTTTGATAAAAATATTCCATATTTTTTATATTAACAACTATTATTAGGTAATAAGTTCAAATTAATTTTTGAAAATATGAATAGTGATCGTAATAAATATTTATTACCACAGGAAAAGGAAAATAGGTTAATTAAGGGTAAAAATAATTTAACAAGTATTAGAAACAAGGTAACCATAATAGTATGAATATATAGATCTTCATTTAAATATAAAAATTACTATACATTTTTTAAAATTTATATATTATTAAATAATGAATTTGATAAAAATTGGATTTTTGATATCTTAAAATATAAATTGAATTTTGGGTAAAGTATAGTTTTAACGAAGATATATTTTTTTGATTAATTAAATAATTTTTTAAATAAATTATATTTTAATAAAATATTTTTATTAAATATTATATAATAAATATAAATGAAAATGAAATTTTACAATGTGAAAATGTAAATTTTCATAAGGGTCTGAAAAGTATTAATGTAGAAAAACCCACAATTTTCAAAAAATGGGGATTTTAAATTAAAAGAAAATTTATCATATTTAGATAATTATTTCAATAAAATAAATATATTTTTTGTAATCATAACGTTGAAATTATCCAACATTGATATTTTTGTAATATTTTGAGACACTCGATTTTTTGGGTAAAAATTAAATACAGTATAATTATATAGTATCTATTATGACATCATAATGACCCAAAAGTGATGTAATATTTACCATATAAGGTATACACGACCAAATATATGTTTACCATTTAAAATAATTAGATTTTTAGTTTATTTAATTGATTTTATAAATCCTTTATTAATCCTCAAATCCCAATATTATATTTTTTGTTTTTAAAATCATTTCTTTGTAAACATGGATCACTTTCATATCACAAAGGGCAATATTTTAATTTTTTAGGCCCTTTTAATTATAAAATAATTAAAAAACTTCTCTTAATAATAAAAAATATGAAAAAATCATGGTAAGGATTGAGTTTTTTATTATTTTGTTTTATAGAGTCTAACACCTATATATGGGAGATAATAAATAACTTATCTATCTTTTTCTATATAAACCCACCCAATATCCCATTAATATTCACTAAAAAACCATGGATAATTTCTTTAATCTGAACTCACCTATATATAGTCCTCCAAATATCTCAATAATCTCCCCCAAGCATTTGGAATAACCATCTCAAGGCAAGGGATCTCCTTATCTTCTTTTTATTCAAGCACCTCTTATACGTTATGCCTCGAAATTTCAATTTTTTCTTATATGTGTATCATTTTATACATTGAAATTGGTTAAATTTTTACATCTAAGTGATTATATACCCTTTTAAATCTCATTAAAAACCCCATAAATCATTACGTACACCTGTTATGCTGCCGATATTATCTTTCGATTTTCTGTACCAAAATTAAGTAGACTCTCTCTATTCTTTTCAATTCAAGAACCTTTTTGTATATAGACTTTTGAATCTCAATTTTTTATGTTTTAATGAACTTATAAATTTAAATTTAATTTCCAATATGTTCTATTATAAATATAGATCATTTACCCCCTCTCATTATAACCTTTACCTTAACCTTTACTATACCAAAATTTTGTAAGGGACCTTTATATCCTCTTTTCAATTTAAGGACCTTATTTATATTTATCCATTTGATTATCAATTTTAAATGTTTTAATGAATTTATAAATATCCCTCTACAATAAAATTTTTTTCTTAACAATGATAGATCATTTATCCCCTATCATTATAGTATTTACACTACTAGAATTTTTGGCTTTCGAGGTGGGGGACTTTTAGCGGCCGCCTGTTGGCGGCCGATAATACTATCAACAGCGGCCTCCAAATGGTGGTCGCTACACTTTAATACCGCAAAAACCTAATTTTCTCCTCCCCCCATTATCCCCTCCCCGACCCCGCGACCCAACCCTTTCTGACCCCGCGACCTCGTCCCCCGCGACCCCGACCCCTCAACTCGGCGACCCTGACCCTCGGCAAGCCTGACCACCGGCGACCCCTCCCCGACCCCGGCGACCCCTCCCCGACCCCTGGCGACCCCGAACCTCGACCGCCGGTGACCCCGACCCCCAGCGACCCTGACCCCAACCCCCGACCCCCAACCCCCGACCTCCCGGCGACCCTGACAACCCCAGGCGACCCCGACACCAGGCGACTCCAACCCCCGGCGACCCCTACCCACTTGCCTTCGTGCTGCGCCACCCGCAACCCTAGCGACCCACACCGCCTTGCCTCCGCGCTGCGCCCCCCGTGACCCCGACACCCCTGGGACCCGGCAACCCCCACCCCCAGCCTCCGCGCTGTACCTTTGGACAGTCCCACCGCTATCGTCCCCTCCCGACCCCATTGCATCCCTCTAGAAAGTCCTCCTACCTCCATTTGACCCTCCCGGTCTGTTGTGCCCCGCCGTGTAGAACCCTCCACGCTTCGTCCAATGGTTCCGCTCCTTTCGAGTCTGGCTGTCAAACCCCTGTCGTCAAGTCACTGCGCCGTCGTGGATCCTCAATCGAGTCACACCCTGTTATCCAAGGTCGAGTCCTCCGCAGGTAATGTTTTTTATCCTTCAAATTTCATTTTTAAATTTTAATGATATGTGTTTTTTTAGAATTTAAATAAGATATTTCACTTTTGATTTCTATTAAATACAGATATGGATAGGAGATGGATTGATATGCAAGATATATTTTCAACTGAATATTATGTTGGGATCAAGCGATTTATGGATTTCACCAACAGATTTCCAAGTGATATGATTAGTTGTCCATGCAGAAAATGTAAAAGTATATATCTCTTCAAACGAGATAGTGTTAGAGAACATTTTGTTTGAATGGGTTTTTGAAAAACTATAATACATGGACATGTCATGGAGAAGATTCTATTTCATGTCATCGCTCAGAAAGTATTAATATGAATGTTGATTCGAGAACAGTTGATCTGATGAACATAATTCTCAATGATATGATGTGTCAGTTTCAATCTAAAGATAGTAATGTCATAAATGACGACGTTGGATTGAGTAATCCACATTCTTCTGCAGATGGAGAAGCATTGAAATTCTTTGAAATTCTTGATGATGCGCGTACTGAATTATATCCTGGATGCACTAAATTTAGTAAACTGTCATTCATCGTTTACACCTGAAGACCTTGAACCAGTGGTCAGACACCTCATTTGACATGTTGTTGGTATTATTGAAGAAGGTACTCCCTGATGGAGCGAAGATTCCAGAGTCATTCAATCAAGCTCGCAAGTTGACCGATGATCTTGGTTTTACATATGATACAATTGATGCACGATACAATAATTGTATGTTTTTTCAGAAAAGAGAATGCACAATTAAATAATTGTACTGTTTGCAATACATCCAGGTGGAAGACCAATGAGATTAATCAAGGAAGTCAGATTCTTCCTGGGAGAGTCTTGAATCAATGGAAACAAGTTGCCGCTAAACAGATGCGTTATTTCCCACTGAAACCGAGACTGAAGAGATTCTTCTTGTCCACCAAATGGATAAATTGATGACTTGGAATTCAGAGAGAAATAAAGAGGTTGATAAATTAACTCACCCGACAGATTCTTTGGCATGGAAAGAGTTTGATCAAAGACACCCAGGCTTTTCCTGAGATGATCATAATATTTGACTTGTTTTGGTAGAAGATGGTTTTAACAGATTTAGGTCCATGGTTGGTGCGACACATAGTACATGGCCAGTGGTGTTGGTTTCATACAACATTCCCCCATGGGTATGTATGAAGCAACCATTTTTGTTACTGTTAATTCTAATTGATGGACTGAGAGGACCTGGTGATAAAATAGATGTTTACATGCAATCTTTTACTGATGAGCTGCAAGAATTTTGGGCCGATGATGTAATTACTTTTGACTCAGCAGCTAATGAAATTTTTAGACTTCAGGCCGCTTTGTTATGGACAATTAATGATTTCCCAGCGTATGCTAACTTATCAGGTTGGAGTACAAAAGGAGAATTTTCTTTCCCTTGTTGTAATAAGAGTAAGAAATCTATATGGCTTAATCACTGTTGAATGTGGGCATATCTTGGTCACATACGCTTTCTTCCTTCACTGCACAGGTTCAGAAAAGACCGTGTATCATTTGATGGGAACAAAGAGTATGAACCATCACCACAAATACTGTCTAGGGTTGAAATTTGTGCACAAATTGATCAAGAAAACATCCATACAATGTATGATTTTCAAGATTTATTGGTTCCTGTATTGCCTTCTATTCCTGTTTCAAATAGACAGCGAAGTCATAATTGGATGAAACAAAGTATTTTTTTTGAATTGCCTTATTGAAAATATAATATTTTAAGACATAATTTGGATGTGATGCACATTGAAAAAAATATATGTGATAATATTCTATTCACCATTTTAGGCATCAAGGGGAAATCAAAGGACAATGATAATGCTCGACGTGATTTTCAAGAAACGGGATTGAGAAAACCTTTACATTTACAGCTGGGTGAAGGTAATCGGGCATAAATGTCTGCTTCATAGTACATAATGAGTAAAAAAATAAAAAAACATTTCTATAAATCTTAAAGACCTTTAAGGTTCCAGATGGTTATTGCTCTAATATTTCGAAGCGTGTGAATATGACGAGCATGGAATTACAGGGTTTGAAAATTCACGATAATCATATTCTGCTTCAACAGTTAATTCCTATAGCAATTTTTAATTGCTTACCTTCCCAGGTTTTCGACCCGTTGATTGGAGTTTCTAATTTTTTCAAATAGCTCTGTTCTAGGAATCATCGCATGAGTGATTTGAAAAAGTTAAAAGATAAGATTGTACTTGCACCATGTCACCTAGAAAAACTCTTTCCACCGTCTTTTTTTTATATCATGTTTCACTTGACTATGTATTTAACTAGTGAAGTCATTACTGGTAGTCCCGTGCAATTTAGGTGGATGTATCCAATAGAGCGATACTTAAATACATTGAAACGGTATGTGCACAACAAAGCTTGTCCAAAAGCCTCAATTTCCAAGGGATATTTAATGGATGAATGTACTAATTTCTGTGCTTCATATATTGATGAGGTTGAAATAAAGATAGATAAACCGTCCCAGAATGATGAGGGTCCAATTGGAGAAGGAATAACATTTGATATGCGGAACGACGAGTGGGTTCAAGCTCATCGATATGTGTTGTTCAACAATCCATCAATTAATCCATTGATACAGTAAGTTCATAGTTTATGTGTATTTTGTTTCTATATTTATTTTATTGCTTACTTTATATTGTGTTGTGATTTAGGATGCATATCTCTGAGTTGAAACGTGAAAGGTCTCGTGCAACTGACTATCAAATCCAAAAACATTATTTCAACACATTTCATGAGGGGTTCAAGACTCATGTATGTATAATTGATTTAGTATTTTTATAGTGAAACTTAGTTATATTTTCACAATCCTTTGTCCATTAAACTATATATTTGAAATTTGCAGATTCAAAAGTTACGTGATTTAACCCAGCAAGTGAGTGAATAACTCAACCAACTAGCTGATGGTCCATTTATTAGAGCTCGTCGCTATAAGTCTTTGGATGCTAACAGATTATGATTTCATTTTAGTGATGTTAACATGAACCAAGCCACACAAAATAGTGGTTTTGGTTGTTCTTTTGTGGGTGCGGGTTATTATTATGGATTGTTGAGAGATATTATTGAGGTTATTTATGGCCGTGGATTAAAACACATATTGTTAAGGTGTGATTGGGTTGATCCAGTTCATGGAACGAAAGTTGATAACTTCCAATTTACATTATTAAACTTTAACAATATGCTATATAAAGATGACTGAGTTAGAAATGTGCCCTTCATACTGACATCGCAGGAATAACAAGTTTACTTTGTCATCATTGATTCTAATTAGAAAGTTGTGGTGAAAATTTCTAGACGAGGGGTTTTTCTGACTGACCAAAAGGAACCTGAAGTTTTCACATTTCCTGATCAAACACATGACCAAACAACAGTAGCTGTATGAGATGAAGATATACAATGGGCTAGGGAGACAGTTGAAGGAGATATGATAGACTTTCATGATTAGTGAAAATTGTAATTATATCCTCAGTTATTATTTGTAAAAATATTTATGAGTTATATATGTATAAACATTTCTTGATTTAACTGTAATTTCTTTTAATGTAGGTATGTCACAGGGTGGTCACAATGGTTCACCTGATGTTGTTGGTATGTATGTTTTCATTTTTCTAAATTAATTGATTGTAATTTTCTATTTATATTTCCCTAACTGTTTCTAATCATTAATTTATATTTTAATTGAATTAGGAATTTATGTTTATCAAGATCTAGTGCTTCTTCCAGCAGACTTAGGGGTCCTGGTAGAGGGGTTCGATCCTGGAACTCTGGAGCCCGACTGGATGTGTTATTTGATGAAACATTTCATCCAGTTGGAGATGGTGATACTGCATTGAGTCATCAGTTTGGGAATATGATACAAGACTCCCAAATATTCCCTCTGACAACTCATGACTGGAGTTCTTTCACCCAGGATACGATGGACAGATTATGGAGGGAGGTTCAGGTAAATTCAATGTTTAATTTTTCATGATATTGTTATTATTATTGTCCCATCTACTGAAATTTTTTTAACAGGATAATTTGACATCCTATCCAGATGAGTTTCAGGCTGTATGTATGTCTAAATGCCGAAAATTATGGAAGGATTATAAGTCAAGGGTGAAGAGAGATAACTGGACACCATTTGTAGGTGTGGCAAAAATTCTACAACGAGTCGCTCCAGGAATTCTTCCTGCGCAGTAGAAGGATTTGGTTGCGTTTTGGTCGACTGAGGTAGCGATGGTAAGATTTATTACTTTTAATATACAAATGACTAATTTTTCAAATGTCTATTAAGTAAATACATTGAATGTAGATCGATTCTGCTCGTCATTCACATAATCAGGTGATGCAGGGCACACCTTCCAGACTTGGCACTCGACATGTTTCACAGCTCAGACATGATGTAAGTTTAGAATTCACTATTTCATTCACATTTTAAAAATATTGTAGTATAACATGGTTAACCCCTTTATTATAGTTACACCAACATGGTGACCCAATCGATCAAATGTCCATATAGATGAGGACTCGTAGGGCGAGTGATCCCGATGTTGTCGGTGTTATAGTAAGCAAATTATTTACTAATAAATTTATTTTTAGTTTATATAAATTATTCATATTTGTTCATTAATTATATGCTATAGGCTTAGTTTGACGCTCAGTTAGTAGAGTTTCCATAGGAGAAACGTCATAGTACTGTGCGTAAATATGAAATATTTCACCGTGTCGTGGGGCATGACAGTCATGGTTATTCTTTGACTTATGGCAGTGGTGTCCCACGACGTGAAATTGTTAGAGTAGATGTGATGGGTGCATGCAGAGAGTCAGGGATGCGCACACAGGATGAGATAGATGCTTCCATGCAGGATATGTAGTGCAATTTTAATTCACAGTTTCAGCAGTTACATGCAGAGTATGAGGAAAGGTTGTCACTGATGTCATCACATATCGATGAAATGACGATGCAACAAGTGGCGCCACAGGTAAACAATAAAACAAACCATACTCAGATTGACTTTTATTTATATGTTTAAGATACATAATATTGATATATATTATAGGCTCTGAATACAGCTGGTTGGACATCGCAGTGATATTGGTGATCCAGATGAGAATGAACCCCATGTATGAGGTAATTTCATTTGTGTTGATGAATTATCTAGAAGTTTTTATATCCTTGATGAAAATAATTTTCCTTTTTTACCTAGATTAGTTTGTTTTAGTATTTTGGATGACATCTTCGTGCACTCCAAGACTAATGATGATCATACCCAATATCTTGGACATCATACAGATTACACTTATAATGCATCGCCTATATGCCAAGCTATATATATATGTCATTTTTGTATTGATTAGGTATAGTAATTGGGTCAAATAATCTCAGTGGAAGGTGTGTCCGTGGATGGAGAGAAACTTCAAGAAATTGTTTGTTGGGAGAAGCCCAATAACTCTTTCGATATCTGTATCTTTCTAGGGTGAGTGAATTGTGAAGTAGTCGAGCAGACGGCACGTCAATCAGACGTGTCATGTGCCCCGCGGTGATCGAGAACGCTGTTCTGGTGTCATAAACGGCCAAAACAGGCATCTAATGGTCAAATTCATATAGGATGACATTGGAATGACCTAAAATAATAGGGAAACAATATAGTTTTTATTCATGATGTGTACGCGTAGACAAAATGTCAATCGGACGTGCGGTTTGTGCGGTACGACTCAATATGCCTTTTTTAAGTGTTACGTGCGCTTCATAAACGCACGTGGGGGGGGGGGGGGGGGAATGGGCTGAAAGAAGTCGGAATGGCCTGAAATTAGACGACATCAACGGGTCAGTGAATTTTGAAGTGGTTGAGCAGACGACACGTCAATCGGACATGTCGTGTGTCCGTGGTGACCGAGAACGCTGTTCGGGGTGTCATAATCGTCCAAAACAGGAATCTAACAATAAAATTCATAGTGGACGACATTGGATTGACCTGAAATCACATGGAAACAATATAATTATTATTCGTGACGTGTACGCACAGATGGAATGTCAATCGAACGTGCGATTTGCGTGGGTACATATCAATATGCATTTTTTAAGTGTTGCGTGTGCTTCATAAATGCGCGTGGGGGGGGGGGGGGGGGGGGTCCAAATGGGCTGAACAAAGTCAGAATGGACTGAAATTAGACGAAATCAATAGGTCAGTGAATTTTTAAGTGGTAGTGCAGGACGACACGTCAATCGGATGAGCCGTGTGCCCGCGGAGACTGATAACGCCGTTCTGGTGTCATAATCGGCCAAAACGGGCGTCTAACAGGCATATTCATAGAGGATGACGTCTGATTGACATGAAATCACATGGAAACAATCTAATTATTATTCATGATTTGTACGCATAGATGACACGTCAATTGGATGTGTGGTTTGCGCAATATGGCTCAATATGCGTTTTTTAAGTGTTGTGCGTGCTTCATAAACGCGCGTGGGGGATCCAAATAGGCCGAACGAAGTTGGAATGTCCTAAAATCAGACGAAATAAACAGTTGAGTAACTTGTGATGTGATAGAGAAGAAATAACATCAATTGGACGTGCCGTGTGCCCGCGGTGACCGAGAACACCATTCTGGTGTCGTAATCGGCCAAAACGGGCGTCTAACAGTCAAATTCATAGAAGACGACATCGTATTGGCCTGAAATCACAAGGTAACAATATAATTATTATTTGTGATGTGTACGCCTAGACGGAATATCAATCGGACATGCGGTTTTTCACGGTAATGGATCAATATGCGTTTTATAAGTGTTGCACGCGCTTCATAAACGCACATGGGGGGGGGGGGGGGTCCAAACGGGCCGAACGAAATCGGAATGACCTGAAATCAGACGACATCAATGGGTGAATGAATTGTGATGTGGTCGGGCAGAATTCATGTCAATCAAACGTGCCGTGTTGCCCGCGGTGACCGAGAACTCCGTTCTGGTTTCATAAATGGACAAAACGGGCGTCTAATGGTCAAATTCATAGCAGACGACATCGAATCGACCTAAAATCACTGGGTAACAATCTAATTATTATTTTTTGATGTGTACGCATAGACAACACGTCAATCTGACGTGCGATTTGCGTAGTACGGCTCAATATGCGTTTTTTAAGTGTTGTGCGCGCTTCATAAACGCACGTGGGGGGGGGGGGGGTCCAAACAAGCCGAATGAAGTCATAATGGCCTAAAATCCGACTAAATCAATGGGTAAGTGAGTCGTGATGTGGTCGAGTAGACGACACGTCAATCGGACATACCATGTGCCCGAAGTGACCAAGAATGTAGTTCTGGTGTCATAAACGGACAAAACGAGCGTCTAACGGTCAAATTCATAGAGGACGACATAGGACTGACCTGAAATCACAGGGAAACCAATCTAATTATTATTCTAATTATTATTCGTGATGTGTAAGTGCAGACGGAATGTCAATCAGACGTTGTAGTTTGCATGGTACGGCTCAATATGCGTTTTTTAAGGTGTTGCGCGCGCTTCATAAAAGCGCGCGTGGGGGGGGGGGGGGTTCCAAATGGTCTGAAAGAAGTTGGAATGGCATGAAATAAGACGAAATCAATGGGTTAGTGAATTGTGACGTGGTTGAGTAGATGAAACGTCAATCGGATGTGCCGTGTACCCGCGGTGACCGAGAACGCAGTTCTGGTGTCATAATCTGCCAAAACGGGCATCTAACGATCAGATTCATAGTGGACGACATCATATTGACCTGAAATCACATGGAAACAATATAATTATTATTCGTGACGTGTATGCGTAGACGATACATCAATCGGACGTGCGGTTTTGCGCGGTATCTCTCAATATGCGTTTTTAAGTGTTGTAAGCTTCATAAACGCACGTGGGGTGGTCCAAACGGGACCGAACCGAAGTCGGAATGGCCTAAAATCAGACAACATCAATAGGTCAATGAGTTGTGGTGTGGTCTAGCATACGAAACGTCAATCGGACGTGCCAGTGTGCCCGTGGTGACCGAGAACGCCGTTCTGGTGTCATAAACGGCCAAAACAGGCGTCTAATAGGTCGATAATGGTCAAATTCATAGAGGAAGACATCAAATTGACATGAAATCATAGGTAAACAATTTAATTATTATTCGTGATGTGTATGCGCAGACAACATGTCAATCAGATGTGCGGTTTGTGCGGTACGACTCAATATGCGTTTTTTAAGTGTTGCACGCATTTCATAAACACGCGTGGGGGGTCCAAATGGGTCAAACAAAGTAGGAATGGACTGAAAATAGACGAAATTAACAGGTGAGTTAATTGTGATGTGGTTGAGTAGACGACACGTCAATCAGATGTGTCGTGTGCCCGCGGGTGACTGAGAATGCCGTTCTGGTGTCATAAACAGCCACAAACGGGCGTCTAACGGTCAAATTCATATCGGAAGACATCGGATTGACCTGAAATCACAGTTCAACAATATAATTATTATTTGTGATGTGTACGCATACTAGGAACATCAATAGGAAATGCAGTTTGCGCGGTACGACTCAATATGTATTTTTTAAGTGTTGCGTGTGCTTCATAAACGCACGTGGGGGGTCCAAACAGGACGAACGAAGTCAGAATGGCCTGAAATCAGACGACATCAACGGGTCAGTGAATTTGATGTGGTCGAGCAGACAGCACGTCAATCAGACATGACGTGTGCCTGCGGTGACCGAGAACGCCGTTCGGGTGTCATAAACGGCCAAACGGGGCGTCTAACAGTCAAATTCATAGTGGACGACATCAAATTAACCTAAAATCACATAGAAACAATATAATAAGTATTTGTGATGTGTGCTTGCAGACTTCATGTCAATCAGACATGGCAGTTTGCATGGTACGACTCAATATGTGTTTTTTAAGTGTTGCACGCGCTTCATAAACGCGCCATGGGGGGGGGGGGTCCCAAATAGGCCGAACGAAGTCCAGAATGACCTGAAATAACTCGAAATAAACAAGTGAGTGAATTTTGAAGTGTTCAAATAGACGACAAGTCACAATCGGACGTGCCGTGTGCCCGCGGTGACCGTGAATGCCGTTCTGGTGTCATAAACGGCCAAAATGGGCAGTCTAACAGTCAAATTCATACCGGACGACATCAGATTGACCTGAAATCACCAGGAAACAATATAATTATTATTCTTGACATGTAAGAGTATAAGTCACATCAATTGGACGTGCAGTTTGCGTGGTATGACTCAATATGCGTTTTTTAAGTGTTGCGTGCGCTTCATAAACGCGCGTGGGGGGGGGGGGGGGGGCCTAAACGGGGCCCGAACGAAGTCAGAATGGACTGAAATCAGACGACATCAACGTTTGAAGTGAATTTTGATATGTTTGAGTAGACGACATGTCAATCGGACGTGCCGTGTGCCCGCGGTGACCGAGAACACCATTCTGGTGTCATAAACAGCCAAAACGGGTGTCTAACGGTCAAATTCATAGGTGGACGACATCATATTGACCTGAAATCACATGGAAACAATCTAATTATTATTCATGACATGTACACGTAGACGGAACGTCAATCGGACATGTGGTTTTTTGTGGTACGACTCAATATGCATTTTTTAAGTGTTGTGTGAGCTTCACAAACGCGCGTGGGGGGGGGGGGGGGTCGAAATGGGCCGAACAAAGTCGAACATGAGACTGCAATCAGATGACATCAACGAGTGAGTGAATTTTGAAGTGGTTGAGTAGACGACATGTCAATCGGATGTGTCGTGTGCCCGCGGTGACCTAGACCGCCGTTCTGGTGTCCATAAACGGCCAAAATGGGCGTCTAATGGTCAAATTCATAGAGGACGACCACAGGTTGACCTGAAATCATAGGGCAACAATATAATTTTCATTCTTGACGTGTACGTGAATACATCATGTCAATCAGACGTGGCGGTTTGTGTGGTACGTCTCAATATGCGTTTTTAAGTGTTACACGCACTTCCTAGAACGCTGCGCGGTGGGGGGGGGGGGGGTGGGGTGGGGTCCAAATGGGGCCAGAACGAAGTCAGAATGGCCTAAAATCAGAATAATCAACGAGTGAGTCTATTGTGAAGTGGTCGAGTAGATGACACATCAATCGGATGTGCTGTGTGCCCACGGTGACCGAGAACGCCGTTTTGGTGTCATAAACGGTCAAAACGGGGCGTCTAATAGTCAAATTCATAGAGGACGACACCAGATTGACCCTAAAATCATAGGAAAAAATCTAATTATTATTCTGTGACATGTACGCGTAGACTCTACATCAATCGGACACTGCGGTTTGCACGGTATGGATCAATATGAGGTTTTTAAGTGTGTTGCGCGCGCTTCACAAACGCGCGTGGGGGGTCCAAATGGGCCCGAACGAAGTTGGAATGACCTGAAATAAGATTACATAAAAAGGTGAGTGAATTTTGATGTGGTTCGAGCAGACAACACGTCAATCAGACGTGCCGTGTGCCCGCGGTGACCGAGAACGCCGTTCTGGTGTCATAAACGGCCAAAAATGGGCATCTAACTGTCAAATTCATAGTGGATGACATCATATTGACATGAAATCATAGGGAAACAATCTAATTATTATTCTTGACGTGTACGCACAGGCAGCTCATCAATCGGAATGGGCGGTTTGTGTGGTATGGCTCAATATGCATTTTTTAAGTTGTTGCGCGCGCGCTTCATAAACGTGCGTGGCGGGGTCCAAATGAGCCGAATGAAGTTGGAATGGCCTGAAATCAGACTACAAAAATGGGTGAGTTAATGTTTAGAGTGGTTGAGTAGACGGCATGTCAATCGGACATTCTGTGTGCCCGCGGTGACCGAGAACGCTGTTCTGGTGTCATAAACGGCCAAAACGGGCGTCTAACGGTCAAATTCATAGAGGAAGACATCGGTTTGACCCTGAAATCATAGGGAAACAATATAATTATTATTCTTGACGTGGAAGTGCATAAGTCACGTCAATAGGACGTGCGTTTTTCATGGTACTTCTCAATATGCGTTTTTTAAGTGTTTGTGCGCGCTTCATAAACGCGTGTGGGGGGGGGGGGGGGGGGTCCAAACGGACCAGGAACGAAGTCAGAATTTCCTGAAATCAGACTACCATCTAACGAGTGAGTGAATTTTGATGTGTTTGAGTAGAAGGCACATCAATCAGAATATATTGTGTGCCCACGGTGACAGAGAACGCCATTCTGGTGTCACAAAACGGCCAAAACGGGCGTCTAATGATCAAATTCATAGCGGAAGACATTGGATTGACCTGAAATCACAGGGAAACAATACAATTATTAATTCGTGACGTGTACGCGCAGACGACACATCAATCGGACGTGCAGTTTGAACGGTATGACTCAATATGAATTTTTTAAGTGTTGCGAGCGCTTCATAAACGCGCCGTGGGGGGGGGGGGGGGTGGTCTCAAACGGGCCGAATGAAGTCAGAATGACCTGAAATCAGACGAAATCACGGGGTGAGTGAATTGTGATGTGTTTGAGTAGACGAAACGTCAATCAGATGTTCCGTGTGCCCACGGTGATCGAGAACGCTGTTCTGGTGTCATAAACTGCCAAAACGGGCATCTAACGGTCAAATTCATAGCGGACGACATCAGATTGACCTGAAATCATAGGGAAATAATCTAATTAGAACCATAGAATAAATGATTTTAAAATTTTAAAATGGTAATCAAAATTATGAAAATATTTTTAAAATAAAATACTTTAGATATGTTTTTAGTAAGTTTGAATTTAAATATGTTAATTTGTTTCAATTATTTGTTTTATAGGTTTTATTCGGTACTAATTTTGTTATTAAATTTCGTTATGTAGTTATATTTGATGATGGATGTGGAGCTTGGAAGATGACTGCTGAGATTTATTTGGGTATATATTATTGTGTCATTGAATTTTATTTTAAAAAATTAAAAATCTATAGAGGCCGCCATTTGGCGGCCGCTAAAGGTATAGACTATAGCGAACGCCATTTGGCAGCCGCTATAGGTGTTTCCATCGACATCTGTAGCGGCCTCCATTCGGCGGCTGCTAAAGGTCTAGGCTACAACGGCCGCTCAAGCCTATCCCGTCTTGCCTATATCGTCCGCCAAATAGAGGTCGTTGATAGCAACAATGACGAGCCAAAAGCGGCCATTATAGACCTTTAGCGACGGCTTTTGGCGACCACTAAAGGTCATGATTGTACTAGTGTTACCTTAGCCGTTACTATGTCGAAATTTTGAATGGAATTATTTCCCTCTCCTTTATATTCAAGAATCTTCGTCCTTTTATGATTTTTATTTCCAATTCCAAATGTTTAGATATATTTTTACACTTCCCTATTACTATATATATTATGTAAAAATCATGAGAGACCCATTTATCTCTCATTAAACCATTTTATGAATCATTAAGTATTGTCGTTATACTATCAAAATTTTAATGTGATTTTTTGATGAAAAACCTTTGTATTGTGAATACCATCACTATTTCCACTGAAGGATATTCACATATAAATACCTATACATCATTGATTGGGTAATTTCATATATTTATTTCATATTTTTTAATCACAAGATTAAATTTGATAAAATATATTGTTATGTTACTAGATCGGTGTGACACACTTATGCATGAACATGATATAAAAGTGACGAGTGCACCCGAAATTATATAGCACGCCAATGAATTGGGTAATGTTTTAGTATCATGAGACATCATTAAATGGATTATGGAGTTAACCTAATTCATCATAGTATATTTTTCATTATGTTATGATGTCTTAGTTTTTATCATTGACCTATGTTTATTATTTAATGTTTGTAGTTGTTACCAATTTTCTATGTTTCCTTTATGTTACCAAACTACATCAATCCACATTGTTCATGTTTTTGATCCTCACATCATTTTTTAAATTTATATTTATATTTTATAATGTGTAAAAATTTCTACATTTTATGCTGCTTTTATATTCCCTTATTGGGATTTATATCTCACCCCATTCTTATGTACATCCCTAGGTTATCCCACGTAGTTTTAAAGGACCTATGATTTCTAAGAGCATGTCAAATTATTTTTCAATAATGTTTTTGTATCCCATGTTCAAGATGTTATTATATATACCTAATTTAAAAATAAATAAGACTTATTATTTTTATGGGATGTATAATGGTTAATTTCTATTTAATAAATCATGAATTAATGTGTAATAAAGTTACAAGTTATACATAACATGTTCCATGCCTCAATGCTAAATAAATATTATCTAAATCCCTCTCATATGATAAATATGGAATAAATATAATTTTAACCATATGGTTATATGGATTAGTATTTGATTTGAATTATATAATCATGATAAAGTGTTTTATATGAAAAATATATTTGGCTGGTTCATGTTTTATTGCATATAACAACCCTACTCTTTATTACACACATAAACATGATTTATTATAAAAAAATCACTTAAGGAAACTCTGAGGATCTAGAGGTCTAGTGTCTTGGGAAATTAGGAACATTAAATGGAAAATTAATACATAAAATACAATTTCTTTATTGAAAAATTATTTTACATGACCCCAACATTCCTTCATACTTATCATTGCATGGGATAACCTGAGGACATACATAAGAAAAATGCGATCTTTAAATACCAGTAAGGGATTAAACAAGGAATAAAATGAAGAATACAATACATGTTAGGCTATAGGAATATAAATGAAGAATTATAGAAAAACGAACATTAAGGAATGATATTGCATGATTATCATAACATATAAATGTGGCAACAATATACAACCTAATATTAGCATGAGCTAAGGATTATTGCACATGGATTAACATGATTAATCCTTAATTTCACTTTAATTAGCATGAATAAACCCTCATTTCATTTTCATTATTATTTTTAAACCCTCATTGAACATGGTGTATCATGATACTAAACATTACCTAATTCATTGGAGCACTATCATGGAACACCCTTTTTAAACATTTCATTTCATGCATAAGTGTGCCACATGGATCATATAACATGGAATCATAAAACATCATAAGATATTATAGGATTAAACAATGTGTAATAAATACATGTAATTACCATTGAATATGTATATGTTCAAAAAGTTGAATACCCTTAATAGATAAATGTGTCTGGTATTCACTACACAATGATTTTGGTTTGGAAAATCGCAAGGCAATTTCGGCAGCATAACCCCCTGACATAAAAATTCATGAAAATGGTTGATGAAGGAGAAATGGGTTTCTCATAAAATTTAAATGAAATGGAAAGTAAAGGGATCATATAGATATATTTCCCAACACATGGAATTTGTAAATAGAAGGCGTAATATAATAAAAAACCTGAAGAAAGAGGAGAAATGGAATAACTCTTATGAAATTTTAGCATGGTAACATGTGTACATGGGAGGGATTAATGAGAGATAAAGTGGTTTGTCATCATTAAAAAATAAGTAGGAAAGTAATATGGAGTTTCTAAATCATACCTCACCATTTTTAAATTTAATTAAAAGGGTATAATAACATAAAGAAAATTGGACAAAAATGAGAAAGGAAGAAATCCTTTACTTGAGTGTGTAACTTCAAGACCTTGAGGAGGGGATTATTGAGAGACTGGGGAACCTTGGGAGGATTATAGAGATATGAGGGAATATTAGGGACGTTATATAATAATTTTTAGTGAAAATAAGTAGGATAATGGGTGGGTTTATATAGGAAATGAGAGGGAAATTCTTTAATATTTTACAAAATTAGATTTTGGAACCTATATAATTAAATATTCTAAACCACAAACAATACCATGGATTTTCCCCCGGTTTTTTCCAAAGAGGAGTGAAAAAATTATTTTATAAGTCTAATGGGATAAAATCTTAAAATATTAGGCCTGCTTATATGGAGGTGAGTCACACTCTGAGAGAAATCATTTTAAAATGTTAAAATATTTTATAAGTCTTGAAGGGTCCACTAAAGCATTATAAAATTAATCAAACAAATATAAATAATTATATTTAAATGGTAAAATATATATTTTACAAATATAGATTTTATAGTATTTTATTACATCAATATTGGGTCATTATGATGTCATAAAACACATTATATATTTATTCGCAATTTAATTTTTACCCAAACATTCGACTATCTCAGAAAATTATGAAAAATTCACTGTTGGATAATTTTGAAATCTTGATTCCAAAAATAATATTTATTTTATTTATATAATTTTCTAAATATATGATTTTCACTTTTAAAATAAAAATCATCATTTACTGAAAATTGACAGGTTTTGAAAAAAACAGTTTTTAACCATAGTAAAAATTAAATTTGACTTCATAAAAATTATATACTAATTTATTATTCATAAAATTATTTTGATGATAATATTTTATTAAAATATTAATTATTTAAAAAAATTCCTTAATTTATCAAAATAATTTTTTTAATTAAAAAAACTATTTCTATTTTATTGTATAAAAATAGAATTCTTATCAAAATGAATACTTAATATTTTATAGAGTAAAAAAGATAAATTTAATCATCATTTATAAATAAAAAGAGTTTTCTTATAACACTATAATAATAACATTATTAATAAAAACTTAGTTTAATATAATAATTTATTTTTTTATGAAAAGTTCCATTTTACATGAAAATTCAATTTATCTAATTCATTATATTTTTAAGAAAAATTATTCTCATAAAGGAATTGATGGAATAAGACCTTTATTTATAAAAAGAGATTTCACAAAAAGTAACTATTTCCTTGTTACAAAACCCCTTATAACACCCACATAAGACCTAATGGTAAAGTGTGCGATGGTGACAAAATCATGGGGTAGCTTGGATAACATCGCTTGGGTGGTGATATTTATTAACACTAACTTCTCCCATAGGAAATTAAGTTCAAGATTAATGTGTTGAAGCTTGGATTGGGATTGGTGAAGAGAGAATCCTAGTGATGCTACCTCATTTCCAAGCTCTGACAACTGAGATTTGTATGACTTGAGTCTACTGGATGAGGCCATCCTCTCCTTTGTTTGTGTCAAAAGGATTCTTTTTAAAAACATTAAATTTATTACAGTAATGTGATCACTATTCAATGACTATATTATCAACGGTAATGATATATAACATTCATTTAAACCCCAAAATAAAAAAATAGTTCGTGTGTTTTATATATCCATAAAACATTTAATTAAATATAAGGTAATTTTATTCATGAATGTTCAGGTTGTAACATCCTTCTTGCCTTTAGAAATTTCAACCTTGAAATTTACATTTCCCACACTAAAATAGATGTGGGTAACTCCGCCTCATCACATCCTTCAATTCCCACATTTCTTCTTCAAAATTGTGGTTTCTCCACAACACTTTGACGAGGGGAATTGTCTTATTTCATAGAACTTTTTCCCTAAGATCCACGATCTTCACCGACTTGTCTTCATAGGAGAGGTCATTCTCCAATGGTACCACCTCTGGATTGAGTACATGCTATGGGTCAGGTATTTACTTCCTCAAGAGTATTACATGAAATATGTAATGTACTTGAGATTGGTTCGGTGGGAGTGCTATTCGATAGGCCACTACTCCAATGCTATCAAGGATCTCAAAAGGGCCTATGTACCTTGGACTAGGTTTTCCATTCTTACCAAATCTCATAACTCCCTTCCATAGTGATATGCAGACTAATACCATTTCTCCAACATCAAACTCTAGGTCTCGTTAATGATTGTCCTCATAGATCTTTTGTCGACTATGAGAAGATTTAATGTGACACTGGATGGTCTTAACCTTGTCCACCATTTCTTCAACCATTTTTGGACCTAGGAGTTTTCGCTCCTCAACTACATCCCAACATGCTAGTTTTCTGAACCTTTTCCCATAAAGGGCTTTATAAGGAGCCATTTGGATTCTTGAGTGGAAACTATTATTGTAAGAGAACTTAACCAGAGGAAAATGTTGATCCCAACCATATTTGAAGTCTACTGATCATGCTCTCAACATGTCCTCAAGTGTTTGGATAGTCTACTCAAATTGGCCCTCAGTTTGAGGATGATAATCCGAATGGATGTTCAGCTCAGTATTCAGAGTGTATTGGAGACTCTTATAGAACTTAGAGGTGAGTCATGGATCTCCATTGGATACAATCGATAGTGGTAATCAATGCATCCTTACCACTTCTATGATGTATATCCGTTTTAGTTGATCAAATGAGAAATCCTCCCAAATTGCAATGGAGTGTGCAGTTTTTTTAAGATGATCCACAGGAACCCAGATATAATTGTTTCTTTTGGATATCTTTGGATGTTCGGTGAAAAAGTCCATGGTGATGTTTTCACATTTCCATATTGGTATGGGTAATGGTTGCACTATCCCCTTAGACTTCTACCTCTCAACCTTCACTTGCTGACATACTAGGCACTTTTATGTATTCTCAATGATCTCCTTTTTCATGTTATACAACCAATAATGATATCTTAGATCTTGATACATCTTTGTGTTTTCTAGGTGAATGGAGAAATTTGAACTATGTTCATCATCAAAAAGTTATTTATTTAACTTCGGACTTAATGGAACACATATTCTTGACCCAAATCTCACAACTTCTTCTTAATTAATATTAAAATATAAGAATTTCTATTTTTATGATAGTTTCCACTTTCTTTTGAATTCCCACAACATCCTTTTGAGAATCCGTTAACCTTTCCAAAATAAACGGTTGAGCAATAATTTGTGAAATTATTAATGATGCTCCCTTCTTTATGATTTCCATGTCTATATTAATCAAATCTAAGAAGATTATATCCTTTTCAATTCTCATCAATGATAGAATCACTAGGTCCTTTATACTTAGAGCATCTTCTACATTTTTCACTTTCCCAGGGTGGTAATGGATTATTCAGTCATAGTCTTTGATCAACTCTAACCATATTCGTTGGAACATATTCAACTATTTCTGTGAGAATATATACTTGAGGCTTTTGTTATTTGTCTATATTTCACACTTCTCCACAAAGAGGTAATTTCACAAAATTTTTAAAGAGAGGACTACTATATCCAACTCCAGATCATGTGTTGTATATTTTTTCTCATGAACTTTCAAATTCCTTGAATAATAGGCAATGACTTTGTCATTTTTCATCAACTCACAACCCAATCCTTTCTTCAAAGAATCACTGAATACCACAAAAAGTTCTTCACTTATGGGTAGTGTGAGCATGGGTGTAATAATTAGCCTCTATTTCAAATCCTTGAAGTTATCATCGCATTCATCACTCCATGAAAACTTGACTCTATTCATAGTTAGCTTGGTAAAAGGGTTTGAAAATCATGAAAAATTTCTCCCAAATCATTGATAATATCCAACTAACCCAAGGAAGCTACGAATATATTTCATAGATGTTGGCCTTGACCATCCCTCAATTGAATTTTTCTTGGATGGATCCACAGATATCCCATTGCTTGTAATGATATGACCTAATAATGATAGTTCCTTTAACCATAAATCACACCTGCTGTACATTACATAGAGATTATACTTTATCAAGGTCTCTAGTACAATGCTTAGATACTCCTCATGCACCACCTTAGTTTTGGAGTATATTAGAATATCATCTATAAAGGCTACCAAAAATTGGTCGAGGCAATCTCTAAAGACACTATTAATCAAGTCCATGTAGATTTCTAGAGTATTAGTGAGTCTGAATGGAATTACTATGAATTCATAGTTCTCGTACCTTATACGAAAAGTAGTCTTGGGGATATCCTCCTTCTTCAACCTTACGTGGTAATATCCTGACTATAGATCCACCTTGGAGAAGTATTATTCTCCACTTAACTGATTGAACAAGTCATCAATTCATGGTAGAGGATACTTGTTCTTTATCGTGATTTTGTGGAGCTCATGATAATCAATGCAAAGGCACATTGACCCATCCTTTTTTTTGACAGAGGACTGATGCACCCCATTGAGAAGTAGATAGGCGTATAAACCCTTTATCTAGATTATCCAATAATTGTTTCTTTAGCTCTTCAATCTATACAATATCCATTCTATATGGAGTCTTGGATTTTGGAAAATCATTATGTATAAAATCTATCGAGAATTCAACATCTCTTCTAGGAGGTAGACCAGGAAATTCCTTGGGAAACACTTCAATGAATTCCCTCACAATAGGTATGTCTTCAAGGAAGGTCTCTTCCTTAAACTCAATCATATAAGTAAGATATGCATAGTCATAGGGCAGTAATATCAATTATTTAGATGATAGTTCTAAATAAGATTCATCCTCCTCCTCGCACTTGTATAGAATCAAGTGTTGATTTTCCATATATAGAGTGATTTACCTTTCATGGAATTTTATTAGGGATTTATATAGGGAAAGATGATACTTTCCCAGAATTGCATTAAATTCCACTAGAGGGAGTATGATGAGGTTCCCTGGGAAGTTCAGTTCACAAATTATGACAGGGGAGGAGTTATATTCATGGGATGAAATAATTTCCCAATTTTTCTTTCTCATCAACATCTCTACTTCCTTGATTTGTGGTGGTGTTGGGATTGTTCTACTAAACTTTCGAGATATAAAAGAATGCGTAGAACCAAAATCAATAAGTACATTCACTATTATTGAATGAATAACTAGTGTACCTTTCACCACTTCGTTGTCTGGATTTTCTTAAAAAGTAGTAATGTAAAAAGATCATCCTTGCTGCCTTGGAGGTTGTTGGTTGTATTTGAAAGAACTTTTCTTAGGGAACTGTTTGGAAAAGTGCCCGGGTTCATTGTAGTTGAAGCAATGAAAAATGCATTGAGGGTCGAATGGAGAATTCCTCTCCTCTATCGCAACAACAGGTTTTTATTATCGGCAATTAATGGACAGGTGCCCTTCGCTTCCACACCTAAAGAATTCCCTCACCGCCTTTAGGTAATTTCCTGGGTGCTTCTTTCCATGCCATTAGCAAGTGGGGTGATGTAATTTCTTAGAACCATTGGATTTATCCACCATACCTCCAGAATTAATGTCCACTCTCCCATTATTATCCCCATGATACTCCTGATATTATATGATCTCTATTTCAACTATGAGGGCACATCGAACAATTTTCTCATAGCTATCGAAGTCACAGATCGCTAGGGCTCTCCGTAGGCTAGGTTTTAGCCTACTAAATAAGTGGTCAACCATGAATTCAGGGGTAATGACAAATCTGGAGGCATATTGTGCAAGCATTGTGAATTTTTCCTCATATGCTATGATGGATTAATTGTATTTTTGCTTGAGGGAAAGGAAGACCCTTTCCATATTGAGTTGGAGGGTTCAGGGAAAATATTTATCAAAAAACATTTTATAGAAATCCTTCCATTACAACAGCTTGATCTCTTCCTCAAGATTCATATTTTTGATCAATGTCCACCATTGATCAGCTTCACCCTCTATACGATAAGCATATAGAAGAACCTTCTCTTGTTCATAACATTGGAGGATGGAGAAGATCTTCTCAATGGAGTTGATCTATTATTCGGTGATTGAGGGATCAAATGATCTATTGAAATTAGGAGGCCTTTGTCCCATGAATCTCTCGATTAAGGATTATTCTTTATTAGGGGGGGGGGGGGTTGGAAATTACACTTGACCCATGTTTCTATTCAAAACAAGAGTTAACTAAGGGAGTATCATGACCAAGTTTGTGATTCCCTCTCCCATCAAATTAGACATCTCATTTGAACAGTCATCAAATTGATCTTCGCATCAATTTTTAGACCAATTCAACATATTACTGGCCATTGGATGGAATAAAATGAATGTTAGGGGTAACAAATAAAGGGAAATCTAGTTAAAAAAGGGGTAGCTTATAAATTACATTTATTTCTTTAACTTATGAATTTATAGTCTCTAATATATGTTATCCATGATCTACTCCCCAACATATATTCATAGGGGTATTTTTTATTCCCTTAATAATGGTTCATACTAAGCTTATGAGTTTACCAAATCACATCCAATGAGAGTGTAGAACCATGAGTGCAGAAAGTCCCATTATCGTGCACCAGTTCCCGTTCGGGTCTAGATCAAAGCGGTGTTTTCGGGTTTTACCCTTAGATGCATCTGTGCCAGATAAACCTTTATTTGTTCATCTCCAAACACAGATGTATTTTCTTGATAAACCACTTAATATATACTCAAATAAATTTAGGGATATTTTTATCATACTTAGTCTTATCCTTAAGGATTTCACTATGGTTTTTTATTCCTAATACAAAAAACAACTAAACCTATCCTTTGATACCAACTATAACAACCCTGCTCTTTATTACACACTTAAACATGATTTATTAAATAAACTTATACATAAGAAAACTCTGAGGATTGAGAGGTCAAGTGTCTTGTGAAAGTAGGGACATTACATGACAAATTAAGACATAAAATACAATTTTTTTATTGAAAACTTCTTTTACATGACCATAACATTCATTTATACTTAACATTGCATGGGATAACCTGAGGACATACATAAGAAAAGAGTGAGCTATAAAGACCACTAAGGGAGTAAACAAGGAATAAAATGAATAAAAAAATACATGTTAGGAAATAGGCATATCAATGGATAATTATAGAAAAATTAACATAAAGGACTGATATAGCATGATTATCATAACATGGAAATATGGCAACAACATATAACATGATATTAGCATGAGCTAAGGATTAGTGCACATGGATTAGCAAGAGTGAACCCTCATTGCACATGAATTAGCATTAGTAAAAACATATTTCACTTGAATTATTATGTGAAACCCTCATTTCACATGGCATATCATGATACTAAACATTATCCAATGCATTGGAGCACCATCAGGGCACACCCTTTATAAACATTTCATTTCATGCATTAGTGTGCCACATGGATCATATAACATGGATTCATTCAACATAATAAGATATTACTGGATTAAAGAATGTGGAATAAATAAATGTAAGTACCATTCAATAAGTATATATTAAAAAAGTTGAATACCCTTAATAGATAAATGAGTATGGTATTCACTACACAATGATTTTGGCTTGGAAAATCACAGTGCAATTTTGGCAGCATAACAACATGAAATAAAAATTCATAAAAATTGTTGATAAGGGATAAAGGGGTATATAATAATATATAAATGAAATGTAAAATAAGGGGGTCATATGAATACATGTCCCAAAACATGGATTTTGGAAATAGAATGTGTAACATAATAAAGAAACTCGAAGAAAGAGGATAAATGGAATAACTCTTATAAAATTTTTTCATGGTAATGAGAGTACGGGAGAATGATTAATGAGAAAGAAAGATGTATCTCATCATTCAAAAATATGTAGGGAAGAATTTGGGAGATGAGAAATCATACCCCACCATTTTTAATTGAAAGTAAAGGGTATAACAATATAAAGAATCTTGGACAAAAATGAGAAAGGAAGAAACCCTTTACATGAGTGTGTGACTTTAAGAGCTTGAGGAGGGGATTCTTGAGTGCTTGGGGCACCTTGGGAGGATTATAGAGATATGAGGGATGATTATAAACACTATAAAAGGTTTTTTCATGAAAATAATTTGGATGTTGGGTGGGCTTATATAGGAAATCAGAGGGAAATCCTTCAATATTTCACAAACATAGGTTTTGGAACCTATATAATTAAATATTAATAACCACAAAACATACCATGATTTTTTCCAAAGGGTATTGTAATAAATTATTTTATAAGGCCAATGTATGAACATATTAATATATTAGACTTTCTTATGTGGAGGTGAGTCACATACTCAAGGAAATCATTTTTCAATGTTAAAATATTTTATAAACCCTGGAGGGTCTACTAAGGTATTGTAAAATTAATCAAACAAATATTAAATCAAAATATTTTAAAGGTAAAACATATATTGGAAAAATATCCCATTTAGAGTATTTTATTACATCACTATTGGGTCATTATGATGTCATAAAACACCTTATATATTTATTCGGTATTTAATTTTTACCCAAGAATTTGACAGCCTTAGAAAATTATGAAAAATTCACCATTCGATAATTTCAACATCATGATTCGAAAAAAATATTTATTTTTTCTAATTTTTTTGTAAATATGAGAATTTTCACTTTTAAAATAAAAACATTCATTTACTAAAAATTTATGAGTTTTAAAAAAAATACAGTTTCTAACCATAATAAAAATTACATTTGACTTCACAAAAATTATATAATAATTTATTATTTATAAAATTAATTTGATGATAATATTTTATTAAAATAATAATTATTTAAAAAAATCTTTAATTCATCAAAATAAATTCTTTAATTAAAAATAATATTTCTGTTTTATCATATAAAAATATAATTCTTATCAAATGGAATACTTAATCTTTTATAGAGTAAATAAATAAAAATAATATCATTTATAATTAAAATGAGTGTTCTTATAACATTATTAATAAAAAAATAGTTTAATATAATGATTTATATATTTCTGAAAAGTACCATTTTACCCAAAAAGTCAATTTGTCTAATTCATTATATTTTTAAGAAAAACTACTATCATAAAGGAATTGATGTAATAATACTTTTATTTATAAAAAAGGAATACAAAAAAAGTAACTAATGCCTTGTTACATAACCCATTATAACACCTGCATTAGACATAAGGGTAAGGTGTGAAATTGTGATAGACTCGTTGGGTGGATTGGATAACATTTATCAGGTGGTAATATCTATTAAATTCTACTTCTCCTATAGGTGATTAAGTTCAAGTTTAACATGTTGAATCTCCGCTTGGGATTGGTCAAGAGTGAAACCCAGTGAAGCTACCTCCTTTCCGAGCAATGACAAATGAGATTCTTATAGCTCAAGTTTACTAGATGAGGCCATCCTCTCCTTTGTTTACGTCGAAAGGATTCTTTTTAAAAACATTAAATTTATACCAGTAATGTGATCACTTTTCAGAGACTATATTATCAATGGTAATGATACATAACAATAATTTAAACCCAAAAATAAATAAAAAATTGTGCATGTGTTTCCTATATCCATAAGACTTTTAATTAAATAAAATAAATGGAATTTTATTCATGAATGTTCAGGTCGTTACATTTCAACATGGATATGATTATCATGAGACTTGGTAGCAAGGAGCTCATATGAAAGTGTAGTGGCCTCATATATTCTTTTAAAAACCTATAAGATAAATTTTCATGGAAAGGAAGTGGTATTGCGGGGGATAAAATCATACCCATGGTGTCACATTTAGGTATGTTTTTTATTTATGCACTAGTTTTATCTTTCTATGTTAATTGGTATTTTTGATTGATATTTTTGTGTTTTTGGATAAATAGCAGTTAACCTATGTTTTTGTGCATTTTTAGGAGTAACCATGTGGAAATAATCTGGAATAGGTCTACCGAATGATAGTTCCATTTCACACGATAAGAATATGGATTACCAAATTATGTAGGAAAACCCTGAGATATATCAAGTGAGGTAGTGCTAACCCACAAGACGAGTGCACAGATTTGAAAATTGTGTGGCCAAACCATGCGAGTTTCCTAGAATATTAATAGTGTAAAATTACCGAGTCACCCACAATTTATTTAACATTTATCACCCGGATTTATCCTTCTATTCGAACTAGTCACACCCCCACTCGAACCGTCTTCTCCACTCATATTTGGCTCTATTTTGGTGATATTTTTAATAGAAACATCTAGGAAACCCTAGTTAAGTGTCTCATATTCCCTAAACTTGAAGTTTTATCAACTTTATTTCGATTTTCTCTCTACCCTAAGGTCTTGGTGACCTAGGTAATAGTTTGGAAAAATTATATGCATTGAGGTTTAATATTTTGGGTTTTTTCTTAGCTCTCTAGAATACCTTTTGATGTTCTATGTGGATTTTCACTATAATAAATTGGTTTAACTTGGTTAAAGGTAGGTGGCTTCATGAATTACATTTTTTTTTGAAAAATCATGCATGATATTATTTTTAAATGGTGTTTTAAATAATTAATGATATTATATAATATTATTGATGGTTAAATTCATATCTCACTATTATTTTTAAATATTATACTCTTTATTTATGAAGAAAGCGGTTTTAAAGGCATGTCATGGAATTGATAAATGAAATTTTTACGTTATATTTATGGGAAGAATTTTTAAATGGAATGTTTCATGTTTAAAATGGGTAAACCAAATAGGAACCTTGGGTATCTAGGGTTAGAACTAGTGTCAAGTATCCCTTTAGGATTAAACTATATTACTAACTATATTTTGATTTAGATGAAGGTATCAATGTAATGGATAATAGAAACCAAAAAACTAGACCAAGTCATGTACACCTTAGTGTTAGATTTAATTTAGTGTCAAGGGATATCTTAAACTATACTATTAGGCCATGGAATAACCTCATTAATGTCTTGTCCATACACATGGATTGACCATTAGTTAAAAAGTGGATATGAGGACCTAGGGTTCCCAAAAACCTTAGATAACCTAGGGTTTTCCAATGTTTCATACATATTGAATGTTTCCTTTAATAGATTTTATATTCATTTTCAATTTATTAAATCATTTTACTTGTTTTATTATATTTTTAAATCTAAGACCACTTTATATTAATTTATTTCAAACTATCATGATTATATTTTTTTTAATATTGATCATTTATGGAACACTTTGAGGGATCCTACAAGGATAGTGTTGGTTACTCATTATATACAACTAATGGGTGCATGTAGACCTTGATTTGACATATCCAGCTAATGGGGAGGCTCTGTATAGAGGATGTACGAATTCAAGATAGTAGATCTTGGGTTGTTAATAGTGAAATGTCTAGGAATTGACCCTTTTGTCATATGGATATGAGGATCCTTTTTTTTATTTTGGTTGGGCATTGATGTATATTGTACCACTTATTTTTCATCTATACAATTACATTGTTCACTTGTGTGTGTGTGAATTACCTTTATGGACTATTTTGTGAATAATATTTATTTATTCTATGGTTTATAGTTTCTTATGAAATTTTAGGTTTTTCTATTATATGGAATGCAGTTAAATTTTTTATTACCTATATTATTAATTTAGTATGAATTTACACATTATGTAAAGGTCATTATAAGTTATTTTTTATCTAATGTGGTGTTTTTTTGTGGAACTATTCATAAGGTATGTTGTTCGATTACCAAGAACTTATTTCAAACCCATGGGATTGAGAAAACCATTTGGTAATTACCATAGTTTAGCTTATATACCTTGTTTTGGGTGTCCCCAATTGTTTTATGAAAAATTTAATATCACCATTAATTCCATATAAATCAACTCACATATTCTTTTCCAACTCTGTTCTGAGTTAACTCTAAGCTCATAGCCTAATTATTGGATGAATACAAATAAAATCTATTATTTTATTAAAAATTTCCATCCACACTAAAGTGAGTTACATTATTCCATTCCCATATATATTGATAAATCCCCCACTTTTAAGAGATATTTCAAACTATACCTAATCCCATAAAAGGAATAAATATCCAAAAACAGATTCCCTAAATTCATAGTTTTTATGAAATCCTTCACACAGTTATAAAATCAACCTTTTTTTAAAATCCACAAAAACTAAAATCACTTATCACGATAAAAAATTACATATTCATAAATCATTTTAAATTAAGTTAAAATGTTATTTTAAAATGTGACATTAAAACCAACATATATTATCAGAAAATAATGATAATGAGTTTCCACTTACCTTTTATCACTTCCCTAATTTAATTCATGTATGTTAATAGAATTATATACCCTCTTTAATACTATCTTAGTTAAAATTACTAAATTCCAAAACTTACATTTTTAAAAAATTCGAAAAATTAAACAAAAATGGATAAATTCTAACTATGTGATAGAATGACATTAATCAATGGTAAAATGGTAGGAATATGCCTCCCTAAGTCCACCTATAAAACCTATGATAAAAATACCTATCTTATTGGATGAATTTCCCTGATTTAGAGAAACACTAATGAAAAATCCCCAAAACCAAAATAAAAGATCAATATAGAAGAAAAATGAATAAGAAATGAGAAGTAAAAAAATAGATATACCATTAAACATAGAATAAAATAAATTATAATATTTAATGGATATTATTTAATGAGGTAAAACCTCTAAAATTTCTACAAGAATCACTTCTCTTGAGTTAAGGCTAAAATGAGGGATAAACGAGGGTGTTTGGGGTTAAAAATCAAATTTTCATGTTTTCTTAAAAGACACAAAACTAAAATACATGGCCTCCATGACCATGAAAGAGAATATGAATTATTAACTTATATAAAACATAGGATGCAGTGTAGGTTCACACAGTCTCTCAAACTATGTATTTACCCATGAATTATACTATGAAACCCCAATTTAAGCTCCGCCCACACCCAAACACCAGTAAACACTATCCAATACTTCCAAATTTTTCCAAAAAAATTCAATTAGTTATTATGATACTACTCACAATTATTTATTCTATATTCTTATAATTTAACTCTTCCAGATTCAAGAATTTATCTTTTATCCAAAAACTGAGGCCTTACACTCATACTGAATCACGAGTGATATATTCCTTTTTGATAAATACAACTCATTAAGTCACAAAATATTTTTTTATTTCATATGGAAAATCTACAGCTTACCTAATATAGAATTAATTTATGATCATATTTTTTAAAATTATAACCTTGAAAAGATATTAGAAGATTTTATTGGATAATCATTCATCAAACCATGTCTAATAGGGTATGATAAATATTCTTAGATTCACTATTCCATTAAGTCGTAAAGGAGTAGTGAGTTGTTAGACAATCCCATAATCTCATAGATGAATAATAAAATCTTAAATTAAGTATTATCCACCTATATCTAATCAATATATCTAAATAATTTTTTCAAGTAGAAAATTCACTTTTTTTAACATCCTTGATCATTTTGAAGGATTGAATTTTTTTTATCAAAATATATAATATAACATGTTAATTAAATTCATCAATAAAGGTTGTGATGTTTTTTTACCCACTAAATTATTTTATACTCATTGTACTACATACATTACTATGTATCACATTTAATATCCACTTGAACCTTTAATTATTTCATTAAAATATTATCTTTTAATTTAACCTGAAAAAAGATTCACATGTTTTTGAATATTCATAATAAAATTATTCTATTAATCCATATATATAATTTATTTTGAGGCGATTATCATTTTCATATCCTTGATGAAAAATATAATATCATGTGGAATTTGTATCATTCACTATGACCTTTTGGTTTGTATTTTCATAAATATAATTATTAATATATATAATATATATACCCTTAGACAATTTTCCTATGACATAAAACATTCTATACATCCATATATAACAACTCTTATTATTATTCATGATATAAAATCATTTTTCAAAAATAGTAAAAATAAATCAAATTTATATTTATAACAAAAACAAATTAACAATTTTCTATCATTAGAATTAATGCATTTGGAAGATGTAGATCATATATGACTACCTCAAATGAAAAAACTCTTCTTTTATTAGAAACACAATGATATACTATTACATTAATTAATTATATTTTATTTATGAGTTTATAGACGTAAGTTCAATTTTTTTATGCACAACCATTATCTAATACACATGATCAGTGATTATAAAAACTGATATATACAATATTCAATTATGTAGGATCATTTTGTTTCACCATATAACTAATAAAACTTCTCATGTTATAATAAAAGTTTATATAAAATCACAAAGTGATGTATGTGTTTCATTTCATTATAATGTATAATAGAAAATATTAATATTATGATCATCATGTTTTAAAATGTGTTTATTAAAGAATTATATTGGATATAC
This sequence comes from Viscum album, assembly GCA_963277665.1. Classification (NCBI taxonomy): domain Eukaryota; kingdom Viridiplantae; phylum Streptophyta; class Magnoliopsida; order Santalales; family Viscaceae; genus Viscum; species Viscum album. Next base: position 1,313,776,071 of record OY728128.1, on the reverse strand, counting down.
TCCTATTAAAATGATTTCCCCAAGTATAGTATCCATTAATGGGGAAACCCATATTTTAACTAGATTTGGTTTATATTTAGTGTCTCTCTCAATACATAACTATTTAGGTAGTGAACCATTTTTTTTATATCATGTAAATCCTACCCCTCACCCATTAGCTTAGAAGAGGCAGTGGGTGTTACTAGCCTTAGGTGACATACCCAAGACACCAAAGGATGTAAACAAATGTAAAGGGACTCAAGAACATTTGGGGGACGATTTTTCCTTTGAATGATAAACATACAAACCATAAGAATATAATATATATATATATATATATATATGTATATATATATAATGCATGAGTAAAACAGTACGAATCAATACATAACCAAGCCAACAACCATATCAGAGTACAAGAGGAAAAAAAGTGACATAAAAAAAGGAATAAAAATAAAAAAAACCTAAAGATACCAAATTCATCCAACTCGGAACTCCCAACCTTCTCAAGACCAACTCGATAAGGCATTCCCAAGGTATTAAGAAGCATCAGTAAATAACTTAGATACATTTACCTTTAATTTTCCTCAATATATGACATCTGAAAATGCACAATAGTGGCCATGTTGGGGGTGTTTCTAAACTGAGTAAGATTTATCCAAATACTTACCAACACATTCAACTTTTACCAAAACTAGTTATAACAATTTATGGAAAAAATTTAAAAAATTTAAATCATTTTATATCAATGTAAAAATAGTTTTATATGGAAATCAATAAAACATGCCTTGAAAACATTTCTCATCTCATTTGGCATGCCCATTTCTTAATTTCACACATCCAAAAATTGATTCCCAGATGAAAATTCTTTTCTCAGGACCAGTCTCCATCGATCTACCAAGTTGTCATAAGGTAAGACGCCAAGTTCCCCAATTGCACAAACCCCTTCCAATGGGTTATGTATAATGGAAATGAACCCACACCAACCATGTATTCCAAGATCCATTCCAATTTAGTTCACATAATTTTCTTCATTCATTAAAAAAATTAAACAACCATTTTATTTTTATAAAAATCAAAACCATAATTTTAAAATCACCAATTTAAAATCATCATCATAGTATATTTTCCATAAAACCATCCAATTTCAAAAATTTCTCAAAACCATTACTAAGTAGGTTTCCATTAAGAACCAAATGAGGGTTTCATAATAATTGAAATAAAAAACCATCTAAAATTAATCCTATAGGTCATAATAAAGTATAGTTGATAGAGGGAAAACCTATATCACAAAAGTTGGAAAAAATTACATATAAAATAATGATTCTCTATATCAGAATATGAAACACCTTTCATTTCCTAGATCTAACAAAAAAACCTCAAAATAGCCATATTGTAACATGAATCTATCCACAAAGGATTAGATCTAAAGTTCTGGGAAAGAGGAAGTGAATAGATATGAGAAGAAAGAAAAAAATGGAAATATACCAAGGAATATAGATCTCAAAATGGATTTGAATTGGCTAAAATATTCTCCCGAATCGAATGGAATCACCTCTCTAGCCTTGGGAGGAAAAGGAATTTGAGATTTAGGAAGACTAAATAATTAAATAGGGTCCTGAGAATTAATTAAAATTAGATCCACAATTTTCATATTTAAAAATATATATATAATGGTTAGGGTTCACTATTAGTCAAACTTTTCACTAATCGTGTGTGATCTACAATCTCAATGATGATAGGCTCACACAGTTCCTCCTTAGCACCCACACGAGATTTCAAACCATTTGCTAATGGTGCATGAGCTACTTTGTAACACCTAGAGTTTTTATGAATTATTTATTTCAAATAAAATAAATTTCATTGACAGACTAAATTATATAAAACAATATTTTAATCCTTTTCTACACACAACACTATCTTATCTTGCATTACAAGAAACACTAAGTTTTAACAAAACCATGATATATTATTAATTTAGTTCTTTAAAGGAAACCGTTACAACCTAGAAGATAAACTTAGTGATATGAATATTAATAAAAAAATTTAAATATTTATTATAATTTTTTTTATAAATAAAATGTATTGAAAATAAAATACATAATTATTTGTAAAGTCTTTATTTGTTTAAAAAATACTATTTTCTCAGAAAATGTTTTTATGTATTTTTTTTTAAAAATAATAAAATTAATGTTTTAAATTTTTAGAAAATAATTTTGAAAAAATAAAAACCATTTTTAATTAATAATTTAAAAAATTTATAAGGTTTAATTTTCAGTATTTTTCTGAAATGTTTAATTTTTTTTGAATAGTGAGAAATACAATATTTTAATTGAAAACTATATTTTCAATAAATTTATTTATAATGAAAAATTATATTTTAATTTTTTAAAACTAAAATTAGTTAAATTATACATATATTAAACCAATTTAGGTCATTTTTATTAATTTCATATTGAAATTCGATATAAAAACATTTTAAAATTTTGATCAATTTCTCTAAAAAAACACGCATTCTTGTCCCTTATACGTGATTTTTTAAATTGAATTCTTCAACTTTTGTGATTGAATTTTGAAAAAAACATTCCATATTTATAATTAGTAAAATTTATTTTATCTATTCAGGTAAAATTATTATTTTTTCATAATTATTGGAGAAAAAGGTTAAAATTAATTATCGAGATTAAGGTTGTAATAGAGTTTTGTGCAGTTCATGCGTTTGTGGCAAAATTAATTTTCAAAACACATAGTATTTTTATTTAAAAATTTAGATTTAATATATAGGATTATTATGTCTAAATTATATAATAAATATATTTTAATATTAGTCTTAAATCATATATTACATAGTTAAACAAAAAGTTACAAATTACCTCAGTAAAAACTATAAGGATAAAATTGAGGAAACATAAATAATATAGAATAACTTGATAAAAAATATGTTTATTTAGTGTTTTGGATGTTTTTATCAACCAATTATTCCCTAAATTCCATTAGTAATCAATTTTTGTGCCCCATAAGGAAATTTTGACCTCCCAATAATGAATTCTTTTAGGAATTTACAAAAAATACCACTCCTCATCAATTATAAAAGGACACTCACTACCTTCACTCTTTTATACCCATCAAGATATTTGAATTGACAAATCCCAAACAAAATAACTTCCAAAATTACCTCCCCTCATCCTAGAATACTTATTTTTTGAATAAATCCATCTAATTATGGCTTTTAGTGAAAACTTAAAGAGGATACTCAAAGAAGTGTTGACATTTATCAATGAGTATTTTTGTTTTATTTCATCATCAAACCCATTAAATTCATTTTAATATCATTATTATATAATAAAATATGTATATTACAAATAATAATATGTTTTTGTGTTAATATAATGACCTACCAACATCTCCACATCCATTAAATGGGTTACGAAATCATCATTCATATCTATGGCAGACTACCACCACGTGAACATATATCATTTTTTTGAGTACCACCTCTCACGTATGGTTATAATGATTTATTTATTGTTTATGTATTATATATATGATATATATTATTTATTAAAATTCTTGAATTATTATATCAAAAAAACCTCTATACTCTCCATTATGTGGTAATACGACAACGTCGTTCTTGTGTATAGAAGATTACAACCTTGTGAAGTGATGCGATTCATTCATGAATTAAATGGAATGTATTAAGGACGAGTTTAATTATAATTTTTGATATATATGACATAAAAATGATTATATAATGATAATATATAATTTTATTTTATTTCATTCAACCCTCCAAGAAAATGAATGAAAATCATCCATACTTACACACGACCTACGGTCTCCCTGGTGCATTTCATTCCCTATCCCTAAATTTCATAGATTACTATAAATACCTATATACTAAATACATATGATATTTATATCATGGTTATATTTCTATATATTATTGATCCATGATCAATGTAATAGGAAAAAAATATAATAGATATAAATATATATGAAAAACAAAGATGTTATTGCCTGAAACACAACATTAACATGGAATTTATAATAAAAAGGAAACAAAAGGAAATAAAAAATCATATATTGATTGGTATATATTAATATGTTTCTTTAATATAATTATAATAAAATTATATTTATTACATGGGAGATTTTAACAAGTATGATATATGTCAAGACTTTAGTTTAGGTATTTTCTTCTCTCTTTTTTATTCTGTGAGAGGCACACCATATTCACCACCTATTTCTTTTTTGTGTTTTATATAATACCGATGTATTTATTTTATGATTATTATCCTTAAATTTATGGGAATTTACATATGTATTTTAGGATATTTATTTCATGGGTATTAGGATTAAATTTTACAAAAATTTTAAGAGTTTTAAGTTATAATTTCATTGTTTATCGGCGCTGTTTATCATTAAGCATCCAATGATGAAATATTTTATTATATCTCTTAGGAAACTGATGAATTTTATTTTCCTTTGGTTCTGTCAAGATACTAATTATTATCTCTTTATTTTATGATCTTTATTTACTCAAGGGTTCAAAGTAATGTTTTTATGAAAAACATCCTTTCGATCAAAAAATATTTTTCTTCCAAAACCTTGTTTTCTAAAAAATGTTTTTAATTTTTTTTAAAATATTAAAGGAAATTTTTCTCAAAAAATGTTTTAAATTTATTTTAAATACTTATTTTTAAATATTCATGGTTATTTTCAAAGAAAATTATTTTCAAAATGTTTTATATATTTAAAATTGATTTTCAAAGATGAAATATTTTTTCCTCAAAAAATATTCTAAATGTCCTTTCAAATATATTTTCTATATAAGATAAAATCTACTGATGTTAATTATTAATTAATGGGGATAATATTGAATGATTCTATTTTTATTCTTTCTTTTGATAGTTAATTTTTTATTTTGGTGAAATTTTTATAAAAACCATTTATTTTTCACGGGTTATGCTATATTGTATTAATGAAATATTTATGAAACATATTTTATTTAAATGGATAAGTATGTGATTATATGTTAAATGTTTTATGATATTTTTTAACATATAAGTTTGGTTTTCATTATGGTATGGGTAAGTCAGATATCTCCCTCAAATACATTAGTTAAATATTTATATCTCTTGAAATATATAAGAATAGAATAGAGAGGGAACTCAGTTCAGTAAGAAAGGACTGGAACAGGGAGGGAACTCAGTTCAGTAAGACATGAATACATGGTAAGTAAAATTAGTTTTTTAATAAATGGATGAAATGGGGAGTAAACTTGGTTCAGTTATACATGGAGAGAATGGAGAGTGAACCCAGTTCAATAAAGGATTTTTTCTATTATGATGGTCTTAGGAGTAAACCTTAACTACTAGGATGTTTTCAATGGATCTGTCTTCTTGACCATAATGTTATATGTGAACCTGATTACATGTTCACATTTTTATGTGTGAACCTAATTACATGTTCAAAATGTTATGTATGGACTTAATTTTTGTTATCCCTAATGTTATGTGTGGACCTTGTTGCATGTACATAAGTTTATGAAAGGGCCTAATTTCATGTCCTTAAATTAACGAGTGAACCTATTTATGTTCATACATGTTCACAATGTTATAAGATGATTTTTATGATACAAATCCATATTTTAAGACAATATTATGCTATTATGGCTCATGTTCCTTGATTATATTATGATTCATGTATTATGATCTACTAATTATTATTCCATGATTCAAGATTATTATCTTCATTATACAAGGTATGATTTTTAAATGTTATGGACATGTTATCACACCCTTATGCTCATGTTATTCCTACATATCTCCTTTATTTACCCTTACTGAGCTTCTAAGCTCAAAATTTCTTATTTTTCATTTCTCTGGGTTATAAAGATATGTATTATGTATGATATGTCTAATAAGGGTGTTACCCAAGAAGACCATAATGTGATATGATGTAGTTAACTTATGAACGAGTTGTTTGTGTTTCTATATTTCCAAAGGAACTAAACTATTATGGTTGTCAAACATGTGTTTGTGTAATGTAATGAATATTAATAAAGGATTATGTAATAACTATGAATAAAAATCATGCGATCTTTATAGTTGGTATCAGAGACAAGGTTTAGTTTATATTTGTAAACTAGGATGGGAAAACTTAAGTGATTTAATTAGGGATATTTCTAAGTATATGTGTAGGCATGTCTCTAAGAAAAGTATAAATATGAGTTAAAGTATAGGAAAAAGCCCTAGAATTTTGGTAATGTATAGAGTGAGTGGTTTCCAAGAAATTACATCCATGTTTAGATTATACAAGAGAATGTTGCTCTATAATAGAAGTACCTAGAGGAAATAATCCTAAAAACATAGTATTGAGCTTTACTCGATTAAGATATAGTGCACAATAATATGTCAGGATACACACCTGGTTTGATACTCATGGGGGATATGTTTTGGAAATTCACTAAATCTTTATAAATCATCAAGAATGATTTAAATAGATGATGACTATGCATGAACTAAGATAAACCTAATATGTTATAGATTAAAAATAAGGTGTCTTGATTTTGGCGTCCTAAAATATTTTTCAAACTATGTGATTTTCCATTATGATTAGTGTTTATTACAATATGATTTCTGGTCTTAGTAAATGGATGGAACATTAAGAAACAATATTAAGGAGGAACTCAATGGGAAATAAATGATTTTTCTCCCAAGTAACTAAATTTAATGGGATATTGAATGAAAAATTTCATTTTTATTATAAAAAAACTTTCTAAAGCTATAAATCATCATGAAAAAAGAAACAAGAATAGGTGGGAACAACAAACTGTTGATTTATTCATGAGGAAACTCCCACCGTCTTTTAGTGGTTCTAATGATCTATCATTTTTTGAGTAATGGATCAAAACCAATGAAAATGTATTTTCCATTCTCTAGTTTCCATAACATGAAAAATTCACTTTGGTTTTCTAACGTCTGAAAGTTGAGGTGGTTCAATGGTGGAATCTTATTAATAATTTGAGGTAATGAGAAGAAATTAAATCCATGATGTGGGATTAGTTTAAAATCATATTTTTCAATAATTAATCTCCTTATATTATTAAAACAAAAATTGGGAAGGAATTCCTAGATATTTAGAATAACGATGATGAATCTATAGGTTCATATGGAAAAAAATTATAAGACCTATGAGGTACTCTTCAGATATTATAATCCAACCTAAAAGTAAGGATTAAATCTTATTCAATGGATTGAAAAAATATATTGGAAGAGAGTTTTCTATAAAGAAAATTTTATGTTATAAATAAATTGTTTGATGCACACTAAAAGTGGAAATGGAAGTTATAATCCATCATGGTTCTACTTAAAAGAAATAAAAAATGGGGTTCTATGGAAAATAAAATGATTTTTCACATGGTGGGAAGAAAATGTTTCTAACTCATACATTCAAAAAATATGTGAAATAGAACATAGGTGGGTGACTTAAAGGATCAGGAAAGTATTTCAAGTGGGGAAATCTAGTCTGTCGATAAAAATAATGTAAAAGTGATTTAAAGAGGACAATCAATGAAATTAATAGAGAGAGAAATCAATAAGATAAACCCCCACACTTCAGTTCTTCATGTTCAAGGAGTTTGGAAATTATATGAATCAATTTCCCCATCCAAGGGATAATATAGATTATAAGCCACATTTTTTTGAAGAAATTGGAAAAAGGGAAAGAATATACAATCATTTCAGATGAAGTGAATCATGATAATTAGGGAAAACTTATCCTCACCTCCTTATTTGTGAATTACGTGTTTTATTTTGTATGAATGAACCCTATGAAAATGTTATTATTCATCATTTAGTGAAATTTAATGTGATTATTTCCCTTTACATGAATTTTGGAATAATAAAATTATAGTTGATATTCTATCAGTATAAGGATTCACTAATATTCTAATGATTTTTTGGTATAAGATAAGATATTATTTAAGGAATAAAAGGTGATTAAAATTTTGTAATCATATGTTTATTCAAATATGATTAAATTTATAGATAGGGATAACATCATGGGGTTATGTGTTTAATTTTTATCATAAGGTCAGATTTATTGACCACCCCTTTCAAGGTTTATCAATATTAAGGGTATTTTAAGAGACATTAATGGAAATGAATTCCATTGGAATTATATATTGTTATAAAGTTATTTGAGGAGGAATGCCTATAAAACTTGTTGAAATATGATTAAAGGATACTATATGATATTGTCATATGGGTTTCAAATGTGGTTGGGACCAAAAACATACTCAAATTGAGTTTTCTTACAATTATTGCATTTAGTTGAACATTATGGTGGATATTTATAAATCCATTTATGGAAGGAAGTGTAGAACTGAAATGTATTGGGATGATGTTGTAGAAAGAAAGATATTGTGACCTAAGAAAGCTTATGAGATGGAAGAGAGTGTTAAATCCATTCAGCCACATGTAAGGATTGTAAAAATTTGACAGCGATGTTATGCTGATAATCACCAATGTGGTCTATAATTTTGAAGTTGGTGAAAAGGTATTTGTAATAATTACTCAGTGGAAGAAAAGAGGGAAAACTAATCCATTTTTATATTGGTCCCATTAAAATAATTGATCATATTAGGATAATATATTATCATTTTTTACGTCCACCGAACCACTCTTAGGTTCAGAATTTATTCTATGTATCACTCTTGAGGAAGTTCGTACTTGATCCATCACATGTACTAAACTTAGAGGTTATACCAATGGAGCGAGATCATTCTTATAAGGAACAACTGGTAGAGATTATGGAACATACAAAGAAGTTTATATTAAATAGTACCACTCACCTATTCAATGTTTCGGGAAAAAACCACCTGTTTGAGGAAGTAATCTGGGAATTTGAGGATATAATGATAGAGAAGTATCCTCATTTATTTGTATCAGAATAATGAATTTTTAGGGTGAAATTAATTTTAAGAAGGGTAGAATGTAACACCCCAAGTCTTTTTGAATTAATAATATTCAAATAAATTTAATTTATTTGATTGAATGCATTATACACAACACCATGCTAATCTTTAACTACACACTACCCTAACTTAGCTTGCGTTACACAGAATGCTAAGTTTAACAAAACTATGTTATATTATTAATGTAGTTATTTAAATGAAAAATTTATAACCTAGACATTAAACCTAGTGATATGAATAGTAATAAATAATTTTTAACTATTAATTTTAATGGTTTTATATAAATAATACCTTTTTATAGTAAAATACATAATTGTCGGTAAATAGTTTACTTTGTTCAAAAATAATATTAAAAAAAATGTATTTATATTTTGTTGAACAAAAATAAAATTAATTTATTAAACAATTAGAATTGAATTTTATAAAATAAAATCAATCTAAATTCATAATTTCTAAATTATCATTGTTAAAATTTCCTAGATTTTTCTAAAAAGTTTTATTTTTTGATGAATAGTTATAAATACTAAATTTTAATTAAAAAAATGACTTTTTGTTTAATTTACGTATAAAGTAAAATTATGTTATAAATTGTTTTTAAAGAATAATTAGTTAAATTATAAACCTATTAAACCAATTTAGTAAACTTTAATAAATTTCATATTAAAATTGGATATAAAAACACTGTATTCTTTTGATCATTTTCACTAAAAAACCAGCATTCTCACCGCATCTATATGATTTGTTTAAATTGAATTATGCCACTTCTATGAATGGATTTTGAAAAAATGTATTAAATGTTTGGATTTATAATTATTTATATTATATAATAAGGTCATATTAATTTTTCATCATAATAATTAATGAAATTTTTTAAAATCAATTGTCATGATTAAGGTCAAAACAAAGTAACACACATTACATGAATTTGTGTGAAAATTAATTTTACACACACATAATATTATTATTTAATAAATTTTATTTATATCTATAATAAATAGGTATAAATTATTTAATAAATATGTTTTAATCCTAGTCTTATATGGTAAATTACTTACATAGATAAAAATATAAAAATTACATTGTCAAAAATTATAAGGGTAAATTTGAGTGAACGTAAATAATAAGAAATAAATTGACAAAAATGTGTTTATTTTGTGTGTTGGAGGTTTATATATATAAATTAATCCTTCACCTCAATTATTAATCAATTTCTGATCCATATGAGGTAATATTGACATCCTAATACTGAATTCTTTTGGCTATTTACAAAAATTCCACTACTCCTCTATTATAAATGGGCACTCACTACCCTCACTCCTCACACATATGCAGGCATTTAGATAGGAAAAAACCAAAAATAAATAACTTTAAAAATTCTCTAACCTCATCATATTATCATTTTTGGGAATAAAATCATCAAAGTAAGGATTTTAGTGCACACCTAAGAGGGTTACCCGCAAAAGAGGTAAGGTTAATCAATAAGCAATTTAGATTTATTTCTTTCTAAAACCCATTAAATTATTTTTAATATCCGGATTAAATAATAACCTCAATATATTTCATATATGTAGATGGTTTTATGTTTATTCAGTGGCCCGAAACCATCTCTACTTCCATCAAATGAGTTACAAAATCATCGTTCGTGTGTACGATGGTCTACAACCTCAAGAACCGATGTTATTCTTATTTCCATTACCACCTCTCAAGGCTAGTGATAATGATTCATTTATTGTTTTTAAATGTTATATATGATATTTATGATGTTATTTTGATAATTTTATAATTATATCACACATACATTCATAATCTCCATTTAGGGGGAATATGATAACATCGTTCGTGTGTACAACGGACCATCACCTTATGAAGTGACGTGATTTGTTCACAATTTACATGGAATTTATTAAAGATGAGTTTAATAATTATTTTTGATATATATGACATATAAATGATTCTATAATTATAATATATATCATTAAATTTTCTTTATTTAAACCTAATATGAAAATGAGAAAAACATTCATGCATACGTACAACCTACCTTCTACCTAAACGGTGTATTTCATTTCCTATCAATAAATTTTATGGATTAAAATAATTAAATATATAATGAATAAATTTTATATTTATAAACTGGTTACAATTATGGATATTATTTAACCATAATCAATGTAATAAGAATAAAAATATAATAAATGAAAACATATATGAAAAAGAAAGTGGTTATTGCCTGAAATGTAACTTTAACATGGATTTGCTAATATAGGAGTAATAAAAAGACATAAAAAAATGATATATAGTATGATATATATTAATATGGTTATTTAATATGTGTATAATATGATTATATTAATTATACAACACGTTTGAATAATTGAGATGGAATTCAAGACTTATGGTAAGGGATTTCTGTCTAACTTTTTACTTATGGGAGACACTTTCCATATCCACCACATATTTCTTTTATGTGGTGTATATACTACCCATGAGAGTATTTTATTACAATTATCATTAAAATTATGGGGATTTAAATATCCATTTCATTATTTCTCGTTCATGGGCTTTCGATTCAATTTTTCCAAATTGGTTAGAGTTTTATGTAACAATCACATCATTTATCAGAATTGTTTATGACTATGCTCCCAATGTAAAAATATTAGGACATATCTCTCAATAAAATCATTAATTTTATTCTAAATTTGTTATTTCATGAGAATAAACTTCATCTCATAATTTTCTCCCCCCTTATGTTATCAATATTTTAAAAGAACGTTTTTTACAAAAAACCATCATTTCCATAAAAAAAACTTATTATTCCTAAATCATGTTTCCTAAAAAAACGTTTTAAAAAATGTTTAAAAAAGGTTTTTCCAAATAAAAAAGGATATATTCCCCAAGAAAATTTTTAAATTATTTTTAATGCTTCATTTATAGGTTTTAAAGGTTATTTTAAAAGAAAATTATTTTGAAAAAACTTTAGGTTTTAATTTTTTTTTTCTAAGATAAAAGAATATTTTCCTCTAGAAATTAACAAAGTGACCATTAATTTTTTTCCATCTAACTTAAAATCCTATAATGTAAGTTATTATTTACTTGGTATAATATTTAATAATAGACATCTTATTTTTTATTTTTATTTTTAATGTTTATGTTGATGAAATATTAACGAAACTAATTTATTTTTCATGGGTTTTGCTATGATGAATCGATGAAATATTTATTAAACTCATTTTATTTAAAAGGTTAATTATGTGATGAAATGTTTAATATTTTATTATATTGTTGAGTAGATAAGTTTTTTTTTCTTTTTGAGATTTTTGGGACATATATCTCCCTACAATGCAATGGGTAAAGATTTATATCACATGAGATAGACAAAACTATAATGGTGGGTGAACTCGGTTCAGAAAAACAAGGCTAAAATGGTGAGTGAACTCAATTCAGTAAGACATGACTAGAACGGGGAGTGAAATTGGTTCAATAAGACATGGATGGAATGGGGGTGGGGGGTGAACTTAGTTCAATATGACATGGATGAAATGGGGAGTGAACCCGGTTTATTAAAGGACTTTTTCTACTATAATGGTCTTGGGACTGAACCTTGAATACTATGTTGTTGTGCATGGAACTATCTTTCATGTCCAAAATGTATTTCATGAACCTGATTAAATGTTCACAATGTCATGTTTTATCCTAATCACATGTCCAAATTGTTATGTGTAGACCTATATTTTATGTCCATAAAGTTATTCATGGACTTTGTTGCATGTCCATATGTTTATATAAGGGCTTAATTTCATTTCATTAACATAATTAGTGAACCTGTTTCAATTTATACATGATAAAAATGATATAATATGATGTGTATGCCACAATTCCATGTCTTATGACAATATTATACTCTCATAGATCATGTTATTTGATTATCTTATTATTCATTGATTATGTACAGCAAATATTTATTCCATGATTCATGTTATGATCTTTGATATGCTGGGTATGGTTTTTAAATATTATGATTATGTTTTCAAAGACTTTTAATCATGTTATTATTATGTATCTCCCTTATTTATCCTTACTGAGAATCTGATCTCACCCTTTCTTATGTTTCATTCCCCCAGGTTATGAATATATCTATTATGTACTGTATGTCTAAGAATGATGTTATTTGGGATGATCATAGTGGGAGATGATGTAGTTCACTTATGAACTATATTTTGTGTTTCCAAGTCTCAAAAAGCACTAATCTATTATGGTCCTTAAGAGTCTGTCTGTGTAATGTAATGAATATTAATAAAAAAGTTGTCTTATATTTGTATAAAATTACCGGGTTCCCTATATATTCTATTAATGAAAATTGGATCACATAGTTTCTCCTAAGCACCCACACAGTTTGGCCACACCATATACCAATCGTGTGGATTTATTATTCCTCTAAACACAAGACATAACTTTTTTGGATGAAGATCATGGTTTTAATTAATCATGATCAAAACGTATACCTAATGAAAAGATTCTAAATCATTTAAAATACCCTTTAAAAATATTCAAACATAACCATATCATTATATATTATTAAATAAATAAAAAATGGTCAGGTACCTTAAATAGGGAGTGTTACGTGTGACACCCTGAGTATTTATGAATTGATATTTTTTCAAATAAATTAAATTTCATTAATGAATTGCAGTGCACATTAAAAAAAGTTATGCATTCTTTATACACACCAGAAATTTAACCATGCGCTATATGAAAAAACCAGATTAGATTTTGGTACATGAAACTCTATGTTTGGATTGTGTTACACAAAATTCTGAGTTCCTTTTATATATTTCAATTCATGTGAGACCAAGCTTTACCGAAATACAATACACTGTTAATAATATTATTAATATATTATTATAGTAACCACCTAGTTGTTTGATTGGAAGTTATGAATAATAGTAACAAAATTGTGAAAATAATTTTTTATGCATGTTTATAAAATGAATTATTGGGTAATAAATTAATTATAAATGAGAGAAATATCTATTTGAAAATAAAGAAATTATTTTTTTTGGAAAACCATTTTTTTATACACAAAGATGTTTTATCTCAATAAATTCATCAAACCAATTTTGATAAACAATTTTAATGAAAATTATATAGTATATATTAAATCAACTACTTGACATTAATCTTATGTGTTTTCTATACAAGAGATAAGAATAAATCCAATTTTATGTATAAAAAGTTATATTTTTCAAAAAGGTAGTTTTACCTCCATTTAATGGAACTCCTATTTTAAAACAAAATTCTTACACTTTAGAAAATTATATTTTAGAAAATAAAATTTATTCTTTAAATTGGTAATTAAAAATTATCTTAGGGTTAATTTTTAGTATTTTTATTGAAGTTTCATTTTTTTATGAAGAATGAAATATAATGAATTTTTATTAAAAAACGACTTTTCATCTAATTTATTTATATAGTTAAACTATATTTTATTTGGTTATAAAGAATATTTAGAACAATTATAGATATATTAATCCAATTAAGTTAACTGGAATCAATTTAATATTGAAATTAGATATAAAAATAATTCAAACATTTCAAACTTTTCACATTAAAAATATGTTGTTTCGTCCCATATAGGGGATTAGTTTTAAATTAAATTCTTCTAATTAAGTATTTGTAATTTTAAAACATGGATTACATATTTTGAATTAGAATGATTTATAATGTCTATTAAGGTAAAATTATTATTTTTCCAAAAAAATTAGTGAATGAAATTAAAATTAATTACAATGACTAAGAGGAAAACAAGTTTACTTAGTGGTTAAAATTTAATCTTAAGGGGAAAATAACCTAGAAACTTGTCTAAAATCCATTTTCTAGTCATATTTTAACCAATAAAACTATTTTATTGAAAATTTAACATTATTAGAGGCACATGATGTAGGGTAGACATCTTAATAGTGTTTACCTTTTTGTATTTACATAATACCACTACACCTTCATTATAAATAGGAAATCAATCCCTCTCTTATTCACACATCTCAAGAAATTTGGCTCAGCCAAAACCTACAACAATAATCTCCTAGAATCTCTAATCTCATCCTAGAATCCTCAATTTGTTCATAAATCTAAAAAATGTGGTCCTTTGATGAAAACCAAAAGGAGTTACTCGAAGAATTGGTAATGTTCATCAATGAGGACTTTCAGTTTATATATTTCTACACCCCATAAATTATTATTATATCAAGACTATATAATAACCTAATTAAATTTAATAATCTTATAAATTGTTTTTACGGTTAAAACCTACATGTATACATAATTTTATCAAATATGATATTTATGAATTTTTAATTCTAATATAATGATTATATATACATATTTATTATTTAATTTTATTTCTTATAATATGGTAATAAGATGGAAACAACATTCATTCATTCATACGATCTACCATCTCTATTAACAGTGTATTTCATTTCCTATTTCTATATTTTATAGATTATTATAAATACATTTAGAATGAATAAATATTATTTTAATATAATGTTTTTTCATTCTTATAATAATTAATTCATGATCTACTTAATAATTATAAGAATAAAATATCAAAACATGTATGAAAAACAAAGTAGTTATTACCCAGAAATGTATCTTTAACAAGGAATTGTTAATGAACACGTAATATAAAGTCATAATAATAATAAAATATGGTATGATATATAATAATATTATTTTTTTGGTATGTTTATAAAAAAATTATATTAATTATACGTTATTTTTTATGTGTACGAATAAAGTCAAAACTTAAGGTAAGGGTTTTATCATCTCCCTATTATTTTTTGTGAGATATATGATATATTCACCACTTATTCTTATTGTGTGGCGTATATAATTCTATATTACATATTATATCATGAATTTTATTTATTTAATGATATAAAAAGTTTCAATTTATGTTTTTATTTCACGGATCTCACGAATGAAAAGTCACTAAAGTAATAAGGGGAAATCTACTCTCACTTTTATTTCAGAGAGACTTTGACTTATTAACCACTCATTTAATTTGTGTGGTGTATATACTAACTATGAAGGTATTATATTATTCTTATAAATAAATTTATGGGTATTTAAATATCAATTTTATGATCTCTCTTTCAGGGGGTTTACTGTTTAAAAGGTACAAAATCATAAAGGTAATTTTTTTTTTCAATTTTCTTTTTTGAGACACATGTTATGTTATGCACCTACATTATTTTATGATGTGTATATACCAAAATTTGGAATGTTGTATCATGAATATAATACTTTTTATGACATTTTATGTTCCATTTAATTTCATTATTTCATGGGTATTATGATTCAAAGTTACCAAAGTGGTATGAGTTTAGTGAAACAATCTTACTATTTTTTGGGATTGTTTATGATTATACTTGCATCGATGAAAAATTATGATCCATCTCCCAAGAAACGTCATGAATTTTCTTCTCCTATATTTATGCATGATATCTTATAGTAGTGTTACTATTTTCCCACTCTTTGGTACTTAAGATAAAATATGACTTTATTTCTCTTCAGTCGGAAATCTATTTTATCCATAAACAATGTTTTCTAAAAAGTTTTCAAATATTTTTAAAGGATATTTTAAGATTATTTTTAATGAAAGTTATTTCAATTATTTACAAATCATCCTTTATATGTATCCAAATCTATTTTCAAATACAATGGTTTTCAAAAATGTTTTATGTTCAAGAAGTGTTTTAATTGATTCTCAAAGATTATTTTATATGTTTTCAAGGATATTATTAAAGAAAAAGGTTTTCAAATTGTTTAGTGCTTTAAAAATAATTTTTTTAAGAGTAATGGATATTTTAATCAAGGAATGTTTTAAATTATCCTTTTAAAATTATTTTACATCTAAGATGAAATCCTTTTATATAGTTTTTGATTTATTGGGGATATTATCCAAGGGAATAATTATTATATTTTATTTGAATAGTTATATTTATGATGAAAAGTTTCTAATGAAACCTATTTCTCTTCCCTGGGTTATACCATGATAAAACTATTATGAAACCTATTTCATTTCATGGGTTATTATATGATAAAATTATTATGAAGCAAGTCCATTTTCCATAGGTTATGATATAATGAAGTTTTTATAATTTCAATTTCATTTAATTGGTTATGATATTATGAATGTTTATGATATGTTGGAACAAATACATATGATTTCATTGTGTGACATGTGGGACCTATATATTCTTCAAATTGATTGGGTAATGATGGATAAATCATGAGTATATATGTTATGTGTGAACCCAATTACATGTTACCAATGTTATGTGTGAATCTGTTTACATGATCAAAATGTTATGAATGAACCTGATTACATGTTCATAATGTTATGCATGAACTTGATTAAATGTTTATAATGTCATGTGTGAACTAGATTACATTTTCACAGTGTTTGTAGTGAACCTGATTACATGTTCACAGTGTTATGTGTGAACCTGCTTACATGTTCACAATGTTATGTGTGGAACTATATTTCATGTGCACAATGATATGCGTGGACCTATTTTCATTTTCATAAGTTTATGAGAGGGCCTAATATCATATCCTTAACTTAATGAGTGAACCTATTTCTATATATACATGTATACAATGTTATAAGATTATGTGTATTCCACAAGCTTATGTCTTATGACTATATTTTTATCTCATGGATTATGTTATTTGATTCTTATATGATTCATGTCTTATGAACTTCCAATATTTATGCCACGAATCTTTATTATGATCTTTGACATGAAAAGTATGGTCTTCTATTGTTATGATCATATTATTATTTACTTATGCTCTTGTTATGCTTACATATCACCCTCATTTATCCTTACTGGGCATCTGAGTTCTACCCCATCTTATGTTTCCTTTCCCCAGGTTATGAAGAAAGGTTTTATGTATGGGTAATACAAGGGAATATATTTAATCGATATATTGAATATATTTTAGTAAGAAATAATATTATGTTTATATGTTTCAAAATACACTAAAATACTATAGTTCATAGGAATTTACCTTTGTAATGTGATGAATAGTTACTTAAAACAACATAATATCCATGTAATCTAATCCTTGTCTACTATAGTTTTAATTAAAGGAAAGGTTTAGTTAACATTTATAAACTAGGATAAGAAACTTTAGTGAGATACCTAGGTATGTTTATAAGGATATTCCTAGTTATGTCTCTTAAGAAAAGTATAATAATGCGTTAAAGTTTAATAAAATGTCATAGAATCTTGGTAAAGGGTTAATAGAGTGGTTTCTAAGAAATTACAACCCAATATAGATACTAAAAGTGTATGTCTTAGGGGAACTGGAATATGTTTTTAATAGAAGTATATAATTAAAGTAACTAAAAAGGGAAAATGAAAAGTTTAGTTAACATAATAGATGAGAATAATACCCTTTGTAAGGTTGTAAGAGTAAAGGTATTTCTACTGATGAGGAAGAGACCACAAGAAACATAGGAAATGTATGTTAATTTTTAATAATATTGTTTATAATCATTATTTTATTGAGTATACATGATTCATATATCATATTTTAAGAAATCAGTATTAAGGAATAAGATAACAAAGCTTAGTTAATGGTTTAAGGAATATATGAAGTGATCGAAGAATTAATGTATTTGAATTCAAGTATTATGTTATATAAATCATAAAGTATATAAAGACTGTATGTAGAAGTTAATATTTAAGGATTATCAATAATATATTAAATGATATTCAAGAAAATTGATTTAATTTAAAGGTTAAATTAATAGAATGTATTCCTTTACATGTTCATGAGGATAAGAAAATGATATTTAATATGTATAAAGAGCTGATGATATGGATAATCTAAATTGGATAATATTTATGACCTCATAATGGATAAATTATTCGTTTAAAAACTAGTTTATCCTATCTTTGATGATGTGTAAACATTTTTTGATTTAATAAGTATATCTAATAATCATTAGAATAATGAGGAATGCATGCTTTAAATAAGGATTTATGATAATTGAGGTTATTACCATGTATCCAGAGAGTACATGATGAATGTATTCACCTGTTTGGTATATGAAAACCAAGATCCACTTTATAATACATGGGGTATCATTGTTAATATTATTTTGAGAAATTTGTTAACCTTCATTTTAATGTTTTTTATTTTCACCTTTTTGAAGGGTTAGAAGGTTGACCTATGGAATGGTTTATGCTAAACTTATGATGATGTTCTAGAGACTAAAGTATTATATCTCCATATAATGATAAATAAAAATTGGATAACATCTTCTGTACATTTTTTTGTGATGATAAATAAATATTGATGGAATGAATTATTGTTCTACTAATGGATCTTATGATCCATTAGTGCTTCATGAATAAGAAATTCAATTGTGTTTTTTGAGTATGTGATGATGCATGAATTGGTCAATGCACAAACAAAGTGTGAGATTGTGGGAAATGAAATACAGTAATTATAGATCCCTGTGAAAATTATTCTAATCTAGGAAAAGGATCTGAAAAAAAAAAATTATTCTAGTACCTTCAATTATGATAAATCAAATGGTCCCTTAGACAATAATCAATTTATGGTTTTGTGTTTTTTTTAACTTTCAATTGATCACCCAATTATACTAATAAATGTTCTCCATCACTATAAATTAGTATTTTATTATTATTTTTAAATTCTATGTCCATGTTTTAACTTGCTACCTATGTTATCCTATCAAAAAACCAAGTTATGAGTTACTTTGGGTAACTATTAGGTTCCTAAATTTCCTTTTTAAAAACGTTTTAGAATACCTTTTCACGTTGAGGGTGTCTATGAAAGAAACTTTCATGTATTTAACCTTTAATTAACCAAACATATTTATAGATAGAAATTCATTTCATGGGGGGTATAATTTAACACCA